>OX438807.1:42500-2990531 GCA_949316475.1 Hypomecis punctinalis
CCTTTCCAACGGCACCAGTCCTGGGCTCGAGTGTTGAGCGGTTCCTGAAATATCCTTCGGGAAACCGCAGACAACCTCGCCCGGGCCACTTTGAAGCCGTGCGCTGCCGGAAAACGATCTTTGACACCCCGTTTTGACACCACCAAAAGAAGCGCTTGGACAAGGGAAACCTAATTTGAATTTTCTGGATTTTTCCGAGAACATCCCCCATACAAGACACCTACGAATTCCGCTAAAATTCGCCGGCACGTGGCCACGTGCAACCCCCTCCAGTCGTTCCCCCCAGGATCTGACTGTTGAGCAAGGAAGAAGACGTCGGCCGCTGCCGGGAGACATTTTTCCGGAGAAGATTGGAAGTCCGGGACGGAAGTTACAAAATAGTTAAATTTTAAGGTACATTGTGACAGCCCTATCTCAAAATTTAAATCGCTAACCCCTATTTTTTAAAATCTCAATAAATCAAAAAATTTAGTTAGAATTAGTATACCAAATTTTAGAATTTTACCAGCAACAGTTTTTTAGATATTAAGACAAACACAATTTTAGGTTATTTACGTGGAGGGTGGAAACAACCCCCAACCACACTAAAAATTATTTAGCGGGATAGACCAAAAAGTTTTGAGATAGGAGCAAATTTTTTCGGATTTTTTAGAGCAATAGTAGTGTAATAATCGTGTAGGCTAGATTCAGGACTAAAATCGTTAGATTCTTGACTTCGAGGACCTGGATTCAGTGTCCGATATAGGAAATCGGTAGATAGTAATCCAGGCAGTGATAGCCGACTTAGGTGGCTTCCCAACCCAAAAATTTTTAAAAGTCTAGGCTCAATAACCAGGCTACACTGGGAAGGACTAAATAGACCTAAATCGCGAAAATCATTCCAGGTCTTATAACTCAGGAACGCTGGGCCCAAATTTTGAGCTGACGCTACAGAAGCTATTTTTATTTGCAGACGAAGCGATTGAGACCAAAAACTTGTTCCTAGGTTAATTTTTGGGGGACCTCATTTCGGGTTTGTAATTACGTAAACGGAAATAAATTACCCCCAAAAATTCTGAAATTAAAACTGTAGATAACCCGAGGCTGCACATATACTGTGCAAAAATTTCGGATTTTTTGGAGCACCGGGAAGCCCGAAAACGGGATTTTTGATTTCTACGTCGGTGAAAAACCCACTTTTAGATTTGAGGGGAGTCCCAGAGGGTCCCTGGTGTCCCGAAAAATCTGGAATTTGGCTCAGAGGGTGGAGCGCTTCAATACCTAACGACCCCTGAAATCAGAATCCACGCGACTCAATTCACTTCGCGCCAGGAGCTTTTCCCGTGAAGCACTGCTCACCGAATTGTGCTGCGGGAGCAAGCGGGCATTATTGTAGGAAGGCCGAACAACCAACGGACATAGGTTTCAATAGTTTTTAGACAATATCTCCGAGGCGGGTGAAGATATCGGAATTGTTTTTTCACTTTTGTGCTCCGGGGAACGGCCCGCATCCAACACCAACCCCCTACCCCCCCTCCTCCCCCTTTAAAGTCTTTCACCCCATTTATCTCGAGAACGGAGCGTCGGAGGAGAATTCTGACAGCGGCTTTTTATTCAGGACTACGTCCTGAATAAAAAGTGACCCCCCAGCCGGAATACCCCCCCCCCCCCCCCCCACCACCATACCCCCCCACACTTCAATAAGAAGAAAATTAAATTAATACCGACAGACGAACAGACGTAGCACCCACTACGGGACCAACCTCTAATAACCCCCCGCTCCTCAGACCCCAGCCCCAGTACTCCAGGAACGCCACAAACAGACAGACTGAATATCAAATTGATATCCGACACGGTCCCAACTTGGCTCCTCCCACAATTACCGCGGCTCCTCCCACAAATCCCGCGGCCCCACCCACTAAGGCGGGCGGGACATACAACCGTAGGCGGGCGGGACAACCCGATACTAGGGCTCCAGGGCTCCGCACCCGGCCTAAATTTAAAATTGGCATAACTTCGTCGTCTGACATCCTACAGCGACGCGGTTTTTTGCATTGAAGAGAGCGAAGAACACACTATCTGGCCTGACCCCTCACTTCCTCTCTCCCCGCTTCCCCTTAAATTTTGAATTTTGAGTTACAACCAAACCGACATACGGACAAACTTGACCCCATCTGTCACTCTTCTCGCAACCCGATTGCTGGCTGACTGGAACGCGCGACCTGAAATAGAAATAGCATTGTTATTGTTATTATTGTTAGTAAGTAAGTAAGTATAGTATAAAATTGACATTGCTTACTATTGTTTTGAGATCGTAAATTGCGTTTTTTGACCCGTTTACTTAGTTATAATATCAGTTTTTGTAATTGTTGAACTGTACCGTTTTACAACGGTATTTTATTTTGTTGACGTGCGTGTGACTACGTTTATTGACTAGCACACTTATTTGATAGGACGACTATATACCTAGACTGACTATTTATTGACCGATATCGTTCTTTTGACGTATCGACTTATTCATTATTACTAGACAGGAGCACTTTACTTACACCTAGGTAGACTATATACAGACAGATATCGTTTTATTGACGTATCGACTTTATAACCACTGACGTAGCTCCCCCCGACCATGCCTCTCGCGCATACACCCGTCAAGAAGAACTCCAACAGGAGTGTGCCGACATCACCGACCGACCTGGAAAGGGCAGGACCCTCTCCTGACCGCACGATGCAGCCTCCCAACGTACGACGGAGCGTCGGAGAGTGGGAAAGCGGCATGGTTGAACCCAAGCCGTGCAGCTCGACGTCGCACGGGCACTCGCAGCGCAAACTGACACCAGAATCGGCCGTGCCCGGCCCGGCCCCGGCCCCGGCTCCGGCCTCGGCCCCGATCCCGGCCCCGGCCCCGGCTCCGGCCCGCCCGAAGAAGGCGGCGCCACTTACTAACAAGCCGGCGGTGCGAACATCCGTAGGGAGTGCGAGCGTGTCCCCGAAGCCGGCCAGCGCCCCCAAGCCCAACAGAGTCGCAGAATGCAGAAGCTGGCTCGTGAAGGCAAAGTCGTTCTTGAGCGAATCTCGGAACCTAAAGGGGGAAATAAAAATCGGCATCGCGGAGGCGCTGGACAAAATGTTTCAGCTAATGAAAGATGAGGCTGCAGCGGCATCTGAAACAAATAAGCAGAATATTATTAGTGAAAATGTGGGAAAGAAGGTTATAAGCGGGAAGGGTAATTTGGAAATAGGGATTATGGAAAAAGAAAGACTGGATTTAGTCAAAATAATGAAAGAGCAAGGAGAAAAAATCGATAAAACAAATTTGGAAATTGAAAAGTTGAAAGATACCATCGCGTTACACCACGTGACTGTGCAGCAGCAGGCTACCTACGCGAACATCGCGGCCGCCGCGCCCGCGAGATCGGCGCCGGACCGCAGCGCTCTGCACTCCATTGTCATCTCGTCTAAAGACGAAGCGCACACTGGGGACGAAGTGATGGGTGAGGTGCGTAAAGTGGTGAACGCGAAGGACGGGTGGGTAACCGTAGAGAGGGTCCGAAAGATCAGAAACAAGAAGGTTATCATAGGATGCAAGACGGAAGAGGAAAGGAAAAAGATTAAGGAGCGACTCAAGAGCGCAGGCGATCGCCTTGTTGTCGAGGAGATGAAGAACCACGACCCGATGGTGGTACTCAGGGATGTGCTCACGTACATCAGCGACGAGGACGTGTTGGTCGCGCTGAGACGCCAGAATGGGGACGTTTTTCAGGGCCTCGACAAGAAGGACGATCGAGTGGACGTCAAGTTCAAGAGACGTGCCAGAAACCCGCTCACGAACCATATAGCGCTGAAGGTGTCCCCACAAGTTTACAGCCGACTGATGGCTAAAGGGGCGGTCCACATAGACATGCAGAAGGTTTGGGTCGCGGACCAATCCCCCCTTGTGCAATGCTCTATGTGTTTAGCCTATGGCCACGGTCGGAGGTTTTGCAAGGACACCATTCCGAAGTGCAGCCATTGTGGCGGCCCGCATATGCGAAGCAAATGCGCCGACTTTCTCGCATCCGCAGCGCCGACCTGCTGCAACTGCGTGGCCGCCAAGATGGAGAATGCTGAGCACAACGCTTTTAGCTCCGAGTGCCCGGTGCGTAGGAGGTGGGAGGCACTGGCGAGGGCTAAAGTAGCGTATTGCTAAGGTGGTTCCAGGGCGCTCCAGGGTAGGCAATCACCCCACCAGAAGTTATGCAGTAGCCCAGGCGAACCTCCAGAGGAAGGAGCTAGCTACCACGGAGCTCATGATACACTCCAGTAACCGAAAGATCGCGTTCGCTCTAGTCCAGGAGCCGTATGTGGGCGGGGTTAGGAGGATGAAGGACTACCGTGGGGCGAGAGTCTTCCAGTGCGCAGCAGTAGGAGAAGGGACTGTGAAGGCGGCAATCGTCGTTTTTGACCACGACCTTGACGTCGTCCAGTGCCCGAAACTCACGACCAACAATATTGTTGTAGTGAAGATCCGAACTTGCGCCTGGGAAATCGCGGCGGTGTCCTTCTACTTCGAACCGGATCAGCCCATTGAGCCATACCTGGAACAGATGAGAGCGATTAGAGAGGAGCTGGGCTCAAGAAGACTGCTGATCGGAGGCGACAGCAACGCCAAGAGTACCTGGTGGGGCAGCACCATAGAAGACCACAGGGGCGTAGAGATGTCCGGGACCCTGGAAGAGTCTGGATTACATGTACTCAACAGAGGTGATACACCCACGTTCGACACCGTGAGAGGTAATCGAGTGTACACCAGCTATGTCGATATAACAGCCTGCACGGAGGATCTACTTGAACTAGTAGAAAACTGGAGGGTAGACCAGGAGATGACGAGCTCTGACCACAATGCCATAACATTCGAAATTAAACTCCGCAAAAGTAGAGGCCTAAGAGTCCAGAGAACGACAAGGCTCTACAATACTAAACATGCAGACTGGGATATTTTTAATGCATCATTTCTGGAATCAAAATTTAACGAGAATATTACAGTAGAGACAATTAACAACATTCAGTCGAAACAAAATTTGGAAAACACGATAATTAAATTTACAGATGCTGTTACGAAAGCATGCCAAGACAGCATGCCACTTAAAAAGAGTACGGAAATACTCAATATCCCATGGTGGAATGACGAGCTCGAAAGGCTGTTTAAAGTTGCCACTACCTTCAGGCGTAAGATTAAAAACGCGGCACCGTACCGCAGAGATATAGTGGCAGCTGAGTACATGAAGAAAAAAGAAGAATATGAGTGCGAAGCCATGAAAGCCCAAACAGAAAGTTGGAAGGAGTTCTGTAGAAGACAGGACAGGGAAGGAGTATGGGACGGTATTTACCGTGTTATCCGTCGGACCACCAGGAGACAAGAAGACTTGACCCTAACCAAAGAAGGTGCATATCTAAACCCAAAAGAGTCGGTGAACTTACTAGCGGAGACATTCTACCCACAAGACCTGGAGGAAACTGACAATGAAGATCATCGCCGCGCTAGAGAAGCGGCAAGGCGGGTAAACGAGTGGAAGCATGGTGAGCTCCATGACCCACCGTTTACACTGCTGGAGCTGAAGACCGCGGTGGGGAGTTTCAACCCTAAGAAGGCCCCAGGAGCGGATGGCTTCACTGCGGACATCTGCAGCAGAGCTATCTACCAGGATCTGGACGCATCCCTTGCCCTCTTCAACAAGTGCCTAGAGATAGGCCACTTCCCGGACATCTGGAAGCAGGCAACCGTGGTGGTCCTGAGAAAACCGGGCAAGGACGATTACACGAACCCCAAGGCTTACAGACCCATTGGTCTATTGCCGGTCCTGGGGAAGATCCTGGAGAAGATGACAGTAGCAAGGATTAAATGGCAGTTAGCACCGCGGATTAGTACTCGCCAGTTCGGATTCATGCCCCAGAGGAGCACCGAAGACGCCCTCTATACGCTAATACACCGCATCAAGGGTAAGATCGAGCTGAAAAAGCTGGTAACCCTAGTGTCATTGGATATAGAGGGGGCCTTCGATAGCGCGTGGTGGCCGATCATCAGAATACGTCTGGCTGAGGAAGAGTGCCGGGTCAATACCAGGAGGCTACTGGATAGCTATATGGACTGCAGAAAAGTCAGTGTAAGATTCGCCGGGGAGGAATGCACCAGGAGCACCAATAAAGGATGTGTGCAAGGGTCAATAGGTGGTCCCATCCTGTGGAACCTTCTTCTGGACCCTCTGCTGCGGGAACTGGAGGGGATGGGGGTGTATGCGCAGGCTTTTGCTGACGACGTCGTGTTACTTTTTGACGGAGACTCTGGACTTGACGTCTCGATACAGGCCAACGCGGCGCTGGCTCGTGTGCGGCAGTGGGGCATTCGGAACAAGCTGAAGTTTGCGCCGCACAAAACCTGCGCAATGGTCTTGACCAAGAAGCTCAAGTACGATAACCCACTGCTGACCATGGGAGGAGTGAGCGTCGGTATGTCTCGGGAGGTCAAGATCCTAGGACTGACTATAGATGACAAATTGACTTTTAACACGCACGTCGCGCTACAGTGTAGGAAGGCGCTGGACATCTACAAACAGCTCTCGAAGGCAGCGAAGGTAGACTGGGGCTTGCATCCGGAGGTGATTAGGTCGATCTACGTAGCCACTGTCGAACCCATCATCATGTACGCCTCGCCAGTATGGGCGTCCGCAGCGAAAAAGATCGGGGTGCGTAAGTTGCTCGATACGGTCCAGAGGGGATTCGCGCAGAAGCTCTGTAAATCTTACAGGACTGTCTCTTTACACTCAGCACTGGTCTTGGCGGGGATACTGCCTCTCGACCTCAGGATACAGGAAGCAGCCGCACTGTATGAGGCAAAGAGAGGGTCGCCCCTGCCGGACCTGGGAGATAGAGAGACCGAGCGTCCGGTGAGATTTGCGGAGACGTCTCACCCAGCAGAGCATATGGATCTGGAATTTACCCGACTGGTGGACCAAAGCCTTGTGGACAGGTACAATGTGCAGCAGGTGCGGATATTCACCGACGGCAGTAAGATTCAGGGGAAGGTCGGAGCCGCGCTGTCCCTGTGGAACGGCGAGGCCGAGACCAAAAATCTCAAGCTTAGTCTGTCCGCGTACTGCACTGTCTACCAGGCGGAGCTCCTAGCCATATGCAAAGCTTCGGGATTAATCCTCAGCAGGAGGGAGGTGAGTTATGGTCTATACAGCGATTCGACAGCCGCACTGGAGACGATCGTTAACCATAGCTCCCTCCACCCACTGGCCGTCGAGACGCGGAGAAATCTGCGAACGGCTAAGGCTCAGGGCAAGGAGGTATCCTTGTTCTGGGTCAAGGCCCATGCAGGTCTGCCGGGCAACGAACGCGCTGACGATCTAGCAAAAGAGGCTGCGTTGATGTCGAAGAAAAAGCCAGAGTACGACCGGTGTCCGATTTCGTTTTTGAAACGGCAAATACGGGGGACATTTTTGGAAAAATGGGACGATAGGTATAAGGCCGGTGATACCGCGTCGATTACGAAGCTTTTTCTTCCTAATGTGGTGAGAGCTTACAGGTTCGTGCGAGTCGCCAAGCCAGAGGGATTGCTCACTCAAATTCTTACGGGGCATGGTGGATTCTCCCAGTACCTGAATCGGTTCAAGTGCAAGGAGAATCCATCATGCATCTGCGATGATGAAACCGCCGAGGATGTCCCACACCTCCTGCTCCACTGTCCCATCCACGAAAGCCTGAGATACAGCTTTGAACAGGAATTAGGAGTTAAATTAGAGAAGGAGACTTTAAGCGATCTCCTCACCAGCAAGACTAGTAGCCTAGGATTTGTAGACTACTGCACAACAATTTGTAAAATTGTAAACAAGCGAAACGCAACAAGAGATACATAAGTTTGCTAGCGTATATATTGTTACATATATATAAATAGCAATTAAATACCAATAGATAATAATAATAAATAGATATAAGTGTATAAGTTTATATAAGAGCGAAAACAAGCGATGCGACGGTGTACATGCGCGCGACCGGCCGGCCGTGTCTGTATGTTCACATAGAGTATGTGAGAGTACAGACGTGGAGCGCCCGTGTGCGTGTGTGTGTGCATGGACGCGTGGCTGGTGGGAGATATGTAAAATTTATTAAGATATAAAATAATATAAGATATTAGAATTAAGAGATTATAATGTTATAAGTGGAATAAACAAACACAGTTTCCAAATTTGTATTAAGTAGAAATAGGAAAAATAAGTATACCGTAGAAAGATTAACCATAACATAGAAATAGAAATAAATAAATAAGTAATGTAAGATGAAAACTTAAGATAATGTAAAGTATAGATTAAGCAATAAATGTATTAGGATAGAAATAAAATAGAAATATAAGAAATAAAGTACTACAATCCTGGACAAATACCCGGGGAACAGGAGCTGAAAAAAAAAAAAAAAAAAAAAAAAAAAAAAAAAAAAAACCTAACCTAACCTAACCTAACCTAACCTAACCTAACCTAACCTAACCTAACCTAACCTAACCTAACCTAACCTAACCTAACCTAACCTAACCTAACCTAACCTAACCTAACCTAACCTAACCTAACCTAACCTAACCTAACCTAACCTAACCTAACCTAACCTAACCTAACCTAACCTAACCTAACCTAACCTAACCTAACCTAACCTAACCTAACCTAACCTAACCTAACCTAACCTAACCTAACCTAACCTAACCTAACCTAACCTAACCTAACCTAACCTAACCTAACCTAACCTAACCTAACCTAACCTAACCTAACCTAACCTAACCTAACCTAACCTAACCTAACCTAACCTAACCTAACCTAACCTAACCTAACCTAACCTAACCTAACCTAACCTAACCTAACCTAACCTAACCTAACCTAACCTAACCTAACCTAACCTAACCTAACCTAACCTAACCTAACCTAACCTAACCTAACCTAACCTAACCTAACCTAACCTAACCTAACCTAACCTAACCTAACCTAACCTAACCTAACCTAACCTAACCTAACCTAACCTAACCCAAATTTTTCGTACGACGAAAGTCTGTCCGATTTCGGTTTGTGGGTCGCTATTTGAACTCGTCTGTGCTCCTGGATCACGCTCCCGCATTCCTGAAACAAAAAGAACACAAATTAATAGCAAAATTATTGTTATTTTGACAAAATAAGTAAAATTGACAGAATTAGTGTAACATTTTTTAGAAAATATTCCAAATTTCGCTTTTAGGTTCGTTTATTTAGTGATTTTGTGTCTCTGGTAGATCGGGGGTGCTGTGCGCCGTCGTTTAAGCCATCTCTCGACGCGCTGCGTCCCACAGGACTCGAGAAAATCGCAAAAAACCGAAATCGAGGGCCCGCTCAGACGCCAAAAAGTGTTGATACCCGGCCATCTCGTAGTACAAACTAATTTTTCGTACGACGAAAGTCTGTCCGATTTCGGTTTGTGGGTCGCTATTTGAACTCGTCTGTGCTCCTGGATCACGCTCCCGCATTCCTGAAACAAAAAGAACACAAATTAATAGCAAAATTATTGTTATTTTGACAAAATAAGTAAAATTGACAGAATTAGTGTAACATTTTTTAGAAAATATTCCAAATTTCGCTTTTAGGTTCGTTTATTTAGTGATTTTGTGTCTCTGGTAGATCGGGGGTGCTGTGCGCCGTCGTTTAAGCCATCTCTCGACGCGCTGCGTCCCACAGGACTCGAGAAAATCGCAAAAAACCGAAATCGAGGGCCCGCTCAGACGCCAAAAAGTGTTGATACCCGGCCATCTCGTAGTACAAACTAATTTTTCGTACGACGAAAGTCTGTCCGATTTCGGTTTGTGGGTCGCTATTTGAACTCGTCTGTGCTCCTGGATCACGCTCCCGCATTCCTGAAACAAAAAGAACACAAATTAATAGCAAAATTATTGTTATTTTGACAAAATAAGTAAAATTGACAGAATTAGTGTAACATTTTTTAGAAAATATTCCAAATTTCGCTTTTAGGTTCGTTTATTTAGTGATTTTGTGTCTCTGGTAGATCGGGGGTGCTGTGCGCCGTCGTTTAAGCCATCTCTCGACGCGCTGCGTCCCACAGGACTCGAGAAAATCGCAAAAAACCGAAATCGAGGGCCCGCTCAGACGCCAAAAAGTGTTGATACCCGGCCATCTCGTAGTACAAACTAATTTTTCGTACGACGAAAGTCTGTCCGATTTCGGTTTGTGGGTCGCTATTTGAACTCGTCTGTGCTCCTGGATCACGCTCCCGCATTCCTGAAACAAAAAGAACACAAATTAATAGCAAAATTATTGTTATTTTGACAAAATAAGTAAAATTGACAGAATTAGTGTAACATTTTTTAGAAAATATTCCAAATTTCGCTTTTAGGTTCGTTTATTTAGTGATTTTGTGTCTCTGGTAGATCGGGGGTGCTGTGCGCCGTCGTTTAAGCCATCTCTCGACGCGCTGCGTCCCACAGGACTCGAGAAAATCGCAAAAAACCGAAATCGAGGGCCCGCTCAGACGCCAAAAAGTGTTGATACCCGGCCATCTCGTAGTACAAACTAATTTTTCGTACGACGAAAGTCTGTCCGATTTCGGTTTGTGGGTCGCTATTTGAACTCGTCTGTGCTCCTGGATCACGCTCCCGCATTCCTGAAACAAAAAGAACACAAATTAATAGCAAAATTATTGTTATTTTGACAAAATAAGTAAAATTGACAGAATTAGTGTAACATTTTTTAGAAAATATTCCAAATTTCGCTTTTAGGTTCGTTTATTTAGTGATTTTGTGTCTCTGGTAGATCGGGGGTGCTGTGCGCCGTCGTTTAAGCCATCTCTCGACGCGCTGCGTCCCACAGGACTCGAGAAAATCGCAAAAAACCGAAATCGAGGGCCCGCTCAGACGCCAAAAAGTGTTGATACCCGGCCATCTCGTAGTACAAACTAATTTTTCGTACGACGAAAGTCTGTCCGATTTCGGTTTGTGGGTCGCTATTTGAACTCGTCTGTGCTCCTGGATCACGCTCCCGCATTCCTGAAACAAAAAGAACACAAATTAATAGCAAAATTATTGTTATTTTGACAAAATAAGTAAAATTGACAGAATTAGTGTAACATTTTTTAGAAAATATTCCAAATTTCGCTTTTAGGTTCGTTTATTTAGTGATTTTGTGTCTCTGGTAGATCGGGGGTGCTGTGCGCCGTCGTTTAAGCCATCTCTCGACGCGCTGCGTCCCACAGGACTCGAGAAAATCGCAAAAAACCGAAATCGAGGGCCCGCTCAGACGCCAAAAAGTGTTGATACCCGGCCATCTCGTAGTACAAACTAATTTTTCGTACGACGAAAGTCTGTCCGATTTCGGTTTGTGGGTCGCTATTTGAACTCGTCTGTGCTCCTGGATCACGCTCCCGCATTCCTGAAACAAAAAGAACACAAATTAATAGCAAAATTATTGTTATTTTGACAAAATAAGTAAAATTGACAGAATTAGTGTAACATTTTTTAGAAAATATTCCAAATTTCGCTTTTAGGTTCGTTTATTTAGTGATTTTGTGTCTCTGGTAGATCGGGGGTGCTGTGCGCCGTCGTTTAAGCTATCTCTCGACGCGCTGCGTCCCACAGGACTCGAGAAAATCGCAAAAAACCGAAATCGAGGGCCCGCTCAGACGCCAAAAAGTGTTGATACCCGGCCATCTCGTAGTACAAACTAATTTTTCGTACGACGAAAGTCTGTCCGATTTCGGTTTGTGGGTCGCTATTTGAACTCGTCTGTGCTCCTGGATCACGCTCCCGCATTCCTGAAACAAAAAGAACACAAATTAATAGCAAAATTATTGTTATTTTGACAAAATAAGTAAAATTGACAGAATTAGTGTAACATTTTTTAGAAAATATTCCAAATTTCGCTTTTAGGTTCGTTTATTTAGTGATTTTGTGTCTCTGGTAGATCGGGGGTGCTGTGCGCCGTCGTTTAAGCCATCTCTCGACGCGCTGCGTCCCACAGGACTCGAGAAAATCGCAAAAAACCGAAATCGAGGGCCCGCTCAGACGCCAAAAAGTGTTGATACCCGGCCATCTCGTAGTACAAACTAATTTTTCGTACGACGAAAGTCTGTCCGATTTCGGTTTGTGGGTCGCTATTTGAACTCGTCTGTGCTCCTGGATCACGCTCCCGCATTCCTGAAACAAAAAGAACACAAATTAATAGCAAAATTATTGTTATTTTGACAAAATAAGTAAAATTGACAGAATTAGTGTAACATTTTTTAGAAAATATTCCAAATTTCGCTTTTAGGTTCGTTTATTTAGTGATTTTGTGTCTCTGGTAGATCGGGGGTGCTGTGCGCCGTCGTTTAAGCCATCTCTCGACGCGCTGCGTCCCACAGGACTCGAGAAAATCGCAAAAAACCGAAATCGAGCGTCCACCCACCCGCCCTTTGGTGCAACAGTAAGGATTTAAACTTTTCCATAGAGTTGGGCAAATATTTGAGAAAATTTTGACTTTTCGAGCTGAGGATCTTTTATTTTCCCCAACTCAAATAATTTATTCTGACCATATTTGGACAATATCAGAGCGATAGTTATTATACTAAGGACAAACATATTTATTTATTTTACAATTTTTTTATTTTTTGGACTTTGGCGTTTATTGACGCTCTTGACAAATTAAGTACATAAGTAATCACTTTGTTATACAAATCTCTTCTCCCTTTTGACATCTGATCAATCGATCTCAACTTCGTCATAAAAAAGGATGTTCCACACCCCGGCAAAACCCGTCGTGAGGCAGGAGGAGTCCGGCAACACGGCTGGAACTGTGACCAAGCATCTGGGTCCTCCAGGTCAGAGCGTGCGGAGAAGTATTGGCGATTGGGAATCCGGAAAACTGGACCAGGCGGTTTCATCATCCCCCGATGTTTCTTCGAAAAATGATAACCCCAAGCCAAAACCGGCCGCGGTGAGGAAGCTAGCTGTTGGAGCGGCGGGGAGTCCACCCAGGCCTTCAAATTTAGCTGTCAGGAGCAAATTAAAAGAGGCACAGTACAGCCTCGCTAGAGCAAAAACCCATTTGACAAACTCTAAAAACTTAAAAGGCGAAATTAAAATCGGTATCGCCACAGAGCTGGATTTGTTATATAAGATTGTCAAGGAAGTGTGCTTAGAGCGAGGACAAGGTCTGCCTGATCAGCTGGGAGAAGAGGGGGCAAAGGGGAAGGAGGAAGGAATGAGGACAGGACTAGAAGAAACGAAAGGGGAGAATTTAAAATTACGTAAACTACTAGAGAAAAATATAAGGCTAACGGAAGAAAGCAACATAAAGATGGAAACTTTAAAAGAAATGCTTAAGAGCAGTGGCAAGGAGAGTAGGATGGAGGGTATGGAGGAACTTGTGGCAAAGGTCCAAGACCTGCACCAAAAGGCAGAAGAAACGCGCAAAGGAGTTTGCTACTTGCAGACCACTATGCCTTCATATGCAGATGTCTTGGCCGGATCTCCAAGCGTAGTAACTCCGACAAAACGCCCCAGGCACTCCATCATAGTGTCATCAGAAATAGAAAAGGATACTAGCGATGAAGTGCTTGGGAAACTGAGAGCGGCGCTTGAAGCCAAGACGAATGGTCTGCAAGTTACGCGGATCCAAAAAGTGAGGAACCAAAAGGTGGTCCTGAGCTGCGCCACTAAGGATGAGTTGAGGAAGGTTAGGGAGAGGATCACGGCTAAGGACAAAAACCTCAGTATAGAAGAGGCGGCAAACAAGGATCCACTAATAATAATCAAAAACCTCCTCACGTACAATAAAGACGAAGACATAGTGGCGTCGCTCAAAAACCAAAATGCCGGTCTACTGGGGGACGTGTCGAGCGACGAATTTAGGGCAGTAGTGCGGTACCGACGAAGGGCAAGAAACCCGCACGAAAATCATGTCGTTCTACAGGTCTCTCCTAAGATCTGGCAAAGGCTCACCTCCGCAAAAAGGGTTCATATTGACCTGCAGTATGCGGTGGTCCAGGACCAAAGTCCGCTCGTACAGTGTACGAGATGCCTGGGGTATGGGCACGGACGCAGGTTGTGTAAAGAAGTAGCTGATGTGTGTAGCTACTGCGCCGGCCCACACCTCCGGGCAGACTGTCCATCCTATTTGGCGAGCGAGATTCCGACCTGCCGCAACTGTAGGTCTGCAAAAAGCTCCGACACTGCTCACACCGCCTTCGACATTGAGTGCCCGATGCGCAGGAGGTGGGACGCAATAGCGAGGTCTAGCGTTGCCTACTGCTAACGTAGAGGGCACTCAAAACACCACACACACAGACACTGGAGCCCTTGAGCGCAAGTACGGCGGGGTGCAGGCTAACCTACAAAGAAAACGGTTGGCGACCCAGGAACTCTTTTTGGAAGCCCGATCGAGACGTATCGGTTTCGCGCTGGTACAGGAGCCCTATGTCGGATCTGTGGGGGAGCTCAAGCGGTACACCGGCACTCGAATCGTGCAATGTGAACAGAGCCGTACCAAATGTGTTAAAGCAGCGGTGGTGGTTTTCGACGACGATATCGAGGTCCTCGGTGACCAAACCACTGTGACCGAAAACATAGTCCTTACCGTCTTGAAAACGGATAAATGGACGATCGCAGTGGTCTCAGTATACTTCGAGGACAGTGAGCCGCTTGAGCCTTACCTGGACAAGCTTAGAATGTTCCTGGGCACCCTCCGAAAAAAGAAAGCTCTCGACTACGCGGGTCTACAATACGCGGAAAGCTGACTGGGCCCGGTTCACGAAGGAAGTACAAGAATCTTTGATACAAAACGAAATAACATTAGAACACATAGAAGCTATAGAAAGTAGGGAACAATTAGAAGCAATAGTCAAAATTTTCACAGAAATAATACAAAATGCATGCAAGAAATCAATCCCTTTGATAAATAAAAAGAACAAAAAAGACTACTTACCTTGGTGGACCGACGAACTGGAACGCTTGAGAGGCGACATGAATACGAAGAGACGCAGGCTCCGATGCGCAGCACCCCGAAGACGGTCGTATGTGGTTGAAGAGTACCTGAAATCAAAAGAAACATATGAGTTGGCAGCCAGCAAGGCACAAACCAGCAGCTGGAAGGAGCTATGCACAAAGCAGGAAAGAGAAAGTATGTGGGATACTGTGTATAGGGTGATTAGAAGCAAGACAGCAAAACACGAGGACCAACTATTGGTACACAATGGAACGGCACTGGATCCAGATAAATCGGCAGCATTACTCGCAGACACTTTCTTCCCGGTAGACAATTGTGGAGTGGATTCTGATATCCACAAGACAATTAGAAGTATATCCGAAACAATCTGCGAGACCCTGCCAGAAGACCGTGACGACGCACCATTCACAGTAGCCGAACTAAAAAGGACGGTTAATAGTTTTAACCCCAAGAAGGCCCCAGGACCGGACGGCTTCACCGCGGATATTTGCTATAGAGCAATATTCGCGGAGAAGGACGTCTTCCTGGGTATCCTCAATAAGTGTCTCTCTCTGTCTTGCTTCCCATCACCCTGGAAGGAAGCAGCGGTCGTGGTGTTGCGTAAACCTGGGAAAAGCGATTACAGCCAGGCAAAGTCGTACCGACCGATTGGGCTTTTGTCAGTCATGGGGAAGGTCCTCGAAAAAATGATGGTGAGGAGGATAAGATGGCACCTATTACCGAATACCAACCCCAGACAGTACGGCTTTGTCCCACAGCGAAGTACCGAGGACGCACTCTACGACCTCATGAAGAAGACGAAAGAAGGGCTCCAGCGCAAAGAGATCCTGGTCATTGTGTCGCTGGATATTGAGGGCGCGTTTGATAGTGCATGGTGGCCGGCGATCAAACTGCAGCTAATAAAAATGGGAACTCCATTAAATCTAAGAAGACTGGCAAACAACTACCTTGACGGAAGGAAGGTGGTCGTACACTATGCTGGAAGAACCTTCACAAAAAGTACCGAAAAGGGCTGCATTCAGGGCTCAATAAGCGGACCCACGTTTTGGAATTTGCTTCTGGATCCTTTGCTCTGCGGCCTACATGCTCGGGGTGTGCATGTACAGGCATTCGCGGACGACGTTGTTCTGGTGTTTTCCGGACATTCGACCACCAAACTACAGGGGGAGATAAATGACACACTCGCTTATGTGCATGATTGGGGTATCGAAAATAAATTAAAATTCGCTGCACAAAAAACTAACGCTATGATTATAACAAACAAACTAAAGTTCGATGCCCCAGTCATGCACATGGGCGGAGTGGACATACCAGTCGTTGAAGATATAAAGTTACTCGGTCTTACGATAGACAAGAAACTTACTTTCAACAAACACGTATCAATTGTCTGTCGTAAGGCCGCAGGAATCTACAAAATGCTAGCAAGGACGGCAAAGGTTGAGTGGGGGTTGAGTCCGGAGATCGTCAGAACAATATACATAGCTGTAATAGAGCCAATTATCATGTATGCCTCGAGCGTGTGGGCTCCGGCTGCGGACAAAATAATGGTTCAGAAGCAACTTAATACAATCCAACGTGGATTCGCGCAAAAAATCTGCAAGGCCTATAGGACGGTGTCTCTCAATGCAGTACTCGTATTGGCTGGGCTACTTCCCTTAGACCTTAGAATCGGGGAGGCCGCCCAACTCTACGAAGCGAAGAGAGGCATTCAGACTACCCTGGATTATGGCAAACGGGAAATCGAAAAGCGCGTCAGCTTCCTAAAGGCCCAGCATCCGGCCGAGGAAGTTGATATTGAAATTGCCTGCTTAAACGATATGCTGCCCGAAACCCTTGAACAACATCAGCTCCCGGAAATTCAAATATACACAGACGGGAGCAAATTGGAGGGGAAAGTCGGTGCAGCATATACGTACTGGAAAAACGGGCGGGAAGTGAGGACGAAGAAGATGAGACTCGAGTCGTTCTGCACAGTCTTTCAAGCCGAGTTATATGCTCTCTACCAAGCGTCAGAACTTTTGCTGAAAGAGAAGCATGGCGTGGCGGCTGTGCTGAGTGACTCGAGGTCTGCTCTCCAAATTGTCCAGAATGCCGATAGCTTTCATCCGTTGGCCTTTGAAATTAGACGCAACATTGCAACATTGAGAGCCGGGGGGTGTGAGCTTAGGCTGTTCTGGGTTAAAGCTCACGCCGGATTACCCGGAAACGAAAGGGCCGATGAACTGGCCAAGCAGGCTGCGCTCCGTATTAAAACCTCTGCGCATTATGATAAATGCCCCGTGTCATATGCCAAAAGCGAGATAAGAAGAGGAACTATAGAAGAGTGGAACACCAGGTATAATCAGGGAAGAACAGCAGGGACCACAAAACTCTTCTTGCCCACCGTGCCAATAGCACACCAAATAATGCGAAAAATCCGTCTCACCCCAACTCTGACCCAGATAATGACCGGCCATGGAGGGTTCTCTGCGTATCTGAATCGCTTCAAATGCAAGGACAGCCCTTCATGTGTCTGCGAACCTGAAAAAGAAGAGACAATTCAACACCTTCTGCTCGAGTGCCCTAAATACGACGCTGACAGATACGATCTGGAAACCAGGACGAACATGAAGTTAACGGAAGTATCATTGTGTGAAATGATGGCCGAACAGGAATCCAGACCGTATCTGTTAGAATATTGCACGAAAATAGCAAAAGACTCGAATCATAGAAATAGGACAAGGGAACCATGATGGTTCTCAAATCCTATTCAAAAGTCGTGTGAAAAATGCGTACAACGCTTAGTTCTTTCGAACTATGAGTATGTAAGCATGCCGACCAAACGGAATAACAAAAGTAATGTTAATGTTGAAATGTTTACTTTACAGACGGAAAACTAAATTTATATACAACAAAATCATAAGAATTAAAAATTATGACGAAACTACCTTCAGTAGAAAATAGTAATATATATAAGATATTTTATTTCAAAATTTGCATATAGAATTACCCCTGTAATATATCAGGGAAACTTTGGAATTTAAGAAAAAAAAAAAAAAAAAACCTAACCTAACCTAACCTAACCTAACCTAACCTAACCGGGGGGTTAGGGTCTTCCAAAGCGCTGATCAAGGAGAAGGGACGGTTAAAACTGCTATCGCCGTTTTTGACTCCACCTTAGACGTAACGCCGTACCCACAACTCACCACCAATAACATCACCGTGGTGGGGATCCAGACTAGCGCTTGGAAGATCACCCTGGTATCCATATATTTCGAAAAGGATGAGCCTGTCGCTCCCTATCTGGAACATCTGTCCAGGATCGTAGAGGTCCTGGGACCGTCGAAGCTAGTGATAGGGGGGGACGTGAACGCCTGGAGTATTTGGTGGGGCAGCCAGACGACGAACCACCGGGGGGAAGAAGTGCGTAGCGCCCTTGACGAGTTGGATCTGCAGGTGTTAAACACAGGTTTAGTGCCCACGTTTGACACGATTAGAGGAAACAAAAGGTATTCGAGCTTCGTCGACGTGACGGCCTGCTCTGCGGACCTCCTGGACCTGGCTGGTGAAAGATTGGAGGGTTGATGATAGCTTCATGAGTTCGGACCACAACGGCATCACATTCAGCATTCAGTTACACAAATCAAAAGGTACACAAATTGTTAGGACTACACGACTTTACAACACAAGAAAAGCAAATTGGGCCCAGTTTCATGAGAAACTGGACCAATTTAAACAGGAGAACAATATCACACTTACAGTCATAGAACAAACACACACTACAGAACAAATAGATACACTGGTACACAAATACACACAGTCAATCACATACGCATGCACACATTCAATACCAAAAAAGAAAAATACACAAACACTTACCTTGCCGTGGTTGTCCGAGGAGCTCACCAAGATGAAAAAGGAGGTCTTCACCAGGAAGAGGAGAATCCGCTGCGCCGCGCCCGACCGGATCCAAAGGGTATACGACGAATACCTGAAAAAGAAGGAAGAATATGAGACAGAAGCTAGGAAAGCCAGAGTTGAGAGTTGGAAGGAGTTTTGCGGGAAACAGGATCGGGAGGGGGTCTGGGACTCTATAGGGTGATAGGTAGGACGCAAAATAGAGAGGAAGACCTACCTCTAGAAATAGGCGGCACAGTGCTGAGCGCAAAGGACTCCGCCAAGCTCATGGCGGAGACCTTTTATCCGAGAGACTCAGAGAGTAGCGACAACGCCGAACACCGCAGAACTAGAGCCACAGCGAATACTGTGAATATCGAGAAACATAATGAGCAATGCGACCCGGCATTCACAATGGCTGAGCTCTTATCTGCGGTACGCGATTTCAACCCGAAAAAAGCTCCTGGCGGTGATGGATTCACGTCGGATATTTGTCAGGCAGCCATAGAAAACGACCCGGATCTGTTTCTTGGGATCTTGAATAAAAGCCTCGAACTCGGATACTTCCCTAAGACCTGGAAGGAGGCTACGGTGGTAGTGTTGAGGAAGCCGGGGAAGTCGACCTACACGACTCCGAAATCGTATCGGCCTATAGGACTCCTGCCTGTGCTCGGTAAAATCTACGAAAAAATGTTGGTCACCCGACTCAAATATCACCTGCTGCCAGGGATGAGTCCTCGCCAATTTGGATTCGTGCCCCAAAAAAGCACCGAGGACTCCCTCTATGTCCTAATGCAACATATTCGCGAAAAAGTCAAACAGAAAAAACTTGTAACAGTCGTCTCATTGGACATAGAGGGAGCCTTCGATAGCGCGTGGTGGCCTGCAATCAGAGTCCGATTGGCAGAGGAAAACTGCCCCGTGAATTTGAGGAGGGTGTTCGACAGTTACATGAGCTGTCGCAGGGTCCAGGTACGATACGCGGGTGAAGAGGTGTGTAGGAATACCGAGAAGGGGTGCGTTCAGGGCTCTATTGGGGGCCCGATCCTGTGGGACCTGCTGCTGGACCCTCTGTTAAAGCAGCTCGAGAATAGGGGGGTGTATGCGCAGGCGTTCGCAGACGACGTCGTGCTCGTCTTCGATGGTGAGACTGCGCTGGAGGTTCAGGGGCATGCCAACGCCACGCTGGAAGACGTCAGGGCTTGGGGTGTCATGAATAAGCTCAACTTCGCGCCGCACAAGACTGCGGCGATGGTGGTGACGCGAAAGCTTAAGCATGACACTCCGCACCTGACGATGGGAGGCGTTGACGTTGGTATGGCCAATGAAATAAAACTGCTGGGTCTCACCATCGACAGCAAGCTGACCTTTAACGCCCACGTCTCGAACGTCTGTCGCAAAGCGCTAAACTTCTATAAGCAACTGTCGAGGGCGGCTAAGGTTACCTGGGGGCTCGACCCGGAAATCATACGCACGATTTACACGGCAGTGGTAGAGCCTACAATAATGTACGCCGCGAGTGCGTGGGCTTCCGCGACTGAAAAAATAGGTGTACGCAACCAGCTAGAGGCAGTACAGCGCGGGTTTGTGCAAAAGATAGTGAAGTCGCATCGCACGGTATCTCTCCACTCGGCGCTATTGCTCGCTGGGCTGCTTCCCTTGGACATTAGAGTCCGGGAAGCAGCCTCGCTTTTTGAGGTAAAGAAGGGCTACTCCCAGCGAGTAATAGGAGATCGGGAGGTAGAGATGCCAGTGCCCTACACACAAAAACCGCATCCTGCAGATCAGACTCGGATACATTTCGAACTCTTGGGGGACGAAACAGCAATCGAGCATAGTAATGACGAGGTAAGCATCTACACTGATGGGAGCAAAATAGAGGGAAAGGTCGGTGCAGCGCTCTCCGTTTGGGAGGGTGCTGTAGAGACCGGTACGAAGAAGCTCAAGCTCCACGATTGCTGTTCCGTCTACCAAGCCGAGCTGCTGGCGCTGGCTGAGGCGACCGGGAGAGCCACGAAAAATGCCAAACAAAAATACAAAATATATTGTGACTCCAGATCCGCCCTCCAATCAGTAACTAACAACGGAGCCCTCCATCCCCTAGCCGTGAAAATAAGAACCAATTTAAAAACGTTACGCGAGCAAAACAAAACCGTAAACCTGTACTGGATAAAAGCTCACGCGGGGATGGAGGGCAATGAGAGAGCGGATCAGTTGGCAAAGGACGCAGCACTGCGCATTAAAACGAAGCCAGACTACGACAGATGTCCGATCTCATTCGTAAAGCGACAAATCCGAAAGGAGTCGCTGGACGAGTGGGATCGGCGCTACCGCGACGGTTCAACTGCGTCAATAACTAAAGTGTTCTTCCCGGAAGCCTTAAAGGCCTACCAAATTGTCAAAACTCTGAGGCCGGTCGGAATACTCACGCAAATTATGACGGGTCATGGAGGGTTCTCCCAATATCTCCACAGATTCAAGTTAAGGGAGAGTCCTTCATGCATCTGCGAACCTAGTAAGGAGCAAACTCCTGTGCACGTGATTGCTGAATGTCCAGTGTTTGGAAGGCAAAGATTTGACATTGAACAAGAACTTGATGTAGATATAGAGATAAGCAATATTCATAGAATAATAAATAATAAGTATATAATCATCCATCCATCCATCCATCCATCCATCCATCCATCCATCCATCCATCCATCCATCCATCCATCCATCCATCCATCCATCCATCCATCCATCCATCCATCCATCCATCCATCCATCCATCCATCCATCCATCCATCCATCCATCCATCCATCCATCCATCCATCCATCCATCCATCCATCCATCCATCCATCCATCCATCCATCCATCCATCCATCCATCCATCCATCCATCCATCCATCCATCCATCCATCCATCCATCCATCCATCCATCCATCCATCCATCCATCCATCCATCCATCCATCCATCCATCCATCCATCCATCCATCCATCCATCCATCCATCCATCCATCCATCCATCCATCCATCCATCCATCCATCCATCCATCCATCCATCCATCCATCCATCCATCCATCCATCCATCCATCCATCCATCCATCCATCCATCCATCCATCCATCCATCCATCCATCCATCCATCCATCCATCCATCCATCCATCCATCCATCCATCCATCCATCCATCCATCCATCCATCCATCCATCCATCCATCCATCCATCCATCCATCCATCCATCCATCCATCCATCCATCCATCCATCCATCCATCCATCCATCCATCCATCCATCCATCCATCCATCCATCCATCCATCCATCCATCCATCCATCCATCCATCCATCCATCCATCCATCCATCCATCCATCCATCCATCCATCCATCCATCCATCCATCCATCCATCCATCCATCCATCCATCCATCCATCCATCCATCCATCCATCCATCCATCCATCCATCCATCCATCCATCCATCCATCCATCCATCCATCCATCCATCCATCCATCCATCCATCCATCCATCCATCCATCCATCCATCCATCCATCCATCCATCCATCCATCCATCCATCCATCCATCCATCCATCCATCCATCCATCCATCCATCCATCCATCCATCCATCCATCCATCCATCCATCCATCCATCCATCCATCCATCCATCCATCCATCCATCCATCCATCCATCCATCCATCCATCCATCCATCCATCCATCCATCCATCCATCCATCCATCCATCCATCCATCCATCCATCCATCCATCCATCCATCCATCCATCCATCCATCCATCCATCCATCCATCCATCCATCCATCCATCCATCCATCCATCCATCCATCCATCCATCCATCCATCCATCCATCCATCCATCCATCCATCCATCCATCCATCCATCCATCCATCCATCCATCCATCCATCCATCCATCCATCCATCCATCCATCCATCCATCCATCCATCCATCCATCCATCCATCCATCCATCCATCCATCCATCCATCCATCCATCCATCCATCCATCCATCCATCCATCCATCCATCCATCCATCCATCCATCCATCCATCCATCCATCCATCCATCCATCCATCCATCCATCCATCCATCCATCCATCCATCCATCCATCCATCCATCCATCCATCCATCCATCCATCCATCCA
Source organism: Hypomecis punctinalis (assembly GCA_949316475.1). NCBI lineage: Eukaryota > Metazoa > Arthropoda > Insecta > Lepidoptera > Geometridae > Hypomecis > Hypomecis punctinalis. The sequence goes on from OX438807.1 coordinate 65,485, forward strand.
TCCATCCATCCATCCATCCATCCATCCATCCATCCATCCATCCATCCATCCATCCATCCATCCATCCATCCATCCATCCATCCATCCATCCATCCATCCATCCATCCATCCATCCATCCATCCATCCATCCATCCATCCATCCATCCATCCATCCATCCATCCATCCATCCATCCATCCATCCATCCATCCATCCATCCATCCATCCATCCATCCATCCATCCATCCATCCATCCATCCATCCATCCATCCATCCATCCATCCATCCATCCATCCATCCATCCATCCATCCATCCATCCATCCATCCATCCATCCATCCATCCATCCATCCATCCATCCATCCATCCATCCATCCATCCATCCATCCATCCATCCATCCATCCATCCATCCATCCATCCATCCATCCATCCATCCATCCATCCATCCATCCATCCATCCATCCATCCATCCATCCATCCATCCATCCATCCATCCATCCATCCATCCATCCATCCATCCATCCATCCATCCATCCATCCATCCATCCATCCATCCATCCATCCATCCATCCATCCATCCATCCATCCATCCATCCATCCATCCATCCAACAACGTGGACCAAACTGAAGGTTATTATCATTTTAAGTACCTAATTATTAACACAACGCGGGCCTAACCGCGGGCTATTATCATTTTGAGCAAGTACTAAGACAACACGGGCCAGACCATGGGCTATTGTCATTGTTAGTAATACGACAATGCAGGCCAAACGACAAGCTTTTATAATTTTAAGCAAGTATTAAGACATCCCAGTCCATGCTGCGTGCTATAAATAACCATCTTAAGCAAGTACTAATAATACGCAGGCCAAACTGTGACCTATTATCATTATAAGCAAATACTGTAACAATTTTGGCCAAACCGTGGGCATTATCCTTTCAAGTAATTTTAAGCAAGGATTAAGACAACGCGGGCCAAATGGCAGACTATTAGATATTATTATAAGCAAGTACAAAGACAACGTAGATAAAACCGCGGGCTATTTTCATTTTAAGTAAGAACCTACTCGTATGTACTAAGACAACGCGGGCGAAGCCGTGGGTTTTAAGCTAGTTCTGATATATATGCTATATTAGTGCAAAGTTTCATCTCAATCCGTTCAGTAGTTTTTGCGTGAAAGATCCATCCTCATAAACTTTCGCGTTTATAATATTAGTAGGATTATACTAGAAACCGATAAAATATAATATTGAAATAAAAAGTACCAGAATGTGTACCCACTAGGAGGCTACCAAGTATTGGTTATATTTTACTAATATTGATTTTTATATTCTATTTCAGATTCCCAAAAGTGTGCGAATAAATGAATGGTTGTCTGTGGTGGTTGTCTGCAACCATCATAAAAACATTGTATTTTTTACTTCAAAGATTAGTGTCACTAGTAAGTTTTTACACCGATCGATCCGTCTGCTTAAAGAGAGTACCAATTATTGTGAGTTAACTCAATTTCAAGAAAAGTGTAACATGTGGGGTCTTAGAAATCACCGATTCAATTACCTAAAATATAAATAATGATAAAATAAGATTTCGTTTCCATGTTGTTTTTTATTTTAATGTTGTGTTTACATTAAAATCATATTAATTGTAATTAGCTGAGCCGGCTAACTTCGTTTAACGCTATATATCTTTATAAATTATAGTCTATGTGTTATTTTAATGTATAAGCATTCCTGTTGCAAAGTTTCATCTGAATCCATTCAGTTGTTTTAGCGTGAAAGAGTATCAAACATCCATACATATAAACTTTCGCGTTAATAATATGAATTAGGATTAAGAGAATATTTTAGCATTAAAACCTGTGTAAAAAACAATATTTCGTTATTCTTTCTCGTATACTGAGCGCCACACATATTGGTAGATGAGATGTTAGCTGCAGATGACACTTCGCCGTGATTGGCTTATTATTGCGCATGTGTGCACAATTCCGACGCTGGCTGTCGTAGTGTGTAGGGAGTGCGTGGGAGGCATGAGGTTGGCGGGCGGGTGTGCCTCGGCGTCTCGTCTCTCTGGCTCCTGCGAATGCCTATATTTCGGCTTTTGCGCAGTTCTCTGTGCATAACTTCCCATACGTCGATATGTGTGGCGCTCCGTATACCTGGTATTTTTGTATCGCTCACATAATAGAGTGCGGCCTCCATTTTTACCTATAACTTCGTGGTCGCGACGCGATCACCCCGCTCCCGCGCCTGTCCCTCGCTTCGTAATTGACTAAACCGCGCGGCCGTTATGATGCGGCCGGCTTACCCAACCAAACGAAAAAATGTGAGAATCGTTACAACACAAGTAAGTAGATTTTTAAATTAGAAGGGAAATTGGTACGCATATTGACTTTGCGCAGCCAGTAAGAAATATTGGACTAAGGTCATCCGGACCCGCCGATTTAGATATGTCTAGGCTTAATAAAAGCTTCAAAACTTCATCTTCACGTATTTCAATATTATTTATATCGTGAGTACACACAGCTTCATGCAAGTCAGATATATCTGGTGGTAAGTCGGAGCTTACGTCTGGGCCTGATGATGAGAATGTTGAGTAAAAGTAATCAGAAAAGATTTCGCAGATAGTTTCCCCAGAAGATGCCGTAGAACCCTTGTATGAGACGCAGCCAGGAATGCCATTAGAATTTTTGGAAATTTATGGACGTCTGAGACAATATAATGAATCGGTACAAGTGCCTCTCATTTAAAAGTTTTTACTTACTTTTCCTGAGGTACTCTGATTGGTAGGTACCTCACTAAAAGTAAGTCAATTATTCATAAATAGCGTCAGAACATAATGAAGATCGAATATAACAATAAGTAAAACAAAGTCATAGGTTATTTCTTTATTTTCTTATTCTAATATCACAAATTCGGCTCGTTAAGTCGATAACAAAATAATTTAAATTCACAACAAACAGTTTTATGACGCCACGTCTTGCGGTGGAGGCGTCACACCAGCACGGGCAGGCGGCGCGCGCGCGCAGCCGGCGCGGCCCGCTATAAGGGCAGCTCGGCGCCCACAATGGCCACAGCCACGGCCAGCGGCGGCTGCGCGCGGTCGCGGGCCGCCAGCGAGCCGGGCCGCGGCCGGAAGGGCGGCACGGCGGCGTGCAGCTCGGCGAGGCGGCGCGCGTCCAGCCGCAGCCCGTTCTCGCGCGCCTCCGGCTCGTCGGCCGCCGCGCCCAGCGCCGGGTACAGCGCCGTCTCCTCCGTCTGCACGTGCCGGTCCGCCGACGACGTGCGTTCTGCCGTGAGAGATTTATTTAACTAACGATCATTTTTCACGTTCATGGCAAACGAAGGCGGCTCGGAAGGGATTGACGTTCGACTTACCGGTGTCGTTGAGAGTGAAGAGGTCGGTAGAGGGCGTGAGGTCGGGTGCACGAGGCAGCGGCGCGGCGCCGACCAGCGCAGCGCACACGGCGCCGCCAGCTGCCCCGCGCCGCTCGCCGCCCGCGCCTCGCCACTTGTGCGGCATCAGACTCGCACGCACGTTGCGCTCCGGCCGCACCACGATTATGTACAGCTGCACACAACGAATCGTCGAGTTAAACTGTCGTCCGGTGATGGAACGACGCTAACCAGATCGGGAGCGGCTCACCTTGGGCGAGAAGAGGCAGACGAGCGTGACGCTGGCGCTGAGCGAGATGGTAACGGCCATGCTAGTGACGCGCAGTGGCACGTGCGACGCTGTCCCGAAGTACAGCGGCACGAACGCCAGCCAAATTACGCACGTCGTGTACATCGTGAACCCTGCGACACGTTATGAGGTTAGCGCCGAGAAGGCGGGCGGAGTGGCGTGCGGACGGTCACTCACCGATGTGCTTGCTCTCGTTGAAAGCCTCAGGGATCTTCCTCGTGAGCACGGCGTACACGGTGCACACGAGGATGAGCACGACGGGATAGAAGAACGCTATCGTATAGGATGCGTCCACGTAGGAGTCGCACACCAGCATGTTGTCGTCTCGCGTGGGGTAGTGGTGGATGGCGCGCGCCGGAGACACTACCTGCCACACCACCACGATCACCACCTGTGGACATAAGCGCGGTTACCACGGTCGAGACGGGGAGGAGGGGTGAGACGAGGCGCGGCGGGGCAGGTGGTGGAGAATCGTACCTGGATAGAGACGAGCGCAGAGCATATGAGCAGCTGCGACTTGGGCGAGATGAGAGAGGGGCGCCGCGCTGAGTGTTTGCTCGCATCGAAGATGCGCGCGATGCGGTTTGTCTTTGTGAGCAGTGCTGCGTACACCACCGTGAAGCAGAACCCTGTGCCGAAGCTGAAACAGTTAAAATATTCGAATTGGTAGCGTTAAGCGCAAACTCAATAGTCGAATGGGAAGAAGCAGTACCGTTGCAGCGAGCACAGCACGTCTGTAGGGCGGAGCACGAGCGCAAAGGTGACGAGATAGCACATGAGGATGCCGGCGAGCAGCACGAAAGAGAGCTCGCGGCCGCTAGCGCGCACCACAGGGGTAGTGCCGCGCGCCGCCCACACGCCCGCCACCAACCTGCAACACGCGGGCGAGCCGTGAACGCGCACCATGAGCGCCGCGATGCGCAGGAGCCGGGCCACGGACTCACGTGGTGAGCAGGATGCCGAGCGACGAGAAGGCCATGGCGCCGATAGCGGCCGGCGAGCTCGGCCGCAGGTACAGCTCAGGGATGGCCGCGCAGCGCGTGCGCGAGCCGTCGGGCCGCGTGCCGCGCGGACATTCCTCGCACGCCGTCTCCGACGCCGGCGACCGGATCTGCGACCGGCAGACAGGCTTGTCAAACAAGAGTCGGGCGCGCAGGGATCACCCGCGATGTCAACTCTTACCTCGTACTGCGTGCAGTTGAAGCAGTGCCAGCAGCAGCTCTCGCCCTCCACGTACTGCTTGGCCTGGCCGAGCTCGCACTCGGCGCTGCACACGGACTCCGGTGGCCGCGGCGAGTCCCACTTGAACTGGATCTCTGTTGCGGGTAAAACAATTATCAACATAAGTATTTCAGTCGGAGCCGGCGCAGTGTTGCGACGGTGCGGCGGTCGGGCGCTCACCGTCCATGTCGAGCTCGAGCTCTCCGTCCAGGTAGCGGCCGACAGTGAGCCAGCGGTACACGCCGCGCGAGACTTGCTTGAAATGCAGAATGTTGTAACGCGCGGGCCCGTCTCCGTTGCCGTCGAAGTGAAACTCATCCCCGCTCAGTCCTGCGCCACGACATTAATATTGGTTTGAGCGTGCGACAGCAACAGAGCGTAGTGAAGGCCGAGTCGTACCCGTGAAGCGCACGCGGCGCAGGTAGCGCAGCAGCGCGGCGCCGCTGGCGGGCCGCATGGCCTCGCACAGCCCCGGCTTGCCACCGCACAGCTCGCCGTGCATGTCCCTGAGAACACAGTTTTAACGTATTAGAAATAAATAATCGGCCAAGTGCGAGTCGAACTCGCGCACGAAGGGTTCTGCACTGTAAGGGAGACTCCCGTGTGTATTTAATTATTTATTTTTCAGGTTAATATGCAACGAAATATTCTTTGAATATATTTTCTACCTACATGTTGCCGATATTAACATTGCGCCAAAACATCACGTTTCTTGTATCGGAGTCCCCGCTAAATATATTTTTAATTTAATTTAATGACTGCCTCGGTGGCTCAGTGTTTAGTGAACCTGACTTCTGGATCACAGAGGCGTGGGTTCGATCCCCACTCAGGGCAAGCATTTATGTGACGAACATAGGTGTTTGCTCTGTGTCTGGATGTTATTTAGGTATATTATCTACGTAAGTATGTATTTAAAATATGTATAAATAGTATATCAGTCTCTGGCAGCCATATCACAAGCTTTGCTTAGTTTGGGGTCAGAGACCGTGTGAAAGATGTCCCGTAATATTTATTTATTATTTTTTAGGGTTCTGTACCTCAAACGAAAAAAACGGAACCTTTATAGGATCACTTTGTTGTCCATCTGTCCGTCTGTGTGTATGTCAAGACTCGTTATCTCAGGAACGCGTAAAGATATCAAGTTGAAATGTAAACTGTATATCTAAGATCTCTTGCAGTTGTGTAAAGAAAAACTTCTCAGTTATCGTTTAAATAAGTTAGAACGGTTTATGTCGTAAAAAACCGCATATTTCGACACTCACAAAAATCAGAACCTACAGGCTACCCTGTTCCCGTTGACATAGAACTTTGAAATTTGGCGAGAAGCATTGTCTTAGAGTACACACATAGGAATAAATCTTAAAACTGTACATTTTTATTTAAATCACAAAAAATAGGGCCTCAAAATTCACAAAATATGGGTTCAAAATTCAAGGTGAGTAAATCGAATCATGTAAGGTATCATATAAAAGAACTTCATTAGCACATGCTAAAACAGGTTTTTAATTATTTTAACAATGTGTAATTTTCGATGTATGACGAGAAAAGTTAAAAATAAACTTATTTGTCGATGGTTATAGTATAGAGATTCCAACATCTTACTTCCCAATTTTGTGAAATTTTCTAGATTTGTACGGAACCCTCGATGTGCGAGCCTGACTCGCACTTTTCCGGTTTTTTAATTTAAATATAATTTATTAAAGTTAACATTCAGTTAAATATTCTGTAAATATTTCAAGCGAAAAACGGCTAAAAATTTAGGTTTGTTGTATGGGAACCTCCCTTAAATATTTATTATATTTTGTGTTTAGTATTTGTTGTGATAGCGGCAACAAAAATACACCATCTGTGAATGTGTGATTTCAACTGTGTAGCTATCACGGTTCATGAAATACAGCCTCGTGACAGACAGACAGACGGACGGACAGCGGAGTTTTAGTAATAAGGTCCAGTTTTTACCCTTTGGGTACGGAACCCTAAAAAATGTATATTATGGTTATTTTTGTTTATGATACAAGCCACCCTAGTGTGGGATCCAGTGTACACCTTCCGAAATTACCTATAGCTGTAAGATAATTTTATCACATTATAGATTTTACTTAAAATGAGAAAATAAAGCAGAAAAAAATTGTGTACATCGCACAGTTTTTACTTTGTTTTTTGATTGATTTTACAAAAGCGGCTCAGCCAATTTCAATGAAATGCGAACGAGACCACCGCGGACCTATACACTTTGGAAATAATAAAGATCCTCTTCTTCGGAAAGTTGGTTAAAAATGTAAGCTGCGCCCATTAGTTCGACGCCCGGTCAACTAATTCGTACTCTAAATTTACTCATATTAGGTATATGAGTACTATAAATTTATTTCCCTTGACCACCATAATAAATTTTTACCTGACTACATACCCAGTACTGAACATGTAACACGGATGTGTGAGCCAGTATGTACTTATAGAGCGCAAACTGACTCACATCTCCCACATAGACAATACTACTAAGGCACAAACTGTTGGCGAAACACATATATATATATATACTAGCTGCGCCCCGCGGTTTCACCCGCGCAGCTCACGATTGTGTTGGTTACAATGCTGAGTAAAAGTGTCTTAGTGGCAATTTAACAATTAGGTAGGTATATCTGAAAAGCCGTGGTGGTCTAGCTGATGTGACACCCGCCTTACAATCGTAAGGTCGTGGATTCAAATCCCGGTCCCTTACCAATGAGTTCTTTGGAATTTGTGTACGGAATTTCACACCACTGGATTTTCGGTGAAGAAAAACATCGTAAGGCAACCTGCATAATAATATGTTATTAGAAGAAATTCGATGGCGTATGTGAATCCACCAACTCGCACTGAGCCAGCGTGGTGGATATGGCCCAATCACCCTTCGCGGGTAGGCCTACGTCATGCAGTGGACTATTAAAAAAAGGCTGGTACAGTAGGTAACTATAATTAAATATAAATTTTTCACATGTTACTTTGAAGCTATTTTCATCTGTAACCACGAAATATGGAAAGACAATTAAGCAGATTGAAGGGTGCTCAGCAGCATTTTTGGTGCTCCCACCTTAAGGAGCAAGTCATGTAGCAAGCCTGGGGGAGCGAGACTATATAAAAGCTCTACAGAGCGGCGTTTAGCATTGTCGCCAGCACCTGATCAACAGAATCTTTGATTTTAGGTATCTGTCTACATAATCAAAGAACAATTGATATTTCCTAGATTTCTTAACTGAATGGTAATTTTTAAAGCAATCAAAGTATCTAAAAAAAAAAAACACATACATTCCCAGTAAATCCAATATCTTCCGGAACACATCTGCAGTATTTGGAATCACCAGATGATCTAATTATTGAAATCTCAGCATTTATGAGGCATCAGGGATTCTTCTCTGGTTGGTGGAAAAGATCCAGGCGGCCAGATTCCGTCGATACAATAATACCAGGCTGAGGTTCTGGATTTCAAACCAAATTCACCATTCCTCCATAAAATTGTCAAAACTATAATGATCGCCATCAACGCCATGGTGTTTTTAAATTCTATGTCGCCATGTATGAAGGATGTAATTCTTGAAAGAGAATCTGGATCATTGAAGTATAATACATCATTGATCTGGACCACGTTTTTGCAATTTGATACTATGATGTGACGCCTGGTTGCCGCGAATATGAATCCCTAAAGTGAGCAGTTTCATTAGGAGCGCAACATTAGAAGTTTCTATTATATAATCTATCAAATTGGGTTGCAGGGTTGCTATACTTTATAAAATTGAACTTGATCTCTGCGACAGTTACATATTGACATATTTAGAGTTGGGATAGTGGTTGAAAAAATCGATTTTCAAACAATGTTGAAATGAAATCGAATGAGTAGTTGAAGGTGAGAAATTGGATTTTATTTACTTACTATTATTTAAGATCAAGTATGTACACATGTAAATAATGTTATGATATTAATGAAATACTCATAATAATGTAACGATAGTATTTATCGACGTTTTTCGCTATTAGCGATGCTAATGTAACATATAATTGGGTTTAATTTAATTACACTTGTAAAAAATGTTATGATATTAAAATATACAATAAAATTAATGTAAATTAAGTTTTGTTTAAAATATCGTCAGTATAAACTATCGATATTTTATTTAAAACTCTATCTAAAACTCTGTGGTCACGATCATTCGTCGCCCATCACTAATCGGCATGCCCATAAAGTATGACATTGACAGGTACTGTCTGTACTATTAAGAAATTCAGGACTTCAAAGGCGTGATTTTTCTGACAGCTGTTGCAGAGATCAAGTTAAATTTTATAGAGTATAGTGAAGGCACATTTTAATAATAGATAAATAAAATAGACTCAAAATACCTACAAATTAGGGCGTACGGCGAATAGGACTCTGTACTGCACTGTACCAGCCTTTTTTTTTGATAGCCCACTACAGGACGTAGGCCTACCCACGAGGGGTGATTGGACCATATCCACCACGCTGGCCCAGTGCGGGTTGGTGGATTCACATACGCCATCGAATTTCTTCTACGAACGTATGCAGGTTGCCTCACGATGTTTTCCTTCACCGAAAAGCCAGTGGTGTGAAAATATGACTTAATATGGCTCAATATATTACATACACACACAGTTTATTTTTCACCATAAATGGCACACCCAATTTCAATCATAAGTACAAAATTCAAATAGTTCGCTCGAATCGATATGTACCATTTTTTGATATTGATGATCTTTCAAAAATGACTGAAGAACTGAATATAACCACAAACCACAACATTATTTAGGTATGTAATTCGTTTATTCTTGATTTCCAAAAAAAAAAAACTGCTCGTCAAATGAAACTTCCTCTGAAGTACCTATGATGTAGGAAACAAAAAAAAATCAACAAAATCGGTTCATAACTGTCCAAATAATCGCGTAACCAAATAATCGCATAAAAACATACCGCTGAATTGAAAAACTTCTTTTTTAAAGTCGGTTAAAAAGCATTGGTATGCAACATGCACTCATGCATATTTTTTTTATTTCAAATAGGTTTGCGTTTGACTACACACTGCCTGATGTTAAGCAGATATGCGGTCTGGGATGTAGCACGCTTACCTAGAAGATACCTTTTTACTCGAGATTTGAAGACACTTGCATTGTACTTTAGCGGAAAGTCAGACTCAGGCAAAGCGTTCCACATTCTGGCAGTTCGTACGAGGAATGTGGACTCATACTCGTAACGCTTGGTTCTAACGCGTGGGATGTCCACCATAAAGGCTCCTTTACACACAGGCGGTACGAGCGCTATAGCAGACGGGCGGGCATCTGTATTGTACTGGTTATATAAGAAGGGATCACACAGGTCCGGTCGCGGTACTGCCGTACCGCCCTTTACCGCTCGTACAGCTCGTACCGCTCTACCGCTCGTACCGCCTGTGTGTGATGGAGCCTTAAAAGGGTGGCGCATAATGACAATGTAGTTTCCGCACTTTCTTAGGTAAATAAATAAATGCTCACTATTAAACCAATCATTTTCGCAGTACCTACGTAGTAAGTATTAATTTACCAAAGAAATATGGGAACATATTATAAAGAAAGTGAGATCGGAAAAGTGACACAAAACCTGTGGCCGCCTTCTCAATATTCTTAGCTCATTGGCACAGTCATTGGTTTCAATAAATCTGGATTTCAAACAATGTCATTTTGACACAATAATTATTTTGTCAAAATTTTGATTAATCAATCAAATACACTAAAAAGTTTCAATCTCGACGTCGAAATCAATCGTCCCAAAAATAGCTAGTTTGCCGTTTTTAACGCTGATAGGCGATACAATTTAGAAAAATACGAAACACGTAGTCAATTATTTTGTTTAAGTATGTCTATACCAAATTTCAAGTCAATCAGCCCAAGGAATCGTGTCCTCCCATACTAAGTTTGCCTCGCTATTTTACTCACTTAGGGCTTGAATTTCGCAAAAACCGTTTTTAGTGGGCACCTATATCAAAAAGAACCCCAATGTATAATTTGGGACTCCTAGCTCTTGTAGTTTTTGAGATTTCGTGATAGGTGAGTCAGTGAATCACGATTTCATATATATATAGATATTCTGACATGTATATATTTATTAGTCACCACATAATAATACCAAAAAACTCCATTGATTCTTCAGGTGGCATAACTGAAATTATCGGCATCAAGAAAAATATACCGCTCTGTACAATTATAATAAGTGTAGTAAATCAGAAGTCACTGAAATCTCACAGCACAGGCGTTTGGCTTAGTGTGAGTTTCAGGGTACATTAAATATTGTAAATCACTACATAGTATAAAAGAAAGTCGCTTCCCGCTGTCTGTCTGTCTGTCCCTATGTATGCTTACAACTTTAAAACTACGGGACGTATTTTGATGCGGTTTTGTAATGGAAAGAGTGATTCGAGAGGAAGGTTTATATGTATAAATAAATACACGTGTGTAAAGCCGGGGCGGATCGCTAGTGTTCTATAAATAAATCTACAAAATATATAAGTAAGTACTAACATTAAATAAGCTTTTGTAATATTAATTATTTCATTAATTAATTAATATTATTGTAATATTATAGCTCAAATAAAAATTGTTTATTATTTGTTATTTACAAAGTGTTGTTTTTTTTCTGACCCTGTTTCACTATTCACGTATTTTTTTTCTGACTTAGTCCTTTGACAGGCATTGGTAAAGCTAAAGCTAACAACACTAAGAGGCTCTGGTAAAGTAGCAAGTTATTACAAAATATATGACGTTGATTTGCAATTTGCAGGGACTTACCGAGGCGAATAATGGCGTATTTTTTAAAATTTAGATATGAAGATGAATAATTGGCCAAGTGCAAGTCGAACTCGCGCACGAATATCGCGCAAAAAAATCACGCTACATGTATGAGAGCTTCCTTCAAATATTTATTTTATTTATGTATTTATTCTTAAAGTGCATATTTAACTGAAAATTATGCGAATATTTCAAGTATCTAATTGTCACCGTTAATAATACCGAGCGAAAAACGTTTAAAAATTCAGGCTTGTTGAATGGGAGCCCCCCTTAAATATTAATTGTTAGTATTTGTTGTTATAGCGGCAACAGCAATACGTCACTTGTGAAAATTTCAACCTTCTAGCTATCACCGTTCATGAGATTACAGCCTGGTGACAGACAGACGGATAGTCTCTTAGTAATCTTAGTAAGATCTTAGTAATAGGGTCCCGTTTTTACCCTTTGGGTACAGAACCCTAAAAATGTTTAGCTTCACTGCCACACTACACTACTGCGCTCGCGGCTCGGCGGTTACCGGATGGCGTGCGCGAAGGCGAGCACGGCGTCCGACACGAACTGCAGCTGCGCCTCGAACTGGATGTTGTCGGGCACGAGCCGCTCGCCGCCGCAGCGCCGCGCGTACTGCGCGTTGTACGGCGTGCGCGCGCTGCCCGGGTACCGGCACTTGAACTGGTCCTCCCAGAACTCTGCAACACGATCGTCAAATTGTGGTTTTTGTTTCGTAATCTTCGATCATCTTCCAGTCGGCCAGCACATTCAGAAAATTACCGACAAACCAGGGGTTCCTGGGGTTGTTCTCCACGGTAAGATTGAGGAAGTACTCGCGGAAGCCGCGCACGGGATGTGCCTGCGGCTGCACGCTAATGGTGCCCTCTACGGCAGCCTCGTTTCCGTCCGACACGAGCGCGCGCGCTGACCAGCCGTCCGAGCCCACCCAGCCGAAGGCTCGCGTAGCGCCCGCGCGCACCACAGCCGCCATCACGCCCGCCACCTCCTGGTCCGAGCCGAACACGATGACACCTGCAACATGCGCTCGGTCAGCCCGCTCGGTCAGCTCCACCCGTGCCCTGAGCCCTTCTGCACTCACCCCGCGCCCGCGGCCGCGTCAGCAGGTGCGCCACAATGGCGTCGTAGGCGTGCTCGTCTGCCTCTCCCGAGTCCTTCACGAGCCGCTCCTTCACCGCGATGCAGATGTCGTTACGCGCTAGCAGCGTCTCCAGCTCTTCGAAGGCCTGCGGGCGGCAGAGATCGTTAAAGTAAGCTAAAGGCGGCTCTCATGCGAAGGATAGAAGGATGCGACGTACCTTGATACCGTAGTTGGACTCCTCGTAAATGATGGAAACGTAGCGCCAGCCGAGTTTCCGCACTATCTCGACCATGGCTCGGACTTGGTGCAGGTCCGAGGGGATCGTCCGAGTGAAGTACTCGAAGCGCGCCTTGTTCGAGAGCTCCGGGGACGTCGAGAAGAACGACACCTGCGACGTATACAATCGCACGTCAAGAAACGAACGTGACACGAGCGGAGAAGCCGAGAGGTGCGCACCTGAGGAATCCGAAAGAGCCGCAGCAGATTGGCGACCTGCACGGAGGTGACGGAGGAGGCAGCGCCCACCACGCCCGAGATCACCTTGCGCATCGCCGTCGCGTTGCACGCGTACTCCGCGTCGTCAATGTTGCTGATCGAACCTGCGCGGGGAGAGCGGAGTGAGCGGAGCAAAACCGGAAAGCCGACCAGATAAAAGCGAAACCCACCTTTGATAAAATCGAGCGCCATCTCGAGACCGTAGGTGTCGTTGTCGCAGTCGTCAAGCACGTGCGCGCCGATTCGCACGCCGGGCGGCGCGAGGCGCGCGCGCACCACGTGGTCCAGCGTAAACAGCATGGCCTCCAGCGCCTGCACGCCGCCCTGCGCCATCACCGGGCCGCAAGTGGCCAGCTCCGAGCGGCTGTGCACCTGCACACACAAGCACGCTACACGTTTGCTCACCCGCGGCACCCGCGGGAGCAGCGCGGCCGTACCATCATGAGGCCGCCGAGGATGATGTCTCCGTCTACGACGGCGGCGTGCTTCACGGGCCACGCCGTCTCGTTCTCCGCTTTCTTCTTGGCGACGAGGCGCGCCGGAGCCCCCGCGTCCATCGCCGGTGACAGCGCGGTGGCGGCGGGCGCAGGGCTCACAGTCGAGGGCGCCTCGTCCATCGCCGACGGTACGGGCGCGCCTCCTTGCAGCGAGAACGCGCTCGGCTGCAGCTCTTCCGCCTTACTTTTATATTTTTTTTTCTTTAACATTTTCGAGATATCGAAAGGGGCGATCAGGGAATGAGTCTCTCTGGCGCTTCTGCGCGGCCCCGTGTCAAAGGAGGCGGCACACTCGTCGAAGCGGACGAACGCCGAGGAGAGATCGCAGCGCGCGGAGGCGGCGCGGGCGGCGGGGTCGGGCGCCGCGGCCGGCCGCAGCAGCAGCGGCAGCAGCGCGAGGCCAGCGGCGGCGGCTCGCAGCATGCTCAGGGGCCCGGCGCTGGCATGCCGCGGCGGCGCCACCGGGCCGGGCCTCACGCCGGGCCCCGCGCCGGGCCCGCGCGAGCCGCGCTGCTGCCGCGTGCCACCGCTCGTTTCGACATACGCTGACTAGTAACGGTCCTGGTCTCTTTGTGGCTCTGCATACGTCTCACATTTTAGTTTGTATACAGGAGTTTATTTCAAAAAACTTTTTGTCGGACAGTCAGATGATATTTCGTTATAATTTACTAATAATTATTAGTTTATTTCAGAACAAGTACCGATAATCGTTTCCGAGAGCAATTTTGAGCCTCTCAAGACAAGGCGCTCGACGAAATGCAATGTGCCGGCGTGCGGTAAAGTTCTCGCGAGTGGTGGAGTCGCGAGATCGCGGCGCGGCGCGGCGAGGCGTGCGAGCGAGGCGCGGGCCGGCCGCCGAGTGCCGCCGAGTGCCGCCGGGCGCCGCGGCGGCGTCGCGCGCCTCCGGCAGAGAACACTCGCACCGCGGGATATATTACTGTCAGGATGTTTAGATAAAAGGTTCATGGTTGATATTTTTAAATATTTCCATTTAAGAGTTCGAGTTGGAACTCTATGTGAAAATCATTGACGACAATGCATTTTTATAAAGGAATAAGAATTTTATGCTATGTACAATATTTTAATTTATTTTAATTAGTCTGTCTGCTTGTCCATCCGTCCATGTGTCCAGACCTTGTACCCGAGAACGACTGAAGGTTCCTATTGCAGTTGTAAAAATATAAAACTTTACGGTAATCGTAAAAAAAGATAAAGTCGTTTATATCGCAAAATGCTCAACTAGTTTTATTAATTAAAAATAACAGCCAATTGCGAGTCGGAATCGCGGACGCAAAATCTCTGTATTTTTATTAATTTAAATAGTTATTTTTGAAGTGAATCTGGGAATAAGCCACTAGCGTCTACTTGTTGCCGTTTTTAATATCCAGCAAAAAACGGTAAAACAAATCACGTTTGTTGTATGGTAGCCCTTTTATTCACATTGTTTGTGAATATGTTACCTGTCTAGCTATCGCAGCCTGGTGAAAGACAAGACAAACGAGAGTCTTAGTAATATGGTTCTGATATAACTGTAAAACTGCCCAAAAACTGTACCTCTTTAGACTTTACATTACATATTACATCACAACCGCTTTACGGCCTAAATGTAAGAAATGAGGGAGCAAATACACTGAGTCTATTTTATCATTTATTTATTTTTTTATTTATTTAATAGGAGGATCAACAGCATCAATAACAAAATACATACATGTAACAAATACAGAGCGCTAATTATAGATCCTCACGTATAGAACTAATATAGTGACAATGTGGGAAAATAAACTTAAAAACATAAATCGCACAACAAAACATAAAATAAAACTTACGAAACGTGAATAGACTTACAGAGTATAAAAATATAGCTAAAAATAAACTTACAAAACATAGAATAAACTCACGAACTATAAATATAATTACAAATCATACGTATAATAAGCCTTTAAAACACAAAGTGATATGCCATATAATTTTGAAAATGAGAAGTTGTATCTAATTAGTTTTGAAAAAACTCTCTGCTCAAGCGCCACCTAGCCGAATGAATACTTGTGCAAAACAAATCCAGATCAATGTGCCTACACAAATTATTGAAACGATCGCTAGCTCGCAATAAGAACGAGTTTTGCCTGTAGTTTGTGCTAACAGAAAAAGTGTGAATTATTGGGTTATAACGAATGATCTTACTGGGGGCTCTAAGGGATATTTTACTAAGTAGCTCAGGACAGTCGATTTGATTTGAAGTTATCTTCAACAGAAAAATTAAATCAGCAATTTCACGTCTCGCCGAAAGAGGGAGAAAGTGAAATTTCTTGCAAAGTTGATCATAATTAAAGGATTTATATGGGATCTTAAGACGAAAACAGAGATATTTCATAAATTTGACCTGAATTCTTTCAATCCTATCGATGTAAATATTATATCGAGGGTTCCATACCTGAGATGCGTATTCAAGAATGCTTCGTACAAATGTACAATAAAGAACTTTAAAAGTTTTGGCTCTAGTGAAGCTAACTGAGGTTCTCATGATAAAACCAAGTGATCTGGAAGCTTTAGAGATAATAGCATCAACATGTTGATCAAACAGTAATTTCGAATCGTGAATAACTCCTAGGTCTCTGACTACGCTACATCTTTGCAGTGATTCATGTTTAAGAGTATATGACGACTGTATTGGGTTCTTTTTACGCGTGAAAGTAGTTACCGAGCATTTGGAAGGATTAAGATCTAATTTATTTGCAACACAGTAGTCATCAAGTCTAATAAGATCTGATTGAAGTTTAATAATGTCCTCTGTTGATTCAATAACTCTAAAGATTTTCATGTCATCGGCAAAACTAAGCAGCTTACTATTTTGAAAGCATTTTGCTATGTCGTTGACAAAGATCAAAAACAGGAGTGGACCGAGTAAGGAACCTTGTGGGACACCACTAGGGACGGAAACCCAACTGGAAATATAGTTGTTAATGACAACTGCCTGCGAGCGATTTCTTATATAGGAAGAGAACCACCTAAGTAGATCTCCTCGAATGCCTATGCGGTATAATTTGGACAACAGTAGCCTGTGGTCGATTCTATCAAACGCTTTACTATAATCAGTATAGATAACGTCCACTTGGAAGCCACCGTCCATCGCTTCCGTTAAGATATCATTAAGTAGAATGAGGTTCGAGGCTGTTGAGCGTCCCTTAAGGAAACCGTGCTGAGTTAAACTAAAAGAGTGTTTCAGGGCTGCGTAGACTTGGTTATAAACTATTCGCTCAAACATTTTTGCAATAATGCAAAGCTTGGAGATAGGCCTATAGTTGGTGACCTCATTTTTAGAGCCTTTCTTGTGAATAGGTGAGACGAAAGCAGATTTCCAAATCTTAGGTAGAATACATTCTGAAATAGATTTTGAAAATAGAAGGGAAATCGGTATACATATTGACTTTGCGCAGCCAGTAAGAAATATTGGACTCAAGTCATCCGAACCCGCCGATTTAGATGTATCCAGGTTTGATAAAAGCTTTAAAACTTCATCTTCACGTATTTCAATATTATTTATATCGTGAGTACACTCAGCTTCATGCAAGTCAGATACATCTGGTGGTATTTCGGAGCTTACGTCTGGGCCTGGTGATGAGAATGTTGAGTAGAAGTAATCAGAAAACATTTCGCAGATAGTTTCCCCAGAAGATGCCGTAGAACCCTTGTATGAGACGCAGGTAGGAATGCCATTAGAATCTTTGGACTTACTTTTTATGTAAGACCAAAAATGTTTAGGGTGTTTTTCAATACCCTTTTCAATGACATCCATATAATTTATGAAACATCTAGTCTCGATAATTTTAGCTCTTTTGCGCAATAATGTAAAAGTTTCAAAATCGGCTGCCATACCATACTTTTTGTATTTTTTAAGAAATTTGGATTTTTCTTTAATAATTTTAATGAGTGCGGAAGAAAACCATTTAGGATAGGTACTATTACGCACTAATTTGGTGGGGATAAACTGCTGTTTAAACTGATTAACTTTAGAATAAAAATAGTCTACGGCATCTTCAAGAGATCTTGATGAAAATTCATCTGGCCAATTTACCTTATTTATCTCTAACTCAATTGAGGTGTAATCCCCCTTATTATATAAGTATTTAGTATATGATTCAGAGGTTAAGAAGTTAGAATTGACAAAATTGACATTAATGCAAATAGCTTTGTGATGCGGGTCTAAGGGTACCAAAGGGTCGCAAACTTCCATTACTGTAAGGCCACTATTTGACCAAACTAAATCCAGAAATCTACCGAAGTTGTTGCAAATACCATTATATTGATGAAAGTCATGAGTATTCATTTCATCTATTAGAAGCGCTTCAGTAGGGCTAGAAAAAGTAGGTAAATAGTACGAATCGGACCCTGAAGACCAGCTTATATTCGTAAGATTAAAATCTCCCGCCAAAATAAATTTATCATTAGGATTAGCTATTACTATGTCATTTAACTTGATTAAATAATTCTCGAGTTGATTATTAAATGAAAGTCCTAAGTTTTGACTACATAGGTATAAGCAACAGAAATGGATGGTCATGGCGGTTTTGTTTTTTAGTTTAATATTAATCGTAACCCATAGATCTTCAGCAGTAGATTGAAAAGCAACCTGGGAGGTAGCATGTATTTCCTTTCGCACCGCTATCAAAGTACCTCCACCATATTTTTGTTTGGTTAAATTATAATCACGATTTCGACGCCACACTATGTATCTATTATCAAACAATTCAGATGACGATATCCCTTCCGGCAGCCAAGATTCAGTTAACATGATTAAATCGTATGCACTCATACACAAGTTGCGATAGAAATCAGTTGTCTTAGTACGCAGTCCTCGCACGTTCTGATAATAGATGTTTAATTTACTCGAGGCCGTACTATCCATTAACTACTTTCACACATAGAATCAGATCAAAAACATATCGATAAATCGTAGTGACGTAAAAGTAGCACAATTCACAAAGCATTCTTGAATAACCCATAAGTATGATTACAAAGTATAGGTTCGAAAACGTGTGTTTTAGATAAGAAAAATTGAAAGTAACAATCGTAATGAAAAATATAACATATAGGCAAGCAAGCGCAGCGCGTGCGCATTCATCGCGAGGCACAGAGAAATGAGTCATCCGGAGCGACCGAGGGAGGCACGATCGACTGGCATTAGAACAAAAGCGGCTCGGCCGGCCAGCGGTTAAAGCAGGGGTCGTGAACATTTTTAACAAATTGCATATCGGTATCAGGCAGTGATAGAAAATTACATATATTCTAAGAACAAAACAATATCGTACCAAAAATTGAAAAACAATATAACTACAGCTTAAGAAATTTTGTTTAAATCACTTTCCTGCGTTACCGTAAATACGGGGGAAGTGTCATTCTTGCGAACATGGATTTTTGCGAATTTCACCCACACATAGCTGTATCCTTTTTCAGTCGCTAGGGACTTAGCCTTGTTGAGTAGGGTTTTAGATTCTGCACTGAGGTGATCATTTATGTAGATGCGACGCACTGAATCACGAAAGCCTATGTCAGGCGCAGCCAATCCCTTAAGCGCTCTCGCTGCGGCCATGAACTCCTCCTTAGTGTAGCGGTTTGTAAAACTCACTATCAACGCTTTATCTTTAGAACCGTGCAGCGGTACTCTGTACAGGTAGTTTATTTGAGCCTCCGGTACAGCATAATTGATTTTCTTACTTATGCTGTCTATTATGGAAAAAAGGTTTTCGTCTTTCTTGAAAGGGACCCCCTTAATCTCGACGTTATTGAGACGTGACCTCTGGTCTGCGGCAGATAGTTGGGCTTTCAAAGATGACACATCATTTTCCAGTCTGGCGATTGTCTCCTGCATACTTTCCAGCTTAGACACTCTGATCTCGACTTCAGTCAACTTTACCGAACAACCATCCATACGAGTGTCCATGAACGCAAGACTCGATTTGAGATCCTGCACCTCTACCTTTATGGATTTCACATCATCCACGAGCGTAGGCAGGGAGATCAGATGTCGCTTGATGTCACGAATCTCGGCGAGAACTTCTGCCAGTGAAGCCGGGTCAGACGAGGTTGCTGGGTTAAGCGATGCGGAACGGCACGAAGAGCACTTCCAAGCCGTTCTTTTGTCCGAGCCCATCTTCCTCCATGTTGTTTCAGTGATTTGAGCGCAACCAAAGTCGAGGTGGCTCTTGCAAATATTGCACTGAACCCCGTCATTAAAATGAACTCCGCATATGGCACACTGCATTTTCATTGAGAAAAATAAAACTAAGTATAAATGTTTACGATCTATGGAATCAGGATATTCCACAATACGTGCTCACTTGGTAAGCGACGACACGCAACTGAAATAATTATAAATAACAAGTTTATTATATTATTTTTTTTTTGTTTAGCTAATTATTTTCAAATACAATTTCTTTGGTTTGTGATGAGAAATGTAAAAAAACTCATAGACCGATGACAACATTCGCTCTAAGGATACCTATTTATTATTACCCGGCTTCGTGCAATACTAAATAAATAAATATTTTGGGACATCTTACACACGGCCTCTGACCCCAAACTAAGCAAAGCTAGTGATAATTATGGCTGCCAGAGACTGATAAACTACATATACTTATTTATAAATACACTAGCTTTTACCCGCGGCTTTGCCCGCAATATAATTTAATTTATGTTTAAAATAACCTCTTATATCTTGTCAAAAAAATATGGTAACTAAAACAGTAAGTGCGCAACAAAATATTAGCCCCAATTCAATGTGAAACGGTACACAAATATTGTCGCAAATAATCATTTCAAACCCAAAAAACAGCCAACTAATTTGTTTCGTCATCGTTATCATTCGCAGCTGTCTTTGACCCACTGTTGGGTATAGGCTCTAGGCTCTTGCAGTACCATCTGCCTCGGCTCTTTGCCGGTCGTGACCAGGCTCGACCGGCGGTATTGATGATATCGTCGATATAGTCGACCCACCTTGCTGCCGCGCCGCACATAGCTGAGCGCTCTCACCTATTCAAGTACCCTAGTTGACCAGCTTGGTCACCACCGTCTTTCTTGGTCAAGAAGCGCTGGTCGAATTGGTTGCCACGCCATTGTGAACGATGTCATACGCAGGGCTTTTGCGACCGCCAATATCGCAGCCGTACTCGAACCGAATGGGTTTGCGCGTGGTAAT
Organism: Hypomecis punctinalis; assembly: GCA_949316475.1. Classification (NCBI taxonomy): domain Eukaryota; kingdom Metazoa; phylum Arthropoda; class Insecta; order Lepidoptera; family Geometridae; genus Hypomecis; species Hypomecis punctinalis. The sequence goes on from OX438807.1 coordinate 86,445, forward strand.
GGCAAAAGGCCTGACGGTATGAAGCTGGTCCCATGGAAGTGTAGACGGCCCTTAGTATGGGACGCGATTTGCGTCGATACTTTGGCGCGGTCAGCGGAGCAGCACAAACGGCGCAAATATGCTAACTTCGGCAGTGGTTACATATATGAGCCGTTTGAAATTGAGACATTGTGCGCGTGTTGGCCGGGAGCTCATCTTGTTTTCAAAAGTCTTTCTGAGCGTCTGGTGTACCCGCCGCGTGACCAAAATGCTGGTGTTTATTTGGCTCAACGTAGAAGCAGCATTGCCAAGCTGATTGACAATGCTGCCAGCATGTTGGGCACGCTGCTAACTGGCAGTGGGCTTGAGCATTTAGAATATCTTTAGACCTTCAAGGGTCTGTGGATGATCCAATTGCTTGTTATGTAGTAGTTTATGAAGTTTTACATTATAAGTCTGTATTTAGTGGTAGTTAATAAAGGCACTTGCAGGTAGAGCCGCTTTTCTGGGTTTTTTCTGAGACAGCTGAGAAGGCGGCGCTCGAGGTCTCCGAATTCTTTTTGGTCTTTTCCCTCTAGGCAGTTTAGAAGTTTGCACTCGAGGTTGGGCCGCTTTTTTGGAGTTTTTAAATATAGCAGCTGAGAGGCTGGCCGGCAAGTTGCTTGCCTCATGGGGAGTGACGCAACTTAGCCGGGCTGCACTTTTATCACTGTTCAATCCTAACCAAACCAACAGAAATTTATGTTCGTGTCAAGGTCTCAACTCAGAATAAAGTTTAATAACCTTAGTGTCAAGATATTCATACTCATGCCATACTACTTTTAAAAATCAATTCGATCCGTTTCTTTGTATATTAGCATGGATTCTGTACCATAAAGGTAGAATGAAGAAATATGTTTAACCTCTAATGGTGGTATATTTAAAAATATTTTTAATGTCAGACGAAATGACGGCCCAGTATCAAACGTCATTGTAATATGTAGCATGGCAAAGAGAAAACTATTTTGTCCAATTTTAATGTCAGTTGTCATTGTCAATTCATACTTTATTTCCTCTTCGAGGAGATATTATGGTGGAAAGACAATTTGTCCCTTTGCTATGCTAAGCGAGACATTTATAAAAGTCTGCAGTCAATGTATGTCACCTGTCATCTAATTACGTTTTGTAAATCCATGTTAGGCCCAATCAACCCAATTATGAACGCTCCATCGTAAATTTAATAGCAACGTAAAAAGTGTTCTCTCTATCGAATGCTGAAAGTGAAAAAGAAACGGAAATAGTCTAATTAACTGTTATAATTACGATGGTGTCTTCAAAATTGGGCCTTTTAGCGTCGTTGTGATAGGTGACAGTTTCGCTAACGCAAGATTTTGTCCTATCCTACGGGAATTATGCAATTTTCGGGATAAAATGTAGCCTATGTCCTTTCTCAGGCCCTAGACTATCTGTGTACCAAATTTCATTGAGATCGGTTCATTAGTTTTGGCGTGAAAGCGCGACAGACAGACAGACAGACTGACAGAGTTACTTTCGCTTTTATAAATATTAGTAATTAGTAAGGATAATATATTATCAGTATGATGATATCCAAGGACTGCTCATCGATTGATTTGACAGATATTCGATCGACAGTTGTTTATTTTGACATTCTTGCAGCGCACGCTAGAGTAGCTCGCAGATGGCAGAATTTTCCTACTTACTCAACATTTATCGTTATATTTTGGACAATTCACAAAATTCACAAAATATCTTTATAAATTGTAGCCTATGTGTTATTCTGATGTATAAGCTATATTATTGCAAAGTTTCATCTCAATCCGTTCAGTAGTTTTTGCGTGAAAGAGTAACAAACATCCATACATCCATCCATCCATCCATCCATCCTCACAAACTTTCGCGTTTATAATATTAGTAGGATACTTAGATAGATACTAACTAAATAACAACCAGACACAGAGCAAACACCTACGTTCATCACATAAATATTTGCACTGGGTGGGGATCGAACCCACGCCTGTTAGATCCAGAAGTTAGGTCACTATCCACTGAGCCACCGAGGCAGTCAATTTTCGGGATTTGTACGGAACCCAGGCGACCGCCAAAGTCACTTATAATTATTATTAACCAGCATTATATACTACATACTCGTAGTAGACGAGTATGTAGTATATACCTGGAAGTCTATAGTCGATAAAAATCAGACTCAATAATATGAAATTATAAAAAAGGCGGGCCAGCCTATGGTTAAATACAATGAAATGGTAACGCTACAGCTACACTTTCAACACATTACCATCCTTTGCAATGCGCCGTTGAATACAAAATCTGAATCGACAGGCGCTCCGCCGTCAATAGCGGTGCTACGACGCTTTATGAGCTTCGTCGTTACGATGCACTATGAGCTACGCCGTTAATAACAGTGCTACGGCGTGCTATGAGCTACGCCGTCGATGGCGGTGCTACGACGTGCTACAAGCTACACGGATAAAACTATCACGAGTTACTACAGCTAGTTACCATTATAATTATACTTTATTTGCTATGGTGCAGCGATCGACAGCCTATGTTCCCAGATGGGGTCCTCCTGGGTTATGACGTCACGTACCAACGCCTTATTCTTTTTGATGGAAAATATGTTTACGCGTTCCGACTCAGCGATAGGAGGCGCCTCACTCCGCGACGTCCGCTGCACGCCGCCCGCCGCCTTCCGCTTTCACGAGCCTCTGGCGGTGATCACCGTCGCCGTGGTGGTAGCCGGCGATGACGCGGGCTCTTCATCAGGGACTCCAACTGGAATGTCCACACGTGACGCGGCGGTGCCCGCTGCCGCCCGTGCCGCCGGACTGGATGTCGCTTGGAGGCGAGAACTGCCCTTTTTCACACAACACTAGAGCCACCGTTATATTCATTATGGTGAGACATCTACCATATACGAAGCTTATTGAATTCTAATTAGTTGATAATAAGTAAGTATAGTACAAAATCTAGTTAATGCAGTCTGAAGTTATCCCTTCAAAAATTACGTTTTTAAGGTAACAACGATTTGTCTTTATGATTCCACGTAATTATATGGTTTTTTGATGTACGTTTATGATTCTTTATGTTTTTGAGGTACGTTGCTGCAGAATTCTTTCTCAGTGTCGTTGTGAGTTCAGTACATCGAAGTTATTACGGTCGCACGCGGAAATATTATTATTTACCGCAGAGTATAAATCTGGCGAATATTATAGACCGATAGAATTTAGTGGTATCCGAGCGGCAGTTTATGTCGGAGCCGGCGCGTGATGGACCGGCCGCCGGCCGCCGGCCGGGTGCGCGCCGCCGCCAGTCTCGCCGTACATCACGTCTCTAAGATACGATCGAATTGGTCTCGGTCAAACACAAGGTTTCTGCCGGCAAAATCACGTAGCTGTTAGCAAAGACAAACCAGCAATCTCAGCGTCAGAATAACGTACTGTTACAGTAGAAAGTAAGCTGCGCAACTGGTGAGCGTTGTCCTGCCAGTGACAGCCAGCGCGTGATGACCGCAGCAGAGCGCGCCGATCATTGCCGCCATTACTCTGCTCCGCACAATGGGGTGATATAGTGGCAAGAGCCACGTACACGTAGACAAATGGCGCCGCCAGCGGCCGCCGCCAGCGGGACAGTATAATATAATACAAATATATTTTCACGTGCAAATGAAGGAGTTTATTGGTAAAATCAAGGAGTATTTTAAAATCCTTACTAAAATATTTGAAACCCAAAAGTGTATTTGTTGGTTCGTTATTCTTTGACGCAGCAACGGAGCAACGGATGGACTTAATTTTTGGCATAGCTATGTCCATGTTTGAAAGACGGGGAAAGTGATACAAGCTACTTATTATCCCAGAAAAATAATTTTCCCCATGGGCTAGCACAAAAATTAAAACACTACGTGGGCGAAGCCGCGGGCAAAAGCTAGCAAAGTACAAAATGAAGTCAATTAGCAAAATCTGTGTGCCGAGATCGGTGAGTAGCGAGGCGCTTGCGTGTGAAGTTCGCGCGGCCGGTCCCGCGCTCCGCCTGTGAGGGCCGCCGCCCGCGTGGACCGCCCGCCCGCCGTCGCCGCCGCCTGCGTGGCCCGCCCGCCGCCGCCGCTGCGAACTAATTACTTAACACTAAGTAAAGATATTTGTTTATTCAACGCCGAGCGCTGCCCGCGCCCGGGCCCGCGGCCGCAGGGAACCTTCTCGTAACTCGTCTTCACAACTATTCAGGCAACACTTGAGCATAGTTGCGACACAAATTAAATTAGCACTTACGAGTATGTGTTAATGCGAATCAAAGAGAATAAATCAGTTTCAATGTAATTACCGACTAGTCATTAAAAAGTTTAAGTTCGCGTTTAAGAAAAAAAAGATTCAAATTAAATAATTAAAACCAAAAGGCAACCGACTGTACCAAGTTTTATTTGTGCCACGAACCGGGCGGTCCCACCTCAGCATCACGCTGGCTATGCTCGTCACTGCCGGTTGCTGGTTTTTCGTAGGGACTGGTAAGTGTCGTCGGTTACAACGCACAGACCGAATAAAAGACAACCGGACAAGTGCGAGTCAGGCTCGCACATTGAGGGTTCCATACAAATCCCGAAAATTTCACAAAATTAAGGGAAGTAAGTTGTTAACATGTCTATAAATCTTTGTTTTGAATAAATATTTAGTGTATTTTCGCTATCTTGTTGTAGGCAAATAAGTTTAAGGGCATTTAAAAAAAAGTCAAACTGAGAATTTTATTGGTTTTGGTTTTTGTAAAAAGTCGCCGCGTATCGCGGACGGATGTTCGAGCCTCGGAATCGAACATCGACATGTCGTGTCGTAGCCTGTGCAATCTAAGAACGCGTCGTACCAATTACAACAGTGCTGTTAGTTCTATCCGAATAACACGAGCCGTGTTCAACGCCCCGGGCTCGTGTGAGCTAACGAGATAGTATTATGGTGATTGCAGTACAGGCCACAGCTCCATCCCGATGTACCTATACGCATAGAGCGCGGCCGGCTCGCTGGACCAGATACCGAGCCGGGCCGGATACCGAGCCAGGCCGTATACCGAGTCGTGCCGGACACCTAGTCGGGCCGGAGATGATGAGTGACCGCCGGCGTGCCAACTGTGGTAATGCGATCTTACGATGAGCCAAGAGAGCCGCATGCCTCCTGCTACCTGTCGTGCTCCGCCGCACCATTCGTGTGTAACGAACGTCTCCGGCTGCAATTCCACACGTCTTCACGTGAACATAATATTATGTACTGGAGTACTCACACTCTCGCCCTCCGAGGCAACACATTTCTCGTTTGATTAGTGCCATGTCAAACGAGAAATGTGAAGCCTGTGACGTCATCGCTTCAGATAGTGCTATAATTCCTTACCAAATGAAGTACTTATTCAATAGAAATCTAATGTACCGAAATGACCCTTTCCACAATAGTCTAAGAGGGCAGACTCAAAAGCGTCGAGGCTGTCGTAGAAAGTTTGATCTAAATGAAAACTTTGCTAGTTTATATGGGGTCACAATGGCCACATATTGAAAGAAAATAATCAATTTGAGCCACTGAAACAAAGAAGAAGAAGTAAATATTCTTTTAAAATAATTATATCTTTTAACTACCCAAAAATAAATCTGGCAAAAATAGCTAATAAAATAAAATAGCGGCGAACTTCTAGATCCAGCGAATTTCGTTTCCCGCAATCTATCTATTATATAAAGGCTTCCCTGAGTGACTGACTGACAGACAGCCTACAGCCCAAACCGCTTAAGATATGAGCTTGAAATTTGGAATATAGGTACATTGAACGACGTAATGGAGCACTAAGGAAGAAAATTTTGAACTTTCGACCTCTAAGGGGGTAAAACGGGCCCTTTTCGTTTGTATGTAACTTTTTATTCCCTGTACCGATTGATTTGAAACTTTGTATACATGCTTTTCAAACAAAATAAAAGTTACGTTTTTTCCTGTTTTTCCGTATTTTCCTCATCTAAGGGGTCAAATAAGGTCCCAAAGTTGGTGAGAAAAGCATCAATTACATCGAACCAGCTGAACGGTTATGGTTAAAAATTGGTATGAAGGAGGCACACAGCATGTTTTAATACAGGAACTAATAAAATCCAGGAAAATCTATAAGGTTCCTTAGGGATACGTAAAATTAATAAGTTTAGGCTACAGCCCAAACCGCTGAAGATATGAGCTTAAAATTTGGAATATACGTACATCGTACGACATAATGAAGCACTAAGGATGAAAAACGTACCCAAATCTAACTTGCGGGGTAAAACGGGCCTTTTTTGTTTGCATGTAACTTTTTATTCCCTTTACCGATTGACATGAAACTTTGTATATATACTTTTGAGACTAAATAAAAAATATGGCTGCACCTGTTTTTTTAATTTTCTTTAAAAAAATCCTTAGGGGTCAGATACGTCCAAAACTTCAATGCGCTTTTTTAAATAATGTTGTATCTAGAATAGGATTATGATACTGATTTATCCTTAAATGGGGCAAAATGGGTCCCCAATAGTTAACGATTTTTTTTTATTTTGTGAGCCAATAGTCTCAAATTAAGCGCACATACGGATCATTATACGTATTTTTTTCTATGGGTTCAACCCTGGCAAGCGAAAATTACCAACATTTTCCATATATTTTGTCGCGGGTCGATGAACTTTTAGTGACAGCTGATTTTATTCACGTGTTTTTGGGGTTGATACCATTGTAAAAGTTAATCAAATTATGAGTATAATAGCATCCTAAAACATGGCTGACGACGTCTAGATATACACTATGTGTTTTTAAAATAAAATAAGATATAGGCACCTACTTGTATACCATTTTTCCATTTACCTAGAAAACTAAATTTCTAATGACTTAATGAAACATGTCGAATACCTGTACCGGCCTTAATTAATAGTGCACTACTGAACATAGGCCTACCCGCGAAGGGTGATCACGCCGACCGAGCGTGTGTTGCTGAATCCACAAACGACATTGATTTTTTCTCTATGGACTTACCTATACAGGTTGCCTCAATGTTTTCCATCAATGAAAAGCCAGTAGTGTGAAATTTCTTACATAGTTACTCATACAATTATTATTATTGGCTCCTTCGGTGGCTCAGTGGTTTGTGACCCTGACTCCTGGGTCAAAGAGGCGTGGGTTCCATTCCCACCCAGGGCAAATATTTATGTGATGATCATATGTGTTTGCTGTGTGTCTGGGTGCTATTAATTTATATTTATTTATTTATTTAACACTCAAAGATTCAAATGAACACTTTCTTGCACACCATTTGTACAAAAGGAGGACTTAACGCTAAATAGCATTATCTGCCAGTCAACCTACAGGTACATGTATATATATGTAGTATATCAGTCTCTGCCAGCCAAATCACAAGCTTTGCTTAGTTTGGGGTCAGAGACCGTGTGTGAGATGATCCCCAATATTTATTTTATATATTTATTTATTATTGAGTTAATTTCAGAAATTCGGCGATATATCATCTAAAAATTCACTTACTCCGTAATAAGCTTTAGATACAAGTACATTAAATAACCAAATACTGAGACAATACAGGCCGATCCGTTGGCTATTATCATTTTAGGTAAACACTGATACAATTCAGGCTAAATCGTAGGCAATCTTGCAAGTAATACGATAATAGGCTCATTTACGAAGGCGCTATGGTAAATATAATAGCAACATAAAAATTGTTCTCTCTATCGAATGCTTAAAGTGAAAAAGGAACAGAAATAATTATGCTAATTAGCTTTTATAATTACGATGTCGCCTTCATAATCGAGCCTAATGCGGGCTTAGCCACGAACTACTATTATTTTAAGTAAGTGCCAAGAAAATGCGGGTCAAACTGTGGGTTGTTATCATTTTAAGCAATTACGAAAATAACGCGGGCCAGACCGTGGACTATTATCATTGCAAGTAAAACAACAACGCAGGCTAACGGCTTGCTATTATAATTTTAAGAATTAATTAAGACAACGCGGGCCAGACCGCGAACTATTAGATATTTTTATAAGCAAATGCCAAGACAACGCGAGTTGAACCGCGGGCTGTTATTTTAATATTACTAAAATTAAAATAACAGCCCAATTTAAATCTTACTAAAAACGTGGGCCAAACCGCGGGCTATTATCATTTTGAGCAAGTACTAAGACAACACGGCTATTATCATTGTAAGTAAAACGACAATGCAGGCCAAACAGCAAGCTTTTATAATTTTAAGCAAGTATTAAGACATCGCAGTCCATGCTGCGTGCTATAAATAACCATCTTAAACAAGAACTAATAATACGCGGGTCATACCGTGACCTATTATTATTATAGGCAAATACTGTTACAATTTTGGCCAAACCGTGGGCATTATCCTTGCAAGTAATTTTAAGCAAGTATTAAGACAACGCGGGCCAAATCGCGGACTTTTAGATATTACTATAAGCAAGTAGAAAGATCAAACCGCGGGCTATTTTCATTTTAAGTAAGTACCTACGTACTAAGAGAACGCGGGCAAAGCCGCGGGTTTTAAGCTAGTATCTTTATAAAATATAGCCCATGTTTTATTCAGACGTATAAGCATCACTGTTGAAAAGTTTCATCTCAATCCGTTCAGTAGTTTTTGCGTGAAGAGAACAAACATCCATACATACAAACTTTCGCGTTTGTAATATAAGTAGGATATGAGTAGTGATAGTATAGAGACAGTATGACGAATAAAGTTGTGATATTTGGCTGTATCAGGTACGAGTATTTAGATAGAATTTACGGAACTGTATATCGTGGACCTGTAAAATGTTGTGATTTTAATAAACTTGTGTAAAAAAAATGACTAATGACATGAAGATAACTACACAATTGCCTCTGTATTAAATTTTGTTTCATAAAAAATGGTTTTATAATATTATGTATGCTGGTAAACACACGGAGCGCTGCTAAGTATCTTCAGCATTTAATTTTGTCTCGCTTTTCTAGATTATTAATAAGTAAAATAAGCAAATAAAAAATAATACAAACTGTAAAGCCAACCCGCGTAATGACATAAAGACGCAACGGGCGCGGCCCAATTACGGCGCCGGCCTTTTATGTACAAAATATTATATTAAAATAATGTTTTCCTAGGAAGATTCGCTTCGAAGAGCTTCTCGCATTCACGGGACGAGGCGGGAGTCGCGCCGAGCGGCGCCGCGTACATTCGTCCTTGTAGTGGTTCTCGCGCCGCGCTCACTTATGTAATTTACATTCATCTACACAAACATCTACCTAATTCAAAATTGACTTTACATCATTGTAAATAAATTATAGAATATATTTTTAGGAAAAGGTTGAAAAATTGTTCTTTTGCGTGTTTTTTGAATAAATGATGTTTATCGACGCAGAACCCGCAACAGACAGATCGCAGGGTAATAGGCTCCGGTCGGGAGATATTCCGCTTCGATAACAATATCCATCCGCCCCTTACGATTTGCATACAGGCGAGCCCACAAGATTGTATCTAATAAAGACGAGAAGCATCCTCGCGCGCAATCTACTATGATAACATGTAGCTAGTAGCTGACGTCCTTTTGGAATTTCGGCATCACGTTACTATAGGAGTGAAAGGAACCAATGGCACAGGCGGTAGCATCCCATGGTGTGCACCTGAATGGGTAACTCCCGTTGGTGATATGATCCCGACGCCACACGGCGTGCGGCTCCCGAGGCGGTGAGTTGTTACTACAGAAGATCGTGATCTTCGTCCCATACGTATTTTGAATAGCAGAACTAGTCGTGCGAAAACAGTTGGTCCACGAGGAACACCTCGTCCCCAGAGCACTGGACTGGACTGGACCTGTGCGCGTGAATTAACGCTACCAGAGCCGGCAAATTATTACATTAGTCACTGACAACTTGCAAGATTGACTTGTTTTCAGCAGTTCAAATCCCGGTCCTGTACCAATGAATTCCTTGGAATTTATGTACGGAATTTCACACCATTGGCTTTTCGATGAAGAAAAACATCGTGAGGCAACCTGCATACGTCCGTAGAAGCGATTTGATGGCGTATGTGAATCCACCAGCCCGGACTGGGCCAGCTTGGTGGATATGGCCCAATCATCATTCGTGGGTAGGCCCACGTCCTGCAGAGGACCATTAAACAGGCTGGTACAGTTCAGCACAGTTGACTTGAGAGTACAGTGAGTTTGTCAGCACCTTTAGAACATAATTATAATACAATCATTTTATAAAAAGTGTAAAAAAAAAGTTTCAATTGAAGTAGCGTTAGGCCTGTGGTCAGACATTCCTGCTCTCTATTTATTCTCGTCATGACGCTTTGTTTACAGTAATGAATGATCTGTTCCTTTTGTCTGTAAAACACGTAATGAATTATTTTCAAAGAACTTATTTTGTCTGAACATTGTTTCTCGTCTGAGCCATCCGTATTCATTACCGAGTTATTGTATCTACATAATTATTTATATTGCCTAAAAACCTATCTTTAATGCTTTTCATTGTTATACGGGACAAGATCTTTCAAATATGTACTGAAAAATATATTATCATTCGGCCTGATTTCAACATTAATACAACCTAATTTCAATAAAAACCTAATTTATAATATATATATATTAATAAAAACCTAATTTCATTCGCACCCGCGCTGTCGCATTGAACGGACGTTATTTGTTTATACCTGTAGTGCGCGCGCGACTATTATTTCAATATGCCTAAAATGTCGAATGTAAATTCAAATTGTGTTTAGTGTTGCAAAGTTCTCACTAAAAAATCACTAGGACTGGAATGTAATATGTGTGAGAATATAGTCCAAGATAGTGCAAACATAACATGTTCAGGACTAACAGCGAAGCAGCTCACGGCGCTGCGTAACGCAGCTGCAATCAGCTGGATTTGCGGTGATTGTCAACCCAATTCACCTGGCACGAAGTCCTCCTTTATAATACCCGAAGAGGAAGAAGAAGAGTTATCCGGGTGTACCTCAGAACGCTGCTGCATGGACACTGAGAGTTTTATGAGTAATATTACTACCGTGATGGAAAAGTTGCTGAAAAAGCTTTGCAATCCCTCGTCTATAAGTATATGTTGTAGTAAAATCGATAGCCTTACAAAGACGGTAGATAGGCACGATAAAAAAATAAAAGATTTAAAGTAACAAGACAATAGGTCACTTTTGACAGATGTCAGTTTTATATTCATAGTGAGGTGACCTGCTTAAAAACATCGATTAAATGAATTAATCGAATGAATCGATACAGACTTGAAACATATGTGAATTTTAAAAATGATCATGCGAATCCCTGTCCATTATTATTTTTTCTTTCATAAATTAAAGGAGAAAAATAAGACAAGTACCTACGTAATTTAACAAAAAAATTGCTTTTATTCACTTGAACTATCGGAACTGCTATCTTCATCACTGCTGTCAGTACTCAGAGATATTATTAATTCATTTTCAATAATATTGTCTATTCTCACATCTCGTTCAAAATCTTGTAAAATTATTTTCTTTGTCTTCTCCACGACTTTTCGCCAGTCTTCTGTAGTGACTTCTGCACATGCAGTTTGTAGCAGAGTCATCATTTTAGCAGTACTGAAGGGTGGTTCAGTATTGTTCCGCGCTGCATGACCCTTTATTTGTGCCCAAATAAGCTCGATGGCGTTATACTGGCAATGGTAGGGAGGCAATCGAATAACTTCGTGTCCATGCTCTACGGCTAGTTCATCGATTACATAGCGGAGCTTGGACGGCTTAGTTGCTAGTCTTTAGTTTTTTTGTAAGTAATAAGTACACTGATCTTAAAAATTAAAATAATCATCTGCTTCTGGAAGTGAAGTCTTTGAAAGAATTTGTTCAAAAAATGGATTAACATCGCTTGGCTAACATTTTAGAGTTATCTGTATTACCCATATTACCGAAACAACCATAGGGGCGCCCTAGCACAAAAATAACGTATCATAGCTACGTCACAGCATATCTCGGAAACATGGCGTCGATTTTGCCCCGCCCCCATGAAGCGTTGCGCTAAATCAATACTTCGAAAATCGATTCGAAACTCGAATCGATAAAAATATCGATTTTTCCGAGAAATACCTGATTGCCCACAGAAATGAGACCTTCTCTCTTCTGTGTGACTGCCGATGTACTAAACTTATAAAGCGTAGTTTTTAAGCTATACTAGGCCCAATTATGAAGGCGCTATCGTAAATAGCAAACTTAAAAAGTGTTCTCTCTATCGAATGCCTAAAGTGAAAAAGAAACAGAAATATGCTAATTAGCTATTATAATTACGATGGCGCCTTCATGATTGACACGACACGTTTTAAATTTACTATCATAAATATGTATAACTTTCCTCATTACTTCGCACTTTCTTAACCACTCAAAAAGTCGTAGAACAAAAGTTAGTTTTGATATACAGAACAAGCCCCTAAAACAATGCTAATTGATTAGAAATAACCCTGTTTAAAAGACATAATTCATTTTGGGCTATATCTGAAAGAGTGCCGACCAAAACAATTATTTAGGCAATAATATTCGTAGATACATAATATTATCCTGTAAATTTTACCCCACATGACCAACCCTCTAGAATCACCTCCTGTGTAGTAGTTAGTTACCGAGTTTTGAAAACAATTATTTAAAAAAAAAGATTTTATCAACCAGCTATGAATGAAACTGAGACACTGTTTAATGTATCAACATACACTTAGGCCAGCGAACGAATATTTTGATATATTTGATAGTAGACCCTTTTGTGTTCTCTATTGAACTTAAAAACATTTATTTGAATGACAATCATCAAAATCACTGAAGCCGTTTCCGAGATCCAAAATCAATATTAGGTAGTTTAGAAAATACTAAAAAACACGCTTTCTTGGCATATCAAATAAAAAGAGTAAAATAAAAGAGTGTTTTTTAGGTTTTTTTTACCATATTTATTTTTCAATTATAGATTTTTTTCTATTTTTTTAGTAAATATATTGTCATCCATCTTTGATAGGTGTGGAAACTTAAAGAAAATGTTATCGCTCAAAGTAGGTCAAAATCGAGCTCAAAGGGGTTGGTTACAAGCAAACATACAGGTTAAACTAATAAAACCATGTTAATAAAATAAATAAATGACAAGCCAACACATATTAACTACAGTAAAAAGCGTCTAATACTACTGAATATGCAATGAACGGTTCTAATAACTTATTAGAAATAAGCAGGTAAATTGGTGAATATTTTTGTTAATATATGAAAATAATTAATTTCAAAATTCGATAACTACGCAGGGAGTGATCATAGAGGGTTGGTCCCATGGTATAACATGTTGAGAATTATATGCATTAATACTATTTGGTCGGAATTATCAGGATTAGCCCAATATGAATGTTGTCTTTTACAAACCTAATAGTTAACCAAGATTCTACTTAAAAACATAGGTAGTCATTAATTGGTAGTCGGGTTAAAAGGAAGTTTGGCAAAAACGAGTACTATACAACCATAGATTTATTATGACTTCTACCGATTATGCACCGAGAGAAGTATCGAATAACATATTGCAATGCAATAAAATCGTAACTTTGTCCATCACTATTTGAAGTAATGTAAACATTCAATATATTTGCTTTTCTCAAAATTATCGTTTTATGCTGTGTTGTGAATTAAAATAGATAGTTTTAAACGTCATTTATAGTTCCTGCATTGAACACTTATTCATATTTCAAAAACATAGACGTGAAAATACAAAAACTACGACTAACCTAAAAATTATAAACATTCGCTTTTGTTCTTAGAACACGATTCGCAGCCCCAAACACAGCAGGTAACCATGGTTGTTTTTTATTGTTTGTGCCCTTATAATGTTATAAATTCTATTTATTTACACGTTTAATACAATATTTGTAGAAATCACAATCAGCTTTGCTATAGCCAAAACATAAATATGAAGATAATTTCTGATTGGTTGGATGGTCTCAGAATAATGACGGCTACAACTGTCAAAAGCCTTTTGGGGTATAGTAGATGGCGGGAGGCGAAGAATTTGATTACATATTTTTAATGCCATAATCTTAAGACATAGGGAAGCAAACAATAAAATTAAAGCAATGAGGTGATGTAATGAGAGTTGAAGGGCAAAAATCAGAATATAATCCACGCCCTTCGTTCCTACAGGACCTCAAATTAGCCGACCACTATAAGGTCTGAATCTTTGCGGGAGGACATAAGAATTTACTTCGTATCTATTCCCTCTATAATCTAAGGAAACAACACATGGACACCATATCTTCAAAGCTGTCACAGATCCTAAACATGAAAAAATCAGAAATCACGTTTGTTAAATAAATAAACCACCGTTATGGAGTGATAATGTTATCCAGTTGGGATTCCAGCGAGTTGATCAGGCTAAATTGTGGGTACGTGCTGCGAGAAAAACAGCAATGCTGGTAGAACATATTGTTAGCGGGGCCTGCTCGACCAGTGGGAAGATAAGAGTGATGCTGCGTCCAGCCTTAACTAAAGCTAACAAGACGTTACTCTGGCAAGCGCAACAAAAGCTTAGGCCCGCATATAAACATGTGTGGATTCAAGATGGCAAAGTATTAATACGAATAAATGATATCGATAAACCTATAATAGTATCATCAGAAGAAGACTTCATAAACCTGATAAGGGAAGCAGAGAATATACATACAAATTAGTTCGCTTGTTTAATTTTTTTATTTTTTTATTTATTAGCTAGTCGGGTTAGTACAAGAACAAGTACAAGAATCTACCCTATTCATATTTTAAAAGCTTTTATTTAACTTGCAATGTATGTATGTTTGTATGTATGTATGTATATATAATTATATATATATGTATGTATATATGTAAGTATGTCTGTTCGGGTGGAATCTTTGAACTCAATTTTAAAGTAGATATCTTCAACCGATTGAGCTGAAATTTTGTATACACGTTTAGTTTGCATGACGATGCACGATATAGTGTGTGACATAATTCTAAATCCAATATGGTGGACCGTCCAAGATGGCGGAATAGTTATTTTTTGTGCACTTCTACAATACGAGTATCAAATGAAAGAAATGGTTGAGAGTAACTCGAAAAATAATGTGACGTCATTCTAAATCCAATATGGCAGATCGTCCAATATAGAGATAAGTTTATATTTTTTTCCCTTATCGGGCATTGCAAATGCAGGGCACTCTCTGTGTGAGGATAAGTTATTTTTAATGCATTTCTACAATATGGGTATCAAATGAAAGGGATGGTTGAGAGTAACTCGAAAAATAATGTGACCTTATTTTAAATCCAATATGGCGGATAATCCAAGATAGAGGAATAGTTATTTTTTATGCACTTCTGCAATGTGGGTATCAAATTAAAGGGCTCATTGAGAGTAAATTGAAATGCGAGCTCCAAGCTGAAATAAGTTTGACTTGTGTAATTTGGCGAGATGGGCGACATCAGCATTGGGATGTTAGACTGGTGCCCCACAGGCGACGCTTATCTCGGTTATTATCGACTCTAGACTACTGCTGACTTTACAAAAGTGATAGAGCTCGGCGAGATCTACGAAACCTTTAAGGATAGGAAGAGGGAATTAAAAAAAATGGGGATCGTTAATTTTACAAGAGAATCGTTTTGTCTTGATTATAATGAGGTTATAAGTTGATAGGTAAAATTTTCTACGTAAATCTTGTTTCCTTTTTTTTGGACAATTAAAAAAAAAGACAAAAAATTAAATAAATGCTTTATATCAAAAATATTTTTTGCTTTTATTTATGACTAGCTGCCCATCCCGGCTTTGCCCGGGTATGATTGGCTATACATATACTTACCACGTAATGTAGGTATGCGCCACACACATGCTAGACATACCGGATGAACCATTATGATGAGTTAAAACCTACCCAAATCGCGAGAGTTTCCGTAGTCTTAAACTGTTCGAAGTTTATGAAAAAGAGATAGTAGATATTGTCATATCTAAATAAAAGTGAGTTCGTATGTGTTGGGTGGCTGTACATAATATACTCGTATAGCCCTGATTTCAGAAAATGACAATGATGAGAATGAAAGCGACGTTAAAATATTACAGACCCACAGTCTATACATTCTACCCATGTAAATTAGTTTCTTGATCTTGTCTTCACTCGAGAGTTTTGAAAAACATTGGACATCAGTTCTACTTCTACGAATTGTGTGCCCTACCTAAGGCCTCTTCAACTTGCTAACCCAACGAGCTGTGATGGAAGGAATCGAAGCGCTGGCATCCAACGTGTTCCGGACGTCACGACCAGTAGCTCGAGCACGAACTCCTTGCGAAAAAATATTCGTATCGTCATCGAGAAAGAAATGTATGGAAAATAGCACAACGCTCCTATCGTGCGGAAAAGGAACTAAATTTCGAAGCACAAACTATAAATATCGGAATCGTATCGGTATCGTATCGAGTAGGTATCGAGTTGGTATCGAGAAGTCCGTGAAACGTAACACTTTATAAACAAAATTGCGAGCACGAACCGCATTTTGACGTATCGTATCGAGGATTTCGAAGGCTGGCTATCGAGACTTGTCTCACTTAGAATTTGTCGGTGAGAAAAGTATCGAGTTGGATAAAATTGTTATTTTGCGGTCTTTTTTTACAATATTAAGTAGTTTTTGTTGCTTTCGAATATTATTACAATTAATGCAAAGCCAGAAAATGCAAATACCACTAGTATTTTCACATAATTATTTATTATACGTGTTTAAGAAAGGTGTAATAAGTTGTGATCACACATGAGGTAAATCATAATGAGCAACTTTCATTATGGGACCAACATGGAATTCCAGATTGTTTTTGTCTAGAACCTGTATTTTCTCAAATTCCGGATTGGTTTCAAAATAAAAGTTGTTCATTATCATGAACCTAGAAAAAACAGTTGTTTTTTGTAGGTTCATGGTCATTATGTTTACCTCATGTGTGGTACCTCAACAGTCATTATATTCTAAAGATGTTTTTATGAGATTAGATTAGAGAAAGAGCTTTGAAAAATATATTAATGGACAGAAATAACAGACTAGACACATAAATAATATGTTTTTATTTAAATTCAACAAGTAGAAGTAAACCATACGAAAATATAGATAAAAATAAGACTTTTCCATAAACCATACACAAACATTCATAGCCTGTTTTATTAATCCATCCATGCAGCTGCAATTGCAGGTCTATATCACTCCGTCATACTCTTTTCTTGTAGCTAATAGGGATAAAAGAGGAACCTCCTCTTTAGAGGTGACCGGTGGTGGAGGCGGAGCAAGTGGGCTGACTGCTCGTTCCTGGAATATTCCAATCTGAAAAAGGCCCAAATGAATAAGATTAATTAATATATTAGAGACATCATTCACATGGCCTCTGTGTAACCTCAACTTGTAATATGAACAAAGCCTCCTAGAAATGTATATGGTAGGTACATAATTATAATCATTATATTTTGAAATACATACCTGTCCCTATAGATAATAACGTCCAGACACAGGGCAAACACCTATACTAATCCCAAATGCTTGCCCTAGGAGGGACTCGAACCCATCACTTATCACATTAGCCAGAGTTGCTAACTACTGGGCCATCGAGGCAGTAAAAAAATAATCTGTCATTAATTAATTATCTTAAGTTTATTTTGCATAATTTCTGAATGATAATCACCATTTAGATTGAAATGACAAATGCTTTGGTGAGCTGAGTCTTGTTTATTATTTTTCATTATTTGAACAGTGTGATATATCATAGTAAGAATACTTAAGAAATCAACTGTGATAGGTACCTTTTACATAAAAATTTGATGTACTTACTCGTAACTACCTACTGGCTGGATGTAACTACTAACTGGCTCATATGGTACAAGTTCTTGCGAGCTTCAGGTTGCTCTGACAGGCTCTTTCTCTACCAAAGACATCATGCCCTGGAATAATAATAAAAAATAAGTTATTAAACTAGCTGTTACGTATATACAAAATGCACACCATTCTAACCTGTTCAAATCAAGCTTCTTCTATCACCATACCCAAAAAGAGTCTAGCCATTGACATGAAATGAATGATCACCATACCCATTGCTGCTTGCACTCCAATTATCTGTATAACCCTATTTTCAATGACCTTAGCTAAGCAAATATTAAAAGTACCTATGAAGTACCGAGAAGGTAGAGGCGGTATGTCAAGTGCCCAGCAAGAAATGCAATTGAGACAACATACCTTGCACCATTTCTCCTCCGACTATGGTCTCCTGTGACATCACTATTTATTAGCAAGCTTTTTCCATTTGAAACGTCGACTTAGTTGGCCACCACGGCTTCGAAAAATATCAATTTCTGCAAGAATGGATCTAATTAGTTTCCATTTCACATCACAAAACTACACATAACAAAACACTTAAATAAAACTTACTTTCCAAAGTACTTTCACTATCATCATGTACTTAATATGGCTAGTTTCTCAATTATTATATTATTTTTTGTTGAATGCGACAGGAATCATTTAAAACATTTAATTTTAAGTCTTCGTACGTCGTATTGTAAACAAACTTGACCTCAATATTTTGTTTGGAGCAAGTGTCAATGAAATCATTTCGTTCGAAAACCGTGAAAGCTTACGTTGTTAGAAAAACTTGGTCAAAATAAATTCGACTTTCTGGGAGTAGAGTAAGCATTTCTTTATTTGTGTTTGTTTTATGGATTATATTCGTATAAAAAATGATTTCTAATTCATCATAAATACATTTCTATGTCCAATATAATAAAACCGGTAATTCCCGACTTTGTTTCTGAACGAAACACGCACCTCCTTGCTTACGATAGTATGACGTCACTTACGGAATCGTATCGAGCATTCGAATGTCCGACGATACTGCTTCGTGCTGCCTCCTATCGTTATCGTATCGAGCCGTCGATACGTTGACGATACGAAACCGCTGGAAGTTCGTGCTTGAGCTACAGATCTTAGATTCACGTGAAGACCTTCGCTACATTTGCCAATACATTGTCTACATTCGAGAACTTTAAGGTCGACAATTCGTTTCACATACTATGAACACAGCTAGACTTACTTAGCTGATATACGTAATTATATTCTATTCATTATCAATTTCCTGAAAAAAAGGCAAGAAAAGTGTATATTTCATTTGAATTGTTTGGCTAGCTCAATTTCTAGGAGGAAGTGACAACTTATAAATAACCGTCTTACCACTAAAGTTTTACGCAGGCTTTAGACAACGTTTAACAGTACAAATTGTACGGCTAAACAATATTTTTTTACCGCCTTACGGTACACATTTATTTCAATTTGATGCAAGCATATTTGTTTCTTTTGTGAGAAATGAGTGATTTGGGCTCCCCAACTATGTTTGATTCTGGGCTCCTCCAAGGCACGCTACGCCACTGCATACCTATTTACTACCAATAAAACATAAATCGACACACTAATGGCAGAGATATATAACTTTGGTGGTCTAGTGGTAGTAACGCCTGTCCTACAATCGTGAGGTGGTGGGTTCAAATCCCGATCCTGTATCAATGAGTTTCTTTGGAACTTATGTACGGAATTTCAAATCATTGGCTTTTCGGCGAAGGAAAATATTGTGTGGCAATCTGCACCAACCCACACTGGGCCCTGGCACTGTTGGTGGATATGGCCCAAGCACCCTTCTCAATTCTCAATGACCCGTTTCCTCGAATCTCAACGTTATGTCACCTAATAAGTGCCTGTAACCGAGCACTTTGGCATCGCGCGGCGTTGTAGTCGGCTTGGAATCGCCTTACGACTAACTAAAAAGCCTGCCCACTACGTAGCTTGGGCAGGATTTTGGCTCGAACACTTTTTTCACGATTGTGACTCATAGGTATTTGCTCGAAGTGAATTTTGTTTTATGTACATTGTACAAAGTACATGAATTGCCAAGCGGAGTGAGCGGCGAAACGAAACTTTTATAATACTTACATTTTTGAACTCGTATTATTATTCAGTAAGTGTTGCGGTTCTCGAAATATTTAAGATATTTCGGTTTAATGATGATCACGGGCCTAAGCCAAGTGAGCATCATTTTCTACTTCGTGGTTATTAAGGTCTTCCTGCAAGAATTTCCGGACAATGCGGCATGTGTTCAGTATCACAGCTTTTTGCATAGTCATATATGTGTGCTCTGCGATATCTATTATTTTTAATGATTGGAGGAGGTGTTTTGGAATTACACCTGTACTGGAAAGAACCAGAGGCACGATGTAAACTTTGTTCATTTTCCAGATTCGTAGGATCTCTTCTTTTAATTCTGTATATTTATTAATTTTCTCTGTGATTGTTTTATGTAGGTTATGAGTATTGGGTACAGCAATATCAATTAAGTATACTATTTTTTCATATTTGTCAATTAATGTGATATCAGGTCTATTGTTGTGAATAGT
The DNA here is from genome assembly GCA_949316475.1 of Hypomecis punctinalis. Taxonomy (NCBI): domain Eukaryota; kingdom Metazoa; phylum Arthropoda; class Insecta; order Lepidoptera; family Geometridae; genus Hypomecis; species Hypomecis punctinalis. The sequence continues at coordinate 106,871 of OX438807.1, forward strand.
TTTGTCGGTTAATATTGCGCGATCAAAATATAATTTGTGTCTGGTGCTCTCCAATACAGGTTTTGGATTATATTGGTAATAGGGTGCAATTTTGACTGGTATGAGTTTATGTTTAAGAGCTAGTTTCTGGTGTATTATTTGTGTTACTTGGTTGTGTCTATGAGTGTAATCTGTTGGTGCTAAGGTTGGGCAGGCACCAGTTACGTGTTGTATGGTCTCAGGTTGTCGGTGGCATTTCCTGCATTTGTCATTTTGCATATTAGGGTCTTTGATTATATACTTCCTGTAGTTTTTGGTGTTAATAACCTGATCCTGTATCGCGACCATGAACCCTTCTGTTTCAGGGAATAGCGACCCTAGCTTCAACCACTTATTAGAGGCTTCTGAGTCAATGTGGTCTTGTTCAAGGTCATATATATGTCTACCGTGTAATTCTTTCCTGCGCCAGGTATTAAATTTATCGGTTTCGGCAGTTTTTGGTGATCGAATCTGGCTGTCTCTAGATTTTAAGTTTAAAGGTGTGTAATTTTTGTCGGACTCTACTATGGCTAGATGTAAATCACTATGTTCAGCTTTATTGTAAAAGAATTTCCTTAGAGTATCGACCTGGCCTTCCCAAAGCACCTTCAGATCTATAAGGCCTCTTCCTCCTTTTGCTCGTTTAACTGATATTCGCTCAATCGCTGACTTTGGATGCAAGCTATTATATTTTGTTAGTGTGGTTCTAGTTTTGATTTCTAACTGATTGATGTCAGTTCGTGACCACTTAATAATCCCAAAAGAATATGTCAGCACTGGGATCGCATACGTGTTTATCGCTTTAAACAAATTTTTGGAATATAATGACTTTTTACATATTAGATTCAGTCTACGTGTGTATTCTTCCCCTAGTTTCTTTTTTATATATGTATGGTTTATAGTTTTTGATTCCAGAATCCCCAGATATTTGTACGTGTCTGTCGTATCCATTTCTGAAAAATTAGTTTCACTGGTATCATTTTCTTGATTTGTATTTATGATTTTACCTTTATGTATATGTAGTGTTTTGCATTTATCCAACCCAAATGACATTTTAATATCTTCACTAAACTGTGTTGTTTGTTTTATGAGATTTTGTAAGTGATTTTTGGATTTGGAAAATAATTTTATGTCGTCCATGTACATTAGATGACTTATTTCTGTATCTGTCGTTAACTTGTATCCACTATTTTCGCTGTTTAGTATATGAGACAATGGATTTAGAGCAAGGCAAAACCACAAAGGACTGAAAGAATCTCCCTGGAAAATACCATTTTCAATAGCTATTTCATCAGTGCTGATGGTTTGTGCTGAGTTCGATAGAATAAGCATAGTTTTCCACTCAGTCATGGTATTTTCCAGGAACGTAATTATGGTCGGGTTAATTTTATAAATCTGCAGAATACGGATGAGCCAAGAATGAGGTACACTATCAAAAGCTTTTTTGTAGTCTATATAAGAAATATGTATATTTCTGCTATGGGTTTGTGCGTGTTTCAGTATTGTAGAGTCGATAACTAGTTGTTCCTTACAACCTTTGTGAGTTAGATGAATATTTATTTTGTGTGTTATGCATGAGGTGATAATTTTGTAAATGGTTGGGAGACATGTGATTGGTCTATATTGCGATGGATCAGCGGTATTACCACTTTTTGGTAGCATGTAGGTAATCCCTTTTGTTACGAATTTCGGCATTTCAGCAGTTCCTTTCAAGAGGTCCGAAATTATTCGCGCTAAAGAATCATGTAATGTAAACAATTTCTTGTACCAGAAATTGTGAACACCATCAATTCCAGCCGCCTTCCAATTTTTTGTCTTCTTCGTTACCATTTCAACTTGCTCTCCAGTTATATCAGTAAACTCCATCTCATCTATATTACTCCATCTATTTTCTTCATTCTTGATCCACTCCGCTGTATCGTTATGGCTATCTTGTTTTTTCCAAAGATCAGTCCAGTAGTCTTTTAATTGATCTGGATTAGGCAAATCAAAATTTTTGATGGTTTCTTCTTTACGTAGGGACCTATAGAATCCTTTTTCGTTGTTTGAAAATAACTTATTATCGTTTTTGCGCTGTAATGCTTTTTTATACCTGGCTAATCTTTGTGATTTAAGTGCTAATTTTTGTTTAAGTGTGTCTAAGTATTCTTCGGATCTAATGTTATTTTTTTCATGAGTAGAGTGCGTTTTTGTTTTTTGAAAAATTTTTTCAACTTGTTTTACTACTTTTTTTGATCTATTGTTGTTGATGTACTGCGTTACTCTACCTATGTCTGCCCTCAATTTTTTGATATCATTTTCAATTCTAATTTTCCATGCTGGTTCGTTTGGTTTGCTTTTGTTTCTATTGTTGTCTTGAATTTCATCAGTGATTTTATAGCCTAAATTTTCGCTTATCACAAATGCGCTGCAATATATTAGTGTATGTAATTCTGTGAAATCTATATCAATCGAGTAAAATTTTCTTAGAATGTCTTTATTAAATGCGTCTACTAGCTGATATAACTTTTTACTTTCTTTTATTTTAGGTAACTTGGGTCTAGCTGTGGGATCTGTTCCTGTGTATAATGTTAGCTTTGTTTCCATTTGGTTTAAGAGATGTTGTTTTGTTGTATCTGAGAGCGGTGACAATATAAAATTTTGATTTTGGTTTATTAAGATGTCTGTATTAGTTAATGTTAGAGTTTGCGTTGATGCATCTGAGGTCAGTGTGGAAAATATTTCTTCTGTTAATGGTAATGTAATCTGTACGGAACAATCTTGTGCGAAATTGTTATGTTCTGACTGAGATATGGAAATATGGTTTGTTGTCTGTGTTGGTTGAGTGTCTGCTGTTAGTGTAAATGTATCCATTTCCTCCTCTTGTTCAAGCTGCTTGGAAACTTCTTTTTTGAGACGCTCTATGACATTTTCCGATAATAGTTTATTTCTGATAATAACTCTTCTCTGATCTGCTACACGTTGAGCGGAAACGCTTAGATGTGGATATTTAAGTTTGAATCGATCAAAAAGCTTTTTACAATACATTGTCCGGGCTGTTTCTAACTTTGTGACTTCTAGGTATGTGCGCATGATAAATACGTTTATATCATCATCCCACTTCATACGCACTCTGGGCTTCCCAGCTTTGGTGGTCGCAGGTTGGTTGACACAGGCCGCCTGCGAAACATCCGTAGCTGGGGTATCTGCTCGGCTGCTAATACTCTCCCTATCACTGCTTCTCTCCCTTGTGCTCCTACTCTCCCTACCACTGCTACTCTCTCTTCTACTCCTGATCTTCCTACCTCTCCTACTTTCCCTACCACACCTGCTTTCCCTACCACTCCTACTTTCACTTCCACTCCTACATTCCCTACCACGCCTACTTTCTCTGCTCGCGGCTGTAATCCTTGAGGACGGTCCCCTACCCCCCGTGTCCCCGACTCCCGCCCAGCCGACCAGCTGGGAGTCACTGGCTAGCATACTGTCACGCCCGACACCAGCGACAGACGTGCCCCGACGGATACCCTCGGGCAGCGGCCCTTTACGTAATTTACTAGTCCTTGTCTCCATCATCATGGGTTACCCTGTCCTTGTTAGCCGTGTAGGTGACTTTTTGTTGTACACGTTGCCCGCCCCCCACTTGAGTCAGATGTTCGACTCGGGCGTAAGGTGGGATTTTGGGGGGCTTATTATTATTATTTTTTTTTTTTTTTTTTTTTTTTTTTTTTTTTTTATTATTATTATACACATATTCATTTATTTTCTTAAATCTAAGTTTTTTTACAATATTTATATAAAAGAAACAAAATACTATAAAAAAACCTAAACCTAGAGTGCCGCCGGCAGCGGGGCGGGGCTCAAGCTACCGGTGGTTGGGCCTACAGAGAGAGGAACCTTCTGACAATGCGCGCCGTGTCCAGAACGACCGCCTTCTGTATCTGACCCTTGACCCAACCGTCTAGCGAGAGCCTCTTAAGGTGGTGGTCGAGACACTTCGCTATTAAGCCGTTTACCGAAACGACTATCGGGACAATGATCGTCGAGTCCACATCCCACATGGCAGTAACCTCGTGAGCCAAGTCAAGGTACTTGCTGAGCTTGTCCTTCTCGGCCTTCACGAGGTTCTCGTCATGTGGAATGGTGACGTCGACGAGCACTGCCCGGCGTTGGGACCGGTCGATCACCACGATATCAGGCCTATTGGCGACAATAGTCCTGTCCGTGATGATAGAGCGGTCCCAATAGAGCAACGCACGACCATTTTCGAGAACTGGCGCCGGTGCGTACTTATAGTACGGCACCTCAGACTCGACAAGGCCGTATCGAAGAGCAAGTTGCTGATGGATAATCCTGGCTACTTGGTTATGTCTGTGCAAGTACTCGCCGTTGGCAAGATGAGAACAACCGGAAGTAATGTGCCTGAGTGACTCTCCGGGACGGTGGCATGCCCGACAAATGTCGACCGTACCGTCCTTCAGGATATACTTCCGGTAGTTGTTCGTCATGACAACTTCGTCCGCAATTGCACAGGCAAAACCTTCGGTTTCCCCAAAGAGGTCTCCGAAGCGCAGCCAGGCCACCGACGCGAGCAGGTCCACATCGGGTCCTGTTAGGGCCCGATAGAACCGCCCGTGCAGCTCCTTGCTCTTCCATACCGCCTTGCGATCATCGGTGCTGAGCACCGATGGCCTGCGCCAGTTCTCCTTCGCCAGGGAGAGCGGGGTGAGGCCTGTGTCAACTGCCACCACATCGCAATGCATTCCACGCCCGCTGTTTCGGAAATAATCCCGGAGACTGTATACTTCGCGGTTGTGGAGGTCCTTGGCATTTAAAAAGCCTCGGCCACCACACTTCCGCGGAATGTACAGTCTCATGACAGACGAGCGCGGGTGTAGCATGCGATGCAAAGTGAGCAATCGACGGACCCTCCTATCCAGGGCGTCCAGCTCAGTCTGAGTCCACCTCAGTATGCCAAAGGAGTACATCAGCAGCGGCATGACCCAACCGTTGAAGGCGCGCACCTTGTTGCCGCCGGACAAAAGACTATTTAGTACTTTTGTCAGACGACAAAAAAAGCGCTCCTTCACCGATTTCTTGATGTCCACTGCCGATATACCCAACGACTCTGACATACCGAGATACTTGTAGGTCTCGGCTTCGGAGAGAGACCTGATAGTCATCGTCTCAGAAAGTTGTAGATTCGGAGAATCCACAACTTTCCCACGCTGTACATGCATGACCGCACACTTATCTACACCGAACTCCATCCTGATAGCCCTGCTAAAAACTTCAGTGGTTTTTAGCAGCTCCACCAGGTCTTGGTATTTCGGTGCAAACAGCTTGAGATCATCCATGTACAGCAGGTGAGAGATAACTTCACCCTGTCTGCGAAGCCGATAGCCTAGCTCTGAATTCCTCAGCAAAGTGCTGAGAGGATTCAGGGCCAGGCAGAACCACAATGGACTCAGACTGTCACCCTGGAATATTCCCCGCTCAATCCTAATCAAGTCTTGCGGACCAGCGGAGCCGTCTCCACCGCCAGGTTGACGAAGGACCGTGGCCCATTGCCCCATGCATGACACTAAGAATGATTTTAGATTTGTATCGATTTTATACAACTCTAAAATCCTCTCGAGCCACGAATGAGGCACAGAGTCATAGGCCTTCTTATAGTCAATCCAGGCGGCAGAGAGGGCTCCCTTGTTCCGCCGGACTTGCTGGCTTATGGCCATGTCTATGAGGAGGAGCTCCTTAGTACCACGGGACCCAACCCTACATCCATTCTGAGCGAAAGCCAAAACGTTTTGCGCAACGACGTGCGCGTTAATTTTGATGCTCAGAATGGATGTGAGGAGCTTGTAGATGGTAGGCAAGCACGTAATGGGTCGATAGTTCTTTGCTTCCGTGGTACTACCGGACTTATGGAGCAGGAAGGTGACACCGGTGGTGAAAAAGCTAGGTAGAGAACCAACCTCAAGGGCTTCCTGGAATTGTGTGGCTAAGCGGTCATGCGAGCATCGAAACCATTTTATCCAAAAGTTGTGCAGCCCGTCCGGCCCAGGACTTTTCCAGTTCTGAGCCGTACGGATCGCACAACTAACGTCTACGGGATCTATTAAAACAGATCCCATAGGTTCGATAGTCTCGCATTCCCGCTCAACCACACGCATCCAGTCACCCTCCGTGTGTTCGACGGGCACCGACCAGATGCCGCGCCAGAAGTCATTCATGGCGCTAGCATCCGGCAACTGCCCGTCGCTCACACGTTGGTCGGTTCTCTCCCAGCCTCGGTACACTTTCCTTTGGTCACTTTGGAAGAGGCGATTTAGCCAATATCTATCCACACGCTCTCTGTAGCGACGAATGCGGTTTGCCCACGCATAGACTTTCTGTTTCAGATAGTCTATGCGTTCCGTGACACTGGCCAAATAGTGCTGGGGTCTGATACCAGTCCCGGCAAAGGCCTGTGTCACGAAACGCATGACTCGGGGGCGGTTATTCCCCCGGCTGAAACAGATTAGCTTTGCTATGAGAGTCCTGAACGAGTCGACACGCCGCTGGATCCGCATTTGCCACGCGGGCACACCCCCGGCGGGTCGCAGTGCACGGTTAGTGTCCGGAAACTTAACACGTGCAACGCGACACGCCGCGATGGCGCCGCAGTACAAGATCGAGTGGGTATCGACTAAGCCTTCGCTTGCCCGTAAATACGGGACTAGCAAAGGGTTCAGGGCTCCCATAAGCGCCAAGTTACGCCTATGGGTGGGAAAACGTGGCAGTCGCGGCCTAGAGTCTAGATTATTATTATTATTATTATTATTTTATTTGATATACATCTCTCGGGCCAAGCCCGGTATTTTGATGGGCATCAGTGGAGCCGAAGCCAACACTGAGAGGCCCTTTTTAAACATCATTTAGCTATGTTGTAGGGGTGAAGGTACAAGGAGCCTATTGTGAGTAATGAATTGAAAAAATAATGGGTTATTGCGGTGAGCTTCTGGGTGTTATACAAAACTGGATTATGGAATGAGGTGCGGCACCCGCCAAGTAATGCCTCATTTCAAAATATTAAGGCGGGTGGTGACTTGCCATCCACTAAATGGGCCCCCCATAAAGGCTACCGTAAGTAGGCGCCGGAGGGGCAACATTGGTGTGGACGGCTTAGGGTGTCGAGAGGTGTGCTGCGCGTTCACTAAGAGCTACTAGCGGCGTTATGCCCTTTAACACTTCCACCCTGGAGCTTAGGTTCTTAGCTCTTGCGGTTTCCACTCCAAGCCAGCCAGTTAAGGTAAGAGAGGAGTCAGGGGTCTCATTTAGCCCCAGGGAATCAGGGTTCGCGGTGTCGCCACTCACCGACTGCTCGCCACAAAGCCGCCCCTGCGATTATATTATATTATTATACACATATTCATTTATTATCTTAAATCTAAGTTTTTTTACAATATTTATATAAAAGAACAAAATACTATAAAAAAACCTAAACCTAGAGTGCCGCCGGCAGCGGGGCGGGGCTCAAGCTACCGGTGGTTGGGCCTACAGAGAGAGGAACCTTCTGACAATGCGCGCTGTGTCCAGAACGACCGCCTTCTGTATCTGACCCTTGACCCAACCGTCTAGCGAGAGCCTCTTAAGGTGGTGGTCGAGACTCTTCGCTATTAAGCCGTTTACCGAAACGACTATCGGGACAATGATCGTCGAGTCCACATCCCACATGGCAGTAATCTCGTGAGCCAAGTCAAGGTACTTGCTGAGCTTGTCCTTCTCGGCCTTCACGAGGTTCTCGTCATGTGGAATGGTGACGTCGACGAGCACTGCCCGGCGTTGGGACCGGTCGATCACCACGATATCAGGCCTATTGGCGACAATAGTCCTGTCCGTGATGATAGAGCGGTCCCAATAGAGCAACGCACGACCATTTTCGAGAACTGGCGCCGGTGCGTACTTATAGTACGGCACCTCAGACTCGACAAGGCCGTATCGAAGAGCAAGTTGCTGATGGATAATCCTGGCTACTTGGTTATGCCTGTGCAAGTACTCGCCGTTGGCAAGATGAGAACAACCGGAAGTAATGTGCCTGAGTGACTCTCCGGGACGGTGGCATGCCCGACAAATGTCGACCGTACCGTCCTTCAGGATATACTTCCGGTAGTTGTTCGTCATGACAACTTCGTCCGCAATTGCACAGGCAAAACCTTCGGTTTCCCCAAAGAGGTCACCGAAGCGCAGCCAGGCCACCGACGCGAGCAGGTCCACATCGGGTCCTGTAAGGGCCCGATAGAACCGCCCGTGCAGCTCCTTGCTCTTCCATACCACCTTGCGATCATCGGTGCTGAGCACCGATGGCCTGCGCCAGTTCTCTTTTGCCAGGGAGAGCGGGGTGAGGCCTCTGTCAACTGCCACCACATCGCAATGCATTCCACGCCCGCTGTTTCGGAAATAATCCCGGAGACTGTATACTTCACGGTTGTGGAGGTCCTTGGCATTTAAAAAGCCTCGGCCACCACACTTCCGCGGAATGTACAGTCTCATGACAGACGAGCGCGGGTGTAGCATACGATGCAAAGTGAGCAGTCGACGGACCCTCCTATCCAGGGCGTCCAGCTCAGTCTGAGTCCACCTCAGTATGCCAAAGGAGTACATCAGCAGCGGCATCACCCAACCGTTGAAGGCGCGCACCTTGTTGCCGCCGGACAAAAGACTATTTAGTACTTTTGTCAGGCGACAAAAAAAGCGCTCCTTCACCGATTTCTTGATGTCCACTGCCGATATACCCAACGACTCTGACATACCGAGGTACTTGTAGGTCTCGGCTTCGGAGAGAGACCTGATAGTCATCGTCTCAGAAAGTTGTAGATTCGGAGAATCCACAACTTTCCCATGCTGTACATGCATGACCGCACACTTATCTACACCGAACTCCATCCTGATAGCCCTACTAAAAACTTCAGTGGTTTTTAGCAGCTCCACCAGGTCTTGGTATTTCGGTGCAAACAGCTTGAGATCATCCATGTACAGCAGGTGAGAGATAACTTCACCCTGTCTGCGAAGCCGATAGCCTAGCTCTGAATTCCTCAGCAAAGTGCTGAGAGGATTCAGGGCCAGGCAGAACCACAATGGACTCAGACTGTCACCCTGGAATATTCCCCGCTCAATCCTAATCAAGTCTTGCGGGCCAACGGAGCCGTCTCCACCACCTGGTTGACGAAGGACTGTGGCCCATTGCCCCATGCATGACACTAAAAATGATTTTAGTGTTGTATCGATTTTATACAACTCTAAAATCCTCTCGAGCCATGAATGAGGCACTGAGTCATAGGCCTTCTTATAGTCAATCCAGGCGGCAGAGAGGGCTCCCTTGTTCCGCCGGACTTGCTGGCTTATGGTCATGTCTATGAGGAGGAGCTCCTTAGTACCACGGGACCCAACCCTACATCCATTCTGAGCGAAAGCCAAAACGTTTTGCGCAACGACGTGCGCGTTAATTTTGATACTCAGAATGGATGTGAGGAGCTTGTAGATGGTAGGCAAGCACGTAATGGGTCGATAGTTCTTTGCTTCCGTGGTACTACCGGACTTATGGAGCAGGAAGGTGACACCGGTGGTGAAAAAGCTAGGCAGAGAACCAACCTCAAGGGCTTCCTGGAATTGTGTGGCTAAGCGGTCATGCGAGCATCGAAACCATTTTATCCAAAAGTTGTGCAGCCCGTCCGGCCCAGGACTTTTCCAGTTCTGAGCCGTACGGATTGCACAACTAACGTCTACGGGATCTATTAAAACAGATCCCATAGGTTCGATAGTCTCGCATTCCTGCTCAACCACACGCATCCAGTCACCCTCCGTGTGTTCGACGGGCACCGACCAGATGCCGCGCCAGAAGTCATTCATGGCGCTAGCATCCGGCAACTGCCCGTCGCTCACACGTTGGTCGGTTCTCTCCCAGCCTCGGTACACTTTCCTTTGGTCACTTTGGAAGAGGCGACTTAGCCAATATCGGTCCACACGCTCTCTGTAGCGACGAATGCGGTTTGCCCACGCATAGACTTTCTGTTTCAGATAGTCTATACGTTCCGTGATACTGGCCAAATAGTGCTGGGGTCTGATACCAGTCCCGGCAAAGGCCTGTGTCACGAAACGCATGACTCGGGGGCGGTTATTCCCCCGGCTGAAACAGATTAGCTTTGCTATGAGAGTCCTGAACGAGTCGATACGCCGCTGGATCCGCATTTGCCACGCGGGCACACCCCCGGCGGGTCGCGGTGCACGGTTAGTGTCCGGAAACTTAACACGTGCAACGCGACACGCCGCGATGGCGCCGCAGTACAAGATCGAGTGGGTATCGACTAAGCCTTCGCTTGCCCGTAAATACGGGACTAGCAAAGGGTTCAGGGCTCCCATAAGCGCCAAGTTACGCCTATGGGTGGGAAAACGTGGCAGTCGCGGCCTAGAGTCGGGTGCGAATCGATACTGGGAAATTGCGTCTTCCAAAGCCCTCCTCAGTTGCTCACTCACCTGGCTAGATACGCTCATACTCGCGTCATCTGCCTCGTCGACCGCAGGACCAGCCGGTGATGTCGCAAGTGTCGCCGCCGACATTGGCACTAAAGCCATTGTCGGGGCTGACGACTAGGGCATGCAAAAACCGGGTGGTTTTGAAAAACCGGGTTTTTCGGTTTTTGATTTAAAAAACCGGGTAAATCGGGTTTTTCGAGTTTTTCGGTTTTTTTTTTGGTAAGTATATGAAAATACTAAAAATAATGGTTTGTTTGTTTGTTTACGACCCTGTACTGTCCCATTGTTGGGCAAAGGCCTCCCCTCGAGATTTCCAGTTGCGTCGGTCGTGTCCTGATGCCTGCCAATTTGGATTAAATGTATTCGCGCTATCTAATAGAGAGTGCAGACTCTCTATTAGACAGGCCTCTACGAGGCCGCACCGAGTTGGGACCCCATTCGGAGGTGATTTTATCCCAGAGGTCTTCTGGCATGCGATGACTTACTCGGCCCACTGCGACTTCAGTTTAGCGGCAGTGAAAGCCACATCTTTGATTTGAGTTCGGGAACGCAGTTCGGTGTTTCGTACTCGGTCTATTAGCCGGTCACCGAGAATACTGCGCTCCATCGCTCTTTGGCAAACCTTGAGTTTGGACTTTTAGATTTTAGTTAAAGACACCTGTTTGTCAAAAACAATGTTTGTACATCATAAGTCAAAATGGAAAGATTACATACATCTTGCGCTTTAGTGTGATCGGAAGGTGTCTCTTCATATGCTTTTTCATGGCCCAATAGCTCTTCCAAGCTTTCTCTTTTCTTCTAGGTCTTGTCTCGTCTGGAAGGTGACTATTTGCCCAAGATAGATGTAATCGTGAACGTATAGGTATGTCTTCGTCATCGACAGTTACCCGACGTTTGATGCCATTGGTCATCACTTTGGTCTTTAACATGTTCATCCGCAATCTAACCTAGAGGCTTGCAGTGGTTAGATTTTGTAGCATTGATTGTAGCTCTCTGGCTGAGGAAGAGAAGATAACGATATCGTCTACAAAATGAAGATTAGTTAACTTTTTTTTTCAACACCACTTCCATCCCAGCTTGCCGCCAGCTTTCCGAAAACTTCTTCGAGGACGCCCGTGAATATTTTCGGGGACAGTGGGTCTCCCTGTTTATCATATTTCTCTATTGCAAATGCTGGGCCAGAAGATTGTAATTCTGTTGCAGCGGTACTTTGAGAATAGATGAGGCGGAGAAAATTAACGTGTGTGATGATATCAAATGCTTTTCAACCGAAGAAACAGAGGAGGTACTCAACTCGACGCGTATATGTATAAATATGTTGTGTATAACCAAACCAATAACCTATATAAGCAATAGCGCGGCCAGAGATCCAAGAGCCAGCTTACCTGACAGTTCACCAAAGATATCCCGGACATCAGCCTGTACGAGATTAGAATGGCCCTGAATCAGTTTAAGAATAACAAGGCGCCGGGTGATGACGGTATCACATCAGAGCTGCTGAGAGCGGGTGGAACACCGGTACTAAAAGTCTCCCTAAGCTTTTCAACACCGTCGTCCTCGAGCGCATCACGCCAGAAGCATGGAGCAGAAGCATGGTGGTGTTGTTTTTCAAGAAAGGTGACAACACCTTATTGAAGAACTATAGACCCATCTCACTTCTGAGCCATGTTTATAAGCTGTTTTACAAGGGTCATTACGAACCGTCTCGAGCGTAGGCTTTATGAGCCTTCCGAACAAGCCGCATTCATACGCTGCGGCAGGTTATACAGAAGACCGAAGAGTATAATTTGCCACTTTGCTTAGCGTTTGCGGACTATGAGAAAGGCTTTGATTCGGTCGAGGCATGGGCTGTGCTCGAGTCTCTCCAACGATGCCGTATTGACTATCGGTACATCGAACTGTTGCAGTCTTGTATAATAACGCCACTATGTCTGTCTGAGTACAGGAAGAAAGCTCCAAGGCGATCCCTTTAAAAAGAGGTATAAGTCGTAATTTCTTCGAAACTGTTTACGGCTACTTTTGAGAAGCGTTCAAGCTCCTGGAATGGAAAGGATTGCATCAATGTCAATGGCGAATACCTCACTCACATTCGGTTTGCCGACGATATAGTAGTCATGGCAAAATCGATAGAAGAGCTCAGCACGATTCTGGAAGGCCTCAATCGGGTTTCTCAACAGTCTTAAGATGAACATGGTCAAGTCAAATGTGATTCCCATGTTGTACCCTCTTCGATTTATATTGGGAACTCGGTTCTTGAAGTCGTTGACTCGTACGTCTACTTAGGACAAGTAGTCCAGTTAGGTAGGTCCGACTTCAAGAAAGAGGTCAATCACCGAATCCACCTCGGCTGGGCAAGCTCCAAGCAGCCCAACGAGCTATGGAGAGGGCTATGTTCGGAGTCTCTCTGCGAGATACCGACATAGCCCAACGGATTGGCAAGTTGAAATGGTAATTAGCTGGGCACATAGCGCGGAGGACTGATGACCGATGGGGTTGAAAAGTTCTCGAGTGGAGACCACGTACCGGCAAGCGCAGCGTAGGACGTCCACCCACAAGGTGGACGGACTTATTAAGACCGCAGGATCGCGCTGGATGCAAGCCGCTTCCAACCGGTCTTATTGGAGATTCATAGGGGAGGCCTATGTCCAGCAGTGGACTTCTTATGGCTGATGGATGGATGGATGGATGATATTTCTTTTGTTTGTTAATTTCAACAATCGAGCTTTCCTTTATGTATAACTAGCGGACCCGGCGAACTTTGTACCGCGAAAGTTAATGAATGTAGGTAGCTAACCTTACGGAAATACCTACATTAAGATATTTTAAGTTTAATGGCTGTCATCCATAATGTAGATCTGATTGAGCTATCTCACTTTCTTGAAGACAGTATAATGGTCTAACATCGACTAATACGAAGATAAACCACTTTTAAGTTCGATAGCTGTCATCCTAAATGTAGATCTGGTATAGCTATTTCACTTTCGAAAAGAGAGTAATGGTCTAAAATCGGCAGATACGAAGTAAGTAATTGTAAGTGCGCCACAAAATATTAGCCCCAATTCAATGTGAAACGGTACACACATATTGTAGCAAACAATCATTTCAAACCCAAGAAACAGTCAATCTCAACTAATAAGTTTCGTCATGATTATCATCCGCAGCTTTCTTTGTCCCACTGCTGGTTATAGGCCTCTCTTTTTCTGTGACATCTGCCTTGGCTCTTTGCCGGTCGTGACCAGGTTTGACCGGCGGTATTGATGATATCGTCGAGATAGTCGACCCAACTTGCTGCCGCGCCGCACATAGCTGAGCGCTCTCACCTATTCAAGTACCCTAGTTGACCAGCTCGGTCACCACCGTCTTTCTTGCTCAAGAAGCGGTGGTCGAATTGGTTGCCTCGCCAGTGTGAACACACGCAGGGCTTTTGCGACCGCCAATATAGCAGCCGTACTTAAACCAAATGGGTTTGCGCTTGGTGATGCCAAAAGGCCTGACGGTATGAAGCTGGTCCCATGGAAGTGTAGACAGTCCTTAGTATGAGACGCGACTTGCGTCGATACTTTGGTGCCGTCACATCTTTCTGAGACTCAGAGAAGGGCTGGAGCGTTGGCCGATTCGGAGCAGCACAAACGGCGCAAATATGCTAACCTTAGCAGTGGTTACAAACTTGAGCCGTTTGAAATTGAGACATTGTGCCCGTGGTGGCCAGTTTTGTTTTCAAAAGTCTTTCTGAGCGTCTAGTGTACCCGACGTGTGACCAAAATGCTGGTTTTTATTTGGCTAACGTATAAGCATTGGCAATCAGCCTGGCAATGCTGCCAGCATGCTGGGCACGCTGCTAACTGGCAGTGGGCTTAAGTATTTGGATTATCTTTAGACCTTCAAGGGTCTGTGGATGATCCAATTGCTTGTTATGTAGTAGTAGTTTATGAAGTTTCACATCATAAGTCTTGTATTTAGTGGTAGTTAATAAAGGCACTTGCTCTATAAAAAAAAGTCAAGTACCCTTGCACCTTGCCACTTTCCAAACCTAACCTGACATCATAATACTTTATACTTATAAATGCTTCTGTTGATTAAGATAAAGTTAGAGTGTACGGGTTCCCGCCTTGTCGTGGCGGGGGAACTTAGTAGCCGAGGCTTATGGGCGGCGCGGGAATCCCAGGTAGAGCCGCTTCTCTGTGTTTCTTCTGAGACAGCTGAGAAGGCGGCGCTCGAGGTCTCCCGATTTTTTGGGTCTTTTCTCCCTTGGCAGCTTAGAAGTTTGCACTCGTGGTTGGGCCGCTTTTCTGGGCTTTTTAACTAAGAGCTTCAGCTGAGAGGCTGACTGGCAAGTTACGTGCCTCATGAGGAGTGCCGCAACTGAAGCGGGCTGCACTTTTATCACTGTTCAATCCTAACCAAACCAACAGAAATGTATGTTCGTGTCAAGGTCACAGTTCACAGTCAAGGTTAATAACCTTAGAGTCAAGATACTTATACTCATGCCATACTACTCCTAAAAATCAAGTCGATCCGTTTCTTCGTATATTAGTATGGATTCTGTACCATAAAGGTAGAATAAAGAAACATGTTTAACCTCTAATGGTATATTTATAAAATATTTTTAATGTCATACCATATGACGGCCCAGTATTAAACGTCATTTTAATATGTATAGCATGGCATAGGGAAAAACCATTTATTCCAATTTTGATGTCAGTTGTCATTGTCAATCCATACTACATTTCCTTCTCGAGGAGCTATAATGGTGAAAAGACAATATGTCTCTTTGCTATGCTAAGCGTGACATTCATAAAAAGTATTCAGTCAATGTATGTCACCTGTCATCTTATTACGTTTCGTCAATCCATGTCAGGTCCAATTATGAACGCGCCATCTTAAATTTAATTTGAATATAAAATGTGTTCTCCCTATCGAATGCCTAAAGTGTAAAAGAAACAGAAATATTCTAATTAGCTGTTATAATTACGATAATGCCTTGAAATTGGGCCTATTAGCGTCGTTGTGATAGGTGACAGTTTCGCTAACGATTTTTAAGGAATAGATGATATGAAAAATATAATATGAATAATAACTATTAAAAAAATAAATATAAAGCAACGGGATAAAAAGTACCCTATGTCCTTCTCCTGGTTCTAAGCTACCTTCCCACCAATTTACAGCCGAATCGGTTCAGCCATTCTTGAGTTATAAGTGGAGTAACTAACACGACTTTCTTTTATATATATAGATTTACAAATATTAGACAAACGTGCAAAATATATCACGCTTAGTTTTACTACTTAGCTTAGCAGAGACTGTCAGACTAATGTAACAATACAAAAAGGCGGCGGTTGATAGCATTTCGGTCAAGATGAGACAAAACGCGTCCCATTACGCTTATAACGCTACAGCGCTCTGCCTATATGACGATACTCACTAATTCACTATGTAAAGCGAGAGAAAGAGAGAATGAGGACTTTCGCACTTGAATTTCATCCTTAGCACGTAGTTATATAATAGTCATTGGTCAATGGTACATTAGGCGTAATTTTATACATGGAAATAAGTGTTAGAGCAACTAGATGACAATAATGTAATACGAATAATGTATTACGAAGGAGTTAATATGTGAATTTTAAAAAATCTTAGAAAAACCGAAAACCCCGAAAAAACCGGGTTTATAACTAGAAAAAACCGAGTTTCTAATGCGGTCGGTTACCCGGTTTTTTCGGTTTTCGGTTAACCGGGTTGCATGCCCTACTGACGACGCGACAAGTACGGGCGGGTCCTGCGTCGAAGAAGCAGTGGGACGAGCAGGCAGCGCCTCCAGGCGGAGCCGATCAATGACGGACTGATCCAGCAGTTTGCACCGGTGGATAGCCCGCACTTGGTCCGATAGTCGTTGGGCAGTCACGGCCACGGTCGGTTCAAGGGCCTGAAACAAAGGCAGCATTCTGGAACAGTACGCTGTCATGTTGGTTCCCCCCTCTGTAGCCCCAAAGTACGCGCGCATGCAATTCTCATTAATGGCTTGAGTCCATCGCATGCGACGCACTATGCCACCGGTAGCGGGAGCGGATGGCGGGGCAGGATGCCCCACAGGCCCCAAGCGTGCCGGCAGCGGTGGACGGCCTCGTCGTCGCGCTGGTGGTCGTGGCGGCGGCGGTGTCCGTGGCCCGCTCGTGTCGCTCGACGAGCCGCTCGTCTCGCGGGTGGTGTGGAACTCATCACCCGACGATGCGCTCGGAGCTGACGACGAGGCGGGCGATGGTGGTGGTCGTGCGCTTGTTGTATCCGCTGTTATTTTTGTCTTAGATCTTGTTAACATTGTATTTTGATTGGATTCTGATATTTTCTTGTGTCATGTTGAATGTCAAATTTTTGTTTCTGATTTTTCTTCCTATTTTTCAAAGTTTCATTGTAAAATATATATGAATGAATGGAAATATAATCTGGTTGTTGTTCTTTTTGAAATACTGCAGAAAAATGCTCGAAAAACTAATAAAATACAATATTTAGAAAATTTGATCTTAAAAGACGTTTGGTCTGTCAGCGGTCTTATTATTATTATTATTATATTATTATTATTATAGTATCCCAACTAGCAAAAAGTTGTGCTATAACAGTCGCGGCGACGTTTTCGTTTTACTGTTTAGTTCTATAAAAATCCCATGATAAGTGCTATAAACGTCGAGTCAACGTTTATACAACGCGAAAAAGGCGCAGATTATAGCACTAAAAAGTGCTGTAGAAGTGCAGTAACTGTGTAAATAGGACGAATGATTTGTGGAATAAACATCGAATAAAAGCAAAACGATCCCAATTTAGTGCAGTAAAAGCAATATAGCTGCAACTGTACCCCTTATTGATAGAGTTGAAGTGTTTATGTTGCCACTAATCAGCAATAAAGTGAAGTAAACGCTGCTGATTTGCTACAATTCGACATTTTTGTTCGTTAAACGCCAAATTTGCACTGTTATTCCATTTTAAATTAGAACGATTGCATATTCTGTGCCGTTATGGATATGCACCAGTCTTTGTGTGTTTGTCACTTAAAATATTATAAAAGACAGAGGTGTCATTATGTCCATTTAGTAATTATTAAAAAGAATACAGTTTCTATATCTAAATGTATATCTACATAATTATATAGGAAAATTACGTGCAATTTAACTTTGTCGATAAACTGTAATGTATTATTTAACATATATGTGTGGGCCACGCGTCTTTTGCAATAATTTTGTAGATATATTTTATAAATTCTATTTAATTTTATTAAAATGCTACTAGGGACCCATTACGCGAACACTAGTAAATTTGTTGCTGTTATATCATACTAACTCGACTATTCGTCGAATAAATGTGACTGCGTTACATTCATATGCAGCCATGTTTTGGGTTTTTGAGCAATAAAAGTACCAAAAACTCTTTTACTCAATATTTTGTCGAATAAAAGTGCTATAATAAAATTGTTACACTTGAGGTTCTGTAACTGTAATTGGAAAACTATAATTCGACTTGTGTTTTTACCGTGTTATAAAAGAAACTACGTTGCTATTTAATCACCAGGTAGCTAGTATTCGACAAATTTGCTAAATAAAAAGTATGTCAGGTAATTGTCGTATAAAAGCTTTTTTTACACATTAAATAGTAAATCAAACACTATTATAGCCCTCGTATAGCATTTAGTTGTGACATAAGCCAGATACGGGCATTTCTATACGATTTGCACTAAAAGACATAACATAAACACTTTTACTGCACAATTTTGTACGTATGTAGGTACTATTCAACAACTATTCGATGTTTAGTCGAGTAAATGTTTCCTTATTCGACTATTTTGCTTGTTGGGATAGATAATACTATATTGTTTGCTATTTAATCGTTTATCGGTTTTTATTTAATTCACTTTAGTGCACAGACACAAAAATTTATATTACCTTGTCGATCTAAACATCTAGGTAATTACATATAATTACTATGTTCATTGTGATTGATTGAGTTGCCAGAATACAATTGTTAAAAGTTATTACGTTGCTATATATGCAGGTAACTTTCCTAAAACTGGTTTGCTCACTAATACCTTTCATAAAGTCCCACCTACTATCGATTGCTTAACCTTGCTTATTGCTAATCGTTATTTTGTGTTTTTTTTTTTATAAAAATACCTTTAAATATACATACTTCAATTATTTACATCAATATTCTTCTTCATGTGTTTATAGATAGATTATGCTACAAAGAATACCTATAATTATTGTTCAAATATTTTAAGCCAATTTAAGCGTTACAGGTTTCTATTTATGTTAAAATACTTTTTGTTTTAGTCCCTAGTTACCTACATAATATATTATGTATATTTCTATGTTAAATGACGGCGCGGAAACGAATGGTATTTAGTATCTAGACAAACCTACTGTGGTTTTTTGGTACTCTTATGATTAAATTTAGTTGCATCGTGTAATGGAAATAAATAAAATAAAATAAAAAAACAATGAAACTCGAACAATTATTACAAATTGGCGATTTGCGTTAAACAGTTGGTCCACGAGGAACTCCTCTTTATGTCGGAGCTGGCTTTACAGCCGGTGACGAGAAATATTACTGACAGATGGCAATGTTGTAAAACATTGTCGCAGGATGTTCGCACGCTGCGGGCCAGCGTGGCGTGCTGCGGGCCGGCGCGACACGCTGCGGGCCGGCGCGACACGCTGCGGGCCTGCGCGACACGCTGCGGGCCAGCGTGACGTGTCGTGGCACGTCACGCCGCCGTCGGGGCTCCCCGGGCGCGCGAATGTGTCGAAGTATGGTAATGAGGCAACAGCGGGAATCTGAGCATTTACATAAATAACTCAATTCAGTCGGCGCACTTTAGCCGGCGGCGGTACCGCTCGTAAAATGTAAGCTTTCAAATAAATGCAGTAAAATCTGTGCTTATCTATATTGAAACGTGACGCATTACGGAGTTTTTCTCAATCCGCTGCGTACACCGAGGGCGAGATGCCATTCAATTAAAGAGACGGCAAACCGCGCAGCTTACTATGCAGCCCTCGCTCGACTTGTACTTGCCAAGACTCTCACCAAATTCAAATTCAATTTTAGAAGATATACAGAGTCACTGGTAACTTCCGCACAACCTGTTATGATAGACTTTTGGTACATCTGTATGAACAACTTTTACTATGGGGCCAAAAATCTGCTGTTCTACAGAAATAGTCCATTGACTGTCGACAAGACGTATGGATCAGGTTTTATTCCAATTGCGGGTTGGTTTTATTGCAAAAGTTGCTCGTTTTGATGTAGGTACTAAAGTCGCCCTTAAGAAGTTCAGCGTAAGTTACCAATTACCCAGCATACTTGTCACGCTAGTTGCACTGTCTGTTGGAAGTATGTTACGTGACACGTGGTGTTTCGTGTGTTTGTTTGTTTGTCACTAAGTGCGCGGTGAGGGCGGGGGCGGGTTCGCTCGCCACCGCGTCGCGTGATGTTTGCCAGAGGGACCCTCTCGGCGCGGGCTCCGTGTTTACATGATAACAGCTCTTTACGTATCCAAGCGTGACATCAAAACAAATACACTTAATTTTTACCAAATTATCCTATCGAGTAAGTAATAACTCGTTTGTAAAAACGAAACCGTTATCTAGTTACCGCGTACCTAAGTTCATGGGATTGGACCATTTACATCAAAGTCTGCTAAAAATATGCAGAAGTAGTTGTGTGTATTAGAGATAGCAATAAGATGACGATAAGGACCAGAATGCTTGCGTCCTTAGCTTGGGAAAAATAGGGTTAAAATAAAAACTTTCTGTAGTTTACGCGATTTGAAATGTCATGAGCCGCGTAATAAATATTTGTATAGGCATTTCTGAGGAATATTAAACAATAAAGTGAATGCCGGCAGACGTAGGCGTGCTTCTGAGAACAATCGTTAGGTCTTTTTTGGCGCGTGGGCGGGCGTTTGTTGGGCCTGAGCTAATACGGGGCTTACTGAGCATTTCATATATTATTTTCATTCCCGGCACTGGTCGGCCGTAACAGCAGCAAGCAGCAACATCTGGCTCACACTTGTCCAAAGGATAGGTAACAACGAGCTTCCTCTCAAAAACCAAAAAAAATCTAAAATCTTTATTAGGACATAAAATAAATATATGTATATTTATTGTCCGTGGATTCAATACAATAGCATGTGCTATTGTATTGAATCCACCGGTTCCGTGTCTCGGAATCCGGTGGCTTCTCCTTATAGTTGCACTAGATTAAAATAATTAAAAACAAGAAAATTGAATCAATATCAACAATAAGTCAAGGAATAATAATAATTAAAATGATATATCACTGGCGATCCAACGCGGCAACGCAGCCAGCATCATGGGCACCTTCGTCCAGGGCACTATCAGGGGAGGGCTGTTCGATTAGGTTTATTATGACGATTATAATGGATTGTTTGACACATTGTTTGCGTATGTTTTTGACATTTTATATTTGTTTTTGTAATTATTGATATTTTAATGACAATTAATAATTCATTTAATTTTATAAATTGTAATATTGACTCTGTTGATTAAGACTTATAATTCAATTACTTACTTACTGTTCCGTTCTCCGAACAATGTAAACCGAATATATTTTACACTTCTAACTAAATAATAAAAAAAAATAATATGATAAAATTTAAACATATGGATGTTTAAATTTTATCATTTTATATTATATATACATAAGCTATTAAAACTATGATAATCATAGTTCGAATCGTATTTTAACATAAATAATTAATTGAGAGAAATTTAATAAACAGAGATTAAGCTTTCAGTGGTCTAATAGTCCATATGTTTAAAAGTGCATTGCAAGAACTGTTTTTGTTAGAGGTACGGTGTAAATATTATATACTAGCTGCGCTCCGCGGTTTCACCCGCGCAGCTCACGATTGTGTTGGGTACAATACTGAGTAAAATGTCTTAGTGGCAATTTAACAATTAGGTAGGTATATCTGAAAAGCCATGGTGTTCTAGTGGTAAAAAAGCCGTGATGTTCCAGTGTAATGACACCCGCCTTACAATCGTGAGGTCGTGGTTTCAAATTCCGGTGCCGTACCAATGAATTCCTTGGAATTTATGTACGGAATTTCACACCACGGGCTTTTCGGTGAAGGAAAACATCGTGAGGCAACCTGCATACGTCCGTAGAAGAAATTCGATGGCGTATGTGAATCCGCCAACCCGCACTAAGCTAGAGTGGTGGATACGGCCCAATCACCCTTCGTGGGTAAGCTTATGTCCTGCAGTGGACCATTAAAAAGGCTGGTACAGTATATGAATCCACCAACCCGCACTGGGCCAGCGTAGTGGATATGGCCCAATCACACTTCGCGGGAGGCGTACGTCTTGCAGTGGACTATTAAAAGGCTGATACAGTACAGAACAGTTATATCTTACACTGATAAGGCGCATCAAATTATTGATTAGTGTAGGTATCCTTCGTGAGTAGGCCTACGTCATGCAGTGGGCTATTAAAAAAAGGCTGGAACAGTTTAATTATAGTTACCTAAACTATAATTAAATATTATTTTTTCTCATGTTACTTTGAAGCTATTTTCATCTGCAACCACGAAATGTGAAAAGACAATTAAGCAGGTTGAAGGTTGCGCAGCAGCATTTTTGGTGCTCCTACCCTCATGTAGCAAGCTTGGGGAAGCGAGACTATCTAATAGCTCTACAGGGCGGCGTAGAGTCAAAATACCCACAAATTATAGGATGATAGGACTCAATTTGGTCGCCATTACATACATAGTTTATTTTTCACCAAAAATGGCACACCCGATTTCAATCATAGGTACAAAATTCAAACAGGTCACTCGAATCGATGTGTACCATTTTTTGATAATGATGATCTTTCAAAAATGACTAATGAACTGAATGGAACCACAAACCACAACACTATTTAGGTATGTAATACGTTTGTTCTTGATTTCCAAAAAAAAAAACTGCTCGTCAAATGAAACTACCTCTGAAGTACCTAAGATGTAGCAATAAAAAAATCAAAAAAATAGGTTCATAATTGTCCAAATAATCGCGTAAATAACATACATAAAAAACATACCGCTGAATTGAAAAACTTCTTTTCTGAAGTCGGTTAAAAAGCATTGGTATGCATCATGCACTCGTGCATAATGACAATATTATTTCCGCACTTTCTTAGGTAAATCAATGCTCACTATTAAAGCAATTATTTTCGCAGTACCTACGTAGTAAGTATTAATTTACCAAAGAAATATGGGAAAATATTATAAAGAAAGTGAGACCGGAAAAGTGACAAAATAGATGTAGCCACCTCTTCTATTTTCTTAACTCATTGGTTTCAATAAATCTGGATTTCATACATGTCAACACGTCATTTCGACACAATAATTATTTTGTCCAAATTTTGATTAATCAATCAAATACACTGAAATGTTTCAATGCCGACGTCAAAATCATTCGTTCAAAAAAAACTTTTTTCCCGTTTTTAACGCTGATAGGCGATAAAATTCAGAAAAATACGAAACACGTGGTCAATTAATTTTGTATGTCTATGCCAAATTTCAAGTCTATCGGTCCAAGGAATCGTGTCCTCCCTTACTAAGTTTGCCTCGCTATTTCACCCACTTAGGTCTTGAATTTCGCAAAATCCGTTCTTAGAGCACCTATATCCTAAAAAAAACCTCCATGTAAAATTTGAGACTCCTAACACTTGTATTTTTTGAGATTTCGTGATAGGTGAGTCAATGAATCACGATTTTATATATATAGATGTTCCTTTTGTTGCGTTTATTATGTAAGTTGTTGTTTATTCCTGTCTGAGGTTTCGTGTGTTGTTGTATAAACAATTGTAGAAGATAAAGTTGTCTAACAGTGAGAACATTACATTCCTTGTACAGGTCAGTAGTCGGGCTCGGCTTAAAAGAAGGATGCACGAAATTAACCTGTCAATATTTTTTATTTTTTTTTGTTAGTAAAAAACCAAACATATTTTCTAAAAATGATATGTGCTTCAAAAATATAGGGATTTTTTGTTGTTTTCATATCACTAATTAAAATTAAAATTAACCCACCAGAAAAATTACAATGATTTTTTTTATTGTTTTTACATTACGGATTACATACATAAGAAGTGGCGGTATAGTCTTAAAGGCTTTAGTGTCCAAAAATGGGCGAATTATTTGAAAAAAAAAAAAAACAATCTTTTATTTCTGTTGCTGTCAAAAAAAAGGAAATGTTAAATTCAGTCAATCAGATGACGTATTTAGTGTTGCCAGACTTCGTTCGCGGTATCCAGACTTAGCAATAAACGGAAATGTTGACGTGTTGATGTAATAATTATTTTCTTTTTTAACTATTGGCACATAATCCTGCGTTAACTCGTTTTAGCCCGTAATGTTTACAAACTGAGGTGTTATTATACATTTTTATAGAAACATACATTTTTGTATACTAAAAGATTATCAAAAAGAAAGAATATTCTTATTATTTTTATATGTACTTTTTATCATATACTTTACTACTAAAAACAAAAAGCAGTAGTTGAAGTTATCCGAGAAATTCGTGGCAATTTTAATATTACTCGTAATAATCCTTAAGGGTGCTATTCGAATCTTTTACTTGCTTTACTACACTTGCAGCAGCTGCACTAGGCCGGATGTGGCTACACAACTGAGGCGTTAGTCCAGGTTTACACATAAATTGAAATTACATCTGTTCGATATTGCCCTATACATTTTTGTACAGCGCCCCTAGCCGAAACGATGAAGAACTAACCAAAATCTATGGAGCCACACGCAAACGCAAAAAATTAAGTAAACAACACAAAACCTGGACTAAGGGCTCTGGTTATAACAACTAAGGAAAATAAATGTTGTATTTTTTGGTATCGAGGAAAAGGAAAAGCACGATGATGATTTAGTTAACTTGATACTGGAAATTATTAACGACAGAATGGGAATTAAATTCCAAGAGTGGGAAATTGAAACAGCCTCCAGAATGGGAAGGAAAACAGGTAAAATAAGACCAGTCGTTAATTACCATTTCCACCACTAGTAGAAAACTAGAATTGGTCAGAAACAGCAAAACGTTTATGAATACATCTATATATATCAATATCAATGAAGATTACCCTACACATGTACTACAGAAACGCAGAGAATTACAAGAAAGTCTTAAAAGGGAGCGGGCGGCGGGGAAAAATGCTGTTGATACGACAAACTGGTAATAATAGACGCACAAGACTCGTCATTGTAATACATTAACGTAGAAACGGAAAAAAATTGCTAGAACGGAGGAAATACTCGTATGAAGAGAAACGAACAAAAATGATTAAGTTGGAAATAACAAAAATAAGTAAACAAATTAACAAAAATATAACTCAGGCGAAAAAAAGTCATAGAAAAAATACATTAGAAAAATATATAAATAAATCAGGTGCTCTACGTAAAGCAACAAAATATTTAATGATAAGTTGGAATGGACTGTTCACTTACAAAATAAACAAGGTAGAGTACTAGAAAGACGACCCGACATTATAAACGAAGCCACTGAATTTTACTTACAAAGAGCTCTACACCGCTACAGCAACCATTGGACACCGAGAAACAGAGGTCTTTCCGGGCAATAACCAGTATGACGATGAAATTGAGGATATAATCT
The DNA here is from genome assembly GCA_949316475.1 of Hypomecis punctinalis. NCBI lineage: Eukaryota > Metazoa > Arthropoda > Insecta > Lepidoptera > Geometridae > Hypomecis > Hypomecis punctinalis. The sequence continues at coordinate 132,043 of OX438807.1, forward strand.
GCTCTGAAATATCATATATTGCATAAAAACGCAAAAAAATTACAAAGCTCCCGGAAACGACAATATCGTAAACGAAGTCTTGAAATCACTGAGTCCAGCACTACAAAAACAACTCCAAATATTGTTCAACAGCATCATAGAGACCGAAACTACACCAGAACAGTGGTCGAAATCCACCATCGTATTGTTACACAAGAAAGGCGACAGGTACGATCTAGGAAACTACAGACCGATCAGTCTGATGACTAATCTGTACAAGATATTTTCGAAAATTATGTTAAATAGAGTAACGCAAATATTAGACTCAAATCAACCTCAAGAACAGGCAGGATTTCGCAAAAAGTTCTTAACGGTAGACCATATACAGGTTGTTACCCAAATGATAGAGAAAGCTAATGAGTATGGAAAGCCCTTGTACATGTGCTTCATCGATTACACAAAAGCTTTTGATTCCTTGACCCACGAATCTATCTGGAAAGCGCTCATGGAACAAGGTGTAGATAAAAAATATATCAACATAATCCACAGCGTGTAATCTAGAGGCCAGGCCATGGTGAGACTAGAGCGAGAAGGAGAAACATTCAGAATAAACAAAGGCGTAAAGCAGGGAGATCCGATCTCGCCAAAGATTTTTTCAGCCGTCCTAGAGTCTATATTCAGATGTTTACGATGGGGAAAAAAAGGAATAAAAATAGACGGAGTGTTCCTGAGCCACCTTCGATTCGCAGACGACATTGTGATCTTTGCCCAATCTGCGCCAGACCTAGAGACGATGATCAGTGATTTGTCAAAAGAAAGTACGAAGGTAGGCCTAATAATGAACTCCACTAAGACAAAGTTACTCACTAATAGCGAAAAAATCGACATTATAATAGAAAATAAGAAAATAGAGTATGTGAATGAGTATGTTTATCTCGGACAGTTGGTGTCATTCGAGGACTGCACAGAAAAATAAATACATAGAAGAATCTCACTGTCATGGAAGAAGTACTGGAGCCTAAAAGAGATTATGAAAAATAAGGAAATCAAAATGAGCATAAAAAGGAAAGTATACGAACCGACTAAAGTGGAACTGGGCAGGTCATATCTGTAGACTTGAGAACTCAAGATGGACTAAAAGAGTAACGGAATGGACCCCACGGGACGGAAAAATAAAGCAAGGAAGACAGAGAACAAGATGGAGAGATATTTTCACAGATAGAGCTGGACCTGACTGGATGACAAAGGCAGAAGAGTGGAGGGGACTAAAGGAGGCCTATGTCGAAGAGGCAACTTCTACGGATAAATAGTTATAGTTGATCATTTATGCCATTAGTTAGTTTTTAACCGAAGTAGAATAAATGGCTTTTTTATTTTATTTATTTTTATTATCTGTTACAAAGATAATCTTTTAAAAGTTGAAGTGCAATACCACATATTCCTAGGCGTTCAAGTATTCTTATTGCAGGGGGAATCGGCACAGTATCGAACGCTTTTTTTATATCCAAGAATACGGCCAAGCACTTGTCTCTTTTATCCAATCTCTCAACAAAAAAAATAGTTAAATTAAGCCCTGCATTTCCAGTGAACTTTCCACGTCTAAAACCATATTGATTTGGGCTCAGAAGGTTGAATCTCGCTAAAGATGTAACGAGCCTATTGTTTATAAGCCGCTCTTTATAACCTTGGAGAGAGCAGGAATAACAGAGATAGGCCTATAATTATTATACAAAGACTTGTCTCCACTCTTAAATATTGGATGAATATAATAATATGGTCTTTTTGAGTGCATTTGGAAAAACTCCGGTATTGAAGCTAAACTTACAGATATGAGACTCAACTAACTGGTGCAAGAATAGCAGCATTTTGCTTCAAGATTGAATAAGGTTAACTATCCCAACCAGGAGAGTTATCTACTTTGAGTTTGTAAAGTAAATAAAATACTTCCAATGGGTCTGTATCTATCAGTATAAATGAGTTTGGAGAGGTGACATTGTTGTTGGCAAGAGTAGATATTTCGTTCTCGCCATTTTAATTCTTATTCGATGTTAAAGCGATAACTCCTGCATGCACTGACGTTCCGCTTGTGGTGTTTTGTGCATTTCCTCCTCCAACGTCTACCCGAAGCAGTCCAGGTCCTTAAAATAACCAGGCGTGGCTATGGGCCGCTGGCACTGGCCGTTCTCTCGCCATTACCTATTGTGAGGGGTTTCCTTAGGAAGTTAACGTCATACGGTTTTGTCAATGCTTAATTAGATGATTTTTATCGTGCTTCACACACTAGGTTTATAGAAATGTTATTTTTGTGATAAACACTTCAAACACTGTAGAAGTTGGTAGTAAAATTATTAAACACTTCACTGATTTGGCGGGTTCGTAGTACAGCATTCTAGCTTAATTTAAAAAGCATCTGGGCCGGAATCCCAGAGAGATACAGGTTCAAATCCTGCGAGCGCGTCAATTTTAGAAGTGTTTATCACAAAAAGTCAATGCTCTTTGTGTAGTGTCAGCAGTTTTGATTGTCCACTACTGAATATAGCCTAAGCCGTAAAGAATCTTAGATGCTTTCCTTCAGCGAAAAGCCAGAGGAGTAACACACGGGAGAGAGGTGGCGCGTGTGGCAAAAGCCGCGCGGCGCGGCGCTGGCTCAGGGCGCGCCGCTCTCCGCTCGACGTAATCTACTTACAAATTCGCAATATCCTACGCAAATTGGCAGAATTAAGGCTGCCTCGTCACACTCATATACACAGCACCGCATCATTTCATAACCAATTTTGAAGATTGAAAGCTGTACTCACAAGAAATAATTCGTTTGGTACTGTATAAGTATTCATTTTACACCTACATACCTAGGTATCTACAACATATATCAAACGATATCATCATAACCAAAATATAATGTATGTATTATGATGTAGTATACCTATAATTAATTATTTGTATACAGTTGTCAAAATTTTACCTACCTACTCTCTATTTGGATACTTTTTGTGTGAAATAAAAATCTAGATACGCAGCAACGTGTCTAGCCAAGACAAAGAAAAAGGAACTGGCGACGCAGCAGCCGTGTGTGATGTTTCACGAACCATTTCGAGCCACTTTTGACCCCTTCATAACTAACAGATAATTCTGTTTAACAGTGCGAATTGTGATCTAGTCTTTTTTAGGGTTCCGTACCTCAAACGGAAAAAACGGACCCTTATAGGATCACTTTGTTGTCCGTCTGTCCGTCTGTGTGTGTATCAAGACTATTTATCCCGGAAACGCGTAAAAATATATCTAATTGAAATTTAAACTGTATATGTATATCTATGATTTCTTGCAGTTCTGTAAAAGAAAAACTTCTCAGTTACCGTTTAAAAAAGTTAGAGCATATTTCGAGACTCACAAAAATCTCAAAACCTACAGGTTACTTTCCGTTGACATAGAACTATGAAATTTGGCGAGAAGCATTGTCTCAGAATACACATATAGGAATAAATCTTTAACAACTTACCCCTTGTTTTTCCCAATTTTGTGAAATTTTCTGGATTTGTACGGAACCCTCGGTGTGCGAGCCTGACTCGCACTTGTCCGGTTTTTTTTATTTAAATCTATAAATAACATTATACACCCATCTTATAAGTGAAAATAATTACAAAAAACTTATGTACAATGTCTAACAAATAGACCTGGCTACATTTCACATGAAAATATTGGTTAGAATACTTACTTTAAATATCTTATTGTTTATTTTATAGTAAAAATGAAAAATTTTACGTAAATGTAATTGTGGTTATGTAAATGAGAACATATTTATTGAGTTAGCGCAGTTGGAATGGTATTAGTAAGAAGCTCGTGTACAATACAGCCTGTAGCGTTCAAACGTGTGCAGAGCTCAACGTAGACGCGATAAAATGTTCATAAAAATTATGATCTTTGATAAAATGAACTTACGTTTGCTGTACTCACTGAATATGGTAATTTTGTATTTGCACAGCAGTAAGCGAATATTTTAGTTTTGTACCTAGATTAATAATTTACAAGACTATGATTAAAATAGGCGTTATTGTTTATTCCTACTCGTTTATTTGGTTGGCTTGTTGCTATAGGTATAACTACACTATAAGCATCACAACATCGTAATGGCAGTGATTACCTGATACCAGAACAGCCCCTGAGTCATATGATATGTTAATATTACAAGTAGTTATTGTCGCATGCGACATAATTCTCTGTCTCCTGGGCGCGCGCCGGTCGGGCGGGCGTCCCGCACAAATCGGGCTCCAAACGAGTTACATGTTTGCAACAAACAGCGAAAGCACACAAACACCGAAAAAAGAGTTCCTGTAGACACGGACTACATGAAACAGTGTCATTAACGCAGTAAACAACGCCGAGCACACACGGCCGACCCTCCCGCGCCCTCCCGCGCCCGTACCCGAACCCAAACCACTTTGAATTACACGAAACGTTTTAAGAGACGAAATAATTACAAAATTACCTGTCTTGGTGGCTTTCCGAATTAATGAAAGCGTCCTACATTTCAGGAGGTGAATTAAACGAAAGGGTGTTCTACACAAACATCGCAAAATGTGAGTTCCGTAACAGGGATAGCGATCATGTAAATGGAGCACGTGATGCGTGAAAGGTCTCGCTCCTTATCGGGCCGAGTTGGAGATGTTTAATGAATATTGCCATTAGTGCGTGGAGCTGCGTCCCCGGGCTCCCGGAGTCCCCGGGCGCGGGGCGTCCCAGGCGGAGCGCCTCTCGGCCACCAGAATCGACCGAACGATGGGACATGTTTTAGAGAAGAAATGCTACTCAAAAGATTTCGAATCACCCTTAATTCTTTTGCGAATCGAATAACAACAATAGAATTGGCAGTGACATCTTTGTTTTGGTTCTGGTGTGAGTTTAACCAAAATCTCGGAAATACAATTGAGGCTTGCAGTTGTAAAAGCTACGCTTCAGTGGTCTAAAGTCCCTTTATCACTGAATAGTATTCATTTGTTTTAATTCAGTTTTGTTACAAACTACTTTTATATTTACGTGCAAAATTCAAGAAGGAACGGAACAGTCACTATTTTCTTAATTCGTATCAAGAAATAGTAGATAATGTGTACAAATGCTAGTGTTATAAACTAGAATCGAAGAATAAAAAGAGCGCTTTCATTTCGATCTTAAGTATATCACAAAAGTACAAAGTCATTTTAGTTCCTATGAAAGTTGATACAGATTGAAATAGAGCTTACAGGCTTCCAAGTCTACCTGAGCTTGGAAAACAACTTTATGAAGGGTAAATTCATTTGAAATATAAGTTTTGGGTAAGTAACGGGTATCGTATATTCCATAAACTCATTACAGTGTAAGTAGTTAATCGATTTCGAATTTCTCCAAGATTAAAAACTGATCTTCCAAATTAATGTAGGTATCCGTGGTTGAAATAATAATTACAGGTAGGTAATCACTAAAGTTGAATTTTATGAAACAGCGCGATCGTCATAATTATTGTCTTGTCGCATCCTACCTGCATCCCGCTCGTGTCCTAGGGCTATATGTTTAACCAGTGCTCATACGTTTGCGTGAGAAGACATTTTCTTTGGAGTCAAAAATGCAGACTTTAGGCTGTCTCGCTACCGTCCTTGGGACACTCCTGCACATTTTCTTTCTTTTGTGTAAATGATGCTCTGGTTCTGCATAATATGTTAGGTCTCGTTTTACTCTAAACTCACTAAACTCGTTTGTATTGTAGAATTTGTGGGATTTGGGCCGGAATTATCTCAGATTCTTGTATTGCAAGCTCATTTTCATTAACGTTACAGTTATAGGTACTTGTAGTCATTAATGCACTTTCACGAATCTTTATTACTTAGAATCATAGACGCAAATATCGAAATCTTTGCTTAGAATAAGTTCTTAAGGTTAAAATTTGTCTAACATCAGCGATATCAATAGATAAATCACACACTGGTAAAGTGTAGCAACATTTTCAATCTTCACTATGGAACAAATTTGACGCTGCTACTGCTGCTAGTAAGTCAGAGAACGGCATACCCAGCAATGTTTTTGTTCGGGTAGGTATGTATTTCCCGTGATTGTTTCCGTTGAAGCGCGAGTCCCGCTGGATGCCGACACAAACAAGTAAAAACTCGAGTGCTCGCATCCAGAGCCTGTCGCTGCGTTTCCCGAACACGCGACTCAGAGGTTCGCTTCCAATCAGTTTTACAGCTCAAATAAATGGAGACTCGTCGGGAAGAAATCATCCAATTAGTTACAATTACAACGCAACGCGGTATGGCGTAGCTTGTTGGAAACTCATAAATAAAATAGACATAAATAAGAAGTTAAAATGCTCTTTGGTTTGGCGTGTTTGGCTGTTTGACGCTACATAAACGTATTGGTGCTTGGTGCTAGCTTTTCAAATTTTTCTTTCTTTTATAATATAGCCTGGGCTTAAGTACCTATGTCATGAGACGCCTCACACAAGGACAGATGGCGGTAGTTCATAAATCTTTGTTTACTCTAAAAAGTCGGACATGAGATTCTGCGCCGCGGCGGCCGCTCTCCAATTAACTGCACGCCGTTGTTTGGTATTTCCAAATACTTGAACCGCAATAAATGAAACGAACCGAATTAAAATGAATTTCACGACGAGACATAAAAAATGTAAGCAGTAATAAACATTTCCGAACTTTTCAGAGTTCAACGGAACTCCGAAAACTCTGTAAACGTACAAAAGATTCTTAGTTAGTATAAAAAAAATCTTAGTGCACGACGAACCGTCATTATCCGTTTGACTGTTACTTTCTAAGTTATTGTGATATTATGATATACAGGGTTATTGGTAATCGAGCTGGCTACTTGATTTTTTTTTATGTCTTCTTGTAACAGCTAGCCATAAACAGAGCCGATTAACTAAAATAAAAATAAAAGCAACTTAGAAATCAAGAAGTTACAAACAATTTATTTTCTTGCTAGACAAAGAGCGCACTATAGCAGAATATGACGTCCGTGAGTGTCATACATTCGCCATACTATACGTACTCTACTTTTCATACCTCTTGCGAGAAAATTAAACACCAGAAATATGAGTAGATAATACTTACGTCATAAACTTACAAAGTGTAGATACTCACTAGGCAACTTGGCATTGTTCACAATAAAAGTGTGACGCGAACGTTGTAGCGAGCGGACGTATGCGACATTGAGGAACGCACCGGTTAATTATTTACTTAATTCAAAGGCGGCAGCGATGGCTACGAAATGTAATGGATGCAGTGCTATCCTCTATGATATACTGTTTATGGAGTGTTCAGAAGAATGCTGTAAAAAAATATACCATCTCAAGTGTCTGAACATGTCAACGGAAAAGTTCGAGGCTTTGTCTGAAGAATACAAGCGAAATTGGAAGTGCCCGGAGTGTACGTGTTGCATACCTAAAAAGGACAACTCTAACACTCCTGTAAGAAGCAATATCGTACTTAATAAGACATTTACTCCAAGCGCTTGCAAATATGTTAATACAGAACGCGGTAGTAATAACGCTGACTTGTCGGTCATTATGGACAATGAGAGTAAGATACTGCAAGAACTGTTGGAATTTCGCTCCGAAATGAATCGTCGAATGGATGAACAGCAGAGTGAGAATGCTTTGCTTCAAGATAAATTCTTTAAGACTGAAAATGAGTTGCGAGAAATGCGTATGCTAATGTCGGTAGTCCAAGAAAAGGCAGATCATTTTAGCTTACTTGAGGCCGAAATCGCAACCTTAAAGAAGAAAAATCGAGATCTAGAAGCTATGCTGATAGCGAAGGAGTCCATTCTAAATGTTGCAGATGATACTCGTAAGTCGGAAAGTCCCCAGTCGTTAATATGTTTGGGTAAACAAGACGCAAAACAAAATGAGAGGGTATGTACCACAACGCAACAAAGTGGGGCCACGAAACCGGCGACAGTCACTAGGAGGGAAGATAATTACAAAAGTAGTTTGTGTGAATCTGTCAGTAATATTACTACAATCGAAAATATCCAGGAAGACAATGAAGATTGGCACACCGTAAACAGGAAGAAAAATAGATACCCCACCAGCGGGGTGAAACGAGGTGGGCTGCAGCCGGCCCAAGCGAGAGACTTGGATATTCTTATACAAGGAACTGAGCGGAATAAATATTTGCACGTATGGCGCCTTCTTAAGGAAACCACTGTTGAAAAAATGGAAAACTATGTGAGAGGGATATTTCAAGAAGAGGTTCAAATAAAAGTGACAAAAATAAATCACAAAACCGAAAGGGCATACGCTTCGTTTGTAGTAGGTGTACCGGAAAGCAAATATGAAGAATTGTGTAACCCAAAAAATTGGCCCGTGAATGTAGAATTTTGTGAGTGGATTTGGTTTCGTAGACCGCCCAGCAAAACACGTAAAACCCAATAAACCATCCGAAATATTGATATACTATCAGAATGTACGTGGGCTGAGGACAAAATTAGATACTTTTTCGAGCAGTGTGGCTGCTTCTACCGCAGATTTAATCGCCTTAACAGAAACTGGCTGCAATGAGTCCATCTACGACGCGGAAATAATTCCACCGGGTTACACGATACTTCGATGTGATCGAGCGGACGGCCGGAAGCAGGGCGGCGCGAGTTTAGTGGCCACACCGAGGATCGAGCTGCGACGCGTAACGGTACCGATGAATGTAAACATTGACGAGCATATTTTTGAGTTAGTGGGTAGTTCTATATATTTAAATAATAGATTTTTATTTTTGTTATGTGTCGTTTATATACCGCCAAGCAGCGATGAAAACGAATACATGTTGTTGTTTAAAATTTTGGAAGATTATTGTGATAATTTCAAAAACATGATCGTAGTAGGCGACTTTAATTTATATTCATGCTCTGTAAATATAAACAATTATTTTGAGTATTTTCAGGCGTATTGTGGATTCATTCAGAGTAACAGTGTAAGTAATTGCAATGATAGGCAGTTAGATTTGGTGCTGAGTACGTTTGAGGGCGATAGGGTTGTTGTGCGCGCGTCGGATGCGCCGCTAGTGTCGGTGGATGCGTACCATCCTCCGCTTGAGGTGTCGGTGCGCCTTCCGCGACGCCGCCGGGGGCCGGCTGCCGGCGCCGGCGCCGCGCCCGCCACCGACGCCGTTGAATACTTACCTACATATACTTGCTCAACTAGTGCTAATTACAGCAGAGCTGATTTTCCGCTATTGTATACTTCTATAGCGGCAGTAGACTGGACTCCTATTTATGAATTAAATCTAGATTTGAGTTTAGATTTATTTTATCGCAATCTTAATACGATTATCGATAATTGCGTTCCAAAAAAAAGGAGAAGGGTGAACTCGAAGTATGTGTATCCTGAGTTCTATACGGCTGACATCATTCGTGATTTAAAATTAAAGTCGAAATTCCACAAGCAATTTAAGAAATATGGGTCGTCCACTGACTATAACAATTTTGCCGAGTGCAGGGCTAGGGTTAAATATAATATATATCTTGCGGAGAAGCAATATAAACAGAATGTCCAAGATCAATTACTGAGGGATCCACAGTCTTTTTGGAATTTTGCTAAGTCCAAACGAAACAGCAGATCTCCGCATAAAATATTGAAGGACGGGGCTGTAGTAAGTAACGATCAATGCGCCAAAGAATTCGCAGAGTACTTTTATTCAGTTTACAGTACGAAACGAGCGAACTTAGATGTGAGCGCCGCGATCTCTGAAGCGGGCGGTGATAACGGGGCGGCGCGCGTGCATCTGGATTCGCTGCAGTTAGAGGACGTCCGCAGCGCGCTCCGTGAGCTGAAGCCTAAGAAGTCAGCAGGTCCGGACGGTATACCACCCTATGTCTTCAAAGATTGTCGGGAGGTGCTGGCTCAGCCGCTTCATCACATATTTAATCTCTGCTTGGAACTAGCCGAGTTTCCGGAGGTTTGGAAGGTGACGCGAGTAGTACCGGTGCCAAAGGAGAAATCGTGCACAAAAATTGAACAATATAGGCCTATAGCAATACTGTCTACGCCGGCGAAAATACTAGAGTCTATAGTGCAAAAGAAAGTATCGAGTCAAATTAATACTCAGCTTTCAGATGCTCAGCACGGGTTTCGCCTGGCCCGAAGCACGACTAGTAATTTGCTTTGTCATATGGCATATCTGGTTCCAGCAGTAGATGGTGGAGGGCAAGCTGACGCTGCTTGTTTTGATTATAAAAAGGCGTTTGATTTGGTTGATAATGACGTGTTACTAAAAAAACAAGCCGGCTTCGGTTTCACCCCACATCTGCTAAAATTTTTTGCCAGTCATATGACTGATCGGCAACAGTATGTGGAATACTCAGGGCACAGATCGGAACCGTATTTCACCAGATCCGGAGTAAGTCAGGGTAGTAATCTTGGTCCCTTAGAATTCGGTATAATGATAAACGACCTCCCGGCAACTGTCCGGAATGCAAAATGTCTGTTGTTTGCCGACGACTTGAAATTGTCCCTAGAAATTAAAAGTGAAATAGATTGCGAACGACTGCAAGAAGATATAGATAGAGTAAGTAGCCTGGAGCACGGATAACTTATTACAATTTAACGTTTCCAAGTGCATGACTATATCTTTCACTCGATCGCACAATCCAATCTTACACAAGTACAATATACGGGGAGTGCCTATTGCTAAAGTTACAGAAGTTAAAGACTTGGGGGTGACTTTTAACGCAGGCTTGACATTTAGGGATCATATTATTAAAATTTGCAAAAAATCATTTAGAAATCTAGGGTTTATTCTTCGCACGTCATCTGGTTTCACAAATATAAATGCAGTCAAAGCCTTGTATAATGCTTTAGTCAGGAGCCAATTAGAATTTAACGGAGTTATTTGGTCTCCTCATGAAACTAAATATGTACAGATGTTGGAGAAAATTCAGAACAAATTCGTTAGATATTTATATTTGAAGCTGTATGGAGTTTATCCATATTATCCATTAATGTACCCCACTCTATTTGTTCTGGGTATGGTTGGGTACAATCAACTAAGGGTAAGGAGGGAATTTGCTTTAGTTTCATACTTATTTAAGGTACTTAGAGGGAAAGTTCATAATGGTGACATATTAGCACATATACGCCTGTACGTCCCTGACAGGTACGTATGGCGGCGGCTGCAGCCGCGGCTACTGGCGGTGCCGCGCGCGCGCACAAACCTGCTTGCGGAAGCGCCTCTGACGCGCGCACTGCGCACTATCAACCTTATCGCGGTCGACACGGACCTATTTGCGTGTTCACTGAATGAATTCACAAAAATAGCTTTGTTTGTGTTAAGCTATAGGAGCTAAAATGTTTTTATGTTGGTACATATATACCTACTATAAAATGTTTGAGTGTAATAATATTGGTAGAAATGTTTAATAATCATTTAATTAGTATAGCTACACTATCGCATTAGGTGATAGAACCTGTCAAGATAGTTGTATTGTGGAAAATAAAAAATAATAAAACAAATAAAAATTTACCTACTAATTTTCATAGAAAATCACACAAATTCTTACCTAATAATACAGAAAATGTAAATACTATACGTGAAAAACATAAGACCATGGCCAGCTCGATTATCATAGCCTGATTCGGCATTACAGAGTTTTTATTCTATAAAATCGAACTGATATGGGGACCACAGAGGTTTGTTTATTCCATAAAATCGAATAAAACCTTCTTACGATGCCCTTTGCCGTGTAATATTAAGACGTTTTATTCGATTTTACAAAATAAAACCTCTTTACAATGTTCTTAAATGTTCTAAGTTAAGAAATTTTCATACGAATTAGACATTCCAAATTTAAATCACTTTACCCCCTAGGAAGTTTTATACAACATTATTGACCTGCCATAGCCCTCTAGATTGTATTAAGACAGTAATTACTTATTTAACGTTGAGATTGTACGACATATAATGAGTCATTTTCGAGCAGGTGGTATGAAAATAATACTGTGTATTTTGCAACGGAACCCTCAACCGCGAACAGACTCGCGCTTCCCATCAGGCAGGCTTCTTTCGAGTGGGATATTATAGTTTAAAGTAGACCACGCCGCACAGGAGCAAACGCTTCATCAAATATCACATCAACTTCATTTCATGATTATTACTTTTTCACAGTTATTTTATGAGTGTATTTTGCACTACATCTCAGTATTTGGCTGCGTAATTGGGCACTAATAATGTCGCAAAGTAATTTCAGCAAAAGTGAGCATTAACTTGTAGTAGCCATAATATTTTTACAACAAAATGAGTTTACGACAAGTAAGTATCAAGTTACTAGGTGTTTTACGCGCGTGTTAGGAAGGATGTAAAGTAATGCCACCCTCGGCACCGCTTTAACGCTGCAGCCGCGAGCACGATATGAATGGGGTGCGACCGAAACAAAGGTAGTCTCTGATGGCTACTTGGGTATAAATAAATGAGGCCACATTAGATCAGAGACTACGATGTTCCTGAAATCACAAAAAATTAATAAGTTTTGCAATATAACAATGTCGCTTTCCAATTCCACAGCCAAGTTGAACTATGAGTAAATACCGAGATAATATCCTATGTGTGAAATATTCATTAAGTCGGTCACAGCCAGGTTTTGCGATCGATCTCCGAAGGAGCCGTTGGGAATTTATTCGACAGGTATTTTTCTGTTATTGTCTGGAAATTGTGTTGTTATTGAGGAAGAATTTGGCGACGCCGTGGAATAGTTGGTCCGCGCACGACGGAAGCTATACCGTGCACTGATAGCGGCTCTCCCCCGCGCGACCAAACAAGCCAATAAAACCGAACTCGTCACTGTATAGACAGCAATCGATTTAAGATATGATCTCGTCTTATAACTTAACGTCTTCAACACTAATCAGGTGCATTAATTCAAGTTATTCTTAAATACATCAATTAATATTAATGTCACATAAAATATTCGTCTACGTTTTTAATCAATTTTGTCAGCTAAACGGATCCGCAAAGTACGTGGCGCGGAGATAGCTCAATGATACTTCAGTTTTATAAAAAGTTTGTCAGACAACGACCGAGTAATCAGCCCGACCGGGCCGGGCCGGGATCGGGGCGGCGGCCGGGCGGCGCTACTGAACTCTACGACAAAAAAATATAATAATTAGCTCGCGATAAAGCTAAAGAGACTGGAAAATTGTGGCTGGATACGAGAAATAGCGGAATCCGGGCCGTCGCGTTGGGAAACGTTTGGATACACTTACCACTTATAATAATGACGATGTATTCTAAGATATCGGAGTGTAAATGTAAAGTAGTTGATAATAAATTAAGATAAACTTTGGTGCCTATTTTCATTGTGTTGCAGCTAACTCATTCAGAATAATGGTGGGTATTATCTGGAGAACAACCGTTTTCATACAACATTTTGCGAATATGAATAGATAGTCGCACGTAAGCTGCGGATTCCTGCCGTGGTAGATTCGATTGTGCCGGCAGCTCTGAGGCTCCAATCTCGAGCCCGCGCACGCCGGGGGGACGATAGTTTGTGTTATGATGCAATAAATAAGCGAAGCGAGCATTATTCCCGTTTTGTTTGTTGTTGGAGACGCCCCGAGAGCGCGGAAGGCCGGAGTGGAACGACACTAGTACCATCATCATTAAAACCACTGCCTAACACTTATACGAGTAAATAGGTGGTTTTCGTGTTTTGAGCTCATAATTTCTCATGAGATTTTTCTGTGTCATGAATTCAAACGAAATACACAATCTAGACACGTGGCAACGTGTTCAGCCAAGTTCAAAGAAAAAGAAACTGGCGACGGGAGTCGTGTGTAATATTACACGAACCATCTCGAGCTACTTTTGACCCCTTCATGACTCGAAAACTATTAAACTTACAGATATGAAATTTAACTTACTTACTACAGTTCCTTAGTTTGCTTTAAAACTAACATTTTATTAATTTTTCTCCAAGCGTTAATGATAATTATATTAACGTTTAAAAATCTGAGTTATATTGACTGATTCACTGACTTATAGATCAAAATCCCAACCAACTTCCAGATGACATAGAAACTTGATATTTAGCAACATGCTAGATTATCACGCATATACAAAGGAAAAAATCTAAAACTTCGAACTTTTACCCCACAACCCTAAACTAGGGGATGAAAGCTTGTATGAGAACTCCACTAATTTTTATACTAGAATCAAAAAAAATTATGTAAAATATGGTTTTAAGTAAATCACCCCCCAGCCCCAACCCTTAAAATAGGGGGGTGGAAATTTGTATGCAACTTTTGAAACTTTTGATGCTGGAAGTCTGAAATTGGATATAAGAATTCGTTGTAATAGATAATGTCAGGCGTATACAAAGGAATAAGTTTATCAACTGAAAATTAATGATAAATTAGTGGTACTATTAACAAAGTATTTGTATATTTTTACTAGACGTCAGTAGCAAATTGAGCTTTAATTACATCTCATGCTTCTAAATAATTACATTTTGTAAATTATTGTGTGTTAAAATTTGAGCTTTGATAAGTAGAATATTGTGGTAGCTCCAAGAAACTTTTAAGTAGAATATTGTGGTAGCTGCAAGAAACAAGAAATTGCAAAATAAATGTATTTTTTTATTTTAGTAATATAAGTTTTAGTATTTAGTATTAGTTTTTATTTTAAGTAGGTGAATTTTAATAGTTATAGTTTTTAGAATTAAGTTTTGATGTTTTATAAGTTTTGTTGTGATAATAAAAATATATTTTTATGGTCTGGTAAATAAAATTTAGATTTTTTACACAGAACTTGGCATCCATATAGATCGCAATCCTTTTGTCGGCGAAGTAGACAACGACATAATATAGTCTTGATATTGAACTTGGCTCTCCTTTCACATTAATGTTTTTGATGAGATATATAAATACATGTATAACTAGCAATCAGATCTAGAACGTAACCCGTTGTTTTAAAGATTAGACTCCTTAATTATCGCTTCAATCAGAAGATTCGTCTAATTGATACAATATGACGAAATAGTAGGTAAATAAGTGGTTGTTTGAGAAACGGACGTTTGAGTGACACAGGGATCGAAGTGAGCGATAGTTGAGGCGACGCGACGATGAACAAAGCCCGAGTTGAGAAGTGATCCGCAACAACAGTCGTTGAACTAACTCGCTTACGCGAGTAGTTACGTGTTGTTGAGTGCGCACGCCGCGCTCCAACACAAACATTATTATATTTCGTTTGTTGTTTATTCGAACGCCGAACTTACGACGAGCAATTGAATAGCTGAGAACAGCAAGGATGCGTATTGTTCTATTAACTATCTGCGTTGCGTGACGCGCCAATAGTGGCTGTTTCAGTTGCGACACATATTGATACGAACTTTTAACGCCTAATTTGAAAAACTTCTCATTGAAGAGGAAATTTCAATAATACAATAGGCATGATGACTGGGTAAAAAAAAACATAATTATAATTAATCCGTGAGTTAGATTATCAAAAAATATTGGACACGTATTTTTCCTTTGTTATTCAAACTACAAATGACATAGATAAACCTTGTCGAAGTTTAGGAGTGGGGGTCATGACGTTACTTCTCGTACAGAAATCTATACATTTATACATGTATGGCACTTGTGACGTCACGCGGAACTTTGACGGACTATATCTTCATCAATTTTTGTTTAATTGACAAAAGAAAAAATACGTGTCTAATATTTTTCGGTAGTCTATCTGACAGACTATAGTACATTGTTCACCGAGAGGAGAAAGTGACCGATTACCGTCGAGGGTGTCGTTTGAAGCCCGAGCCGTAGGCGAGGGCTGTAAAACACCCGAGATCGGGAATCGCACTTTCTCTCGAGTGATACATAGTGCTTTATACTACACCTACGAGGAAAATAAATTCTACGAAAACTGAATCCTCAAACAACACACAAATTGAAAATGGCGCCAATGGCAATTGCGTCTGAAATTTTCACATGTTCCTTTTTCAAATTGTTTGACACCATCCAACACACAGCTAGTGGCCAGTGTCATTTTGCGAACTTGGAGATAAAAACTCACTGTAAAAACTTTTTGGCTTTTGATATTTAGGTTACCAGCGCATAGTCTTACCCAAAATTAAAAAAGAAAAACCACGTAAGAAATGGATTTTCATACACTTTTCTCTCCCGCTCAGATGCATTTTCTCGCCGCATATTTGTTCGATATGCAATGACGTACTTTCTACCGTAAATTTGATAAAGTATCAAGGTACTTTCCGAGCAGGTGTAGTATAAATTATATTTTTTAGTCATCATGCCTATTGTCAGTTTAGATATAAATGTGAGATTCATGTAAACGTAGCTGTTTTGCATTATCTTCGTACATTACGTACAGCTTCATATGTTAACATACTAGGTATATTATATTTTGTCCATTGGCAGTGGTAATGTAAACGTAGTTAACTAGCATACAGCCATGTGCTGCAAGCGCCTTGGAGCTCGGGCAGGCGGCAGGCGGCAGCTGGCAGGCGGCAGGCGGCAGCTGGCAGGCTGCAGGCTACAAGCGACAAGCGGCTCCAAGTCGTGCGATTGAAAATAACAAGTGCGAACTGGCCATTAAAGCCGCCCCTGATCACATTTATCTGAAACTCAATGGCTTGGAACGGAGCGCTTTTCGCTTTCAAATTCTGAACGGTTATTATTAAGCTCCATTCTTTGAAGGAAATACATATTGAGATTGATAGAGGCATAGTTTGGAGTAGTGTCGATGCTTGGATAATGTACATTACTTGTTCTAAAATAGCTAATTCTATTTTTGTGGAATTATTAGACTTGAAATGGTAAGTATAATGGCGATGATTAACAGAAATAATAAAATAAATATAAATAAATAAATAATATTTATTTCCAAAAAACATTTACAAACTTTTGCAAGTATAGTGATCCCTGAACTAGGCGATAAGGCCTGTGTTTCAGGGTTCTCAGCACGAGTTGCTTACAAATGTACGTTAACTTGGGGTACGGAAATATATATATACATCTAAGTTAATAAACTATGTTATTATGACATAAGTACTAAATATAAACATAGGTAAGCGGTAAGGTAATTAAAAAATGTATAATAATTTATTCATACCTTATAGTCACGTTTTATAAAAATGTATCTAAATCTTTTATTGTCAACATAAATCAAATTTAGCAAATGCTCTGAGCACTAAGTAAGCACTAAGTACTTAAGCACTAAGCACTACTAAGTACTTACATTTTAACAGCTGGTTTATACAGTCAAAATTATCTCTTGGATGAATTAAAGGAAAGTAAACAAGAAAGGTTAAACCAAGTTAAAAAGAAAGTAGAACAAAAAGGTTGTTATGGTAAAAGTGTAGTTCCCCCACGACGGCGGCGGATTACTGCCGATACACTAGTCTAATGGGAAAAGTTCTGCGCGCTTCCGCACACATGCTGAGGGATTTACTTCTACTTGTTGGTTGTGATTCGGCGTCAGTCACTTGGGCCGCTAACAACCATCTATTCAATTCAATGTTCTTCTAAGACAAGAATGATTAAAGTAAAAGATCATAAAGAAATGAACGTGTAGTAGATTCCCCAAACTATCTAAACTAGGTAATAAATGATTTTGATGCTTTAACTACTGTTGACAAACTGTTCTATCTTAGAACACCAGTCATAAGGAGCCAATCGTGTTGACGCAGGGTTGGCTCCTTAGATAAGCAAGTATGGATATGTAATATGTAGAGGGCGCGCAGTAACTCGGCCGCTCGAGGCCGGTTTACGGCTCGCAGCTCGTATGTTCCACACCCCACTGTTCCGGACACCTTGTGCCAGCGACCGATGCCAAATATCCTGGATAACTTTACATATTAAAGAACCAGGAAATTTTTTCAAGCGTCGCAACAAAATTCTAAAATTTGAATGAAAATCGTCGTCATGACTGTTAGTACTATGAGTAAGAAAAGAAGTGTCACTAACTACATGTCTCCTCAAGACCAGCCGTAAAAACAGTGCTAAGTTAGCAGTCTGAATAAGAGTAAAATAAAAATGTCGCCTTTGATTCAGATAAATGTCTAAAACGGATATAGCTTTGAACAATTTAGCTGATTGCCGATGAATGTATATCGGCGGTATCCAGTCTGCGGATTCGTGATTATTCGGAACGCTCCGTTTTTATTCCGGTTAATATAAAATCCCGTTGAATAGAATCCAGAAGAAACGAGCTCTAATCGTAATCAGCGGCTTTCACGAGCGCACTCGAACGTATTTAAATAGCGGCTCTCGGCCGCCGCCGGAACTCCGCTATGAATACTATTTTATCTTTCAAAAGTCCCATAAACGTTTTTTATATGATGTTCATTTCATTCCCAGGATTTTTTCGGACAGCGATGAAGACGTCTGTAAAACTAGGGTGCCTTGTTCTCTTAATTGACGTTGTCTAGCAGGACTTGGAGCATAATAGTTTTGTCGTTCCAATTTTGATTGAGCCTTTTATTCAATGAGTTTCAATAAGTTATTCAAGTTTTTTTTTAAAGATTTGTTTTCCGAAGAAGAAGGAAACACAAAGTCAGCTCGCCGCGCCACTCTTTGTTTCAAGAAGTACAAAATGTACATATCCGTTGTAGTCGTCCATCCGTCACCGGTCCGTAGAAGCTCGACTCGCGGCGAGCTGACGTTGCGTTTCCTTTCTCACTTGATCTATTTACATAATAAAGAACACAAACATCCAATACAACGAAGTCATTCACTCGTCAAGCGAAACGACGCTTCCCAGATGAACTGCTCGACTCGAGGCTCCGACTCAATCCGAAAAATATAATTTACAAATCGGTGACAGTAAGGCAGACTCTATTTTTGACCCGCGAAACCATTAAGTACTTAACCAAATACTAATAATAATAATGAGCGAAACGGAGGAGGTACTCAATTCGACGCGTACTTATATATTTTTTATGTATAACGCATAACTTTTTACTTAGCACTCCGATTTCAATAATTCTTTTTATTGGAAAGAGTATACTTCGAAAGTGGTCTCATATAAACTTTATCGAAATCGGCTGAGCCATTTTTGATTAATCAACAATAATATGAAAAATTCTACATCGATCCGTGTGAAATATTCGCGAATTCTGTACACGGTTGAATTCGATCATGCTATTTGTTGCAAAAAATAATGTGGTAAAGTTTTCATTTCAAGTCAGCAGAATAAATCCATATATGTAGATACAGTATCACGGTCGCCAAAGTCGCATAGTAATTATAAAATGATCGTTAACCATGAAGTGCTAACCTAAGCATCTGCAGCGACCTGTTTGTTCATAGTAAATAAATAAAATAAAATTGTTACAAAGAATACCGTGATTCTCGGGTGTGTGTATTGCGAAACATTGTTTGATTTCCTCGCGGCCCGCGGTTCGCGGCTGCTGGCCGCGCCGCTCGCGGTGAAACTTTAATGCAATGTTTGTTTGAGGGCATTATGACCGTGATCCGAGCCCGGTCCGAGGCTTGAACCGTTCAGAATAATACAATATGTAAAACGCACCGGCCTCGCCGCGCACCGCCGCGGGCTTCGACGGAAGAACGAACAACCAGCACTCGTTGCAACAACAATAATAGGATAAGAAAATTCACAAAATAATTAAGAAGGAAATGAGCTATGAAATACTGACAACTCCAATTTTTACCGACTTTCAAAAAGGAGGAGGTACTACGTTCGTCTGTATGTAATATATTTTTTGTGTATGTTCATCGATAGTTTCGCCAATCGTAAACCGATTTAAAAATATTTGATTTTTGTAGACTTATTAAAATATAGACAGTGAAGTTTTCATGAAGTTTATGAACGCAAAACAAGCTAAAGGCTGTTTTTATCTCTGTGTGTATATTTTAGTAAGTTTGTAAGAAAAAATAATGAACATTAATATTGAGGAAACTTCCGATAGCGAGGCTGGAAAACTTCTGATCTCCTTTTGGCTGTCTAGAATGGTCTAGATCTAACTTTTTACTTTGCAACTAGTTGCGTAAGAAGGTTTTTTTTTAGCTGTAACAGAAGTATTTATTTTCAATTGTGCAATTTGTTGCAAACCGGGAATAGTTTATCCTCCATGACGACTAAGTTTCTTTACTTAATGCGCATACACAGTATTTGAAATAATATATCGATAACATGAAATTTTCAGTTTTCGAAATCATAATACTATTTAACCGACACCTTTTAGTTTATTTTCAAAAATTGCTTCTCGGTGTCCACACATCCAGCTGTTTTTGTGACAACGATACTTCAATGTTTTTGTGTAGATGTTTTAGCTTGCTGTGTGTCGTTTTTCCCAAGAAAAAAAGCCGGATAAGTGCGAGTCAGGCTCGCACATCGAGGGTTCCGTACAAACACATTGTTAAAATTATTAAAAACCTGTTTTAGGATTTGCTAATGAAGATCTTTTATATGACAACTTACATGATACGATTTACTCACTTTGAATTTTGAACCCATATTTTGTAAATTTTCAGACCCTATTTTTTGTGATTTAAATAAAAATGTACAGTTTTCAGTTTTATTTCTATATGTGTACTCTAAGACAATGCTTCTCGCCAAATTTCATAGTTTTATGTCAACGGGAAGTACCCTGTGTAGGTTTTGATTTTTGAGTGTCGAAATATGCGGTTGTTTTCGACATAAATGGCTCTAGCTTTTTAAGTACAAGAGACCATAGATATACTTATACAGTTTAAATTTTAACTCGATATCATTACGCGTTCCCGAGATAAAGAGTCTTGACATACACACAGACGGACAGATGGACAGACGGACAGACGGACAGACGGACAGACGGACAGACGGACAGACGGACAGACGGACAGACGGACAGACGGACAGACGGACAGACGGACAGACGGACAGACGGACAGACGGACAGACGGACAGACGGACAGACGGACAGACGGACAGACGGACAGACGGACAGACGGACAGACGGACAGACGGACAGACGGACAGACGGACAGACGGACAGACGGACAGACGGACAGACGGACAGACGGACAGACGGACAGACGGACAGACGGACAGACGGACAGACGGACAGACGGACAGACGGACAGAGGACAGACGGACAGACGGACAGACGGACAGACGGACAGACGGACAGACGGACAGACGGACAGACGGACATACGGACAGACGGACAGACGGACAGACGGACAGACGGACAGACGGATAGACGGACAGACGGACAGTTGGACAACAAAGTGATCCTATAAGGGTTCCGTTTTTCCGTTTGAGGTACGGAACCCTAAAAATTTCTAAAAAGTCAACATTAGCCGCGTACCCACCTAGCGCACAGGCTCGCGCGGCAGCCTCGGTGTCCAGATCGCGAGCGATGGCTCCCGAGGCAGCCTCAGTAGTTTTGTTCAATTTACACGAGGCCGCCTCGCGAGGCAGGCTGAGCCATCATAAGTCCGCGAGTATTCGAAATGGACAGTCGTGTAATCTCAGCAGCAGCTATTTTCCTAGCTGCTTATTGTTTAAAAAAACGAAAACAGTCACGTATTAAGAAAAAACCTAGACGCTTCTGGATTAGAAAAATTTATGAGCGTCTGCCCATGATATCAATATTATAGATAGAGACAAACATGGTAATAGACAAAACTTGAAGTAGCTTCGCGCGCGAGCCAGAACATAACCGTTCCCATCTAACACACAGCGCTCATTGAGGCACCTTTGAGCGCGTCAAGTTTACCGACAACAGATGGCTCGGGGCCGAGCCGGCGCCCGAGGCAGCCCGAGGCACGTCCACACCAGCCGAGGCATTTGGCTCGCGAGGCTGCCGCGCGAGCCTGTGCGCTAGGTGGGTACGCGGCTATTAATGTATGATGACGACGATGCAAACGGCCAAGACACCGACAACGTGAAGTAAGCACGATCCTTTTTTTTGATATTGTCAATGTTTCGACCAGACTTTTTACAAACTTATAAAGGAATATAAATGTCTGCCAATGGACGTCCTGCGCTATAGGTATGTACTGATGGCCATCAAACGACAAACAATTACAATTAAACAAATATAAAATATCTCTACATCTCCATCATCAATATGGAATGTGAAAAAATCGAAGATCTCCATAATACATTCTAGTCGAAATATCTCGTTTCATTGAGCATTCATTTGAGCAAACTAATAATCCGTTTGTGTTTTCTAATTGCGTCGCACGTTAAATCAATTTATTAATTTAATAATGAATTGGTCGTTGATTGCGCTCGACTACCGCGAGCGAGGGATATGAGTGGAGCACACTAGTGGCTCGACGTCCGACGTACGGCACGGCTGCAGAGATACCAGAAGGTGTTTATTTGACTCAACATAATAATATAAGCATTGCCATTCAGCGTGCCAATGCTGCCAGCTTGCTGGGCACGCTGCCAACTGGCAGTGCGCTTAAGCATTTGGATTAATTTTATACTTTCAAGGGTTTGTGGATGATCTAATTGCTTTTTATGTAGATTAATTAAGTAATAATGTATGTAACCAGAGGGTTCATTTGATCGATCGAGAATATATATAAGAGGTGCATCGTTTTAATATGGCACGAAGTAGAAAGAGATAACGAAAATGTCTCGATTCGGCGGCTTATGTTGGATTTCACGGAACGTCAAATTCCAATACAAATGTGTCAGTAATGACGGCTCTGAGCAAGATCATCCATACATGTTTGTGGTTGAGACTGTGGGTAAAGAATTGCCTCGAGTGACAACAGGGTTATTCCTCTGGTATCACTGTGGGCGCGGCACACAGCTGCGGCGCGCGTGTGATCGCGCTTTGTTACCGCTCTTTGTGTTGGTTTTAATTAACAAATTCATCTCGCAGGTGCCGCCGGCTTCCGAGATCCCAGCTACTCTCTCGTTCATGTACAACTTAAACAAAACTTTCCATTCTAGGTAAAATAGGTCGTTGAATTACTGTTTCATTGGCAGTTTAGGTAGTAGCACATTATTAACAAAATCGACACGCATTTAGGTCATTGATACTGAAAGTAAAACGTTTATTCTCGTTTGATAACAAGGTAAGTAAATAACCGTTGTATAGTTTAACTCAAGATAATAACTAGTAGTTGAAACCGATTCGGCCGTTTAGGAAACCGGGGTTATAAAACTGGTTTCCTAAATGGATTTACACATTACACACGGCCTGAATCATAACAGACTTGTAGAGAAAAATCAACTTCCGGACAGACGAAAGCAAAATTGACGAGTTATAACCTTCCCTTCGGTCAACTAAAAGATCTGATTGACAATTTAGGCTTTAGTTAAAGGCAAAGTTTATTAAGAGTTTTGATAAATAAATGTGAGCTGCACAAGGAAAAAGGAAACGGTCGATGTAATGCGTGGGTGATAAAAATGTCCATTTGCGGCACGCGGATGACGGACGCGGCAGAAGCGCGCGCGAGCCGCATGCTAAGGCGGATCAGACCAAATAAAAAAAAGCGGACAGGGCTCGCACATCGAGGGTTCCGTACAAACATTGATAAAATAATAAAAGTAAGTAAGTTCGTATAGGCCGGGTGGCTAGCCCTGGTGTCAGAGTTTTTAGGCCGCCTGAAGGCCTCTGACATGGCTAAACGGTTAAAACAACCGGGACCTACAATTAAATAAAAAAATAAAATAAAATAATTAAAACCTGTTTTAGCATGTGCTAATGAAGTTCTTTTTTTTTATACCTTACATGATACGATTTACCCACTTTGAATGTTGACCCCATGTTTTGTGAAATTTGAGGCCCTTTTTTTGTGATTTAAATAAAAATGTACAATTTTCAGATTAGGGTTAAAATCAAAAAAGAGCCAACCGATTTTTTTAAAATTAATTTTGTATTTATTAGGATAAATAAATAAGTTTGGCTCAATAGGTAGTTTATCTCTAGCAACCTTGATTAAGTAACCTCCAAATTGTTAAATAAAAGCATTTTTACCAATTAGACACACTTTTAAAGTGTTTTTTTTTGTCACATTGTACCTATTAACTGGTCACACTGGTAGGTTATAATTTTTAATTTTAGCAAATTAAGTGATGAATGTGAAAGAATCAGCTACGAATGCAAGTTAAATAACGATATAAGCACTTTATCATTGCTAAACTAGAAAGAGTAATAAGCTGTATTGTTATTTTTCATACAATTTATTTTTCACATTTAAAAAAAAATGGAGGGGTGAAAAAAATCTAAATTAAATATTTTTGGGAAGCCCATAAAACAAGCTTTCAAATGATGTACATATATCATCTTGGTTCGATTTTTCTCGGAATAATATACCACTTGTGGATGTCACCTTTCATAGTTCTATGTCAACGGGAAGTACCCTGTAGGTTTTGATTTTTGTGAGTGCGAAATATGCGGTTTTTAGGATTCCGTACCTCAAACAGACAAAACGGAACCCTTATAGGGTCCCTTTGTTGTCCTGTACTGTATACGTATATCTATGGTCTTTTGCAGTTGTGTAAAAGAAAAACTTCTCAGTTATCGTATAAAAAAGTTAGAGCCGTTTATGTCGTAAAAAAACCGCATATTTCGACACTCACAAAAATCAAAACCTACAGGGTACTTCCCGTTGACATAGAACAACGTAGGTTTATAATTATAGGTAGGTTTTTAATTATTTTAGCAATGTGTTCGTACGGACCCCTCGATGTGCGAGCCTGACTCGCACTTGTCCGGTTTTTTAAATTATACAGTTTATTCAGATTTTAAGATTTTTGCTTTAAAATACATTGAAATGAAAAAAAGAATCACCATTCTCCATGATTATAAGTTTAAAATTGAAAAAGTTATGTCACTTTTTTCTTTTTGTTTGGCGTTTTTTGCTCCTTCTGAAAAGTTTGTATATTGGCTTTTACGACCTTTCTACCCCACGGTATCGAAATAATCATTAATTTTGACTTTTTGGTGCGTTTTAAAGGACTAAAGCCATGTAGTATACTGTCGCGCAAACAATCGATGACCAGCTTCGCCCTAAGGTTCCAACTAAACTTAGTTCCCGACTTTGAGGATTTGTACGGAACCCTTGGTGAGCGAGCCTAACTCGCACTTGTCCGGTTTTTTTATACATGTGTGAGTGCGTCAGCGTTGCGCCGCCGTAGTTCGAATGACGAGCCAAGGCATAGTTTCTTTGTGCGTGTACATGTGTGTGTTGTGTATGTACACGGCGAGGCATAGTTTTGCCAGCCTCACTTGTTTGTTGACAACATTCTGTCTTGATTTTTTATTTGGTCTGAGCTCGCACGTACTCGTAGCAACCTACTAATCATTTTACCGTATAACTATTACCAAATCAACTGTTATAAAGAATATTGTTTGTAAAGTCGGCTTACTGACGATCATTTTAGATAAAGTCATAAGAAAAAAGTTCGACTTAGGCCGATCGTGCCAATCTAGCGCTCTCGCTTGCGCGCTCGGCTCAGGCGGAACGTGACACTTTATCAACCGGCGTTCATAGTTTTCACATCAAAAAATTATTACGTATAGTAATATGTACATTTCAAAAGCAATCTTCGCAGTGTAGTCACATCCCTCACTCGTGCATCCAGTAGTGAAAGTTTTATGTGTGGTGTGCTGCATTTCTGAATGGCATTCCAGTCTAATCTAAATATTGCACGGCGTGATATCACATTACATATAGAAAATTGGAAACAATTTAATATAAATGTCAGTCTACCCGTGATCACGGTCGATGTAACTCGGCCGAAACGTCGGGATGAAGAGGTATTTATTTATCTCGTAATTTTAGTGCGCGATTAGAAATATAATAATAATGTGTTCAAATCGCGAAAGTTTAAAAACAACATTGATGTAAATGAAAAAAAAACCCCGCAGGCTCGACAATCTCTCCCTTCCGGAAACATGTTGAACAGTACGAATATCATGCATCGGCAAACAAGAAATTTATCGCAGCTATTGTAAGTGGCACGCCGTTTTCCGTGTGTGCCGCGATTTTTTATTTTCCGTCATTTTGCTATCCCAAAAGCTCGGAGCAGTACTCGGCGGTTAGAAATATTTAGAATAGAGCCGCCCACAACTCGGCTTCAATAAGTGAAAGCTTGCCGGAATACATCAAAGCCTTGACGAGGTGGCGTTACTTTTGTAATATTACTGATTCAGCGCGTTGGCGGGTTCAAGCGGCAGTTAGGAGCTCATGTAGAAACCACTCACCGTCGAGCGCAAGGTTGGACAATCATCTGCAAGCGGAGTTAAATTTGTATACACTATTCAACAGATGTTATTGAAGTTATTTATTGTTAAATTTTTTGAAGTGAAACTTCTAATGCTACTTCCAACAAGGTCGCGTTAAACGTTTAACGCTACCATGGAGGGGGTATGAAAACACTGTTGCGTTCCTATTTTCATTTCCACATTACGAAGTTTCACTTCTTCCGCGCGGAGGGACTTTACGCACTACTTTTTTTAATACAATAATGACTATTGTATTAAAAAATATATAACAATACAAAGTACAATACTTGTAGTATTACAACCAATTTTGCCTAAAGGGAATTCGATCTAATTTTGTAATAATTTATTGCACTGCGCATTAGGCGCAATGTGGCATTATTTTTTTGAAAACTGATACTTATAAAGGCATTCGTTTATCCAGCAGTGGATTGGCAAGGTGTTTTGGTTTACATCTAATTTGTCATAAGATATACCTACTCTGTTTAGTTATTTGCCTCATTAAGATGATACAACAAATATTATTTAATATTGATGATGGTTTTTAGCTTCGCTTATAACTGTAACATGCTAAAAACATTATGCGATGTCTAGTCTTTACAAGAGGCATTTTAAAAGATTGACAAAGTAGTACTTAGAGCAATTAATAGAGTGAAATGTGAATGCGTAGTTAGTGGCGTTAGTGCGCTAGTGTTGGCACTGACACTTGATGTGTTTAGAGGCAGCAGCTACGGGCGTCGGTACCAAAATAGCCCGACTGGCGGAGCAGTTGTCTCGAATCTACCGAAATTTCGGTACTTCTACAATTTGGCCCTTGATCTACCGAAATAATGTTTCAAAGATTTCTGAAATTGCCAGAATTTCCGTATTTACTACCGCATTTCAAGTTTCCAACACGGAAATGTTGTTTTATTGGGACAAATCGTTCCAATTTTCAGCAGAATTTCAAGTAGGTAAGTACCTATAAGTATTCAACGATCCAAGACGTCAAATAGTGAAGGTCATTTGTGTAGTGATCAGACTACCCCCATTGGCGGGATTTGGTGTTACATGTTACATAAATTAAATAATTCATAGTATTTTTTGGTTTGAATATACCCATATTTTCTGGCAGATCTACCGACTCCGCATTTTGTCGTTGGAAGCCAGTGGCGCGGAGCCTCGCGCCGCCCACTCCCGCCGCAAACGGGCTTCAAATGACACCGAGCGAACTGAATTCAGCAACTGAAGCTCCACCTAAATTTGTGTTTCCGCAAAGTACGATTTTGGTTTCATTGCATTTAGAATGATTGCTGCACTAGCGGATTCGTTTCATAATTTAATGGCTACATATTTGCAGTTCTCCGTGTTACTGGATCTAATCTCTTTTGTAGGGTTTTGACGTGATAACGTCTTATAAACCGATGAACGCCGGCTGCACGCAAGAAAAGGCTGCTTTGACTGCCGCGATATGTTTTTTGTCAAAAACCGCCAGATACAGAAGTCTGCTAGATAAGCATTTGCTTGACAGAGGTACTGGTTATTGGATCGAGCTCCACGACCCAAAAGTCCTCTCCACGGATCGACACTATTTTTCAAGAATAGTTCGTGAAGCGGTGGAAGTCAAGAAACATAATAATTTCAAACGAAAGGATGGATTTAAGTAGGTAATCGACGTTGTGGAATCCCGTTGTCAACAAATGTTAATCGTTAACCGTAATTTTTTGGCTGTTGCGATTGGTATACCTACCCATAGTGAATTAATTAAAGTTTTAACTAAAGGAATCCCGTTACAAGTATAAAAAAAGTAATTTGAACTGTAAAAATTATACAGGTGTTAAAAAGTATAACTTGTTTTCAATAAAATATTTAGTGTATTTCCGCTATCTTGTTGCAGGCAAATAAGTTTAAGGGTATTTTATAAAAATATCTTTAAAAAAAAATATTATGACAAAATATTGAAAACACTTCACTAATAAATGAGGCATGTTCAGGAGGTTTTTTTTTAAATGCCCTTTTGAGGATGAATTTCAGCAAATTAACGCCTGATTCAATCAACTGTATTTATTAATTTTTCATAAGAAAGATACAATAAGTTGTAATTACTTATTGTAATTGTAACAGGGTAGGTAATAGCCCAATTAAGTCGATTTGATAAGTGATTCATAACAAAGTAAATTAGTGAATCAGGATAAATTAAGAAATATTAATATTATTATAATTGCAAAATTTAGAAGACAAGACAAAATTTAGACGGCAGTGGGAGTTCAATGTAAGCACAAACATTTTATCTGATGAACTACCCACTTATAAACAGTTTAAAGGATTTCTTATACAAAGGTTTCGAGCGATCGAACTTCTTGATCCAAAGACAACGGTAGGATTCAGAGGCCAAACTAATCAAATTAAAACACTTCATGTTATCAACGAAACAAAGGTTTCGTGTCCGTTTTGTACGAAAGGTAATCACAAACTTTGTCACTGCAAAAGCTTTCACAAAACATCCATGGCTGCACGACGCAAGTTTGTCCTTGAGTACAAAACATGTTTCAATTGCTTAGGTAGCAATCATTCTGCTAAAGACTGCCGCAGTACTTCTAGATGTCGTATTTGCAAGCGAAATCATCATTCGCTACTGCATCCTAAGGGTTCTGGGTCAAAGTTGAATTCTCATTCAGCTAGGGTTTATCACGGTGGGCGTGTTGCCACTTCATCAGAAAGTGCTTCTTCTTCATCGGCATCGTCGAATGCAGGTCAACAAACCCCAGAATTAG
This sequence comes from Hypomecis punctinalis, assembly GCA_949316475.1. NCBI lineage: Eukaryota > Metazoa > Arthropoda > Insecta > Lepidoptera > Geometridae > Hypomecis > Hypomecis punctinalis. The sequence continues at coordinate 160,953 of OX438807.1, forward strand.
TCTCGTGTTTTTCTACTGGCAAAGGCCAGCAACAAATATTACTTCCTACTGCCATAGTCATGGCCAAGGCTAAAAATAGCAAATCATACCCGATTCGAGCGCTTCTAGATCAGGGGTCACAAGGGTCATTTATTACTGAATCCGCTGTTCAGTACTTGGGTTTAAAAAAATCACCAGCCTCAAATGATGTGACAGGCTTGGGTGGCGACAAGAATATTGTTTCTAAGGCAATGGTCTCCATCAATATTCAATCCCGGATTGACCCATCTGTCAAAATTCAAATGAAGGCTCATGTGCTTAACAGCATAACTTATCTTCTTCCATCGAGAAGAGTTGAGGCAATCGAATTAGAAGAAATCAGCGGATCGCTTGCTGATCCTCATTATCACATTCCCAACAATGTTGATATCCTTTTGGGAGCAGAAGTATATGCTCAAGTACTTCAAGAAGCCTTAAAAAAAGGACCTCTTGGTACACCCATAGCACAGGCAACTAGTTTGGGGTGGATATTATCAGGCATTACTCATTCGACCTAATGCATCTCAAAGATGTTTCTTCAAAGGCACTTTCAGCAAGTGGCAGCACGCTTAACGTAAATTACAAAAATAAATGTTTTCGCAAAAATCTGTATTCCAACTACCTACATTTTGTTACCAGTGACGAAGGATCTTGTTATCTTATTGTTAACTAACTAAAGCATTTCTTACATGACTTTAGTCGTCACTTTAAAATTGCGTCAATTTCTAATACAGATTTATATTTACAATTTAGAAACTTTGTAATCATTTTTATAACATTTTATGTTAAATTCAACTCTCAACTTGCCACTGCCATTGTATATACTGTACTGTATCAACTGTAATCATTTTTATAACTTAAACTATGTAATGTAAGGCCAAAGGTCCCACTTTGCCCTTGGTGGGCGATGTATGTACAATTTAGTTACACCCGACGCTACCTAGATGTCGCTAGTGTCACACTGTACTGGGGAAAGAAATCATAAGCCTTTTCTTTCTCCCTCACACACCCACCTTTAGGACTTGTTCAGCCGGCATCGCGCGGAAATAAAAGAGATAAAACATATTTGCATTCGCATGTATTTTAGTCTAAATTATCGAAGTCTAATTATACATACTACACCAGACGCTGAAAAGTATGGACGTCTGGACTCGTATGTATTATGCTCTAGTATTTTAATACTAGACAGACGTTCATACTTTTCAGCATATAATACATTTTGCTTTAAAACCAAAATGTATTTTGATTCAGACACTCTCTGAATAGAATAAAGAGCAAACTGTATACAGTTTGCTCTTTAACCACAAAGGCAAACTGCGATCGAACTCAGAGCAACCCCGGTCTGGGTCACCATACAGTTTGGCAATACGCATGTCCCGTACATCGTGGGGTAAAAAATATATAATGATATATCGATACAATATTGTTTAACGTCCAGTTACTGTAGATTTTAAACTCAATTGCTTGATTTGTACTAACGGTGGGGTATCGTATACCCCACCTTGTACGTGAAAGGTTAATCAACAGTAAAGTAGTTACATGCATGTCACATCGTCTCGTGCAATCTATTTGAATTCTGTACACGCTGGAAGTGGTGCTATTTTTTACGAATAATAATTATTATATTAAAACATAAAAATTACACGTGGCATAATAGAGGCTGGCCGCAGCCGTCCGACGACTCTCGGCTAATGGATTGCTTTCCATTCATTTCAAAACGTTCCCTATATTTATTTTCATAGCATTCGCGTGGAAGGAACATTTAATGCATTTCATCGAACCTCATGAAAGATAAATTGATTGATTAACTTTTTAGTCACAGTTATCAGGAGCATAAACTGTTGAACTTTAATTTTAAAAACTTGTGAAGTGTGCACAGTAGAAATAAATACTTTAATATGAGGTTACCACCGTTCAATAGTGTCTACATTTATTACTGTAATGGGATTTTTGAAATCTCTGTAGCATACGAACGTAGCAAAAATCATGTTTCTTGTTTTATTTCATTTTAATTGTTGTTCTTGTCATAACCGCTTCCAAACGACCTTATTAGAGATCCATAGTAGAGTCCTGAGTCTGAGGCCAGATGGATGGATGGATGTTTTTTCATAGCCGTGCGCGGGCGTCTATACCAGAAGCATGCGTCTATAACAGAGGCGCGCGTATGCCTCGAAGAAGGGATTCTAAAAATTCCGAAACCGGTTGTTTGTATGCCGGCTCCAGAAATCGGTCGAATCGAAATCCAGCTTTTATTACGCTACGAGCTATATTACACGATCTGCGATTTTTTTAGTATTACTATATTACAAATAGATAAAGATGTCAATCGTTTTGGAGCTGACTAAAAATAATTAATTAAAAGATAAGATAATGATTTATTTCGTAATTAATACATAGCTTCATTAGCTAAATCTAAATAATATAATTAAGAACATTTTTGATTTCAAAATTAAATTAATATGTACATATATCTATGCTCAATTAAATAAGAAACTAAATGTTGTTAAAGACACTCCGTACAAATGTAAAACTAAAATCAAAGAATATCTTCTAACTATAGATGCACCAAAGAAATGATGTCCAATAAGTTAGCTTACAAAATTTTAAAATTATGAAACTTTAAAAATTTAATCGCCTAAACTTAATGAGTTTTACTATTTTGACAACTTAAAATACCTACTAACCAGTACCAAGTACACAGCACAAACTCCTCTTAACTTCACGTTATTAAAAACACAGGGAATCCTACCGTGGAAGCTAGCGCCTCACAATCAGCTAATAATGTAAATGAAATCAGTATCTAATGATTTATAGCACAAGCGGCGCAAATATGCTAACCTCGGTAGTGGTTACATATTTGAGCCATTTGGAGTTGAGACTTTGGGTCCGTGGGGGCCGGGAGCTCATCTCGTTTTCAAAAGTCTTTCTGAGCGTCTGGTGGACGCGACGCGTGACCAAAATGCTGGTGTTTATTTGGCTCAACGTATAAGCATTGCCATTCAGCGTGGCAATGCTGCCAGCATGCTGGGCACGCTGCCAACTGGCAGTGGGCTTGAGCACTTGGATTATCTTTAGACCTTCAAGGGTCTGTGGATGATCCAATTGCTTTCTATGTAGTAGTAGTGTAGTATTGTTATTTTAAAAAAAATATATAAATTGGTTATTATATAATACTTATATTCCTACTATATGTTAAATAATACTTACTATAATAATTTTATTTTACCAATGTTTTATGTTGATGCATGCAATCTACATATATAAAGCTGTCTAATTTAGAAAGTGTATTTCAGCCGGCCACTTTCTGACGCCGTGTTTGTCTGAGGAGTTGCTGCCGCGGAGCCATTTCGTCGGAAATATAAACAGCATTTGGTCATGGTCGCTCGCGCGGCTCCACCAGCGAGGTACACCGGCAGCCGCTCGTTTTATGGCTTCTGTTCACTAACTCGTTTCCACTGAATAAATGCTAATACACGGATTAGAGTCGCTGCACTGCTAGCGGGTGCTGTGTTTATATTTTTTATGATTAAAAACTATACCCATATTTTTTTGATTTTGATATCTTATGGAAGAGCCTAGATCTCTCGACACAGGTCGCCCTAGTGTGGGATCACAATAAACGTTTTATTTATTTATTTTACACAAATATTTTATTGCTACTGCTACTGGTGCTGTGTGTTTATAGAATTTTTCCACCAGTATACGATAAAACGAAGAATAAAATTGCAGCCTAATACCTACTGTAGTGAACACTTCAGAAATCAAACTACCAAACATTTACATAATACATATTACTTTTTTTTTACCATAAAATATGTACAATAGACCTGATATGTACAATATAATAGACAATATAATACACCGATTACATTAACACTTAAGTACTTAGTATTGGTTACTACTGACTAAAAGTATGCAGTAACAACGTTTTTGACGTCATATCATTTTAATTTTAGGCAAAAGACAAATATTAAAACAAAAGACTAAACGTGAAATGAATTTATCGATAAAATCAAAAATCTCTGTGGTCGACAGCATGATGTACTACATATCAATGGGAGTCGACAAATCTTTGTTTTTTGTTTTGTGAATGCATGCGGTTGTCAGCAGTTAGTCAAATAAATGGCCCCAAAAATAGGCCCATGACGAGTTCCCTCCATCGCTGGGTTTTACCCAGCCAAGTAAAAATATTATTTTTCACACTTTAAATGCTTTATACCTATATGAATTAGAGACACATTTCTGTACGATTCAACATTGTACGTAGTTTACAGCATGATAATTACATTAGGTACATGTGAATGGCTCTTTAGTAAATTAATATAATAATACATAAATGTATCGCAGGGGCGGCTTTGTGCCGAGCCGTCGGTGAGTGGCGACACCGGGTACCCTGATTCCCAAATGAGACCCCTGACTCCTCTCTTGCCTTAACTGGCCGGCTTGGAGTGGAAACCGCAAGAGCTAAGAACCTAAGCTCCAGGGTGGAAGTGTTAAAGGGCATAACGCCGCTAGTAGCGTCCAGTGAAAGCGCAGCACCCCTCTCGACACCCTAAGCCGTCCACACCAATATTGCCCCTCCTGCGCCAAATTACGGTAGCTTTTATGGGGGGCCCATTTAGTGGATAGCAAGTCACCACCCGCCTAAATTATTTTGAAATGAGGCATCACTTGGCGGGTGCCGCAGCTCATTCTATAGACCAGCTTATAATCATGTAATAATTCATTAAAATAGCCTAAGAAGTACCTATTCCCCGCCTTTACAATAGTTTCCGTCTTCCTATCACCCAAAAACTGTATTTTTTACTTAATAATTGTAAAAGGGCCTCTTGTTGTTGGTTTCGGCCCCATCAATGCCCTTCAAAGATCCGGGGCAACCCGTGAGTTGTAAAACATGAATGTATCGTATAAATTACTTAACCCATTATGACCTACGGTACCGTTTGGCACCTGGTTTTATGTATTTGAACTTTCACGCTTTACGCTTATCGTAATTGATATATTCAAAATTTCAATTGTCTATGCGGTACTAGACAGAGCTAGCTTTGTTTTCAACTACTTTTTGTCAACCAGTACACTTGATCCAACCGTCAAGGACGACTATTATTTGGTGTTGTGAAAAATATTCAAAACATGGATGCTACATTGAAGTAAGTACCTCATTATTCTTTTATTTACTGTGATTTGTTACATTTTTATACGTTTTATTTGTATAAAAACAATGTTTCTTCCTATAATACAATAACATTACTCGATTTTTTATATTTATTAGTTTTATCCTACCCGCAATGTGACGGGTGCCAAACGGCACCCGTAGGCTGATATGTATGCTTTTCACAGATGCATTTTTCATAAAATATTTTCTCACTTTTTAATAATTTGAGTGCGTTTGAGTGTCAAATTTATTTTTTTATTTTTTCAGGAGTTATTCATTACATTAAACATTAGCTATACTGAAAGGAGACGAAGATCTTGAGCCTCGATTGTTATATATTGAACCTCCAGAACCTGCTATTCAATCACACGAGGATTCAGCTAAAGAAGATGAAGGTGATTTTATAAATAATCTGACAGATCAGCAACTCAATGCTGGATGTGAGGTAGTACTGACATCGACGCATCAAAGACGTGAATCTGAGGCCGAATAATCTTCTGAATCATTTCATGGTTCTCAGAAGCCGTCCTGTCAGTCTAGTACTTCGCGTAGACGCACTGCATTCCTTTGCTTTTCTGAAATGAAATGACATGAAATGATATTTATTTCACAAAAAATAGAGTACAATTAGGGTGTTAATTTTGTAGGATTTGTCCAATCTATTTTGCCATTCCTTGGCATGCTAAATATACGACAATGACATACCTAATAATGAAATATGTATTTCTGACAATGAAGTTGAAGCTGGACCTTCTACTGAGTTATCTTTTGGTTCTCATAAGCCGTGCCGTAGGACTCATACTATTGGACACGATGCATCTCGTCGTCTTGCATCTTCACGGGGGACGTCTTGTGAAATCGAAAGCAATAATTAAAAGTTAAGTTTCAGTCTAGTTGATGATCCTCGATGACGTGTGTTATGATGGTCTTAACCACTCATTGGTTCCTAGTGAATCCTGTCGCAAATGTGCACTTGAGACCTGTAGACTACAATGTAAAAAAATGTGATGTGGGACTCCGCGCAGCTTGCAACTTACGATTCCATACTTAATTGTTCATGAAATAAACAGTACATTTTGAAAATAAAAAAGATTTTTACTGACTTTATTTTTCAATTATGAAATAGTAAGACCCTAAATAGTTAAATCAGTAGTTAGTAATGCAAAATGCTAATAAATAGCAAATCTTCTCATTTAAGTTATATGTGACCTGAGACAACATATTAGCCTAGCGGTGCCAAACGGCACCCATGGTTTTTTTCAAAAGTAAAAGTTGCACCTAACAAATAACTTTAAAAAAATTATGAAATGGACCTATTATATACAATATATTAAAATATTAAACAATTCTGGCACATTAAAATAATTCAGGCTTTAATGGGTTAATGTAATGTTACCGCACTTAGTTAGATATACCCAATCCCCCAGAGCAACCCTTAACAAATAAGTGAATGGGTGCATTCACTTCTAAACCAATTAATTTTACAGTTTTCTTAGTAAAAAGGCTGAATTCAACAGATATATTTTGTCTTGTCTATTTTTTGGTTGAGTAGATACTCTAAGTACGGCAAGACATAACAAGCTGTGCCGGTCGCCACACAGTGTTCAGCGGCTTTGGCTTTCGCGATTTCCCTGTAGAGTTCATGGCTGTCAACCGTAATGAGGTTTACGAGATTTTGTTTAAAATTTCCCAGGGCATGTTTATTCAATAGGGGAATGACAGAAATCAGCCCACTCTTAGCAATCAATTACTGAGTTCTAAGTAGGTACCTGTTTTAAATTTGTGTGCGTGATGTGTAACCTCGTTTCCAAACAAAAAATGTTTTTTTTTTTATGAATACGCTACCGCGTTTGGTTTTAAAATAATTAATTTATAAACCTCTTTTCATACCACCTGCTCAAAAATGACCCATTATATTATGTCGTATAATCTCAACGGAAAACGAGTCATTATTATCTTACACAATCTCGAAGGCTATGGCAGGTCAATAATTTTATATTAAACTCTCTAGGGAGTAAAGTGATTTAAATCTGGAACGTATATAAGTATGAAAATTTATCAACTTAGAATCTGTATTATTACCATATATGCCTGAAATAAATGATTTTATTTATTATGGATTATGTGCGATTCTATGTCAATTCGTAGGTACATTCTAATTTGTTTTATTTTATGGTCAACAATACCGAGTTGCTTGGTGAGTTGGTACCACTTCTTTAATTTATGATGTAAGTATAACTCATATTCCTGGAGTTATATTTTCTGGCAGGAAGTATGAAAAGTAGAGTATGCACTACTAGAACCAAGTCTGTTTTCGTCTTGGCAACTTGAACCCTTTTTTACTCAGGACTCTAATTAATTAACTAAAAACGGTTTCGCTGCGCTCGGGTGTTGACTGTAGAGTCCCTCGCTTGGTTCTCTTAGTACATAACCTACTATTATTGATTTACACACAGATTTTACAGTAAACAGAAAAAAAATGTGCAGCAACCGGCGCAGCGCGGCAGCCTCGTCACCATAAGTGATTTCTTCCAGGGAACACGCCCAAGCAAAAAGAGACAGAATGGTTGTATGAATAAAATTAACAGTTGAGTTGTTGTATACTTGTATATTTTTCATTTTGATAAAGGAGTGTATGAATTTATACATTAGCTCTACCAAGGCTGGATGATAAATACCCGTGTTTGCCGATTGATGGCACCACTGCCGCAAAATTTATGTGCCATCATGTGTATCTTTACAACAATAACTGTCAAATTTTTTGACAGATTTATCGAGCCGTTTGATTTTGACAGATACTGAAAGTCATGAAGTCGTAATTATTTGCCTTAAGTCCTTTTTCACCACCATAACGGACCCGCTCACACGTCCGCAATCGCCACATCAAAACTGGCCGAATTACGATACGAATTGCTACCTAACTTACTCTCTAAATTTGGCTCCATGAGATTTCTTTTTGTTTCTAAACATAAAAAACCGGACAAATGCGAATCAGGCTCGCACATCGAAGGTTCCGTACAAATCCTGAAAATTTCACTAAATTAGGAAGGAAGTTGTTAAAATCTCTATACTATAACCATTGACAATTTTTTTTTTCACTTTTCTCGTCATACATAGAAAATTACACATTGTTAAAATAGTTAAAAACCTGTTTTAGCATGGCTAATGAAGTTCTTTTATATGATATCTTGCATGATACGATTTACACACATTGAATTTTAAACCCTTTTTATTTTGTGAATATTGAGGCCCTATTTTTTGTGATTCAAGTAAAAATGTACAGTTTTCATATTTATTCTTATATGTGTACTCTGAGACAATGCTTCTCACCAAATTTCATAGTTCTATGTCAACGGGAAGTACCCTGTAGGTTTTGTTTTTTGTGAGTGTCGAAATATGCGATTTTTACGACATAAACTTTTTAAACAATATCTGAGAAGTTTTTCTTTTACACAACTGCAAGAGACTATAGATGTACGTATACAGTTTAAATTTCAACTCGATATCTTTACTCGTTCCCGAGATAAAGAGTCTTGACATACACACAGACAGACAACAAAGTGATCCTATAAGGATTCCGTTTGAGGTACGGAGCCCTAAAAAAATGGCTTGGTGGCAGGCGATTCTCGTCAAACGAAGAAATCATCGCCGAAACAGAGTGCTATTTTGCGGAGTTTCAGAAATCTTATTTTTTGGATGGCTTGAAGAAGTTAGAATATCGCTGGACCAATTGTATCCAGCTAAAATATTATTGCAAAATAATAATAAAACACCGGACAAGTGCGAGTCAGGCTCGCACATTGAGGGTTCCGTACTTCCGTACAAACACGTTGTTAAATTAATTATAAACATGTTTTAGAATGGCAAATGAAGTTCTTAATAATGGTACTTCACTCACTTTGAATTTGTTCAAATCAGGGAATGGATTTGTATGTTTACGATATGACAGATGTGCATCGACAGAAAAAGTGAATACCGCGGGCTAACTTGACGCCAACGCCATCTAGTTTCGATATGAGTAAATACTGAGATTTAAACTGTTGCTTTAAGAATTGATATTGATATAACTTATTTGATTTGATTGCTAAAGTTTGATGTTTTTTTTATATTTATACAATTATACATATAAATTTATATTTGAACATATTTTTAGTTTAGACAGAATTTTGAACCAATTTTTTGTGAATTTTGAGGCCCTATTTTTTGTGATGTACATAAAAATTTACAGTTTTCAGATTTATTCCTATATGTGTACTCTGAAACAATGCTCCTCGCCAAATTTCATAGTTCTATGTCAACGGGAAGTTGTGAGTGCAAAATATGCGGTTTTTTACGACATAAACGGCTCTAACTTTTTTATACGACAACTGAGAAGTTTTTCTTTTACACAACAGCAAGAGTTCGTCGATATACGTATACAGTTTAAATTTCAACTCGATATCTTTACGCATCCCCGAGATAAAGAGTCTCGACATACACACAGACGGACAGACGGACAACAAAGTGATCCTATAAGGGTTCCGTTTTTTCGGTTTGAGGTACGGAACCCTAAAAATAATAATAATTATTTTTGGCTAACACGGGTATTTATCATACAGCCCACGTAGTGTTGGCGCTCGCTCGTGCTGCCTGCCCGCTTGCCAGCTTGCCTGCCTGCCTTCCCGCCCGCCCGGCTCCCTTGCGGCGGCGGCTCAGAACTGCCGGAAATAATACAATATGCATTCAAACTACGCGATTACGATCCATGCAAATACGCCGCTGAATCAGTAAGCAGCATTTTGCGAAAATATGCGAGTGAGTCCACATTACACGCGTCTCTGCGACTCGGTTATTATCAGATCTGTCATAACGTGGCTTTGTGACTTGCACGCGTACAAAAATACTCTGTCTAAAAAGACAGATTAAAATTAAGTCAGTAATTTTTATATCTACCACCAATTACAAATCTTATGCGTTACCGTTAAGTATTTCTCTCCAACAACGTTTCTCTCAGTAAATGAAACATTATTTTGGAACATAAATATTTTTATATTGTTGTTTTTATATTGAGAGGGCACTAGATTGAACATACCCTTTCACTGAACAATAGTAAGAACATAAAAGCTCTCAGTGAACGCTTACAGATCTAAATATAAGTCAAACGTGTGTCGCGTCACAAAGCTGGCTCTAATCTCATATACATTTATTTGCTGAAGGCTTGTGACTTTCAAAGGTTACTTTTTTAGTTACATCACTTTAGTACAGGTACTTGAAGCTTTATGTGTGAGAATATGTGGAACAAAATGTGACGAGTTTTTTTTTCAATATAAAAGCTTTATTCTCTGTCTTTTCACTCAGAATTCGGAAGCAAAAAAGTTATTTAGTTAAACGTAGGATTGACTTTAAATTTCTGTATATCTGTTTGGTTTAACCAACTAAACTTATTATCCTAGGCGTGTTAACATTTAAAAAAAACGAAAGATTGATAGGTGGAGATATTTTTAGAATAGATCAATAATAAAATTACTCCAACAGAGTAATTTTTTGCTAAATCAATGTAATCTCAAAACTGTGCTCTAAACTAGGTATATCCAAAGAATAATAATTCTGGTAGTATAGGCACGTGAAAAACTGAACTTTCACTCGGAAGTGAACCGCTTGTGAACCCGTGGCTTTAACCATTTCTCATAATTCAGTTCTCAGTAATTATCCGAGTGTGTTATCATCTGGCTCATACCATTTGTAGAAAAACTAACCTTTTCCTACGTTTTCAATAAAGACCTCGTTTAACGATTTATGATTGATCTGGATTCGTTACACAAATCTGACTCTTTCAGTTTGTTATTCTATTTTTCTCACTGACACAGTCAGTCTCGGTCAGTCTAGAGCCAACTTTGGTCCGTGATGGATTATTTCGCTTGATTCTAATATTTTTCTTCTTCTGGGGAAGTGCCTACGCTGGCCCCCCTCAGGACCTTTGAACGCGGTCCAAAAACGCGGCCTATATAAATCGCTTGAATTTACTTCTAAAATATACCTTTTCCAGATTTTTGACGCGCCGTCATCGCGGCCCGCGACCAACTACTGCTCGCGAGAGCGCCTGCGAGCCAGCGAATTGTTTAGCCGCGGCGCGGGGGCCTTCGCCCGTCTCTGATGAAGCCTCCACCTGACAAAGAAGCAGTGGTGTTTTGAGAGCTTCGCTCACCGTGAGAAGCTCTCCCTGCCGTTATAAACTCCGTTCTCTATCCGTAACTACTCCAACGTGAAACTTGGTGCTATGATGAACTTTAAACCTAAGTATCTATCTAGAGTAAGTCCAGTGTCCTTATATCTTTGTCTGTCTATGTGTTGTTATAATATCCCTCTGTGTGCTTTTATAATAATTATCTGTATTAAATTCTCTATCAACTATATGAAGTGCTTGTTTCCTTGATAGTGGCTAGTCTGAGCAGGTCTAAGACAAGCGTTTCATTACACATTCGCCGGCGAGAGTTCAATTCGTTTAGTTGGACCAGCATAACGTCACTGAAAACTGCAGTGACATTTCATTTAGTTTATATTATAAACTTATATTATAAATTGAAATGCGTTTGTTTTTCTTTCACGCAGCAACGAAACGACAGATGAAAATTTATTTTAAAAGAGCTTCTCTAAGATTTTGAACTGTAAATATTATGATGAAAGTTTAGAAGACTTGTTGACTTGACTTCGCTGAATTGTTGCGAGTTCCCGCATTCCCACGGATCGGAGCTGACTGGTTAAAATACCTTACCCGAGCAAAATCTGCTGTTTAAATCTATATATATTTTTCTTTTGCCACGTCTTTGTTACGAATTGAAAAATAATAGGACGCCAACTTTTGTTCTAAATAAAAACAGTTATTTTTTTTTAAATACTCAAGATCTGATTACTAGGTGCCTATCATAGGTATTACGTATCGAATGTAAAAGGTATCTTTTCCGATCTACGTACAAAGAGGTGTGCGAAATTGAATACCAAAACATTTGCCTGTTTATTGTGTGCACGTGATGGTTTGCAGTCCCTCTCATTACGCGGAGGTAATTGAGCATATCTCATTGAAACGTATGTGAAAAAGAAGACGAGAGTCACATGTGACAACAAGTGTGTTATAGAAACAGTTGTGTAGTGTTATTTTTTTTTAATTATTTTTAGGGTTTCGTCCCTCAAAAGGTAAAAACGGAACCCTTATAGGATCACTTTGTTGTCCGTCTGTCCGTCTGTGTGTATGTTAAGACTCTTTATCTTGGGAACGCGTAAAGATATCGAGTTGAAATTTAAACTATATACGTAAACCTATGAATTCTTCCAGTTGTGTAAAAGAAAAGCTTATCAGTAGGCTCGATTATGGTTGCACCACTTAAAAGTTCTAAAATTTTAGTGACTGTTTAAATTTAAGTTAATTAGTGAGAAACTGCTATTATGAAAACACCACCTAGTTAAAAATTGAACGATGGCTAACTCTGTTTAGTTCACCTAAAGGAAGTTCATAGATAAAAAAATGTACTTAAAAATATAATGGAAACACACCATCAAGCGACCGGTTTGACGATGATTTTGTTCATTTTTTTGATGTTATCTGTGGCTACGTCGATTTAAAAAGAAAGAAAGAGGTAGTCAGTGTTACAAGTTAATTACCACTTCCACAAATGTATTATTGCTTAAACAATTTTTATAATAGTATTTATTAGGGCTCTATTTTTAACTTCGAACGTATTAATCGTAGGTATACGGAACTTACACAGATTTTATGAAGAATCCGTAAAGTTAATTCTTCCTCCGTACAAGCCCCCTACCCTACACGTCCGAGTCGTACGAAAGTATAATTTTCGAGTTTCGTACACGACCGTACACGGAACTTGTATGAAAACGGCTAGGAAGTATACGCAACTTTACGGATTCTCCATACAATATGGTCAAAATTCCGTATACGTGCGAAGCGTAGCGCGCGTCCAAAAGTGGGTACAAAGTTATAGTCTGCGGAGATTATAACATCAACATCCGTGATAAAAATCTTCGCGTAAGCAAATTTGCAGAATTAGTCGCTAGCTATAGCCTCAAGTTTCACTTTAATGAACCAACTCGTTTAAGTAGTGGCACGTGCATCGATAATATTATTCACAATGTCCGAGGGGGAAATGGTGAGATAATCGAATTAGCACTGTCAGATCATACGGCTCAACTTTTTAAATGTCCCATCAAAAAAAGCTGCCGTATCAAATCCTGGTTTGTCATTAAACGTGATTTTAGCTCTGAAAACAGGAGTAAATTCTATAATTGTATTAGCAGCCTCAGTTTTCAGGATGTCTACGACGACCCAAACCCAAATACGGCCTTTAAAACCTTTTATGATCTATTTCTCCTTTTCTATAACCTATGTTTCCCTGAAATTAAGGTAAAATATTTCCATACCAAAAAGCCAAAATGGGTGTCAAGAGGTATAAAAACATGCGCCAAGAAAAAGATTAGTTTGCTATGGAAGCATAGAACGTCAAAAACTGCCGCAACTAAAGAAGCGTTCAAAACATACTCCCAAAGATTTAAGAAAGTAATCAAACTAACTAAAAAATCGCAAAATAATTATTACATCAAAAATGCTTCAAACAAGTCCAAAGCGACATGGGATATTATAAATAATCAAAAGACATGCTACCCACAAGATACTATATCTCATGTCTGTACTTCTGAAGGTGAAACTCTCACTGATCCTATGAAAGTAGTGAATCATTTTAATGACTACTTTGTAGGTGTAGCACAAAGCAATTCACCCCAATTAAATAATTGCAGTAACAACTGCAAATCACTGGGGAATCAACATCCAGAGTCGCTATTTCTAGCACCGACAATTCCTTTTGATATACTGAAAATAATATGCGGACTTAAAAATACGAATAGCGTAGGTGTAGACGGCGTCACGACCAAAGTGGTCAAAGATGTTTCGATATTTATAGCCCCAGTGCTTAGCTATGTCATTAATACTTGTATGGAACATGGCGTATTTCCAGAACCTCTGAAAACGTCAATAGTAAAACCACTTCACAAGAAAGGTAACAAAAGCCAGGTTGAAAATTATCGCCCCGTTGCTTTAATTCCGATATTTTCTAAAATTGTTGAGAAGGTAATTTTTGGTAAATTATATCATTATTTTGAAAAGCGAAAACTATTTACGGAAAAACAATATGGATTTAGGAAAGGAAAATCTATTAATATGGCCATATTTGATTTTTTGAAAGCAGTAATGACTAATTTAGATAAAAATAAAAAAGCAGTGGCATTATATATGGACATGTCTAAGGCTTTTGATAGAGTTCGTCATGATATTCTCTTGAACAAACTATATAGATATGGAATCAGAGGCAATGCATATGATCTAATTAAATCATATTTGGAAAACAGATTCCAGATAACACAAATTAACAGAATGTGTCCAAATACTGCGACTATGATGACATATAAATCAAATGCAAAACTAATCCAATATGGTGTTCCTCAGGGCAGTGTTTTAGGCCCTTTATTATTTTTAATTTATATTAATGACTTCCCAAACGCTATTGACCACCAAATGACATTATTTGCTGACGACAGCACTATTTTATTTATAAAAAACAAACATGACGAATTAGAATCTGACATAAAATCTACCTTGACATCGCTTTTGAATTGGTTAAATAATAATAATTTAAATATTAATTTTGACAAAACTCATTTAATGGACTTTAAAATAAAACAAAATAATTTGCCGAAATTGGACATAAATTATGAAGGTCACAAGGTTATTGACGTGGAACATACACGATTCCTAGGTTTGACAATCGACAATAAACTGACCTGGACAACTCACGTTGACAATGTTTCTAAAAGGTTACACAAATTTGCTTATGCACTTTTTCATCTTAGAAAAGTAGTCAATGAAGACGCTTTGCTAACGGCTTACTACGGACATGTCGCGTCAATACTCCGTTACGGGGTAATGTTTTGGGGTAATTCTGTAGACCGCCTAAAAGTTTTTAGAGCCCAAAAACGCTGTATACGGTCGATTTGCGGAATAAAAAAAAAAGATTCGTGTAAAAAACATTTCATACGGTTAAAAATCTTAACATTACCCTGCCTGTACATTGGTGATATTGCCATGTTCGTAAAATCCCGCCCTGAGCTCTTTAGAATGTGGCCTGTTGGAGGTAGACATGAGGGTAATGTGTATTGTTTACCATCAAAAACTGCTTTTCTTAATAAAAGTGTGTTCTGCATGGCATCTATCATTTATAACAGGATACCTAAAGTCATTCGATGCAAACAGGACTTAAATATATTTAAGAGCCATTTAAACAGTTTATTAGTTGATAAAGCCTATTATAATGTAAATGAGTTTTTAAATGACAAGACTTTGAATGACTATAAATTGAAATTATAATACGTATCCTGACATTATTAATTCTGACATATACTCGTATAATTAAATTCATTTGACATTTGTTTTAACCTTACCATGTAAACGTCTGTACGCCTATTTAAGGTAGAAACTAGAGAACATCATATTAAATTTAAGATCTTTGTATAATTTTACCTAGTTTTACAGACAAATAAATCATTGTTTCATCATTGTTTCATCATTAAAAGCGTTCTCAACTCAAAAATCATACCCCAGGGGCATCGTTTTTGACTTTCGTATTGGCTTACCATTTTGGCTCGGACGTATACAAAATATGTATGGAGAAGGCAATGACGTAAACGTAACTTTACAGATTTTTTATACGATCAGCTGTTGAAGTTTCGTATACGTACAAGCCGTTCAAAGAACAGATATAGAGTCTCAGGGACATTATTTTTGACGTAAGTATATGAAACTTGTATGGAGAAGGCTAGGTCATAATACCTACGCAATATTGCGGATTTTTCATACTATCTGTCAAAGTTAATCCTTATACATTTGAAAATCAGAAATAGAGCCACTGAAAGCGTTCAACGTAAGCGCACAAATGGTTTTTTTAGTAGAACAACTATCCGTCAATAGGATTTTAGCTCTGGGTAACTTAATGTTGTTGTTAATCATAAACGTATGAAATGCGTAATTTCAAAAAATATTCATTTCCGCGATATAAAACTTTACGAAGATCGTTTGTATATCGTATTTCATCACATTCAAAACAAAACAACAACGTAAAATACCGGTACAAAAGTAAAGCCGTGTTTTTTTTTTAATTCATATTGTGGCAACACTCGCACTATTATTTTACAAAACAATGGTTTTGTTTTATTTAATATTTCGTTTTGCTACTCAGCTTACGGTAAATAATAGACCTGCCAGCGTAAAACATGAATAAAGAGGAGCTTAAGGCTTTATCACACTTATTGCTGTGGCGGACAAGGAATATATTTATACGAATTAATCGTAATCGATCGTGACAAGACAAGAATGCAGAGCCGTGTACTATACACGGCTTTTTGAGCAGTTTCTAAGCGAAACAGGCTGTAAAATAGGTAGCTATTCGCTTATTATTTATGGAAAATTCAGACTCCTATTGTCATCTTGTTTCAAGGAAAAGAATCTTTTCTCAAAACTTAAAAAGTAGTAAGCATATTAATGTTGTTTATATTTTCAGATCAGCAGCTGAGCTAATGATTAAAGCATTGAAAACACCAACAACAGTACTCGGACAAACCATGAGAAGGCAAACTCCCTGAATATGTGAAATTGCAGAATATGTGTTAAAACTTCAGACAACCTAACCCTCACGCAGCTGTTATGTGAGCTTGCCAGGATTGGGTTTTGCCCAGCTCCTAGCTAACTTCACAGCTGTCATAATGTAACCTCTACAGAGATTTCATAAACTTGATGTCTTGTCAACTTTGATGTAATTCATTAATAAAATAACATGAACTTATAAGATGTTGATTTTATAATATTGGCGACGATTTAACGATTTTAAAATGGATGCGAACCAATTTCGCGAGTTTATGAAACAGCAACAACAACTAACGGAAGTAGTGCGTATGTTAGCATTGCAACAAACAGAACGAACACCATCGACATCAACAAACGTCAACGATGATCTTAGTCGGAAGATAAGTAATTTTTCAAATGATAAATTTAATCCTGAAACAACTTCGATAAACGACTTCATAGAATATTTCGAGGCCAAGTGCAATATTTATGGAAGCGAGTACAAGAAAATTCAAAAAGACCTACTCGTCACATGTCTACCACCTGAAATATTTCACAAAATCAAAACGTCATTCATGAACACTTTCGAAAAACGCTCATATGTTGAAATTAAAGCAAAACTATACAGTTTTTACTCGTCGAAAACAACTCGTTATAAATCATTGACAGAGTTTTGGAATTGCACAAGGAAAGAAGGTGAGTCAATGGAAACCTACGCTAACAAAATAATAGAACTTAGCAAAGATTGTGGTTACGAAGGGCAATTTTTAGAACGTCAGCTACGTGACCGTTTTGCTACTGGCCTCAACCACGAGTCATTAGAAATAGATCTAAAACAGAAATGGCCAGAATTGCAAGGTCGAGACAGCGATGGAAACATAATAGAAGTAACATTCGAGCAGATTTTTGCAATTTCACAATCTAGAGAGCTTGCGGAAAACGATAACGCTAACAATAATATAACAGTACAACGTATCAAAGACAGAAATCTAAACAAATCTCCCACAAATAACTACAAACAACGGGTTCTTACAAAGGATCAATGCAAAAGATGCGGAAAGACAGACAAACATGATATAACGGATTGCAAAGCAAAAAATTACATCTGCAAAGCATGCAATATGAGAGGCCATTTTGAAAGCTGTTGTTTAAAAACAGGCAGAGCATACATATCTTTCAGACAGAGTCCGTCAAGATCTTTTAGAAAGAGAAATGTCAACAATGTTCTGTCAACAAGAAAGGACAATGCAGGAACAACCACATATCCAAGAAGCAGCTCATCTGACGACGACAGCGAATATGATTCAAATGTTCATAAAATTAATGCTAACACCATGAGATGCAAAAAAATTGACGCTCATATAAATGGGTTCGTATGTACCATGGACTGGGACCCAGGTTCAATTTATTCAATTATCAGTACGGCTTTTTGGAAGAAAATCGGATCACCCGAATTAACAGCAGGACCAAAATTACGTGCCTACGGCGACCATAAACTAAAGCCTAAAGGTCTTACAGATGTTAGAGTGGAAGTACAAGGAGTACAGAAGATTTTACCCGTGGTTGTAATAAAAAACGCCAACCCTATGCTATTTGGACTACAATGGAGTGAAATGTTCAACATGACTTTCCCTAACTCAGTCTACTCAGTTAAAACTCAAGTAATGTCACTTAAACAAATCATTGACGGAAACAAAGAACTCTTTAACGACAAGTTAGGAGAAGTAAAGAATTATGAGGTGAACATTCATATCAAACCTGGAACTGTACCGAAACATTTACCAGCACGACCGATTAAGTTCAGTATTCGAAATAATGTTGAAGCTGAACTCGAACGACTTATAAACGAGGGAATTATTGAAAAAATTGACCCCAATCAAACACCAATAGAATGGGCTACACCAACTGTAAACGTTGTTAAACCAAATGGGACAATAAGAATCTGTGGTGATTATCGTACCACCATAAACCCGGTGCTAGTAACACATACACATCCAGTACCTCAGTTCGATCACTTGAGACAACGGCTTGCTAACGGAGAGAAATATTCAAAAATTGATTTAAAGGATGCATACCTACAATTTAAATTAGCACCGGAATCAAAAAAATATTTGACAATAGCAACCCACAAAGGTTATTATAAATATAATAGAATGCCTTTCGGAATAACAACAGCGCCAGCTATTTTTCAACATTATCTCGAGAAAGTATTAGACAACATCTCCAACACAGCAATCTATTTCGATGACATAGCTATCACTGGACAAAATGACGAAGAACACCTGAAAACATTAGCAGAAGTTATGAATAGACTCAACAAAGCTGGAATGAAAGTGAACCTTAAAAAGTGCACTTTTCTTCAAAATGAAATCGAATACCTTGGACATACAATTAGCAAATCTGGAGTTAAGCCCACTAAATCTAAAATGGACGCTATTCTCAATGCACCACCACCTGAAAACGTTAAAGAATTAAGATCTTTTTTAGGATTAGTTAATTTTTACGAACGATTCATACCGCATCTACATAGTATATGTGCAGAATTACACAGCTTGACTGGACATAGACAAAAATGGAAATGGACGAACAACAAAAACACAATTTTTGAAAAAACTAAAGAGGCAATTACAAGGTCTAAACCTCTTATATCCTATAATGAAGAACTACCTCTATTTCTAGCATGTGACGCTTCAGAAAAAGGAATTGGGGCTGTCCTGTATCACAAAATCAACGAAACTAAAAGACCAATAGCATTTGCATCGAGGAAATTAAAACAAGCGGAAAGCAATTATTCCGTCATAGATCGAGAAGCTCTTGCAATATTTTTTGGAATAACAAAATTTGATCAGTTTCTACGGGGAGCAAAATTCACACTGGTAACAGATCATAAACCACTTATACATCTACTTGGGACTAATCGAAATCTACCCAAGTTAGTCAACAATAGACTTGTTCGATGGGCTCTGGTGATTGGTAGTTACAATTACGACATAAAATATACAAAAGGTGAAAACAACATACTCGCTGATCCTCTATCAAGACTTCCCAATCCTAACGAACAACCATCCAAAGCAGAATCCTCTGTCAACAAAATTATTCAAAAAATTACTGAGACTATGATAAACGAAATAGCTATTAACGAAGAAACTATCAAAGACCAAACCAAAAAGGATACGACTCTACTAAAAATCATTCAACACATTAGAACAAATTGGAGATCATATAGATACGATGAACATTCTTTACAAGCATTTTTCAAAAAACGTAACGAGTTATCGGTAGAGAACGACATCTTGATGTGGCAAGGTAGGATAATCATACCGGCCTCTATGAGAAAATTAACACTGAAATACCTTCATAGAGGACATCCAGGGATATCAGCCATGAGGGCACTTGCAAGGTTCTATATATGGTGGCCATCACTTGAAGAAGATATTGACAATTACGTCAAAATGTGTAAAGGTTGTCAAGAGAACAGACCAAACAACCCAGAATTACCAATATTTTCTTGGTCGATTCCAAACAACGTATGGGAAAGGATACATATTGATTTCGCAGGACCTTTTCTTGGCAAATATTGGTTGGTTCTTTGCGATGCTTTATCTAAATGGATAGAAGTAAAACCAATGAACAAGACAACAACAGATAAACTGTGTGAGGAACTAGAAGACATTTTTACAACCTTTGGCTTGCCCCAAATAATAGTATCTGATAATGGACCACAATTCATATCAGAAGTATTCAGAACATATTGTAAAAGGAGAGGCATCGTTCACATAAGATCATCTCCATATCATCCACGTACCAATGGGTTAGCTGAGCGTTTAGTGCGTACATTCAAAACAAGGATGTCCAGTGAACATAACATGAATAACGACTTAACAGAAAGACTCAGGAGTTTCTTATTCACCTATAGAAACACACCACACAACACTACCCTTAAATCTCCAGCTCAAATGATGTTTGGTAGGCAACTAAACTGTATATTAGACAATGCCCGCCCAAACACGAGAAAAATGCTTCAAAACAAAGAAGTTAAAGCCAACATCCTGGCAGAACAGTCCCCAAATTACCGTCCGGGAAGTAAAGTTTTTGTTCGAACAAAGGAAGAGGCAAAATGGAAACCAGCAACTATTGAGAAAAGAACTCATAAATATTCATATGTGATAAAAACACCTGAAGGAATTTTAAGAAGGAGGCACGCCGATCACATAAGGCCAAATAACACTCAGCAGTCTCCACAAACTGAGTCAACACCTTTTCAGACACCTCGAACAAATTCACCTCAGACGCAACCTTCAACTGTACCAGACCCGGACCCGACTGTAGCAATACCTCCCGCAACACCATCCGTAACACCTCCCGCAACACACAGAAGTATGAGAAACATCAAGCCACCTCGCCGTCTCATCGAAGAGATGTGAATGGGGAGGAATGTCATAATGTAACCTCTACAGAGATTTCATAAACTTGATGTCTTGTCAACTTTGATGTAATTCATTAATAAAATAACATGAACTTATAAGATGTTGATTTTATAATATTAGCTATATAGCTAAGAAGTTTGATTTAGCCTAAAAAAGTCCTTAATTATTGTATAAATAGACCGAGTCATACAACTAGGTAGCTGTTATGTTCGGCTGGTACACTTATCCCTACCAAGCTATGTTAGAGTTATGGATAACCTAAATCCTCACACAGATGCTATGTGAGCTTCAGGATTGGGAGCCTGTAGTAACATCACATGTGCCAAGTTTTGTGATTCAACATAATATATGATGCTATACTTTACATTTTATTATTAATTGTAAATAAGTGGTTGTTTTGTTACATTCTACTAATTGATATAAATATATAATATTGTAACCTGACTTGTAAATAAGACACAAAATAAATGAATCAATCACTATCAATCTAATTGCGGTTGAAACGGACCTATTTTGTTGTTCTCTGAACGAATTCACAAAAATAGCTTGGTATATATTATGTTATGGCAACAGAGATTAATAATGTTGTTGAGATTATAAGTAGTACCTAATAATATGTTGTGGTTGTAAATAGTATTTATTTAAGATTTTTGTTTTCTAATTGTTAGCTGCACTATCGCATTAGGTTAAACCTGTAAAGATATGTGTATTGTGGAAATAAATGAAATGAATTTGAATATTATCGAAGAAAACATTTTATAATTTACGTGGCCTTCTTATGATATCTAGTATTAAGATAGGTTCTTAAATCTCTTACTCGACTGTTATTTGTTAAGCTTACTAAAAATACTCAAATATCTTTGTACCTGAATATTAAAATAACTACCTTTGTCAAGTGATAGGTAAAATAAAGCTGATGGGTAATTGAATGACTTTATTTTTGTATTGAATTAAATCTTTTCTTATTTCTTTCTGTTGTTTTGCTCTGCCCTGCCAAGGAAAAATGCAAACCACAATGTAATCAATAGTCTATCATATATTTCACCTCGGTTGTAATATGTATCATACATGCACTTGGTGGCAATTTGATATCAACTAGGTAATTTAGCCGATATAACAATCTGTATCTTCCTCATCTCATTACGGCTGACTTCTTGGTTGAAGTCAGGACACGATGATCAAATTAGGGTGATGATTACATAATATTTGGGGCCAACTATTTCCAAGTCTTGTTAGTCATCAAAGGTATCTGAAAATTAAATTAATAGATCAAAATAGACATTTCATAGATATAGATATTTTTGCTTTGTCTGAAACTAGATTTAAAAAAGCTGTGAGAGGTAGCTTTACTAAAATAAAATACTTGGTTTATATTTGTTTAAATATGGTATAATTACTTTCAAAATTACTACTGAAATATATTTATGTATGTACTTAGAAAACCACGCCAGCAAAGACACTTGCTATTTAGTAAATGGTGGATAATGTAGTTGGCGGCACATTTATTAATGTATTTGGTTAATTGTTTTCTTGTAATGTAAATTGTGCTATTGTTTGTTATCCCAAATAAATAAAATAAAATGTGTATAACTACTACATAATTATTTGAAACATAGAGTGTACAACCAAAATGTACAAAACCTGACCTGATAGGGTTCTCTGTATGTAGAACAAACAAGTTACTAGAACATGGGCACCGAATAACAACTTATAAAATGCAAGCAATAAATAATGATCATAATACAGTTATTACCCTAGTGCAATATTTCACTATTCTCACTGATAAAGGCTGAATGAAACTTCTTAGCGGCTGTGGATTTAGCTGAAAGCTATGTGAAACCCAATCCTCATGCTGCTTTTAGGCTGACTGAGGTCAGGATTGGGTTTTGGGCTTCTTGTAGCATATTTCACAACAGCCAAGAAGTTCTAGGGTCCTAGGTATGTTTTAGCAAATAGGGTTTTTAGTTTGTCTAAAGCACATTTCTACTGTCATAGGCAAGTCCACAGAAAAAAAATTATTGACATAGGCCTCCCCTAGAGATATCCAATAATACTAGATGGAAGTGGCTTACATCTAGTACAATCATGCGGTCTTGATAACATCTGTCCACTTTGACATCCTACTCTGCACTAATGCTCTTGCCGCATTGTGATTTTCATTTGAGAACTTCTTGACTCCGTCAGTTGCCCAACTATCGGCCCTGCCCACAGCTAATTCAACTTGTCACTCCACGGAGCTATATTACTTTTGTTCGCAGATCCTCATTTCTAATTGGATTTCATGGATAGCTTATCATAATTAAATAACTACTACCTATTAATACATTCCATCCATCCATCAGCCATTATAACGTCCACTGCTAGACATAAGTCTCCCCTATGGATCTCCAATAAGATCGGTTGGAAGCGGCTTGCATCGTATGTGATCCTACGGATTATTAAATCGTATGGACAGAAATGTAACTAGGTCAATATATTACCTTTGCTTACCACAAAAGTCAGTCCTTTCTTTGTTTCAACAAAAATGTGGTCGGTAAGATGCGGTGGATTAATTTGACTCGTCAAGTCCAGCATCATTCTAGTTTGTGCTGAAAATAATTATAAGACAGTTTCAAAATTTTTTGTGATCGCGACTCACATAAAATCTAACTAATCAATATTTATAGGAACACCATCAGCTATGTTGAATGTAACTAAGTACATTTAATTGGAGAAAAACGCAGCATTTCTTCTTTATAACTTACTTTTGAGCTTAATTATTTTTAAACACCATCTAATTCGGTACTGGTTAAAAACATAACCTCAATTCATTAAAAATCCTAAAGATGACGTATGACAGCTCTAATATTGTGCTACCATAATACCAAAATCGCCTAATTTTCTAAATGTAGTTAGATTTAGTTGGTTTTCGTTCATTCGATTTAAAATTTGATTTTGACAGTTCTAATTTGGTCTCCCCATAATAGCTTTAGGATTTTTAGAAAATTAGAGGATTTTAAGTCGGTTAGCTAGTTAGATGGTGACACCATAATCGAGCCTAGTAACCGTATAAAAATGTTAGAGCCGTTTATGTCGTAAAAAAACGCATATTTCAACGCTCTTAAAAATCAAAACCTACAGGGTACTTCCCGTTGACATAGAACTATGAAATTTGGCGAAGAGCATTGTCTCAGAGTACATATATAGGAATAAATCTGAAAACTGTACTTGTTTATTTAAATCACATAAAAATAGGGCCTTAAAATTTACAAAATCTGGGTACAAAATTCAAAGTAAGTAAATCATATCATGTAAGGTATCATATAAAATAACTTTAGTAATATAACCGAGATAAAGAGTCTTGACATACACACAGACAGACAGACGGACAACAAAGTGATCCTATAAGGGTTCCGTAGAAACACGTTATTAAAATAATTAAAAAACTGTTTTAGTATGTGCTAATGAAGTTCTTTTATATGATACCTTACATGATACGATTTACTCACTTTAAATTTTGAACCCATGTTTTGTGAATTTAGAGGCCCTATTTTTTTTGTGATTTAAATAAATATGTACAGTTTTCAGATTTATTCCTATATATGTGCTCTAAGACGAAGCTTCTCGCCAAATTTCATAGTTCTATGTCAACGGGAAGTACCCTGTAGGTTTTGATTTTTGTGAGTGCGAAATATGCGGTTCTTACGACATAAACGGCTCTAACTTTTTTAAATGATAACTGAGACGTTTTTCTTTTACACAACTGCAAGAGACTATAGATATACGTATACAGTTTCAATTTCAACTCGATATCTTTATGCGTTCCCGAGATAGAGTCGTGACAAACACACAGATGGACAGACGGACAACAAAGTGATCCTATAAGGGTTCCGTTTTTGCCATTTGAGGTACCTAACCCTAAAAAAACCGGACAAGTGCGAGTCAGGCTCGCACATCGAGGGTTTCGTACAAACACATTGTTAAAATAATTAAAAACTTGTTTTAGCATGTGCTAATGAAGTTCTTTTATATGACACCTCTCATGATACGATTTACTCACTTTGAATTTTGACCCCATATTTTGTGAATTTCGAGGCCCTATTTTTTATGATGTAAATAAAAATGTACAGTTTTTAGATTTATTCCTATATGTGTACTCTAAGACAATGCTTCTCGCCAAATTTCATAGTTCTGTATCAACGGGAAGTACCCTGCAGGTTTTGATTTTTGTGAGTGTCTAAATATGCGTTATTTACGTCAAAAACGACTCTAACTTTTTTAAACGACGACTGAGAAGTTTTTCTTTTACACAACAGCAAGAGTTCATTGATATACGTATACAGTTTAAATTTCAACTCGATATCTTTACGCGTTCTCGAGATAAAGAGTCTTGACATACACACAGACGGACAGACGGTCAGACGGACAACAAAGTGATCCTATAAGGGTCCCGTTTTTTCCTTTTGAGGTACGGAACCCTAAAAATGAGCGCAAACGATCGGTTGCTGAGACCCGTAAATTACAGTTTAAATAAGAGTTAGCGTCTAATCTAAAATTATCTCTTCAATTATGGTTACAAAATTAAATGTCCTCGGATTATTAAAATAGGCGCTTAATCTTTCAACAAATATGAGTGAAACAGGCGCTAGACGAAAATAATTCTTTCGTAGAAATGGTTCCCAACTGATCGTGGAATTAAAATCTGTTCCATCGAGCCTCCGCGCCGAGCTTAGCGCGCTCAAAAGTATCTCATATTTTTAAACCTGAATGATTTTGATTTCCAGCTCCACCGCATACTGGCCTCTACGTGAAGCGCACAAGGTCTATAAACGTCTCGGGGCCGTGTTTGGCAAGTTTATGAAGTTCCATTTATGTCGGAGCTTTCGATTTTGAGAAGCTTTTAGTTTAGCTCGATAAGTGAGATCGGCGGCGTCGCATCGGTCTCGGGTCGCGTTCAAATATAATCAAATCGAACTTTTCCTTGTCGACGTCGATCATTGAAATTTCCAATTACGTTTTTGTTTGCAGAGGATCGTCGCTGTAAATTAAAATACTGGAATAAATGAGAATCCGATTACTGAACCTGTGACTCGTGTAACGTTTTATTCGTGTAACATATCAAATGTTATCGCAGGACTTCGATCCCGGCGGCGCGCGGCGGCCGGCGGAATCATTTACTTTTTATTTTTCGAGCTCGAGTTCGCTCGAGAGACCAATTTAAGAGTATTATCAGGGTACTTAGAAATATTAGAAGACTTTTTCATTTTGAATTTAGAATTCATTATAATGAGTACAAGAATAGGTATCTCGGTGGCTAAGAGAGAAATTTCTTGGAATTTGTCTTCTCGCACGGTGAGACAGACCTGTTGCGTTGTAAGGTTTAAAAATAATTTTACAGTCATTTCATAAAACAATCGGGTAAGTTAGGAGTAGTAGAGTAATGTGGTCCACAATTCAGGCTAATTGAAGCTTGTAGAGTTCAAATAACTTCTAGAACTTAAAAGTACTAGATAGGTATACAAGTAGGCTTCTTAATGTGGTCATTCTTTAATGTTAATCTAAGTATGCACTCTAAGGTAGGCACTAGTTTATTACACCTTATTGTGAGATCAATCGCTTACGAGCTGCGTTTTCACGATAACGGTAATGATCTTTTCAAAAAATACTAAGGTACAATAAAAGCACTAACAATTCTTAAAAACAAATACAATCAGAAAGTTCGAGAGCAACCCATAAATCTTGGATCTCGAGGTGATACCACACTCTCTTTGAGAGAGAAACTTGTAATTACCTAAGTCTAAGTTAATGAAACTGCATTCAGTTAATGCGACATTGCAGGACCCCCTCCTCCCCATTTCCTCCCATCTCTCTCCCCCCCTCGTAGCGCCGTCTCCGAATAAAGTTCGTAAGTCGCGCGGCGTCTTGAGCTGACGCTTTGTTTCAGGAAATTAAATTCCTTTCGCTAGTCCTGCTTATTTTGTGGCTGCGTTTAATCAAAGGTTAAGTAAAACTAACAACGCGTACTGTACTTATATGAAACTAGCAATAAGCTGTATCTACCCAAAGCTGGGTATTTTACAAGTTTGTTTACTTGCACTTTACTGCACCGCACCGTCATAAATCTTACATTGTGGTGCGAGCAGCTCTGAGATGGTTACTTTATGGAAACACCAAGAGTACTTTAACACATAAAATTGCTGTATAGAGTTACTAGTAGTTTAGCTGTAGATTAGAGATTAGTATACAATAATTTACATGTTCAAACTTTCGTGCATCGCTATTGCCGCTGATACAAGAGCCATCAAAAACTAGGTGTAGTCCGCGCCATAAAGTTGGTAGAGGTAAAGTTAGCTACAAGCTGCACAATATCCAATCCTGACTGAAGCTCACATAAAGCCGCACGTTGATTGGTTATTTCACAGCTTGTAGCTAACTTCACATCCTTCAACTTGTTTGGCGCGGCCAATAACGTTGATCCTCTACTGCAGAGTTTGTAGTCAAGAAAGATAAATGAACTGTGTCCATCCCGACATGACTCTGTCCGACATACTTGTGATACATACATGTGATACATGTGTCAAAAGATATAAACTATTACTTAGTCACGCAAAACTCTATCAATATAATATATTGATGCGTTGGCTCTGCGCATAACTTCCCATCCGTCGACTTGTGTGGCGCTTAGTATACTATTGAAAACATTACCCTATTATGGGCAGTTGAGTATTGAATCGAGACAGCAATCGATTTAAAAATAACAAAAGAACAAACGGCTTACTGTCTAAACGGTGTTGAGTGGATGATGGAGGTGGCGCGTGGTCCGGCTCGGGGCGCGCGACGCGGGCGATCGCGGGGGGCCGACTCCGACCGCCGCGGAGGCTCTGTGTAATCACGTTCGTAACGCTTCACTCATTGCTGGAAACTTTGTCCAATTTGCTTAGTGATAAAATTCACTTCATAACGGTATTACTGGAGATTACCTTTATAACTCGCGATTCTACTTTCTGCTGCGTTGTAAAGTAATTTGCCTCAGATTATTCGAAAGTCATTTGGATAAATACTGAGATCACTTCGTAACAACATCAAAACCTAGGCAGTGTTTTGCTGAATATAGGTTTACTGTATATACCTTTATCTTATATGATCGATTTCGTCATCGATCGATCATTCGATCGATCGAATTAAGTATAACATCCTGTATAATCCCGAATCTGCATACAGTGGCCACGAACACTGTGAAATATTCGTTTCCTGTCTGATGAGCCTTTTTGCTTCCAAAAAACCTAAGCTAACGACGTACCTATCTCGCATATTTGTTATCATTTCATATACGTATACGTTTGGCTGCATACTACCTGATGTTAAGCAGTTAAACGGTCTAGCTAGAGTGTAGCACGCTTACCTAGAAGATACCTTTTTACTCTAGATTTGAAGATATCTATTTCATTGCAGAGGCAATATACCTACATTCGTATACATACCACATCTCAAAACACTTTCCTCTGGGCAGTCCAATGAAAACATACGGTCGTTTATCGTCATTTGTAGACGAGAAGGACTGCAGGCCGCAGATCGTGTCGTGGCGCCGAAGGCCGTCCAGTGTCTCCAGAAATTGCTTTCTTGTTATGCCTATTAATTTTTCGCGAAGTAAAAAGTGTTTTGCAAATTAGTTTCGGCCAAATTTATTAAGGCCCTAACATCGGGCGAGTTTGCGAAGAACTTGTTGTCGGCTCGTTTTATTAATTACTTGTTTTATATTTTACGGAAGGACAAAATTAATGCTAATACAGAACGTGGCCGAAATTGGAACGGAAAATGAGCCGAATTTTATTGGCGAGAATTTTCTCGCAAAAACGAAATACCGAGATAAGGTGAGCCTGTTGTATCAGAGCTTATCCGAGAATAAAGGTTATTTTCAGCTGCGTTGGAGAACTCAACACATGAGGTTTCTCGTATAAATTCACGTCGCTCTGTTTATTACTCTGTAGTTGTTATTTATACATCACGTACTGGGAATAGAATTTTCTTCAATGATATGACTGAAAATAATTTACTGGTACCTTAATGACTACTATTAGTAAATAAATTATAATACACAATATTCAACGCAGAAAGCAGCAAAAACAAGTTAGGGCCCGAGCCTAGCTAACAAAGATGAATGTAGGCGACATTTTCATTATGATATCGAGTGTCTGCGACCGAGACACAGAATACGTGCTACATCAGTCGCTCCCATCAAAGGGTATATTGGTTTTCGATGTAGGACGCTCTAGAAACTTTGAATTATTGAGTTTGGTAAAACTTAGTGGAAAATACAGAGTATATTTGAACAGCGACACGAAAACTCAACTAACGAGTTGGATGATTATATTAGGAGTACCGTTAGGAAGTCATAGTGGCCTAACAACATCGGATAATCTACGCGGCTCAATAAATAAATAAGCTAATTGAAATGAATAATAAAAAAATGTATAAATAACAGTACCTAATACCGACTTTATAAAGTGCTACGTTAATTTTTTACTTCTGTAATGGTTTTTAAATAAATAAAAATATGTAGGTATTACACAAATTAAGATTACATACATTACCTACATTCATCTTTGTGCTATATTTACTATAATGCCTATTACTAATGCCTTCCTGTCCTTTGATTTTGCTGCGCCCGACGGGGTCTATCTGTGGGGTCCATATAGCACTTAGTACCCAAAATGTATTTTTTGGAAGCAGAATAAATGAATTACGAATTACTACTTTGAGGGCTTATGTACAGATTTTTACATTACTTGGCTTGGCGGTGCAGAAAACAATCATGAGTATTCGTGAGGCAACAAAAATAAAGTCTATGACGTATGTGTACAACTGTAGAAGTATTCACCAACCGACAACCGTACTGAACCAGCGCGTGGTGGATGTGACCTAATTGCTTTATCTTAGCCAATAAAGCCAGTACAGGACATGGAAAATAAGTGTTGCTAAAATGTTGGTTGACATTTTGCGAAACATTACTTTTACGGCTAATAAAATGTAAGTATTTTCGTCGCAATAACGAGGTCGTTATTAATCACGAGTAGGTTACGCTGTACCGTGTATTAACGAGGCCCATTTGGTGTTGTATTCTCCTATTATCTAGAGCCTGGAACATTTTCGCTTCTAAGACGAAATATAAACACCTAATCTGGGCGTCCTCCGCTAAGCTCCGCAATTTTTCTATTTGATGACCTTTTGTTCCGCAGTTCAGCCAAAGCGTCCAACAAACGAAATGATTAATATCGTTAATATTTAAGAGGCCTCGTCTCGCCATATTTCTGGCTCAAGCGCGACGTTACTCTTGTTAGGGTCGACCATTAAACTGAACAGCGAGCCGAATGCCTCCGCCGCGTGCCGCGCAATTAATTGGAAGCAACGGGCGGTCTTAACTGCGATCTAATGCAGATTGGAACCGCCCGGCGCTGTCTCCACTGCGCCCGCGCGCGGTGCCGCTGCCGGCGGGCGGGCGACCCGTTTACAATACGGACTGGCCGGCGGACGAAAGCGGCTTACACATCAAACCAAATTTTAAGTTGTTGTTGCTAGCCTGTCATGTCCCACTGCTGGGCAAAGGCCTCCCCCCGATCTTTCCAGATTTGACGGTTTTGTGCTATACCCAACAAGCAAAATAGTTGAATAAGGAAACATTTACTCGACTAAACATCGAATAGTTGTTGAATAGTAGCTACATAAGTACAAAATTGTGCAGTAAAAGTGTTTATGTTATATCTTTTAGTGCAAATCGTATAGAAGTGCCTGTATCTGGCTTATGTCACAAATAAATGCTATACAAGGGCTATAATAGTGGTCGATTTACTATTTAATGTGTAAAAAAAGCTTTTATACGACAATTACTTGACATACTTTTTATTCAGCAAATTTGTCGAATACTAGCTACCTGGTGATTAAATAGCAACGTAGTTTCTTTTATAACACGGTAAAAACACAAGTCGA
Source organism: Hypomecis punctinalis (assembly GCA_949316475.1). Classification (NCBI taxonomy): domain Eukaryota; kingdom Metazoa; phylum Arthropoda; class Insecta; order Lepidoptera; family Geometridae; genus Hypomecis; species Hypomecis punctinalis. Next base: position 192,175 of record OX438807.1, read on the forward strand.
ATTATAGTTTTCCAATTACAGTTACAGAACCTCAAGTGTAACAATTTTATTAAAGCACTTTTATTCTATAAAATATTGAGTAAAACAGTTTTTGGCACTTTTATTGCTCAAAAACCCAAAACATGGCTGCATATGAATGCAACGCAGTCACATTTATTCGACGAATAGTCGAGTTAGTATGATCAACAAATTTATTAGTGTTCGCGTAATGGCTCCCTAGTAGCATATTAATAAAATTAAATGGAATTTATAACATATGTGTTCTAATTTAAAATGGAATAACAGTGCAAATTTGGCGTTTAACAAACAAAAATGTCGAATTGTAGCAAATTAGCAGCGTTTACTTCACTCTATTGCTGATTAGTGGCAACATAAACACTTCAACTCTATCAATAAGGGGTACAGTTGCAGCTATATTGCTTTTACTGCACTAAATTGGGATCGTTTTGCTTTTATTCGATGTTTATTCCACAAAACATTCGTCCTATTTACACAGTTACTGCACTTCTACAGCACTTTTTAGTGCTATAATCTGCGCATTTTTCGCGTTGTATAAACGTTGACTCGACGTTTATAGCACTAATTATGGGACTTTTATAGAACTAAACAGTAAAACCAAAACGTCGCCGCGACTGTTATAGCATAACTTTTTGCTAGTTGGGTAGTGTACCAGTTGTTATCAAATGGTAGGTCGAGTCAAAAATGAAATAAATATCATTTTAACTACCGACATAGGCATAGTTAACAATTTCCAAGTTCTGAACAACATTAAACATTACTCTGACCACATTCTTCTTTCACGAGCATCAAAAGCGCGAGAAGCAAATGAAGAACGACACTTGTCAAATGTACATAATAGTAGTGTAAATTTTACTTAGGCGTAAAAGTTTACTAAACAAGACCTCTTACCTCTAAATGCTTTCTGATATTTTAGTTGTTTCAGTTTTATATTCTTGTGTAATATAATGTCAGTAATTTTTTGCAGGGATTGTTATTCGATTTATCATATAAAGTAGTAATGTAATTTGTTATTTAGTAGTTTTATTACTCAAATCACAGAATAGGCCCTATTACACAGGCCACAGAAGGAGCCTCATCATGCAAACCTAGACTTAAAAATGTGAAAAATACAATTTTTATCATAGACAACTTTTGAGTGAACTTGCCACTTGAAATAAGGATTTTAAAATACATGATGAAAAGAATCGATTCCTAAATTGATTCGAGTCTAGGATGACGTCATGTCTTATCACATGATAAGTCTGACTGGCTGAAATTTCGATTAATCTATTCACATCTTGACTCTTTTTAATAGGTGGACTTATGTAATTATAAATACGTTTTAATCGTTCATTCCAGAAGTTATTAACAAAAGTCAATAACAACATTAAATAACTGCTGGCAGCCTTAAATACCACTGAATTCGATCTTTTCTCTTCCAGAAATAAAAATAAAACATTATTTGATTCGTAAACCTAAAAAAAATACATACAGACGAACATAGAACTTCTTCCTATTTTAAATCGGTTAAAAATGTGAACACATCACGTGATGCTGCTCATTATTGTTAAATCGATCTAAAACTAGTAGTTCGACCCACATTGACCTTGCGACCTTATTTCTTTACATGGCCAGCCGCCCGGGTCAAAATCAATTTTGACCTTAAAGTTAATCGATTTGACGAGTGAATATTCGATCTCATACTGACATTATCCAACATTCCCAACTGACCATAGATAAATTTTCCTATCTGTTTACATTGTCAAATGATTTCATTTTCAATATTTTGCTTTTGCTTGTAAATTACATAGAAAGATATTTATTACTTACCGGTGGTATGTGACAATGCCTTTCGTTATTTCTTTTGAAAACGAGTAATTTTGGCAAGATGGAATGACGCAGTTCACCATATTTACCTCGTTGCTTTGAGACGCGACCGCAACGCCAGTTTGATGAAGACTAGTTATTTGATTGGTGGATTTCTATATGATTGGTTGATATTGGTCGGCGACATTTCATTTTGTACGATTAGGTGTCTATCTTGAAGGTCGCTGACTCAAATCTATGTTTGTGTACTTTGGTTGGGTATTTTTTTTCTTGGAAATCTGTAGAAATCAGACATGTTAAGCAGCTATGTCACTGTCAAAATGTGAAGTTGACATTCACGCCAAAGTTTGGCATGGTATGTAATTGTATTTGCCGATACGTTTAGCACATAAGTTTGTAGTTTTTATAAATATTACAGAGTATCTTTGTGATAAATTCTTGGTTGTTTTTGGCTTATTTTCAAACTGCTTGTTTAGACTAGCTCAATAAATACTTCCTTTTTATAACAATGTGATGTCACCTGCCGGCTCCACCGGACGACCAGCGCTGGTTCACAACCAGCATTAGCTGAGGTGGAGCCGATTTGTGACAGATATATAGATTATTGGTATACTACTTAGTTTTAATATTTATTATCTTTAATTTATGTTGTACTCTATATTACTATATTTTTGTCACAATAACATTATATCTATGTATACATATTTTAAGTTAAAAAAAAACCGGTCAAGTGCAAGTCAGGTTTGTACACCCAGGGTTCCTTAGACATATAGAAAATTTCACAAAATTGGGAAGTAAGTTGTTAAAATCTCTATACTATTAATCATCGACAATTTTTTTCCTCTTTTCTCGTCATACATCAAAAATGACATATTGTCAAAATATTTAAAAGCCTGTTTTAACATTTGCTAATGATGCTTTTTTATATGATACCTTAAATGATACGAATTACTCGAAAAAAGTGAAAAAAAAACTTTTTTGTCGATGATTATAATGTAGAGATTTTAACAACTTACTTCCTAATTTTGTGAAATTATCTGGATTTTTACGGAATCCTCGATGTGCGAGCCTGATCGCACTTGTCCGGTTTTTTAAGACATAAACGGCTCCAACTTTTTATATGATAACTGAGAAGTTTTTCTATTACACAACTGTAAGAGACCATAGATATACGTATACAGTTTAAATTTCAACTCGATATCTTAACGCGTTCCTGAGATAAAGAGTCTTGACATACGGACAGACAGACAACAAAGTGATCCTATGAGGGTTCCGTTTTTTCCTTTTGAGGTACGGAACCCTAAAAACAACTGGTTGCATTCCGGAAGTGCCGGCAGAAGTGAAAACTTGAACTTAAGCGTTGTTCGTTTTTAAATAATTCTGGTTTAAGACATTTATTTCTCAAAAGAATTAAAAAAATTCACTTAACTGAGAAACGCAAGGTAATCTTAAGTATAAACTATTTTAATATACATAGTAGGCAGGCTAGGTAAGAGTAATTGCAAGCGCCGAACACTATTGAAAAAAAAAAAACTGTTGACTATAAACTACGTTTAAATTATGTAGGTGTTTATGTAAGTAGGTATATACCTAAATATTGAACATAAATAGTTGGATTACTTGTATTACCTACTTAATGAAAGTAAAGTAAGTTTATTGATCTTTTAGGATGGTTGATACGTAAATACTAACAGCTGAACAGCAAAATATTATAAACATGAGTAGGTAGGTATCATAACTATTAGCAGAGGCAATGTAAACGTTGGAACGTGTTGCGTGAGTATGAGTATCTACACTATCTACTTAATATGTATCTACGTTATGGTTTACAAAATATGGCAAGTTTGTTAATGGTAAAGTTATAGGTCAATAAATCCATTAGTATAGTGAATACATTTAAACTGAATTAGTTAATTATTTAAGTTGTTTGTTACATTGCATGCATTGCATATTGCATTACAATATTAATTATATGTATTATTTTACTAAATAAATTGTCAAGATAAAAAAAAAATAATTTAAAACCTTAACCAATTCTCAGAGTAGGTAGCCTACTCTGAGAATTCGTTAAGTAAATATTGGGTAAACTTGTAGAAAAATAAAGCAATATTAAGTAAGTAAATATAGGTATGTAAAGTTTCACATCATGACTATAAACGTAAGTAGATCTAGGTAGGTAACTAAATTAGGTAGGTATGTTAGATATTGGTTAATGCAAGGTCGCCTATACAAATGAAGTGAATTTTCAGTTTAGGTTGGTCTTGATAATCTTAGGAACACCTTTGATGTATTTTATTGTTAGGTTTCGCTCTCCGCTGTTGATTCTTCGTATCAGTTCATCTCGCAAGTTTAGCAAACACTTCTTTTCAGCTGGCGTTTGATCCGGGTAGCATTTCACATTTGGAAAATGTTTGGAGATAGTACAGCTGTTTTGTAGAATTTTTTGATAGGTCGAGGTTTTTTGATATCATATTTACCTATACGGAAGCATTTAATAGATCCTCTGACTTCTCTGTTATCAGGATAAGTTAATCTGAAGATTTCTTCGACCTTTTCAGTATCATTTCGGGTAATATCGCTAGAACTTTTGGAGTTACATTCATTTAAACCACAAATTATAATATTTTTCTGTCTCATTGTGCGTTCGTTTATTTCGGTTAAGATATCGTCACAGATTAGCCCTACTGTGGACTGATCAAATGCAGATGATGGTTTCTTTATATGACGTACCACGTCATTTTTTATGGTTTCTAGTTCGGCTTCTAAGTTAACTTTGTAAGTTTCAAAATCTTGTTTCATAATAATTTGTTCACGTGCTAATTTGTCAGTTACAGTTTTTAATTTAGTAAATAGATCTTTTATACCTGTAATTTCTTGCGCTATTTTATTTAGCTTTTCGTTTTGAGTCTGCTCCATATTGGTAAGATGCGTTATTATATTTTTCTCAAAGTTGTCAAATCTCGTGGATAAATTATAATTGGTTGATCCTTTCTTCTTTCGGGATGTGTTGTCAGAGTATTCCGCCATCATATGTAACTTCGTATCTTTCCTACAGAGATAAGGTAGGTAAAAGAAATAAATGCTTGTGTAAGGGCGAGACGAAATATCCAATAAACGATGACTGTTCCTTTCTTGCGGGGGTGCAGGCGGTGCGGTGCGCGGTGAGACGATGCGCTTGTTGTTCTTGCACTTTTTAATTTAGATCGAAAAAGTCGTATGCAACACTCAAAGATAACAATCTAATATGTATTGTAAGGCTATTAAAGCTTGTGTTAAATTCACTTAAACTGGATTGTAAATATTTTGTAAAAATTGGCGACACGTCCGTTTCGTGCGCTTGCTTTCGGTCGAGTCCCTATATTTTGGAATGGTTAGGGAATAATTTCCCACGAATTGCTTTATTTATCAGCATAAAAGTACTATCATTTATGTAGTAATATACAATATCACACACGCACAGGCCGCACGCACAACGGCGCAGGGCGCTTGCGCGTCGCTTAAAAGAAACAGCATACATTTTCGCCGCGCGGTAAAAAGAGAGGGGAACATTACGCCGCACCGCCTGTCTACTTTCCCCCCGTCTTACGAATTTTCGGTCAGATCACGTACCCTGACGCGTATTTAACATTTTTACCCATCCCAAAATTTGCACAACGCCGCAAAAGCAAAAGCTAAAATTACACTATAACACCAAATTATTAGCAAGTTTGCGGTAGGCAGGGCACATGTCACGCAGACCGGACGGCCGGTGGGCAGAAGAACCGTAAAGTTGATAAAAACTGTCAGGAGGCGATAGATGCAAAGCGCTTTCAACCAGTCTTAAATGGTATGGGGAATAAATTGAAGAGACCTATGTGCAATAGTAAACGGCCATAGTGAACTTACTAAGTATTAACAGGATATGATCAACAATATCTTTTCCTGTCATGTGCTAATCAATATGTAGGGATACATATAATGTAATGTGTGTGTCATTTATACTTATCTACTTTTTTATCTTTTCACTATCTTTTCCTATCGTATTTATACCATTCAGATATAATGGAAACATCAGTAAATTTGTTGAAATTCAAAGTAGATCGATTTGCGGCTCGTGCGTTTCGTGCACAATTTATGAATAGTGGCGGGAGAGCGGCAAAATGGCTGCATTCCTCTCCAGCCGCGGAGCGCTGCGGAATCACTGTCGCCGTAAATATTTGCGGCTTTCACCCGGCGGGACCCGGCCGGCGTGGCGCGGCCCGGCTACGGCCCAGTGCCCCTCTTTCCCGGGCCATCAGCGAGCGACCGCCGCCGTCATATGAAACACAAACTATTCAGTCCTCGCATTGTCTTTTTAATTCAAAAGCCTTTTGTACAGTTTTACCGGCCACGATAGTTCCAAGTTAAAATATAGCGGTATGCCATTGTGATACGATATAATATTATAAGGTTATTATACTTCCTCTATTTCTGACTTAACGCACCATGGGTTTTCTTATGAATTTTTCTCGAATAGATGAAATGAGTTGCGTTCCGTCACAATGTCGTGTTTCGAGTTCCGCAGTAAATCAGCCTGTACCTACCTATTTAAGCCGTCCGCCGTCCGTCGGCCGGGTGTCACAGGCGACGTGATTTATTCACATTATCAACTCAATTTCATGACAATAATGTTACCGAGATATCTTTTTTTTAAATTATTTTGTGGACAGTTCGATTTTACGAATGAGATTCATATTTCTGCGTTACGCAGATAAATGAGGCAACATGCATGTCTGCTGCCCATTACCCGAAAATATTTGAGATATTTTTAAGGTTCCGTATCAAAAGGGTAAAAACGGGACCCTACCTACCCTATCTCATGAACCGTGACAGTTAGAACGTTGTAATTTTCACAGATAATGTATTTCTGTTGCCGCTATAACAAAAAATACTAAACAGAAAAACAGTAATATTTATGAGGGGCTCCCATACAAAAAACTAGATTTTTAGATACTTCGAATATTCACGGAATATCAAGTTGTATATTATTCCCTTCAAAAATATAGAACTAAATTAAAATAAAATATATTAAGGGGGGCTTCCATACGGTACGGAACCCTTCGTGCACGAGACTGAGTCGCACTTGGCCAATTATTTCTTATTCTTAAGATAACGTAGTTTCTGTCACAAATGTATTGAAAGCAGTCCAAATCTGTCCGCATAGTCGTATCTTTTGCCTCAGATGCGACAGTAGAGTTCCGTCCGCCGTTTCCTGTGAGTCCGTTGCTTCCGGCATGCGATGTATCTACTCAGTCGAAAAGCGGCGGAGCGGTTTATAAATGTAAAGTGTAAAAATAATGAGAGCGGTGCGCGTCAATGAGAGCCAAGGAAGCCCTCAGCTCTGATCGTCCCGCGGCCCGGCCGGGTCGCCCTGCACCGAATACAAACTGCGTCATTTTCAGCATCAAGCACAATAAACGTTCTATATTATGCATATAGTATAAATTTATTTGGACGATACTCTGGAAGTTTCGAGGGTGCGCCAATGTTCGCCGAGTATATAAACTCTCATAACTGTTTTATGGTATGACGAAGGTGCATTTCTAAGTAGGTACTAAAAGTCAGTTTTAATTTGATTGTTTCAGCGTGCAGCCTCATCATCGTTGTCATATTAAATGTCTCATCCTATTGACAGTATGTGAAGCAAACGTGCCAACTATTTAGATCATTGCTAAACAGTAATACAAAAAGCAAGAAAAATTATAACTGTGTTTTAGTGTAAAACGGTAGGTACATAATTATTATACAGACAAAATTAGGTGTTTTTTTGTAACAAATTGTATAAAGTTGTGTGCCTGGAAAATAAAAGATTGCTCACAGCAACAAAACTTGTATTTGGCGTTTCTCGGCGCTATTTTGGCCCGCTCGTCTTGTTTCGTAAACTGCTAAAGAGAAAACGTTTCCCGCAATTTGAATACTCACGCGCGTTGTATTAAAATAGTTAGAGAATAGACGAAACAGCGACGAAAGCAATTTGTAATTCCACTGAAATTGTGGAAATAGCTTCAATGCGCTTGCTCGCGCGTACCACTACTCCGCCAAGTTCATTACGATCCGAACTTTACTGTCTGGTCGTCGGTAAACATTGAAATTTGGAAATTGTTACTTTCTTCTGTGAAGCTTTATTTCAGTCGCGAAGGACTTTTTTGGCTTTTGTTCTTATCGAAAATAAGTCCGTGTTCGATCACCAACTATTTTGCGGATTTTTAACATTTTTTGATGTGCAGTTATAGACAAGCACATGAACGCAGACCTACGAGTATTACTATAAAACCTTAAAACCGATTACCGTCTATAGTTTTCGATGTAATAACTCCTAATTCAAGCGTAGCTGATTTCGCATTTTATACGTTTTCGTTCGAGAAATTTTCACAATTTTGTCCTACAAAAGAATTACGGGTGAGATCTAAGTAGGTAGTCTAAAATATTTCATTTCTCAACATTCGACATTATCTGAGTAGCTCCCATTCTTTCAACAGCAGCATTAAGAAAAATTGTAGCAGATATCCTCAACAGCTCTAGAATAGCCCACTTTGACAAGTAGTGAGGTACCAGAACTGTATAACTCGTATATAGGCGTCCAGGCCAGCCCCGGCGCGCGGCGGTCGGCGGTCGGCGGCCGCGCGCCTCTCCCGCGCCTTCCTCGCACGCGGCGCTACGTAATGCACTATTCATACGAGTTGTTCGGTCGCCGTCGTTTTGCTCTTTTTCGCAACTTTCCCATCCCAAAGTTGGTCCGTCCCGCTGCGGGGACACGCCGTGAATAGCTAAGTATCCATTTAACAACTTCTAGTGTGGAGTTACCGAGAATCTTGGACAAGATCGTCAACAGGAAATTTGTTTCACTGAGCTTCCTTCATTTACATAATAGAATGTGCGGGCATGTGGCGCTCGCCCGCGCCGCCGCGAGCCGCTCTCTTCTTAATAAACTGTGAGCCCGCCGATCATTTCTTAATGACCTTAATCTTTGTGACTTAAGTCACGCATAGCTGCTTAAATTATTATCGTTTTAATACATATACACAACTATTAATTCCAAATAAGTCGAAAACAATTATAACCATAAGTTATTTCTTAAATATTATTAGACACTAATAATTTAATTTTATAATTAAATTGGATTTCTTGAAAGCTAATTGTAAATAAATCATTAAATATTAGGGGACATCTTACACACGGTCTCTGACCCCAAACTAAGCAAAGCTTGTGATATGACTGCCAGAGTCTTATATATACTACATATACATATTTTAGATACATACTTTCATTTCATTTCATTTATTCAACAATGGGTGTCAGAGACACTTTTGAGAAGTCAATAAAAATCTAAACAATGGTAAACACTTAACAAAAAAAATCAATTCAATTCAAAAAAATTCAATTAAAAATCAATTATTATTTAGATACTTATATAGATAATATAGATAGTATCTAAATACACCCAGACACAGAGCAAACACCTATGTTCACCACATCAATGCTTGCCCTGGGTGGGGATCGAACCCACGCCTCTTAGATCCAGAAGTCACGTTCACTAACCACTGAGCCACCGAAGCAGTTGTGAAATGACTCATTTAAAAGGATCAATACTTTAGCGTTACCTACAACAATCTTAATAGATTTTATTCCGTAAGGTAACTTTGTTCTGTAATTTGGTTTGCCTGTCGAGATACAGATGTCACATGAAGTTGACTCAGATACTTAGCCTTTCCCGTTCCAATTTAAATTAATGCTTGATAGAATATTTTGAGGAGTAAGAGGGCACTCACGCTGGGTCGTGAAAAGAAGCTGTAAATGCTATTAGCGTATCTGGCACGCGGCTGTCTCGAGGCGCCGCAAACGAGCGAGATAAAACGCAATGTGAGGCGAATGTGGCGACGCTCAGACCTGTGCTCGTCGGAAACCTGAGCGATAACGATGTACAGATGTCTTCTAATATTTGTCATTATATCATCTGTTCGCGGTTTTAGATGCGGGTTCTAATGTTCAGCAAAAGAGTAACTGATGAGAACAACTTTCATTTTGACTTTTTCATCGAAGTGTTGTTTTTAAACTTTCACGATTTGAACACATTATTATTATATTCTACGGGACTAATTGCGCACTAAAATTACGAGATAAATAAATACCTCCTCATCCCGACGTTTCGGCCGAGTTGCATCGACCGTGGTCACGGGTAGAGTCTTATTAGTCCCGTAGTATATAATAATAAAATTTTCATTAAAGTATCGTAAAATTATCTGTTTATATTAAGGTGGTATGTTAGATGTTGAGCAAATAAGATAAACAAGAGAGAGATAGAACGAGTCTATGCTAAAACAAAATTTTTCATAAACTTTTGTCACGTTTTTGTTTGAGGAACTCTTACATCCTCCAAGTGTATCTATGAGAAAATAAAGTACTGTACTGTTCTGTACCATCCTTTTTTAATAGTCCACTGCAGGACATATGATTACCTTCGAAGGGTGATTGGGCCATATCCACCACGCTTGCACAGTGCGGCTTGGTGGGGCTCATCCCCACCAACCCGCACTGTGCTGATGCGTAAAGTAATTTACAGAAAATACACAAATATACCAAGAATCCCATAAAATAAAGCTGTTAGGGTACGCTAAGTAAATAGTTGTGTTGTAGAGTGTTTCCGTGAGCACACATCGCGTATAGTAGCGCGCGAGCGGGCACGAAGGCGGGCTGATTTACTCGAGTTAGTTCCGATACTTGCGGAGCTCGCCAACTAATTTATGTAGTTTCGAAACTTTGCTTAATGTTCCGACCATAATAATGCCTTCTTTTAACGATACTTTGTAAGTTATGACCTAAGTTTCATAACCTTTCATTACATGACGATGAGCTTTAAGTAGCCGATACCGAAGAAGGTCGTGGACTGGAGTAAATCACGTCGGCGCGATTTGTTGAAATATTTCGGCGCGAAATTTTCCAATTTCCTGCGGCTTTTCTCCGCTATTTAGACGACTAAATATAAATTAATGAAGTTTTTGCGAGTGCCATTTCAATTCAATTCATTTATTGCAACAATGTAATAATGTTGTCAAATACATATGATTTTATTTGTAGTTACTGATATTACTTATTGCAATCGGTGTGAGTAATTTTTTTCCATAGATTTGGGCAGGCTCCAAGTTATACGTAATGCGTGGAGATTATTTTAATAAACTCATATATCAGATTATTATTACACCTACAATATATTTTTGTCATCGATTTATGACCAGTAGCATATTGTAAGACAATTTTTTACATCATACGTATTATACATTATTTTTTGTATCTATTCAGGTCATTCCCTTTCAATATTTCACAATGTATCTAGTTAAACGCAAATTAGTAATAATAAATAATAAAATAAAAATACTCATCTCTACTCTACTCATTAGCATGTCTTTAAAATTAGTCCACGCCTGGACGTGCCTGTAATTAGCTGTAACTCGAAAAAGTAAACAATATGCGCGAGGGAAGCGAGCGCGAAATTTTTTAGGCTTTTTCAGTACTTTCCAAACAGTTATGAGCAAAGCAGACTGATTTGTAACTACTATGAGCGAGCGCAGCGAACGCCCAAATTTTTCAGTATTTTCAAAACCAAAAATTTAGCTGTAAAGCAAGTATGAACAAGTAGCCAAGTAGCGCGTCAGTGGGCGCCGAGACTAGACGTGTCATAAGCTGTACTTAAATTAAATAAATATCAGCCAGCCCAATATCAACTCTTTTATAGTGATTTAAAGTATTATCTGCAGTATCCGCATGAAGCCGCTTTTAACCTTATCGAACGCACAAGATACAGTAACCGCGTGACAAGGTTCCACCTCCAGCGCGAGCGCCGCGATGCTGGCGACACCTCACCCCCGCTACTGCACCCGCGCTCGCCCGGCTCCCGCAAAGAAGTGAGACAGGTGACTACTAGCTCTTTTGTTTACCTAATTACTTCGGAGTTACGGAGCACTGCGTCCCAAGGAATTTGCACTATAAGGGCCGATACACACTGTGCGATACGATGAGCACCCAAAATTCACCGATTGAGTCAGGAAAAATGTCTCCAGCTTCGCGTCCTTCCAGCGGGCCATCTCTACGGCTGACACCTGGTAAGCCAGGAGGTATTCCGAGCAGTGCGCGACCCACAAGTGTGCCCTCTTTAAGATTGACGCCTGGTAAATCTGCCCCAAAAAAACGCAAACAAGCGGATCCAGATATTGATTATCGTAGGGAGTTTGATGATTTTAAAAATGAAATGTCGACCTTTCTCACGAATTTCAGTAAAGTACAAAATGATAACCTTTTGCAAATTCGACATGATATTATGTCAGATATGAGAGAATTTATGAAAGGATTAACGCTTACGACTGAAAAATTACTTGAAGATCAAAAGATAATGAACAACGAAATAGCAGAAGTCAAAAAATCTTCTTCCCAGACTGCAGACACGGTAAAAAAGTTACAAGCCGAGTTAAACTGTCTCCGTAATACAGACACGTCCATAAGTCAGCCAAGTACTTCTACACGCTCTTGTGAAGAGTTTGTACATGAACTACAGGAACGATCTTGGAGACAGAAAAACATCATTGTCGTAGGTATTCCGGAGTCACAGATACTAGATGCGGTTGGAAGAGTACAACACGACAGAACTGAGGTACTGAAAATTATTTTGCCGGCGTGTCAGAACCCTGTGGACCCAAAAAGTATCTTTAGAGTCGGGAAATACTGCCCAGGCAGAAACAGGCCTATTAAAGTCTGTTTACAAAATGAATCGTTGGCCCTAGAAATATTGCGTAATAAATCCAAAGTACCTAGCCCCATAAAAGTATATGCTGACCAAACACCACTTCAACAAAAATACCTAAAAGAACTGAGGGAAGAATTAAATCTAAGAGTCAATGATGGCGAAACTGATTTAGTTATAAAATACGTAAGAGGGACACCTAAAATTCAAAAAATTAGACCACCAAAAAACTAACTAATGCGCAACTAAACCTGGCACTACCCAAACCTAAAGACTCAGAACCAACTACTTATGAAATACTAAATAATTACAGCGCATTACAAACTAAAAATACCAAGTCTCTTCGTTTTCTGTACTTCAACATAAGAAGCATCATGACCCCAGGAAAATTGGACGAATTACTCTGCATCATTACCCATATCAATACAACTATACACATCATACTTTTAACAGAAACGTGGATCAAATCTGATGCAGACGCACAGCTTATTCACCTACCAAACTATACCCACTACTACAATATACGTACAGATGGCAAGATAGGAGGTGGTGTCTCAATTTTTGCTCATAACAGTATTAAACACACTGAAGTTAACCAGCAATATATAGGGGGTAATAATTATTTATGGATTCACCTGGACAAGCACTCAATTGATATCGGAGTTATATATAAACCTGGGCGTACTGATAACAAAAAATTTCTTGAAATATTGGAACCGCAACTTGGAAAACACAAAAGGTGTGTTATTTTTGGCGATTTTAATTTGAATTTATTAGATAAAAATGATAAATCGGTACACGACTATAAAAGCATGTTGCAGGAATCAAATTACACTGTGCTGAATAAAATTGACAAAACATATTGCACCAGAGAAACATTAAACACACAAACAATCCTAGATCATGCTCTTACAAATATCGACAAAAATTACAATTATCATTTGGCAATTATTGACTCGTCTCTTTCTGACCACAAACAAATATTTCTGGAATTCAATAGGATTGACCCTACTTTCAAAAACAAGGTACACTATGAAGCTATAAATTATGATAAACTAGATGAATATATGAAAAACAGTAATTTTAGAAATACTTCACATAAATATGAAGAACTAGAAAAGTACATAAGAGATAGCATAGATAAATGTAAGATACAAAAATCAAAAATACTGAACCTACCAAAAGAAGACTGGATATCCAAAGATATATTAGAAGCAATTGAAAAAAGGAACCACGTGTGGAATAGATTAAAAAGGATACCGGATGATGAGAAACTAAGGCAAGATTTTATAAAAGAAAGGAACAAAGTATCAATGAAAATACGATATGCAAAGAACACTTACTACAAAAAAGAATTTGATAAATGTGCACGCAAACCCAAAAAAATGTGGAGTCTGATTAATAAACTGTCTCGAAATAAAGTACACACAAGCAGTGTTCCCCTAAAACTTTCCATACAATCCCGTACTATCACTGATACCAAAGAAATATGTGAATGTTTTAATGAATTTTTCGCTACTATCGGATCTGTTCTAGCAAACAAAATTGTTCCAACGGATAATACCAAAAGACTTCAGATTGATCCGCCACCACGTGAGTTCGAACTATCAGACATTGAACCAACAACCCCTAAAGAGGTACTTGAAATAATTAGCAATCTGGACCCAAACAGTAGTTCTGGAATTGATGGAATATCAACAAAAAGTATTATTAGAATAAAACATTATATTGTGAGAGATCTGGCTGACTGTATCAATAGCTGTTTCGAACAAGGTATCTTCCCAAATTCACTGAAAATTGCAAAAGTTACACCAATTTATAAATCTGGCACAAAAACTGATCCCGGCAATTATCGACCAATCTCTGTTCTCCCAGTGTTATCTAAAATATTCGAGAAACTTTTACATAATCGTCTTTTTTGCTATCTTGATAAAATTAGTTTTCTAACAGACAAACAATACGGGTTTCGACCCAAATCAAATACATTAACAGCAACCATTGATATAGTAACCAACATAATGACCAATATTGATAAAAGAAAGATAGCACTAGGTATATTTATCGACTTGAAAAAAGCATTTGATACAGTCAGTCACACTCTGCTACTGGATGAATTAAATAAGACTGGGGTCATCGAAACAGCGTACAAAATGTATGAATCATATCTAACTGATAGGACACAAATAGTTAAAATAGGTAATACCCAGAGTTCTCCCCAACACGTAACTTTTGGCGTACCTCAGGGCTCCATAGCCGGACCCTTGCTGTTTGTTTTTTATATAAATAGAATAAACGATCTTGGTTTGTCTGGAAAATTGACGTTGTATGCGGATGATACGAGTCTTTTCTATTTTGGACACAATATCGAACATGTTATGAGTCAAGCACAGCGGGATCTAGATATTCTTTCTAAGTGGTTTGCAGACAATTTACTTACAATAAATACGTCCAAAACATGCTATGTGGTATTTGCCGCCAAAAATAAGAACACCTCAACTAATACAAACATAACTATTAACAACGAAATTATTCATAGAAAACCTTACGAAAAATATCTTGGTCTTTATCTCGATAGTAAACTAACATGGAAGACACACATTTCTCATATTATACCCAAGATAGAATCTCTCACCGGTGCCATAAGAAAATGTGTCGGGTGTCTTCCACGCACAATAAAATATACAATATACAATACCCTAGTTAAACCGCATATTGACTATTTAATAGAAGTCTGGGGCAATGCAGCTCCGACGAACTTAGATGCCTTGCAAACCAAGCAAAACAAACTTTTAAAAGTACTTTTTTCATATGACTATTTCACCCCAACAAAACAGCTTTATCAGGAACTACACATTATGAACATTAAACAACAACATATTTATAACACGTGCATCCTGATAAGAAAAATATTAAACAAACAAATACACACACAACTAACTTTTAAAACAAAGGGAGAAGCCTCGTATCTGGTAAAAAGACTCCGGTGTGCCAACAACCTTACTATGCCGACTTCTAGAACCGGTTATGGCCAGAGAACAATATTGTTTAAAGGAGTGCAATATTATAACAAACTTCCGAATAGTATTAGGGAATTGAAGTCTGCTATGGTTTTCAAAAAGAAATTGAAAACATATATTTTTGACAAGTTTTCAGTGTTGTTAGTTGATAGATAAATATAGTTTATTGCAACTACCCTTAGTATTTTTACGTAAATTTGTATCAATTATTAGTTTCTTTTTAGTACATTTATTTTATTGTGTTGATTTCACTTTGTAGATTTTTTATTATTATGTTATTTATTGTATTATTTAATATAGAGTTATTTATTTACATATAATGTACAACGAGTGTAATGTTTTTAGTTGGCTATTCGCTGAATATGTGTGTACCCATGAATTGTCTATGCTACCTACCTACTTAACTATTTTAATCGTGTTTTCTGTTCGCATATTGTGTTGATGTTATTGATTTACCTACTTTTTGTTGGTTTATTTACGTTAAGATTGTAAATTGTTCATACAACCCACGTATCTAAATAGCCCACTGACCTATATGTGCATGTTACTATAATGTAGTATTTAAGATTATCACATAAGTGAGACGATATGTTTCTTGTGATATAACAATAAAGATCTTTGAACCTAACAATTTTGCTACGACCTTCACCTGTACCGCGGGCCGCACCATACACGTCCGCCGCAGGTCGCATGAGGCGCGCGGGCCTCATAAATATATTTTTACTAAGATCCAATGACAGTAATCTTACATAGTGTACATTTATAGAGATTGGAGTTGATTTCGGCTGATTTATGGAGTGATTTAGATGATTATATATCCGTGTAACTGCGTTATTTACGACATCCATTCCGATTATTTATAGACAAGCGCGAGGCAATAAGGAAAATAGAAAAAATACTAGTGTTGTTGTGTTCTCCTCCCGCTGGTTCGGCCGGGCCTGGGCGCGGCGGGTCGCAGCCAGCTGCTAATTACGTATGGGTGCGACACGACCTGCCGGCAGGCAATTAGTGGCCGTATTGAGTAGCAAATTGCGCCTTAATACGACGAATAACGGAAATCATTAGCTTTATTAATATGACAGATGCGACGACGGCTCCCCGTAAGTCTCAAGTAGTCACTCGAGATTAGCTCCGTCGAGTCTTATTTGGCGACAGCCCGACGGAAAGAGAAAATGCCATAAAATACGTATGTTTATTGCAGAATCGTGACCTTAATATGAACAATACACGGCGTCGATACTTGGAGCGCGGCCAACTCGCAACGCGACCAATAGCTAATTGTTGAAAATCGCTGAAACTTTCGATGCCATTTTGTTATATTGTATGCGTTGTATGGCCGGACCTTGCCGGACTGGCGGCAAATAAAGTTATATGAGGCAAACTCTATCATAATAGGCAAGGATAGTAAAATTGAGACAGTTTGAGTCTAACACTCAAACTGTTGTCAACTTTTTTCAAGCTGAACTGTATTTACAGATATAAGTCATAAAATTAAAAATGAAATTTACACGTACTATATTATATGGAATAAACTATCTCGTATAGAATCGCAATACCCTTAGAGTATTGAAATCTACTTGTTTTATAACATTTGAAAATGAGAGGTGGTTTAATTTTGATCTAAGTATATGGTTGTGCAATGAGGATGCCTGTAATATGTATGAGTGTGCAATGTATGCTTGTAGCATTATAGGCACTGAGCAAATAAGCTAAGGTAATTCTCTAATAATAAAACAAAGGATTCGCCTTTGTTTTATTATTAGTGAATTACCTAATCAAGTTATAAGCAATGTTGAAACAAAATATTTTATATGGTCTGGAAGCTTCTTCAAGAATGTAAAATTGTACACTACTTTGTGATACATAGTTGTATCCGTCGCATCAAGTGTTTCCTGTCATTGACGTGTCTACTACGTGTTACGACACGGGTGTGACGCGACACCGGCGCGGACCAGATGTGGCACAGACGCGGCAAGGACGCGGCACAGAAGCAGCACAGGCGCGGCACGGACGCGGCACAGGCGTGGCACCGGCGAGGTACAGGTGCGACAAGGAATGCGGCACGGGCGCGGCGCGTGGTCCAGTTCTGCGAAGGGTGACATTGTCCCGCCGTTCGCTGGCTCGTTGCCAGGGACGCTGGAGTACGCACAGAGAAACACCTTGTAATGTAAACGATGGTGAAGTGACAATAATAAAGTAATGTAGGTACAAAGTTTGAAGTAATCTGTAGATTCTTTTTTTGATTTTCAACATTAAATTTTCTCTGTCTCTGCTAAAAGTGAGTTTCTTTAAAGAGTAGGTGTAGCCATAGATACGAGTAGCAATGATTAAAGTCGGTTGTGCTATTTTTGGCGAAAACTAAAATAAATTAATATAGTATCTAGCAACTGTTACAGAACAATTTACTATTATTTGTTATGTATGTTTACGCAACCCATACATTCAGCAAGACGTATCTTCAGATTACGCTCTGCAGTCGTCTTTATTTTATACCTACTTCCTGTTGCAATATATTCTTCTGACGATTTTCTGCTCGCCCTTTGCAAGTAGAACGAGAGACGAACTAGTTCTCTCAACACAAACTTTCTCTTGTATTTACAAAACGTGACAATGCTCGCTATCCTGTACAATTTCAAAACAGCCGGAAACAACTTTATTTGTAACTTTTCAGTCAGTAAACAACGTGTTAAACAGACATTTTTCATCATCACCATAGTATATAACGTCTATAAGTCTTCCACCGCTGGTTTTCTTTATAAATGTCACAATAATTGCTTTGTCGAAATCTCAATCTAGTAGAAAATTTCACCTCTTAGTGAGTAAATTGTCTACGCTTTTTATGCCGATACGTGTTCGATACGGGTTTTGCTTTTCATCAATTAATAGTATAATTAAACTGTGCAACGTAAACTAGTTTTTACTATCTCAGCAGATAACTTCCGCAGCCTTCAATCAAAATATTCATCAGTGAAATTTCTAGACCGATGTCATTTCATATTATTTTATAAAAGTCGGTAACGGTAATCTACTGAGGAAGGTTCTACCGCACCCGCAAACAGAACACAATGTGAAGATCATCGGTTTCGAGTTGCGAGCTACAATGTTGTATAAGAGCGCTTTCACATTTGGTCGCTAGATAGTCGCAAGCAGTGCGGCCGTAACGCGGCTGTTGCTCGACAGCTGGAATTGCCTTTTCATCACAACTATAACCGCGCGCTTGCGACACTCGCTCGAAGCAGACAAATCGCGCGCGGCTGCTTTCGTGGATGGCTACCGTCTGGTAAAGATGAGGCCCGCTGCACCCCGGCACAGTGTGCGTTAGGTCATATAAAATACCATAATATATTAGCGATTTGAGCGGATTTTTACGGTGTCATGCGGCCCGACATAATATGCGCGAAGATTTATGCCTTATTCACACTCTCGCGAGGCCCTCGTGCGCGGCAACGGACCCGAAGAAAATGCGAGACAAGAACTCGAGCAGTGAGCACCCCATCCACATTCTCGTGCTCGCGTTCCTTCGTGTCGCTTCGTGGAGAGTGTGGATGGGGCATAAGACAATCGCATGTCGCGCGGCTGTCGCGGTGCTCTTTTTAGTACGGAAGTCAACCGCCTGTGAACACCGCGACTGACGCGCTGCTGCTGCCGCGTCGCTTGCGGCTTAGTGTGAGGGAGCCCTAACAATATTTACGGCCAGTAACACGCCTGTAGCCACCAGCCTAGAATAACGGGAACAAACATAAAGCCACCCAAGTTTATAATTTCACGAGCCATTGACGAATGTTACGAAGTTCCTAATAAAGTTTATCTGTGTGTGAGGCTTGCTTTATATATCCTTACGTATGTTTGTGGTACGTTTGGTTACATTTACGATTATAGCTACAAGGTCACTCAGAAAGGGTCAACTAACCCGAAATAGGGAGAAAGTAACCCCCTTATTTTGGTTTAACTCACCCTCATCGTAGCGGACCATCTTTTTAAACTAATTTTACCATGGAGCCAACCCTGAATTCGAAAAATGAAATACAGAAATTTCTTTGTAATTAAATGTCTCCTCCGATAATTTTATATCAATTTGGCTATGTAAATTACGATTACGTACGTTATAATATGGTACACACTAACTCTAACACGATTCTGCTATCCGTTTTCCACGAACACCTATGTTTTACTTAATGCTGTCATTTTGCTTTATTTACTAGCAGTAGTAGCTATTACTGTGAAATATAGTTCTGAATATTACACTTTGTGTGGTTTTACGACTTTCTATAGCGTTCGGGCGCGAAAGTTCGGCGTCGGTTCATGAGGTGTAATGCTTCGATTTAGCGCTGTTATCACTTCCACGGGTTGATTTATGCTTGTTTCGATCTTTTCAGGGTAGAAGAGAACTGCTTTGGAGTTATTAGGAAGCTTTCGAAGCGAAAGGGTTTCACATAAAATGAGTCGTATCGATCACAGACCTCGCTTCACTTCGGTCATTTACCTTACAACAAGAGGAAATAAATAGGAATTATTAATGGAATCATTAGTAAACGCGAGACACGAAAAAACTCCTTCAAAGTCACGCTATTCACTACTCTTTCTTCAGTAACTAGTGTTGATCAGTACGGAAGTTTGTGTAAAAACGTATTCTGTGGTACTATCGTGTGTTTTGTGAGTTTGATTGTATTCAATTTTATTGCCAAAAATAGATTTTATTAGAAAACTATTTGGTGGCCTATTAAGGAGTCTTTACTACAGTTTGTGCAATAAAGCAAGGATGCGTGTTGTTAGTTTTCGTTTAGTGTAGGAAAGGAAATAAAAATTTATAACTTTAGTTGAACCAAATAACATTAGAAGTAAAACTAGGTGAGGTTTCTGTCGAGCTGGGTAAGCGGTACTTTCCAGATCAGATTATATTTTATATATTTTATCAAACTAAGAAATGTTCATTGTGTGTATGTAAAAGTTTGTAATACTTCAGGTACTTTCAGAGGTAGCATTTATACTCGTATGTTCATCATTTTGAACAATTTTTAATATAGTGGCTCTGTACAAAAAAAAAATCAGTAAAAAACCCTGAAAGAAATCAGATGCTCCAAACATTTCGCAGAGGTAACTTTTTAAGAAAAAGCTAAGCTTTTAGTGCGCGTTTCGTTCCGTAGTATATAATAATAAAGCTATTTTATACTCCCGTGTCAAATTTAAATAAAATGCTATGTATCAATTTCGCAATTTTCCATTTAGCCCTTAAGAGTTATAAGAAAAGTTGTTTATAATGTTGTGCACATTCTCTTCTGAAAATTTTATACTCTTCAAAACATATCATTTGGATTTCATCTCTATAAGGATTTATTTGAATTTGAAATCTTTTGATACACTGAGTCGCAAACATCCCAAATAGTGCTCGCTACAGAATTCAGAATAATAAAAGAAAAAAGGATATAGCTGTATTCCCCAGCATTTGAAAAGATATACTGTAGTGATCATTAAAAATGTCAAAGAACGTACACAAAGCGATTTGAATTTCTTTTGATACGTACACAGTGATTTGAATCTACATTTCGATCCGCGCGACCAGGGAACGGAACAAACTACGGACGTATTTGTTTCCTCAAAATATATAATGTGAAGTTTTTAGGGTCAAAGCGAATAGAGATCTCTTCTAAGTAAGCGTGTTTTATTTTTATTCACATTTGCCCACAAGTTGAGTAAAACGCGGATTTATTATGCGAAACTCCGTGATTAACTCAAAAATAATTATTAAAAAATCGTTCAAAAACACTAAATTCATATAAATATTTTACCGTGCAAGTAACTTAAGTGTTTCCATTTCGCTCGCGGTGCAGTAATACTTTCGTCAGTACAGAAATTTGACTCCAATATGGCCATAAAGCCGTAATCCTGGCGTTTCACTTCAGAACGTGTCTTATCTGCCGACAGCAGTCATTCCCCGTAATGGGTATTTAATAAGGCAGTGATTATGTTTGGCGAAGGAAGGTGTGCTGTGAAAAGTGTTTAATGTAACGAGCGTTGAAAGTGTCGTATTGTTTGCACGCGCGAGCTTGCCGCGGGTAATGAGGAAATTACCTCAAATTTCTGTACCTTTAGCTACCCTTTAGAAATTATTTTTGACAAAAACGTTATTAACTGGCAACATAATTATAAATAATCGATCTCAAGCCAAAAACAGAGATAATAGGAAAATGAATCGTGGATGTTGTTAGTCTCGCTTAAACTCGAGAACAGCTAATTTTAGTCTTGAAATATTTGTAGAAGTCCAGGGAAGGTTTATACAGCGAACGGCTAAGAAATGGTGAGATGGCGTTCACCAGGTTAGCTAGTTAGAATTATATTCGCGTTTTATTATTGCGTTTTTGTACGCCTATAGTCATAAAATTTCTAAAATCAAAATGAAATCCAGTAAAAAATCTCGAACGCTCGTCGTAAAAAGATGTCATCAGCACTTCATTCAAGCTAGAGAAATGTTGGCAAACGCAAAGGTTTGTGAAACGGGGCCGGCGCTCGCCGCGGCGGGAACATGGCAGCTGGTGCTGTAATGGCCGCGGCCGGCCCGCCCGCCCGCCCGAAATATTGGCTCGTTAGCAGCCGCCGGCGTTTCATAGATTCACTTACACTGCGTTAACTTCCAGCTGTGCATTAGTTTCCTCATTGGTGTACCAAATTTATAGTATCACCCGCGAGGTTGATCCACAATGGATACGTCTTAGATGCAAGTTTTCTATTGGTGCTATTCGGAATACATTTTATAGACATTGTGTTCAATAAAATTAATGAATGTCATGTTACGAGTATGGCTCAACTTTCAATACTCAATCATTTTTGGCATCATATATGTGTTATTTACATGCGACTTATAGTTATACAGAATTTTGAATTTACACGGGTATGAAAATTATTTATTTGATTGTTATTTTATCATGTCTTAGATACACACCCGGGACAAAGAAGTTGCTTGTTGACTACTTTTTTTAACAAAAAATGTAATTTTTATAAAATACGCGTTCACATCTCCAAGAACGTAAAGAATAATATATTTCGTGAAATTTCAAAATACCACAGTAAAGCCTTCCGGTGGACAGGATAATCCGGCCGACAGCTCTCAGCCTGCCGCTTGCCGCGGGGTACAGCTCTACAGATAAAACGAAGCACGCTAATGCATCAAATATAAATTGTTAGTATGAGCTTCCAGTTTTATAACACATTATTATATTTTAAGAACTTCCATACGCCATTTTATAGTTTAAAATAAAAACATTTCAACAGCATCATTGGATGCATCAAATGGACTCCACAAAATTTTCATTTTTCAAATAACTTATAATTATGAATTCCATCTAAAGATAACGAGGCGAAAAATTCAGAGAGCCAAAACAAAATAAAAACATGTTTTACACAAAACCACTCTGCATTAAAAGTGGCATAAATAAAATAGCACCAATTATGTTTGCGCAACGGGTAAAAAAAGGCTTAGAAATTTTCATTTTTTTAAGTCGTAAAATGCCTTTATTGCAAAAATAAGGTCGCAGCCCACCATAAAGCATATTAACGAGCGTAAAACGCGGCCGGACGCGTTCGCCGTCCGGCCGCCGTCCGGCACTCACCATCATGCCGATAGCTGTACTTACGAACATTATTTATTAAAATATCTACAGCCGACTAAAAATGTACAAAGTAATCTTAACATTGCCTATCCTACACTGGGTCACTTAAAATGTACTGTAGGTACCAGCCTTTTTAATAGTCCACTGCAGGACGTAGGCGTACTCACGAAGGATGATTTGGCCATATCCACCACGCTGGCCCAGTGCGGGTTAGTGGATTCACATGCGCTATCAAATTTCTTATACAGACATATGCAGGTTGCCTCACAATGTTTTTCTTAACCAAAAAGCCAGTGGTGTGAAATTTCGTACATTAATTCCGGAGAACTCATTGGTACGGGACCGGGATTTGAACCCACAACCTCACGATTGTAAGGCCAGTGTTATTACCTCTAGGCCACCACGGCTTCCGGACTTGATATGTAATTGTGTAGTATTATCCTGATAAAATCGTATTAGACTTGTGAACAATCATATTACACTGTTTTTAAAATATTGTACGAGCCTTACAAGTACGGCACCACACTCCACAACAATAAGATCTGGGTTACTACCTATACATACGTTACGCGACTCTACGAGCTACGACATGAGGGGTTACGCCGCCGTGGGTTGTGATACTACGCGCCATATCTCTATAAACTATCCATAATAGAATGTAAAAAAAATGAAGCCGATTCTACAGGGTTATCTAGTACTGGTGTACTAAACCGAAAGAAGATCATTCAGACCATAATTATGAACAATTTTACTATAGTATTAACTCAATCCTCGTGAAAAAAAATCATACAAGTGCGAGTCAGGCTCGCACATCGAGGGTTCCGTACAAATCCAGAAAATTACACATTCTTAAAATAATTAAAAATCCGTTTTAGCATGTGTTAATGAAGCTCTTTTATACGATACTTACATGATACGATTTACTCACTTTGAAATTTTAACCCATATATTGTGAATCTAGACCCCATTTTTTATGATTTAAATAAAAATGTACAGCTTTCAGATTTATTCCCATATGGGTAGTGTGTACTCCGAGACAATGCTTCTCGCCAAGTTTCATAGTTCTATGTCAACGGGAAGTACCCTGTAGGTTTTGTTTTTTGTGTGTCAAAATATGCGGTTTATACGGCTTTAACTTTTTAATACGATAACTGAGAAGTCTGTCTTTTACACTACTGCATGAGCCGATAGATATACGTATATAGTTTAAATTTCAACTCGATCGATGTCATTGCGCGTTCCCGAGATAAAGAGTCTTGACATACGGACAGACGGACAGATAGACAACAAAGTGATCCTATAAGGGTTACCTAAAACTTACCCTAAAAATTAGCTGTTCCATACGTTTTGTCGATTCCAAGTTGCAGTTTCGTATTGAACAGCTGATTTTTCTTTTTCGAATTTCGGGTTGGCCCAATGGTATAAGTTGTCCATAATGATGGTCTTAATCACCGCCTTTTGGTTTAGTACAGGTAAGCAGATAACCCAAAAAACTGAGCTAATACACTCTACAATTATTGAGCCTACAACGCTACTGGAAGCTACATCGCTACGAGCTACGATGCTACGAGCTACGACGCTACAAGCTACGATGCGACGAGCTACAACAGTACAGATATTTTATAATTATTATTACGCAATGCCGCGCCGCCAATTCATGTGCTACAATGATACTAACGGTATCTACTAAACAATGGGCTGCAGTTACTATACGGCCCACGAATACTGGCTATGATGCTACAACGAAAACATTTTCGCGGACCATAATACTGTACGCTACAATTTACAACGTCATGACACGAAGCAACACAGGTTACATAAAAACAAATAAATGCGTCGTAACATGGTTTAAATGTACTAACGTACAACTTCGTAGATAACTTAGCTCCATGGTCGACAAGTTCGAGCATCGCCGAGTAATATTCGTCGTACGCGTGAATAAAGCTACACTCGCAAACGGATCCAACCTTGAGCCAGCTGAACAGTAACTGTGACATGAAGAAAATAAAGTTACGGAAACTTCCTACGCAGAAATCGTATAACCCCATTTCAAAATAGTATTTTCTTGGCACATAGCGGGCGTTAGGCATCAGAGCGTTCTCGAACGAAACTCATCGTTTTGCTTAGAAACTTTCGGTTAATATCTGACGGCTGCCAAGATTTATTTTAAAAGGAAGTTGAATTAAAACACCGAGCGATAAACCATCGGACTCCGTTACCGGATTTATTCGAGATTAAACTTTTTCCATTTAAAAATTGTTAATTTCGTTTCTTTTATGGCGACAAAAACGAGATTTACTTTTTTTTGCTTTGAACGATAATTACGAGAAAAATGGTGCTATTGAATTGAATATTAATTTTAAATACTACATTTTTAAATCAAACGGCTCATTGGACAAATAGAAAATGATGTTTTGTAATAAGTAGTAGAAAAATCTCAAATCAAAATTTTGGCTAAAATAATTTGCTGAAAATATAAAGAAACATCGATACCAGAATTTATTTTACGAATAAATGGAAAATAATGCCTCATCTCGCGCAGCGTGTGTTTGAAATCTGTCATAGTTTATAATTATGGACAATCAGATAAATAATGAAGGTCATTCATGTTACCAGGCTGAATGTTGTCAAACGATAACCTATTAAAGTTAAAGTCTATTATAATGGACACCTTTTATAAGCGAGCCTTACTCAACTGTAGTTGAGCCTGGTGTTTGCAGACTGAGATTTTTTTTTCTTATAAAAAGCTACCAATATAATCAAACGAATAACACGTACATATGTACCTACTCGTGTTCAAAACACCACTTCAGCAGATGAAACAGAATCAGACAAATTGAAAGCAGTAAAAGCAGCAGAGATCGTGATTGAATGCATGTTTCATGCGGACGATAAAAAGCAGCAATATGCATAATGCATATTCATGAGTCTCGGGCAGATTTGCATGTCATCCGGCGCCGCTGTGGTCGGACGTCACTCCGCCGACGTTTCATTAAATCTGTTAACACAGAGTCTAGAGCTTACTTTCTTGTGAGCTATCTAAATGATACGAGTATGTACTGACGTGCTGGCCTGGATCAGCTGTCTTTAACTCAGGTTTCCACTGCGGCCTAATTTTTTCAACCAACTTCAAAAAAGGAGTTCATCTGTTCGTCTGTACGTTTTTGTATGTAGTACATAATTACTGTTATGTTACTTACTTTAATAGTCCACTGCAGGACGTAGGCCTACCCACGAAGGGTGTTTGGGCCATATCCACCACGCTGGCCCAGTGCGGTTTGGTGGATTCACATACGCCATCGAATTTCTTCTACTGACATATGCAGGTTGCCCCACGATGTTTTCCTTCACCGAAAAGCCATCGGTGTTAGATTCCGTACATAAATTCCAAAGAACTCATTGGTACGGGACCGGGATTCGACCCCACGACCTCACGATTGTAAGGCGGGTGTCACTACCACTAGACCACCGCGGCTTATTTATTAATTCTGGAGTAGTTTTCATCAATTTCATGTTCGGCAGTTCATTCCATGAATGCATTCATTTTTTTTTTCCAAAAAAAGTCAATCCAAACCCTCAATAATTCTTAATTAATCAAAAATGTCTTTCGCCATATTTAGAAGAAAAATTCGATAATATTACATTCATCATTCATCATACTACCTAAACAATTATCAAATAGTACCAGAAATAATAACTTAGTAATTGTTACGAGTATGCATACAATGCCACTTCTTTGCACAATTTGTGATAGTGTTTTGTGATAGCGCAGGCCGCTTACCAGTCTTGGGCCTCTGCTCGTCAGCATACTCGTATGTCATCCGACGTAAAAGCAAGGAAAAAACCATTTAACAGCGCTGCCAAAATCGGTAAAAAATCGATTCAGAGGGCTAAGTTTGATCATATTAGGAGTATCGAAGTTAAGTTAGCCTCTTATCCGGCTGGAAGTAAGGCTTTCTGGTCCCTGGCCACATTGATCGAATCCAATTTCAACCGCCCTTCCTTGCCCCCGCTTGTTAAACCTGATAGTTCACTGGCTCACACTGCAAAAGAAAAAGCCGACCTATTTGCCTCTCTCTTTGCAAAGAATTCACGTCAACAAAAAAACTCCACCAACATTACCTCGTTGCACTGAGACCATGCAAGATGTTCGCATCAATCAGAATGAGGTTTTCAGAGAAATGAAAAATCTTGACGTGAATAAGATCAGTGGACCAGATGGTATTTCTGCTTTGTTGTTAAAAAGTTGTGCACCTGAGATGTCTCCTGTATTTACTCGTCTCTTCCGTCTTTTTTTAAAGACTGGCATAGTTCCTGACTGTTGGAAGATCGCAAACGTGTAACCAGCTCAAAAAAAAAAACCGGACAAGTGCGAGTCAGGCTTCCGTACAAATGCAGAAAATTTCACAAAATTGGGATTAAGTTGTTAAAATCTCTATACTATAACCTGTACTATACGTGTTTGGAGTACTACTACAGCCACCTTTTTGATGGGTCAGCTAAATACCGGCTCGAAGCTCTACATTCGATTGAACGTCGTGCCGTGCGGATAATCGGGGATAGTAAACTTGTCGCTTCCAAACTGAAAAGCCTGGAACACAGGCATAAAGTAGCGTATTTGGCAATTTTCTATAGGCTCCATTTCGGCGAGGGTGCCGCTCGAACTTCACGACCTGATTCCTTCATCTTCTTTTCACAACAAAACAAGCCGGAAGTCGCATAAATACCATCCCTACATAGTCAACGTGTCGACCTGCTTGTACTAAGCCATTCGCTTCTTCCATCATAATGCGGACTGCCAGAGATTGGAATGCCCTGCCTCCGTCATTGTTTCATGACAATTACAATTTGGATATCTTCAAGTCAAAAATAAACAGGTATCTTCTACATACTCCATCTTCGGTTACAACTTCGCTTTCCATCAAGCGAGTTGGCGGCCAAATGTAGACCTATTCTATATAAAAAAAAACCGGACAAGTACGAGTCAGGCTCGCACATCGAGGGTTCCGTACAAATCCAGAAAATTTCACAAAATTGGGAAGTAAGTTGTTAAAATCTCTGTACTCTAACCATCGACAAAAAATTTTTTGACGTGACAACGTCTTATAAATTGGTTTGCCGGGTGACACTTCAAGAAACTGCGTTACGCTCCGCTCACGTTATGCGCTCACAATGAGAGCGAGTGAGAGGCACGCGTCATGGTTAGCCCGCCTAAGAGCGAGAGAGACATACATTTTCATCCTTCTTCCTACTATACGAATGAATATTCACATTAAAATTATTTTACCACTCAAAGTCGTTGTCACGTAAAACTTTCGCCCGTATACCGACTTTACAGGCAACCAATTTTTTTTATTTGTGTAGGTATGTTCGATGAACATACACAAATAAAAAATCGATGTTTTTTTTTCATTTTTCTCGTCATTCATCAAAAATTACACATTAAAATAATTAAAAACCTTTTTTAACATGTGCTAATGAAGTTCTTTTATATGATACGATTTACTTACTTAGAATTTTGAACCCATATTTAGTGAATTTCGAGGCCCTATTTTTTGTGATTTAAATAAAAATGTACAGTTTTTAGATTTATTCATAGGACACATATAGATGTGTACTCTGAGACAATGCTTCTCGCCAAATTTCATAGTTCTATGTCAACGGAAAGTACCCTGTAGGTTTTGATTTTTGTGAGTGTCAAAAAATGCGTTTTTTTTAGGACATTAGGAAGTTTTTCTTTTACACAACTGCAAGAGATCATAAATATACGTATACAGCTTAAATTTCAACTCGATATCTTTACGTGTTCTCGAGATAAATATTCTTGACATACACACAGACGGACAACAAAGTGATCCTATAAGGGTTTCGTTTTTTCCTTTTCAGGTACGGAACCCTAAAAATAAAAAAAATGTTTAGTACACAAAAAATCTATATCTAGATGTTTTGATTTGTACTATTGTTATAAAAAAAACGCTGAACAAGTTAGTGGTGCATCTCTACAGCGAGAGTCAAGACGGCTGTAAAGGTCTCCGCTTGATTTTATCGAGCCACTTGGCTTGGATGTAAAAATCTATAAACAAAAATGTTTATACTATTCACAATTTTTTACAAAGTCAACTTGGGCTCGGCTTCAACAAATATCTGTTTATTTAGGTCTTGAAAAAATAGCTCGATATAAATGAATTTTCTATTATGGGAGGATATGATAATACGTTTTCAGCTTGGCAGCTAAGCTTAGCTAAGGGAAAGGCTCATACTTGTTTCACAAAAAGCGGATTATCTTGAATACTCGTTATTTTGTTAAAAATAGTATCAAAAATTCTACAATATCACTGAGTAGTTAATTTACAGGTAAGTTCTAGCTAGTCAAAAGCTAGTAAAAGTAAAGCTGCCGCATAATATTTTTCCAATAAACAGTAACAAAACCTTTCACATTCAGAACAGTTACACAAGTAGAGAGTAGGTATAAATCCGAGGAAAAACATTTTCGAGAGGGAAAAGAGGTTGTTTTGAATCGAATTCGGGTAATCGTGTTCCGCCGTGGTTGCAAATCACCACATAAATCCATCTCCGGTGCTCCGGCAGCTTTCGCAGAACTGTTTAGTGCAGTTAGCGCGAGCGAGGCAGGCGAGCGGCGAGACAGCGAGGCGAAAAAGACGAGGGAGTTGAGCAGAACGGGCGGGTCGAGCAGAAGCGAGCGACAAATATTGAAAAAACAAGCGCTCCGGACGCCGGTATTTTCCTATCGACAACTATAGGTATATGCTATAGGTGTGCTAGGGCCACACTCATCGCGATAACTCGTATATTCGTTTTCCGATGTAGCCAAATTGTTGCGATAATATATGTTTTTGTAGAATTTTTTGCCGTGCGATTACATTCACAAACATTTAGTTTTATCTCAAAGAGCGCGACGCCGACGATCAATATTTTTTAAGGAGAAAATATTGCCTAACCCTATGTGAATCTTGACAAACAGAATTTTTAGTTTTAGCGAGAGCTAATATGAAATAGGTAGAAAGTGTGTAAGGCGCTGTGGAACCGGTGTTTTGTATTGCAGAGTAGTTCTGCGGCTAAGTTACGTGCAGTTACCGCTCCTAATTTAATACTTTTATAACTTTTACTCCATATCTCGTCTCGTATTTTTGTCGACTCATGTTGTGAGACCTATGTATAGTAGTGGCACAGACAAGATATATCTACCTACTATTATAAAATGAACGAATCAATCTGGAATACGTGATCCAGTTTGGTCCATAATGAATTTGATTTTCGCCACTACCATACTTTTCGATAAGAGCCGATCATATTCTGCATTGAGCAATTCAAAACTCAATTCGAGAAACGTGAAACTCTGGTCATTTAGAGGTCTCGCAGTGGAACATGTGCTTTCTTCTCGAGTTAGTCGATAGAGTTTTACATGTCGAACGAAGAAAAAAGTGCTTTTAATGTTCCACAGGAGGGCTGCATCGAGCGGGGCCGTCAAACGATATGATACATCGATGGCCTCTTGAGTAGGTCTCTATACTTATGGTGGGTTGCTACGAGTCTGAAGTTTGAGTGTCGTTGTGGTATTTTTTTTGTTTACTACCGAATATAGGTGTACTCATGAAGATGGATTGTGGCTGATTAGGGATGGAACGATGGCCAAAGATTAGTGCATTTTCTCGACGATTGGAAAACGGGATGAAATCAGTGGGATAAAAAGTACCAATGCAGAATTCAAAACACAATTACATATATTATAATCATAAAGATCAAGAAAATTCAAGCAATAAGACGTCATCATGTTTATATTCGAATCAAATTATAAGAGCCACATACAGTAGTGCGTTGAATCGATCTTGCTAACTCGTCAGCGTGAGTTTAAAGACAGAGTGCGGCGCGGACGGCGGGGGGCGGCAACATGCGCGTGTCGTCGGTGGTGTCGGCGGGCGGCGCGCGGCGCGCCAGGTCCCGCGCGGGAGCCGCGCGCGCCGCCGCCCCGGCTCGGCACCACGCGCCCGAGCCCCCGCCACCCGCCGCACGTACCACCACTCGTCCCTCCACTGGCGCGCCACACCACCTGACAGGTAGGTACATAGACCAGCTATAAAAACTCATTGATCAACACGCAAAATACAATTGAAAGGCAAGTCGGTACCTGGCCGTGTACTGTATGTAAATGCGCTCACGCACGCGGGGACGCAGCACGAGACTGCGCGGATGCAGGCGGAATCCCTCGCCCCCCTCCCACTCCGACCACACTTCCAGTGTCACAGTGCCTGCAGAGAATCTAGTCTTTAAATGTTGTCTTAAACATTATTATTTTATACTACGGGACTAATCGCGCACTAAGATTACGAGATAAATAAATACCTCATCATCAATATTTCAAGTTCAAGTTGAATTGGCGGTACCAGCTGTTTCATATTCCAGTCTACTAGTGACCACGATTGATGCAACTCGGTCTTTCGTCGGGATGATGAGGTATTTATTTATCTCGTAATCTTAGTGCGCGATTAGTCCCGTAGTATAAAATAATAATTAGTATTTAATGACTATCAGCTTTAATTATGCCATATAGTTTTTCTTATGACACAGAGAGAAATGAGACACAGGGAAAGTAAAAACCGGGTGTACTCACGGCTGGAGTGTTCGACCGTGTAGTAAGACTTCTTGGTGTCTCCGTCCGAGATGCAGCCAAAGTCGATGAGCGCCGGCTCCAGCGCCAGCACGGGGAACTCCAGCTCCAGCACCAGCGGCAACGTCTGCCAACAAAGCTGCCATGACAATAAACACTCTTAAAAGTTAACAGAAGTTCAACCGTTCTAATTCAGACACGAGTTGACGCAACCTTCAAAAATTAAAGATACAAAAGTAGTAAAAATTAAAGAAAAAAGAAAAGAGACTGCTTGGTATTCAGAGATCAGATAAACCCTACCAGCAGGCCAGTCGCACTAAAAAATTACAGCTGAACTACAATTGAACTTTAACTGAACTTCGACATTTTGTCTATTTTCGTATCGCACTAATGATTTTGACTAAAGTTAAAACCCAACTCGATCAGAGTTGGAACGTAACCGGTGTCAAATGACAGGTTGGTGTATGATGTTTAGCGCAATACCTAATTCCTTGAAGCTGAATCGAAACTTAACTACAATTGTAACCAAACTTTAACTGAATTGCAGACGGAACGCAACTGTTTAAAATTAGCGCGATTGGCCTGTTGATCAAAGGCAGTGTAAGCAAAGTACGACAGTCAAACATCAAGCCTAACATTATGAGATAAGACTCACCAGAGCAGGTCAATCAAAAGCAAAACCATGCGAGTAATACTAGTGTGTAAGAAGAGTAAACTTCTTTATATTATACTGCATGTCATATTTGCGCTCACACATCATATTTATAAAGCTTATATATATCAATTTAATTAATCGGCCAATTGGCCGATCATTAATAAACCAAGAAACTGCGTAAACAAATGTTCAGCAACAAAAGGTCGCGATTTGGGTCAGGGGAAGTACAAGAGGAACAAACAAAAAAAACCTTAAGTATATTATCCTGGTCGTAGAATTGCAGCAGCGTGGTAGATTCGCGACGCGACAGGTAGGCGGGGGGCGTGGGGACAGTGAGAGGTGCTTCCAGCGCGGAAGTGACGCGAACCTTGCGCGCGGGGGGCGCGGGGGGAACAAGGGTTGGCTCCGACTCCACCGGGGTCACCGCCACCTCCACACACATCTGTCAACACATGATGTTCTTCCTGATATGTGAAAACACAATTTGAATGTTAAAGCCGAAGGTAATATAGCCTTATTACAATATACTACGGGACTAATGGGAGGATTGATTTAAATTATCAGCGTCGTGGAATTCATTATGTCGTCAACAAATGTATATCGCGTTGTGTAGGTAGAAGGACATAATTAGATACCGTCAGTGTTGTGTGTCGTGGTGACAATTTTTCAAGTTCAAGTTGAATTGGCGGTACCAGCTGTTCCATACTCCAGTCTACCCGTGACCACGGTCGATGCAACTAGGCCGAAACGTCGGGATGAAGAGTTATTTATTTATCTCGTAATTTTAGTGCGCGATTAGTCCCGTAGTATATTATAATAATGTGTTCAAATCCCGAGAGTTTAAAAACAATATAGCCTTATAGACTGACTCATTTGAATGGCTATTTAAATCTCTAACTGATCTATTATCTAGTAATTAAAAAAAAACCGGACAAGTGCGAGTCAGGCTCGCACATCGAGGATTCCGTACAAATCAAGAAAATTTCACAAAATTGGGAAGTAAGTTGTTAAAGTCTCTATACTATGACCATCGACAAAAAAGACTTTTTTTTTCACTTTTCTCCAAAATTACATTAAATATATATTATTAAATTTATTGTTAAAATAATTAAAAACCTGTTTTAACATGTGCTAACCTCTTTTATATGATACCTTACATGATAAGATTTACTCACTTTGAATTTTGAACCCATATTTTGTAAATTTTGAGGCCCTATTTTTTGTGATTAAAATAAAAATGTACAGTTTTCAGATTTATTCCTATATGTGTACTATGAGACAATGATTCTCGTCACATTTCATAGTTATATGTTAGCATTAACATAGGTTTTGATTTTTGTGAGTGTCGAAATATGCGGTTTTATACGACATAAACGACTCCTGAGAAGATTTTCTTTTACACAACTGCAAGAGACCATAGATACGTATACAGTTTAAATTTCTACTCGATGTCTTTACGCGTTCCTGAGATAAAGAGTCTTGACATACACACAGACGGACAGACCGACAGACTGACAGACTGACAGACGGACAGACGGACAGACGGACAGACGGACAGACGGACAGACGGACAGATGGACAACGAAGTGATCCTATAAGGGTTCCGTTTTTTTCGTTTAAGGTACGGAACCCTAAAAACGATTTCACACATCAAAATATATGTAGGTTAGCAACTAGGTCAACGTCGATCAGGTGGTTAGCCAACGCCGACGGTGGTACCTCGAGCGAGCTCCTGGGCGACAGCATGACCGCAGTGTCGCGGAGCCTGGCTGTGCGCGAGCCGCATGAGCAGCCCGCGCCGCACGTGTCCCGCTCGGGCGCCAGCACGGCCCACGGCCGCCGTGTGCGCGCGCGCACCTCCAGCGGACCGTCGCCCACGTTCTGCACGCGGAATCGCTTACGGACCCTGACCTCGGAAAGTTATATGATCATTGCGACCAATTATTAAAAAACAAAATTTGTAAATTAGATTGAATTACTGATGGACTGCGCGGAAACCAACGACGCGGTGCTCAAAGACTGAAACTTCATGGAAGGCAGCTTTTCTTTTGAACGCGTCATGGTGCCTTTTTTTTCAATTCTTGGATCACATATCATTTGTCACCAAAATGTATATTTGATTGGAAAATGGATGACATTTATTGGAAAATGGATGACTTAAGACTGTGAGATATGAATGAACCTGTCAGTTCTAATTCGTGTTTCGCGCAAATTCAATTTCACCGATACCATAAAATGATGGATATTATGATATGGTATGGCAAATTACCTAAACATAAAAACCAAAAGCCTAGTACTAGAGAGTATAACATGGCAGTGACCTGAGCGTGTCCCCGGCGGGCAGGTCGAGCGCGCACAGCCGCACGCGCAGCGCGCAGCACGACAGCCGCAGCCGGCCCTCGCGCGCCGCCTGCCGCAGCCGCGCCGTCCGAGCTGCCGGCGGCAGCCGCACCCAGCCTTCACTGCACACCGAACATATTGTATTCATATCATAAACATTCTGTCTTCTTCTTCAAATTTAACGTACAATAGGACGTCTTCCGGACTTTTAGGGCAACGACGTCAAGCAGACTGCAGAATATCTAATCTATACGGCAAAGTTTTATGATAGGTATTTACTTGTGTTTAACAATGAAAAATTTTGTAATTAACACATTTCTCAACAGGATATTCCATTTTAGTGCTTTTGTAGTTATCTATTCGTCTTTCAAGTGGTAGGCGACGTCGTTTGATGGCGGTAATGCAGCCCACGCTACGAAATTTCGTTCAGAAAATTATCCCGCCATTTTTGGACGGCGGAAATTAGTCCAAAAATTACAAATTCAAAAAGTTTGAGGCTTGTGACACAATGCTGCTCCCAATTTAAATTCCCGTAAATTAGCAATTACAGGATTTCCGGGTCAGGAGCGGCCGGGCCGGGGCGGGCGTGGGTCCGGCGCCCAATTGTTCGGATACGTTTACACGCACCGTGTGCGGCAAATGTGCTGCTACCGGACCGACTTTTACGACTACTTAAATTATAGTCAACATACTTTTCATTCACGTGCAAGTTTATATTCTAGGCTATGTGTAAATCTTACTTTGTAGAAAAGAAAAGCGTCTTTAATTTTTCTGCATTTTTTAATTTCTTTCAGATGTTGACACCTCTAGCCAGGAGATATTCCCATTATTATATGTCGGCAGGGCTCGCAGTAGTCGTAGTGGGTGACGTGAAGCGCGACAACGCCAGCCGCACGCTTCACGTCACCCACTTACCGAGGACATGTGGCACGTGTCGGTACCTGCACTAGTCAATACTCGCCTAGTATAGTGTGTAGGAAGGGCTTGCAGTAGCACGCGGCGCC
Organism: Hypomecis punctinalis; assembly: GCA_949316475.1. Lineage (NCBI taxonomy): Eukaryota > Metazoa > Arthropoda > Insecta > Lepidoptera > Geometridae > Hypomecis > Hypomecis punctinalis. Next base: position 227,998 of record OX438807.1, read on the forward strand.
GCTAGCTGCATGCATCACGTCACCCTCTCGCCGGGGACATGTGGCACGTGTCGAAAGCTGCACCAGTGGATACTCGCCCAGTATGGAGTGTCGGCAGGGCCCGCAGCAGTAGCGTAGCGGGCGGCGCGATCTCCGCGCGCGGCGCCGCTAGCTGCACGCTCCACATCACCCACTCGCCGGGGACATGTGGCACGTGTCGAAAGCTGCACCAGTGGATACTCGCCCAGTATGGAATGTCGGCAGGGCCCGCAGCAGTAGCGTAGCGGGCGTCGCGATCTCCGCGCGCGGCGCCGCTAGCTGCACGCTCCACGTCACCCACTCGCCGGGAACATGTGGCACGTGTCGATAGCTGCATCAATCGATACTTGCCCAGTATGGAGTGTCGGCAGGGCCCGCAGCAGTAGCGTAGCGGGCGGCGCAATCTCCGCGCGCGGCGCCGCTAGCTGCACGCTACACGTCACCCACTCGCCGGGAACATGTGGCACGTGTCGAAAGCTGCACCAGTCGATACTCGCCCAGTCTGGAGTGTCGGCAGGGCCCGCAGCAGTAGCGTAGCGGGCGTCGCGATCTCCGCGCGCGGCGCCGCTAGCTACACGCTCCACGTCACCCACTCGCCGGGGGACATGTGGCACGTGTCGATACCTACACTAGTCGATACTCGCCCAGTATGGAGTGTCGGGAGGGCTCGCAGCAGCAGCGTAGTGGGCGGCGCGATCTCCGCGCGCGGCGCCGCTAGTTGCACGCTCCACGTCACCCACTCGCCGGGGGACATGTGGCACGTCTCGGGGGCTATCTGCCATGTAACATATTCATTATTTTTATTTTTTCACGCAAAAGTAGCGAAATATCAGAGCGCGAATTACGAACTGAAGACTGTAAATATGTGAGTAAATATTCCAAAACTAAGAGGACATCGATGTCATACACAGAACCTATTATATTTCTTGTATAATTATTTATTATTCATTCCATTTGGATCGGCAACTTTGCCGTACTTCTATCAGAATTATAGAACCGGAGTAGATTCTTAACGTACTTGAAAAATATAGAAAAATAACTACTTACTCGTACTTCAAAATAATTCGAAATAATAGGACTTGTTTTGCCTTTTATATAATTTATCAAAGTTAAGGGCTTGTATTTCGTTCAACTGTTAACAAAAGTTTATTGTCGGATCAAAGAGAAGTTCGTCCTTTCGACGATCATCGAGTTTGGCTGATCAAAGACAAAACATTAACTTAGATAATAGATCAGGAGCCGGCTTTGTTTCCCGCCAGATAACTCCAGGACCTGAATGGGCACAATTCACAAATTATTTACGTAAAATTGGAAACAAACGTATAGAAAGTATCGATAAGATAAATTGATTTAAGGTATCATTTCCTGCAGGTTCTTTATTTTGTTGTACTAGAAATGGATTGGAGCCGCGCTTGGGTAGGTATTTAGAGTATAAACACGTATAATGTTATTGCTGTCGTATCGTACATAAAAGATTTTTTGTAAGTTTGATTCTGCGCTCAGTTTTCCTACACTCATTTTGGTAGCTTCTGGGATTTTTTCGTACCAAGAAACAGGGTCGCCCACCGAACGTGCACAAAAATAAGAACAACTATAATCCAAAGCCAATAAAAATATTCGAATATTATCCAAACGTGCTTATTCGGGAATCGGACCCGGAAGGTTTCTAATAGTCATTGAAGATAGCACACCCTGTGTAAAAACTAACTGATGTCAACGAATCTTCATGATACAACTCTCTGAGGTATTTATGAGTAATCTCCTGGAAAGAAACTTGGTCATGACAGTCTGTTGCAGGCGTATTATGTGGCAGACATACCTATACTATCAAGTGAACCAGAAAAATCCTCATCCTTTGGGAGCCAGTATCTATCAGGCAGCGATCACAGATGACTAAGACTAAATAGCTAGCAAGTAGTAGGGGTAATCTTAGAGTATTAATACTTTAGTTATTTATACTCTAAGGGGGTAGTACAATAATAGATACCCCAGTGCCCAAACACTAACATATTGAGTATTACTGAGTGACCCATTGGAAGCTTGCCCTCCTCGGGTGGTAGTTGCGTCGTGTAGTTAGCTACACCAGAACCATCGACACGAAAAAGAAGATATAAATACCAACCGTGTAGTGCTCGTCGCTCTGCAGACCATAATCGGGCGCAAGGAACAGTTCGACCCCTGTGTCCATCTCTGCCTCGTACGTGCTGCCCAGCGACGACTCCTCCGGGTCTGCGGGACCAACTTACAATAACTAAGTAGTAATAAAAGACATCCATGATAGAAATATTTTTAAATTTAAACTTAAAAACTTTCTGATTGAGAAGGCATATTACTCCATTGACGATTTTTTGAAAGAAAGATTATAATAATTTGATAATCAGTTTGACATACCTACATATATATATATATATATATTGTAATAATTTTAGTGTAAGAAATAATAATTATGTGACTCCATTTATTTTTTCATAAAGTTTTGATATTACTAATTTAATGGATTATTAACAATGTAACAATTTTTTAAATTTTGCATACCATACTGGTTAAAACATGGCGATCTTTATATTTATTGACTACAACCCATGAACATTGTAACACCCATGTTTTGCGAAATAAATGAATTGAATTGAATTGAATATGTTATTTTCAAACTTTTTAAATTAACTGTGTAAGCAGAACAATGTTTTGTCATCCCGCGTATATGTTCCTAATGGCACAACTAATCAAAACATCGTAATAATTGGTTACAGTATGCTTTTAGTTTTATATCTACAAATCATCTTAATTACGTGAGTTTAGTAAAACTTAATTGATAGCTGATGCAGCGGATGCTACAGACAGACATGAAAACTTTATAACAAATTTATAAAGTCCTGATTCAAAACGGTAAAAATATTAAAACACAGGCATGAAACATTCATCTTAGCACGTGTAAAACTGAGCAGCGTGATGCGTAGTCGTTGTCGTCCCGTCAGGTATCATGATGGCTGTTCTGTCGCTGAATATTTGCGTCTTTTGCTCACCGTAGAGGCAGGGGCAGGTCTCGGGCTCGACGTCGAAAAGCCGAAAGTAGAGTCGAAACGGCAACTCGTCTTGCGGGTACTCTGATAAACAAAATGGTTTCATTACATTTCTTTGCCAACATTAAGTAGGCAATATTTTTGTTAAATAAATAAGTCACTCGTGGTAGTGTGGTAGGTTAAACGTTATTTCTTTTGTTGATAAAATTGAGCAGAACTGAAAACATTGATTAAGTTGCTGATAACAGTAATAAACCAGAATGTTGATCCTGTCTATCTATTTTTTTGAACATTTTTTTTCGAATTTTATTCCAAGCTGCCGCGGCGATAAAATTAATTTGCATCAAATTAAGTTTGGTGATATGTTCTCTGACATCTGCTCGGAAATATTCACAGCACGCAAATACGATAAATTGAACACACATCGTATAACCAAGGATTTGTACATTTTTGTATCTTTCGGAGCTCTGGTGGATCAAAGTCTAGGTACCTAAAGAGCTTAGATTGAAATCTGCGTGCGACGAGACAGCTTAGTTTCCCCCCTCCCGCTCCCCACTCCCCGAATGTACCGAGGTGTTTATCTGTATCGCAAGGGATCAAATAGGGTTACCTACCTATCCTACTATTTTTATGCTGCCGTGGTGTAAAACATTTTACTTACAAATTCAACTCTAATAATACCAAACCACATGCCGCATCCACACACTCCCCGAGGCAACAAGAGCACCGCACCGCTAACTTCACATCGTATATAAGTATACAAGTCAGCCATGTGAAGTTAGCTACAGAAACTTCTAAAGAAACTTCATTCCCTAACCGTGCGAATGAGAAATAAAGAAAATAATCTTCACGCAACTCATCTGTCTCGGTGAAAAAACTTCTACTTACTAGTACTACAGCCTAGATATTGTGTAGTACTGTAAAAACACTTTCAGATCTTTTATAAAATGGCAGAGAATGGCTGAGGCGAGGACGTGATACCGGCGCAAAATGTTCTCCTCTCCATTGTACGAGCTAAGTGTTATATTTTTACCGGTATTATTCTTTCCCTCCACTCTTATACGACATTGTATTACATTGTGTTATTTCTAGGATAAAAGTGGCGAGTAAGTAAAGTAAAAAGAACTATTTTAATGCTTCTTGAGAAAGTTTTCTTTGGTAAGCAACTCATTGTAAACGAACTACCCGTTCCGACTTTGCTTGGCAACAAATTATACCTGTAACGTTCCGAAAAACTGTTCTTTAAAAGTGAAAACCACATTGCAATCTGTTGTGTAGCTTAGAAACCTCAACTAGATACACAGACATACACATAAAATTATTTATAATGTGAAGAGCATTTTAGATTTGGAAAGAGTTTTACAAAATAAAAAATACCAGAGATCATGTTTCTTCCCAGCATAATATATTGTACAGCTCAGTACTTTTTCTGATTCAAACTAGGAAAGAGCAGAATCAGATTATTTTTGGACTCTGAATAACCGCATCAGACCACAGGATCCAATTTAAATAATGGAAAATAAAAACACAACAACGGCAGAACAACGATGGTGGACATAGTTAGAGATTTTTTCCGTGGTAACTTTTTACGATTTATTTTGTGAATCAACAACAGTTTCTTTTTATTCAGAATATGGCTACATTTGGCCACGAACTTGCTTGATGAATAGCGAAGTTGTAGCCAAAGATGGAGTGTTTAGACCTAGAAGATACCTATTCACACTTGACTTGATTCACTTTTCGGTTGCTGATCAATCAGTTTCATAGTTAATCAGATGTAATTTAATGATAGAACTTTAATTGCGATATTATTGCTAAGTAAGTTCGTGTAGGCCGCGCGGCTAGCACTGTTGTTGGTCTTTAATTAATATTTTTATTTGTATACATGCCTATCTGATTAACCTGTACTAAGCCAAAAGGTGGTAATTAATACCATCATAGCTAACCACCACTTTTACTATAGTGACATAACATTAGACAGAAAAAAACAGCTGTTCCGTACAAAATTGAAACTCGGAATCGACAAAAAGTATAAAGCCTCATCGTAACAGTCGAAATGCCAACTTGGCGATACAAAAATAATTAGCTGTTATCTACCTCCAAATATTATTCGATTTCAGTATTTTTTTTCATGTAATCAGCATTTCAATAATAGTTAGGTTTATACGTCATAGTTCTTACAGTCTTTAAATGATCTTAAAGTTATAAGCCTCTTAAAAGTATTATTTAGACGCCAAACTTTAGCTGAAAGGGAAACAGAAACTATTTTTTTTTTAACTTAAGACGTATAGGCGTGCAATACGAGTATGTCTTACTCAAGCGAATGATATCAAAAACATAACATTTTGTTACAATTCAAGTGGTTAAAAGATTTTTCTCCTGGAACGTTCTCCTTAAATTTTATCGAAAACGTACCGCGATTTTTCTCCATGCTCTACTGAAACGCGAAAACACTAGTCGATTCAGAATCCTCTGAAGTGCCAGGCTAGTGATAAAGATAGTGTCACACTGGCTACTCTTATATCCACGTACGAGTATATTCGTAGGTACTAGTAATAAGGCCAGTGTTACACGGGAGTCTACTCACACCCGTACAAGGCGGGTGCAGACGAGCCGCGGGCGCCAGCGCGACGGACGCGGCGCGGCGGGCGCCAGCAATGTTATCAGCTCCCTCACTATACAGGCACGCATGCATAATTACATTCTTACTAGAGATGTGGTGTTGTATTGCTATTGGCGGGGTCGATACGAGTTGGGTGTTTGATTGATATTTTCATCTATGTATGTGTTACTCAGTAATTTCAAACTTACTGACTTGTAAAAAACCAACAACGTCGTACATTTCAAACACTTCTTTTTTAAGATATATAATTAAAATACAATACGGAGATATGCAGAGAATTGTTAACACAAAGTATAAGAACAGAAGTTACTGCCGGTTTTCCTGTTTCCTGAGAAATAAATATAATATGAAGTTTTTCAAAGTCAGGATGAATGTATCTTCTAAGTCTGTGTACTAACTTGTCGACCACAACGTGGCTCTGGATTGGTGGTCAAGCGCGGGTTAATTGGTATTAAAAAAAACCGCTCAAGTGCGAGTCAGGCTCGCATACCGAGGTTTCCGTACAAATCCAGAAAATTTCACAAAATTGGGAATTAAGTTGTTAAAATCTCTATACTATATCATCGACACTTTTTTTTTTTTTTTTACTTTTCTAGTCATTTATTAAAAATTACACAATTTGTTAAAATAATTAAAAAAATTAAAAAAAATTTGCATAAAATAATTAAAGCATGTGCTAATGAAGCTTTTTTATATGCTACCTTACATGATACGATTTACTCACTGTGTATTTTCGACCCATATTTTGTGAATTTAGGCCCTATTTTTTTGAGATTTACTCGTAATAAAAATGTACGGTTTTCAAATTTAATTCCTATATTTGTATTCTCGAGACAATGCTTCTCGCCAAATTTTATAGTACTATATCAACGGGAAGTACCCTGTAGGTTTTGATTTTTGTGAGTCAAAATATGCGTTTTTCACGATATAAACGGCTCTAACTTTTTTATACGGTAACTGAGAAGATTTTTTTTACGCAACTGCAAGAAACCATAGTTATACGTATATAGTTTAAATTTCAACCCGAGATAAAAAGTCTTGACATGCACACAGACGGACAGACGGACAGACGGATACGAAAGTGATCCTATAAGGGTTCCGTTTTTTTTCCTTTTGAGGTACAGAACCCTAAAAACGTACAATACCGTACTGACGCCACTTAATGAATATAATATAGCTAATAATTATTATAAGAGGACGCTCGTCAGCTAACAACGCCGCGCGGCGCCTTACCTAATACTCTACATAACGACATTTAACTAATGCTGCCACTGAACTGAGTATAATTTATCCATACCTCGTCACTAAGCAATAAACAATGTAAGCGTACATTGTATAAAATAGAAAAAAAGTGAAAAAAAGACAGTCATAAGCACGCATGCTTGTTTGAAAATAAAGATGGATGACATCATCCGAAAATAATAACAGCAATATCAAACCGATTCTATCACTCAACCAAAGGAGCATATCAGTCTCTCGACTGACGGAATATCAAATGCAATTGCTTAGAAACATTTTAGTAAAGCTTAACATGCAGTGTTTTCCTAGAGTAGAATAGAAGGAGGCCATCTCTACTGGTCGTCGAAGCTCATTACACGCGGGCCACAGTGCCTCCGCCCGCCCTGTGAATACAAACTAGATCCGAGTCCGTCTAGTGCCCGGGACGCCGCTCTACTGCTCCACATAGCGACAAATTGATACGGCCTTTACTGATACTACTAAAAAACAACGGGTTGCATGTTTGTCCGAAAATGCCGGCAGAAGCGAAAACTTGCTCTTACGAATTTTCGATCAGGTCACGTGCCCTGACGCTTACATTTTTTGCCCATCCCAAAAAGTGCTAATAGCCGCCAAAGAAGTTTTGATTTCAAAAAAAACCGGACAAGTGCGAGTCAGGCTTGCACATCGAGGGTTCCGTACAGATCCAGAAAATTTCACAAAATTGGGAAGTAAGTCTATAACCACCGACAAAAAAGTTATTTTTTCACTTTTCTCGTCTTACATCGGAAATTACACATTGTTAAAATAACTTAAAACCTTTTTTAGCATGTGCTAATGAAGTTCCTTTATATGATACCTTACATGATACGACTTACGCACCTAGAATTTTGAACCCATATTTGGTGAACTTTGGGGCCCTTTTTTGTGATTATTTTTTGTCTTCAGTTTCTTCACTGTCTTCATTATAAATTATTTTCAGCAGTTTTTGTCCTGTCTTCAAAGTAAAAGCCGCCTATTTAAATAAACGTTGTTGAAATCACACCGCTATTCAGTGTAAAAAGGTATGTTTAAGATAGATTTGACTAAGTCTAAATTAAGTCTTAGTATTCCGAGTGGCCGCGACAATGGCCGGCTCGGGCAAGTGGCGGGCTATTTATACACGAGAAAGCAGTAGGCGGCTATTGTTCTACGCTAGGCTTAGTCGATTGTGAAGCCAAAATATACAAAAGAAAGCTCTAACTTTTCTGCGACAGGTCGGAAAGCTTAAGCTCAACTGGATTATAACCAGTATATTAGAATAAGAAAACATTTAAAAAGTAGTATTGGATAAGTTTGTGTAGTCTTTTTAGTATCTACTAGAAATGATGATAATTATGACGAAACACAAAATCAATTACTTCATAACTTAAATAGTAATCGGCCAAGTGCGAGTAAGCTAGTCTTACATGAAGGGTTCCGTACCGTATAGAAGCCCCTTTAATATATTTTATTTTAATTTTACTAATTATTTTTGAAGGGAATATACAACTTAATATACCGTGAATATTTAAAGTACCTTCCTGTTGCCGTTATTAATAACGAGCAAACAAATCACGTTACTTGTATAGGAGCCTCCCTTAAATATTTATTTTATTTTAACTATTTATTTTTAAAACGAATTTCTAACTTAATATCTAGTGAATATTTCAAGCATTAAAAAAGCCATGGTGGTCAAGAGGTAGTGACACCCGCCTTACAATCGTGAGGTCGTGGGTTTGAATCCCCGGTCCCGTACCAATGAGTTCTTTGGAATTAATGTACGGAATTTCACACCACAGGCTTTTCGGTGAAGGAGAACATCGTGAGGCAACCTGCATACGTCCGTAGAAGAAATTCGATGGCGTATGTGAATCCGCCAACCCGCACTGGGCCAGCGTGGTGGATATGGCCCAATCACCCCTCGTGGGTAGGTCTACGTCCTGCAGTGGACTACTAAAAAGGCTGGTACAGGTATATTTCAAGCATCTACCTGTCATCATTATCAAGTTTGGGTGAAAAACGGCTTAAAATTCAGATTTGTTGTAAGGGAGCCCCCCTTAAATATTTTTTTTCTAATTTTAGTATTTCTTGTTATAGCGGCAACAGCAATACATTGTTTGAGAAAATTTCAATATTCTAGCTATCACAGTTCATGAGTTACAGCCTGGTGATAGATAGACAGACAGGCAGGCAGACAGATAGACAGACAAACAGACGGACGGACAGCAGAGTCTTAATAATAGGGTCTCGTTTTTACCCTTTGGGTACGGAACCCTAAAAAGTATCTGTATTATTATTTCATTAACGTTTAAGAAATCAAACGTCTTTGTTCTTGTCAGCCAAAATATTATTATTGTGTACTATATTTATACACAGTTCTTCGATTTTTTTCAGCTAATTAATAAAACTTTAGTTATTCATTAAAACTCAAAGAAAAACTAAGCTTTTATATCAATTAGGCAACAGCCCCAACATTTCTTACAATGGACACAATTGTTTGTTTGAGCTGTTCAGTTAAAATAAACAGTCATTTCCAGAAATTTCGTTTGTATTTCAGAGAACTGTTTGGCTCGACCAATCACTTAGTGGCATTAAAATTCAAGGCGCATTATTCATTTGATGGACGTAATAACATTTATGCGACAGTTGACAATAAAATATGAAAGAGCAAAATATTATGTCTAAAGGAGGCAAAGACAGCGCTACTAGGTTATTTGTCTTATTATATTGTGTTCCTGTAATAACTTTCTAAAGGTCATGTAGCTCTGGTCCAGGGCTCTTATAACATAACCAAAGAGTTTAAACAATCGTAGCACGCGTACAGCTGTAGTAAACACATTTTCAAGAATATTTTTCTGGTAAATATTTTAAAAATTATACTTACTGCCTTAAAGATAATTAATTTCAAAATTAGACGAAGAGAAAATTGAGCTATTAAGATAATATTTAATTTCTACGTTCTAGTTATTTTAGCACTTCTTCTGCTGCTTGTTGTTATAAGAGACTTAGTAAAACTTTAAAAAAGTATGCAACATCAAGAGAATTTTTCTTCGCTGTGTAGCTATCATAAAATACTAGAACGTAACAAAACTACTGAGCGTACTACCTCACAGAAGTTAGCAAGTGCTCGTAAAATGCAAAAATACGTTTACAAGAAATATAAAACAGTGCAAATCACATTTTGTTTTATTCCGAGCGACTCGGGGCGGGTTCAGCGCGGGTCGGGAGCGAGGTCAAGAAAAGCATAAAGCACTGTCTCTGCCCACGATCTAACCACATCGGAGTTTATCGCGCGTGGAAACCCACACTCAACTTTTATGTTATCGCCAGTCACGTACTTATTGAGTTTTTCTCACTATTTTGCAAAAAACTAGCCGTTTTCTTTTGTGAATCGAATCGTATTCCCATTTTTACTTCATTCAGTTGTAAGTAACAGCGTCACTTATCGAAACTTAAAAATTTTCGGTTCGAACGAAAATAATGTAAGAAAAAGATTTTCTGATATTGTTCTATTTATTTGCAAACAGTGGGACAAATTCCAAATTCATAAATCGTAGCGAGGCCGACGCGAAAATTGCGGACTCGTAGATAAAATCAAGTGACATGTAAAAATAGCGAACATTACTGTAGAGGGCCCCGGAGTATTCATGCGTCGGAGAAAAATGTGACTTTAAGGAGCGAGGCGGGCCCCGAGTGTGGGGCCCGTCGGTCCCGGGGCCCGGCCGTCGGCGCCGCCTGCGTGATTCGCTCATTCACGAGCATTTACCCCCTTACTCAGCATTAAGGTTTGAACCAGACAAGCGTAATTGCGTGCAATTTTTTACGTCGCGTTGATTGAGTTTCACATTTTTCACTCACGTAATGTGACTGACAAATGTGTTAGATTTGATAACGTGGAGGAGAAACGCAATTTCATATTCTTTTGCTTTTATCCACACAATACATATTCGGAATAGATATCTGTTCATCTGAAAGATTATATTTGTATCAAATGAAAGAACATGTGAATAGGGTCTTCACCTCAAAGAGTAGGCAAGCAAGCAAGCCCGTCAACCTTATAACTTTGTCACTTTATAATGCAAATGGATTGTAAACGCAATATGGTTTATGTTATAACTACCTTATAACTATTAAAGTTACAATCATTTGATAGACAAAACGTTTTTACAGTAAAAGCCCTTACTGAAATATTTAAAACATAACGTCATATAATTTCTGAATGTCATCAATTTGACGTAAAGAAACAGCGGTTCATACTTAAAATGACCAAAACACTTAAAAGTAAACTTAGGTTTATGATACGATTTGTAACATAAATAGTTTAACATTAGCACGAACTAGTACAGGCTTTTACTCCGGCAGAGGTCGGAGGTCGGAGGTCGTGGGTAACGAGCCGCAGCCGACGACGGGCGAGGCCGGACGAGCCCTCACGGGGCTGGTGTGAACTCGCCCTACACGGAGCCGCGCTCCTGAGAATCCGACCAAACACTGCTTCGTGCGATAGGAGGAAAATAACTGCGATTCAACAATGATTGATTGTTTTCCCCTTTTGTTTTCACGTAACAAACATCCTGCTCTACCAACAGTCGCCCTCGTTTTATTTCTCACGCCCTTGCTGTAATTCTCGAAGCCACTAAACTTAAAGCAAACAAAAATATCAACCCAGAAACAACCGAGACGCAAATTAAATCCTCTCACTAATCGCTTCACAATATACAAAACATTTAGAAATCATATTAAATTTTAAATTTATTTTCTCCGAAATCCAGAGCCGCACTGACGATTCATTTGACGTAATATGAGATTTGTGTTTGATTAAACGGAGTAATTCCGTCGGGAAACAAAGAAATTCTAATTAAACGGCGCCGGAGAGAGCCCTTTACGTTTTTTCGTCCTTCTTTTATGAAAATTGGGTATTGGATGTCGTGCTATGAAATATTTCGCCGGATGAAAGGACGAAACGTGGATCGAGGCGGGCTCGTCACCTGCGGGACAATGGGCCGAGGGAAATAGGTTTTAATTAAGCCGCAGAGGAGACGAGTCAATAACAATCTCATGTCTTATAAGTCGCTCCATTGTTGGTGGAGATCGCGGGCCGCGGTAAAGGATGATATTTCCCGTTCGCCGGAAACCGCATTGACAGCTGCTTCCTCAGATTTATCTACGACACAAAGCTTCCTTCTCACGACATACCCACATAATGCCGCCGGCTCCCGCTCGTTTTGTTTTCCCTCTTTTATGTTTTACATCTTTTGTTATTATCTCGTCTTTTGTAAATATCTCGCAGACTCGGATGTGTTCCGTGACATGTACAACTTCTGAATTACAACTTTTTTAAAAGCTTTTACAATGTTTGAATTTTTTATTTTTGACGCCAAGTTTGGGCACGTGTTGCGAGATGCGAATTTACAAAATATTTTTCCGAGTGTCGTAAATAATGTCGGGAGTTTCCGTAATCTGCTTTTATGAGCATGAAATAAAAGTTGATTTTATATTTAATGGAAAATAATAAACTGCTTCGGTAAGTGTCAACTTAAAGACTTCCCGAAAATGAAGTGGTTATTATGATAATGCGATTTAATTTTAGGGCTAGCGCTGAGTAAAACCACAGTAAAACGTAGTAATACAATTTTGTTTTGATTATGTCTATAAAGTAAATGTCAATTCACATGCTAAGATAATATAATTATATTTTTAAAATAGTCCAGTTCATGATATGAAAAAAAAATGAATATTTAAGTGGTTTTCATGAATGAAACCTAATTTAGTCCGACAATATAATTATCCCTGATTATGTAAAAATAGTCGGACAAAGAGAAACAAAGAAAAAAGGCCTCAAGTGTGCTCGGCTCCGGCTCCCTGCAGGGTCAAAGCTTTGTGTGAATTAGGCCGAGTTCGGTTGTGAATAATAAGTTAAGGTGAACATTCTCTCCTTGGAATTTTTAGCTATTTGTAGGTCGACTACACGTTGTGGATTCCAAAGACTAATCTTAAAGAATTCTAAACTTCTCAAGGTCATATTAAATAATCACAGTGAAAAAATACTGCTTAAAAACATTGTTTCTGTTTATAGTTTTACGTTTATATAGTGATTTACGAAAATTGAATTTAGGTGCGAAGTTAGTTGTAGTATGGCATCTTACTAGGTAACAGAAGTATAAGAGATAGCAACATTCATCGGCCGCTATGCCAATAAGTTATTAATACTGTAACGTAATACTGACAGACTAGTTTTCGTAGAGACGTAACTTATGATGGCATAAGTTATTAAAACAAATGATAAAAATCCAGTAAATTTGAATTCTGCGCATTGGGCGAGAACATTAACTTTAAGGGCGTAAGGTGTGTTACGAGAAACTACGCTAACCGTGTTCTGTGAGCACGTAGGCGTGCACGGCGAGCGACGCGCGCGACGCGTTCTTGACGCGCAGCGAGCGCGCCGGGTCCGCGCTCGACATCCAGCTGTGGACAAACATCACTCAATTACTTATACCACTTCTCATTATTTTCACTCAACATGACTCAACTGACAATCTTGTATGCAAAATTCGAATAGTTAAAAGCTAAATAGTAATAGAGCTTTACTTAGTTTGGGGTCAGGGACCTTGTGTAAGATGTCCCCTGATATTTATTTATTTAGTTAGCTCGAATCTACGTATTTAATTTATTTTGAATATTTTTCATTTTTATATAGTATTTAAATGAAATTTGGTTCTTTAACAAAATTTAAACAGAATTTTTCGGGCTGAAAAGATAATTTAAATGAGTTCACAATTGGCGAAAATATCGATATAAATACATACAGACGACGTAAAAAACGAGGAGGCTCCTTTTAGAAAGTCGGTTGCAAATACACCTCATTTTATCAAACAGTCCTTAGTCTAAAAAATATACTAATTGGTATTTTGTACTCGCTTTTATTACATTAGTTGACATTTTCAGACTTTCGCATTTTTAAATATCCACAAATTTTATTAAAGCTTTTAGCATCAAGAATATTAAATTATTTAAGTAAGCTATTAGACGTAGCTGTTTAAATTAATGGGATATCATTAAAATTTTATAAAATAGTATTTTTAAGAAGCCACTTTACTAATACATGATGCCAAAGTCTGAAAGTATATAATACTCAATGTACTAATATTATAATAACTGAATTTTTGGTGAATTTGCTGCCACGCTGCTAACTCCATTATATCTGAATGGATTTAAAGGTAATTAAAATTGAACGTTCGACGCTGAAATAATTAGTACAATTTTTTGTCTAATTTGGCTTGTTTTATCTTCTCTAACTACGATATCAGACCCACCGCTGGTCAGGCGTGGATGAGATTGGCCCATGATAGGGAACAATGGCACATAAGAGAGGCCTATACCCAGCAGTGGGCGCCAAACAGGTTTGTTGGTGACTTAAAAAAAAATATCAATCCAGTAATACGCCGACTTACGCTACCCCGATTTTTGCATTTTTAGGGTTCCGTACCTCAAACGAAAAAAACGGAACCCTTATAGAATCACTTTGTTGTCCGTCTGTCCGTTTGTGTGTATGTCAAGACTCTTTATCTCGGAAACGCGTAAAGATGTCAAGTTGAAATTTAAATTGTATACGTATATCTATCATCTTTTGCAGTAGTGTAAAAGAAAAACTTCTCAGTTATCGTTTAAAAAAGTAAGAGCCGTTTATGTCGTAAAAAACCGCATATTTCGACACTCACAAAAATCTTCACAGGGTACTTCCCGTTGATATAGAACCATGAAATTTAGCGAGAAGCATTGTCTCAGAGTACACATAAATCTGAAAACTGTACATTTTTATTTAAATCACAAAAAACAGGGCCTCAAAATTCACAAAATATAGGTTCAAAATTCAAAGTGAGTAAATCGTATCATGTTTTAGCATGTGCTAATGAAGTTCTTTCATATGATAGAAAGAACTTCATTAGCACATGCTAAAACAGGTTTTTAATTATTTTAACAATGTGTAATGTTCAATGTATGACGAGAAAAGTTAAAAAAACAAAAAACTTTTTGTCGATGGAGATTTTAACAACTTACTTCCCAATTTTATACGGAACCTTCGATGTGCGAGCCTGACTCACACTTGTCCGTCCGGTTTTTGGTAAAATGTAAAATGGTCTGCTGTCATGTTAATTAAAACAAAACTGACAAATCTGGTGATGTGAATTTAAAATCTATCAAATAAACATTGATAAAAATATATTGACTATCCAGTATCCGTGACCCGTCCGACCATTCGCTGCAAGCTGCAATAACAGTGAGGACAAAGCGTCCGGTATAATGCTCTAAATAGCATAGAGCTATCTCCCGGAATCCGCGCCGGATCCGGCAGCCGGAATGTCCGGAGTAACTTTGATCGCATTACGTATTACGTACCTTAAGCTCCGGAGATAGCGAGACCATGGTAATGCTATATAACAGTATTCAGTCTTCATACAAACGTTCGGAACGCGAATCATACCTACGCGCTTCGGAGATCGGTATACTGTATACCGAACTCCGAAACTTTTTTTATTACATAACTAGCAGCGCCCCGCGGTTTTACCCGCGTTGTGCCCGTTCCCGTGGGAATTTCGGGAATTTTTATACATATAAACCTTCCTCTTGAATCACTCTATCTATTACAAAAAACCGCATCAAAATCCGTTGCGTAATTTTAAAGATTTAAGCATACAGACAAACAGACCAAAATAGCGACTTTGTTTTATACTATGCTATGTAGTGATTCGCAGATGTCCCGCTCTGACATAAAATATAAATGGTCACGTTAGGTATACACTCGGTATGACAACAGTCGCAGATGCGTCGTAGTGACGAACGAACGTGTGGGTTTGTAATCAATAAGGCAATCGTAAGCGCTAACTTGACCATACAAAAACAAAAAGCTGTTATCTACCTCTTCCGAATTGTGTGATTTTTGAAGTGAAAACTTCTTTAGCTGCGTTGTGCTCTTTTTGGGAGGGTAAAAATGTTAAACTCGCGTCAGGACACGTAAACTGAGTGCCGAGTGGCGGTTTTTGCAAATCAAATCGAATTACTTTTACGTCGCGTTGACTGAACGCACACAGTTGAGCACATTGACACACACGCTTGAGTTAGCCAATCACAGACGTTTCCACGCTCGTGTTCGATCGGTTTGGCGCTCGTTACATTATAGTAAAAAATATTCACACTTAGCTATTCAGTTTTCTGTACGTGACATGGCGCTGAAGATGGCGCTGTGCCATTTCCATAGAAATCACATCAAATGTTAACGCGATCGAGCTCGGGCGAAAAACTCCCACTTAGCCCTGTAATCAAAAATTCGCAAATAAAAACGTTTCTGAAAAAAAATAAGACATAGATACGAGCTTGAAATATTTCTTACTCAAGCGATTGACACATTTTGTTACAATTTAAGGGGTGAAAATAAATTTATAAACGTAAATTTTATCAAAAATGTATCGAAAATTTTCTCAATGTTCTACAGAAAACGCGAAAACACAGATCGATTCACGATCCTCACAAGCGTACGATTCACCTACCAGGCGGGCAGCTCTAGCGCGAGTTATGTGCTGAGTGGCCACGCGGGGCTGTAGATATATATTTCAAGAACAGTGTTAAGTCATAATTCTGTTAGATCCCATTACCGTAGCAATATTGTCTCTGGCAATTTATTGCAAGGACGACTTATGCAAGTGTTTAGGTATCAGAACTTGCAGAACAGCGACGATAGTTTACGTGGGACGAAGAGAACGGGGCAACTTTGGTAAATGGGGTGCTTCCGCTGGCTACGGAGGAAGCAAATGTTGTTTTGAAACGTCCATACAACTAGAGTTTGTGTAAAAAGAGAAGCGTCGTAGGTGAGGTCGCCCGTGTGCCATTTTACTAATTTTGTTACGTTGACAACACTGATCAGTCATTGCTAGTACACCTAAAAGTGTTTGATACTTGGTAGACATTAATTTAGTTTTAATCAGTAGACTCGCGTTTACTGTAGCAGTCGGTACCTTGGCTGCTGATTTAAATCTTATTGTTAGTTCACGGTAATGCCACGACGGTTCTCTTTTTGCACAAACTTTATAATTTTATTCTAGTATACGAACTATTACTCCACATTGTTGTCCTGAAATAATACTTTATAAGCTTTCCCTGCTCATAAAACTTTCTATACAAAATACTATCTATTCTATACTAAGGTTTTCTACACAAGTTCAATCTATATTCTACTGTAGTAGGTATAAATTTATTGAAATAAAAACTAAGTAAAAAAATAAAGAGAGACGTAGTTACTTCGGTTGTTAGAATTCTTTATTATCTCCGTTTCTTTCCTGGTGCTAACAAAGTTAACACTCTTGTAGGTATATCAAATAATTGTCTGTTTTAAAAAATATTCACTATTTTCACTTACAGACAACCTTTCATGTTAAAATGTAAAATCGTCCACTAAATAATATATTTTCGTAGTTTTGGTAACATGAAACTATTGTTCTATTGTGATGAGATCTTTACGCCACGTTGTCAAAGGGAAAATTGGATACAGGTTTATTGAATTTTCACACAAATTGAGTATTTTGCCAAAAGCGACGTGGTCATAATGAATTCTAGGTAGTATAATAATGTCCATCAAAAGGCTTTATTTTGCGGTTGCGTAGTCATGATCAAATATCAAGCGATAATGTTATAATTTCACATTTAGAAAGTAAATAATATAATTATATAATATAGCAGACACAGACAACTGTAAATTACGTTATGTTTTTAGTTTCACTTACGCGGAAAGATTTTTAAGTGTTTGCAAACTAGTAAACATATTTTTGGTTCACATAAATTTATACACTTCTAAAACGCGCCTTATGAATCATTGAGAGCGTTCCAATCTACAGTTTAAAAAAAGATTTAAAAGCATATTCCGAAAATAAGTATTAAACGCTGTTAGTATTCGAAAATTCATCGTGTAATAACTTAGCTGGCTCCAAACTCCACGCAGCTGACAAACACTTCGTCGGAGTCAGCTAAAATAAACGTAGGTTGTAAAGCAAATTTTCCTCTTGAGAATAAAAATGGATCCATACATCTTGATCTGGGTGTTACTGATCGAATTAACGTCACCTTAACTTCTTTGCTGGCGCGGCGCCTCGTGTCGCTGGCGGGCTGCTGCGTCGCGACAGTAAACACCGAGCCACGATGAGCTGCAATAAGCTGCGACGAGCTGCAACGAGCTGCAACGAGCTGGGGGAGCGCGGCGCCAGCAGCAGTAAACATTCATCGTTGCTGGTTCACACTTCATGGATCAATCAATTTTTATGACTTCCATTTGTCAAACGTTTGCATTGGGGTCGTGGATGTGAAGACAGAGACGAGGTTTATGTGGAATATTTAGGTCACGATGATGACATTATTGTTTAAAAGACCTTTTTTTACAAAGATTCCTTTGGCAATATTTTAGACGAAACTCTGGCTTACCCGTGAAATTAAAATTTCAATTGCAAATTGATATAATATATCAATTTGCAATTGAAATTTTATATAATATTATTATATGATTACAAAAATTAAACAATTATTTCTAAGGTAAGTAATGCTCTTAATAACACCAAATTTATCTACAAAATGTACTAAATCAATTAACGAGGATTCGGCCCATCCAATTTTGTAGCTTGCAAGACTTACGTAAGACTTGGAGCTACTACATAATATGAAATAATAAATAAATTCATAAGTTAAATTAATGGTAATTTACTTATCTCCTTAACTTTCTTAATTATAGCTTAATCTCTAGGGATTTCTGCTGTAAAAAATACAATGAGAGTTGCTAAATATTAATTGACCTGAAGTTTTTCCTCAATTATGAATATTAAATTTGTTTTTCCCTAAAACAATATTAGTAAAATAGATAATGATAAAATTGTTCCAATGCTCAATATTTTTGCGAAAATTGTGAGCAAGCCAAATTGATTGTGTTGTTAAAAAAGAAGAATAATATTAAATCTGGACAAAAATAATTGACAAAAGCCTAAAATCTGGACTTACTAGGCTTTGTAATCAGGAGATGTAAAATTGAAAATTAGTTTGGAAACAATGTAAATTCACGTTTCACGTTGGTCCGTCAATCAAATGACTATTGCAGTTGCCCCGTGTCAGTGTGAAACGGAATGAAAAATGTGCTCGGATTTCCGCAAATTTGACTCTATCCTCATGCTCGTTAGCGCGTGACATTTTTACAAATGGCGCGCGTGGAGCGGGCTGAGAGCATTGTCGTGTTGTGATAGCAGGGAGCCTATTATAATCAGATTAGAGCTGCCTGCTTCGAGATAATGGTGTATAATTTGGCTATCTGACGACGGAGACGGCGGCCATACGCCTTTGTGAGAACATCGTTAACATTGATAGTCTCATCGTCGGCACAAAGAACCGAGCCGCGCACATAATAAACACATAATTGGCACATTGACGTGATAAGTGCCGCACTTTTGCCGATAGGTTAAGCAGTAATTGGCGCAAATGTTATTACAAGGGAAAAATGTTAAGCAATTTGTTAAGAATAAGAAATACAAATAAAACTGGATTACGAGATCTACAAACACTAAGGAAAATGTTAGCAAATGTTTGCTGTATCAATACAGAACGAACATAAGTACAATGAAACAAACTGATAGCACAAAAGAAACACCTCTGACAGATTGATTAGTTACATATACATCATCCCTGTATTATTAATTTGATCATAATTATCTTCAAAATTAATATACTACTAATGTTGTTTTTAAACTTTCGCGATTTGATCACATTATTATTATATAAGAAGAAGAAGCGGTGAAAATCAAAAAACATAAGAATTTCAACCGAGAGGATGGATTTAAGTTATCGCCATCGTGGAATCCTGTTGTCAACAAATGTAAAGTTCAAATGGAATTGGCGGTACCAGCTGTTTCATATTCCAGTCTATCCGTGACCACGGTCGATGCAACTCGGGATGAGGAGGTATTTATTTACCTCGTAATTTTAGTGCGCGATTAGTCCCTTAGTATATAATAATAATATACCACTAATACCTGCATGAAACACGCTTGATATCCTATCATAGGTGTTGTAGTTCAATGTATTCTATGCGATAGCACAATTATATTTTACAGAATAAGCGAAGTGTTTTTCAATGGCTTACGAAGAGAAACTAAAATGACCAAATCTGCAATGTTCAAACTCCTTGAATTCACTCCATGTTCAATCTAGTCATGAAGCATCACGAAAGTAGCAAAATTCACGTATAATGCCGGGGCCACACATTTGACCATGACTGAGTCCAAAATCTTGGCTACGAATTGAAAAGTCAATTATTATTGTTCGGTTTGCGTCCAATATCAGTTCAAAACCGATCTACACACAGTATTGTTGGAACTATGACTAAAATTTGAAGGCAACATAATCAATGTTTGGCCTTTAAATAGTACATGGCTAACTTCCAGTTATAGTACGCTATAACATGATGTGTTGTGAGAAGCTCGTCAGCTGCAATCCAGCAGCGATTTCCAATTCTCATTGGGTATTAAACTCGCATCGGTGGCAGATGGGGCCTCCAATATCGCTCAGGGACAGCCGTCCGCCGACGTGTGACTGATTACTCGCCGGAGCTACGAGTACTTCACCTCCAGCGTCTTAATTACTCCTCTCTGGGCTCGATTGAGACGATCATGACGTGTCTCACTCGATATCTCCTGCGCTTGCAATGTTCACTCACTTGGTTTTGATTGATGTTGAGACATCACGTTAATGGTTCTCAAATTCTTAGTCCGTTATCTTTTGTACTGCAAACATTCCGTTTAAAATACCTTAGTAAGTTTATAAAGGCCGGGTGGCTAGCCCTGGTTTTAAAAAAGTTTCAAAGCCACCTGAAGGTATCTGACATGGCTGAACGGAACTTAAAATAACCGGAACCTATAATTTAATGTGTCATCCGAGCCACGGTAGCGCTCAGCTCACCCGCGGTCACCCATCCGAAAAGTGACCGTGCTGAACGTTGCTTAACTTCGACAATGCGCTTTAGCAAACATGGTTTTAATTCCCTTGCGAGTGTCGATACGCAGTTTTTGCGATGATAAGATGCCAAACCGCTAAGCTGTGTATTATCTGGGCTGATAAGATTAGGTTCGGAAAGTGGAATCTTTAGAAAAAAGCGTCGAAAGAACAACAACAAAGCCTAGCGGTGTTAATTTTTTCTCCATAAAAGTGCGAGCCGGTCGCGGAGTCGCAAGACGTGACCGGCGTAGATACGGCACGATCACACTCCGCGCCACAGTTTATAGCCGCCTGGAGCCTTAAGGCCGCGTATTCAACAGAGATGAGATGTTTGTTGCTATTTCACTTTTGATGTCGCAGTAAAAAGAAAGTTGGTGTACGGCAGGTGACTGGCTTAGCACGCCCAGCATAAATTTATTTACATCACGACATGATTTCAATGACACGAAAAAATTTAAAATGACTGACATATCTAAATAAATATTTATTATACTGACTGATACTGTATATTTGTCTCTTTTTGACGTGACATATATTATTGCGTTTAAAATGACGCGCATAGTTAGTGTCAGAGATTTTAAGGCTTTTGAAGGCCTATAAGGCCTATCTATAAAATATGTCATTAATTCAAAGAATGGAAATGAACGTATCAATCTTTGCTTAGTTTTGGTGATTAGTAAGAAACTCCTAGTATAGCTACGCTATAAGCGGCGTTCTTGGTAAAGTCACAACTTCATATTTGTAAAACATTTTACTACGAAACTATACTCATGTATTTATTTATCTCTGTAAATATTACCGGAACATAAAGTACCTAACGACTTGCATTTTAATAAAATTTATGGTCAAGGATTTTAAAGATATTTAATTTTACACCTGTAAATAATAATTTACCTATCTATCAGAAGTGTCATAAAATGTAATATGAAGTGTACGGCTCGTTAATTAATTAGGAACGATTTAAGGTACGGGCACAGATTAGGCAGCAGTCAGTGGGGCGAGCTGAGCCAGCTCTGGCTTCG
This sequence comes from Hypomecis punctinalis, assembly GCA_949316475.1. Lineage (NCBI taxonomy): Eukaryota > Metazoa > Arthropoda > Insecta > Lepidoptera > Geometridae > Hypomecis > Hypomecis punctinalis. The sequence continues at coordinate 249,933 of OX438807.1, forward strand.
GGACATCATTTACTATGCGATCGATATAACGCTGGCTCAGCGGGCTCAGTATTCTGCCGGAAATACAGGTAATTAGGTATCTTCTAGGTAAGCGTATTACACCCGCAAATATGTTTAACATCAAACAGTGTGTAGTCAAATGCAAACCTATTCGAAATTTTTAAAAAAGGTACATTGGAGCAAAGACTGAGTCTTTACTATGGTTTTATGTGTAGTTTACTTAAACTACGTAGTTTGCGTGTGGCTCCATACATTTTTGTTAGTTCTTCCTTCTTTTTCAATAGAGCCTCACAAAAACTACTTTTGTTTCAGTTTACGTGTAAACTTGTACTAATGTGCGGAAACATGCAATTTACAATAAAAAATCTGTAGGAGGTGGCTGTAGCCAGAGCCCCGCACAGAATACAGCAATTGTTACCGGTAACTTAGCCAAAGGCAATTAATATTACCAACATGTAGGATCCTGTAGCCAGAGCCCCGCGTATGACTTGGATTAACTGGGAGCCACTGACAGCCCACTTTGCCGTGGCTGTTTGCAGGAGAACGAAACTGTAGAGCATGTTCTGTGGCATTGCAAAGTGACAGATAATATCAGAATAGCTAACGGATTGCATGATGCTTCTGCATTGTCATCAATTTTGACATTCAGATCGCCATCACCTTGTTCACCATCCAAGCCACTGGAGCTGTTATGCCAGCGGCCCAAAGCCACGCTCAGTCGGGCTGGTTCGGGTAGACTCTGGAGGAGGAATTGCACAAAAAAAGCCATGCAAGACGTCAGTGCAGGACTCATTTCCCCCACTTCGAATTAGAATTAGCCTCGCGTAGGATAGGACAGTTGTTTTAACTTAATCTAAGGCAAATCGCCACATCATCATGAGCTTGTAGTCATCCAATGCATAGGCTTTATTGCTTGTAAGTCACCATTTTTGTCAAATTTTGAGTTATCTTTCGACTGCGTCAGACAATAAATTATAAGTAATAATGTAGGTGCTGGCAACAACTTACCAACCTCATGTTGTCTCATTATGTTATTATTCATAACTAGTAGGTACTTATATCAATTAGAGATAATAGTGAAAACTAGTCGCTCTAATTTTAATATTCCGAGCTGAGTCAAAATGTGTATTTAATTTTGTTATTTTCAAAAATCGACTGTATGTGATATAAAATGTGTATTGCTTTATTCAAGTGACTTAGACGTGACGTAAAAATATTAAACAGTGGGTTTGTGACTATAAATAACTACGTATAAATCAATGTCAATTTCTAAACATAAAATAACAGAATCATTCACTTTATCACTGTAAAAAAAGTGTGATTGTATTACCTTTGGAGCCAATCAGAAAAGTCAGAAGACTTCGTGCGCTCCACTCCGTCTCAAAACCAAGGAAAAGAAAAACAGGTGGAAACGCGATGTGTATAATATAAATGCTAGAAAAACCATATGTTTTACACTTCGTTTAATATCATATTTAAAAAGTATTGTAAATCTGAAAAGTTTGTTGGTTTGTTCCTCTTTCACGCAGCAATGGAGCAACGGATCAATTTAATTTTTTGCATAGATATAGTTCAAAGGCCGGAAAGTGACATAGGCTACTTTTTATGCCGCAAAAATTAAAGGTTCTTGTGGGATGGCACAAAAGTCAAAATACCACGCGGACGGAGCCGCGAGCAAAAGCTAGTTAATAGTAAATAAATATTTGGGTACATCTTACACTCGGCCTCTGACAACGAAATAAGCAAAGATTGTGATATGGTTGTCAGTGACTGATATACTACATATACTTATTTTAAATATTTACTTACATAGATAATAACTAAATAACAGAGCAAACACTTATGTCCATCACATAAATATTTGCCCTGGATGGGGATCGAATCCAGGCCTCTTTGACCCAGAGGTTACAGTCACTAACCACTGAGCCACCGAGGCAGTCGATATAATAGGAAGACGGCATTTTGTTATCCAAAAAAAAAACTAGATTGGATTGATAAATAACTTTTTCAACTTGATCTTAGATGGCACGCAATAATGGCCAAAGTTGCTTACAACATAATATATATAATAATATTATAATATAAATATAATAAATATAAATATTTTGGGACATCTAACACACGGCTTCTGACCCCAAACTAAGCAAAGCTTGTGATATGGCTGCCAGAGACTGATATACTACATATACTTATTTTTAAATACATACTTATATAGATAGTAACTAAATAACACCCAGACACAGAGCAAACACATATGTTCATCACATAAATATTTGCCCTGGGCGGGGATCGAACCCACGCCTCTTTGATCCAGAAGTTAGGGTCACTAACCACTGAGCCACCGAGGCAGTCAAATATATAGCTTTATATAGCTATATATATAGCTTTATATTGTAAAAAACTTAGGAAATAAGAAATAAAGTAAATGAATATAATATAATAATATAATCTTTATTTCAGACAAAACTTAGTCCATATTACAGCAGTAATTTGTATTAGATACGAGTATTATCATCTTAAGATACCTTGTAAAACAATATTCCAATGTCCCTGTATAGGAATCCAATCCAATTACTAATAATTATGTGTAGGATACTGTTACTGTTACCACGCAACGCGTTGTTCTTGTTAGCAGGAAGTATACTTTTTTCCTCGTCATGGCATGAAAACCATCGGTTCGAGCTTGTGTAAACATCTCTGATGCGCTACAATAACGTGGCAGCCCCAACAGTATCCTAAAACCATTATTGTGCTGTACTGTACCAGCCTTTTTAATAGTCCACTGCAGGACGTAGGCCTACCCACGAAGGGTGTTTGGGCCATATCCACCACGCTGGCCCAGTGCGGGTTGGTGGATTCACATACGCCATCGAATTTCTTCTACGGACTTATGCAGGTTGCCTCACGATGTTTTCCTTCACCGAAAAGCCAGTGGTGTGCAATTCCGTACATAAATTCCAAAGAACTCATTGGTACGGGACCGGGGATTTGAACTCACGACCTCACGATTGTAAAGCGGGTGTCATTACCTCTAGACCACCACGGCTTGGTTGGCTTATTGTGCTGTACTCCAAGTGAATTTAATACTTTTTTGGTGTATGATACCCACAGGCTGCTCGAATAAAAAGACTGACAGAAGGCCTTAAATAAAGTTATTTTATAACTGCGTGTATAGAACAGAACAGAACCAATTTCCATGAAATCTCTGAAGAACTAAAGAGAACCGACTGGAATCAAGTTTTAGAGAAAGAAGACGTTAATGAAGCGGTGTTAGCTTTAAACCAAATCATGTCGGACTGCATTCACAAACACACTCACAAACGTAAAATCAGTAGGTCGAAACTTAATCTCAAACCCTGGATCACACCTGGGTTAATAAAGTGCATGAAACACAGAGACAACCTTCACCTGCAATTAAGGAAAGACCCAAAAAACGCAATTCTTCTTGCCACATATACGCGTTACAAAAACTTTTGTAACAATTTACTTCATAAGCTTAAAAACCAATATGAGAATGAACAGTTAACACAAAATCGTGACAACCTCAAGAATCTATGGAAAACCATAAGACAAATCTGTGATATTCCCTGCTCAAAAAGTGATTCACAGGAATTGTTAAGACGCGGTTCAAATCCTGGGCAAGCTCTTGATGGCTGTAATCAGCATTTTGCTACAGCAGGAGCTAAACTTGCATCCACAATTTTAAAAAAGCTGAACACCTCGCATGATGCCCTAGGCCAACAAGTTTCCTTTGCTAGTCGTAGCGCAAACTCACTCTTCCTTTCGCCCATTGACACTCAGGAAATCAATAACATCATACAACGCCTCGATGCTCACAGTGCCCCTGGTTTGGACGCTATTACTCCACTTATTCTAAAGTACGCCAAAGACGAATTGCTTGAACCTCTTACCTACATTTGTAATCTCAGCATGACAACCGGAATTTTCCCAGATTGCTGGAAAACGGCAGCTGTAATCCCGATTCATAAAAATGGGGATAAGTCGAACCCTGACAATTATAGACCAATATCACTCCTTAGCATCGTTTCGAAAATTCTAGAAAAACTTGTCAATAAAAGACTCGTCGATTTCCTCCAAAAAAACAACTTGCTTAGTGAGCGTCAATTTGGTTTTAGGGCTGGCAAATCAACAGAAGAAGCTGTCCAACTTCTTGTTGAAACGGTATCGACTCATCTAGACAGAAAAAAAAGGTGTATCGGAGTATTCCTTGACTTGGCTAAAGCATTCGACTCTTTGTCTCCCAAAATCTTGCTTAAAAAGCTCCGCAGCTTTGGAATTAGGGGAATCGCTCTTAGGTGGTTTACTAGCTACCTCTCAAATAGGCAACAATGCATCAAAGTTGGTGAACAAGTAAGCGGGGGAATGCCCATTAATTTCGGCGTCCCTCAAGGCAGTATACTGGCCCCTACCCTGTTCACGATCTACATGGACGACATTTTTAGGTTAAACATTCCAAACTGCGAACTTATATGCTACGCTGATGACACGGCAGCTATTTTCTACGGAGATGATTGGGCTTCTGTAACCCGAGAAACTGAAGTAGGTATCGAAATTATTTCTCGTTGGCTTGATGCTAACCTATTAACCTTGAACGTTAAAAAATCTAATTTCATTGCCTTTCATATTACGGCGGCCACAAATACTACGTTGTCCAAATTGGTTGTACACAACAAATGCACCATTATTTCAGACCCAAAAGCAGGCCCAGTAAAGTGTACTTGCAGTAGTTCGATAGAAAGAGTCAAGTCGGTAAAATATCTAGGCGTTATGGTGGATGAAAACTTGTCCTTTTCAGCTCACATCTCGTACATCTCAAAGAAAATTCGTAAGTTGCTATACGTCATGAAATGCCTAAGAGCATCCGCGAAAGCTGATGTTAAAATATTAGTATACAAATCGCTCTGTCAGTCGCTGCTGCAGTATTGCATAGGAGTATGGGGAGGCGCAGCGAAGTCGTACATGGACGAGATAGAACGGGCCCAAAGAGCTGCGCTAAAAGTACTATTGGGCAAACCGCGCCGATACCCAACTGATAAACTGTACGCGGAAGCTTCTGTCCTCAGAGTCAGACAGCTGTTTGTCCTGCGCGCAATAGCTAAAAGTCACCACCTGTCGAGCAATATCAAACTGCGTAGAAACAACCGCCATTGCGATATTCCACTACCGAAAGTGCACACCACGTTCGCAGCCCGGCTGCCGAAATACGTACATACTTTTACGTACAACTCTGTGTGTCGACAGATAAACATTCAACATAGTACTTTTGCTGCTTCTAAGAAAATGATAGTAAAATGGCTTCTATCACTATCCGGCGAGCAAACAGAAAGACTAATTGTATATAGTGAGATGAAACGTAAAGAAGTATTTGCTTCTACGTTCGAGCAGATTTAGATAATCTTTCTTGAATAGGAAAATGCACACACACACACACACACACACACACACAAACGCACACACACACACACACACACACACACGTAGCACTGCAAACCTTGACTCTCATGAGATCCCGCGTATTGCAGTGCTACACTCACAAACACACATATACTCATCTTGAAATCATCTATACTGATCTCATATTAAATAACAATAATAATACGAGCAATTCGAGTAAACTTCGCTTAACTCATGTCAAATTAATTTAGAATAATGCCTAATTATAATTTAACATTACCAAAAAATTTAACATTACCAACTAAGTATCAATGTAATTCTTCAATATTTATTTCTGTAATTTAACTATTTATCAACACTGTAGAAAACTTAAATAACACATTCCTTATTGTAAATCATCTGCTATCACAATGTAAATCTTTTGTAGCTAAACTTTCTCACACGTAATTATTCAACTTGAATGGCTCACTCTTGCTTAGCAGCGATGTTTAATACGACCGTGCCTGCACATTGTGGTATCGAAAGGAGATGCATACCCGCATTTTTTATGCTTGTCTAAACTACTTAATGTTTGTTCTACTCACTTAATGTGTATTGTAATGTGTAGGTATCTAGGCGCAAATAGCGTATATGGACAATCTCTTGTTTTGAATTTTGAGTAGTCATTCAAGTTGCTTACCTCATAGATTAAGTAAAATTTGTAACCGTTTTTAGTGTTAACATGCGTACACCTCAGCGTGATTGTGAAACTCAATTTGTAAAAATCTTTTGGGTACCCAAGATACAGGCTTAGCCTAGATTGGGGCCCAATGTTTCCCAGTAGGTACTGATACACAAAATAAAGCCGTTAATCTTTGTGAAAGGGTAAACAAACCACGTCGCCACAAACGCATAGCCGATCCGTCAAGATTGGTTTCACTTCTCAGCCGCAAGTATTTTTGTTTTCGCTGATAACGTTGTATGGTACCTAATAGAAAAATATCGGTGGTAGGTTTTCTGTATGATTTGAGATATAGTGAAGACTGGTTTGTTTGCAATCCTTTTGGTATACACAGGTTTTAGTTGTGTTTGGAAATTAGATTTATTTACTGCTTTTAATGATTTACTGCATGTGTGGTTTTGAAATAAAGTTATTATTATACACATATTCATTTATTTTCTTAAATCTAAGTTTTTTTACAATATTTATATAAAAGAAACAAAATACTATAAAAAAACCTAAACCTAGAGTGCCGCCGGCAGCGGGGCGGGGCTCAAGCTACCGGTGGTTGGGCCTACAGAGAGAGGAACCTTCTGACAATGCGCGCCGTGTCCAGAACGACCGCCTTCTGTATCTGACCCTTGACCCAACCGTCTAGCGAGAGCCTCTTAAGGTGGTGGTCGAGACTCTTCGCTATTAAGCCGTTTACCGAAACGACTATCGGGACAATGATCGTCGAGTCCACATCCCACATGGCAGTAACCTCGTGAGCCAAGTCAAGGTACTTGCTGAGCTTGTCCTTCTCGGCCTTCACGAGGTTCTCGTCATGTGGAATGGTGACGTCGACGAGCACTGCCCGGCGTTGGGACCGGTCGATCACCACGATATCAGGCCTATTGGCGACAATAGTCCTGTCCGTGATGATAGAGCGGTCCCAATAGAGCAACGCACGACCATTTTCGAGAACTGGCGCCGGTGCGTACTTATAGTACGGCACCTCAGACTCGACAAGGCCGTATCGAAGAGCAAGTTGCTGATGGATAATCCTGGCTACTTGGTTATGTCTGTGCAAGTACTCGCCGTTGGCAAGATGAGAACAACCGGAAGTAATGTGCCTGAGTGACTCTCCGGGACGGTGGCATGCCCGACAAATGTCGACCGTACCGTCCTTCAGGATATACTTCCGGTAGTTGTTCGTCATGACAACTTCGTCCGCAATTGCACAGGCAAAACCTTCGGTTTCCCCAAAGAGGTCTCCGAAGCGCAGCCAGGCCACCGACGCGAGCAGGTCCACATCGGGTCCTGTTAGGGCCCGATAGAACCGCCCGTGCAGCTCCTTGCTCTTCCATACCGCCTTGCGATCATCGGTGCTGAGCACCGATGGCCTGCGCCAGTTCTCCTATTATTATTATTATTATATCAGTATATAGGGTGATTGGTAAAAAATTTGCATCATTTTAGGGGCTTATTCTGTACATCAAAACTAACAACTTTTGTTCTGCGACTTTTGTTAAAACTAAAAAAATAAACCAGTTGTTCCATACATTTTGTCAAGGGTGAATGATATTTTTCTATGGAACAACAATTATAATTTTTTTGAGATTTGATAAAAGTCGTTGAACAAAAGTTGTTAGTTTTGATGTACAGAATAAGCCCCTAAAAGGGTGCTAATTGTTTACCAACCACCAACCACTGTATAAAATAGCTTTTGCCCGCGGCTTCATCTGCGAGGTATTTTGATTTTTGTTTTATCTCACAGGAACCTTTTATTTTATCGAGATAAGAAGTAGCTTATATTATTTTCAATCTTTCGAACTATAACCATGCCAAAAATCAAGTCAATCAGTTGCCCCATTGCTGCGTGAAACAGGAACAAACCAACGATCGGATTTATAATATTAGTAAGGAAGTAAGGATAAACTTTCAGCACGCGGGGCACGTCCACTTCCCAATTCCATGTTTTTTCAGTTCCGTGCTCAAAACTAAATTTAGCTTCAGACGCCACGCCGCGAACCAAGTTATTTCATTGAATCTAACCTTGTAAAACTTTGGCATCTTAGCGAACTGCTGCTGAGTTCAGCTGTTTGCACAGATGGAAAAATCAGTACCTACCTCTTATCCCGCTACCATTCAGGAGGATTTATAAGAATCCAACTTTCATAAAAGTTTCATAATATTAAAAAATGAGTGGTCTGTAAAGTCGGTTTACCGACCATAATTTTATAGGATAAACTCATAAAAAAATATTGTTGAATCAACAACTGAAACAAGCCAAAACTTTGGGCTGATCGTGTTTCTCTATCGCTTGTCTGCGCTCTCGCTTGGACGCTCGGCTCAGGCAGAACGTGATGCTTTTTCCGTGCCTGCAACTGGCGTTAATCAATTTATAAGACGTTATCGCGACTAAAATAACATAAATTTTAATTTGCACTGTAATTTATTTTAGCAGTGCTATTTAATTTTTACAATGTTTTTTTCGATGTTATTGCATGTTGTCTTCACCTATAGTTATTGTGACATTTAGCTCCTATTTTTTTTAGTATAATTTTTTGACAATGTATTGATGTACACAATATTGGTGAACTTAAACAGATAAATAAACAAAAATTCTTATTTCAAAGAGTGAAAATAAGAACCTAAATCACCCGTCAACCGAGGAACAAAACCCTTTCTTGAACTTTTGTTCCAGTCGAAAAAATTTAACTGAATGTGATTCAATTTATTTCTTTATTATTTTATGGTACTGCTAGTGGGATTTATTCTCTTTGATAACTTAGGCTTATACTTAATTATCATTGAAAATTATCTCTGACACTGCTTGTCACATATTATTATTATACTCCCTTAATGAAATAATTATCCAATTGATATAAATTTTGAGTTTCCAGTGTCACTTATCGAGTTACGAGTCTTAATCGGTAATATATGATTCATCATCATCATCATCCATAGCATTATTTATCCTACTGCTGTGTATAGGCCTCTCGCTCTTACTTCTTGCCTCCGTTACTGTGAAATTTGCTTCTACCTGTAATAAAGTTTATAATTTAAAAGAATGAACTGTTGCAATTTTAAAATATTGTGACATGTTGTCTAAACAATACACAAGTATTATCCCACAACGGGCGCCGACCCCGCTCCCCGGAGCCCGGTTCGTCTCTGACAGCAGTGATTGATACCAACCAGCGCCTCTGCGACGATAAATCACTCCACCAATCTTACGAGTCAAGCAGACCGACTGTCGCGTCCACCCGATTATGATTGATGCTACAATTTACAATTGGAAAAGTTAATAAACCCTTACAAATTTATTAATTGATGGCTTTATTTGTGTCCAACGCAATGAGATAAGACTGTTCAATGAGAAAAGCTATCCAAACTTTGTAATAGAAACTAACAACACATTCCATTAACCACCCATCAGCCATAGGACATTAACTGCTAGATATAAGCCTCCCCTATGGACTTACATAATATTTTTCGGACACTTTAATATTTGAGATCAGTACGCGAGCAAATAGAACTCGTGCAGAAGAAGGCTGGATGAGATTGAAGCTATAGTCAACACTAGCGTGACATCAAAAACCTACGTAAATCCCATCTTTTGGAAACCCAAACATAATATTATTTTAGAAATATTTGTGTTTGAAATAATATAAACTATTATTTAATCGAATACTCGTAAGTATTCTTATGTTGTAGGTACCATTATGTATATTCTTTCATATATGTATAGTCTTTGATAAAATTATAAGTACTTACCTATAATATAATTAAAATTCCACAGAACCGGCAATTACATAAAATTTAAAATACTCCACAGCCGGTTAAGAAGTCAAGTGTTTTCTTTTCCTGTAGGTTAAGAACCACTTTGAATTCACCGCCCGCCCAGCCAGTGAATAAATTTGTCAAGCAATTGAAATTAAAAGGTACCTGAACCTCGCTGTGTTCCGACAATCCAGTTAAATATTCCGGAAATCTTTTATAATATACCTCTCTCTCGTACAGACGGATGAACAGATGGCCATCGGGGTCAAACAATATTAGTAACAGGTTTTGAGAACGGTCTCACTACCCCGTTCTTCATCATCATCATGATCATAATGCAAAGTTTTCTTTGTTTCATCGCTGGGTATTGGATTCTCTATTACTATGCCAATTGCCATCTGTATTATTCGTACAGACAGAATACAGATATTTTACTCATATGTAAAACCCACAAGGTACCTTCAAGGTACATTGGTCTATTTGTTACCCGAACTCCAAAGAAGGGTATTGTTTTTCGCGTGAATATCGTTTGTTTCTTTGTAACCCGCGAATTTTCTTTAAGGCTGTTCCAAAGTGTTGTTAGATAGGCATTTTAAAACGAAATGACGGATATTTGGCGCCGTATTGTAAGCAGATCAAAAAACCAAACTTATCGAATAGGACTTGGTTTGTAGAAACTTTGAAATGTGACTAACCAGAGTGCAGGAGAGTCGTTTTCTTTGAAGCTGAGCGCAAAGTGCAGCGGAGAGCCCACCGCCTCCACCCACATGTCCAGCACTATGGCTTCCAGGTTCTCGACCTGGAATGTTATAACTCGGTACACTTGGGAACTCTCTATCAATCTCTATAACAAAACAGTAAAAACCTTAATCATCGTTACAAATAAATTCTGCCATAAAACGTAAAATGGGCAAGAGTCTCTCCTATGTCCCATAACCTCTCAAGACCGTAGGATTGCTCTGGATGCAAGAAGCTATAACAAGTAACAACAGTTCTTATTGGATATCCATAGAGTAGGCGTAAGTTCAGTAGCGGACGGCTCATGACAGATCGATAGATGGATGGATGCCCAATAAAACCAGGCAAATAGAAATCACTATGATTTCTATTTATCATCCTATTCTTCAACAATTATTTACATCAACATTAATTTAATAAATCAGTATGTCGGTAGGTACGAGTATATTCGTAAAGCAAGTTATGCGGCGTATTATAAAAATACCAAAGCCCGGAAAATCTTGAATAAAACGATATACCCCAGCAAAATAAGTGAAGCTAAGCGTTGTGGGAGATTATTAATCATATTTTCCGGCGAAAATGTCAACTGTGACCAAAATAGCGCGACACAGCGTCAGCTTTTCGCAACACTGCACAATATTTGACACGCCGGTGGCGGCCATATTGACGTTCAATATAACCCGAGGCAGTTTAGCAGGTTTATAAATATCACGGTTATTTGAAGAACGTCATCGCAATATCCCTTTGTAGCTCGCGAGCCCATCCTAGACATTCTGACGTCAATTGATATCGAGACTAATCTTGACAGCGTAAATAATCATAGAATTTGTCAATTCCGAGTTGCATTTTTGTATGGGATACTGTACTGTACTGTACCAGCCCTTTTTTAATAGTCCGCTGCAGGACGTAGGCCTACCCACGAAGGGTGATTGGGCCAATCCACAACGCTGGCCCAGTGCGGGTTGGTGGATTCACATACGCCATCGAATTTCTTCTACGGAAGTATGCAGGTTGCCAGTGGTGTGAAATTACGTACATTAATTCCAAAGAACTCATTGGTACGGGACTGGGGATTTGAACCCACGACCTCACGATTGTAAGGCAGGTATCACTACCTCTTGACCACCACGGCTAAATGCCGTATAGACCACGGCGTATGGAATACTTAGCTGATATTTTTACCCTCACCCAAGATATCCCTATAATAAAATTAGTTCAGGCGGCCTTAAAACTCTGACACCAGGACTAGCCACCCGGCCTATACGAACTTACTTAGTTCATAGTGAAGGTCTTGATCACGTTTATTTAGCTTATCACACTTTGTTTGAGTAATCCTGTAAAGCTGACTTCAAATTCGACTGCCTCGGAGGCTCAGTGGTTAGTGACCATAACTTCTGGATCAAAGAGGCGTGGGTTCAATCCCCACCCAGGGCAAATATTTATGTGATGAACATAAGTGTTTCCTCTGTGTCTGGGTGTCATTTAGTTACTATCTATATAAGTGTGTATTTAAAAATAAGTATATTATCACAAGCTTTGCTTAGTTTGGGGTCTGAGGCCGTGTGTGAGATGTCCCAAAATATTATTATTATTTTTAATTGTTCCAAAACATACATAAAAGACCGTACCGTTACGTACCGCCGCCGTGGGGTTTACAGTGATGTCATATTACGGAACTATTTATTTTATACAGTGGGCTCGCGAACTATACTGAGTATAGTTCCCGGTAGCAGAGTCATAATATGTCTGTCTGCAGCAGGCTCGATACGTTACGTACCGCCTTGGGGATTAACATGAAGGGTGACGCGCCAGAGGCAGCGCACGAAATTTTTTTTTTAGTTTTTTGCAATTTTTTACTTAACTACTAATCTTGGATTGACAAAAACTGATTTATGGCAATAACTAAGTCGTATTAACAAGTTACACACACCAAAAAAAATGGAATAGTCAATATGTAAAAATATTGACTTAGCCAAAATTATGATGATATTTAACCGATTGGCAGATTTCGCCAATATAAACAAATTTAAGTAAGTAAGTAAATAGAAGCTATTCATTGTCGCAAAAACAGTTTTCGTATGTTAAGTGAGTAGTCCAGCAATAAAATGCTAAAAACCCAAAAAAATTAATTTTGCGCGCTTGCTCTAGCGCTTCACCTTAAGGTGGATATATTGAGTCGCGCGAGAAATTCAAATCTTTTGGGTTTTTTAGCATTCACAGATAAATTGCTTTTTGTTAGTTCACAAAAACTTATTTAGCGGCAATAAATACGTAGTTTTACCGAGGTATATACACCTAGAACCCAGATTATTGGCCTGTTTATGCATAAGAGTCCACTAACTAAAACCTCAGATTAAAATCAGTAGATGCACTTTCGTGCATAAACTGACCACTAATTTGGCTTTTAACTGTAACTAACTCGTAAATGCAAACCATAAATAGTTATGGTTGCTAAATGAGTTTTCGTAAACTTAAAATGGGTAGTTTATCTGTAAATATCAAACAACCCAAAAATATTTGTATTTCGCGATCTGACCGAGACGATCAGCCTTAAAGGCTAAAAGTGATGTTAAATGACGTAACTATTTGTACAGCGGGCTCACGGGCTAGTTTCCGGTAGCAGTGACACGCCTGTCTGCAGCAGGCTCCATACTACTCGCATATTGCCAACCTGACCTGTGTCACGTTGACGGACAGCTCGTCGCAAACTGCTGCTGGAGACAGACACCCCAATATACGGAACACACGCATCTTAAAGTTACATCGAGAATGACCTTTTTAGGGTTCCGTGCCCAAATGGAAGAATGGGACCCTATTACTGAAATCCCTATTACTATCTGCAGTCCGTCCGTCTGTCTGTCACCAGGCTGTATCTCAAGAACCGTGATAGCTAGACAGTTGAAATTTTCACAGATGATGTATTTATGTTGCTGCTATAACAACAAATACAAAAACAGAATGAAATAAATATTTAAGGGGTGTTCAAATACAAAAATACCGGGCAAATGCGAGTCAGCTCGCACTCCGAGGGTTCCGTACAAATCCAGAAAATTTCACAAAATTGGGAAGTAAGTTGTTAAAATCTCTATACTAACCATCGACTAAAAAGTTTCTTTTTTCACTTTTCTCGTCATACCTCGAAAATTACTCATTGTTAAAATAATTAAAAACCTGTTTTAGCATGAATGTGCTTCTTTTATATGATACCTTACATGTTACAATTTACTCACTTTGAAATTTTGAACCCATAATTTGTGAATTTTGAGGCCCTATTTTTTGTGATTTAAATAAAAATGTACAGTTTTCAGATTTATTCCTATATGTGTACTCTGAGGCAATGCTTCTCGCCAAATTTCATAGTTCTATTTCAACGAAAAGTACCCTGTAGGTTTTGATTTTTGTGAGTGTCGAAATATGCGGTTTTTTACGACATTAACAGCTGTAGCTGTCTTAAAAGATATCTGAGAAGTTTTTCTTTTACACAACTGCAAAAGGCCATAGATATACGTATACAGTTTAAATTTCATCTCGATATCTTTACACGTTCCCGAGATAAATAGTCTTGAATTACACAGACGGACAACAAAGTGATCTTATAAGGGTTCTGTTTTTTCCGTTTGAGGTACGGAACCCCAAAAAACGTGAATTGTGAAGCAACAAAACAGCAAAATAATAAGCAATATGTTTTTAGATTTTTGTTGATAAAACAGCATTATACGTGATTATACTAAGTAACGTGTATACGATACCATACGTAGCGTGCCGGAAGTGGCATCAATATCCGATTTACATTTACGCGTCAATATTTATACGTCACTTTACACATATTTCCGGTTCCGGTTCCGCCTCCATTATTCTTGCTATTTGAACGAGGCTGTAAAGCTGCGATATTGTTTCCCTTTCATGTTCACAAAGGCTTTTAAAAAGTAATATGTACCAGTATCGAGTATACCATGCGTTTGTTTTATCCATCGACATATTACTCTTTGGACACTATGGCCAGAATTATAATTTATAAGAAAATTTTATCTGTAGCATAAATCTTGCGTCTTTAAATAAGTGCCAATAGTTACCTATTGCTGCAGCTTTCTATAAGCGCGGACCCAAGACATTGAAATAGGAGAAAGAGAAGGAAGTGAATTTTTAAAAAGGCTTCTTTAGTAATTGTGAAAGATCTTATTTTAATTAGAATTTATCATAAGCATAATTTCGTAAAGTTTTGTTTGGCAGACAGCAAGTCTACAAATGCTTCGACCGCATTTGGCGATCTTTATCAAGATTAAGTACTAGCGCTTGGACTCGTCTCGCATAGCAGGCAAATTTGAATAGTCAAAATATTATTTTGTTTGTTTGTTTTTCTTTGTTTCTAACCAGAGTATGGAAAAAGTACAGGGAACATACCAGCGACTGGGACTCACATTGTATTAGCATTGTTAGTTTGGTAGCTACTTTTTAAACTTTCGCGATTTGAACACATTATTATTATATACCCGTGACCACGGTCGATGCAACTCGGCCGAAACGTCGGGATGAAGAGGTATTTATTTATCTCGTAATTTTAGTGCGCGATTAGTCCCGTAGTATATAATAATAATTGTAGGTACTTGTTAAAGCACAGACGAGTAAATCCTTAGAATTTTTACAATTGCTAAAGCGCGTTAATAAAAAAAAACCGGACAAGTGCGAGTCAGGCTCGCACACCGAGGGTTCCGTACAAATCCAGATTTTTTTACAAAATTGGGAAGTAACTTGTTAAAATCTCATAATCTTTGACAAAAAAACAATTTTTTTTCACTTTTCTCGTCATACACTAAAAAAAACAAAAACCTGTTTTAGCATGTGTTAATAAAGCTCTTTTATATGACAACTTACATGATACGATTTATTCACTTTGAATTTTGAGCCTATATTTTGTGAATTTAGGTTCTATTTTTTGTGATTTAAATAAAAATGTACAGTTTTCAGATTTATTCCTATATATATATGTACTCTAAGACAATGCTTCTCGCCAAATTTTATGGTTCTATGTCAAAGGGAAGTACCCTGTAGGTTTTGATTTTTGTGAGTGTCGAAATATGCGGTCTATTACGACATAAATGGCTCTTACTTTTTTACCTGACTCGTATTTGTCCGGTTTTTACGACATAAATAAGTAATAAGTAGTAGTAAATAAATGTGTGTAAGATGTCCCCTAATATTTATTTATTTATTTATAAACGCCTCTAACTTTTTTATTCGATAACTGAAAAGTTTTTCTTTTACACAACTGCAACAGATCATAGATATACGTATACAGTTTAAATTTCAACTCGATATCTTTACGCGTTCCCGAGATAAAGAATCTTGACATACACACAGAGTGCTTAACAAAAGTCAATGGATTCAACAAAATGCTCGTACCCGTTACAAAATATCAGGTATTTTTAACAAAAGGGGTCACTCCAACTGTCGAAGGAGCGTAAGTGAAACAATAAGGTCTCGCTTCAAAGGGAAGGGGATAATAAAGGGCTGAGGGAAAAGGGTTTTTATTTACAGTGTACTCAAGATCCTATTTAAACGGAAATTGCCTTTTATCTTGGCCGTGATAAAACTGTAAATTGACCTTTCGTTTATTTTAAAATAGCTGACTTGTTTTAAGTGCGTCTTTTTTCTTGTGAAGATTTGTTGTTTAAAGCAAAGCTAACTTTTGTTAGTATTCCAAACAATGATCTCAGAACTTTGCAAGAGTCATTGTTAAAATAATTCAAAACCTGTTTTAGCATGTGCTAATGAAGCTCTTTTATATGATACCTTACATGATACGATTTACTCACTTTGAATTTTGAACCTATATTTTGTGAATTTTGAGCCCCTATTTTTTTGTGATTAAAGTAAAAATATACAGTTTTCAGATTTATTCCAATATGTGCGCTCTCTGATAATGCTTCTCGCCAAATTTCATAGTTCTATGTCAACGGCAAGTACCCTGTAGGTTTTGATTTTTGTGAGTGTCGAAATATGCGGTCTTTTACTACATAAACGGCTCTAACTTTTTTAAACAAGACAGACAGACAGACGGACAACAAAGTCATCCTATAGGGTTTCGTTTTTTCCGTATGAGGTACGGAACCCTAAAAATAGGAAAGATCGTAGACACCAACACATAGCTACACTGTCACTTTGGGAGTCTCTATTATTTGCAACTATATCGTGTAAAATATAAAACGAATTTAAAACGTGTCAAAAGAATGCACAATATAAAAAAGAAAACCGAAAAAATAATGCTCTTGCAAAAGAAATATGTACAACAGAAAATATAAAACCTAAAAGTCTAAACGCAGGACGATTATTTCTCCTGTGTCTAATCACTGTAGTTTGTAAAGTGAATCACTGAAAGGTGGTTTGTTAAGAATGGCACATGTCGGGCCTTTGACGGCACGATCTGCTTTCATCTCTGAGCGCGCCACAAAGTGAATAAAATGATTGACGCCGCCACACAAGCCGCTTGCTAAGATAAATAAATTAAGTGACTTCAAAGTACCTTTCTATAACAGATTGTAAGTCCCGGCTGTTTTAACGGTTTAACGATGTCAGAGACCTTCAGGCGGTTTTATAACTCTGATACCACAGCTAGCCACCTGGTCTATAAGAACTTACTTTAATAATTATCTGTCACTAACAATGTAAACTGGCTGTCTGTGAAATCGGATGCCCAAGATACAACCTCTGACTATTTTCGAGCACATTAATACCTACTAATCAATAATGTTACGTTTAAAAGAAATTGAATTTGAAAAGAGAGACAATAATTTTATTGTTTACCGTATGGTAACTTTCTAGCTATTTTTTCTTAAATAAGTTCGTACTTGACCAAGTCCTGTTATTTACTCGAGTACTTTGACTGCCTCGGTAGTCTAGTCTAGTTACCGAGGAGGCGTGGGTTCAATTCCCATCCAGAGTAAGCATTTTTGTGATAAGTAAGTTCGTATAGGCCGGGTGGCTAGCCCTGGTGTCAGAGTTTTTAGGCCGCCTGAAGGCCTCTGACATGGCTAAACGGTTAAAACAACCGGGACCATATTATTATGATGACTATTTGTGGCGAACAATTAATATAATTTAATATATTAGCTATGTGCGGCGCGGCAGCAAGGTGGGTCGACTATCTCGACGATATCATCAATACCACCGGTCGAGCCTGGTCACGACCGGCAAAGAGCCGAGGTAGATGTCACAGAAGGAGAGAGGCCTATACCCTGCAGTGGGACAAAGAAAGCTGCGGATGATAACTATAACGAAACACATTATTAGAGATTGACTGTTTCTTGGGTTTGAAATGATTGTTTGCTACAATATTTGTGTACCGTTTCACATTAAATTGGGGCTAATATTTTGTGGCGCACTTACTATTACTTACTTCGTAAGTAATAGTAAGTGCGCCACAAATAGTCATAATTAATTTTTGTGATGAACATAGGTGTTTGCTAAGTGTCTGGATGTTAACTATCTATATAATATGGTATGTATTTAAAAGTATATTATGTAGTATATCAGTCTCTAGCAGCCATATTACAAGCTTTGCTTAGTTAGGGGCAGAGACCATGTGCAAGAAAAGTCCCTGACATAATATTTAGTCAACGTAAAATATTTTACGATGTTTCAAATCATACGCTGTTTTAATTCCGATTTCCAACATAAACTACGGAACAGATTCCTCTCGTCAGGAACGAATCAGTTAGCGCAACAGCAGGTGTCAGGAGTTGGTGAATAACTCGATACGCGCCTTTGAGGGGCAATGTTAATATTTGTACACAATTATCAACTAAGCAGCACATTAATCATTAATTCCGCTTGTTGACAGTCTCTCCCTCCTCCACCCCCCTACTTCCCCGCTGTAATCTTGTTAACTTGAACAGAGGATGTCGAAATATTGTTCGGTTCCCCTTTCATATTTTGCAGTATTTGGACCGAGTTTAATTACAGTTATTGTTATAATATACAATGCAGGTTGCTGATTTAAATACAATATAGATACTTGATTTTATTGTTTTATCCTTATATTACTCAATTGCCTATCAGATGATGAGATAATAATACTCCCTAGTAAACCTTATCGAATCGACTCTTTCGTAAGTTACGTATTTTACTATAATTTGGCTTGTTTATTACCGAGCAGGCACTTTGAAGTTTCGCGTTCAGGCTTGCGAAGTTCGAAGAAATTTTGTAAATACTAAAGGTGTGAGTACACTCTCGTCAACATACTCTGATGATGTGCAGATTGGACGATTATATTAGCGAATAGAACGTATCACTGCCACATGCGTCACTATGTTGCTATAAGGAGTGATTTCACCTAAGTATATTTACCTCATTTGTTGAGTCACGTGCTATTAATGGCATAAGCATCACGCTTTCCCATAACTTCTCTTATCAACTTTTACCATCTTCTTGGTTTACATACTCCTTCTTTGGCTACAACTTCGCTTCAGATGAGTTGGTGGAAAAATGTAGCCCTATTTTGCATAAAAAAATAGTTTCTCTACAAATTAAAAATTTGCCTCCCAAAAGCAACTGAGATGCTGCGCCACTAACGGCGGACTTTTTTAAGAGTCTTTCCGCTACACACCTTTACCTGCTTGATTTGGCCGGTACATAAGGTCTCTAGCGTTTAACGAGAGTGTACTTACTGCCTGTACAGTTGCTACGCTACTACCTGAAATTTTAATATTACTTGTTCAAAATCTCAGCCGCTCTCCACATGACGAGTTTCGTCAGACCGAAAGTAAATTGAATAAACATTTCAAGCCTTTAAATAAGAGGGGCGATATTAAAGTTAGTTTCCAAATAAAATCGTGGTAAAGAAAATTGTGATGGAAAAGTTGTCGTTTAGTTTGGAAGATTGATCGGTAAATATTTTTCTGTTTATTGAAGAAACGTCTTCGTAGCAGAGTGATGAAGCAATCCACCAAGTTGGCAGCAACTTTACGCCGCGTAATTTACGAGACGTAATAGTATTTATTATGACGCCGCGCCTTGTTGGTTTATTTACCGTCTTAAAATATTGTTAATTTTTGAGTTAATTTAATTCGAAGTTTGATTCAAATGTTTTCTAAATAACTTTAATAGACTGCTTTGAGTTCGAGCTAGCTTCATGACGAGCTGGTCTTGGTTAATCACCCAGCTGTCGGCGTACAGGCCAAATCAAACCCAATCCTGACTAAAATTCACTGAACAGCTGCGCCAGGATTGGGTAATCCGCAGCTTGCAGCTAACATCACAGCCACCAGCTGTTCGCTTTGGACTATACACAGCTACAGTTGTATCCAGGTATGCACGTGGGTCACTGTGCTCGTTGGTTATTTCCTACACATTCTGCCAGTGTTGAAGCAGAGATATTGCATCTTAATGACGAGCTGGTCTTGGTAATCTCCTAGCAGTACCCGTGATGAACTCTAGAGGCGCGCGCGGTCCGAGCGTGCCCGCGCGGGACCGCACCGACACGCTTGCATCGTTTGTTTATTGCACTCTTTGCCAACTGTCAAGCAGAGCTAGTGAGTTCAAGTTACCTTGATGACGAGCTGATCTTGGTAAATCCCCCAGCAGTCGGCGTACACCGCCACTGTGATCTCGAGACGCGCGCGCGGCCCGAGCGTGCCCGTTCGGGGCCGCACCGACACGCTTGCATAGTTTGTTTACTGCACTCTTTGCCAACAGTCAAGCAGAGCTAGTGAGTTCAAGTTACCTTGATGACGAGCTGATCTTGGTATATCCCCCAGCAGTCGGCGTACACCGCCACAGTGATCTCGAGACGCGCGCGCGGCCCGAGTGTGCCCGCGCGGGGCCGCACCGACACGCACACGCCTGGCTCACTCACGTCGCTCGCCCATTCGTCTGCATACAAACACTTAATGATTATACAGTAAAAATTAATTACGTTTGGAGATGAAAGTTGATGGCTTACGTGAATCTACCAACCCACAACTGAGCCAAAAACGATGTGAATAGACTAAATATTCACAGAGGATAGGCATATGTTCAGAAGCGAGCAATGAATGTCTTAGTAATTTTAATTCACTTTGATAACACGTAATTATTATTTTTGCTTGTCTGCCATTTTATTTTGTACCGCAGTTGTTTTATTTTTATTTTGGCTGTCTACAAAATAATCATTTTTCGTTAATAAATAATTTCGCTATTTATTGTAGTTCAGCGTAATTTGACAGATCTACAGTATTATCAGAGCGGGTCTATAAGCTGCTCCAGTAACAAATTGCTACATAAGCTTTATAAAGAATGTTCGCAAGTAATGGAATTTCCGAGCGCTACACCGTATTACTCAAACGTCGGGAAATAAAAGTTTATTGTAGTAATAAATATTAGAAAGGTCTGTCATTGCGATCGGCCAGCTCAGTGGCGACTTGCGCTCCAATGTTTTACGCGTTAGAGGTGGCACCATAGTTTTGAAAGTCTAGTCAAAAGATTTAAATAATTTATTTAATCTTGTTTTTTCTAGTTTTCGGAAAAAACAACGGAAGACAGGATGTACTACTACACTTTATTTATTTATTTATTAGGCTTCACATTGACAACTACATAAAAAAAAACATCAATTACTTACATACTAGCTTAGACTAAATGCGTTATCTTTTTAAGGAAGCACCACATGCAACAATTTTACAAAGTAGCAAAAATGTTACTTAACTAACTTAAAATTACAGTTATATCCTACTAATATTATAAACGCGAAAGTTTGTGAGGATGGATGGATGGATGGATGGATGGATGTATGGATGTTTGTTACTCTTTCACGCAAAAACTACTGAACGGATTGAGATGAAACTTTGTAATAATATAGCTTATACATCAGAATAACACATAGGCTACAATTTATAAAGATATTTTGTGAATTGTCCAAAATATAACGATAAATGTTGAGTAAGCAGGAAAATTCTGCCATCTGCGAGCTACTCTAGCGTGCGCTGCAAGAATGTCAAAATAAACAACTGTCGATCGAATATCTGTCAAATCAATTGATGAGCAGTCCTTGGATATAATCATACTGATAATATATTATCCTTACTTTAATATTATAAATGCGAAAGTAACTCTGTCTGTCTGTCTGTCTGTCTGTCTGTCGCGCTTTCACGCCAAAACTAATGAACCGATCTCAATGAAATTTGGTACACAGATAGTCTAGAGCCTGAGAAAGGACATAGGCACATTTTATCCCGACAATTGCATAATTCCCATAGGATAGGACAAAATCTTGCGTTAGCGAAACTGTCACCTATCACAACGACGCTAAAAGGCCCAATTTTGAAGACACCATCGTAATTATAACAGTTAATTAGACTATTTCTGTTTCTTTTTCACTTTCGGCATTCGATAGAGAGAACACTTTTTACGTTGCTATTAAATTTACGATGGCGCGTTCATAATTGGGTTGATTGGGCCTAACATGGATTCACAAAACGTAATTAGATGACTGGTGACATACATTGACTGCAGACTTTTATAAATGTCTCGCTTAGCATAGCAAAGGGACAAATTGTCCACCATTATAGCTCCTCGAAGAAGAAATAAAGTATGAATCGACAATGACAACTGACATTAAATTGGACAAAATAGTTTTCCCTTGCCATGCTATATTACAATGACGTTTAATACTGGGCCGTCATTTCGTCTGACATTAAAAATATTTTTAATTATACCACCATTAGAGGTTAAACATATTTCTTTATTCTAACTTTATGGTACAGAATCCATGCTAATATACGAAGAAACGGATCGACTTGATTTTTAAAAGTAGTATGGCATGAGTATGAATATCTTGACCCTAAGGTTATTAACCTTAATTCTGAGTTGTGACCTTGACACGAACATACATTTCTGTTGGGTTGGTTAGGTTAGGTTGTGATAAAAGTGAAGCCCGGCTCAGTTGCGGCACTCCTCATGAGGCACGCAACATGCCGGCCAGCCTCTCAGCTACTATATTTAAAAGCCCCAGAAAAGCGGCCCAACCTCGAGTGCAAACTTCTAAACTGCCTAGGGGGAAAAGACCAAAAAGAATCGGGAGACCTCGAGCGCCGCCTTCTCAGCTGTCTCAGAAAAAACCCAGAGAAGCGGCTCTACCTGGGATTCCCGCGCCGCCCATAAGCCTCGGCTACTAAGTTCTCCTGCCACGACAAGGCGTGAACCTATGGGCGTGTACACTCTAACCTTATGTTAGTCAACAGAAGCATTTAAAGTATAAGGTATTTTGATATCGGGTTAGGTTTGAACAGTGACAACAAGGTGCAAGGTACTTGATTTTTTTATAGAGCAAGTGCCTTTTTTAACTACCACTAAATACAGACTTATAATGTAAAACTTCATAAACTACTACTACATAACAAGCAATTGGATCATCCACAGACCCTTGCAGGTCTAAAGATATTCTAAATGCACAAGCCCACTGCCAGTTAGCAGCGTGCCCAACGTGCTGGCAGCATTGTCAATCAGCTTGGTAATGCTGCTTATACGTTGAGCCAAATAAACACCAGCATTTTGGTCACGCAGGTACACCAGACGCTCAGAAAGACTTTTGAAAACAAGATGAGCTCCCGGCCAACACGCGCACAATGTCTCAATTTTTAACGGCTCAAATATGTAACTACTGCCGAGGTTAGCATATTTGCGCCATTTGTGCCGCTCCGCTGACAGCGCCAAAGTATCGACGCAAGTCGCGTCTCATGTTAAGGGCCGTCTACACTTCCATGGGACCAGCTTCATACCGTCAGGCCTTATGCATCATTTTGCATTTTGCATCATCATCATCATCACCATCACCACGCGCAAACCCATTCGGTTACGGCTGCGATATTGGCGGTCGCAAAAGCCCTGCGTATGACATCGTTCACAATGGCGTGGCAACCACTTCGACCAGCGCTTCTTGACCAAGAAAGACGGTTGTGACCGAGCTGGTCAACTAGGGTACTTGAATAGGTGAGAGCGCTCAGCTATGTGCGGCGCGGCAGCAAGTTGGGTCGACTATCTCGACGATATCATCAATACCGCCGGTCGAGCCTGGTCACGACCGGCAAAGAGCCGAGGCAGATGGCACTGCAAGAGAGAGGCCAATACCCAAAAGTGGTGCAAAGAAAGCTGCGGATGATAACGACGACGAAACAAATTAGTTGAGATTGGCTGTTTTTTGGGTTTGAAATGATTATTTGCTACAATATTTGTGTACCGTTTCACATTGAATTGGGGCTAATATTTTGTGGCGCACTTACTAACCATATTTTTTTGACAAGATAAACATAAATTAAATTATATCGCGGGCGACGCCGCGGGTGAAAGCTAGTAAATAATAAAGATTGTTAGCAAAATTATTATTGTGTGCCGTGAGAAGAGTTAGAGAATGGGTTGGCACTTTCTGCCATAATTGAGTTTAAATTAATTTTGAACTTTCTTACTGTGTCTCCAAAAATATCAAACAAATTATGTTGCTGGTATTTATTTATTAGTCTACTAAGTCTGGGGACAGGTGAATTTGCACCTAGCACGGTTCTGCGAAACACTGGAGCAAATGGTGTTATTGGCATGCGAGGATATCTGAAAGGAATTCTAAATTTAAATTTCATTAATAGGTTTGGACAGTCTATGTAGTTGTGGAGTAGATTATACAGAAAAGTAATGTCTAATTTGTCGCGACGATCAGATAGTGTTAGCATATTAAAATGAGTTAGTCTCTTTTTATAAGATTTTAATACCTTAGCCTTCTTTGTAGAGTAAGCCAAATGCCACAAGAATCGTTTTTGTACTCTTTTAAGTCTTACAGACATGCCACACGGGCGTTGACGCCGCGACATTGCACCGCGGCGTCACCGCCGCTGCACCGCCGCGGTGCAGCGGCGGTGCTGAGCGTCGTCGCGGCGTCACCGCGGCGACCAGTGTTGCCGGTAGCGATTTAGACATTAAATCTAGAGTATTCGAGTATGAATTTTTAGCGGGAGAAAAGGGTTTGACGACAACCGTTCAATATTAAACTGAAGATGAGAAAAATCCCTCGTACACGTTAGAAATCAGATCGTGTAATTTGTCACGACGAATGTCACAGTAACAGCTTTCCAAGTGACAGCTGTCAAACTTCAAAGTAATTTATCTCGGTCATTATCAATTCTAGACTACTGTTGTCTTCACAAAAGTAATAGAGCTCGACGAAATCTACATTTCGGATGACAGCTGTCAAACTTAAAAGTGATTTATCTCGGTAATTATCGATTATAGACTACGGCTGTATTCACAAAAGTGATAGAATTTGAAGAGATCTACATTCTGGATGACAGCTGTCAAACTTAAAAGTGATTTATCTCGGTTATTATTAATTCTAGACCATTGATGAATTTACGAAAGTGATAGAGCTTAACGAGATCTACATTTCAGATGACAGCTGTCAAACGTAAAAGTGATTTATCTTTGGTTATAATCGATTCTAGACTACTTGCTCTCTTCACAAAAGTAATAGAGCTCTACGAAATCTACATTTCGGATGACAGCTGTCAAACTTAAAAGTGATTTATCTCGGTTATTATTGATTCTAGACCATTGATGCCTTCACCAAAGTGATAGAACTCAACGAGATCTACATTTTGGATGACAGCTGTCAAACTTCAAAGTGAGTTTATCTCGGTTATTATTGATTCTAGACCATTAATGTCTTCACAAAAGTGATAGAACTCAACGAGATCTACATTTCAGATGACAGCTGTCAAAACTTATAAGTGATTTATCTCGGTAATTATTGATTCTAGACTACTGCTCTCTTCACAAAA
Source organism: Hypomecis punctinalis (assembly GCA_949316475.1). Lineage (NCBI taxonomy): Eukaryota > Metazoa > Arthropoda > Insecta > Lepidoptera > Geometridae > Hypomecis > Hypomecis punctinalis. The sequence continues at coordinate 275,346 of OX438807.1, forward strand.
GTAATAGAGCTCGACGAAATCTACATTTCGGATGACAGCTGTCAAAAATCAAAGTGATTTATCTCGGTTATTATCGATTCTAGACTACTGCTCTCTTCACAAAAGTAATAGAGCTCGACGAGATCTACATTTCGGATGACAGCTGTCAAACTTAAAAGTGATTTATATGGGTAATTATCGATTCTAGGCTACTGCTCTCTTCACAAAAGTAATAAAGCTCCACGAGATCTACATTTCGGATGACAGCTGTCAAACTTAAAAGTGATTTATCTCGGTAATATCGATTTTAGGCTACTGCTCTCTTCACAAAAGTAAAAAAGCTCCACGATATCTACATTTCGGATAACTTTAAAGTTTGACAGCTGTCATCCGAAATGTAGATCTTGTTGAGCTTTATCACTTTTGTGAAGACATCAATGGTCTATAATCAATAATAACCGAGATAAATCACTTTGAAGTTTGACAGCTGTCATCCGAAATGTAGATTTCGTCGAGCTCTATTACTTTTGTGAAGAGAGCAGTAGTCTAGAATCAATAATTACCGAGATAAATCACTTTTAAGTTTTGACAGCTGTCATTTGAAATGTAGATCTCGTTGAGTTCTATCACTTTTGTGAAGACATTAATGGTCTAGAATCAATAATAACCGAGATAAACTCACTTTGAAGTTTGACAGCTGTCATCCGAAATGTAGATCTTGTCGAGTTCTATTACTTTTGTGAAGACAGCAGTAGTCTAGAATCGATAATGACCGAGATAAATAACTTTAAAGTTTGACAGCTGTTACTGTGCCACTCGTCGTGACAAATCACACAAGTCCATACTCGATAGGCTTATGAGATATTTTTCATGTCACTTTGCACAAATCAATGCATCTATTTCAGATTTTATCGATCGGCCACATTATTTCTCTAATATATCAAACGAAGAACAAAAACACTTTCTTTCTGCGGTTGGCTCACACAAAATCAGAATGTATATGAGAGATTTTTACTTATCTTCAGCCGGTTATCCCTAAAACCTTTTTTTCCGCTAACTGCCTAGATGTCATCAGTGTCTAAGGCAACACTCGGCGCCGCGGTGTCGCCGCGACGACGCTCAGCACCGCTGCTGCACCGCGGCGGTGCAGCGCGGTGACGCCGCGGTGCAATTACGCGGCGTCAACGCCCGTGTGGCATGTGCCTTAGAGAATGTACTGCGTAATGTGGTCTCCAGACTGGACTACAATATTCGAGTATACTACGGACTAGGCAGCTGTAGAGTAGAATCTTGGTGCTAGGTCTATGAAAATCCTTTGTATTTCGAATTAAAAATCCTAACATTTTCGAGGCTTTTTTTAGTAATATTATCTATGTGGGGAATAAAAGTTAGTTTTTCATAGAACGTGACACCGAGGTCCTTAATGGATTTAACAGATTTTAAAATAGATGAACCAATTTTGTAGTTGACCTTGATATTGGAGACTTTCCTACTAAACGATATTTGATAACACTTGTCGGTATTTAACGTCATTCCATTCAATTGACGCCAGTGATTTAAATTATTTAGATCCTCTTGTAGTTTGTGACAATCCTGAACTGTATCTATTACTTTTAAAATTTTAAGGTCATCAGCAAACATAAAAGGAGTGCAGTGGGTTAAACAATTTGGAAGATCATTTATCAGATAATTAAATAAGACTGGAGTAAAATGAGAACCTTGAGGAACTCCTGAATTTATTATTGGTTTGATAGTGGACTTGAAACCCGCTCCTACGACGTAAAAGTTACGATTGCATAAATAAGAACGTTTCCAATTCAGCATAGAGCCGAAAAAACCATATGCAGAAAGCTTAAAAAAAAAGCACGCTGTGCGAAATTTTGTCGAACGCCCTGCTAAAGTCGGTATATACAACGTCGACTTGCTTGTTTTTGTCCACCGCTTCAGCGAGAGTTTCCACAAAAGTAACTAAGTTTGTACATGTGGATCTCTTCTTAAGGAATCCGTGCTGGTGATCTGATACAAATTGCCTAAGGTGTTGGTATAAATATGGGAAAACAATTGACTCTAGAACTTTTGCAAAGGTTGATAAAATGGAAATAGGTCTATAATTACTGACAAGATCATCATCACCAGTCTTAAAAATAGGCACTACTTTTGCTGTCTTCCATGAGTCGGGAAATAATCCTGATTTTAGAGACATGTTATAAAGTAGACACAAAGGTAGTGAAAAACTTGAGGTACCATTTCTGATAAGAATAGGAGGTATTCCGTCAGGTCCAGCTCCTTTGTTTATATCCAGACTTTCAAATGCCTTCGGCACTTCGTCCATCGTCAACTGTAGACCCGAAAAACAGCTACTATTATTTTTTATGTGCGAAAGATTGCTTGAAAGTGTACATTAGTAATAGTTAAATGAGAATTGTATACTTATACTTAGTGATAGTTAAATGAGAATTGTATACTTACATGAAAATATGGACTATTATAGTATGATTACTGGAAATGAAATGGCGCTGTTTCTTAAATGATAAAGTGGCAATGACAATGTCAGGCTTCTCGGTGGTAAGAACTGGTGACACCGGCTATAATTGTTTATTTACATAATATGTATAAACCTTTGATTACTTGTATTTGTCTCGATAGACATAAACATTCAAATATAATCACAAACAAAAACGGCCCAGCTTGTTGACATTGTGGTCGTACAGATTGTGCCTAAACTCTCCAAATTCTTATGACAAGATCATCATCACCAGTCTTAAAAATAGGCACTACTTTTGCTGTCTTCCATGAGTCGGGAAATAATCCTGATTTTAGAGACATGTTATAAAGTAGACACAAAGGTAGTGAAAAACTTGAGGCACCATTTCTGATAAGAATAGGAGGTATTCCGGTTATTATGGTCTTGTCGTGTAAACTTCTCAATTTCTACAAAAGTAAATCGTCACAAGCAGTATTTGCTATAAAAAATCCAAAAGGGATTGTTACAATAAGCTTTTAATTTTAATAACAATAGTACTTATTTTAAGAGTAGGCTAAGGATCTAATTTTATATAATTAGTAGAAACTTATATATTTAGATATTATAGTTTTCTCTTGTATCGTCCGCGTGAAACTTTCATGGACACGTCAAGGAGAGAGGGGGAAGGGACCGCGAGCGGCGGCGGAAGGAACGCCTGCCGGCTCAAGAGATCTCGGCGAAGGGCGACAGCGAACGCACGCGAGATCGCCCTTTTTTGCTGAAGACGGTTTGAAGAAGAGCGCAGCACGCGCGAGCCCTTGCGATTTGGGAGCAAGAGCAAGGGAAAGGCGCTGCCATTTGATTGGATCGCGCACCGAGGTGGATCGACGAGGACCGCGTGCTGGTGAAGCCCGCTTGATAAAGAAGCTTCGGACTCCCGTATGATGCAGCGGCGGGTGATCCGCGCCTACACCGAAGTGTAAGGTACCTCCGACCCCATGTCCCAGTGCGCGTTTAATTTTCAGACATTTAAAACCACCGTAGTTAACTACTTTTCTGGTTTCTCGTGTAGGACAAGTTAGTTTAAGGTTATTTGTTTGTTGAACAAGAAATACACTCCAGTACCCTGATTCTTGTTTTTTTAATTCAATGGATAGGTATATTTCCCGTAGAATACATAAGAGGTCCTTGTACTCCAAAAGTTTAGCGGCTCATCCGCGTAGCATCCGGAACCCTTTTTTAAAATAATTTCATTTACAGTACCTACCTACCTAAATTGAGCGTGTCGTATTTTTATTACCTACTTAGTCCAACCAATTCAGTAGGTACCTACTAGGCTAGTTCTTCCTTCCCATTGATTTAAAATAAAAGTCACGACAATTTATATATAGGTAAAATATTTTGGCCATTTTGTTCAGTCAATTCGGTATAAATACATATACAAAATATAATCAAAGATAATTGCGTACCGGAGGTGATGTCGAGTTGTTGCCTACTCTTACTTTGTGTACTTTATCGTAGACTCCCCTCTAGAACGTAGTACAACCGACACGGTTCCCAACAAATAAATGGAACGGCTAAACGTAGTCATATATTTATGGCAATTTCTAAATTCCAATCAAATCGTTGAAATATCGATATCTCCGTTATTGGTATCGGAGATATGGAGGGTCGCTGCGATAACGGCGGACATTCGCCGAATAACGCCGTTACGTAACGGCGATTAACGATGGGGCAATTACCGTAAGCTTGGGACCCATCGTTGTAATAAAGCATAGGTCAACTACCGGCTAAATATAAAAAATAATAATCATAATATGAAAATAGCAAAATTTATTGAAAGAGACAATTAATTGTCCCCGGGTAATCATTAGAATTTTGCGTTGTAATTTCAATGATATTTTTTACTAGTTTTTACCCCCGGCTTCGCCCGCATAATATTTTGATTGTTGACGCAATATCATTATAATTTATAGCCTATGTGTTATTCTGATATATAAGCTATATTATTGCAAAGTTTCATCTCAATCCGTTCAGTAGTTTTTGCGTGAAAGAGTAACAAACATCCATACATCCATCCATACATCCATCCATCCATCCATCCATCCATCCATCCTCACAAACTTTCGCGTTTATAATATTAGTAGGATTTGCTCTGAGGATACATGAAGGAAAATAAACCTCTTTTACTAGTTTGTTGCAGCTCGTTGGAATGTGTTAGATATAGCACGACGTAACTAGACGTGAGTTAGATGTTTTACGTGATATATAGCGCATACCTCATAGATATGGTTTAGTATATAAGCTGTTGTTATTCTCTAATAAATGACTCATTACACATTGAGAGTGAGACTCTAGTATTTTATTGTCTTCCTACCGCCCCCCGGCAAATTAGTGACCCCGAGTGCAGTATCAGTGGGGGCCCCACTGCCATACCGGCAAAGTGGTGACCCCCTACCCGAGTATCGCGCAATGTAGTGAACAAGCAAGAAGATTTGGGGGGTTGACGATAAATCCGCTGGATGACGTCAGATCTGCACCCCCACACCATCAACCATCAACACCTGGCCAACGACAAGAAACTTATGGAAGCTATATTTGACTTCGAGAATTTGAAGAAATTTTGTGGACAGCACAAATTTGCAAGACAGAGAAATGGCAAATATACACAATTCAGCAAGAAAGATGTACCTACAGGCAACGGCATAAATCACAGGGTTGACGAAAAGCAGTTTGTCACGCAATTTTTGAAGTTACATGTGAGTGAACGTCAAATCCAGGGTTCTGTAGCTGCAATGAAACGCGAATAACCCTTGGTATTTTGTTTACGAGTGAATTGATGGAATTGAATCAGCAGTCGCCAGCAGCCGAATATAGGACCACATGAACATGAGATGCCAATGCTGCCGCCGAAAATTCAGGTTGGATCTGCAAGTATTTTTTCGAAGTTGGCACCACCGTACAAGGACAAATCGAAGGTGGCGGAAAATTGCGTAGTACTGGAGGATTTGCCCAGACTCGTTTCCATTGCCAAACGACTGGTCGGTTATATATATAGGTATAATTATATTGAGAATATGTGATATGGGAAATATGGCTGAAGCTGCGAACGCACGAAGATATTTAAAATGTTCAGAGATTACGGAAAAAGTGTGTTGTGACAACATTGTTTTAGTCTAATGTGCAAAATCAGGATAAAATCAGTGAAAATGGTAATATAGGAACGTGAAATTAGACGAAAATTGTGTACTGCCCATAAGATGTCGAAGTCCAAGTTCATTAAGATTATATAAGTGATAGTATATTTGTGCGAAATGTGTAAAATATTTTTTGTTTACAACTATAGGTACATACTTTGCAATTGTTACTTGTAAATTGTATTTTACTAGGTAATTAGATCACTAGTAGTAAGTATTTTCTTAGTCAGAGCTATGCAATCACATTTCGAGTAGCGTCATACTGCGAATCGATTTACGTGATCAAAGGAATTCAGGCGATTTGAAAAACAATGTGTAACTATGCGGAATTTTTATAATATATTAATAGTTATGTCAAGTTCATCAGTGAATGTACGTGAAACAATTTTGCCTACCGAGCTGACTAAGCCAGTAGGTTCAGTTTTAGCTGATGCAAGCAAACTATAAACTGCAAATGTAATCAAACAGACGTAAGCAATGTCGCTGCAACATGAATGATAGGATTTTTGTTAATTTTGGTTCGACTATTTTTAGGTAATAATTGTTTGTGAATATATATTAATTTTTTTTTCCAAGGGGGAAGTACTGTTGCAGCTCGTTGGAATGTGTTAGACATAGCACGACGTAACTAGACGTGAGTTAGATGTTTTACGTGATATATAGCGCATACCTCATAGATATGGTTTAGTATATAAGCTGTTGTTATTCTCTAATAAATGAGACATTACACATTGATAGATAAAGACTAGTATCTTATTGACTTCCTACCGGCCCCCGGCACCATAATATCCAAAGTGTGCTAAATTTATATTAGAGATATTTATGACCCTAAAATTATATTTTAACCGACTTCAAAAAAATATGTATGTTCATCGATTTTTTTACGGATTGTGAACCGATTTCAAAAGTTGTTTTTTAATTCGAAAGGGTATACTCTAAAAGTGGCCCCATTTGAATTTTATTGAAATTAACTGAGCCGTTTTTGAAAAATCGACATTATTACTACTTAGTCTTTATAAAGCACAAGTCAGGTCTTGCATGGAATACTGATCTCACCTTTGGGATGGCTCTGCCAAATATCAACTGGAGGCTCTGGAGTCGATTGAGAGGCGAGCCAGGAGGCCGATTGACAACGACGCCTTGACTAAGTCGCAGCTGCAAAGTCTCGAGCATCGACGAAAGGTTGCGTGTTTGTCGGCCTTTTAACGGATAACTTCGGAGAGTGCTTGCAGGAGTTGCACAATCTGGTCCTACTTGCTCCTTTCTTATATCGCACGGCTAGACAGACGCTACCAAAGTGCCATCCTTTTATGGTGGACATTCCGCACGTTAGAACTAAGCGTTCCGAATCCTCATTCCTCATACGAACAGCCAGAATGTGGAACGCTTTGCCTGGGTCTATCTTCCCGCTTAAATACAGCATGGGTGACTTCAAATCCCGAGTAAATAGGTATCTTCTAGGCAAGCGTGCGACACCCTAGACCGCATATCTGCTCAACATCAGGCAGTATGTAGTCAAACGCAAACCTATACGGAATAAAAAAAAATATATATTGTTAAAATTGTATGTACTGTATATCTATTCGAGCGAACTACTACGAGTCGGTTGTGCCATTTTTTGCGAAAATAATTATACAAGGTTACTGGTTATCAACGAACGAACAGTGAACGATATTTTTCTATTGGTGCGTCCCATTAAGTTCTTAACCAAAAACTGTCGACACTACAAAGCACTCCTCTGCCAAGGTCAAGCGTACAGCGTTCAAACTCGTTATATAAAACTAGTTGACGTGCGCTCAGCGCCATTCATCCGATACAGCGCGGCATGGTACGAGCTCCTACAAAAATGCCGACTAGCAGTGTATTCGGATGCCAAAAAAGATCGCAAACATCTAGTTTGCTGAAGGATGATAAATATTTCTTTCCACTTGTAATACAAATATCGTCAATTTGTTGGTCTAAATTAGAAAAACATGCAAAAATATTCGAATATTTAAGTGTTGCTATTAGATCGTCAAGCCCCGACTTTGTGGAGTTTTTAAAGTACAATGAAATATTATTTGTTATGTAATGTTATATTTTAGCAATTCATTTTATTATTGTAGATCTTTTCTGGTAATACCTGCCACAATTTTTTTATAACTGCATAAAAATAGAATACTGAAAATATTTCATCCAATTTAACCCTTAATGGACCCCATTATCCTGCGAATTTTCAAAAAACCTTTTAATTTCACGCCTGAGTAAATAGAACAAGCTAAGGTACATTTAAAGTCCCATAAGTGGTTTGAACTCATATTTAACTACCAGATCATTTGTGATAATTATAGTCAGTCAAGACTATTTTTATATTTAGGCATGTAGATTAGTACGACAATTTAATGAAAGAATATGAACAACATGAATTACAGCATAATCGTACATGTACATGCATAGGCTACATTTTTTATTGAGGTAAGATAATATATCTTGTCAATACAATTTAATGAATATCGAAGCAGTTTCAACAGCAGAAAATGGTCACACCACAAGACAATTATTGGCGCTGGGACAGTATGATAATTACGTGTGTAGTCAAAGGCAAACCTATTTGAAATAAAAAAAAAAAAAAAAATTACAAATATCGATATCAATTTTTTCAAGATGAACCGATGTTATTCTGGATATTTGTTAGATCAAGAGTCGTTATTTTAAATAGAAATCAATGCTATGTTTGAAATACTTACTCCGTTTTTAGGGTTCCGTAGTAAATAGAGGAACTCTTATAATTATTTCGTTGTGTCTGTCCATCGTCATAATACTAAGCCTTATAACTTCCATATTTCATGACCAAATCAAGCAGATTGCATGAAATTTGATAAAATTTGATTATTATTAGTTTAAGTATAGGTCTCAATTAACGTTACTTAAAAATTTCACAACTCTGCATTACTCTATGCGACGCGAGGGGACGCGAGCACGAGTGTCGCCTCTCGGAGTGTGTGGACGCACCATTAAGTACTTAACCAAAAGGAGCCGACGCGCCTAAGCACGAAAGTCTGTCAAGTCAGTGCGGGACGAAAAAAACGAACACAAACCAAAATATGAGCAAGTGTGCACACACACAAATCTAACAAGCACTAGCTGACAACACAATAGCTGACAACACAATGAATAGTGCGCTCGTGTCGCCTCGTCTCGCCTCGTCATTCCTCGCGTGGATAGCTATTGGCTAACGCTTCATGACGAGGGCCTCGCCACGCCGACTCCTGGAGTGTGTGTACGCTCCATATGAAACAGCATTTTTTTTTTAGTTAGTTTTGATGTACAGAATAAGGCCTAAAAATATGCTAATTGATTACCAGTAACCCTGTATATGGCATTTTTAACTCTACACTGCGATGAAAAATTATCTTTATACCAGCCGCAAGAAACATTTCATTCTAAAATATTTTTTTCCCAGACAACCTTCAGATGAGCACGTCATTGTTTAGCCATTAATTGTCATAATTCTAGCAACCTCTTTAATTTAAAATAATTACCAAATGTAGTTGTAATTAAATTCTCGCTCCCGCGGCGGCGTATGTGCTAGTCTGTTGTTCTCGACAGCCGCGATAACATTTGGGTGTAATTCTACTAATATGAGGATACAGAACTAACCTTCACTTGAAACTCCAAGGGTAAAGGTTCAGTTACACTAAGGATCTACTAAAATGTTCATAACATAATTGTTAGTTGAATTATTGATTCGTAGAATATATTAATTTCACAACCTATATTGTGAATTATGAAATTGTTAATTACAATTGAATATTTAATTTTTGGACATGTAACTGAAGATATAAATAAAAAATTGTATTGTATTGATCACAAGATAACCCATTGTACTATTTTGTACAGAGTGATGAAAAATTAACAGCAGAGAAGGCATGTCATCTTGTACGGCACGGAACAGGGTTATCTACAGCGCGAAAAGCATCAAGCTGAAATAATCCTTTTGAATCGAACATATTTTGATATATTTTTTTCTTTTTAGTATTTTATTTTTGTTTACTACAAAAATAAATAAAAAATAGTACTACCTTACACATTAAATATTTAAAGTAATGATAGATGTTTACATCATCGTCATTATTGTTGTTTAAATGTAACAATTGACGATTTCTGATCAATTGGGAAATTTTAGACGTACCTACTAACTAACATAGCCAGAAAATTGACACATTGACTATAATATATAATAGTATAATGAGTAGAAATGTTATATTTCGTAGCTCTGTATGTTCAAGTCTTAAATTTTGGTTATTTAAATCGGGTCCTTGATGTATTCCTGTGAAGAGCCCGAGCCCGACTACAAAGCGGTTACACTCGGGATTAGTTCACAACGGTAACTCGGTTAAACGCCGGGACCGCTCGCCGGGATCCCGCGGGACGGTTGTGTTTGCCAAATATGTGTATTAATTAGCAGTTCTAAGTTTTGACAATTTCGTAGTCCTGCTCAGCAACATAAATGATTTAAATTATGTGATGAAACGGAAATTATCATTTTATTACTATTTTATTAAACCGCATGGAAAATGTCTTCTACAGCTTCTCTTAACTTTGGCTCTTACATAGAGTCCAAAGCCCAATTAGCCTCCAAAAAACTTGGTGTTCTCTCTAAGGTGAGAAGGTATTTCACATCTGAGCAACTGCTTAGTCTTTATAAAGCACAAGTCAGGTCTTGCATGGAATACTGTTCTCACCTTTGGGATGGCTCTGCCAAATATCAACTGGAGGCTCTGGAGTCGATTGAGAGACGAGCCAGGAGGCTGATTGACAACGACACCTTGACTAGGACGCAGCTGCAAAGTCTTGAACATCGTCGCAGGGTAGCGTATGGTGGACATTCCGCGCGTTAGAACCAAGCGTTTCGAATCCTCATTCCTCATACGAACAGCCGGAATGTGGAATGCTTTGCCTGGGTCTGTCTTCCCGTTAAAGTACAACGTGAGTGTCTTCAAATCCCGAGTAAATAGGTATCTTCTAGGTAAGCGTGCTACACCCTAGACCGCACATCTGCTTAACATCAGGCAGTGTGTAGTCAAACGCAAACCTATTCGAAATAAAAAATAAAAAAAAAATAAAAAAAAGCTGTAAAAGTAAGTTAATATAGGCCAGGTGGCTAACCCTGATGTCAGAGTTTTAGGCCACTCTACTAAAAACTCTGAAGGCCTCTGACATGGCTAAACGGTTAAAACAACCGTGACCTAAAATTTAACGTGTCATCCGAACCACGGTAGCGCCCAGTTGGAAAATTCCACCCGCGGTCATCCACCCAAATACTTATCGTGCGGAACGTTACTTAGTTACTATCAAACGTTTTTTTAGGAGTGGGCCCACAAAAACGTAAATGTTGCGCACATATTATGAATATTTAATATTTGATTTAAATATCAGAGTATAGTAACTCTTCAATACAATTTATTTAATCATCAGTAGAAGTTAGGTCAGGTTGTTTCATGTATTCCTGTGAAGATATATGTGATAGCGAAAGAGACTAGAACCTGCAATACAGGTGTAGCCTAGTGAGGGCTTAGGTGCACATAACTGCTACTACTATACTTTAAGAAATAATATGTGTAGGTAAGTTAGTTTAACATAAATATTTAAGAAAAGCCTGTGCTCACGCTAGGGCCCGAAGCGGTTACATTCGGGATTAGTTGGAGGCGGTAACCCGGTTAAACGCGGCTCACTGGGATCCCGCAAGACGGGCTTGTTTGCCAAATATGTACATTCATTACCAGTTACTTATCTTCGAAATCCTTGCTCTGCTTTTGGCAGAAGAATAATAATATTATCCCTGGTTTAGAGATTATATTATGTACCTATAACGTAGGGTTACTAAATTGTGTCGTACAAAAACATATTAACGTTCGAGAATTAATTTGGAATAAATGTACTTCAAATAGTTAAAGATAAAATCATATCTATACTGAAACAAAATCATTATGGAAAATTCTAAAATTGTACATCAAGTAACAACGTGCGGTGTGTTTTTCCCGGAATTTTATTTGTTATGTCGTATGATTTGTATTTAAATAAATGCGTATGTGCATTTAATTCATTAGGCCGAGTGCAGGCGACACCAGTGTGCAGTTTCTACTTAATGAAATATCGCTAATTTCACTAACCTTAAGCCCCAGCCCTTATATAAGACACCACAAGACGCAATATAATTAAAATTTATCGAAGTATTATTAAGTAAAGTTTCCAACCTTTTTTTCAGCACAAAGCGAAGCAGTTCAAACAAAAGTGTTTCAACCGCTTTGATCCTCGTGTCCTAATGACACCTTGGCTAGAAGGCGGTGCTTTTTCCCCGTAGATAAGGACACGCGGCGTATGGACACTTCAAAGGGCCGGAAGGCTTGCTTTCTCTCTCAGTTACTTCCGGCGCCTTTGAGCAGCCCGCCTCAGATGCGTTCCAGTGGAACGCACTTTCAAGCCATAATACGGGCTATAAAGATGTCCTAGATAGCCTACATACACGTATTTTTTTGCAGAGACAAAGATGCTGGTTTTTTATCTCTATGTAAAGCGTTTAATTATCATGGTTGCCTGGTAGGTGTGACTACGAGCAGTACCTAAAAAAACTAAAATTGCAGTGTTTTAATGGAAATTGATACAAAATGTAAATATATTATTATACTTTGCTTTAAATCAATTGTTTTGTGCTAAATAAAATCTTTATTTGTCTTTCACAAAAAATGTGTATTGTGTTTTTGTGTTTGCTGTAAATAAATTGGTCCTTGGATCCCCACAACTAACCAAGACTATAAGTTATGATACTGTGCAAAATAAATTATTGTCCGACGCAGCAGGAGTCATACTCAATTAATCGTTTTGTTTTCCATTGTATTGTGCGTAATATTTGGACAAGTAAATAAGCGGTTACAATAAAAGTTTCCTAACACAAACATGTACAGTATACGTACATTATTTGAGCTGTTATTTCAAATAATAGCAATCCCACGTCCGACCCGAGTGCGAGTGTGTAATTGACGTACACGTGTTCCTTTGATTATTTACAGAGTAAGGCTCGCCTTTAATTTTTGCTCTACCGAGGCACATACTACGTTCAAATTGAAATGTAGTTTTGTATTTTCTCTTTCATTGTGAATAGTCAGTACCGTAACTACTACTGCATAATCAAGTGCAATATAAGTGGTTATAATTATTTTTTGTCGCTTAAGTAAACGTAATCCAACTAAAACATTTTCATATGAAATGTAACATCACAATTCGCACTATCAAAAAGTTGTCAGATCCTATGTAGAGCCAAGCTTCTAACTCTACAAATCCTTACTTCACAAATTCTACAGCTTTTTATTCTAGACAAGCTAAAAAACTTTACTAAAAATGCTAAATTTCATATAATTAGGTTAAAGGTATTATGGTATCAATGTGAAGATTTATAATTTTGTAATCAAAGTTAGCGAGTAGAGTTGGAATATAGATACTAGCGATACAGTTGCTTGTAATCAATAGTATTATTTGATTTGCGAAATCGATACTGTCGACAGTATCGATCTTATATACACTATCGATATTGGTAGGTACTAGTATCGAAGGTCAACTATCGATAGCGAAACTCCCTTTTCATGCAACTCTAATAGCGAGCTAGTTTTGAAGCGCTGACAAAAAAGAAAATCCGATAACAAGTTTTAGTTCATGAATGAGGTGAATGCAAGGAGCTATTCACTCTCAAATTGGATACATGACGTGCGCTCGCTGCAGGCTCCGATCGATTCAATATTTCATCGATCACAAGTCGAGCATTAATCACGTCTAATGCTATTACTCGGGCACCTGTCCTATACAAGGTGATTAGCGAAAAGCGAGAGCTAACAATCTGAGAACAAGCTAAACTCGAGCAGCGAACGTTTTTTGCTAGTTCGATCCATTAATTAATATTCATATTTTATCATTGCACTGATATTTTATTGTGAATAATAAGAATGTACAACTATAAATTGATAAAATAACTTTATAAATTATTATAAAAGCATTATGCACAATGAATGTCAGTTGACTTTAAATTGTTAATGCTTTGTCTACCAGACAAAACAAAATTTTCATGTTAATTTTGTTGTTTCTTCTTAACCCGGCGAGGATAAAGATGGGTCAATGTGAACCTGTTCATTTAATTTTGTGCACAGTTATTTTTACTATTGGCCGAAAACCATATAAGCTATAGCTAATGAATCTATCTTAAAGTTGGAAAACACTGTTTGATACTAAGTCTCTTGTGTAGGAAAGTAGACTGGTACGAACGCTACACAGGGTTATTTTGACCCTACCTTTTACGTGGCATAGCGCTTTTGTATCACATGTTCGTGAACAATTTTTCGTGACATCAACGGCTATATATTTTGCGCACGGATCCCTTCCCGATTTTCGCTCATCGCAAACAATCACTAAAACCTTCATTGCCAGTGTCAAAGATGTTTATTTTATTTTGCATGGTGATAAGTACGTACAAATTCCACTAGATTGCGTTATCACCTTAATATTGACAAAATGTTGACATTCCTTGTTTTTTTCCTGTAGTCTTCATATACTTTAGATACTCCATAGACTTTCCTCTAGCAAAAATGACGGTAAAAATAGGTATTTTCAAATCAGCAGTGGGACAGGTGCTCCACCCCTGAGCTTTGGAAATGACAGTTTTCAGAATAAATTGCTCGCTTTCAATAGAAACAAAGGTGAAGGGGCACAAATAAGGCCGAAACAAGCTTCAATCAAAGATATTCAAAACATCCTCAAAGAACCGGTTCATTAGGACGAGTCAGCTGGAGTCGTGCCAATTATGTAAATGAAGTGACAATTTGTAAGTTTTACTTTCTGCAGAGCTATCGGCGAGTCGTTTGCAGTGAATAATGGTGGTTGTTAAGCGTCGGAGCTTGAATTATGTCCGTAAACGGTTTGGTTTGTGTCGGGACTGCAGACCGATGAATGGGGCCAGATGACAATCTACTAAGTGAGAGAATTTTTGTTACATGTTTTTTAGTAACTTTGCGCCATAGTGAAACTCAATAGTATGGAACTAAAAAATGTGAAAGTAATCACTGGTTCAAAACACAGTTACGAGCATATACTCGTACATATAGACATGTACACATTCCAAGTTAAATATAAGCGTGTAAAAATACCGGTAAAAGTACAGATTTTCTGTCATCTGATTATAGTCACTTATTGCGTTTGCTGTAAATGGGGAAACTTATTTTTGACATATTTTGAAATGCCATAGAGATGAGCAAAAATACATCAACTATTTCTTTTAGATTTCAAAAGATTTTACCTCGTTTCAATTATGGTTTGACTAATGTCAAATGATTAGGCCTTTAGCCGGAGTGATTACCCACTCCGTTTTTCATTTATTGCTTACTACCTTTTGCTCGTGGCTCCACCCGCGTTATATTTTGTTTTTTTTTGTGCTATCCCATGGGAACCTGTACACATATATCCGGGATAAAAAGTAGTCTAGGTGTGTCACTTTACATCTTTCAAACTATGCTTATGCCAATAAACAAAAATAATCCGTTGCTCCGTTGCCGCGTGAAAGAGGAACAATTTAATTCCCAATTCATTGTCATAATTCAGTTCCACGATGAACATACAAAAAGGAGTTTATATTTAAGTAATTGATTATGAGTTACATACTTATTTAAAGGCAGTAAGTATTTCATTGCTGCACGCAAAAAAGTGCACGTTCCGCCTGAGCAGAGCGTGCAAATGAGAGTGCGGAATAAACGATAGAGAGGCAAGATCGGCCTAAGCGTTTTTATCTTTATTTATCTTGATGAACCTTTTCTATGAAATAGCTGTTTTCTTGTTGCTAATTTCATAGTTCGTGTCCAAGCGGCAAAATTAGCAATATTTGTTCTAATCGATTATACCTATACATACCTGATATCTAAATTTTTGAATGAACGTAGTAAGTGAACAAAACGACTTGTAAGTATTTATTTAATAACTGAGTGTGAATCTGAGTAAAAGTATGCTTCAGACCTTATTGCCTGAAGATGTGCTAACAACATTTCTGTTTGACGAACTAGTGTCGTAAATATTTCGATAAAATTAAAATAATCAAATCAGAATGAATAAAGTATTAATATCTAATCCTAATATGATAATCTGAGTTAAGCTTTTCAACCGGCTAAAGCTATCTCACTCGTACAGTTTGATCATTGAATTCTCAAAGGCCTATTGAGTATTTATCATTCATAGCACATATACCTATTATTATTAAAGAAAAGTTAGTTTCGATATCTGTTGATTTAACAGAGAGAACTGAAAATACTGTTATTTTCGATGTTTTATCTACTTCGTCAAATTAAGAGTTGTGATTTATCTTTATGAGGACATGGTACGGTTGATAATGATGATGTAATACCTTTTTGTCCCATTTATTTAGTTCAGTTTCTCAAGTCACAAATGTTCATCAATGTAAGTTACTAGTAATGACTTTTGAAACGTAATCTTTGAGCTTTGTAACTAAGCTAAGCTCAAAATAGCCTTCCAAGCATGGAGATAATAATATTTGGGATCCCTTTTCTTGGTCAAATGTTGATAAATATTTTACAGATAATTAATGAATGACAATGAGTCTTAAATAAATAAAATTTTAATTAATTGAGAAACAATGGCTGGTGTGTGTGGGTAATTCAAAGATTGAACTAAATATTAAAAAATAATAGCATTTTGAAGCCAGATTCTTTTTGGGTTATATATAAATTATTTGTCCTTGTAGGTATAATTATCACAATAGTAAAATATTGCACATCAATATGATGATGACGTCATAAAAAATCGATACATTTATTTACCAAAGTATTGATATCCCATCACTATTTTTAATGTCAACGTGTACGTCGATGTGTTGTACCACTAAAAATAAAGCTTTTTAGGTAACAGCATTTAATTTTTTTCGGCTAATAACGGCGAAAATCTCACCACCCCGCAAACTTCTTTCACACCCCCAGGCGGCGGCTTCACCGGTTCCCATACAAAACGGCTTTTTGGGCCTGTCTATTTAAAACAGAAAAAATGCCAAGTCGATGGTTTGCGTGATATTTTTATACAGGGTTGTCCAGAACCAGTATACTTACTAAGCCAAAATGAACTGATTCAGCTATCTTTATGAACAAGTTTTACTATGGGGGCAACCCTGAATTCGAGAAAATAATATCAGCTGTTGCACATATATTGTCGATTCAGAGTTACAGTTTTGTATGGAACAGCTATTTTTTTTTAATTCTTAGTTTATAATTTGCACAATGGGAATTAATGATCATTGGAAATCAGCCTTTTTCGGTTTAGTACAGGGTACCTACGTAGATATTTAGATACCTAACATGGTATCAGACAAATAATTATGATATACAGGGTTATTTCTAATCAATTAGCTCTTAGGGGCTTATTCTGTACATAAAAACTAACAACTTTCGTTCTGCGACTTTTGTCAATACTCAAAAAAAGATTTTTGTTTTTCCATAGAAAAATATTGTTCACCCGCGACAAAATGTATGGAACAGCTGATTTTTTAGGGTTCCGTACCTCAACCGGAAAAAACGGAACCCTTATAGGATCACTTTGTTGTCCGTCTGTCCGTCTGTCCGTCTGTGTGTATGTCAAGACTCTTTATCTCGGGAACGCGTAAAGATATCGAGTTGAAATTTAAATTATATACGTAAACCTATAAATTCTTGCAGTTGTGTAAAAAAAAAGCTTCTCAGTTGCCGTATAAAAAAGTTACAGCCGTTTATGTCGTAAAAAACCGCATATTTTGCACTCACAAAAATCAAAACCTACAGGGTACTTCCCGTTGACATAGAACTATGAAATTTGGCGAGAAGCCTTGTCTCAGAGTAGACATACAGGAATAAATCTGAAAACTGTACATTTTTATTTACATCATAAAGTATAGGGCCTCAAAATTCACAAATAATTGGTTCAAAATTCTGTCTAAACTGAAAATAAGTTCAAATATAAATTTATATATTTGAACTTTTTTATCACAAAAAGAAAGTTTATATACACCTAGTGTGTGAAGCACGATAAAATTTTTTTTTTCACATATTATACTTAACTTATATACCTACCTAAAAATTATAAGTGCCTGTAATAGTATTTATATCTATGTCTACGTCTTTATGAAATAAATTGACATTGACATTGACATATGTAAATGTATAATTGTGTAAATATAAAACATCAAACTTAATAGCAATCAAATCAAATAAGTTATAAAATCAATTCCTAAAGCAGTTCAAATCTCAGTATTTATTCATATCAAAACTAGATGGCGTTGGCGTCAAGTTAGCTCGCGGCATTAACTTTCTCCGTCGATGTACGAGGTATCTATGCGTTCGAGAGATGTTGTTTTAATGCAAACATTTAATGCATTTCATGACTTGATCAAATTCAAAGTGAGTGACGTATCATTTTAAAGAACTTCATTTGCAATGCTAAAACAAGTTTATAATCGTGTTTGTGCGGAACCCTCGATGTGCGAGCCTGACTCGCACTTGTCCGGTTTTTTTTTTAGTTTTGACGAAAGTTGTAGAACAAAAGCTGTTAATTTTGATGTACAGAATAAGCCCGTAAAAGGATGCTAATTGATTAGAAATAACCCTGTATAGTCAGTGTGTAAAACACAAGTAATTTTTTAAGTTCATTTATTTTCAGTTTCAGTTTAAAAAAATCAGATAAGTTTCGACAACTTTAATCACACATGCGCAAAATAAATTCCGCTAGTAGAATCGTCGCGATTTCATTTGTAATTAAGTTGTTGATTTCCCGCCGGTTAGTGGCGGGGCTGGAGGGGGTGGAAGAGGGGGTGGGGTAGTTTGTTATGTAATTAGTTGAACTAGTTGCGGCCTTTGTCGCGGCGCCCTCGGGACTCGGGCCGCTGCGGTCGTGGCGGCTCTGTGCTAACTGTTGCCTTTTGGTGACAGGTAGATAAACAACTATTAAAACAGTTTAAGCTCTTTTTGTACAAAGAACATCAATATCATCATTATTTCAGTCGTTACACGTTCTCTAGGCCGGACGTTCACACCGGAATTTCACGCCACTGGCTTTTCGGTGACGGAAAACATCGTGAGGCAACCTGCATATGTCCATAGAAGAAATTAGATGGCGTATGTGAATCCACCAGCCCACACTGGGCCAGCGTGGTACCAATCACCCTTCGTGGTTAGGCCTACGTCCTGCAGTGGACTATTAAAAAGGCTAGTACAGTACAGTACAGGCCGAACGTAGGCTCCTGATAAATCTCTAACAGACCGGTTTGCACCCAGCGCGACCGAGCTCTTGCTAAGATCATTTGTTTACATCATGGCATAATATCCTACGCTGCAATATAAGAAATTATACATTACTCTATTTAATGTTAATTTTTAACGTGTATCAATATCATCCCTATGGATAACAGTTACTACTGGGATTAATCTAAATTAAAAAAAAACTTTAAATTTTTTCGGAATATCAATGAGTTTGTGCACTATAAAAAACAACAAATTGTATAGGTACTTTGTTTAGGCCTCACCGAACTTAATCGCGTCTCTAAAATTAGCTACAAGCTGCCCAAGTCCCCTCTCTTAATCGTCGCTGACATATGAATTTGCTATTGCTCACCTTGTGTCCACAGACGTCATTAATTTTTGATTTGGTTTTAATAAATAAATATTTTTTTATTATGGAAAACAACTTATTTCTAAAAGCTATTTTACAATTTAAGTATTATGAAGATTCTTTTTTATACAAACAGTAGGTGTGCACTGGAACCCACACTAGGGTGACCTGTGTCGTGGGCTCCAGGCTCTTCCACAAATGTATTATTTTCACAAGTTAATACAGATAAAGATGATAATGAAACGAAATCTTACAAATAACTTATTCCTACAAAATAATACTAATTAGTGTATCCTCAAAGTTCAAGTTAATGCAGTGAACCAACTCTTGTATCAACCCCTTCAAAACCTTTGTTGAACTTTATATGTGACAGTGCCTATCGACTCAGGTATAAATAACTGCGCGTGTGTTTGTTTTAATATGTGGCAATAGGAATGCAGGTTTATGTTTCTTTAGTGTACTGGGTTATCCGCTTGCCCTGTTCGAAGCCGGGATAAATAATAATCTTGTAAGGGTATTAGTAAGACAACCTTTGTGAACAATTTGTACTATGAAGCGAACCCAAAATTCAAGAAAAAATAAAACATTAGCTCTTTCATACAAAATTGCAACTCGGAATGGATAAAATAAATGAAAACAGCTGATTCCGGTTTAGCCCAATAGAAAAAGTTATTCATAGTGATAGTCTCAAAGTATTGCGGCTTCGTACATCAGTTCTGGATAACCCTAAATTATAATGAGATGGAATACCTTCGTCGAGCGTAGGGCGATGGCGGCGCGGCCAGCGGCGGCAGGCGGCGCGCCACGCACCTGACACCACGGACTCGTTGCGCACCACCACCGTGCGCGCGCGCACTGCAACAATACCAATGAATAATCATTTATTGGCTATGCTTATTATGCTTTCCTATAAATTATAACTAAGCACTACTCCGAAAACTACTTCTCCGATAAGTACCTACTTAAATCTCGCGGCACATCTGTTTAGCTAAATTTTCATAAGCCTATATCTCGACATCATCTTAATCGATTTCGTTCATGCTGGCAAATCTTGTTCAGATTTAATTAATGATAAACAATCTTGCTAATTATTAACAAATCGATTGATAAACAGCTCTATTTTTTTTTGTGGGATATAACCTTCAAACAAAAATCGCCGACGACCAAAAATCCATAAATATATAGAACCTGTGTGTCAATTTTCATCTAGATTCGATAAAAAATGACTTGACGAAGATAATCAACATCCGGAAAGACAAAACCAAATTTTCGAATCAAAACTGAGACTCTTTGTTTGCTTGGTCAACTATACAGGGTTATATCTAATCAATTAGCATCCTTCTAGGGGCTTATTCTGTACATAAGAACGAAAAACTTTTGCTCCACGACTTTCGTCAAAACTAAAAAAAAAAATCAGCTGTTCCATACATTTTGTCGCGGGTGAACTGAATTTTTCTATGGAACAACAATTTTTTTATTTGAGTTTTGACTAATGTCGTAGAACAAAAGTTGTTAGAATAAGCCCCTAGAAGGATGCTAATTGATGAAAAATAACCCTGTATATTTATGTAGCGCTCGTAGCGTAGTTTGACTAGGTGTTTGTCAGCGATCACCGAAATTAAGCAACGACCCGTACGTCAGTATTTAAATGGGTAACCGCGGGTGGAATTTTACAACTGAGCGCTGCCCTGGTTCGGATAACACGTTAAATTGTAGGTCTTGGTTGTTTTTACCGTCTAGCTATATGTCAGAGGCCTTCAGGCGGCCAAAAAAACTCTGACACTCCGGCAAGCCACCCGGCATATACAAACTTATTTACCTACTATATATTTATTGGATATGGTTTGCTAACTTACAGTCCATCAAATCTAAGAGGTACCGTTTGACGTTTCATATTTTTTCATCCCATCCCTATCATTCAATTGTCAGAACTGTCAAACGGTACTTCTTAGATTTGACGGACTGCGTCAAATCTAAGAAGTACCGTTTGACAGTTCTGACAATTGAATGATAGGGATGGGATGAAAAAATATGAAACGTCAAACGGTACCTCTTAGATTTGATGGACTGTAGTGATAATTGCTAGTTATAGATAGTGATAGTTGATGAGCATTTCTAGCCGCCCGCCCCGCAGCGCCGGTGCATTCACTTAGGGCGCTTTTAGTGTCACGCGGATTTGCTCACGCACGCGGGATTGGCCCGCATGCGTAGCATCCGCAAAGAACAATTTCATATAGGTATCTATTGTAAAGCGTGATATACGCACGCGGGACGCGGGACGCTGTGCGGGGCGTCACCCCGGTGCGGGGTATCCGCATGCGTAAGCGCTGCCTACAACTTCAGTGCCCATTTTAGAGTCGAACGGGGCGCACGCGCCGTATTGTACTACCGAAATGAAAATCGATACAGAGCGAGTAATCATTGAAGTTCATCTGCGGCCCGTTTTGTGGGATAAACGCAATGAATTATACAAAAACAGGGACGCGAGAGAGGCTGCATGGAGAGATATTTTGAAGGAATTGGCACCTAACTACGAAAATTTGAGCGAAGAGGAAAGAAAAGAGGCGGGTATGTGTTTGGTTCATTATTTTATTTATACAAGCATCATTACTTTATTAAGCATTATTTAATTCACAAATAACATCAAAAACCTTCTAAAACCTTTTGAGTTTAGTTAATTAATTATATATCGGTGTTGCCAGGAGACTTTTCCTTCATTGATAAAGTAATCTGCAAATATATCTCTGATATTACTTGCCGACGTATTACTACTTTCAGTCTGCTGCCTGGGTAGTGGTCCCGTAAAACCATTTGTGACAAATGTATGGCTGACCATGTATCCATCCCGTTTCCTTATGAAATTGTGAAGTACACATGCCGTCTTGACTATTAATTGTGCTAGATCTAACTTGACAGTCATGGATCTGTGAAATATTCTAAATTTATTTGACATAATTCCAAAAGTGCATTCTATGTACCTTCTAGCTCTGGACAGACGGTAATTAAATATTTTCTTTTTGTAAGGTAAATTATCACGAGCATAAGGCCGCATCACATGTGATGATAAACCAAATGCCTCGTCTCCCACTATCACGAACGGCAACTTTGCTCTTACACTAGATGGATAAGCTACTTCGGGGCAAATAATAGGCAACTCTTGCGGGTCAGGGATACCCAACGTGTTACTTTCCAGTTTCGTATACAATTGACTCCTTCTAAAGATGGTTGAATCGGCGTTACTTCCACTGGTACCGACATTAATATATGTAAAATTATAATCAGCATCACACATTGCGAGGAGCACTACAGAATAATATTTCTTATAATTAAAATATAGTGATCCACTGTGCGGCGGTCGAATCACTCTTATATGTTTTCCATCAATAGCACCCAAGCAATTAGGAAAATTTGTATATGTGAGAAATCCCTCTGCGATTTCTTTCCATTTGATCCCATTAAGCTGTGGAATACATTCAGACTTTAGTTCAATCCATATTATGTAACAAACTTGTCTTACTATTTCGCTAATTGTTGCAATTCCAATCACGTAGGAATAGTGTAGATCAGTGAATGTATTACCAGTTGCCAAATATCTGAAAACAAAAACAATATATTAATAATATTATTATGATAATATAATATATTAATAATGCTGACATCAGACATAAGACGGCATGCACCGCTCGAATTTTACTTCAGAAGAAAAATAAATACCCTTAAGGTGAAAGGGCACGGAAGTAGCTAGCGCTAGAAGTTTTTAATTCGTTTTAACTACAGTACTGTAGCTACGTTAGATTTCTATCATTTGCCGAAAATTTTATCATAGGGGGGTATTTATGCAGTTATGATTTCATATGAAATGTTCGAAGTATAGTTATGTATCTCATATCTGCTAAAAGTGGCCACTTTTAGCAGATTTGAGATACATAACTGTGCTGTAAATATTTTATAAGAAATCTCCTCTGTATAAATTAACCCCTATGGTAAAATTTCCGACAAATGAAAGGAATCTAATGAAGCTAATTTTTGTTAAAACAAATTAAAAACTTACAGCGCTAGTGACTTCCGGAAGTTTTCACCTTAATATTGATGATGGCAAATTTTATTGGTACTGGTTTTGGGTAACTTGATCTGAAACTGTGTGTACTTTTGCCAACTACTTATTATATTTTGTCATTTCAGACAAGAAAATACAACAACGCTGGCGAACAGCAAGGGACACTTACCAGAAAGACAAGATATCTGAAAAAAATCAGCCATCCGGCTCTGGGAGTAAGAAGAAGAAGAAATATTCTTACTATGACATTTTGACTTTCTTAGACAGTACAACGGAAACTGCCGGAGAAGAGTCACTCTGTGAAGAAATGTCTGAACAAAGTAATTTAGAAACACCTAATGAGTCCACGCAACTAGGTACTTCACGTCAAGAAAGTTCTCAACTAACATCACAACGTAATTTAGAAACACGTAATGAGTCCACGCAACCAGGTACTTCACGTCAAGAAAGTTCTCACCCAACATTAAAACAAAAACAAGTAAAATCTAAAAAGCAAGCACCATCCGAATTTGAGGCACAGTTATTAGAATGCTTAAAGTCTAATCAACTGGAGCTGGAAAGTGAGGATTTGGCTTTCTTTCAGTCTCTGCAGCCTTCATTAAAAAGATTCACTAGATATCAAAAACTAATGTTCAGAACAAAAGTGTTAAATATAGTTATGGAAATGGAAAGTCAAACACAACCTGCATACTACAGCCCCATACCTACAACAAGTTCTAGTGCTTTTACTGAGCTTGACAGTTTGTCACCGATAAATCAAGATTACCAAACCAATAGTATAATCCAGGATACTTCCAGTCTTAACGACAATGCTATTAGTTCTGCTGCAGTGAATGACAATGAAACTCTTATTTCGACTGAAAGTCGCCTGTTTAATATCACGTCTTATGACATAATTTATAACCCAGCAACAACATCATCTACTGGCGAAAGTAATGTCAACGCTCAGGATACAAATTTACAAAGAAATGAATGATGTAAAATTTGATTTTTAATTTATGAATAAAACTCTTTTTATTAAAATGAGTACGATTAACTTTTTTTCTCCAGTTTCTCTCTAATTGTTTGTTTATTCATATGAGTGCGGTTGTACACACGGCACAGATCAAGTTACTCAAATCCAGTATAAGCGGGACTCCGACGGGTTACCTAAGTATGATAATGCGCAAGGTGCGAGTTCCATTTATACTGGTTTTGGGTAACTTGATCTGTGGCCATGTGTACTTTATCAGATAAAAAAAGGATTGTGTATGTAGTTGAAATCCCAAACCAATTAAGAAATTTTTTTGACTTCAAATTACTGTCATGTGCAAACCTATAACTTTTATATATAATTTTATAAGTCGCGTGTGATGAAAGTTAGGAATGATTCCACTTTAAAGGCGACATTTTATGAGTGAAATAATCTGATTTTATGAAATTTCAACAATTAATAACCAATGACGCATTACTTTACGATATTTCAAACAAACAATCATTATTATACCGTTTATTTAGACTGGATAATTACTAGAACATGTGTTGTATGATGTTGACCACGATGGTCAACTACTGAAAATATCATTGATTTGATTTTTCTGTTTAACATTTTTGCAGTTGACCAGAGTACATGACCATATTTTTTTTGCACATGTAAATTTACACATGACAGTAATTTGAAATCAAAAAAGTCCTTTACTGGTTTGGGATTGGTAACGTTTATCCTACCTGTTCAAATCCCTTTCCACTAAATCATAGCAAGAAATTAAATATTTAAAATTTAAAACTTACCTTAATGTAATAGCGAGCCTCTCAATCGGTTGTATTGTAATCCTTCGTAAACTGCTTTTTTGTAGCTTATTCTCAATTTTACACAACAGTTCATCAAAAGAACGAATGGACATTCGAAAGTAATTTTTAAATTTACGTTCACTATTTTGTAGTTTTCCAAAATGTGTAACAAACGCCCCAGCAAGAAGCCTATTTTCAAGAAAGGGATCAACATGTACTCTTGTCTTCTTGTTTCGTCGTTTGTAAAGTATGTAAGCGACACATATTCTTCTGACATTGATCATTTTTGAACACGTCTATACCGTTACGCAGCCCGTAGAAAACTGAAACTCATGCTGCGTATGATCCGCAGCGTGAAATTTTACGCATGCGGGCCAATCCCGCGTGCGTGAGCAAATCCGCGTGACACTAAAAGCGCCCTTAGAATGCACCGGCGCTGCGGGGCGGGCGGCTAGAAATGCTCCACCTCAAGCCGCGGCCACCACTCGCCGCGCTCTTACAATCCAATATTTATTTGCTTTCTGAGCAGAGATGTTTGACGTTATCGAACAGTACTTATATCTCGGAAACAAGGTTTACTTGACACTCAGGAATAAGTCAAATCTAGAACTACCCAAAATAAATATTTACTCCTAGCGGTGAATGGTAAACTGTTGTTTATATGTATATTTTTCAAATACTATAAACAAACGGGGGCCGTCCGAGATTGCGAGTGGGATCAGTTTGCATTGTTACGGCGCTGGTAGCCTGACAGTCGGGTGGTGTTGCCATGCATGAGATGCAAACAACTTATCTTTTGCATCTCAATACGAAGATATTTGCTCTGCGATGTTACGCAGCGCTCGGAGGTTATTCTTGTGGTTTACGATAAACTAGCTCTATAAACCTTTTGCAAGATATATTGTTTGTTATTTAGTTACTGTCTATATAATTATGTATTTAAAAATAAGTACATGTAGTATATCAGTCTCTGGCGGCCATATCACAAGCTTTGCTTAGTTAGGGATCAGAGGCCGTGTGTTAGATGTCCCCAAATATTAACTTCTTTTTTTTTACACTTAATACCGTATTGTAATCTACTGTGTAGTTTAGAAGATCTAATCGGATGTACAACTAACACACAAAAAAGGCGAATTTGCTTTATAATAAGAGAGTGACACTATAAACCGTCCAAAACAAACAATTTAAAAGACATCGAAAACCGCACAGCCCATTTTAGATTTTCTGTACTATACCTACTATTTTATATAGTTCAGATATGTGATATATGTTGTATAGTTCAGAATATTAATATATATATACCAAGCCGTTATAATATAAATACCAAGGACCATTCTAATTAACATTTAACTTTTAGTTATACTAGGTGATTTAGGATATATTAGTGTCCATCAGTGAAAAAGGTTTTATTAGAGTTAAAATGTCGATAAGATTTTTTTTATTTTACAGCCCAGAATACGCCCTGAATCAGCAATCACAAGAAGTTCACAGTTGCTCGATCGCGATAACGTCTAGACTGCTTTATTAAACTCTTTCCAGAAACAATTTCATCAAAATGCAGAAAATGTCGCCCGAGAAACAGTCACAGATGAAAATTGTTCATTCGCTCTCGCAGTAAAAAGAAAACTGACGAAGTTATCACACTTACTTGATAACGTCGCAAAAGTGTGCATATTAGATATTTATACAAAATTCCAATTTGATGACACGGCCATGCGATGGTTTCGTTCGTTCCTCGCGACACTACTGCTTGGCACAACTGGTACAGCGAAGTTTTACTTTTCTGTGACACTACTATACTCTATAAAATTTAACTTGATCTCTGCGACAGTGACATTGACATAGAAGATTGTCATTTTTAGAGTTGAGATAGTGGTGGAAAAAATCGATTTTCAAACAATGTTGCAATGAAATCGAATTAGTAGTTGAAGGTGAGAAATTGGATTTTATTTACTTACTATTATTTAAGATCAAGTATGTACACATGTAAATAATGTTATGATATTAATTAAATACTCATAATAATGTAACGATAGTATTTATCGACGTTTTACACTATTATCGATGCTAATGTAACATATATTTGGGTTCAATTTATTTATACATGTAAAAAATGTTAACTATGATATTAAAATATACAATAAATTAATGATAAATTAAGTTTTATTTAAAATATCATCAGTATAAACTATCGATATTTTAATTAAAACTCTATCTAAAACTCTGTGGTCACGATCATTCGTCGCCCATCACTAATCGGTATGCCCACAAAGTATGACATTGACAGATCCTGTCTGTACTATTAAGAAATTCAGGACTTCATAGGCGTGATTTTACTGACAGCTGTCGCAGAGATCAAGTTAAATTTTATAGAGTATAGTAGTCCTTCGGGTAAAATACTGACTGTGAGGAAAACCGAGGATTCAATGTAGTAGAAACACCATTATTACAATATACTTTGCAGATTAATTTCTTCCATCTCAATGTTCTTTAAGCTTTAAACATAACTAATCTAAACTTGTTTTTTGCTCCGACGGCTTGACCTAGAATGGTCTTCAAAACCAATGCGAGTTTCTGACCATGAATTCTTTTTAAAATTTATTATTTTTTAAGACTTATTCAGTAATAGCCAACCACAGCTCGTTTCCTGTTGCATTTTATAAGTCTGTGGTTGACTACCACTCTCAAACTATAGTGTTCTTTCAAAAACCGCACATTATTTATAATATACTTTTGGATACTTAAACCGATTTTATTTCAATAATAAAACATCGAATTACTTCTGAAAATTATAATTCAACAAAAATAATCAAAAGTTAAACAATCGGACAGCGATTCGACACAATTTAACGAAAGAGAAATGAAATATCGGACGATGTTTCCACGACGGTGGCTCGAGGCAAAGTGACGGCGCGGCGTTTGCGCACCGCCTTTTATATCATTCGCCGGCTGTTACTCGTCTACCTTCCAACACGGCCTTTCTTGATAAATGAGACCGTCCTCGGTCTCCCTTAGCTCTGCAGGCCAGTCTCAAGCATTGGCATCGAAGCTTAGATGGTGCTCAGGCTCGGAGGGTTCATATGCCACGCTTGAGTAGAAGTCTCTTGGTAGTTCTATGCAACCCAGACGTGCAGACCCAGACGGAACCTGTTCATTTTCTTTTCACAGCCCTGGTACCGGAAACAGCTAGACTTCAATTTGTGGCTCAGCCGCAGCCGAAGTAGTTTCTTCCTTTTCTAGGTCAGCATCTGTACAGAACGTGAAAACGATTTGCATATACGTACGAAATCATAGAAAAGGCTTGAAGGCAAGCCAAAAACTATCCAGACATGAAGTTTTTCTTGCTCAAAAAGATTCAATCATTAAACATGAAACTGAACCGAAAAAAAATTGAAGTCTACAAGTATCGCCTTGCAAAGTCTGTCAAGAAACATTTCTTGTAATGGTCACGGATAAATCTCAGTTCAGATTCGTCAAATCTTATTAAAATTCACTCTTAGAGTACCTATCCGGGTGATCAGGGCAGCAAAGCAAAATTTCATCAAAGGCACTTTGTAACCATGACTATGATTACGACTAAATAACCAAGAAAGAAATACGTTTGAAGTGTATCCTGTGTTATGACTAAAAAAGAAACAAACAATCGTTACTTAGCCAAAAAACAGCAAAAATGTCAAGAGGCGTATACTTAACTAGTGAGCTACGGCGCGGCGGCGTGAAATCTATCTATCCCGAGCAAGTAAGCAGGACGATTGGATGCTTTACTCGCTCACAGAGACAGATGCTTGGCGCAGAGCCTGTCCCGAGCAAGTAAAAGCACGAATGGATGCTTTACTCGCTCACAGAGACAGATAACGGCGCAGAGCATGTCCCGAGCAAGAAAGAAGCAAGACTTCATGCTTTACTTGCTCCCAAGGACAGAAGCACGGTGTGAAGCCTGTCTCGACCAAGCAAGAAGCACGACTTGATGCTTTACTCGCTCTCAGGGGCAGAAACACGGAGTGAAGCAGTATCTGAGTAAGAAGCACAACGTGAGACAATACTCGTTTCCCAGGGACAGAGGCACTACGTGAAACAGTATCCCGCACTGAGTAAGAGGCACGACGTGAAGTATTACTCGTTTCCCAGGGACAGAGGCACTACGTGAAGCAGTATCCCGCACTGAGTAAGAGGCACGGCGTGAGACAATACTCATTTCCTAGGGACAGAGGCACGACGTGAAGCAGTATCCCGCACCGAGTAAGAGGCACGACGTGAGGCATTACTTGTTTCCCAGGGACAGAGGCACTACGTGAAGCAGTATCCCGCACTGAGTAAGAGGCACGACGTGAAGCATTACTCGTTTCCCAGGGACAGAGGCACTACGTGAAGCAGTATCCCGCACCGAGTAAGAGGCACGACGTGAGGCATTACTTGTTTCCCAGGAACAGAGGCACTACGTGAAGCAGTATCCCGCACTGAGTAAGAGGCACGACGTGAAGCATTACTCGTTTCCCAGGGACAGAGGCACTACGTGAAGCAGTATCCCGCACTGAGTAAGAGGCACGACGTGAAGCAATACTCGTTTCCCAGGGACAGAGGCACTGCGTGAAGCCGTATCCCGATCGATTTGAGACAAACCAGAGAAAACACAATTAGAACTATGAAACGTAAAACATCACCACTGAGCCACTGCTAGGGTCACAAAACGTGTCAATGACTAACAAGGTCTCTCAATAATCATCTAACTCAGAAACAATTGCAAAGATTTTACGTTAATCGTTCAGGGGCACATTTCCCTTTAAATAGATGAACATCACCCTTAAATTAACCTTCGTGGGTATGCCCGTCATCCTGCAGTGGACCATCAAAAGGCTAACACAGTGCAGATGAAAATGATAAGGATCAGATGTATCTTTTTACAAAAAGTAAACATTTCACATAGCAACACATTGTTAAACGTAGGTACTTCTATAGACAGACCGAGACGTAACAAAACACTTGGCAGGTTACGTTCATACTCTTCAATTGATCGGGCACAAACTTGATCATTATTTGATCATTACAAGTTTATCAGTGTACAGTACTCCCTACAAATTGTACCAGTAAATGAATATTGCACGAACAGTAGATCATACTAAAATTAGAAATCTTTATTTGCATCTGTAAGTTATCGCTTATCGGGTGTTAGCAGTGGGCGACTGGGCGTTACGTATCGTAGCAGCTTTATAAAACTGTCTCTAGCTATATAACCGAAAAACTGCTCTTTGCAATGTCGAAAACTGCTACACATAATAACCTAGCTACGCCGTGTCGCGCTCGTGTCGTGGCTTTTCTGGTTACTAAAAACCAAACTGTTTCGTTGCAACCCACGCGACACCGACGGCTACGCGGCGACGGTTCAGAACTAATCACGGCTACATACACAGTTAGTGAAGAATCAACTTTAGTTTTCTTTAGAGAAGGTTAAATTTAGCTTGCTCTAAGAAAACCAGTTTTTTCTCTGTTTATGGCGCCATGATAATTAAATTTCACCGTTATTTCGACACAGTTAAGATTTATTTTTGCCTGGCAAGAAGAATGTAACCGGTTATTTTGATAAACTATTGTTGCGATCGGGTTTTCAAAACTCAGAAATCTAGCTACTACCCATGTCTATCGGGTGTAGTCCTGACAAGTTATCAACAACACCACTTGTCACCAAAACTTTCACAACTGCCGGGCGATGGTGTAAAACGTTCAAGGCTACGACTTATTATAATCGACAGGTCACCAAACATTTTACCTTTTCCAGTGTAAAATCAAACATTTAAGCACTCACAACTGGGCCACCACATTCCATCACATTCAGTGACCTCGATGAGACGCACTCCCGCGTTTTATCGGAAACGCTGCAGCGTCACAACTACAAACAGAAAAGAAGCGTTTAAAAAGAGTTGAGCTTACGCTCTC
Source organism: Hypomecis punctinalis (assembly GCA_949316475.1). Lineage (NCBI taxonomy): Eukaryota > Metazoa > Arthropoda > Insecta > Lepidoptera > Geometridae > Hypomecis > Hypomecis punctinalis. The sequence continues at coordinate 306,400 of OX438807.1, forward strand.
TTTCTTCTTTGTCACGGCAACAACACTTTTGATAAAAACAACCCTAAGTACATACTTTCAAATAAAACCCATCAGAACGCACAAACTGCTGCCGGCTTTAATGATTGCCTTACTTGCATGCTACTTTTGTCTTCGACTACATATGAAAAATTACATAAGTAGAACTTAGATCTTATCAGAGCTCGGTCACACCTGACCTTGACTTTTATTTTAAAAGGCTCAGTTTCTTTCACTAGAAAATAATCATTCCGAAATCACACAAAGTAGAATTTACAGTTCCCCAACAAACATCTGACAGGACTAACCCCGTACCTATCTCAAGTCATATTCAAAATCTAAAAACAATCTATCGAAACCAGCTTTTTCTTTACTAAAACAATTCACAAGTTTTCTTATTTCACAAGACTACGAAATTCCAAAACCACTTCAAAGGCATTGCGACGCTGACCATTTTGCATCGAAATTCAACGTTGCTTATGCTACGCGTTATCTTTTTTCACCAAAACAATTTTTACATTAGAATCCCGGCTATAAGCACGTTTAGGATTTAAATGAGTGTCAAATAATGTCAGTTGACTTTCGCAGAAAGGCGGACAAATTCACCACGAAAAAACAATGCCTGCCTTATGAGTTGAACTTCACAACATCTACTTAAAGGCACATACCAGGCTTTCATTATTATTTTTCACAAAATGTTTAATGCGTAACCTACACAGCAAAAAAAATGACAAGTAGGGTAGTTTTGATCGAGTCGTGTTCCTGACTCTGAACAAAACAATCGCGATAAAATAGCTCGTGTTCGCAATAAAATAACCCCATGTACGATCACTCACCCGTCATTAATGTTTACACAAGGGCCTGAATCATAATTTAAACAAAACCCGATTCGTAAAAAGTCGGTAGTCTAGTACTTAGCACGGTCTATTTTGCCATTGGTAAACATGGGCATAAACGTAAAATGTAAAAGTAATGGATAGCTCTCACCAACATTCTGAAGAAGTGTACTGCATCAACAATGCAATCTGGTACCGTGAACTTGTACCTGACCGTTGTCTGCCACAAACAGTTTACCAGCCTCTCTTGGTGCTTAGTGCCGCTGAGCGCGACGAGGCTTGCTGATGACGGTGATTCCCGCTGAGTAGCCGACATCGCAAAGGTGGCAGGTAGCAATGCCCACCGAACAGGTACGAAGCCTGCTGAGGGCGGCATGCCCACCGGTTAGGCGGCGAGGCCTGCGAGTTGCGGGAACTGACGAACCCTGTGAGCTATCAAGCACTGCTCCAACACTTCACTTCACTATTAACTCGCGCCTAGTTTCGCTCTTAGGCAACTACCTTCATGTAGATTTTGCGCAAACTACTATTTCGATGGCCATTACATTGTCCGACATTTCTTTGCAACATAATGTGGGCAGAGTAGTGAGATAGAACAACGCGTGAAACGTAGATTCTATCACACTTCTGATTTTGGATACTTGAACCGATTTTATTTCAAAAATAAAACATCGAATTACTTCTGAAAATTATAATTCAACAAAAATAATCAAAAGTTAAACAATCGGACAGCGATTCGACACAATTTAACGAAAGAGAAATGAAATATCGGACGATGTTTCTACGACGGTGGCTCGAGGCAAAGTGACGGCGCGGCGTTTGCGCACCGCCTTTTATTTGTTTTATTCATTAGAACGGCATACGCCAATTGTTTATATCATTCGCCGGCTGTTACTCGTCTACCTTCCAACAATACAATTTTTCCCCAAAACCCAACGCTGCATTACCCATTTATACAATGTGTTTCTCTGAACGACGTTATTCTAGATTAGAATATCATTGAACTCATCAGTATTGCCAATTTTTAGGGTTCCGTACCTCAAACGGAAAAACAGCATCACGGAATTTGCGGTCCACCGGGATCTGTTCTCACCTTTTTCATGTCAGCCAGAACGCAGGTCATGGTGGGAGACGGAGGTCGTGCTGTATCTTCGAAACTAAAGAACTTAATGGGAGAACTTAAATATCTGCAGTGTGTAGTCAAACGCAAACCTATTCGAAATAAAAAAAAAAAAAAAAAAAAAAAGTTCCGCAGGGGTCCTGTCTGTCGAATACCTTGTTTATTTTCCTACTTAACGACCTACCAGGGGCTATAAAAAAAGCTGAGATATATATGTATGCCGACGACGTAGCTGCTGTAGTTACCGAACCGACAAGCGGCGACCTCGAGATCGCGAAACTCTGTGGTGAATAATCTGGATGGATGGTTCAGATCAAATGGACTAGCTCTAAACAAGGATAAGACTTGCTTTTTAACATTTAACTTGAATGGGAATGGAAGTCGTAAAAAACCGCATATTTCGACAAAGTGTTATTTTCGATGTATGACTGGATTTTTACGGAACCCTCGATGTGCGAGCCTGACTCGTACTTGTCCGGTTTTTTTGTATAGCCTTTTATCAATTTCGACGACACATTTATAAAAGAAATATGTTTACATCTGAAAAGCGACAATTTTTTTGAAAAGTTGGGTAAAAGCCTAATTCGAGGGGGAAATATGGGTTATAATAAATTGACGTCATTTTGGGAGTGATGACGATAATTTTTATCCCCCTGCCACTTACGAGATGAAGCATGGGGTCTGTGAGACCACGCACGAGAATGAAACTCCCAGTCATGGCGGGCTGATTTATAGGATATTTATTTCATATGTGCGTGTCTCACAGCAAAGACAAGTCGACTCTTCTACTTTTCAGGGATGAAACTTTTTTATTTGGATTAATTTTGACACTTATGATTATTTTTAACCTGCATTGTCCCATTGCTGGTCAAAAGCTTTTTTCTCTCTTTCTAAAATATGTAATTTACTGCTTTGGAGGCCCAGTGCCTGTTGAAAGTCACTTATATTATACTTAAACTGAACTAATTTTGTTTCTGTAACGTAAATCTTATTTCACCATCATACCAATAAATACTGCTCATTTTCCAAACCAAATCAAGGCACAATATGTTTATTATTTCAGACTGATAAAAATAGTCTTGAACCGCGACTATATACCTACTCTATGGCAAGCAATAAAACAACAAAGCAAGTAAACTTTCAGCTTGTCTTAACGGTATGACAAACATGGTTATTATAATAAGGAACGAAAATAACTGTAAACAGAAGCATTCATTTGTTAACGATACTTACCATCAATAATATCAGTAATAGCAGATCCGCGTATCTCCGCCGGTAAAATAACTCTGCAGCCTCGACTCAGAGAAGTTGTTATCGAGATAAAACTAGTAAATACGATTATTGTACAAATGCGCGTCGGAACTGAGAGTTCCTCCTTCTTGGCTCCGAGTCAAAAACAAACAGTCCAATTCAAGTAATCAAAGTAACTGAAATAGAGCCAAATGTGAGACGTATCCGTTCTAACGCTTCGAGAAAGTTGTCACGCTACGAGCGACGACACGAAAACTTGTAAGCTTTAAAACAAACACTTTGTAAGATTGAAAACGGATAAAATATACAATAGACCGTAAGTAAAGCCCAACATTTAACAGCATTTTCTCTCGGAAGACGACTTGTAGTATTATTACTGATTTTACTTATAGATTATAGAATTATTCAAAGTTTATAGAGAGTTATATAAAATGAAGCCCCGTGGGTCATATCCAGCCGCAGCTCGAGCAGATTTTTTGACGTGGTAAAGTCTCATAAATTAATGAACACCGGCTTTACGCATTTTATACTATATATAACGGGACTGAACTCACGTGTGGGGATAGTCGTAACGACTATAGTTTCGGTCGCATTCGGCGACCTTTCTCAAGTTGGCGAGTGCTAGCACGCGGAGCCGTCTCGCAATGCACTGAAGTATAGAAGTATAGTATAAAATGTGTGAAAACCACGTTAATTTCCATAGTAAAACCGGCTTCACGCACGAAAAGCATTACTTTTCGCCTGAGCCGAGCCTTGTAAACCAGAGCGCGGAACATGCGACCGACAGCTTGTTTCAGTAGTTGATTCAACAATGTTTTCTTATGACGTTATCACGTAAAATGATCGTCCGTGAATCGACTTTACAGACAACCGATTTTTATTTCCTTAGTTTAATCTGTTGCTGGCCCAGACTAAGGGTTAAGTTTCAGCTGCGATTAAACGAATTGGGCCACTAATCCAGGAAGTAGCACGGTAATTAATCAACGGTTCCTAGTTTGGGTGACAAATGACACTCGTTCCTTGTTCTCGTCCGACCGGCCCGGGGAACGGAGGAATAATTAAAATGTAGACAAAAGGAAAATAGCAAAGATCAAGATGGCTATATCGCTGTTTTAATAGGAAGACTAGCTTTTACTCGCGGTTCTACCTCTATTATTTAAACGTTTTTCAAATTCTTAAAGCAATTTGAAATCTATATTTTTTGGATGAAACAACTACTTGAACTGTTAGTCAGGTTACTGTGATGCATTATTTATGCATCTTTGTTAAACATGCATATTAATAAATAGAATAAGTTACTTTTATTTTATTTATTAATTGTAGTGTAAAAAACCGTTTCAGCATCATGTTTCTTACAAATGTTTCAGTCCCTAAAATATTTTAATTAAAATACAAGATTATTTTAATAGAGAAATAGGAAACAAGTCAAAAACAACAGAACAGGGAAGTTTCCTTTATCATAAAAACTAAAAATAATTATATACATTTAAGGACGTTAGAATTATATTAGACACAGTGAAAAAATTACTCGAATATCTTAATAAATGACGGAGTTATGGATGTCTAAACTTGACCGCACGAAATCAAAAAACCTCGCGACGGATTTACGCGTGTGACGTCATTCGGCTTCAGAGCCGCGCTGTGGGTTAGGCGGGAGTAAGGAAAAAAGGAAATAAAGTGCTTCATTCTATGTCGGGTATTTTTCTAAGCCACGAATACGTTCTACAATATCATTGTACTTATCTTTATGTTATGATCAACATTTACTATGGGACTAACCTCCCAATATAACGAATAAAAGTCAGCATTCCCATAATTTTGTCGTGAGTAAATGAACTTTATATCTAAATGGAACAAGACTTGGTGTATGTGTCTAGTGTACTGCGGTTTTTACATCTGTAACTATTAACTAGTAGCTCTCCAAACAGTAGACCTCGCAAGTATACATTTTCTCGTAATAAGTTCTCAAAAATACACAACTTTCACAGGTAAATATATTCTTAATCATAAAAATGGTAAGGTTCTTTACTAAGATATTATTGTATATTATGGGACTAAGTAAGTAAGTTTGTATAGGCCGGGTGGCTAGCCCTGGTGTCAGAGTTTGGGACTGATCCCCTATACAGGGTTAGCTAGCTAGAACTGGTGAAGCGTAATATATTTTGATCTAATAAAATACTTTAGATAATTTTTTCAAGGCTTTTATTTTCTAGTCCCAATAAGTTGTCAAGTGCGTGTCAAGACATGCGTATGATAGGCTTCCGTAGACGTGACGATGATTATGATGATGATAAAAACCAATTTTTAAGATGGTTGATTACTATGAAAACGTAATTTAGTATGAATTCTTGGTTGCCTGGGAGAATTCGCTTAAAGCGATAAGGCCATCAGTTAGAAACCTATTAATTGTATTGTTTCCTTACTCACGCCTAACCCACGGCGCGGGGTTAGGCGGGAGTAAGGAAAAAAGGAAATAAAGTGCTTCATTCTATGTCGGGTATTTTTCTAAGGCACGAATACGTTCTAGAATATCATTGTACTTAACTTTATGTTATGATCAACATTTACTATGGGACTAACCCCCCAATATAACGAATAAAAAGTCAGCATTCCCATGATTTTGTCCTGAGTAAATGAACTTTATTTCTAAATGGAACAAGACTTGACGTGTGTACCTACTGTTCTGCGGTTATTACATCTGTATATATTGACTTTTCCAAATAGTAGACCTCACAAATTTACATTTTGGTGAACATTTTCTGGTAATCAGTTTTCAAAAATGCACAACTTGCACAGGCAAATATATTCATAACTACAATATTCTGTCCTAAAATATCATTGTAAATTATGACCAACTTTTACTATAGGACTAATCCCCTGTATAGGGTTATCCAAAACTTCTCAGCCTAATATTTGTTCTTATAAAGTTATTGTAGGTAATAGGTTTTTCAGGACTTATTTTTTAGTTCCGAATATGACAGATGTGAAAGTGACATCTGCCATTATATGGCATATTATTAAAGAATTCATACTAGAGTGGCATGACAGATGTCATCCGAAATGTAGATCTCGTTGAGCTCTATCAATTTTGTGCCTAAAGTAACGGTATAGAAACGACAGTTACTGAGATAAATTACTTTAAAGAGCTGTCATCCGAAATATAGATATTGTTGAGTTCTATCACTTTTGTCAAGACAGCAATGGTCTAAAATCGTTAGTTACAGAAATAAACCGCATTTAAGTTTGACAGCTGTCACTTTGAGACCTGACATGTCATCCTAGTATGGATTCTAGAATTTGACAGCTGTCACTTTGTTCAGTCATTTTTAGGGTTTCGTAGTAAAACGAGGAACCCTTAAAACTTCGTTATGTCCGTGTAACGAACGGACGCCGTTTACAGACCATATTAAAAACTTGCCCTGAAAATTATTTTGAGCACTGTGGAATCATAAATTTTAGAGCTATAAAGAAAAAAATTTAAATTTTTAAACATTAGAGGTCATCGACCTCACATGTATATTTCATACAAACAAACAAACAATAACACTTTATTAGACAACCACATAACATAAAAAAATTACAGGGACAAAACAATACAATTAATAGGTTTCTAACTGGTGGCCTTATCGCTTTAAGCGAATTCTCCCAGGCAACCAAGAATTCATACTAAATTACGTTTCCATAGTAATCAACCATCTTAAAAATTGGTTTTTATCATCATCATAATCATCGTCACGTCTACGGAAGCCTATCATACGCATGTCTTGACACGCACTTGACAACTTATTGGGACTAGAAAATAAAAGCCTTGAAAAAATTATCTAAAGTATTTTATTAGAACAAAATATATTACGCTTCACCAGTTCTAGCTAGCTAACCCTGTATAGGGGATCAGTCCCAAACTCTGACACCAGGGCTAGCCACCCGGCCTATACAAACTTACTTACTTAGTCCCATAATATACAATAATATCTTAGTAAAGAACCTTACCATTTTTATGATTAAGAATATATTTACCTGTGAAAGTTGTGTATTTTTGAGAACTTATTACGAGAAAATGTATACTTGCGAGGTCTACTGTTTGGAGAGCTACTAGTTAATAGTTACAGATGTAAAAACCGCAGTACACTAGACACATACACCAAGTCTTGTTCCATTTAGATATAAAGTTCATTTACTCACGACAAAATTATGGGAATGCTGACTTTTATTCGTTATATTGGGAGGTTAGTCCCATAGTAAATGTTGATCATAACATAAAGATGAGTACAATGATATTCTAGAACGTATTCGTGGCTTAGAAAAATACCCGACATAGAATGAAGCACTTTATTTCCTTTTTTCCTTACTCCCGCCTAACCCACGGCGCGGCTCTGAAGCCGAATGACGTCACACGCGTAAATCCGTCGCGAGGTTTTTTGATTTCGTGCGGTCATGTTTAAAAATTCATAACTCCGTCATTTTTGAAGATAATTGAAAAATAAAAACACCATAATTTATTGCAGACTTAGTGTAATTTAATAAAAATAAAACTAGAAAACGGGAAACTTCCCTATTGCAATTACAACATATTGCAAGCGTGAGTAGGTCTATACTTATATACTCCATATTCGGCTACAAAATCGCTTTCAATTAGGCGAGCTGATGGCCAAATGTATAAATAAATAAAAGAACTTCAAGATTATTTTAAGGAAACGAGCGTTTTATCTGCACAATCAACTCTCATCTTTCTTATTGTACCAGCCGGCGGCCAGAGGATGAAAAACGTCACCATTTCGAGCTTGCAGTCTGCAAATCTGAATAAAACGGTTTTTATTCCAATGTTGATATAAGTAAAATTCTATGTTATTTTTATAGTAAGACTTTTATAACTTAAAAAAACATTGAAATATAATTCTAAACTACCTAATATATACATATGGACAAAATATGAAACCTACATATATACAAAATAAAAATTAATAAATATACAGAGGCTAAACATCGAAACAAATACTGTGTCCGTATGGTAGGGTGCCAAGAACGCTGGCTGCATACCCACGCTGAAGGGCTAAACATATTATCTGTGCGAGCCAGCTCTCTTGTCACCAGCAGTGTCAACAAGCTTTGGTGAATTTATTGTACGATTTTTATTAATTTCGATCCTATTATTTTAACGTTATGATTATAATTTAATATGTTATGATAGAGTTTATCTCTCTGCGAATGTTTATACCTTTGATTTTTCAATAAAAGAAAACATCGCGAGAAAACCTGTATCGCACCTCATTCACCTCACCACATTCAACTGTGTATGTGAGTAACAAACAGCAACTGGAGAAGCGTAAGAAATTAGGTCGCATTTAAAGTATATCTCTTTTTAGCTACTAAATATCCACTGTCGAACATATCTGAGCTTTGAGAAAGCGTTTAGTAATCAATCAGCTAGCTGCTATAAGAGTCATGACAACTGGGTAAAAAAACATTATTACAGTGAGTCCGTGAGGTAGATTATCAAAAAATGTTGGACACGCATTTTTTTCTTTAGTCAATCACATAACAAAAGACAAAGATAAATCTTGTCAAAATTTGGGAGCGGGGGTCGTGACGTCACTTCTCTCACAGAAGTCAATACATTTGTATGGAACTTGTGACGTCACGCGGAACTTTAACATGCTATATCTTCATCAAGTTTTGTTAAATTGACAAAAGAAACAATACGTGTCTAATATTTTTTGATAATCTATCTGCCGGACTCATTATATGTTTTTAAGTCATCATGCCTACATTAGTGCTCTGATGTAGTTGTCATTGTAGCGCGTAGCTTCTCCTACTCGCTACAATACTACGGAGCTGTGCTTTTCGTGTAGCATTTCTAGTAATAATCAAAATATTAAAACAAGAAACAAGCTTTAAAATCACCAATAAGAGATTTTAGAAGGGGCTTCAACCAGTGCGATGTTGCGGTATAGATGAGATCATTTGCTTATATTTTAGGTATAAATACTTCAACGTGTTTGCAGGAACATGGTCTTCACTCGAGGGCTTTACGGCTTCATTGGTCACTATCCGTATTCAACAGTGAATGGTTGATACGAAAAAAGGACTTCGGTAACTTTGTCATAAAGTAAAAAATATTGCTTCAAATAAAACAATATAGTAATCAAGTCTGAGCCTCTCTCAAAACTAGAGCTCCTCGCTCATCAAACAAAGCCCGGTTCCATCAATGCGACTCCAGTTACGTCCGACTCGCCGACTCGTCACATCAAACAATGTGAAGTGCATTCGTCATACGAGGCTACGAACGGAATTTTTACTCTACTTTTTGAGAGGACTTTCAAATAAAAACATATCCAGTCTTGTTAATCAGCGCAGGTTACGTTGGAGTAGTTAGTCCGTGATTGGTTTTTAGGGTTCCGTACCCAAAGGGTAAAAACGGGACCCTATTATTAAGACTGCTATCCGTCTGTCTGTCTGTATGTCACCAGGCTATTTGTCATGAACCGTGATAGCTAGAAAGTTGAAATTTTCACAAATGACTTATTTATATTACTGATTTAACAAAAAATAACTTTAATAACTAAAAACAGAAAAATGTTAATATTTAGGGGGAGGCCCAATGCAACAAACCTGAATTTTTAGCCGTTTTTCGCTCGATTTTAATAATGGTAACAGGTAATAAATTTAAAGCAAAATAAACAAATTAAAATAAGATAAATTTAAGTGGGGCTCCCAAACAAGAAACGTAATTTTTTTGCTCGATATTAATAACGGTAAGAGAACGATGCTTGAAACATTCAAAGAATATTCAGTTTTATTTTCCCTTTAAAAATAAGCAGTTAAATTAAATTAAATCATTTTAAGAGGGGCTTCCGTATTGTACGGAACCCTTTGTACGCGAGTCCGACTCTCACTTGACCGATTATTTTCTTTCTTTGGCACTTTTAATTGACTTTGTGAATGACAAAACACGGTCTAACTAATCCAAAGTAACTGCGTTAAATGATAAAGTGGATTCGGTTCATTACCCCTAGTACGAGTTTTTACACGTTTGACAATGTGATATTAGACCTAATTATGAAGGCGCCATTCTAAATTTAATAGCAACGTAAAAAGTGTTATTTCAATAGAATGCCTAAAGTGAAAAATAAACAGAAATATTCTAATTAGCTATTATAATTACGATGAGGCTTTCATAATTGGACCTAATGTCATCGTAAACTATAATTTAGTATTTTTTTTGTTTGGAAATGAAACTGCATCAAATATGGTCGTCTTCATCATTTTAGCCATAGAACTCTTTTGCTGGACATAGGCTTATCTTATTGATCTCCAACAAAACTGGCTAGAAGTGGCTTGTATCTAGCATCAATCTTGCAGTATTGGTGAGGCCGTCCTACAACCTTGATGGCGGACGTCCTACGCTACGCTTGCCAGTATGCGGTGCCAATATTTTTTTACAAATAAATAAATTGTTTATTTTTCAACATTCATTTACAAACCAACATTCAATTTATCTTATAATGTACATTGCATGCATTACGAACATAATATTTTATTACCTATTCATTAATATAGGTAGGAATGTGTGCATGCATTATTATTCACAAATTGAAATATTTATCAGTAGGCGCCAAACTAGGCTAAGCCTGTATTTTGTGCATCCAAAAGAATTATCCCATAGTTTTATTTTAACCTATGGACGCCGAAGTGTAAGTATTAATCAAACGTTTTTGTACCTAAATAAAATGCCACAATGCTCACTCTATTGAGCACGAAAAAATTTGACAAACTTATACTAGGCGTAAGTACGTATTATAATATCTTTACCAATATATAAATACGAAAGTGTGTTTGTTGAATCGTTCCTTTTACACGCAAAAACGGCGGACGAATGAAGAATTGATCTGATTTTTGGCATAGACATACTTTGAAAGACTGTAAGTGACTTAGACTACATGTTAATTCCAAAAAAAAATGTGGGATAACACAAAAAAAATAAATTACTACGCGGGCAAAGCTGCGTGCAATAGCTTGTCTAATAGAAAACCTTGGAAAAATTTAGTGAAAAGACGTGGTAGCTTACAACTACTATGAACCCAAGTCTGCTAGACGAACTATTTCATTTCATTAGAGGTAGAATGTCTAGAACTGTGATGTCGTTTGTTTGAATCCCGGTCCCGCAGAAATGAGTTTTTTGGTATTTATGTAGGCATTTTTATACCATTGGCTTTTTGGTGAAGGAAAATCTTACGATAAATTAGCTCGTACGTATAAAAATCTACCAATATGTAATGGTGTTCGCATGGCTAGCTTGGCCGCGATGGCCCGGTTGATGGTAGGTAGATTTCACGGCCCGCCTTGCTCTTTGAAAGCAGGCACATGTTCATCGTCATCTTTGTCAACTTAGCTATAGCAAGTCTACTGCTGATCATGGCTTTCCCAATAAGATCAATTGGAAGCGACATGCATACAACGCTTGCCTAGTGGTTTTAATGAGGGCTAGTTGAAGCAATTTTATCATTTAACGCAAATTATAGCGTCACACGTGCGCCAGGTGATAGAAAATATACAACTGTTATATTTATAGTGATTACACTCTATTAAAAAAAAACTCTTGAGAAAAATTTGTTTTTACAGTATCGTGTAATAATGCATACATAATGTTATTTTGTAGCCCCCACCACGGTAATGATATCAAACAGTATTCCGTCTTCATATAAACGGTCGAAACGCAAATAATACGTACGCGCCTCGGAGTGCGGTATGCTCTTGGTACTCGTATACTAGTCAGTCGCGGCGCGCCGTAGTGTGATTACGAACGAACGAACGTGTGGATTTGTAACTATTAAGCGTGCGATTATCGTTTATTATTCCTTGTTTTACTACGGAACCCTAAAAATCATCAAAAAATACACTATGTATTTTTATTGAACGCTTCCTTTTTCATTTACAACGAATTTTTATTTCGTAATAAACATAATATTTTCACATCATAATAGATAGAAACTAGAAAGAAATTCAAGTAGGTAAAAATAAACTACTGAAAGGCAGCCCAAGCGCATGATACGCTCCGCGTGGCCACGTGGCGCTGTAGGCATATATTTCAAAGACAGAGCCGAGGCACGATACGGTTAGATATCATTACCGTGCCCACGAAAAAACGAAGGCGTGTTATACAGGGTGGGCCAATAATTTTTGCACTTTTAAAACATGAATAGAAATAAAACTACAACTGTTATTTTGTTGATTATATTTTTAACGTTTTGAAAATTTAATGAAATTTATTTTTTAAAAATGACATCGTCGAGATGTGCACCGTCTCGTCGTTGGCACTCTAGCAATCGACTACGCAAACTTTGGAAAACTCGCTGACACATGCTGCGGGGGATCGCGGCTATCTCGTCGTGGATGTTTCGTTTTAATTGGGATATATTCGTCGGTTTATTAAGGTAGACTCGACTTTTCAGGTATCCCCATAAGAAAAAATCGCATGGTGTAAGATCCGAGCTTCTCGGAGGCCATGGAATATCACCTCTGCGAGAAATCAATTTATTCGGAAACATTTCTTTGACTACCGGTAAAGTCACATTTGACGTGTGGCATGTTGCTCCATCTTGTTGCATCCAGGTCCTGCTGTTGTATCCTTGAAATTCATGCAACTGCGGCGTCAAAAACTCTCGCAACATCTTGACGTATTCCGCTGAATTCACAGTTACATTATTTCCTTGATTATTTTCAAAGAAATACGGACCAATTATGCCCTTTGCCGGCTTATGGCCGGCCTGTTTGTTTAATATTCGTTGTCGATCCCGTTTGCTCGAACTTCACGACCCAAGCTTTGATTAAATTCACACTTGGACACTCGCTTACACGGCGTAATCCATATTCAATTCGAAACAGGCGTCGTACAGTAACGTAGGAATCGTTGTTTTTGTAAAATTGTTTAACACAAAAAGCACGCTGTTGTCCCGTGAAGCGCTCCATTGTGACTAAAATTGCATGTAGCGACGCATAGTTTCCCGCCACCCGCGCACCCCTCCCTCCAACGGTATTCGAGAAATTTAGTGTTGCAATTTGCAAAAATTATTGGCCCACCCTGTATAAGTTTGATGTGTCTGTAGAATTGTAGCTCCCGAACGCACAAACCCATTTATTTTTTGTTTTTAGTCAGGAGTGTACGTAAATAATGATTCATCGAAATTCGTTCAACCGTTTCAAACGCTTTTGTTAACTGCGGTAGGAATCTTACATATCTTATTAATCTTATCTCTCTTTGGTTTTATTTTAATTCTAAATTGAATATTGTTGTATACGTACCAGTTCGGAGTGGTAAACGATGGAACTGCAAGCAGTAGCCCTCCGTGAAGACGGGCAGTACGGGCTGCGTGTGTGGGTGACACGCACACACACGCGTCAGCTTCGGCGGCTCCCACACTGCACCGTAAATCAAACATTATTGAAACTAATATCGACGGAAGATTTTAAATGAATGCATAAAATGTCTAAGGCAGAAAAGTTACCCACCTAATAAAAACACGCTGTATAGCACTTATACAAGCAGTTTAAAAACTTATTATTAAAATCGATAGAAAGTTAATCTCTTTAGTTATTTATGATAGAGGTGATAATCATGGGAAAAAAAATATATTCTGTGCTTCTTTCATACTATACTCGTTGCATTTTATAGTATCAAGGCTACGAGAAAGCGTAGCATTGATTGCTACGACACGTAGACTCTACACTGCTACGCGCTGCGATGCTACGGAGACGCTTCTCGCATGGCATTTCTTGCTTGTTAACAAAATATTTTAACAGGAAAAATACAAATAATGCCACTCCCTTCTCTAAACCCCCATATTCCAACTTTCATACCCACATTCAATATAAAACCTCATCGCATCTCCAGCAAAACATCGCGTATACATTTTAAAGGAGCCCACGCGGGCTTCGTAATCAGAAGTTGAGATATAAAAAAATGCCACACGAGACTCGAATTAACTTTAATATCCGTTTTCGCTGTAAAGAGTCACGGCACCCGTTTAGAGATCGTCCTTTCATCGTCTCAAAGAGAAGAGAAGGCCCAGGCGGGAGGTGGGAGGGACGGGAGGGGACACGTGCGGAATTACACGACCTTCCCCGTCTCACCTTTATACCCTCGCGGGGTACGAATAACATCTAAACTCGGCCCGAGCTGCAACCGGAATGCTTTGAAGTAATTAAAAAACAAAAGCCTCTTTATCAATGTTTATTACGTTTTTGCCGCGGAAGCGCCCGGCGTCCGGCGTGCGGCGTCCGGCGTGGGGCGAATCATTAACTTGATTGCGGGCTGTTGACTCGCTTGCTGAAGCCTGATACAAGCTCTTATAGGCTGATATTGGCTCTAGTCGTGTTTAAATTATACAGAAACCAGTCAACTAAATCTAAATGTTACCTTACTTCCAATGGGTACCGCTAACAATATTTAAAATACATCAGCTTTTAAATTAAATAGCTTTCATACGGATTTTGTTTATTTCTTTAAAGGCAATGGAAGCAAAGACAAAATCGCTTAAATAACTACCGCTGTTTTTACTTTGGTAGTAAAAAAGATAAACTTTATAAAAGCAGCAAAAATTTCAGACTTCTTAATTTTTAAATGGTCCAAATGTTTCATCCCTGTCTTTAGAAACACATATTGCTTTTGAATTTTTGAAACATGGTAAGAAAATACAAAAATATGCATAATATATTTATTACCATCAGACACAATACCGTATAGTGATTTATGAATACAAACAAGTGCAAGCTACGTTCCTATGCTCTCGTGAATTGCCCAACCAATATACTAGTGGGCACTTTCGTGATTACAGAATCGAAATATCGAGGAGCGTACATCGAACCTTCGCCGCGAGTTATTGTGTGAAAATATGGAAAATACGGAAAAATTATTTCGTACGCGAATATGCTAATGTGTTGGGATCTCGGTAATGATGTTAATGAATTCTGGGGAAATGCTTGGGTGTATTTTTGGAGAAACAAAAAAATGTGAGAAAGGAAATTATATATAATGTGTTTTATGTCCGTTTTTGCTATCCCATATTTAGACAGTATTTTTACATGTACATCTTCATTTTGTAGAGAGCACATGTAAGAGTGTGTGAATTTAAAGAAATAATAAAACTAAAAATATTATTACGAATGAGTCTTTTAGTCATAGTTTATAGATTTCCTGCTTGTGAGTGAAATTTACTCACCAAAGATGGCAAACTAGCTTGATGGGAAAAGTCAAAGAACAGAATACATGGCCAGTATTCGAATCAATAGACAGAAACTCCGTGGTATTAACAAAGTAAGCTAAATCTTACAGATCTCAATAGGCGGGTATTCGCCCTCCGGCAGCGGCGGTTGCGGCCGCGGTGGCGGTGGCGGGATGTACTCCATCTTGAACTCGCAGTGGCACTTGTTTTCTGAGAGATAAAAAAAGAAATTAGGAATAACCACTTGAACCACTTAATCACCATAGGTACTAGTTTAAAAGCACGGTACCACTATTATAGACCTTAGACATGTTGAGTTGTTAAACTTGATGCTAATATTTTTTTGATGGAATCGTACATTTTTATTGACAGCTATGCTGGACAATTGAGTAAATAATTAAAGTGAGTTCGTATAGGCCGGGTGGATAGCCCTGGTGTCACAGTTTTCAAGCCGCCTGAAGGCATCTTACATGGATAAACGGTTAAAACAACTGAGACATATAATTTAACGTGTCATCTGATCCACGATAGAGCTAAGATGTAAATTCCACCCGCGGTCACCCATCCGAAGACTGCCCGTTCCGAACGTTGCTTATCTTCGATGATCGTTTACGAACACCTGGTCAAACTACGCTATGAGCGTTACATTAAATCCTTCTACTATCTACTTAAGCCGTCTTAAATCGAAACATTGATTGTTTAATATTTGCCATGGTACGAGTATCCGTGGCAGCTAAATTAACACCCAGTCCAAAAATAACTTTTTTCAAATCAGTGTTAATTAATATATTTAGCAACCAATTAGGCTTCATGCATGTTAGGCCAGAGTAGAAGCCTTGAAAAAGAATGGAAAGTGAAAAAAAATTATAGTAGGATGAAACCCATTAGAAAAGGAGGGGAATATTATAAAAATAAAAGGAAAAATAATTTACGGGCGATCTGAGGTCGGGAAGGGTATGGAGGGGGGGTTTTAAGGGTAAAAAACGGTTTTTCTCGATTTCCGGCAAAACTAAAAGTCCTATCGAAAAAAGTCAAATGACAAAGTTGTAGGTAATAAAAAGATCTAAAACTATTTTCTTGACACTTTTTTCACATAACCTCAAAATGTATGTGAAAAATCCAAAAAACCAAGTTTTTGGTTTTTTATTTTTATCTTTTACAAAAATCTTTTTTTTTTAACGAAATTTGGTGAAAACTTACCTTTTTATGTCCCAAATACGCTGTAATTTATTTGATTAAAAATATTAATTTTTTCACCTTATTTTGAATTAATATCGAAAAAACACCCTAATTTTAACCAAAAAACCAAAAACTTGGTTTTTTGGATTTTTCACATAAATTTTGAGGTTATGTGAAAAAAGTGTCAAGAAAATAGTTTTAGATCTTTTTATTACCTACAACTTTGTCATTTGATTTTTTTCGATAGGACTTTTAGTTTTGCCGGAAATCGAGAAAAACCGTTTTTTACCCTTAAAACCCCCCCTCCATACCCTTCCCGACCTCAGATCGCCCGTAAATTATTTTTCCTTTTATTTTTATAATATTCCCCTCCTTTTCTAATGGGTTTCATCCTACTATTATTTTTTTTGGTTGTATAAATTATCGACCCTGGCCTATGTGTCCGTGAATTAAAACAAATTGTACTAAAATGAACATTAATAAAGTCATATATATTCATTATTAAGCTCATTCACACACTGGCCACGGGTTCCCGCCACAAAATGCCACCGCCAAGCGGCGACCACAAATATTTGTTGCGTGGAATTCACATGAAATGCACGAATACTACAGTCCGCATCTCAACGGCAGCATTTTGTAGCCCGTGTGCGTATCGGCTTATCGATATGAAATAAGTAAAACTTCAGAAGTTTACGAACAAAGGAAAAATAAATCACGTCGAGCCGGGTCAGCGGTAACTTGGGCCCATAAGTCATGTGCGGCGGTCACCTACGCTATTAATCTCTTATTTTGACCTATGGCTATTGTAGGTATATTTTATAAATATACAGGCCAAAGTTACAGCCGTTAAAAGTTTGACCTCAAAAATCAGACATAATTTGTATATACCGTTTTAGTTTATACGTTTTTGTTCGCAACCGATTTGAATTTAGGAGGTTCTCAATTTGTTGTATGTATGTTACGCGATATGAACCAATTAAGATGTTTTTTAAAGTTCCATACTACCTCATAGGATCACTTTGTTGTCCGTCTGTCCGTCTATGTGTATGTCAAAACTCTTTATCTCGAGAAAGCGTAAAGATATCGAGTTGAAATTTAAACTATATACGTATATCTATGATTTCTTACAGTTCCGTAAAAGAAAAACTTCTCAATTATCGTATAAAAAAGTTAGAGTCGTTTATGTCGTAAAAACCGCATATTTTGACACTCACAAAAATCAAAACCTACAGGGTACTTCCCGTTGACATAGAATTATGAAATTTGACGAGATGCATTGTCTTTCAGATTAATTTCTTTATAATTATGTACAAATATAGGAATAAATCTGAAAACTGTACATTTTTATTAAAAATTCAAAGTGAGTAAATCGTATAATGTAAGGTATCATATAAAATAACTACATTAGCATGCTAATAATTTAAATAAAAATGTACTGTTTTCAGATTTATTCCTATATGTGAACTCTAAGACAATGCTTCTCGCCAAATTTCATAGTTCTATGTCAACGGAAAGTACCCTGTAGAGTTTGATTTTTGCGAGCGTTGAAACATGCGTTTTTGTACGACATAAACGGCTCTTACTTTTTAAACGGTAACTGAGAAGCTTTTCTTTTACACAACTGCAAGAATTCATAGGTATACGTATATATTTATGACATGTAATGAATATTATGAAATAAATGATTATGATTATGATTATAGTTTAAATTTCAACTCGATATCTTTACGCGTTCCCGAGATAAAGAGTCTTGACATACACACAGACGGACAGACGGACATACGGACAGACGGACAACAAAGTGATCCTATAAGGGTTCCGTTTTTTCTTTTTGATGTACGGAACCCTAAAAATCAATAATAATGTTGAAATTACTAGATCGATTCGCACGAACTATTCTAATCCTTTACACGGTTGACGGTTGTGCTATTTTGGCGAAAAGTAATGAGTTAGTTTTCAATTCGTTGTTGGGATTTAAGTTTTAAAATAATTCGATATAAATTCACGCAATCCCATGATTTATATTACAAAATCTAATTTGATGAACTAGGTATTCAACTCTACATTTAAACACCTATCTATACTATATTTGTTACGACTAAAATTAACATTTACAAAGTCATCTAGAACTTTACTGACTAGGAAATTGTTTCCGAACTAAATATTGATATATCCATAAACTATGTAGTCTACAAAGCAAACAGAGAAATCAGCACATGAGAAGTTATGCGATTTCGCTGAAACTGTTCAAACATCGCACTAATTCGGCGAAACAAACAACTTGAGTTAATCTGTCGCTGTATCTTCCCGAAAATAAATAACAGTTTGGTTAATGTACCGAATCTTATACTCGTTTGTACTACACTTATTACATACATTATTTGAAATTGCCTTACAATGGGTGTTTCCTCGTGGTCACACTAGTTTGTCATACTAGTATGACCTTGAGGATATACATACTCTCCAATGTGAGTTGAAAACATGTTTTGTCAAAAAGATGTTTCAGGGGTTGTATTTCTTTGAATTTTGATAGAAGAGGAGAGGAGGGGAAATAGTCGCAGGTCATAGTCATGATATTTTCCTGTGACCTGCTCTGTATAGAAAATGCAATAAAATGAAAATATAAGAAAGCTAGCACGGGCGCTGTCTCGCAAAAACTGTTTAAATTAATCAAAATGTAACATAAAACACAAGGTGATGATTATGTAGACTAAAATATTCTTAAATACCGTTACATAATTATTAAATTTCACAATGGAGTCAACACCGGAATTGCCAAAAAATCTATGAAATGAAATGAAATGAAATATTTATTCCACTAAAATAGAGTACAGATAAATGGTGTTTCAGATTGATTCGTTCCTTCTATTTGCCATTTATTAGCATGTGGAAAAAAGCACTTAAGTAAATAATAAAGTTATAACAGATTATTCCTAAAATTAATTACAAATCATGTCAAAGTACGGTCAAATTAAATAAATAACAAAATGAAATAAAATAAAAATAATAAGTCAAAAAATCATGTCATGATCATGTCGAGTTGTCATCAAAAAAACTATTTCGGTTTAAATATCAACTCGACATGATCATGACATGATTTTGTTGTATGTCTATTGTTTTATACAATAACTAGCTATAGCCCACGGCTTCGGTGTCCGATCCTTTTAGGGGCTTATTCTGTATATCAAAACTAACTACTTTTGTTCTATAACTACGAGTATTATCGAAACTAAAAATAAAGATTAGCTGTTCCATATATTTTGTCGAGGGTAATCGATATTTTTCTATAGAACAACAATTTTTTTTAGGTGTGACAAAAGTCGCAGAACAAAAGTTGTTAGTTTTGAGAATAATGTTTTATTGAATATAAAAGATTGGTTGTATTTTACAACCAAAGCATATACTGTTTCGAAATATAAAATATTTTTTAAATCGGTTCATAATTGGCAAAAATGGCGATGAATATTTACAATAAATAAAAAACCGGACAAGTGCGAGTCAGGCTCGCACTTTGAGAGTTCCGTACAAATCCAGAAAATTTCACAAAATTGGAAAGTAAATTGTTAACATACTATAGCCATCGAAAAATAAGTTTTTTTTTTCACTTTTCTCGTCAAACGTCGAAAATTACATATTGTTAAAATAATTAAAAACCTATTTTAGCATGTGCTAATGAAGTTCTTTTATATACCTTACATAATAAGATTTACTCACTTTGAATTTTGAACCCATATTTTATGAATTTTGAGGCCCCATTTTTTCTGATTTAAATAAAAATGTACAGTTTCCAGATTTATTTCTCTATATGTGTACTCTAAAATAATGCTTCTCGCCCAATTTCATAGTTCTATGTCAAGGGAAAGTACCCTATAGGTTTTGATTTTTGTAAGTGTCGAAATATGCGTTTTTTTACGACATAAAACGGATCTAACTTTTTTATACGATGGCTGAAAAGTTTTTATTTTACACAACTGCAAGCAACCATAGATATACGTATACAGTTTAAATATCAACTCGATATCTTAACGCGTTTCCGAGATAAAGAGTATTGACATACACACAGACGGACAGACGGACAAACGGACAACAAAGTGATCCTATAAGGGTTCCGTTTGAGTTACGGAACCCTAAAAACATATAGTTGAACATGTACTCCTTCATTTTGGAAGTCGGTAAAAGGTAGTTAAGTTTTGCCAAAATGTACTATGTAAAGAAGGGATCTCCAAAACGTGTCACCCCGTGAGTTGACATTGCACGGGTTACAACCAAGTTTTAAGTAAACACACCACACCGGTTTCGCAGCTAACTCGTGGAACCTGTGTACTCAACGTCCCATATGATTACAAAATCATTTCAGTATGTTTCATTTCAACTGGATCGCGCCGACATCCCGTGGGATTAACAGTTCGCAGAATAATAGTAACATACCACAATTCGCAGGATAAATTGTGGCTTAGTTTTACTAAAATACACGTGTGGTGTTGCGAGCTAGAAATAGTAATATTAGCGTTGGTAAAGTTTTTATACCGTTTCTCTTACCGGCATGCATAGTGGCCGTACACGTAACATATGTACAGATGATCAAATTAAGATAGCAGAAACTTGCTAGATGCAAGGCGCCATACTTATTTTATCACTGTAATGTACCAGTCTCTTAACAGTCCACTGCCGAACATAAGCCGGTCTACTATAATAGGTAATTGGAGGCAAAATCACATCCATTGGTAGTTGGTGTATTTATTGGTATTAGATTTCTTCCCCAGCTGTACCTATGTTCGTTCCGTGTCGATACTCTCTTTTATAACAAAGATTTATATTCATACGAGGCTATGAGATATTTGAATCATTAAAACGGCTGAATGTATGCCGAGCACTGGACTGCACGGAACCGAGTAAGATCAGGAGTGAGCATTAAAAATCTATGCTTGTGTGAATTAGAAAGTATTCATAAGATCATCTGCGAGTTATTTGTAACGTTTCCAAAATTGGGCTGCAGAATTTGAATTGAACCAATACAAGACGTGGCAGAGTTATAATAATGCTTGTGAATTCAATAGAAATATTTACTTATGCGGTAACCTATTAACAAACCAGAAAATTTTGCAGGACCGCCCGCGCCGCGCCGGTGCGACATCGAGCGATAAGCAAGAATGGGTTGAAACTAGAACTGGCTGCGTGTCGAGCCAATCGTTGTTTATTGTGATTGCGAGACCCACTATCGGAATAGGTATTGCAATTGTGCAACGTTGCAAAAATTGCGCTACGTTTCCCGATACAAATTACTTTAGTGGCGCAAATCAAAGTGCTATGGTTCAAGTTTGCGCCGTTTGTGTCGCCCTAAAAATATAATGGAACAATTCGGATTAACATGAATCAAAGCTTTCATATTTCAAGTAGGTACTAGGCTAAAACAAGCTTTAGTAGTATGATTACTTTAGTCTAAGGTAAGATATTCATATACCGTACTGTTGCAGCCTCTTTTAGTCCACTGGAGGACGAAGGCCTACCCTTTATGGGCGATTATTCATGTATAATCAAGATAACGATAAGAATTTCTACGTTTAATATGGAAAACAAGAGGTATGCGGTATTGAAACTCACGGCAAAAATTGTGAAAACCTTTATCCAGCAGTATAGTATAGATTAAAAAAAATTGAAAATGATCAGGTGGTTCGCAGTCGTGTAAAAGTTTCCCAGTAAATTTTAGAGCACCCGTTAGATGCAGCTGGCATGCAACGTGTTCTTGCGATTCCACGCTTATTCACCATGAAAACGTGTTTTATTCCACGATGAACAAAGTTGAATATATTTTCTTTTGCTACGAATAGTTTGTCATGTTATGAGCGGAGCGTGTGCAGCCATTTTAGCGGCAGTTTGCATGCGATAGCGGCGCAACCGCACGTGACTTCTCCGCTTCTCTCCGGAGTTTTCATAGAGACTTGTAGAGAGATACGTCATCAAATGTGTGCTCTGAGGTACTAAAAGTATTACTCATTACACTAAGTTAAGCATTTGATAAAGAGCGTAGTCATTTTGTTCTGCTTGTCTCAATGACCATCATTAATCTAAGGCAGTCTAAATTAAGATATTCTAAAACTTATCTTAGTTTAGAGACGAACAAAACAACAACAGTCTTACCACAAAAGTTTTACGCACGCTTTAGACAATGTTTGACAGTACAAATAGTACGGTTAAACATAGTTTAAACCGTGTTTAACTCTTATGTGGTATGGCGGTAAATAATTAATTTACCGCCATACCCCATAAGAGTTTCAAAAGCAACAATTTTCTTTCAATTAATTTATTTATGCCTTGTTTGATTGCTTCAAAGCTTTATAATAAAATCAGACTCCCAATTATCTTACTGGAGTTTATTATGTAATTAAAAATAGTAAGTGAAAATAAAAATTCTGCTTACTTATCAATCGAGTTGATAATTAAACGATTAAGATCTGTAGTTACCAGAAAATAATCTGAATGCAAACAATACTACTTGAAATATATTTACCTACAGACTTTTGAAAAAAATTTCAATACTTCTCCTTGAAAAGCATTTATAATTGAATGATTTCCAGAAAATAATCTGAATACAAATAATACTGTTAGAAAATATTTTGCAAATAAATATTTTTCCAGTAAAAGTAAGTCAGTCTGTCAGCTACAAACCTTGTCCGTTCAACCATCACCACGAATGTCGATAAGAATACAGAATTTTTATTTACACTTAATGTTTTTAAAACAAAAAGAATTCCAGTAAGATAGTTGAAAGTCTGATTTTATTATCATATTTTGAAGAAATCAGACATAATCTGATCTTGTTTCTGTAAACAATCATGATATTTGTCAAACGGAAACGAAAACTCGTACTTGCTGAGTTCACCTCACACACCGAGTATAGTAAGTATTCGTATAGATCTCGTTTCTCCAGATATTTGCTCTGTGGCTTCTACTAATGGGAAAGAATCGCACTTTGTCTTGTTTTATAGCCATTGTGGGGAAACTTAGCGAGCAATTGAAATTGTACGGGAACGTGCAGCGCCGCGACGCGGAACAGAAAATATGTGGCATTTTAAAGATATTTAACTTGTTTTGCTCAGAAAATATGTGCTATTTTGAAACATGTACCATATTTTCCACAGAAAATATGTACCGTTATGAAACTTGTGCCATGGCCAGCTCCGTAAGGTACTGCTTATTATTTAGTGAACAAGAATAAAACAAGCATGCGTTAAGTTGGCATTGTCGAAGTTATTTGAATCCAACAAAAACATTTTCATGTGAAATGTAGCCAAGACAAGACCAAAGGCACACTTTCAAAAAGTTGTCATATCTCAAGTAGAGCCAAGCTTCTAACTCTACACGCCTTATCTCTACAAGTCCTTACTCCATAAACTCTACAGCTTAGTCAATGTCCAGCCTTGGCCAAAAGTATTAGGCACCCTGTATTTTCACTCTATCTTCTAAACTAATTTCACTCCTTTTTGGCATTTTTAACAAAATTAGGTGTCAATTTAATCACATCAACAGATATGAAAGCTTGTTTACTTGTTAGAGTTCAGAACACAAGTGACCAAACATTGACTGATAAGACCGAAAGAAAACCGAATCCTTTGTTTTCGGTCATCGGGTGTTTTATGACCTAAACAAAGGGCCGCTTGATATTCTAAGAAGTTATTTATGACCTCAGTAAGTCATTTAAGATAATCACTCAGTTATTGGTTAAGTAGTAAACATGTATTTTGATTGTTTAAAGGTGCCTAATACTTTTGGCCAAGGCTGTACGTATGTGTTAGTCAACTTTCAAACCCTCAATTTTACCAATCCTGGAATTGTCTTTCAATATCTATTACAACGAGTTCTTGTATCCATTTTCAGACTTCTAGCATCAAATTCAAAAGTTTTCATCTCCCAATTTTAAAGGCTGATTTATTAAAAACTCTGAAATTATTATCATTATATTTTATTATGTATAACAAGGAGTCTTTTTATAAATTTTTAGACTTCTACCATGAAAATTAGTGGAAACCTCATACAAGATTTCATCCCCTAGTTCATGAGATTGGGAGAAAAAAGTTTGAAGTTTTAGATTTTTTCCTTTGTATCTGCGTAATATTCTATCTTGATGCTAAGTTTCAAGTTTCTAGGTCGTCTGGAAGTAAGTTAGGTTTTTGATCAATGGGTCAGTGAGAGAGTCAATGAAACTCCAGATTTTAGACGTTAATATGTTTAACTGTTAGAGAAAATTAATTATATTTTGTATTCGAGACAAGCTAAAGAATTTTAATAAATACTAGATGACAACCCGGCTTCGCTCGGGTGAAATGTGACTCATAATACACACACTGATAATAATTTTGCTGTTACTCGATCATCATCTTAACGAAGAGCCCTTCGCTGCATCCATTTTCCACAATAATTATGAAAATGTTTACCAAATGCAAAGAGATTCAGCTGTTAACTAAATGATGTAGGTATCATCAAGCAAAACAATGATGAAAGATCAATGAAAGACATTCATTTTCAGAAATAGGTACTCACGATTTTTTATGTTTGTGTAATACAATATCCCAAAGTAAAATGTTTTGCTCAAAATTAAAATTACTCAAACATAAATGATTAAGTAGGTCCCTACTAGCGAAAATGTACAGTCTTATACTCGTATTACGTAAAGAAAGTCAACTTCAACTGTAAAGATTTTAACCAGTATTATTTTTTATATGGTTATCTATCTAGATAGATCAGCCGTAGGACATCCACTGCTGGACATAAATCTCTCCCATGGATTTCCAATAAGGCCCGTTGGAAGCTGCCTGCATCCATCGTGTTCCTGCGATTTTTATTATATCGTAAATCCACCTAGTCGGTGGACATCCTACGCTGCGCTTGCTGGTCCGTGGTCCATTCGAGAACTTTACGGCCCCATCGGCCATCCGTTCTTCGAACAATGTACCCTGCCCACTGCCACTTTAATTTGCTATTCCGCTGGGCTATGCCGGTAAGTTTGGTTCATCTAGGGATCTCCTCATTTATGATTCGATCCCGCAGAGAGACACCGAGCATAGCCCTCTCCATAGCACGTTGGTACCTATGGTTATACTATCGACTTCCATATTCCATATTGATGGGTTATACCCTTCTATAATCTAAGGGTTATTGATAAAATATTATCAAAAATTATTATAACTTAATATTAGACACTGGCAAATGCACAACAATGCGACGCCAAAACATAAAAGAAGAAGAAGAATGACTGCTCAAGATATGTCATGTGCCTGACAATATGGAGACTGCGATTTATTTGTCAGAACCGTTATAATTTATTAAAATACTCGATAATCCAAATTTTCCGGATATATGTTGTCGACTCGAAATCATTATTTTTTTATGTTTTATCATTTAGGAAAGGTTTCAATCGAGTCTACCGTACCCCTTGACGAAATTATTAATATAGATGCTAAATTTCATATATTTAGTTTAAATAGTTTTCGAGTCATAAACTCGAGGCAAAAGAAGTCAAAAGTGGCTCGAAATGGTTCGTGTAATATTACACACGGCTGCTGCCTCGCCAGTTCCTTTTTTTTGTCTTGGCTGGATATGCTGCCGCGTGTTTGGAAAAACTTTTGATTGATTTGATATGTTAGCAAATTGAATGATTGAAAGTATTGCAACGTTTTAAAGTGTTAGTAAATAATTCATTGCCAAATAAGTACTAAATAATTTTGTGTGTGCACTTAATTACTGACTGAACCTTGAGTCAGAGTTTTTAAATCGCTTGAAGGCCACTGGCGTGACTTGGCTAAAATAATCGCTTTAAAAGTGTAGTAGAGTCTGCTTCAGAAACTTTTGGATTAAGTATTGTGTCATATAATCCTTTAAAATGGAAATGTAATAGATTAGTAGCTAAGGGGTAAAAAAAAACCGGTATTACTCTCGACCGGAGCTAAATAAACCTTGACGACTTTTAATTTGTTTCATAAAGTTTTCAGCAAGGCTGCTATTACTTAAACCTGAAAATAGGATTATCAACTGCCTTGCAAAGTAATATTCAAAACAATTCAATGTACCGATAAACGCACCGAGAATATCCTACCAAAAGTAATAACGACAGATTAAAAGAATGCAAACTGACTCTAACAGATTGTTTGGGAACATTAGCAACGACACTAACGTGATTTTCAAGCGATTTGTTTCAAATGTACTATGAAATTAACTCGCCTATTGTTTTAAGTTAAATCGTGCCTTCCAACTGCGATTTCGCCGGTTTTCGTCAAAGTTAGTACCTATTAGTACGAGTATTGCAAAGAACAGCATCTACGATTTTTGATATTGACAATTTATTTACTGTTAGTACTGAAAGTTAAATTAGTAATAGACCCGTCTGTATCAGCTATACATCATAACCCAGCGGATTGGCAAGTTGAAATGACAGTGGGTAGGGCACATAGCATGGAAGAGTGATGACTGGTCTTTTTTAAATTATTTTTTTTAATTATTATTGGACATTTATAAGGGAAACCTACATCCAGCAGTGGACTTGTGTTCCAGAGTGGGCTATTAAATAAACAGTTACGTAATATTTACTTAGGATACAATATTCGAGCCGGATATAGTTCCGCGCCTGTAGTCATACAAACAAAGAGACAGACAAAGCCGCTCTCCCAGCAACGCCGCGCGGCCAATTAGAGCAGCTTTTTGCAAAGCTCTTACATTATCTTTTGTATTTTTCCGCATCTCCTTCGTTTAGCAGTAAAGACGTAGACACAATAAACAGCGCTTTGTACGCGCTCCATTCGAGGAATCTCGTTTATTTTCGCGAATAAAACATAATACGACACTGCTTCGAGGCAGCAGCCTTTTTAAACGCTTATTGTTATTTAGCATATTTAAATGTAAGTTATTTTATGCGCAATCTAATTTTTATACTTTTTTAACTCTCTATTAAATTAGTTGGAATTTCGAGGCTAGACCTACAGCATTACACAACATGTTTTCATGACTAGTGGTAGCATATAGATGAAAATCTATAAAATAGATTTTGGCGTGATAACGAATTATAAATCGAGCGTTCAATGAACACCTGCTGCAAGCACGAAACAGTGTCACGTTCCACCTGAACCGAGCGAGAGCGGAGAGCAAGCGATTGGAAGGCATCTAACTAAGCATTCGGCTTGTTTCAGTTGTTGATTCAACAACGTTATCACGTGAAATGATTGTCCGTAAACCGATTTTACAGTCAACTAATTTATTGTTGTGATCAAGTCCGTGTTTGATCGCCATCTCGTCTAATAGCCAATGTAGTAAAAGGCAATTCACGCAAACGTAAAATAGAAGAACATAATATTTACTCCGACCTTGAAAATATATTATGTTTTTATAGAAATAAAGATATCACTAGTTCATTCCCCTTGCTATCTATACGGATCATAAATACACATCCAAAAACATTGCCTCTTAGACAGGCAAAAAAGAAATATAATAATTATCGGGAAAAGTAGATTGTGTCCAAATTGAAGCATCGGTGAGCAGCCGTTGTCGGTAGCGTTGCCAATGTCTATGTCGCTAATTCCCCAAAAAAACAAATTCAAGCTCCTCAAATTGGGGATAAAAATTATCCCGATTCCAAACAAATTCTCCACTTTTTAAGACTGACACAGATAATTTTATGCATAATTATTTTTAAGTTTTGCTTTTCATGGCACCAAAATCGCCATCCTATGAGTCCCAACGTGGAGTCTAGTTCACCAAATGCAGCACGCCAAATTGCAATTCTAGGGGAGGTTGATCCCAACGCAAAACCTGGCTTCACCAAAAGTACGTAGGTACGGTCCTAGCGGTAGTCCCGGCTCGAAATATCAATGTGCATTTAGACATTTTGTTTTTTTTTTCATTAGATTCCGCTTAGCCATGTTAGGGGCCTTCAGGCGGCCTAAAAACTCTGACACCAGGAATAGCCACCCGGCCTATACGAACTTACTTACTTTATTAGGTTCTTGTTTTTATTTCATTGGATTTTTCGTTTTTTAAGGTTCCGTACCTCAAAAGGAAAAAACGGAACCCTTATAGGATCACTTTGTTGTCCGTCTGTCCGTCTGTCCGTCTGCCCGTCTGTCCGTCTGTGTCTGTGAGATAAAGAGTCTTGACATACAAGACTCTTTATCTCGGGAACGCGTAAAGATATCGAGTTGCAATTTAAACTATATACGTAAACCTATGAATTCTTGCAGTTGTGTAAAAAAAAAATTCTCTGTTATCGTTCAAAAAAGTTAGAGCCGTTTATGTCGTACAAAACCACGTATTTCAAAGCTCACAAAAATCAAAACCTACAGGGTACTTCCCGTTGACATAGAACTATGAAATTTGGCAAAGAGCATTGTCTCAGAGTTCACATATAGGAATAAATCTGAAAACTGTACATTTTTATTTAAATCACATAAAAATAGGGTCTCAAAATATACAAAATATGGGTTCAAAATTCAAAGTGAGTAAATCATATCATGTAAGGTATCATATAAAATAACATCATTAGCACATGCTAAAACAAGTTTTTAATTATTTTAACAATATGTTTGTACGGGACCCTCAATGTGCAAGCCTGACTCGCACTTGTCCGGTTTTTTTTCATGTACTCTCCATTTTCTCTACAAAAAAATCAGTCAAACCAATCCCCAAAAAAGGTAGAATTCCCCGCAACTTGGGGAATGCCCCACAATTCGGCAGCCCTGGTCGTCGGTCGCTGGCCGCGCGCCAGGAGCTGCTGTAAGCACTCGCCCGTCATTTCACGGATCACGGGAAACGCTCACAGTCCTACGATACAGAAAATGAATTTCGACGCTTCGGAGAATAAATTTGCCGAGCGATGACATTGCTGGAAAATTCACCAGCATTAATTACTGCTATTTCTTGCGTATTATGTCGACTGTAAACAGATTTCAAAATGTTTGTCGAGAGCACGAATACTTAAAATATGATCTAAAGTAAAAGCCGTGGGTGGTTAGTGCGACACTGCTATCCCTACAAGTGTGTGGTAAGTCTTAAAAACAATGCCCAGATCCAAACTCACGAAAAAAACCGGACAAGTGCGAGTCAGGCTCGCTAATCGAGGGTTCCGTACAAATACAAATACAAAAGCCTTTATTTCTGATACTATAATTTACTATTACATACATTTTCATACTTCAAATTTTTATTAATAATAATTTCATTGCATGCATTACATAATTTATAATAAATTAATATCAATAATGATGTGGATAGTGATAATAATATTTACATACATGCATATTATATACAATTCAAATTGAGACATCAGTAACATTAGTATCAGATTGCCTTTTGGCAAAGGCCTTCCCCAGATTTTGCCATATTTTTCTGTCTGTAGCCATTCTTCTCCATAGTGGTCCAGCTATTTTCCTGATTTCTTCTTCCCATCTCTTTTTCTGTCGTCCCTTTTTCCTTTTTCCTTCACGAGGGTTCCGTACAAACACATTGTTAAAAAAATTAAAAACCTGTTTTAGCATGTGCTAATGAAGTTCTTTTATATGATACCTTACATGATACGATTTACTCACTTTGAATTTTGAACCCACATTTTGTGAATCTAGGCCCTATTTTTTGTCATATGTACAGTTTTCAGATTTATTCCTATATGTATACTTTGTGACAATGCTCCTTGCCAAATTTCATAGATCTATGTCAACGGGAAGTACCCTGTAGGTTTTGATTTTTGAGAGTGTCGAAATATGCGGTTTTAACGACATAAACGGCTCTAACTTTTTTATACGACTGCTGAGAAATTTTTCTTTTACACAACAGCAAGAAACCATGTAGATATACGTATACAATTTGAATTTCAACTCGATATCTTTACGAGTTCCCGAGATAAAGAGTCTTGACATACACACAGACGGACAGACGGACAGCAAAGTGATCCTATAAGGGTTCAATTTTTTCCGTTTGAGGTACGGAACCCTAAAAATTACGTACGGACTTACACACCACTTGCTACGCGTTGAAAATACATATGAGGCAACCTGTATACGTTCGTAGGTGAATTTTGATAGTGTATATGAATCCACCAACCCGCACTGTATTAGTGTAGTGTATATGGCCCGATCGCCCTTCGTAGGTAGTCCTATGTTTGGCAGTGGAGTAATAAAATGGCTGTTACATTGCAGATAAAATGATTATGATGTTAGGCGTGTTATACAAATACTCGGCAAACACCAAGCACAACTCGAGGCAGCGTAATCAGAAATAATGAGGCCTCTAGGGAAACGGCTACGCCAAAACGGGCTGCTCCGATACCGCACCGAACATACCTACATAATTATATACTCGTATCTACAGATCTTCATTCGATTTGTAACATTGCATTTTAAAAATCCTTTTAATGTTGTAACTGAACCTATCATCATTGCTTTTAACAACACAGGTTGGAATCGATACCGATTCCAACCTGTGTTGTCCAGCAGTTCTAAGCAATATTGCTTAAATCATCTATGGCTGCATCTATACTGCCTTTTTTCAAGATGTTTTCCAGTAGAGTAACGTTAACAATATAATATTAAGTCCGATTACAGAGGCGCCGTCATAATTATATTAGCTAATTAGCATAGTTCTGTTTCTTTTTCACTTTAGGCATTTGATAGAGATAACACTTTTTGCGTTGCTATGAAATTTACGCTGGCGCCTCTGTAATCGGGGTTATTATATTGTCAACAGTTAAATATGACCGCAAACATATAAAAACTTCTGGACTTTCTAAAAAAATTGTTGCGCTTTAAGATAAGGAAGATTTTATATGTCAAAAAGACAAATGGAAAGTATTTTATACAGAGATTTGAACTGTCCAAGTTCAAAGTGCAGTCGCTGTGAACTGTTATGGACCAAATTCCTTGTGATGGTTATCGCAAAGACTTGTGGCTCTGACTTTGCACTATTTGCGTAAACCCAGCTACGACTCTTTATTTTGTTGTTTCTTTTACAATAACGTCATATTATTATTTTCCAGATAAATAAACAGGTCAAAATTTGAAATTCAAACATTGTTACAATTTCCAATCCAATTAAACATTTAAAAAAAAATACATATTTTGTTGTGGTGGCATTTTGTGAATATATATTCCTATTGTAGTATACTCGTATACGGTTAGCTAAACATATCTTTATTGGCTTTGGAGAGGCACATGTGCAATTTCAAAAACAAAAAGCTGTCATACAAATTCCTATTTGGTTGAAGCTCAGCAAATCGGGATCGACATCCAACATTGCTACAGATGTCTCGACAATGTACCGATGTGTGATAATGGATACAATGGATAGATCCGATAGCTTCCATTCAGTTTCAATCATAATGATAATCCAACTTAGTTGGACGCTCTAGTGAAATTGTAAAGTGTTTAGGGCTCAATACTCAAAACAAAATAATATTAACAATATTCTACAGAATACGACTAAAGCATTTGACAACTAAAAGAAAAACAATCTTAATAAATCGAGCCATTTACAAATGAACACAGTCATTATCGTTCATAGTCCATTACAGTATCGGTATTGCTTCAGGGCTCGTAGATCTTAGTAATGGCGCACAAAGTATGATAAACAGCAATAAAGTATTTCGACGGGAGATCTCGGGAGCATTTACCGACGTTTGGCCAAGTTCACGCCGCGGGACGAACCGGTTGAAGCTAGTTTGGATATAACCGGGGATTTTTAGAATAGATCACTTTACAGTTTCAATTTTACTTTCTGAGTAGCAGCACATCTCCTTCAGCAGTGGGTCTATTAAATATTCATATTCATATTATTTTATTGGTATCAAAATATAAGATACAAGTCAATTACAAATTGTTGTTATAATAATATTAATCGTTAAAATTACAGCTATGTTACAGCAAAGCACAATT
This sequence comes from Hypomecis punctinalis, assembly GCA_949316475.1. Taxonomy (NCBI): domain Eukaryota; kingdom Metazoa; phylum Arthropoda; class Insecta; order Lepidoptera; family Geometridae; genus Hypomecis; species Hypomecis punctinalis. Next base: position 338,906 of record OX438807.1, read on the forward strand.
CTCTTAAAATTATAATTACTTAAAATTAATAAGAAAATAACAAATTTAAATAAGTTATCAAATATTAAATTGTATAAACAACATACTAATCATTCGACATAAATCTAAACAATGCTTTAATCATGCGAAAAATTGCATAGTTTACTTAAATAACAAATAAGTGTGTATTTGTAACACAATAATAAAAATCATTCAATATAATAGAAAACAGTCTAAACTAATATTCATTGTCAATATTCAAAACTAAATATTCAATGTCAATAAGCCAAAAATAAATAAATATTCAATGTCTAAAATAACTACATTTATGTCAACAATACATTTAAGATAATTAAATTTCACTGCCAAAGCATAAATAATACTCATAATTCCTTTAACTCAGTTAACTCATTAAAATCGTAAAATGCATGTTCGATCAGCCAGTTTTTCAATTTATTTCTAAATGACCCCCTCTTTATTTCTAAATGAAGGCGCGTCAACCACCTCCTTTGGTAGTCGGTTGATTATTATTGGCGCGTTCATGTGTATTAATTTAGCCGTCTTCGCCAGTCTGCGAGGCAGAGCACACAACCGACGCGCGTGCCGCGGCGGCTCGGCTCCATCGCGGGTGGCTCCGAGGCGCGGGAACTCCTCCGGGTGATCCCTGGCGTACATAGCCGCCTGGAAGTAGAACAAACTCGGCACAGTCAGTATCCCCATGGATCGGAAATACGTCGATGCAGAAGTGTCCTGTGTCACTCTTACTATAGCACGTACAGCTCGTTTCTGCATTTTGAAGACACGCTCCCACTCGGCAGCGCGTCCCCATAGCTCGATACCGTACTGGATTAAAGAATGCACAGAAGCAAAGTAGCATTGCCGAACCATGGGGTATGGCAGAACTGAGGACCCTCGCCATAGTGCAAAACAGGCACTTCCTATTTTTCCGCACAGTCTCTCGATGTGACTCTCCCAAGTCAATGCAGCATCAAGTTGAAAACCTAGAAAGTTTGTTGACTTCACTTGGTCCATCTCAACTCTACCGATTTTTACCATGAGTGGTCTGTATGTTCGGCCTGCTAAATTGAAATGGACAAAGTGAGTCTTAGTAGCGTTCAACTTTAGCCCATTGACCCTGAACCAGGCGTCCAATTCAGCCGCCACTGTGTTGAGTTTTTGCTCCAGCTGGTCTACAGTCGGGGCGGTGACAATTGCGGCTACGTCATCCGCATACATTAGGACATGTGCGTCTGCAATGTTCTCTGGCAAGTCATTAAGGAGGATGGAAAAGGTGATATTAGAAAGCGAGGAGCCTTGAGCAACACCGATCACGGTCTCCAGTGGCTTTGACTTCACTCTACCTCCATCCCCCACAACGACCAGGACTCGTCCGGTCATTTGGTCCGAAAACATATTTAATGCAGAATCCTTAATCCCGTAGTGCTCCATTTTCGCGGCCAGGACGCCGTGATCCGCTACGTCAAAAGCTTTCGACATATCACAAAAAATCACAGCGACCTGCTGCTGGGCTTCACGAGCTTCGATTATACGGCGGACCAGTTCCCTAGCCAGCGAAGTCGTGGACTTACCTCTTCGGTACGCGTACTGCCTGTCACTTAGCGCCCCACTTTCAGTCAAATACTGCATCAGTCGAGCACTCAGTCCGTACTCAAAAATTTTTGCCACTCCGGGTATGATGGAAACTGGTCTGTAACTGTTCATGTCACCCTGCTCTCCCTTTCCCTTATACAATGGCGAAATCTTTGCCCTCTTTAACGCGGTAGGGTACCTACCTTCTTTACGACACTTATTATAGAGGCAAGAAAGGATCTGCGATAATGGTTCCGCTGAAGTGTGCAGTAACTCTACTGATATTTCATACAAGTCTTTGGTTTTTTACCGGGCTATTCCCTTCGTAATAATTTTATATATCTCGAAGGGTGTAAACGGCCTAATTCTGAGTGAACGGTCACTCGGCAGGCGCACTGCTTGGAGTGCGCGCATCGCCGCGGCGACGTCTGCCGTAGGTGCCCCGGCGGCGCTAGCTGCGCCTACGAGATATTCGTTTATCGCATCCGCAGCTTCCAATTTTGATGAAAAACTGGAACCGTCACGTCGTTTTAATAATTCAGTATATTCTGTTAATACTGCCTTTCGACCGGTTTCCGATTTAACTACTTCCCACATTGATTTAGTGACGTTCTCTGAATGATGAATAATATTATTGTAATACTTGGCCCTCTCAGTTTTCACTAGCTCGTCAAATTTATTTTGATATTCTTCTATCTTTAACTCTAGGTCATTATGGTAAGGAACTTTTAATTTTAACTTATTCATATCAATCAGTAGATCATTCAATTTGATAAAAAACTGGTACGTACAATATAGTACTGTTCAGTAAATTTCATAATTATGATTATCTTCTTCCGTGGCTCCAGCGGCGTCGCTGAATATGCATTGGTGTAAAACAAATCATGTGTGTAAGTCAGCGTGAATAGGTATGTATTTTCTGTCTGAATAGGTATGACGTGTATGTCTGCGTGCTTCGCTATCGCTTACTACCAGGTACTTTAGTGGACAAGCGCGGATTTAATCGCGCTAAAAACCGTGAAAGCCCGCGTAAAGGCTCCATCAAACACAGGCGGTACGAGCGGTAGAGCGGTACGAGCGGTAAAGGGCGGTACGGCAGTACCGCGACCGGACCTGTGTGAGCCCTTCTTATATTATAACCAGTACAATACAGATGCCCGCCCGTCTGCTATACCGCTCGTACCACCTGTGTGTAAAGGAGCCTTAACGCAGTTTCTAGCGTCATGGTTCACACGTGACATATTCGTAGCTATATCGTTCAGGTCCCGAGCCTTCCTCGCAATAACTAACACATCTACCCGTTTACATCACATGTTATCGGTCGCGTTCCTGGCCAGTTATTTATTAATCTCAAGCGGAGGATCGCAAGAAACAAAGGGTCCGGCGGGACCGGGCCGGCAACTTTACTGCGCCACTCGGGCCCGCGGTTTTCGCCGCACATATTTCACCAGAAATATCCCTAGACCTAGACGTTGCTAGCTGAACTCGACGAACATAAATTAATATCAGAAATGCGAAGCTGTTTTTGTTAGCAGACTAAATTATCTCTCACAAATTAGATAGGTAGGTATATTACATAATAACGGAGCGACGAATTGAAATATTTTTAGCTTTAGTTTTTTTACGCTGTTGAGAAACTATACCTATAGAACATTCTAACACAATCAATTGGAATACTTATTATAGACAAGAAAAATAAGTATAAAATATATAGAATAATTTATTAAAAATAAAAATATTTTAAGATAAAAAAACAGGTAATTAATGTTAATGTATGTGAACAAAGAGTAGAAAAGAAGTCAACCGCGCAGTACGGCGTATGGGAATTATGGGAATATTGGGACAAATCGGCAACTATTTCAAATGGATAAGACTTAAATTATTTTTGAGGGAAAATTTTTGTGTAATAGAAGACGGTCTAATAGAATTAACGCACTCTTGCTCACGTTGAAGGAACCGTACTTGCCGAAAATATAAAACGAATAGAGCATTTCAAGAAAGTGCAACGCGTGCAATACAGTAAGTAATATGCGTGACTTTGCACACTATTTCATATACCTAAGTTTTGACAGCGCGGTTAACTAACAGGTGGGCGTTTACCCTTTATTTTTACTGTTAGGCTTATATGTACTTACTATTTTTTCTCTCACTAAAATAGATATAATGAAAATTTAATGATGTTTGTAAAACTATTTTAAGCCTACGCCTGCGTACCTACTCCAAAATGCGTACAGTCTGAGGCGTGGGTGGAGCGCGAAGCCCACGAGGCTAAGACCCGGCTCAGTGAGCCATCATTCAGTTTATTGGTAAGAATAATTTAAGAAAATACTAATATATAAATATAGAAATACTATTAAGGAGATAACACATCGTTAAAAGTTTGTGAATAATTTTCTTTATTAGTAAACGAACGGCGGATTATAGCAAACTTTTTTATTGTACATCTTTGTAACCCATAAACGCAAGTAATGAAATTGATGAATGATTTAAGAACGGATATTTTGCGTAGCATCATTGAATGTGAATAGAATTATTCAGAGGGTACCAAACTGCAAAAGAAAGATTCAGTCAACAATTTTAAACAGCATTTATTTGGAATTTGTAAAATTATTGAAAAAAAAATTACCTGTTACATACACTTTGTTGATTCATAGTCGTTAAGGACGGTTGATTTATTTTTTTTCGAATTCCGGGCTGGCTCTATAGTAAAAGTTGTTGGTCGTTATGGACTGTATCAAGCCTTTTCGGCTTACTTTCTTCTACATCTACACTTTTTTAAATTTACGCTAATAGTAGATTGTATCATATGGGAGCAAAATAATATTTTTACGGCGAAGAATTTTTTTTGAATCCAGAGCGAAGTGAGGGATTCTTTAGTATATAGAATCCTGAACGTAGCGAGGGATTCAAAGTACGTCGCCCGAGCCAAAAATACATTTTGCGCCCGAGTGGTACACTCTACTTTTCATCACGTCTATGAGAAAACAAAAAGCGCCTCATCTTAATATATATAAACCTCGTGTCACAATGTTTGTCCTCAATGGACTACTAAACCACTTAACCGATTATAATAAAATTCGCACACCATGTGCAGTTCGATCCAACTTGAGAGATAGGATAGTTTAAATCTCAAATTACAGTCGCAATTTTAATTTATTTAGCCATAGCAACGCGTGGCCGGGTCAGCTAGTATTTTACTATAATATTATTATTTAATAAAACGTAAGAGAAAACAACTAAATAGAAATTACATGGTATAACAAATGAAAACTTATACTTACATTCTTTTCATTCATTTTCTTGGCGCTGAACACTATTATTACAAATACTTCCAAATTCAAAAAGTGCGCGGCAAAGATCATTCCGTTACACTATTTTGTTCCAAATTCAAAAAGTGCGCGGCAAAGATAATTCCGTCGCACTTATAAAGTTCCTTATAGAAAGCACCTCCTTTGGGCGCACTTAAAGGCGAACCAAGTAGTCCTTTTCGAATAGATGTGATGAAAAAAGAATTGGTTGTCTGTAAATTCTGTTTACGGGCCGTATTTAATTTTACGTGATAACGTTACAATATGTGTTAAAAGCCGAACGCTTGTGCCGCTCTATCGCTTGTTCCGCACTTTCGCTTGCACGCTCAGCTCAGGCGGAACGTCACAATGAGGCATTTTTTCTCGTGTGTACAGCGTTCATCGATTCATAAGACGTTATCACGTCAAAAAATAACTAAGCAACGCTTCTTAATAGTTTTTCACAAGCTAGCCTATTTATTGTTTATTTTATATTATGTATTACCCGCGAGAGTTTCAGAAAAGCTCAAGAATTTTTTATCATACTAATTTTCGAGTGGGCGAAACTGTCTAGTCTGGGGGAGAGAACCTCTTCATGCCTAGCACAGCTCTCTCTGGTATCCTGTTTAATATTAACACGAATTCTAATGTGACTTGGCGTGGACATTTGAATAAAGTACAAGTACGTGAATGTTGGACGCTCAAAGTAGCCTCAAGCTCTGAACAGCTATACACTGCTATACCAACAGGTTTTTATTTTGCAATGTACAGACTTTTATAGGTTTTTGCAAGGTGTTGTTGTGCAAAAAAAATCTTCGTAGTTATGGAAATGTATTTTTTTCGCGAATTCGCAATTGATCCCATAGTAAAAGTTATTTATAATGATGAACAGATTTCTATTTCTCAATGTCCCTGCACTTTACCAAGTAATAGTATCTATTGTAAGCTTAGCACATAATTAATAATTATAAGTTTGGCACATAATCAATATTGTAACTTGAGCCCGTAATAAATATTGTTAGTTTAGCACATATTTATAGTTTTCAACTAATGTTTGATTTTAACCGAATTCCAAAAAGAAGGAGGTTTTATGTTCGTCTGTATGTAGTTTTTTGTGTATGTTCATCGACCTTTTCACCTCTTAAGAACCAAAAAATATTTTTTAGTTCGAAAGGATATTTTCCCTACGTGACCCCATTTAAATTTTATCGAAATCGGTTGAGCTGTTTTTGAAAAGTCAACAATAATTAAAAATATGTATACCACCAATTCGAGCGAGCTATTTGAATTTTGGGCACGATAGAAGTCGGTATGCTACTTTTTTTGCGAAAAATAATAACTAAGATACGATGTTTTTATGTTTCTGAACGCGTTATGTGTATGGCACCAGAGTCAAACAACAACAGAAGTAACATTTTCAAACAACCGTCGCTAAGAGCAAGAAAACAATTTTGTTTTCTTTCACTTGAAGCTAAACGAAACCTGACGGTTATGTAAGTTAGAAGAGGTATTCAGAAGGTCTTAAAAGTTTTCAAGAACACGTATCATAAAAGTAATTGCCTATTCAAAGTGAGCAAAAATAGGTACCTACATAATGTTTTTTGTTTTTTTTGTACAATGACTCTTGTGATTTGCTGTCATCTACAGAAACCTGTTCCATAAATAGCCGACTTAGGCTAAAAACTCACAAAGCTGTTTTCACTCGCGGCATTTTATTATCAAAATACACCATCATCAGTGTTTGATAGCTCACTGATACAATGGGCCTATTAAATAAACTCAAAGCAGCCTAACAAGCTATGAAGATGACCATGCTCGGAGTCTCTCTGCGACATCGAATCAGAAATGAGAAGATTCGTAAAAGAACTAAAGTAAATGACATAAGTCATCAGATTGGATATTTGAAATGGCAGTGGACAGGGCAGATGACACAGAAGATTGATAGGGTCTAAAAGTCATCGAGTGGAGACTACGTAGCTGAAAGTAAGACGTCCTTACATGAGGTGGACTGACGTCACTGATCGCAGAATTAAGCCGAATGCAAGCCGTTTCCAACTGGTCATTACCCACGAAGGGTGATTGGGCCTTATCCACCACACTGGCCCTGTGTGGGTTGGTGGATTCATATATACCATCGAATTTTTTAAGGACATATGCAGATTGCCTCACGATTTTTTCCTTCACCGAAAAGCCAGTGGTGTGAAATTCCGTACATAAATTCCAAAAAACTCTTTGGTACGAGACCGGGATTTGAACCCACGACCTCACGATGGTAAGGCGGGTGTCACTACCTCTAGGCCACCACTGCTATGTCACAAACAATTGGGCAATCGAGGTCTAAATCCAGCCAATATACATCCTATTGCTAATGGACGGATAGAAAGAACCCACTGTTGCGTATAGGTTTCACTTTGTTTTTGCCTTTTACCCTTGCCCCGGCTTGCTAATTACGTCCATTTGTAACGATCTGGTCGCTTGATGTCGACAACCCATCTTGCTCATCGGTCGACCTGGATTGAGGTGGCCCAGATTAGGATCCAGTGGCCTCCCGAGCTCGGTACTTACACATAATTAAATGTCTGCCTTGAAAGCTAAAAATAACATAAGTTAAAATGTAATCAAATTATTTACGGCTGTGCGTAAGTTGTTCCTGGTTTTTATTAGCGTTTTGTGGTATTTTATCTTCGACTTGGAGAATACCTGGGCGACTAGACTGGAACGTTATTATTTTTTTTGAACAATATATAAAATCATATATAAAATCATACTAAAACATTATCACGTACAATGTTGCCAAAACCTGTCTTGGCTATAGCTCGCACTTTCAAAAGGTTATCAGATCTCATGTATAGCCAAGCTTTGAACTCTACACCTTAGCTTGGTAAAAATATGATTATGTTATGTGAACTTTGCGTTTTGCATGGCTTGTTCTGACGAAACACTACCGTGCCCCCAGATTGGACAGCAGTTACACAAGGTTATTCAGATCTGGTGTACTAACTGGAAAAGGTTTCAGAATAAAGGGAGGAAAAGATTATTTTTTTACAATGGGCCAACCTGAAATTCGAAAAAAAAAGCAGAGGGGCGATTTTGTTAACCGATCCCGTTACTAGAACCTCTCTCGTTTTTTTGACAGTTTTGAGCTGTCAGACCTGTCAGGAAAACAAGAGAGGTTCGAGAACGTATCACTTCAGTAAAGAGATCGTTTAACAGAATTGTCCCGCTATTTTGTACAAAAATAAATCTTTGAATAGACAAAATGTATAAAACAGCTGATTTTTTCTTGAATTTCGACTTAGCCTCATAGTAAAAGTTGTTTATAATGATGGTCTTCCCTTGGTAGAGAATCACTCCCTTTTGCGTAGTACAGGGTAAACAGAGCCTTGTACATTTCACAAAGCGCTTTTTCACTCATAGTACACACACAACGAGTGAGGTGAGGTGAGTGAGGTGGGTGAAGGTGAAAACCCCTCCGTGTGTTTTGAGCCTTAGAATAACGCGGATTTAAATTGCCTTTCAAACATTCAATGCCTCGAATGTGGCTCGTCGCGGTGACTGCAGTTAGCGTGCCTTTATGAAAAAGCTTATTGCTAATATTTAATTAGAAATTCAATTATTGGAATTTAAATGAATTTTAACTAAAGAAATTATTATTCAAAACTTGAAAAGAGTTGCGGATGCAATATAGATTAACATAAAATATGATAGAATTATAAATTGGAATACGGATACAATTATCTCAAATCATAATGTTCAACTGCCTCGGTGGCTCAGTGGTCAATGACCCTAACTTCTGGTTCAATGAGGCGTGGGTTCGATTCCTACTATTTCCCACCCAGGGCAAGTATTTATGTGATGAATATAGGTGTTTGCCTGGATGATATTTAGTTACTATCTATTTAAGTATGTATTTAAAAATATGTATATGTAGTATATCAGTCTCTGGCAGCCACAGCACAAGCTTTGCTTGGTTTGGGGTCAGAGACCGTGTATAGATGTCCCCTAATATGTATTTAGGTATTTATATTTATTTATCATTTGTTTCATTGATCGATAGAATATGAACATCAAGGAATCGAAATCAAGAGTGTGATCGCATGTGGCTTTTATATCGGATTGCACGTGGTTTAAATGTGGGCTGTAGATTTAATCTGGTCTTCGCTTTACGAATATATAGGTAATTATATAAACACAAAAAAAATATATTATAGTGTAGATTGTATTCTACATGTTTGTTGTTGTCACTAGCTTAAATTTTTATTTGTCACGTTATTTGTATTTACATCTAGTGTGAGTCATTCATTAGATAAGGCATTCATTTATCTATACAACAATGAAAATTACATTTTTTAATGTTTTCATGTGATAATTATCTAATGTGTATCTAGTCCAGTTTTTTTACTCATAATGATAGCCTGATGTCTCTGCTAAGTAAAAAAAAATATTGTGCAAAAACATCAAACTTATTAACCCTTAAGTCACCTTGCATCGATAAATGGAAAATAAACTTTAGTTAAATTTTTCTCAGAAATGGTTAACTTTTGCATGAGGGTTTATGGGGTCAAATTTGTGGAATAGGTTCAATAACCAGTAACGCTGTATATTTACGTTTCAGCAAACAATTTACTCTCTTTAATTAGCATGTTATTTTCAAAATGTATGTCGATTTATAATTATAAAAGACTTACTGTGATGACGTTGACACATTATCATTTTCAACCTCTCAGGTCTCCAGACCAAACAATATTTGTATGCAAGAACAGATAATAAGCGAGTGCGGTGCAGCCTGCAAGCAGCATGATAAGCATACAGGCGCAGGCTAACATAATGCCGTCCACTAGCTAAAAAGCGGTTAAAAACTATAAGTTAATTGATATAATTTGTCGTAAATATAGGAGAAGACGCTGGTTCACGTAGCACAGCCCCTGCTAGTTTGAGAACCAGAGGTTTCATTATTTTTCATGTATCCTATTTTATGTCAATATTTATAGACTTTTCATTGATTGGTTGATATATTACAAGCGCCAAATTCAAAATCAATGAAGCGCTCATAGCGTAGTTTGACAAACGTAGGCTTTGTCAGCAATCACTAAAGTTAAGCAACGTTCGAAACGGTCAATCTCCGGATGAATGACTGCGGGTGGTATTTTTCAACTTGCGCTAATGTGGCTCGTGTGATACATTACATTGTAAGTGCCGGTTGTTTTAACCGTTTCACTATGTTATAGGTCTTTAAGCGACTAAAAACTCTGACACCAGTGCTAGCTACCCAGTTTATATCAACTTAATTTTACTTCAAATTAACTGTTAAGTTATGGCCAAACAACTCGTTCACCACACTTGGTACAACTTGAGTTATGGACAATGAGCCGGAGTATTTTACAACTTTTTTTAACATACATTTTCATGGAAAAATATTGAAATTGTAAAGTACTTGATACCGAAGAGACAATTATTTATAAATTTGTTAGCACTTTCTCACTAAAAATTTAAGTATATTTTGATAATAATAATAAGTATACATATATTTGTAAAGAAAAATCAAAAACTATATGATATTAAGAATCAGAAAACATATGTAAATTGATCGAGAATATATTTATTTTTAGTATCCCTATGTCAAAGGTAAAAATCCTCTAAATTATTAACAATAACATTTTTCTGATTCCATACAGAAAATGATGGTAAATATAATTTTAGGTACCTACAGAGTGGCATATTTACAGAATGGCAAGGCACCATTATTATTTTATGTTATATTTATTTCTAACGAAATGTCAGATAGCGGCTTTTTAGCTAGCAGACAGCGGCATAATAAGCAGACACGGCACTTGGCCGAAATGGCGGCCACCCTCGGAATATGTATGAGTTGTCTGAGGGGAAAGATGGCGAAATTCGGCACATGCTTGCTCAACTAACTTATGAAATTTATACTACTTCATAAACTAAGGTAAGGTCTCAACAGATAAGCTTACATACTTTTCAAGAAAGCACGCGAGACGCCTTCACGTAGCAAAAAACAAAATGTATATTTACCAAACATAAAAAGCGCTCATGACGCAGTTTGACGGATGTGTTTGTCACCGATCACCGAAATTAAGCAACGTTCGGTACGGTCAGTTTTCGAATGGGTGACCGCGGGTGGCAGTTACAACTGAGCGCTACCGTAGCTTGGACGACCCGTTAAATTGTAGGTCCCGGTGGTTATAATCGTTTAGTCTTGTCAGAGCATTTCAGGCGGCTTAAAAACTCTGACACCAGGGATAGCCACCCAGCCTATACGAATTTACTTACCGAACATATATACATAGCAGAATGCAATATTTTGTAATGTCATACGAATAAGGGATTTATTGTACACTGTTATAGTGTCATTTGGAACCGAGCTGCCAACTGCAACTGTCGACAGCAGGTGCAGCGATTGATACAAACTAGTAGTGCAGCTAGGGACAAAATAAATGAAATCAACCACAGCTGCGTTACTAGTTCTAGCGCTGTACGTGATGTAGGCAGTTGCAGTTGGCAGCTCGGTTTCATATAGCACCTTAAGTTATAACTACGTTATTATTAACATACGCGTAGTTGTGACTTTACATGTAGAATCGTGAATTTAGACGTAGAGTTTTGTGAGACGTTAGTTCTCCACTAGATCGAGATAAAATGACACATCACGCGAGATCTGTGGGTAAGGCATATGGCCAGAAGAACGAATGAGCGATGAGCACGTAATGTTTCTCGAACGGAAAATTTAGCGTAGAACGTTTCCCAATCATATGACTAGGTTATGCTCAACATTACACACAATAAATGTAAGCCGCTTTCAACCTTTAAATGGTCTATGTTGAACAGTAGTTAATAAAGTGTGGCTTACTGGACCTTTATTAATGATTTGCTGGCTCTATATTGAGTAGAAAAGAAACTGTATAAGAAACAGCTATTCCGTCGAAAAGTTTATGGAACGCTAAGAAACTTTTTGCAATATTACAAAAAATTGGATGCATTTAGAAAATAACCAAAAATTTTATGAGCTTTTGCTCACTTAAATCGTTCCAAGAAAATCGGACCATAAAGACTCTAAAATTAGTAAAGACAAAAATCAATGACTACTTAAAAATAATATAAATAAATACCTACTTAAAATAAAGACAAAGTAATGAAGAAAAAGCTTGTCATCGATTATTATGCCAAAGCTTTTAGGACGGACACAATTATCATTAAAGAAAAGTGCTCATAAAAGAAGATACAAGTACTCTCCTACACGCATGTATTTTATCTTCTCATAAAATAAAGCCTCATACATAACTATAGAAACAAAATATAAAAATCTCATCTCACCGCATTTGTAATCGGATTCCTCTGAAACGGCTCCATCGATTTTTATGAATGTTTTTGTGTATATTTGGTAGGTTTGAGACTAGGTCATAGACTATTTTACCACTACGTCTAGGTAATAGAAATAATTTATAGGACAAAACAACATTTACCAGGTCATCGTGTATATTAAAAAAAATACGCCTCATACTAATATTAAAGTCTTCTTTATGTTGCCTTTAGAGTAAGTAAGGGGTCGTTCACCCCTGAAAATAGCCTCGATTTTGGTCCTGAATAAGTGAAACCTGAGTCCAGGTGACAAATGGGCCTGACCTGGGGGAATTGCCTTAATCGGCGCTTTTAGGATTCCATTCTTCTTTTATTAATATCGCTGGAGATTACGAATAGAATAAATTATCAGATTCGATAAATTCGACGACTTTTGGTCAAAATCAAAAAGTGAAGTAAAAGTAATAATTTAAAAAGTTAAATAAAAGTATGTCCTGCAGCATTAGGCTTGCAGCATTATGTAGGTTATAGTCAATTAATGCTAATACTTAGTAATGTTTACTCTATTGTTAATTTAAAATTTGGTTCATTGACTTTTACTGCTACAATCATGCTGTGTACGTTAATAATTATTAAGGGATATTTTCCAGATCTGTACGTTTGCTGTACAAAATTTAGCTCATAATTAATTTTATTTATTTAATTTAGCTTATAAGTAATTGAATGTCTCTTGTTTTGTGTACTTTTATAATATTAAATAATAAAATAGAAATAATATTTAGACACTGTTGTTATTTTTGAGAAAACGTTCTAGTTCTGAACAAAACATAAGTTTAGTATTATGTTAAAGTCTAGCCCATGTTTGAATTACCAACTTGCTTGGTGCTTAGCCATATTGTAGTCTAAAATGAAACTTGCAGACGAAGGTAATGCTTACACACACAGAGCCAGATCAAGAGATCTGTCTATCTCAGTTTAAAAAGTATTTGTCCAGTGTTTCTTGTCTAGACTAGTTTTACAACTCAGATGGTGATCGCAAGATAGTTTTTTTTTATAACCAACCGATTTCAAGTAATAGAGCGCGTCATATGAACTACAAATCCATTGAAATCGCGTAACAGATACACAAAAAACATAGAGCCGAATTAAATAAGTAACCTTATTTTTATGGAAAGAGGTTGGAAATAGGTGCTAATATCCCAAATCAAAGCTTGCTCATATAAGTCAGGGTTCAGAAGAAAGGCCCTCTAATCCGTAAACCCGATGTACTTATAGGAACACAATTTGGTCGGGTCGAGAGCAAACAGTGTTAGCTTTACCTAATAACGACCGACATGAAACGGACTCTGAGAACCCACACAATGCTCCCTCCATCACGTACTAATATGAATAAGCGATGTCCGTCGCGGCCTATACTATTAACAAGTTAAAGTAAATGACAGTAAATAGGTCATATAGAAAAACTACCTAGAATAGAGATATCAAATATACAATAAACAATAATGAATTTGAATAGCAAGTGAAAGACGATGCAAATTGATTTCAGTCGATCATAGTGGAAATTCATAAGTGAGGCATTTGTCTAGCAATAGAGTCTACAGCTGACGGGTGGACAGACAGACATAGCAATCGGCTGTATAAAAATGTCAACAATGACGCCTGACTTGTGACTGTAACGACAATTGTTTACGATAGCAGTAAGGGTCAACACCTAACTAAATAATTAATAAATCCATAGAGAAGCATGGAAGTGCGTCCAGCCAAAGTTGAACAACGCAACACTCGTGTGTGATACTAGCTGTTTTGAGGTACTTTTGACTCCTTCACAACTCTTAAACTATTCAACCTATGGGGCACATTTATCAAATACCATTTTCTGTAAATGGTGTTTAATACAAACAAACTTGACAAACAAAATAATCCACTGAGTACAGAGATATAGTTAAAATACTTTGTGAACAGTTTCCAAGAAATCCGTCAGTAATATCTGCTGAATTCATAAAATTCTTCCAAGAAAAACCAGGAACAAGCAAGCTTAGCGCGGATAACATTAGCCGGCAGCCTACGCCGCACTGTGATCTTAAAATTTTATTTTTTAGACCATGTTATGCAACGTTAATGTTGTGTGTGCAAATATGTTTATTTTTCAATTGTGGTTGTAAATAAAGAGTTTTGTCTGTCTGTCTGTTACAGCACTAATTTTTGTTTTATTTTTTATTTTTACCGAATTTCAAATAGGACGAGGTACTATGTTCGTCTGTATGTATTTTTTTATTTATGTTCACCGATATTTTTGCCAATTGTGAACCTTAATTTATAAAAAAAAGCTTTGATATTTTGAAAGGATATGATACTCCCGAAACATAAACTTTTATTATTTTATACGTAATAAAACATGGGCTTACTCTTACGAGAGTGCCGCATTTCCCAATCGATTTAAACTTCAATCAGTATTGTGCCAGCATTTATACTCCTGGATTACTACTTACTTAATGGTTTGCGTGAAATTTTGGGACAATTTGAGCGATTTGAACTAAATGTCTCAGAGCTAAAGTTGTAGAATTGTGCTACATCATAATTTAATATAATGAAACGAAATTTCGAAGCAGTGACTTAGTCACAATCTGAGATGCAATAATCCACTGAAAAACATGAAAAGAAAACTTGAGAGCTAATTTATTACGTACAGTACGCAGCAATTTCGATTTACTAATATACAGGAAATTATTTTTGGTATTTTTTTCAGTTTCTGATCTTTGTTGCCTCAACAAACCTTAATTAAACTTAATTTAAAAGAATGAATAATGACGTTAATTACATGTATTTTTGTACTACCAAAAAATGCCACTGCCTATGTCCATGTTAGTCGATTTTTCGCCCAATGTGCGCGGCTGTTCTGTCGCCCGTGTTTCCATTAAGGCGGGCGGCTAACAAGAGCTTAACCACGGCGTCACCCGCCCGCGCCCGCCAGCGCCCGCCCGCCCTGGCTATACATTATTCAACACTCGGATCTGAATAAGGCTCCAGCTAGTCGAGCTTCACTACTCTCTACATAGTTTTTGTGTCACGAATCTATGTACGTGTAACGCAATAAACTAAATCTGCACTGTACTGTACCAGCCTTTTAAGTAGTCCACTATAAGACATAGGCCTACCCACGGAGATGAATTGGGCTATCACCACGACGCTGGTCCAATGCGGATTGGTGGATTTACATAAGCCATCGAATTTCTTCTACGGACGAAAATATCTAGGTTGCCTCGCGATATTTTCTTTCACCAAAAAGCCAGTATGAAATTCCGTACCTAAATTCCAAGTAATTCATTGGTCCAGGAGCAGAATTTGAACCCACGACTTTATGATTGTAAGGTGTCATTGCCACTAGATCATCACGGATTCTGAATCTAAACTCTTATAAGTGTCTAATCGAGAATAGGTACGTAACGGAAAACGTAGCTTTAAAAACAAGTATATTATATTTCGGCTTGATTCAAAGAGAGCAAAGAGGCATCAAACAGTAACCAATGATAAGGCCCTGAAGAGAACTAACTCAGTAAAGAAAAATCACCAGAATTGCCTAGTTGACAAGACAAACGCATCAACTACGCCATGGCGGCCGATCGACACTATGTGTTCTATCTACATGCCAATGGACGTCCTATGGCTAATGGATGTTAGATCAGTCTCGTCAGTAAATGCGTTTAAAACTACGTACCTAATACAAAACGCTCACAAAGCAACACCAAAATCATAACGAAAAGATGAATTACCAAATTACCCCAACATGGTTGACAAAGCCACCAAACTTGGGGTAATTACGACCGTCTGGCCTCCGCATGAAGTACGCGAGCAAAAACAACCCTAATGAAGCTTCTCACTGCGAGAAACGAGCATTTTTCTTACGCGTAGAGCGTAAATCACGAGAAGCATACTTCGTGAAATGTCCGACGTTTATGCACTGTTTATGCAGAACCGGCGACGGGAATAAAGGGGAAAAAATTTGATTAAATTCCCTGTTTCTTGCGTCTTTGTTTAAAGAATAAAGTAATCATGTCTCATGGTTTGTTTTGCATAGTACGTAGATGTTAAGATGAAAATATATATTAAATACACTATATTTCAAAACGATTATAAATAAAAGTAGAATAATATAGGTACAAGTAGAATTCAAAAATGAGTACTAAAGTGTGACGTTCCGACTGAGCCGAGTGTACAAGCAAGAGTCATGCTCGGTGTTGCAGCTCATTGGAATGTGTTAGATATAGCACGACGTAACTAGACGTGAGTTGGATGTTTTACGTGATAGATAGCGCATACCTCATAGATATGGTTTAGTATATAAGCTGTTGTTATTCTTTAATAAATGACTCATTACACATCGAGAAAGAGACTCGAGTATCGTATTGTCTCCCATCACCACATGGCAAATTGGTGACCCCGAGTGCAGTATCAGTGGGGGCCCCACTGCCATACCGGCAAAGTGGTGACCCCCGACCCGAGTGAATACGAAATGTAGTGAACACGCAAGAAGATTTGGGAGTTGACGATAAACACGCTGGATGACGTCATACCTATACCCCACGTCACCATCGACCATCGACACCTGGCCAACGACAAGAAACTTATGGAAGCTTTGATTGACTTCGAGAATTTGAAGAAATTTTGTGGACAGCTCAACTTTGCAAGACAGAGAAATGGCAAATACGCATAATTCAGCAAGAAAGATGACCGTTTAGCCATGTCAGAGGCCTTCAGGCGGCCTAAAAACTCTGACACCAGGGCTAGCCACCCGGCCTATACGAACTTACTTACTTTAGCAAGAAAGATGTACCTACAGACAACAGCACAAATCACATGGTTGACGAGAAGAAGCACTTTGTCACGCTATTTTTGAAGTTATGAGTGAACGTCAATTCCAGGGTTCTGTAGCTGAAATGAAACGCGAATAACCCTTGGTACTTTGTTTACGAGTGAATTGATGAAATTGAATCAGCAGTCGCCAGCAGCCGAATATAGGACCACATGAACTTGAGATGCCAATGCTGCCGCCGGAAATTCAGGTTGGATCTGCAAGTATTTTTTCGAAGTTGGCACCACCGTACGAGGACAAATCGAAGGTGGCGGAAAATTGCGTAGTACTGGAGGATTTGCCCAGACTCGTTTCCATTGCCAAACGACTGGTCAGTGATATATGGAGAAAATGTGATAATGGGAAATATGGCTGAAGCTGCGAGCGCAAGAAGATATTTGAAATGTTCTGAGATTACGGAAAAAGTGTGTTGTGACAACATTGTTTTAGTCTTTTGTGCAAACTCAGGATAAAATCAGTGAAAACTGTAATATAGGAACGTGAAATTAGATGGAAATTGTGTAACGCCAAAATATTGAAGTCCAAGTCCATAGATAAAGTGATAGTATTTATGTGTGAATTGTGTAAAGTATTTTTTTTAACTATAGGCATGTAATTTATATCGTTATATTTAGATTGGTTACAAACTGTATTTTAGTAGGTAATTAGATCACTAATAGATAGTATGTATTTGCTTAGTTAGAGCTTTATCATCACCTTTCGAGTAGCGTCATACTGCGAATCGATTTACGTGATCAAAGGAATTCAGGCGATTTGAAGAATAATGTGTAACTATGCGGAATTTTTATAATGTTGATCAGTAAATGTAGAGCCTAACGAGCTGACTAAGCCAGTAGGTTCAGTTTTAGCTGATGCAAGCAAAATATAAACTGCAAATGTAATCAAACAGACGTAAGCAAGGTCGCTGCAACATGATTAATAGGATTTTTGTTAATTTTGGTTCGACTATTTTTAGGTAATAATTGTTTGTGAATATATATTACATTTTTTTTTCCAAGGGGGAAGTACTGTTCAGTGTTGCCATATCTGAAACCTCGAAATCTGAATCGCTAAGTCTGAAAATCTGTATTATATCTGTATACGACGAAAAAGCTAAAATCTGTATAAAATCTGTATTAATTAAACTTTTTATAAAGTAGTAGACAAGTGAAAAACATATTTATTGTTGATACATACTTTTATTCATTTTATTAATCATATTTTTACTAACATTTAGCTTGAAACATGGCTCGTTTTATAATAATTGTTTGGTCAAGAGTAATCCTTCCATAGTGTCTGTACCTAAATGGTTGCGAGTTTTCGTTTTCATCAAATTAATTGAAGAAAATATTCTTTCTACTGTTGCACTGGAGTGGGGTAGGCATAATAAGGCTGAAACTATCTCTTTGAGAGTCGTATAATGTAATTTTCCATCACAGTCTTGTGCGCGAAATACTTCTTGCCAAAAAAACTTCAGGATCTTCTTCCTTAGTAGCAAGTATAGTATCGTTCATTTTCAAATGTCGCCACTCGTTATCTAATGTTTGTAAATGTTCTTGTTGAATTACATTAGGAAAACTATGTGCAATGTGACTCAATGATTGTATACTGCGACGTTTAATGATAGTCGGATTAAGGAATTCCAGGCTTCTTGTAATCGGACTTCCGAAATCGAAACGTGTCTTCATTTGCTTGGCTCCTTCTATATAGGATTCAAGATCGTAATTTGAAAAGTTTTATGTCATTAGGACTCAAATTGGAAGAAGATAAAGATGAGGCAACATTAACGCCCAAATAAATTTCTTCGATTGGTTTATAGTGTCGAGGGTTGTCATGTTGTACGTTCTGGAGTTCAGTTCTCATCAGATATGCACTGTCCAAGTAGCAGTCCAAAAAAGTTTTATAAGTATTGCCCAAGTTTTCATGTAACTTGTGTATTTGCGGCTTTTCTGACTGCATTATTTTATTCAGTTTGGTAAAAAAATCCAATGCAAATTCCAGAAATTGCAAATATATTTTGTTGTATGGATTATTGAGCATTTGTAAAATTGATTCCGCTGAATTCAATCGATCACTGAAAGCTGCCTCAGTAAAATATAATTTTAATGCTTCGTATTGCTCTAAAACACGCATTACAGCAGCACGCAGTGAGAGCCATCTAGTTTGGCACGGGTGCAACATTTTGTGTGGCTTTAACGAAAGAAACTCTTGAAATTGTTTCATAACACCCGTGCGTTTTGGACTCGTACTTACTGAATTAGTTAAAAACATCTCTCACCAGGCCTTCAGGTTCACGCGGGAGCTTTGTGCAGGCATACGACGCACATAACACAAACTAATGGCAAATGCATTTCAAAACATAGAGATTGGGTATATCTATTAGTAATCTACTTGCCACCGAATTGTGCTGACCCATCATTGCATTTGCTCCGTCTGCGGCAAAACCAACCATATTATTTTTGTAGGGAATGCCATTATCGTTGAATAACTTCACAAGATGTTCATAAAGTTTTTCACCGGTAGCATCTTGTACGGGTACCAATCCAAGAAGCGCATCTCTTATTTCTCCGTTCTTGTAATATCTTACAACGACAGCTAAAAGTTTCACACATCCTCTATCTGTACTTTCATCTATTAATAGGGAGAATTTGCTGGTTTTTAGATCAGCTACCAGTTGTTCTTTTTCTGAAGCGCCTGTTACAGATTTTATTATAGCTGTGGTTTTTGTTCGACTACAAGAAATTTCCTTTGCTATTGTGGAATCTTTGCATACAGCTTTTACCAACTGGGGGAGGTGTTCCATAACATTCATGGAGAGGTTGTGTTCAGCAACAAAAGACGCCAATAGTATTTCACCTCTTTTAACATCGTCAATAATATTGGATTTCATAAAAAAATCGGTGACTGGTTTTTGTGTTGCACTTGTACCAGGAACTGATGCTTGGTGTTTGGTAGTTTTCATGTGGCGCGCAAGATCGTTTTTACCACCTCCTCCGATAGCAAGGTCGGTTAAACAATATTTACAGTATGCGTAATCTTGACCCTTTTGACTCCTTTTTAACCATGGCGAGAAATAACTTTCCTCCAACCAACTTTGATTAAAACTTTGCGAGTTCCGTTTCTTTTTAGCTAACATTATAGTGGATTTACGAGATATGAAAATCTAGACAAGATGTCTGGATAATGAATTATATAAATTATGAGTGATGATAACCCAACAAAACTAAATAGACGAACATACAATAGGTATTCTTCCGCGCAATCCATCTTCCGAAATTGGTCGAGTAATATTCTAATACACGTTTCGGTAAACCCCCGTTAACAACACTCAGCTATCATTGGGTTGCCATAGCAAAAGTAATTTTAGCATCCAGTTTAGGGGACAAATAAATATTTAGGACCAAAATGTATTAAAGTTCGAACCATTTACTTATATTATTTTTTGTATTCACAATTTCACACATGAAAATTTGAATTTAAAAAATCTGTATAAACCTAAAGTGAAATCTGGCATCTGTATCAGAAGCCAAAAATCTGTACCAATACAGATAAATCTGTATATATGGCAACACTGGTACTGTTGCAGCTCGATGGAATGTTTCAGATATAGCACGGTTAACCAGACGTGAGTTAGATGTTTTACGTGATAGATAGCGCATACCTCATAGATATGATTTAGTATATAAGCTGTTGTTATTATTTAATAAATGACACATTACACATTGAGAGAGAGAGACTCGAGTATCTTATTGTCTTCCATCCGCCACCTGGCAAACTCGGCTTAAGCGTTCGTTTTGTTTCAGTTGTTGATTCAACAATGTTTTCTTATGACATTGTTACATAAAATTATCGTCCGTAAACTGAGTTTACAGAGAACATTTTTAGGGTTCCGTACCTCAAAAGGAAAAAACGGAACCCTTATAGGATCACTTTGTTGTCCGTCTGTCCATCTGTCCGTCTGTGTGTATGTCAAGACTCATTATCTCGGGAACGCGTAAAGATGTCGAGTTGAAATTTAAATTATATACGTAAACTTATAAATTCTTGCAGTTGTGTAAAAGAAAAGCTTCTCAGTTACCGTGTAAAAAAGTTAGAGCTGTTTATGTCGTAAAAAAACGCATATTTCAACGCTCATCAAAACCTACAGGGTATTTCCCGTTGACATAAAACTATGAAATTTGGCAAAAAGCTTTGCCTCAGAATACACATATACGAGTAGGATTAAATCTGAAAACTGTGCATTTTTAACTATATCACAAAAAATAGGGCCTCAAATTTCACAAAAAATTGGTTCAAAATTCTGTCTAAACTGAAAATATGTTCAAATATAAATTTATGTGTAAATGTATAATTGTATAAATATAAAACATCAAACTTAATAGCAATCAAATCAAATAGGTTATAAAATAAATTCTTAAGGCAACAGTTTAAATCTCAGTATTTACTCATATCTAAACTAGATGGCGTTAGCGTCAAGTTAGCCCGCGGTATTAACTTTTTCCGTCGATGTACGAGGTGTCAATGTGTTCCAGAGATGTTGTTTTATTGCAAACATAAATAAATCCATTTCCTGACTCGAACCAATTCTAAGTGAGTCATTTTAAAGAACTTAATTTGCAATGATGAAATAGGTTTATAATTATTTTAACAACGTGTTTGTACGGAACCCTCGATGTGCCCGGTTTTTTTTTAATATAACTTTCGACTTAATATAACTTTTTTTATTTTAAATAGGTACGTCCTCGTTTCAGCACCATTTTGTCTGATGGTAAGCGATGCGCGACGAAGTTATTGAAGTAAAGCACGTGAAGCAATAACTTTGAAATTACCATAATCATTTATTTCATAATTTTTGATATCGTGTTATGTTATAAAATTATCGGATACTATATCAGATTTCTCGTGGCTATTAATTTATTACATGATTGTATGTATCTAATGTCTAAAGATATAATTAGACGTGTGAATTGTCGTTTTACCAATAAATGACTTATGCCTTACAGGTGTTTTATACATAATAAACCTTCCTCTTAATCACTCTATCCTTTTAAAAAACCACATTAAAATCCGTTGCGGAGTTTTAAAGATATAAATAAGCATACATAGGGATAGACAGACAGCGGTAATTGACTTTGTTTAAACTAAATAGTGATAATAATTTTATTAATTATGTCGACGTACCAGTTCAAATATAACGTAATGTCTACTTGGTTATACATTTCTCAACTTGAACACAGAGCAAAGTATCCTGGCAGCTAACGTGCGGGTAACGCTGTAGAGTCGTGTGTATCATGTTATTATACGTGGAATGAAATTAGACCCGCGGCTGGCGGCGGGCCCGAGCCGGGATAACACGGTTTGCACGAACACTAAACCAATTAATATTACACCTAGTTACCATAACACTGTGGTGAAATGGACACGTCGAGCCCTGTATCACTAAGGGGTTCGTTTCGACAAGTAGAAATTATGTTAATCAAGCCCCGATGCAAAAACGACGAGGTGCTATAATTTTGACGTGTTTCTGTGTGTGTATAGCTGTAGAATTATAGTTCCTGAACTTATGAACCGATTTTGATTTAGATTTTTTGTTTCAAAGGTTAATTAGTCGGGCGTATTCTTAGGTAGTTTTGATGAAAATTGATCATCCGAAATGACGGATAACATTTTTTTGTGCAATATTGTTTTGTTTGTGTTTGTCCGTGGCACCGTAGCTCTAAAACGAGTGAACCAATTTGAATGCGGTTTCTTTTGCAAGTCTGCGACCGGCGATGCCCGAGCCGGGATAACACGGTTTGCTCGGAAACACTAAACCAATTAATATTACACCTAGTTACCATAACACTGCGGTGAATTGGACGCGTTGAGCCCTGTATCACTAAGGGTTGGTTTGATAAGTGTTATAATGAAGATGAGATGAAGAGATCCGTAGAAGAACCAAAGTTACCGACGTCACCCTGCTGATAGGCAAGTTAAAATGCCAGGGCACATGGCACAGAGGATTGATGACCGATTAGATCGAAAAGTTCTCGAGTGGAGAGCACGTACCGGCAAGCGCAGCGTAGTACGCTACCCACGAAGTAGACAAATGACCTCATCAAGCTCGCATTCGCACTCTTGCTTCACAAACTGTACACCTTAGTTAATATATGTGGCTTGGCCGTTTCGTTACTACAAGAACTATTTTTATAACCGAGAAGGTAATTAACAGTTAATAAATTTACACCTTACGCTAATATGAAAGTAGCGAAACAGCCAAGCCGCATATATTGACTAAGTTGTAAAGTTTGTGAAGTAAGGGCTTGTAGAGTTAAGTCCTGCAGAGTTAGAAGGTTGGCTCTATGTGAGGTCTGATGACTTTTTGACTTAGTGCAAACTGTAGTCTCTAAATGAAAATGTCTAAATGAAAATGTATTTGTTGAATTATTATTTTTTTTTAAGTTTTTTTGGTACTCATTTGCGACCAAATAAACGAATTGTATAAGGTCTAATGAATAAAGTCATTCGCGTCACGTATAGAGTGGGCAGTGTCCAGTTTTAGGGTACCATTAGGGCTGCCGAGTGGAAAGAGATTGGTTGCCGCCTGGTTTATTGGAGAAGTTGAAACGCGGGTGAGTACGGAGAGGTCGAGTAGCTAGGTATGCAGTACCACGACCACATACCTAGCTACTCGAATATTAGAATAAATAAATATAAATAACTTCATATACGTAGTACTCACTAAGATTGCCTGTATCGGGTGTGACGTGGAATAAATCTAAAGACGACTTATATTCTGACCGAGAATAGACATTTAAATTCATCACCCAAACATCATCCTGCATCATCTGGGGCCTGATTCTCTATTGACAAAACGTAACGTAACGCGATAAGTATTTTTTTATTTCCGTAAATTTCGTTTGGAGAAATCCTACTAATATCATAAACGTGAAAGTTTGTGAGGATGGATGGATGGATGTTTGTTACTCTTTCACGCAAAAACTACTGAACGGATTGAGATTAGACTTAGCAATAATATAGCTTATATATTAGAATAACACATACACAGGCTATAAATTATAATGATATATTACGTATGCGGGCGAAACCTCGGGTAAATACTAGTTATTTATAAATGTAAAATTACGTTACAATAATTTGTAAACCGAGTATAAGTTATGTTATTTGAAAAATGAAGATTTCTCACACAAATTTCTTAAAAAAATCTTAAAAACAAAGACCACGTTAGAGCGCGTTATATGTTTGTTTCCAAACAGAATCACCCACCTGGTCGGCAGTGGTCGGGAATCAAGCACTGGACCCTTCCAACGAAAGCCAACTGCGCAATGAGAGTCTGACGACCCTCACATAAATGAAGAATGTTTTGGATTGAAGGTTTCTTACGTGATTTATGACATAAAATCTACGATTTCTTAAATAATTAAAACCAAACAATCGAAAAACCCGTCTCTAAAATCAGTGATCGATCAAAAACAATAGCGCTTGTGTTATAATATGAAATATAAAATAATATTATATTTTATAATTGTTACATTAAAAAACTCTGAAAAATTATGATATCTTCTTAATTATGATACCTACATATGTTTTTTATATCACTTTACGATAATAAGTTTTTTTTTTTCAGAAACAGTACTATCCCGAGCATATCAAAACGTAACATCAAATGAGTAACGCGACAAATGTCTATCATACGCCAACCCTAGATACGAGTAGAATCGGATTTTAATAATATTGCTGTAGTGGCTGTACGTGACGTGACGTGGGCTGCCTCGGTGACACGCCGTAAATTCGGGAGACAGACAGGCCTTGCCCTTTAGCAAGGTAATGGTAACTAACAGTATTATGACTCGGCCCTGTCCTTGAATACCTACAGCCCCACGTGGTCACGCAGAAAGTATCACGCGCTAGGGCTACCCGCCTGGTAGGTAAATCGCACGATCACTGATACAAACCCACACGTTCGTTCGTCACTGCGGTGCGCCCCTGCGACCGTTGTGTAAAGAGTGTACCGAACTCCGAGACGCGTAGGCATGATTCGTGTTCCGTCCGTTTGTATGAAGACGGAATATTGTTAGATACCATTACCGTTCCTTTAGACAGCGTTGCCAATACCCAAATCCCATGTCCCTAATTCCCCAAAAGCCAAAGTCAAATTCCCCAAATTAGGGACAAAAAAATTAATATCTCTATTTCCCGAAAATTCCACAATTATAGTTTTTATAACTGAATCAGGTAATTGTAAGCTTATTTTAGTTATTTCCCAACGCGGAGTGTGGCTCACCAAATTCACCACGCCAATTCGCAATCCTAGTGCAGGTTGGTCCCAGCGCAGAACCTGACATCACTAAAAGTACTTACCTACATACAGTTCTAGCGGAGGTCCCAGCGCTTACTATAAATGTTTTTCTTTTCATTGGGGTCTTTGTTTTTTCATTGAATTTTTGGTTTATTTCATATGTCCCGCATTCTCCTCACATAAAATCAATCCCTTTACCAATGCCCAATGAAAGTAGAAATCTTCACAATTTGGGGAATTTCCCACAAATCGGCAACCGTGCCTGCGGAGTGAGGCTGTGTTATCTCGGACGGCCATCCGTCATGGTGCCACGAGATGAGACGCTTCTTGTGTTAATACTCAGCCAAATGATAAACACGATTTGAGCGTTATTATCTAACCGACCCTGACACGTAAAGAAATCTCATATTCTCGTACGTTCCATCGTATCATCTCCTAAAGGACAGAACTGGCTTGGATGCTTTTCTTAAAGTTATTTAAATATAATATAAATTATTAACACGTTCACTGTCCCAGTACATAGTTACGAACTGTATTCATATGTCCACTTACAATCTCGCCCTAGCTTGAATAAACTGGCCAAATTTTACGGAGACTCTTTTAAAAATTTTGGTAGTCAAGTTACGTAACCATACGTCCATGAGACTCTATTTGTTCTTTTTCATACGTCCAATCAAATAAAAATAATCAAGTTTACCTTTAAATTGTGACTCCCACTAGAGTCGTGGACGTATGACATGATACTGATGTGACTCCTTTTGGAGTCATTGGACAGTGAACGTGTTAATTAATGTTGTTAGTTACCTATATTTCAACAAAACATGGGTGGTTTAAACGATAACTTCTTATAAACTGCCGGCTAGCTGTACGCACAAAAAAGTATCACGTTCCGCCAGAGCCGAGCGTGTAAGCGAGAGCGAGGAACAAGCGATAGAGAGGCACGCACTAAGCGTTCAGCTCGTTTAAGTTGTCGATTCAACAATGTTTCCTTATGACGTTGATAAGTAAAATCATCGTCCTTAAATCGTCTTTACAGTCAACCATTTTTTAGGGTTCCGTACTGAGTCAAACGGAAATAACGGAACCCTTATAGGATCACTTTGTTGTCCGTCTGTCCGTCTATGTGTATGTCATGACTCTTTATCTCGGGAACGCGTATAGATATCGAGTTGAAATTTAAACTGTATACGTATATCTATGGTCTCTTGCAGTTGTGTAAATGAAAAACTTCTCAGTTATCGTTAAAAAAAGTTAGAGCCGTTTATGTCGTAAAAAACCGCATATTTCGACACTAACAAAAATCAACACCTACAGGGTACTTCCCGTTGACATAGAACTATGAAATTTGGCGAGAAGCATTGTCTTAGTGTACACATATAGGAATAAATCTGAAAATTGTACATTTTCATCACAATAAAATAGGGCCTCAAAAGTCACAAAATATGGGTTCAAAATTCAAAGTGAGTGAATCGTATCATCATAAGGTATAATTTAAAAGAACTTCTTAGAACATGCTAAAAAAGGTTTTTAATTATTTTAACAATGTGTAATTTTCGATGTATGTTAAGAAAAGTGAAAAAAAAAATACTTTTTTGGCGATGTATATAGTACCTATAGAGATTTTAACAGCTTGCTTCCCAATTTTGTGAAATTTTCTGGATTTGTACGGAACCCTCGATGTGCGAGCCTGTCTCGCACTTGTCCGGCTATTTTATTTTAATTGGACAGTCAATGTAACAAAACTTCGGTAGTTTTATTTTATTTATTTTATATGTCCACGTGATTCAGTTCTTAAAGAATTTGCTATAAGAATTGTGACAGCATTGAGGAGAATGAAAATAATGGAGTGTGCCAAGGAATAGATACATAAACTTGTTTGTGCAAAATCATATAGAATTTATCCAATACCCAAATGTAAGCGAGTGGAATAAAGCCTGAGATAACATTATTCACCGAATTATCCGACGGCATTGTCGATACTAGAAGCACTCTACGAAAATGATTGTAAGTGTTCCCATCTGTCTGAAGGCCGAGGCAATACATCTAGGCAATTTACCTTACTTACGATACAATATGAATAGAAAACTTAAACGAACTTGGCAGTTTTGGCAGTTCTTTTTCACGATGAGAAAGTAATTTCGTTTGTTGTTTTTATTAGTAGTAGAATAACAGAAAAACAGACTAGATTGTGCCAGTTCCCGGAGACTACAATCCGAAATAAAGAAATGAAAGCTAGATCTATATTAGTTTGAAGAGCTTTTTCACACTACGTTGCTAGTAGGCGATTCAGGTCTTGGCTTGATCGCAAATTAAAGGCATTTTCTTTTTTTCAAACATTTTTTTTTTGCCTGATTAGGCAGTCCTACTCAGGGAAGTATTTATGTAACGAACATAGGTGTTTGCTCTGTGTCTGGGTGTTATTTATTTACTATCTCTAAAAGTATGTCTTTAAAAATATGTATATACATATAGTATATGTATCAGTCTCTGGCAGCCATATCACAAGCTTTGCTAAGTTCGGGGTCAGAGGCCGTGTGTAAGATGTCCCCAAATATTAATTATTTTTTTATTTATTTACATCTTACACACGATCTCTGACCCCAAACTACATACACTTATTTTTAAATACATATTTATATAGATAGATATATACTATCTGTATAAGTATGTATTTAGAAATAAGTGTAACTAACATAAATATTTGCCCTGGGTGGGGATCAAACCCACGCCTCTTCGATCCAAAAGTTAGGGTCCATAACCACTGAGCCACCAAGGCAGTTAAATGTAAATTACATCCTCCATCGTCGGCCATACGAATGTTTTGAAAGAATTTGCACAACATCTTTGGAGGGTCTAAAACCTTTAGGCACATTTTCGTAGCACGGCGTTAATGTAATGTAGCATTAGTACTATCTCTATGTACCATCGTATGAAGTACACCTTAGCACAATCTCTTCTGACGGGCTGTCAAAATATTGTTTTTTAATATCTAGAAGCAAGTCTTTTGATATCAGTTATTATTTCGCTTGATTTACTGTCGAGTATTTCATCGAGCGCGAATCAAAAGGCGACGCGCGCAGATACGGCGTAGGTGTACACATAAACAAGGTAATTGTGAGCAAATACGCGACAAATAAGATTGCTTTCAATACGCAACCGATCAAATACTCGATAACATGAAACGGCTTATAAGAATTTATCATATTTTTTTTTCTTTTAACATTGGTATTGGTGTTAAATGGCGCGTGATGGCGTCACTTGTAAGCGATTATTCCAGTCTGCTTGTGTACTTTATTCTCGATTTACTATTGATTTTTTTACATTTAATGTTTTGATTAATAATTATATTTTTTACAATTAAAAATATGCCGTATTTTTGTTTTCAAATACGGCATATCGAAATCATGTTTATTTAACACCCACTTGTATTTACAGTAGATATCGCTAACGCTTTATGATCCAATTATACTAATGGTAGCCGAGCTAGTTGACTTGACTTTAGTGAGAGAGGCTCATTATCACAAATAAAAGAGACTAGGGACTTTTTATCTTATTCTTACGTTTAGGGTAGGATTTGTTTGACTAAGTCACGGTAATGATATCATTCGTTTTCTATGACGTTAAGCAGATATACGGTCTGGAGTGTCGCATGCTTTCTTAAGCAATACCTTCAGCAGTTACATGTCACGTGGCTTAATAATTAGTGTTATGTTTAAACCAAGCAACTGTTTACTAATATTAAATATTCGTTGAAAAACGCAGCTAATATTTTAAACAAAAAGCTAATTTTATGTCAAATTAGTCAGATACCTACCTATAGAATTTGATTGGTTGAAACGTTAAACAACAAAGTGCAGTAAAGTTTTCTGATGACACTGTTATAATGGCTAGTGGCAATACCCATCAAGAAGCTGCAGAAAAGGTACAGTTGGCGGTAAACAAAGTCTACGAATGAACCAAGAGATGGAAAATTAAATTGAATGAAGCAAAGTCAATCCATATACCTAGACTTTAGTTACAAGCAACACCAGTATTATCCAATTTTTATCAACTATACAATAATTCTATATGAGAAGCCGCGGTAGTCAAGAGGTAGTTACACCCGCCTTACAATCGTGAGGTCGTGGGTTCGAATCCCCGGTCCCGTACCAATGAGTTCTTTGGAATTTATGTACGGAATTTCACATCACAGGCTTTTTGCTGAAGGAAAACATCGTGAGGCAACCTGCATACGTCCGTAGAAGAAATTCGATGGCGTATGTGAATCCACCAACCCGCACTGGGCCCGCGTGGTAGATATGGCCCAATCACCCTTCGTAGGTAGGCCTACGTCCTGCAGTGGACTACTAAAAAGGCTGGTACAGTACAGTGTATGAGAATAACCGTAATACAGTCAAATATCTAGGAATGACTCTCGACGCAAAGCTTCGCTGGAAGGCACACGTCAAGAAAAAGAGAGAAGAACTAAACCTTCGGTACAACAAGATGTAGGTATTGGCTGCTTGGGAAACAATCCCCATTGTCAATACAGAACAAACTATTACTGTACAAACATGTCCTTATGCCAGTGAGGACTTATGGTATACAGCTATGGAGCTGTGCCGCCTAAAGTATCATCCTTATCATACAGAGATTCCAAAATAACGTACTAAGGGACATCATAAATGCACCTTGGTATGTAAGAAATGATGATCTTCATCGGGACCTTAAAGTGGAATCCGTAAAAAGTACAATACAAAAATATGCAGAAGCCATGTGAATGTTGAGGCAATCCAGCTCCTCGACCAAACGGACACCGTGCCGCGTATAAAGAACACAATAACGTAGTGTCTTCGCCTTAATAGATACAATAAGAAAAGTGTTGATGTACACATTCTTATTTTATTATACCTAGCAACACATTCTTATTTTATTATATAGGTATTTAAGTTAGATTTAAATTACTTACTAGCCCACAGCTAGATAGTATTTTTTAAGAAATGCTCGTCAGCGTTTCTTAAACAAAAAAAAACTGAAAAGCGCGAGTCAGGCTCGCACACCGAGGGTTACGTGCAAATCCAGAAAATTTCACAAAATTGGGAAGTAAATTGTTAAAATCTCTATACTATAAGCAACGATATTTTTTTTTACTTTTCTCGTCATAGATTGAAAATTAACCATTGACAAAATAATTAAAAACCCGTTTTAGTATGTACTAATGAAGCTCTTTTTACCTTACATGATACGATTTACTCACTTTAAATTTTCAACTCATATTGTGTGAATCTAGGCCCTATTTGTTTTGTGATACAAATAAAAATGTTCGGTTTTCAGATTTATTCTTGTATGTGTACTCTGAGACGATGCTTCTGGCCAAATTTCACAGTTATATGTCAACGGGAAGTACCCTGTAAGTTTTGGTTTTTGTGAGTGACGCAATATTTTTTACGACATAAACGGCTTTAACTTTTTTATGCGATAACTGAGAAGTTTTTCTTTCACACAACTGCAAGAGACTATAAATATACGTATACAGTTTAAATTTCAACTCGATATCTTGACGCGTTCCCGAGATAAAGAGTCTTGACGGACACACAGACAGACAGACGGACAACAAAGTGATCCTATAAGGGTTCCGTTTTTTTCCTTTTGAGGTACGGAACCCTAAAAAAAAAAAGTTTTCCCTCAAGTGCTCTACGCTCTACGTTTCTTTAAAAGTAACCATCGTACACTAACCAAGTATTCCAATATCGTATAACATTATTTCAATTCTATCTTTGTCTGAGTAACTCAATAAGCCAGTATACTGCTGTCTCGGCGGGCCAATGCAATCCAATTGTATCTACTTTGAAACGCCAGAATCAGCGAGGCGATTACGGTTTGCAATCGCTGTTTCAATCACTGAAAATCCTTCTATAGATCCATCTATTCACATAGGAATAAATCAGATACGTTTTTGGGCACAAATGGCATCACATAATACATACACAAATCAAATAGTTTTTTTTTGAACACGGATATATTAAAAAAGCTCTATCAGAAACGAACAAACGGGATTTAAAGTCATTTCATTAAAACTTAGTGCGCGTGCGCCAGTCAACGGGAGCGCGCGTATTCCCTGACGAAGAAGTACTAATTACTCTGAAACCGGTCGGGTTCTCAGCGGCCCGGCCGCGATAATATACGTCAGTAAAACCGGTATTTTCTTTAGTATTTGGGATTTAAAGTATTCACGTTTTATCGTTATATTATTCTCGCGTCATTTTGTTATTACCTACTATACCAACAAGTCCAATGATGGAATATAAACACGCTCAAATGCTTCTCTGATAAAGAAGTTACGTAAAATTCATATTATTAAGACAATATTTCATCATGATCGGTACATATTGTTATGTTAAGCCGGGTACAGACTGGTGTAACGTCATCTAACACGCAATGAAAGAATTCGCCTTTCGCTTTGTCGTAATGTAGCATGCAATGTAACAGGATTCCTATAGTGTGACGCCTTGAGCGCACGAACTGTGCACACAACAAGCACAAGCACAACATTTCAACACTTCAAGCCGTGTACGCACGCACGAACACGAACATAGTGAACACAAACATCAAACATGAACATTTGGTTTGTACGTATGGACAGCATATTCGAACACGAACGCGAACATATTTCGAATCAAGTTCGCGCACATCAATCGTGAATTTTTATCTCAATAGCCGCCGCCCTTTGGAAGTGGTCGATTTTGATGTATCGGCAAGTTTTTTTTAGTGTTTGCAGTGATTACTAGATATTGTTTAATGCGGATCCTATATGGTTTAGTTATGTACAAAGAACGGAATCAAAATACATTACTCTTAGTTTTGTTACGTAATATTTATTAAAGCTATTTGAACACCGTCCAATCCGTCCATACAGAACATACAAATAGGATCGCCACAAACATAACGAACAAAATTATGTAGTCGCACACACGTGCGAACCAAATTGTTGCGTATCATGCAACGCTACAAATTTGTTCGTCCGTGCGTACACGGCTTCACGCCGCAATCCGCCATTTGTCGATTTCTTCGCCGAACACAAAGGAA
Organism: Hypomecis punctinalis; assembly: GCA_949316475.1. Taxonomy (NCBI): domain Eukaryota; kingdom Metazoa; phylum Arthropoda; class Insecta; order Lepidoptera; family Geometridae; genus Hypomecis; species Hypomecis punctinalis. The sequence continues at coordinate 371,295 of OX438807.1, forward strand.
CGCGCAGTGAGCTCGGAGCGCCAGTGTGCACGGTTTGTGTGGATTTGTATGATCACTATATTCGTCGCATACATGTCGGGTACAGATGTGAATAGAAACATGCGCGGTTCGTGCGCACACTTACGAAATGTGTTTGTCTACTGGTGTCGGAGCCTTAAGTGGTGACATATATGGCAAATTTTTAAAAACTTCTACTGTGGGATCTGAAAACTCGAAAAAAGAAACAGCTTTTCTATACTTTTTGTCGAAAGTCTGTAAAAAATCGTATGGAACAGCAGTTTTTTTAACGTTTTCAGAGTTTGTCCCATAGTAAAAGTTGTTCAAAATTTGCCAGAGACGTCACCGCTTAAGGCTCCGACACAGGTAGACAAACACATTGCATAATTATGCGTTTCTGTGGTGTGGCAGCTCACGAAAGAATAATCCGATTTTTCAATTCTTTTTCGAATGCTGAACTCTCCGGAAATTTTCTTAGACATATTTTATCAAAATTGGCGAATCCATTACAAAGCTGTCATCCATTCTGTTAGTTGCGTTAGGACTCTCATTGTGTTGTGTTTTGAATTTTTTTTATTTTAAGCCGGGTCCAGACCAGTGTAACGTGTAATGTAACATTACGAGTAATTTAGCGTCTACAGTGTGGGCGGCACACGAACTCAAAGCGAATTGTGTACGCGAAACTATTTCAAAACCTGTTTCCACTCAGTTGCTATGAACATGCCGAATAGGAAGGTCGTGATAGCTGGTGCGGCTTTTATTTTAATGTATTTACTAACTAAAGACCGAAAACGTTGGACGCGTCGGTGGTGAAAAACTAAATTGTATAACAGAAGATCTTCTTTACTCGTGGAACTAAAATCTCAGCATGTAAGTGGTCAATATAAAAACTTTTGTTTCAAATTTTTTTTAAGGTATACGGGTTTTTTGGATCCCAAATAACAGGCTTTTCTTGATACAAACTAATAAGTTCAAGCGATTGTTCGTCACTCCACATCATGAACGCACAAACGACACAACCGTCACGAACGCCGTCCAAACGAGCACTGCGAGCGCCTTTGTGTTCGCGCGAAAAACCAGCAGCCGATGGATCAACACCGAGCGCCACGCGAGCGTTACATGTAATGCTCGTAGTGACGTACACACGTAGAATTTGTGTTACATTACACGGTAAATTACATTACACGTTACACTCGTCTGGACCCGGCTTTAGATGTGATTTTTGTAAAAGTTCAAAGCTATTCTGACATAATGCATGTTCATTTAATTATTTTGTCAAGATATAAAAGTCTTTGCATTCCACAATAAGGCCTTGAACGTTCGTAAGTCTTTTATTCTGAATTTCGCCGGAAACTGTAATAGCTGACGTTGGCTCGAACTAGTTTGAACCAGTGCCCTCGGACCGGATTGACTTGAGCGGAACTTGAATCGCGTTTAGAACTTCTCGACCGGATGCGATCGTCCCAACTAGCTCCCGAGCGGTGGTCGATAGGAGATAACCATTTGGACTCTGGCCAGGAAATTGCTTCGCTGAGTTGTCCGCGATGCATTTATGGCTATGGCTGACTTGGATCAAATTTTAACACTAGTAAATAAGTTAGTATAGGCGGGTGCTAGCCCTTGTGTCAGAGTAAATAAAGTCGCCTGAAAGCCTCTGACATGACTAAACGGTTGAAAACAACCGGGGCCTACAATTTATCGTGTCTACCAAGCTACGGTAGCGCTCGGTTTTAAATACCACCCGCAGCCACCCATCTAAAGACTGACCATCTGTACCACAAAAGATTTAAACACGCTTTAATCACTCTTTTACCATGCAATTTGTACTGTTAAACACTGTCTAAGGCATGCGAAAAACTTTTGTGGTAAGACGGTGACCGTGCTCAACGCTGCTTAATTTCAACGATCGCTAACAAACGTCTAGTCTAACTACGCTATGAGCGCTACGTTATTGTAACACTAAATTGTCGAAGATAGTGCTATGTCCTGGACAGTTGGACACTACAAAACTAGGATTGGTAAAAAATGAGCCTAAAATAGCCCAAACTCAATTCTAAAAGATAATCTTCGATAACGTGTGATTTGGAGCATATAGAATAATTATAATCTTATTTCAGCTGTCTGGTTATTATATAATTTTAAAAAGGGGACTATTTTGTTTATTGATGTTGGTAGAAGAATTAATTTGGCAATGGTTACGTAGAATTCAATGTTATCTATATTTTGTAAGTAGTAAAATTATAAATATGTGACAATCAATGCAGTTTGACGAAACCGCTGACCCACCCCAGAAAATGAACATTACGCTTAGATAACTTACGCTTGCACCTAGACTTTATTTTGCAATACCCTCCCTGTTACGTTTTATTAAATTGTCATCTATTTTAATTGAGTTTGGAAATTATTTATTGTCATCAAATAGTAAAATATCGTTTAAAAATATGTACAAAAGTGTTAATTAATACGTGAATAGAAAAACATTCACGTTACCACATGTTCGGACCAAATATGGTCAACATTCATCGTTATATCGTTTGTGCTCTTTTTATAATATCATAGATTTGTACAGTGATTCTGTGACTTCCTGAGACACTTAATATCTGCTTTAATTTTTTTTTTGTTTCAGTTATGTATTAGGTAATGTACTTTCTGTTATGCATGTTGTGTTCACAACTAGAAGGATAATATATACTTTGTGTAAGTTTACAATTTAAAGTAAGTAAAGTAAGTAAGTTCGTATAGGCCGGGTGGCTAGCCCTGGTGTCAGAGTTTTTAGGCCGCCTGAAGGCCTCTGACATGGCTAAACGGTTAAAACAACCGGGACCTACAATTTAACGTGTCATCCGAGCCACGGTAGCGCTCAGTTGGAAAATGCCACCCGCGGTCACCCATCCAAATACTGACCGTGCGGAACGTTGCTTAATTTCGGTGATCGCTGACAATCACCTAGTCAAACTACGCTACGAGCGCTAGTTATATTTTAGCATAAGTTTTAGCATATTGTGAAATAGTGGATCGTCGCGCGGCCCAGCGCGACAACGAAGGCGTGTGATAAAATAATAGACACATAAAAGAACTCAAATGAAGAGATAAATACGAAAATTATACTCTTAAATGACATAACTAATTAATCACTAAATAAATTTCAAATTATGGAAATAAGTTGTTCGATTGAAACGCCACCCAGATGGCGCTAGTCTTGCAAACTTGTCAAGCTACGACTCGCTTCCGCGAGTACCTTCTTATAACAAAATAATAAATAGCGGATATTGAAAAGCACAAAGGGGCGTGGACAGAAAAAGTGGTGGGAAGCAGTGGGCTCCTCGTGGCAGAGAGACGACGGGTCCTTCTTCTTCTCGAGTCGGCGCTGGCGTACGGAGGTGCATTAGTGAGGAAAGTTCAATCAAACATTCAGCCAGATTGGCATACCTACTTAGCGAAGACGTTCAAGTGTTAAAAGTATTTCGGTTTGGTGCCTTATTCCAAAGCTAAGTATCTTTCGTAATACGAACGTATTTATAGTGTTAGGGTCTGTGTCCCCCAAAAATTGTTAGATCAACGTACTCCTATTTGATTGTTGTAAATTGTAATTAATTTAGTACTTACCTTCAGATCCAACTGTTTTACAAAAAAATATATTGCAAATAATAATGTTTGACTTTGTGATTGTTGGCTTTTATTTAATTAGGACTCCACTGCAGTGACTACCTGACCAGGTGGCATTTGAGGTTATGTATGACATTTGCTGTTCATGTTAGCTTAGCCTTATCTTATTCATGCTTTATTCTGTGTAGGTATAGGTTATTTATTGCTTGATTAGGAGAGCTGTAGACACCACGTGGCGAGGTATGCCCCGCGAAAGTAGCTGCTTCTACGCATTTCACAACTAATTATTATTAACCTTCTACTATTCTTTCTTGGGCTTATTCCCTTACTTAGAAGTATTATTGGGTAGTCATAGGGTAGTTATTAGGAAATGATTAGCAACGTGGTAGTTGGTATCGACGGATTTCCATCCATCCGTCCATCAGACGTAGGACGTCCACTGCTGGACATAGGCCTCCCATATCAGACATTTACTATACCTGGATAACTTGGGCTGATAAGTAGATATTTTGGAGTGTAGAGAGCTTAGGTATTAATAGTAAACTTTAATAAGCGGTATTCCTAATCTGTGGTATTACAATATATCCAGTTTAGTGAATCTTAATAAAAAGAAAAATAGCCGAAATACATGTCTATTGTCATCGCTTCGCCTAGCTCGATGTCCTGCCCAAACTCTGCTTTGTGTTCGGTTAGGTTCACAGTTGCTTTGTTCCGAACTTTACTTGCTGTTCTTCGTCAGGTTTCCGTGTTTCGAACTCAATCTTCGAGTTAAGCGCCGAGTTGTCTGCAACTCTGATCATATTTGGGTAGTATATCTATAATTTGGTACGTGATGATGGGCCACGGTGATTGAAGAAACGAGTATTAAACATTATGAAATATGTTTGTCGTAGCTTAAGACAAATAAAAAGCAATGTATATCTGAATCAAAATCATCTTAGTACAATAATCCTAAAAAAAAAAACATAATAATTATTTCATCCATAAGACGTCCATTGCAACGAGTGGAGACCTCGTACCGAAAAATGCTTCATAGAAAATGCACCCACAAAAATGACTAACAACATTGTATCATTAACACCTTCACTGCGTATCGGGCCTATATCGGCCCGCCGCGGTAATTCACGCTGGTGTGGACGAAGAAAACTATGTCCCTCCCGCTGGTGCGGAACGATTATCTCAGGTGTTTGTAGGAGTTTGACAGAGACAAAATTTCAGCTTGTGGTTAAAACTGTAGGTATTCGCCATCATAACATTACGGCAGGCCCTTTAGGCCCGAAACGCACCTACGGTGAACTAAGTTTACTCGCGGTATGTACTTTCCCTTGTTTATTTCTCATTTCCTGTTTGGCACATCCCGGGGCGAATCAAACATAAGGATTCAGGGGTTCAAGATCATTCTAACGGTACAAAAAATCATGTATATGTCTTGTTTTCGCAAAGTTATAGATTTTTAAACTACCTTAGTGCCGGCGGGCCGGAGAAGGCCCGGCTCGGCTTCTCTTTGTAGTCCTTAAATTTTTTTTAGTAATTGTTTTATTAATTTGTTGTAAAAATCTGATTCACGGAAAATGTAAAATTGTAAATCACATACTACTATAGATATGTAAATAGATCTGATTGGTTGCGACTCGCGTCATGTCATGGTCAGGGTGCGTCACTGTCAACTTTCATCTAATGTCAGTTGACATGTCGCATCGGGTTTTGGCGTGGCGCGAACATCATATTTTCTAAAATGGATATTATGTTTTATTTTTAATTATGTTTGCACGCTGTTGCTCCAACAATAGCCTTATTGTTTTTTTAATATTCGCATGAGACGTCACCTGCCGGTCCTGCCGGAAGACCAGCGCTGGTTGATCCACAACCAGCATATGCTGAGGTGGGACCGGGTTGTGACAAAAATAAAGTTAAGTAATTAAGTAGGATAGCATTGTAAAATAATTAAGAGTAATTGCTTATGATGTTTATTTTGTTTTGTTTTGCTGTGTTGTTTGCTTTGTATTTAATTTTATTTTTGTCTTAATAAAGAACTGTCTATTGTCTGTTTATTGTCAGATGAAGGTTTATGATTTTATGTGACGCAATGAGGGTGTTAAGATAGCAATTTTACGCTGGATGCTAGCCGTTTCCAACTCAAAGTTATAAGAGATTTATAAAGAACCTTAGTAAATCAATTAATCAAACAATGCTACATTAAATGATTCATTGAATGATGATCATGATAACGTGTACTTTTTTTCATGCACAATGGGCTATATTTGGCCACCAGTCTAATGGAAAGCAAAAGGTGACGTCCACAAGTGGTATATTATTCCGAGTAAAATTGAACTAAGATGATATATACATCATTTGAAAACTTCATATAGGGGCTTTTCAAAAATATTTGATTTAGATTATTTTATCCATCCATTTTTTTTAAATGTGAAAAATAAATTGTATGGAAAATAATAATACAGTTTTGTATTTTTTCTAGTTTAGCAATAATAAAGTGCTTCTATCGTTATTTTACTTGCATTCGTAGCTGATTCTTCCATATTCATCTCTTAATTTGCTAAAATATAAAAATTATAACCTACCAGTGTGACCACAACAATGTGACAAAAACACTTAAAAACTGTCTTATTGGTAAAAATACTTCTATTTAACAATTTGGAGGTTACTTAATCAGGGTTGCTAGATATAAAAATACCTATTGAGCCAAATATATTTATTTATCCTAATAGATTCAAAATTAATTTTAAAAACGGAGGGCTTTTTTTCGGTTTTAACCGATGTAATAGACTCAGAAAAAAATAAACTTTCTTGAAATGTAACGAGTGTTGTGGTTAGAATTTTTGATTACTATTATACCAACCTCCATACATTTTGTGGACATGTCCTTTTAGCCCAAAATGAAATATGTAGAAATAAAAGATGCCTATTCACTCATGCCTAAAATATATTCAGATTACAGTCAATATACCTTCCACAGATCTTCAATAAGATCATTTGTAAACCACCTCCATGAAAAAATGTTCGTAAAAGCTAATTTCGCTCGCGCGAATAAAAATTAATTGTACGAAGGTATAGCTCATCGTTCCGTTTCAGGTTTAATTCTGCCTGATCCGATGTGATCGATTGTCCGTCCGTCCGTTCGTCCTATTTAACTATCGTGCCGGCTCCGTCACGAATGTGTCCGGAGCTCCGATGGTATGGAAAATATTGGCCATTCACAGATAGAGGGGAAAATTCTGGATGTAAAGCTCGGCGCTCACTAGGCAAGTTAAGTCTGGTACTGTGTCAATGAACTCGATTCTACTAATACATAATTATTTTTTGCAAAAAATGGCATCAATACTCGCCCCCATTGTCATCTCAGCTTTCCAACACGCTGGGCTATGTCGGTAGTTTTCATTTTTCTATGGATCTTTTAGGTCAGTAATTAATAGATGATGATGATGACCCCAAGGCTATGTTTATTATTAAAGGGGCGACGGGGTGAGCACTAAGCTTATCTTAAAATATCCGGCTTCCACGAATACATCCGGGGTTGCGAAATGTAATATATATTTATGTTGATTGTGGAAGATTACTGGCATGGAATTGGTTCTGTTAATTTGCACGAGCAGCTTGCTAAATAAATTGATATTTACTGATGCACGCAGAATCAAATGTTTGTGTTGTTTGATTGGTTGCGATAACTAGAATTTGTAATTTAGTTTCATGTGTTATGTGTGGTTTACAACTAAGCTAAAAATAGTAATACAACAAATAATGAATCAATTAAGCGCATTTATATATACACTCGTGATAGGTACATTCTGCTCGTTACTTTTTTAGGTGTACTATTTTTAAAAGGTGTAGTTTTGAAACCTCGCAACGGAGGTAAGTGTACTTATAGCTATGAACTCCTCTTACTAGACTACCAACTTTAAAATAGCATAATATAAAAATCTGCTCTTCCATACAATTGATGAGTGACTTTTAGTTTTTAAGACGTATGAAGTATCCTTTTAGCAATATTATCAATATCTGGAATGGTTCGTAGTAGCAATGAAATGCAATGAAAATAAAAACATCTATAACCCACTAGGTCATAAAGAGTCATATCGCTCTCGTATTACAAATAATCCAATTGTGTAAAAAAAGTAAACCCAGCGAGATATAATTTGAAGCTTTTGGTCAAAGCGACTTGGCGTAACATTTTTTAAAGAGCATTTTCTAAGTCGTGTCTGTTTTATCTTTGACCACGGCGTCGCTTACCTTTGGGCGAGTTGTTGGCCTCACCCGGATTTATTCGCGATAAAAAAGCCACGCTTGGTTGCACGTTAGCTCCATCACCTCGACGACACAACTCTTCATTTTCCGGGAAATGGAAATGCTTTTCCCGTTGATTATTTAGAATCCCGCGGCATCGCGCGTGACAATGAATGGGCTCGCACGGGATTAACGACGTGATCCATTACATCACGCCATAAGCCAATATCACCTGTATGAATTTTTAAAACCGACAGAAAGAGGGGAGGTTCCCGATGAGTGATTATTTACCTGGTATTACCGTTTTAACGGTATCGGTAGGTACGGTAGAGAATTTATTTTTATGATTGTAAAAGAAAGTTGCTAAATAATTGCTTAAAATAACAAATGGTTTAGGAGATATAAAAAAAGAAAATTATTTAAATTCCAGAGCCCGCTAAAACCGTTTGGCATACGCATACTCATCATTATTATTGTTTTATACTAAAGGATCATTACAAAAATCGCAAATAATTATGAGTTGTTATATAAATATAACCACGAAAAATTCGACAAAACGTGTGGAACTGGAACTGGAACGTGGCTTCTTTTCAGTTTAAAATGTTGGTTCCATAGTAAGAGTCGGTAATAAATGTGACGATACATTCCGACTAATGACGATATTTCCTAGCACGCAGCAGCAGATATGTCGTAGAGTTCCATGCAGAACGCTGCAGCACACTATTTGTCGCTAGCTATGAAACACCAACAAAGTCCGGACAATGTTGTAGTCCACTGCTACTACGAGCAGTAGGCTACAGTATTGCCACAAAGTAAGTAAGTACGCCACTATTCATTCAATACAAAGATTCGAAGATGAACTTCCGCAACGTAACACCTTATTCAATAATTAAAAAATTAAATTATTTAGGGGTCCGAGGTTACTCAGTAAACCGATCTTGACAGGGAATCGGCCTAAGTCCCTGTTACCATGGACACACAACCGAATAAAGAATGTTTACCCAATTTGCCACAAATCACATGAAATAAACTATATATCATCCAAGCCACTGGACCAGTTGTGCCAGCGGCCTAGAGCCACGCTCCGTTACTTTAAAAGAAGCTGCGGCCGTATTGTGTACTTGTACTGACGTTCGCTCCTGCTGCGCTACAGTTACTCGCGATACGAGAGCAAGCAGGAGGTAAAGCGAAGCCGAACGTGAGAGCGCTTACACAATAAGGCCCCTGGGCTATCTCGGGTAGATACTGGAGGGGGAAATGTACAAAACACCCCATGCGGAATGTCAGTGTCGGACTTATCGCCCCCACACCGGATATGAATAAAAATACCTTTATGCCTTTATTATTATCGCTATCCACGTCAGCCCGGACACGCCTCCACATTTCCCTCGAAATGAAAATATTTTTCCGCTGATTATTTAGAAATCCCGCGACAACGGAGCACGTCGCGGCAATGGATGGCCCGCCCGGCATTAACGACGTGATCCATTACACCGGGCGGAAGCACACGTGTATCTTATACTACATCATTATTATACAGCCTGCGTTGGCTTCATTTTCAACCACATGTTGTTAAAACAGATGCAAAAATAATTATGATTTTCGCCAAGAATAGCACTGACTTCAGCCGTGTATAGAATACGAACAGTTCCCACGAATTGTTGTGTAAGCCATGTACCTATTTTTTTCACAATAATGTTGATTTTCTAAAAAATGGCTGAGGCGATTCCGATAAAATTTATGTAGAACCACCTCTAAAAAATGTCAATCAAATTACTTATAAAACCTCGTATTATTTACTGAACATAGATCACAAGTGTAATTTAGATGAATATAAGCGCTTCGGCCGTTTAGAAAACCAGGGAAACTTATTTTGTTAACCTCATATTTTTTAATCCGGAATAGGGCATTTATCATCGGTTAAAAAGATATATAAATATGAATTTAAATAAATATGAATATGTGATTGAATATGAATATAACCCTTCGACAGTCAGCCTGTGTTCAGTAAACTAAGAGGTACTAACATACTCACCGGCTCTGACAGCTCGTTTTCTGTCTTCTCGTGCGAATATTTCTTCAAAAGACTGCGGCATCTTCTTTTCGGATTTCCAAGGATACACTTCTGCCTGCAACACGCAATAAAATAAACATTTTCAATAGAAACAATCATTATCGTAAGCCGTGTACCGGCCCACCGCCAGGAAAGTCTACTATTGTCTGCCATGCCGTCAATAACTCTAGCTCAGGGTTACCCAAATTATGGGTCGCGACCCACTGGTGAGTCACAAAATCATATAGGAATCAGTTTTACACTTCCCATTAAAATAACTTTTTTGATGTAGCTAGTTGAAAAGTCTTTAATTCATATTCTTCTTATTATTATTTATATTTTTAACGGATAGATCTAGAAGTGGGTCCTGGGTCTGTAAACTTGTATTAGGTGGGTCGTTTCCCAGACAACTTTGGAAAGTAATGCTCTAGCCGATTAATAAAGCACCTTAACACTTAGTCATAAGCGTCAAAGTAAAACGGTAAGGCAATAATCCAATCGTAAGAACGAACCTATTCGACCATCCACGGCCAATATCCTGCCCCATGGGGTCAAAACGCCGCGAAAATAATGCGGAGATGTCACACAATAAAGACACGTCACTACCCATCCCCCTTTACCCCTCCTTACGTGTCACGTGAACGGAAATTGATGACGAGTGCGTGAATCCTTCCTCTATCTCACTGGAATAAAGGAAAATGGATAGAAAAACTTGCGGCTCGAAAACTAATGACGGCGTTCGATCAACTTTTTGTCAGGAGTGTCTTTAATTGACGTTTTCAAATATATTTAATGTTTTGTTCTAGCATTGCTAAATACAAAGTTTTGGTTTGAAAAAAAAGCAATCACTTTCAGAGATGTATTACTCAATATTTTGAACCACTTTTGTCGTTTCATATAAAGGACTTTTACTGTTGGACATAAGCCTCTCATATTGATCTTAAAAATAAGATAAAAGACAGTTGGAAACGTATTACATTCAGCGTAATCTTTTAACAACTTTACAAAACAAAAACAACTGTAAAAATACAAAAAAAACCGGACAAGTGCGAGTCAGGCTTCCGACACCGAGGGTTCCGTACAAATCCAGTAATTTTTACAAACTTGGGAAGTACCTAAGTTGTTAAAATCTCTATACTATAACCATCGACCAAAAAAGTTTTTTTTTTTCACTTTTGTCGTCATATATCGAAAATTACACATTGTTAAAATAATTCAAAACCTGTTTTAGCATATGCTAATGAAGTTATTTTGTATGATACCTTACATGATACGATTTACCCATATAGCAACTAATTATCTTTTTCGATCGATTTGATTTTCTTTCCGATAGTCTCATCCTAAATGTTTATAAATGATGCGCATATAATCATACCTGTACAAGAATTTGCACTTTGAAAAGCAAAAAAATAAAATTGTAGATACAATGAGTTGAATCTCAGTACAGAGATACGAGTATATTAGTAACTTATATCGTTAGACATAATGCAACCCTAACGTTAAGTGTTACCTACTAGGTCTAGCCAACAAACGATAACGGTTCTAAATAAGAAACTTTGTTTTGTAAAAGTCTAAAACTCTTCAAAGAATAATAAATAAATAAACGTCGAAATTCACATCAGATAATTTCCTTTGATCAATGAAGTGTTTTGTAAAAATAAACTTTGTTTTTAGGGTTCCGTACCTCACAAGGAAAAAACTTATCCCTTACAGGATCACTTTGTTGTCCGTCTGTCCATATGTCAAGACCGTTTATCTCAAGATCGCGTGAAATTAACGAGTTGAAATTTAAACTAAGTACGTATATCAATAGTTTCTTACAGTTGAGAAAAAAATCATACTTACCGTATTCTCAGTTACCGTATAAAAAGCTAGAGCCGTTTATGTCGTAAAAAATTGCATAGTTCGACGCTCACAAAAATCAAAACCTACAGGATACTCTTAGTTGACATAGAACTATGAAATTTGGCAAGAAGCATTGTCTTATAGTACACATATAGGAATGAATCTGACACTGTACATTTATAATTAAATCACAAATAAATAGGGCCCAAATACAAAAAAGTTAGCATATGCTAAAACCGGTTCACAATGTGTAATTTTCGATGTATGGCGAAAAAGTAAATAAAACTTTTTCCAATGATTAATTAATTTATCCTATATAGATTTCAAAATTACAATTTTGTGAAATATAGGATACATACAGGATTGTTACGGAACTCTCGGTGTGCGAGCCTGACTTGCACTTGTCCGATTTTATTTACTATCCTCTATCTATTTTAATTCGCCCCGACGTCCGGCGGTCTACTTCATTTTGCTTTATCGCAGCTGTTAAGACAAACTTTATAATTTCCTTTTTAAAGTTGAAAAGTTCTTATAAACTCAATACAGCGAGACAAAAAGAAAGCGTCCTAGGCCCCAAAGTTAGCACTACGAAGTTGGCAGCGATGCGATGCCTGATCTTAAACTCTCGTAAAGTTGGCACCTCGAGTCTTTGAACCACTTTATTTGAAGCTGGTGAAATTTGAATAACTTAAGTTGAGAGTTTTATTAGTTTTCGTTTTTAAGTTCAAAAGATGTTTGTAATAATATTGATATTATTACAAACATTTTTCGATGATTTTTGTGGCTGTATCGATAATCTTTAAAATATTACAATAGTTTTTGCCAGTGCTTAGTAAAAACTATCCCACAAGAAGTAGCTGACGAAAATTTAGCGTTGTAGACGAGATTAGGACCGAGGCCACAAAAGAAAGTACTACGAAGTCTGAATCGTTCCTACAATCTTCTTACATAGAGTCCAAAGCCCAATAAACCTCCAAAAAACTTGGTGTTCTCTCTGAGGTGAGACGGTATTTCACACCTGAGCAACTGCTTAGTCTTTATAAAGCACAAGTCAGGTCTTGCATGGAATACTGCTCTCACCTTTGGGATGGCTCTGCCAAATATCAACTGGAGGCTCTGGAGTCCATTGAGAGGCAATCCTGGCTGATTGACAACGACACCTTGACTAAGACGCAGCTGCAAAGTCTTGATCATCGTCGCAAGGTAGCGTGTTTGTCGGCCTTTTACCGGATACACTTCGAAGAGTGCGCCCAGGAGTTGCACAATCTGGTCCCCCCTGCCCCTTTCTTCTATCGTACGGCTAGACGGACGCGACCAAAGCGCCACCCTTTTTTGGTGGATATTCCGCGCGTTAGAACCAAGCGTTTCGAATCCTCATTCCTCATTCGAACGGCCGGAATGTGGAACGCTTTGCCTGGGTCTGTCTTCCCGTTAAAGTACAACGTGAGTGTCTTCAAATCCCGAGTAAATAGGTATCTTCTAGGTAAGCGTGCTACACCCTAGACCGTGCATCTGCTTAACATCAGGCAGTGTGTAGTCAAACGCGAACCTATTCGAAATAAAAAAAAAAACACTATTGTTGTACACTGCCTCGTTGTCTGAATCCCAACTTAACTTGATAAGGATAGTTTCACAGCTGCGCACATTTGTCTAGTTGTGTCCAAATGATGTTGGCAATGGCCTAAGCTCGATATATTTTTGCATTTTTTTTTGTAATGACCTTGTACAGTATCAAATTATTTGCTCTATTTGTTTTGGAAAATGATTTTCCTGTTATTTTCTTTCACAACAATCTTCACTTAAAGGAATTTCATATTATCGGATCTCATTATCTTTTGACATTGCTTGTAAAATATGGCGGAGTGATGGCGGCCCTCAACAAAAATCTAATTAGAAAATATGTAATTCCGTTCACATTAATCATGCAATTGCGAATTCAACATTATGAGCCGGAGCGCCAAAAGGAGTATGGCAATTTAGTGTCCTATATTTGTACAAATATGAATGAGGCGATACGAAATTCCAACAAAACACGACTTACTTCGTCACAAAACTGTATCAAAGCTCTATTCTATTAACTTAGTTCATTTAAAACAGCCAGATGTGAAGCAGACAGTTCTATCTTACAGGTTGATACACACATAAACAGGTCGAAACAGTCGGTACGGCAGAATTTTCCGAACGACAAAGCCGACCCAAAACAATTACTTAGTACCTACTACACTTGCGACTGCTTCTGTGGCTCAGTGGCTAGTGAATCTGACTTCTGGATCAAAGAGGCGTGGGTTCGATTCCCACCCAGGGCAAGCATTTTATGTGATGAACATAAGCGTTTGCTCTGTGTCTAGGTATTATTTAGGTAATTTCTATATAAGTATTTAAAATATGTAAGTATATGTAGTATATCAGTCTTTGGCAGCCATATCATAAGCTAGGCTTAGTTTGAGATCAGAAACCGTGTGTAAGATGTCCCCAAATATATTTTTAGGGATCCGTGCCTCAAAAGGAAAAAAAACGGAACCCTTATAGGATCAATTTGTTGTCCGTCTGTCCGTAAGTCAAGACCTTTTATCTCAAGAACGCCCAAAGTTAACGAGTTGAAATTTAAACCATACACGTGGTGGTCTGAAAACTTTCCGACCTAACAGTGATTTAGTTTTTTTATTTATTTTTCTACACAGTCTCCTTGTACTCTACACACTTCTCCCAAACTCGGATTTATTGCGCCGAAACTGCGCTAACAGAGCGTTGGGAATGTTTATTCGAACTCGTTTTTTCGCAAATCCTATTGAGATTCCAACATTACAATTTTATGAAATTTACAGGATTTGTATGGAACCCTCGGTGTGCGAGCCTGATTCGCACATGTCCGGTTTTTTTCTGTTTGGCATAATTCGGTTGGTGCCCATCCGGTAGTTCTTAAGAGCCCCATCGGTACAAATTAGTTTTTATTTGGCCGACCACGCGTCTTTCTCTGTTGCAGCATCGCAGGCCGATCGGCATAAGTTGGCAGTTGCAGAGCTGAAATGATTTTGTACGGCAAGCGTGTAGATTTTTATCTCGAACATCTTCACATATTCGATTTACTTTATTTTATTTTATTTCATAATACACATATTTTTACAGGTTTTACCTAATGAGATAGTGTAGATAACGATTAAATAAACATCTCAAAAACATATTTCCAGGATTTACAGCAATATTATTAATCTCTGCTGTCATATCATAATACGTGTAAATAGGTATTCGTATACATAGAGCTATAATTTTGAATTCGTTCACAGAACAATAAAATAAGTCCGTTTTAACCGCAATTAGGTTCATAGTGTGTTATGCACGCGTCTGTGGCATTTATACCTATTCATAGTTATATTATGGCAAAACCGACCGATGCCGGCCCGCTTGTACATGTAGCAAGCTTTACACTCTCCACCGCTCGGCAGCCTCGGGGGCTCTTTTTGCGGGAAATTGACGCAGAACTGTTACTGCTTCGCTCGTTTGCCGGAATTTACAATGTTTGTTTCCGCAGCTTTGGGAAACGATTCTTGCGCATTCGATATATTCAAGACTGCTTTTTTCGCAAAACAAATTCACGTTTGACCGCGCGTACTGTTAAACAGGATAGAGCACATAAACGTTTACTAGTAGAAAAGCTATGGTATTCCATGTATATGTATGATTTTCCAATAAGACTTGTTTGAAAAATGAGATAAATACTCATAATTAATTATATTATATGTAGTACCTAATATGTTGTGATTGTAAATCGTATTTATTAAAGATTTTTATTTTCTAATTGTTAGCTGCACTATCGCATTAGGTTAAAACTGTAAAGATGTGTATTGTGGAAATAAATGAAATTAAATTTACTAAATAGTTCCACATCCCTGCTCTTGCTTATAAAAATATGCGTCGATTTTCACGACAGTAGTGACTTGAAGTTTTTGTTCGCTTTTAGCGTTTCGGTACATTATTTAATTGTAATCTAATCTGAAACACACAATTTATCTCTAATTGCAACTCATGCGAGTGAAAGAGACCGAGAATATCTCGAGCAATAGAGAACAGCTCCCTTACGCTGAGCAATTTCAGTTTCATTACCTTTAGATGCCGCAGAGTGCGATACAAAAGGTAAAATGGTTTCTTTATTATTTGAATTTGAATTGATTTTCTATGGACCAGAAAGGGCTTTATTTTTTCGGTTGCCTTTGTTGTCTTCTTTGTTGTATGGGAACTGATAATTGTTCAAAACGACGATACGAGACACACAGTGCAACATTTGCTATATTATTCTTTTTGAACATTTGATACAGTTATACAGACCCAGGTAATAAAATATGTAGCGCCATGATTTTCACTTAAAATTTCAATTAAGTAAAGCACAGATGTTACGCATTATTTTAGTAGAAACTATAGTAGCAGTTTTTCAACTAAAATAATGCGTGTGTAAGACATTTGCTTAAATGTGCGAAAACCACGCTAGTTTCTATAGCGAAACCTAAAATTTCGTTGATCAAAAAACATAAGGGTGTAACCAACAAAATTTTGACTATGAGCCTATTTCACTGATAAATTCTATAAATAGGTATTAATTATTTAAAGAATGAATTAGATTGGACATTCGTTTAGGTCCAGCCTATTACACTAATAAAATCCAAGATTCCAAAATCCAAACTTTTTGGTCGGCCTGTTATCTAAGTCGAGGTCAAAATCAAAAATTAATTGCCCCTAACAATTGAAATTGTTAGCTTTCATTGTATTTATTACAATAGACATACGAGTACAAAATTCTGATCACATCAAGTTTACTTATGTAGTGTAATACATACATACATAGTAGTCAAGTGTTAAAATTATGATAAATAGAGTATTGAATACTAGCTGACCCGGTGAACTTAGTTTCATGCAATATCTTTAAAAATTCAAGCCAATGTGTTATTCTGATGTATAAGCATTACTATTGCAAAGTTTCATCTCAATCCGTTCAGTAGTTTTTGCGTGAAAGAGGTACAAACAAACAAACTTTCGCGTTTATAATATTAGTAGGATTAATGAACAGAAATATTTTTAAAAACTTTGTTGACACGACAGTAGATACCCGTTTACTCGTATTTGAATTCCCACTTTTACACTAAAGAAATTCAAAGAGAAATGTAGACAAAGACTTAAACGCATGTCTTCCATTTCATTATCATAGTAATCTAGTCTGATTCTGTCTAGTACGTGGGCGGCTAGTCCCTTTGTCCACAGGATGTTGAAAACAAAACTAGAGTTTTACTTTTTAGCGAAAAATTGTTTATTGGGTTGAAATTTGGTTCGGAAAATTGCGTAGCGTTTTCTGATCCGATATACCTCAGTGCCTCAAGTCGAAAGTTTTCGACCAGTGATGATTTATGGCACAGAAACGTAGTCTCTTACTATGGGCCTTATTAGTAAGCTCCAAGTAGCTCAACAAGCTATGGAGAGGGCTATGCTCAGAGTCTCTCTGCGAGATCGAATCAGGAATGAGGAGATCCGTAGAAGAACCAAAGTTACCGACATAGCCCAACGGATTGGCAAGTTGAAATGGCAATAAGCGGGGCACATAGCGCGGAGGACTGATAACCAATAGGGTCGAAAAGTTCTCGAGTGGAGACCACGTACCGGCAAGCGCAGCGTAGGACGTCCACCTACAAGGTGGAAGGATGACCTCATTAAGACATTTAGCGCAGGATTGCGCTGTATGCAAGCCGCTTCCGACCGGTCTTATTGGATATCCATAGGGGAGGCCTATGTTCAGTAGTGAACTTCTTATGGTTAATGGATGGATTGAAATATTTGCAAAATCATCCTATGATAACTTTCATTAAAATAAGTTCTAAATTTTATTTTTTACACGTGTCTGTATTGTCTATGCATTCTGGCGTTTGCTTCCTTTGTTCCTCCCGCTGTCTCTCGTGGCGCGAGTAACTGGCGCGCGTAGAAGAAGAAACGAAGCCAAATTTGTACGCATTCTACAAAATACGGCCGCAGTTCATGTACCCGTACCAACCCCTTTTTAAAACTCCACTGCAGGACTAAGGCCAATGAAGGGGGATTGGGCAATATCCACCTCGCTGGCCCAATGCGGATTGGTGTCAACCAGTTCAATATGCTATGAAAAATGTTCGGGTGTTTGTAACGTAGGCAAATTAAACTAATAGCGTCAGTGACGGAAGCCACAAGCTACACAAATCCCCATTCTTTACCGCCGCTGACATATAATTTTGTTATTATGCAACGATTCGCCTCGGGTTTACAAAACATTTATAATTTCAATTCGCCCTATAACCCAGATAAAACACAATTTCTTGTATAATTTTCGACTTCAATGTTTCCAATACCGTAACTGTTATCCTATCAAATAATTTCAAGGCCTTTTATTAGCCACTCCTCGTTGATCCATCTCTCAGTTTACACCCTGTACAGCCTTTTGTGTGCGGACCAGTTTACGACCGCTAAAATATTTTTATGATGCACTTGGTTTATACAAATCTGGGCATGTTTTATGTGTAGTATCCGATGTATCGTATTCGCAGCCAAATGTATCCGAACCCCGGACGCATATTCTCGGCTTTATCTTTGATGGATCACGGGATCTCTAGTGGATTCTGTGGGATAATGCTATGATATTGATAGTTGCTGGGCCTTGTTTAAGGATAATACATTTTGCGGTGAATAATTATAATTTTTCACATCGATCGTGCTTAAAAAAATTCTAGTGGAGACCTGGTATAGACTAATGCAGCATTGGACGTCCACCAAGGTAGACCGATGATCTCATAAAGATTGCAGGATTGCTCTGAAGGCGAGACGCTTCCAAGCTTCCAACCGCTTGGAAAGGTGAGGATTACGTCCTGTAGTAGACGTTCTATAGCTGTGAAAAATAAGACATCGATTGTTGTAAAAGTAACGAAGTTTAACAATGAAAGCCAAAGAAGCTTCGAAAAAATAAAATCTATGGAATTTTCAATGCTATACTTGTGTATAACTATTGAAAATTACTTAATTCTTAAATATTTTCATCGGCTTGAGTACCAGATAGCGAGGTGTTATTATATTTATATTTTACTAGCTATTGCCCGCAACTTTATCCGCGTGATAATTTAATTTTCGTGCTAATCCAAAGGAAACATATTTTTTGGACAAATAGTATCCCACGCCACTTTCCGTCTTTCAAACTATGTCTATACCAAAAATAAAGCCAATCTGTTACTCGGTTGCTGTGACAAAGACGAACAAACCAACAAATACCCTTTCAGATTTATAATATCAGTAAGGCGATATTAATAAGGATGTTGTCCGTTGTAAGAATTAGAGACATAACTTTATATTGAACCTTTTTGTTTTTCTTTTAGTACATAAATAAATTAATTTCTACGACCCAAGGAAAGGCCTCTAGACCCTAATAAAGTCCTTAACCTCAGCAGACTGTTTTATGACTTACTTTATAACAACTGCGAAAAAGCTCCCTTACCGCTATACATCCTCCAATACGCATAAAAATGAACAAATGGGCCTATTAATATTTAGAAGGAAAATCTAGTCCCAAAGGAGTGGTAGAGAACAAACAACATCTGCAAAGACGAAGGGAGGCACCACTATCGAAACTCCTGAATAAAATAAACATCAGTCTAGCGGCTACATATTATTCCTGAATTAGATCGTGTAAGCAGATTGTATGGTCTGTTAGAACCACTGAGCATCTAACTCCAAGAGTAGACGAGTAAGTTGTTTTTTAAATACATAAATAGCTATGAGTGAGTCTAGTCTTTGATATCTTTTTTTATCTAGGAACATATATTTTTTTTAAGATTCCTGTTTGTTTTGAAGTAACTCTAAATCTGAAAGGCTTGGACGATGTAGCTATGGTTTCCCAAAAAATATATGCCCCAAATGTCTCCTAGAGTCCATTGAGCAGCTGAAGATACCATAGTCCTTTAGCACCAACTTGAGCATAAAAGATACAATAGCTATATTGATGACCTCATCAAGACTGCAAAATCACGCTGTGTGCAAGCCGTTTCAAATTATTTTATTGGGAAAGCATAGGGAAGGCCTACATCTAGCAGTGAACTAAATCATTTTAATTTATTAAGTATTCAACTAGATTATGGCTAAAAAAGAAGAATAGAAGTTAAACTCAATGATGTTTCACTTTCAAGTGAAAAAATAAACCGGACAAGTGCGAGACAGGCTCGCACATCGAGGGTTCCGTACAAATCCAGAAAATTTCACAAAATTGGGAAGTAAGTTGTTCAAATCTCTATACTACACATATAACCATCGACAAAAAAGTTTTTCTTTTCACTTTTCTCGTCATACATCGAAAATTACACATTGTTAAAATAATTAAAAACCAGTTTTAGCATGTGCTAATGAAGCTCTTTTATATGATACCTTACATGATACGATTTACGCACTTTGAATTTTGAATTCATATTTTGTGAATCGTGAGGCCCTATTGTAAATGAAAAGTTCTCAGATTTATTCTTATATGTGTACTCGGAGACAATGCTTCTCGCCAAGTTTCATAGTTCTATGTCAACGGGAAGTACCCTGTAGGTTTTGATTTTTGTGAGTGTCGAAATATGCGGTTTTTTACGTCATAAACGGCTGTAACTTTTTTAAACGATAACTCAGAAGTTTTTCTTTTACACAACTGCAAGAAACTATACGTATACAGTTTAAATTTCAACTCGATATTTTTACGCGTTTCCGAGACAGAGAGACGACATATACACAGACGGACAGACGGACAACAAAGTGATCCTATAAGGGTTCCGTTTGAAGTACGGAACCCCCTAAAAACTATTTAAATAAGTGGTTAATTTATTATTCAATACAGTTTTTTGTATTCAATTCATCTACTCGTATTTCCTTACACGAAACAAAATATTCTTAGAATCGTCAATAAAGATAAAATATTTAAAATTATCCAATTAGCTTTACAAAATTACAAATGAACTGATTTTATAAACGAATCGCATTAATTAAAAGTCATTGTAATATCTTACAATATATATGAATTTGCTAATTCGCTTATTTAGCACATTTGTAAAGATTAAAAACAGGCAAAACCGATATCGAAAACCCAAACATCACCTCCTCTCTGGGTTAGTAGCTCGAAGGACCATAACTCTTTCTTTACGATCGCTCCGCCAGAGACGGCCGAATGGCGGAATGGCGAAAACATGGCGGTAAACAAGCGAACACATTAACGTTATGGCGGAAATTAGATTTTATTGCGCTTGCAATGTTGCCAGGTTGGCTAACAGACCTGAAAGGGGTTAATGAAACCGGGATGAATGGGCTCGTTTTTGGCGCTACTCGCGGTATAGATGGCTTTTAATATAGACAATAAGTGTGCTATTTTTTCCTCTATTTTTGTGGAAAAGCTTTCTAACATTGTAGGTAAAAGTCATTTTAACATAATATAAAATAGGCTCCTTGAATTTTTCACACGTAGCTTGAGTGACACGTTTAATACTATTTGTGTACTACATATTAGAGGTTCATGCATAACACATACGTACATACATTACATAGTTTATATAGTAGAAGGGTTGGCTGATGGGGCCGTAATACTTTCGAATGGACGCCACGTCTTGGCAAGCGCAGCGTAAGACGTTGATGCGTAATTAATTAATTATCTAATCAAGACTTCAGGATCATGGTGGGAGAAAACCGCTTCCAACCGATCTTATTAGAAATGCATAGGAGAGGTTTATGACCAGCAGTCGACGACCTACGGCGTCAAAGGCTTATAGCGATGATGATAATGATTAAAATTCGCTGAATTTTGAATTCATACCTCTCTTGCCCTGAAGGCAACTACTATTTTACTATTTCTCCCGTCATTCCATTATCTTTAAAATTAGCTCGATTCCGCGTGCAAAGGCTACTAAAACACAATACCAACTATAACTAAATTAGTAAAACCACAAACAATCTAGACCAAAATTAGGCGTAAACTATCGTTAACCAGACACTAGATCCAAATGTTCCTCATAACAGCTATCTAAACGGGCCAGGCTAACTATAACACTTTATAGCCGTTTAATTTAGCTGATATAATAGATGTAACTTTAACAATCAGCAGTAAAATCAGATCTAGGTCCCTCGAAACACTTTCTGTGAACGAAAATTGAATTATATAGCAATTTATTTTGGCTTTTCTTGTAGTAGCTTCCATTAGTTCTGTCTTTCAATGAGATTTTCCGTATTTAAAAACTATGGATCTGCTATATTCATTCATCGTCACTTGTACTCATTAGAATTACTTTAGCAATTGATCATTGTCCATAAATCAAGGTAATTTACAAGTTATGGATACCTAATAATTATACTAGATGAAGCAGAAGATAGTTTCACGGGTTTTTAAATAAAAATTTACATGGTAAACAAATCAATTTATTCATTATTTTTATGTCAATGGGTAGATATTTTTTATTTATTGGTTATGAAATACTTTTAAAGGTACCGTATTCAAAGGGTAAAAACAGGACCCTATTCCTAGGACCCAGTTGTCCGTCCGTCCGTCCATCCGTCTGTATGTCTGACACCAGACTGTATCTCATGAACCGTGATAGCTAGACAAGTTAAGTTTTCACAGATGATGTATGCAGGCTTATTTCTAATCAATTAGCATCCTTTTAGGGCTTATTCTGTACATGAAAACTAACAACTTTTGATCTGCAACTTTTGTCAAAACACAAAAAAGTCATAGAATCAGCTGATCCATAGAAAAATATCGTTCATCCGTAACCGCAACAGTTAGTTGGTAGACGCTTGAAATTGCCTTTAAGCTAAGGGCTCCAATACGGTGCGGAACACTTCGTGCGCGAGTACAACTCGCACTTGGCCGATTTTTCTTAATTCTTGTTTGTAAAACTTTAAGCATTAATATCCTTAACAACATCAGTAGACGTACACAAAGGTGGCGTGACGATAAGGTATTCAGAAATTTTGCGGCAATATTTGGATGAGATTGGCACAGGACAGGGATAATCGGCAAAAGAGGTAGAAGGTTTGTGCCTGTAGTGCGCTGAAATACGCTGATGATGATCCATATCAATACCTAAATTGGAAACAGAAACCATTTTTGCTGACCACGATTGCTGACCAGGGTACATTTACCTCTAACCATTCGAATAATTATCTTTATAATTATCACAACAATAAGTATAAATCCCGTTTCCACAACACTGCTCGGAGTTAGCAGAAACTCTTTTATTTCGCTCTCGAGAGAACACATTAGACAGTGAGTTTCAATTACAGCTAGTTTAATCCGGTTATATCCAGTTCCATCCGGCTCGCAGCCCGCACTCGCTGCTCTAATTAAAACTCTATAGTTGTGGCGGTTTGAGCCTGTTGTCGTATACTTCTTAAATTTTATATTATTTTTAGCGAAGTTTATCGGAGTAATTATTTGTAAGAGCTACCTAGAAACCGGTTGAGTTAATTTTGGAGCCCGATGATTATAATCAGTCGCAATAGGTCATTGTTAATTAATAAATACTTGTTTTTTGCAGACAAATTGTGCTTATTTCAAATCCTATTATTAGGTACAATGTATTTACAAACATATTTTTTTATTTCTTCCATTTTATTTCTTAGCTACCAACATACCTAATCCGTACGTGGAGACCACGTACCGGCAAGCGCAGTGTATGACGTCCATCCACAAAGTGGACGGATGGACCTCATAAAGACCACAGAATCACGCTGGATGCAACCAACCGCCGCTACCAACCGGTCTTATTGGAGAACGTAAGCTCCATCTACAATAGAATACAGTGCAAATGTGCTAGCTTAGCGTCAGTACAATAAAATTACATTTGCAGACAACAATCAATTTAAGGCGAGTAGCAATAGACAGTAAGAAATTCCATTAGATCTGCAAGTTGGAGTTGTTAGAAGCAGGGTCCATAAGACATTAAACTAATGGCCGATGGGCATAATAAATATACAGCTTGCAAATGGAAATCACTTACCGAGTGCAATGTAGACGTTTTGATGAAGACATTCACCAACTACTTTTTTAATTCTTTTTGGTCTTATATCACTACAACTAAACTACTTTTGTGATGAAATTAAACAGCAAACTGCTAAGAAAACATTGCTTTCGCAAACATGTTTTCCTAGTAGCTTTCTACCTAATTACATCATGAATAGTAAATGTTTTGCTGTAATGGCTCAATCCCAAGAAATAACTCCGGAGTAAAAATACTGCAGAATTTGATACATTATTATTGTTTTTGGGATTCGTTTCTGTATTATTTACTTATTATGATTATATTAATATTATAAGTCCGAACAGAGCATCAGGCTGCAAATAGACGCAGTTGGCAAGGGACAGAAGTAAATAGCATAAACAGAGAGAGCCTATGGCCAGTCTTGGGCTGATGATGATGACAAATCCACTTGTATATTTGTTGATTTCTTTGGTGGTGGTCTAGTGGTAGTAACTCCCGCCCTACAATTGTGAGGTCATGAGTTCGAATCTCGATCCAGTACCAATAAGTTTGTTTGGAACTCGTGTACGGAATTTTACACCACTGCTTTATCAGTGAAGGAAAATATCGTGAAGCAACATGTGTACATCCGTAGAAGGAATTTAATGGCGTATAATTAATACACCCACCCACAGTTGGTCAGCGTGTTGAATATGGCTTAATCACCCTTCGTGGGTTACATCTTGCAGTGGAATTTTGGCTGGTACAAGTATAGGATCCTTTGTAGGATCGTAAACAGACTGTACCTCAGAGGCATACAATATTATGTGCCAAAACAAAAACTTTACAGGATAAACAAAATAGTGCGGAGTGAAATTTGGAATGCAATTTTGAGATAGTTGATAAAAAGATATTGAAATGAATTTAACAACATTTTTCATGATTAATAGAGTAAATTATTATGAATTACAGATAATTACGATAAATAATATCTATTATTTGATTTGATGGACTTAAGGCTATATATTTCTTAAAGAAAATCTTTGCCTCGGAGCTAAAGAACCTTATGAGCCAAAAAAACAAGTTTTTAAGAGAAGCAAAAATTCGGATTGAAGAAATTTTCAATGCAATTAGAAGGGGTTCTAGCATACATTATTAAAAAAAATAGAAATTGAAAAATATTTTATTTTCTATCACTGGTAAAATACTAATTCAGTCGCAGTCCTCAGGCAAGTCCGGGACATCAGCACATGGAAGATTCTTTTAATATTCGTGATGAAATCCACTGCAATGATTTTTGTAAGTCGTTGTATTTTAGTCTGGAAATGGGCTTTCGAGTTTCTCGAATAGGTTTCGGCGTGGGCACAGAAAGTAATTTGCATTTGTTTCGATCATAACTCACTTTTTCAAATGCTTCTTGTTCAAAAGATGTTTTGTAGAACATCGAACCCATTTGGTTTTTTCGGAACTGCATCCATACCATAGCCAAATATGGTACAGATTCTTCCACATTCGACTTTTTTCTGTGCACAAAAGGATCTGATAATCCTTCGCAAAAGGCAGAAAAATCCTTAAAGTGATCAGTTTCTAAGTTGATCACTTTAATTTTGTCATTTTTTTCAACAGCTCTTTATAAACTGCTGCCAGTCCCAGAGAGTGACTATGGGAAACTCCTGGATTTTTTCTATAATTGAGTGGACAGCATCCACTTCCATGTGAGTATGGCCTTTTAGTAGATACTTGTGGTTTACTATTTGCAAGTGTTCTTTTTGAGACAATATCCTCAAGTAAGCCATCATCAAGTAGACATTCTTGTTCTGCCCTGCACCGTCACGCTGCTCCAAAAACTTGACTATTCCTGAAGCCATTTCATTGCCGCCCCTACCTGCCACGGTCTCATCCACATAAAACACCAGCTTTGTTTCGGCCCTGAGTCCATAATTGTGAAATTAAAAGTCCACAACTTTCTGTAATAGAAACTTTGACCATTAATGAAATAGGGTGTAGGTACCTAAACCTTTTTGGAGGTCTACTGTTAGCATCTTCTTGGTGCCATGGCTTTCTAAGGGTGTAGGTACCTAAACCTTTTTGGAGGTCTACTGTTAGCATCTTCTTGGTGCCATGGCTTTCTATCTCTGCGACTTTATCAAATCCTTTCAAGGTGTAGCACAGATTGCTTTCCTAAAATGTTTATCGTGTTGAACTTTAACGTTATTCTTTCCAGCTTCATGTGTTGCATTTTTCCATTCGTCACAGTGGCTTGAGGGTATCCTATGTTAAACTCCGTATTAAAAATAAATATAAAGAGCCACGGTTTAGCTATATTCTCCTTCAGTCACGAGGCAAAGAACATTATGCATCCATCAGCCCATCCAATGAACAACATTAAGTCCGCGCTGTGTTTAGAGGTAAATAATCTTAACAAATCATTTGAGGTTATGTACCTTGTAATAATGCGTGGATTTAATGTGATATACTATTGGGTATTTGTTTTCATAGGCGCCGTAGGACTTAATGCTTTATACTACTATATAGAACTTGTTCTTGCGATTCTAAAAATGCATTAAAAGTGATTTTAAAAAAAGTGGAGTTACTATTGTATACCTCTGAGGTACAGTAACTTTGCATTTGATCATGTGATGATCTTTAGCAAAGTTGTTGTGCATGAGCCAAAGAAAGTTCCTCAGTTAGTGCGACCAAGTTTCGAGAGATGGCGCCAGCAACGCGTGCATCTGTATGTCCTTTATAAGATCGTAAACTTTGCATTTCATCATGTGATGATCTTTAGCAAAGTTGTTTTACATGAGCCAAAGAAAGTTTCTCAGTTAGTGCGACCAAATTTCGAGAGATGGCGCCAGCAACGTGCGCAGGGTACAAGCTAATATAAATTGCTGAACAAAATATACGGTTAATTTCATTTCACAAATATTATTAGTCGCCTAAATTTTAGCAAAGCTGTAGTTTAGAGCCATGAATCATTGGTAACACAAGCGGCCGAGTTGGGCTGATTTATCGCGAGCGGTCTAAAATAAATCTCGCTGCCGCGGACACCAACGGAAAAACTGAAAATATTTTGCTGTATAATTATATTTCACCTAAAATGGCACCACCAACTTCCACCGTGTACAAAAGTTTGCACGAATCGATGTGGCATTCACGTACATTATTGTTGAATTATGAAAAACGGCTTGGCCTCTTTCGATATAATTCAACTGAAACCAATTCGGGAGAGTAGGTACGTCAATTCGAAATAAAAAAATATTTTTTTAAATCTCTTCACAATCGTCGAAAATATCTATGAAAATTCACAAAAAAAATACTTACCTACTGACGTAAGCTTAATTTATTAAGAACAATTCAAAATAAATAATTATTTAGCTATTACAAGTCGCTCTAGCCTGTCAAAAGATCGTCTTAGACACCTAGATTGATGATTAATTATTTCAATTGTTTAAGATTTTCAGACCTGTCACGAATTGTTATCAATAAATGAGTATGAGTAAGGTGTTTTACCAAAATAGATGGCGTACCTACTAATGATTTCTATGGAAATTACCAGGCTTGATTAAATAGTAGTAAAACAATCTACGTAGAAGAAATGCGATAGGCACTTGTTTATGCTCCAGATTTATAATTATTTATTATATTTATTTATTTATGTTCATACACCCCCATAAGACTCATAGAATGACGCCCTCAATATAATGCAATTTTTTATTTTTGCTTTGACTACTTTTCTACTTAAATGTACAGATAAAAAAGTGAATCGTGGGGCGAATTGCTTAAGAATCTTTTTGAAGGTCCCCATCCGGCCCGCTCCAAACAATGCGGGGCGAATGGGCCGAACCGCTTGCGGGGCAAAATGACGCAGGACTCAATCATCATCCGCAGCCGTCTCTATCCCACTCTTAGTTAAAAGCTTCTCTCTTACGGCGCCATTTGTTTTGATGCTGTGCTAATCGTGTCCAATATATATTTTTTTTTTTTTTTTTATTTCGAATAGGTTTGCGTTTGACTACACACTGCCTGATGTTAAGCAGATGTGCGGTCTAGGGTGTAGCACGCTTACCTAGAAGATACCTATTTACTCGGGATTTGAAGACACTCACGTTGTACTTTAACGGAAAGACAGACCCAGGCAAAGCATTCCACATTCCGGCTGTTCGTATGAGGAATGAGGATTCGAAACGCTTGGTTCTAACGCGCGGAATGTCCACCATAAAAGGGTGACGCTTTGGTCGCGTCCGTCTAGCCGTACGATAGAAGAAAGGGGCAGGGGGGACCAGATTGTACAACTCCTGGGCGCACTCTCCGAAGTGTATCCGGTAAAAGACCGACAAACACGCTACCTTGCGACGATGCTCAAGACTTTGCAGCTGCGTCTTAGTCAAGGTGTCGTTGTCAATCAGCCTCCTGGCTCGCCTCTCAATCGACTCCAGAGCCTCCAGTTGATATTTGCCAGAGCCATCCCAAAGGTGAAAGCAGTATTCCATGCAAGACCTGACTTGTGCTTTATAAAGACTGAGCAGTTGCTCAGGTGTGAAATAACGTCTCACCTTAGAGAGAACACCAAGTTTTTTGGAGGCTAATTGGGCTTTGGACTCTATGTAAGAGCCAAAGTTAAGAGAAGATGAGAGTGAAACGCCTAATAGTTACAAGCTGTCAGTTACCGGAACGGAGACACCACGGAAAGCGGGAGACAATTGAAAGGGTCTCTTTTTGGCCGAAAACAGACAGCCCTGAGTCTTTGTGGCATTAAACTTGACCAGGTTAGCATCACCCCAGTCGGATACCGCCTGCAGACTCAAGTTGAGCCGTTCAACCATAGCCTCTCTGTATAACTCGATCTGTGGCCCGCTGGTTCTTGCATCGGACGTGTAGCTCTCCACGACTGTACTGTCATCTGCGTACCCAAAGATCCCGGGCTTAAGCAGATCGTTGATATGCAGTAGGAAGAGTGTCGCAGAGAGCACAGACCCCTGAGGAACACCGGCATTGATAGCCATTTGGTCTGACGAGCAGCCATCAACGACAACTCGTATCGACCGATTCCTCAAGAAATCTGATATCCATGTGCAGAAATCAGCAGGCAGGCCGTAAGATGGAAGCTTGCCAATAAGGCTTTCGTGCCAGACCCTATCAAAAGCTTTGGAAATGTCCAAGGAGACAGTCAACGCCTCCCCGTGCTTCTCCATGACCTCACTCCAGATGTGTGTGGCGTACGCTAGAAGGTCCCCAGTAGACCGGTTTCGGCGAAAGCCGTACTGGCGGTCACTGAGTAAGTCATTCGCTTTCAGGTAGGCCAGGAGCCTGTTATTTAGAACACGTTCCATACTCTTACAGAGTATAGACGTGATCGAAATTGGCCTGTAGTTGGTAGGGTCGGCACGGCTGCCCTTTTTTTTTTTTATTGGGAAATTACAAACCACAGACTCCAGGGTCTGTGCCTTTTGTTTACTAAAATATTCAATTATTCGATTTTACTGTACAAAAAGAGTTAGTACCTACAATAGAGATGGGTTAGTTTAAATTTTTAGCCTAAGTTAGTAGTTTCGGTGCATTGCGTGAATGCCACAAGCAGACCGGCGACCCGCATGCAGCACCCGATCACGAGTGTGACGCATGTGCCAGCCATCGCTCTCCTCGACCATATTTTAGGGAAGAGAACGACCCGACACACGACGCCGCCGCAAGAAGGAGCCATCGATGGCGAGAATGAATGCTCAAGGCATGCACGCAATGCTAAACTCTAGATATTACACACTTGCTATGATTTATTTTGTGAAAGCGATCATTTGCAGAGTCCGAGGCTACGACTCTGTGTTACTCGGTGGTTTCAATTCTGCTTGTGATCACTCCCATGTCCTTCTATAACAACTCTGTTGCCTCCTCCCGGCCCAGAGCCTCCATTACCGCCTCGTTCCGATCTCTGATGGCCATCTGCAGGTTGTACTCTTTGATGGCCCTCAATGACGCGGAGGATGCTCGCCGCACGAATCGGCTAATGGCATCATCTTCGATGTCGTCGGCGTAGTAAATGAAAGTTCCAGTGTGCCGTGATAATGCAACGACAGCGTGTGACACGCTCTGGTGTAGCTTCATTCCAGGCTTAGTTTTGATGGCGATTACCGACTCGTACGTTAGTCCCTGAGCTTCGTGGATGGTAAGGGTACGTGATCCTGCGCCCTCTCCATAACCCTGGCTGGTGAGGATCTCCTTTTCTTCCTGTGTATGCACTAAGAAAAGGGTGTTGGAGAGGGTTTTGGATATTTGAGCCCCCTTGAACCTTTTCTGCTCAAGAGACCTAATACGGGGAGC
Organism: Hypomecis punctinalis; assembly: GCA_949316475.1. Classification (NCBI taxonomy): domain Eukaryota; kingdom Metazoa; phylum Arthropoda; class Insecta; order Lepidoptera; family Geometridae; genus Hypomecis; species Hypomecis punctinalis. The sequence goes on from OX438807.1 coordinate 401,328, forward strand.
TGAGGAATATATACCTGAGTATATTTCCCTCATCGCATACGCGACATCCATTGGGTTCCTATGTGTGCAGAGCAACTCCTGGGTAATGTTTGCAACCAGGGTCGGGCGATGGTACCTCATCTCGAAGAGATTTTCTCTGTCGATATAAGGCAGCTGATTGACATCTCCAATGAGGACAAGATCGCTAGCACCAGACAGCCTTGCAGCCATTATTATGGCTCCGAAGTGGTTCATTAGAGCTTCATCCACCAAAAGGCGGCTGAAGCTCTCTTTTCCAAAACCATTGACGAGGGATGAAGCCATGGTTCGCACTCTGGATTTTACCAAATCTCCTATTCTGTGCGATAGCTTTTCTCTCAAGTCTTTTGCTGCCTCTGTTGTTGTAGTGATGATAGCGTCCCTGTCCACATCAAAGTGTCGAATCACCCATGTTGTCTTGCCAGAACCTGGTACCCCGTTGACCCATTGTATCTTTGGTACCACCCAGTTTTCCCAGCCTGCCTCGACGTCCGAGCCTCTTTCAATGGTTTTAGCCATCTCAAGGATTCTGTCGTCCAGCATTATCTTGGTGCACTTGGCGGTGACTACAATTGGGTCATTCGATGGTATCGCGTATTTTGGTCTTCCTATTCGTTCCGTCTCTCTCTCATTCAGCTCCACGAAACCACTTTCTGCACTGTAAGCTGCCATATGCTGTCCTTTCATGGTCCCTCTGATGACTTGGGATGTGACGTTATTGTATATGGCTGCTTCTGCCTCTTCGAGTCTCGATTTTAGTAGACTCTCACTTACCCCGGCTTATCACGGCTGCCCTTCTTGGGTACAGGTTGCACGTTAGCAAGCTTTCAAGATTTGGGCACTTGACCTGTCTTCAGAGATAGGCGAAAGAGGCGAGTCAGCACAGGCGACAGCTCAGGCGCACAAGTCCTCAATACAATGGCCGGAATACCATCAGGGCCACTGGCTTTGTTCACATCTAGACTGCGGAGAACTTTGAGGACCTCCTTTTGCCGGATGTGTATTTCACTCATTACAGTGTCACAGTTTGGCAAAGTTGGAGGTCTCGCACTACCGGAGTCTAGACGCGAAGACTCAGCAAATTGAGATGCAAATAAATTTGCTTTCTCCACCGCGGTATGGGCCAGTGAACCATTGGGTTTCAGCAACGGAGGCAGTGAGGGGCGGCAGAAGTTCGCTTCAACCGATTTAGCTAGGGACCAGAATGCCTTACTACCCGCAGGGTAAGAAGCAAGCTTGTTTCCTATTCGACTAATGTGGTCAAAGCGAGCCCTCCGCATAACTTTTTTGCAGGACTTAGCAGCCCTATTGTATGCCTTCTTCCTCAGACGAACGTCCCTCAACTTACGGTTTCGAGCATCGACCCAAGCCAGGTATGCCTGATGTTTTTGCGCTTCGGCGCGTCCACATTCAGGCCCAAACCAGGGCCGAGCTTTGTTAGACAGAGGCACGTCCGAAAATGGGATGAAGTATTCCATGGCGGTACGAAGCACATCTGTCACGGCATCCGCGCACGCAGAAGGATCATCGGAAGAAAAACAAACAGGCTGCCAAGGATAAGAAGCAAAGAAACACCGCATCTCATCCCAATCTGCTGACTTGTACCGCCACACGCGCCGTGACCCTTTGGGACTGGGGTCTGATGGGGAGTAGACGGATACAGATTTCACCAGACAGTGGTCAGATGTACCTAACGGTGGGGAGATCGCCACTGAATAACGGTCTGGATCGGTTGTCAGCAGAAGGTCCAAGCAGTAGGCCGTGTGCGAGTCAACATCAGGTACCCGTGTGGCGCCTTGAACCAGCTGGATGAGATCAAGTGTCAAGGCAAGCTTGCGCGTTTCAAGCCCAGCATGGTTTGTGTCCAGGTATGGGTGAAGCCACTCTTTATGGTGGCCATTAAAATCCCCCAGGATCACTAATTGGGCCGAAGGGTAGCTGAGCTGAGCAGCATCCGCCGCCTCACTAAGGTATTCGGTGAGTCTGGTCGTCTCCTGGTCTCCGCTATGTGATCGGTATACACAGGCGTAGATAATTTTCTCTACGCCAGTGTCCGCCAAAGCCCAGAGCACAGAAAATGAAGGGTCTTCAAACCTACGAAGGCGCAGAAAGCAAATGTCATCCCGGGCGTACACGCATACACCCGCACGTGGTTTAAAACGGTGCTCCAGGGAGTAACCTGGGTAGGAGAGGTACGACACGTCGGCTGGACCAGCAATCTGCGTCTTCGTGAGAAACAATAGGTGGGGTCGATCTGTCTCAAGATGATGATGGACAGGCGTGAGATTTGAGTGCAGGCCCCGAATATTGCACAGGTGCACTTTGAGTGAGAGGGAGTGCTGTCGCTGTGTACACGTTTTTTTTCTTCTACTGTTTCTCATGTTTATCTTAAGGAGTAGAGTAGGTAGAAAGTCGGTAGTGGAACGAGACGTCACTCTGCAGATTCAGTGGTACAACACACAAACCACACACATCCATGGTAGACTAGCCTGGAGACCGCGGGGACGCCCGAGCCCCCCCAAGGATGTCCATCGGGCCCTCTCGTCCGGTCGCCAACCGGCACGATGGCGCATCCCTGGGATTTTTCGACAGATGGCGGGGCAGCCTTTCATGAGTGGTTAGCTCACTACTTGGGCCCCCAACTACCTGCAGTCGGCCAGCGACAAACCGTGCCTCGGATCCCGCTGCCCTCCACGAATAGTCGGCCGATGCGGTAATCAATGTGTGCACCGTATTCAATCCACCAGAGGACGCTACTGTTCCGACCCGACTCCCAGAATGGCGTCACTAGACTACGCGCCGGAACACGAGCTCGAGAGAGTCGCTTGGCGACGCGGTTTAGTCTGGTGGGTGGTCTCTCGCCGCGGCTATAGCCTACCACCAGTATGGTTGCTGCCTGGTTAGCACCACCCAGGACCACGTGTGGGGGACAAAAAATTAAAAGGGTTCCTACCCACGGACGAAGGCAGCTCGGTCCCACACATACTGCCTACAACACCTTGCCTCGCCCACCACTCTTTCACTGCCCTATTCCACCTGTCGTCATTTCTCCTGGCTACCTGTCCTACCCAATTCCACTTAAGTTTCATAACAGCGGAACCGACGCGACGTCCTGAACGTTAGATCTTTAGCCAGTATTTATAATATTAGTTAAGATACAAAGAATTTTATCAGCAGTTTAATACGTAGTGTACTACGCAGTACAATAGCATCAAGTCTAACGTGCGAAGCCATGTTATTTTAAGGAGGTGATATTGTATAGTTCTAAACTCCATAAACAACTAGTCTTAAATATTTTTTAAACAGATTTCTTTATTACTGGCGCAGTAAATATGTTTATCACTCGAGACATGATATTAAGAATTTTTACAACCTATTTTGTCAATTTTATTATTTGGCCAAAAATCGAAGAAATGTTCAAACATGATACTTCATTAAAATACGTTATATCAGAGAACCCTAAAAATTACGACACTCTTTATTATCCTTGTTTGCCTCCAGCTAATATCGGACCAAAATATGTGTAATTCTTTTATCTCTGAACAACTTTTATTATTTTCCGTTATGGGCGTCCATATATAAAAGAAAACAACGAATATTATATCCTGTGTCTATTATTAGTCAAAGAAAAACAATGTAATTAACGACAATTTATTTATTATGGACTTAGCAACAAAACTGTAACATATATTTTTTTTAAAGTCAACGAGCTATGTACGACTGTACGTACTCTATGAGCTTGATTTTAAGAGCTTAATACTGTAGAGTATTAAGCTCTTAAAATCAAGCTCATGAGCAACATTTTTATTGCTTGATTTCAGTGTTAGTAAAATATAAATGAATAATTTATACAAAAGTTATTTTAGGACTACATTCAGTATATGTGAGATTTTGTGACTAGGAGAAAAGGCGCGTGGAAGATATACAAGAAACTAAATATTTCTCTAGGACAGATCTTTTTTTACCCTAAAAGCCTAATCTACGTATTTGAGATGATTTTGAAAATTGTCTATTACACCAGTGTCGATAATTTATACAACCAAAAAAAATAATAATAGGATGAAACCCATTAGAAAAGGAGGGGAATAATATAAAAATAAAAGGAAAAATAATTTACGGGCGATCTGAGGTCGGGAAGGGGATGGGAGGGGGTTTATAAGGGGGAAAAACGGTTTTTCTCGATTTTCGGCAAAACTAAAAGTCCTATTGAAAAAAGTCAAATGGCAAAGTTGTAGGTAATAAAAAGATCTAAAACTTTTGTCGTGACACTTTTTTCACATAACCTCAAAATTTATGTGAAAAATCCAAAAAACCAAGTTTTCGGTTTTTAATTTTTATCTTTTACAAAAATCTTTTTTTTTAACGAAATTTGGTGAAAACTTACCTTTTTATGTCCCAAATACGCTGTAATTTATTTGATTAAAAATAATAATTTTTTTCACCTTATTTTGAATTAATATCGAAAAAACACCCTAATTTTCAATCGAAAATTCAACCGTCAAAATATCAGCTTTTTTCAAAAAGTTGGTATGTTTTCTGTTTGTTGAAATCTCTACTTTCCGATGGTGAAAAAAAATATATATGTTACTATAGTAAATCTTCTCAGAAAATGCAAAAAATCGAATAAAAATATTAAAGAAATAAATGTCAAAATGTACAAAAAATATATTATAAATCTATTAAAAATGTATAAAATATTATATGGAAATCGGCCAAAAGTTTGTTTTTAAAAATATATTTACGATATATATTTTATATATTTTTTATAGATTTTTAATATATTTTTTATGTATTTAGAAATATTTTTTTTTTCATGGGATTAACTAAATTTGTTTGTATAAAATTAAGGAGATTATTATTTTTTTATCTTGTACTAAAATATCATTTAATTTTAATCTTTAGGTTATGTTACGTTAAGCATACTATTTTTTAAAGAAAATATAACGATTTTTATGTTTGAGTTGATTGATACAGATATAAATAGAGATAGTATTTACCTTTCTATGCATCATGCTTCATATTATATCTGTATCAATCAACTCAAACATAAAAATCGTAATATTTTCTTTAAAAAATAGTATGCTTAACGTAACATAACCTAAAGATTGAAATTAAATGATATTTTAGTACAAGATAAAAAAATAATAATCTCCTTAATTTTACACAAACAAATTTAGTTAATCCCATGAAAAAAAAATTTCAAAATACATAAAAAATATATTAAAAATCTATAAAAAATATATAAAATATATATCGTAAATATATTTTTAAAAACAAACTTTTGGCCGATTTCCATATAATATTTTATACATTTTTAATAGATTTATAATATATTTTTTGTACATTTTGACATTTATTTCTTTAATATTTTTATTCAATGTTTTGCATTTTCTGAGAAGATTTACTATAGTAACATATATATTTTTTTTCACCATCGGAAAGTAGAGATTTCAACAAACAGAAAACATACCAACTTTTTGAAAAAAGCTGATATTTTGACGGTTGAGTTTTCGATTGAAAATTAGGGTGTTTTTTCGATATTAATTCAAAATAAGGTGAAAAAAAATATTATTTTTAATCAAATAAATTACAGCGTATTTAGGACATAAAAAGGTAAGTTTTCACCAAATTTCGTTAAAAAAAAATATTTTTGTAAGAGATAAAAATAAAAAACCGAAAACTCGGTTTTTTGGATTTTTCACATAAATTTTGAGGTTATGTGAAAAATGTGTCAAGACAAAAGTTTTAGATCTTTTTATTACCTACAACTTTGCCATTTGACTTTTTTCGATAGGACTTTTAGTTTTGCCGGAAATCGAGAAAAACCGTTTTTCCCCCTTAAAAACCCCCTCCCATCCCCTTCCCGACCTCAGATCGCCCGTAAATTATTTTTCCTTTTATTTTTATAATATTCCCCTCCTTTTCTAATAGGTTTCATCCTACTATTATTTTTTTTTCTCTCTTTATTATTTTTAAAGGTTCTACTCTGGTCTAATATCTTTTTACTGAGTAAAGTTGATGTTTCATGCTTTTGAACCATCTTAGGATTCGGTGAGAGCTCACTAATGGTGCCTAAATGATTCGGATATATCTCGTCATTTTAGAGTTATTTGAGTGTTGTACGCCTTCGAGACGTATGTTTAGGCTTTTCGTACATCTAAAACAGATTATGCTTCTAGGGTTAAAGAATATCATTTAAAAAATACAGATTGGATTTCAGATGGGCAATGGCGAGAGTTTTTGTCGCTAGTAAAAACAATTATAAATTTCGAAAAAAGTGTTTGAATAGATTTGACTGCTTCGGTGGCTCAGTGGTTAGTGACCCCAACGTCTAGGTCAAATGCGTGGATTCCATCCCCACCCAGGGCAAATATTTCTGTGATGAACATAAGTGTTTGCTCTGTGTCTGGGTGTTATTTAGTTACTATCTATAAAAGTATGTATTTAAAAATAAGTATATATATTATATCAGTCTCGGCCAGCCATATCACAAGCTTTGCTTAGTTTGAGGTCAGAGCCCGTGTGTAAGATATCCCCAAATATTTATATATTTATTTTTATACAGGGTCATAGGTAATAAACGCAAAACCTTTTTAAGGGCGGGTCTAACACATCGAGACAATCAAATTTTGTACGACTTGAAAGTTCGCAAAAAAAAATTCGCTTCTCCATAAATTTTGCCGCGCGTTAACGAATTTTTTGTATGAAAAAGCAGATTTTTTCTTTGTGATTTTCTAAAAGGCCTTGTACAAAGTTTATTTGTCTAAATGTACTAGACCCGCCCTTAAAAGCTTTTGCGTATAATATCTATGACCCAAAGATATGCCACAGTAATTATATCCATCTCGGATCGTATAAAATGCGTCCCGTATTCTGACGAGAAAGGTAGAGAGGAACGTGTCAACGCTTAAACTTTTAATAGAATTACAGAGTTAAATCCGAACCCAGAGTGTTGATAGCGTAGCCCTAGTGGCAAAACAACTAATTTTAGTTAGTAAAAGTGTAACTAGTTAGAGGCAACACGCGTTCACGTGAAGGGACAAGCCTTTGTAAAGTTTGCTGTGTGTGATTATTAGTTTTTGCCCGCGACTTAGCCCCGTGAAATTTTGAGTTTTGAGCTATCTTCTAGGAACCTTTTGTTCTTTGCAATACAAAGTAGCCAATTTTACCTTCCGACATTAGAGCTATACCCATGCGAGAAATCAAGCCAATCCGTTGCTCCGTTGCCGCGTAAAAGATAACAAACCATTAAACTAACAAACACATTTGTATTATTATTGTAGTAAGGATCTTAGTAGATGCGCAGTTTAGTCGTATTTTAACTGGACGGCACGTCGCAAATGGTATTTTGTTTATCTGTGTATGTAAGTTTATTCGTTTGTAGCACTCTATAGAGCGTAGATCGATTTTGATGGTTTCTGAACTACTTTTTTTATTTTAGCCGTCTATTTGATTTGATTCGTAGGTATACGTCCCTGGCGGCCTATTTGCCTTTGTTTCAACTTTTGTTCTATTATAATTTTCATTTGATTTTCCGAATAGTGAAAAACCACAAAGTTTGGTAATCATGCTCGACTAACAAGCGCTTTGCTAGTAAAAATATATGAGGAAACTCAAGCTAGGTGAAAATATAAGCACCTAATTCCTTGCAGTAAGGAACATTATTTTAGAAAAAAGGACAAGGAAGGATAATAAGAACCCAAAATAAACTCTGTGATCTAGCAAGATGTTTAGCATCGAGACTGAAACAGACTTCGGGCTTCAAATAAAATCTTATCTCGGATTCGTCGACTCAAAATAAAGACCACAATAACAATGCGATTTCACTTATACTTTCATTTCATTCACGCCCTAAAATTAACTTTTCACGAATTTCTTTAGAAACAGGTATTCAACGTTCAGGTGACACTGGCTCTCAAACTTTTACAACTGTCATAAAAACCAATGGAGTGTGAAATAAAAACATTATTCATGCGACATTTATTTCCGTTTTTCGCCATAAACGAAATGGTTTTAGGTTTCGATTACTGCCGAAGCCACCCTCGCAGTATATCCCCCCCTTTTCCTCCCTTGCCAAAGAACACGGGACAATATCTTCCCACATAATTTTAAGGGCAGAAATGGAAAGTTTATGACTGTGGTAAATGCATACTTTACGACTGGATTATATCTTGGCACATTTTTGTAATGATTTTACTTTTTAATGTAATTTGGAAGGGATATTAGTCAAACTGTTTTTCGGGTTTCGTATCCAAAGGGTAAAAACGGGACTCCAATACTAAGACTCCGTTATCCGTCCGTCCGACTGTCTGCCAGTCTGTCTGTCACCAGGTTGTATCTCATGTACCTACTGTTATGGCTAGACACTAGAAATTTCAACAGGTGATGTATAACATAAATGCTGCTATAGCAAAAACTACTAAAATAAAATCAATTTTTAAGGACTCCGCGCCACAAACCTGATTTTTCTTTCGATATTAATAACGGCAACGGGTAGTTCATACCATACTATAGTGCTTTTGCACAGCAAAAATGGCGCATTTATTTGGATAGTATATCCACGCTTTAGCACTAACTCGTTTGTTAAAGAGTGACGTTGTGAGAGTTATAGTACGAAGAAGCCTATGTCCAGTAATATATTCGGTTCGGGCGAAATGACAATAATGGTAATTAAACGTCGGTAACCTAAGCTTCTATAAAAAAATGTTAGTCATGTTTAAAATAAAATGTAACTTACCTTCGAGCAAATATGTATTTTCTCGAAGATACTTACCTACTTTTTGTCAGTACACTCTTTACTGTTTTTTTATCTAACATTTCCTCTTCGTTTAAACTTTTCGATTGGAAACATTATCCATTTAATTCTAGAGTGAAAGTTTGCTGTCGAGTAGATAATATGTAGTAGGTACCTGAGTTCTTCGCATAATGACTGTTGTTTCTGAATTTTCTCCGCCTCCTACGGGAACTTCGCAGACTATTTCCATGCCCTGAAACAAAAGCTTTATTCAATAAAATATTGGTAAAATTTTAACGTGGAATAAAACGCCTACTATCGTATTGTACCTATGGAGAACTGACGATCTAATGGAGACCACAGAAGCACGTTGAATGCAAGCTGGTTCCCCTAGGTCTGAAAAGACATAGTTGAGGACTATGTCTGGCAGTGAACATCCTACGGCTGATAATTTCCATAATGATGAATATTTGTAGAAATTAAATTCTGATTGACTGAAGGACATTGAGTAAAGTTGCCGTGTCTGACTGTGTGACTGTGTGTGATAAATGTTTGGGGAAACTAAAACGTTTGCGAACTCGCACCAAATTGCTATATTTAAAAAAGCTAATTAAAGTATTGCATTGTGTGTTACAATTATTGTTCTAGGTGCGGTGCCAGCCGAGATACACAACAAAACGTATCTTACCTTTATTGGCAAATAACTATGGAACGGTTTAACTCACGGAAGAAAACACAAATGTCAATAGAAAGATCTATTCAAGGAGATCATACTGATTCATAACCTTGACCAAAAAACTTATGTAGCTACAATCAGAAAAAAAAATATTTGATAAAATAAGTTTTGAAGAATTTTGATTTCCAAACAAGATATTTGTCAGATTATGGAAATATAAACTAGGGGTATAGATGGGAATCATATTTTATTCGGATGATTTAGAACGTAGACTAAGCGGCCATCAACTTAAATATCCCTCTGATTTTAATCATTTAGTTTTAGAGGTCAGAGCTGAAGCCGAAGCCAAAATTAAAGCTAGGCCGACACTGAAGACGAAATAATTCGCTTATTAATAATACTGGTTTGCATTTCACCCATAAAAAACCGGAAAATTTCACAAAATTGCAAAGTAAGTTGTTAAAATCTCTAAGAACATCTAATCATCTACAAAAAAGTTTTTTTAATTTTTTTCTCTTTTCTCGTCATTTATCGAAAATCACACATTGTTAAAATAATTAAAAGCCTTTAACATGTGCTAATGAACCTCTTTTGTACGATACCTTACATGATACGATTTACTCACTTTGAATTTTGAACCCATATTTTGTAAATCTATTCCCTATTTGTTGTGTGATTTAAATAAAAATGTACAGTTTTCAGATTTATTCAGATTGTATACTTTGTGACAATGCTTCTCGCCAAATTTCATAGTTCTATGTCAACGGCAAGTACCCTGTAGGTTTTGATTTTTGTTCGAAATATGCGTTTTTTTACGACATAAACCGCTCTAACTTTTTTATAGAATAACTGAGAAGTTTTTCTTTTACACAACTGCAAGAGACTATAGATATACATACGTATATGATTTAAATTTCAACTCGATATTTTAACACGTTCCCGAGATAAAGAGTCTTGACATACAGACTACCGGACAGACGGATAGAAGATCCTATAAGGGTTCCGGTTTTTTTCCTTTTGAGGTACGGAACCCTAAAAATAAGAAAAATCAAAATGAAAACAAGTTACACGAAAATCATTTATATGTATTTTTTACTAAAATTGAAACTCTCATATTTCAAAAAGTAGCATCTGTCAAAATTTTTGTCATACCTATAGCATAAACAATAAAAAGATGAAGAAAATGTTGTTCTAAAAAAGATTGTTCCAGTAGGTGCTAAATTAGTATTTTTTTTCTAAAATAGGTGAAACAATAACGTAATTTTGTAACAAAATAATCCTTAAATTGAACTAATCCTACCAGTTAGCATTACTTTAGCGACCTTTCTTATATTAAAACATAAAACGAATTCTAGCACACAAAAGACTTGACGTAATTTAATAACATTTTAATATCTATTACTCTAAACAAATTATAAAAGCCTGTTACCAAAAATAATAAAGTTTCCGAGTCTGCCGTCTCATAATTGTTTACGATGTTATCCGTCCGAAATCAAACTTCCGAGAAACAAACTTCGTTGTCTCGTGTTCTCAATCAAGTCTATATCTAGCTCGAGAAAATTATTTCCCAACTAATTACTAACTTAACCACCAAATTTAAGATCCCATATGAGTTTAATGGCTGATCTGTTCTATTTATAGTATCTTGATAGTTTTATACTCTATAAAATATAGCTTGATCTCTGCGACAGCTGTCAGAAAAATCACGCCTATGAAGTCCTGAATTTCTTAATAGTACAGAAAGTACTTCTCAATTTCATACTTTATGGGCATGCCGATTAGTGATGGGCGACAAATGATCGTGACCACAGTGTTTTAGATAAGAGTTTTATTTAAAATATCGATAGTTTATACTAACGATATTTTAAATAAAACTTAATTTATCATTAATTTTATTATATCATAACATTATTTACATGTGTATATACTTGATCTCAAATAATAGTGAGTAAATTGAATAAAAATTCTCACCTACTCATGTAATATTTGGTTCAAAGGCTGTGTTACCAGGCCATAAACTAAAAAAAAGACACGCCGCTATCTTGTTTGATACGAACCTGCATTCTCCTCAGTACGAGTGCCGACGCCAAAAGTAAATAAAATCCAATTTCTCACCTACAACTACTCATTCGATTTCATTACAACATTGTTTGATAATCGATTTCTCCCCCACTATCCCAACTCTAAAAATGTTAATCTTCTATGTCAATGTCACAGTCGCAGAGATCAAGCTATCTTTTATGCAGTATAGTGGATATTTCTTCAGAAGATTGACATTATATTGTGTCAAAGATGACAAGTGAGAGAAAAGAGTTTGAATGAGATGACGTATGATAGAGTGAAGTGGCGAAAAGATACGTGCTGTGCAAAAAACGCTATAAACGGTACAACGCGTTGTTATAGACATACTTGATAATACGCTATCAAAAACCGATAAACGTAATGAACTACGAACTAACTCGTAAGAAGTGTTATTGATTGCGAAGCGCCTATTATTGGGAGCCTTTGATGGGAGCTGGCGGTAACCACTTGGCACCAACTATTCCGACGGTAACGAGTTGAGAAACTGTGGCCGATAGTTCGCAGCCCACGCGCGTCGCGAGGTTATTGGCAAAAGACGCGGTGACGATGGTTTGCCTGACACTAACTTTTGCATACATGTTGTTTCAAAATTTACAGGGTTATTCCTAATGAATTAGCATTCTCAAAGAGTTATCTTTGTGATAAGCATTTCAAAAATCTGAAGCGAACGCAGCATTTGAACCTGCCCCTTCGGATCACTAGCCCGACGCTCTAACCAACTGAGCCAGCCCGCCTCCTACGCAAGCTTCAAATTTCTGAAGTGCTTACATTACCCAACTTATAGCGTTGGTGGTCATAACACTGATTTAGCAGTGCGTCATCTCTCGTCAATCTTTAGAAGTTCTAATAACTTCTAGTTGAGTGATAACCTGTCTAATACGGGTATCACAGGTAGCGCCACCAACGCTATAAGTTGGGTAACGTAAGCACTTCAGAAATTTGAAGCTTACGTAGGAAGTGGGCTGGCTCAGTTGGTTAGAGCGTCGGGCTAGTGATCCGAAGGGGCAGGTTCAAATCCTGCGTTTGCTTCAGATTTTTGAAATGCTTATCACAAAGATAACTCTTTGAGATAAAAAATCTAATGTGGAAAGCACTTAAAATAAAATCATAACAATTAGCATTCTTTTAGGGGCTTATTTTGTACATCAAAACTAACAACTTTTGTTCTGCGACTTTTGTCAAAACAAAAAAAATGTTGTTCCATAGAAAAATATAGTTCACCCGCGACAAAATGTATGGAACAGCTGATTTGTTTTTCGAGTTTTGACAAAAGTCGCAGAACAAAAATTGTTAGTTTTGATGTCCAGAATAAGCCCCTTAAAAGATACTAATTAATTAGTAATAACCCTGTATACATATCTATTTGAAACAGTGGGTAACTTAAACTTTTCTATAATATGACTGATCTTACAAATAAATTGTGGTAGATACATACGAACGTTAGAAGCTTAACCTCAAAGAAACTTTAGTTACGAATATGAAAAAAGTTTTAGGAATAGCACGAGTAAATAAACTTTAATAAGTAAATGATGTAATGGATTAGAAATCGAAATGCTTTTAAATTTTTCCTTCTTCGTGCTGCGCGCTCGGGAACTACGAAGCACTCAAGGATCCAATTAATTACATCTTCTGGAACTGTAGCCAAGACTCGGCCATCAACCGAGACTACAGAGCAAATTTTCTACAGAGGCTACTATATACAACGTGATTATAAAGTATGTGATTTCATAAAGGCTAGGTGGTGAGCCCTGGCGTCAAAATTTTTAAGCCACTTGAAGGCCCCTGACTGAATTAAACAGTTAAAATAACCGGGACCCAAAATTACAACGAACGGAACACACAATCTCACGAGCCCCGCGGCTTGAATGACATAATATGAAAGGTGCCGTAATACTGTAACAACATAATTATTATGAGGTAGGTAAGAGTACATACAAGTTTTTCTATGAGACCTACCCGGGATCCGGGAATACAAAACATCAGCAAATTATAACTTGGAATTAACAAAATGTTTCATACATTTTGTTAATTCCAAGTTATAATTTTGTACAGCTGATGTTTGTCTTTTTCTTTAGATTCTGAGTTCGTCTCATAGCATTCAATTTTAGAGAGATATAGAGCTTTAACTTGGAATTAACAAAATGTATGAAACATTTTGTTAATTCCAAGTTATAATTTTGTACAGCTGATGTCTGTCTTTTTCTTTAGATTCTGAGTTCGTCTCATAGCATTCGATTTTAGAGAGATATAGAGCTTTAGACTGTTCCGTGGCGGAAACTCACATAACAGCTACACGAGAATTGGGTTTTGCGCAACTTGTAACTAACTTCACAACTGCCAAGAAATTTAATATGGCGTAATGATAGTGGCAAAGCCATGGCGACGAAAACTTTCTCGAAAATCACATATACGCTCTTTCAACGTCGTATCTCTGTGATAGAAACATTCGATTTGGATTCGGATCGAGTCAAAAAGAAAACTGCGAACTCACGGCGGCCGAGAAGTTTGGAAAAATGAGGGTATCAATAGAATGATTACGATCGCTCCGGCGCGCGACTGGGACGGATCGTCGGCTCGAGAAGCTGTGCTCGTAGTTTTGGAGGTATAGGTGACTATTAGTTGTAATTTATGAGCGTATGTGGATGTAACTGGATGCGTTTATTTGTGACTCGGCACCTGATCGATACATACATAGTACTGATATCGATAGAGCGCTTGTTCACGGTAATTTGTTTCACCGGACAATGGACCATTTTTTTCACCGGATCCGCGGTGATATATGGTTTACAATGAACGTGTGTTGACGTACCGGAAATCCATCCGGCGAAAAATGTAGGCATTTGTTTATTAAGGGTCCGTTGTCCGGTAAAACTAAATTGGTAATGAACAAGCGCTCATGCTCTGTCGATATGTAAGTGTTGTTTATGTGACACATTTAGTGAATGGCAAGTCACCACCCGCCTATAACTTTGAAATGAGGCATTATTTGGCGGATAGCGCACCTCATTCGTATTCACAATCGCTATTAAGTATTATTGGCCCTAAGTATATGAATTACAACTAAAACTAATCTAGACACGCGGAAGCGTGTCCAGCCAAGACAAAGAAAAAGCTGGCGACGCTACGTGTGTAATATTGCACGAACCATTTTGGATCCAATTTTAACCCCTTCATAACTATTTAACCTAAATATATGAAATTGAGCCTATTTATATACTCACAAATATTGTTAACATTTGGATATTAAAAGAGCATGCCAAATATTATCTAAATCGGCTGATAAATAGCGCAACCGGAATTTTTGAGAGAAATGTCAAAAATCTTCTACCACAAAAAATCTGTACATGCCTTGAAAGAACCTATGTACTAAGTTTCGTCGAGATTTGCTGAATCAGACTGGAAAATTTCAATAAATGCAACTCGAATACGAAAACCATCATCTGGACAAACCAAAGCAAAATTGCCGTGTTAAAACAGAAATCTTTGCTTTCGCTGCGATGATGAAGAAGAGGGAATAAAAGCTGCCATTAAGATAAGCCTAGATGGCCAACGAGTCACTAGACCGTCGCAATACGAATTAGATACCGTATTGTTAGAAGGGGGAAGAGTACAGACCCCCCACCCATTCCCTCCTGGGCAGAGTACCAGAGCGTCTAGCCCCAGTAAGAAGGGTAACCTTGACGCTGGAACCAGACTCCTACCAGTATACGGGGAGGAGAAGAACCACAAAATGAAAAAATGCTTACGTTCGATAAAAAGAGCCCACAAAAACCGCCGATGCTTATGATTTGTGCCCAGTACAGGCAGGTAGCGAGGCAGTAAATAAGGCAATCTATTAGTCGGAACTAGGGTCAGAATTATTCTTTTTCCACTAGCGTTTGATTTATCGAGCCTGTAAAATATTTATGTCTCATGAATTCAGCGGGGTTAGTATACGCACCCCGAAATAATTCTTCGACGTATTAGAACGTCTTCTATCGACGTGCTAAGCTAACAGATATTTATGAAAATAACATATTCCTGTTCTAGTAATATCTGGGCAGAAATATAAATCTCAGAACTTTTGTGGCAATTTTTTGTCAAAGAAACATATTTCATTTCATTTCAATGTGTAGGTTAATTGTATTTCGCTTTGTTTTTTGGTATTTTGTTTCTTGTTATCTATTGTTTTTAAGAATACACAGACATAACAAACGCATTAGAAACTTAATGTAGCAATGGGTAGAGTAAATACCTAATTACCTACATGGCTACGAAAACTGATAACAAATCTAAGTATATTGATTGTGAATTTTTTTCGCTTTTTAGGGTTCCGTACTTCAAACGCCCTTATAGGATCACTTTGTTGTCCGTCTGTGTGTATGTCAAGACTCTTTATCTCGGAACCGCGTAAAGATATCGAGTTGAAATTTAAACTGTATAAGTATAAACTGTATGGTCTCTTGCAGTTGTGTATAAGAAAAAAATCTCAGATAAAAACCGCATATTTCGACACTCACAAAAATCAAAACCTACAAGGTACTTCCCGTTGACATAGAACTATGAAATTTGGCGAGAAACGTCGCGCGTCGTCTCAGAGTACAGATATAGGAATAAATCTGAAAACTGTACATTTTTATTTAAATCATCACAAAAAATAGGGCTTCAAAATTCACAAAATACGGGTTTAAAATTCAAAATGAGTTAATCGTATCATGTAAGGTATTATGTAAAAGAACTTCATTAGCACATGCTAAAACAGGTTTTTAATTATTTTAACAATGTGTAATTTTCGAGAAAAGTGAAAAAAAAAAAACTTTTTTTCGATGCTAATAGTACCTATACAGATTTTAACAACTTACTTCCCAATTTTGTAAAAGTTTCTGGATTTGTACGGAACCCTCGATCTGCAAGCCAAAATCGCACTTGCCCGGTTTTATTTTTTACAAATTTCACAAATCAAACCTTATATTTGTACTGTTTAATAAAAATGATTTATGAATATTTTATTTTGTGAAATTACAATTTTCTTAAAATAACTTTTCTGGTAAAACAGATACCTACCTCCTTAATTGAAGATAAAATATTTTTGTATATTAATCAAAGAGGAATTAAAACAATCACCGAAGAATTAAAACCTTTAAATAACACAATTTATTGAATAAGATGAGAACTGAATTGGTCTGAGTCTGACGGCCTACTCAAACAATAAGATTTCAATCCAGTCTCAAGTTTAGGATCGTTTGAAGCCCAGACTAAACAAACATCACTAGATTTTATAAAACAGATATTGTCTGTGATTACAGTTTGAATGCCCTTTGTTACCGACAATCTGATTTTATTCAATTCAAAGGAATACTTGACATTTAAAAATTTAAAACTAAATCAAGATGAAATACATTGTAGGTACTTATATGTTCATTCCACAAACTTTTATTCAAAAACTGGCATTTTATAAGCAACGTTTGACAAACCCACGAGTAGCCAAATGATTAAGATACAAAAAAACTTGACAAACTTGCATTCAATAACGTATTATATGACAAACAATTATTTTATTTTTTTCTATATAGTTATAGATAAATGTTTAATAAAAGACCAACACTTGGCACATTTTATTTTATTATGTGTCGTTTGACAAGCAATTCGATGTAAGTACCTGTAGTTAAAATAATTTAAATATAAAAATAGAAGGGGAAAGATGTTGTTTTTAAACTATCGCGATTTGAAAACATTATTATTATATACTTCGGGATGATGAGGATATTTATTTATCTCGTAATTTTAGTGCACGATTAGTCCCGTAGTATATAATAATAAAGGGGAAAGATATTTAGCCACCTTGTACGACTTGAAAATCCAGAAAAATCATAATAAAATAAATAAATAAATATTTGGGGACATCTTACACACAGCCTCTGACCTCAAACTAAGCAAAGCTTGTGATATACTACATGTAAATATTTTAAAATACGTACTTAAATATGTAATACCTAAATAACACTCAGACGCAGAGCAAACACCTTTGTTAATCACATAAATATTTGCCCTGGGTGGGAATCGAACCCACGCCTCTTTGACCCAAGAGTCAGGGTCACTAACCACTCAGCCACCGAGGCAGTCAAGTATAAAAGGTAGTAATGAATTTAAAATACTTAATAAATGTTAAAATTTGACATAAGACTATATATACTAAGTATTTTATTTACTTCAATGTATTGAACTGAACTTTTAAATATCGAGCTCAAATACAGACAAGATTGGCAAAAAAGGAGCTGAACCAAGCGTCTAATGACGATGATGGTAGCAAACTTAGAATCTATAAGTAAGTTTTAAAACTAACTTCAAGATTCTGTATAAAATTTCAACATTTCGGTCTCAAAGTAGATTAATTAAAGTTCGTTGGTAAAGTTTGCGTTCAGAAAATTTGATATCAAGTTCTGTACCGGCTCCAGCAGTTATCCACTAAGCTGTAGTTTAACTAGCCCTCGCCCAAAAACGTTTCAACTTTTCAAATAAACGGTAATTACGAGTACTTTTATTTACATAGGAGCGATTCAATGTAAGCTTTTTTGATTAAATTTTATTGTAAAGAGGTGTTCAACTGTTCACTGTTTATAAATATTTTTGATTGCGAATAAGTCCGCGCTTGACCATAAACTCATCTGATAGAAAGCTATTTTGTATTTGGCGATGAAGCACACAGATTTAGACGATACCGATTCATTATTATTTTATACTACGGGACTAATCGCGCACTAAAATTACGAGATAAATAAATACCTCCTCATCCCGACGTTTACCGATACCGATTCACCCTGACTTGTAAAGTTTTAGATGATATCTCTCAGTAAACAAGAAATCCGGCAGTTTATTACATTATCAGGCCGTATGAATCAGAAACGTCCATCGTCATCACCCACCCATCAGCCATAGGACGTCCACTGCTTGACATAGGCCTCCCATATGGACCTCCAAAAAGACCGGTTGGTAGCGCTTACATCCAGCACGATCCTGCGGTCTTAAGAAGTCACCCATCCACCTCATAGGACAGATCATACAAGTGTTTTACGGTGTTCATTCATGATTACACCATTTGGATACAATATGCAAAGCATGAAAATACTTGAAATATTAAATTTGTTTCAAATTGAATACAAAATTCCCTGATATTTTTTTGTAAGTTTTTTTTCTATTAGTAAAATTTGCCTATCTCTATAATTTCGCGTTTGAAGGTAAATAAACCCGTTAACCAAGAAAACAAGCCACCGTTTAGCATAATTCAAAATATCCACAAACCTGATTTCAGTAATTTTCCAGCCTACCAAAATCTGATTTGCCTTTCATATCGTCAGTTTGGGCGCGCCCTAAGCTTATGAAACGCGGGTTGATCCCATAATAAATTTCGTATAAAAATTCAACACGGGTAGACTATTAAAAGTTTGGGTAAAATTCTGGAACCAATTTAACTGACGGTAAAAAAAGCAATTTTGCAGCCGCTCTTACAAAAGGTTTGATGTAATTCATAACGTGGAGGTTAATTCATTACTTTATTAACATTGAATACGTTTTTGAACCTTTTATGGAAAGACACCAGGTGTTTTATCAGTGCTAAATTTACTCTTTCTCATTTAGGGTTTTTAGGCAACTTAAAGTCCTGTGATACGTAGCTAAAAGAAAGAGATAAAATCAACGAAGAATAAGTACAAGTACATACAATTAATACAAGGATCAAATTAAATAAAAGTAAGTAAGTATTAACAATGCAAATGCATCCACCCATCGTGACTTACTTGGTCATCAGTGAAAAACTTTTAAAAAGTTTTTACTAACGCTATGAGATAATATTAGAATTGGATATAAATTTGTAGAATTAAACCTTTTACGAACTAATTATTTGGCATTATAAGGATAGAACATTCTGTGTCTATCTCATATAATTGATTTTATCAATAGTGAAGAAACTATAAAATGTATCCTAGTTTGCTGACATCATTTAATTTTATCACTCGCCAACATCAATAAAATTGAATGTTCGATTTCTAAAATAAAAAAATACTTATAGATTAGTTCGTTCTACGACTTTTCCTCTTTCAATTTGTCAAACATAACACAATTTCCCAATCTTCGATACGAATATTTTAACAAAAATTCTAGCGAACACTTGGACAGTTTGGCAAAGCATCTATTCTCCGTAAAGATGTCGCGCCCGACAGCACTACGCCGGCTATTGCCAAAAGCTCTCAGCAATTGATGCGTTGAGCATTCTGGATTCACTGAATAGGACAACTAAATGGCAATTTGTGTCAGAATTTGCATGCAAATTTCTTATTTTTACCGTCACTCAAAAAGATCATAAGTAATTAAGTATACTGTGTTCTTCTGTATACATAATTATAATATTTTTTGTGTATGTTCATTGATATTTTAACCAACTGTGAATCGATTTAAAAGTACATATATTTTAAGGTCAAAAGTCCTCCAAAACTTTCGTGCAAACTATTCGTACTATGCAAATCTCGAAAGTGACAATATATCATTTCAAAATGAAAAAGATTTTTTTTAAAATCGGTTCACAATTGTGAAAAATATCAATGAACATAACTATACAAAAAAATATACCTACATACAGACGAACATATAAAAAGTGGCTTTTATAATAAACTTAAAATGTCGTAAAATGCAGTAGCTTTCGGTTTGGCAAGTAATATTTTCATTTTGCGTCGAAAATTATTACGAAACTTGTTAAAAGTTTGGCTCGATTGCTAATACAAGATTTATTGTACTGCAACATCGAATGCGATCGGACACAAGTTTGGTAACTCTAAGAGTTGAGGAAACTTACCGTGTTCTTAAATTTTTCAATGTATAATACAGCAGCTTTTTGACAAGGAAAATGAGGGTAAAAATGTGGATCGTAACAACATTGAAACTTTTTACAATTTTCCCTAAGAGAAACTATTCAGCAAAGTTATTCAAGCAAGCAAGCTATTCATAAATATCGTGATATTCTGTGAAGGTGTAATTTTATTTTGTCTTTTCTTTTAGCTCTTCTTTAGTTCTTCAGATGTGTGCTAATACTATCACTGGCTTAAGATTTAAAAGCATTACTTTGTATCGGTTCACACATATTAAGTTATGATAACGAGTTAACTGACGCTTAATGTATGGATAGTCATAAAATGTGTTATGCCCTGTCAGATTTTTACGAAACCAGCAATCTAGATTCATGGAAATAAAAAAAATATTTATTTGCCACGCCAGCCTCTGACTAGACTTGCCTTCCATTAATCTGGGATGCTAACACGTAGCTTTTTTTGTCACATGTCGGCCCCGTCTCAGTATGACACCGGCGGCGGCGGCGCTGGCCTTTATGTAGTGCCGACAAGTGATTTATTAACATTTGTTAAGAATAATAAGATTTATGTATATCCTGAAATAAGAGAGCTAGTGCGCTGTACATACACCGTGTTTTGATGATCCTCCGGTAGGTCAAAAAATAATGGTGGTTTGTTATTATTATAATTATAGTCCTCCTTAACGCATCCGTCAACCAGCGTCAACAGCGACCCCTGGCTAATTTCGGTCATGAGTTCTATATAGCTTGCGAAAGCAAAGGACGTCTGACATTTTGGATCAAAACTCAAAGTAGCCGGCCAAAGAAAAAAAAATATATACTCATTATACATGACCCTCTGAACATTTCTTATCACTAAACCAAAATTCTAGGTCTGATATTTGAGTAACTATACGAGCTTGAAAACACCATCTTGCAAAAGTAAAATAGCAGATTCTTGGAAAGTATATACCTACATATCATGATAGTACATGATTAACTAAACATACATATCATATTACTATACCGAACTGCTATGTTATTTATCTGACATTTGATTTATCTTGAACTTTCAAAGTGATGTAGCATCTTAGGCATCAGACATAGAGGTTCGGTTTAAAAATAAACAATGTTCAGATAGTCATAAGAAATCATAATATAAACAGAGATGTATTTGGCCGCCTATTTCACTTTTTGATCTAAAATTTATGGAGCATGTCAGAATGTTAATATGAAATATCTTACCAATCAAGCTGAAAACGTATTGAAATTTTAGTTATGCTAGAATATGTCGTTAGTTTTCATATTGGAATACAATAAGAATCTGGAAACATTTAATTTTAACAAAACTTGAATTTTCAAAGTGATGTAGCATCTTAGGCATCAGACATAGCGGTTTGGTGTAAGAGTAAAAAATGATCAGTTAGTCATAGATAATCATTACATAAACATATATGTATTTGGCCGCCTATTTGACTTCTTGGTTCAAAAATGTATGGAGCATGTCAGTTGTCCTTTGTTTTGAAGGACCTATTATTGCAGGGCACACAATTTAACAGGCACTGTGGCAAATTAATCGTGGCTTTGAGTCCATGTTTATAAGAAAAAAAACAATCGATGCTTAAAGATGTCTTGTACTCGCAGCTAAAGGAGACAACGGCATACGTGGTGGTCATAATGTTGCCAATTTTTAGGAAAAGCGTCTACAAAATCAGGACACCAGGCGCCTTATCAAAGCCTTCCTATGCATACGCATAATTATATCCCTTTAAACTACGTAAGCAGCAGCAGCATCGAGATGTTCATCATCGCCTAGTAAGATATATCTCTATAGTTTATCCATATAACGGGACAATAGCTTTAAGTTTATTTTTAAATAGTGCCACTTGGTATAATTTCGAAGGACTAGGAATGGTAGTGGCAACATTCCTGGGGTAACGCTTGTAACAAACGCTGCTGATTGGTTCCAAGGAGGTGCCAAGTGGCATCGCATGATGGGCGGGAAAATGCGAGGTGACATGGTCAGATGTCAGTTGAAATTAGAACTTGTTCGGAAGAGGTTGTGTTGAAATGTGATTAGAACGACTCGAGTGGTGATTCTTGATAAAATGGTGGTAGCGTACGTTATGTTGAGGAACGTCATGTCCTTCGCTTAAAGTTTTCTCTATAATTGTAATCATAAGAGTTATATGTGAAAAAAGCCGATTGTTCGTGACTTCGCGTGTATCTCCTCGCCCGCTAAACCCACGCCACACTGAAGCATCGTTGGGTCAGATGGTATAAAATCATTACCACATTGAAGCACCATAACTGATGCGGATCCTTTTATGGATTCGACATATATATAATATGTAAGAGGCAATACATACGGACACCGCGGCATCAATGACAAGATAGAGCGGCTTGTAGGCGTGCGAGAGTAGGGCGCGCCGCAGGAACAGTCGCCGGCTGCACACGCGCCGCGCCTCGATCACCACCTGCCGGTGAAATCTCTTTAGTTTCAAAACATTCACATGAAGTATTTATAGGGAAAGAGATAATGCAAAAATATATCAAACTTATGCCATTACTTTGTCCAGTATTTAACTGTTTGCTTTATATGTTTTGTAAAATGATTTTCTTATTTTCTTTTGTAACAATCTCTAAAGTAATTTTTGGATCTTATTATTCTGACATTGCTTGTTGGATATGGCGACGTGATGGCGGCTTTGAACAAATATAAAATTACAAAGTTATTAAGCACTACCGTTTTCTTTTCAGTGATTTTTTTTTCATCACATTTGAACGTTTTTTGGCTACTGTACAAAGTAAAGTCCTTTTTATCAAAGAAGTCCCACGGTGAACTAATGGAACTGATTTTAACCTTATATAACTGGATTTTGATAGATCGGCCACGCGATTGTGCTGCTGCTTCTGCGAGACTTCTTTCGTGAAATGGGCTTTATGAGATTTCGCGAGATTTCTTTTTTGACGTCTCAACATCAGCCCTGTTATAAGATTGTATGTACCTCACTAGTGAACACGGCTTTTAGGATTAATTATTTATCGACTAGATATCAACTCTGCATTCAATCACTTCATCGAAACTGGCGTAAGATTCCGTTATAATATAAACTTATTTTTTATTGTTGTACTGTCTCCAACTGTAAGCTTCTATGAGATCTTCAGTTACAAGATAGTAGTTAACTACATCAGATGAGGTATGGTAACGACTCGCTGACTTGCATCCACTTTTTGTGGATTTATGATGTTCATTGTTGGCCATTCCTGTATGATTCCCTACTAAATAACTAACGGCTATTAATATAACTATGTGCCTGCCAAAAGCCATTTCACAAACCACTTTCATCTCTGAAAACATTCACAAATAGATCCGACCAAAATTTTCCTGTCCGACCAAGTTTCCGACGGTTTTTTCCACGAGTAATTTCATTTGTCACATCCAACCAATGGGCGATCAATATAGCGCCGGAATCCCGGTAAAGGCCCAGCGACCGATTGCCGACACGTTCCCGCAAAATAGTTATTCGATCAAAGCCGCCGTTTGCGGCTGACAAACACCTTATTAGGTTTCTTCCGTTTGACAAAGCAATATCGAATGGAAAGCGCTGCGCAGAAATAAACAGCTATAATAGAGTCAGAAAGCCGATATAGTATTTTTTTTTAATATGAGGAAATCCTTTTAGATCATACTTATTTGTGAAAATGATGATGTACTCAACAAAAATGTGGGGTCTTTTGCAAGAAACGCAACCTGTGTCAGAGCTAAAAAGAGTCAGATATGTAGAAATCTAAAGAGTTCCGTATAAATCTTGGAACTATGATTCAAAGAAAAATAGTACAGATCATAAACACCTGTTATTATAACATGCTTCTTGCTCGTCCTAAGAACCTAAGTAAGCTCGTATAGGCCAGGTGGCTATAGCCCTGGTGTCAGAGTTTTTAAGCTGCCTGAAGGCCTCTGACATGGCTAAACAGTGAAAACCACCGGGACATAAAATTTAACGCGTCATCTGAAACACGGTAGCGTTCGGTTGGAAAATACCACCCGCGGTCACCAATCCAAATACTGACCGTGCGGAACGTTGCTTAATTTTGGAGATCGCTGACACACACGTAGACAAACGTTACGAGTGCTACTGTATCTACCTATAAGTAAAAGAGGAGTTTTTTTGGCGGGAACGCAGAAAAGTCATGTCGCCTCATTGTATTATTTTGTTAAACTTATGTCTTTATCAGTGATAATTAGTGTAAAATTGTGATATTTCGCTGATTATGAGCTGATTTACGTGCATGAGTGTAGGCAAGTGATATAATGTGACGAATCATGTAGTTCCGTGTTGTTGCCAAAACTCCATAGACGCCTCTAGTAAAGTCTCCACTGCTTTACTGAGGTATGACTTGGACTTTGGACTTGACCGCGACTTTATTGGACTATGACGTGATTACGACAGTGACTATTTTGATAAATATCAAAAATTATTAAAACTTAATACTTGACATTGGCAAATGCACAATAGTTCGACGCCAAACAAAAGAAAAAGAAGTAAAAGAGTAATATTAAAACGAGTTAAATAAATATCACTTTCTGTAGAATTTACGGCACGCCACGTAAAAATCGCTCAAATACACGCGGCACGGGATCTCGTCAATTCGTCTCGATACCTCTCCAAAGGCTCGACTTGACGCTCGAGAGAGTCTGGCATTTTGAGCTATCCACAAGGACGTCTTCGCGCTGTCTGTTTGTACGCCTTTTTATTTATAAATATGTAAACTAGCTGACCCGGGAACCGTCGTACTACCATAATATACGTATAAGAAAATAAATAATAGAAGACCGCCCTTATCACCTAGAAGTATAAAAATAGCCGACTGATTTTCAAGCCTACCAGATTTAATAAAAAAGATAGAAAAAAAACCGGTCAAGTGCAAATTAGGTTCGGAAACCAAAGGTCCCGTCTTGAAAAATCTTGAAACATGCACAAAATTGGGAACTTATTTGTTAAAACTTCAAAGCATAACTATAACAATACATAATTTTTGTTTTTACTTTTCTCGTCATGCATCGTAAATCACATATCTTAAAAATGATTGAAAGCCTGTTTTAGCTTGTGTTAATAAAGATTTTTCATATGACACCCCACATGATACAATTAATTCACTTTGAAATTAGAGCCTTTTGACTTTTTTTGCATTGAGGCCCTATTTTTTGTAATAAAATTAAAAATGTGAAGTTTTCAGATTAATTCCTATATATGTGTACTCTAAGACAATGCTCCTTGCTAAATGTTATAGTTCAAAGTCAACGGGAAGTACAATACAGGTTTTGATTTCTTTGTGAGTGCCGAAATATGCATTTTTTACGGCAAAAACGGATCTCACTTTTTTCTACGATAACTGAGAAGTATGATATTTTTCACAACTGCAAGAGGACGTAGGTATACGTACCTATATGGTTTAAATTTCACTTAACTCGTTAACTTAACGCATACTCGAGATAAAAGGTGTTGACATACGGACAGACGGACAACAAAGGGATCCTATAAGGGTTCCGTTTCTTTTTCCTTTTGAGGTACGGAACCCTAAACATCATAAAAATCAGTGAAGTCGTTTAAAATCAAAATATAAGGCGGGCAAAGCCGCGGGCAAATGCTAGTTATTTATGTGTAAGTCCATACGGTGGATATTTAATGAGTTCATGATATTTAAAATAAACATAATAAAAAAAAAAAAATAGTCTGCAATGACACGATCAAAGCCACAGCGTACTACAAGTTTAGTCTCAGCTACCGAAGCAGCTATTTGTGAAATAATGCGAACTGTCGAGAGCCACTCGCGGGACGTGTTGGGTGAATCCACATTTACGGGGAAATTAAAAAAATTGGAACGAATAAATCGGATCCGAATTTAGGAAAGAACATCAAACCGAGCCGTGTGCGAGCCAGGCCGTGTACGACGTACACGGCCTGGCTCATGATTTCACCCAACACGTCCCGCGACTGGCTCTCGAGAGTTACTGTACGTTGACAATAAGCCCGATTACAGAGACGCCAGCGTAAATTTAATAGCAACGTAAAAAGCGTTATCTCTATCGAATGCCTAAAGTGAAAAAGAAACATAACTATGCTATTTAGCTATTATAATTACGATGGTGCCTCTGTTATCGGACTTAATATTGTAAGTAACTTGCGTTATAAAAAATGTATGTACCTAACGTATCATGTCCGTATTGTCCGTGCCCCGCCCGGGTCAGGGAACGCGGTCCGATCTAATTTAAAAATTCCTTTAAGCGGAGGATTTATTTTAGAATCCTCGAGTTTTGAACGAATTCTTTCATGATTTATTGCATATGCAATTGGTGGTATGATTTATTGTTCTAATAATGCAAAAAATTGAAAAATCCATT
This sequence comes from Hypomecis punctinalis, assembly GCA_949316475.1. Classification (NCBI taxonomy): domain Eukaryota; kingdom Metazoa; phylum Arthropoda; class Insecta; order Lepidoptera; family Geometridae; genus Hypomecis; species Hypomecis punctinalis. The sequence continues at coordinate 428,059 of OX438807.1, forward strand.
ATTTAAACCACCAAAATCAATATAATGCATGTATTTAGGACAACGCAACGTATCCAAGATGAACAATAAAACAAAGTTACAGTTGTAACGAAATAATTTTTACGGTTACGGATTTATTGGGCTTTACCTCACCATACGTGCTGTTCGTCACTGCTTTGTTCAGTAATGATCGGGCTTGTGTTAGAGATAACGGCCTACAAAACCTACGTCCTAAAAAAATGTTACCTGATGTTATATTTATTTTTCAATGTTGGTTATTCATGTGCACATAGATAGAACAGAAATACAGAAATTTATTTGCAACAAAAATAAGAAGTACAATACATACCTAAATAACAAAACAAATCATAAAACACAAAAAAAAACAACAAATAGTCTAATATAATTGTCACAATTGTCACAAAACTAGAGATTGACGAGTTGAAACAGCATTGCATAGATCATAATTATTTACATTCTTAAAATAAAATAGACGTTGATATTCGACAACGAATGACGAATGACATCGGTTTATAGCGCCATATAAGTCTTGTAATTGAAAAGTAAATTCTAACTTCCATAAACTCTATAAATACTGCTGAATTTGTAAAAAAAACTTTCAATTAAAGGAAGCTCTCGTTGAGCGGAGACAAAGAGCCAGCAATTTAACTAGCCCCATTAGCACTCGAACTCTCAATTCTCGAGCGCTGAAATAAGTTTTTGAGTCGTCGCCCGTAATGGGGCGAAAGTGTTAAAAAGTCGATAAAATTAAAAGTAATTAGATTAAACTGCCGCTGGCTCCGCGCCTAACTGCCGAACGTTCATTAATCGGCTCAGGAGTGGAATTCGCACGCCCCTCGAGGAGCAATTTTAGCTCTTTCAGCTTCAGGTCTTATTTTTAAGTCTAAGTCTTGGGACTTATTTTTAGATTGTTGAGTCTTATAACTTAGGTATTTACGGGCGAGACAAACTTCTTAAAACCTTTTAATTAATTATATTAAAATCAGTTCAGGTTTGAGTTTGAATTGTGTGACGCCACATGACAAAGTTTATAGCAAAAAGCTTCATATGAACAGTACAGCACTAGGGCCACACTCTCTGTGGTACGGTTTAACTCTAAAAGTCCCACCGTACCACCAGCGGTATGGCTAGGGGTACGGTGGGTCTGAAGCGATAAAAAACATAATCAGCACGACTAGCATACACACCACGTCTCCACGACATAACTTTATTTGTGACAGATAGTAAGTAGGTACATACAGATACACCTCACCATAACTTTCTATAAAAATAATAGAATAGAATAGAAAACGCTGTATTGTTCACACAATTTACAATATAACAATAAAAGAATACAATATAATTAAAATAGTGCGACAACCGGCGGCCTTATCGCTTTTCTTCCAGGCAAATCCAAATAATGTCGTAATCCGCTATAATTATTTATCATGATAACAATGCCCGTCCTGTTTTGTTTAGATGTTAATTGCTTTCAGAATTCAAAATGTGAGTGAAGGTATTAAAAGTGAAAACAGCCCAGAGAGTTGCTCGTCTCATTATTCTTTAGGTGCCTAGATAACAAGAATCTACGTGGGCATACGTACTGTCATCTGAGTAGGTATGATTATTTTGTACGTGTAAATTGGTGATGATGATGATGATAAATATGGTAAGTAAGTATAGGCCGGGTGATTAGCCCTGGTGTCAGTTTTAAGCCACCTGAAGGCCTCTGACTTGGCTAAACTATAAAAACAAGCGAGACCTATAATTTTACCTATCATGTGAGCCACGGTAGCGCTAAGTTGTAAATGTCACCAGCGGTCACCTATCCGAAAACTGACTGTGCGCAACATTGCTTAACTTTGGTGATCGCTGAAAGACATCTAATGAACACAGTCAAACTATGCTATGAGTGCTACGCAGTGGTCTCGAACGAAAAAATACGAAATCGGTAGAACTTCCAATAAAATCGGTATATTGGTACTTACCGAATATCGTTATGAGAGGTTCAAAACTATAAATAACGTACTTTATATGTATAGCCTGACATGACCACATCCCGGAGTAAGGTCCCCAGTGGAGTATCAGCGGACTCTGATCACCACACAGACAGCCAATAATCATATCCTCTTTTTCGTCTCGGATCGCTAAAATCGTGAAATTCGATTGAATTTTGGAAAAAATTGTTCCAATTTTGTTTCTCACAGGTACCAAAAAATGGTAGAAATGCCAAATAAATTGAAATAAAATCTGTAGGTTTGAGACCACTGGCGCTACGTAATAAAAGTTATTCAAGCACAATACTGGTAACTCACTCGGATTTCGACCTGAGCGTAGCTGGAAACTTCGCACTCGTTAGGAAAGAACAACACTTTCAGGTAATCTTCTTCTGCAAACAAACATAAACAAACAAACATGGGTATATTGTTATTATCCCACGATAGATCGACACAAATAGGATGGGCATTGTACCTAGATTTTACTGAGGTTCTTCTCGCATTATTTTTATAATAATCACTTGCTTCGTTTTTGTCAGACTTTATGATGTATTCATATTGCAAAAGTATCGTCATCAAAATTAAATTTGTCGTTGTCCATCGTCATCGTCTCTACTAGGCAACAAATAACGCACAACACGAGACATTTTTTATAAGTTGAGCAACATTGCACAACAACGCGCAAAGTTACCAGCTGGCGTGCAAAATGAAGCGCGGCTTGTTGCATGTTTCTATACATCTGCAGTTTAACAACTAATGTTGTGAAGTGCAGACATGATGCGCAGCTTTCTTTTTTGATTAAATTATGAATATCGCCGGTGAAATCAATACTAGTTACTGTTCCTCTGGTGACATGTTGTCGCCGAGTGTTCATGTGTAGACAGGCGACGTAACTATTAAACAAATCGCAGTACGAAAACAATGTGCGCACTGCTTATGTTATGCATTTTATGTTGCTTAGTGAATACGATACGAGGCTTAAGGTGACCAAACTATCAGTGTTAAGTATCTCGTATATCGTGTGTCGTCGGTCAGGCGCGGCGTGGTGTTTGGTGAGCCGCAGCCGGTAGCATGTCCGCGCGGCCAGGGACAGTGCCGTGCGTGCCCGCAGCGTAATGCCGCGATCATATATAATGTCGTGTACAGTACTAGTGTGTCACCTAGCGGCGGGTCCCAAGCGACCGACGTGGGCAGCGGCGTGGTGTTGGTGAGCCGCAGCCGGTAGCACGTCCGCACGGCTAGCGAGAGCGCCGCGCGCGGCCGCAGCGTCGCCGTGCCACGCCCACCGGAACAGCCCTCGTCTAGCGCGCAGCATTCACCTTCGCAATACGAGTGCACATTGTATAAATTTCAATTTCATGGTCAGTCAAAGATGTTTTAAATCGAATCAGAAAATTCGGCTTCAAAATAGAACCTATTGCTTCTATTGGAAAAGAAGCCGGTGCCAAGCAATAAAGGCCTTTATGGTTAAAACAAAGACGATAGCACTAGATGAATTTAAGAAGCTTTACAGTCCGCATGCTTATCTCCCTCGCAGGGCAGCACGCGCAAGTGAAGCCGCGGCGCCAGCACGCGGTAGGCGAGCAGCGCGGCGCGCGCCTCTGAGCCCGCGCCAGCTGCCACGCGCGCCACGTCCGCGCTCGTGCGCTGCACTTTCACCAGCGTCATCACGCACCCGTCGTGCTGACAAGACCAACCACCTCATAAATTCTCAACACTTTTTTATCGCACATAACTCCACGCTTTGCTACCAAATCGTCTGATGGTAAGCGATGTTGGGGTCGAGGGTAAAGCACGCCAACTTACCTGTAGTTTTTCAAAGTCACAGTAAATAGGTATCTTCTAAGACTGCGTGCTTTATCTTCGATCATAACTTCGCTTACCATTCGGCGAGTTGTTGGTCAAGCGAGGGCGAGGACTAATTCACGGCAAGAAAATCAGCATGGTATTGTATTTAACTAAAATAATTACTTTACAAACTCCAAAATGGTAGATGTAAAACCCAAAATGTAGTACAATTACATTCTGAAAAGTAATACCAAATAAAAGCCATTTATTACGCCATGCGCCGCCACAAAGCCTATTATGGCGGGAGTGGGACCGGGAATATCGGTAAATAATGGTTTATATTCCGACCGGTAATGTACGTCAGTGGCAGGATTGAGCAAAATAGTTGCTAACTTAGTAACAGCATTTAAAAGGGATTTTTTGTTTATATGATAGTAATTTTTTTATGATTTAATAAAAAATAACTGAATTTCTTCAGTCACCCAAACATCGCCAAAATGACTTTAGTGGTGCTTTTTGATTAGGTATTTAAAATGAGATTATTTTAAAAAATTTCTTGGTGTCATATTACATATTATTATGTACCAAACACTTTTAAGCTAATTGCTCTCTAACTCTCTAAAACAACATTATCTGGAATTTGTAAAGTTTGGTTAAGTTTGATGGATAAACTGCAGCTGAGTTTGGATGAAACTTGAGACAAGATTGGTTGCTCTGTCTCACGGAAATCTATTATGTAAGGCTTGCTATATAGAAGCGGGCTGGCATAACTCAGCACTACCGGCCATAAAAAAAATAATAGCTGTACAGGTCGAATCATACAAACGTGTGTGAAGTTAGCTACAAACTGCGCAATATCCAATCCTGACTGAAGCTTACTTCAAGCTGCTTGTTGATTTGTTTTGTGTGATTAATAATAAATAATTAATAATAATTTTTTGGCCTATATTTAGATAAAACTTCGGGAAAAAAGACAATAATACAAAATTATTCAACTCGGTAACCAATAACTTAATTATGGCGATCGGCCTGCAATGCTGCGATGGAAAAAGACGCGGAATATTATACTCGCATAAAAACAGAATTGTGCAGATCAAATTCTAACCCAGTCAGCGATCAGCACAATTCGGGGCCGTATTATGTACGCGTTCTGACGTTCAGTTTTGTTTTTCCTTTCGCTCGCTCTCGTGGCGCGAGTAACTGGCGCAAGCAGGAGGAAAAGCTGATTCAAATGTTTTTTATCAAAAGGTGCTATTAATGTAATACTTTACTGATTCAGGCCGGCTTTGTAGACAAATTCTACCGAACCGACCGTACCGGCCCGCTTATGTGTGTAACGCCAAGAAGTTCACTTTAATCTTTATTTAAACTGATTCTTTTGCAAACAGACGAAGTGAATTTCAAGTAGTTGAGAGTTAAGTAAGGATGTTATAATGGACGGAACCGCGGGAAGGATTGTTTGAGCTTCTTGTTAGATTGATCAAAGTACGCGAGCTGTAAGTAAGGAGTTTTATTTGGTATGAGTAAGTTTTAGCATAATATTTAAATGAAAGGAAGGATAGAAATTATTGAAAGAGTAATTAAGATTCGTTCAATAATAAAGTGTACTAACTACTCAAGACATTTCGAAATTGCCTAATTTTTATGTCATATTGTAGATGGGAATGGGAAATGTACAAAACACCCCATCAGTCATCAGTGCAGGACCTATAGCTTCCATATCGAATAAAAACACATGGGTATTCTTTTTTTCATCTTCGCTCACTTCAGGCGCGTGCACGGCGTAGTCGAGGCGACAGCGGTCCTGGTGGTGCAGCGCGCCACGCGTCGGCCGCACGAGGCCGCACGTACACGCGCGCTCCTGGCAGCGTGCACACGGCTCACGCGCGCGTCCCCCCGCACCCGCGCCCGCCCCGCCACACGCAAGGCTTGGCGCGTTCTCGCCGAACCAACGGAACGGCGTTGCCCACCAGCAGATCTGGACCAAGGAAATAAGATATCTAAAGCGTAAGGTCACAGTATTTTTTTTTTTTTTTTGTAGCAGTGTGTCCTGATTCTATGTAAGTGAAACATTAGAACGGAATAAAGATTGCTTAAATAGTCGTGATACCGAGTGGGAGCGGGAGAGAGTATTGAGGGTTTGGACTTGTGTGAGTGGGAGAGCATAGCATGCGATACTCTGTGAATGTTAAAGATGATTCTAACGTTTCAAAAATGGTCTCCTGAACTGATCTGACTGACCTTTTCTTAAACTGTATCGTGAATATGCCGCCCTTCGCCTAATATCCTATGGGAAAGAAACAACACTATTAGCTGTCACCAGGCCAAAATCGACACTGTGAAGCGTGTGAGTTTGTTTTTTTTTTTTTTATTTAAAGGGCTTTTGGTCGCTTTGCGACCACATCGCCTGTACAAGATACATAACTTAAAACTAAACTTATATTTGTATACCTATATCTACGAGTTTGTACAACATTTTTGCACTTTCAGAGTCTGGCAAAGCCAAAATGGAGTTGTAAAAGCCAACGTCTTTAATATTTTGTATAGAACATAGTCTTCTAAATGACTCGTTCCGCACACATTCCAACAATATGTGGAGAGTATCTTCATAAACGCCACACTCATTACAATTGAGGGTTGGCGTTTTTTTCATCAGAGCCTAGTGTGATAGTGGAATTTCTGAAACAATCTCAAGCTTTTAAGTTTCCTCGTGTAATAAGAAATATTTATTTTTCTTATTTCTAGGCCACAAGCCACAAGGCTTGCCGCTTCGGTCTTACTGGGAGCAGCTTACTTAGGTAGACTAGGTAGAGCCAGTCATCTGACGGAACCCGTGCACGCATCGATACGCCGTATGGAACTGAAAGACCAATGCAAATGCGGATCAGAAGGCAGATCGGAACGGCCTGGGGCGTTTCTGATCCCTACTAATGAATGACGCTAATTACTCACGTGTTGGTAGGTATCGTTGTGGAGGTCGAGCCGTGCGCGTAGAGCAGCGCCGGGGGGTACGACACCAAGCCAGCGGCGCGCGGGGCGCAGTGCCGGGTGCCGCGAGGCGCAGCGCCGCCGTACCGTGCTTGTCGCCTGCCACTCCGCGCCCGCCGCCTCCAGCCTGCCATATAAACTCCTTATTACACTATTATATACCAATCCAAATATACCAAATTTACGGCATCACCAGTGGCAGAGACTGAATGAGAGTGCGGGGTATCTAAAGTGTGGGTATATTCGAAAACTAAACACGCGTTTGCATTGCTAATCTACCAGCGCGGCTCGCGACTAATTGCCTAACTTCAGAAACCCCAAAAAGATATATAAGTACGTAAGGTATTCTATGGAAACATGATGAGGTGCTCACGTAATGACGTTAGTGTCAGCGAAGTGTTAAGGCAGTACATGTAGACGAATAGACGACAGCGCAGCGCCGCGGGGCAAGGAATGAGCCGCCGTAAGCGCCAGCGCCACGGGGCAGGAATGAGCCGCCGTGAGCGCCAGCACCGCGGACGGCGACACGACGTGACCCAGAACGAGCCAAGCGCAGCTCATGCCCTCGCAGCCAAACAGCCGCGTGGCGCGGACTGTCACTTCTACTTCTGCCACCCTGGATTATGTAGGGTATTCTGTGGTCGTATGTCGAAGTGCTCACGTGATATCGTCGGTGTCGGGGAAGTGGTTGGGCAGAACAGGTAGACGGTAGCGCAGTGCCTCGGGGCAAGAATGAGCCGCTGTGAGCGCGAGCGGCGCAGGCAGCGTCACGTGGCCCGGCACACGCCAAGCGCAGCTCACACCCTCGCAGCCAAACAGCTGCGTGGCGCGTACTGTCACTTCTACTTCTGCCACCCTGGATCACGTAAGTTTGTAAAAACTGAATGGCTGGTATTTGTTTGTGTCCCCTGACCCTCTATTTTTGAACCAATTTTTTTGCAAAGTAGGGTTATATTTGTCCATTGACTTGCCTGATAGAAAGCGAAATAAAGTTGTAGCCGGATATGGAATTTCTAGACCTAGAATATATCTATTAATTCTTAACTCAATATCCACGCCGACGACATCGAAAATGATGCCATCAGTCGATTCGTGCGGCGCGCATCGTCTGTGTCATCGGAGACCATCAAGGAGTACAACCTGCAGATGGCCGTCAAAGATCGGAACGAGGCGGTGATGGAGGCTTTGGGCCGGGAGAAGGCAACTAAATTGGCATAGAACGTGAAAAATGTATACTTGTAATTTATAAGAAATATATATATATATAGCATTATATAGCATTGTGTGCATGCCCCAAGCATTCATGCTCGTCATCGAAGGCTCCTTCTTGCGGTGGCATCATGTGTCGGGTCGTTCTTCTCCCTCAAATATGGTCGAGGAGAGCGATGGCTAGCACGTGTGTCCAACTCGTGATCGGGTGCTGCTTGCGGGTCGCCGGTCTGCTCGTGGCATTCACGCAGTGCACTGACTAACTTAGGCTAAGATCTCTAGTACCTACTCTTTGTACAGTATATAATAAAATTATTGTAAATTGTAAAAGGGGCACAGACCCTGGAGTCTGTGGTTAGTAAATTTTAATTAAAAAAAACTCAATATCCAAATTGTAATTGTCAAGAAACAATGATATTCCAATCCCTAGCGGTACGCATTATGAAGGATATTAATAAATTCGATAGCGTGTTTATTTGTTTGTTCATTTTCTTGTTACTCTCTTGCGTAGGAATATAAGGATTGATTCAGTGATAATATTATACGCGCATGTAGTTTATAATTACTTTTATCGTAGCATAATGAAAGGGCTCTATGGATTGCATAAAAACCAACACATCACACGGGCGAAGCCTTTTTTTACCACAAGCAAATTCTCCTTACTCGTATTTCTGATCTTAATTCTACTTTGGATAAGTATTTTAAGCTACACCTAGTCATATAACGTACCTTCTTGAATGGTTTAACTCTAGCAAAGGCGGGTCGAGAGCAAACCGAACAGGAGCCACGTCCCACCACACTTCCATCTGCGTACACACCACTTCGCACACCTCGCGATCCCAATGCTGATCGGAAAATAAATACACCAGATTTAGTGAATCTGATTTACTGGAATATATTCCAAAGGCAGCGTTCGGAAAATTGCGTGGCGTCATTTCATCCAATATACCTCAGTGCCTCAAGACGAGAGTTCTCGATAATTGTGTGATGCCAGTGATGACATATGGAACTGAAACGTGGTCTTTTAATGAGGGCATTATGAATAAGCTCAAGGTAGTCCAACTTGCTATGGGGAGGGCTATGCTTGGTGTCTCTCTACGGGATCGAATCAGAAATGAGGAGATCCGTAGATGAAAGAAAGTTACCGACATAGCCCAGCGGATTAGCAAATTAAAGTGGCAATGGGCCGACCAGGTAGACCGACGATATTATTAAAACCGCAGGAACGCGCTGAAAGCAGGTCACTTCCAACCTGTAATTGTTATTGGAAATCTATGGGGAAGGCCTATATCCAGCAGTAGGCGTCTTACGGCTGATATATAGATATATATATAAGCCTCATTGTGAGGCAAGTGTCATTACCACTAGTGTGTGAGATCGTGGCTTATATCTCTGTCCCGTACCAATGAGTTCTTTGTATTTTATGTACAGATTTTCACACTACTGGCTTTTCGGTGAAGGAAAACTTCGATGTGGAGCCACCAACCAACACTGAGCAAATGTGGTGGATGCGGCCCAATCGCCCTCCGTGGGCAGGCCTGCGTCCTGCAGTGGACTTTTAAAAGGCTGGTCCAGTACAGTTCAGTATTCAGACTCAAGTTACCATCCACATACCTGCACACCAGGAATCCTATCAGATTTTACCAGCTCAGTTTTGACAACCATTGGATCGTAGTCATCTGGCAAGCTCTCTTTGGGTATACCTTTCAGTATCAACCTGGATATAAGAAAAAAACCATAGAGTAAAATAATTATTTACTAGTTCACTATGCTAAGGTATTTCAAACTTACTTATATTATCTGTATGTAATAAATGTGGCAAATAAGCTGACAAATTAACTTTAAAATGATAAAAGGTCACCTTTGCCTATGGTCAACTGCATAACCAGAAACTTTACTAGAGTTCAGAGTATTATGCTAACACTGAAATGCAGCTGCGTTTTGGGCCAAGCAGTTTATATCTATCGACGATAGTACCTAGTAACTCAAATCATCTGTATACTTTGTAAGTAGAAATTCTACGATGCTGCTTCTCAGGGCATTGAGGATACTCCGGATGGCTTGCACCGGCGTCAGCAAGTTTTTGGAGGACACCAAGTAGCTGAACTAGCTGCGACCGGGTAACCACATAATAATACAATGGGTAGTACTTTTTTTTTCAGTCTACCCGTGACCACGGTCGATGCAACTCGGCCGAAACGTCGGGATGAGGAGGTATTTATTTATCTCGTAATTTTAGTGCGCGATTTGTCCCGTAGTGTATAATAATAATGGGTAGTACTTGTAGAAAAAGCTTGCATCAACAAGTAATAGGGTAAATATGAGCATGCTCACATCAGCACCGCCCTCTGTACCCCCAGGTCTGCCCCCACGTCGGGCGCGCACACGTGCACGGTGCACGACGAGCGCGGCCCGATGCTGCAGCTCGATGGCTCCACGCGCAGGCGGCTCGCGTTTGTTGGCTGGTGTGGATCTGGAGGACCTTTCTGCAAGAAAAATTTGAGAGTAGAGATAAGATAAGATAAGATATTTATTTCCAATAAAATTTAAATTAGAGTACAGAGCAGAGTTTTAAATTTAAAAGTTTCAAAATTTATACATAACAAAAACTAGTTACATTATACTAATAATTGCCGCTACAAATCAATTATGTAATTCAATTGACATACTCGTGTTCTGTGAATTATCAGTGGGCCCCAAACTAGGCTAAGCCTGTATCTTGGTGGCCCTTGGTTTAGACGGGTACTGATTTAAAGTTTCGCGCGACTTCGTGAGAAAAGAAATTATTAGTGGTAACTAAAAAGAAACAAATATTGCCGGTTACATAAATTTGCGGCTTTGTCTGTTTTGTCTGTCTGGAATGGATGGGTTTGAGCATATACCAGTGAACGTGAATGTGCGTGTATATATGTGTGAGTGTGTGTAACACTGCAATACACGAGATCTCATTAGAGTCAAGGTTTGCAGTGTTAACGGTGAATGTTTGTGTGTGCGCGTGTGAGAATATTATGCGGATTTGAACGAATGCGACAATTTATCAGTCTAATTAAATAGGTATAAATATATATAAATAAATAGTATAGGAGCAGTTTTTGGATATACGAAATAATAGTAAACAAATAAACAAATACCTACCTACAATGACGTGAATCCCACTAAGCAATACTGTCGTACACTTTTACAACAGCCTCTGTTTCTTCGTATGTTTTGCTCATTAACCACATTTTTACTTTGGATACCACTTCCCTTTTTGTGCATTCTTTGAGATCGCAGGTCTTAGATATTGTATTATAAGCAAATACATAAATATATGGAGGCAATCGAGAAGCGAACACTGTTCGAGCTTGTGGTAATTGTAAAAATTCTGAGCGAGCCTGTCTCTTTCGCTTAGTATTTTTTAGGCCTCTTGGTTGAGCTTTTGCAACCGCTCTCAAGATAAACAACTGCCTTACACTGAGGACCTTTGTGTCTTGGTATAATTGATACGTAGGGTAACGACGAGGTTTTCCAGTCATAACCTTTAAGACCGCGCGTTGGGCTCGCTCCAGGTCGATCATCAAGGATTTAGCCGCTCCACCCCAAACCCCCACGCAATACTGCAGTAGGGACTGACACAGGGCTGTATAGACCATTTTTTTTGTATCCATGTCTGCTACTTCTCTAATAGTCTTCATTAGAAAAATTTGCTTACGAACTTTTTTTGATAGGGCTTTTATATGTGGCTCAAAATTTAGGTTTTGATCTATAAGAACTCCTAGATATTTGATGGCAGCTGCTTTGTGCACCTGCTGACAAGAGCAGCTATTGCCTATGAAAGTGAGCGCGGAGCAAGAGTTTTGGTGAAGTTTTATGTGATCGAATGTCTGGTAGCGCGATTGATATGGAAACAAACAATTCTAGTCTTCTTAACGTTAAGAGTGAGCAGATTGTTATCAAGCCATTGGGAGACGGCTGCCATGGCCTTTTCTGCTGCTGAGAGTGTTTCGTGCCAGGTTTTACCGTGAAATACTATAACCGTGTCGTCAGCGTAGCAGATAGTCTCACCATTTGGAATCTCAAGATTCATTATATCATTCATATATATAATAAATAGCGTAGGTGAGAGCGTGCTTCCCTGAGGAACACCAAATAGAACGTTTTGATCGTCGCTCAGGTGTTCACCCAGCTTTAATCTTTGGCGTCGGTTACCGAGGAAGGATCTGAACCATCTAAGAGCACTCCCTCGAACACCTAGGACTTCCAGTTTCTTTAACAGTAATGGGACTGAGACTGTGTCGAAGGCCTTAGCAAGATCGAGAAATACTGCGATGCTTCTGTTTCCATTGTCCATATGCCTTGATACAGTGGATGTCAGTAGTTCAACTGCATTCTCGGTAGACTTCCCGCGTCTAAACCCAAACTGTCGGTCCGAGATTAACTTGTGCTTTTCGAGAAAATTCATCAGCCGTTTATTAACCAATTTTTCTAGTACTTTAGATAGAATCGGGAGTAAGGAAATGGGGCGATAATTATCGACCTTATCCTTGGACCCACCTTTATAGATAGGGCATATAACAGCCATCTTCCACCCATCGGGAATCTCACCAGACTCCATGCTTAAATTACAGATATGGGTTAATGGTTCTACTATAGCAAATCTGATACGCTTGAGGAGAGTAGACGTAAATGAATCAATTCCTGGAGCACTGTCCATTTTTAACTCCATTATAAGACTGTTAACTTCGTGCGGATCCGTAGGATATAAGAAAAATGAGTTTGGCCCATGCGGCTCTGACCTTATGTTCCTAGTCAGGGTATCTTCGGCTACTGAAAGTCTATCCAGAATTCCTGCGGCCAATTTGGAGCCGGCAGTGGCAAAGTGCTCATTACAAGCGTTAACAACGTGTTGCGGCGAACCTTTCCCGTGAAGAAGTTGCAGTGAGTCATTTTTTGATTGAGGTATGTCGCAAACATCTTTTATAGCCCTCCATAGCTTTTTAGGATCTTTATAGTGTTTGCTAATTTGAGAATTTTCATAATTACATTTAATTTTTCGTAACAGATCGTTGCAAAAATTTCTATATCTATTGTAAGTTGTCTTTAGAGCGTTAAACGTCTACGACTAAGCATATTACTTTGATAAACAAAACATAGATAAAAAGAATATTGTTCTTGGCATTTTTATAGATTTAAAAAAAGCATTCGACACTGTTAGTCACAATATACTTTTGAAAAAATTCGAATCTACTGGTTTTATGGACAAAGCGCTACAAACAATTAAATGTTATGTTTCAAAACGATCGCAAGTAGTCAAAACAGACAACAGCACTCAGAGCAGCTCTTTACCTATAAAATGTGGAATCCCCCAAGGTTCAATTGTAGGACCCTTAATGTTTGTTTTTTACATCAATAATATAAATAACTTGGGCTTACATGGTCATATCACTCTTTACGCAGACGATACCTGCCTATTCTACTTTGGCTCATCTATACATGACTTAGTTTCGCAAGCACAAGATGACCTTAACATTCTCCAAAGCTGGTTCAAATATAATTTACTTACTATTAACGTCTCTAAAACTTGTTATCTGGTATTTAAAGCCAAAAACAAGTAGATACCCCCGCACTCCTCCTTAACAATAAACAATGAACCTATTCAACTCAAATCTCATGAAAAATACCTCGGTTTGCATTTGGATAGCCAGTTAACGTGGAACACTCATATTGAACACGTTAAAAGTAAATTGGTAGCACAGTGCGGCGCGCTCCGCAACATTGCACGGTGTTTACCAAATAAACTGCGATTTACAATTTATAATGCAATGGTAAAACCTCATTTATCATATTTGATTGAAATCTGGGGTTGTGCTTCAAAAACAAGGTTAGGTAAACTTCAACGATTGCAAAATAAAATCATAAAAATATTGTTCAATTACCACTATTTAACACCAACGCAAAAACTTTACAAAGATACTAAAATAATGACCGTAAAAAAACTTTACAAATATAGCATATGTATGTTTATTAGAAAAACTATTCACAGGAATATCCATACTAACATCACGTTCACAAAGTGTAAACAAGTGGTCGAGCGGCGGACTCGTCGCGCGAGTTACCTTGTCATACCAAGACATAGAACTAATTACGGCAAAACAATGCCTACCGTTGAAGGAGCACAACTATTTAACAAATTACCCCCTAACATAAAAAATATTAGCTCACTGCACGCTTTCAAAAAACATTTGGCTCAACATATTATCTCTGAGACGTAAAATATACCATAGATGACAATCATACCTTTATAAACCAAATTTTATAAATTCTAAAAACAAGATGAATGTAGTGTGTCAAACAAATTGAAATATTAATGATGAAGGAAGTAGGTACCAACTTAGTATAAAAAAGTGTTTTTGAAGTCGAGTGGGTAGTCGGGTTATTTAGTTTGTTTGGTTTTATAATATTTATTGCCTTATCACGAATTTTTGGTTTGTTTGTGTTTATGTACTTAGTGTGACGACGATATTTTAAATTGTTAATTAAGTTATTTTTATCATGTAAGCGACAGAAATGTCTTGAATGATAAATAAAATTCTTTAAACCTATAAATTGATGATTATTTTGTTAGCAGAAACGACCAGGTTTTTTTTTCTTCTAAAATAAGCATAGCAAAATAAATGCAATGTGCAATACCTACTTAAAATTAGACAGAGCCATTAGAGTTCAATTTCTGGACATCGATCACCGCTCGGTTTAGAGTCAATGTTAGCTGTTGTAACGAAATGGCGTTATAATAAAATCCATTTTCTTAAAAAAAATTGCAGGGGAATAATGAAAAACTCTCAACTAGAAGTATACATCATGAATAGGTATGAGATAAGATAACTAAAGTGCCACTTCTGTCTATCCACCAAAACAACTCCTCACTCGCAGTTCCTTATCCCTCGTCTTTTTGGCTCCAACGCACAGGTCACTGTCATCCTCACTGATGCCGTCAGCGTTAGCGGTGAAAGTCTGCTGTTCCAGCTCACTCCAGCACGAGCACACACCCCACGGCCGCACGCTCCAGTAGTAAGAGTACACTACCGGACTGAGAACAAATAATGAAGTAAACTGATTAACAGTTCATCATAAGACCCACTACAAACTGTCTTGTTCTTTGCGTTTTCGTAACCACACCTAGCAGCAGGAAGTTGACGAATAAACCCCGGATTGGGACATGAAAAGAATTCAGAACAAACAAACCTGAATTTCTATTCTACCTCGGTCCAGCACACCACACGGTTGCACGTTTTTGAGAACGAGCAGACCACTCGACTGTGTCACCAATTAACTGTAAGCTGGTGAAGTAGAAAGAGCTGTATTGTGCCCCGCGCTCCACAATTACACGTAGCAGCTAGCAGTAGATGAGTATATCACTGGACTGGGATATCAAATGTTTGAATAACATGGTGCATAGCTTATCATCAGCGCTAATAGAGCCTGTATTCTATTCCAACTGGGTCCAGCACAAACACACGCTACGCGGTCGCACGCTTCATCTGTATGAATAGACCTTTGGACTTCGACAACGAAATAATTATGATGAATTATTCTAATCTAAGCTACCTTTTGCTGCCTCCTTCACGATCATAAACTCCAGTAGGTTATAGTAGTGCGAATACTAAGCTGCCGATGTGGCATTTGGCGCGGCTCTGTACAGGTAATATTCCCTTGCCTGCTCGAGGTGCTCGTAGTACCCGCATGTCAGGTCGCTTTTGCTGGCAATGAAAGTTTTATCACGAGGCTATAGAGGTAATTTCCCTTGCCTGTGGTTGACGAGCTGGACGGTGGTGGAGAGCGAGCGCCGCGGGAAGGCGGTCCCGAGGTGCACGTAGTATTCGCACGCTGGATCATCTTCGCTGCAAATGTCGTAGTCTCTCTCGTGTGCCTGTAGACGTTGCGTTTTATTACTCTGGTGTAGTGTAGTTTAGAAGCTGCAGAACATGTTAATGTAATTTAATTTATTGAAAATAAATATTATTGATTATTGATTGACTCTGACATCGTAAAAACAACTCTATTACAAAAAATAAAAAGTTCGGTTCCCTAATGTTTCACAAACATGTTTTGGCAAAATATCAGTTTAAAATTTAAAACCAACTAGTCGTACAATATTTATTCCAAAAACTTTACGTTTCTTAAAAGTATTTCACTTTACAAACAACGTTTCGTATATTATTTATTTTAAAAATACCTTTATCAATCCAAAGATGTTTTATGTTACAAACCATCATTTTATAACCAATTATAAATCAAATATTTCACTTAGACAATATCTCAAATGACATTTTGTTTTTTAGTATGTTTTTCATTTCAGATATTGTTCTGTTTATTTTTTAACATTTATCAAAATGTAATTTGGCAACAAATATTTTGAATGTTGAAGTCCCTATTTTACGATTTGATCATCACCAGTAGTTTAATGTATATTAGACTAGTGAACCAGGGACTAATTTGCTTCTAGCACCTTGCCGGCCGCTACCGCGGCATGCTCACTTTGCTTGCTCGACTACTCGGCTCGTGCGTTGCTTGTCATGTTAGAACATGACTAACTTAACTTACTTTTTTATTTCACACCCACAATAGTGATTTGCTTCTGGCACTTCACCGGTCGCTGCTGCGGCTCACTTGCTTTGCTCGCTGTTCCAACCTAACCTAATTTTTGGTTTCACACCTAATCTACGAAACTGATTTGCTTCTGGCACTTCGCCGGCCGCTGCCGCGGCACGTTATTAATTCTACCAAATGAAACATTTTCATACAAAAATTTGCTTTGCTGTTTGCTAAACATTTATTAGTTAGCAAAAAAAATCAAAATAATTGTTTGTCAAATCATACGTTATAAAATGTAAGTTTGTCAAGTAATTATTTTGAGGTGTAACCAATTTTTTAAATATTTTTTGTGTAATAATCATTTAGCTACTCATGGGTTTGTCAAACATTGGTTATCACATGCTAGTTTATGAAAATATGTTTGTGAAATGAACGAATACCAAAAAGTTTATAAACATCGTTCACAATTTATCTCTATCTTACTGCAGGATGTATGTAGGTATTTTATTACTATGTCATCTACGCCAGTCTTGTGCCATCCGTGTTCTTGTTCAATCCGCGATAACAACGATATCGTAGACTTAGCGCACTGCCTCAGACTTTTACTGGTCTCAGGGATAGACATCAACATCTAAATAAACATCTAGTGAAAACAGCTTGTAAGTTTTAAACACTTTCGTCATTTATTTATTAATACTAAATCAGCATAATTTACAGAATAATCCAAAACATTTTAAATTACAATTTAGGTGAGCTAGAATTGTACTACTAAAATTTCCCAATCTATCACAATGTCATATCATATTTAAATCAGGTAAATAGTGAATTAATAATATGAAATTGTAATCGTCGATGTCCATAGTTTACTCAGTGAGACACATGAAAAATTTGGAATTGATCGGATGTAAAATCAGTTAGTCTGCCGCGAATATCCAGGCAAATCACAAATATTCTCTGTTCGAGTCGCACCAACCTAAATACCAAATCTTTTCTTAAATTAAACCTAAATTAATTCCTAGTCTCAAGCCGAAATTAAGATTTAATCCTTAGTCTTAGCATTAACTTAGTTCCACAAATTCCACGTAAGAAAGCTTATAAATTGCTTAATTCAATTTAGACTTTAAATTACGGAGCTGTACTAACTTTGGAGACTTTGGAGCACATTTAAATAACGTGTCACGTGTCTTATTAGATTTATTAGGTGACACGGCAAGTCTCGCGAACTCGTTATGCCAAAGGGAATGAGTAAATAGGAAACAGTGCCTCATGAAAAATCAACAGGTATAAAGTGCGAGTACGCGTCTAAGTCTCTGCTTATGAATATTCGAGCAGACTTCCGACTAACCCCCTTCGCACACGAGGCGTAAGCGTAGTCGTATCGTAAGCGTATCGTAATACGCGCCCAGGACGAGGGCAATACAAGCGCGTACATGTTCAAACAAGTTCGCACACGGAGCGGTGCCTCCTACGATACTACTACGCTATGTCTCGTGTGCGGACTTGTTTGAACATGTACGCGCTCGTATATTGTTCTCCTACTGCGCGCGTATTACGATACGCTTACGATACGACTACGCTACGCCTACGTGTACGAAGGGGGTAAGTCGCGTAGGTAACTAGATAACGTCGCGGGGCTCCAGCCGCGGTAGCGATCAGATAGCCTTTTCACATAAAGCTACTCAATCGCGTGGAGTCTGTCGTGCTGCGCGGTAGTATGATTGGTAAGTATGCTCGTATAGGCCGGGTGGCTAGACCTGGTGTCAGAAGCATTAGGTCGCCTGAAGGCCTCTGTCATGGCTAAATGGTTAAAACAGTTGGGACCTACAATTTAACGTGTCATTCGAGTCAAGCGTTTTGAGTCCACATTCCTCATACGAACTGCCAGCATGTGGAACGCTTTGCCTAAGTCTGTCTCTCCGTTAAAGTACAATGTAGGTGTCTTCAAATCTCGAGTAAATAGGTATCTTCTAGGTAAGCGTGCTACATCCTAGACCGCATATCTGCTTAACATCAGGCAGTGTGTAGTCAAACGCAAACCTATTTAAAAAAAGCCAGCGCTCAGTTGGAAAATACCATCCGCGGTCACCCATCCCAAATACTGACCGTGCAGAACGTTGCTTGATTTCAGTGATCGCTGACAAACACCTAGTCAAACTACGCTACGATGATTATTGCTACAAATATACATAATAGTTTTTACTTAACCCATCCATCAACCGTAGGACGTCCACTACTAAACACAGGCCGCTCCAATGGATTATCAATGAGGGCGGTTGGAAACGGCCTGCTTTCAGCGCGTTCCTGCGATTTTAATTATTGTTCGATGGTCAGTCCACATTGTTGGCGGGATCAGTATAACTTTTCGAGTTCAAAAAAATACTCATCAAAATGAATAACTACTTATTCTAGAGCTAACTCTAAAGCAACGTGAAATGCTATTTTTTACATTATGTCGATGGTGAATGACCTTGTTCTACAGCACGCTCAATTATTCTGGCATTTCAGAGTGAAATTCTCACTAAACTATGTTAAAAATGCAGCCTTGTCTTGTGTCAATCTTGGAATTGATTTTTTTGGCAAAGTACGGAACGGAATGTCAAAACTTTACATCCACTGGCTTTTCGGTAAACGAAAACATCGTAAGTTAATCTGAATACATCCGTAGAAGAAATTCAATGGCGTATATGAATCCACCAACCCGAACTAGGCCAGCGTGGTGGATATGGTTCAATCACC
Organism: Hypomecis punctinalis; assembly: GCA_949316475.1. NCBI lineage: Eukaryota > Metazoa > Arthropoda > Insecta > Lepidoptera > Geometridae > Hypomecis > Hypomecis punctinalis. The sequence goes on from OX438807.1 coordinate 447,327, forward strand.
CTTCGTGAGTAGGCCTACGTCCTGCAGTGGAATATTAAGAAAGCTGATACAGTAAAGTACAAGTACAGTAATCCTACCGTAGGCTGAATCCCCTACTATGAAAGGTCCTCTTATGTCGATCTGACGAGTCATGAACAAATTGAAATACTTAGCGTGTAGAATGTTGACTCAGTGTTTGATTCAGAGTTTATTCGATCGGAACAGATCGTGCCGACCCAAATTATACTTTAACTCTGTTTCGGTAGACTTGAAATTCGTGTGGAGTTCATCACACGCAAGGTAAGCTGAGTGAGATTTGATTTATGTATGCGATGAAGTTAATCTAACGCAGCTGTGAGTGAAAGATTGAAATTAAACAGCACCAAATTTCCTAATGAATATCCTCGGAATGAAAGCAATTATTATTAATTGGGAAATATTAATATTAATTTGGGGAACCATTGAAGACATTGTGAAAGGGTAATGGTAATGAAAGGGCAGCTAATTGACCGTTAAGGGAGGATAAACTTGGTAATTCGATCATTAAGGCGCAGGACGGTGTGTTTATGGACTGAACTAAAAGTGCCGATGAATCAAAAAACTAAGTGATTTTAAAATGAGCTCGAAACTGTAGGTACATATAATATGTACCCTTGAACACTAAACAACGATATAGCTGTAGATATATAAAAATCGCTGCTAGCTGGTCATCGCTGTTATTTTCGTAAAAAATGTCAAAACTGACTTCCATCGTGTACGAAATTCGAATAGTTCGCTCGAATTGATAAAAAAAAGTTACATTATCGCTGATTTTTTAAAAACGGCTCAGCCAATTTCGATAAAATGAATAAATGGAACTACTTCGAGGGTATACCATTTCGAACCAAAAATCTTTTTTCGATTCGGTTTGATCTAATGAGGCGTTTTCAAAAAAAAAAACAGTTCCACAAAACTTACTAGATGCTGTAATAGTCATATAAATTGATCTGTCATTATCAACTGGAATAGGGTGTGAGAGAGAAACCTATATTAAAGTCTCCAATACTTTACTGAGGTATGACTTGGACTACGTTTGGACTTGACCGCGACTTTAATGGACGTGACGTGACTATTTTGATAAAATATTACTAAAAATTATTAAATCTAAATACTTGATATTGGCAAATGCACAACAATGCGACGCCAAAGCATAAAAAAGAAGAAGAATACATCTTGACAATGACAGTACGATTTCCATAGTCAAAGGATCGACGATTTCAAACGATTGTCGCCATCTATTGAATACTTTTATCACTATTTTTTTTTTAGAAAACGCCTCATTGGCTATAATATCGACGAACATAACCAAAAAAAAACATGCAGATGAACATAGAATCTCCTTCTTTTTGGAAGTCGGTTAAAAAGGCAATTTGTCCGTTCGCCAAAATGTCCACGACAGCGAAGATCTCCACGGTCATTCACGTGATCGTTTTAACACGACGGTTTTCCTTTCATCCGTCCAGATGCTGGTTTTCGTCTACAGGTTACATTTTTCAACAACGACGAAGAAAGTTGGGAGATTTATCAACCGATATCAGTAATATTTTGCAAGATAATTAAGTATCTAAATCCTAACAAGACTTGCCAGTATGAACTAAATCGGTCAAGAGCGAGTCGAGATTTAGGCTTATGAAGATTCAGTTAATGAGTTGTGTCGAGATATCTACTGTTCGGAGGACTACTAGTAATAAATGTTTCACCGATACCATTGTGTTCAGATGATAGAACGTTAGCATGTTATAAAAATATAACAGCATGTACATCACTCCATAAGGAGGCCAAACATCTATGCAAGGAGATCAGACATCTACCTAAAGAGTTCCGAGTTCGTCTCTATTGAACGAGACTCAACAGATTAATGCATTCTCACTGCAAGTTCGTGTTTCACGGATGCAGTACGAGAATTTCATATTGTGAAATATCATCATCATCATCGTCTTCACTCTATCATATTGTTTCATATTGTGAAACATACAACATAATATGTATTGACAAAGGTATCTGGCTATCGAAGGTTTTCATCATAAACTAACACAAAACGGACAAAATCTTATTGGAATTAGGTCTCTTTTCCCCAAATGAAAACTTAATATGAAAAATCATTTTCTTACACACTTGCACACTATTTGACACTTATGAGAGACTCGGCAAAGGACAGCTGCCGGACTCTTCGAGACGAGCGCTTTGGACCCCGTTTCTCACAGCAGGGTGAAGCCGGCCGCACCAGGAGGGGGGGAATTACACAGGACATCCGGCCGAAATAGTGGCCTGCTAGCGGCTGCTATCTCGCAACTGGATGTCCGAACATGCACTAGGTACACACACCACACGACCGTGATATTTCTGTAGGGATCTTTCGAGTCATAAGGAATCTCTTGGTCACAAAAACTAGCTTAGGGAACCAAATAATAACAAACTTTGAGAACCTTAGGTTCTAACCTTATTAAAGGAGTGTTTGGATGAATGACTGGATTAAGAGATGAATGAATGATGATCAGTAAGAGATAAGAAGGTTTGAATATTTAGTGTCTTTAGTGGCGTGGTTAGGGCTAAACCTGACGGATTTGTTGGCAATGTTTTGGAGTGGGGTGAAGGCTGGCAGGGAGCCCCACATTCTGATTCGCTTAGGCTTTCAATTTACAGATCTTAAAGATCTAAACTCCATATCCCATACTTGTTTTCCTTCCAGAGGATGGTGTTAGCAGCGATGCAGTTTGGAGCAGATCAGAGGAGCAGATAATATTATTCCTACTGCACTAATGTCATTAATCAGTATTTCTTTTAGCATAAAGTTGGCCACGAAGAGAGAAGAAGGACAGACTGCGGATCACCGATCGCTGTAGCTGTAAGGAGTAGCAGATAGCCGGAATCAAGCTAAGTTGCATGCTTTTATTTAACTCTACTTTCTTTATTTCATATTGTCACATACATCGTAATAATTTATTGTATTCAAATTTAATTAATTTCATTTTATTATGTGTTTTATGTGCTGAGCGAATGTATATCTTTTGTTATTCTGAAACTGCATCTTATTTGAATCGTATTGAACTTATTTTTATTTTGTTTTGTTCTCCTTTTTATAATTTTACTTTCGTATCTATTTATGATACAAAGAACTGGCAACACCTATTATATTCTGGTTATTTATAGATTTATATAGGCTAGTGTTGAAACTAATTTAGGTTCACTATTTATCCTAATTTTATTATCTAAACACAACGTAAACTTTACACAACGTATAAGGGTCCATTTGAGTTAAATATTTTCTAGACGATCACATTATAAAACTAGACGATCACTTTTATCTTGGCCAAATAATTAAATAAATAATAAATAAATAGGAATAGCTTTACAGATTCCTTTAGCGGACCGATTTTATATAGGTACAGTTTGTTTGAATAAATATGAATAGTTCTGAAATATTTGATGTTTTTGGTAAGAAGAGACAATGCTTCAAAAAGTAGCAGTTTAGTTTGCTTAAAGCAGTTGCTTGACTGTGAAAGTGAGACGTGCATGATGCATCGCTTTCACTTTTATGATAGCTCTGCCAAGTACAAGAACGGTTTGAGACACGTGTGCCAAAAAGCTAACTGGCAACGAACCATAGCCTATAACTCACAGCGGCATGTTATTCTAAGTCAATTTTAGGGTTCCGTATGTCAACCTGAAAATGGCGGTATTTTTGGAAAATGTTGTTTTTAAACTTTCGCAATATGAACACATTATTATTATGTACTATGGGACTAATCGCGCACTAATTTATCTCTTAATTTTAGTGCGCGATTAGTCCCGTAGTATATAATAATAATTTTAGGGAAATATTACCCGACTTCGTGTACATAATTTGTATAGATAGCACGAATCGATGTGACATTATTGATGATTATCAGAAAGGGCTCACCAGATTTCAAAATTTCGAATTTCAAATTTAAATGAGATCATGAAGTATACCGTATCGAATTTAAAAATATATTTTTTTAAATCGGTGCACAACTGGGGTAAATATCTATGAACACACAAAAAAATACATACAGACGAACATCGTCTTCATTTTTGGAAGTCAGAAAAAAATTGATGCATATTTGGACCGTGTTACGTGAAATTTTTATACAAAATAGTTTTTTTTTAACTTATACTGTCCCACATAAAAATATTACGGCTTTAAAAATTTAATATAGCTGTAACGCGTATTTTGACCTAAAAGAAATATTGTCAAGAACTGTGTCGCTTAGCTGTAATCATTTAAATTAAATATTGACCCCCAAAAAAGTACTGCTTGGGGTCTTTTCTTAGTTTGGGGTCAGATAGAGTGTGTTTCTTATTATTTAAATGAAAAAGCTTCTTTTCAAGATTAAAATCATCAAAATCATTAAAAAAAAAGCGCGTCATCAACTGCTCAACGGTCTATTCCATTAACGTCTTTTAGAACGGACACAACCAATGGTTGTGATGAACGGACACAACCACGAAGATCACGAATAATATGAAAACAAAAGACTTGAAATTAAGGTCTTGCTCTCTCTCTCTCTGGTGGGTGATTCTGTATGAAAACAAGCGCGAAAGGCGCTCTAACATGCTTTGTTTTTTTTTTTAAATCGTGTGAAAAATAATCTATAATTAATTTTGACGTAATGTTACATTTATCAAACATTTATTCAAACTAAATTCATGGAAATACGTTTTGTCGATGGAGAATCAGGTTCCAGCTTATATGTAAATACAAATATGCTGATAGCTTGTTATTTTTTTTTAAAGGCAATAAGTCCGCGCTTGGGCATCGACTCGCCTGATAGTAAGCAACGTTTTGGCCTAAAATGAAGCACGCAGTCCGACAGGCAAGCAAATAGACAGACATACAAAATATACATAATATAATATAATATAATATATCTTTTCACACTTACTATAAAAACTTCAAATTATATTTCTCAGAAAACAAGAAAACCTTATGCCTGCCCTAGCTTAAGGCTTGTTCGAATATATTTATACGTAAAGCCACTCGCAGTAAAATAAAAGTAAAGAGGCGTAGGTAGAATAACATCAACAACCGTATCATGTATCAGAAGTCCCAAACGAGCGCATTCTCCCGCCGCTCATACACTATTCCGTTTAACGGCTAACGGGCCCGTTGCGTGACATAACGGCGACGTAACGCCGCAACGAAATATTAGCGCTTCCGGTACTTATTCAAATGTTAGTGCCTGAGCTGAGCTGAGAAATCTCGCGAATATGTTAGTAACAACAACGTCTTGATTTGGTAAACAACTTGACTGTTCGATTTTTCTGTTTATACTATACAGGAAGAGAAATGGAATTGATATTTATCTTAGGCTAGTTTTTACCCGCGGCCTCGCCCGCATGATATTTTGATTTTTGACGCAATATCATTATAATTTATAGCCTATGTGTTATTGTGATATATAAGCTATATTATTGCAAAGTTGCATCTCAATCTGTTCAGTAGTTTTTGCGTGAAAGAGTAACAAACATCCATCCATCCATCCTGACAAACTTTCGCGTTTAGATTATTAGTAGGACTAGCTGACCCCGTGAACTTCATCTCACCTTTATATCTGTCAAATTTATGTCAATTACAAATTTTACATGCAGGAACATTTTATATGGGAAAAATTATTTAATGTCATTAATATTTTACTCGCTACATTTTTGTATTTTCTCACTGTATAAACCTTTGCTGGACTTCCATAGATATTTTAAGACTAAAATTTGCCAAATCGGTTCAACCGTTCTCGAGTTTAAGCGAGATTAACAACAACCATGATTTATTTTTATAGATAAGAAGAAGATATATTTATAGCTCAACATGCGGCCTTGATTAGATCATCAGTCTACCTTGTCAGTGGACGTCCTGCATTACGCTTGCCGCGACGTGGTCTTCATTCGAGAATTTTACCGCCCCATCGGCTATCCCTTCTATGAACTAACTTGTATGTACAGTGTATTATATACTGCCCACTGCTACTTGAATTTCTTCATCCGTTGGTCTATGTTGGTAAATTTAGTTCTTCTACGAAATCAGAGTCAGAGTCTCAGAGTCTCTTTGCGAGATGAAATCAGGAATATTTCTACTACTTATCTCCTATTAAATCGAAAACATAACCAGAGATAATTAAGTATTTACAGACTTCCAAAAAAGAGGAAGTACGAGTACCTACTATGCTCGTCAGTTGTTTTTTTTTTTTGTGTGTGTTCGAATTAATTTTTTTTTAATTCAAAAGGGTATACATGTAGCGTCACGTTAGTCTAGCGCTGAAGGTATGTTGGAGGGGATGGATGCGCATGGTGACCGCTATACTAAGCCCATGCGCAGTCATTCCCTCCATACTTCGATCAGCGTTACACTTATATGCCGCGACCTGAACCCCCGAGGTACGAAGCCGCTACCAACCAGTCATATTGAAGATACATAGGAGAAGCCAATTTCCAGCAGTGGATGTCCTATTTCTGATGGATGGATGGATGGTATACTCGAGGTAGTGCCGTTTAAATGTTATAGAAAGTGAGCTGGTTTTGATAAATCAACAATAATGTACTTTGCACATTGATGTCACATTGACTCGTGCAATGTATTCGAATTAAAAAATCTGTTTTAACATTACAAAGTGGAATCGAGAACGATCAAATTCTCTAACATCATGGCTGACTTTACTACCGTGGCTTCAAACGTGCACATTTACGATGAATTGGCGGGATCTAGTGGTCGTCCGTCTGGTTGCTATAAAGTGCGGTCTCCTGGACGTTCTATGGCTCTGGTAGCTATAAAGTGCAAGTAGCTGCATTTTATGTTGCCGTAGCAGAAAGTAATAGCACTGTTCCGTGTAAAACTATGGTCATCAGATTATTCTATCTATGGATCGTGTTTATTTTTTAGTTTTTTTTTTGCGATTTTATTTACGGAAATTCTATTGTTTTTTTTTTGTTTTCATCTTGATAGTGAATGTATCAACAAAATTGAACGAATGTGTGAAAAAAGGTACACAAATAGTCATTGACCTTAGATCTGTCTGCAACGTTAGTACCACAAGAAGTGTACCTCGAAGTAGTGTACCGTGAAATGCAACTAAGTGAAGTGCAGTAAATGGACAGACGACAGTTCTAGCGCAACCCTCTTGAGCGAAGTGGCATTTAGCCCACAAGTTTAATGGCGCACCTGACGAGTGATGCGCTTCGGTCAGAAGTGCCGCAATAAACAGCACTGGAAGTTACACCTCGGTCTTCTTGATTGAAGTGTTAAGTGGTTGAGTAGTTCATAAGTTTTGTACCTGTATAGCGTACTGTAGTGGCGCAGTTAGTACGATACAAGTAGACCATAACGGTGCAAAATCGGTGTAAAGTTCAAAAAATAACTCGTTAGGTACAGTATTCTATTACAGTAATAGTACAGCCTTCTATAACAGTTAAAATACCTCCGCTATATTACGCCGAAAATCTGCTACAAAAAGAAATATCATTATTATTTACTTTACTCTATGAATGCGCGCTGAGAGAGAAATTTACTCGTATACTATGTGTGAACGTACCTAGTATGCACAGAAGTATACATAGTCGGTAATAGACAATTTGTAAATAATGTTATACAATTACGGTGGCTCGTGTACAAGTAGGTATTATAGACACTTAGAACGTTCAATTGTTCAAATGACGGGGATCTGTACTTCATCATGGCATAAAGACAAAGTTTGTCCTAACAATTCATCCCTTCAAAGAGGAAACAAATAATGAATTAATATTGTCATTACAAGTGGTTAAAATGGCTTAATTTCTTTGCCATGCCAGGGGTGCTGGTTAATTAGTAAGTACCAGAGGTGGAAGTGTACCTCTAGAGAGATGTGGTCGGGGCGGAAGTAGAGCGAGTCGGCAATGAGGTGCAGCGGGCGCACCACGGCCGTGCTGGCCAGCAGGCGCAGAGCGGCCGTCTGCAGGCCAGCGGCACGGGCGCGGCACCACACACTGCCACGCACCGAGCCGCCGCCGCGCCACCACGCCGGCCAGACCACGAATGGCTCTGACACCACTGACCCGGCGCATGTCACCACCTGTGGAGACACGAGAGATGAGCCGGGCGCGGCACCACACGCCGCCGCGCCACCACGCCGCGAACGGCTCCGACACTACTGACCCGGTGCGGCACCCCTCACTACTTGGGAAATATGAGGAATAAAGTTCACAAAGAGCGTGTTTTCACGAGACACAGCACGCGTTAGCAGGCGCACAAACGCCAGCAACCCTTCTAGAAGAAAAACAAGGTATGAGTTCTGGTCCCTCCGTTCTGCCAACGTCTACTGTCAAAATCATGTCCAGGATAAAAGACTGCATATCATAGCCAGCTTAGCAGACAGCCAAGATTACTTTTTAGCCAGGAAGATGATCACGTGCTGCGAATTGCAGTAATACACGACCGGCACGCAGTGAACGTCATTATTTATTTATTTATTTTTATTTATTTATTAATCATAGGTTACAGTAAGATTACAGTATAAAACCAAGTTGTTGCTGCCCTTATCAAACATGTGAAATACAGGACACAAACATAAAAAGTACAATCATTGATATTATGGTTTTTCATATATTTTCAGCGCCACTTCTATGAAATTTGCCAGACTACATCCAAAAATATCAATCTCTTTGGCGATTTTATTCAATAATGTTAAAGCGCGCGACGTGGGGGCGTACTTGACGAGGTTCGTCTTACAGCTAGGCACTCTAAACGTGGGAAACTGGCGCTTCCTGGAGGTCGCCTCGCCCGATTATGCAGACAATTGTTCAGCTCCAAACAGTAACTGACGAATGTTTCATAACGAGTGTCGTTAAGCTCTCGGCTTTGGCTCCCGACAAAGTTGCTGATTAGTGCAGTTTGTGAGCAAACTGTTCAAGCTACATGTAACTCTATGTCATAAGAACATCAAAGCCAACTTACTTTCAGATTGAAAAACAGTCAAGAGTTCTCTGTAAGCTAAATGAACGCCGTATGTTCTACCTCGCAGTGATCATCGATATGCAGATAGTTGTTCAGCACTAAACACTGAGGCAAGTGAGCACAGTTTACTCATGCACACGCTCCAAAACAATATCTACTACTCATAAGAAGATTAAAGCCAACTTACATCCAAATTAAAAGACAACCAAGAATCTTCCGTTAGGAGGAAGAAGGCCGCATGATCCCCCTCGCAGTAGAACACGACCGACACGCAGTGAACGTCGCCAGCTCAGAACCAAACACTAGCTAACGCAGGTGAGCACAGTTTAACGCACGCGCATTTCTAAATATCATCCACCTCTTATAAACGCTTAAAGGCAACTTACGTCCAAGTTGAAAGACAGCCAAGAATCTTCTGTAAGCAGAAAGAAGGCCGCATGTTCCGCCTCGCAGTAGAACACGACCGGCACGCAGTGAACGTCGCCGAGCAGCCGCGCGCCCAGCTCTAGACACTCGCTGCTGCAGACTGTGGACGTTTCTTCCTGGCCCCGCGTACACGACAGGATGGAGGATGACACTGCTGGCACTAGAACTGTAATGAAATTATAAATATTTACGCATTATTATGTATATTTCATGCTAGAGCTAAGTGTGGTAATTGCTGATAAAGTTTTGATAAAGGCTAGCTAAGTAAGTCGTATGTGAGGGGGTTGCTGGGCAAAAGTATCAATATAAAGGCATCTGCTTAGCGGCAAACAACTTTTGGGAGTTTGACTAAAAAGTAAGCCTGTATTGAACGCCAATTTGAAGAAATAGACCAGTATTCTACAGAGAGAGGAACATAAGGGAAGGTGCCTATTACTTGCAGTGATGGAGTAAAAATATTTAAATAAATCTTACTGTCGAGGAAGGGAGGCTGCATGTAGCAAGATATGGGCACGCTCAGCACGCGGCCCGTTGACACGCGCACCCGCAGGACGTCGCTTACCACGCGCACGTCGCGCGGCCTGCACCACGAACACATTATCAGACACACATCTAAACTACACTACACACAATACACTTCAAAAAATTGGTTACATCAGCCATGATCAGAAATCATCTATTAGTTATATTAGAAGAATTATAACTTAGTAAGTATAAGGTTTTCAATTGATGAAGGAAACCTTTTATAGTTGTCTAACCGCGTGTCATATTACATATTATAATGTTATTTTATCTAATTTATATTAATATTGTATCCAAATTGTTTTACTATAATTATACTATACCTATCTATCTACTGTAAACAAACAACTGTAAAAAGCGTGCACACTGTATACTTCGGCAATTCTCAACTTCACTTGGGTTACCAAAAAACAGGCCGAGCCGAGTTTGGAACCCGCAGTTAAGTCCAAAAACTCTTGTCTGTAATTTCCCTTATGGCATATCATCTAACAGCTATGTAACAATTTTTGTCAATTAAACATATTTCTATTCTATTCTACAAGTAGTTATCATTAATTCGTAGAAAATATTCGGTATAACCGAAACCGGCGAGGGAAATACCGTTATCATTATTCTTGGCGAACGCACTGACACTCGCAACTTGAATATGGATTCTTTCGCTAATGACTATAAGGTTGCTCACCAAATATAGACCTTGATCTCAGCTACGATGCCATAGAAGTGGAACATGCGCAATTTTCCATGTCGGCACTGCTCGGTGACCGCACCTTGAGCATGAACTCTAGGACTATGATCATAGCTCTTCTTACCGAAAGTACACCTTGATCTCCGCGGGGTTGCCGGAGGTGACAGTAAGCCGGCGTGAGTCGCATATCTAGAGCTGAGCGACTAGCTAGACGTGGACGTCTAGCTCGGCGTCGCTCGGGCGCGGTGGTTACTTCTCCAACTTCTACTCTATATAAATATCTATAAGGTTTCTCACCGGAAGTGCACCTTGATTTCAGCTGCAGCGCCAGAGGTGACGGTAAGGCCGCGAGAGCCACACAGCTCCACGTCCAGCTCGACGCTGCTCGGCGGCCGCACCGACAGCCGCACTTCGAACTTCGACACGTTTACCAGGCGAATACTTTGCTGACCATCAAATAAATTCTAAATTTAAATACAACCCAGTTGAACGAAAGAGGAAGCACAAAAGTGGCCAGCGCGAGTTTATAAAAAAGGCATAGACCAACCTTTAAATAGTCCACTGCAGGACATAGGCCTACCCACGCGGTGTGATTGGGCTATATACACCACGCTGGCCTAGAGTACAGAGTGTCTATAAAGTGTTACAAAAGCAGATTGTTGCCATCGGCTACTCGTTGCTCAAAATTCCTCGCGCTTGGTGCTAAGCTTTGTTTTAGTGAGATAAGGTTAGGTTGCAATAATAAGCAATATAATAATATAAAAAGTAATAATAATAAAGCAGTGAAAAAGCGACACTAAATGCACACACTAACGTTGTAACTTGTTTCAATTTAGTAAAACAGACAGGTAAATTGATAAAACAATTCAATATTGCGCGGTAATCATATGATATGACACAAAAATCACCCTTGTTAAATAGAGATTTTCTTGTAGTAATGTTATTATTTATGCTGTGGTATAAGTTGTATTTACCGAATGTAGCTCCCCGATGGTGAAATTGACAAAGTCGAGCTGCGGCGGCACGCATATCACATGATCATTGTCGGCCGGCGGCAGGGGCCGTGCGGGCGCGGGAGGGGGTGCCCCGGGCCGCAGCGAGCCTATACTGAGACAACCAACTAAAATTACCATCAAGAATATAAAAAGACTGAGTACGCTTCAAGCTCCAAGAAGCCCAACTAGTCATAAGTCATAAGTATTTATTGATAAAATGTCAATTTACACGTCATAAAAAAAACATCTTTTTTTACACAGTGAAATAATAAATTAATTGCAATGTAACAATAATAAAAATAATGTAGTTAAAATTCGAGTGCTTCCACTCTGCCCCACCAAAGCGCCCCACTGTTCATGTCATAAGAAAATATAAAAATAGTACCTACAAAATATGAAATGTCCACAAATAATTATAAATTAAATAATTCATTTAGCAGAAAACAAAACAAATCTACATTAAGTATCATATTTATTATTATACAATAATAATACAACCCAAATTAAATTAAACATTAAATGAATAAAATTCGTCAAACCTATAATAAGATTGCTCGATTAGAAACTTCTTTAGTCTCGTTTTGAATGACTGTAGACTAGGGGATGACGTAATGTCTACAGGAAGGTGATTATATCATTGAGGAAGGAATCAGATGGAGTTGCCCTAACGACGAGAAAAACCTGCATACCCACCGCACATAATACGGCGGATTAGTGTTGTTACTACCACACTACACTTATCGATTTCCCCGTACTTATCGATAAAACTATCGACACAAATTAATTTTAGCCGAATCTAACATAATGGGAAACTTTTATTTAAAAAACCGGACAAGTGCGAGTCAGACTCGCACATCGAGGGTTCCGTACAAACACATTGTTAAAATAATTAAAAACCTGTTTTAGCATGTGCTAATGAAGTTCTTTTATATGACACCTTTCATGATACGATTTACTCACTTTGAATTTTAAGCCCATATTTTGTGAATTTTGAGGCCCTATTTTTTGTGATGTAAATAAAATTGTGCAGTTTTCAGATTTAATCCTATATGTGTACTCTGAGACAATGCTTTTCGCCAAATTTCATAGTTCTATGTCAACGGGAAGTACCCGGTAGGTTTTGATTTTTGTGAGTGTCGAAATATGCTGTTTTTTACGACATAAACGACTCTAACTTTTTTAAACGACAACTGAGAAGTTTTTCTTTTACACAACAGCAAGAGTTCATTGATATACGTATACAGTTTAAATTTCAACTCGATATCTTTACGCGTTCTCTAGATAAGGAGTCTTGACCGACACACAGACGGACAGACGGACAACAAAGTGATCCTATAAGGGTTCCGTTTTTTCCTTTTGAGGTACGGAACCCTAAAAATTACATATGTCAAGGTTGCAGCTGTCATATTCAAGAATCCACACTAAAATGGTAGGACGAGTTTTTTGGCGGGAACGCGGAAAAGACATGTCGCCTCATTGTATTATTTTGTTAAAGTTGTGTTTTTATCAGTGATAATTAGTGAAAAATTGTGGTATTTCATTGATTATGAGCTGAATTACGTGCATGAGTGTGGGCAAGTGATATAATGTGACGTATCATGTCGTTCCGTGTTGTTACCAAAACTCAATAGACTCCTCTAGAAAAGTCTCCACTGCTTTACTGAGGTATGACTTAGAATTAAAGTGATAGGACTTAATAAGAACTACATATCGGATGACAGCTGTTAAGCTTAAAAGTAGAATATCTCCATAACTATCTATTATAGACCATTGCTTCCTTCACTAAACTGATATGAGATCTACATTTCGGATGACAGCTGTCAAACTTAAAAGTGGATTATCTCCGTCACTTCGATGGTTACGAAGATAATCCACTTTTAAGTTTGACAGGTGTCATTTAAAATATAGATCTAATTGCGCTCTGTCACTTTTGTGAACTCAGCAGTAGTCTAACTTCGATAGTTACGGAGATAATTCACTTTTAAGCTTTGACAGCAGTCATTAGAACAATCTAATAGATCTCATTGAGTGTTATTACTGCTATTAAGACAGTAATGGTCTAGCTTCGATAGTTACGGAGATAATAATACTTCTTAGTTTGACAGCTGTTACTTTCACACCTGTCATGCCATTTCAATTGTATTAATTCTGGAATGACAGTTGCCAAATTTGACATGAAAAGTGAAATGAAATAAAAATTCAAAATTTCAGCTAATCAATAACACAAATAAAAACTAACCAAAATATCGATAGTTTTTTTTTGATATAATAAGAACATCGCTATTGCTTTTCGACTCAATATGGCGGACCAGGCACGCGCGACACGTCACGAAAAATATAGACACTATAGCGAAACTGTGCTGTATAATGTTGGTCTATTCTTATTACGTACATTTGAAAGAGACGCCTATATGATTATTATTTCGGTTTTTAAACTATTACATGTCAAAGTATCTAAATGTCATTACACCATCTCCTTCTGATTCCTTCCTCAATGGATTATATACAGTCGGGGCCATGACGTGAGTCAATTTGGATGACTTAGTGAGGGTACGGGAGACAGCCTGCAATTTATGCCTGTTTCGGGTGCCGTAACCATGAACGGAGCCTCGCTCTGCGTACATAGCCAAGTTTATCCTGGCGTAGACTGCCACTTGATAGATCAATATGGCAGTCAACGTCAAGATTCCCAGCTCTTTGAAATATGGGCGAGCTGGAGCATCCCATGCTGCTCGCGCGATGCATCGCACCGCACGTTTTTGCATTCGGAATGCTCGCTCCCAATCCGCAGCTCCAGCCCATATCTCAGCTCCGTATTGTAGCTGCGAGTGTACGGTCGCGAAGTAACACGCCCTCGCTACCTCTTTTGGCACCACGCGCGCCACCCTACTTAGTGCGAAACACGCACTTCCCAGTCTCCCACAGATTTTTTCGATGTGGGCGTCCCACTTCAGACCCCGGTCTATCTCAAAACCTAAAAACGTAGTCGTTTTCTTTTCTTCAATTCCCACTCCATCCACGAATACTGCCAAAGGCCTCGCAGGCCTTCCTGACAAACTGAATTGGATGAAGTGAGTCTTGGAAAGATTAAGAGCTAGACCGTTGACGCGAAACCATCCTGCCAGCTGGGATGCTGTGTCGTTAAGTTTCTGCTCCAGAGCATCGACCGTGGGTGCCGTGACTACCGCCGCCACGTCATCAGCGTACATCAGGACTTCGGCAGCATTCACGGCGTTCGGAAGGTCATTCAGGAGCAGAGAAAATGCAATATTAGACACAGACGATCCCTGTGGCACGCCCATTCCAGACGTCATCGGATCCGATTTGTGTAAGCCCCCACCACCGAGAACTACCTGCGATCTGTTTCTCATGACATCCGATAAGAGAGAATGTGAAACACGTACTACCCCGTAATGCATCGTTTTAGCAGCGAGAACAGCTCGGTCCGCGACATCAAATGCCTTGGATAAATCGCAGCAGAGAATTGCCACCTTCAGATTCGGTCTGGAGTCCCGCGCACCTACGATGCGGCGAACCACTTCTCGGGTTAACGACGTAGTCGACCGTCCCTCTCGGTATGCGTACTGCCGGTCGGATAAGGCGCACGTTTCCGTCAAGAACTCAATTAGACGAGAACTCAGACCATTTTCAAATATTTTCGAAACAGCTGGAATTATGGAAACAGGTCTGTAGCTATCCATATTATTTCGATTTCCTTTACCCTTATATAATTGCGATACTTTGCTTATTTCCAGCGGGTCTGGGAAAGATCCTTCCTGTAAGCAACTATTGTATAAGTCAGCCAGTACCGGGGCGAGCGAAAATATAGACATCCTAACAACTTTCATCGATATATCATAGATATCTTTTGATGGTTTTGGAGGAATATGGGTCATCACAATTCTCACTACCTCATCGGAACTGAACCTACGAAACCAGAGCGAGCGGTTGGCAGGTTCACGCGCCGCGCTTAGGTAGCCGAGCGCTAATGCGACACTAGCGCTCGGCGAGCCACTCACGACGGACGCACTGAGGAACCGCGCGTTAATTGAATTAACGGCGGATTTTTTATTGACAAAATCAGAGCCATCAGATTGTTTGATAACATCCGTAAAATCCACACGGGGAGAATTAAACTTGCCTCGTTCTTTATTCACTATCTGCCACATCGTTTTTAAGGAATTATTACTGAAATTAATTAAATTTGAATAATAGATAGATTTATTATTTTTAATCAATTTGTCATAGTATTTATTCATGTCAATTATAATAGAATTAACTTCGTCATTATTAGGATAATTTTGAGCAATTTTTATTACGTCAAATAGTAGATCTTTATAATTAATAACATCTGGATTAACCCAAGATGGGTCATAGTTCTTTTTGGGAATTGCTCTTTTCATAGGAAAACAAATGTTGTACTTCCCTTGAATTATATTCAAAATAGCAGTCGCTTTCGATGACGCACTACTGTTGCGAGACCTAAATTCTACCCAATCAATGCTATCTATTGAATTAACAAAGTTCATCCGATTTGTATTAGAATAACTCCTAAAGTACTTTGGCGATTCAGAAGGTGTATTCATGATAGAAGTAATAGTGCATCTAATAGCATAGTGATCGCTGAGATTAGTGATGAGGGGCTGGGCGTCGAGCGCGCCCGCCGGAAGGTTTGTGTAGGCGTGGTCCAAGCTGGTGGATGTCGTCGATGTCACCCTGGTCGGAAAGTCAACTTCATTCCTCACGTCATGGCACGACAATAGATCCGAGAGTACTCTTAGATCACTCTTAGACGCAGCAGCTAAATGTATGTTAAAATCCCCAACTATTACGTAATGACCGCTTAGTTCCGAAATTTTTTCGAGCAATCTTTCAAAGTGAGATAAAAAACTTTTTGTACTGACTAAGTTTGTTCTATACACACAAACAATTGTCATGCTATATTCAATAACATCAATAGCTGATATTTCTATAAATTGTTCGACAGATAACGATGTTAATTCGACATTCTCAGCGCATTTTACTCCGTCTTTGACAAATATACAGGATCCACCGTGATCATACTCTTTCCTACAATAATATGAAATTAGTTTAAAACCATCGATGTTAATACACTTTAAATTAACTTCCTTTTGAAAGTGTTCCGTCAAGGCTAGCACGTCACATTTTAAATCCCCCCGCAGTTGCACTTCGATTCTGCCAGTTTTATTAGCAATAGACCGAATGTTTTGATGACAAACTACGAGCTTCCTCGGAATAGGTGCAGCATTCGAGACATGTTGCACAGACGTGCATCCGCTAGGCCTGCGTGGACGAGGACTGGCCGCCGCGAGCCGCGCCCCTTTCTTCGCTCCGGCGGCGCATGAGAAACCAGTCCGAGACTTTCACTAGGGATGGCCATGTACTCGGCGAACTAATTAACTCATACAAGTGCTCAGGAAAACCTATAACAAACGCGGCATGCCTGTCTGATTTTATGTCGCGCTTTATCACTGTATACTGATCACACGCTTTTATCTTGTTTAAATAGTTCATGACATTTTGGGCTGTAGTTTCCGGTTTAAAAGACCAGGCCTGTATATGTTGCAGTCGTTCCACGGTCTGGAGTTCGTCATCGGCCTTACCAGACCCAGTAATTATTTTACGGGCTTTTTGGCCCTGTCGTTTTCTCTGTACCTTTTTCCAGTCGCCTTGATCTGTGTTTGAGTTCCCTAGCTCATTGATAGAAGCTGGAATTGTCTCATCGATAGACAAGCACTTCCCATCACTAGCTACTAGTGCTTTGTTATGGGTGAAGTTCGTTTTGCCGGTGCCTTGCTTCAGTTCGGATTCACTAACCTCTGGTGCTACCGGTGGTAACGACACGCCCGTGTCCGGGGTGCATGTACTGACAGACCTAGTTTTTTTCTGAGCTGCTGCAACGTTGGCGGCTGCAGCGGCTGCGTTTAATCTCACTTGTCTTATGGGCCGCTGCGCTGTTGGCGGGGTGTCGGCGCTCGTCGGTTTTGGCTGTACCCTGGCCGGCTGGCTCACGGACTTACCCTCCAATCCGGATTTTATTTGTGAGATGACCTCACCTTGGGATTTGATAATCTCGGCTTGTCTAGATATCAGGGTGTTTTGCTCCATCACCATGGATTTTAAAGAGGATACTTCATCCGTCAGGTACGCGATAGACTTCAATAATTCCGGCATATGACTTTCGCGCGTTTTTGCAGTCATTTTGAAATTTTTAGAAAAAAAAAAAAAAAAAAAAAAAAAACTAGCTATGGACTACACACGGAGACCAACATAGCCAAGTTGAAATGGCAGTGTGCAGGCCACATAGCACGGAAGACTGATAAGGGGTCAAAAAGTTCTTAAGTATAAAACGCATATCAGCACGCACAGCGTAAGACATCCATCTACGATACATCCATCTACGGGAGTGGACAGAGGACCTTATCTATACCGCACAATTGCCCTGGATGCAAGCTGCTTCCAACCGGTCTTGTTGGAGATCTTTAAACGAGATCTATGTCCAAAAGTGGAGGATGGATTGATTGATGGATGGATTACACTTCTATCCGTTTCTATAATGCGTCATATATGAATTTACTCATTAATAATGTAATATTGGAGACCAGCAGGCCAATCGCGTTAATTTTAAACAGCTGCGTTCCACCTGTAATTCAGTTAAAGTTCGGCAGCAATTGTAGCTAAGTTTCGATTCAGCTTCAAGGAATTTGGTATTGCGCTAAACATCATACACCAACCGTTCGTTTGATAGCAGTTACGCTCCAACTCTGATTGAGTTGCGTTTCTACTTTTGTCAGAATCATTAGCGCGATACGAAATTAGACAAAAAGTCGAAGTTCGGTTAAAGTTCAATTGTAGTTCAGCTGTAATTTTTAGTGCGATTAGCCTGCAGGTATTATATCCATCGGCTTTTATTGAATCACATTCAGCTAGACCAATATATTCTTTACAACTATAACAGAATACGGCTAAAACTCACGTTATAATTACACGGTCGATCCGCAAGGAATCCGACCAGTTTCGGAGTATTTAGAACTCCATCCTCAGAGAATACGCGCACCCGTTAATTGTACGGTTTAGACGGTTAGTTAGGGTTAACTGGTCGGATTCCTTGTGGGACTGCGGGATTCCTTAGGGACGGGGGTGGTCGAATTCCTTGCGGATCGACAGTATAATTATAACGTGAGTTTTAACCGTATTCTGTTATAGTTATGATGAATACTCACGGTAGTTTTAATGAAGTGATATTCTATACAACTTACCTAATAGACTGCAGTGAACTTTCCTTCGGAGAACCAAGACAAACTTGCTCTATCACCTTCTTTCCACGCACTGCCATTGGCGTCAGTTCCCCAGAGCTCCTATTCAGGATGTTCTTCACCCACAGCGTGCCTTCAACACCCGAGTTTTGGACGACACTGGGAACTAAATCTCTCCTTTCTATAAACCCTTGTTCCGCTAGCCAGGAGGTCATGTAGGACTCCTTGGGTTCGTGGAGCTTGTAGATATTGGGGAGAAGCTCTCTGGACAGGCGCTTGGCGTATTGCTGCTTGAGCTCGCCTTCTTGATTCCAAATGTCTTCCTGCTCCGAATCATATTTTTTGACCTGGAAAAAATATAAGTTCCTAAATTCGTATAGGCTGGGTGGCTAGCTCTGGTGTCAGAGTTTTAAGAAAATATAATTTAGCGTGTCATCTGAGTTACGGTAGCATTTAGTTGTAAATAACAGCCGCCCCTCCGATTCGTGACTTTGCCTAGTGGTGCTTAATGTTGCTTAACTTCGGTGATAACTTATAAGCAACTAGCTAAACTACTCTTTAAAGAAAATAAAAATAAGATATCCTAAGTCAACATAGAAAGATCAATCAGCTAAGTTTCAGCAGTACAAAAATTTTGTAGCCGTTTCTTGGGTTGGACGGACCCTCATAAATTAAATTACTGAAAGTCATGAAGTAAAGTTCTAGCTTAGTTGTATAAGGGCGATGTAAGTTTCTTCAGACCTAAAGTAAAATATACTTGCTTCCTTTTTAGATAAATTTATATCCTTTTCCCTAGACCAGCTAGCTTAGCATACAAGACCACGACAAGAGTTTACCGACGTGTGCAAAGGTGACAGATATTTGATTTATCATAACTCTGTCACGTTCTGACACGTCGATAGTATTATGTTATGGTCCGTATGCTAAGACCGCAGGGCTTCCCAAACAGTGCGTCGCGACGCCTTGGGACGCCGCGGTATTATCCCAGGGGCGTCGTGAGGCGATCTAAATAGTTTATAATCCGCACCACACAAATCGGCGGATGAGAAGCAAGCCACAGAGGATGCTTCGTCGTAATTCGCTAATCATATTATTGGGCATGTGTGCGCAATACTGACGCAAGTGCCGTAGTAGTGAGCACGGGCGTTATAGGGAGCACGCGAGAGGCATAAGGTTGGCGGGCGGGTGTGCCCCGGCGCGAGTCTATCTGGCTCCCACGCATACCTATATTGCGCCTATCTTCGCCGACTGTCTGTATATATACGACCAAATCGAGTGAGCATCACTCACAGCTTACACAGCACTTGTCTTCTTTGAGCGAACGTTTTGAAAAATATTTTCTCGAGAATCTGGAGTAAACTGGGCTAGAAACCCTTTCCAGTCGACCTCACCATCACAGGCAGAAACGAAAGTGGCAATTTCAAAGTTGAGCCTCGTTTTGAGAAACTATGCTCAGAAAAGCAAGTACATCCTTTTCATTATTACCAAACGAAAAGAGATAAAAAGGTGTGCTTGCATATGTGTATTATCTTTTTTGTCTACTTTTATTTTGTTCTTTATGTTCTAAAAAAAATAGTTGCTGTTTGGAGTTTCTTTCGATAAATTGTTATTAGGCTAGAACTACAACTAGTAGGTATGGCAAGAAAACGAGGGTGTTGCAAAAATATGACAACTTCCGAAGGGCGTCGCAGTTAAAATAAGTTTGGAATGCCCTGCGCACAGATATCTGGCCCTGCGCTAGACATTGCATAACAATCGGCAGTACCAATAAAGTAATGCGAAAGTGTGTTTGTTGGTTTGTTCGTTAATCTTTCACAAAGTGACGGAGAGACGACTTTTTTTTCACGGATAATAGTTTAAAGGATTACAAAAATGAAAGTATATATCATATTTTTCCCGGAGAATCAAAGTTCCTCGTGTACCAACTGCTTTCGCACAACTTGTCGGATATCCAAAACACTTGTTCCTAACGGCAACACTACGTACAACTAAGCACAACTGTGGGTACAGCTAGTCTATACTAATATTATAAAGAGGAAAGATTTGTTTGTTTGTTTGTTTGTAATGAATAGGCTCCGAAACTACTGGACCGATTTCAAAAATTCTTTCACCTTTGGAAAGCTACATTATCCCCGAGTAACATAGGCTATATTATATTTTAAAAAAATTAGGGATCCTTACTAAAACTCCAATAATGTAACATAAGGTGTAAAAAAAGACCTGACAAATTCCTTACGTCGCGTGCGCTGCGAAAACTATTGATGATGGAATAAAATAATGTACTACGACTTTATAGAACACACCATAATTTACAAAAAATGTCGCGACAGCATATATCTAACTATTATAGTTAAGCCGTAATAACTGTTCTTTTATTCTTAAAAATTAATTGAAATACCGTCGCAGGAAAAGGATCTTAATTTGTATCTTGGTATTAATCCTTATCAAAATAAATTATTTCATATTCAAGACTGTTTCAATAGCTTTATGCAACTTTTTAAATTATTTAATTCAGACATTTTATTACAAAGATATTACGAGTTCAAAAATGTAAGTATTATAAAAGTTTCGTTTCGCCGCTCACTCCGCTTGGCAATTCATGTACTTTGTACAATGTACATAATACAAAATTCACTTCGAGCAAATATCTATAGAGTCACAATCGTGAAAATAAGTGTCCGAGCCAAAATCCTGCCCAAGCTACGTAGTGGATAGGCTTTTTAGTTAGTCGTAAGGCGATTTCAAGCCGACTACAACACCGTGCGATGCCAAAGTGCCCGGTTACAGGCACTTATTAGGTGACATAACGTCGAGATTCGAGGAAACGGGTCATTGAGAATCGAGAAGGGTGCTTGGGCCATATCCACCACCAGTGCCAGGGCCCAGTGTGGGTTGGTGCAGATTGCCACACAATATTTTCCTTCGCCGAAAAGCCAATGATTTGAAATTCCGTACATAAGTTCCAAAGAAACTCATTGATACAGGATCGGGATTTGAACCCACCACCTCACGATTGTAGGACAGGCGTTACTACCACTAGACCACCAAAGTTATATATCTCCGCCATTAGTGTGTCGATTTATGTTTTATTGGTAGTAAATAGGTATGCAGTGGCGTAGCGTGCCTTGGAGGAGCCCAGAATCAAACATAGTTGGGGAGCCCAAATCACTCATTTCTCACAAAAGAAACAAATATCCTTGCATTAAATTGAAATAAATATATACCGCCTTACCGCAAAAGATTTAAACACTGTTTAGCCGTACAATTTGGTTATTTATAAGTTGTCACTTCCTCCTAGAAATTGAGCTAGCCAAACAATTCAAATGAAATATACACTTTTCTTGCCTTTTTTTTTAAGGAAATTGATAATTGATAACGAATAGAATATAATTACATATATCAGCTAAGTAAGTCTAGCTGAAGACGATTTCAGTTGTTATAAAATTTCTGCCTCTTAAGACAACTTTTGGAAGAATGCTTAACCCGGGAAAAAAAAGAGATGATTTTTTTCGGGAAGCACGAGATTAAGTGACATTGTGGATAACATTTTACTAGGTTTTGCTTACACACGTTAAGGCCCCTGTAGCCCGGGAGCCCCGTATTATTGACACGGCTGATACTGCGGTAGCTACGCCCCTGCACATAGTATGTGAAACGAATTGTCGACCTTAAAGTTCTCGAATGTAGACAATGTATTGGCAAGTGTAGCGAAGGTCTTCACGTGAATCTAAGATCTGGTCGTGACGTCCGGAACACGTTGGATGCCAGCGCTTCGATTCCTTCCATCACAGCTTTTTGGGTTAGCAAGTTGAAGAGGCCTTAGGTAGGGCACACAATTCGTAGAAGTAGAACTGATATCCAATGTTTTTCAAAGTTCTCGAGTGAAGACAAGATCAAGAAACTAAATTACATGGGTAGAATGTATAGACTGTGGGTCTCTAATATTTTAACGTCGCTTTCATTCTCATCATTGTCATTTTCTGAAATCAGGGCTATATATTATGCACAGCCACCCGACACATACGAACTCACTTTTATTTAGATATGCCAATACCTACTATCTCTTTTTCATAAACTTCGAACAGTTTAAGACTACGGAAACTCTCGCGATTTGAGTAGGTTTTAACTCATCATAATGGTTCATCCGGTATGTCTGTAGCATGTGTGTGGCACATACCTATATTACGTGGTAAGTATATGTATAGCCAATCATACCCGGGCAAAGCCGGGACGGGCAGCTAGTACTGAATAAAGAAAAAAATCTCTGAGGCTACATCCGATTCTCATCACTATAAATAGTGCTCCAAAACTATGAAAGAAGCTATAGAAAGATACATACACAAGTAATAGCTCTGTCCGTACTAGTCATCAATCATCGTGGTTAAATCACTTCGCTTCACGTCGCACAAAAGATGAATACTTTTTAATCTCTCTTCCTTTTATGGGTTATTTTTAAAAGAAAATTGAGCTGAAACCATTTATATTACTCTAGCCTGGAGCTGTGAAAATGTAGCTAAAGTAATTTGTTGCCTTTTAGTTTTTTTGCGGTTCTGGGTTGTTGCGGAAAAGGCGAGTTATTTAAACATTGTTTGCTCTTAGAATAATTATGATTTGAAGCAAGCGTGTTAAACAATATGCAAAACGATAATAATATTGTTAAATGTTTTAGTATCACTCGTAGCAATAGGAAATTATTATAATTAGATGAAGAAGGGTAAAATAATAAAGTAGTTGGTTATATAATACTCCAAAAAGTTATGTATTAAAACCCAAAATATCCACCACCATAAATACCACCGCGTAGATAAACGGTACAAACATATCTAAATAAATACTACGGATTTTACAAGAACTTGATCAAAAGAACGAAACACGATAGATTTGTAAATCCAGAGTCAGTAATTGCCAAAACCCGTTGCTACTGCGTAAATAAACCAGTCTATTGTCCTCGGTAATTGGAAGCCTTCAAACGTCCCGCAGACAGCGACCTAGTCATCAACCAACAACAGATTATGATTCAAATATTCTGCCACAGTGATTGGTCGAAAGTTAGGCTTCAGCTATCTAAGCAATTTGGCATCATAAGTGTCGCTGTCACTGAACTGTTTGGGTTTGGGGACAGGTGGTTGTTATCTGCACCTGCAGGGGCGAGGCTTGCGGCGGCAGACGCGGCGCTTGCGCGGACAGCACGAGCGGCGGCGCCGGCGGGGGCAGCAACGGGGCTTGCGCGGGCAGCGCCTACGCCTCCTGCAGCACGCGTTCTCTGTCGGCTGCCAACCCTGATAAGATTCTTGCTTTTCCAAAAACCCCACCGATATCCCATTCTGCAGGAACGCTTCAACCTGTTTGCACACTCCGTCAGAATTTAAATCACCAGTTTCTTTCAAATGACGAAGTATTTCTTGCAGCGTTGCACCTCTTTTACTCTCGAGAAGATACTGAAAGACGGCTCGCTCCGGGGCGTGCCCGGAGGAAGTGGGCGCCTCAATAGCAATTGGTTTCATGGCGGCAGATGTTCTCACTAAAATATTTTTTTGTATTTTTATTTTCTTATAAAATATATTACTGCATATTTAAAATAGATACAGAAGATATTTTATTGCGTTTCTACGGAACAAAAATTTGACAATACTTACTGATGTAGTAAAAAAATGAAACACGAGGCTTTGATTTCTAATTTTAAATCTTTAGCGTAAAGGATTAGAGCCATAGAATAAGAACAAAGTACTAGAAACAGTACTAAAATAGCAAGAGATATACATCACTTTGTCCCATTTTAAATTGAAATTTAAAAGGTGTTAGATAAAGATGCACATACACCCGAACTTACGTAATTTCGAAGGGTTTCACAAACAATACTCTATAAAATTTAACTTGATCTTTGCGATAGTGACATTGACATAGAAGATTGACATTTTTAGAGTTGGGATAGTGGTGGAAAAAAACGATTTTCAAACGATGTTGTAATGTAATCGAATGAGTAGTTGAAGGTAAGAAATCGGATTTTATTTACTTACTATTTATTTAAGATCAAGTATGTACACATGTAAATAATGTTATGATAATAATTAAATACTCATAATGATGTAACGATAGTATTTATCGACGTTTTTCACTATTATCGATGCTAATGTAACATATAATTGGGTTTAATTTAATTACACATGTAAAAAATGTTATGATATTAAAATATACAATAAAATTAATGATAAATTAAGTTTTATTTAAAATATCGTTCGTATAAACTATCGATATTTTAAATAAAACTCTGTGGTCATGATCATTCGTCGCCCATCACTAATCGGCATGCCCATAAAGTATGACATTGACAGGTACTGTCTGTACTATTAAGAAATTCAGGACTTCATAGGCGTGATTTTTCTGACAGCTGTCGCAGAGATCAAGTTAAATTTTATAGAGTATTAAGAGAGAATTAAGAGCATTAAGAGCATTAAGCTATCCAAATGTCCAAATCGGGTGTCCAAATTCAAAAAAGTAGGAAGGTTAAATAATCAGAGATTTGAACCTTCTTACTGGAACTACAGGGTTCAAATTTCTGAAAAAAAAAAACAAATAACTTAATCGAAAGCCGGCAACATACTATCAGACGATAGTATTATATGTTTCCAGCTTAACCAAATTTTAACCATTTTGACATTCCAACTGGGGATTTTGACGTATGTGACAGACATTGCGTTTTTTTTCGTTCCACTCACTCTCGCGTATGCTGTATAACCAGATATGAAAAAGACAGCTGTAACGTAGTTTTTATTTGAGTAAAATTTAGCCATACTTCTATTACTTGTAATTCTTCTGAGGTCAGAGCAAATAAAAAAATATTTTTTTATTTGGTCTGAGAGCGTAAAGGAGGCCTAAGTCTTGCTCTCGATTTTTGCCAAGAAGGTGTGTAAGGGGTGTTTCTCTAGACGACGTCTTTTAGTCCTGTGGACGGGGCGGGACTGCGGTCACAGCAAGTATCTAGACCTACTACGGATAAGGAAGGTTTCCAAGGGCGGATTTAAGACGGTTTTTTGTACACATTTTGTGGAGATTCCGTCACGTAAGAAGCAAATCAAATTATCAAAGTTGTCAAAATATATCACTACATAGTATGAAACAAAGTCGCTTCCTGCTGTCTGTCTGTCCCTACGTATGCTTACATCTTAAAAACTACGCAACGGATTTTGATGTGTTTTTTAGGGTTCCGTACCTCAAACGGAAAAAACGGAACCCTTATAGGATCACTTTGTTGTCCGTCTGTCCGTCTGAGTGTATGTCAAGACTCTTTATCTCGGGAACGCGTAAAGATATCGAGTTGAAATTTAAACTATATACGTAAACCTATGAATTTTTGTAGTTGTGTAAAAGAAAAGCTTCTCAGTTACCGTATAAAAAAGTTAGAGCCGTTTATGTCGTAAAAAACCGCATATTTTGCACTCACAAAAATCAAAACCTACAGGGTATTTCCCGTTGACATAGAACTATGAAATTTGGCGAGAAGCATTATCTCGGAGTAGACATATAGGAATAAATCTGAAAATTGTACATTTTTATTTACATCACAAAAAATAAGGGCTTCAAAATTCACAAAAAATTGGTTCAAAATTCTGTCTAAACTGAAAATAAGTTTAAATATAAATTTATATGTAAATGTATAATTGTATAAATATAAAACATCAAACTTAATAGCAATCAAATCAAATAAGATATAAAATCAATTCTTAAAGCAACAGTTTAAATCTCAGTATTTACTCATATCAAAACTAGATGGCGTTGGCGTCAAGTTAGCCCGCGGTATTAACTTTCTCCGGTGATTTACGAGGTATCTATGCGTTCGGTAGATGTTGTTGTACAATAAACGGATATATCCAATTCCTGACACGAACAAATTCAAAGTGAGTGAAGTATATTTTAAAGAACTTCACTTGCAATGTTATAACAAGTTTATAATTATTTTAACAACGTATTTGTACGGGATTTCGTTTCTCTGCGAGATCGAATCAGGAATGAGGAGATCCGTAGAAGAGCCAAGGTTACCGACGTAGCCCATCGGATTGGCAAGTTGAAGTGACAATGGGCAGGGCACATAGCGCGGAGAACTGATGAGCGATGGGGTCGAAAAGTTCTCGAGTGGAGACCACGTACCGGCAAGCGCAGTGTTGGTCGTCCGGCAAGGTGGACGGATAACCTTATTAGGACCGCAGGATCGCGCTGAATGCAAGCCGCTATCAACCGGTCTTATTGGAAATCATTAGGGGAGGCCTATGTCCAGCAGTGGACGTCCTATGGCTGAAATGATGATGATAATGATGATTTGTACGGGACCCTCGATGTGCGAGCCTGACTCGCACTTGTCCGGTATTTTTAAATAGATAGTGATTTAAGAAGAAAGTTTATGTGTATCGACACCTGTGTGAAGCTCGGGCGGGTCGCTAGTTAATAAATAAATAAAACGTTTGATTATTCATAAAAAATGACACAAAAGTGGTATACTAGATCCAACACTAGGGTGACCTGTGTCGTGGGATCTAGGCTCGTCCTTATGTTATCAAAAACAAAATTACCGTTTTATTTCAGAAACTTAAATTAACAATCAACGTGCACCGGATCCCACACTAGGGTGACCTGTGTCGTAGGATCCAGGCTTTTTCCCAGACTAATATAACATAATTCTTTCTCATAAAAATACAAGTTATGTGAAAAGTATAATGTATATCACATTATTTATAATTATTTTTAAGTTTATTATTTATAAGTATAATGTATATCATATAAATGTATAATCACATTATTTAACTCAAGTCGAGACTCAAATTTAAAAATCCATAGACCGCTTAATTATACCTATACAAAATACCAATTATATCAAAACCTATGCTCATTAGCAATTTAGAATTACGTACTACATGTTATGGATACCTATGTAAAAAAATTACAATGTGTTTAGTGGGTAGAAGTACCAGGAGCAGTACCGCTGAGAGGGTCATTTTCGTGACGTCCATTCTTCGCTGTGATGCTCCTGTGTGTGTAGATATGCAGTCTATTTGGTGTGACCGAGTGATGTGTCTATGTTTTTACCTGGCATGTGACGATCTTGTGGGCTAAAGTCCGGAGGTGCGCGGTTGTAGTGGAATGTGTGGTGTAGGTAGTGTAAGTGTAAAATTAATAAAATACTTCATAAACGACTAATACAATATAAAAAATATCAGATATGTAGGTAGGTATTTATTTTGTGTATCGTTACAACCATGACTCACTATAAGTAAAATAATCTAGTCTATAAGAGTATTTTGAGGCAATAGTTGAGTGTAAGGTATAGGAAAGTATACGATCAGATCACAAAAGGCGCGTGAAGCACTACACAGCTAGTGGCGGCACATGACCTCAGTCACGAAACACCTGAAGCAACACAGGATTTAGGTAGGTACAAGAATTAGCACCCAGTCTAATAAGATGTTCATCCGTTGATGCATCGTAGGCAGGGGCGTATCATCGGTGCTTCAGGAGTGCGGAGATACAGCAATTAGCTACTCTCGCGGACAATTCTACACAAAACATGCTATATAAATATGTAATTTACTAGCCTAGTTCAGAAACACAGCAAGTGACCACACTTTTGGGACTCCTGACAGCTCCATGCTGTGTCCTCTACATGACTAGTCATCCAGCTTAACAAAGATACATATAGATGAAAAATACATACCCATTGGTCGAGCAGAGGCAAGGTCATTAGAACTCAGGCGCATTTGTCCACACTCGCGAAACCTTGCCCAGCGCATGGCTTAATACCCATTAGGTATATGAGGGGTGGTTACCCAATGGTCGAGAGGTAGCAGGGCAGGGTCATCAGAACTCAGGCGGGCAAGGAGTCAACGGCAGTCGCAGCCAGCGGCGGCAAGTGGCCACAATCCCGGATTACCTCACAAAGCACATGCCTAACTACCCCGAATATCAGGGAAGGGAGAAGTGGTTACCCATTGCTCAAGCGTGGGCAAGGTAGGGTCATCAGAACTCAAGCGCGCAGGGAGTTGCGCGGCCAGAGGCGGCAAGTGGCCACAATCCCGGAAAACCTCGCGAAGCACAGACCGCACGTCCGGGCAAACTGCTCCACTACAAAATATAAATATAAAATTATTTCTTCAGCCTCAGTGGCATTAATAAAGAGTGTGTCGTCACAGCCACATATACTTTCACAAATATTTTCTGTACATTTTCGAATGCACCACCATACAGTGGTAAACAATGATCTTGAGACTTGAGACTCCACGTGGAGGCGATATGAATCTGATTTACTGCATGGGCCATTTTGTGCATTTCCCGCTCCAGCACTTCAGCTCCTTTAAATAACGGAACGTGTCTCTGAGTTGCTGGCATACTGCTCCAGTGGCTCGGATGGTTTACGAGATAACGAAGAGGATGTCAATGTTTATGACAAAGCAGTAGTAGCGTCATGCAACCAGCATGCTACTCTAGTTTCTACTGTAACTTTATAATGCACAGAACATGCTCTACCGTTTCATTTGCCTGCAGACAACCACGACAGGCTGGGCTGTCGGTGGCTCCCTGTTTATACATGTGACTATTTAAGTTGCAGTGACCAGTGATGTTGTCATTGGTCGCTTTTTCTGCTAACATCAGCAATCGAGATTGTAATGGCATGCTCATAATCATGTGATCAGTGTGTACAGATAGCGGCACGCAAGTCTATTGCTAAGGATAGTGTGGAGGAGATGGCTGCGCATGGTGACCGCCATACTAAAAAAATGCGCAGCCATCCTTTTCTCACTTCGCTCAGCCCTACACTTATATACCATGTACCGGCGAGTTTTTCACAAGTTCTCGAAATAATCACACATCAGAGAAGTCATCATCGTCTCTCCAGTAAAACCTCTACATAAGCTAAACATTATTCTATCTTTACAGACTCGTAGAGTCAAAATAACATAACACATTAGTAGTACTTCAAATATCATAACGCATAAAACGCTATTTGTGAGGTATGTGGACCGTTTGATAAAATATGTGTGCCTTGAATTACATGTTCTACACTCAAACCTGGTTTATATAATATTCTCTTTGTAAAACTTTATTTTGCACTTGAAAGCTGCAATAAATACATTTGCATATGACTCTGAATACATGAGTGGCTTTTGAAAGCCATGCAAAGCGCTTCTGTGATATATTGTAACTTTAAATATGACATGATTTATTTTTACTTCGGTTTTCAGGGTTCCGTACCTCAAAAGGAAAAAATTCCGTCTGTCCGTATGTCAATACCTTTTATCTCAAGAACGCGTAAAGTTAACGAGTTGAAATTTGAAACATATACATAATCAATGGTCATATATCTATGGTCTCTTACAGTTGTGAAAAAATCAAACTTCTCAGTTATCATAGAAAAAAATTAGAGCCGTTTATAAAACCCGCAAATTTTGTCACTCAAGGGAATCAAAATCTACAGGGTACTTCCAGATGACCTAGAAATATGAAATTTGGCAAGAAGGAAATTAATCTGAAACCTGTACATTTTTAATTTAATCACAAAAAAATTAAGGCCTAAATACAAAAAGTATAGGCCCAAAATTCCAAGTGAGTAAATCGTATCATGTGGGGTATCATATGAAAGAGCTTCATTAGTACATGCTAAAACAGGATTACAATGTGTAATATTCGATGCATGACGAGAAAAGTAAAAAAAAAACTTTTTTCCATGATTATTTATTTATCCTATAGAGATACAACATAACAATTTTGTGAAGATTTCAAGATTTGTACGGATCCCTCGGTTTTTTAAAATACTTACAGTGTTATAACTATTATTAAATCGAGTTGTCCTAGATATAGAAACGTTTGTCTTACAATAAATAGCAAGGTCAAGGGTTCAATTGCCGGTCCCGTGCTAATTAATTCTTTGGAGCTTATGTACCTACATAATATGTACAGATTTTCACACCACTGGCTTTTCGGTGAGGGAAAACATCGTTATATAACCTGCATACGTCCGCAGAAGAAATTTCTTTATTTCTTCCTTCATTTCCTTATTTGCACAATGTAGTGTACATTACAACAGTTCTTAAACTATTTAATGGTCTATTATTAACTCGCACTGAGCTAGCGTGCTGGATAAGGTCCAACTCAGACCATTTAAAATTCTGCCTTGATCTGAGATTTGGTCTGAGAGGCCCAATTACACTTCACGGGTAGGCCTACATTCCATTCCAAGCAACCATCCATCCATCAGCCATATAACATTCACCGAACACAAAATATGAGCCTCCTCTATGAATCTCTAACAAGACCTGTTGGAAACGGCTTGCATCCAGCATGATCCTTCGGTTTTGACGAGGTTATCGGTCTACCTGATAGCTGGACGCTCTACGCTGTGCTTGCCAGTACGTGATCTCTACTTGAGAACCTTTCGACCCCATCTTCCGAGACTCCGAGTCCTGCCCACTGTCATTTCAGCTTGCCGATCCGCTGGCCTATGTCGGTAACTTTAGTGTTTCCATGGATTTCCTCATTCCTGGTTCTATTTCGAAGAGAAACTCCAAGCATAGCCATCTCCATAGCTCGTTGTGTTATTCGGAGCTTACTAATAAGGCCTGTAGTGAGGAATAATTTTCAAGATTATGAATATAAAATACTTTACCCTTTATCAGGTATTAGTGGTAAACTTTCAGCCATACTTGTTATTAACACAACTTCAAAACCTAAATATAAAATTATACGAAAATAATCAAAACTTAAAAATAATGCTTCAATTGAGCACAAATCACAAAACTTGCTGGTTAGTTTTTTGGATTATAAAGTGACGTTTGATAACAAAATAGATATGTCAGTTAAAATAATGTTGTCGCAGTCATTAGTCATTTGAGTTTGTATATAAACCTCATCATAAATTGCATAAAACCTTTTTAGTTTTAGTTATTATTCTTATAATAAGATAAAACCCACAGAAACTCTGTGATAAAAATCAACTTGCCATTTTTTTTCTAATTCCATATTGATGGTGACACAGATATCTGGATCGTGATAAAGCTTCTGTATATAACAAAGTACTTTGTGATAAACCTATAGTTTATTTACAAGCGCGACGAAGATTAAAATCACATACTGTGTTGAACTTTGTAAAATCTAAAAACTTACTATACCTATACTAATACAGCGCATGCAAGAGATAACGTTCAAAAATACTTTTTCTTCTCATGATCGTTTCATACTGATCCATTTTCTGATTATGCTGAAAATAGAGTTTACAATTTGAAAATAATTATCGTTTTCCCAGATAATGGTTGAAAACAAAAAGCTCCGGGTAGTTAAAATCGAAAATTCACTGGAACGGGAGGCAAGGCGATTATTTTTAATGAATGGTGCCGAGTGCATTAAAGCATTTTTATAGTGTTGTGTTTTCGACAACTTAATCTGATAGCTTTATTTCATAATAGGTTAATTTTAATTTGATTTATTTACTTCTAAAATATAATATAATTATTTTTCGCAAAAAATCACAAAACCGACTTCCATCGTGTTCAAATTGTATACATCAATCCGAGCGAGCCATTCATTATACATTTTTTCCATTATTGATGATTTTTCAAAAACGGCTCAGCTGGTTTTGATAAAATTTGAATAGGTCCACTTTTCGAACTAAGAAATATTATTTTTATTTTTTGTCTAGGTATGTCTGTAGGTACCTAGGTTTTTGTGTATGTTCATGTAACACACAAAAAAGTACTAACATAGAACCTCCTCCTTTTTGGAAGTTGGTTAAAAATAATTTTGTCAGAAGTGGTTAACAGCTTTAAAGACAATCATAGATTTTGTTTGACACAAAACTCGACGAAAAGTGTTGTTTTGCTAAAGTATCGCTTAGAGTTTATGCAAAAAGAGAAACGTCGTAGGTGAGGTCGCCCGTGTGCCATTTTACTAATGTTGTTACGTCGACAACACAGCTCTTTATAGTTAGTACAAAAAAAGTGTTTGATACTTCAAAGAGAGTTATCTTTGTGATAAGCACTTCAAAAATCTGAAGCAAACGCAGGATTTGAACCTGCCCCTTCGGATCACTAGCCCGACGCTCTAAGCAACTGAGCCAGCTCGCCTCCTACGCAAGCTTCAAATTTCTGAAGTGCTTACATTTCCCAACTTATAGCGTTGGTGGCGCCACCTGTGATACCCTTATTAGACAGGTTATCACTCAACTAGAAGTTATCAGAACTTCTAAAGATTGACGAGAGATGACGCACTGCTAAATCAATTTTTATGATTTTATTTTGAGTGCTTTTCACACTAGATTTTTATCTCAAAGAGTTATCTTTGTGATAAGCACTTCAAAAATCTAAAGCAAACGCAGGATTTGAACCTGCCCGTTTGATAGTTGGTAGACACCAATTCGATTTTCATCAGTACTCGCGTCTACTAAGTATAGTCGGTTAAAATCTTAATGTTAGTTCACCGTAACGCCACTACGGTTCTCTTCTTGCACAAACCCTATAAGTTACCCACACAAAAACATTTCTACGTAATATCGAAGTCTTCTCCCGTTAGTGAAGTCGGTGAAAAATATAATTAACTTTCTCGTTACTTCACTTCTCTTTTTATGATTTTCTGTAGCGGAGCAGCTCGGTGCAAAGTATTAGCATACAATCTAGTGAAATAGGAGCAAAGTAATTAAACTCTTCCATGTAGTGATGGGAATTAAAGTCCGCGGCACATTTCACAGCTCATACTAGCTCAAATCTTTTCGCAGCTCACAGCTCATAGAGATCATAGCTCACTTTGTTTACAGCGTTTTGGTGAAAGGTTTTGTTCTTTTACTCGTTTTCTAAGTGGTATTTCTTGTGTAGAATATTTAACCAGTCAAACACCAATACGCGAATCGTCCGCGCAGTTGGTGGCTTCCTTAGAAAGAACTTTGTAAATATTTGGATCAAACAACGAACATTATTGAAAAATATCTTGGTAAAATAATAAATTAATATTTTATGGAGGTACAAGATTAAATAATAATCCAATGTCGGCACCAAGCCAAATCACTTAATGATTAAACCATGAGTCGGCGCGAGGAACACAGCTCGAGTCAATGGAGGCGAAATTCAAATTTTATTAAACATATTGCCCTAAAGTTAACTTATCGTAAGTTAACGAAAACCATATTTTAGCAGCATTAAGCTTGAATTAATTATTAAAAATAATTAATTAGTTTCATTAGTTTAGTTACACGCACGTCTTCACTGACTTTCATCGTATTTCTTCGGTATTATATCACGTTTTAGTTTGAACTTCTTAATTACACACTTAGGCCGATCGTGTTCTCTATCGCTTGTTTCGCGGTCTCGCTTGCACGCTCACGGCGAAACGTGACAAATTTTCGTGCGTACAGCCGGCATATATCGATTTATAGGACGTTTTCACGTCTTATAAATTGTACAAGGGTCACATCACTGGGCGCAGTTGCACGAGACGCTGTAATGAACGTAACTCACTGTAGCCTCATACTGCTGAGGAGTTATTCCTTTATTAACTTCAACTATTAATTTTAGAGATAAAATGTTCCTTAGACTTTCGTATCTTTTTTAATCATAATGGACTTGAAGTGATACATTTGCTTTGCGTTGGATCTTGGTACATTTTGATAATTTTGTATCAATTAGGCTTGTAAGATCGAACGCTTGCTATTTAGGAAACACCCCTATTTTAGTGTATTTGTAATGCTACAAAATTAACATTACCTTTTTTAGTTTAGCCGTTTCGGGATTCATACTAAAAGTTCAGTTGCCTATGATAAAAAAATACTAGCAATATAAAATGACAGTTAACACTGACACTGTTGACACATAAAATGTAGTTTAAATATAAAATGTCAGTGTCATTTTCAAATTACTTATTTTGCTTTAGCCCGAGAGGTAAACGCAAAAAATGCAAATACTTGTCAAAAGCTGAATTATTGGTACATAGTTATCAAAATGGTGTACATCAATACCCTGGAGTCAGTCAGCTGGGTTCCCTAGCATTTGGTGGAAGAATCCGTTTGAATTTTAAAAGTATCTTGGAACTAGTACTACTTATTCTTCTTCTTTTAAGTGGTGCTAATTTAAAGCCTATATGGTAGACCCTGTTACATATTTCAGGTGATAGGTAGTTGTTAAACATTTTTTATATTTTTCTTCCCATAGTCTACCGCGGTACATAGTGGACTTTTTGCGCTGACCTCCTGGCCTATTTGTTGTGAATTGTGACGGATTGATTGGCATTGATAGTGACAGCAACGCTAGCACCTATTTTTTTCTAATGTGGCTTCAGTAAAAAGGTTTATGAGTCCTAAGTTTTGCAGTTACGTCCTTTTAGAATAAGCTACTTTTCAAAATTTAATTTTACGGAAAATATAAGTCGTATTGGAAAAATAAAAAATACGTATATGTTATTTTGCAATATTCTTTCAGATAATAAATAAATAATACTATGTTAAAAATTTGAAATGTTGTCAATTGTCCACTGCTTACTCATGAAGGGCAATGAGGCCCTTAGAAGCTAGCCCTTTTATGAAAAAGATATGTAGGCACCTTTCCTATTTTATTCCCTACATTATTTATTTATTTTATTTACCTAAAATTCATATTATGCTATAAATATAATATACTACATCATATACTTCATAAAACATTTTCAACCTACATAATATTACACTTGAGTTTTACACTTGTACCACACACAATTGTAGTATTAAATGCATCGGCGGTAGGCACCGGCCCCGGCGCCGGCTGCCGACCGCCCGGCTTGGCGATGCGCGCGACCTTCCAGTCGTCTACCTGTGCCGACCGCGCGTAGTACCCCTACCGAGATTAATTTATTCATCCCCTATTACTTGTATAATTGTTTTTATTGAATGCAAGTGTATACCGATACTCTGAAGACGTGCTGGATTTTATTTCATCTGCCTATAGCGACCCGAATAGTGAACCCTGGGACCCCACATATCTGCCTTAGAGATATAAACTATTTAGTAAAAGCATATTCAAATTGGAATCCTCACCACGCCAAAAACTAGCTGGAAACCTAGCGCTCGCCCGCTGCGGACAATTTTCCGGTTATTAGCTGTAACTCGCGCCAGAACCCGTGCCCGCGGTAATTCTCCGGGAATTCCCCGGGACTTCGCAACTTGCAGTGTGGAGTTTAACACGCTTCCACGAGCTGCTCCAGTTTTGCGGTGTTTAAACCTTCCGACATAGCCAAGCCATGCCAATTTGCACACAAATCTGAAGACTGCCTAGGGGTCGAAGAGTTCTCTAATGGCAACCATGAAAAGAAATGAAATGAAACCGACAAGCGCAGCGTAAAATGGTCACCCACAAAGTGGACGGATAACCTCATCAACATCTATAGGGGAGGCCTATGTCATGTAGTGAACGTTTTTTAGTTGAAATGTCGAATGATTATTATTTTGTAATGGGTAATCGCCTGAAATGAAGTAATTTTAATTTTTTTTATTATTTTGTTGTTAGCTTATTGAATTTTGTAGATAACGATATTTAAAATTATTTTTTGGTGGTTTAACAGACAATTTTGTTTTAGCCTCTACATCTACTATGGTCGCGCCTAAGTGCTGTGCGTAAACAGTAAGTTTGCATGAAGTTGTTAGTCTCTACTCTCTCAATCTACCTAAGCTTTCAACAATTCGGCAGAACTTTGCAAGTTTGCGGCAATGTAGAGTTTAGCGCGCCTCCACGGGCTCTACAGTTCCGCTTTACTAACAGCGATAAATACCTATCTTAATGTTTCAACGCATCCATGTATTTATGTATGTATTATATTAATAGAGTGTAACTTTGCTCGTACCCGGCCACTCATGCCCTCCGTAATTTGCCAGAAGTTCACAACTTGCAATATGGAGCTTTAACACGCTTAGCGAGCTGCTCTATAGTTGTTTGAAGTAGAAAGATAGATAAATGTACTACTATTATTTTAAATTTCATAAAACTCTATGTATCTTCTTATGTCTACGTAATGGTGTATGTAAGTATCTTATTTATAGTATTTCTCTTGAATACAGCCACCCCGTCTTCGATAATAACAAGTTTTACTGTTGACTTGCAATGTAGAGGCCTAGAGCTTATTAAAGTTTACCAGTAAATAAATTCATGTATGTTAATACGAGTATATTATTTCTGATAGTAACTGTGTCCTTCCCTTTGAGCCCAGCGTCTTTAAAGTTTGCTGGAACTTTGCAACTTCCAGGGTTATATGTAGTTAGTTTGACATATTTTCAACTGTTTCATTTTAATCTACAGGGAACACTAATGTCAAACAGTTGACGTCCTACAACACTGGGGTTGCCCAGCGTATTGACAAGTTGAAGTGGCATTGAGCAGGGTACAGAACAGTCCAGCAATGTGGAATTCACCAATACGTTAGTTGAATAATTGACCGAGCTTAAGTGAGGTCTCATTCAGTGTACTGGGACGAGCCGGCACTTGGGTGTATGTTTGTATGTATATTTTGTTCGACGATAACTCAAGTACCACTCAACTGAACTCCATGAAATTTAGCACGAACGTAGTTTATATTTATAGAATTTTTAAGTTCGAATATGACTATCTTCTGTTTAGTGGTTGCGAAGATCGAGGGCCGTGGTAAAAAGAGGCAAAACGGCGCCACTTTCTGCGGGAGTTGCCGATGACTATTTTAAACATATAACCGAATGTTATCTATGTCTTTCAACATTTGTTTAAAATAAATCGCTATCTTAATTACAAATATTGTAACATTTGTTTTAAATCCCAGAAGGTATTAATGATATAAAATAGGAATAGGGCGAGGTCCAAGTCTGGGGCGGACTACTAGTTAATCTGGCGAAGTTTCTTTATACCGCTTTTCAAAAAGGAACTTCGACAAGATAAGATAGTGAGAAATGATATTTCCCGGAACATGCAGGAAAACTAACAGTGAAACGGAATTCATTCCGTGGCTTTTATATTGCCGGCGCAGCTTGCAGACTTTTATTGCGCCATTCAAAAAGCATTATCTCTTTTCAAAGATTCCAATATTAAGACTTTTATTGGAAAACTAGTATGAAGATATATTATGTCATTTGAGGATGATACTTCAATGTTTGAGAGTTCCAAATTACTTTTCTAAAGAAGGTGTTGTTTTAAAAGTGCATCATGGACATAAAAGGTGGACAAAACTGATGCCGAATAAAATGACATATTTGGCATTCTGTTTTAAAGCCGACATGTTTTGCATTTAATAAATAAAGCTATTAAATTATTCATGTGCAATTTACTGAAACATCATTTTGGAGCAAAATCAGCTAGCTATTTACACATTAGTCAAAATGCATGATGCTAATTTGATTAGTTATTTTGATTACGGTTTCAAATCCAAAATGTTTCTTGCTCAATCTGGTGTACCGCAGGGGTCGCACCTGGGTCCCATCCTCTTCTCAATATTTATTAACGATATTACTACTCACATTAAATACTGTAATATCAAAATGTTTGCAATTTGATGATCTTAAAATATACAAAGTAATAGGAACTACTGCAGATGGGAATCTCGTTCAAAGTGATGTTGACGCCATCATGGTGTGAAGAGAACGATTTGCATCTCAATGCCAAGAAATGTTTTAGCATTAAATACATTTGTAGGAAGTATCCTATTGACACCAAATACACCTTAAATGGAACCACACTGCAGGAGGTGACTGGAATCCGAGACTTAGGAGTCATTCTGGACACCAAACTATCATTCAAGTCCCATATTGACGCGATCGTAACAAAAGCAGCACAATTATTGGGCTTTATTAGGAGCGACACTATGAATTTCAGACTTCCTCTTACGAAAATTATACTCTACAATTCAATGGTGCGTAGTTGTTTGGAATACGCGAGTGTAGTGTGGAATCCATTTTATGTAGCACATTCTCAGTGGATTGAAAGAATCTAACGTGCTTTTACAAGATCATTGGCCTTCTCTAGCCAAGGTATTTCTCAAAGAAGTACCTATGATAATCGCTTTATTTTTTGAAAATTTTAAAGTTGCAGAGTAACATATGATCAAGGCTGGTGCTAATGGATTACTCCAACCTTGATTATGTTTAAGTGAAATGTGTTATGTAGTTTGTAGTGTAATTTGATAGGAGTGTAGGTAGTGATAAATAATAAAAAAAAATTGGTTGCCTGTAAAGTCGGTATACGGGCGAAAGTTTTACGTGACAACGACTTTGAGTGGTAAAATAATTTTAATGTGAATATTCATTCGTATAGTAGGAAGAAGGATGAAAATGTCTGTCTCTCTCGCTCTTAGGCGGGCTAACCATGACGCGTGCCTCTCACTCGCTCTCATTGTGAGCGCATAACGTGAGCGGAGCGTAACGCAGTTTCTTGAAGTGTCACCCGGCAAACCAATTTATAAGACGTTGTCACGTCAAAAATAATAATAATAAGCAGCCGGCTTGGAGTGGAAGCCGCAAGAGTGGGTGGAAGTGTTAAAGGGCAAACGCCGCGAGTAGCGTCTAGTGAAAGCGCAGCACACCTCTCGACACCCTAAGCCGTCCATACCAAGGTTGCCCCTCCGGCGCCAAATTACGGTAGCCGTTATGGGGGGCCCATTTAGTGGATGGCAAGTCACCACCCGCCTAAATATTTTGAAATAAGGTATTATTTGGGGATGCCGCACCTCATTCCATAGACCAGCGCATTGTCACGTAATATTTCCTTCCAATAGCCCAGAACTGTACAAATTTCCCGCCTTTACCATAGTTTTCCTCATCCTACCACCCAAAAAAAGTATTTTTTTAAATATTTTGTTTGTTAAAGGGCCTCTCAATGTTGGCTACGGCTCCATTGATGCCCTTCAAAAGCCCGGGCTTAGTCCGTGATGTGAAAACTCAATAAAAACATAATAATAAAAAAATATGTAATAAAAAAAAATATGATAAGAATAGTAATATTAATAATATTATTTTTATTATTTATCACTAATAGTTATAGTAGAAATAATGATATTGATAGCATTATTTTGACGTGACAACGTCTTATAAATTGGTTTGCCGGGTGACACTTCAAGAAACTGCGTTACGCTCCGCTCACGTTATGCGCTCACAATGAGAGCGAGTGAGAGGCACGCGTCATGGTTAGCCCGCCTAAGAGCGAGAGAGACAGACATTTTCATCCTTCTTCCTACTATACGAATGAATATTCACATTAAAATTATTTTACCACTCAAAGTCGTTGTCACGTAAAACTTTCGCCCGTATACCGACTTTACAGGCAACCAATTTTTTCATTAAGTAATACATAACGGATCTACTTAAAATAACATATTAGCGCAATATACTATATATTTAAAATAATACAAATTCGAATTTTTGATCAGGTCACGTGTTCTGACGTGAGTTTAACATTTTTAACCATCGCAAAAAGTGCACAACGCAGCTAAAGAAGTTTTCACTTCAAAAATGTTCTATTAATTTAAGGTAAGTACCTTTTTTTCTCTTTGTT
The DNA here is from genome assembly GCA_949316475.1 of Hypomecis punctinalis. Taxonomy (NCBI): domain Eukaryota; kingdom Metazoa; phylum Arthropoda; class Insecta; order Lepidoptera; family Geometridae; genus Hypomecis; species Hypomecis punctinalis. The sequence continues at coordinate 487,688 of OX438807.1, forward strand.
TTTAGGATTATTGGTTTCTAGTTCTCGTACTTATACTTATGGGAGTTATAGGTCAAATTAATTGTCTGCGTAAGCTTCTCCCTGTATAATAAATTATTTTTGTGATCATGAGCATATACCTACAGATACCTACTTTTCTAAGTCTTTGCACTCTGCAAGGCAAAACTCTGTGTATCTTGAAGCACGTTCCTTTCAATTTAGAAATTAAAACCAGATAACGGAGTGATGTCTGAAACTTGAGTATTGTTTTAGAATAAATTAACTTGATCAAATAAGTAATTAAGGTTTTAATTGATTGTTTGAATATTTACTAAGTAATTTTTATTTACGAACCAGCAACGGGATATTGGCTTATAAGGTGAAGTCTTCATTTTGTATTATGAAAGGTAGATACTTATTTTCATCTACAAACGGAAAATCGTTCTGACAGAAACTAGGAAAATACTTTGTTTTGTAACTAATTTTATCCATAACTCCGCAACCTTGGAGCCATAATGTTGTGTTATCCTACAAAAGAGAGATAGAGTTCTGCTGTTCTGTGTGTTATCCCCAGTTTATGTCCACCTTAAATTAAGTTGGACACGCAATGCTGCTTTACCGAAAACCATAGACGATTAACTATTGGATATGTAATGTACATGGGATTTTAAAAGCATTCGCAGTTATTTGTACTCGGCCTGTCTCCCACGAGGCTGGAACCGACTCTACTTCCACTTGAATTCACAGTTTCAGCGACAGGCTTTTCATGTGATGGATATTTTTAGGGTTCCGTACCCAAAGATTAAAAACGGGACCCTATTACTAAGACTTTGTCCGTCCGTCTGTCACCAGGCTGTATCTTAAAAACTGTGGTAGCTAGAGAGTTGCGATTTTCACAGATGATGCATATTTGTTACCGCTATAACAACAAATACTAAAAACAGAATTAAATAACTATACTTAAGGGGGTCTCCTATACAAAAAGCGCATTTTTTTTTGTCGCTGGGCTCCCATACTTTACGGAACCCTTCATGCGAGTCCGACTCTTACTTAGCCGATTTATTTCTCTTCTTGTGGCCATGGGAGATTCATAGAGCTGTATTTGCACACATTTGTATATGCAGCCGTGGAGCCGTATAAGCCTTGGCGGCAAAAAGGGCAGTGAAGCTCGCCTAGCAATCGTGATGTTGAGAGTTTAAATTCCAGTCTTGTACCAAAGAGTTATTTCCAACTTGTTTACGGTATTTCACATTACGAGTTTTTCGATGAAGGAAAACATCGTGGAAAACGTACATAGTGCATGCGGCCGTAGAAAAAAGTCAACAGCGTGTTTGGTAAGAAAGAAGGATTACGAAGAAAGATTATGAGCTCTTAGGGCATTTAATTGTGTTCAAGCCGTTTTTTTACATGTACTGATGTGTATGACTCAACGCTCCTGTAAACACACACACCCACATACTCCATGCTTGTGTATAATATGCACGAAAACTACTCGTAGTTTACAGTTCCATAGCAGTTGGTAACCGCTAAATTTCATGCAAAAAGAGAACCGTTGTGGTGTTACAGTGAACTAATAATAAGATTTTAATCAGCAGCCAAGGTACCGACTACTTGGCAGACGCAAGTCTCCCGATTAAAACCAAATTGGTGTCCACCAAGTATCAAACAGTTGTACTAGCAATGACAAAGCAGTGTAGTCAACGTTACAAAATTATTAAAATAGCACAAAGCTGATCTCACCTACGATGCTTCTTTTTTTGCATAATCTATCAACCAGTTAGTCCTCTCGTGTAAGAAAGGCCTCACTGGCTCCCACGCCAGTGCCTCAGCTTTTCTAGTTAACTTTAAAGTCGGCGAAACGGGTTTCTTGGATTAGTTCGCGGAATTAGCTTGGATAACTATTTGTTTTAGTGTGTGGTAATGTGACAGCTTTAATCTGGGTTTTTTTTCTGACCACCGACGCTAATAGGGTTGTGTTATAAATCAAAAACAACTTTTACTATAAGATCGATAGCCGGGTAGGGAGCCCTAGTGTCAGAGGTATTTAGCCGCTTGAAAGTCTTTTACAAAGCTAAACCATATCCACAATATAAATGTCATTCGTGCCTAGGCAGCGCTCAGTTGTAAATGCCAGCCGCGGTCACCCATCCGATGACTGATTATGGCGAACGTTGCTTAATGTCTATACTATTTTGTAGGTCTATATATCACGGAAAATAAAATTTTAAGATCATATGAGATAAGTACATAAATAAAGCATCTCATTATAAAATAATAGGAATAACGGTGAGTACTATGTAACGCGCCTAATGTAAGTTTAATCTTTACTACCGCAGTTTCATCTCCTGTACAGGTAGGTTAAATCGCGCACTAAAAAAATACATAAAATGTTGTCGTAAAATAAAATGTTCTAAGCTGAAATCAACCTTTTCTCAAATATAATACTAGTAGCGCCATCTCTGGCCGACAGAAAATACTATTTCGTCTGATACGAAGAGAAAAGTCACTCAGAAAAGCGCTGAAAAATTAGGCAAGTGGCTTTCAATGAGGTTCAGGAAAATTTACACAGATGGCGCCTTCATATAATTTTATATTGTATTTTGCACTATTCCAAACTAAAGTATTTATGTAAATATGGAAGTTTTGTAGGCATTGTATGTGTTTTCAGTGTATGAAAATAAATGTAAAATAAATAGAAAATCCGATTTAGGATTTTTCTGAATTTTAAAAATATATCATATTAACTAACTAGTTTTGTTAAAAATAATCTTAACAGTTAAAAATTAAGCAACTAAGCTATGTCATAGAACTTCTAATGATTGCGGTTTTTAATATAATTTGAAGATGAAAATTGTTGCGGACGTTGATAATAATATTTTCAACACATAATACTTTCACTTAATTACTTTTTCATGCATATTATCTTCATAGATCACTTGGGGATAATATCTCGTTTGCATTCATAACAAAAACATATTTTTTTACTAAATTATAATGCAGAACGTAATAAAAAGTAGCCCAAAGTTATTAAAAACTCGGTTAGAAGAGGTCTCGAGCTCCATAAAATAACAAAATAAAGCAATGTCGTTTAAAATGCAAAACGCTCATAAATATCTCCCAAGGGAGGTAATCAAGACAACTGTCCCCGTATAAAAGGGAGTAAAAACGCACCAACTGCAGAATGGGTCGGAGTATAAGAGTTATTGCTCACTGGTGCTATGACATCAGGACGTGCTTGAGTAAAATAATGTTTTTGCGTTGATTTGAAACGTGGGTACACCAGCACCAGAGTTACTATTGCTACGGCAATGGCCGTGATACACGGTAATCGACCAATAGCCACGATGACTGGGTAAAAAACATTATTATAATAAGTCCGTTAGCTAGATTATTTAAACAATTTGGACAGGTATGTTTAAGGGTTCCGTACATCAAACGGTTTCATCATCACTTTGTTGTCCGTCTGTCTATTCTTGATCGAAAGAGCTACTCGATAAAAATAATACGACCAAATACTGTACACGGCAGAGCTTGCCGGAACTACCATACCATAAACAGTCCTGCCTCGGTGGCTCAGTGGTTAGTGACTTCTTTGACCCTAGATGGTCAAAGAGGTATGGGTTTGATCCTCACCCAGGGCAAATATTTATGTGATGAACATAAGTGTTTGATCTGTGTCTGGATGTTATTTAGTTACTATCTATATAAGTATGTATTTAAAAATAAGTACCTATATGTAGTATATCAGTCTCTGGCTGCTTTGCTTAGTTTTGGGTCAGAGACCGTGTGGAAGATGTCCCCTAAGATAAACAAGGCAATCAGAGGAGTGATAAAGTATCTCTGCAACAGCATAATTGAGGATATTCATAGAAAACTCACAGTTACAAATATAGAATTGCGAATTGACAAGTTTAAATGGCAGTGGTCAGGACACAAAGCACGGAGGACTGATGACCGATGGCGTCGAAAAGTTTTCGAGTGGAGACTTACGAGGACCACTTACGAGGTGGACATATGCTCTTATTAAAACCCCAGCTTAGCGCTTGACGCAAGTCGCTTCCAATCAATTTTATTGGAGATCCAGCAATGGATGTCATATGAAACGAAAGCACACTTTTCCAACATCGCGAGTGTGCCGATACCTTAGCTTGTTGAACTTCGTTTCAAGAGTTCCGAACTGGACGCCAAGTTTTAATTGAATTATGATTTCGCCCACCGCGCACCGCCGTCGGTCGCGGCGCGGAGATTAAATATTGCATTAGTCGACTTCTCAAAGATTCCAGGTTTGAAGAGCTCTAATAGCTTGTTTAAGAAGCTTGCTAAAGGAACCGCAATACGAAGCATATACTACTCCTTCTAGTACAGTATGTAACTGTATAAAGGTTCTTTACAGCGACTAAAACAGAAAAATGCCAAGTCGATCACAGCGACATCCAACTTCCTACTAATATTATAAACGCGAAAGTTTGTAAGGATGGATGGATGGATGGATGGATGGATGTATGTATGTTTGTTACTCTTTCACGCAAAAACTACTGAACGGATTGAGATGAAACTTTGCAATAATATAGCTTATATATCAGAATAACATTAGTCAATTATAATGATATTGCGTCAAAAATTAAAATATCATGCGGGCGAAGCCGCGGGTAAAAACTAGTAAATTGATAAATAGATAGTCTAAATAATGATCGCTTATAAAATCTAAAAGATAATGTAATACAATCTAAAAATAAATTAGCTGCCTAGTTAGTAGCGAACCCTGGCAGCATTTTAACGCTGAACGGCAAAACAAAAGTGATATCGATACCAGCATTTTTTTACTCTGCTTTTTCAGTCTAAAGACTCAATTATTAATCTAAAAATTTGGGTAAATACTTCTCTTCTATTAACAATAGTAAGTTTAATACCCTGTAACAAATTTGTGCATATTTTTTAGGGTTCCGTACCTCAAAAGGAAAAAACGGAACCCTTATAGGATCACTTTCTTGTCTGTCTTTCTGTCTGTGTTCGTCTGTCCGTCTGTGTGTATGTCAAGACTCTTTATTTTACTATGGAAATTTACGTGGTTTTCACACATTTTATACTATCGTCGTTACGACTATCCCTACACGTGAGTTTAGTCCCGTTATATATAGTATAAGACTCTTTATCTCGGGAACGCGTAATGATATCGAGTTGAAATTTAAACTGTCTACGTATATCTATGATTTATCATAGTTGTGTAAAGGAAAAACTTCTCAGTTCTCATATAAAGAAGTTAGAGCCGTTTATGTCGTAAAAAACCGCATATTTCGACACTCACAAAAATCAAAACCTACAGGGTACGAGTACTTCCCGTTGACATAGAACTATGAAATTTGTCGAGAAGCATTGTCTCAGAGTACACATATAGGAATAAATCTGAAAACTGTACATTTCTATTTAAATCACAAAAAAATAGAGCCTCAAAATTCAAAGTGAGTAAATCGTATCATGAAAGGTATCATATAAAAGAGCTTCATTAGCACATGCTAAAACAGGTTTTTAATTATTTTAACAATTTTCGATGAATAACGAGAAAAGTTAAAAAAAAAAAACTTTTGTCGATGATGATGATGATAGAGATTTTAACAACGTACTTCCCAATTATGTGAAATTTTCTAGATTTGTACGGAACCCTCGGTGTGCGAGCCTGACTTGCACTTGTCCGGTTTTTTTAATACCCATGTGTGTCGAATTCACTTTCAATATTTAGAGTAGTTATACAATTTCAATATGACAAATTTAAAACTACCTTGATCCATAGAATTATTTTAAGTACGCTAATTTATTTTTCACGCTTAGATATTGCACAATTACTGTCTCTACAAACTATTGAAAACTATTTACCTACTACAAATCAAGGTTATTGTATACTAGTCCCTCAGTCCCGCGGTCAACATTACAAGCTTCGTTAATATCAGTCATAAAATAACCGCGATAGTAAATAAAACCCTAGACTCCGGCCCAACCTTTATTACACCCCAGTTTCCGACCGATAGCCCCGAATCTCGGCCGCCAGACTTCAAGCGTCAGCCGCAATGTCCCAAAACACTATTACTACGATTACTTCTACACAATAGAAGGTAAATCTGGGCCCTATTCTGGTAAATGATAAACATTTTACCATATCAGTTGAAAATGTGTGCTGCTGGATCATTATATTATTTATAGGGTTCCGTGTCTCAAAAGGAAAAAAACGGAACCCTTATAGGTTCACTTTGTTGTCCGCCTGTCCGTATGTCAAGACTTTTTATCACAATAACGCGTAAAGTTAAAGAGTTGAAATTTAATCCATATACGTATGTTTATAGTTTCTTACAGATGTGAAAAAAAAAACTTCTCAGTTAGAGTCGTTTATGTTGTAGAAAACCACATGTTTTGACACTCAAGGAAATCAAAGCCTACAGGGTACTTTCAATTGACCTAGAACTATGAAATTTGGCAAGAAGCATTGTCTTAAAGTACACACAAAGGAATAGATCTAAAAACTGCACATTTTTGATTTAATCACAAAAAAATAGGGCCTAAATACAAAAAATATAGGCCCAAAATTCAAAGTGAGTAAATCGTATCATGTGGGTATCATATGAAAGAGCTTTATTAGCACATGCTAAAACAGGTTAACAATGTGTAATTTTTAATGAATGACGAGGAAAGTAAAAAAAAAACTTTTGTCGATGACTTGTGAAATTTCCAAGGTTTCTATGGAAACCTCGGTGTGCGAGCATGACTCGCATTTGCCCGGTTTTATAATAAAGAGTTTGCATTCAGTATAATCGTCTAGTAGTGTAGATCAATTAAATTCAATTCATCATTTATCAATTGATTCACAGACACACAAACGCTACGGTTTTAGAGTTAAAGAATGACAAACTCTACGGCCTACGGCTGTAACCTAGTCCGTAGCCAGATCTGCTGTAGCCTAGTCCGTAGCCAGATCGGCTGTAACCTAGTCCGTAGCCAGATCGGCTGTAACCTAGTCCGTAGCAGACGGCTTTTTGTACATCTAGGTCCAATTAGTACGGATTTTGTTTATTAGGTAGAGATTGCTTTGAGAACATGCTCCACTGAGGAACACTGAGTCACTGACACTAGAGAAGGAAATAATTTCGCACGAATTGCTTTGTTTATCAGTATAAAAGTACTATCATTTATGTAGTATAATGTTAGAAAGGGACTACGCCGCGCTGGCGGTCTACTCCCTACTGCCTTACCTTTTCGATTGGATTACGTTCTGACGCGAGTTAAACATTTTTTACCCATTCAAAAAAGTGCACAATGCCGCTAAAGAAGTTTTCATTAAAAAAAACCAGTGTACAACGTGTCATCGTTTCGTTGAAAATACGACCTACAGAGAAAAATCAACATCCAAACAGACGGAGGCATTGAGTTAAAACAGAGATCTTTACTTCGCTATGGTCGAACATAGAGGAATAAAGTGAGTATAAAATTATAATTCAGATGGCACGAGAATAAGACTGCGGATCCGCACCATTGGCCGCTAATGTCCGTGAATGATCTGTGGAAGTTAGCTTTACTGGAAACTAATTTTATTTTATCAACCGGTTTTTGGGCTTTTTAACTTTGGGATACCATATTTGTTTCTTAAAGTATGATAACATTTTATGTCGTGACTATGCAGTATGTATATTAAGTTATTAACTTATATTTCAGTACTTTATAGGCTAATATTATGACTTAACATTAAAACGACGTGGCTTGCAATAAACTGACATTGATTATTTTATTTTTAGGGATCCGTACCTCAAACGGAAAAAACGGAACCCTTATAGGATCACTTTGTTGTCCGTCTGTCCTTCGGTCCGTCTGTCCGTGTGTATGTCAAGACTCTTTATCTCGGGAACACGTAAAGATATCTATAGTTGAAATTTAAACTATATACGTATATCTAAGGTTTCTTGCAGTTGTGTAAAAAAAAACGTCTCAGTTATCTTTTAAAAAAGTTAGAGTCGTTTATGTCGTAAGACTGCCTCGGTGGATCAGTGGTTAGTGAACCTGACTTCTGGATCAAGGAGGTGTGGGTTCGATCCCCACACAGGGAAAGATTTTTTGTGATGAACATAGGTATTTGCTCTGTGGTGTCTGGGTGTTATTTAGGTTACTATCTATATAAGTATGTATTTAAAAATATGTATATGTAGTATATCAGTCTCTGGCAGCCATATTACAAGCTTTGCTCAGTTTGGGGTCAGAGACCGTGTGTGAAATGTCCCCCATATTTATTTATATTATTTTTATTTATTTATTTTAAAACCGCATATTTCGACATTCACAAAAATCAAAACCTACAGGGTATTTCCCGTTGACATAGAACTATGAAATTTGGCAAGAAGCGTTGCCGCGTTGTCTCAGAGTACACATATAGAAATAAAATCTGAAAACTTTAAATTTTTATTTTTTTCACAGACATAGGGCCTAGATTCACAAAATACGGGTTGAAAATTCATAGTGAGTAAATCGTATAATGTAAGGTATCATATCTAAGAACTTTATTAGCACTATTTTATATATATTATGCTAAAAAATGTCTTTAATTATTTTAACAATGTGTAATTTTCGATGTATGACGAGAAAAGTGAAAAAAAAAAATTTTTTGTCGATGGTTATAGTATAAAGATTTTAACAACTTACTACTACTACCCAAATTTGTGAAATTTTCTAGATTTGCACGGAACTCTCGGTGTGCGGGCCTGACTCGCACTTGTCCGGTTTTATTCATTTGGACTTGTAATAGCTTGAACTTGCTGATAGTGCCTTGTTGGACAAAACGTTCAAATTCATTTAAGTCATAGAAGATTATAATCAAGTACATAATATATTATCAAACATGTTCGTAAGTACAACGATAAAAGATAAAAATACAAGAAACAGAGAGTCCTTCCATTAGAAATATGTTTTTTAAATGTATTTATTTCAAAGATTTGTTTGATAACTTCGAAGTAGATTTGAACATAATGGGAGAGTTTGTAAAGACGATCTCCAAAAACATAAAAATAAACTTCCGGAATTCGCTTTGTTAAATATTGTTATGTGCTTTCCAATGACAAGACAAAATGGCAATGAAAAAGTTTGCGTTGTTACTAAGGCTTAAATATTAAAAGTTTTAATAAGCCATAAACATAACGCCAACGCAACATAATTAGGTTCGCCAAATGAACTATTACGAACATTTTTATAAACAGTTATTTATTCCGAAAATTTTATGGCTTTTTGAGATTATATTCCTCTTTATAAAAAAATTTGGTATATACTTAGGTTATTTTAGAAATAAACACGTCTTCACGTATTCCTGTATAAATAAAAATAAACAGATTTTGTTACTCAAACATTTTTTCTTCTTCTATATAATGCCCTACTACTACCAAGCTACATACCCAGAAGACTTTGGCCCATGTTAATACGTATCACTGCTGAGCAAGTGTCTCCAGTCAGGGGTACGGTGGGTCTGAAACGCTCCTAATTGCGAAAAGGGTTAGGTTCTAAAGTTAGGCATTAGAGCTTAGTCTACAGTGCAGGGTAAATTTGTACTCCGTACCTTTACCAGCCTTTTTAATAGTCCACTCCAGGACCTACCCTACAGGGTGATTGGGCGATATCCATCACGCTGGCCCAGTGCGGGTCGGTGGATTCACACACGCCATCGAATTGTTTTACGGACGTATGCAGGTTTCTTCATAATGTTTCCCTTCACCGAAAATACAGTGGTTTGAAATTCCGTACATAATTTCCAAGGAAATTCATTGGTACGGGACCAGGATTTGAACCCACGACCTCAAGAATGACATGCCAGCATTACAACCGCTACACCACCAAGGCTGTACTCTGAGATACTCTTTGTACATTGTACTCTCTTTGTACTGTAAGATAAAATTATTATTTACTAGCTATTCCCCGCGGTGTTATTCGCGTCAGCCCGTTAGCAAAATAAAAATAAGCCTATGTTTTAATCCAAGATCTAAGCTACCTTCATACCTCACCTTTACCTACCTTCACCTTTGGGATGGCTCTGCCAAATATCAACTGGTGGCTCTGGAGTCGATTGAGAGGCGAGCCAGAAGGCTGATTAACAACGACACCTTGACTAAGTCGCAGCTGCAAAGTCTCGAGCATCGACGAAAAGTAGCGTGTTTGTCGGCCTTTTATACGATACACTTCGGAGAGTGCGCCCAGGAGTTGCACAATCTGGTCCCACCTGCCCCTTTCTTCTATCGTACGGCTAAACGGACGCGACCAAAGCACCACCATTTTGTGGTGGACATTCCGCGCGCTAGAACCAAGCGTTTCGAATCCTCATTCCTCATACGAACAGCCAGAATGTGGAATGCTTTGCCTGAGTCTGTCTTCCCGCTTAAGTACAACGTAGGTGTCTTCAAATCCCGAGTAAATAGGTTTCTTCTAGGTAAGCGTGCCACACCCTAGACCTCATATCTGCTCAAAGGCAGTATGTAGTCAAACGCAAATCTATACGGAATTAAAAAAATAACACAAATTTCATCCAAATCGGAAAGAGTAAGAAATAATACTCACAAACTTTCGCGTTTATAATAGTAGGATTATCTTTGAAAAATGAGCGACTCCCAAACATGCAAGATTGCAGCTATCAAAAGTACAAGCAAAACATTTAAGCCGCTTGTTCAACGTTAAATAATTCACGAGTTAAGGCCCGAGGTCATCCATCAAACTTTACCCCTAATTCTGAAGTTGCGCGATAAAACCTCTTTTTGGGGAGTTTTTACAGCTTATCTTGTCTGATAGCGGAAACGAACGCTATCTGAATGGAATGATAAACGGGGTTACTTTAACCAATTTCATATAAAGAAGCCCTGAGAATCCAATTTACGAAAAAGTTTTTTGTAAAGTTTGTCATTTTGATTAATTTATACTGGTAAGATTCCATAAAGTAAAGATTGACTGCCTCGGTGGCTCAGTGGTTAGTGAACCTGACTTCTGAATCAAAGAGGCGTGGGTTCGATCCCCACCCAGGGCAAGCTTTTTTGTGATGAACATAGGTGTTTGCTCTGTGTCTGGGTGTTATTCCGGTACTATAAGTATGTATTTAAAATATGTATAGTGTATATGTAGTATATCAGTCTCTGGCAGTCAAATCACAAGCTTTGCTTAGTTTGGGGTCAGAGACTGTGTGTAAGAAGTCCCCCAATAATTATTTATTTACAAAGTGGAGCGGTTGCTTATACTGACAAGAAAAGCATTGTATTCTATGAATAAGTACACATTTTTGATTACCAAAGGTCTGACCCCGTGCAAGTTGGTGGATTCACATACGTTATCGATTTTCTTCCAAGGAAAAATGCAGGAAAAAAAAAAAGTGTTAAATTCCGTAGGTACCATAATTCCAAGAGTCATTGGTACGGGACCGGAATTTGAACACATGACCACACGAATGATACTCGTAGGTAAGTGTCACTTTCACTAGTTTGACTACATGCAATGTAACTTAATTATCAGTGAATAATATAAATACATACGATATCACTTGAGTCGCACCGTCCACTCGCCGGCGGCTGCGGCGGAGGACGCTGCTGACAAGAAGCGGCGAAAGTATGCCTCTTTAGCGGCAAGTTATTTGTTCGTGCCTATTGCTGTGGAGACGATGGGCTGTTGGGGTAGTGAAGCTAAAGTTTTTATTGGAGAAATTGGGCGCAGGCTAAGGGAGAAGACTAATGACTCCCGCTCCGGCTCGTACTTGGCGCAAAGGTTAGCCATCGCCATCCAGCGAGGTAATGCGGCCAGCATTTTGGGCTCTTTTGCGCCAGGTACAGTCGGAGTTGGGTTGTGTGTTTAGATTTTAAGGTTGACTTTGTGTAAAATTCATAAATAATTAACATATATGTTAATTATTTATTTCTCTGCAAATGTTTATTTATCTGCGCCCACACCAAACACGCGAAGTGAATTTTAATACATACGTATATATGTTATATGTAAGACTATTTAGCATCATTTTGAAGATGATAATAAGGTACCTATTAGACACAAACCGAATATTGCGTCTAATAGCCAACATCAATCCGCCATGTGTGTTTTTGTACACGATCTAAGGCGAGAAAAGTGAAGGGGTAAGCGGGTGGAAAAGGAAAAATGGATTGTACAAAGTTATTTTCAACGTTGATTCTTGATCCACACATTTGCTTGCATCATAATTGCTTAAATTATTTGATTAAATAAATAATAATAATATACGGTGAGCGCGTAGGTGTAAGTAACCACAGTGACAACCTTCGCGACAAGATTTGGCTGTCCAAAACTAAGCTAACTAGACGTGAGTTAGATGTTTTACGTGATATATAGCGCATACCTCATAGATATGGTTTAGTATATAAGCTGTTGTTATCTATATATATAAAAGAAAGTCGTGTTAGTTACTCCACTTATAACTCAAGAACAGCTGAACCGATTTAGCTGAAAATTGGCAGGGAGGTAGTTTAGAGCCAGGAGAAGGACATAGGATACTTTTTATCCCGTTCCTTTATTTTTATTTTTTGAATAGTTATTCATATTATATTTTTCATATCATCTATTTCCTTAAAAAATCGTTAGCGAAACTGTCACCTATCACAACGACGCTAATAGGCCCGATTTCAAGGCACCATCGTAATTATAACAGCTAATTAGAATATTTCTGTTTCTTTTTCACTTTAGGCATTCGATAGTGAGAACATATTTTATATTCAAATTAAATTTAAGATGGCGCGTTCATAATTGGGCCTGATATGGATTGACGAAACGTAATAAGATGACAGGTGACATACATTGACTGAAGACTTTTTATGAATGTCACGCTTAGCATAGCAAAGAGACAAATTGTCTTTTCACCATTATAGCTCCTCGAGTACGAAATATAGTATGGATTGACAATGACAACTGACATTAAAATTGGAATAAATGGTTTTTCCCTATGCCATGCTATACATATTAAAATGACGTTTAATACTGGGCCGTCATTTTGTATGACATTAAAAATATTTTTAAATATACCACCATTAGAGGTTAAACATGTTTCTTTATTCTACCTTTATGGTACAGAATCCATACTAATGTACGAAGAAACGAATCGACTTGATTTTTAGGAGTAGTATGGCATGAGTATAAGTATCTTAACTCTAAGGTTATTAACCTTGACTGTGAACTGTGACCTTGACACGAACATACATTTCTGTTGGTTTGGTTAGGATTGAACAGTGATAAAAGTCTCAGTTCGCCTCAGTTGCGGCACTCCTCATGAGGCACGCAACTTATAGGCCAGCCTCTCAGCTGCTTTAGTTAAAAAGCCCAGAAAAGCGGCCCAACCACGAGTGCAAACTTCTAAGCTGCCAAGGGAGAAAAGACCCAAAAAATCGGGAGACCTCGAGCGCCGCCTTCTCAGCTGTCTCAGAAGAAACACAGAGAAACGGCTCTATCTGGGATTCCTGCGCCGCCCATATGCCTCGGCTACTAAGTTCCCCCGCCACGACAGGGCGGGAACCCGTACACTCTAACCTTATCTTAATCAACAGAAGCATTTATAAGTATAAGGTATTATGATGTCAGGTTAGGTTTGGACAGTGGCAAGGAGCAAGGGTACTTGACTTTTTTTTATAGACAAAGTGCCTTTATTAACAACCACTAAATACAAGACTTATAATGTGAAACTTCATAAACTACTACTATATAACAAGCAATTGGATCATCCACAGACCCTTGAAGGTCTAAAGATAATCCAAATACTTAAGCCCACTGCCAGTTAGCAGCGTGCCCAGCATGCTGGCAGCACTGCCACGCTGATTGGCAATGCTTATACGTTAGCCAAATAAAAACCAGCATTTTGGTCACACGTCGGGTACACCAGACGCTCAGAAAGACTTTTGAAAACAAGACTGGCCACCACGGGCACAATGTCTCAATTTCAAACGGCTCAAATATGTAACCACTGCTAAGGTTAGCATATTTGCGCCGTTTGTGCTGCTCCGAATCGGCCAACGCTCCAGCCCTTCTCTGAGTCTCAGAAAGATGTGACGGCACCCAAAGCGACTTGCGTCGATACGCAAGTCGCGTCTCATACTAAGGACCGTCTACACTTCCATGGGACTAGCTTCATACCGTCAGGCCTTTTGCCATCACCAAGCGCAAACCCATTCGGTTCAAGTACGGCTGCTATATTGGCGGTCGCAAAAGCCCTGCGTATGACATCGTTCACACTGGCGAGGCAACCAATTCGACCAGCGCTTCTTGAGCAAGAAAGACGGTGGTGACCGAGCTGGTCAACTAGGGTACTTGAATAGGTGAGAGCGCTCAGCTATGTGCGGCGCGGCAGCAAGTTGGGTCGACTATCTCGACGATATCATCAATACCACTGGTCGAGCCTGGTCACGACCGGCAAAGAGCCGAGGCAGATGTCACAGAAAAAGAGAGGCCTATACTCAGCAGTGGGACAAAGAAAGCTGCGGATGATAACCATGGCGAAACTTATTAGTTGAGATTGACTGTTTCTTGGGTTTGAAATGATTGTTTGCTACAATATGTGTGTACCGTTTCACATTGAATTGGGGCTAATATTTTGTGGCGCACTTACTATTACTTACTTCGTATCTGCCGATTTTAGACCAATACTCTCTTTACAAAAGTGAGATAGCTCAACCAGATCTACATTTTGTATGACAGCTGTCGAACTTAAATTAGTTTATCTCCGTAACTGTCAACTTTTGATCAATGCTATCTTTACGAAAGTGAGATAGCTCAACCAGATCTACATTTTGTATGAGAGCTGTCGAACTTAAAAGTAGTTTATCTCTATAACTGTCAACTTTAGAACAATGCTATCTTCACGAAAGTGAGATAGCTCAATCAGATCTACATTATGGATGGCAGCCATTAAACTTAAAATATCATAATGTAGGTATCTCCGTAAGGTCATTCTACCTACATTCATTAACTTTCGCGGTACGAAGTTCGCCGGGTCCGCTAGTTATTTAATAAAAGAGACATTACACATTGAGAGTGAGACTCTAGTATCTTATTGTCTTCCTACCGCCACCTGGCAAATTGGTGACCCTGAGTGCAGTAACAGTGGGGGCCCCACTGCCATACCGGCAAAGTGGTGACCCCCTACCCGAGTGTCGCGCAATGTAGTGAGCAAGCAAGAAGATTTGGGGGTTGACGATAAGTCCGCTGGATGACGTCAGACCTGCACCCCCACACCATCGACCATCGACACCTGGACAACGAGAAGAGAAATCTATGGAAGTTTTTGTTTTCGAGAGAGTTTGAAGATGTGGAGTCAACTTCGCAACAGAGAAACACAACAAGTACGCATAATTCAGCAAGAAAGATGTACCTGCAGACAACAGCATAAATCACAGGGTTGACGAGAAGCAGTTTGTCACGCAATTTTTGAAGTTAAATGAAATATGAGTGAACGTCAAATCCAGGGTTCTGTAGCTGCAATGAAACGCGAATAACCCTTGGTATTTTGTTTACGAGTGAATTGGTGGAATTGAATCAGCAGTCGTCAGCAGCCGAATATAGGACCACATGAACTTGAGATGCCAATGCTGCCGCCGAAAATTCAGGTTGGATCTGCAAGTATTTTTTCGAAGTTGGCACCACCGCACGAGGACAAATCGAAGGTGGCGGAAAATTGCGTAGTACTGGAGGATTTGCCCAGACTCGTTTCCATTGCCAAACGACTGGTCAGTGATATATGGAGAAAATGTGATAATGGGAAATATGGCTGGAGCTGCGAGCGCAAGAAGATATTCGAAATGTTCAGAGATTACGGAAAAAGTGTGCTGTGACAACATTGTTTTAGTCTATTGTGAAAATTTAGTATAAAATGGTAATATAGGAACGTGAAATTAGACGAAAATTGTGTACTGCCCATAAGATGTCGAAGTCCAAGTTCATTCGATTATATAAGTGATAGTATTTTTGTGCGAAATGTGTAAAATATTTTTGTTTACAACTACAACAATAGGTATATACTTTGCAATTGTTACTGTTAAATTGTATTTTACAAGGTAATTAGATCACTAGTAGTAAGCATTTTCTTAGTCAGAGCTATGTAATCACATTTCGAGTAGCGTCATACTGCGAATCGATTTACGTGATCAAAGGAATTCAGGCGATTTGAAGAATAATGTGTAACTATGCGGAATTATTAAGTATAATATATTAATAGAGTTATGTCAAGTTCATCAGAGAATGTACGTGAAACAATTTTGCCTACCGAGCTGACTTAGCCAGTAGGTTCAGTTTTAGCTGATGCAAGCAAACTATAAACTGCAAATGTAATCAAACAGACGTAAGCAAGGTCGCTGCAACATGAATAATATGATTTTTATTAATTTTGGTTCGACTAATTTTAGGTAATATTTGTTTGTGAATATATATTAAATTTTTTTTCCAAGGGGGAAGTACTGTTGCAGCTCGTTGGAATGTGTTAGATATAGCACGACGTAACTAGACGTGAGTTAGATGTTTTACGTGATATATAGCGCATACCTCATAGATATGGTTTAGTATATAAGCTGTTGTTATTCTTTAATAAATGAGACATTACGCATTGACAGAGTGAGATTTTAGTATCTTATTATCTTCCATCCGCCACCTGGCAAAGTGAACATCTCCTTATTGAAGTCGTCCTACATCATACCAAACTACTTCTAGGAGTCTATTACCCTCACTCTCGAGATGTGAATTATTTTTCTTCTTTCGAAAACTTATTAGAAAACAACTGCCCCTCCTATGACCATACTATTTTTATGGGTGATTTCAATACGTGTTTACTCAAGCAAGATCATAGGACTTCAAAATTAAAGTCATTGGTATTGTCACTAAATCTCTCAATACTTCCGCTCAATGCTACTCATAATCCTCCCCACTGCAATCCTTCACTTCTTGATCTTATTCTTGTATCTTCTCCAAGTTATGTTGTCAAGCACGGCCAGTGTGCTGCAGATGATTTCTCTCATCATGACCTTATCTTTCTTTTATATAAAATCTGTCCGCCTAAAGCCAAACCCAAAATTCTTTTGCAACGCAGTTTTGGTAGTATTAACATCGACAGCTTGCGAAGAGATGCGCAGGAGTTGGACTGGTCTGACGTTGTGCATGCAGCTACCGTTGACGGCAAAGTACTAGAGTTTAATCGCATTCTTACAAAACTGTACGACATACATGCCCCAGTTCGTGCTATTAAAATGAAACATGCTCCATCGCCGTGGCTAACTGATGAAATACGCGCCCACATGCATAAAAAACTGGTGGCCAAAAGTAAGCTAAAGTACCGAGAATCAGATGAAAACAAGGAGAAATATACTAGGTTTCGCAACGTCTGCAATAGGGCATGTAGGGATGCACAACGCCGACATATTCACAATTCTGTAGAAAATGACAACCCAGCTCAAGTCTGGAAATTTCTTAGATCAATGGGAGTAGGTAAATCTCGTCAAGATAACATTCCTAAAAACTTAGACAACAATTTGCTGAATCAGCATTTCTCCGCGTCCTCTAATTTCGAAGGACCGGTAAAAGCTGCTACTCTAAAACATCTTTCTACTAACCCTACTCCTGATTATGAATCCTTTGCATTTAGTCAATTTTCCGCTTGTGATGTTAAGAAGAGTATACAGTCAATATCCTCGAATGCTGTAGGTAGTGATGGCATAAGTCGCAAGATGATCATGCTTATACTCGATGAAGTCGCCCCTGTGATTCAATATCTCCTCAATTTCTCTACATCTTCGAGCACATTTCCAACATCGTGGAAAGAAGCTCAAGTAACACCTCTTCCTAAAAAGCCTAATCCTGACTCGTTCTCTGACTACCGTCCTATCTCCATTCTTCCCTTCTTATCCAAAGTGCTCGAGCGGCTCATTCACCAACAACTTTCATCTTTCCTTATCAAAAACAATCTTCTTAATCCGTTCCAATCCGGCTTTCGTCCTGGTCATAGTACTACGACAGCTCTGACAGCAGTCACCGACGACATCAGAGACGGCATTGGTCATTGTCATCTGACTGTGCTATCGCTGCTTGACTTTAGCAATGCCTTCAACAATGTGGATTTTGACGTTTTATTGGCAATTTTACGGTCTCTTAACATATCTCCAACGGTAATTGATTGGTTTCGTACATACCTGTTTGGACGCCGGCAGCGAATTCGTATTGACGATTCATATTCAGATTGGTGCTCTATATCTGCTGGTGTTCCACAGGGCGGCGTTTTGTCCCCTCTTCTCTTTGCAATCTTTATAAATTCAATATCAAAACAATTGACTTCTTCCTACCATCTCTATGCAGACGATTTGCAGATCTATACTCAGGCTCCTCTAGGGCAATTGCATGAGGCCATTGATACTACGAACTCTGACCTTAAACGTATACGGGACTGGAGTCAATCATATGGCCTCTCAGTTAATCCTGCAAAAACCCAGACGATTATAATTGGGAGCTCTCGCTTGATTTCGAAAATTGACTGGTTCAGACTACCCCAGGTTATCTTTGACAATATTCCTATCCCATTTAGTGATACTGTGAAAAACCTGGGAATAATATTCGACAAACAGTTTTCTTGGGGTCCTCAACTGTCTGAAGTCAGTCGAAAAATTTTTGGTTCTGCGGCGTCACTCAGACGTTTGCAGAACTTTCTTCCCATTACTACCAAAACTGCACTTGTAAAATCACTTCTACTCCCCATATTAGATTACGCTGACGCTTGCTATCTGGATTTAACTGAAGAGCAACTCGATAAACTGGAACGTCTTCAAAATTTCTGCATACGGTACATATTCGGATTACGTAAATATGACCACATTTCTCATTTTCGCCAAAAGCTCAACTGGTTACCTATCCGACTTCGCCGTAATTCTCACATCTTATCTTTCCTTTATAAAATTCTGTTCTTTCCTTCCACTCCTTTGTATCTCAAAGAACGTTTCGAATTTATTCAAGGTCATTCTGGTACTTTGAGACCTTCCCTTGAAACTCAAAATCCACTCCTCTTCCCATACCAATCTTTCCTATATGAAATCTTTCTCAGTACAATCTGTCCTGCTTTGGAATGAGCTGCCTGTAGCTATCAGGCAGGCTAAGTCTCTCCATATATTTAATAACCTAGTTTTCAAACACTTTCTTTCATTATGTTAAATAACAACTATACATGATATTTATGGTATATAAATATATATTGTATTTATTATATATTTATGTAATTGTTTATGTATGTATATTTATCTTATTGAAGATGTAGTATATAATTATACTTAATTATTGTATTTTAGTTTGTAAGTAATTATTTTTTCTTTCCACATTTTACTTTTATTATACACCACCAACCACATATTTGTACTCTTGATTTTCTGTCCATCCAAAGGTAGCCTGGAAGAAATCGCTTAAGGCGATAAGGCCGCCGTTGTACCACCTAATTTTAAGCAAATTTATACTTAGTTATTTAAGCTGTTTTTCTGGTGTACAATAAAGTTATATTGTATTGTATTGTGAATAGTGTCTCGTCCGACTATTGACTATTCTGCTAGCAAAGAAAGACACCTTTCAAACTTTCGTCGATCCAACTTCCAATGCCTTTGGCTAGTGCGATGGCCAAAAGGTATTACAGCGAATGTGCGGTTGTACACCTTAGATTCAATACGAGTTAATTGGGCATTGAATTCGTATTCTTGCTTAGACTATAGATTCAAATCATTATCCAATGTAGGTATGGCCCCGGCATAACAATACGTAGTGCTCATAAAGTAGTTTGACTAAGTGTTCGTTAGCGATCATAGAAGTTAAGCAGGGTTAGTCTTCAAATGGGTGGCCGCGGGGGACATTCTCAACGGAGCGTCACGGTCGAATAAAACGATATACAGGGTGATTGGTAAACAATTGGCATCTCTTTAGGGGCTTATCCTGTACATAAAAACTATAAACTTTTGTTCAACGACTTATATCAAATCTCAAAAAAAAAATTGTTGTTCCATAGAAAAATATCATTCCCCAAGACAAAATGTAAGGAACAGCTGATTTATTTTTTTGAGTTTTAACAAATGTCGCAGAACAAAAGTTGTTAGTTAATAAGCCCTAAAAAGGATGCTCATTGTTTACCAATCACCCTGTATAGTAGATCTAGGTTGTTTTAATCGTTTACAGTCAAAACTTTGACACCAGCATTGACACCATTACACCATTTGTTCTATTTTTATGTAATATCTTAATTCGTAGTTTTTTAGGATAAAAAATGTAACGGCTGGTATTAAGTGCTCTAAGTTACATTTTCTGTAAATAAACAAATTGAAATTGAAATTGAAAAACCAGGTCTAGCCACCCGCCTTATACGAAGTTACTTACTGACTTTTACATATTATAGAGAAAGAGGGGGTTGGTATTCCAGTATAATAGAGATAAAGTTGCGTTTTACAACACTCTCGTAAGTGCTCGAAGACAGTAAGTACAAAAGTCTAGGTTTATTAGGGTTCACTTAAGGAGAACATAAAAAGTGCTACTTTTCAGCTATTTTATTACTACACGTTTATGTCTTACTTAGCTACAATCTTTGATATCTCCAATTTTCACTAAAAGTCGTAAAGATATAGGTTAGAGCTACTTTTGTGTTAGGAGCACCAGATTATAGCAAGTGTGAGGAAAAAACCTAAAGACTTATGGTGGAGCGCCTTAACATCTTTATTGAATATTTCCGCATTCCTACAATCTTTTCTCTTTATAATTTCAATTTACCCGCTTTCTGGTGTCGTCGGTAAAACAGGTACAACGCTGGGACGATCTGTCGATGTTCCGATGACGTCCCGGAGTTTTCCGAGAGATGGCGCTAGTCGTCTCGAACGACGATGCCCTCGACCATTGGTCAAAACATGCCGCGAATGCACTGAATGTCGCGTCACCGCCATTATTTTTTGAATGGCAGAAAATCTTTCTGCCGGTTGACTTCCATACGCCGCAAGATTAGTTTCATCCGCAACCTTGAAGATCATTTTGAGAACTTTGGAATTTTATTGTGTGCAGTGCAGTTTTTTTTTTTGACAATCGTATTTCGCCTCGACGCAGGACTTTAGTGGAAGATACCAGCAGGCGCCGTGCGTCAGTTGCAGAAGACTTCTCCAGCCGGTCTCGATTACAAGGGGATGAAGGCGGTCATTTGCAGGTTAGTCTTAGCTTAGTTCCTGTTTATACGTCGACACCAAATTCTTTATTTCGTGTATGATTTTCCCGCCCTCTCTTTTTCTAATTTTTCTTCAAAATCTTTCGTGAGCAATCACACCCAGGAGTTGACTATTTACACGCCACTCCACCTTATTAGTTAAAAAATAAAATAAGATTTAGGTAAGTATGTAGTTGGTATATTATACACTGAAATAAGTAGTGCTCATAGTTTACAAGTGTGACTAGATCTTTCTAAATGATTGCTTTTTTTTTTAATAGTTTCGCGCAATGATAAATCCATGGTTTCGCGTTTGACTACACACTGCCTGATGTTAAGCAGATGTGCGGTCTTGGGTGTAGTACGCTTACCTAGAAGATACCTATTTACTCAGGATAGAGATACCTATTTACTTTTTTATTTGCTTACGTTAAGCAACGTTCAGCACGGTCAATCGTTGGATGGGTGATCGCGGGTGGCATTAATAATAATTGAGTGCTGCAGTGGCTCGGATGTCGCCTCAAATTGTGATTCTCGGTCGTTTAGATCCTTTAGTCATGTCAGGCACCTTCAGGTGGCTTATAAATTGACAGCAGGGCTACTAGGGCTAGCCATCCTGCCTACACGAACCTATTCAAATAACCTCGCTTGGTTGTATTTTTTTCCCCAAAACGAGTGAGTGTTTTACGTACAAGATTTAAAACTTTCCCAATTATAAAATGTTGTTAAAGTCTTTTACTTTTTGTGTTGGAAATTTTTAAGACACTTCCTTTGGAGGGGTCGTAAAACTTCGCTGTAAAGTATTACAGTTATTTAATTTTTTTTAATTATTACGACGTTGCCAGTGCCATGCGTCTTTGCTCAGTGTTTAACGAGATTTTTTAAATAAAATAAAATTAATAATAAATATATCATTATTGTACACCAAAAATTACAGTAATATACAATAGTAACTACACAAAAAATGTTGTACAAGGGCGGCCTTATTGCCTTTGGCGATTTGTACCAGGGGTTGACTGGCTTTGGATGGACTGGACACGAAAAATAGACATACGGTGGGTGGTGTATAAATACATGAAATAGTTTATCATGGTAGATACTGTTTGCTATCACAGAAAAAAATCAGTGGTCATCGTTATCAACAAACATATCTATGAAATACAGCAAATAGTCAGGTCAGGTTAGGTCAGTATGAACTGAGAACCTGACTTTTCTGATTCTCAAACACAATCACTTTGTTGTCCGTCTGTCCGTCTGTGTGTATGGTCAGGACTTTATCTCAGGAACGCGTAAAGATATCTATGAACTCTTGCAGTTGTCTAAAAAAAACTTCTCAATTATCGTATAAAAAAGTTAGAGCCGTTTATGTCTTATAAAACCGCATATTTCGACACTCACAAAAATCAAAACCTACAGGGTACTTCCTGTTGACATAGAACTATTAAATTTGGCGAGAAACATTGTCTTAGAGTACACATATAAGAATAAATCTAAAAACTGTACATTTTTATTTACATAAAAAAATAGGGCTTCAAAATTCACAAAATATGGGTTCAAAATTCAAAGTGAGTAAATCGTATCATGTAAGGTGTCATATAAAAGAGCTTCATTAGCACATGCTAAACTGGTTTTTAATTATTTTAACAATGTGTTTGTACGGAACACTCGATGTGCGAGCCTGACTCGCACTTGTCCGGTTTTTATTTTATGTATAACCACGCATAACTTTTTTCATAGTAGTCCGATTTCAAGAATCCTTTTTTTATTGGAATTTAATAAATTTAATAAAATTTATTTTAATTCTTTTTTAAGTAGGTGCATATATTTTATTTTCTGTTATTGTTATTATTCATATTTAACAAACTTTACTCTCTAAGCCTTGTATATATATGTAAATAAAAGTATATATTTTTAGTTAGTTAGTTAGTTAGATCATAGGTACTTCAAAGATGATCCCATTTTTATTGGAAAGAATATACTTCGAAATTGGTCCCTTTTAAATTTTATCGAAATTGGCTGAGCCATTTTTGATAAATCAACAATAATGTGAAAAAAGTTACATCGACCCGTGCATAATATTTGCATTCTAACGATGCATCCGGGCTTCGCACAGGTGTATTATACATATAAACATTTCTCTTGAATTACTCTGTCTAATAAAACAAACTGCATCAAAATCCGTTGCGTGGTTTTAAAGATATAAGCATACATGGGAACAGACAGCGGAAAGCGACTTTGTTTTATACTATGTAATGATTCTGTGCGCGGGTAAAGTCGGTCACGCTATTTTTTGCAAAAAATAATTATTCGGTTACAAGCTTAGTCCTTTCTCCATTGATACATTAATAGGATCACTAGTTTATCATAGTCGAGCTATTCTTGTTGTCTTCTAAAAAGCCTGAATAAATTTATAACACACAATTATGGGAATTGGCACACCGCTTATATACTTACACATGTACAGACAAAAATGGAAATCAAATGTAAAATGATCTCCGGTAAAGCTGATAATGCAACCACGTAGCTTAACTCGGGAACCCATAGATTTATTTCTTTTTAAGGTACCTTAATGAACTTCTCCCAATATAATTTTTGTCAAATGCACGAACAGGCAACCAGTATAAACCCCATTTTTGCCCTGTTCCCCGTTTAACCGTTCCGTCCAACATAATTCAGGCGGTAATCCACAAGATATAAACCTCACAATTACGCATTAGGAAAGCAATCTTGCAGCTCGTGTAATGTAATGTGGCCGCGCGGGACTCCATTCATAACAAACACGGACAGTAATACGGGAACCTAACTCTGCGTTGTTTATTATTGCCTGGTACTTTACCAGAATCCTTGGTTTGAAAAATATAACATTTAGTTGATTAGGCGTTGCTTGCAGAAATTCATCTTAAAATATTTGTTTTGAATAGTAGATTACTAGCCAAGGGCTGTAAGGCATCAATTGCAGCCCGAGATATTTAGGCGCACGAACGCAGCGAGGGCGCCTATAGTTTGCAGGTGCAATTGGTGCTTACACCCGAGCTAACTATCCTGCTTTACATCTCGATTGTGAGGTAAGTAGAAAAAAACCGGCATTACAATAATAAAATATTGTTAATTGCTGCTTCAGCTTCCATTTTCATTGAATCGGGAGTGCAGCTATTATATCTTCATCAATTGAAGAACTCATGTTTTTCCTAATTAGCACGTAATTAATAAAAAAAAAACCAAAAACAAACAATATTTAAAGTAAAAGCTTTCTATTCCCTTCTTTTTTCATTAAAAAGAATCAAGTAGAGAACTTTTTAATTTTTTTTTTCAAGAACAAAATTAAGCTGCGCCCTTCGGTATTTAAAATTGATGACTATTATACTCACACGAAGACAAGGCTGAATAGCAAAGTGACCTCTTTGGTCATTGGGCTGAATGCATGATATCTATTGCCAGTATGATGGTTAGATAGGGCTAGGGCTTTTCTAGTTACATTATTACTCTAAAGCGCTAATTAGTCGCCTTTGAGCCCCATTTGGAGGTAATAAAGAACCCACTTACCGAACATGAGAGATGTAAAAATCTTTAGTGTATATCTGCTCTGTTGGGGTTAAAGATCTGAGACCTTTTATAAATCTAACAATTAGGTAAGCTATCTTGCAGCTCGTGTAATGTGCTCGAGCGGGACTCTATTCATAATAAACACGGACAGTAATACGGGAACCTAACTCTGCGTTGTTCAATACTGCTTGTTTTATTTAACCCATCGACTTGGCATTTTTTCTGTTGTTTTAACCGTTTAGCGTTGTCTGAGGCCTTCAGGCGGCCTAAAACTCTGACGCCAGGAACTTACTTCGGCATTTTGTAACTGCTTGGTATTTTGACAGCATACATTGATTGATTTATTATTACTTTATTTGTATTATAGTTATTATACCTACTAGTATGTTATAACATTTGATGATACATGTTCATTTTGTCAGTAGCGCTCGTAGCGTAGTTTGACTAGGTGTTTGTCAGCGATCACCGAAATTAAGCAACGTTCCGCAAGGTCAGTATTTGGATGGGTGACCGCGGGTGGCATTTTCCAACTGAGCGCTACCGTGGCTCGGATGACACGTTAAATTGTAGGTCCCGGTTGTTTTAACCGTTTAGCCATGTCAGAGGCCTTCAGGCGGCCTAAAAACTCTGACACCAGGGCTAGCCACCCGGCCTATATGTACTTACTTACTTACTTATTTTGTCAGTCCACAATCATTTTCTGCTTGATACGTCCTCAGAGGAGACATGCAAACCTCACGCATTTCATTACGAACTGAGTCACATTTTTAACAAAATGATAGCTTGCCTATCGAAAAGTGTTCATGGGGATGATAAGCACTAGTCACCAAAATATTGGAGTAGGTATATCTCGTAAGCTTCGCATTGCAGATAGAATATATTTATATTTGAGATAGTTGCATTTTCAAGCTGTGTGTGTATCGAAGTTCGGTCGTTGGGGCCACAGATGCGCTTGAAAACACGCGATATTGGTTTGGAATTTTCGATGTCACATGCGGAAAAATATCGCCCAATTTTTGCTCTACATATAAATTGAATTTAATTAACACGGTGTTAACAAGACGATTTTGGATTAGGTTATAAACTGATTTTATTTAATTTTTAGGGTTTCGTACCTCAAACGGAAAAAAACAGAACACTTATAGGATCACTTTGTTGTCCGTCTGTCCGTTTGTGTGTACTCGTATGTCAAGACTCTTTATCTCGGGAACGCGTAAAGATATCGAGTTGAAATTTAAACAGTATAGGTACGTATACTTATGGTTTTTTGCAGTCGTGTAACAGAAAATCTTCTCAGTTATCGTTTAAAAAAGTTAGAGCCGTTTATGTCGTATAAAACGCATATTTCGGCACTCACAAAAATCAAAACCTACAGGGTACTTCCTGTTGACATAGAACTATGACATTTGGCGAGACGCATTGTCTCAGAGTACACATATAGGAACAAATCTGAAAACTGTAAATTTTTATTTAAATCATAAAAAATAGGACCTCAAAATTCACAAAATATGGGTTTTGATTCTTATTTTGAGTGCTTTCCACACTTTATTTTATCTCAAAGAGTTATCATCTTTGTGATAAGCATTTCAAAAATCTGATGCGAACGCAGGAACCTGTCCTTTCGGATCACTAGCCCGACGCTCTAACCAACTGAGCCAGCCCGCATCCTATGCAAGCGTCAAATTTTTGAAGCGCTTATATTACCACCAACTTATAGCGTTGGCGGCGCCACCTGTGATACCCGTATTAGACAGGTTATCACTCAACTAGGAGTTATTATAACTTCTAAAGATTGACGAGAGATAGCGCACTGCTAAATCAATGTTATAATTTTTATTTTGAGTGCTTTTCACACTTGATTTTATCTCAAAGAGTTATCTTTGTGATAAGCATTTCAAAAATCTGAAGCGAACGCAGGATTTGAACCTACCCCTTCGGATCACCAGCCCGACGCTCTAACCAACTGAGCCAGCCCGCCTCCTACGCAAGCGTCAAATTTTTGAAGCGCTTATTAATATAACCGTGAAAGCTTTACCTTAATACCGCTACCTAGAGAGCTTTTAATTCTATGTATTACGCTTCGGCAGGCTGTTTTGCCATTTACAGATTACAGAACTACTAAATAATAACACTACTAGAAATAAATAAATGTGGTCACTAAATTATAAACGATTTGTGACAGAAATAGAGATTATAAGTGGTATTCTACTTAGTTTTAATATTTATTATGTTTAATTTAAATATTATGTTGTATTTTTGTCACAATAAAAGGATGTCTATGTCTATGTAAATGAATTTACGTAAGTTTACGGTGAATTTTTTATCTGTAAATGCCGCAAAACCCCAGATTTTTTTTTTCGCGCGCTGGCCGAGAAGGACATGAACCTAAACTGCTTTTTCCCAATTGTCTCTCATATGCCCACAGGCACGTTTACTCGATATTTGCACAACTGACCAATATAATTATGCAAAACTGGGGCCAGTGAGACAGGCCAGTCATAATATTATTATTATTGGCACGTTTTCTGGCAGCTGTAGGGCTCTTTTTATTTATTTTAACCCCCGTTTTTGACGCGCGGCGGCTTTGTTTTATCAAGGCCTTGTTTACGGATCAAGGGAGTCAACCATTTAATTTTTTATAAAAAAGACAGTAAAATTTGAAAGCTTTTGATGTCAGTTGATAAAATCGATCTATCACCTATATATTTTTGGGTATCTTTGAGGAGGTAAATAAAAACAATTTGTCAATTTTGTGATTTTTATTTTTTATATTCTAATAAGATTTTAATTCTAATATTTCCCTAGTACTTCGCAGGAAAAATAGTTTGGAGCAGAGACGTAGAACAACGACCTTCAGCCACGTGAAAACCAGATGAGACATATTTTTTATCAAATATTATATATTTATGATGAATACGCTTATGATAGCTTGCCTATCAAAAAGTGTTCATACCAAAATGCTTTAGCAAAATGGCAAGTGGTGTGCTTAAGGCCAGGCACTATTTTTTACGAATTTTCCGGAACTGTTTCTAAGGCAGTTAACCAAAATAAGATCATTTAGCTAACTTTTTGTACATGTTAAAGTATTAAAAAAGAAGAAATACAGAAGATCGAGAACTTCCTTTTATTTGGAAGTGAAAATAAGTTAGCAAACGTGGTGTAAAGTACAACAACAGCAGCAATGCAATCTAACCGCGACTCCCGGCGCAACGCCAAACCAATGAGTGTTAAACAAAGGACCCGCCGCTCGAGCTACACTCTCTTTGGCACACGGTTTCTTGGATGGCCTAAATCGCCTCCTTTTTTAGGGTTCCGTATCCAAACGGTAGAAACGGAACCCTTTTACTAAGCTCCGCTGTTCGTCAGTCTGTCATCAGGCCGTATCTCATGAACCATGATAGCTAGAATGTTGAAATTTTCACATGATGACGTATTTTATAACAACAAAAATACTAAAAACGATAATGTAGAGAACATAATAATTATAATAATAATCGTTCCGATACAAATTATAAAATTGCCATACCCTTATAGGGTCATATGTATCAATCACTATACAAAACATGTTAACTAAGAACTTCATATGTTGCAATAAATGATTTGACTTTGACTTTGAAAAACAGAAAAAAAAACCTGAATTTTAACGGTCGCTCAATATTATATAACGGTGACAGCAAGATGCTTTAAATATTCACAGAATAATTAATTAAATATTTATTTCAAAACTAGGTAATATAATTAAAATAAATATTTAAGTGGGGCTTAAATACGGTACGTATCCGTTCGTGCGCGAGTCTGACCGACTCGCGCTTGACGGATTATTATTTTTAGCACCGCATAATAGACTCACCAAATTACTCAAAAAAGCGCAATACAACATGCAAATCTGGATTGGAACCATCAATATCAGCGGCGAATGAGTAATATCGATGCAAAATCAGTTTGCAGCGACGTAATTGGGACGGAAGCTGTCCGTCGGAATGTGATCGGAATCATGGAAGTATTCAATTAAACCCCATTAATCCCCGGCGCGGTTCATTTGCGATTCCATTAAAAGGATATTTTTTGTGCCGCGTCGGAACTGCATTGGATACTGATGCGGAAAATAGGAATTTTGAATTTCGAGATTTGAATACATTTAAAAAATAATTTAGAATTACAGTCAAGGATTTTTATCCGAACTACTTCCTTGATTCCAGTACATGAATCGGGGAAGACCTTTGTACACCTGTGGGATAGTAAAGGTTAAATAAAAAACCGGACAGTGCGAGTCAGGCTCGCACAAATCTAGAAAATTTCACAAAATTGAGAAGTAAGTCGTTAAAATCTCCTTACTATATCAACGACAAAAAAGTTTGAATTTTCAACCCATATTTTGTCAATTTTGAGGCCCTATATTTTGTGATTTAAATAAAAATGTACAGTTTTCAGATTTATCCTATATGAGTACTCTGAGACAATGATTCTCGCCAAATTTCGTAGTTTTATGTCAACGGTAAGTACCCTGTAGGTTTTGATTTTAGTGAGTGTCGAAATATGCAGTTTTTTACGACATAAACGGCTCTAACTTTTTTAAACGATAACTGAGAAGTTTTTCTTTTACACAACTGCTGACTATAGATACTCGTATACGTATATAGTTTAAATTTCAACTCGTTATCTTTACGCGTTCCCGAGATAAAGAGTCTTGACATACACACCGACGGACAGACGGACAACAAAGTGATCCTATAAGGGTTCCGTTTTTTCCTTTTGAGGTACGGAACCCTAATAAAAAATCCAGAAACGTTACAATGCTTTAGCGCTTTTTATTTGACACTATCATTTAATATTCAAAATCAGACAAGATTTACGAGTATGACAAACCAAATTGGATTAGAACGAGGTTCAGTTAAACAGATGCGAGGTCTACTGGTTGGGAAATGACTAGTTTTTAAAATAGTCTAAGATAAGTATTGCGAGCGTAGTTGTACCGCACAAGCTTCGTTAGGGAGCCTCCTCAGCCGCGAATGGATTTCAATCTCTCTGTCAGCCAATACCTACGAGAAATATTCCTGAATGCTAGCAAGAAACTCGGTGCTGGATCGGACTTCCGATACTTCACTTTTTTCTAATCAAACTCCAAAAAGACCGAGGTTCTATTTTCAATTCGTCTGTTTGATTTTTTTCTAATGTGGAACCTAATTTCTTCGTTATGTGTGGACCAATTTGAGAGCTTTTGTTCCTATCTATAGAGAAACTTTACATAGTGGTCTAATTTTTTTTTGGGCAGGAGCTTTTACGTAATTCTAGAAAGTAGATGAAATTTGCCCCGTTTACGGCGGCCTCACTTGTTTGTTCACAACATTCTGTCTTTATTTTTTATTTGGTCTGAGCCGCGTACATAAATCTAGATAATAAATCAGTATTTGCGCTGCCTGCTTCCGACTTTCAACTTCGATAAATCTGTTGATGTTATGAAGTAGTGATGTCAGTTGTACAATTTTGCCGCAAATTGGTACTGTTTTTGTAACTGGCTAGCTTTGTATGCGCATATAAACTATTATTTATGTTTACAAAGATAATAATATCCTACTATGTAAAGTGTTCATCGGGAAACCTCGCCTTTCTTTGTCTTGCGTCTTACTATTTAAATTGTCTGGTTATTCTCTGTGACAAACTGAGAACATTCTGAATATTTTCACAATTTCAGCTTGAATCCACGGATGAGAAAAAAACCAGACGGAAATGCGATATGCATAATTTATATAGGAAGTGCTGTCAACTAAATCAAATCAACTTCTATTAAATATACAAGCATCTATCTACCTACAATTTGTTTTAATTTTACTTAAAAATGCCTTAAATCGATCATAACTTTGGTAATGCAGGCTTAAAGCTAATCACGTAAATATAGCAGTTTTTTTAAGTATAACAAAATTAGTAAGCTTTTGCGACATTTTGTTAAAAAAAAATTTATTGATTGAGAAAAACAAGTTCTTAAATTTATTCATAGATTTTTACAACATGCCAAAATTATGACCTAAACAATTATAAATAAGCGTAGTTCTGCTTTATTTTAGCCTTGAGCCACGCCCACTTTGCACTTCCATGTTTTTTTCTGTTCCGTACTTTATTCAGATGTAGCTTGCATTTGACACAGCGCGGTCGAGTTTCTTTCCCGTTCTTTGTTTATTTTAATGACTCTCAACTGTCCGAAGCTTGCCGTCCTTTCAACGTCTCAAATAAAACTGCGCTGAGAAACTCTCTGAACAAGTTATTCTTTTGAATCGTCCCGTCGCATGTCGTCGCCAAAAAAATGCAGTGAAAATAAATCTTATACAGCTTGTAATTAATTTTCAAGTAGAAACGACTTGATGCAACTATTTTCTACTTCTTTTCAGTCAAAGGACGTTCCTTGTTGAACATAAAAGGTTCTCTTTTAAATCGAAAATAAGATCGGTTGGAAGCGGCTTGCATCCAGCTCAGTCCTGCAGTTTTATGAAGTCATCTGTAACATTCCACCGCTGTCCCTGCCTTTCCACCGAGCTATGTGGGTAATTTTCTTCCTTCTACGGAACACCTTATTTCTGATTCGATCTCGCATAGAAACTCTCTTGTACATCTCATCAGCCGCTAAATAGACAACTAAATATAAACCCCATAACCGAACGTGAGAGGTCCTTAGGTTGCCTCTACAGAATACATATATAAGATACCAATATTCCTTAGAAAATCTTTAGAAGGACGACACGTTACCCTCATACGGTGCACATCCAATCACCAAGTTTAATAGAACGTCATCGAACTACTAGATTAACCAACATAATCTTTACATCAACGAAACTTCTCGAACTAATTTGACAAGAACTTTTGCTAATCTTGCTAAGGAAAATCGATAGTGTCTCCATCTTCTTAGTGTTGAGATAAGTTGGTAGGTACAGATTGCAGCAAAGATGGATATATATTGTCTCGCGCGCGCATCCTTTCGGAACGGGTGTGTTGTGTACTCCGTGCGCTTGACGCGCTTATCGTAACAAAATGTCTTTTGTGAAATGTAATACGTGCAATATTGTAGTGGATGAGATGCTTACTTACATCCAAAATAAACTATCAGTGGTTGACGAAGAGTCCCTCGTAAGGATTTGTGTTGGGACGTTTTCTACTGAAGAGATTAAGCAATCGAAATCGTTACTTTTTGAATCGATTTCAACTGATAAGCGAAAAATAGATCGAAAAAACAAGGGCAAGGAGGAGCGGGACCTGGCAGATATTATCAACCTGTTCAAGTCAACCGAGCCCGACATCTTGCCTGTTTTTGTTGCGCGACAATTGGACAGACTACCGCCAATTTTGATGGATCATTTAGACTGCTCCAAGCTTTTAAAAGACATGACATGCCTAAAAACGGACGTTGAATGCATTAAGTCGACATATGCGACGATTGATGTAGTTGAGCAATTAAAAATTGAAATTCTTCAATTGCGACATGATTCCTTGCCACCGACATCAGCATTCAAAGTGAACACCAGGCGAGGAGCGTGGTTAGACAGTGGTCCTGTGGGACTCTCACAGGATTACCATAATTCTACGGTGGATGACTCGTGCAATCAGAGCGTGTACCCAAATCTGTTCAGAAAAATGGGGGTAGATGAAAAAGCGGCGGCACAATATTCGTGTGAGTCACAGCGGTCGTCGGTGCACGGGCCGGCCACCGAGGCGCCACCTGCACCGCCCGAGCCGCTTGCGCCGCTCGCGCCGCCCGCGCCGCTCGCGCCGCCCGCGCCGCTCGTGCCTATGACTCATCAGGAACCGGTCGAGCGAATCGATACGGCGAGTGCTACGAAAACAACATGTGTACGTAGCCCGCTTGCACAAGTACCAAATCAGCTGACAACCGCTGATAAAGCTAGCTGTGTCGTCGAGACAGGGCCTAAGGAATGTATGCGATTGCAGTATGAGCTGTCATCGTCAAAGGAAAATACTCCTAATAAGAGCATACCGTGGCAAACAGTATCACATCCTAAGAAGCGAACGAAATATCGTTTTATAGGCAAGGCGGGTATAGCCAGAGATTCGGAGTCCACTTTTAAAGCTGCAGAAAGAAAAGTTCCTGTGTTTATCACTAATGTCCATGGTGATACTGCTGAGAGCGATATAATTAAGTATATTCGAACCAAAACACAGGAAACGGTGTATTTAGAGAGGATAAAAATGAAGAAAACCAGAGGGCATAAAGCGTATAAGTTTTTTGTAGCTGAATCGAATTTGTCTAAATACATGGATGAAAAATTATGGCCGGCTGGTGTTATTTTTCGACGTTTTATGCACTATAAACAAAGGAAACAAAGCGACGAGTTGTCTGCAGGCGGCCTAAACAAACCAAATAATGGATAGTCAGCCTTATCGCTTAGCTAGTTTCAATTGTAGAAACGTGAAACGTTCGATCGATGATGTTAGAAAATTGTGCCGCACTTGTGATATAGTGTGCCTTCAAGAGACGTGGTTGGCGCCTCATGACATCCCATTCGTAGGCACAATCGACAGCGACTTCGGGTATACTGCGACCTCGGCAATGGATGACTCACGAATCCTGTGTGGACGTCCTTTCGGTGGAGTGGCATTGTTGTATCGTAAACAGGTGTTTCAACAGGTATCAGTGATAAAGTGTCGCAATCCTCGTATCTGTGGTATCAAAATTGTATCGCGCGACAGTTCCGTGATCATAATGAGCGTTTATTTACCAACAAACTCGGCCGCTAATCTTCCGGAATTTACGGACTGTTTGTGTGCTGCGAGCGCCATTATTGACGAATATGGCATTGACTCGGTCTTTTTGTTAGGAGATTACAATTCAAATCCGGGTGAGTTATTTTATAGTGAGCTCTCAAAATTGTGCATTGAACAGAATTGGACGTGTGTCGATGTAGATATGCTGGGGCTAGACTCGGGTACCTATACTTATGTTAGTGAGGTGCACGGGACTGGCAGTTGGCTAGACCACTGTTTAGTAACTCACGCGGCTAAACAAGCGGTGGTTGATCCATATGTATTATATGATGTTATGTGGTCTGACCACTATCCCCTGATAGTAAAATGTAACTTTAACTTACTAATACCTAAAGTCGTACCGAAAATCGTAGTGAATAGAGATGTTTATTGGGGTGTGAAAAATACAGAACAAGTGGCTTTGTATACAAAACTGTGTCATAAAAATTTAAGAAAAATTGATTTTCCTTCCGAATTTGTGAACTGCGCTGATTTTCATTGCAATGATCTAGACCACAGGTGTGTTCTTGACGAGCTTTATTTGGACATTGTAAACGCCCTTCGCGACGCGGCTGTGGCGAGTCGGGGGTGTTCAAAGACGGGGGCGAGTGGAACACGCATAGTGGGATGGAATAAACACGTCGGCGGGGCCCACAGGGAGGCTAGGTCTAAATTTAAGGAATGGATACTTTGTGGTAGGCCTAAGTCTGGCCCTATATACTTTGAAATGAGTGAGAGTAGAAGAGTGTTCAAGTCTCGATTAAAATGGTGCCAGAATCATCAGGACCAGATAAAGATGGACGCTCTCGCTCAAAGACATTCCAAGGGCGACTTCCGCGGTTTCTGGCAGGCCACTAAAAAGATGAATATACGACCTGGCTTGCCTGTGAGCGTCGATGGTGTCAATGACCCTGTGGAAATTGCAAATGTATTTAAAAATCACTTTTCTGTGAAATCTCCGTTGGGTCCCGCGGGGGAGATGCTCAATGGTGATTTGAACAATCAAAATCCAGCAACGGTTTTCCTAGCGAAAGATGTAGCTCAAGCTATAAGGCTTATCTCACGTGGAAAATCCCCTGGACATGACGGTCTCAGTATTGAGCATTTTCAACACGCCGGCCCACACATCGCGAGGGTATTGGCAATGTTCTACTCGCTGTGCGTGAGCCACTCATACTTGCCAGCCGATTTCATGAAAACTGTGGTAGTGCCTGTGGTGAAAAATAAGACGGGTGACCTTTCCGATAAAAGTAACTACAGGCCTATATCTCTTGCTACCATAACGGCGAAGGTATTTGACGGTCTTCTTAACGCACAGTTAAATAAATATGTGGACCTACACGATAACCAGTTCGGGTTTCGGCCGCGACTGTCTACTGAAAGTGCGATACTGTGCCTTAAGAATACCGTCAAGTACTACACAGACCGCAAAACTCCCGTTTTTGCATGCTTCCTTGATTTATCCAGCGCCTTTGATCTAGTGTCGTATGACATTCTATGGAGGGAGTTGAAGAGCGTGGACATGCCTCAGGACTTTGTAAGCATTTTCCAATACTGGTATGCGCACCAAAGTAATAGTGTGCGGTGGGCGGGCGCAATGTCTGACTCATATTATCTGGAGTGCGGAGTTCGTCAGGGCGGGTTGACCTCTCCGACTCTGTTCAACCTGTATATCAATAGGCTGATCGTCGAGCTCAGCAGTCAGCATGTCGGCTGCCATATTGACGGTATCTGTGTAAATAATCTGAGTTACGCAGACGACATGGTACTGCTGAGCGCGTCGGTATGTGGTTTGCGGAGGTTGTTGCAGACGTGTGAGAGGTACGCCTGTGGTTATGGATTAAAATACAATGTAACCAAAAGTCAATTCATGGTATTTGAGACCAGCCGAGCAAGATGCCCCGAGAACATACCACCCGTTCGAATAAAGGGTGTTCCCCTAGAGAGGGTAAATGAATTTAAATACCTGGGGCATATTGTAACGACTGATCTCAGGGATCATATAGACATGGAGCGGGAGCGGAGGGCTCTGTCAGTAAGAGCGAATATGATAGCTCGCAGATTTGCACGTTGCTCAGATGAGGTCAAAGTCGCGCTCTTTAAAGCGTACTGTACGTCGCTCTACACGTGCAGCTTGTGGGCTAATTATACTGACAAGACCTACAGCGCCCTCCGCGTCCAGTATAACAACGCATTCAGGGCGGTGATGGGGCTGCCCCGGTTCTGCAGCGCCTCGGGCATGTTTGCGGAGGCGCGCACCGACTGCTTCCACGCGACCATGCGCAAGCGAGCCGCTTCCCTGGTGCGCAGGGTACGGGCCAGCTCCAACGCTGTCCTGGTGATGATTGCAGCCAGATGTGACTGTCCTTTCCTTCGGCATTGCTCCAACAGACATGTTGCAGTACCAGTGCCGAAGAGAAGGTACTAATAATTATGAATGAATTGCCGACATTGACTTATGAATTTGTTTATTTTGATTTAAGGTTTTCTTTATTTGTTGACTTATGAATTTGTATATTTTTATTTTTGTATTTTAATGTCTTATTATTCTGATTTATTGACCTGTGACATTTATTTGTAATTATGCTAATATGGGCCATACATGCCTGAAATAAATGAATTTTATTTATTTATTTATTTATAGCCAGCGTGTAATCGTTGAATTAATCTCTGGAACGGCCATTTGTCGAATGAGTTTATGTTGAAGCTGGTTGGAACTGGTTACGGAATCTTGTATGCATAATTTTAAGACTTACTTTTCAGTCCTGAAAATGAGATTCAGAGCTATTATTACATGTACTATCTATTAGAGTTGCCGCGAATAGTGTTTATAGCAAATAGTCGAATACCAATTAATCGCCATTCACTTTGGCGAATAGTCGAATAACTCGACATTACTATTCGACATAAAAAAAACATTAAACACATTAAAAATATTTCTGATTTCTTCTAAGATTGTGAGAAAAGAAAACAATAAAGTTAAAGAAATCTGTTTCATGTTATAGCACTGTTTCATTAGTAAGATACCAAATGAAAGATGTGCTGATTCAACAAACTGCACACGTTGATGATTTTAGAAAGGCGTTGATAGAAAATATGGAAGCCCGTTTTACCTTGGATGATCTATGCTTTACGAAGACATTACTTGTCGACATTTTTAGACCCCCGCTACAAGAACTTTTACTTTGACGCTACCCGAGTTGAACGGATCCGTAGAGCTGCGCTCAGTAAAGGTCTTAGGCTTTCTTTAGATGACGAAAATGATGATTCAGATGCAGAAACGGCATCCAAAAGGTCTCGTTTAGACAATGAAAGTGAGCATGATTCGGAAACTCATAAACTATTTTGGGCATGTATTGAAGAATCATCTATACAGCAACCTACAGAAAAGCAACCCAAGAATGCCACTGCTGAAGAAATCGCCAACTACATCGCAAAGGCTGACAGAAAAATAAACCCATATGAATGGTGGGCTTTTTGAGTACCAATAAGAATAGATTTTTTATTTTAAGTAAGCTTGCTAAACGATACTTAATCACGCCAGAAAGACTATTTTCCGAGGCAGGTTTAATTTAAGAGGAAAAACGAAACCGACTAGCTCCAGAACGTGCAGAAAAAATTGTTTTTTTGCACCACAATCTGCCTCTGTTGGATTTTAAATTTTAATTAAAAAGCCTTACTAAATTAATTTCATGAATATGATAGGCACAGGCAATTTTAACAGATAATAATTGATATTGTGTATTGTTTTATTAAGGAAAATAATTTAAAAAAAATATTATTTTTAACTCATTAGTTCTTTTGTTCGTTAAAAGTTTATTTTCGACGACTATTCGACGAATGCCGAATAATACTAGCTATTATTCGGTATTCGACGAATATCAAAAAAATGACGAGTAATGCCGAATACCGAATAATAGCGAGTATTCGCGGCAACTCTACTATCTATGGAATTTGGTTAATAATTTTGAGAGAGAGAACGGACAATATGATCTTATAGGAAATGTACATATTAAAACGTCATTGAGATTGTTGAAAAATGTCCTTTGGAACAAATACCTATTATGAAATAGAAAATCAATAATTTATGCATTTTTAGGTAAGTAGGTATGTCATAGGTTTAAAAAAATTAATTTCGCAAATTTAGTTGAAAATAAAAATAACATAAAATTAGCGCTAGTTAATAGCCATCGGCTTATTAATTTTTTTTTACAGTAAACAAAACAATTGGCGGTAAAAAAGTGTAATATTGAAAAAATATGTGTAGCTATATGTGTAGAAATCTAAATTGACTTCTGTTTGCTTGGACTACAATGTCAATAAAACAAATTGACAAGAAAATATTGTACACAATTAAGTTGACCCAGGAAGTGAATAAAGTTATTTCTAATACAAATACTCGTGTATGTGGGTATATTCAAGTTTTCCCAATAAAACATTCTACTTTTCATAAAACATCAAGGCAGGAAAACATGGCAAAACATTGAAACGAAAATAGACAGAATAATAACCCAATAGAGACCTATAAATGAGGAAAGAAATAAAAATACGTTTCGGAGAAATAGAATCAGGGTTATAGTGCGTTGGACAAAAACCCACTACTTCCCGATTTAACCGTTCTATTTCTACAATTACTTTAAAGACTCGAAATCTTTTATTGGTTTTCTATCCTTTTTTAGGGTTCCGTACCTCAAACGGAGAAAACGGAACCCTTTTAGGATCACTTTGTTGTCCGTCTGTCCGTCTGTGTGTATGTCAAGACACTTCGGGAACGCGTTAAGATATCGAGTTGAAAATTAAACTGTATACGTATAACTATGGTCTCTTGCAGTTATGTAAAATAAAAACTTCTCAGTTATCGTATAAAAAAGTTAGAGCCGTTTATGTCGTAAAAAACCGCATATTTCGACACTCACAAAAATCAAAACCTACAGGGTACATCACGTTGACATAGAACTGTGAAATTTGGCGAGAAGCATTGTCTCAGAGTACACATATAGGAATATATCTGAAAACTGTAAATTTTTTATTCAAGTCACAACAAAATAGGGCCTCAAAATTCACAAAATATGGGTTCAAAATTCAAAGTGAGTAAATCGTATCATGTAAGGTATCATATAAAAGAACTTCATTAGCTCATGCTAAAACAGGTTTTTAATTATTTTAACAATGTGTAATTTTCGATGTACGACTAGAAAAAAAAAAGTTTTTTGTCAATGGTTATAGTACAGAGATTTTAACAACTTACTTCACAATTTTGAGAAATTTTCTGGATTTGTACGAAACCCTCGATGTGCGAGCCTGACTCGCACTTGACCGATTTTTTTTACTGTATAGTATCAGATGATCCATAGACTCCTGTACTAGACTAAGACTAACTGAACACTAACTAAAATATATTCTAAGTTTTTCAGGAGCCAATGGCTTGATATTGATGTAGAGTTGGTGCAATGCTCTACAACCCTGGTCCGTATTTCGTGCTCTGCTGGTGTAATTTTGTCACAATGGACCTTTTAGCACCTTCCCGCCCTACTTTACTTTTCGTTAAGCCTCTCGACCGTAAAATGTAGTTCCGGATATGAACGTAAGTAGCCAATTTATTTGGTTCCATGTGGTTGGGCTGTTTCAGTTTTTTTTTTGCTAAAAATATTACAAATCACTTATTTATTAAAGTCAAAGTCAAATCTCTCTATTTCGTAGACAAATTACATTTTGTTGAAAACGTCCTTTTAACAATGGTATTGATAAGATGCCTTAATAATTAAGTATTTCATATAAATAAAATCACATTTCGATCATTCAAAATTTTTCTCCAAACTTGATTTAAATTTGTTCTTATTGAATTCAAAGAGATACATGTCACATACCATAAGTTTTTGTGATATTACTCGTTGTTTGGTGATAATGATGATGAGGTAGATTTACTAAGTAGGTAATTGTTTTGCTGTTAGTTGTCCTGGCCTTGTAACTAATAACGTTTATAATATAATATAACCACATAAACCGAAGTCCGCGAAAACATAAATTCTCTAATAAGGTCTCTGGCGATATTTCGAAAGTTTATTTAAAATATACAAGTTGGGGAATTCCCACCATGAGTTAGATTGTCGAGGGGAAGTACCTAACTTCATAATGAGGGTTGGAGCGGTCAGCGCGCCAATTAACACTTTCCTTCGCTATCATAGCAATTATCCAACAACTTTAGCCTCTGTGGTTTGGACAAATCTACGATGGTCCTGAGAAGGGGTCGATGGAGTAGCTATATGTTTTGAATTTATTATTTGACGGAGTAAGTTACTTTCACAATGAGAGTTGGAGCGGTCAGCGTGCCAATTAACACTTTCCTTCGCTATCATAGCAATTATCCAACAACTTTAGCCTCTTTTTATCTATTATATAAAAGGCTTCCCTGAGTGACTGACTGACAGACAGCCTACAGCCCAAACCGCTTAAGATATGAGCTTGAAATTTGGAATATAGGTACATTGAAAGACGTAATGGAGCACTAAGGACGAACATTTTGAACTTTCGACCTCTAACGGGGTAAAACGGACCCTTTTCGTTTGTATGTAACTTTTTATTCTCTGTACCGATTGACTTGAAACTTTGTATACATGCTTTTCAAACAAAATAAAAGATACGTTTTTTCCTGTTTTTCCGAATTTTCTTCATCTAAGGGGTCAAATAAGGTCCCAAAGTTGGTGAAATAAGCGTCAATTACATCGAACCAGCTAAACGGTTATAGTTGAAAATTGGTATGAAGGAGGCACACAGCATGTTTTAATACAGGAACTAATAAAATCCAGGAAAATCTATAAGGTTCCTTAGGGATACGCAAAATTAATAAGTTTAGGCTACAGCCCAAACCGCTGAAGATATGAGCTTGAAATTTGGAATATACGTACATCGTACTACATAATGAAAAACTAAGGATGAAAAACGAACCCAACTGTAACTTACGGGGTAAAACGGGCCCTTTTTGTTTGCATGTAACTTCTTATTCCCTGTGCCGATTGACATGGAACTTTGTATACATGCTTTTCAAACAAAATAAAAGTTACGTTTTTTCCTGTTTTTCCGAATTTTCTTCATCTAAGGGGTCAAATAGGGTCCCAAAGTTGGTGAAAAAAGCGTCAATTACATCGAACCAGCTGAACGGTTATGGTTGAAAATTTGTATGAAGGAGGCACACAGCATGTTTTAATACAGGAACTAATAAAATCCAGGAAAATCTATAAGGTTCCTTAGGGATACGCAAAATTAATAAGTTTAGGCTACAGCCCAAACCGCTGAAGATATGAGCTTGAAATTTGGAATATACGTACATCGTACAACATAATGAAGCACTAAGGATGAAAAACGTACCCAACTCTAACTTACGGGGTAATACGGGCCCTTTTTGTTTGCATGTAACTTCTTATTCCCTGTACCGATTGACATGAAACTTTGTAAAGATGCTTTTGAGACTAAATAAAAAATATGGCTGTACCTGTTTTTCTGAATTTTCCATAAAAATCCTTAGTGGTCAGATACGTCCCAAAACATCAATGCGCTTTTTTAAATAATGTAGTATCTAGAATAGGTTTATGATAATGATAGTTTATCTTTAAATGGGGCAAAATGGGTCCCCAAAAGTTTACGATTTTTTTTTATTTTGTGAGCCAAAAGCCTTAAGCTTAGCACACATATAGATCAATATAGGTATTTTACTATGGGATCAACCTTGATAAGCGAAAATTACCTACATTTTCCATACATTTTGTCGCGGGTCGATGAACTTTTTGTGTTGAACAGCTGATCTTATTCACGTGCTTTTGGGGTTGGTACCATTGTAAAAGTTAATCAAATTATTGAGTATAATAGCATCCTAGAACATGCTTGACTAGAATTACGACTTGTGTGCCATTTTTTCATTTGCCTGGAATATTAAATTTCTAATGACTTAATGAAACATGTCGACTACCTGTGCCGGCCTTAATTAATAGTGCACTACTGAAAATAGGTACTACGGATAGCACTACGGATAATAGAAACAGGTGAGCCTTAAGATGAACATGGACAAGACGAAAGTCTCATGTGTAATTCCCATGTATTACCCACCCCGATTTCTGTTGGAAACTCGGTTCTTGAAGTCGTTGACTCGTACGTCTACCTAGGACAAGTAGTCCAGTTAGGTAGGTCCGACTTCAACAAAGAGGCCAATCGCCGAATTCAACTCGGCTGGGCAGCGTTCGGAAAAGTGCGTAGTGTCTTCTCGTCCGACATACCTCAGTGCCTCAAGTCGTTTTCGTTTTCGTCGTTTTTTGTGTTGCCAGTGATGACTCATGGCACAGAAACGTGGTCTCTCACTATGGGCCTTATTAGTAAGCTCCAAGTAGCCCAACGAGCTATGGAGAGGGCTATGCTTGGAGTCTCTCTGCGAGATCGAATCATTAATGAGGAGATCCGTAGAAGAACCAAAGTTACCGACATAGCCCAACGGATTGGCAAGTTAAAATGGCAATGGGCAGGGCACATAGCGCGGAGGGTTGATGGCCGTTGGGGTCGAAAAGTTCTCGAGTGGAGACCATGTACCGGCAAGCGCAGCGTAGGACGTTCACCCACATGGTGGACGGATGACCTCATTAAGACCGCAGGATCGCGCTGGATGCAAGCCGCTTCCAACCGGTTTTATTGGAGATCCATAGGGGAGGCCTATGTCCAGCAATGGACGTCCTGCGGCTGATGGATGACTGAAAATAGGCCTATCCGCGAAGGTTAATTGGGCCATATCCATCACGCCGGCCGAGCACGGGTTGCTGAATTCACATACGACATTGATTTTTCCTACGTTCGTCCAGGTTGCCTCAATGTTTTCCAGAAATGAAAAGTGAAATTTCTTACATAGTTACTCATACAATTATTATTATTGGCTCCCTTGGTGGCTCAGTGGTTGACCCTGACTCTTGGGTCAAAAAGACGTGGGTTCGATTCCCAGGGCTTTATGGATTTATGTGATGTTCATATGTAGTTGCTCTGTGTCTGGGTGTTATTAATGTATTTTTATTTATTTATTTAACACTTTCTTGCACACTATTTGTACAAAAAGAGGACTTAACGCTAAACAGCATTATCTGCCAGTCAACCTACATGTATATGTAGTTTATCAGTCTCTGCCAGCCAAATCACAAACTTTGCTTAGTTTGGGATCAGAGACCGTGTGTGAGATGTCCCCCAATATTTATTTTATGTATCTATTTATTATTGAGTTAATTTTAGAAATTCGGCAATTTATCATCCAAAAATTCACGTACTCCGTAATAAGCTTTAGACACAAGTAAATTAAATAACCAAATACTGAGACAATTCAGGCTAAACCGTAGGCATTATTTTGTAAGTAATAGAATAATATACTCAGTTATGAAGACGCCATATTAAATATAATAACAACATAAGTGTTCTCTCTATCGAATGCTTGAAGTGAAAATGAAACAGATATAATTATGATAATTAGCTATGTATTATAATTACGATGGCGCCTTCATAATCGAGCCTAATGCGGGCTTAACCACGAGCTACTATTATTTTAAGTAAGTGCCAAGAAAACTCGGGCCTAAATATGGGTTTATATCATTTTAAGCAGTTACAAAATTAACGCGGGCCAGACCGTGGGCTATTATCATTACAAGTTATACAAAAACGCAGGCTAACGGCATGCTATTATAATTTTAAGGATTTATTTAGACAACACGGGCCAGACCGCAAACTATTAGATATTATTATAAGCAAATGCCAAGATAACGCGGGTTGAACCGCGGGCTGTTATTTTAATTAAGTAAGTATTAAAACAACGTGGGCCAAACTGTGGGTTATTATCATTGTAAGTACCTAATTATTAACACAACGCGAGCTAAACCGCGGTCTTTTATCATTTTGAGCAAGTACTAAGACAATACGGGCCGGACCATGGGCTATTATCATTGTAAGTAATACGACAATGCTGGCCAAACGGCAAGCTTTTATAATTTTAAGCAAGTACTAAGACATCGCAGTCCATGCTGCGTGCTATAAATAACCATCTTAAGCAAGTACTATCAATACGCGGGCCAAACCGTTACCTATTATCATTATAGGCAAACACTGTTACAATTTTGACCAAACCGTGCGCACTATCCTTGCAAGTAATTTTAAGCAAGTATTAAGACAACGCGGGCCAAATCGCAGACTATTAGATATTATTATAAGCATGTACAAAGACAACGTAGATCAAACCGCGGGCTATTTTCATTTTAAGTAAGTACCTATGACAACGCGGGCGAAGCCGCGGGTTTTAAGCTAGTACTATATATAACGGGACTAAACTCACGTGTAGGGATAGTCGTAACGACTATAGTTTCGGTCGCATTCGGCGACCTTTCTCAAGTTGGCGAGTGCTAGCACGCGGAGCCGTCTCGCAATGCATTGCCAGCCATCCATCAGTTTTGTTTCTGGCAGCTGAATTGAAAATTTGATATAGTTCAGTTCATCCAGTCAAGTTTCTGGAAGCATCGCGACGGCCATTTATTAATTTTACTTCAAAACTAAAAGGAGATTAATTTGTGGTCTGTTTTTCTAGAGCATAACTTATTTAATAATTCCGAAAACCTTATTCTATTTTACGCTAATTTTATTTTAACAAAAGTAAAATTAAGCGTCGCTTTCACCCACTTTAGTCCGTTCCATAATCGCTGAGATTGAATTAGTTGAAATCAATATAAGTCGTAATAATAATACCTACTAAATTATTACCTATGGTCAGCACGCATTTATTATATTTGAAAAACTACCAGAATACAGCGACATTTTTTAAAGTAAACCTATTAGGTAATTATATTCGTCAAAGGTCGTCGCAGCCCTCGATCTCAGCGATTATGGAACGGACTATAAACAATAGAATCTTCAAACACAAGCACATTAACTAATGGGTACTCTTGGTACGGTTCCAATCCCCCTGTAAGACACCCTTAAACTTGATTACCTTTAATTATTTTATAATTATATAAGAAATCACGCCGTCCATCGGCAGACAAATAATATTTCTAATTTAAATACACAGAAAGAAAAACAAAAAAAATAGGCAAAAACGGAGTTTCATACTGTGGCGGCTTTGGGCGACAATTTTACACAACTGTCAAAGGCACCACGGCCCAAGTTTCATATTTGGGG
The DNA here is from genome assembly GCA_949316475.1 of Hypomecis punctinalis. Taxonomy (NCBI): domain Eukaryota; kingdom Metazoa; phylum Arthropoda; class Insecta; order Lepidoptera; family Geometridae; genus Hypomecis; species Hypomecis punctinalis. The sequence continues at coordinate 532,338 of OX438807.1, forward strand.
ATTCACTCTTACTTCTGTTGGGATATCAAACAAAAAAGGTAAACTTTTCTAAAATGACGAAAATTAAAAAATGACGAAAGTCTGATATTCTTGGGCTATATTGGTCCAATAGTGGTAACCTGTCAACGGGGCATGCGTGAGCGGCTGAACATCGGGCAAGCGTAATGATCTTACTTAGCTCATGATCAATTGTATAAAAAAATCAACCAGTCCGCTTGGCGCTTTAAACCGGGGTCTCAGGTTGCGTGCTTCACGCGACGGCGGCGGGCGCTTGATAATCCTGATTGTTTCCTGTGACGCTTGTGACCAGTTTTTCAACTGGTTAGCGCCTAATGGGCAAACAACCTTACGTTCTTTGATGATTGATATAAGGATTTCGCATGCTAGACGCTTAGAGATAATATAATCATTTTTATTGGTAATATTTATAAAAGGCAAAGGTGACTAACTCAGGTATCAACGCACAGGCTAGAAACTCGAAATTTCGCACACGTATTCCTATTATAACGTAGACATCCACTAAGGAAGGATTTTTGAAAATTCGACTTTTCGAAGGGTAAAACGGGCCCTTTTCGATTGTATGAAACTTTTTATTGCCTGGACCGATTGACTTGAGACTTGGCTTGAATATTCTTCAAACAAAATAAAAAATACTTTTTCTTCAACATTTGCAATTATTTTATCCTGGGGGGGGGCAAATAAAATCCAAAATTTGTAATATAAAACATCAATTACGTCCAACACGCTCTATTGATATGGATATATATGTTAATGTAAGATTCAGTATAATATAATACTGAATCTTTCGGGATAGCTGAAATCACAAAAAAAATGATTTGACGAATGAAACGGAGGGATTTAAATGCGATTTGGTATAGAAATGATGGCGATGTCTACATCGCCATCTGATTCACCATCTAAGCTACTGGAGCAGTTATGCCAGCGGCCCAGAGCCACGCTCTGGGCTGGCTCGGGTAGACGCTGGAGGGAGAAATGCACAAAACACCCCATACGGGACGTCAGTTCAGGACTTATAGCCCCTACTTCAAATTAGAATTAGGCTAATATAGCGCTATTTCTTCAGGAAGAAATTTATCTGGGTAAAACACCACCAGCCCGATGGGTCGACGATATCAGATCGGCACATGCGTGGATGAGATCAGTCCAAGATAGGGAAAACTGGCATAAGAGAGAGTAGGTAAAGACCTACTCTCTCTTATGCCAGTTTTGCGACCTACTGCTGGGTAAAGACCCAGAAGTAGGTCGGTACAGGCTGATAATAATGATGAATAGTTACTTAGTCTACACTGTAGCCCGCGGTTTGGACCGCATGTCTCGGTCGGTCTACTCGGTAAAATTCCGTGGTTTCATCCGCGTTGCCCTATTAGCCTAAAATGATAAAATCCGTTGTAGCCTGCCCTGACTTCTTTTCACTCTAATTTAATTTTTCCGCCTTGAGCTACACTAATTAGTAAGTAAATCTATGATATCCGTGAAGTCACCACCTGGGTCACAACAGAATACAAACGCTATTTGGTGTTAAATTAATTACATATTGTAGTCGTTAGGTACATCCAGATCCTTTTAGATTTAACCAAAGGTTTTTAGTGCTACTTGGTAATTCCCCGTCCATTGACGGCTGGTACGGTCAGGAAATAAGAGTGAAAGGAAGTCTAAGGACGTAATTAGATTATAGATTAGACGCCTTTTTAAGTTGATTAGAATTTATTGCCTAGTACCTTTACTTTTTCTTTTGGGTTACTACTAAAATAAAAATTGGACAATCAGAATCGCCCACTGCTGGTTCCGTACGAATCCTAGAAGCGGGGTACATTTATTATCCTTACAAATATTTTAAATCCTAAAGTGTGTTTGTTGGTTTCAACAACAGAGCAACGGATGGATAGTTCAAGGTCAAAGAGTTAGGTCCGGACTCGTTGATTAAAATCGTTGATTGAGACGACAAAAGTCACTGCTTTAATTATGGTCCTTTTTACTTCTACGAAAAAAAGGTTGATATAGGTTAGGACAAATATTAAAATATATGCTGGCAGAACCACGAGCAAAAACTAGATATAAGTAATTGCTATTATTTAAAAAATCAATGCCTATGAGGGTGTAGACCGGTCTCTAGTTTGTCAAATAAAAATTTGATCGATTGTTGCCAGTGGCCCTACCAAATGTACCATAGGACCATAGAATTAGACCAGAATTAGAAGTAGGACCATAGAGTTTGATAAATTCATGACTTGACGTCTGTTTGCACAATGAAACATATTTGAAAATTAAATAGCTGTGACCCCTTACCCCGCTTCTCTACTCAGGCAATCACTGCGGTGCCAAAATTTACGCGGTCGATCACAAACTTGCATCTCGTTGAAGTTCCCGGACTTAAACTCCAATCTTCGTCTAATCTCGTGCAGCAATATCCCGGAGTTGGCAGCCTGCTGGTGCTGCTCCAGCATCAGATTCGTTATTAAGCACGGCTTGTCACCACTAACACGCGAGCTTGCAGTTAGGTCTTAGATACGTTGGGCCAGTGACAGATGTTTGGAAAAAATCAAAGTTTGATATAGCGTCGCATGTTTGCCTGTATTAAGCTGGAAAAGGTGATTAAGACCATCATTACAAAAACTTTTACTAAGGAATTAACTCAGAATTCGAGAAAAAATCCACAGTAAGAATTAAATAACTTTTACTGTGGGTTTTTTCTATGTTGAAAAAAGTTAATGTTGAAATTTTTCAAAGTTGAATAATGACGATTTGAATCACACCCTTAGAGTTCAGTACACCAGTTTTGGTTAACAATGTGTGGATGATATTAAAAAATATGTATCAAAATGTATTAGTGAAGTTTTTGCCTTGATGTTTAATCATATCAAACCATGAGGAAGTCCTTCCATTTTTCAAAGCATTAAATCGGGACCTACATCAGTCTCTGGGCTCACTGTATACCGTACATAATTATAGCTAAGATATATGATCGCCTGCAAGTAGCGCGGTCGTCGGCGGCCGTTAGCGCCTCGGCTTCGGATGCTGTAGCATCTCCACAATGGCTGCACAAAACATTACTGTCAGCAGCTTTCAGATTGTGACTCGGGTTGAAGCCGTGCTTAGATATATTATGAGGCAGTTATACAGGGTTATTTCTAATCAATTAGCATCCTTTTACTCACAGGGGCTTATTCTGTACATCAAAACTAACAACTTTTGTTCTGCGACTTTTGTCAACACTAAAAAAAAATTATTGTTCCATAGAAATATATCCTTCACCCACTACAAAATGTATGGAACAGCTGATTTTTTTCGAGTTTTGACAGTCGCAGTACAAAAATCGTTAATTTTAATGTACAGAATGAGCCCCTGGAAGGATGCTAATTGATTAGGAATAACCCTGTATGATTAGTAGACAGATATTTAGGTCTAATTAATTTATTACAATTTTCAAAACTGTGTTGTCTCTCTGTTTATCTGATAACATCTTAACGACACAACATGTTGCGACGCGGTTTTCTTGATCTGTTAGAATATTTATTTTGGAAGATTTGTATCGTTTATAACTATAATAGACTGAACAAAAACGTAACTATAAGCCGAATCATACTAGTTGGCGGATGTGAAGTTAGCTACAAGCTGTGCGAAACCCAATCAACACGCAGCTTTATGTGAGCTTCAGTCAGGATTGGATATTCATTGGAAAGTTAACTTCACATCTGCCGACTTGTACGATTCGTCCTAACACAATTTTACAATAGATTTCAACGCATCACGAGCGCAGGTCGTAATTTTGCTTTTGGTTTCCGTAAGCGCTCCTTTCATCAATTTTCTGATATTGCATCAAAACTACTGACAGTTATATTGTGATAGATATGTCCACCCTACGATGTCGTGTTTAATGTCCATGCCAATACCGCGTGCAATACCGTGTCAGCGTGAGGGCAATACCGCCTGTTAGGGGAATATCGCCCGTCGGATGGATGGCCTGTTATGGGTCGAATCGCTCGCATCTGTCTTCGGCGGTATTGTTTCAGATCTGGCACTCGCCGGCCATGAATTACGGCATTATATTCGTACGTGGTCAGCTGAGTGCCGCCGACTGCTCCACAGTAGACTTGAAAGCTATTGTATGCGTAAATAAAAATAATGGGCTAGGAAAAGCTTAGCCCACTAATTATTTAATTTTACCAAATATTACTAAAAACTACTAATAAAATTAAATCTACACCACATTAAATAATCATTATTATTTATCAATCTTAGAACCATCCATTCCATGCAAAAATCATTTCATGCAGAATTTTTGTGATATCAGGAAATTGTTCCGACAGTAAAAGTTGTTCGACTTGAAATATTAAAGACGCCCCTATTAAGGGGCGCATAGTATTGACATTAGTAGATATATTATGAATACTTTGACAAAATGTATAGTTGGAATATTATTATTATACACATATTTATTTATAGTCTTAAATTTAAGTTTTAATCAGTGAACTTTTATGTTTATGTCTAATCATATCAAACCATAAGTATACGGAGACCTCAGGAAGTCCTTGCATTTTGCAAAGCATTAAATCGGGACCTACATCAGTCTCTGGGCTCACTGTATACCGTACATAATTATAGCTAAGATATATGATCGCCTGCAAGTAGCGCGGTCGTCGGCGGCCGTTAGCGCCTCGGCTTCGGATGCTGTAGCATCTCCGCAATGGCAATCTCCATCTCTTTCTTTCTTATTATTATTATTATTATTTTGAGCCTGTATTGTCCCACTGCTGGGCAAATGCCTCCCTTCCCTCCTTCCAGACTGCGCGATTCACTGCGTTGGTGGTCCAGTGCTTGTCGTGCGAGCTCAGTTCGTCGCGCCACCTGCGTCTGGGTCGGCCCAAAGGTCGTTTGGAGTTTGGAATCCAGTTGGTGGTGACCTTTGCCCAGTAGTCGTCCGGCATGCGACAGACGTGTCCCGCCCAATACCATTTCAATTGTCCGGCTTTTTGACAAGCGTCGGCGATTTTGGTTTTTGAGCGCAGCATAGTGTTCCTAATTCGATCGGTTAATTTGACTCCTAGTATACTCCTAGTATGTTGGAATATGGGATATTTTATTTAGTATTTTAATATTAGCGTAAAATGTATTACTGTTCACTTGTTCTCGCAGTAGTGACGGCTAAAATCACATCAGTGAAATTTCACCAATCCATTACAGGTCCACATCACCCTAATACGAGACTAATCGTACACTGAATATTTAAAATAATTTGTTTTGTACTAGACTACTAGTTGACCCTACGAACTTCGTTTCACGCATAATGCTTATAAATTATAACCAAGGTATGTATTATTCTGATGTTTAAGCATTACTAATGCAAAGTTTCTTCTTAATCTATTTAGTGATTTTTGCGTGAAAGAGGAACAAACATCCATAGAACAAATTTGCGCGTTTATAATATTAGGATTTTCAGTGCATGATTAGTGCTGAAACCCACGTCGCCCGTCTATCACGTGGGTAGTCTCCGCGACCCTGGCAGCCCAGAGGCGGCGGCGCGAGGCGCAGTGAATCTCAACCAGCTTTTGTGGCGATGCGCTGTCCCCTGCGTATTTGTACGCGATTTATACAACGACAACCAGCCCCATCTTCCACGAGGCGATGGCAACTTAAACTAAACTGATTGGCGATCACTGTTAATTGCGATGACAGATGCGGTTCGTCTCTCACTAGGCGATGGCAACCCAATATAACTCTTTTTCTGTAATGTTTTACTACTTGTGGTGTCAATAAAGTGTTTTTGTATTGTATTGTATAATTGGTTGGCGACGGACGCCATTTGATAAGCCAGTCTCACACAAGGCAAGGAGCTGGTATCCACACATAGAGCACTGAGCAGCTCAAAATTTATCAATATTTCGCTATTTTATTTATTCAGTCATGTACCACCCACATGTCACGATATAAAGAGTTATCCAAAAATGGTGGACTAAGCCGAAAACAGGTGATTCAGACTATCATTGTTAACAACTTCGGAATCCGATATTTAATTACATCCGAGTTCCAATGTTTTATGGAATTATAGCTGATTTCTTTTTCTCGAGTTCCGGGTTGGCGCCAAAAAAGCATTGGTTCTTAATGATGGTCTGAAATGAAAGGTTTTGTAGGTACACCAGTTCTGGATAACCCAGAATTTAAAAAAATGCTGACTTTGACTGAGCGACTAACTGCTAGCTGTCAGTAAAAGATGTCATGAAAAGTAAGTACATAGTTTCATCAAATCACGTCGTGATGTTTCTCATAGAAATATATGAGCTGACACGATTGATTGTGTCAGCAATACAAACGCTTTTTATTTTAGTCAGTGGTCTCAAATTCTCTAATGACAAAATCAGTAGAACGGCCAAGAAATACCAATATATTCATAGCACACTTAAAATTCGACCGGGATTCTTCGAGAATTTACTAGAAAATTCTCAGATATCGTTGCAAGATTGCTTAATTTCGGTGTTTCGATAGAACAGGCGCCAAATCGCTATAAATACCGAAAAATCGGTAGATTTGAGACCACTGCTTTTAGTTGCCTATGTGAGAAGGTTTCAGCTCTAATGGTACTTGTCTGAGCGAAATGTTGTGTTGTGAATGCGACACAATTGCGTTTATTGGGGTATTGAAAACGGAGCAATTTATACTCCATCTAGCGGAGATTTGTGAGGCTTGAGAGGTTTTACTCGTATGCCACTATTGATCTAACTAAAGCATGCCACGATGAAACGATTTATCTGAATAGATTGTAAATGTAACTATGTTTGAGTACCTACTGTACTGTACCAGCCTTTTTGATAGTCCACTGCAGGACGTAGGCATACCCACAAAGCCCACATCCACCACGCTGGTCCTGTGCGAGTTGGTGGTTTCACATATGCCAATGATTATCTTCTGCGGACGTATGCAGGTTGCCTCACGATGTTTTCCTGCACCGAAAAGCCAGTAGTGCGAAATTCCGTACATAAATTCCAAGGAATTCATTGGAACGGGATCGGGTTTAAACCCACGACCTCACGACTGTAAGACAAGTGTCATTACCACTAGGCCACCACGGCATGTTTGTGTCTCCTAATTTAGTTAAAGTTTAATGATAACTGAAACAAACTTCCATACGCTGTGAAGTGGGCGGCCGAAAGGGAACTGGCAGTGGGCTGGCGCATTTGGAAGGGTCTGACGATGATCTGATTACTTTTATATTTTATTTCAAGTAAACTGCGATTAAACGTTAAACGGCCTCTAAATTAAATCTATTTTTTTTTCTTATTTAAAATTACTGTTAAGAGAGCTATGGGCAATTACCTTTAAAAAAAACTAAATCAAAAGATGAAAACACGAAAAAATAATAATTTATCATCAAATGATGCCTGTTTTAACCTGCTACAGAATATAATATTTCTATCGCCAATACACAGGAATCAGAATCAGTCATTATCATTTATTGACGTATCGAGCTTAATACTATAATCAAAAATACAAAATCTGTATAGTAATACATAGTACCGCCAACAATAGGTCTCGTCATTCGACTAAGAAAAATCATAATTAATCTGTACAAGTTTTTGGAACATTTGGTATTTTTCGTCAAGGCTATTATAATGAGATTTATTTTACCTCGACAACTTCACAACTATTTAGTAATTGCTTCAAAATCTTGAGCTAGTTAGTAGAAGCTAGTAAACGTTGATAACTTAGCCGCTGCAGCATTTTATTTCAGCGTCGTCGTCTAATTGTATCCCCAGCAGTTAGCGGTGCGGTGTTATTATCTGCGGGTTAAACTTATTTTAGAAATAAGGTTCGTTCCAATACTTAACAAAAATAGCACAGAAGTTGAGATTGACACAATGTTTGTACATAATATATATCGTTGTGTTTTTTTTTCTTCATAAATTACGGCTCGTCTCGGTCAGCGCGTTTTTTTGGGTTTTTTGCCTTTTACAGATAAACTACTCATTTGTACGTTACTTTGTCTTCGTGATTTTTTTTGTCCAAAAATGTGTATCAACTGATTTCCACTTGAGTATTTAGTTAGTGGACTCAAGTACATAAACTGGCCACTATTTTGGTTCCTAGGTGTAAATACCTCGTTAAACCATGTGTTTAGGGCCGCTTAATTAGCTTTTTTTCACTTAAATAGTTTTCTCTAAATACCAAAAAAACAAAAAAATATTGAAATTTCGCGCGCTGACACAATGAATCCACTTTACATTAACTCTAAATTCTAGTAAACAACCAATAACAGATCTTAGCTACCGTGATTGGTCAAACACTAGGCCGCTGCTGCAGGCCGTAGCAGTATGGGGGACGATTGGAACAGGTACATACGTGAGCTTTACTTCTACATTTCTTGGGCGACCCGTATAACCCCATCGGCATCGCCGTAGTCACTTCTGCGGCGCTGGGGTCACCTGACCCGACAGCTCCCTGCAACAGGAAGTATTCCGTATTTGGTATAGGCACTGGTTACCAAAGGCACACCAACACATACCGACCTCGTCTACACCGACAGTCAGAAAATCGGTTAGATTATCTCCAAATAATCAACTAGCTCAACCCTATAGCGTCACTGGATACACCCCTTCCGGGGTGTCCGAGCATGTCTGATCTCCCCCGCCGGGTGAAGGCCCAAGCCGAGGTCCGTAACTTCTCAGGTGCCCTTGCGCTGGTCACCCTTTAACCTAATATTAGGGCTCAGCAGCCTTCTGCACTCACCCATGCCGGTTAAGCTGTAGAAACCTCAGTGGCCAACAGCTTTAAGTCATTAAAAACAATTTTTACTTCTGTATTTTCAGTATTTTGAACTCTAATCGTCTTACCCCGCGAATGCCCGCGATCAGCTCATTAAAGAGCTCAGCCTTTTTAGCGCTTCATTCGAAAATGATACCTTTTACTTTAACCCTAATACTCAAGATTTTCATTAGAAGATCAGCGCTGCAGCGCAGCGCTTTATTTCACATCTAATTGTATCTGCAGTTCGCAATTGTGGTGTTATTATCTGTTGGGTAAACTCGTTTTAGATATGTTGCAGCTTTGTCGGATTAACGCTTTCTGCTAATTATAGAGACGCTATTTGTAAAGTTTAAGCCATTTACTATACTAAATAAACTTTCCTTGTATCTTTTTACTTCTTTCAAGAATCTTTGGAAGGAACTTTTGTCTCGCGTATTTTTCTACATAACTCTTTTCAAGATGATTTTTTGCTTCGTTTGACTTATGTATAATAATGAACAGATGCGTAGAAAAACTATTTTGGTTCTTCTACGAATCTCCTCATTACCTATCGATAAAGTCCAGAAGATTAAGAAGTTGAAGTGGCAATGGGCACGGAACTTAGCACGAAGGACTGATACGCGATGAAATCCAAGAATTCGCCAGTAAATACCATGTATAGGCTAGCGTAGCGTAAGACGCTCACCCTCAAGGTGGCCGAATGTCCTCATTAAGACTGCAACGTTGCGCTGAATCCACTTCCAGTGGGTCTTATTTCAGATCCATACGGGCTATCCCTATGTTTAGCAGTGTATGTGCTATGGCTAAAACGAACGAACAGTTTCTTGCACACTCAACTGCAATAAATGTAACTACCACTTTAAATGTAACCCACGTAAAATGTAGCGAAAATATCTCCACGTAGACACAAACATATCATTTCATTAGGTTTGTAACACAACAGTTCCATACAGAACCTGAAGGAAGTGTAATTGCATTTCAGGCCGCAGATTGCGTAGCAGTTTGTACCTGCATCCTCGGGAAGCCACCGTTTCGGCACGGTAATGGTATCTATGCAGTATTCGGTCTTCACACAAACGGTCGTGACGCAGCTCTAGACGACAACATACGTACTTGACGTGCCTTCTCCAGAGAACTTCTGCTGACCAATGCAGAGGAAGAAGAGGGAGAAGAAGAGGGTATATAAGCAGCCACTAACATGAGGCCCTGATCAGATACCTCCAAGCCATGATTGGCTATCTATGCCTGGATGGCCAATCAAAAGGGGAAGAGTTACAGACCACGCACATTGCCCTCTGGGCAGAGTCCGAGGGTGTCCAGCCCCAGTAAGAAGGGTAACCTTGATGCTGGTACCTGACTCCCACTAGGAAAGGGAAGGAGAAGGACCACGAATGAAACGATCGGAATGCGAATCATACCTTCGTGTCTCGGAGTTCGGTACACAACAGTTGCAGGGGCGCGACGTAATGACGAACGAACGTGTGGGTTTATTAAATCAGTAAGCGTGCGATGTACCTACCAGCCGGGCAGCCCTAACGCGTGTTCCTCGTGCGTACTGCGTGGCCACGTGGGGCTGTAGCTACCTATTTATTTCAAGGACAGAGCCGAGTCACAATACAGCATAGATACCATTACCGTGGTTTCGGAAACAGTTGCTATGTGCCCTATATTGCAACACAATAAACACGTCGCGCCGCGTGCCTGTTGCAACATGTTTATTTGACGTGCGAAATGTCACCTTGTGCTTTCAAATTGGATGCAGGTTCTTGCTACCACGAGTAGGTATATTTGATATATAGGTACTTTGTTTATAGAACTGTTTTGGATAGTAGTAGTTTTGGTTGGATATAGATTGTACTATAACACACAGGTGACGCCCGCACCGCTCGGCTGACCGATTAGGTGTGAGGCGTCCCTCTTATGTGCTGTATGTACGTTTATTTAGATACATCACATGTAGCATTAGCAACTGTGCTCTGTCGAACCCCCCGAGTCCTAGTTTTTTAACCGTTTATTCATGTCAGCCTCCAGGCGGCTTAAAAACTCTGACACCAGGGCTAACCACCCGGCCTATACGAACTTACTTTTACTGATATTGGTATGTGAGATCTCCTTCTTTCGAGTAAAAGTACATTATCAACTACGTCAAAACTCATTCCATTGACTTAATTCTTTAAGATTAATTAAATATCTATCGGTGTAGGTTTAGCGATAATCCAAGAATCGCGCTCTGAAGAGCGCGCCCGAGGCAATATTTTTCTTTCAATAATAATTGACGTCATTATTAGATATTATATCAATATTAGCTTTACTATTTATTTTAAAGTCCAACAAGCAGAAAATATTTCATTTCAAAGCTAGAGCAGATGTTATTTTTGACCTCAAACAATTACATACAATGCCTCAGTAATTATCACAAATGTAACCGAAAATCTTCCGCAAATTAATCAAATTACGTCATTTGCAATGTAAAATACGCAAACAAACACCATTCACGTTACCCGCATGTACAGTAAAGTATACATTACCAACGTATAATGTAAAATATACACTACCAATGTGTACGGCAAAATATATATTTATCAACCAATGATATTTAGCTATAGACACGACAAATCTGCTCCTGTTTTGGGACAAAAAAGCATGGCAATTGCCGGATGTTTACCCAGTCACGCTTCAGATAGTGCTTTCATCATCCGCCAGCAATACCTAGTAGTAATAGAGCGCGGGATCTCACGAGGTATTTTTGTTTGAAGTACCGTGGCTAGAGCGATATTGTACATGGGCTCCCACCAAAAACATTTTCATGTACAAAGTTGTCAAGACTAGACAATATCTCTTACTATCAAAATCAAGCCAAGCTTGTAACTCTACAATCTCTAACTTCACATATTACATAGACAATAAATAGTTATTTGTTAAGACAAAAATAAAATTAAACAAAACCACAAAGCAAACAACACAGCAAAAAACATAATATACAGCATAAACAATTAATCTTAAATATTTTACAAAGTTATCCTAATTACTTAATTTTATCTTTGTCACAACCCGGTCCCACTTCAGCAAATGCTGGTTGTCGACCAACCAGCGCTGGTTTTCCGGAGGGATCGGCAGGTGACGTCTCATGCGAATATTAAAAAAACAATATGGTTATTGTTGGAGCAATAGCGTGCAAACATAATTATAAAAAGCATATCCATTTTAGCAAATATGTTGTTCGCGCCACGCCAACAACCGATGCTATAATTATGTCAACAGCTGACATTAGCTGAAAATTGACACTGATGCACTATGACTATGACGCGAGCAAGGAAGTTCCATGCGGGAACTGGATTCATTCCATTACTTCCACCTTAGTCAATGAGAACATTGAGTAGAGTGCATTGCGAGACGGCTCCGCGTGCTAGCACTCGCCTACTTGAGAAAGGTCGCCGAATGCGACTGAAACTATAGTCGTTACGACTATCGCTACACGTGAGTTCAGTCCCGTTATAATATATGGTATAAAATGTGTGAAAACCACGTTAATTTCCATAGTAAAATTAGTCAATGAAATTATTTTTATATCGTGCTTCACACACTAGGTGTATAGAAACTTTATTTTTGTGATAAACATTTCAAAAATTGACGCGTTCGCAGGATTTGAACCTGCATCCTCTGGGACACCGGCCCAGATGCTTTGTCCAATTAAGCTAAATCGCGCCCTGCGAATGCGCCGAATTAGTGAGTGTTTATCATTTTTTACCAACTACTACATTGTTGGAAGCGCCATTTGTGAGAACTGCTTTAAACCAGTCAGTCACTTAATGTGAAATTATTAGAACTTCTTACCATTAACGAGAAATGACGCATTGTTTAATCAATGAAATTATTTTTATATAGTGCTTCACACACTAGGTGTATAGAAACTTTCTTTTTGTGATAAACATTTCAAAAATTGACGCGTTCGCAGGATTTGAACCTGCATCCTCTGGGACACCGGCCCAGATGCTTTGTCCAATTAAGCTAAATCGCGCCCTGCGAATGCGCCGAATTAGTGAGTGTTTATCATTTTTTACCAACTACTACATTGTTGGAAGCGCCATTTGAGTTGCGCTAACGAGTCATCAACGCTACGTTAGCGCTCAGTTCTAAATACTACCTGTGGTCACCCATCTGATAACTGTGTGATTCTTACTCTTTGTTTCTTACTTACTAAGTGTTTCTTATGAAATACGTGATCAAACTACGATATGAGCGCTCCTGTTGGGCGTTGCTGATAGCAAATAACGCTCAAGTCTGACTTAACCCTAACTTGTCAACATAATTATAAAATGTCATTGTTACCACCGATCACATCACAAGGATATAATGTGGTCAATCGAGAAAATCTGAAAGAGTTGCATTGATTAAATATGGTATGAGTTAGAAAGAGACATGAAAAATATCTCGATTTAGTGGCTGTTCTATTATAGTATTAATTCCAGTTAATATTTGACAGTTTTGACAGCTCTGAGCAAGATTTTCGATACATTTTTGTGGTTGAGAATGGCTTCAAATGACAACTGCGCTATCTCTCTGGTTTTATTAGCTCTGTGGGTCAAGTAATGAGAACAATCGACATTTGCATAATTTGATGAGGGCGCGTAATTTGAAACCCACCAGTCGCGGGCAGTTCGGCGGGAGTTGTACGGGAGTTGATGTGTAATTTGTTTACGAGTGGTTCCAATAACAATGGGTTATTCAGTATAAATAGACCAAGAGCCCGCGGCTAACAGACTTTCCCTATTTTATAAAAGCAGATGGTTAGAGTTCCCCGACCCAGAGAAAAACGATATCTTAATATGACACTTGAGTCGTGGTGGCTCGACTCGCTCTTGACCAATTTTATTCATACTCGCAAATTTTGTTAGGATATTAATAAGTATTAAACGATCTTTCCAAGTAGTTTCGTATACAGGGTTATTTCTAATCAATTAACATCCTTCTAGGGGCTTATTCTGTACATCAAAGCTAACAACTTTTGTTCTGCGACTTTTGTCAAAACTCAAAAAAAAAACAGATATTCCATACATTTTGTCGAAGGTGAACGACTTTTTTCTATGGAACAACAACTTTTTTTTTGAGATTTGACAAAAGTTGTTAGTTTTGATGTACACAATAAGCCCCTAAAAGGATGCTAGTTGATTAGAAATAACCCTGTATAAGGATCGTTCATACTTCAGCTAGTTATTTGATCCACTTCCCGGTTTCCGATTGAGCTGAAATTTGGAACACATGTGTAAATTGCGTGACAATATTATTATGACATGGTGCTGATCTGATGATGGAGCTGGAAGGTGGTCCTAGGAACTCTGTAAGGAAACGACCCAAACCCATTGGGTTTAGGCTTGTTTGATTTGTCTTGGCGAGTACTTGTTCAATAAAATCTTGTTTTTTTTAAAAAAGGTATCTTAATTATTCTTGTTTAATTTTAAATAATAATCTTTGGGTTCTGGGTTACTTGTTGACTATGAATTCATTAATAATAGAATATAGTTGTGCCAACTTTTACAATGAAGCCAACTTCGATGTCTCCAAGATACAGTCAAACATTTAATCAATGTTTCATTTTTAGGGTTCCGTATCTCAATAGGAAAAAACGGAACCCTTATAGGAACCCGTATGTCAAGACTCTTTATCTCGGGAACGTGTAAAGATATCGAGTTGAAATTTAAACTGTATACGTATATCTATAGTCTCTTGCAGTTGTGTAAAAAAAACTTTTCAGTTATCGTATAAAAAAGTAAAAGCCGTTTTTGTCGTAAAAAAACCGCATATTTCAACGCTCACAAAAACCAAAACCTACAGGGTACTTTCCGTTGACATATTTTCAAATTTGGCGAGAACCATTGTTTCAGAGTACACATATAGGAATAAATCTGAAAATCGTACATTTTTATTTAAATCGCAAAGAACAATCACAACAATCACACAATATGGGTTGAAAATTCATAGTGAATAAATCGTATCGTGTAAGGTATAATATAAAAGAACTTCATTAGTACACGCTAAAACCGGTTTTTAATTATTTTAACAATATGTAATTTTCGATGTATGACGAGAAAAGTGAAAAAAAAATATATCTTTTTTGTCGATGATTACAGTGTAGAGATTTTAACAACTTACCAATTTTATGAAATTTTTTGAGAAAAGTGAAAAAAAAAACTTTTTTGTAGATGGTTATAGTACAGAGATTTTAACAATTTACTTCCCAATTTAGTGAAATTTTCTGGATTTGTACGGAACCCTCGGTGTCCGAGCCTGACTCGCACTAGTACGGTTATTTCTGATTATGTTTTTAGTTTCGTAGTGAAAATTGGACATAATGATAAGCACAACAACATCTTAGAATAATATAAAATATCGTTGAATTCTCAGAATTGTACTCACTATAAAACCTTCGTTATTTTGAGTTCTCTTGAGAACTCCGGGATCTCCGTGTTTTTTTGTAAACTTCGCTTAGGTTTGACAATCGCCTGTGACATGTGGAGCATAAGTACTCAACGTTTTTGTCCTTTTATTTCCGGAGCCTTTTGAGTTAGCGAGAGTTAGAGATCCCAGAAGTTCTCAGCCTTGAAGCTTAGTACTGCAGGACGTAGGACAAGGTGATTGGGACATATCCGCCGCGCTGGCCGAGTGCAGGTTGGCAAGCGTATCCAGAAAACAGTTCTCCTGTACTTATAGACTTGAAGTATGTCAACTTTAATTATTATGGAAATGAGGAAACACATGATGGTTCATTGGGCTAACATAGTAAGTTTCTTTTTTAATTTAATCCACTAAATATGCGATTAAGAAACTTTGTTCCGCTTTTACAAGCTTATTGGATTAAAAGCGCGGCTAAAGCTATAATACTGAGAACATTAGTGAGTTCGAGACAAAAGTTTATTCGGAACGCGATATACTAACTTTTGCCATAAATAACTTGCGAGCTACTGGAGCTAGTAGCACAACCTTACAACAAGTGTACGTAGAGACGGTATTTACAAATTTTACATGTTACTATTTCCAGAACTAATCGTTCAGGATAAAGAAAAGTTATTTTGTTATATAGTTTTGTTATTGTTGTAAAAAGAAGTAACAACGGTGACCTAATTAAGAATTAATATTTAGAAGCTCAAGGTTCAAATCTTAAGGTACAACTCTGTATTTTAAATTATTTACCCCACTACTAAGGAATTTCTTGATTCCTTTTGAACATAAGTACTATTAGTTTTGAATGTGGCCTAAAACTAAAACAGAAATCAGTATGTATTTATTTTATTGTGCATTTGAAAGTTTTTCAATTTGTTGAAGATAATATGTGAACTCTCTAAAAGTTCTCATTTGGCCAGCGCGATCGTGAAACTTGCTAAGTCCATGGTCAATAGTCATATTGACTAAATACAACTAGATCTAGATGACATTTATTGTTTTTGACCAAAAACCACCGGAGGAAGTATACAATTCGACGCGTATATAACCTATATCTTTTGTATGTCTAACCACGCATAACTTTTTTCGTAGTAGACCGATTTCAATTATTCTTTTTTTCTTGGAAAAAGTATACTTCGAAACTGGTTAAAAAAATAATCTTGTATAGGTACAAGAGAAGTTTGATTTTTAACCTGCTTCAAAAAAGGAGTTTTGTAATTCGACTAAATGTTTTTCTTTTTTTATGTTGTTATGCGATTACTTCACCAATTAAGAATTGATTTTGATTTTTTTTTGTTT
Organism: Hypomecis punctinalis; assembly: GCA_949316475.1. NCBI lineage: Eukaryota > Metazoa > Arthropoda > Insecta > Lepidoptera > Geometridae > Hypomecis > Hypomecis punctinalis. The sequence goes on from OX438807.1 coordinate 548,832, forward strand.
CATCTTAAGAAAAATCATACTTTAGAGTCATGCTTTAGAGGTTTCATTTCAATTTAATCACTATCGGCTGAGTCGTTTTTGAAAAACAACTAAGATGTGAAAATTACTACATCGATCCGTGCGAGCGATTCGAATTCTATACACGGTTGGATACTGTTTTTTGGCAAAAAAATAAAAAATTAAAGAGTGCGCGTGCGCCAGTCGACGGTAGTGCTCGTATTCTCTGACGAAAGAGTACTAATTACTCAAAAACCGGACGAGCTCCCGGCGGTCCGGCCACTGTCGTATACGCGGTAAAACTGGTTTTTCATCAGTAAAAATAATAATTGTCAGTAATTTCAGGCGACTTATACGCTTCTCTGTCTAGCTACGTATCTAGGATAGCAATTAACATAGTTTTAATGCAACGAATCTACGAGTAAGGTCTAGCGGAGGGTTGCACCCGGGATTAATCGCCAGTTGGCTCATTGTTTGCTAAATGAGGATTATTATACGGAAGCAGATAATTTAAATTAGAATGCTTTACACATTTTTCTCAAGTTTAGATTAGTTTTGCATTAATTAGCATTTTTATTTAGCTTTGCATTTGAATGCATTCTGTCCTGTGTTGAGATTAAGAAGAGTCAGAGCAAATAGTTACATTGTTTTAGTTTGCGTTCGACTTGGGCCACAGCGTTGCTTTCCAACATGCGAGTTTTATTCGCGGTAAAGACACCTAAATTATTTCTATATAAGATATCTAAATAAACTTTGCAATGTTGTACATATTATAAATACGATACGATGATCAGGATTATTTCGAAAAAAAAAACAATTTATTCAGCATACCATATAGTGTACCCGGTTTCTAAAGGTGGCCAAATGAATAATTATGTTATTCTGCTCCGTACTGCTGGCTGCCTATTATTTCGCGCCGAAAGAAGTGTCTTAAATCTTGAAATTAATAAATGGTTTGCAATAACCGCTATCTGCCCGAGACATATGCCCGAGATGATGACGAGATGACGACAGAAATGCGCACGAGCCGCATTTTCAACAATATGAGTTTTTGGAGCAGACTCACACAGCTCGCTACATAATGGCGCAAGCTACGCGCGCCGTCCGCCAGCCAATCACAAGCCGTATTGCCGTGCCTCAGCCAAGCACAATCTGGAGTCTGCATCACGCAAACAAAATTCTCAGCGACGGCTGAACCATACTAAAATCTAATGTAACACTGTCGGATAACACCCCCAGCACAGCACCTCGCTCGGTGGAGTACTTCTTTGTGAGCGGTTATTCACATCATTATCATCGTATGGACGACCACAAAGCCCACACCCTTTTCATAACGATTAGTACAAAGGAAACTGTCATTTCAACCCTCCAGAATGACACATGACATCCCTTACATTAGCTAAACCTGCTAAGATCTAGCCGGCAGAGAAGGCCATTACGCTACAGTATGAACAATGGTTTCCGGAGAGACTGCGAGTGCGGCGGTGTGCTTTCTCCGCTCTGTTGATTCTAGCTAATTGTGTGGCGCAAGCGACAAGCTTAGGTGAGTAAATTAGATTCGTAAAATGCAGCGGCTGTATCGTGTACCAACATACACGTTGAAAAGTCAGAAGTTTGGAAAAGCAAAGCCGAAGTCAGAAGTTTTGACATTCGGTTTCGTTTTTCTTTTTCTTCCCACGCCAGTTACACGCGCAATGAGAGCGAGCGAGATAAATGGTTAAAACAACTGGGACTCAATTCAACTATTTAACGTGTCATCGTGTCAAAAATGTCTCAACCGATTTCAATCGTACAAATTCCGAATAGTTGGCTTGAATCGATGTAGGTACATCATTTTTTTGATTTCCTATTGTTGATTTTACAAATACAGCTCCGCCGATTTCGATAAAATTTAAATTGCACCATATCTGAAGTATGACTTTCCAAACAAAAGATTCATTTATCAAAATCAATCTATTCCATAATTCAATCTATAGGTAAAATCAATCGCACAGACGAATTGTAAACCTCTTTTTTTGAAGTCGACTAAAAATGTAATTATGTCAGTTACTTGTTTCATAACGACTACCTATGAAATCATACACTCTGATTAAATTCGTAAAGTGTTATTTGTCATGAAAGACTCATATTATTTCAAAAGTTAACTATCCAATTTAGAAACTAACTTGTGTTTTGGAATAGCAATGCCCTCTGAGGGATTTCACTTCAAAATAATATTAATAATACTTGAAAACGAAATTAGAGTTAAGGAATATACTCTTATAACTTGTGCTACGTTTTAAATCGCGTACATCCGAGTGGAAAATTGTGTTTTATTATCTCCGTAAAGAGCACATTTTTCTTCCTCACTACTCCTACAGCATGCAATAGAAAAGTAGATTGAAATTCAGAGTATCGAATAGTGTCTTACATAGAAATTACAGTATTGTCTTAATGCTTGAGAAGGTGGTGCTCTAATCAATTTGACTAATCCTTCCTCTTATTATTAATTTATTAAAAATTCGAAAGAATGTTTGGTAGATTTTTCCCCTGTTACACAGCAAAGGAGCAACGAATTAACTTGATTTTTGGTATGGGCATATTTTGAAAGACGGAAAATGACATAGGCTACTTGTTATCCCGGAAAAATAAAAGGTTCCTATGGGATAGAACAAAAATCAAAATGTCGAGAGACGCCGCGAGAAAAGATGGTCGTGAATATGACTAAGTCGCTTACAATCGATTCTTTTGTAAATCCAAGACCAATTCTATGTCCAGCAATGGATGTCTTACTGAATATTTGAAACGAAAATCCGCACGCGCTTTCTTGGTCCTCATTTTTCCACTAGGTACGAGTCCACTGTCTTTGTAGGCACAAGTTTTTACTACGCTTTCCGGTCTGTGATTTTCATTCGAGAAACCTACAGTTATTATCTTCCAGCCTTTCTCACAAACCCAAAGTTTAGTTAACTTTATTTTAGGTTTCCGTACCCAAATGGTAAACACAAGTCCCTATTACTAAGACCCCGCTCTCCGCCTGTCCGTATATCTGTCTGTCTGTCACCAGGCTGTATCTGATAACCGTGATAGCTACACAGCTGAAATTTTCACAGATGATGTATTTATGTTGCCGCTATAAATATTAGGATAATAATAGGAGAGATCCCATAATATACCAGATGTAATTTTTGCCATTTTTTGCACTTGGCCGATTTTTATTCAGCTTGATGCCTAATTAACTGCGTATAAAGCTATAAATAATAGGTACCTACCATGCCATGTGCAATTTAAAAATACCCCAGATATCAAATAACAAGATCAAGGGGCGAACAAAATGACTTGTAAACATGACTTCAATGAGATTTACAGTATCAGCTTACAGATTACTAACATAACACATGAATAAACTATAATCTCTATTTCAAGGTTTTAGAGTCTCTTTTGTCATAAATTACGGAAATTTTAAGTTGGTATTGCGAGACAAATTGTTGATAAAAGCGCTACTTTAACTGATAACCCCTTCATTGATAAAACTATCTGCTTGTGACTATGAGTTTCTGATAGGTAAAATACTTGGAGTTGGTATAATTTTATTCAAATAGTGTCTCTAGTCTCTAAATCATCCATCAGCTGTAGGTCACCCACTGCTAGACATAGGCAATCACTACATACATATATCCAATACCTAAGACCAGTAGACAGCGGCTTGGACCCAGGGCGATCCTGCGGTCTTAATGAGGTCATCGGTCCACCTTGTGCGTGCGTCCTATACTGTGCATGCCGGGAAATGGTCTCCATTCGAGAACTTTTCAACCCATTATTATTATATACTACGGGACTAATTGCGCACTAACTAATCGTAATTTTAGTGTGCGATTAATCCCGTAGTATAGGTATAATAATAATGTGTTCAAATCGCGAAAGTTTAAAAACAACTTTTAACCCCATCGGAGTTCAGTCCTTCTTGTTATGTGCCCCGCCCACTGCTATTTCATTTTGCCAATCAGCTGGGCCATGTCGGTAACCTTGGTTCTTCTACGGATACCTTCATTTCATTCGATCTCCCAGAGAGACTCCGTGCATAACCCTGTTCGCCCATCTCGTTGAGTTACTTGGAACTTATTTTAATAACGCCTATTCGTAGTAAGCGACCACGTTTCAATGCCATAAGTCATGACCCTATAATATGTCTTACCACAAAATATTTAAACACTGTTAAACTGTGCAATTTGTCCCGCTGAACAGTGACTAAAGTGTGCTTATATTATATTATAACTAAGTTTAGTTTCTACTTTGTATCTGTTCTCGTTCGCATAATAACAAAATACTTAGACGATTATTATTGAAAACTTTTATTGTTTTCAGACACTCATTTAAATTTTTTGTGTGTTAGACGACTGCTATATTCAGTTTTTGACTAATTTGAAGTTTGGAAAGAGTATCGAGATTCAGTTAAAATTTATTTATATTTGTCACAGAGCGAGTGTTTTTATTAACTCTCTTATTATTCATTTTCTTCATTACATGAAGGTCGTGTCGGTCTTGAAAGCCTTTGACGGAAACAGTGACAAGCTGCTTCTACGCTGTTCTAACTACGGCTTTCAGAGAAGTGGAAACTGGAAGCCCGATTTTCAACTTCATTTGACCAACGTAAGTGAGCGCCCACGTGGTCTTTTGCCATCTATCTTCCCAAGTACAATCAGTTTCTCAAAATGATCTGGCTGCCTACGGGCGATACACAACCAAAATGTAACTTGTGACACAAGTGTCATTATGGTTGCGATGGAAGTCATTATGGTTATGTTGTGTTGGATTCCAAGTTGCAATTTTGTTCGTAACACTGTTTTTTTGTTTTTTTTTTTAATTCCATAATGTTGGTCTGAATCACCCTCTATCAGCTTAATACAAGGCAATACGATAACAAAGCCAAAATGAGACTTGTGAAAACTACTAGCGATTTCAAAAGTCTTATTTTGGTTGTGTTGGAGATATCTGAGTCCTCAAGTCAGAAAATAATAACTCAACAATAAAATTGAACAAGTCCTAAAGGTGGGTGTGTGAGGGAGAAAGAAAAGGCTTGTGATCTCTTTCCCCCGTGTAGGTTTATTTTTTCTCTTTCCCCCGTGTAGGTTTTCTCTTACTGATAATTCTCAAAATAGCATACTTAATGCTAGAAAAATATCGCCACCGCGATGCAGAAACAGTACCGTGTGACACTAGCGACATCTGTGTAGCGTCGGGTGTAACTAAATTGTACAAAAATCGTGGGCCCTTTCCCCTGGAAGATTTCATTATATAAATGTTGTGTCGCACGATTTTATTGTAGTGTCATATTTTTTTAGGTTTTAGTACATATTTAAAAAAATACTAATTTAATTTTTGTGTATTTAGTTTATATTTTGTTACTACAAACTGTTTTCTACATGAAAAGCCCTTTCATTTGATACCCATATTGAATGGGTGGTTGTGTAAAAAAATGTAATTCACCATGTTGAGGCGGTGGCCGTCTTGTATTCACGTCAATACTCAATACAAAAATTGTATTGTCATCAAAACTAAAGCAGTATATCAAATATCATATCAATCTGTCTTCGAAAAGGGGGTCGAATTCCAATTACTAGATTTGACAAAAAAATGATGATGACCCTAGTGATATTAAATAAAACTATTTAATAAAAATCGGTAAGATTAATCACAGACCACAGAAGCCGACAAAATTATTGGGCGCATCTTTATCTCAGTGACAAATTAACAATCTATGGAATCAACAATCAAATGGATATGAACAGACTGACCACCGAGAATGATGCCCTCGATAATGCAATTGTTTATTTTTTACATTAACTACTTTTCTACTTAAATGTAAAAATAAAAAAAAAATCGCGGGGCGAATCGCCCAAGACTCTTTTTGGATGCCGCTTTTCGCCCCGCTCCAAACAATGCGGGGCGAATGGGGACCTTCAATTCAAAAAGTCATGGGCGATTCACCCCGCGGTGCGAACCGCCGCAATACCCACCGATTGGCGGTCATTAAAGTGCGGACTTATATTGATAAAAAAAATAAAAATAACACAGCACAATGAACAATGATTTAAAAGTAATAGTCTCCATAGATTTTTATCTGCCGTACGATCTGCTTCTGCGATCGACAGAAACTAACACATCTCATTGTGGCTCGAGTCTGCGCGTGACATGGTTCTCCGAACATAATTATTGTAAAAAATATAAAATAATTTGAAAATAATTCTCGTGTAAAATGGGTCTTCCCACCGAAATCGAGAATATACGACCGAGTGAGTAGTGAACTTTTGATTATTTATATTATAAATCAAAAAATAAATTACAAATCGAACTGGATGAAATTGGCAAAAAAAAAATTCTTGAAATTGTAATAAGGTAGCCGTGGTGACTTAATATTAAATAGGCATTTAAATAATTAAATGATTAAAAAACTTAAATACAAATATTATATATTTAAAAATGTGTAAATATAAATAAATATGAGGGCTTGGGATGTAATGTTTGCAATAAAATTACCTATATTAATATTATAGATAGGTAACGTTTGTGAGCTTCAGAGTAATAACTGTATTTACTGAATCGATTAAAAAAATCTTTTTCTACTAAAAAACCTTTTTTGAATTATTTTTCAAAAACTCATTGAAGTAATATACTAGGTTCTCCGGAACTGGTGTACCAAGACAAAAGAAGGTGATTCACACCATAATTACGAACAACTTTTACTAAGGCCAACCCAGAATTCGAGAAAAAAATCAGCTGTTTCATACATTTACACATACCTACTGTCGATTCCGAGTTGCAATTTTGTATAGAAAAGCTGTTTTTTTTCTCTTATTCCAGTTGGCTTTCTAGTAAATAAATAAAAATAAATAAATGGGTTGCACTCCAGAAGTACCGGCAGTAGTGAAAACTTGAATCTTCGATCTTTTACGCGTCTCTCCTGACGCGATTTTAACATTTTTGACCCATTATCAAAAATGTGTGCAAATCCTGAAAAATTAAAAACAAAGTTTATTTAGTAACTTTAGGACGAAGCTGGTCTTCAATTGTTTACGCAATGCCGTTAGTTGTCGTTTAAAACGCCATAAGGGTTTTTTTACTTTTATCTTCATAAATCGAAAGTCTTATGTCTAAGGAATAATTACAATTTCAAAATTAAAAACCTGTTTAAGCTTGTGCCAGTAAAGCTCTTTCATATGATACCCCACATGATACGATTAAATCCCTTTTAAATTTGGTCCCTATTAAAAATTTGGATCTCTTGTATTTAGGCCATAAAGTTTCGTTATCTAACTAAAAATGTGCAGTTTTCAGATTTATTCCTATATGCGTACTCAATGGTGATGCTCCACGCCAAATTTTATAATTATTGGTCAACGGGAAGTACCCTATTAGTTTTGATTCCTCTGTGTGTCTAAATATGCGATTTTTAGGACTTAAATGGTTCTATCTTTCTTTTTACGATAACTAAGAAGTATGATTTTTTTCACAACTGCAAGAGACCACAGATATACGTATATGGTTTAAATTTCAACTCATTAACTTTACACGTTCCCGAGATAAAAGGTGTTGACATACAGACAGACAGACAAACGGACAACAAAGTGATCTTATAGGATTCCCTCCCTTCACTTTTCACTCACTCACCTGTTCACTCCCTTTCGGCTTAGTACCTACAGGCAAGCACCTAACCCTGTATTGTTCTTTTTGCAGAGGGTCTGGGGATCCGGCACGTGCAGACCGTGCTGCTGTTCCTGGCTATGCTGCTCGCGTTCTCCATGCGAGTCAACATGAGTATGGCCATTGTTGACATGACTGACCCCAATAAACCACAGGTAATTTACCCGTCTTTTTAATAGTCCACTGCGGGACGTAGGCCTACCCACGAAGGGCGATTAGGCCATATCCACCATGCGGGCCCAGTGGGGTTGGTGGATTCACATACGAGTACCCTATCGAATTTCTTTTATAGTCGTGCAAAGGTTTCCTCACGATGTTTTCCTTCACTGAAAAGACAGTGGTGTGAAAATACGTACATAAATTCCAATTAACTCATTAGAACGGGCCGTGATTTGAGTCTACGACCTCACGGATTGTAAGGTGGGTGTCACTACCACTAGACCACCACGTCTTTTTTAAACCACAGGTAACGTCCACTAGTAGTGTCTCCTTAGTGGTCCAGTGGTTAGTGGCGCAGACAGGCCACCTTTTGCGTTGCATTGCGTACATTGGTTGCGTACGGTGACTCATAGATTAAAGAGGCGTGAGTTCGATTCCCACCCACGGCAAAAAATGTGATGAACTTATATGTAGGTGTTTTCTCTATCTCTGTGATTAGTTGGGGCTAGAGATCGTGTGTGTATGGATTATTTGTACCATTAGAATTTTCAACTAAAAATATGCCTTCGGCAACGGTGATCATATTCTATATTTGGGAGTTTACTGATTAATCCTCATATGGCTGAGGTATCCCAATGTTTTTAAACAGGTTATTACAAAGCAGTTCCTAAGTATTTTCCATCATTTGTCTACCAATATGTTTGTTTGAATTCAATGTACCTAGTTCAACATAATGCAAGAACATCTGAAAGGTACCTCTACGCTGTGACCTTGAAGAGACCAAGATTAAAATCTCATAAGAAACAAAGACGAATGTATTTTTATGCATGATATGTTATAAAATTATACATATTGTTAAAATGTGCTGTCTTTTGCGGGTCGACGTCATTTGCTGTTGGAAATTATCACTACTTAAGTACCTATGATATAGGTGCATATTTTTAAAATATTATTGATATATTCCGACTTCAATCGTAGCAATGTACTTAAAAAAAATTAACAGTTCGCTGGAATCGATGTAAGGGACCACCTCTAAAGTATCGTCTACCAAACATCATAGGTAATTGACGGAATAATCGCATAATAAACACACAAAAAAGTATAGAGACGAATTGATCTCTATAATTGTGAAAATAAATTTTACTATGTGACCAATCCCAAAAACGCGATAATTAAACACAGCTATTACAAAGATGTCTATTTTGAAACGCGCCATGTTTTTAGCAATTTCACGGTTAGTCCGAATGTAGAACGGTGATTATCTCGTTAATATGAAATGAAAACCAAGCGTAAATAATAATATTGGAAGTACAAAAATAAAATATTTGAAGCGAAATTCTTGCAAACAAAACTTAACTTGGGTCACATAATACGCGTATTTTTATAGAGGTAGGCCTAAGCATTTAATTGTACTTAATAACATCAGTTGCTCCTAAAAATACTACGTCATTTAATAGGTGGGTGTCTTCAAATCCCGATTAAATAGGTATCTTCTAGGTAAGCGTGCTACACCCTAGACTGCACATCTGCTTAAAATCTGGCAGAGTGTAGTCAAACGCGAACCTATTCGAAATAAAAAAAAAGTAAATTAATATACTACTTCTAAGCACTGGACTATTACGAGATATTTGCCAATAATGCAGATTCACTGTTATAATATACGTATGACTTTCACGTTTGGGAAAATACCCGAAATAACCGGTTCACAAATTAACAAAATACACAAAAAAATGTGATACTATAATTATGTGTAATCTTTCAGATAGTTGACCTCAAGTTATCGTCTCCAGCAATCATAATGTTAATTGAGTTAATAAAATTACAGTAATATTTATAAATATTGTGGTGTCAGAGATAACATTATTCTCATTATCATGTTATTATATTTGGCGACGCGGTCATATATTTTTTGTTTGTTTTATATTATTGTAGGCAAGTAATTTTACGCGCATGTGCCATGTCATTGAACGTTATTATTATGATGACAACAGCAGCTAACATCTAATAAGTACCCACCTTCCTACTCCGACAATTTCGTAAATTTAAATTAGTGCTTTTAATTTCATGTTTATGTACCTATCTGAATTGTAAATAGTTTGGTTTAGTTAATAAGTGCTCAAAATTGAATCTTTATTGTTTGATGTTTGAAAAAAATAAAAATGAAAATATATTTATTTACATAAACATAGGTTAACAGTAGTTACATAACCAAGTTAATTAAGATTAAACTTATGTTTATGGGTGTTTTATATACACTAGATAAATAATGACGATTCCCGCACTAGGCTGGGCCTGTATCGCGGGAATCTGGTACGATTTAGCCTATTTAAATGTATAATTTATATACATTTAGCATATTTACACCTCTATCTAATTTTTATCTTATAACAAAACCTATATATAAAAAAAAACATATAAATATTAGAATACTACATAGTCTTTTCACAGATATTATATAAAAAATCTAAAAAATATTGCTAGTAAGAAAGATTAAATTATTTATTAATTTTTAATAAAAATACTATTGATCCCTTGGCAGGAACATAAAACCTAAGATATAATCTTTAGTAAATCTTCCGTCTCTTTATGGTCCAAAGTAGACAAAAACTTATAAACAATTTTTTTGGCTTCGTACACTTTTTTATCTTTTAAATTGCAGTGCTTGTCAATGACATTGTATATATGGGCTTTAATGAAAAAGGTTAAGTAGTAGTAATAAGTTTAGGTTAGGTATTTATGAAATAATTTATCTTATATTATAAAACAACCGAAAATCGACAAATTTGAGATTTTTCACGCAACAGACACAATTTGCAAAACTGAGTTCTATGACATCATTTTCTGTTTTACATTATGTACATATCTAATTGAACAAGCGTTAGCGAAGATCTCCGTTTTAGACACGGCCATATTGTACGTCTCTTTTTGAAGGTCCCCACTCGCCCCGCATCATTTGGAGCGAGCCGAATGGGGACCTTCAAAAAGAGTCCTGGGCGATTCGCTCCGCGGGCCGAACCGCTTGCGGGGCGAAACGACGCAGGACTCGTCTATCCAGCTGGGTGATTTTGTATAAAAACAAGCTCGTAACGCGCTCTAATTCGTGTGAAGTATCTTTCAAATAACATAACTTAATTAATATTATATACTACGGGACCAATCGCGCACTAAAATTACAAGATAAATAAACCCACCCAATCAGTCTACCCGTGACCACGGTCCATGCAACTCGGCCAAAACGTCGGGATGATGAGGTATTTATTTATCTCGTAATTTTAGTACGCGATTAGTCCCGTAGTATATAATATTAATTATGTTATTTGAAAAATACTTCACACGAAATAGAGCGCATTATTATGTAGTGGTATATAATAATAATGTGTTCAAATCGCGAAATTTTAAAAACAACATAATTTAAGCTCGGTAAAATATTTTTGGTAGGTGATACGAGTAGGTACTTTGGTAATATGAATCTTTCATCGACTAAAGCGAACTATTCGAATTTTTTTCGTAGATTGCAATTATTAAAGTCGATTTTAAGATTATTGAAAGAAAAAGAAAATATATAAGCCTATGCGTAATCGTACCTATTATGGCTGACATATACAGGGTTACAGATATTAAAACGCAAAACCTTTTTAGGGCGAGTCTAGTACATCTAGACAAACAACTTAAGTTTTATGACTTTTGGAAAATCACGTAGCAAAAATCAGCTTTTTCATACAAAATGTTCGTCAACGCGCGGCAAAATGTATGGAGAAGCGATTTTTTTACAAATGTTCAAAATTTGTAGCTCAAATAATTTGTTTGTCTAAATGTACTAGACCCGCCCTTAAGAGCTGAGGTGGTCTGTACTTTTCCATATAAACGTATAACGCTGTTTTCTTTCTGGAAAATGCTTTTAGAGTTACAATTTTTTGCCATAAAATTAAATTTAGCTGTTTAAACTACCTTGTCTTTTCATTTTCTTGATAAATTAATTATTAGGGAAAATATGAACCTTCAAAGTCACAAAAAAATTCACCATTTTTACCGACGTCTTTAAAGACCCACCAGAATAGACTTATTAATTTCTAACAAAATATGAAATGACAGAATCGTGAGCACATATTTTTTGTAAATTTTGATATAAAAAATACTTGATTAATTTAGTTTTTGATGAAGAAAACAGCGTAATACGAAACGTTGACTCGCCAAGATTTTTGTAGGTATAATTTGCTCTGAGCTGCAATTGTCCCTATCGCACGATGCGGAGGTAGGGTTGAGGTGAGGGAGGTTCAAACCTATACGTACACAAGCACTAGGGATGTAGTAATAGACGATATTTTTGTCGATGCTCTAGTGATGTCCATCGATATCGATATATTTTAAAAATATTAGTTAATTTTTCAAATCTTGTAATTTTACCGATGTATCTTTGTTACTTTTGAAGAACAAGATCTTATGTATGGAATATATGCGTTTAGTTACTGCGACTTATTGCAGCGACTACACAATTGAGTGGTGATCAAAATAATTGTACATTGGAAAAAAATGGGATGTCCTACGTTTTTAAACAATTGTACTACGAAATTGTGACTTTATTATGTATGGTTTTAATTTTTTGTCTTTAGTATAGTTCATGAACAGTCAGATTCTATTCTTTAATAGAGTTTTGTGTACTAAAAATATCGATTTATAAATAAGTTACAAAACGTTACTAATTTCTGTTCATATAAGAAAAAGTTGTCCTACGAGTTTCTGATTCACTTGAAAACCTCTCTAAGCTATTGATTCAATAGTAAAACTTGTTATTTTCAAACTTTGCCTAGAGATTGTGCTTTAATTACCGGCGATTAATTATATGAAAATGTGATTTTCCCATTTGAAATTATTTTGCAATTTTGAGAATTGAGCATTTTTAGAATTGGCCATTCATAGAATTGGGCATTTGTAAAATTGAGCATTCTTGGAACTATGTGCCATTATATTTACTACTTCATTCATTACACGCCGAAAGGTGGAATATGGCGATCATAAATTTACATCACATCTGTATTATACTGTAAACACCCATATACGCAAATAAAGATTATGAATTACATTGTATTACTGCGTCTAAGCAGAAATAATAGTTCTAATTAGGAAAATCACGTGCTCTCTAAAAATGTATTATAACTGTAACATTTAAATCTATCCTTAGTCCACCTAAGCAAAAAACGTTCTATGCTTGCCAGTACGTGAGATCCATTAAAAAAACAGCCCCATCGGCTATCCGTTCATTGAACTATGTGCCTTGTCATGTGTCATTTTAACTTGCCAATCCGCTGAGTTTTGCTAAAAAGTTCAATTAGAAGTGCTTTAATCTAATAAAAATTGTGGATGTTTTATCCTGTATTACTATTATGTGTGCCTTACCCACTGCTGCTTTAATTTGCTAATTGTTTCAGTTTTGAAACTTTTTTAAAGTAGAACCAAAGTATGACAAGCAGTTCTCTAAACAGTAAACCTCGCATCTGTTTAATTGAATCCTCAATTATTTTTATACTATGGGACTAATTTTGGAATTCAAATACGGTTATAGGTACCTACAATATAAAAGGCAAAAAGTTTTAGATAAACGAAATCCTATTACTAGGACTCCTCGACACAGTTAAAATTTGCACAGATAATGTATTTGTTCCCATTATAACAACAAAACTAAAAATAGAATAAAATAAATATCTACTTCAACCGTGTAGGTACAGAATTCGCGAATAGTTCGCACGGATCGATTATTGTTGATTTATCAAAAATGGCTCAGCCCATTTCAATAAAATTTAAATGGGATCAATTTCGAAGTATATTCTTTCCAATGAAAAAAAATCTAACAAAGAATTATCAAAATCGGACTACTGTGTAAAAAGTTACGCTTGGTTATACATAAAAAATATACGCCTCCTCCGTTTCGTCGGTCAAAAAATAGAATGAAATAAATATTTTTTCATGCCATACAACAGACGTGATTTTTTGCACGATTTTTATTTATAAACACAAAAGGTAGACGCTTGAAAGATTCTCAGAATATTTAGTAATATAATATTTCAATATAGCATGTACATCTCATATCTCAATTTAAAAAAAAATAATTGAATCGAAATAATTGGCTCTCATACGGTATGAAACCTTTCGAGCGCGAGTCCCACCTGCATTTGGCATATTTATTATACACCGTAGAAGAACGACGTAATGTAAGATATTTCCATAAAAAAATAATTAATTTATACTTAGAAAGAAGTAATTTCAGTAAAAATATATTATATAAACTGCAGCGCCTACAGATATCAAATAGCCAAATTGCTACTTTTGCTCGCTGCTTTTGATCAATTGTATATGATGTTAGTTAGGTACATATTACGTTTTTGTCATACAATAATAATTTGAATGAAAATAAATTAGCCTATAAAGAAAAATTAACCCATATCACAAATAATGTAGCTTCCTAATGGCAGAAAAATAAATAATCTTTATATTTAATCTTTAAAATAATTAATCTTTTATCTTTTTGTTTGCTATCGTCTATCCGCCATACCTACTAGGTAACCAGAGCATACGTAGAATACGCGCAAGATAGCTTTAAGTACGGCCGAAATCAGGAACCAATTCAATGCTGCCAGGGATACAGAATACTAGTGATATAACGTACGTGGCGCCACAACTCGCACGCAGAGTTATCTTGCGCGCACTCTACGTAATATTATATTTTGCTACATTTCAAAATAAAATATCGGTCGGCCAGCGAGTTCGTTGGGGCGCAGGTAGGGTGCGGGGAGAGTTCGAGCGCAGTACGCACACAAATACAATTGCATCACCACACACATTGAAGCTCCCTGGTTTGGGCGCATCGCGACGGCAATAGTTTAGCCCAAATACCTATTTCTCAATTTCCTCGTCACTAGTATTTCGCCTTAAAGGTTTTGCGTTTAATTCCAATGACCCTGTATCTGCGCCGCAAAACCTATGAAGATAGGTTTAAAAGCTCTTCGTCTCACGACCCTGGAAGAACGACGATTGCGTGGAGACCTTATTGAGACCTTCAAGATTCTCAATGGCTTCTACAAACTTCCAGATATTCACGACATGTATACCTTGAAGGAAAATATGCGCGATAGCAGACGCCATAAGTTTCTCTTGCAGCCTACACTATCACAAACCAACACTGGACACCACATACTATGCAATAGAGTTGTCTACAATTGGAATAGGTTGCCTGAGGATGTCATCTCAGCAAGAACTATAAACACATTTAAGAATAGACTAGACCTTTGGATAAAGAAGGAAAACATTTCTTTGTCAGATAAATACTAATTTAATTCGACTCTGCTTGATATACCTAGGCATATCAGTATACACTGCTCGCCTATAAACAAATAAATAAATAAATATTATAGAGATAAATCCTTTATAATATTTATTTTTTTCTCTAAAACATCTTTCTAGACGGTGTAATGAATTGTAACATCGATAAGATAGCATTCAATGGTTATCACAACGTTTAGTTCTAGGCCTATGTCAGGGCAGCCAGTAGGCATCGTAGGTCTATGTCAAGGCACTAATCTACTTGACGTAGGTCGAGTGTATCAGGAAGCCATTAGTGTGAGCGACGGCTAACGAGACCTAATTCTCACTCGAGGAAACTATGCGATAGATTTATACAATTAAGCTGTAATTATTCCACTAACAGTAGTTATTTTATAGGCCGGGTGGCTAGTCCTGGAGTCAGAGTTTTAGACCGCCTGAAGTAGTAGCCATGGAGATTAAAGTCGATACATTTTATTCATCTGTATTTCTATCTTCCATTGATATTTTATTAATGTATAGGAGCTATCACCCTTTGTGGGTAAGCCTACGTCCTGCAGTGGACTATTAAAAGGCTGATACAGCACATAATATAGGGATTATTCTGAAAGAGGCTTAAAAACGGCTCAGCCGATTTCGATAAAATTTGGATAAAACCATTTCGAGTATAATCTTTGTAAATAAGAAAGATTTTTTAAATCTGTACACAATTGGGAAAATATCGATGATCATTGGTACACAAAAAAAATAAAAAAATACATACAGACGAATGTAGCAGTTACATCCTCTTTTTCCGAAGTCAGTAAAAAGTGGATAAGCAAGTTTGTAGAAGTCTTGTGGCTGTCCCTGGTGTCAGGTTTTTTAAGCGACCTGAAGATCAAATGGGGGTAATTTTACTATGACCATCATTCTGCACTTTTACTATGGAGAAATTCGGAATTCCATAAACAAAACGCAAACGCGCACGCTCACGTGCACATCCCAGTCTGCTCCTCCAGCGCAGGCCGTCTTTCTGCTCAATGCCCTTATTGCTCAACATCCAGACGTTGACATATTTTTAGTAAAGTTTTTTGTATTTATGAATGTGTCTATCAGTTTGTTTAGTTATAGTAATTGTTATAGTGTTATGATATCAACTTTTTTTTTATTTTCTTTATGACTTTTTTTCTGACATTTAATTTTGTTTTTACGAATTGTTATTAATTATTTTTATTTTACTTTGACATTTTTATCACCATTGACCTGATATAATTATTTTTGTTATTGTATGTTTTATTTTATTCTTTGAATTATTTAATGTGTTTAAAATTGTAGTAGTAATAGCTAGCTTGTCGTATGTCTTGGCGTACACTGTAAATGCGGCAAGCAATGGATAAATAAAAATAAAAAACCGGTTATTCTAAAAATAGCAACTTAGAATTAAGAGTACGAAACAGCAGATTTTTTTCCAACTCCGGGTTGGCCCCATAGTAAAAGTTGTTCATAATCCCTCCTCAATAGATCTCTTATGGTCAAACGTTATACGTTGCTCATTGAATAATATATTACACAAAAGATAGGTAAGTAAGTTTGTATAGGCTGTGTGGCTAGCCCTGGTGTAAGATTTTATTTTTTAACCGCCAAAAAGCCTCTGACATGTCTAAACGTTTAAAAAAAACCGGGACCTACAATTTAACATGTAATCCGAGCCACGGTAGCGCTTAGTTGTAAATGCCACCCGTGGTCACCCATCCGAAAACTGACCTTGCTGAACGTTGCTTAACTTCGATGATCGCTTACGAACGCCTAGTCTAACTACGCTATGAGCTTTACCCAAAAGTTGAAAATATTCCACGCGCTACGAACAAGTGGAAATTTTACAGTACAGAAGTAGAAACGTGTATAGATGTCACGCGTCCCCGCGACCCGTGACCCGCGCACGCCCACAGATAACTCCTCGATGACTATATTTTATGTTTTATTGATGTATTTGTAGAACAAATGGTGTTCAACCTCACTAATAAGGCCTTGGCCAGTATGGTGGAGTGTGTCGATAACCTTTGGATTTTTAGAGAATAATCTGGTGACAAGAAGGAAGAAAATGGGGGAAATCTTTGCCCAGGAGTGGGACAGTATAGGTTAAAAAAAACTGTTGACGGGAAAAATAATAGATTAATACCTAATTAGACAGTAAGTAAAAATATCTAAAAATTTATGATACGTATTTTTTTGGTCAAATAATCGATAATTATTTTTTGCAAAAAATAGCCTGACCGACTTCAGCAGTATACAATTTAGCTCGGCTCGTTACAGGTTGCTTTAAGGGACTAAATGTTCATGAATGCTAGTTTAATTGACAATATAAAACACGTGTCCAATACAACTACCTACCTAAATCAGGGAGCCGCTATTATCATTCTGCTAGATATAAAGATAAACCGTTTAGCGCCTGTTGTTCAAACAATCTGATAAAGAGTCGGAAGAATTTACTTAAAATAAAACCGGACAAGTGCAAGTCAGGCTCGCACACCGAGGGTTCCGTACAAATCCAGAAAATTTCACAAAATTGGGAAGTACGTTGTTTAAATCTCTATAGTCATCATCATCATTGACAAAAGTTTTTTTTTTATACTTTTCTCGTCATTCATCGAAAATTAAAAACCTGTTTTAGCATGTGCTAATGAAGCTCTTTTATATGATACCTTACATGATACGATTTACGCACTTTGAATTTTAAACCCATATTTTGTGAATTTCGAAGCCCTATTTTTTTGTGATGTAAATAAAAATGTTCAATTTTCAGACTTATTCCTATATGTGTACTCTAAGACAATGCTTTTCGCCAAATTTCATAGTTCTATGTCAACGGGAAGTACCCTGTAGGTTTTGATTTTTGTGAGTGTCAAAATATGCGGTTTTTTACGATATACCTAAACTTCTTTATATGATAACTGAGAAGTTTTTCCTTTACACAACTGTAAGAGATCATAGATATACGTATACAGTTTAAATTTCAACTCGATATCTATACGCGTTCCCGAGATAAAGAGTCTTGACATACACACAGACGGACAGACGGACAGATGGACAACAAAGTGATCCTATAAGGGTTCCGTTTTTCCTTTTGAGGTACGGAACCCTAATAATGTCAAATTTATGAGTTTACTTAGAAATCTGGAAATTTTCCAGTTGCTAAATCATAAAGGTTTTATAAGATTTTTAACTCCCCTCCCATAAACTGGGATCTTAGTTTAATAACTCAACTGGTAATATATGTTATCTTATCTGTTTCCTGTTTGTAGTAAGAAGAAAAGTAGAAAGAAATGGTGCTTGATTTTTTTTTAGCTAAAAATGTAAAATAATAAATATTTACACAAAGACTCACTCCGGCGAAAATCGTTTGTTTTACATAATTTAAATGCATCGGCAAAATATCTGCCCGCCCAAGAGTTAAATTCTCTAGGTTTAATACAATAACAATCCTTATGTGTTGGTCACTGCATTCAAGTCACAGAAAATTGAGGGGTACTTATCAGTTTCAAGCGTTATTAAAATAATAATAGGTGTGAGTTGCCGTCTCTGTGTCCGAGTGATCTGTTTGGTCTCATAAAACATAGCTCAGACACTGAATTGACATTCCTTCTATCCTAGACCTTCCCACTGATCCCACGCCAAACATCCCATTACCTGAGTTCTCATCCTTGCTTTTTTGAGGGTACTGGATCGACAGCAAATAATTTATCTTCTCTTGTCTTTAATTCCTATTATTTCTGTTGCAGAGTTTCGACTGGTCGCACAGCACGCAGTCTGTCATCTTATCATCATTCTTCTGGGGCTACGTGATCCTGCAGATCCCGGCTGGGGAACTGGCGAGGCTACTCGGAGGGAAGCCTCTTATCCTGACCTCCATAGCCGTCAACTCGATCGTCTCGCTGTCTATTCCTTTCGCTGCACCTTTGGTAAGCTGTTTCATTGTTTTAAGGTAGGCGCAGACGGGCCACCGACCACAGCCTCCGTTGGCCAGCTACAAGTAGTTCACACGACTTTTCCATACATTTTCTTAAAAAGCGGCGCACTCGGTAGCCGATGACGGCCACTCGCTAAAGTAATGTCTGCGATACATACAGAGACCGGCAGCTGTGGACAGTGGCCCGTCAGCGCGGGCCTTACGATTGAGTGACAAGTTACGAACTTGACAAATCTCCAATGTTATTTCTTCCACAAATGTATATTATACAATTTCCTTCATAAAGATTTTTATCACACAAAAGCCAGCAAACAAGTTCCAAATACGTCCCTTCTTCTTCTTTGTCGTTTTAAATTATTTTTTCCCAGAGCTTAGCTAAGTTCTTTCCTCGGGGGGTAGTCTTGTAAAGGTCTTACGTTCCTTGTTGGAACGGATTTCATAGTTTTGTAACCTATAAATTCTTTGGAAAGACTTTTCCGACATTAGCAATACGGCACGTCGTTTGACGCCGTCTTTTCAACCATACAACATTCACTGCTGTAAACAGACTTTGATCTTGCTTCCTTTATGTCGTTTGTCTACCTTATGGATGCGTTTATCCTAAGCTGGAAGTTTTACACTGTGCGCTTTCCAGTATTATGGCAGATAATAACTTCTGTATTAATAATTATTTTGTTCTGCCAGGGCGGGTGGATGCTAGTATGCGCGTGCCGCGTGCTACAAGGGCTCACACAAGCCTTCATCTACCCATGCATGCATCACCTCGTGAGCCAGTGGATCCCGCTCGAGGAGAAAGGACTGCTCACCACCATTGTATATGCTGGTAAGTTTTATCACCATCATCACATACGCAGTAGTTATTTTTTTGCAAAAAGTAACCGACTTCAACCGTGTACAGAATTCGAATAGTTCGCACGGATTGATGTAATAATTTTCATATTATTGTAGATTTATCAAAAATGGCTCAGCCCAAAAATTTAGAAGACCACCTTTGAGGTATCTTTTACTAAAAATGGAATTTGGACTACTCTGTAAAATTTATGTGAGGTCAAAAATACAAAAAAAAATACGCCTGGACTTGAGAACCTCTACCGTTTCATCGGTTAAAAATTATATTCGCAAATTACAAAAAACTTTCATAACAGTGGATGTTGCCCGAAATAGATGATGTAATAGAACTTTATACTATTTGTAGGCTCATAGCGTAGTTTGACTAGGTGTTTGTTAGCGATCATTGAAGTTGAGCGACGTTCAGCACGATCTGTCTTCAGATGGGTGACCGCGGATTGCATGTACAACTGAGTGCTACTGTGGCTCGGATGACACATAAATTGAAGGTCCCAGCTGCTTTTACCGTTTAATCATGTCAGAGGCCTTCAGACGGCTTAAAAACTCTGATACCAGGGCTAGCCACCCGGCTTATATATTCAAGATTCCAGATCTTTTATTACGAACTTACTTAATCTATACATTTAGGCTATCGGGATCTTGTACAGTAATCTGAGCTTTTACGAGTAAGTCCTCTAAAACATACCAAAAGGTGTCGCGGACAAATTCCTTGACAAAGTAACCATACTATACGTAGAGCAGTCAGCATATTAATATTTAATTATCTTTTGCATTTTCATCCACAAAGATAACTTGTCTGGTAAGTAATATGTCATTTTTCTAAATACTAGAAATATATTAATAGTAGATTGTATCATAAGGGAGCAAAATAATATTTTTACGGCGAGGGCGCTTTTTTGAATCCAGAGTGAAGTGAGGGATTCTAGAGTAGAATCCCGAGCGTAGCTAGAGCTTTAGTATAATCCTGAACGTAGCGAGGGATTCAAAGTACGTCGCCCGAGCCAATAATATATTTTGCGCCCGAGTGGTGCACTCTACTTTTCATCACCTCTATGAGAAATAAAAATAGAATAAAAGGCGCCTCATATTTATTATTATTTAATAAAATGTAGAGTAACAACTAAATCGAAATTAAATGGTATCTAATAATAAAACAAATAAAAACTTAAGTAGGTATATTTACATTCATTTTCTTGGCGCTGAACACTAACATTACAAATACTTCCAAATTCAAAGATCATTCCGTTGCACTTATTTGTTCCAAATTGAAAAAGTGCGCGGCAAAGAACATTCCGTTGCACTTATTTGTTCCAAATTCAAAAAAATGCGCGGGAAAGTGAATTCGAGCGCACTTATAAAGTTCCTTATAGAAAACACCACCTTTGGGCGCACTTAAATGCGAACCAAGTAGTCCTTTTCGAATCGATGTGATGAAAAAAAAGTTGTATCATCTACTGCAATAAATTATCATTCTTAGTTATCAATGTCAGAATTAACGTAATCAACATCATCGTCTTGCGAATCATTTTCTACGTCGAGAGCAGTTGTATGTATGTACTTATTAGTTTGTGGTTTTGTCATCTTGGATTTATAGAGTTCGTATGATGTTTTTATCTTAATATTTAATTTTGTCATGAAAACATCAGACCAAACACATGTTACACGCGATAAATCGTCATTAAACCAATAGCATCAAGAATTTGACTAGTGAAATCGTCTATTTCACAAATGTAGGGAAAGAGAAACTACGTCCATCTATCTCCAATTGTCCACAGATGGTTTCCTTGGTCGACATTCTAGTTTATAATGCTGATCAAAGTTCAACAAATAGAATTTATCAAAACATTCCAAAGAGTAAACAGAAAGTGTAATGCAGAGTTACATCACACCACCAGATACACTATCGCGTTTAGGTGTCAATTTCCTTAAAAACATTAAATAAAAATGACGTATGTATTTCCTTATCACATCCTATCATAGAGATTTACTCATAGATATCTCTCATCATTGGTGGTTATTGACACGATAAGAACAAAATCTCTTGTCACGATAACAGTGATATGTCCTTGATCTCATGCCTCTTAACTAAATGCAAGTACATATATATGCACGTATATGTTATGATTGAACTGTAGTATACAATATAGTTATCTATTCCATCAGATTATGATTCGCAAGTGACGATGTTAAATCACATTGAGCTACAAGACTGCTGTATTATTAAAAACAATAAACTTCAATGAAATGTGTAAACCAGCTATTTTCCAATGATTTCAGAGTTACAATCTCAGTAAAAGTGTTTCATAATTATAATTACATTAACCTATTTAAGTACAGTAGGTTCTCAGTAGGAGGCAAACTTAACAAATTATTTTATTAGTGATTCTCTAGATATGAAACTTTGCAATATAAGCATTATCAGAAAAACACATAGGCTATAATTTATAAAGATATTGCGTGAAACGAAGTTCGCCGGGTCAGCTAGTAAATAATAAATGTCAAGTTACTGTGTAGCCGTGTTGTTAACCGTGATGGTCTAGTGGTTACACACACTTTACAATCCTGGGGTCGTGGGTTCATATCCCAATCTTGTACCAATGAATTCCTTGGAATTTATGTACGAAATTTAACACCACTGGCTTTTCGGTGAAGGAAAACATCGTGAGGCAATCTGCATACGTTTGTAGAAGAAATTCGATGGCGTATGAATCCACCAGCTGAAGCATGGCAGCATGGTATGTAATACCATCGTGGTGGATATGGCACAATCACCCTTTGTAGATAGGCCTATGTCCTGCAGTGGACTATTAGAAAGGCTGGTACAGTATAGTACAGTACTTTGTAGCAGTTTTGTCTTCTACAAGAAATCAAAAGTGCCAAAGAAAGAAAAAGACCTTTGTCTTTTTCTTTCTAAAGTATGAATTTATTAATGAGGCGCGTCGGTTTAGCCTGTTGGCAAAAACTCACCATATTGTTATCTCTTCCAGGTGGACAGCTAGGAATAGCCCTTCAAATGTTATCGTCCGGCTTTCTGGCCACTGCCTGGGGTTGGGAAGCCATATTCTACACCAACGGCGCTCTAGGCCTGCTGTGGTCCGTAGCCTACTTGATATACGGCTCAGATTCCCCTGAACAGTCCAAGTCAATATCTCCGGTAGAGATGCAATATATTCAGACTTCGTTGGGCCGAGTCGGGGAACAAAAGGTGGGTAGATAGGTTTTGATACTTGTGATTATGATTTTTTCATAAAAATGTAACAATCAACTTTACAATATCTGGGTATCCTAGAACTCCTTAGAATGGAAGTTTCAAATTTAACTGATCTTTAGCATGATTTCTGTTGTTAAAATTTTGACAGCACTAACTGACAGCTTGTAACTAATTTTATGGGACGTTAAGTAAGTAAATAGTTTTATGGGATGAATTCATTCAGGATCTTGTCGGTGGAGCAAATTTCATGTCTCGCGGTCTTCCGCCAGTGTCTTTACCTCCTTGTACGACATGACATGAATATACCTGAACAATGCGGGTCGAATAGGAAACTTCAAAAAGAGTCTTGGGCGATTCGCCCCGCGGTGCAAACCGATTGCGGGGCGAAACGCCGCCCGCAATACCCGATTTAATAAAATAAGTCTTTTATTATTTTGGTCCACAAATAGAGGAATCGCGTAATACAATAATTTCCTTTTTAGAAAACCATCAAAAAATTTGGTTTCCAAGATCAAGAACGCAATTAAGTAGGCAATAATTAAGGTGGCTTATAATCTGAATATGGGTCGAAGATGGTAAAAATCAAGGTCACTATTGCTATGTCACTGTCCCTTAACCGTATTTATGACTTCAGACTGACCATCTATAATTTTCATAATATTTTGTGGGTTTCAGAGGTACCCGACGCCTTGGTTGAAGATAATGACGTCACTGCCGTTCTGGGCGGTGATAGTGGCCCACTGTGGCCAGAACTGGGGCTTCTTCACACTCATGACCGAGATGCCCACCTACATGGCTAAAGTACTCAAGGTTGACCTGAAAAGTGTAAGTATTTTGAATTCTATATGCCTCTGAGTGCGTGCGTGTTAGAGCGAGTGTGTTTGAAGGTGGGTGTGTATGCACTCTTATTAAGTTTGTAAAAACAATGAATTTAGTGTCTCACTGCGATTAATATTAGATATTCAACACATTAAGATCCAAAACTTCAGCAATATAAGAAGCCGTCCTCTTACATTGCTGAAGTTCTCAAGGTTAAACAATAAAAGACACGTGCACTGAAACAACGATAATAATGTAGGTATCTGATAGAATTATGAGTGACTTTATCGCATAGATGCACGGAGAGTATGACTTATCTAATTTCTCTGTTACATCTCTGTTTGTATTCTATTATTATCATACACAGCCTTCCTTATCCCACTGTTGGGTATGGCTTATCTCTTACTGTGCTATCTGCCTTGGTCCTATGCCAATCGTGTCCAGGTTTCGACACGAAATTTTGACTATATCGTTTATCTGCCCATCTTGTAGCCAGACGACCAACGCTCCGCTTACCTTGCCTCAACCACCATTCTGTGACAGCTTTACTCCACCTGTCATCACTTCGCCTCGCTTCCTGCCCAACTTCACTTCAGTTTCATGACGACCCAACGTCCCGAACCCGTTCCCGTTCTTCGTCGGATTTCTATATTGAAACTCGATCGAACTCGATTTAAGCAATTGTATTTTTTACTAAGTGTATATTTTGTTAGTACTAAACGTATTATACCTTGTAAAATATAGCTTAATACGCGAGACATTGACATTGACATACGTGTAATGACTTACGCACATGAAGTTCTTTATTTTCTATAGTCAAAATGTTCGGTTCATAATGTTGTACTTCATGCTCGTGCATCTCGTCCATGAAGTACAGCGTTGTGTACCGAAATAGTAGCTTTAAGTACAATATACTTAGCCTGAAATTATTATACATACTCGTAGGCATTTAGATTGGTTAAACCTTAAGTGGTCTATCATACTGATAACTGACCCAGTTACTTTTTATGTAGGGAAATATAGTCAATTTACAATTATTTTACCTCTGAAATTGGTCGTCGTGTCTCTGTCTAGTCGTTACCACCACCACAGGTAAAACAGAGACAGCGACAAATGTCAGATTTAAAATAACTATTAACGAACTCTAGTTTGATAAGTTGTTTTGTAATGCGTGTATAACGATGGCGTCTGCCTGTTTTAAAAAAGCACAATTATAATAACTTAGCTAATGTATACAATACAATAAAATCAGTCGCCCAGAACATAGCAACCTATTATTAAAAAAGTGTTTGTTCCCCAGAATGGAATGTTGTCATCGCTCCCGTACCTGTCGATGTACATCCTGAGTTTCCCGATGGGCGCCATGACAGACATTATCATAAGGAAGAAGTGGCTCTCGGTCACTAACACGAGGAAACTCTTCAATTCTATAGGTTTGTTACCCAAAGTACTTTTAGAGTTTGTCAAGGTTTGTGTAGGTTGCGATAAGCTCTCCTAGAAAGATAAGACACATTTCATTTGATGGTAGGTTCCTTTGATTAGGTATGTATCTGCCTAAATACCAAATTGACTAAGCTAAACTAGCTAAGTTTGTGCATTTAGACAGATTAAATACAATATGTACGCGCACAATTAGGCGCAATTTTAAGGGCTTTGTGATAGCTTTAAATATTATTTTAAAGTGTTGCTCTCCTTGTTTAATGGACCGCAATCCAAAAGATAGCTATATTTTAGTTTAAATCTGTCAAGTTAAGCAATTCAAGTTCATTGTATAAATGTCAAAATTAGAAGGTAAACGTTAATTCACTTATATCACTTCAAATCAGCAAGTTAAATAGATTGTAAAATCTATAAATAGCTAGACGTAAATGGATTGTCGGCGTTAGATCGTTATTCAAGTAAAAATCCTTTATTATAACTAGGTACATTTTGTGATTAGAATTTTCAAAATAGTATATTGAAAATATATTAACATTTATTAATCATTAGTTTTATGCTTCAGGTCAAGTTCGTATTCACGAGTATTTTCTTTATTCATTCTCATTTCAGTTTTCTTTTTTCATTCTTTGTCTGTAAATTTATGTGTGTCAGCTTTAGCTGTTCTGTGATACATTTTCGTCAATTTAGTTTTCGTCTTTTTAGCATTGGTTTTCCCCAGTTGTCTCTATATCTTCCAGTCTCTTGCTATTTTTATTCACTGTACTCCGTTTTTTGGATAAAAATGTCTTTCCAGCGTTTGTTTGGGCTACTTCTATTTCTTATTTCGGAACTTATTATATATGATTTTTAGTCTATCTGTTGCTAGTCAAAGTAATAAAATAAAAAGCCAATATAAAAGAAATTTAATAGATTATAAGAATTTGGAAATGGAATTGAGCGGATCACTTATATACAGGATATATGATCTGCTCAATTCCATTTCAAAATTCTGATAGTTTGTTGAATTTCTCTTAAATTGGCCTTTTATCTTATTACATTGCTGTTTATTTGCTTTGATAGTCTTTATTCTCGCAGTCTTATTTTCATTGTTTTCTGGCATACCTGTTCTTATAAGGGACGGTAGGATAGCAACATTGTAGGCTTTTTTTCTTAATAGCTATGTCAATAGCTTTCTTCGTTATTATTTTCTTCTTCTTCATTCCATTGTATTTTTTCCATACTGTTGGTTTCCTACGCGGCCGAAGCCTATTCTTTTGGTGTCTAAAGTTTTGCGTTGGCAAATAACCGAATTTCGTACAGGCCTCTGGGGACCAGCGATTACTCTGATCGGGCTATCATATGCACCGGCCGAGGATATGGTGTTTGCCGTAGTGATGCTCACTATCAGCGTTGGGATCAATGCCGGCCAGTACTTGGGCTACTTGGTGAGGATTTTGTAGTTCTGTGGCGTGTCTTAATCTACAGGGACCAGCAATCTCTCTGATCGGCACCTGGTGTGAACAGTCATCACAGATATCTGCCGTATCTGCAGTAGTTATGGTTAGGTGAGCTAAGTGTAACTCTGTGGTGTTCATCTAGGTTTTCGGAGCTCGAAAAATGCTCTGATTAGCATCGGCTGAGAATGTTCTGCCTGCCGTTGTTGTTCTACTTTAGAAAATTTGGTGGCCATTGCCTGAATGTCGCCATATTTGGTGAGTTTTCTGTAATCTTGTGGCGTATGTTTAGGTTTAAAGGGAGCAGCTTCAGGTTTCAGCGTTTGGATCAAAGCCTGCCTGAGACACTTGGTGAAAGATTTGTCTAACCTTGTAGCGTGTGTTAAATAGGTCTACGAGATCCAGCAATTGCTGTAATTGATAAGAATATGGTGTCTGCAGAAGTGACGGCTAGGTGAGCTGTGTGTAATTTTGTGGCGTGTGTTCAGGTCTTTGGGGTCCAGCAGTCGCGCTGATTGGGCTGTCATATGCACCTGCGGGCAACATGGTGTATGCTGTGGTAATGCTAACTATCAGCGTCGGCATCAACGCGGGCCAGTACCTGGGATATATGGTGAGCTATGTGTAACGTGTGGCATCTGTCCAGATCTGTGGGGTGGAGCGGTTGCCCTGATCGTGCTTTCATATGCACCGGTTGGAGACATGGTGTATGCCGTCGGAATGCTTACCGTCAGCCTCGGCCTTAACGCGGGCATGTACCTGGGATTCCTAGTAAGTAAACTTTATTTATGAGTCGTAGTCAAGTGAGCGGGAACGTTACTTCATGTCTTTTTGCTGTTGATGCAGGGAAATTAGAAAAGCGTTTTAAGAAGCCTCTCCTCATCCGGCTGTTGGCTTCAGGACTCTGTATCACTAGGACACCAGGTGAGATACACTTCATACAGTTGTCTGCATTTGGTTGATAGTGCAATCAGAGTGGCACTACTATAGTGGCCTAGTGGAATGGAGCCCTTGGGGGCTACTTTAGGTACTCGTATCACTAGGACACCAGGTGAGATACACTTCATACAGTTGTCTGCATTTGGTTGGTAGTGCAATACTATAGTGTCTAGTGAAATGGAGCCCTAAGGGGCAGTTTAGCTATCATTAGAACACCAGGTGAGATATACTTCATACAGTTGTCTGCATTTGGTTGGGGATGTGCAATCAGGGTGGCGTTACTATAGTGGTCTGGTGAAATGGAGCCCTAAGGAGATATTTTAGGTGCTACTAATACTGATATCGACAGTGAATTCTAGAAGTAGATTTATAAGAGTTTTAATCTATATTTCGTGTGTTGGTATATATCATCAATTCTATCTTTAAGTATATTAAACACTTTTTCTTAAATTTATTGATAAATATCCTGATATTTTTTTTAACTGTTTGTTGTGAATTCGTGTTAGCTGATACGACTCGGTACTTCGTGACTTAAACCATTCCTTTTTTTGCTCAGCTGGTACATATTGACCTGGCGCCCAACTTCAGTGCATCCCTGATGGGCATCACGAACTTCATGGCTAACATTATCTCCATCATCGCTCCCCTGGTCTGCGGCTTCATCATCCAGGATGAGGTGAGGTGTCTACTTCTAACGATACAAGAGCCAGCAAATACTTTTAATAATATGAATATACTGTACCAGCCTTCAGTCCACTACAGGACGTAGGTCTACCCACAAAAGGTGATTGGGCCATGTCCACCACGCTGGCCCAATGCGGGTTGGTGGATTCACATACACAACGTCAAATTTCTTCAGTTAAGTTGTCTCATGATGCTTAACTTAAACGAAAAGCCATTGGTGTAAAATAAATTCCAAAGAACTTATTGATACGAGTCCGGGATTTGAAACCAACCTCACGATTGTAAGATTGTAGAAAATAGTTTCTTCTTTTTCATTGGTAATGAAAACAAAAAAGTTATGTGGCTCGATTTTTTGGCGGTTACCTAGCGACTGTCTGCAGCATAGAACTTTAATTCTTATTCTATGGCCTGCAGTGTGTTTATGCACCTGCACCTGTATGCACCTGTGTTTGCAAATATTTTTCAACTGTTTCTCAAATTTTCAAGAAAATATTATCATGTCACAAAAAGAGATTGTCTTTCTACCAATTTATCCCCACAGAAAAGGAAACAAAGTATGGATCAAAAGTGTATGAAATAGTTTAATCCCTTCGCCATGCTAGGGATGCTTTAATCTTTAATCTCTACTTTTTCAACTTTACGCAACAAGAAGTCACTATAAAACTGTAGACATAAAAAGCCATGCAACATGATTGAAAATATGATCTAACCCAAACCTATTTTTAGCCAATTTCATCATAAAAACTTTCATAAACTCCCGAGATTAAGTTCTTGACTAACCGCAAAAGAGCTAAAATGAGAAGACCACAAGTAAACCTTTCCAGGGCCAAATTAAAATTTTACTTAAACCAGTTTCCTCGAAAATTCTTCAAAAAATCCACGCAGGCCTTTCATGCGGCCGCAAGTTTTAAATTGCTCTTTTTGATACGTCAAAATATTAAAAGGGAAATTCGGAAGAAGTTTCATCTGGCCGGTTCTATCTAAAACTTGGACGAATTTACTGAGGGACATGATGTGGTCGTAACGAAGTGACCTACATAGCCTTAGCTTTTTCAAGTCTATGACATGACATCATATTATTATGATCATAATTATCATCTCAGTCGGAATCAAGATTTATAAGGATGGATTTGTTTATAGACCAATTTCCTAGCGTAATAATTAGTTTAGTAAAATAAATAATTATAAAAATATAACTTATTAATTACAAGCTTTTGAGATCCTGGATATCATATGGCAGCAGAGTGCCAGCCAAGACAAGTAAAACGAGCCCAAACACGATGGGTCTATCTTGTCTAGGAGTTCCTATGGCCACCTTCCGACTCTATCATCAGATCAACTCCAGGGTACCATAATATTCCATTGTCACGCAATATACATAATATGCGTGCAAAATTTCAGCTTAATCGAAAACCGGGAAGTTGGTTAAGTTTATGTAACTTGCAAGATTCTACCCGAACTTACATACTTACATACATACATTGCAAGTTAAATAAAAGTTTGTAAAAAAGGAAACACATTTCAGCGATTTAGTTCTCTATCAATCTGTTCTCCAAAGCTCAGTACAATATACCTACAATAAATTTTGTCTAGGAATCTCACAGATTTCATAGATGTGACTCATACGTGTTTTAGTTAACCGACGAAACGGAGGAGGTTATCAAGTCGCGATGACTTGATAACCTCCTCTATATTATTATATATTATGGTATTTTTTGTGTGTAAATACGCATAACTTTTTACGTATCAATCATTTTTTCATAATTCATAATTATTTTATTAGAAAGGGACCCGAAATTGGCACCACATATTTTTTTAATTTTATTTATATTTTAATCCATTTATTTCAGTCATAACAACCATAGGAAATATCATAAAATTACAAATATAGGATTCAGAATGTCATCAATCAATAAAAATTATAGTTAAAATTAAATACTTAAAGACAACCTTATTTTTTTGCAATTTTAATACCTGAGGCATTATTTTTAAACTTCGTACGGCTAGGAACGTATACGGAAACTTTACCTTAACTTTTTTTTAAAATAATGTTCTTTTTCACGATTTTCGCTTACTTAGTCTATGGTTTCTTTTGAAATTGCCATGTCCAGTACTAAAGTTGTGCGTAAAATAATAATTTTAAGATAGTTGATTGAATCAGGCGTTACTTTGCGGAAATTCATCTTCAAATCTATGTTTTGAATTAATATTTAGTGTATTTCCACTATCTTGTTGTAGGCAAATAAGTTTAAGGGAATTATGGACATTTATGAAAAAAAAAAAAAAAAAATTACAAACAATTACTAATATGCGATGCTTCATGGGTGAGTCAAGTATGACGCAATCACGTGATGACGCACCGTACACAGGCAGCGGGCGGTAGTATATAAGGGGTGACGGCGCGGCGCGGAGCCATTCTTGCGAGCGACCTCGAAGAGTCAACACGTCCTGAAGATGCCTCGTTGAGAGGCGAAACACGTGTCGAACAGAGTGTAGTGCAGTGAGAATAAGGGTGTTATTTATTAGTGAAGTGTTCTCAATATTTTGTCATATTATTTTTAAAAGATTTTTATAATATTTATTTGTTGTTAAAGGATTATTATCGCACTATTTTTAAAAATTGTAAAATTAAGTTTTTAAATGTATAATTATTGTAATATTAGTATTTTTTTTTTTTTTTTTCATAAATGTCCTTAATGCCCTTAAACTTATTTGCCTACAACAAGATAGCGGAAATACACTAAATATTAATTCAAAACATAGATTTAATAATTTTAAATAAATTTAGAGAAAAACAAAACTTTGTCCGTAGAGTTAGGTATACGTTCCTAGTCTGATCTGAAAATGGCATACAACAATTGTAGTAAACCATTCGATTGTACATTGATTGCAATGCTTGGGTCAAGTGTTGCTATTTTTGGCGAAATATTAATTTTGATATTGATATAGCCACTTCCGCCGTGGTGGTCTAGCGGTAATGACACCGGCCTTACAATCGTGAGGTCGTGGGTTCAAATCCCGCTCCCGCATAAATGAATTCTTCGGAACTTATGTTCGGAATTTCACACCACTGGCTTTTCGGTGAAGGAAAACATCGTGAGGCAACCTGCATACGTCCGTAGAAGAAATTCAATGGCGTATGTGAATCCACCAACCCGCAATAGGCCAGCGTAGTGAATATGGCCCAATCACCCTTCGTGGACTATTAAAAAGGCCTACGTCCTGCAGTGGACTATTAAAAAGGCTGGTACAGTACAGTATAGCCATTTCATATCCCATGTTTTTTCATCCAGTGCGCGCTGACTTTATCTCTTTTTTCCCAGACCGAGCCTTCGGAGTGGCGGAAAGTATTTTTCGTGGCGTCAGGAGTCTACTTCTTCACCAACTTGTTCTTTGTACTGTTCGTGACGTCAGAGATGCAGCCGTGGAACGAACCTAAAGCAGATTCCAATGCGACGCTTGAAGCTAACGACGGTAAGGGAGTAAATAGACTAAGTTTTCTAAAAAGATTCTCTTGAAATACGTGATTACGTATTTCAAGAGTTATCGCACCATATAACTCTTGAAATATTAGATTAATCAATAAAACGCACGAATCCATTTTTGACCGGAGGAGATATACAATTCGACGCGTATATATTTTTTTTATGTATAACACCGCATAACTTTTTTCATAGTGATCCGATTTCAATAACTTTTTTTTTTATTTGAGAGAGTATACTTTGAAATTAGTCCCATTTAAATTTTATCGAAATCGGCTGAGCCATTTTTGATAAATCAACAATAATGTGAAAAATGCTACATTGATCCATGCGAAATATTTGCGAATTCTGTACTCGGGTGAAGTCGGTTTTGCTAATTTTTGAAAAAAATTATCTTGTTAATGTAGTATACCTCTTTTCGAACCTTAAATTGTAACAAAATTTTATGTTTTTGATGTCAATCGCTTAATTAAGAAATACTGCACGTTTGCACGTTATATTTTTTTTTTTAGATATGTTTTTAGTTTATGTATCTATACTTTTCAGCCACAGTTTTGCGTAAAAATATTCACATTTTAGATGCTTATAACTTTAATATCATTCAAATAACTTTAAAACTAAGACGTTTAGCCAATCGATTGAAGTCGCTATCAAGTGTTGATTACATGAAAAAGTTCACTTCAATTAGATAATATTACGACATAGATAAAACAGCTTATTGTTTTTGTTAAGACAAATTGGCACCTCACAATCGTCTTAACATCGTAATTTTAGTTTGTTTGATAAAATTGTAAACTGTTCTGTAAATCTTTTTACATATTTTTCTGACGGAATAATAAAACTAATATGGCCGTTAAATCTCTCTGATAATGGCAAAACATCAAAGTAAATTAATTGTCCCTTGTACCTAATAAAATTGATTGCATACGTGAAATTGACATGGCCATAGGTACTTTCTATTTTCCATTTGATCAATTGCTTATTTGACTATGTATTACACTATATAAAACTATCATTTTATTTATTTTTCAGACAACAAACCTGCGAAACTTGAAACGCAGAAAACACAATAACGACTGAATTCGGTTATTATTTTTGTACCTGATACTAGACTTATTTTTTTTATTAAAATAAATATTTAAAAACTGGAATTTTATTTACTTTGTCATCTCAGTCAGTCCATCCAGTCTCTTATCCAGAAATCTTACATTCATTTATACAGCCTTTTTAACGATACCCCACATGAGGGGATGGGGTTGAAAAAAATTGACATTTTACATATCTCACTTTACATATCATTTACATGAGCTACCCCCAAAATACACAATTTTAATTTTAAGTATTTAATATCGAAATCCACACTAAAACTATTAAATTTAATGTAATTTGGTTAATGTAAAGATTTTATTATTTTTGTAATAATGTATTTTTATGTAATGTGCCACCGATTTTTAATTAGTTTATTGTAATATCATGGCTAATAATTCAATTCAATTGAGTACATAATTAATAATTGCTATTTTGACGATTAGTAGGGTGTTGCTCATCGTATATTTTTGTATTTTTTTTTTTTTTTTTGATTTCGAAAAGGTTTGCGTTTGACTACACACTGCCTGATGTTAAGCAATATATGTAATATATATTGTATACCAATGTATGTAATTATCCTTACTGAAAATAAATGATTATCTATTTATCTATATAATTTTTTGACAAACAGGTAAGCCTTAATTTATTCCACATTAATTTATTAATGTGGAATTTATAAGTCTTTGTAACATTAATACGGACGGACGGACGAACAGAAGGGCAGACGGATGGACGGACACAACGAAGTTAGGGTTCCTCGTTATACTACGAAACCCTAAAAAACAAACAAAGTCGACGTCAAAATCTTTTTTTAACAAAGACAAAAGTATGCTGTGTTGAACATGATGACTGTATTACATTGTGTCTCTATCACCGTACAGACTTTAGGTTTTTGGGACACAGAGGACAAAACTGAATCTTGAAATTGGGCAACAGATAAGGAAAAGAAGTGGTGACCCCCGCTCCGGCTGTTTCCTGGTGAGGCCATTGTAATGGGACCTTTGCACCGGCGAAAATCAGGGGCCAGCTATTCTGGTAATTTATCTGCTAGTTTCAAGTTGATGTAATTATATTATTTTTTAATTTATCTTTTTAAATACAAGCTTTTGAGATTTTGGATTAGTGTAGCAGCAGAGTGCTAGCCAAGACAAGTGAAACGAGCCCTAACACAACGGGTCTACTTTGATTAGGTCGCCATAGGAGTTCCTTTGGCCATCTACATCATCAGAGCAGCTCCATGGCCATGGTACCATATTATTGCATTGTCACGCGATATACATATGCGTGAAAAATTTCAGCTCAACCGAAAACCGGGAAGTTGCACAAATTTAACTTGCAAGATTACATAGGTACACCCGAACCTACATAGGTAAATCCATTGCAAGTTAAATATAAGGTTGTAAAAAAGGTAGTAATTAGGAATATGTGCCGTGAATTAAGATATTCCTTTTTATTATTTCATAGAAACACACAATAGTGATAATGATTAAATTCTCAAAATCATGGATATTGGAAGAAGTAAAACGACAGATATCCATTAATAATTATTTATTAGTGCAATTGTTACAGGAACTTAATATTACTGTAGGGAAAAACATTACTCTGCACTTCCCTAGAAGAGGTTGATTGTTTTTATAATGGCAGTGGGTCTCTGCGTAAGTAGATATCCGTATATTTTGCAGTCTCTTTTTCGGGAAGTTCAGATATAATTATATTATCATAATAATATTTCTATTACAGTATTTCTGACATTTTAATTTTTTTGTAATATTGTATTTTTATGTAATGTACCAAATTTTAATTAATTTATTGTAATCTAATGGCTAATAATTCAATTCAATTAAGTACATAATTAAAAATTGTTATTTTGACGATTCGTAGGGTGTTGCTCATTGTATACATATTTTTGTATATGTATGTATCATCGTATATTTTTTTGACAAACAAGTAAGCCTTAATTGATTTTAATTATATTATCACTTAGTGACTAGGTGAATAAATCGTCCATCATTGGGCAAAATTTATGTAATAGCACTCATCTGCACTGAAATCAGCGACACAAAGAAGAAATAGCTAATTAATGTCCTATGTATACCTACATATCAAACAAACCCTTTCACTACAAACCACTACAACACTACAAACCACACACAATACATTTGTATCCAATAATGTTGCATTATTTCATATGAATCAAAATAACTAAATATGTTATAGCATTGCTGAGAATCTGAAACAAAAAAAGTTGTCAAGTGCGTGTCGAGACACGCGTACGGTAGGCTTCCGTAGATGGTGACGATGATTTAGTCTAATATAAACTAATATAATGTAAAATTTCATGCAATTTGTTTGATTAATGTGGAAGTTATAAGGCTTTGCAACATGAGGACGGATGGACGGTCACAACGAAGTTATAAGGGTTCCTCGTTTTACTAAGGAACCCTAAAAAGCATTAATATGTATATTTTTAATTGTTTGGAATAATTATTCCATTTACTAAATAAACTACATAATTACTTCAAAATACCGTACCAAGTCACTAAGTGACAGAACTCTGAGGAAAGATTATTTTTTGCAAAAATTAGCATGACCGACTTCACCCGTGTACAGAAATCGCGAATATTTCGCACGGATCGATTTAACATTTTTCACATTATTGTTGATTTATCAAAAATGGCTCAGCCGATTTCGATAAAATTTAAATGGGACCAATTTCGAAGCATACTCTTTCCATTAAAAAAAGAATTATTGAAATCGGACTACTATAAAAAAAGTTATGCGTGGTTATACATAAAAAAAAATATACATATACGCGTCGAATTGTATACCTCCTCCGGTGGTTCGTCGGTCAAAAACACAAAGTTCCCGATAAGTAAGATTGATAATCCGTTTTTTTGCAAAATTCCTAGGTTTTTTGCAAAAACATGACATTGGCTATGATAGTTGTCTATTTTACTAATAAATTTATTTATTTGTTTATAGGCGAACAGTATAAACTGATGTGCCTATATCAAGCAGAGTCGAAAAAAATTTGTATTTATCTGTCAAGGAATTTTTTTCCTTCTTTATCCAAAGATTCAGTCTATTCTTAAATGTGTTAATAGTCCTTGCTGAGATTACATCCTCAGGCAACCTGTTCCAGTTGTGAACCACTCTGTTGCTGAGGATGTGGTGTACAGTGTTGTATAAAACTAGGATTTTTGGACAAATATTTTATGCTTTAGTAACATTTGATAAATTAATCTTAGGTCAACTCTTATTGGCCAGTAAACCTTAATCAAGCCAATCAGAGTAAAAGTTTGATATAATTATCAAATCTTACTAAAGCAACTCGTATTTATGCAAAAATCCTAACTTTTTTCAGTGAGATAGATAAACATCATATCTAATTATCCATGTTTTTGCAAAATGTCTAAGATTTTTGCAAAAAAAAACGGTTTATCAAATCTTACTATGACGTGTATAAACTCTGAAACTTTTCACTTACGTCGATCAATAGAGATCTTTTAATCGTGATGATGGCAAGTGGTCTATAAAAAGGTTTATGAAGGCTCAGCTGCGCACAGAACAGCTGCAACTCCTCAGCTGGCATGTTGGATACAGAGTGCGCTCGACGCATGAGGCAACCCACCAATACACGGGTGCACGTCATCTGTTAGAAACAACAATCAAAATATCGGTTTCAATATACTTTTAGAAATCTTCATGACTGTGCAGTGTTGTTTAAAACTGGCAAAGCCGAAAAACCGAAAGTAGAAAGGAGGTGATTAACTATTATGATTGGGTCAACTCGGAATTGGGAAAAAAAATATATTTGACGGTTTTTTTCTCGAAATTTGGATTGGTCCTATTGCATAAGTTTTTCATAATGATGGTCTTAATCGTCTCTTTTAAGTTTAGTACAAGGCAAGCAGATAAACCTGTATTTTTGCCGACAAAAGCCACGTATATTAACGAGGGTAAAGACTTGGTAAAGTTATGGTTGTAGAGATAGGGTTTCAAGTTAGGAGCATAACCAAACAGAAATTAGAGAACATAGATTTTTTGCCGGGATTATAATTGACTGAAAACTGAAAAGACTATTGCTTTCTTTGGCCTAACGATCAGAAAATTTAGTCAAACTGCTTCATACTTATTGCAAGAAAAATCAACACTACAAGTGTAGTAGGTAATACTGGTAGTGAGACGTTTTTTACTTATCCTGTAGTAATCAGTTGTCAAGTGCGTGTAGAGACACGCGTATGATAGGCTTCCATAGATGGTGATGATGATAAATATACATTTTTAGGATATCATTAGATGGTCGATTACTACAAAAACGTAAATGAGTACGAAATATGTTTGTGAGGTCAATGACGGCTGAGCTATGTGCATGTTTAAAAATTTCAATTTTCTTTTATAACTCAAAAAGTTATAGTCCCACAATGTTCAAAACAAATTTCAGGGATTTTTTTATGTTGTCTATAAACTCAGAAGGTTTCAACATTCTATTTTGCATACTTTAGAAATTAGGTGGGCGGGGGGGATAGTCTCCAATGGTACATTTACCATGTGCATGTACCAAATAAATCGTTTAGAAAACCTTACACTGATTTTAAAACCCTATTCATCTATACCCCACATGTATGGGAGCTACCCCATAAATTCACAGTTTAGATTTTTTTAGGAGTTTAAAATGGAAATCTATGCCTACACTATCATAATATAAAATTTCATGCAATTTGGTTGATCGAACGTGAAAGATACAAGATTTTGTATTAGTGGGACGGACGGACAGACACAACGAAGTAATAAGGGTTCCTCGTTTTACTACGGAACCCTAAATAGGGGATGTCAAAATAAAGTCATGTATGTACCTAGCTTTAATGAATATTCACGGTTATACCTCTTTGTAAGTCCAATGACAGGGTTCAATCATCATCATCAAGTTGATCAAGTGAAATGTGCACCAATACAGCTTGAATACTGTGACAATCAGCATAAGAAAATAGAAGTCTTCTATCTGACTTGCAGAATCTGTAACATAGATACACAGACTTGAAAATGTGTATAAATATCTTCTGAATCGCTCAATGTTTAAGCGTTTTCAATTGAAACATAATTTTCAGCACATTTTTGATAAAATTTACGTTCCTGGAGAACATTCTTTTCACTCCTAAAACTGTAACAAAATGTTATGTGTTTTTTTTCAGAATAGTTTACAGTTTACTTTTCAGCTAAGTTTTTGCGTATAAATATGACTTTATAGAGGCTTATAACATAAGGATCATTTAAAATAAAAACCGAACAAGTGCGAGTCAGGCTCGCACACCGAGGGTTTCGTACAAATCCAGAAAATTTCACAAAATTGGGAGGTAAGTTGTTAAAATCTCTATCGAAAATTACACATTGTCAAAATAATTTAAAAATTGTTTTAGCATGTGCTAATGAAGTTCTTTTATATGATACTTTACATGATACGATTTACTCACTTTGAATTTTGAACCCATATTTTGTGAATTTTGAGGCAGTACATGCATGAACATGAACATGTACAGTTTTCAGATTTATTCCTATATGTGTACTCTGAGTCAATAGTTTTCGCTAAATTTTATAGTTCTATGTCAACGAAAAATTCCCTGTAGGTTTTGATTTTTGGAAGTGTCGAAATATGCTGTTTTTTACGACATATACGGCTCTAACGTTTTATACGATAGCTGAGAAGTTTTTCTTTTACACATCTGCAAGAGACCATAGATATACGTATATGGTTTAAATTTCAACTCGATATCTTTACGCGTTCCTGAGATAAAGAGTCTTGACATACACATAGACGGACAACAAAGTGATCCTATAAGGTTTCCGTTTTTTCCATTTGAGGTACGGAACCTAAAAACAGTAAAAACTAAGACGTTTAATCCTAGCGATTGAATTACTGATTACATGAATAAAACACAAAGGGTTGCACTCCGGGAGTGCTAGCAGAAGTCAAAACTTGAACTTATAAAGTACTTTATTATTATATACTACGGGACTAATCGCGCACTAAAATTTAGAGATAAATACAGTACCGTCAGTCTACCCGTGACCACGGTCGATGCAACTCGGCCGAAACGTCGGGATGAGGAGGTATTTATTTATCTCGTAATTTTAGTGCGCGATTAGTCCCGTAGTATATAGTAATAATGTGTTCGAATCGCGAAAGTTTAAAAACAACATATAAAGTACTATCATCAACGCCACGCAGGCGGTGTACTCTTTCTGTCCCACGAATTCTCAATCAGCTTATGCGTCTGTCCTGACGCAAGTTTAACATTTTCTACCCATCCCAATCCATGGGGGGTGCTTTTTACATAGAGCTTACGTTAAGACTGGTCGAATTATTATTTTTTAATTATGTAAGAAAGAAAATAAGGAAGTCGTAGAACAAAAGAAATTTGTTTTAATGTACAGTTTTGAAGAGACTTGTCCATGTCCATACAACAACAATAAGCAGTTATCTACCTCAAAATACGAGTATTATCCGATTTGAGTGTTTTTTTTAATCAGCACTTCAATTTCTAGGCGTAATATACGTCTTAGTTACTATTGTATAAAGGGTTATTGGTAATAAATTAGCATCTTTTCAGGGGTTCATTCTTTTTATCAAAACTAACAACTTTATTTGTTCAACGACTTTTATCAAATCACAAAAAATGTTGTTCCGTAGAAAAATATCGTTCACCCTCGACAAATTGTAAGCAGCTGAGTTTTTTTTTGAGTTTTGACTAAAGTCGCAGAATAATAGTTATTAGTTATACGAGAGAACAAAGTTGCTTTTTGACCGCGTGCTCAATTTTGATGACCGAGCAAGCGAAGGATTCTAAAATTAGAATCCTCAGCATCAGCGAGGGAATCAACTGAGCACAAAGTGAAAATTCTTTGCACCCGAGTGCAACACGTAACTTTTCATCCCAACTCAGCGAGGAAATGACTAAATCGACTACATATCTACGTACTGTTTCAAATACTTTTTGCGTGATTATTAACGCGTTGGCATCAAACAAACTTCGTCGTCGCTAGAATCACTAATTTTAGGTTTTTCACTGGTTTTCGAGTTTCTTGTTTTTAACGTACGTTTTAAACCTCGAAACATACTATCTGACGCGGCTTACGGACGCGAATGACAGCCGCGACTTAGCAATGTGCACAGTTTTAAAACATCCGGTGTGCCAGATCGCTCTCGGATGTCCGAACGCTCAAGGTCGTCCGAAGGTGACGTCCGCGACTTATGTCCGATAGTGTGCTCGGCTCAGTGTACTTTTATAGTCTGGGTCGCGGCTGTCAGTCGCGTCCGTAAGCCGCGTCCGATAGTATGTTTTGAGGTTAACATTATGAGGGTAAAATAAAATAGCGCGCGCAAAGATAAAAAAAAAATCACCAAGAAAGATCAGAGTTTCAGTTTTTAACAGATTAAAAATGGTTATATGATAAATTCGTGCACCATAGAGGTAATAGGTTTAATTATGTTTTGAATTCACAAATTTACTGCACACGATGTTCTAAATTCAATTTTACTTTATCCTCTAGCGGATGAAAACGGGTTTTTGACTCAGATTTCGAAGAGCAAAAATACTCTTTCCGAGATGGGGGGATGAAAAAGTTAATAGTTTTGATGTACAGAATAAGCCCTTAAAAGAATGCTTATTGATTACCAATAAGCCTGTATAAATACGTAATTATTTTTTGTATTCTAAGTAATAGTTCATTTTATGGCGCTAAAGAGAAGGTAAAGAAATGGCTACTCACACTTGATTACGATGCTACTGAAACCCTGTTTACTGTTGAAACCCCTAAATAATTTCTATAATACCTACTGACTAGCTAAAATAAATGAATTAAAATTTAAATGTCACAGAAACATGAACTTCACAACAATCTCTGAAACTGCCCATACCACACACACACACACATACACAAATCTTTTGCTGTATTTCTTTTTAATGTTTATGAAATTTGTAATCACGTAGTCCAAATTAATAGTAAAAGTTCTTTACCATATTTTAATAATCGGCCTCATTTTCCTGCGATACAGGCTAGACTATTATCAATCTGGTAAGTATATGAAGTTTTTTACAGTTTTTTAAATGACCTTAAAGTTTTAAGCTTTTAAAAAGTTATATTTTACACAAAAAATTGGCTAAAAGTTCATATAAACTAAAAACTTATCTGAAAAATACATAAGCGATTGACACCAAAAACACATTTTGTTACAATTTAAGGGGTGAAAAGAGTTTTCACCCGAAACGCAAATTTTATCAATACTGTAACGCGAATTTTCTTTTTTTTTCTACCAAAAAATGCCAAGTCGATGCCAATAACTGTGTATTTTCAAAAATCCTTACTTATGCTGTTGAAGAAATAGTAAGCACAGACTACGAGCTGTGTAAAGCTATACGCTATGAATAGCATCAGAACAAGGCCCTGGGATTCGTTGACTTGCTCCACCATATCGCAGGCTGACTCGTACGCCGCTCGTATTTGATTGATAACTTTCTGGCAAAATCTTCTATCGGCGCTTTTACCTGAATCGGTGAAAAAATCATTATTTTTTGCCAAAAATGGCAAGACCTGCTTCCACGAATCGATGTGTCATCTATGTACATTATTGTTGTTTAATTAAAACGGCTCAGCCGATTTCGATAAAATTTATATGGGACTTCTTCGGAAATAACAGGTATCCTTTTGAAATCAAAAAAGATTTTTAAATCGATTCATAATTAGCGAAAATATCGATGAACATACCAAAAACAAAATACGTACAAACGAAACATAGTACCCCCTCCTTCTTGGAAGTCGGTAATAACTGCCATGATCATAACATTTTTCAACGAATATTAACGAATTTTGGTACAGAGGTTATGTATAGGTTTATTTTTGGGTATTTTTTGTCGTCGGCGATGTGTTTTCAATATTTTGTCATTTTAAAAAAAAAATTTGAATGTATAATTATTGTAATATTAATAATAGTGTTTTTTAAATACCCTTAAACTTATTAGCCTTCCACAAGATATATAAAATACACTAAATATTTATTTAAAACATTTCATTCATTTGACTTTTGTAATTACCGTATTATGATTATGATGCAATGTAATTTGACTTATAAATAAATAATATCAATTTATAATATTTAAAAAAAATGTAAGATAAAGATTTGAAGATGAATTTCTGCAAAGTAACGCCTGATGCAATCAACTATAATTATATTATACCTGGGAACGAGGAATCCAAAGTTTTCAAATGATCGTTGATAGACTTGAAGCTAGTAGTTATGTGCATCACAATCACAATATATTGTATCACACCCATTTCAACCACAAATATTACATATTTGGAGACCAAAATAAGTATGTTGGACCGTACTGCAAGTAAAAATTAATTATTTTCGCTAAAAATAGCACAAACGACCTTAGACCAATCAAAATAATCAAGACAGAATGTTGTGAACAAACAAGTGAGGCCGGCAAAACTATGCCTCGCCGTGTACAGACACAACACCCATATGTACACGTACAATGAAATTATGCCTTGGCTCGTCAGTCGAACTATGGCGGCGCAACACCGACGCTCTCACACATGTATAAAAACGGCTCAGTTGATTTCGATATAATTTAATAACAACTACGTTGGAATTATAACCCTTTGAATTAAAAAAAAATTTTAAATCGGTTCACAACTTGCGAACATATCGATGAATACACACAAAATAAGTTGTCTAGTGCGTATCGAGACATGCGTATGATACGAGTACGCTTCCGTAGATGGTGACGATGATTATGGTGAGATAATAAAAACTAATTTATAAGGTGGCATTAAATGGCTACAAAAACATAATATAAGAGGTCAATGACCACTAAGATATGTGCAAGTTTAAAAATTTTAATTTATAATTCAAATTTATTTAAGTAATAATAGCTTAAGGAAATTCTTAAATGGTTTTGGTTTTAGATTGAAATTCTTAAACATGCACATAGCTCAGAGGTATTTGGCCTTACAAATATATTTCTTAGCCAATTCAGTTATATAACAGTCAACCATCTGACATCATTCGAATTGTTTTTATCATCATCATAATCATCGTCATCTATGGAAGCCTATCATCATACGCGTGTCTCGACACGCACTTAACAACTTCTAGTGTCACGGGCGTCATTTTGGACTCTGAGCGCGAGGGACTATTACAATAAAATATAAAATCAATTAGTTTACAACATTAATTTACAAATGGTACGTACCGGACATAAATTTACAAATGGTATGTATCGGACATAAATTTACAAATGGTACGTACTGGGTATACATTTACAAATGGTACGTATCGGACATAAATTTACAAATGGTACGTACCGGACGTAAATTTAAATGTAATCACGTAGCTGAGAAAAGAAACAACTCGGTTGGATATAAACACGACA
Source organism: Hypomecis punctinalis (assembly GCA_949316475.1). Lineage (NCBI taxonomy): Eukaryota > Metazoa > Arthropoda > Insecta > Lepidoptera > Geometridae > Hypomecis > Hypomecis punctinalis. The sequence goes on from OX438807.1 coordinate 592,310, forward strand.
TATAGAAACAATATGGCTCGTTTTATTTCTTGCGATGAGCAATTATTTTTCATCTGAAAGTTTATCTGTAAACACAAATAAAGAACAGTAAAAAATGAAGTTATCATTTTCGTCAAAAATGACATAATTGACTTCAACTGTGTACCGAATTTGTATAGTTGTAATGTGTCCATATAATAATTTTTACATTGTTGTTGATTTTTCAACAACGGTTTTGCTGCGAGAGTATATATATGATATACAGGGTTAGCTGTAATCAATTAGCATTCTTTTAGGTGCTCATTCTGTACATCAAAACTAACAACTTTTGTTCAACGACTTTTGTCAAATCTCAAAAAAAAGTTGTTCCATAAAAAATATCGTTCAGTCTCGACAAAATATATAAAACAGCAGATTTTTTTTGAGTTTTGACAAAAGTCACAAAACAAAAGTTGTCAGTTTTGATGTACAGAGCAAGCCCCTAATTGATTAGGATTGATTGAATAACCATGTATACTTTCGAACTGAAAAAGTTATTAATGAACATATACACAAAAAATACATACATACAAACTTAGTAGGTACCTCCTCCTTTTTGGAAGTGGATCCTTAGTAAACTACCTATAATATATCTTCTAAAAAATGGTAACAAATTGAAAGTTCTTCTCACCTGTTATTTTTTTTATTTCAGAATTAAAAAGATAAATAGATATATTTTTTTCTGCTCTCACATAGGATTTTTTTATTTTTCTGGGATAAAAAAGTAATATATGTACATTGTAATATAACACCTTTCATCATCATCATCCGCAGCCTTCTCTATCCCACTGCTGGGTATAGGCCTCTCTCTTACGGTGTCATTTATATCGGTCCTGTGCTAATCGTGTCCAAGTTCGACCGCGGTTTTCACAATATCGTTCCGCCATCTTGCAGCCAGACGACCAACGCAACGCTCCGCTTGCTTTGTCTCGGCCGCCACTCCGTCACTGTCCTACTCCACCTGTCGTCGCACCGCCTGGCCACGGTCGCACCGCCTGGCCACGTGTCCTGATACATGATAGTGGATCCGACGTCCCGAACGTTGGTTCTACGTCGGATTTCCGTGTTACGGACGCGGTCTTGGAGTTTGATGCCAAGCATGGATCTCTCCATGGAGCTCTGTGCAACTCTAATTTGGTTAACAGCGTCATGTGTGAGCGTCCATGTTTGCGCACCATACGTCATACTTGGTAGGACGCATTGGTAGAAGAGGTGAGTCTTCAGACATTGTGGAATGTGGCGTGACTTAAGAATGTCGTCTAGTTTTTTGAAAGCCCCCCACCATCTTTACCGTAACATTATTTTTATGAAAAAAAAAAAAACAAATCATTCGGTCCCGCCGTTGCTGTGCGAAAAAGTTACAAACAGAGCAATAAAGCAATAAATAAACTTTCGGATCTGTCAACAAGTATACAGAATCTGCAGTGTTTCGCCCCGCAAGCGGTTCGGCCCGCGGTTGTGAATATTATTTATTATGATATTATTTTGTTGTCACATTTTTTTACTGTGGAAGAGCTATTGCTGGTGTGGTTCTACTCTGTTTTTTTTTAAACTTTCGTGATTTGAACACATTATTATTATGTACTCTGGGACTAATCGCGCACTAAAATTACGAGATAAATAAATACCTCATAATCCCAACGTTCCGAGCGAGTTGCATCGATCGTGGTCACGGGTAGACAACCCATAGTCATTTAATTACTTTGTTTTTGACTTGCTTTATAATCAGGTAATTATTTATCATTTTAAATTAAAAGTTTAATACATAACATGACCCCAAAATAATTATTTTTTGCAAAAAATGGCATGACCGACTTCAACCGTAAACAGAATTCGCGAATGTTTCGCACTGATCGATGTAGCATTTTTCACATTATTGTTGATTTATCAAAAATGACTCAGCCGATTGCAATAAAAGTTAAATGTGACCAATTTCGACTATTTCCGATAAAAAAAAAATTGAAATCGGACCACTATGTAAAAAGTACGTAAAAGTTACACATAAAAATATGTATATACGCGTCAAATTAAGTAAGTACCTCCTCCGTTTCGTCGGTCAATAAATATATGTAAAAAAAATAAAAACCAAACAAGTGCAAGTCAGGCTCGCTCACCGAGGGTTCCGTACAAATCCTGAAAAATCGCAAATAAACGGAAATAAGTTTATTTAGTAACTTTAGGGCGTCATCGGTTGTTACGCCCATTGCGTTAGCTTAACTTTCCTCGTCATAAATCGAAAGTCACATGTCTCAAAAATAATTAAAAACCTGTATTGGCCTGTGCCAGTAAAGTTCTTTCATATGATACCCCACATGATACAATTAACTCCCTTTAAAATTTGGATCCTTATCTCTTGTATTTAGGCCCTATAATGTCGTGATTTAACTAAAAATGTGTAGTTTTCAGATGTATTCCTATATGTGCACTTTATGACGATGTTTATGCCAAATTTTACAGTTCTAGGCCAACAGGAAGTACCCTATAGGTTTTGATTCCTTTGTGAGTTTCGAAATATGCAGTTTTTTAGAACATAAACGTAAACTTTTTCTACGATAACTAAGAAGCTAGATTTTTCACAACAGCAAAAAATCATATACGAATATGGTTAAAAATCTAAGTCGTTAGCTTGACATGTTTCCGAGATAAAGGGTCTTGACATACGGACAGACGGACAACAAAGTGATCCTATAAGGGTTCCGTTTTTTTCCTCTTGCGCCGATTGAAATTGTTATGTTTTGTGATTTCCAACGCTTCAAGAACTAATCTTGAAAAATAGTGTCGATCCGTGGAGAAGACTTGTGCTCTCCTGTCTCATGTCTACCTCTTAGTACCTTCGCTTCGCATATTATGTGATTAGTTAAGTGAAATGATTCAGAACAAAAAGTCAACTATTGTGTGGTTCGTAAAATAATATTTTAAAAATGTCGAAATAGTGACGCGGAATGATATTGACTGTCCCTGGTCAGGATGATGAGGTATTTGTTTATCTCGTAATTTTAGTGCGCGATTAGTCCCGTAGTATTATTATATCTTCTTTGCCCGTGATACATAATAATAAAGGATAATATCAGCTTCACTCACCTCTTGTACCTTATTAACACATTCGATGATGGTCCGTATGCGCCTCGGAGCATCGTATACCATCGTCCCCGCTAAGCACAAACACCAGGATAGTTGCACCATCATAGTTATATACTGTGTGAGTTTCGCAGACTGTTCAGATAATAATATGAGGTTGTAAATCATCACGCTCGTTAAAATTACACCTTGAAAAATTTTTTAGTCATCAATAATTAAATTAATTTTAAAAACTAATAATAAGAAGGGATATACCATGTCAAAATAGTGCGCCGACAAATGGCGTAACTAAATAAGGGACAATTTCAGCATCAATCTTGAAATTTGACTTAAAATGTAGCGCTCATAGCGTAGTTTGACTAGGTGTTCGTTAGCTGTCATCGAAGTCAAGCAACGTACACCACGGTCAGTCATCGGATGAGTGACCGCGAGTGATATTAATTAACAACTGAGCGCAACCGTGGCTCGGATGAAACATTAAATTGTAACCTTTCGGCCATGTCAGGGCCTTCAGGCGGCTTAAAAATTCAGACATCAGGCTAGCCAACTGGTCTCTTTGAACTTACTTGTACCAATTTGACTTCAAATATTTGGAGTGACTAGAGTGATCGTGAAGATTTTTAGCTAGGTGTTTATCTACAAAGCTCAAATCCTACACGAGTCTGGGGTGGTCTAAATAAATTATTTATTTTAAAGATGGCATCAATATTTCAAGGCACGTGATTTCTAAAAGAATACGTCAAAGTAATTAACTTACCCATAATGGTTATGTTGAGGCAACTAAGCTTGTATAACCCCGGAGATAACCTGACGCGCCAGCCTCCCTCGTGCTTGTTGAACTGAAGGGGCGCTACTCCCACAAGTCTTGAAGCCTGTAGAACTATCGCAAGTGTCCCCGACACCAAGCACTCCCTTGGACCTTCCATCACAAAATACTGACACGGATACTGCAGGAGAAAAAGAAGCCATACATCAGAACACAATATGGCCGCTGGTTAGACACCTTCGCTATGTGCAGGCCGCTACTAAACGGTCTTATTGGTGACCCATAGAGGAAGACTATGTTCAACAGTGGACGTCTGGGACTGAAAGACTACGATGACGATTTCTAGTATGTTAACGGATAAGCAAGTTAATGTGACAAAATTGCGAAGTAAGTTGTTAAAATCTCTATACTATAATCATCGACAAAAAAAATCTTTTTTTTTCGCTTTTCTCGTCATACATCAAAAATAATACATTGTGCGAGCCTGACTCGCTCTTGTCCGGTTTTTTACGACATAAACGGCTTTAACTTTTTTAAACGATAACTGAGAAGTTTCTGTTTAACACAACTGCAAGAGACCATAGATAAACGTATACAGTTTAAATTTCAACTTGATATCTTTACGCGTTCCTGAGATAAAGAGTCTTGACATACACACAGACGGACAGACGGACAACAAAGTGATCCTATAAGGGTTCCGTTTTTTCTGTTTGAGGTTCGGTACCGTAAAAACAAGTAAAAAAAAAATTATTTACACTAAATGATAATTTATTGTTATGAATAAAAGAGTGCAAGAATGACAGGCCAAACAATTTATAAAATTAATCATTTAATTAATACCTATATCAAGGTAAATTAGCCTCCCTAACATTGTTGGTTTATTCATAACATTGTTATGAATAAATGAGTATCAGTATGAGGAGGCTTCTAGTCAAAAATTGACGTTCTATCACTGAAACGATAACACGACGACTGCATTAACTAAATAAACAAACTGTTGTGCTAATGCGATGTCGATAAATACTATTTTAAATAGTTAATTGGACAATGTAGGAAATGGTGGAAATATTTTGAATAATTGTGTGTCAAAATTTTCCATGTCATGGTTCAGTAAAAGTTGGTTGAATAATTCATACTAACATTATTACATGTCCTCATAATGATCTTGTAGAGGCATTACTATAAACATAATGGAGGAAAGTTTTATTCGAGATTCAAGATTCTAGGTCATTTATTTGTAAAAACATGGTAACAGTGTAACAACAACAAAGTCGTTTAAAGGTCTTGATACATGTAGATGTTGAGAGCGCATGTTTTTGCATATTGTGGCGTAATAACATTCAAAATTTTAAGAGTAGGTATTACTGAATTAAAAGATGTCAACAAAAATTAAAATAAAGTCAAGTATCAAAATAATGTCAAGATTTGAAATATATTGTCAAGTATTAAAATAATGTCACATAATTGGTAATTAGTAATGTCAGAGTAATTTAATTAAGTATGTCAAAAGTAATTTCAAATATTAGTAAGAATTGTTTTGTCATCTAAAAAGTCAGCAATACGATAATAACTTGTCCAACAGTATTTTTTTAAATTCTTTTTTAAATACGTCATTATTTGATTCCCTAATTACACGTGGTATTTTGTTATATACAATTGGAGCCATACAGAAGACACTTTTGTCCATTAGAGTAGTTCTGACACGAGGTATACAATGTCTTGTTTTGTCTCGCCTCGTACGATTATTTACATCAGCCCATTGTTTGAACAAATCGGGATTAGTTCTAACAAACATTGCAATTTCGTAAATATAATATAAACATGGTAATGATAAAATTTTATGTTTTATGAAATAGGGCTTACAACTGTCAGTCTTTCTTAGATGATGCATGGATCTAATGCATCTTATTTGGGCTTTGAAAAAAACTTCTTTGTCAGTAGAGTTCCCCCAGAAAATAATGCCATATCGGAGGATTGACTCTACTAAACCATAGTAGGCAGTCAATATTGTCTCTTTGTTCGTTTTGAAAGACAATTTAAACAGCGCGTACGCTGAGGAATTCTATCTCTTAGTAGATCTACATGAATTTTCCAATCAAGCTTATTATCGATGGTTAACCCAAGAAATTTAGTCGATTCTACTTCTTCGATCTCAACGCCGTTATATTGTACTGTAATCTTGTTTTGTATTGCTCGTTGTCGAAAATGCATAATGTTCGTTTTATCCAAATTAATTTTTAAATTATTAGTATTTAGCCACTCAACTATTGATATTAACGTATTGTTTATGTCATCCTTTATCTTTAAGTAACTGACCGAAGCGAAACCAAGGTCTGTGTTTCATGTCGACGATTTTGCTTTTGTCTGCCCGGATATTGATTTTTGATTATAGTTCTCATTTTTCACCTAATCTTAACAAAATTACGTTCACGGGTTATTGATGAATTTTTTAAAACACACATCGATAGTCACATGAGGGGGTGAGGTTGAAATAAATTAAAAGCAAAAATATTTTTAATAATAAGCTTTTATTTAATTGCTCTAAAAAGAATAAAACAAGTATTTTTTCTTTTGTCAATCAAACAACATATGATAAAGATAAACCCTGTCAAAGTTTGGGAATGGGGGTCGTGACGTCACCTCTTACCGTTCACCCGCGACCAAATGTATGGAACAGCTGATTTTTAGTTTTGACAAAAGTCGCAGAACAAAAGTTGTTAGTTTTGATGTACAGAATAAGCCCCTAAAAGGTTGCTAAATGTTTACCATTGACAAAAGTCGCAGAACAAAAGTTGTTAGTTTTGATGTACAGAATAAGCCCCTAAAAGGTTGCTAAATGTTTACCAGTAATATAACCCAGTATAAGCTTTTTATACTACACCTGCTCGGAAAGTACCTTGATACTTTATCAAATTTACGGTAGAAAGTACGTCATTGCATATCGAACAAATATGCGGCGAGAAAACGCATCTGAGCGGGAGAGAAAAGTGTATGAAAATCCATTTGTTACGTGGTTTTTCTTTTTTAATTTTGGGTAAGACTATGCGCTGGTAACCTAAATATCAAAAGCCAAAAAGTTTTTACAGTGAGTTTTTATCTCCAAGTTCGCAAAATGACACTGGCCACTAGCTGTGTGTTGGATGGTGTCAAACAATTTGAAAAAAGAACATGTGAAAATTGCAGACGCCATTGGCGCCATTTTCAATTTGTGTGTTGTTAAAGATTTAGTTTTTTATTTTCCTCGTAGGTGTAGTATAAAGCACTATGTATCACTCGAGAGAAAGTGCGATTCCCGTAATCGGTCACTTTCTCCTCTCGGTGAACAATGTACTATTTCTATCTTTGAAATTCTGTAGCATATGTTCCTCTTTGCGATGTAATCAAAGTATTGTTGTATAGTATTGTCTTTAAACCACAATAAACTCTAAAAAGCATATTTAACTAAATAAAAATCCTACTAATATTATAAACGCAAAAGTCTGTGAGTATGTATGAATGTTTGTTACTTTTTCACGAACAAACGGCTGAACCGATTTAGATGGAATTTGGTGTGAAGGTAGCTTAGACCTTGGAAACATATAGGCTACTTTTTATCTCGGGCTAATAGCGGGAAGCATCTAGTATTACAATAAAATATGCCTAGCATATTTGTTTCAAGCAGATTTTTATGCTATTGATGAAGTAGTAAGTACAGACTACGAGATGCGTAAAGGAATATGCCATGAATGTCATCAGCATGTCGCAGGCTGACTCGTACGCTGCTTGCACTTGGGATATAGCTTCGTGGTGAAATTTCCTATCAGTGGCTTTACCTGAATCGATGAAAAAATCGTCAGAAAATTGTCACGATCGTAACATTTTTTAACGAAACTTGGTATGCAGGATATATTTATAGGTATTTTTATCAAAGGTTAGATCAAATAGCAATAATGAAGAAAATGAAGGAAATATTTTGATTAATTGTGTGTCAAAATTTTTCATGTAAACGGTGGTTAAATAATTCAAACTAATATTAATATCTCTTCATAATGATTTTCCAGAGGCATTATTACTATAAACATTAAGGAATAAAATTTTATTTTTAAGTAAATGATTGAATGACCGCGTGTAAATATGACGGGTCTATCTTGTTTAGTCGTCTACGGGAGTTCCTTTTTTCACCTATCGACTACATCATCAGATTCTGATCACCTTCATGGTACCATATTATTGCCTTGTCGTGCGACACTGGTACGTGGCCTCCACTCTAGAACTTTTCAAATGCAATGTTCATCTGTCCTCCGCGCTATGTGCCCTGCCCACTGCCATATCTACCATGCCAATCCACTGGGCTATGCTGGAAATTTGTGTTCTTCTACGTATCTCTTCATTTCTGATTCGATCTCAGATAGACTCCGAGCATAGCCCCATCCATAGCTCGCTGGGCTACTCGGAGATTGGGTACTGTTATTCATAAATGAACTCATGAATATTCGGAATGATTTTCTTAATAGGTACAGGTATTTAGCTTGATACTAACCCTACTTTACATACCAAATGACAAGGTAGGTTTTAGCCTGTTAAAACCGCTCTGTGCTAAGTCTAAAACACCAACCTCTTTGTTGTAATTTCGGCGGGAAATTGGGCTATTTCGCGCGTGCTACAGATAAAAGAAAATGGCGCATTTTGTTTTGATGATACGTTTACTCGCATGAGTGAGTTGAGTAGTTTCGTATATTGCCTAGACTTGAGGAATTATTTGTGTGTAGGTAAAATATTTTTACAAATAAAATCGTAGGAAAAATACTAATAGGGCTCTTTCTCACAAAAACTATGTTTATGTTGTCATGATTTTTAACTGTTGCCATAAAATTTGATCTGGTTTTCAAATATATGCCTAATGATATTTTTTAGTTCTTGTAATGTTACACTGCTCTGGTTTATGATTGGCTGGTTTAATAACCGGCCGGCATTTTAACCAATAAGGACTGCTTCGGGAGTGGTTTTAAAACAGCCAATCAGGAAACGAAAAAACAAACTGAAGAGATGTGGCATTCTCGATTTGGGCCTCGTGGCGAGAACATATTCTAAATCAATCCGAGTTTTGATAAGTATTTAAGAAACTAACGTAAAATGGTTGGCGGTGACCAAATACACATCAAAATGGACTTATTAGTTTGATTTACAATATCACGGTGCATATTTGTAAGATATCACCGTTTACGTTTATAAAAAAACCAATCATGAAATCGCTAAAATGGCTGTTTTATGTACCTACAATCTTCAACGGCAAAATGTATGGAACAACTGATTTGTTCCGCGATGATTTGGATTCCGTAGAAAAATAATCGTAATGATATTATACAGTCGTCGTTTTAGCAATATTAATAGCTGGATAATTAGCTGGATATGGGCCTATATATATTCCTTAAGAGCTATCAGAAGTTGATTACTTTGCTGTCATACTGTCATCTATAAATTTATAAAGCCACCGAAAATCTGTACTTCACGGGATGGGTCCGCGCGCTAGCACGTCAGCTTGAGAAAAACGGCTGAATGGAGTTATAACTAGTAAGCAAGTGATTAATGTGCGAAAATTGCGTTAGTTTCCACTAACAAAATATTCTAGGACACTACGGTTTTGTAAGCCGCCGACCGATTCGCGAGCCAATGAGCCAATGAACCAAAAATGTTGAACTTAGCGAGCCGAGAAAATATCCAACATATTTGACGGTTTTCAAAACAGCATATTTCGACAGTCAAAAAAAGAATTAAAACCTACAGGGTACTTCCCGTTGACAATGCTATTCAACAAATTTCATAGTTCTTGTTGAATAGCATTGTCTTAGAATACACATGAAGGGAAAAATCTGAAAATTGCATAATTTTTAAATGAATATAAAATATATGACCTAAATGCAAGTTATGTGGGTCCAAATTTTAAAGTGAGTCATCGTCATCAAATCGTGTCATGAAGTATCATATGGAATTACTTTATTCCTGCAAACTAAAAAAGATTTTCGATAATTTTAACTATGCACCTATGACAAATTTTGTCCTCATAAAGCAAAAAATACACGTCATAGTTAAAATTATCAAAAATCAATTTCTTACAACTATTGTACGGAACTCTCGGTGGGCGAGCTTGACTCGCACTTGTCCAGTTTTATTGGTGACAGGGAGAAATATATTAATAATATTTTACAGACCTACCTAGCTAAATTGGGGTGCAACGGGGTTATGTCGTCTTAACTACTCCTCGGTAGACGTATTTAATGCTTTACAGACAGCACTGGAATCCGTTGGAACGTACCAGCGCCTACTAGCATCTAAATTGACGTCTCACTCACCTAAAACATGTTCATCTTATAGAGATAGTGTGTTATAGTGTCACCTAGTCTATCCGGCGAGCAGCTGTGAAGTCCATTAGCGCGTGGCCCGCGGTCCCTCTTCAATAAGGCACGCAGTCTGCATGCCTGATTATAAGACGACAGCAACACTACAGCAGTAGGAATTAATGTGACAAGTACATACCTTACTAATTTCAATTTTCTTTTGAATTATTGTTTATTAATTAGATTAATTTGTCATGTCATAAATTGTAAAACAAACTCACAGGCCTCCTAGCGGCAAAAAATCTGTTAGCGTTACGCCGATTTCCTTCATTTCACTCTCATTTTTAAGGTTCTGTACCTCAAACGGAAAAAACGGAACCCTTATAGGATCACTTTGTTGTCCGTCTGTCCGTTTGTCCGTCTCTCCGTCTGTCCGTCTGTCCGTCTGTGTGTATGTCAAGACTCTTTATCTCGGGAACGCGTAAAGATATCGAGTTGAAATTTAAACAGTATACGTATATCTATGGTCTCTTGCAGTTTTGTAAAAGAAAAACTTCTCAGTTATCGTTTAAAAAAGTTAGATCCGTTTATGCCGTAAAAAACCGCATATTTTGATACTCACAAAAATCAAATCCAACAGGGCACTTCCCGTGGACATAGAACTATAAAATTTGACGAGAAGCATTATCTCGGAGTACACAATACATATAGGAATAAATTTGAAAACTGTACATTTTTATTTAAATCACAAAATATGGGTTCAAAATTCAAAGTGAATAAATCGTATCATGTACTCGTAAGGTATCATATGAAAGAACTTCATTAGCACATGCTAAAACAGGTTTTTAATTATTTTAACAATGTGTTTGTACGGAACCCTCGATGTGCGAGCCTGACTCGCACTTGTCCGGTTTTTTTAGATCTCATTTCGCCAAAACGGTGAGGAACATACCTAGATAGGCATCGTAAGCATCTTGGACAAAGCTGGGCACTGTTTTATAGTCCAAAAACTCATTAAAATGCTGCTTTGCTTATTTAGTGAGAAACAAAACACAGTCGTAAGCGAAACGCAGCTAGTTTTGCTCTCGTTTTGTACTCTGTCTCATGGACACGCAGTACATGGGACTACTGATCACCATTGACTTGACATTTTTTGTACATTTCATATTGATGACTGATCACTAACACAAACTAGAAACCAAGAAACTTCGACAGCAACTTGGTCGGGCGTCAGCCATGAGTCTAGAGCCAGAAACTACGACAATTCGGAAAGAGATTTTATCCAGCCGGCATTCAAAGTACCAGGAAGTCAAAAGGTACTCTAATTTTAATCTAAACGAAAACTAGATAACAATTTAAAAGCTCAAAATCTTACAACATACCCAACTGCTGTTTTCCTCTGCGTCAGAATGTGGTAGATAGCAAATCACGAATCTGGGCGCTCCGCAGGGGAGCGTCCGTGGGCCTGCGTCTCAATAGACGTGACCAATCTAACTCACTTGTTGACTAGCTTTTGGTGGTACCAGATTTTTTTCAGATATTTTATACCTATGCCGATTTTAAAAACCAAAAAATGTATAGACATCAAAATTGGAAATCTTAAGGGGAGGCCTTTGCCCAACAATGGGACAATACAGACAACTCAGAAACAAATAAACAATAGACATCAAGATTTGAGTCTTAATAGTCCACTGCTGAACTCTGGTCCTGTACGGATTGGTGGACTCAAATGCACCATCGAATTTTGTCTACAGGTGTACGCAATTGCAGGTTGACTTATAACGATGTTTGTCTTTCCAAAGGACCCATTATTACGCGACCAGGATTTGAACTCACGACCTAACTATTGTTAGGTGGGCGTTACTTTGATTCTGCTGCCCATATTTAGCTAAAATGTTTTGAAAAACCCATTTTTCTGTTTTCTTTTTGATATTCTTAAACCTTATCAGGTTGCCTGGAAGAAATCGCTTTAAGCGATAAGGCCGCCGGTTGTCGCACTATTTTAATTGTATTGTATTCTTTTATTGTTAAATTGTAAATTGTGTGAACAATAAAGCGTTTTCTATTCTATTCTATTCTATTCTAAACCATTGTGAAACATTCATCACAATATTTCAAAGAACGTAAGTTACCAATCCAGAGAAAACATTTACTCAAGTTCGATTTACATTTCCTTCGAGTCAATGTACATTTACTCTTAGCTTCCACTTATTAGAAAACAGGATGCTTTGTTACTTAGAAAGAAAACAAATAGAGATGCGACGGCGAAACTAGTTCAACTTGGAAAAAAATTATATATTGCCAATTTATGCCGGCTATGGAAAAAAATAACTTTTCGGAGATCGTTATCATCATAATAGCTGTACAACATTTAATCTTAGACAATAATCTAAAAAAAACGCTAAAAACGATAGTAAATAAATATATCTAGCGCGACCACAGAAGAAAGAATTAGTTCTGCTGTTCTGTGAGCGCGACGCAACTCTTCTTCTTCAGAAGAAGAAGATTTGAACTGAAAGGAACGAATCTAGCTACTATTTCCGTCTACGCAAACCGTTACGAAATGTTAGTCCTCCGTAGAGCCGTTTATGTCGTAAAAATCGCATATTTTGACACTGAGAAAAATCAAAACCTTCAGGGTATTTCCCGTTGACAAAGAACTATGAAATTTGGCGAGAAGCATTGTCTTACACAAGTACAGTACACTTATAGGAATTAATCTGAAGATTGTACATTTTTATTTAAATCACAAAAAAATAGGGCCTAGATCCACAAAATATGGGTTCAAAATTCAAAGTGAGAAAACCGTATCAAGTAAGGTATGAAATAAAAGAACTTCATAAGCACATGTTAAAAAAGGTTTTTAATTATTTTAACAATGTGTTATTTTCGAGACGAGAAAAGTGAAAAAAAACCCTTTTTTGTCGATAATTAATGTATAGAGATTTTAGCAACTTACTTCACAATTTTGTGATATTTTCTGGATTTGTACGGAATCCTCGGTGTGCGAGCCCGACTCGCACTTTTCCGGTTTTTTTTTTAAAGCCAGTTGCATTGAATGACTGAAAAATCTAGATCTATGTCTCGCCGTAGACGTGTTGTGACTGCTGATAGTGATGACTATGATTTTTATTTTCAGCGGCAATCACGCGGCAATATTCTTAGACCGGATCTTATCCATCTCTAGCAAAGTATCGGCATCTAGCTCTGTTTAATTCAGTTTAAAGTTTCATAAGCCAGCGATGCCACTGTTTTCTGTCTCAGGGTAAATATTTAAAAAGAACCTTCTTGTCCCGGGGCAGGTGTCATTAGGGTAGTGCTCTTTAAAGGAAAACACTCTCTACCGCCGTCGGGAATCAAATTTACTCTGTTTTTCTGCCAATATAGTTCTGGATGCAGAAAAAATCGACGCTTCTTACGAAATGGTAGGCCTCATTCTGCCATGCTGTACAAATGCAGGTTGGTCAAGGCGATATAAAAAATAAATGTTAAGTGACACACGTCCGTATCATCATCATCATCATCATCATCATAATTATCAGCCGTAGGGCGTCTACTCCTGGACACAAGCCTCCCCTATGGATTTCCAATAAGCCCAGTTGGAAGCGGCCTGCATCCAGCGCGTTCCTGCGGTCTTAATAATATTGTCAGTCCACCTGGTCGGTGGACGTCCTACTCTGCGCTTGCCGGTTCGTGGTCTCCATTCGAGAACTTTACTGTCCCATCGGCCATCAGTTCTCCGAGCTATGTACCCTGCCCATTGCCATTTCAACCTACTAATTCGTTGGGCTATATCGGTAACTTTGGTCCGTCTGTGAATTTCCTCATTTCTGATTCGATCTCGCAGCGAGACTCCGACGTCCGTATGCTAGAGTTCATTTAGTAAAATGATGCGGTTGAAATTATGGTCTAAACTAGTTTGATTTAAATTAGTAAAGTAAAGTAGTATGTGAAATCTAATGTCGAAATCCTATGTAAAATGGTCAAATAAATCAGTTCATGTTGACCAGGATACCAGCCCTACAGACGCTAGGGCTGGTATCCTGGTCAACATAAACTAATTTATTTGCCGACTTTACAGTCGAATTTTTAAGTCGACTGAAGACCTTGACTTCGTTGGTGGGTTGAAATAGCCGAGCCTATATAATTGAATTATATAAGGTACAAAACTTTCTACCAAAGGTAGAGTGACTTAATTTATGTAAGAATTCGAAATTAACTTATTAATACTATTTGATTTATTTGTGACACTACACATTGTTATTAATTTTTGTGTATTGCTTGTTATTAATTATTTAATTGAATCGATTATTCAATGAAATAATTAATAATATGATATATTATTATGATTTACAATTTAATAAATTAATTTTTGTTTGACATGTAACTTATAGTTATGAATAAATGAATATGAATATGAACGTGTGATTCGATCTATAGTAGCGCTCAGTTGTAAATGCTACCTGCGGTCACCTAATTTTTTTTTTTAGTTATCGCTGTACCATATCAAAGTATTCGATTAACGGCTACAAAGGGAACGTGTATTATATTAAAAATAAATGAATTCTTACAATATTTTTTAATTCCTATCACAAAACAACAAAAACCCAATTCTAATTGGCTTGTTTGTCCGTAGTCACGTAGTTTTTATATGATTAAATGGATTTGAAATTGAAAAAAAATGTGATATCCGATTCACTGTATGAACAATTCCAAAAAAATATTTAGCAAAAGTAAATTCAAGTAGGTATGCTCATAAAATGCTTGTTTTTACATAAGTTTTATAAAGGTACTACTAGCCTTTATCAGTTTGAATTATTATAAATTAATTCATCTCTGGGGGAAAGTAAAGTTTTTGGTTAAGACTGTATCATCATTAAGATATACTGTGGTATTGAAGAAGCTCAAACTGAAGAAGATTTCAAGAAAATACTGAATTTACGGTGAAAAATCTTCGTACTCGTAAGTCATAACCTAGACAGTCTGTAATTATTTTAAGAGCATTTGAATCTATCTCATTAATGTAATTATTTGCACTTAGCTCAGAGATGGAACTTGGCAACCAAAAAGGACAAAGAACTATTGAGTGAATGAGTAGAAAGAACGGAAGTAGTGATTGAACTATTTCAATAAATTGCCAATCGCTTCGGTCCCAATTCCCTCCACAAACAGTTGGATTCGCATTATGCAGGCTAATTTATTTAAATTGTGTTTTATTCGGGATCTATGAAAGATAAGATGGCTGGTAGTCACTAAAATATTGATTTCAATCTCGGTATTCAAGTATTTCAATTATAATTACATTATTATGAATTAATTAATTTATTTAAATAAAACAAGTATAATGATATATTTATTTAGAATGTCGTAAAAATGTATGCCTGTATAAAATCAAAGGAAAGGTGCACATTTGCATGGAAAAATATTACGTTAATATGGTCCGTTGTTCGATGAAAAAAACGGTCGTGATTAGGTCTGTGGTCGTGTACAAAAGCTCTAAAGGTTCTGACATGTACACACACAAACACACATGAGTAACGCTGCATACCTTGACTCTAAAGAGATCTTGTGTATTGCAGTGTTACTCACACACACACATAGACATTATTACATAGCTCTCCTTTACTATATCTAATTAACTTTAGATATATATTTAATTAGTTTATTATTTAGTAATTATTTCTTGTTTCTGTGTACCAAAAATTATTATATTTTGTCAGCAGTCATTGCATGTAGGAAGATACTGTCTCTTATAATACAGGTTTTGACCTAGCATAAGGGCCAGGGAACCAAGAAATCAATTATTATTGTGCTTTTTAATTGGACAAATAAACGATTTTGTATTTTTAGGGTTCCGTACCTCAAACAAAAAAACGGAACCCTTATAGGATCACTTTGTTGTCCGTCTGTCCGTCTGTGTGTATGTCAAGACTCTTTATCTCGGAAACGCGTAAAGATATCGAATTGAAATTTTAACTGATTACATATATCTATGGTATCTTGCTGTTGTGTAAAAGAAAAAAATCTTGATTATCGAATAAAATAGTTAGAGCCGTTTATGTCATAAAAAACCGCATATTTTGACACTCACAAAAATCAAAACCTAAGAAGCATTGTGTCAGAGTACACATATAGGAATAAATCTGAAAACTGTACATTTTTATTTAAATCACAAAAAAGGGCTTCAAAATTCACAAAATCGTTTAAAATTCAAAGTGATTAAATCGTATCATGTAAGATATCATATAAAAGAGCTTCAATAGCACATGCTAAAACAGGTTTTTAATTATTTTAACAATGTGTAATATTCTATGTATGACGAGAAAAGTGAAAAAAAAACTTTTTTGTCAATGTTTATAGTATAGAGATTTCAACAACTTACTTCCCAATTTAGTGACATTTTCTGGATTTGTACGGAACCCTTGGTGTGCGAGCCTGACTTGCACTTGTCCGGTTTTTTGTATGTCTAAAATATATGGTTTAAAATATCTGTACTTACAATTTGAGTGTCATCTGAGGTACGGTTGTAATAAGTTGCCATTCGCGGTCACTCATCCAAAGACTGACTGTCGAAACGTCGCTTAACTTGGTAATCGGGAACTTGGGAACACAGCTACAACGATCTGAAGAGTTTAAATTATAGCAGCGAAGTCTTAAAAAGGTAGGTAGGTATTTTAGTAGAAGCTCATAACTTCCAATAAAAGCCTTTAATCGAATCTGCCCGATCCAGCCCATTCGTGTCCGAAGTTTTCGTTGAAAAAGTGCCCCATAAATTACGGGAGGCTTATAAAAGGACCCGTAAAAGAAAAGTGCTTCTTATTAGCTGACATGTGGAAGGTTTTTGTAAAAGGTACGAGTTAAAAGCTCAGGCACATTGTGGCCAACTGTGGACCGATAATTTATTCGGTCAATATGTTTGAAAATGTTCGTTTAGGAAAGCAACAAAAGCACATCACTGTGCCAAAGTTACCAATGTAAATTAAATTTTCAGCAGATTTCCAAATAGGAGAAACCAACGTCAGTGTTTGGGTGACCGCGAGTAGCATTTACAACTGAGCGCTATCGTAACTCGGATTACACGTTAAATTGTAATCCTTTTTTTTCTTTTTCTTCTTTCTTTTTAGCTGGGGCGCTGAGGCCAAATTGTTAACATGTAAAATAGGGCGCAGGATTCGGGAAAGAAGTGGTGACTCCCGTTCTACCTCGTTTCTGGTGCAAATAATGTCTATCGCCATCCAACGCGGCAATGCAGCAAGCGTTATGGGCACCTATGCACCAGGAACGATGAGGGGCGGGTTATTTAATTAATTTTCTAAGTAGGTGTATATATTTTACTTTCTGTTATTGTTATTATTCATATTTAACAAACTTTACTCTCTAAGCCTTGTATATATATGTAAATAAACTATATTTTTAACAGGAGAAGGTTCCGAATTCATCGGCATTATGTTTTTTTTTATTCCACATGTATCTAATTACTATATAAGTGAGTTCGTGTAGGCTAGCCCTGGTGTCAGAGTTTTTTTAGGACGCCTGAAGGCCTCTGACATGGCTAAACTTAAAACAACCGGGACCTACAATTTAACGTGTTACGCGAGCCACGGTAGCGCTCAGTTGGAAAATGCCACCCGCGGTCAGCCATCCAAATACTGACCGTGTGAAACGTTGCTTAATTTGTGTAATTATTACACGCGCCCCTATTTTTATAATGATTAAATAATTTATTTTCGCGATGATGGTTTTTTAAGATGGTCCCATAAAAACGTTTGTTATAGAGTGAAGTTTGCAGGATCTACTAAAGTCGAGTAGCATAATCGGTATTTTCGCTTGCTGATTTTGACTGTAGGTTCATTTTTGACCGACTTCCAAGAAGGAGGAGGTTCTATGTTCGTCTGTATGTATTTATTTTTGTGTATGTTCATCGATAATTTCGTAATGTAATGCAAGTGGTACCTACTGTGCCGTTTTAATTATTAAATAAATAATTTCGCCAATTTTAAACCGATTCGAAAAATTATTTTTTAGTTTGAAAGGGTCCCGAGGTGGTCCCATTTAAATTTTACAGAAATCGGCTGAGCCCTTTATGAGAAATCATTAATAATGCAAATAATTGGAGCGAAATTTTTACACGATGGAATGCGGTTTTATCATTTTTCGCGAACAATAATTATATAAAGTCGGTTACCTCATTATGTTCGGTTTGGAAGTTATTATTGCCGACAAGATCAAAGTTACTGAAATGGGCGCATCTAAATACTACCACAACGTTAATTTACTGTAAACCACTGACGCTTTTGAATCGACTGATTTAAAAGTGAAATAATAAAAAATCATAAAACTTATTTTACTTAATATAATTTATTCTATAACTATATACAAAATTTACACAAGTTTATCACAAATAATAAATACTTTTAAATGCTGATGTTATACCACTTTTTCCACTTTCTTCTCTGTCATATCTGAAAAAAGTAAGATTCATGAATATTACTGTAACCTAAACATAATAAAAAAATCACACGCCTGCGCCCAAAGGAGTATACAATTCTTGAAATGTGTTATTTGTTTTAATCTAACTATTTTATGAAACAAGGAATCCATTGATAGCACTCACATCAAAATCACTTCAGTACTTTTAGTGAAATTAAGAAATTCGCGTGGACATTAAAAATGTACTCCTCTTTTGGTTACCGTGTGAAAACATACTTAGACTTAGAAGTCTTCACCATCATCATTATCAATCAACCGTAGGGCATCTACTGCTGGACATAGGCCTTCCCTATAGATCTCTAATAAATCCTCTTGGAAGTGGGTAGCTTTCAGCGTGGCTCTGCGATCTAAATTAGGTCGTCTCTAGATTTATGTCTAGTGAACTTTCTATGACTAAGATAGGATAGACCGGTCTACTGGGGACCTTCTGGCGTACGCCACACACATTTGGAGTGAGGTCATTGAGAAGCACGGGGAGGCGCTGGCCGTCTCCTTGGACATCTCGAAAGCTTTTGACAGGGTCTGGCATGAGAGCCTTATTGGCAAGCTTCCATCTTACGGCCTGCCTGCTGATTTCTGCGCATGGATATCAGATTTCTTGAGCAATCGGTCGATACGAGTGGTTGTAGATGGTTTCTCGTCAGACCAAATGGATATCAATGCCGGTGTTCCTCAAGGGTCAGTGCTCTCTGCGACGCTTTTCCTACTGCATATTAACGACTTGCTAAAGCCTGGTATTTTTGGGTACGCAGACGACAGTACAGTCATGGAGAGCTACACATCCGAAGCAAGAACGAGCCGGGCACAGATCGAGTCACTCAGAGAGGCTATGGTCGAACGGCTCAACTTGAGTCTGGAGGCGGTATCTGACTGGGGTGATGCTAACCTGGTCAAGTTTAATGCCTCGAAAACTCAAAGCTGTTTGTTTTCGGCCAAAAAGAGGCCCTTCCAACTGTCTCCTGCTTTCCGTGGTGTATCCGTTCCGGTAACTAACAGTCTGGAACTATTAGGCGTTACGATATCATCGACTCTCAACTTTGGGTCTTATATAGAGTCAAAAGCCCAATTAGCCTCAAAAAAACTTGGTGTTCTCTCTAAGGTGAGACGATATTTCACACCTGAGCAACTGCTTAGTCTTTATAAAGCGCAAGTCAGGTCTTGCATGGAATACTGCTCTCACCTTTGGGATGGCTCTGCCAAATACCAGTTGGAGGCTTTGGAGTCCATTGAAAGGCGAGCCAGGAGGCTGATAGGCAACGAAACCTTGACTGAGTCGAAGCTGCAAAGTCTTGAGCATCGACGTAGGGTGGCGTGTCTGTCTGCTTACTATCGGATACACTTCGGTGAGTGCGCCCAGGAGTTGCACGATCTGGTCCCACCTGCCCCTTTCTTCTATCGTACGGCTAGACAGACGCGACCAAATCGCCACCCTTTTATGGTGGACATCCCACGCGTTAGAACAAAGCGTTTTAAGTCCACATTCCTCATACGAACTGCCAGAATGTGGAACGCTTTGCCTAAGTCTGTCTTTCCGTTAAAGTACAATGTAGGTGTCTTCAAATCTCGAGTAAATAGGTATCTTCTAGGTAAGCGTGCTACATCCTAGACCGCATATCTGCTTTACATCAGGCAGTGTGTAGTCAAACGCAAACCTATTTGAAAAAAAAAAAAAAAAAAAGAGGTAATGATTGTGATAACTATTTTATCGAGAACTAGTTTATACTCGCGGCTTCTTGCGCGTGATATTTTGATTTTTGTGTTATCTCTCAGAAATCTTTATTTTTTTTTGAGATAAAAAGTAGCCTATGTCATTTTCCGTCTTTCAAGCGTGGACGTATCCATGCCAAAAATCAAGCCGATCCGTAGCTCTGTTGCTGCGTGAAAGAGAAATAAACTAACAAATAAACCAACAGACACACCTTCGGTTTTATAATATTAGTAAGAAAGTAAGGCAGCACACACCGGCAAGCGCAGCGTAGGACGTCCACTGATCAGGTGAACCGATGATAATAAGAGCGCAGAAATCGTTGGATGCAGGCTGCTTCCAACTGGGCTTACTGGACGTCCTACAGCTGATCATGATGAAGGAAGTAAGGATAAGGATTTAGTGCAAGATACTGACTATACTCGTTGTTGGGGACGGGTTCATTCCATTTCTGCTTTTGGCTGGTGCCGAATATGACAAAGAAGGTGTTGCAAGCGACGTATATCGCCGACGACACGTAAAACACGTTACGCCAATCTGATGCGTCAGTCTAAAAGAAAAATCATATTATGTTAGTACAATTGATGTCTATCGCTTTTGAAAGTCATAAGCTAGGTGAGATGAGTTAGTAGTGGTATGGAATCTATCCCCATGCCGCGGCGACTAAGATGCTGCACCTCTAGCGTGGCAAAGAGATCAACAGTTTAGTCACTTTAATCCAAACTTTGTTTCCTCTTTGAGAGGAGAAAATGGTTGAGATACAGTTTATCTATTTACCATGATAAGGGTGCTGACTGATAGTAAGCTTAGATGTATCGAAGCATATCAAAATATATTGCTGCAAGAATGAAATTACCGGTAGAGGTTTGAGTAGTGTAGTGGCTGTAAATAAATTTCCTAATTATTAGCAAAAAGTTTACTTCGACTAGTGAAAGATGTGGACAAAGTATAAACCTAATAGTACCTTGGTACCCCTGATACAGTGCTATGAACTGAAGCTACAAAAAGCGCACAGAGCATAGAAAAAACGCTAAGTCGATGGCACAGAGGCAGCCCACAGAATGGTTTCAGTAGGTACTATCCGTACATAATCCGGCAGCATGACAGCCAACACATGACCAAGAGGGGCTATGAGTGTAAAGTGTTACTGTGTGTGACATACCTCGTCTTTCAAAATAGCGCCGGCGGCGAGCGGTGCCACGATAGAGATGATGTTGGCGAGACAGTTGGTGATGCCCATGAGCGTCCCGGCGAAGTTCGGCGCCATGTCGATGTGCACCAGCTAGAAATGAGAATCAGAAATGTCATTATATTGGTACGGGAGGAAATCAAGTCATAAATCAAGACGGCCAGGTTTAAAGCCCATCGATGTGACTAAGAATTTGTGTCAAAGACACGTTGCGAACCGTTGTATAGTGAACTAGATCAAGAAAGAGAAGTATAGAATCTATAGAAGTATAACAGGTATACAAGCTCCTAGTGTAGCTTATCTTTTATTATTAGGTATACCACCACGGCAAATTTAGCGGATCGTGTAGTCTTGAATTTATTGTATCTATTTATCTTAAAATATAATTGAATATTTTTCATAATTTCAAGCTTGGTTTTGCTTAGCTTCTAAGGTGTCCTTAACAATGAGTACAAGACGTTTTCTCCGGCTTAGCATAAGCCATTTTATTAGAAACCATGTATACACGTTAATAATAAGTTTATTGTATAGCTGGGATCATAATCAACTTTATTAGTTTACTCAATTTTGCCTTTGTTAATAAGTTTACCGGAAAAAATTAATCGAACGCCAATATTGATGGATGAGGTGGACTCGACAATATTGATAAATTGACACGATTTAATATTAAAATTAACCTCAGCAGCTTTTTAATTAAATCTGAAGTTTATAGGTCCACTCATCTGCGAGGCGGAAATTGAATAAACATCGACGATAATATTGGAAATATTTATTACTTCACTTCATAAAATATGGACGTTTTGGTTCAATGACTTGTTAATAGCGCGTCAATATAAAAAGTTACCCATTTACCATGTACTAAGTTAAAAGCGGGTTATTAAGACTATAATTATGAACAACTTTTACTACAGGCCTAACCCCATATATAAATTAAAAATGTAATTAGGTGGAATTTTAAAAATTGTTACCAGACGATTCCGAGTGCCTATAATGTGTCTACATTTCTTTAATGTTGACTTTACTTTTAACCCAAAATATCGAGATAAAAACATTTTCTGTCCCATACAAAACTGCTAATAGCGGTATCCACAAAATGTATGAAACAGCTGATTTTTTTCTCGAATTTCGGTTCGGCGACATATGTATTTGATGAATACATAGAGAAAGTGTTGATGATGATGGTCTGAATCAAGTCCTTTCGGCATAGAACATCAGTACTAGTCTACTAGATAACCTTGTATAATTTGGTAAACAATTATCCCAAAATGGTTACTATCCTCGCATTATTATGTAAAGTAAAGTAATTTATTGACCTTATAATATCTCGTCATATTGGACAAGTCATTTACAGTAATTTCTTAAGAACTACTTAATACATAAACTTAAAAATTCAATGATACAATAAAATGGCAACATTATTTTTAAAATATTACATTAGAATTAGAATAGAATTGACGTCAAAATAAAATTACTAAAACAATTGTTATAAACAATGGACATTTGTCATTTTGTTTGTTTGACAAACAACTTTGAATGAATATTAATTAAAAATAAACAAAATTTTACATTTGAAACAATGGATTTCATTTTACAATAAAATAATAATTATTTATTACTTGTATAAAATGTCAGTATATGAGAATAATATATTAAGTCAATATTTTACCAAATTACATTTTTTGATTATTTTTGCTACGTTCATGCGAGAATGAAAATTCTGTGAGACGTAATTTCAAGAATTCATTTAGTGAGTAAAATGGATTCAACTCAAAAATTCTTTAACACTTCGTTTGAAGTCATTTGCTTCCAGATTGATTATGCTTTGGGGTAATTTATTGAATATGCTATGTATACATAATGGTTTATTAGCTGTACACGTTGTTGCTTTGCTACACGTAAGGACTTTCAAATGTAATCATCATTATGAACAACTTGTGACAAGGGACCCCGAAGTTGCAAAAATAAAAATTAGTTACTTAGCAAATTGAAATGGCAATTGGCAGGGATGTGTAGATCGTTGGACGAATGGCGGCTGGCACCACAAAGTTTTCAAACGAATCGATGACCATTATTACCATTGCAGGAGCAATGTAGTAGTAAGCTACTTCCAGTCGAAATTAATAGGAATCTATAGCAGAGACTGATGTCCAGCAGTGCACATAATGTCGTTTTGATGGTGAAGAGAGCTAACCCACAAAATCAAGTTTTGAGATAATGAGCAATTAAGGGACAAGGGTCAACTACAAAATATATTTTTTATAATATCTTTTAAACCTATGGTCCGATTTTGATGAAAATTAGTCTTATAAGGAAAATAGCCTTATTGAATCCCCGTTTTAATATAATAATTGGTAATTATCTATGTAACTAATTTGACTAAAAATGTGGGTTGACCTCTGTTCACCACCAAAGCGACGATATTACGGATGATATGATGATGAAACTCACCAAATAGCCCGTGTAGTGGCCAGCATTGAGCCCCACCACCACAGTGAGAAGCGCTACCGCTACAGCCACGTTACCAGCCGGCGAGTACGACAGACCGATTAGAGCCAGAGCTGGCCCGTAGTGACCTGGAAGACATCATGATTGATTAAAACTTGCTTTATTACAGAAGATTGTAGCAACTAACGTCACAGCACAGCGCCATATATATTTAGACTTGCAAAACTAAAACCGAGACCATTGCGCAGATTGAACGAATACAAATTCTAATTTAAGACAGACTCCGTGCATAGCACTCAGCCCAACAGGAATTCTGACAAATATAACATGACTAAAATAATGTGACATTTTATCATCGGCTAAAGCAGGGGGATTAAATCTTCGGTATAATTATGATCTCACGCTGTGCCACTTTACTAAGACAGTCGCTATGGCCACTGCCGTCGCGGTCACCTAGACTGACAGCGTCAACTAGTGTTCCACCAAACTTACTTCTCAAACATGACTGTACTTTGAGCTTTATTTCGGGGACTAATACTAGCTTGTGTGCACGAAGCAGATATAAAAAATATAGTATGTAACAGTTGAATTGTCTTACCGAGAGAATTGCTGACTTTCCTACAAACAGTGATACTGAGCCATTGCTTCTTGAGGACGTAGTCAGATATGTACCCCAGAGGGAAGCCCAGTAAGTACATCGCCAAGTACGGCATGGCGGACATTACACCGTTCTGAAATAATCCAACAAGATAATCAAATCAAAAATATTTGATTAGCAGACACATAGGATCCATAATTGAAATTAAAATTAGAACTTGATTATCAAATTAAACTAAATCAAATTAAATTAACACATTACATTGGGCATGTCACAAGTTATTAAATTACGTTCGACTTGTCACAGCTATTCATTTTAACAGCACCTTAATGTAGTGAAGCAAGATTAGACAGCTAAAGTTGTAATGGTTATAAGTGCCTACTATATTACATACCTCACCATGACTATACTAGGAACGGGTCAGGCATGGAAAACATGACGATACGCACTATGCGCTTGCTACAAAGTACCATCAACGCATGTCAAAACGACACCCATCGAGAATATTTTACCAGTGCTGAAACGCTCCGTACATGGCATGCGACGGTGCTAAAATTATTTTTTTCCTGTACTATAAATGTAGGTATATACTTTTCGATACTAATATTTTTTCCTAACATGTTTCTAGCACGGTCAAAATTATTAAATGATGCGTTATAGTGGGCAGACACCTAAGCTTTGAGAAACCCCTTTACGATATAATAGATGCGATAATGTAGAAAGATACGGCAAGTATCTCATCATTTATTATCATCATAATAGTGAAAATCGTACCGCTTTGATGTCTACGCCGAGCACTTGCTTCATGTAGGAAGGCATCTCAGTCATGAGCGTCCAGAAGCCCCAATTCTGGCCGCAGTGGACTATGATCAGCGATATGAATGGCAACGACGTCCAAATGGCCCTCCATGGCGTCTTCAGTTTCTGAAAATATAAATATGGTAGGTATTGAATTTCATGTATAATCGAATAGCTTTCCTCGCATACAATGCCCAGCCAGGACAGAGTTTTCCTATGTAAATGGAGAATGCTAACTCTCGAGACACTTTCAACACCTCCTCATCCTGCACATATGTACAAATCCAAGCTCTTGCTTGTCGATCATTATTTGCATTGCAGTGAGTTGGATCCTAGGAAGACATACATTATCGTACAAAAAGCGTTAAGGGAGTTAGTAAGTTCAACAGGAGGGGGAGTTGTCGCGTTATTTATCAACCAATTTTGATACTGAGCAACATCTTTTAGTTTATAAATCCTAACAAAATTTTGCTATCAAGATTGATCAAGAGCGATTCGAAATATAAGGCTTAGGAAGATTCAGTTAAGGAGAATAATTATGTGCCGCGAGGTCTAAGTACTGCTCGGAGAGCTATTAGTATACTCACTGCCTGTCCTTGAGTCTGGCCCAAGCTGGTCTGAATATACCGGCGCTCTTCCTCCCCGATCATTCGAGAAGCTTGCGGAGAGCTGGACCCAAGGAACACGTAGACCACCGTCCACAGAGCTCCGAGGGTTCCATTTACGTAGAAAATGGCTGGCCAGCCCCACGCGTCCGCGATGAAGCCGGAGATGATCAGCTGAAGAGCAGTGCCGAGTTGGGCTCCTGTAACAAAAAGTAATAGAGTAAAATAGCCATTTAATTTAATTTGTCGGTGACTCGGATGACAGATTATATTGTAGGTACTTTAGCCATGGCGGCTTTAAGCCGCCTGAGCGCTTCTGACTGAGCTCTCAGTCGAAAATGCCACTCACGGTTACCCATCCGATGACTACCCGTGCCGATCGTTGCTTACTTTAATTTGGTGATAGCTAAGAAAAACCTAGTCAAATTACGCTATGAACGCAACTACTTAGATGGATACATAGAAGGGTATATTTGTATATTTGTGAGGTCACTATATTATGGTGATACCTTACAAAAATCCAATTTTACGTAATTTTACTAAACTAAAATTACTTTCTGCCGTCTCTTACTGACATGATGAAATAACAAGATAGCACAAACCAAAATGAAAGCAGACTATTAACTTTCAAAAGGTTATGGAGCCTGAAAACCTACAATAAAGTACCATCGCACGCACGCACCCAATCGAAATATGTGATGGTGGGTGTCTCTGCGAGATCGAATCAGGAATGAAGAGATCCATAGAAGAACCAAAATTACCGACGTAGCCCAGCGGATTGGCAAGTTGAAATGGTAGTGAGCAGGGCACATAGTTCGGAGAACTGATGACCAATGGGTCAAAAGGTTCTCAAGTGGAGACCACGTACCGGCAAGCGCAGCGCAGGACGTTCAATTACGAAGCAGACAGATGATCTTATCATCTATCCATCCATCAGCCGTAGGACGTCCACTGATGGACATAGGCCTCCCCCATGGATTTCCAATATGGCCGGTTGGAAGCGGCCTGACCTTATCAAGACCGCAGAATCGCGCTAGATACAAGCCGCTTGCAACTAGTCTGGTTGGAAATCCATAGGAGAGGCCTATGTCCTGCAGCGGACGTCATATGTGTGATGGATGGATGGAATTAAATAACATTGAAAATAGCTTTGTCCCAAGTTGTATAAAAGGCACCTACTCGTAAGTACCTACGTAAAGCAGATTTTAAAACGAAGTATGTAAATCATCAGTAGGTAAATAACTTTAATACCTACATTAGTTATTGTTCTCTCGTCGTTACTACGCTCGTAGTAATTAAAAACAAATCACCGTGGAATGCATGCATGTGAATCGACGAACAATGCGATTTGA
Source organism: Hypomecis punctinalis (assembly GCA_949316475.1). Lineage (NCBI taxonomy): Eukaryota > Metazoa > Arthropoda > Insecta > Lepidoptera > Geometridae > Hypomecis > Hypomecis punctinalis. The sequence goes on from OX438807.1 coordinate 619,668, forward strand.
CGTCGTAATGATGTTTTAGGTGGTTTGTTAACTTGGTTGCTATCATGTATTTTATGAACCGCTCGAGTTCGATAAAATGATTATTTAAAAAATTATAAAAACGGTAGGTCTGTCTTTTAACAGTCTTTTGATAGTCCACTGCTGATCACAGGCTTGCTAACGAACGATACTCCTGTCTCAGTGTACAGTAGGTTAGATTAGATATTCAGAAACACTATTTTTCTTTTACGTGCGTAGTTGCCTCACGATATTATCCTTCATAAAATAGCCAGTAGTGATGTGAAATCCGTACACTTCCTTACTAATATTATATATCCGAAAGAGTACGTGTATTTTTTGGTTTGAATTCGGTTGTGTTATTTATTTCGAAAATTAATTGAGTAATGATTGTTTACGTGATAAGAAAAAACGTTTTCGTTATACGCACGCCATGAAGCCAAAAGCGGTATTCATCCATATCCAATTTTATGGACAGGTCGTATTTTACTGACTATACTACCAATATACAAGTCCAAGGTCATGCTAACTGCACTGATTACAAGTAAATTAATAGCTATACACGTTTTTTTAACCTATTGTTATCATTTGAACTCAATCGCAAGTCCCTAGTAAACCATACTGATAAGATGATTATGTATTCTGTACTTTACGAGTACCTTCCATGTTAGCCAATACTACGGAAGTAAATAAAATAGGTAAGACAGGAAAATATTGATTTATAATGAACTAGGTGTGACCTCTAGTAAATAATGACATTGTAAATACAGAAAAGTAGTAATGTGTAAGCTTGTTTAGTAATATTGTTAAATTACAATTAAAAATTAGATTGGTATTATTGTTATAAATTGTATAATTGTATAGTTGTATAATTTATAAATGGTTGATCTCAAACATAATCTTAATATATATAAATCTCGTGTCACAATGTTTGTCCTCAATGGACTCCTAAACCACTTAACCGATTATAATAAAATTCGCACACCATGTGCAGTTCGATCCAACTTGAGAGATAGGATAGTTTAAATCTCAAATTATAGTCGCAATTTTAATTTATTTAGCCACAGCAACGCGTGGCAGGGTCAGCTAGTACATCTATAGAAACGAATTTTATAGAATTTTATTATTTTTGTAGTAAAACTTTCGTTTTCTCTCCGATGTGGAGGTATTTATTATATGGCACGGGCCGGAGCCAAGTGCTATGAAAGTGATAAAAAATTTCTAAGAATACTGCACGTATTAAGGATGACTGCTATTAGCTTCAGAAATATCACAAACTTATAAGAACCGGTTTAATCTGACATTGATGCAGTTCTAATGATCTCGTTTCATTAAAATACGTAATAAAAAACGTGTTTCGCAATGTTTTAGTTTAAATGTTAATGTTAGTCCATAAAACCACAATAAGTGAAACAATTTTTTTGACATTTGGATCCGTGTCATTTCCGATTTTTTTATTCATTTATTAATCGTATGCAGCTTTGGATTAAAATGTTATATAAAGCCTGTAGATGTGGTCATTACATTATGCAACCCGCTGAAGTTACTTTGGTTGAATAATAGACGCTTCCAATCTGTCTAAATTAACTACAACGAAATACAATACTATTTACATAGGCAAAAACTACATAAACTACTACTACATTAAATGCAATTGGGTCATCCGCAGACCCTTGAAATTCTAAAGATAATTCAAATGCTCAGGTTCAGGCATGCCAGTTGGCAACGTGCCCCAGATGCTGGCAGCATTGCCATGCTGAATGGCAATGTTTATACGTTGAGAAAAAAAACACCAGCATTTTGGTCACGCGTCGCGTCCACCAGACGCTCAAAAAGACTTAAAAACAATATGAGCTCTCGACCTCCACGGGCCCGATGTTTCAACTCCAAACGGCTTATCTACGGGTCTAAATGGAAATGTATAGGTAATGCATATGTGCAGCAGTATACATTTATTCATTAATTACTATATCAAAGATTCATAGTTATTCTTAGTTAGGTCCCTAAGTAAATATTGCAGGTATTTTTTAACAAACAACAACATTACAATAAAGACTAAAAATGTGAAAACGTTTAAATAGAAATACTTCACTCCACAGGTAAGTATGCAGTTAATTTTTACCGACTTCCAAAAAGGAGGAGGTACTATGTTCGTCTGTATATATATTTTTTTGTGTATGTTCATTGATATTTTCGCCAATTGGGAACCGATTTAAAAAATCTTATTTAGTTTAAAAGTGTATACCTACTTTCGATGTGGTCCCATTCAAATTTTATCAAAATTGACTGAGCTTTTATTGATAAATCAACAAAAATGTACATTACACGTAATTACACGGTGGAAGTTAGTGTTGCGATTTTTTTGCGAAAAATAATTATTGTTAATATTATGAAACCTTAATAATAAGTAATCCTCATGTAAAAAGTAAAATATAAAAAAAAATACCTAATTTATAGTAACTATAACTCCTAATAAAAATAACGCAATAGGTAAGTGATTTACGAATTTACGAAATCATTGCTACAAACATTATCAAAATTCGCATTGTTCGAAATTATCGCAAGATCCTGTTTCCACCAGTGCGCTATTTTTGGCAAAGGTTGTTCAACTTGAGTAAACAGTTTTAAGAACATTAGCATTTTACCACTCAAACCAAAATCTTAAACTCATATCAGTTGCGACACACTGAGTTGTATAATATAGCGTACCTGTGGCAATGTGGCAAAAAAATACTACCAAATACTACATATGTTTCTTGTTAAGCCATCGCAAATATTTATGCATGTGCATTTTAGTAAACAAGTTACATAAAGTTATTTTTTTAGCTCTATTCGTTTGCAATGACAGTATTATTTTGGTTTGTTACAAAGCGCTATAGAGGATATAAAAATATGCGCTTGCGTATTATTAAGTTGTTTTGCAAACATAAATAGATACAACAGTTTCACTTGAATATTTTACAAATATAGTATGATTTTTAACCAAACTATACACATTTTTTAAAGCAAAGAAAAGATTTGCCAATTGTATTGAATTTGCATACTGTAACATCAATAACATAATATTATATTTTAAATTTATTTAGTGTGTATACTGTATATTGCGCTTTTTTTGGTAATTGGTATCTCGATTTTACCATCTCTACCTAGTTTTCCATGTTCTGTTATCTCTAAGTACACAATAAAAAACCAAGCCCCTTGCCGTTACCGTATGTACGTGTCGATCTTTTACATTAAGAAAAAAGTTTATACGTAAAAAACATGTATAGAATGGTACTTACTCAGAAAAGAAAAGGAGAAATGCTAGTAAAATGACTGTGAATATGAACTCAGTATGACTCTACCTTACCGCTATAAATCAATGTTCCTAATCGGCTTTTTTCCTCCAAAGGCACCCATTTTCCAATGAGGTTGTGGACGGATGGAAACAGGAACCCTTGAGCCAGGCCTTGGATCACTCTTAACGCACATATCAGCTGCCAGCCGCCCTGGAATACAAGGAGTTGAGAATCAGAGCAATAGAACAAGTACTAGATCAGAGACTGGACTGGAGGTGAAATAGAATAAAATATTTTAGTGTCATAGTAAGTTGATTATATTATTTGTAACGTGTTTTCTGATTTAACTCGTAGCGCAGGAGTCACACTCGTTTATTACCAGTGTTACTACCATCAATATAAAACAGAAAAAATGCCAAGTACTACCCATCTAACTACCAGTATTAAGAATGGTAAATGAATCACCGTTGACTTGCCTAAAACGTAAAACGCAATCAATATATTTCATAGAAACGTAAATTGTACGGTGCGGAGATTCCAATGTTGCGGCCATCTTATCACCACGGTCTTTTCTATATAAAGATCACAGGTGGAATTCCTCGCCATGCCAGCTTGAATGACGTCGAATCGTCGAATATTAACAGTGGTTATGGTTATTTATTTGAATCTTTTGGGGTCGAAACTTTAGGACCGTGGGGACCGGAACCAAATACATTTACAAAGATCTTTCCTTACGACTGGTCGACGAACACGTGACCAAAATGCTGGCCTCTATTTAGCCCAGAGGATCAGTATTGCCATTCGAAGTAAAAATTGAGCCAGCATTTTGGGAACTCTGCCCGTTGGCAGGGGTTTTGAGATTAGGGTTTTCATCGTCATCTATTCATTTTTTAGATCAAGTTTTTTTTATTAATTTGTTTCGAATTTCAAATCTAAAATTTGAAGTGTAACATAGTTTAGTTTATGAAATGTTATGTAAATTTTGTGTTAGTATATACTACATACAGTTAATTTAAATAAATAACGTAGCGTGTATGATTCCTGCGGTTTAGACGGGTGCGCGCTCATTCTAAAACAATGGCTGCAAAATTCGTAACACTTACTCAATAGCACTGCAGTACCGATGAGGAAAGTCAATGCTGTGGGAAACCCCGGCAATGAAGAAACATGAGGAAAATCTTTTACATTGAGTAAAAGGAATAGATACTAGACATGAAATTGTAGCCATTACTTAGCATTACCTATATATGGTATTGTCAAATAAGCATATTTTGACTTTTGGTAGATTATTTGTTGCTATTTTTTACTTTTTTTTATGACAGGTTGTTTTTGATTATTTCACTAAATTTGCAATGCAATCCAATCATAAAAATGTTTATTAACACATATAATAATAATAGTCCATCTTAATGGATGTAGTCTGTAGTAGATCTATCATACATGTGGCACCTTTTCACCATACGACGAGTTTTTCACGCGCTAATGTGATTGATTCTTGTATTTTAGAATTATTTTACAGAGTCCAGTTTTGTATTATCTTAAATACAGAACGTGAAATTGTAATAATACCTAACGCTTTTGTGATGCAAAATATCAAACGAGTGAATAATAAAATAGTTTACTCACGTACCTAATACTATTTTATGAGAGTCATACCTAAGCATAGGCAAGTCATATACATAAGTCGGTGACGAAGTAGTTATGCATAACGTGATGATGAATTATCGTTCCGCGCTCTGACTACATTTTCCCCAGCCGGGCTAACATAATTTCATCGATATGTCAAAACGAGACAGATTTATGGTGAAATAAATTTATTGTCATTTTCTCACACGACGATTGAAAATATGTCGTGGTGTGTATGCTAGGCTAGCTGATATCTGTACTATCACGTTACATCACATTGTATTAGAGAATTTAGTATTCACGTAGCTCAGGGCCTCCTTACACGTGTGGTAGAGGCCCTACGAAGGTAAGGGCGAAGTTAATCGCTATACCTACCCATTATTACGAGAATCATCCCTTAAACCTGCGATGGCAAAACACATTGCAATCAAAACCATTTCCAAGAAAAGACAAAGACAGAAAAACTACACAATCTGCATAGAAAATTAGTGTACTTACGTAGTATCTTCCTATAGGTTTTAGCAGACTGGTGGCGAAGTTGGTGGCAACACACAGCGCAATAAACATCGTTCCCTCGAACCATGCCACGAGCTTGTCTCCGGGATCTCTTTACAAAGAAATGCTTATACTACATTTTTCAAATAATCTACTCACGTAGTATCCTCCTATGGGTATGAGCAGGCTGGTGGCAGAGTTGATGGCAACACATAGCGCGATAAGAACAGTTCCGCCAAATCGTGCCGCTAACTCGCCACCTGGGATCTGCAGCACCACGTAGCCCCAGAAGAAAGACGACAGGATCACACTCTGTGTCTGGACGCTCCAGTCGAAAGACTGAAACAAAACTCTTTGTTAGACACACACACTGTCGAGTTTCCTTCGGTACTATTATTTGAGACTAATAAAAAGGTTGGTCAAGTACAATACAGTACCATCGACTTGGCATTTTGTTTTGTACGGTACGTAAGAAGGTTGACACAACATTTCTAAATTTGTACAGCCAGGAAATAGAACAGCCTACCAGCTTTTCTCTTTCAAAAGAGACATAATCTGAAGATTTTTAAGGTAAAAGAAAATAGGTATTTTTAAGTCTGCGTGCTTCATCTTTGACTACAACGTCGTTTATTTGCGACAAAAAAAAACAAAAGAGCAGATAATGTTTTTAGGATAAACTAAAATAGACGTCCAAAAACAGAAAAAATAAAATTAAAAAAAAAATACAATACTAAACAAATTGAAATGTGGCTCAGACTTATTTCCATTAATATTACGTTTCAAACAAAAAATTACCCGCACCAAAATTAAAACCTAAGGCACGAATATAAATATATTAGACTATCCTTCTCTAACCTACTAAAAATCATCAAAATATTAAAGGTATATAGGTTCATTAGAATAAAAGCTGTCCACTTATTTTAGACAGTCAGTTTTTAAAAAAAGGTCTAACTAAAAAGTACTTCCTCAATATAAAACTGTGCAAAAACGATAATTATCCTACTATAAACAGAATATACATACATGTACTTAATTGTTTTGTAAGTTCCTGTATCATTATATAAAAACCGGTAATGATTTGTTAAAATATAGTTCGGTTTGCTTTTTGTGGTATTTTTTATCGACCTCTTACATTGACCAACTGCACTTGTAAAGTGATTATGTCACGACTAACAAAACAACTAAAATCGGCCAAGTGCAAGTCAAACTTGTGCACGAAGAGTTCCGTAGCATATAGGATCCCTCTTAGCCCTATTTCAAGCGTCTACCTCTTGCCGTTATTAATAACGGCAAAATCTATATAATCGAGCAAAAGGGGCAAAAATCACGTGTTTTATTTGTTGTAATAGCGGCATCATCCGTAAAAATTTCAACTGTCTATAGCTATCACAGTTCATGAGATACAACCTGGTGACAGACACAGATGGACGGACAACGGAGTCTTAGTATTAGGGTCTCCTTTTTACCCTTTGGGTACGGAACCATAAAAAGTGTAAATTCAAAGCACAGAATAGTGATGTCAACTATAGGTACTTACATGATTGTTACGTAAGTATATTAATGATTATTATTTATATCTATAAAGTGCCTACTAATTTTTTCCTAAAAGTTTATTAATTGATTTCGAACTGCAAACGAATAAAAATCTACTTAGTTTTTTATAATAGGTTGTGGAATTTAACAGACACATTTAGCTAATGTTTATCTGTCGTTTTGTTAATCAATTTTCTGTTTCCAATATTAATAAATATGTTTAACATTTTATTAGACAGGTACATAAGAAATGGATTCTTGTTTAACCATTCTTTTGTTTAAATATTGTTTTAAATTAATATGAATAACGCAGGTTATGTCAGACAATTAGATCAGGTACTTAGATTAAAACTAGATTTCAAACGTTACGGGGAATTTATTTCTAATCTATTTCAGTAACAAATTAAATAAAATAACATTTTATAATGTTTTGAAATTACTTACTTCTAAATATCATATTATATTGTCATTGTTCAATACAATAATATTACATAATTATATCTAGTTACATATAGTAAGTAACGTGATAAAATAAATATTGTAAACACTAACATACACTACACAGGTAACGATTGCAAACTATTGTATTTCTTCATTTTTATTTTTATTTCTTTATCTTAAGGTCATGCGTTTTATGAATATGTCTTTTCATAGGTGATTGCCGACAACATCGTGAGATCTTTTTATTTTTGCACCTGCTTTTGACCAAAGTGGACTACGTCTTATACTTTCGGATGTCTTAAGTTTTCAACGGACGAAAGCGATGAAGTTCTCAAGACGACGCATATTTTTAGGGTTCCGTCCCAGAAAAAACGGTACCCTTATAGGATCACTTTGTTGTCCGTCTGTCCGTCTGTGTGTATGTCAAGGCTCTTTATCTCGGGAACGCGTAAAGATATCAAGTTGAAATTTAAATTGTATACGTATCTATGGTCTTTTGCAGTTGTGTAAAAGAAAAACTTCTCAGTTATCGTTTAAAAAAGTTAGAGCTGTTTATGTCGTAAAAACTGCATATTTCGACACTTACAAAAATCAAAACCTACCTACCTACACCTATTATCTTATTATAATTAAAATATAAAGGGTTATTTCTAAACAATTAGCATCCTTTTAGGGGCTTATTCTGTACATAAAAACTAACAACTTTTGTTCTGCGACTTTTATCGAAACTCAAAAAAAAACTGTTCCACACATTTGGTCACGGGTGAACGATATGGAACACCATTTTTTTTGTGTTTTGACAAAAGTTATAGAACAAAAGTTGTTAGTTTTGATGTACAAAATAAGCCCCTAAAAGGATGCTAATTAATTACAAATAAATATATATATCCCACTGAAAACATTTTACTGTGAAATGTTGTGATACAGATCATGTTTCAAGTAGAACCAAGCTTCTGACTCTACACACCTAACTCTCAAATCAAAACCCCACCATCACAAACTCTACACTTTAGTTAAAATCGACGACGAAACGGTCAAACGTATGCAATGTAAGGAAAAAATACCGAGTCAAAGGGTGAAACGACATCGCTTGACCGTTTTGTTACCACAAGAACTACCTAGTATTACAACAGAGACAAAGTAATGAAAAGTAGCGAAGTTTTTAGGCCACCTATTTGAACTAAGATGCATGTAGATTTTATAAAGTTAACGCATGTAGAGTAATGGCAAAATTACAAAATGGGTTTGTTATTGATGTTTTTAAACTTTCGCGATTTTATCACATTATTATTTTATACTACGGGACTAATGGCGCACTAACATTACGAGATAAATAATGAATACCTCATCATCCCGAAGTTTCGACCAAGTTGCGTCGATCGTGGTCACGGGTAGTCATAATTTTAGTGTCTAATTAGTACCTACATACCTATAATTACCTAATACCTATATAATAATGCGGGTTTATTATTAAAGGGTAAACCATAATAATATAAGGGTTAACCATAATGGCGCGGAATATTTAAAGACAAATTCTGTAAATTTTGAACATTTTTTCAAATATCAAATTCCAAAACGTAATCGATATTTCAATGTTTGAATGGGTCTTATCATCTACATGATCGGCGTCAGATGATTTCAGTTTGATCTTTATCATATTTTGAATATTATGACAGTTCTCACGAGGAGGTGTTTTATCTAAAGCCTTCATTCTAAAAATATCCCAAGTAGCACAAATAGTGGCAAATAGCTCGTATATTATATCTACTTGCAGACTTGGGTGAAATTTACAACCATTATGAAGTTCTATATAGGTGGAGAGAACCCTTATGCAACCATTATAGAACCAAGTGGCGAAAAATTGCAGCTTGTTTTTAGTTCCAAATGGAATCTATAGCAGTTCTCAAGATCACCATGAGTGGCAATTAGAACTATGAGTGTAAAATGTGCGCAGCGAACGATTCATTGAACAATAGTGCGTTCGTTCATTCAACGCGCTCGGTCATGAAAAAAATGAGACGTCAAAGTTATTCAGAGTAGCGACAGTCCGCGATAGCTGTAAAATTGTATTTTATGTTACGGACGGTATTTTGATTGAGATTGGCGCGGCCATAGTGCATAAATTATACTGCTGTTTGTGTTTAGTGACACTTAATACATAATATTGTATTTGCTTCCCTGCACTGAAATATCACAAAAGTCATTGCGATTGTTTTGTTACTGTGAAACTATACATTGTTTTCTTTGTAAATTTCAACGGGCCTTCGATTTGATCAAGACTTATTAAAAATACTGTGCTAAATTAATTAACGAAATAATACTATTGAAAAGTAAAACTGTTAAAAACCTGATATAATAGTTTTAGGTTAAGTATGATGTTAAAGTACATCAATCATAACTATCAAAACTCTGTGTTTACGCATCAGTGTGATAAAAATCATGTTCAAAACAAAACATTTTCAAAGTCTCCATTTTCTAAACATGGCGAGGTAAAGAAATCTTATAGTTCTTAATATCACTAATATATGCTCTTTTTGCACCTACAAGATGTAAAAATCACTTATTTATATCTTGCGAGTGGCAAAACAGTGGATCTTATTACCAATAGTAATTATTTTATCTTTTGTAGATCTCCCAGAGCCCGTGGATTAGGGGTCCCAAAATTGATAAAAACGTTTTACTTTTTTCCATATTATGGAATTCATTTTTAAAAAGGTCCTGATGTTTTAGTACTTTGATAGGCCTATGCCTAAGTGAGCGTAAGACAACAGCTTAAACAATATATATACACATAGGCGTTATTATAGTAGCAATAGTTATAATAATAATATAATACCTAATTTTGAAACTGTGAGATCTTTAGTGGTTTCAAATAAGTTGAAATTGCTGTTTTTGGTATTCCAGAACCCCTATAGAAACTTAGTTACGCGTTGAAGTGGCGTGGCAGAGTACACTAGCCCTTAAAGCTGCAAATATAACAGGTTTCAAAAGAGCTGCAAAATGATACCTTTAGCTACTACAAGAGATATATTCCTCTATTGTATTACTTATTTGGAACTAAAAGTGCCAAATAAGAGTACGATAGCGCTTAGATTTAGGAGTTGCATATATGTGATTTAGAGACCTTATATACAACCAATACTTCTGTATAAGTGGAAATTAAAACCTGTATGTAACTTTAGGTAACAAAATCGGTTTTATGCTACCGTAGGACACAAAGCAGAAACAAAAATCTTTCCTATGAAACTACGAGCGACAAGAAGTACTCATATACAAATAAGAGTTGTGTTTGAAGCTAAAGGTTTTATCAAACACTGTAATACAACTAATTTGCAACTTAGAGCTATAATATAAGTTGCAAAATTCACTAGTGTGCTACTTGGGATCTGTGTTCAGAACCTAAATTATACTTATCTACTAATAACTAATAAACTTGAGTGGAAAAGTTTGTGTGTCTCAAACTAAACTTTAATTTACGAGTATTTTTGACCAATATGTTTAGCCGACTTCAAGAAAAGCGATTCTCCATTCGATTGGTTTTTTTGTATGTTTGTTACGCGATTATTTTACCAATTATAAACCGACTAGCTTATACCTTATGTCACTTTTCATCTTTCCAACTCCAGGCCCTACCTTACCCCTCTAATCAAGGAGGAAGAAAATAAAAAAAAACGATTTGACGGTTACTTGATTCGATAGTTGTTTTTTTTTGACATTTCTTGAAGCGCACTTTAGAATAGCTCGCAGATAGCAGGATTTTTCCTACTTACTTAACACTTATCGTTATATTATGGAAAAATTACCCAATATCGTTTTAATTTATAACATATGTATTATTCTGATACATAAGCTATATTATTGCAAAGTTTCATCTCAATGCGTTCAGTAGATTTTTCGTGAAACAGTAACAAACATCCATCCATCCTTACAAACTTTCGCGTTTATAATATTAGTAGGATTAGTGGGAAGTAGGGTTTTGATGTTTCTTTTTTTGTTTGGTAGATGATTTTTCAGAAATGGTCCTATTTAAAATAAGTATACTGAAATCGGCTGACCTGTTTTAAAAATTCAACAATAGCAACAAAAAAGGTATACATCCATTCGAGCAAGCGAAAAGCTCTAAGACGAACTAATCTCGAAAAGATGGCGAAGTCGGCTTAGCCATTTTTGGCAAAAAATAATTACTCAAATTATAGATCGGCTATTAAGGTACAGTCAGGCATAAGACAAATGTACATAACTATAGACTACAATATTCAAAATTCATATCCAAAATGAAAAAAAAAATACGAGTAACGAGGTCTACAATATAACGCGCGATCCAAGTCACGATATCGCTCAGTCTGATTCTTTGATGTCGAAATATTCATAAACACTTGACAAATGATCGATGCTGTATTATTTCTCACGCATCGTTACTAACAGAAAAATCGGAAGATTTTAGTTAGATATGCGTAGTAGTTGAGATAAAAGATTAGATTTAGAAAATTTGAAAGGTTAGACGATAAAATAAAACTTGAAGATTATCATGAAGATAAAATGTACCTACATTGTTTTAAAATAATATATCCCTTGAATTAGAAAAATAAAATAAATGTATTTACTCTAAATATTATAATGCACCTATATCTTTTTGTGTCGTAATATACCTACTACAAAAATGATAACAATCTACTTAATTAAGAAATTAATTACTAAATTCTGGTCAGACAGGTTTTGTTTTAATGATTGTGATACCTGAGAAGTAGGCAATTAATTTTGTTGAAATGATACCACATTTGATATTCTTCTGTATAAAAATATAATGAAATGTTGTGGTTAAAGTAGCATTTAGTTATTTTTTAAAAGTATCAAATCCTTGGCCAATTTGTTGGCCATTTTTAACCGACTTCCAAACAAAAAGTTCAATGTTCGTCTGTATGTGTTTGTTTTTAGGGTTCCGTACCTCAAAAGTATAAAACGGAACCCTTATAGGATCACTTTGTTGTCCGTCTGTCCGTCTGTCCGTCTGTCCGTCTGTCCGTCTGTCCGTCTGTGTGTATGTCAAGACTCTTTATCTCGGGAAGGCGTAAAGATATCGAGTTGAAATTTAAACTATATACGTAAACCTATGAATTCTAGTAGTTGTGTAAAAGAAAAGCTTCTCAATTACCGTATAAAAAAGTTAGAGCCGTTTATGTCGTAAAAAACGCATATTTCAACGCTCACAAAAATCAAAACCTACAGGGTACTTCCCGTTGACATAGAACTACGAATTTTGGCGAAAAGCATTGTCTTAGAGTACACATATAGGAATCAATCTGAAAACTGTACATTTTTATTTAAATCACATAAAAATAGGGCCTCAAAATTCACAAAATATGGGTTAAAAATTCAAAGTGAGTAAATCATATTATGTAAGGTATCATATAAAATAACTTCATTAGCACATGCTAAAACAAGTTTTTAATTATTTTAACAATATGTTTGTACGGAACCCTCGATGTGCGAGCCTGACTCGCACTTGTCCGGTTTTTTGTGTATGTTAATTGATATTTTTGCCAATTGTAAACCGATTAAAAATACATTTTTTAGTCGGTAAAAGTATGATTCTGGAGTGTTCTTTAAATTTTATCATCTAAACTGTTTTTGAAAAATCAACAAGAATGTAAAAATGTCATTCCTTGATTGGAGCGAACTATTCGAATTTTGTACACTTGAACTTGGTTGTGCCATTTTTACTCCACGGCACGCCCCTGCGACTGCTGTATACCGAATCACGAGACGCGTAGGTACGAGTATGATTCGCATTCAGATCGTTTGTATGAACACGAAATACAGCATATATACCATTACCGTGGTCATGATTTACGAATACTTGAATAAACTTTGCTTTTACTCTCTGCTACTTACTTTCCTCGTCCTCGAGTCGAATTTCTCATACCTCAGGGTCGTGACCACCACCGCCCAAATGTTGCTCTAAAACGATCTTGTGACATCGTCTTCTATCGTCGGTGGCGTGGAGCTCCTCGTAAACTGACGTGTCCAGAGTGGTGCGGATCTGATCGGACCAACTCATTGGGTTCCGACATTGTCACCTTTTGCAGTCAACTATCCCCTGGCACTTGCTGCTACTTACTTTAGGGTCATCTTTGTCTGTCATGGCGACGATGGCCATGCTTATGTTGACCCTCATGGCAAACGTCAGCACCATGGCTAGGAACAGCAGCACCACCTGCACGTGCCGGATCCCGAAGCAGATGTCTGGAACGAGTTTAAGTATAGAGTTAAATTTTTGGTAAAATCGTTTTATAAATATCAGGACGCCCACTGCAAGATTATTATTTGGCGAAGAGGCAATAGACCTATACTGATATCTTCCATGTGCTCTTTTGTGCATTTTTACCGATTTCTAAAAAATAGGTTCAAAATTCGAGTGTTTGTTTTATTTGTATGTATGTTACGTGATTACTCCGTCAATTATGAACCGATTTTGATGACTCGTTTTTAGTTTCGTATATCATACTTGGTCCTATTTTATCGAAATCAGCTGTCGCTGTTGAAAGATCATCAATAAAGTTAAAATCACTACATCGATCCGTGAGAACTATTCGGATTCTGTACACGGTTGAAGTCGGTTACGCCATTTTTGGCGAAAAATAATTTATTGTCAACATATTATGTTTCGCCAAAAATGTCATATAAGGATGTTTACTGCAATAGCTTCTATCCATCTCCACTGCAATAAAACTGACACGCCTCTCTATACTGCATAAAAGATAGCTTGATCTCTGCGGCAGTGAGATTGACATAGAAGATTGACATTTTTAGAGTTGGGATAGTGGTGGAAAAAATCGATTATCAAACATTGTTGTAATGAAATCGAATGAGTAGTTGTAGGTGAGAAATTGGATTTTATTTACTTACTATTATTTAAGATCAAGTATGTACACATGTAAATAATGTTATGATATTAATTAAATAAATTATAATAAAATATAATAATGTTACGATAGTATTTATCGACGTTTTTCACTATTATCGATGCTAATGTAACATATTAGGTTAAATTTAATTACAAACGTTCATAAATTAAATTGATGATAAATTAAGTTTTATTTAAAATATCGTTAAAATAAACTATCGATATTGTAAATAAAACTCTATATAAAACTCTGAGGTCACGAACATTCGTCGCCCATCACTAATCGGCATGCCCATAAAGTGTGACATTGACAGGTACTGTCTGTACTATTAAAAATTCAGGACTTCGTAGGCGTGATTTTTCTGACAGCTGTCGCAGAGATCAAGCTTTATTTTATAGAGTACTAGTTTTTACCCGCGGCTTCGCCCGCATGATATTTTGATTTTAATATTAATAATCATTAAAATTTATAGCCTATGTGTTATTCTGATATATAAGCTATATTATTGCAAAGTTTCATCTCAATCCGTTCAGTAGTTTTTGCGTGAAAGAGTAACAAACATCCATACATCCATCCATCCATCCATCCATCCATCCATCCATCCATCCTCACAAACTTTCGCGTTTATAATATTAGTAGGAAGGATAGTAGATTACAAATAGGACTTATAAATCAGATTGTCGGGTAATTTACACTTGGCTTGCCTGTTGTGGTCTCTATTCAAGAACTTTACCGCGGTATCAGCTGTCTGTTCAGCGTACTGTCACTCATTTGATAATTATCTGCTAATTTTCTAGGAAGTTTCAGTAACTGGTTTGTTTACACATCTTTTAATTCTCAAATCGAACCTACAGACTTTTCCAGTTCAAACAATCTCAAAGAGATTAGTGCCTTACTCCATTGCAAGTTTTTATGACCAATTAAAATGGCGATGATCAATATAATATATTGATCACTGCCACTCATTTTGTTTATTTCATGTTTATGTTTATTTCATGTTCCTTAACCTTAACGTTATTTTGTTTGACTTTCTTTTGTCTTAGCTTTGCACTGTTTGTCATATAACTTTTCACTTATTTCTTATTTTATGTTTTTTTTGTTCCTACCCTCAAAAAGGGCTAACCTGAAAACCAGCGCTGAGTGTGCGGTTCCTACCTGCATTCAGCATAATGCTGAGGTGAGCCCTTTTCGACATTTCTAATTCTTTATTTGTATATCATTATTGTTTTTTTTTTGTGTCTCTTGTATTTTTAATGTCGAATAAAGTTTTTTTCAATTTCAATTTAATTTCAATTTCAACTCATACTTATCCAAATAGTTCCTTAAAAATATATTTACTTTTCAAGTACTTTGTGAGTTCCAAAACCGCATATCTTTTAAGTACGAAAACAAGCCAAAATTGTTGATGTAAATGACTTGTAGAAATCGTCACTATCGTAAACACTATTTGTATGGGTTTATTTGCTATGATAACACAGTATCGATGACTTGACTTGTGTTTTGTTAGATTAGATCTTGAATGACACATTGTTCGTTAAACTCAGAATTGGGAATTCTCAAATACTTCACGATTATGATCTTTGAGTGGTGTAAGCTATTTATATGTCACGGGATTCGCTTACATCCTTCCCAGGCGGTCCACATTATTTATTTATTTATTTACATCAAATAAATGCGGACCGCCTGGGATTGGAATGCCCTGCCTCCGTCATTGTTTCCTGACAATCACAATTTGAATGTCTTCTAGTAAAAAGTGGATAGCTATTTTCTAGGTACACATACTCCATCTCAGGCTACAACTTAGCTTTCCATCATGTGAGTTGGTTGCCAAATTTATTAGCCCTATTATGCATAAAAATAATAATAATTGTAGAATAAACCACTAACTACTGAGAACTTTACTGATTCTGATGTGGATAAATCATATTTAAAATATATTTTTATAGTTATTGAGACTAAATTTAGCCACCAATACGCCTGAAGGTAAAGTATATAGATTAAATAAAATACTTGTTAAATTTTTCCTTAATCAAATATCCAGATGGTGTTTGTCAGAAAAAGGTAATTGAAACTTAAAGTTGGTACCTAATCTGATTTAAAAGTGAAGCCAATCAGAAGTTTTTATTACCTAAAGTTTTTAAGAGACAAAGTTGTATAACACATAATAATATGTTACATGTTTAGTTCCTAAAAATACTCACTCACTTTTTTAAGCCTGCGAGCTTGAACAACATGTAAATGAAATCATTCTTACTGGTAGTACCAGGATGCATGAGCACTGGTATTCTAAAGAAAACTACCGGTTTTTACTCACGTATAATATCGCGGCCGGGCCGCTGGGAACCCGACCGGTTTCAGAGTAATTAGTACTCCTTCGTCAGGGAATACGCGCGCTCCCGTCGACTGGCGCACGCGCATATTATACGTGCGTAAAAACCGGTTGTGTTCTTGAGTATAATGAATTCTCACGCGAGTTTTAATGAAGTGAGCACTGGTATTCTTTTATTTATTTATTTCAGCAAAACACATAGGTACAATTAGAGTGTATATCTAATTAGTAACATGTCACCCTGTTACATAAGGCATGGCTGATTTTAATAATTGAGAATACAGTGTACTTAGTAGTATTCTAATAAGGACGTAAGTAACAATTTTATCATAATGTAAGACTAGGATTATTCAACATTGTCTGAATAATTATTAGATATACTTTGTTTTAAATTTACAGATGTAGAACAATACTTGAGTAATTTATTTAAAACTAGGTAAACTAATAGCCTAATACAATAATATTTATACTGTTTGACCTAAGCTGAGATCAGAATTTATCATCTAAAAAGTCACCTATGTCATTTTTATATTAGGAAGTGTCTTAGTTTCGTTTGAAAGGATTTGTCTAAAGTTTCTTTTTTATTGTATCTGGGGTTTTATATTAAATTTTTATGCACATATATTCAGGGCCTTTGATTACAAGTAAATAATCTAAGCTTCAGGGCCTTTTTAAAATATTTACAATTTTGGGTCTGGTAGTTATAGTTGCTAATTTTTTCGAGGGTTATTGCCATTGTTGTACATATTTATATTCTTTCCGTCACATATTGCACTTATTGTACTTATGTTGTTATGATTATGATAAATAAGGGCGCTTAAAAATTAAAATTTAACTTGAATTGACATAAAGCTTTTTAAATAATAACTAACTATACTAAAATATATTTGATAACGATTGATTATATTATATTAACATCAAGGGCAATAAAGTATTGACATTTAGATCAAATTATTAAAATCTGAATAAGATCGAGGGTCAACGATTTTGTTATATATATCATATATTATTAATATTAAATTCAGAAACTAAGGACTTGTTCAAATAGTTTTTTTTTAAAGAGACAATTGATGTTTATTGAGTAAAATTAATATAACACAAATGCTCCGTGTTAGTTCAATAATTTATTGGTAGAGAATTAAAAATACAAAAAAATATTTTTAAAGCTTTTTTGCGTTTTTTAGTATGTAAATTTACAAAGTGACTTTTAAAATTTTGTTACACAACGCAACAAGGAAACTGGCACACATTCTTTCGTAGGATAATTTTGTATTCCTTTGTTTGTATATTTATTATTGTTTTTTTGTATAATCTCACTAATTTCAGTTTTCGATAAATCTTTATTTTGTAGGGTTCCGTACTTAGAAAAAACGGAACCCTTATAGGATCACATTGTTGTCCGTCTGTCCGTATGTCAAGACCCTTTATCTCAAGAACGCGTAGAGTTTACGAGTTAAAATTGACACCATGTATTGTTATTTGCTATAACGTATATCTATGATCTCTTACAGTTGTGAAAAAATTAAACTTCTCAGTTACCGTATAAAAAAGTTAGAGCCGTTTATGTCGTAAAAAATTGCATATTTTGACACTCACAAATCAAAACCAACAGGGTATTTCCAGTTGACCTAGAACTATGAAATTTGGCAAGAAACATTGTCTCAGTGTACACATATAGGAATAAATTTATCACTGTACAAGTGTACATTTTTAATAAAATCACAAAAGAATAGTTCCTAAATACAAAAAAATGGTCCAAAATTCAAAGTCAGTAAATGGTATCATGTGGGGTATCATATGAAAGAGATTCATTAGCTCGCGCTAAAACAGGTTTACAATGTGTAATTTTCGATATAAAGCGAGAAAAGTAAAAAACAAACTTTATTCGATGTTTTTTTTATGAGATTTCAACATTACAATTTTGTGAAGTACAGGATACATACAGGATTTGTAGGGAACCCTCGTGTGCGAGCCTGACTCGCACTTGTCCGGTTTTTTTTTTTTACATAATGTAGGACTACTTTAGAATGTCATTACTAGATAACTTTCTTATGGTACCCACAACACGGGCCTCGAGCCTAGTGTGGGACCAAAGGATATCTGGCTTGTTAATCCTGAATCTAATCATCTTGCCAAATTTCAACTGTTATTCATGTATTAATGTACTGTAATGACTTGACTTTGACTTTGTTACACGCGGCTTTCATTTATTGCATTCCTGTAGTCAAATAAATCCATAACAAAATGACAAAAAAGTCGGTGAATAAATCATATTTTCATCCGCTTTTGAAGTTGAAATATTATTTTTTGATCGATAAATGATGATGACGATGAATGCTCCATATCACACAGAATACAATATGACAAATACCTATAAATATAAGAGTTTATAAAAACAGAAAATCAACTTACTAGGTCTTTTAGCTTCAGCCATCTCCTCTTTGGTTTGATTCATTTTGCTGCCTAAAATCACTTAATTAACAACTAAACACAAATCTTATTGAGCAGGTACTAAAAAATGGCACTTTTAGGACAATGGCACTGTAGTTTTTAAAATCCCACCATTGTACTGTTCAAATATATTTTGGTTTGAATATTTATGTTAGTATTTTTTGTTTCTTGAATACAGGTTTCGATTGCGCGCATTCGTAAGCGTGTTTTGAACGACTACAGGTGGACTATAGGAGATAAAGACTGATTGCAATGACACTGGCTTTCTGAGCGAGTGAGCGAATGCCTTGAGTCTTTTAGAGTTCCGTAACAAACTTGGTACTTAATTATTGTGTTTATTATACTTTAGTTCGTTTTGTTTTCATCTATGGATGTTATTTTTATTCTTTGGCTCTAGGTAGAAAAAAAGTATAAAAATATTGACGATAATCTATCTATCTAATTATTAATATGACTTCGTAGAGAATCGGTCAAAAACTGATTATTATTTTAAAAGAATCTACACTTATAATTAAATTATGTTCTTCTACCCAAATTGCATTACCCTATTCTATATTTTGGACCTGTTTTGTATAATATACATCATTTTGGATTACCATGCTGGTCTAGGTGGTTCATAGATTTGCATAGTATGTCAATTTTTTTATAATATTTAGGTTTCTATTTTATTATTTCTTCAATTCTAAATCAGGCCTATGTACGTCACATAGAATACCACTGCTTTAGAATAAATCTAAAAAAACTTACTATTTAGGTATTCATTATATCAATCACATTTTAATTTGATTGTTTAATTTAATTTAATGTTCTAACGTTGTATTGAAATTCAATTGATGGATTTTGTTATATTTTATAACATGTAATTTCTTAATCTAAATTACCAATAAAAATGTTTATCTGATTAATAAAATTTTAATATGACGGAACCTCGCGCCTAATAATTATTCGATTAGCTTTTGTCGCCTTTTTTTCTGTCGTATTGGCAATAGACAAGATCGGCGTTGTTTCCTTCAAAGTCACGGCCGCGTAACGCGTTACTAATGCATTTTACTAAAGGATTGTTTTGTGAACTAAGTGAACCAGCCTCTGTCCATTGTTATTGTTTTGGTTTGACTAATAGACGCGCTGGACGTCGCGTCGCTGGGCACGCTGTGTTAACTCCTCATGTAATTATTTAAATGTCTTTACTATAGAGATATATTATGGACCGGATAAATCTACACTAATATTATAAAGAGGAAAGATTTGTATTTTTGTATGTAACGAATAAACTCAAAAAGTACTGGACCGGTTTTAATAATTCTTTTTTCATTAGAAAGCTACATTATCACTGAGTAACATAAACTATTTTAATTGCAAGAAAAAAATAAGGATCCCTATTAAAACTATAATAATCTTACCCAAGGTGTAAAAAAATGCCTAAAATATTATTTACATCGCGTGCGCTGCGAAAACTATTGATGATGGAATAAAATAATGTACTACGACTTTTTAGAACACACCATAATTTACAAAAAATGTCCCGACAGCATATATCTAACTATTATAGTTAAGCCGTAATAACTGTTCTTTTATTCTTAAAAATTAATTTGAATACCGTCGCAGGAAAAGGATCTTAATTTGTATCTTGGTATTAATCCTTATAAAAGTAAATTATTTCATATTCGAGACTGTTTCAATAGCTTTATGCAACTTTTTAAATTATTTAATTCAGACATTTTATTACAAAGATATCACGAGTTCAAAAATGTAAGTATTATAAAAGTTCCGTTTCGCCGCTCTTCCCGCTTGGCAATTCATGTACTTTGTACAATGTACATAATACAAAATTCACTTCGAGCAAATATCTATAGAGTCACAATTGTGAAAAAAAGTGTCCGAGCCAAGATCCTGCCCAAGCTACGTAGTGGGCAGGCTTTTTAGTTAGTCGTAAGGCGATTCCAAGCCGACTACAACGCCGCGCGATGCCAAAGTGCTCGGTTAGAGGCACTTATTAGGTGACATATCGTCGAGATTCGAGGAAACGGGTCATTGAGAATTGAGAAGGGTGCTTGGGCCATATCCACCACCAGTGCCAGGGCCCAGTGTGGGTTGGTGCAGATTGCCACACAATATTTTCCTTCGCCGAAAAGCCAATGATTTGAAATTCCGTACATAAGTTCCAAAGAAACTCATTGATACAGGATCGGGATTTGAACCCACCACCTCACGATTGTAGGACAGGCGTTACTACCACTAGACCACCACAGTTATATATCTCCGCCATTAGTGTGTCGATTTATGTTATATTGGTAGTAAATAGGTATGAAGTAGCGTAGCGTGCCTTGGGGAGCCCTGAATCAAACATAGTTGGGGAGCCCAAATCACTCATTTCTCACAAAAGAAACAAAAATGCTTGCATTTAATTGAAATAAATATATACCGCCTTACCGCAAAAGATTTAAACACGCTTTAAACACTGTTTAGCCGTACAATTTGTACTGTTAAACATTGTTAACCTGCGTAAAACTTTTGTGGTAAGACGGTTATTTATAAGTTGTCACTTCCTCCTAGAAATTGAGCTTGCCTAACAATTCAAATGAAATATACACTTTTCTTGCCTTTTTTTCGGGAAATTGATAATGAATAGAATTACCTATATCAGCTAAGTAAGTCTAGCTGAAGACGATTTCAGTTGTTGTAAAATTTCTGCCTCTTAGGACAACTTTTTGAAAGAATGCTTAACCCGGGAAAAAAAGAGACGATTTTTTTTCGGGAAGCACGAGATTAAGTGACATTGTGGATAACATTTTGCTAGGTTTTGCTTACACACGTTAAGGCCCCTGTAGCCCGGGAGCCCCGTATTATTGACACGGCTGATACTGCGGTAGCTACGCCCCTACACATAGTATGTGAAACGAATTGTCGATGGATGGGAAGTTCTCGAATGTAGACAATGTATTGGCAAGTGTAGCGAAGGTCTTCACGTGAATTAAGATCTGGTCGTGACGTCCGGAACACGTTGGATGCCAGCGCTTCGATTCCTTCCATCACAGCTCTTTGGGTAGGCAAGTTGAAGAGGCCTTAGGTAGGGCACACAATTCGTAGAAGTAGAAATGATGTCCAATGTTTTTCAAAGTTCTCGAGTGAAGACAAGATCAAGAAACTAACTTACATAGGTAGAATGTATAGACTGTGGGTCTCTAATATTTTAACGTCGCTTTCATTCTCATCATTGTCATTTTCTGAAATCAGGGCTATATATTATGTACAGCCACCCGACACATACGAACTCACTTTTATTTAGATATGCCAATACCTACTATCTCTTTTTCATAAACTTCGAACAGTTTAAGACTACGGAAACTCTCGCGATTTGGGTAGGTTTTAACTCATCATAATGGTTCATCCGGTATGTCTAGCATGTGTGTAACGCATACCTACATTACGTGGTAAGTATATGTATAGCCAATCATACCCGGGCAAAGCCGGGACGGGCAGCTAGTAATTAATAATGTCAGTGCCAACAGGGAATAAATTTTCGCTTAACGCCCATGTAACTTTCCCAAAATTGCCAAGTCACACGATTTGTGATCACTGGTGTTGATATTGCCCAATAAATATTATAATCATCATCAATATTATCATTAACGCTTGATAACTCACTGCTGTTCATAAACTTTTCTTTGTTTATGCTATTCACTTATGTCCCTTCCCATTGTATCCATTACATACTGACCGTATAATGTAAAGGATCCTATTGAATCCCACACGATTGTAGAAGCGCACCATCTGCTGTCAACATGCCTTGCCACGATGTGTCTTGCCCAACTTTCATTACAGCTTCCTTATTGTGTATGCGTTCTGACATTCGGCTTCGGCTTTCATGGTACTACTGACAGAAAACCGGGTCGGTCCGTCATACGATCCAAGATTTCGACCATTTTTGTGCGATGTTGTATCTCGATGTTCCGGATGCAATCTTTTATAATGGAATTGTTGATAATTGTTGATAAACAATGTAGTTGTACGATTTGTACAGAAGAGTGGACTGTATGAGGTGCGTCTAATGATTTTAAAACCCAGATATGTATCCCTGCAAGCTGCGAGACGGTAAAAGGAAATCTCCACCAACCTTCAATCCACGACCGCCTCCAGACTTCAGCATCAGTCGCGACGTCTATGGCACACAAAATTACCGCAGCACTTGTTTTTGGGCACCAGATATTTCGTTTCACGGAACACGGGGGAATATCAATCTTAAACGATGACTAGTTTTCGAGGTAGGCGCAACGTGCGCACAGTTCAGTTCTCGTCGACATAGTGACGCTTCCGTCCTTCGACGGTAGCGAATATCAAGCGGGTGGAGTAAATATTCCAATCTACCCTCACTCACTTGCAGAGATCGAACAGTAGTAAACTTGACAGAAGTAGAAAGACTATAAAAAAGTGGCATTACTTAGCTAAGTGTACACGTTGCCGTTGTTGAGAAAATAGTTTATAATATAATTTGTTTTATTTCTAGATTTGATGCTATTGCTAAACACTCAACATTTATACGCCGCATAATACGATACGACATTCATAATTCTGTATTAGTGTCAATTGTACTACACTTTTTAATAGTCTACTGCAGGGCGTAGGCCTACCCACAAAGGGTGATTGGGTCACATTTCCCACGCTGGCCCAGTTGGTGGATTTACGCCATCGAATTTCTTCTACAGACGTATACAGGTTGCCTCACGAATACTCGTGACAGGAAAATTTCTTTACCGAAAAGCCAGTGGTGTGAAATTCCGTACATAAATTCCAAAGAACTTATTGGTACGGGATCGATATTCAAACCCACGACCTCACGATCGTAAGGTGGCTGTTACTACCTCTAGGCCACCACGGCTTTTAATTAATCCTTATCCTTACTAATAATATTAAATGTTTGTTGGTTTGTTCTTCTTTCACGCAGCAACGAAGCAACGGATTGACTTGATTTTTGGCATGGATATAGTTTGAAAGAAGGAAAGTGACATAGACTACTTGTTATCCTGGAAATAAGGTCCCTTGGGATAGCACAAAAATCAAAAGTTTACGCGGGTGGAGCTGCGAACAAAAGCTAGTTAACAATATTTTCGAAAAAATGTAATGAAATTTGCAAAAATTCTTAGCATAATATGTGAATTGAATGACTAGGCTAGAGTAGGCTATGCATTATGTATGGTTATACATAACACACATAAGTATTATAGGTACTATACATACACATTATTTTATTAAATTACTCTAATCCCTCAATACATTATCAAATAATTATTATGCAAAAATAAATGAAGAAACAATGACGCATTCAATTGAAAAACACATTATTTATTTTGAAATAAAAGTACTTACTTAAAAAACAATTATTTACAACATAAGTTATTGAAGTTGTTATTACACCGTTTCATTTTTCTTCGATGTAGAGCTCATATCTGAAAACAATAAACAGTTTTTATGATTAATAATTATTTTTCACAAAAAATGGCCCAACCACCTCCCATCGTACATATCACCGAAGCAATGTTGTCAAACATTCAGGCGAGTTCAAGGCGGCTTAGAAACTCCGACGTTTCACGCTAGCCACCCAGCCTATACCAATCACTTACTTTTTAAAAGAAAACGTTTTTTTTTTTTTTTTTTTATAATATTGTAATAGTGCTCGTGATATAAATTACTAGTTTTTACCCGCGGCTTCGCCCGCATACGCAGTAGTTTTTGCGTGAAAGATAGTAGAAGTTGTTCACAATGATGGTCTGAACACCGGCATCTGGGCATCTGGGCACCGTCGCGGCAATCATTCAAAAATAAAACAAAAAGTTGGCTTGTTGAGCAGGCATTTTACAAGGTACGAGACTTTCTTCCTAAGGTAGAGTGACTGATGTATTGGTAATTTTAAGGACCTATAGAATGTAGAGATTAATTTGACTTCAATTATGTGATAAATTTTTACATTGATATTTCGATTAATAATCGAAATTTTTGTTTGTTACTTATTATTATTATTTTTTACGTAATGAATTCAATTTATTCCTTATTTAATTATTTCCATGTAACAATGAATGACGTGTAACTTACTGTTATAAATAAATGAGTCTGAGTCTGAGTCTGAATCTACTATTATCCGTTTAGTACTTACAGGGTAAACATATAAACCCTGTACATAATATTTCCATGTTTGATGGCTATGATATACCTGTTGATTCAGCTTCAGGATTGTTCCAGTGTTGCGTCTCACTCGTACCAAATATCAAGTAGAGAGTGTTCCCGGCGACGTAAACCGCTGACGCTATGTAAAACACCTTCCGCCACTCATTTGGATCTGTCTGGAATCAAACAAAAACATTAATTGAAACCGCTCCAAAATAATATGCAGAATTAAATTTATATTGTACTTTTCAGATCAATGTTTTCCTTTTTGACCGTATTTATTTTTTATGTATAACCACGCATAACTTTTTACGTAGTGGTCCGATTTAGATAGTTGTTTTTTTATTGGAAAGAGTATACTTCGAAATTGGCTTCATTTAAATTTTATCTAAATCGGCTAAGCCATTTTTAATCATCAATCAACAATAATGGGTAATAGTTTACATCAATCCGTGAAAATTTTTCGCAAATTCTATAAGTACACGGTTGAAGTCGGTCATGCTATTTTTTGCAAAAAATAATGATTAGCGCTATTGTTTACTTACATCAAATTGGCATTTTTTAATATGTATTTGCTCAGAGCAAATAAAAAAATCAAGAGGGAACGTCGTTGAACAGTCAAGTGAAGCCGGTTTTTTATACATGTGTGAGTGCGTCGCTGTTGCGCCGCCATAGTTCGACTGTCAAGCCAAGGCGTAGTTTCCTTGTACGTTGATGTGTGTGTAAATTGTCTGTACACGGCGAGGCGTAGTTTTGGTCAGCCTCACTTGTATTCTGTCTAGATTTTTTTATTTGGTCTGAGATGTATTTGCTTTAGGAAAAAAAAAAGCCCAAGTCAATGGTATTTGCCAAAAAGGTTCGCATAAGACTTGTAAAATTGATGATCAATGGGATCAACATTTTTGAGTAGAGACTGCCTACTATACTCAATAAAATTTAACTTGATCTCTGCGACAGTAGAAGATTGACATTTTTAGAGTTGGGATAGTAGTGGAAAAAATCGATTTTCAAACAATGTTGTAATGAAATCGAATGAGTAATTGAAGGTGAGAAATTGGATTTCATTTACTTACTATTATTTAAGATCAAGTATGTACACATGTAAATAATGTTATGATATTAATTATATACTCATAATAATGTAACGATAGTATTTATCGACGTTTTTCACTATTATCATTGCTAATGTAACATAATTGGGTTTAATTTAATTACACATGTAAAAAATGTAATGATATTAAAATGTACAATAAAATTAATGATAAATCAAGTTTTATTTAAAATATCGTCAGTATAAACTATCGATATTTTAATAAAAACTCTATCTAAAACTCTGTGGTCACGATCATTCGTCGCCCATCACTAATCGGCATGCCCACAAAGTATGACATTGACAGGTACTGTCAGTGCTGTTAAGAAATTTAGGACTTCATAGGCGTGATTTTTCTGACAGCTGTCGCAGAGATCAAGTTAAATTTTATAGAGTATAGGTAATCAGTTGCCCACTCAGATTGACGTGCTTTTTTGGTCTCCTACTCGGCTTTAAAACGGCTGGAGCGCGCTACGTTTACAAATTGGTTTAAATTAAATGTCCAGCAGCATTGTGGCTTCGAAGTTCGTTGACCACATCGTACCGTAGTCTGATGTTAAGCAGAAATTCAGTCTTGGGTGTAAAACTTTTAGAATATAACATACCTCGTCTTTTAGTAGAGCTCCTGCTACTAGCGGGGCGATGATGGAGATGACGTTGGCACTGCCGTTGGTGATGCCCAGCAGCGTGCCCGCGAAGTTTGGAGACATGTCTAAATGCACGAGCTGACAACATAAAAAACAATATTAACTAGATCTACTAAAACACTGCTCTGAGCCCGCACTGGGCCAGCGTGGTAGATATGGCCCAATCACCCTTCGTAGGTAGGCCTACGTCCAGCAGTAGTCTATTTAAAAAACCGGACAAGTGCATGTCAGGCTCGCACACCGAGAGTTCCGTACAAATCCAGTAAAGGACATGTCCACAAAATGTATGAAGGCTGGTATAATAATAATCAAAAATTCGAACCACAACACTAGTTACATTTCAATAAAGGTCATATTTTTCTGAGTCTATTATATCAATTAAAACCAAAAAAGAACCCTCCGATTTTTTAAAAATTAATTTTGAATTTATTAGGATAAATAAATATAATTGGCTCAATAGGTAGTTTATCTCTAGCAACCCTGATTAAGTAACCTCCAAATTGTTAAATAGAAGCATTTTTACCAATAAGACACACTTTTAAAGTGGTTTTTTGTCACATTGTACCTACTAACTGGTCACACTGGTAGGTTATAATTTTTAATTTTAGCAAATTAACTGATGAATGTTAAAGAATCAGCTACTAATGCAAGTTAAATAACGATATAAGCACTTTATCATTGCTAAACTAGAAAAAGTAATAAGCTGTATTGTTATTTTTCATACAACTTATTTAACACATTTAAAAAAAATTGGAGGGGCGAAAAAATCTCAATTAAATACTTTTGGAAAGTCCATAAAACAAGCTTTCAAATGATGTATATATCATCTTGGTTCGATTTTTCTCTGAATAATATACCACTTGTGGACGTCACCTTTCTCAAAATTGGGAAGTACGTTGTTAAAATCTCTATACTCATCATAATCATCTACAAAAGTTTTTTTTTACTTTTCACGTCATTTTTAGAAAATTGTTAAAAAAATTCAAAACCTGTTAGCTCTTTTATATGATACCTTACATGATACGATTTAAGCACTTCGAATTTTAAAACCATATTTTGTGAATTTTGAAGCCCTATTTTTTGTGATTTAAATAAAAATGTTCAGTTTTCAGATTTATTCCTATATGTGTACTTAGACAATGCTTTTCGCCAAATTTCATAGTTCTATGTCAACGGGTCCTGTAGGTTTTGATTTTTGTGAGTGTTGAAATATGCGGTTTTGTACGACATAAACGGCTCTAACTTCTTTATATGACAACTTAGAAGTTTTTCCTTTACAAAACTGTAAAAGATCATAGAAATACGTATACAGTTTAAATTTCATTTCGATATCTTTACGCGTTCCCAAGATAAAGAGTCTTGATATACACACAGACGGACAGACGGACAACAAAGTGATACTGATGACTGTAAGAGTTCCGTTTTTTCCTTTTGAGGTACGGAACCCTAAAAAAGGCTGATACAGTACAGTACTAAACCAAACAAACACGAGACATCCAGTGCTGCGAATAAAATGTGATATATTAAAGTTTTTGCTCCCAAAATAATCAGAACTCATCTTCTTGTAGAACTTACATGATGTGGTCGATGACAATCCTAAGCCGGTTTGTGTTTTCTTAACTAATATGCAATCATTATTATTATACTACGTGGACAGATGACCACAACAATGTTAATTAATAAACAACTATACTGGTTAGACCATGGTTAGACAGACGACCACAACAATGGTAATTCACTTTGACACCTGTCATGCAACTCTAGCATGACGGGCCGTATTTTGTTTCTCTTCGTTATTGTAGTTTTGCGGTAGCAACACTGGTGGGTTGTTTTTGCTGTTCTAACAACTTTTATTTGCCGTTCTTGCTACTGGTAGTAAGATTGGTAGTAACACTGGGATAAACCGATTTTAATGCATGTTGTCTTCACCTATAATGATTGTGACATTTAGCTCCTATTTTTTATGTTTAATCTTTTGACAATGTATTGATGTACACAATAGTGGTGAACTGAAATGAATAAAATAAGATCGCAGGAATGCGATTTGATTTTTAAGTCACGATTTACCACAATATTACAGTGTTTTGTAGGCTAATGTCACCTTTTAAAACTAGGAAAACGATTGATGCAAGACGTTTTGAACAGGTTTTATTGCAAATGTTAAAAAGGAACCTATAAAGAGACTACTATTGTCTTTAATCATTTTACAAATATTCATTAGGTTTGGTACATACATAAGTTATTTGCGTGACAGAAAAGACTACCAACTCTCTGTTACATGAGGTCCGGTGATGCGACCTGCGTTTAAAGTGACAACGACGGTGAGTAGACTGACGGCGACTTGATGTTGCCGGCCGAGGTGTAGGACAGGCTGATGAGAGCGATGGATAGCGCAAAAAGACTACGATTCTGTTACAAGTACCATGAGTCCGGGTTATGTGACCTGCGTTCAAAGCGACAGTGACGGTGAACACACCGCTGCTATTTTGCCGAAAAAATAGGCTGATGAGAACGATGACTGCCCATCTTACGACTCTCTTTTGCACGTACCATGAGTCCGTTGATGTATTGCGACCTGCCTTCAAAGCCACGATGACGGTGACCAGACCGAAGGCAGCTGTGATGTTGTCAGCCAGGGTGTAGGACAGGCCGATGAGACTTCTCATCATTCTCATTCTCTTCAAACCTTCTTCTCCTTCATATTTACGCTCTCGCTTCACTTTTCTCTGTGACACTCACTCTGTCAATCTTAGATCTTCTAGCAATCTCCTTCTTTCCACTCCATCTCATTCTACTATTTTTTATGATTTTTCTTTTAGTGTCCGAGCAGTAGCGCTCTGGAATGACCTTCCTGTGACTATCAGACGTGCACAGAGCGTTGAATCTTTCAAGGCCCAGGTTCAGCAACATTATCTCGCAAAGCTCTCTCTGACTGATCCACATATCACTCCTCGTTATTAATTTGTTTGTAATATATTTACGTATAAGTATGTTTATTTTTATTGTATGTATTATTTGAAGTATTTATGTATGGCTATTATTATGTAGTTTATTTTATTGTTGATTAGGAATTTTTGGTTTTCATTATTTTATTATTATTATTTTGTTTTTACGTTTACACCGTCCTTGTCGTATTTACGTTTCCTCGCATCCAAGAGAGGTTGTCTGGAAGAAATCGCTTTTAGCGATAAGACCGCCTTTTGTGCCTTTTCTGTCTTTGTTTCTTTTGTTATGTTTTCTTGTTGGTGTCAATAAAGTGTTGTTGTATTGTATTGTATTGTATTGTATGAGAGCGATGGATACACCAAAAAGACTACAATTCTGTTACACGTACCATGAGTCCGATGATGTGATCTGCGTTCTAAGCGACGACTACTGTAAGTAGACCAACGGCAGCGTTATGTTACCGTCTGGGGTGTAGGAGGGGCCGATGAGAGCGATGATTGGCCCAAAAGGACTATGATTCTATGCCACACATACTCTGAGGGATGTGATCTGCGTTCAAAGCAACAACGACGATGAGTAGACCAACGGCAGCTGTTATGTTGCTGGCCAAGATGTAGGATAGGTCAATGAAAGCAATGACTCGAAAATATCACGACTCACTGTTACACTTACCATAAGTCCAGTGATGTGACCTGCGTTCAAAGCGACGACGACTGTGAGCAGACCAACGGCAGCGGATATGTTACCGGCCGGGGTGTAGGACAGACCGATGAGAGCAATGGCTGGGCCGAAAAGACCTGAAAATAAAAATAAAAACTGCTACAATCTCCTAAGAAAAAGATTCAGAAGTTCAGAAAATCGTTCTACATCCTTACTGTGCGAATTAAAATGTGGAATTTAGATGCAGTTTCAAACTTTCTGCAAAAAACGGGTTTAAACTTTATTCTTCTGGGTATCGAGATCTGGCTGATGTCAGTTTTACAACAGATATTCATAATGTAAAATTATCAAGCAAAAAGGTTAATCAATTCAAATTAAAAAAAAAAAATTAGTCAATTTCATCACTTTTGAATCACTGCAATAGCTCGTGCTATGATTTGTAATATTTGTAACAGACTTCTAAAAAAGAGGTTAATTCATTCGACTGTTTATCATGTTTTTGTTATTACGGTTACTACGCCAATTATGAACCAATTTTGTTTCTTTTTTTGTTTGCCCAAAGGGTTATACCTAATTATCATACAAATACGTGGTTTTGAAGCTTTACAATAATAATTTAAAAATCTGTTTAACCGATCTATTCGAAATTTGTAGGTAGAATGCAGTTATTGAAGTCAGTTGTTCCATTACCAATTGAGTTGGACAGTTTCCTAGTGGCTGTGATGCTGAGCCAGCCGTGGTTGGGAAGGTAGTCCGACATGTAGCCGAACGGGAAAGTCAGCAGATACATGGCCAAGTAGGGAAGGGCAGTCAGCACGCCATTCTGAAATAGTCATAATTGCTTGTAAGCAGAGTTTAAATGAAACGTGGTCTTCTAATGTGGGCCTTATGAAATAGCTTATAATAATTCAACTTACTATTGAAAAGGCTGTGCTCGGTGTCTCTCTGCGGGAGCGAATCAGAAATGAGGAGACCCGTAGAAGAACCAAAGATACCGACATAGCCCAGCGGATTGGCAAGTTAAAATGGCAGTAGGCAGGGTACATAGCACAAAAGACTGATGACCGATGGGGCCGTAAAGTTCTCGAATGGAGATCACGGACCAGCAAGCGCAGCGTAGGACGTCCAGCGACTAGGTGGACTGACGATATAATAAAGATCGCAAGAACGCGCTGGATGCAGGCCGGTTCCAACCGGCTTTATTGGAAATCCATGGGGCCTGTGTCCAGCAGTAGACGTCCTACGGCTGATACATACATAGAGTTTAAATAAAACAAAAAACCGTCACGGTAGGAGTGTTAGGTTTTACATCTAGGAAGTCTGTGAGAATCGTCGCCTTATAATTGCTCATACTCTATCTTCCTTTCAAATCCACGTCCTGGAGCACTGTATTTTTTTTAAATTGATTTCAGATGCAGCTCTTAAAAAAAGAAATGAATACGGTTGTAGATTGAGATCCCGGGATGTGACCATCAATTTGCAATCAACCAAGCGTGATAAATTTAGCCCAATTGATCTTTAACTATTTAATAAGCCTATAATCAGCAATAAACTCCTAAAATAGTTGCTTGGTTTATTCTGCAATGGGGATGTTTCCTCCATGTTATAATTGTAGATAGAAAACCATTTAAATAAATAAATAATAAATATATCTTTATTGTACACAGAAACACAATATAGAAACTACTTAATATACAATATGCTGTACAATGGCGGCCTTATCGCCTTTGGCAATTTCTACCAGGCAACCTTTGGATGGACTGGATTGTTCTAAAAATAGGAGTAGGGTCGGTGGTGTATACAATACAGTACATAATTACATTGAAATAAATAGTAGCAATATAGAAAAAAAAACCTATAGGTATAAATTAACAAATATACACAAATAATGAAACATCTTATAAATATACAAACTTATATACTAATACCTAAATACATATACATATAAATATATACCAATTTTAGCTAACATAAGGAATGATAATGTTGATAAACAAGATTTTTAAATATGGGAAGGGATTTAGCCTGTCTAATAGCAACAGGCCGTTCGTTCCACAGCAGGATAGCTCGTAAAGTAAAGGATTTAGTATACGAAAGGTTGGAGTGGGTAGAGGCTTTAAATTCTAGTTTTAAGGCACGAGAGGATCTTAAAGAATTGGAGTGACCTTGAATAAATTCAAAGCGCTCTTTCAGATACAAAGGAGTAAAAGGAATAAATAGGATTTTATAAAGGAGGAAAAGGATATGACTATTACGGCGAAGGCGGATAGGTACCTAACCATTTGAGCTTTTGGCGAAATTCTGGGATGTGGTCATATTTGCGAAGGCCAAATATGAACCGAATACAAAAAAATTGTAAACGTTCAAGCTTGTCGAGTTGCTCTTCGGTTAAATCAAGATAGCAGACGTCAGCGTAATCCAATATTTGGAAAAGGAGTGATTTCACTAGCGCAGTTTTGGTAGTCATCGGAAGGAAATTTCGCAAACGTCTAAGGGACGCTGCATTTATTGTGTGCATTAAAATTAACAACTGGAACAAAGAGTCCTGTGTAGTATCTATGTGTAGTATCTAAATTAGTGTTACAAGCGATAGCCTTAGCGCTAAAAGCAATCTCTTCTTGGCCACGTCTTGATTTGCACCAGGTAATTGTCTAATTGTTTTTGGTATTATTTATGTTTGTTTACTCTGAGGTACGGCTGTGTTCAACATAATTGCTAATTTTTAGAAAGCTCTTTGAGTATAATTTTAGCAAAAACTTACAGATTTAATATCCACCCCTAACACCTGCTTCATATATGAGGGCATCTCAGTCATGAGGGTCCAGAAGCCCCAGTTCTGGCAGCAGTGCACAATGATCAGCGATATAAACGGCAGAGACGTCCATATAGATTTCCACGGGGTTTCCAACCTCTGATAAAGAATAATAGAACAAAATTAGTTCCATAATTTATTATTCCATTCCTTTTAAAACTGAAAATTTTCGTAATTTCAGTAAAAGTTGTTTGGACATAATACATTTTCACAATTATAAATATCCTGTTCTTTTGTAATGCCTGTCCAAATTAAGAATTTCGGTGTTGTTATATTTTAAAGGTTAATGTAACAGCTATTAAAGTGTTGTTATGAAGCAAAAATGCTTCATAACAATACTTTAGGTTTCAGTATTTTTTAATACTAGTACCTAATGTTTTCTTTCTTTCTCTTTCCCACATTTTACATCATTCTCTGGCGTATTAAAAGGTATACCCGTAACACTATTAATATTCTCAGATAATTCTTGCAGCAAACTAAGCCGTATATCTAAAGACGTAAACAATATTATCTCACTTTTTGTTCCCCAACTTGTCCCAAAGATGTCTGTATGTAGATCCTTTCTTCCTGGCTGATCAATCTGGACTTTTGTGGAGAATCTGAGCCCAACAACATGTAGGCCAGGGTCCAGGTCACCCCACAGATGCCGTTCACGTAGAAGATCCACTCCCAGCCCCACGCGGACGCTATGAATCCTGAAATCAGGAACTGGACAGCGTTGCCTAGCTGTGACCCTGGAAAAATATAAAAATTAAAAATGGTTTAATTTTTTTCCTTTCACAAAATAGGTACTCATTGAATTTCGTCTTACTAAAAGAAGTTTATAGAAAAGCTCTGGCTCCCGCAGCTGGAGTTTGCGGATTCTAACTAGTAAGATAACAAGTTCATAGCAGAAACTCAAAAAGATCTTACGTACATATTTTTGTAAATGCTTTAAAATATTCTGGTAAGTTTTAAAAGTTTCAGGTCCAGAAATCAAGAGTGTAGAGAATCGGTGGCTTTTTACCAACATTAAAAAAGGAGGAGGTACTAAGGTCGTCTGTATGTATTTTTTGTGGTGTATTTTCATCGATATTTTCGCCAATTCTGAACAGATTTAAAAAAAAATGTGTTTGAAATAGTATAATTCCATACTTCCGAGGTAGTCCTTTTTAAATTTTATCGAAATCGGCTGAGCCGTTCCTGATAAATCAACAATAATGTACATGGGTGTCACATCGATTCGTCCAAATATTCGAATTTTACACTCGGTGGAAGTCGGTGTTGCGATTTGTGAAAAATAATTATGGGTAGGAGAAATCAAATATTAGATATGTTGCAAAAATAGTTGAGTATTAAATATTGAGAATACTAAACTGCGCTCAAAAACTTGGATTTTCAAGTCGGACAATTAAGCGTAGTAAGTGCTCTTTATTGGAACTCACTTACCAGCATGAATTAGAGCTCCTAAACGACTCTTTTCCTCAACCGGGGCCCACTTGCCAATCATGTGGTGGATAGAGGGGACTATAAACCCTTGTGATAAGCCTTGAAGTACCCTGCAAGCGCAGACAAACTCCCATCCTCCCTGAACATAAAATTACGTCAAAATTACACATTTCTTGTACAAAAAGCTACTGTACAGTGAGAATTTTTCAAACAGTTGATTCAATTAGCGACATTGTAAATGAATCAGTTTTTTACTCGTAAATTAATACAGATATGTACATATTTTATGATGATAGACATATTCTAAAACAACATAGATTTTACTCGGTAAAATGAATTTTACTTATACTATGGGCCCAACCCTGTAATTTAATACTTTTTGTATGAATATGTCCGTAGCTGAAAATCATGCCCTTATATCCGAAAAAGTATGTGCGAAAACTCAAGCTTAAAGGTATGATTCCGAACTCCGCTGCAAGCAGCAGCAACAACGCAGCAGTGCTGCCGCAGCACTACTGGTCCCCATATAATCTCTATGAGTTTATATGAGATTCCGAGCTAAACATCATTGTCGCGGCAGCAATATGAGGAAAAGTAGTGCTGCGGCAGTACTACTGCCAGCTGCTGCTGCCTGCAACGGAATTCAGAATTCGAAACAAGACCCGAAGCCAACCTTGTCATTTTGCTCTCTTATCTCTTTGACCACCATTATTAAGAGCAGCTTATCCATAATTATCCATTTCTAAATCCGTTTTCCTTATTCTACGAGAACAAGTCAAGTTTGTGTGTTGAGCCGTTTTGCTAGCGCCCAATATTTACCTTATTCATCACGGAAAGCCATAAATATCGAGTGTTAATTTAGTTCTGTCTATTAGTCAATACCATAATTATATGTGTCTAAAGGACGGGGTAAATAAAAATAATCGGCCAAGTGCGAGTTGGACTCGCGCACAAAGAGTTCCGTACCGTATGGTCTATGGAAGTCCTCCTTAATATATATTTTATTTTATTATTTATTTTTAATTACACAACGTAATATTCTGTGAATATTTCAAGCATCTTTCTGTTGCCGTTATTAATATTGAACAAAAAAACACGTTTCTTGAATTGGAGCCCCCCTTAAATATTTATTTGATTTTAATTTAATTTTTTGCTTTTAAAGTGTCAACATCAACAATAATGTGAAAAATGTTACATCGATCTGTGCGAAACATTCGCGAATTCTGTACACGGGTGAAGTCGGTCATGCTATTTTTTTGCAAAAAATAATTATGCATTAAGCAATTTATGTATGTAATGCTTATTGATTTCGAGATTTTTTCTGTTTAGTAATAGATTTGGTGCCGTGGTGGTCAAGAGGTAGTGACACCCGCCTTACAATCGTGAGGTCGTGGGTTCAAATCCCCGGTCCCGTACCAATGAATTCTTTGGAATTTATGTACGGAATTTCACACTAGTGGCTTTTCGGTGAAGGAAAACATCGTGAGGCAACCTGCATACGTCCGTAGAAGAAATTCGATGGGGTATGTGAATCCACCAACCCGCACTGGGCCAGCGTGGTGGATATGGCCCAATCACCCTTCGTGGGTAGGCCTACGTCCTGCAGTGGACTATTAAAAAAAAAAAAAAAAGGCTGGTACAGTACAATAGATTTGAGAAACCATCATTATTATCAGCCGTAGGACGTCCACTGCTGGACATAAGCCTTCCCCATGGATATCCAATAAGGCAGGTTGGAAGCGGCCTGCGTCCAGCGCGTCCAGATTTGAGAAATAGCATTCAATATTTCGACTGCCACCTCTAGACATATTTCGATGGTAAATTAATATATTTGTATAATGTGAATGTGAACGGTCAAGGCCAGGCCGAGTTACGAGGACAGTTTGCGCGGCGCGTGCTCTAGCTATTGTTGTCATCGTGCACTGCACGTGCGCGAACTGTTAGGTAAATGCATTTCAGAGATAGTAGCGCAATACCGCGGTTGTTTAATGACTTTTATAATAGCTTGCCGGGTAATAAGTAGTAACCATTACCCAAGTGTAAGGTTTGACTGTACTCTTTTGAAATATTATACAAGGTCTAGGTTCAAGCAAATTTATACCTACATAGGTGTGTGCAAAAATTGTGCCTATATGATAAGCTAAAATAATAGGGCCTGTAGACCTGTAGGTAATTTTAGCGAGAACGCTTGCCTTTAATTTAAAATAAAGCAATGTTTGGTAATATTGTTTGGCAGTTGAATAACTAGCAAAGAAAGTAGTAAGCACTCTCTGAGATAGGCCAACGAAAAATTCTACCAAGGACACGGATGCGCTCAGTTATTAGCTAATAACAATTAAGAAAAACAAACACATACAGAGACGTTATCCTTAAAGTAAGCTAAGAATTTTTATTACTATTCAGAAAACATCAGATAAGAAACTAACGTACCTAATACGTAAAGAAAGAAAGTTTATTTATTAACTGAGTAAGAAATCGGTACAAATTGTCCACGAAACAACATTATCGTTAGATTCATTCACATCAGTTGGATTAACAGCGGGCCCCCAAACTCGGCTAAGCCGGTCTCTTGGTGGCCCATTACAAATTGGCCAAGAGCTGAATTGGCGCGATTTTAGACTATTATCATACCATATCAAAACTTGATCTACATATAATTGACATAAAATTTTGATAAGTGAAATTTAGTAACATTAAACAAAACAAGGTAAAACAAAGACCAAGCATATTACTAAATAAAATTATAATATACTTACATAGTTGATTAAGACATTGCTTTGCTTTAAATGAAGGCTAAAATAAAATTATACTAGCTGAATTGATTTTAGTGTTAGCATTATTTACTACCAACAGCACAAGCACACAATTTGGAGTGATGATGTGTGTGTTATTAGGTGGGTGGGTGTGTATGTGTGACGTGTGTGTAAAGTAGCGGTAGATATAAGCGCATTAATAGATGATAAGTGCGAGGCAATACGCATCGTGATGAGTATGGACCCCCTGAACCACTCCAGTGCGTTATAATCTTGAAGCCATGAGATAAGAAACTCACGTAATAAGCTGCGGTAGGTATAAGCGCGGAGACGGCAGCATTGATGGCAACGCAAACAGTTATGAGAATGGACCCTCCGAACCTCTTCGCCAGCTCCCCGCCAGGGACTTGCAGCACGATGTAACCCCAGAAGAAAGAAGACAGGATCACGCTCTGGGTTTGTATGCTCCACTGAAATGACTGAAAAAAAAACATTAAATTAAAAAGTATGATTTTGACAAAGAAAAAGGAAGAAATAAAATGAATCTAAATATATTCAGACACCTGCAGGATACGATTGCTTGAAACTGGTTGTATTACTTTTTTATGTAGAATTGTTTTCCTTCTTTATTTTCCTTTATCATCTAGTTGAAAAATTGATAATTATAGAACTTATTTGCTTTGCTACACATAGATCATAAAATGTTTGCTACAAATTAACAAAAATGCTGAAAAGAAACACTGGTGTGAAAGATTGTGCTATTGTATGCCTGCTAGCTTAGCATATAAGACCACGACAAGAGTTTACCGACGTGTGCAAAGGTGACAGATATATGCTTTATCATAACTCTGTCACGTTCAGACACGTCGATAGTATTATTTTATGGTCCGTATGCTAAGTCCGCTGGTATCCTACTAATATTATAAACGCGAAAGTTTGTAAGGATGGATGGATGGATGGATGGATGGATGGATGGATGGATGTATGGATGTTTGTTACTCTTTCACGCAAAAACTGCTGAATGGATTGAGATGAAACTTTGCAATAATATAGCTTATATATCAGAATAACACATAGGCTATAAATTATAATGATATTGCGTCAAAAATCAAAATATCATGCGGGCGAAGCCGCGGGTAAAAACTAGTGTTGAATAAATTACTCGTTTTGACACTCTGCTTATGCCACTTTCAATGACGCTGATGCCTAAGTATTGCCAGAAAAGTATGTTGTTGTTAGCCTGTTGTGTCCCACTGTTAGAAAAAGGCCTCCCCGCGATTTTATTCATTCAGTTAAGGTGAAAAGGTAAGTATGAAGAAAATATTTCTGGTATCTTTAGGAACGGTTTGTAGAAATATTAGCTAAGTAAGTATCATAGCCACCGGGTTAGTCAGTTGTCGAGCATTTTAGATCGAGTTATGCCGAGTTTTTCCAAGCGGCAAAGTTATACTGAGCGGCTAACTTTATCGAGCCGTTAAGTTTTACCGAGCGACCAAGTTCTGCCAAGTGGTCGAGTTGTGCCGAGCCGAGCATTTATTTTCAACCGAGCATGCCTTACGTTCTCATTGTCCTTATCCGTCATGTCAACGATGGCCATGCTCATGTTGACCCGCATGCCGTACGCCAGCACCAGCGCGAAGAACAGCAGTATAGCTTGGACATGTCGAATGCCCAGCACCGACGCTATAACATAAGATTTTTTTAGTAAAGTTGAAAAACACGATATGCATAACGGTGAACCAAAGACAAGTGCTAACTCTGCTAGGAAGGAAATATTTATATTTTCTTTGAATTAAGTGCTACGCTTTAAAATAGACCAAATCAAACTTTTCGGTGGCTGAGTGGTTGAGGTGGCATGTGAAACCTAATCAGCACGGCTGTTAAGTGAGCTTCAGTCAGGATTGGCTTTTGCGCAGATTATAGCTAATTTCACAGCCGCCGAGAAGTTTGATTTGGCCTGTATCTATTAAACTCAAACAATCATTTATTGCAACATTTGAAATTTACATGCGGTTCTTAATTAACACGTATTGTATAGTTATACATAATTATATAAGGGTATGGCAATGTTATTATTTGTTTTGGCATAATTCGATATATCTCTCGGGTCAGGCCTGGTTCTTTGCTGGGCATCAGTGGAGTCGAAGCCAATATTGAGAGGCTCCTTTTAATACATCATTTAGCTATATGGTTGGGATGATGGTGCAACGAAACCTATAGTGATTAATGAATTCAAAAAATAATGGGCTATTGTTGTGAACTTCTGGATGATTTACAAAACCGGTCTATGAGGTACGGCACCCGCCATGATGCCATGTAATGCCTCATTTCAAAATATTAAAGCGGGTGGTGATTTGCCATCAACTAAATGGGCCCCCCATAAAGGCTACCGTAAGTTGGCACCGGAGGGACAACATTAATATGGACGGCTGTCGGGTGTCGAGAGGTGTGCGCGTTCACTAAGAGCTATAACTAACGGCGTTATTGGCACGATTTATTATTATGTTTTTTAGATTATAGTTAAAAAATCCTGCTAATGTATAAAAACATAACAAACTTAGATCAGTTAAATAAGGATGCTGCTGAATTTCACTGGATGGAGATATCTAACTTCGATTCTTTAGAGGAAAAGACCTTTTCTCACTTCCTCAATAATAAAACTGTTTGACGATCATACTCCACTACACTCAGTTAAAATCAAACACACAGCATCTCCTTGGATATCAGATACTATACGGCAAGCCATGGTTAGAAGAAATCGAGCATTTTGTCGCTATAAGGGCGACAGATCTGAGGCCAAATGGGCAGAATACAAAAGACTACGCAAAAGATTTAATCATCTATGTCGCAATGCTAAACGCAATTTCATATCCGATCAAATTAAGTCAGCCACTCCCAGCGGAATCTGGAAATTCTTGAGATCTTTAGGCATATGCGTGCACAAGCCTCTTGATTCGAAGATTCCTCTTGACTTAAATGATCTCAAAAAGCATCTCACTTCATGCATCAGTCTAGATCCCTCCGTCAAGCTTCAAACTATGAAAGAAATTTACGATCTTCCCCACCTAACTCTACCTCATTCGACTTCTCCCCCGTCTGTAAAGACCTTATTCATAAACTATTTTTAGTATCAAATCCAAAGCTGTGGGTAGTGATGATATAGGTCCCGTCATGGTTATACACATTTTAAAACATATTCTTCCAGCGCTGACTCACTTGATAAATTTCTCTCTTTTTTCTGGCATTTTCCCGGATATGTGGCGTAAGGCCCATGTGCTCCCACTTCCTAAAGTCCCTAATGCTCTTTTACCTAATCATTTTCGCCCCATCTCCGTACTGCCATTTCTTTCTAAGGTTATGGAATCTGTCATGCATAAGCAAGTCACAGAGTTCCTGACTAATGAAAACCTGTTTGATTAGCAACAGTCTGGTTTTAAATCGGGGCATAGTACCACCACCGCCCTGCTTAAGGTCACTGAAGATATAAGAGACGCCATGGAAAACGGCCATGTGACAATCCTTGTCCTCGTCCATTTCAGCAATGCTTTCAATGCTGTAGACCATGACCTTTTACTAGCAGTTCTATGCCATCTGAATTTCTCTACCATTCCGAGCGACTGGTTCCCTTCTTTCCTGAAGTTTTTTTACGTTTTTACTGTTATGGCATCAGATGTTGTCACTAGGCCCCCGAGATCCTGCAATGTTCTTCTTCTTAGCACCCCGAGGCACTGTACGTCATTTGTGCACGACTCTTTCCTGGTTGAAGCCGTGCGCCTTTGGAACAAGTTTCCATCCACTATTCGGCAAGCGCCTTCGAAATCTCCCTTTAAGCGCCTTGTGCGGAAGCATTACTTGAAGTTGTCCAAAATCTCGAACACATAGGATAAGCTTTTACTAGTTATCATCTTATTATGTATTATGATAGTTTATGTATTTTATTTAAATTGAAATTGTATTATTATTTGGTCTACATTATTTTTTAATTTTGATTTGTGTTGATTCTAGTTAATTTATAACTTTATTTATTTATTCATGCCTACTTCCCAATGTCTTCTACCTATAAGTTGACTGGCAGATAATGCTATTTAGCGTTAAGTCATCCTTTTTTACAAATGGTGGGCAATAAACTGTAAAATAAATAAACATTTCAAGTGTGAATCGGCCTTTCAATAAGTAGCGCTCGTAGCGTAGTTTGACTAGGTGTTTGTCAGCGATCACCGAAATTAAGCAACGTTCCGCACGGTCAGTATTTGGATGGGTGACCGCGGGTGGCATTTTCCAAGTGAGCGCTACCGTGGCTCGGATGACACGTTAAATTGTAGGTCCCGGTTGTTTTAACCGTTTAGCCATGTCAGAGGCCTACAGGCGGCCTAAAAACTCTGACACCAGGGTTAGCCACCCGGCCTATACGAACTTACTTAATAAGAGGACGATGCGGCTAGCATTTTGGGCTCTTTTGTGCCGGGTACGGTCGAAGATGGGTTATATGTTTAGATTTTAAGGTTGACTGTTATAATTATTTATGAATTATTATTTTAATTGAAATTATTTATGAATTATTATTTTAATTGTAATTAATTATGAATTATTATTTTTCTAATAAAATGATTATAGGATACTTTTTATGAAACAGTTTTCTCTTTCGATATTTTTTAGGTTATTTGGCAATTTACTGAATATTTTATAGCCACAGAATTTGGGCTAGAATTGTGAATTGCTAAGTTAGACTTTAATTCCGTGAGTTGAAGTCTATGATGCGATCTAACTTTATGCATTTTATCAGTTATCGCTTTGCTATTTGGCATTTATTTATTATGATTATTATAATGATAATTATTTTTTTTATGCATTGAATTTAATCATCGTGATTACTTACTAGGTTTCTTAACATCATCGTTCTCACTCACCACACCCATTGTAAAAAAATAATTCACTGTTTAAAACACATTTGCAACTGTTTAATGTTTATTTTGGCCAATTCATACCACTTTAACTAATTCTACATATCGATAACACATGTCATGTATTGACATAATCCAATATTATTGATAATGTCATACTCTCAGCGGTTTGAGATAAAATAAGACGATTTGATTTGGTACTTTGAACGTTATTTGCTTAATTGTAGAGTTGAATTTGTGATGATGTTTTTGATTAGTTTCGGTAAAGTATAAAAAGTCAAGGTTCTGTAAGTACGCATGTAAGAAGTGAACTGTGGAGACATCTGTGCTGTTTTTCATGCAATAAGCTTATTGAAGCGTAGTTAAGCAGTTTGTTTTTAGAGTTCTACTATACAGGGTTATCTGCTTACCCTGTACCATGCCGAAAGGGGGTTATTATTAAGACCATTGTTTTGAACAGCTTATTAAAAAGAAAAGATGCTTATTGACTGCCTCGGTGGCTCAGTGGTTAGTGACCCTGACTTCTGGATCAAAGAGGCGTGGGTTCGATTCCCACCAGGGCAAGCATTTTTGTGATGAACATAGGTGTTTGCTCTGTGTCTGGGTGTAATTTAGTTACTATCTATATAAGTATGTATTTAAAATATGTATATGTAGTATATCAGTCTCTGGCAGCCATATCACAAGCTTTGCTTAGTTTGGGGTCAGAGACCGTGTGTGAGATGTCCCCCAATATTTATTATATTATTATTATTTAATAAAAAAAAATTTCGAAGTCTGACTACTATGTAAAAAGTTATGCGTGGTTATACATTAAAAAAAATATGCGCGTCGAATTGAGTACTTCCTCCGTTTCGTCGATCAAGTCAGAGATCAGTTTATATTTTTAGGGTTCCGTACCTCAAACAAAAAAAATGGAACCCTTATAGGATCACTTTTTTGTCCGCCTGTCCGTCTGTGTGTATGTCAAGACTCTTTATCTCGGAACGCGTAAAGATATTAAGTTAAAATTTAAACTGTAAACGTATATTTATGGTCTCTTGCAGTTGTGAAAAAGAAAAACTTCTCAGTTATCGTTTTAAAAAGTTAGAGTCGTTTATGTCGCGAAAAACCGCATTTTCCGACACTCACTAAAATCAAAACCCACAGGGTACTTCCCGTTGACAGGGAACTATGAAATTTGGCGAGAAGCATTG
Organism: Hypomecis punctinalis; assembly: GCA_949316475.1. Lineage (NCBI taxonomy): Eukaryota > Metazoa > Arthropoda > Insecta > Lepidoptera > Geometridae > Hypomecis > Hypomecis punctinalis. Next base: position 663,315 of record OX438807.1, read on the forward strand.
TCTTATTGTGATATAGGAATAAATGTACATTTTTATTTAAAACAACAATTTAAGTAAACAGTGATACAAGATTTTTTTCTCAATTTTTAGGGTTCGGTACCTCAAAAAGAAAAAACGGAACTCTTATAGGATCACTTTGTTGTCCATCTGTCCGTCTGTGTATATGTCAAGACTCTTTATCTCGAGAATGCGTAAAGTTATCGAGTTGAAATTTAAACTGTATACGTATATTGATGAACTCTAGCTGTTGTGGAAAAGACAAACTTCTCAGTTGTCGTTTAAACAAGTTAGAGTCGTTTATGTCGTAAAAAACCGCATATTTCGACACTCACAAAAATCAAAACCTACAGGGTACTTCCCGTTGACATAGAACTTTGAAATTTGGCGAAAAGCATTGTCTTAGAGTACATATATAGGAATAAATCTAAAAACTGTACATTTTTATTTATATCACAAAAAATAGGGCCTCAAAATTCACAAAATATGGGTTCAAAATTCAATGTGAGTAAATCGTATCATGTGAGGTATCATATAAAATAACTTCATTAGTACATGCTTAAACAGGTTTTTAATTATTTTAACAATGTGTAATTTTCGATGTATGACGAGAAAAGTGAAAAAAAAAACTTTTTTGTCCATGGTTACAGTATAGAGATTTTAACAACTTACATCCCAATTTTGTGAAATTTCCTGCATTTGTACGGAACCCTCGATGTGCGAGCCTGACTCGCACTTGTCCGATTTTTTTCTCAAATTCTGGGTTGGTCCCATAGAAAAAGTTGTTCAAATCTATGGTATTAATCACCTCCGAAAGGCTTATTACCTACACCAGTTCTGACTAACAAGGTTATTCATTCATCCATTTTGCTCGCATTTTCTCTCGCTTGATATTTTAATTTCTTGCCAACCAATAATGATAGAAACTTTTTATTTTTCCAGGATAAAAAGTAGTCATTGTCACTTTTCTACGAATCAAATATAGGTATCCGTACCAAAAGTCAAGTTAATTCGTTGCTCTGTTGCTGCGTGAAAGGGTAACTAACACACTTTTAGATTTATAAAATACTAGCTTTTGCTCGCGGCTCCCCCGTGCAATATTTTGATTTTTGTGCTATCCCATGGGAACCTTTTATTTTTTCCGAGATGACAAGCAGTCTATACTTTCACACTGAAAAATCAAGTCAATCCGTTACGCCGTTGCTGCGTGAATGAGGAACATACAAACAAACACACTTTCGGATTTATAATATTACTGAGGATACGGATTAGTAAGGGCTAGCTTACTAGCCCTTGCTAATCCTTTAAACCATAAAGGTTAAAACCATACTTATACAAAACCCTTAGATATACAAAGGGCAACGAACCAATACGAACTTTATCGCCTTCATTTTGCGGTGCCTTAAACCAGACAATAAGTCCGATTACAGAGGCGCCATCGTAATTATATTACCTAAATATCATAGTTCTTTTTATTTTTCACTTTAGGCATGCGATGGAGAGAACGCTTTTTACGTTGCTATTAAATTTACGCTGGCGCCTCTGTAATCGGGCTTAATATGATAAGACTCCCTTTAATGACACATTGCAAAGTGCATGAGCTTTCAGATGTATACAGGGTTACATACTAGACCTGTACTAGGCGGAAATAGGGCGATTAAGACCATTATTATAGACAACCCTGCCTTGGTAGCCTAGAGGTATTGACACCAGTCTTATAATCGTGAGGTCGTGGGTTCGAATCCCGGTCCCGTATCAAAGAGTTCTTTGGAATTTATGTACGGAATTTCACACCACTGGCTTTTCGGTGAAGGAAAACATCGTGAAGCAACCGGCATACGTCCTTAGAAGAAATTCGAAGGCATATGTGAATCCGCCAACCCACACTGGGCCAGCGTGGTGGATATGGCTTAATCACCCTTCGAGGGTAGGCCTACGTCCTGCAGTGGACTATAAGAAAAAGGCTGGCGCAGTACAGTACGTATAATCAACTAACCTGGAATGCCAAAAAAGAAATCAGCTGTTTCATATATTTTAAAGATAAAGTTACGATTATGTATGGAACAGCTGATTTCTTCTTTGATCTTATAACCAAACAACTTTATTACCTATTCTTATAATTGTAAAAATAACTCGCCGGAATATTTTTTTATTCAATTAAAACAAAGAAAACAGAATATTTCTTTTTATTAAATAAATAAAATATAGTAAATTCCTATCATAGCTTAGTAACAATTTCGAGTATCAGGTACGCAATATCATTTATTTAATGTTCTATCTTATATTGCTTTCTCTCCTTTCACTTCTGACGTCGTATCTGAAAATAAAAAAAAAATTATAATAACTAACTAACTAATTATTAATAACTAGTGTCTAGTCTTGTTTTTAAACTTTCGCAATTTGAACACATAATTATTATATACTACGGGACTAATCGCGCACTAAAATTACGAGATAAATAAATACCTCCTCATCCCGACGTTTCGGCTGAGTTGCATCGACCGTGGTCACGGGTAGACACGGGTGGGTAGTAGTGGGTCTACCCGTGACCACGGTCCATGCAACTCGGCCGAAACGTCGGGATGAGGAGGTATTTATTAGTGTCTAGTCTTCGTAGCCAAGCGGTAGAACCACTTGCCTAGCCATTATGAGACCGTGGTTTCAAATCCCGGGTTTGCTCCAATGACTTCCTTGAAACGCACTCAAGAGGGATATTGATTTCATGGGATTTTCGGTGAAAAGCCGTAACCTGCATATTATGTCCGAAGAAGAAATTTGATACATGAATCTACCAACCTGCATTGGCCAGCGTGGCGGATATGGCCCAATTGCATATTTGTTAGTAGGCATATTAGTTATATCTGCCAATAATTATTCAATGTCTCATGTTTCTGTTTTCATACGAGTATTATATTTAACAGAATTCGAATAGTTTGCACGGATGTAGTCATTTTCACACTATTATTGAGTTATCAAAAATGGATCAGTCGATTCCGATAAAATACATACTAGAATATAATAGGCAACTTATAAGTTACGCCTGGTCATACATAAAAAATATATACTCGTCGACTTTGTCAAGTTCTCAACCTCTTCCGTTTCGTCGGTAAAAAAAACTATTGTTGAGCCTACCAACGTTCCACCTATCATCATTCACTACTCAACTGATTTTGATAAAAATAAAATACAGATCACTACTAACAAAGAGCTATTACAACCAGAGGGATAATGTCATGAAATAGAATAATGATCGAGAAAATCTGAAGGAAATGGATAGATTTAATATGGAATGAGTTAGAAAGAGACATGAAACATCTCGAGTCAGTGGTTGTTGCCGTGTTTTTCGCCCGGTAGTGTCAATACAAATTCTAAATCGTGTTTGACAGTTTTGAAAGATCTGGGGAAGATTTTACATACATTTTCGTGGTGAAGATTTTACATACATCTATCAAACAAACAAAAAATCACAAAAATCGATTTATTAATGGCGAAATGACCGCGCAACATGCACGAGTTCGTCGAATGGAAAACCTCGTTTTATCAAATTGGTTACATAATAATAAAAAAATCGGACAAGTACGAGTCATACTCGCACATCGAGGGTTCCGTACAAATCCAGAAAATTTTACAAAATTGGGAAGTAAGTTGTTATAATCTCAAACATAAAGTTTTTTTTTTCACTTTTCTCGTCATACATCAAAAATTACACATTGTTAAAATAATTAAAAACCTGTTTTAGCATGTGCTTATAAAGTTCTTTTGTATGATACCTTAAAGGATACGATTTACTCACTTTGAATTTTGAACCCATATTTTGTGAATTTTGAGGTCCTACTTTTTTGTGATTTAAATTATCAGATTTATTTTTATATGTGTACTCTAGAAACAATGCTTCTTGTCAAATTCCATAGTTCTATGTCAACAGGAAGTACTCTGTAGGTTTTGATTTTTGTGAGTGTCGAAATATGCGGTTTTTTACAACATAAACGGGTCTACTTTTTTGAAACGATAACTGAGAAGTTTTTCTTTTACACAACTGCAAGGGATCATAGATATACGTACGTATACATTTTAAATTTCAAGTCGATATCTTTACGCGTTCTTGAGATAAAGAGTCTTGACATACACACAGACGGACAGACGGACAACAAAGTGATCCTATAAGGCTATAACGGTTCCGTTTTTTCCGTTTGAGGTACGGAACTGAAAATTGGAACATGTACTTTTATAGATAGTAACTAAATAATAAATAAATAATAATATTTCAACCATGGATCTAGTTTGGGTAAAAGATCCTTGATTTCAACATCAGTGAGCGAGTAAGGTTTAAAAGCTTATGGATGATGTAAACGAAGAAGATAACCATACCACTATGATTGTCCCTCTCTATCCCGCTGTAGTTCCAATCCTGCGTCTTGCTTGTGCCGAACACGAGGAAGAGCGTGTTGCCAACCACGTAGATGGCGGACGACAGGTAGAATACTTTCCGCCATTCGCTGGCATCAGTCTGGAAAAACAACTCGTAATTATTTACCTTTATTAGCTACAACCCATAAAACTACAAACTTAAGCTAAATCTACTATGACATAAAAATCAATTAGATTAATCATCATGAAGGTTTAGAAAATCAGATCATTCAATATGGCAATACTGCCAGTATGCTGGGCACGTTGCCAACTGGCAGCGTGGCAGTAATAACACGAAAAAATACAAGTAATATAGGTATTGTATATGAGTTAACTGAGTTAAAGGAATTATGAGTATTATTTATGCTTTAGCAGTGAAATTTAATTATCTTAAATGAATTGTTGACATAAATGTAGTTATTTTTGACATTGAATATTTATTTTTGAATATTGACAATGAATATTACGTAGTTTAGACTGTTTTCTATTATATTGGATGATTTTTATTATTGTGTTACAAATACACACTTATTTGTTAATTAAGTAAACTATGCAATTTTTGCCATGATTAAAGCATTGTTCAGATTTATGTTGAATGATTAGTATGTTGTTTATACAATTTAATATTTGATAACTTATTTAAATTTTTTTTTTATTAATTTTAAGTAATTATAATTTTAAGATAATTGTGCTTTGCTGTAGCATAGCTGGTATTTTCTACGATTAATATTATTATAACAACAATTGTAATTGACTTGTATCTTAAATTTTGATACCAATAAAATAATATGAATATGAATATTTTAATTTGTATTTTTTTTACAAAATACCAAATAAGCGAGCCATGGCGCTTTAAATAATTTTCTACACAATTTTAACAGGCGTTTCGTCAATATTACAGTTGGTACAAATCACTGGACTCTCTGGTTATGTAAAAACTGAACTAATGTATCTAAATCGAGTTTTGTAGAATCATTTCTAACACTGGCAATTAAGTTGGTTGATCGGTTGTCTAGACACGCAATAATTATCTTTAGTAATATTGTAGGTAAATACATAGCTTAAAGGTATTTTAGTTGACATTTTCGGCGCTTGGGGACCAAGGCCAAGATGTTGATCCGATAGATTGGCCAGCGGATAACGGAAAAGACAGTATGGTGACCCCGCTCCAGCTGCTCCCTGGAGCAAAGGTTGGCCATTTCCATTCAACGCGGTAATGCGGCCAGTAATTTGGGGATCTTTGCCCCGGGAACAATTAGGGGCAATTATTTGACTGAGTCTGTAAATGATTTTGTATATTGTGTATTTTATTCAGATGTGACATTATTGTATTGACTTCAAAAATAAATAATTGAATATTATAAATTCAAATGTGAGTTTATTTATTTGTTGGTTTATTTGTTGCTGATCCGCTGGGCTACGTCCGTAACTTTCATTCTTCTACGTAGCTCCTCATTCCTGATTCCATACCAATTACTTTCTTGGAACTTATAACCTATGTACGTAATTTCACAATGGCTTTTCGGTGAAAAAAAAACATCGTGAGGAAACCATCATTATCAATATAACCATCATATTAGTCCGTAGAAGGAGTTCTATGGCATATGTGAATCCACCAACACGCACTGGGCCAGCGCGGTGAATATGGCCCAATCACCCTTCGTGGTAGGCCTACGTCTTGCAGTGGACTATTAAATAGGCTGGTACATGTACAAAGTACTCTGTGCCTTAGAGTTCTAATTAATCAAAATGTTACCTCATCTTTCAATATCAAGCCGGCGGCGAGCGGGGCGACGATAGACACGGTGTTACCGATACAGTTGGTGATGCCCATCAGAGTGCCCGCGAAGTTCGGAGCCATATCAATGTGCACTAACTGTAAATTATCAAAAAAAAAATGATTAATGTTATATTCATTTTAGCATTGAAATTATCAGAGAGTTCCAATTTCACGGTAAGATATTCACAGACGTAATTTCTTTTCTATAGATTTTAGCTTAGACCAGTTAAAAGTGAATTAAATCTAGCGCAATATATAGTGGTCCTAGGTATAGGCCGAATCATACAAGTCGGCGTATGTGAAGTTAGCAACAAGCTGCGCAAAAGCCAATCAACGCGCAGCTCTATGTGAGCTTCATCAGAATTAAATATTGAGCAGCTTGTAGCTAACATCACATCCGCCGACTTGTAATATGTTTCGGCCTATGTATGAGTAGTACCTACTTATATCTCTATGTATGAGTAGTACCTACTTATATCTCTATGTATGAGTAGTACCTACTCATACCTCTATGTATAAGTAGTACCTACTCATATCTCTATGTATAAGTAGTACCTACTCATATCTCTATGTATAAGTAGTACCTACTCATATCTCTATGTATAAGTAGTACCTACTCATATCTCTATGTATAAGTAGTACCTACTCATATCTCTATGTATAAGTAGTACCTACTCATACCTCTATGTATAAGTAGTACCTACTCATATCTCTATGTATAAGTAGTACCTACTCATATCTCTATGTATAAGTAGTACCTACTCATATCTCTATGTATAAGTAGTACCTACTCATATCTCTATGTATGAGTAGTACCTCCTCATATCTCTATGTATGAGTAGTACCTACTCCTATCTCTATGTATGAGTAGTACCTCCTCATATCTCTATGTATGAGTAGTACCTACTCCTATCTCTATGTATGAGTAGTACCTCCTCATATCTCTATGTATAAGTAGTACCTACTCATATCTCTATGTATGAGTAGTATCTACTCATATTTCTATTTGAGTAATACCTACTCATATCACTATGCATGAATATGTTTTTTTTATTTAATTTAATGCGCACCCCGTCCATTATTTATACGCTATCTATCCTCTCCATCCTAAGGTTGCCTGGCAGAGATCGCTATTAGCGATAAGGCCGCCCTTTGTTACACTGTTTTTGTATCTATATTTCTTCTTATTATGGTTATTTCTTGGTGTGCAATAAAGCGTTTATCTATCTATCTATCTATCATGAATAGTACCTACTCATATCTCAATGTATGAATAGTACCTAGGTACTCATATCTCTATGTATGAGCAGTACCTACTCATACAACTTAATTGTATGAGTAGGTTGACTGTACATTACATTAAATTTAATGTAGTATAATAGTGATAACAGAAATGATTACATCAGGTCATGCCAATTTATAAAACGATTAAAAAGCTACCATCTGCGTAACACTGATATACTGAGCGCCACACAAATAGAAAGATGGGAAGTTAGCCGCAGATGACTTCGCCGTGATTCGCTAAATAATGCGCATGTGTGCACAATGCCTATACAAATGGCGAGGTAGTGAGCTCGGGCATAGGGAGCGTGCGGGAGGCATGAGGTTGGCGGGCGGCGTTTCGTCTCTCTGGTTTCCGCGCGTACACACATTTCGGCTTTTGCGCAGAACGCTGCGCATAACTTCCCATCTTTCAATTTGTGTGGCGCTCAATATAACAATGTATAATACGCGTATGTGATAGCACAAACGCATGCTAGTACGAACTACAAGACATTTCCTGCCTCATGCTTAAAGATAAAACATTGTAAAAAACACGTCATTAAAATAAATTGAAAAGTTTGTTGTTTGTTCTAAAGATACCGAGTTAACCTTACTAAGCATAAACCAGCAAAGCGTGAAACCGTTGACAACAAAAACTATAAATAAAAACATTCAGCCGCATCAAATAAAGGCATAGAGTTTGACTTGTCATGAACCTAGTGATGAGGCCGATGTGAAGGGCAGCCATGACGGTAAGCGGCCTGACCGCCAATGTTTGTAGGAAAACGCTCTCGGAGAACCTTAACTTTAGGAGTTGGATATAAGATCTTACATTTTCAAAAGAGTATTCTTAAAACGAGATGCCCAGGTTTTCCAGCAGAGAACGTCCTATTGCTGAAACGAACGAACAAACGAAATGCCCAGCAATTATACAGGGTTACTAGTGATCAATTAGCATCTCTTTAAGGGCAAAATGTACATCAAATTCCGAACATTTCTACGACAAAATAAAAATTATTTGTTATTTATCTTACATACAAAATTTAGAAATTAATTTGACCGATATAAATTAACTCTATGTAAAAAGTGCACTTACCGCCACCCGCGTGACTTAGACCTCAAATGAAATACTGTGTAAATATGCAAACAAGTGTAGTATAATAGTTGTATGGTAAAATAAATATTTGTAGATACATAAGCTGAACCCACATTTAAAAAAAAATTGTTTTTAAATTTGGGAAAAGTTGTAAAACAATAGTATTTTGTTTTGATGTACAGAATATGCCCTTAAAAGGATTAATTACCAATAACCCTGTATAATCAAATTTGGCGACCAATAAATCGTATTCTATGTTCGACAGGTTACGCGATACGTATAACACAGAAATAGAATTTCGTCAGTGCAATGCAAGTTTTGGCATGTGACTGGCAGTAGAATGAAAAACGCAGAATTTACCTACGGGTGGATGGATATCACGTCATACTGAATATGTTTCTAAAAGTCGGTAGCTACAAAATGAAAGCAGTTTGACTAACCATGAATCCCGTGATGTGGCCGACATTGAGGCCTACCACGATAGTGAGCAGCGTGACCGCCACTGTGACGTTCCCAGCGGGAGAGTACGAGAGCCCGATCAGAGCTATTGCTGGGCCAAATAATCCTGGGAACGAAAGTTTAAATTAAAAATTAAAAAAAAAAATAAATACATATTTATTTCAAAAACAAAACTAAAATAAAACTTACAATTAATAACAAAACTTATGAAATTGGTTGTCTAAAAAGTCGGTTTAGGAACGATACGAGTAATTTTACGTGAATTCAAAAACTGAAACAAGCCAAACGCTTAGGCCGATCGTGCTTCTCTATCGCTTGTTTCGCGCTCTCGCTTGCACGCTCGGCTTTTTACTACAGGACAAGTAGAAAGACGCCACATTACTACCCCTACACTGTCGATTTTCCTTCGATACGAACGAAGCGTTTGACTCAACATTTCTGATTCGTACCGTCCGGCCCCCCTACCGCCTAAAGCAAAAGCAATCGTAATAGCAATCGTTTATCACTTCATTTTGGTCATTTGGCACCGCCTATATGACGTCAGCCATCAAAGTTGTTCATTCAACGATAACTTTCGCAATCCGCGCAAAGCAATTGATGGCTAACGTCACATAGGCGGTGCCAAATGACTAAAATGAAGTCATAAACGATTGCTATTACGATTGCTATTGCTTTAGGCGGTAGGGGGGCAGAAATGGAACAGTCTTTCTGCTTTCCTGTTTTCTAAGAGATATAATCTAAAGCAGAGTGAATAGGTATCTTCTAGATCTGCGTGTTGCATCTTCAACCACAACGTCGCTTACCATCAGGTGAGTTGCTGGTCAAGCGCGCTGACTTATTCGCGTTAAAAAAAAGGGCGGAACGTAACACTTTTTCGTGCGAGTGGCCATACAGTGTTCATCAATTTATAAGACGTTATCACATCAAACATTTTTAACTTAACCTTATAATTTTTGACAGTTTTTAGTTTTAGTTTAGCTGCTGAAAGTAGGTTTTTCTTTTGCTGTTTTTAAACCTTAGTGTTATTTAAAAAGGACCTGGTCACGTTGCCTTTTACAATTTAAAGGTTAATTCCATATTTAGTTAAAGTTGTGTATTTTTATACTTTTGTAAGTACGGGAAGATTGCAACGAAACTATTTTTAAATATACAGGATTATATAGAACTGATGTACTAAGTCGAAAGGAGGTGATTCAGACAATTCTTATGAACAACTTTTACTATGGGATTAACCCGGAATTCAAGAAAAAAAACAGCTATTCCTTACATTTTGTCGATTCCATGTTGCAGTTTTGTATGGAACCATTGATTAGTTTTCTCTAATTTTGAACGATAAAAGATGGATTATAAGCAATCCTTTTTGGTTTAGTACAGAGTAAGCAGATAACTTTAAATATAAGGGCTTCAAGTTATCTCATGCTGTAAAACTTACCGATCGAATTTGATATTTTTCTCGTAGTCGTGATGCTGAGGTAGCCTTTTCTGAGGATGTAGTCGGAGAAGAAGCCGAACGGGAAGCTCAGGGTATACATGGCAAAGTATGGCAGAGCTGACATCATGCCGTTCTGAAAATACGATTAAAAATATGTGCATAATATTTTCAAGAGATCATATTGAACATAAGTTTTAAAGAACTTATTAGTATGAGACCGGGATTAGAACCCACGATCTCAAGAATGATCGGCGAGTGTTACTGCCATTAGAACACCACGGGTGTTGAATATCTATATTTTACTTACAGATTTGATGTCGACTCCTAGCACTTGCTTCAGGTAGGAAGGCATCTCGGTCATGAGGGTCCAGAAGCCCCAGGACTGGCACGCGTGGACGATGATCAGGGAGATGAAAGGGAGCGAGGTAGCTACCTTCCCCCATGGAGTTTTCAATTTCTAGAATTAAGATAGAATAGGTGTTTTAATTAAGACATAAAAAACACAGGCGAGACCGCAGGTAAAGCTAGTGTAGATTAAGGGCAACTGAGTCAAGGAAGCTCGAAGTAGCCCAAAGTGCTATGGAGAGCGGACTAGTAAGTTGAAATGGCAGTGGGCGGAACACGTAGTTTGGATCTGATGTCCGATTGGACTGAATGGAGACCACGCACCGGCATGGGACGTCCACCAACTAGGTAATAACGGCTAATAATGATGATGATGAGTCAACAAAGACAACTCGTAAACCATCAGGAAATCAGGTCTCTACCCTACCTGAATATTTTGTTATTATTCCACGAACCTTAGTGATCCCCACATGTCCTAAGCTCGTCTGTATGTAGAGCCGCTCTTGGTCGCTGATCATTTTCGAGCTCTCCGGTGAGTTCGCTCCAAGAAACACATAGCAAGCTGTCCAGACGGCGCCGAGGCTGCCGTTCACGTAGAAAATGGTGGGCCAGCCCCAGTATTCCGCGATAAAGCCTGATACCAGGAGCTGAAGTGCCGTGCCTAAGTGAGTGCCTAGAAAGATAATGATGATGATTGATTGATCTTGTAGCGCTCATAGCGTACGGGGGCTCTGTTTTTCAACTTCGCACGGCTTGGTCGTATACGGAACTTGTATGGAGTATTTGCAACTTCCATAGTCAACATAAATATTCTCCATACAATCTATCAAAGTTAAATCTTATACGTTCCCAGGCGTTCGAGCTTGAAAAATAGGGCCCTGGTGTTTGTCAGCGATCAGCGGAGTTAAGTAATGTTCCGCACGGCCAGTCTTCGGATGGCTGACCGCGGGGACATTTACAACTGAGCGCTACCGTGGCTCGGATGACACGTTAAATTGTAGGCCACGGTTGTTTTGATCGTTTAATAAGCACCAGAATAAGAGCAATAACTTGTGAAATCACCGCATATTATAAAACAAAGTTGCCTTTTGTCTGTCTGTCTATCTTTGTCCTCTGTGTATATCCATAGATATTCTAAACTACTCAACAAATTGCAACGCGGGTTTCAATATTTTCTACAATATTTCTTCTGTAAGGTTTATACCTCATATTTCTGAGGTATAAACCTTCATTTAGATCTCTTTCATTATTAACTGGGTGAAGCCGGAGTCGGCTGAACTTGACAACAATAATTTAAAAATAAATAATTTACTGAATCAAAATACCAGCGTAAATGATGGTTCCCAAGCTACTTTTTTCTTCGACAGGAACCCATTTTCCAATGAGGTTGTGCACCGAAGGGTACGCGAATCCTTGCGTCAAGCCCTGAAGCACTCGACACGCACATACTGCTTGCCATCCACCCTGGATTTGACAAAATAAGTCTTCACTAATAATATTATAAGGAGGAAAAGTTTGTATTTTTGTGTGTGAGTGTGTGTGTGTGTGTGTGTATGTTTGTAATGAATAAACTCGAAAACTACTGTGTGTGTGTGTATTATTTCACCATTAGTATATAGTTTTCAACAATTTTTCTAGCGTGATAAATGTATCACAGTTGCCGAGGTATAGATTTCTTTAGAAGTGGACTATTAAAAGTTGATATATATATATTGAATTGTAGAACTAGTACAATAATCGACTGCCTCAGTGGCTCAGTGGTTAGTGACCCTGACTTTTGAATTCAAAGAGACGTGGGTTCGATCCCCACCCAGGGCAAGAAATCAAGAAATCAAGAAATCAAGAACGTTTATTGTCAGCTGTGTTTACAAACATGGTGGTCAAGATTTTACAAAAGTATCAACAGCTACCCACTTGGGCATACAATAACATGCATGGCTAATGCAATCATCATGCAATTTATAAATAGATATTGCTAAAAAAAAAAAGTATTATTATTATGAAATGTCATGTCATTAATCCAAAATTATTACTTATGTGAAATGTCAAGGTTTTTGTCTTTCAGGAATTCGTCAATTGTATAGTAGCATTTGTGAAGTAATAGTTTAGTTAAATTAAATTTGAATTTATTACATGTCATCTCCTTCATAACATCCGGTAAATGGTTAAATAATTTAGTGCACATTACATATATACTTTTGTCATAGAAATTCGTTTTAGAGCCTTGGGGAGGTAAGACATAATATGCTTTTCTGGTTCTGCGTAGTTTCTGTGTAACTTTTTTATCAAACATTTCTAAATTCTGCTTTACAAAAAGACACGCTTCCAAAATATACATTGACGCTAAGGGTAATAGTTTAAGTTTTTTGAAAATTGGAACACAACTTTGTCTTTGTCTGGCTCCAACTAGTGCTCTTATACATTTCTTTTGCTTTATAAACACTTTTTTTGCATCTACTGAGTTTCCCCAAAGTAATAAACCATAACGTAAATTAGAAGCCACATTCCCATGATAAGCACATATTGCTGCTTTTTGTGACGCTACTTTTGTTAATCGCTTGAGTGCATAAACAAATCTGCTAATTTTTTTACTTAGATGGTCAGTGTGGCTTTTCCAATTACCGTGACAGTCTACGATCAGTCCTAGAAACCTTATCTCTTTTACTGGTTCTATGATTGTATTTTTATATTTAGTTGAAATATTATTTATCTTTGATTGTGGAAAATGAAATTGCATTAGTTTTGTTTTATCATAAATTTTAACTTATATGTATTGTTTTATTCTAGATTCACTAGTAGATTATTGTCATTAAACCAATTCATGATATTTTCAAGTGCTTCATTGATAATGTTTTCATAGTCTGACTTATTGTCGCCTTTGACTATGAGCGTAGAATCATCTGCAAACAGTACCATTGGATGATCTACCGTTGATGGCAAGTCATTTATGTACACAAGGAATAGTAAGGGTCCCAATATGCTTCCTTGGGGAACGCCATACTCTACACGCCTTAGTCTGGACTTGTAAACTACTTCTTCGTTGTTTTGTATCCGGGTGATTTCAGTATATTGTTGACGATTACTCAAATAAGATTTCAGTAGTTTGTACGCCAGACCTCTAACACCGTATAATTCCAGCTTTCTCAATAGCTTTTTATGACAGACAAAGTCAAACGCTTTTGACATATCCATGAATATTGACGTAACCGGTATCTTACTATTAAGACATTCGCTTATTACTTTCATCATTTCATATACAGCCCGAGTAGTAGACCGGCTCCGCCTAAACCCATATTGTACATTACTTAAAACGGCATATTTTTCAAGAAATTTATAAAGTCTATTATAAATTATTTTTTCATATATTTTTGAGATGACTGGTATTAATGCAATCGGTCGATAGTTTTCACATACTAGCTTATCACCTTTTTTGTAGAGTGGTTTTACTGCAGTAATTTTCAGAAGATCGGGAAACTCTCCTTGTTCTATTGTCAGATTAACTAGATAAGATAGTGGTGTTGCTATCACCGCTTTGCAATGTTTTATTACTTTTGTAGAGATTTCGTCATGACCTTCACTATTTGTCTGTTTCAAGGATGATATGATTTTAATTATTTCGTTTGGTGACGTTGGTTCCATATAAATGGACTGCGGTACACGGTTTATATTCTGAGGATTTTTGATTGTATCGGATTGATGCATTGACCTATTCTGATTATTTACTAAATCTATGTAAGTATCATTAAAAGCGTTTGCAATCTGCGTCGGATTTTCTGTTAAATTATTGTTGTGTTTAATTTTGCCAATTGATGTTTTAGGGACTTTTTGTTCGAGACTACTTATTACTTTCCAGGTTGCTTTGGTTTTATTTTCCGATCGATCTATTTCTTTGTTATTTTGAATTTTTTGTGATTTATTTATAATTTTGCGTAAAATATTGTTGTATTTTTTGTATTGTTCTTTTGTTTGTCTATTATATCTATAGTCTAAATATAAGGTTCTTTTGCGTTTGCATGATAATTTGATACCATTTGTTAACCATCGAGGTCTTTGTTTTGCGTGTATTTTTAATTTTTCTATCGGAAAACATAGGTTATAAAACAATTTGAATATATCATAAAAGCTATTTTAAGCTTGGTTCACATCGTTTTGTTCATATATTTCTGACAGAGATAAGCTTTCAAGACATGTTTTGAATTTATCCATATTTTCTTCAGTATACATGCGACGTTTAACATACCAATGTTTTAAACAATACAGTTGCTTTACAGGGCATTTAAATACCAGTGTAGAGTGATCAGAAAGTTTCATGTGATGTATTTCACTAACACAGTTTCGAATATTATTATGTATGACATTATCTATGCAAGATTTACTTTGAATTCGTGTAATTTCGTTAAATTCTAATCTAAATTTAAAATCTGTAATAAGTTTTTGAAAATCAGCGGTTTCTTTAGTGTTTTTTAAAATATTTATGTTAAAATCCCCGCAAATAATAATTTTCTTATTCTTGACAGTATTTAACCTTGACAAAAGACTTTCTAAACATTCTGAAAATGTTGAAAAATTTGTTTTCTTTGGTACTCTATACACTGATACGACTATAATTTTATACGGAATGAGTTCAATAGCACAACATTCGAAAACGGAGACTTTTGAGCTCTTCTTGAATTGAGGTAACTCTCTGTAATCTATGTTATTTTTGACCAAAATACAAGAACCTCCTCTACTCTGTTCCCGGGCGAAGTAGCTTGCTAGTTTGTAGTTAGCAACATTGACGTTTTTTATGTGATCTTCTTTGACGAAATGTTCTGTCAGGCATAGAACATCAATTTCCTCCTCTTTCTGTGCGGATTCTTCTAAAACTATTGTTAATTCCGAGCTTTTTGCAGTTAAACTTGCTATATTTTGATGTAATATTCTTAGATAATTATTATTTGTGTTGTTTGGCACGAAAAAATGTTTGTTGTTCATTTACGCTTGTTTCATTTATGGTTGGCTCGATTATCGTTTCTTGGCATCTCTGAAAATAAAATGGTATAGTACCTGGCCTCGCTTTATGGTTGTCTTTTGGAATTTTCGTTTTTGTAATCTGTGCATAAGATGGTTGTGATTGTTGAAATTTATTTTGTTTCGCTTTCAAATAATCATTCTTGTAGTTCACAAATACTATGAATTTTATCATTCTTTCACAGATGTGCTTTGCAATTATGCTTCTAGGTGGAATTCGGCGACTGTACCCCATGTTGACATAAAAAGTATGCCTTAATCTGTTGCATGACAGTTTTAGTTCTTGGTTCAACGTTAATTCGTTGAGACTATTATTGTATGGTACTTCTGAGACAAGGCAGTTTGTGTGTTTGCAGCTAAGAAGTAAATTATTGGCATATATCCTAAAGTCAAATGGGTTAGTATCATTTATCCCTGCAACTAATATAACGAAGTCATTTTTGGTCAGAGTTTTTAATTCCTTGTTAATGCATGTTGTTATTTGTTCTATTTTTGCATTCGGCTTAAATATACAGCTCACGTCATATTCTGCTCCTAATAGGTTTTGAAGAGATTTTTGTAAATGTCGGCCTTGTTGGTCTGCTATTATTACAATTTTTTTCTTTTTTGAAATTTCTTTAACATTCAACTGTATTGTATTGTCTATATTTGTGTTAATTTCTTGAGTAATATTACTTGTGTCATGTATATTAATGTCCTGTGTATTGTTGACTGTATCATGCATAATGTCATTTATAATAGAATGGTTGATTGTAGAATGCTGCAACTCTTTAGCAGTTTTTTTGTTTATTTGAAGATTTCTGTTCATTTTCGTACTTTTTTTCGGCGTTGAGCATGAATCGAATCGTATTTTTTTGTATGAATCAATAATTTGCTGAAGTTTTTCACATTTTTCTGTTATTTTTTCATTATTTAATGTTAAAGTTCTGTTTTCTAGCATTAGGTTTTCAATTTCGGCGTGCGCAGAAAGTAACTCAGTGCTTAGTTGAAGTATTTTCTCTTCTAGCATTACTATTTTCGAGACACTTAGATCAGTAGATAAATTGAGTACACTTCTTGTAGTTTTATTTGATTCCATGCTTGAGTCTGTCGTATTTATTGTCACGTCATTTAAGGACTGTGCTCGTTTTAATCTACGTTCTGTATTTATGTTGTTGAAACTCATGGAATTGGTTGATATCGTTTTTTCGTTATTGTACATTTTTATTATTATAATCTGCACTAAAATTCGGAAGTTTTATTTTTCTGGTAACACTGGTCTTGAAACTCGGATGATATTTTTTAGTCTGTGGTATTGCGATGCTAAAAATATTGCATGTTTCCGAGGTGGACTTGGAACATTTAGTAATGACAGCTGGATTGTTACTGTCAGTTCTGTCAGTTGGTAATAATGTTGTCAAATTCGTTGTTGTTGTTTTTCAAATGCGGGTTTTTCGCAAAAATGTTTATTTTATATTAATGAAGTTTTCAGGTAGAAAAATATTAATCTGAGAGTGTTTTGTGATGAATTCGATGTTCAATGATCATTTTAGTGTACTGTTATGTGATATTTCTACAAGATAACACTCACTCAGGTAATTGGCGATCTTGAGTTCACTTTTTTGTAAATTTAAGGTTAATTACACTAGATTTGATAATTAAAAAGTAGAATTTTATTAGACACAGTGTTTACTCGACAACCAGTTTGACAGGTATTTTTTCCAAGGCAAGCATTTATGTGATGAACATAGGTGTTTGCTATGTGTCTGGATGTTATTTAGGTACTATCTATGTAAGTATCTATTTAAAATATATATATGTGTAGTATATCAGTCTCTGGCAGCCATATCACAAGCTTTGTTTAGTTTGGGGTCAGAGACCGTGTGTAAGATGTACCCTTATATTAAAATATATGTATAGGTATATCAACATATTGTTGATAGGATAGTGGCAAACCTAAGTAGGTAACAGAAAAATAAAGACAGTAAAAATGCTCAAAACAATTACGGAACCATGACAACTTATAACTCACATAGTGCGCAGCGAGCGGTATAATCAGCGAAACAGTGGAGTTGATAGCAATGGAGATGGTGAGAAGCAGTGCCCCTCCAAACCGCGCCGCCAGCTCACCAGCTGGAATCTGCAGGATCACGTAGCCCCAAAAGAAAGAAGACAGGATCACGCTCTGGGTTTGAATGCTCCAGTCGAATGCCTGCAACAACGGATAAACATATGATCAGAGACGCTCCACTGAACCAGCTCACAGATGAATCAAGGGAAGAAAATGCTTTGGGTATGAATGCCTGCAAAAACGGCTTAATACAATAATTATGTGTTATGAGAATGAAGAATGACGCTCTGGGTTTGGATGCATGCTTCAGTCAAAAGCCTGTAACATCGGATAAACGGGTCTTTAAGGTCGCAATTCGGACTCTTTGGAACATTGTCGAAATATATCTATATAACTATGGTACATAATTAAGATTTGTACATAATTATGTGTAATTTCATTAGTTTTTGTTGCATTGCCTAAAATTGTTGCAGTATTGTCGTTGAAAATAATTGATGTATACGACACTCAATGTCAATTCATGCCTGGAATCCAGTTATTGCATAGTTTCATAAGTGGCTAAAATAACATAAACATAGTACTCATTGGAAACCAGTTTTGTAGGAGTATTAAAAAAGGAATTTTTTTTAGGAAACCAGTTTCCTGAAAGTATAAAAAAGCCATTTAGGAAACCAGTTTCCCAGCCCCGGTTTCCTAAACGGCCGAAGCGGTATTGATTTAGGAAACTTGTTTGCAAACCTGAAAGTTTTTGAAAAAAATTGGCCAGATGATTTGATTGAAAAGGCACATTAATGTCCTAGTGTCTGAAGTTAATTACTTCATAAACTTTATATAAAGCTGCATCTACTATTAGGGCAGTTCTACTTGCAAAAGACAAACATTCCATTAGATGTATTATTATTATGAGAATGTAACACATTACGACGCTGTTTCCTCTAACTTGACTAGAATAGTATCCCAGCTACATTGTTAGCCTTTTCCATACAAGGTAAACAAGCACATTTTAATCTGACTCCAAACATTTGCAAAATCACTAAATCGCAAGCAAACTTAAAAGCCACTGCAAATTGAAATGTGTCACTTCTAATATTTATTCTAAGTTCGACACTTACGTGTAGTATCTCCAAAATATGGCCTTGTAATCCTTATTTACTACCATGTTAAAATATTTTGAAGTCAAACATTTGTTGTATGACAGGTTAGATTTTATCGACGAAACACTTCATTTCATATCTAAGCATTTCATTGATATCATTATCTTTAAAAACTTTGAGTTGTACGTGCACGTCATTGCTATCAATAAAAAGTGCAATAACTGATACAATCAATTCTTATGTTTATGTAATATACGAGTATGAAACACGTGAAAGTTTATCTTTATAATCATTTGCAAGTCATACCAATCAGTTGTCAAGATTACGTTTATGTCTTAACTAGTACATTATAGGTAAAATATCACTATCAACGTTGTTGTTTTCTCTGTGTTATACAAATGGTATTTTATCAAAATTTTCGAATATTTTTTTGGCTTGAAGCCGCACTAGTAACAAAATAATTACCACAAAAAATGAATACTATGTCACTACAAGATTATGAGCTGCAGACACTATGTTTTGTCTCTGTCTTCATATAAGTAGGTATAACACACCAGCTACAACAATAGTAGTGGCAATGGTATCTATAATAAATGAGAGCGAAAATACGAAACACAGCTCCGCTGTGTTTACAAAAATGTTTTTTTTTTCTTTGCTATGTGTATTTATTATTTTTCCAAGGGCCTCTATTCTATAATGCTACACCTACCTTGCCTTAGTGGAATCTGAGATTTAAAGCTGCCAACGTACGAGTATATATCAGCCCTATAAATCTGTTATGTGACTCAAGTGACCAGTTAATCAAATCAATGATGAAAAATTGCCCGTGTACTTATATTAATTGTATGGAATTAATAACAACTAGGTACTTTTGTTGTGACATTTCTTTTCAAGAGTAATAATTTTCACACAATTTACTTTTCCGTGACATGGATTTTCGATTCATCGAGCATCTATTCTTAACCTTGATATATAGTAAATTGTCTTTCCACAGTTAATCTACATACGTATATGTATTTTAGATATGTCAAAATCATCTATAGATCATATTAACGCATTCATAACTTTTACTACACATGTATTTCTCCATGTGGCATCTATCCTCCGGTTTAATTTATCAGGCGGGGCGACTATCCGGGGTGTGGCAAGTATCCGTGAAATTTTAGAGGTCTACAAAATTGGTTTTAGTTCCTATTATTCATAAACTGTTGTCTAAAAACCGTACTTTATAAACTCATAACCAGTTTTTAAATATTTAAAAACTGGTTATGAGTTTATAAAGTACGGTATTTAAGAAGCTGTGAAACTATTTCAAAAAGTGCGCCATCTATTCGGGACTTAGCCTAACCAAAATGCTATCTCCATTGCTTCGTTGCATGGCAATATATATTTAATGCAGAGCTCATAGCGTCGTATGACTAGACGTTTATCAGCGATCACCGAAGTTAAGCTACTTTCGGCACGGTCAGATAGGTGAGCGCGGGTGGCATTTGCAACTAAGCGATACCGCGCGAAACGCAATAAATACGCGATAAATTGTGGGTCACGACTGTTTAACCGTTTACCCGTGTCAGAAGTTTTCAGGTGGCTTAAAAACTTTGGCACCAGCCACCCGGCTCATACGAACTTACCTATGGACATTTTCACCTTTAGAACAAAGCAATGGCAAGTATTTTGGCCAGCAAATTTTAGTAAGCCCCCTTGTTAACGAGACGGTTTCTGACCGACCGGCGATGGGCCGGTGTCGGCTAAGCTTGTTCACGAGCACTGTTTGTACCCCAAAACTCGGCGCGCCACGTGCTCCCGCCCGCGCCATCTTTGGCACCGGCGTTGTTAACAGATTTCCATGGAGACATAACTGTCGATCGGACGTACGGAGGCTGAAAACCGAGCGTAACCGCGGCGAAATAACAAGGGGTGTTCATTATAAGAGAAAGAAAAAGTTAAGATAGCGAAGCTTACATTTGGATCGTCCTTATCCGTCATAGCGACGATGGCCATACTCATGTTGACGCGCATGCCGTACGCCAGCACCATCGCCAGGAACAGCATGATTGTCTGCAGATGTCTGATGCCCAGGCATGACTCTGTAAAACAAACATTAAAAAAAGTCAGTTACTTCGTATGTCAGCCTGAAGGACATGGCAAAACAGTTAAAACAACCGAAAAAGCCTATAGTTTAACGTGTCATCTGAGCCACGGTAGCGCTTAGTTGTAAATACCGCTAGCGGTCACCCAACCGAAAACTGATCGTGCTGAACGTCGCTTAATTTTGATGATCGCTAACGATCACCTAGTCAAACTACGCTATGAGCGCTACTGTCACCCCATAAACAAAAATGTATAGTCAAAATCAACATTATTTTTATCTATTTTAGAATAGAATTGAAGACACGTTAATAAATGAAATACATTGTTGTTTTCAGCAAGCTCAATACTAGATTATTACTAATTATCTTTTGGTCCCACACTAGACCCAGGGGCTCTAAAATTGAATCAATAGAACGGCTCAACGTATAATTAAATAGCCACGAGACCTACTGAGTAAAAGGCATTGAAAATGTATGTTTTGCAAACGGGAGAGCATAGCATGCAATCCTCGACAGACGCTAGAAAAGATTTTAACGTTTAATAAATTTGGCTCTAGGGTCTATTTGTCGGTACCAAAGAGAAAGGCATCTAGAGACAAAGATATGGAGAAGTCTTGCGTTTCGCGAATCGATAATTTAAATTTAAATAAACTTCAATTTGACATTCAATAAAATCCATCTACTTTTGAAATGATAAAGAATAATTCCCTTTAATACAAGATGAACTTAACTTTAAGGCAAGATGTTCTAAACCGCGTGAAAGAGGAAAAAACTTCCCAAAAATCATTGAGCGTAGGACAAGAAATATTGCATAATGTTGATTTCTTGGTGCGCCCACCTTGTAGGTATCAAAAAATGTAATGAATCCTATACCCATAACATTCAAAAATCTTGTTATAAAAACAAGCGTGGTTTCTGCTCATTTCAATAAGAACATAACACAGGTGTAACTCATGCATCGTTTTTATAGCAGACCGGTAATCTAATAAGTATAGTTTTAACTGCATTTGGCGATGTTTTTCAACCTGTCGCTAGTACTCCGTTTTGAAAAAGAATGCCGAATGTGATCAAAATTATAAACGATTGGCTGTCTCCTATAAAACCATGCTTGACTAACGCCTGTGTTAAATTATAGTAAAAACATTGTTTCCTTGTTATGTCATAATAGTTTTTAAAACATCTGTATTTGTTTTTGTATAATTTCTATTAACTATTTATTTTTATTTATTAAAAAATATAGAAACATCGCGATGCTTAGGAAACATCTAAATAACGTAATATACTAAAAAAAAAACTTTGTGACATAACATGGCCTACATTTCACTATATCCAACATAACCACTCTGATATTTTTCGATGTAAAAGTAATCAATATTTCTATTATTTTTTATTCCTCTTAGTGTAAGGAGAAACAAAGGTTAGGTTATAAAAAAATCCATTAATATTAATGAAGTTTACTAGACCACGAAAAGGACTACTCTACGATGCCAACCAGGATTTCGGGAAATCAAAATACTTACATATTTTTAGATTAGACGATATGACAGCATATCCCGACTTTTTAGCGGTATTGTTCCTAAAGTTAATTATTTTTACACAATGAACACGTGATAATGTTCTACGGGACCGATAAGTACTAGGTAATTACTACAATAGTAATTAGTCATTTAAAGTTCATGTCATGAGTTCTTCTTGTGACAAACGATACAAAAAAGTATCGTGACTGCGTGATTTGAACTTGAATAACTAACTCGTGCTTAGTTCAGACACAATAAGATACTTTTAAAGATACACAATTACACATACTTACTACCTAGAGTAGAATCCGGGTAGAATCTTATCACCATAGATAAAATATATACATATGCATATTAAAAGCAATTAGATCATCCACAAACCCTTGAAGGTCTAAAGATAATCCAAATGCTCAAGCCCACTGTTAGCAGCGTGTTCAACATGTTGGCTGTACTGCCACGCTGAACGGCAATGCTTATAAATAAGTTGAGCAAAATAAACATCAGCATTTTGGTCACGTATCGCGTCCAGAAGTAATACGAGTATGTTTTAGGATTTTATTTCACTTTCACAAGTTGTCAAAATAGGGGGAGAGACGTGGAAGAACGATCTTCACCCATCTGGTAATCAGATGAGACATACTTTTTATGAAATGTTATTTACATACAAATAGGCCTATGATAGCTTGCCTATCAAAAAGCATTCATGACTATAATTATTTAATTCGATACTTTATGTTTGGAAATGTTTTTTTTACCTTCACTCTTTTGATAGTCGGGATTTTTATTCCAACTAATACTTTTTACAAAATTAGTTGTAAGTATAGGCTGGGTTTCTATAATTGTTCATGACATATTTTCAATATAATAAAATATAGCCATGAACATTTTTCGATGGGCACGTTGTCATAGGCTTGTATATAAATAAATAATAATGTATAAAAAAACGTTTCATCTAGTTATCACGTGGGTGAAGGTCGATCATCAGCGGCTCTTAGGTCAAAACTAAAATATATTCCTATATTAAAAAAATAATACTAGCACAATTATAATCAATCATAATTATTAACCTTGTAATCACTGCTATATTTTTCATGATGTTTCACACTTACTTGGCATGACGCTAGAAATGTGCATTTTAATTAATTTCACTTCAAGAACTTTACTATAAAAACTAAAAAAAATTGGTAACAATATTTTATTCAGCAATTTGTTAACACAGTCTCGTAGATCAAGTTTCCAACTAGTTTTAAAGTGTTTAAAATCTTGCTTTGCAATTATAATTGCACTGATAATAATTTTATTATATTTGGATTATATTTTTAAATATATACGTCTTAGAGATTACGATTGAGTTGTTAGCTAATATAAAGTTTCGTCTCGAAGTCGGCTCAGACGTATCTTTTTATTTGTTTAAATACCAAGGAAAATATGAAATAGGCTTTTACTTAGAATTGTGATAATATGTTTTGTTTAGCAATAAAAAAAACCGGACAAGTGCGAGTCAGGCTCGCACATCGAAGGTTCCGTACAAACACATTGTTAAAATAATTAAAAACCTATTTTAGCATGTGCTAATGAAGTTCTTTTATATGACACCTTACATGATACGATTTACTCACTTTGAATGTTGAACCCATATTTTGTGAATATTGAGGCCCTAGTTTTTTGTGATGTTAATAAAAATATACAGTTTTCAGATTTTACTATGGAAATTAACGTGGTTTTCACACATTTTATACTATATATAACGGGACTAAACTCACGTATACCTGGATACTGAGCTTGAACATATTAAAAGTGTGCTGAGCAGTAATGGTTACAAGTGGAAACAGAGCTGGCGGTTGGCAAACGCATCTTCGAGGACACGTCCAGCATCGGCTGAGAGAGTAGCAACGTATTTGCCATATATTAAAGGAGTGACGGACAGAATTGGTAATTTATTACGCCGAAGGTATAGCATTAAGACCATCTTCCGTCCTCCGGGACAACTGAGACAGTTGCTACGTTCTCCTAAGGATAGAGACCCTTTGGGTGTCCCCGGTGTCTACATGATCCCGTGCGATTGCGGGAAGTGTTACGTCGGAGAGACAAGAAGAAATGTTTCTACCAGGCTCACGGAGCATATACGTTCAATGAAAAACTTGGATAGGAATGGTTCCGCGGTGGTAGAACATACTCTCGATTCCTATGCACAGCACTTCATCAGATTTGACAGAGCGAAGGTGCTATTGCGAGAGAAGTTTTTCGTGCCCCGTAAAGTTAGGGAGGCTATTGAGATTAGCAGACGCCCTAACTTCAATAGAGACGGGGGATGGATACTGCCACCGACGTGGAAACCGTGTCTTCAGGGATCCAAAGGACTTAACCGTGGAACTGGTGGAGACATAGTGAGCTCAGTGTGCTGGAGTATCCCCGACGTATACCAGGATACCGACGAAGAGGATCTTCAGTGCGCGCCGACACAACAATCCTCTCTACTCATATCACGTTTAAATTTCAACTCGATATCTTTACGCGTTCTCGAGATAAAGAGTCTTGACATACACACAGACGGACAACAAAGTGATCCTATAAGGGTTCCGTTTTTTCTTTTTGAGGTACGGAACCCTAAAAAATATGAGCTGGTTAATTATATTGTTACAAAATCTTTTTATAAGTAGGTCTATCTATTTTGACTTTGGCTCGAGTAGTAATTTAATTAATTTTGATTATTGATTACATCACAGAGTTCCAGATATCTGTGGATTACGTAGAGTTTGATCAATTATCAGTCGAAAAATTTCGGGCAGTTCTTTAGTGATTGAATTGATTGTGCAGTTTCTATAAAGCTTAATGTAAGCTTATATTTTTTTCATCCCCCATCTCGGAAAGAGTATTTTTGCTCTTCGATATCTGACTGCATAAAACCCGTTTTTATTCGCTAAAGGATAAAGTAAAATTAAATTCAGAATATCGTGCGCACTAAGTTTGTGAACAAAACATCATTAAATCTATTTAAATAAAATAAAAATAAATAAATATTAGGGGACATATTACACACGGCCTCTGACCCCAAACTAAGCAAAGCTTGTGATATGGCTGCTAGAGACTGATATACTACAAATACATATTTTTAAATACATACTTATATAGTACGAAGTAAATTAGGTACTATACCTAATTTACTTCGACCTCCATGGTGCCGAATTTATCATACAACCTTTTTTAATTTGTTAAAACTCAGTCAGACTCGCAACCTTCTTAGGTACTTTTATTAATTTACTTTGCTACTACTTTTTTGCATTTAGTCATTTTCTCGCTGAGGCGAGTTTGAAAAGTTACGTGTTGTTCTCGAGTGCAAAGAGTTTCACCTTGTGCTCTTTTGATTTTCTTGATAATGCTCAGGATTCTAATTTTTAGAATCCTTCGCTTGTTTGATCTTTAAAATTGAGCACACAGTTAAAAAGCAACTTTCCACTCACAAACGTATAACAAATAGCTATTTCTGTAGTAAAAGTAAGTAAGTTCGTATAGGCCGGGTGGCTAGCCCTGGTGTCAGAGTTTTGAAGCCGCCTGACAGCCTCTAACATGGCTAAGCGGTTAAAACAACCGGGACCTACAATTTAACGTGTCATCCGAGCCACGGTAGCGCTCAGTTGGAAAATGCCACCCGCGGTCACCCATCCAAATACTGACCGTGCGGAACGTTGCTTAATTTCGGTGATCGCTGACAATCACCTAGTCAAACTACGCTACGAGCGCTCTATTTCTGTAGTGAACTGGCAAGAAGCGTTTATCAAATGTAGTAATAGACTTATCCTGGAAAATCACAGCCTCCTGATGTCGACGACTGACCACAGAGTCACCCATGGACGCATTCCTCTTATTTAAATTCGAGGAAGCGATTTGAATATCCTTTCATCCAGAAACTAGTCTTCGTTGTTTCCTGACAACTACAATTTGGATATCTTTAAGGCAAGGGTAAATAGGTATCTTCTAGGTCTACATACTTCATCCTCGGCTAAAACATAGCTTTCTATTAAGAGATTTTGGCGTTGGTGGCCAAATGTAGTCTTACTGAATATACGTATGTAAATAGACTTATCCTGGAATGAGCAAAGTATTTACCTACTTAATTTTTGGATCACTCTCTATAGATCCAGTCGATAGATCCACGGTAGATCCAGTGAGACATTATTTTCTCATCGGATCTATTTTTTATATTGGCAGTTAGAAATGGATCTAGAGGGAACGATTTATCTCATTAGATCTATCGTGTATTTGACTGTGTTAAAAGTAGATCTACAGGGAATTTATTATCCTATTAGATCGGTCTTGCCAAACATAAATATTTTATGGATCTACGGAGAACCTAAATTATTTTAATAAATTCTTATATTTTCGCGACTAGGTAAGAGTG
This sequence comes from Hypomecis punctinalis, assembly GCA_949316475.1. Classification (NCBI taxonomy): domain Eukaryota; kingdom Metazoa; phylum Arthropoda; class Insecta; order Lepidoptera; family Geometridae; genus Hypomecis; species Hypomecis punctinalis. The sequence goes on from OX438807.1 coordinate 690,254, forward strand.
ACATGTCCAATAGATAATTGTCATTCATGATATATGACATATTAATTTTGTCTCCAGTTGTAAATTATGAATTCGAAGTTCAGAATGGATAATTAATTAATTAATTAATTGGGATAATGATTTTGATACAGGTATATGTACATAATGTAATGTCATCTGGATAATTTTGTTCTCGATACAAAATCGGATCTGAACTTTTATTGTAATTAGATCAAGTTAGAAAAATATTCCTGATGGATACATCACTCCAAAAATGGATCTTGTGAGATTGGTTTTTTTTACTAGATCCGTTTATTATTCTAAATGGATCTACTGGTAAAAAAATAATGTATCATTAGATACATCGCCCCGAAATGGATCTAATGACAAAAAAATGTCTCACTAGATCTATCGACGGGATCTATAGAGAGTGATCCTAATTTTTAACATGGACATAGTAGGTAGTCTGAGAGACGAAAAGTAGCATAGGCTACTCTTTATCTCGAAAAAATAAAAAGGTTTCTATGGGGTAGCACAAACATCAAAATATCCAAATAAGCATATACCTAGTCGCCACTACCAAACATTGATTCTATATAATATTTATTACACATTTGGTACTTATATTATGATTGTTGATTTGTCAGCGTAATAAAGGTAATCTTGGAAGAAAATAATTTCGTAGAACATATTTAATTGTCTCTTTGATGTCAGGACAATACATATTCATTTGTTCATTGTAAAGTTTAACTATAATCAAATGTTAAAGACTTTTATACAAATTTAGTAACAAAATAACACCTTTTATGATGAAATTAGGCAGGAAACTAGTAGATTAATATTGTTTGCAAAGACAACCCGTGTTTAAGGTGAATGGCTTAGTAAATAAGATAATAATATGATGACTTTGGACGTTTTATCTTAATTTCTCAAAAGCTGTAAATCCACTGTGCAGAGAATATTTGCTACAGTGTATAAGAGCTATGGAGGTTAGGGCTATACTCAGAGTCTCTCTGCGTGATCGAATCTTTGATATACACATTTGCGACATTTGGCCACCAAATCGCCTGATGAAAAGCGAATTTGTAGCCGAAGATAGAATGTAGACCTAGAAGATTTCATTTTAATTCACTCGACTTGAAGATCCCAGATTGTAATTGTCATGAAACAATGACGGAGGCATGGCATTCAGCATTGAAAAGATCTGTAGAAGGACCAAAGTTACCGAAACAGCCCATTGGCAAGTTATAATGGCAGTGGGTACGGCACATAGCGCGGTATAACCACCGATGGAGGCGTCGAGTTCTTGAGTGGAGACCACGTACAAGAAAGTGCAGCGGAGGAACGAAAACCGCAAGATCGTGCTAGATGCAAGCCGAGATCGACCGGTCTTGTAGGAGATTTATGGAGGGGGCCTATGTCTAGCAATGGAAGTGTTATGACTGAAGCTATGAATACAGTATAAAATGCCACAATGTTACATCACACAATTTGTCATATAAAGTGCTATTATAAACCTATTATATAACTTACGCGTGGGAAAACAAACAATAGAACGAAATTTACAAAACCACTGGCGCGCAACATGTAATGGCATTTAGGTCTGCATTTTTAACATAACTCCACTTTTTAAAGCAAATTGTGCTCTATGTCTTCAGTAGTAAAGCATTAATGAATACACAATCAATAATATTAGAAGTAAGCACGTTTCAAACAATGTTTCATGACTAACACACATTAACAAATGTTTTTCTTCTAAAACGTGAGCAAATGATATCGGAAGTCTTGTTGTAATTGGTTTGAAATAAATTGCAATTTGCTATAAGACTTTTTTTCAGGAATATTGTTTAAGACCAGCATTGTTTAGTGGCATTGTGATTACCATAATTAAATAGGTACTATTTCAAGTACAGATCTAATATTGTTTGTGATTGTGTCGTGTCTTACGATTGAAAATTGTAAAAATATTGAGGATTGAAAAAAGAGTTGGTATTTTCTAAGCCACCTGGAGGCCTTTGACATGGCTAAACAGTTAAAAGTACCAGGATTAAAGTGTCATCCGAGCCACGATAGCTGTACTGTACTGTACCAGCCTTTTTAGTAGTCCACTGCAGGACGTAGGCCTACCCACGAAGGGTGATTGGGCCATATCCACCACGCGGGCCCAGTGCGGGTTGGTGGATTCACATACGCCATCGAATTTCTTCTAAGGACGTATGCAGGTTGCCTCACGATGTTTTCCTTCACCGAAAAGCCTGTGGTGTAAAATTCCGTACATAAATTCCAAAGAACTCATTGGTACGGGGCCGGGGATTCGAACCCACGACCTCACGATTGTAAGGCGGGTGTCCCTACCTCTTGACCAGCACGGCTTGTAGAGACAAATCAACAACCGGACACGCGAAAACGAAGTCATGAAGTCTAAACTGGACGCTTCAGTCACTCTGTTTATTCAGTCAATTATTGTTTTTTGCAAAAAATAGCATGAACGACATCAACCGTGTACGGAATTTGCGAAAAGTTCGCGCGGATCAATGTAGCAATTTCACATTATTGTTGATTTTTCAAAAATGGCTCAGCCGATTTCGATAAAATTTAAATGGGACCAACTTCATAGTATTTTCTAATAAAAAAAGAAATATTCAAATCGGATAACCACGTAAAATAACCACGTAATCGGATAACCACGTCTTTCGTTTCGTCGGTCAAAAAACAGAAGAGGCATAATATGTACCTACCTACAGCAGTGAACGTCTTACTACTTACAGATACATTAAGTGAGTTCATATAGGCCGGGAGGCTAGCCCTGGTTTCATAGATTTTAAGCCACCTGAAAGCCTCTGACATGGTTAAACGGTTAAAAAAACGGGACCAACAACTTAACTTAAGCCACGTTAGCGCAATTACACATTTATTTTAATAACTAGGACTAATCACTCACTAATTCGCCTTGTATATAATTTTGTATAATCCTTGTATATATTATATTCATTATAAGCTTTGTAATTGATGTAACAAACAAGTGTATGAAAGGTTTTGTCAAAATCCAATAAACTTTTGTCAATTAAATAATTATAATGGCGGCCGCATTTTGCTAGGCAACTTGGAAAATATATATTCTCCTACTCAATACGAATAAATACATTAATATAGGAACAAATGAAGGATAGGTATATTTTTCTAAAAATGAATCAAACATTTTTATGTTAATTTCAAATACTTGCGGCCACATTTCGTAAGGAAACCTGTTTATATATATTATCATAATCATATAATTAGGTGGGAAATGGTTTAAGCCGTATACGCCATGAGCAGGATGTTCTAGCAATGGGATCTCGGGTTTCGAATAACATCTAGTCAATCTACGCTACTACTACGCTACTGATACAGTGATAATAATATGAATATAGTTAAAAAAAAAACACGCTTAGGAGTCATTTTTTTTAAATGCATTGTCATCGTTCTTTGATAGTTGTGCAAAGTTTGAAGAAAATGTAATCAAAAGTAGGTCAAAATCGAGCTCAAAGGGGTTGGTTATAAGCAAGCAAGCAAACATACAGGTGAAACTAACAGTTATAAAGCGTGTTAAAATAATAAAAATAACTCTTTCACGTACCGTGCCATGAATATCGCTGTAAAATATACAATCTTTCCGCTGCAAAAAGTAGCTAATTTTGATTAAAATAGTAGGTAGGTACAAGTTTGCATTACAACAAGGATAATTTGATTTTTAACCGCCAGTAGGTATCATTTTTAAATTCCGTGCAGTAAAGTCAATTGTAAGTTTGAGGTAAAACGTGTTAGACACAATGGCTGATCTAAAAACGTGACAATTTGGAATTATCTTTGGTCAAGCTTTGTTGAATAGCGCCATCTTGTACGACATAACATTGTGATTACCAATAGAAGCATAATTACTCTTCGCCAAAAACATCACGACCGACTTCACATGTTGAAAAAAATCGAGGAGTTTGCTCGAATGGATGAATGCCATTTTCAGGTTATTGTTGATTTTTAGGGTTCCGTAGTAAAACTAAGAACCCTTATAACTTCGCTGTGTCTGTCCGTCGCATCCGTCCTTCCGTCCCAATGTCATTAAGCCTTATAACTTCCACATTTAATTTTACGAACCAATTTACATTATGATAGTTCAAGTATAGATCTCAATTTTAAATAATGAAAAATTTCAAAATTGTATATTTATGGGGTAGCTCCTGTACATGTAAAGTGGGGATGAAATTTTTTTTTTAACTCAACTCCCTCATCTGGGATATTTTTGAATGAGGGTTTTTTTTGAAAGTACATAACGTTTATTAAGCCATTTTTTTTGTAACATGAACCATTTGTGAGATATAAGCCGCCAAAATTGAAAAATTTGTGTATACTTAATAATTTCTGATATAATGTTCAAAAACTTTCTGAGTATATAGAACATGTTCTCTGAAAATTATTTTGAGTACTATGGGATTATAACTTTTTGGGTTATAAAAGAAAATTTAAATTCTTAAACTTGCACATAGTTCAGAGGTCTTCGACCTCACAAATATATTTCTTAGCCAAATATGTCTTTCTTACTTACTCAGCCATCTAATGACATCATAAAAATTAGTATTTATCATCATCATAATAGTCGTCACTACCTAAGGAAGCCTATCATACGCGTGTCTCAACAAGCATTTGACAACTTATTTATAAAGCCAACAAAACAATTTCTGTAAAAATCAAACAGCTAGCAAATTATGGGGTATGAATATTTTCTGCAGTGAATAAAGAATTATCAAAATCGGACTACTTTGTAGAAAGTTATGTATAGTTATTTATACAAACGAATGACTATAACCATTTGACTAAAACGTAGCTAAAATGGCACATGGCAGGGATGGGCAGCAGCATCCAAGTCGCGAAGCTACGTTTCTGCGATCGCCACCACGCCTACCCAGCGCGGCGATTATGGACAAATTCCCTCATATGGAAAAAACAAAAAGACCAAGCCCCCAGTCCCCAGCAGCTTCGCTAGCCCGGGGCTACGGTAGCGGCCCCGGTAACGGCGGAGAAGGGGGTGCTAAGAATCGCTGGCGGACGCCCGGCTACCACTCCCGCAAACGACTGGCCCTGGTAACACACAACGTGCGCACAATGAGGACTATGAAAAAGCCTTTGATTTGGTTGAGACATGGGCTGTGCTCGAGTCTCTCCAACGATGCCGTATTGACTATCGGTACATCGAAGTGTTGAAGTGCTTGTATAATAACGCCACTATGTCGGTCCGAGTACAGGAAGAGAGCTCCAAGGCGATCCCTTTAAAAAGAGGCGTAAGACAGGGAGACGTAATTTTTCCGAAACTGTTTACGACTACTTTGGAGAACGCCTTCAAGCTCCTGGAATGGAAAGGATTCGGCATCAATATCAATGGCGAATACCTCACCCACCTTCGGTTTGCCGACGATATAGTACTCAACAAGCAAAATAGTCGAATAAGGAAACATTTACTCGACTAAACATCGAAAATTGTGCAGTAAAAGTGTTTATGTTATGTCTTTTAGTGCAAATCGTATAGAAGTGCCCGTATCTGGCTTATATCACAAATAAATGCTATACAAGGGCTATAATAGTGTTTGATTTACTATTTAATGTGTAAAAAAAGCTTTTATACGACAATTACCTGACATACTTTTTATTCAGCAAATTTGTCGAATACATACTAGCTACCTGGTGATTAAATAGCAACGTAGTTTCTTTTATAACACGGTAAAAACACAAGTCAAATTATAGTTTTCCAATTACAGTTACAGAACCTCAAGTGTCACAATTTTATTATAGCACTTTTATTCGACAAAATATTGAGTAAAAGAGTTTTTGGTACTTTTATTGCTCAAAAACCCAAAACATGGCTGCATATGAATGCAACGCACATTTATTCGACGAATAGTCGAGTTAGTATGATATAACAGCAACAAATTTACTAGTGTTCGCGTAATGGCTCCCTAGTAGCATATTATTAAAATTAAATGGAATTTATAACATATATCTACAAAATTATTGCATAAGACGCGTGGCCCACACATATATGTTAAATAATACATTACAGTTTATCGACAAAGTTAAATTGCCAGTAATTTTCCTATATAATTATGTAGATATACATTTAGATATAGAAACTGTATTCTTTTTAATAATTACTAAATGGACATGACACCGCTGTCTTTAATAATATTTTAAGTGACAAACACACAAAGACTGGTGCATTTCTATAACGGCACAGAATACGCAATCGTTCTAATTTAAAATGGAATAACAGTGCAAATTTGGCGTTTAACGAACAAAAATGTCGAATTGTAGCAAATTAGCAGCGTTTACTTCACTTTATTGCTGATTAGTGGCAACATAAACACTTCAACTCTATCAATAAGGGGTACAGTTGCAGCTATATTGCTTTTACTGCACTAAATTGGGATCATTTTGCTTTTATTCGATGTTTATTCCACAAATCATTCATCCTATTTACACAGTTACTGCACTTCTACAGCACTTTTTAGTGCTATAATCTGCGCCTTTTTCGCGTTGTATAAACGTTGACTCGACGTTTATAGCACTAATTATGGGACTTTTATAGAACTAAACAGTAAAACCAAAACGTCGCCGCGACTGTTATAGCACAACTTTTTGCTAGTTGGGTAGTCATGGCAAAATCGATGGAAGAGCTCGGCACGATGCTCGAAGGCCTCAATAGGGTTTCTCAACAGGTGGGTCTTAAGATGAACATGGACAAGACGAAAGTCATGTGTAATTCCCATGTTTTATCCACCCCGATTTCTGTTGGAAACTCTGTTCTTGAAGTCGTTGACTCGTACGTCTACCTAGGACAAGTAGTACAGTTAGGTAGGTCCGACTTCAACAAAGAGGCCAATCGCCGAATCCAACTCGGATGGGCAGCGTTCGGAAAATTGCGTAGCGTCTTCTCGTCCGACATACCTCAGTGCCTGAAGTCGAAAGTTTTCGACCAGTGTGTGTTGCCAGTGATGACTTATGTCACAGAAACGTGGTCTCTCACTATGGGCCTTATCAGTAAGCTCCAAGTAGCCCAACGAGCTATGGAGAGGGCCATGCTCGGAGTCTCTTTGCGGGATCGAATCAGGAATGAGGAGATCCGTAGAAGAACCAAGGTTACCGACATAGCCCAACGGATTAGCAAGTTGAAATGGCAATGGGCAGGGCACATAGCGCGAAGGACTGATGACCGGTGGAGTCGAAAAGTTCTCGAGTGGAGACCACGTCCCGGCAAGCGTAGCGTAGGACGTCCACCCACAAGGTGGACGGATGACCTCATTGAGACCACAGGATTGCGTTGGATGAAAGCCGCTTCCAACCGGTCTTATTGGAGATCCATAGGGAAGGCCTATGTCCAGCAGTGGACGTCCTTTGGCTGATGGATAGATGGATGTATGATTTATACAATAAAAATATACGCGTTGATTTAATGACCGTTTCATTGGTTAAATATTTATTTTTCGCAAAAAATGGCAAAACCACTTTTCATAGTGTACAAAATTCGAATATGTCGCTCGAATTGTTAACATTTGTTTTTGGTTTTACAAAAACGGCTCAGGCCTGAGGATTACTGTGAATTTTAAATGAGACCACCTCGGGAGTATACTCTTTTGGACTAAAAAATAATTTCTCGATTCGGTTCACAATTGGTGAAATTATCGATGAACATATTACACAAAAAATACATACAGACGAACATAGAACCCCCTCCATTTTGGAAGTCGGTTAAAATAAAAGGAAAATGAGTAAAGGAATTACGACAAAGAGCATTCTAATATCAAAATGCAGGTAAGGAAACCTGCTGTATAAAATTAAATAGGTATAATGTTAACAATTGCATCAAGTTTCCTTCCCCAAAATTTGATCTAAAAAAATCCTACGCGTTCGCGCAATTTCACAACAAAGACCTAAAAAGCGAATTTGGAAATACACTTATATTTCCAAAAAACAAAAAGCATTGGTTTTTCAAAAAATAACACGTATTGTAGAGTTATTTATATACCAACCAACAATTATAGCAACAAATCAGAAGGTACCACTTAAATTTTATAGAAATTGGTACAGTGGTTTTTGAACCAACAATGAATTATGTACGATTGAAGTCAGTTGTGCAATTATTCCATTTAAAAATAATTATAAATGAATGAAACTGTGTTATTGTGACTTAAAAAAGATAGGACAATATTGTTACTAAATTGATGAAAAAAAAAATTAATATTGCTGTTGTAATATTTGTTTGTAATATCAATCTACCAAAACCTAACCTACTAAAAATATCAATTCTTTTTTATAATAAGGCGGACTTTGCGAGTGACCTTATACCCGATTTCTCTCTCTTTCTTACATTCATTTGTTGTATTGCTTTGACGCGATATTGACAGTATAAATTAACCTTACGATAATATTGCTCCAATAAAAATTTTGCAAGCCGCCTCTGCAAGCTTATTGGAGTTCCATAGGGAGGCCTATACCCAGCAGTGAATGTCTTATGATTGATGGATAGATGATGGATCGAATGGAAATATTAAATAATTAAATCTCAGTTAAAAGAACATTTTCACAGATTAATATGACACTGATAAAATCATAATATTGTAATGCAAATCAAATAGTGTTATAAAAATATCAATTATTTTTTATTAATAACGTCATTAAAATGGCATTAAAACAAAATCGATTCGATCAATTAGCAAAGGTTGAACTTGAAAATTGATTTAATATATAACCATGTAGAGAATTTAAATAGTTCGCACTAATCACTGTATCATCTATATTGTGTAGTATTTTTTTACATTACTAGCTGACCCGGCCACGCGTTGCTGTGGCTAAATAAATTAAAATTACGACTTTAATTTGAGATTTAAACTATCCTATCTCTCAAGTTGGATCGATCTGCACATGGTGTGCGAATTTTATTATAATCGGTTAAGTGGTTTAGGAGTCCATTGAGGACAAACATTGTGACACGAGATTTATATATATTAAGATTGTATATTTTTAAACGGAAGACAGACTGCACGGGGGACTGATGGGGTCTAAAAGTTTTAGAGTGGAGACCGCGTACCGGCAGGTGCAGCGTAAGACGTCCACCCACAAGGTGGACGGATGACCTCATTAAGACCGCAGGATCGTGCTGGATGCAAGTCGCTACGTACCGGTCTTATTGGAGATCTTTAGTGGACGTCCTATGGCTGATACATACAAACGAACGAGATTTTTCAAAAACTGCTCAGCCGATTTTGATAACATTTTAACAGAATCACTTCTAAACTATGATCTACTTAACAAAGAAATCGTTAAAATATATAAAAACAAATACTCGAATTGAGAACCTTTCTTGAAGTCGGTTAAAAGTGAGTTATGGGTAAACTAGCTGCGCGTCCCGGCTTCGCCCCGGTATGGAAAGATTTTAAAAGTCTAATCACAAGTGCGATTATAAATTGAGATATAAACTAACCTATCTCTCAAGCTGTATCAAACTGCACGTAGTGTGCAAAATTTGGTTAAAATAGTGTGCAAAATTTGGTTAAAATAGTGTGCAAAATTTGGTTAAAATAGTGTGCAAAATTTGCTTAAAATAGTTTGCAAATTTTGTTTAAAATAGTGTGCGAAATTTGGTTAAAAAAGTGTGCAAAATTTGGTTAAAATCAGTTACATATTAGAGAGTCTATTACGGACAAACAACGTTATTGTTTGAGTGCGTATTTTATATATTTCGTAATTTATATTATTAGTAATCAATTAGCATCCTTTTAGGGGCTTTTCAAAACTAACAACTTTTGGTCAACGACTATCATCAAATTAAAAAAAATAACTGTTGTTCCATAGAAAAATATCGTTCACCCTCGACAAAATGTATGGAACCGGATTTTTTTTTGAGATTTGACAAAAGTCGCAGAACAAAAGTTTTTAGTTTTGATGTACAGAATAAGCCCCTAAAAAGATGGTAATTGATTACCAATATCCATGTACCTAATTTATTATTTATATTTCGTAATTTATAATTATAATACATATAAGAAAGGTAAGATTGATTTACTTACTGGGTTTTAACCTTTCAAGCTCAACAATCTCTTTTTCTGTTCGCATCGCGAATTCCTCTAATATTCAAACAATCCACAAGTTGACTGTGCAGCAGTTTGCAACTAACTGCTCGTGTCCATTTGCCAGCGCTAGATGAGGATTGTCCATAATTTTTTATTACGGTTGAAGGTGGAAATCTTTCAATACTTGATTTTGGTGCCGTGTTTAAAAGGTTCGCTAAATTAAATCTTGTTCGGCAGCAAAAAATATTTTATTTTTTATTAAATAATACTGTCAGTGGGAGAATTAAAAATGCTCGCTAAATACAATATGAGTCGTTGGACAGAATGTACCATTTTATGCCGTTTGGGGTTAAGACTTTAGGCCCGTGGGGGCCGGACGCGCACTTTTTGTATAAGGACCTGGCTAGGCGACTGGTAAAGGTGACACGTGACCAGAATGCTGGCATCTACTTTGGCCAAAAAAATAGTATAGCAATCCAGCGAGGCAACTTCGCCAGCACCTTCTACGTTGCCTTCTGCCCTGGGTCTTTTAGATTAGTTTTATTTTAGTATAAGTTTTAGTGTTTAGCTTGAGTTTTTATTTTAAGTAGGTTAGGTAATATTAAAAGTTTTAGTTTATGAAAAGTTTCTTAAGTTTTGTTAAAATAAAGTTAGTGCTTCATAAAATGCTCGCCGAAATGTAAAATACATTAGTAGCAATATTTTTTTTTAATTAATATTAATTTTATTTACTGCAGTATTTTACACAGTATTTTTTTTATTTTTAATAAGTTAGCGTTTGTCTAACAGCGCACTTATTAGTAAATAAGTTTAACCAATATTAGTCGTCAAAGATGAAGTGCAATGACTAAAAAATGCTGACTTTAAATATGTTTTTGCTGACAAAAAAATTGAGTTGCGGACCAAAGTCTTGTTCAACTGCTGATTGTTTAAAGCGTAGCTGATTTGAATTATCTTGGTGTCAATTCATGTGTCTATCAAAATCTTCGATGTACCTAGTATAAAAGATTGTTATGTCTATAGATTTGTTATCTTATCTTTTTATCTGATGATGATATCAAGTGGTCAAGATATTGAAGAGGAAAAATGAACCTTTCACCTGAAAAAGAGTGGATAAAGTCGAAGCAAATTTATGGTTGCTTAGTGTGAACTAAGCTTAACAGCTGAGCTAACCAGTTTTAACTTATTTGTTTTACTTACAAGCCTAATTTCAATTTAATTTTATAGACACAAAAATCCAGTTTTTTTTTGTCTTGGAAAACAGACTTACTGCAAAAGCATTTTTTATATCACTCTATATCTAAAACAGCTAGCGTGAACATGATCTATATACCTACTACGGGTAAGCTTTTGCTACATGAAAGTATTGAAGTTACACCTCAAATACATAGTAATTAATTTTTAAAGAGTGAATTTTATAACAGGATCTAATATTATAACCGCGTAAGTTTGTATGTATGGATGTATGTTACACTTTAACTCAAAAACTACTGAACGGATTGAGACGAAACTTTGCAATGGTAAAACTAGTACTAAAATATTTTGTAAAACGAAGTTCGTCGGGTAACCTAGTTCTTAATATATTAATTTGTGTTTTACACTTTACAGACTCCGGGGCCTGTACCTTTTATTAACAATGTTTCGACTTTTTTTCCTAAGAAGACAATATTTATTTTATATTTTACTAATCTACGTTACGTATATGAACCCAGCAGTCATGCCTCCGCAAGCGGCACCCGTTCACGAGTTCACGCACGTGCCAGCCATCGTCCTCCTCAACCACATTTTTGGGAAGAGGGCTCGCCGCCACGCAACGCCGCCCCAAGGAGAGGCACCTAGGCGAGCCTGAAAATAAGGCGAAAACTGAAAAACTGTAAAACCTTGAGACCCGTTGAAAAATGCGACCTGTAGCGAAAGCCAACATCTAGACAGACGAAATAAAAAATCGCCATATCTAAAACATAAATATTCGCTTATGCTCGATTAATAAAAATCTATTAGCCCGAAAAACCACACTGCAGAAATTAATAAAATAATTATAAATTTAACCGATTGAATAATAATTATGTTTCTTATGTGTAAGTTTTATAAATGCATTGTTTTAACCTCTTAGCAATGCTTAGCAATGTGAAGTTGCACGTAGAATTCAAATCTGAAATAATATTGTAAAAAATATAAACTCTCTGCTATTGACTATGGTAACTCCAAAACTCTAAAACATAAGCCTCTAAATTATTGTTTTAAGGTTAAACAAGTCACTCGTCACTCCATACAAACGTATGTAGGTAATCACACCAGTGTTTTTGTGTTGAATATATAAAACTATGATTTATATCAATTTGTTTTGGCAATATCTATGCTTTTTCCTAATAAAACTGTGAAAAATCCTATATACCTACTCAAATGATAAGCCTTGAAACATTTTAATTTTGACTCAAATTTTTAGGAAACGTTGCGGGTAAAAAACACATAATAACTATATTTAGTCATCTTTTATGAATTTAGTGGCCTAGTTTATATATTCGTTGTTTCTTTTTAATAAATCCATTCAACGGTTTTTTTATAATTTACTACCGAGAAAACCCTTATGAGCATTTACTACGCAGCTGAGTTGGGTAAAAATATAGGTGTTTTAAACAAACAAAAACAAAATTATATTGCAATTGGTGCACACGTACTATATCTACTGTTCATCGCCGAATATATCTCTTCTTCAGACAAGATACCTGAGATATCATTTATTAAACTAAGCCAAATATGAGTACGTGCCGTCAACTTGTTTCACCTTAAGTCCTTCAAGTACTGATACTTACCTATAACAGTTTTATCAATGTAGATCATGACATTCGTATTCGGTAATAATTTGAATCATGATGGATTGCTTCTGATACCAGCTGGCGCTGCGCACCGCCCAGACGAAATCACATAGATAGGTTTATCAGCTTTAGGTTTGATTTGCTTTGATTTCAAACGTCAAGTTTGTGCGTCAGTGCTGATAGTCACTAAATAGAGAAAATCATTTAGAAGATATTTACCACAGAGCTAATACAACCAGCGCTGTTGTCGCTTGACGTAATTAGACTTTTTCCTCTGAAGGTTTAAACAGATCCACCAGAGGCCAGCACTAGTAGGTGGTACTAGTGTTTTGTTTTTCTTATGGATCTTTTTCGAACCTTCAGAGGAAAAAGGCTAATAATTCACACACATAATAATTCCACAAAAATATATCGAAAATCTTGCCCAGAGCGGTCAAAACTGTCAAATATGAACTGAATTTGACATCATCGGAAGAAAAACACGTCCCAAATTACATCAATGCATCTTGTTCAGATTTTCTCAATGGACCACGTCATTATCTCTTCGGTTGTAATAGCTCTGTGATATTTACCACGAGTGGACTTTAAGTATGTTTCAATTGAAAACAAGCGTAAAATATTTAGAAACCGCACCACACATTTTTTAGAAAATCCAAACTTATACTAAAATATGCAAAAAACTTATCTAAAACACCCTGGTAGAGGAAACCTGGTTGGGGTTGGGATTAAAAATGGGTTAAAATACTTTGATAAGCATTAATTTTTCAAGGAAAAAAAATCTTGTAGAGCAACAGCACGTCACGCAATTTCCTTATTGCGCACTAAGATTTATATTTATTTTAACGAGTACCCTTAAAAATCCATAAAAGATTTACGACACCGGCTTTCAAATGGCACAAACAAATATAAAAGAAAACATCTCATTCCGTTCGGAAATTTCCAAAAAGCCGCGGCTTTTGTTAGTAAAATACTTTGGTCTTTCCCGCGCTAATGAAATTCTTTGCCGAAGGAAATTAATCGTTTGTGTTTTTCAGACCTTTTGAGGCCAAATATTTGTCTTGTAAGCTTAAACGAGAAACTTACTGATTGTAAGCAGTGGATACCTTTTAATTAAGATGTGGCAAATGCGGCAGAGAAAGAGCGCTTATAAACGTCCGTTTGGAACACGCTCTTATTAGGTCGACGTGTAACCTGTGTAATGCAATCTAAGATAACTAATTTAACCATATTCCAAGGGTCGTAGCGTGATGAAAATTGGCAGCTGTATGTTGTTTTGATGACAATACAATAATATGGTACTGTCGAACTGATCTGATGATGGAGCCGGAAGATATGACCTGGAACTTCATAATGGAATATCATATAATAGCTGTTTTGGATTTCTTAGAAAAGTCTTGTAATGAACTTTAACCACGATAAAGTTTCAAGGTCTGATGATGAAGCCGGAAGATAGGCATTGGCATTCCATGATGGAATATCGTATAAATATAATATAAAACAACCTTCGTGGGTAGGCCTACGTCCTGAAGTGGACTATTAAAAAAAGGCTGGTACAGTACAGTACAGAATATAAAACACTTTATTGTACACAGTAAAATATAAGACACTAGTAATACATGAAAAACTTATTAGTGTAGCTCAAGGTGGCCTTATCGCTGGAAGCGATCTCTTCCAGGCAACCCATAGTACCATAACCACCCATATCGTATCATAGTCGTGTTTGCACTTGTGAGAAAGGCCAGGTAAAGCGTGTTTTTCTAGTGTTTTTTAAACTAATATATTAAACTAGTTTTTACCCGCGGCTTCGCCCGCATGATATTTTGATTTTTGACGCAGTATCATTATAATGTATAGCCTATGTTTTATTCTGATATATAAGCTATATTATTGCAAAGTTTCATCTCAATGCGTTCAGTAGTTTTTGTGTGAAAGAGTAACAAACATCCATCCATCCATCCATCCACACAAACTTTCGCGTTTATAATAATAATAAGATTATTTCACCGGACAATGGCCCTTGTTTTTCACCGGATTCGCGGTAGTGTATTGTTTAGAATGAATGTGTGTCGATGCACCGGACATCGAATCGATCCGGCGAACAATATAAGGTATCCGCCTATTAACGGTCCGTTGTCCGCTGAAAAAGCAGACGTAATACACGCGCCCAAAGAGACAGCATTCGTATCTACGGGAAGCATTTTTATCCATCGGAGACAAACCTTTTTTGTCTCCGATGGATAAAAATGCTTCCCTTGACTTTGACGGAACCCTTTTCCGTCATAGCTCAGACGATTGGCAAGTCACAAGTATAGTAGGCAGCGCACATAGCATAGAGAACTGATAACCAATAGGGTCAAATTGTTATTGAGTGCATGATGACTACGTATCCACCGTCAAACCCAGCATAGAACGTCCACCGTGGAGGCGGACGGGTGATCTCAGTAAAATTGCAAGATATTAGCCCTGAATGATAGCCGCCTATCGGTCTTATTGGAAATCGTCCTGGCAGGCCTATGCCCAGCAGTCAACGTCCCATGGGTAACCTACCGAAGCTTAGCGTAATACTTAACTGCTAATTTCATAAGTTTTCGTCACGTTTTACAGCATATGAAAACTCGGATACGCAGCCTTGCCGTCCTCTCTTTTTAGGTGAATGATATTCATATTCATATTATAGGCATATTATTATTATTCCTCTTTATTCAACTGAAATCACAGGCTTAGCCTGGTCCTTTATTAGGCATCAATAGAGCCTAAGCCAACATTGAGAGGCCCCTTTTACAATTTTGTTATGAAATATAAAAACAGTGGTAGGTATAAAAAAGATAGCGTGAAATGGAAACTATGGCATATAAAATGACTTGAAATATTGTAACTGGGCTATTTTGGTGAAATTTTAAATGTTTTGTAAAATTAGACTATGGAATGAGGTACGGCACCCGCTAAATATGCCCCATTTCAAAATTTCGTAGCGGGTGGTGACTTGCCATCCACTAAATGGGCCCCCCATAAAGGCTACCGTAACCGGAGGGGTAACATTGGTGTGGACGGCTTAGGGTGTCGAGAAGTGTGCTGCGCTTTCACTAGACGCTACTCGCGGCGTTATGCCCTTTTAACACTTCCACCCTGGAGCTTAGGTTCTTAGCTCTTGCGGTTTCCACTCCAAACCGGCCGGTTAAGGCAAGAGAGGAGTCAGGGGTCTCATTTAGCCCCAGGGAATCAGGGTTCGCGGTGTCGCCACTCACCGACGACTCGCCACAAAGTCGCCCCTGCGAAATATTATTATTATTATAGCCAAATTTAACACACAATTTTACACACCTTTATTACCTGATACCTGCGAAAGCCACCTCTACCCAAGTTTCATAGACGGGGTTCGTTCTTACCTGTGTTGAGGACATACTTTGAGAAACTTACAGCTTTTATACTTTACCGAAGGCCTGGGGGCCGCTGGCTCTTGCTCTATATTATGTTTAATGATATGTCATGTCAGTGACGTCTTGTGAGACGTCAATATATATCAAAATTTCAGCTCTGCTATATATACCATCAAATTAAAATTGCTGAAAATTAAAAATGATAAGAGCCTCGTTTCCAAACAACCGTGAACTGCGAGGGCGCGACACGTACAATATGTGTATAAACCAATTTTTTTTACCTGCCAAAAGTGCCTTTATTAACTACAATATGATACAATACTACTTTATATGCTAAAACTTCCTACACTACTACTACATAGAAAGCAATGGGATCATCCACAGACCCTTGAAGGTCTAAAGATAATCCAAATGCTCAAGCCCACTGCCTGTTGGCAACGTGCCCAATTATATTTGTTATTATAATACTAATCCATCAGCAACTTGCTCTTCGATACGGCCTTGTTGAGGCCGAGGTGCCGTACTATAAGTACGCACCAGTGCGTTCTCGAGAATGGTAGTGCGTTGCTCTACTGGGCCGCTCTATCATCACAGACGGTCGACCATCACGAAATCAGGACTATTGTCGCCAATAATAGTCCTGATATCGTGATGGTCGACCGGTCCCCGGTCCGGTCGTCGACGTTTGGGCTGTGCGAGTTTTCTCACGAAATATTTCTTTAAAAATTTATAAAATTAAAAAAGCATATTCAAATAGAAAAAACTTATTAAATAGAATTGATTGATTTATAAAATACTTTATTTATCAAAAGTAAATAATTCAATGTATATTTAGCGTTACATGGCTTAAATAACATTTAACATAGAATAATTCATCGTCTTATAGGCTAGGGACGCCTTTTAAAACTTTAAGCTAACATAGTTAGAAAATAGGCTACTCATTAAAACATAAAATTGCGGGTACATAGTAAATAAATTAAGTATAAACACTACATACTACTGGGCTACTTCGTATATTTAGATCATCACATGTTATAAGTAACAACACATTATAACACACATGAAAATACTATGACAAATTATCATTATAATGATCACGTATACATTTTATTTTATTTTTTGTGATGATAGTGGGTATATGCGTATTGTTATCACCTGCATTGTCATATTCATCGGGTTAACAATAATAATTATAACAGCATAATACCAGCGGATTTGAGTACATACTAATTTCTTCGGACAAAGTGCTACGTATAATTATGATAGAACTTCACTAAGGTAAGTTCGTTTAATTACTAAGTAACCATATCCATATACAGAAAATGCTCGCCGTAACCGAAATCAGCTTGGAAGACATCATCATCATCTAGTCATTCTATGACATCAATGACGAAATTTATCATGACACGGTTCGTTACATCAAAACAAGAATACACCAGTCAACCGCGTAGCCAGGCGATAATAACTCGTATTAACAGCGAGTTAGCGATTCAGGTGAGCGGGGATTGACAGACTCATTGAAACAAAAGGTAGTGATGGGGTGGGTAACTTGTAAGTTTTATACTTGTCGATATAATTATATTCAAATAGAAAAAACTTATTAAATAGAATTACTATACAGTGTAAATGTACCTACCTGAAAAACTGAACATTCTCATTAACTTGCCAGCCCAAGAAGAGCGAATAACTACTTGCATAATACATTTTCAGTTTTGACTTTCAAGTAACGTTTCATTTAAAACGTTTAAGGGAGTTTTCCTGTCAGTTACTACACAAAAAAATAGCTCTTTTATTTTGTTGACTAAGCCAGAACCCTTGTCTACGAGACGGTTTTTCGCCGGGGCCGTGCGTACGTCCGGACGTCAGTTGTGTACGGAACACTGTGGACGTCTGATGATATCGACGGCGCAAGCACGTAGTTCAAAGCAAGCCGGGTACAAATCGTGCTCGTGAACAAGCTTAGCCGGTCCGGCGCCGGATCGGGTAGAAACCGTCTCGTTAACAAGAAGTCTAACTTGCCTTAAAAGTTGTACATATGTTATACAGCTATATCCAGAACTATGATGTCCTAGACCGAAGGAGGGTGATTCAGACCATCATTATGAACAAATTTTTCTACGGTGCCATTTTTGAAAAATTTGAGAAAAATTGATCTGCTGTTTTATACATTTTATTCATTTTAAGTTCCAATTTTATATGAAACAGTTGATTTTTATTGATTCCAAGTTGCAATTTTATTGAACAGTTTGATAATGATAGTCTTAATCACCCTCTTTCGGCTTGGTAAAGGATGTAGAGCAGATAACCCTTAAGAACCAAACAAGGACAAGCTTCGGCACAAAAAAACCTAGTAGTATAGGCTCCATCTATCTCAAATCCAATAACTCTGCATTTGTGGCGTGGTTGGCTTTGTGACTATTAAAACACGGTGATTCAACTTCAATACTTGTTGTATTATTCTTCATTATTACAATTTAGACATCCTACTGCTCAATAGTAAAAATCCTTTGCTCTGCCAGACAACAAAACTACTCCGCCCGAGAGCGATATCCCCGATGTCTGGTGTTGCCCGTTCTTGAAGAGCCGATTTCAACCAAAGTCGTCATAGTAAAAAATATGAAAAAATACTGAAAACCTTACAGTAGGTAGACATTTTAAACCGCTCAGTAGAGATAAATAAGATCAAAATGTATTAAATAATAATATCAGCCGTGATGGTCTAGTGGTCGTAATACCTGCCTTAAAATCGTAAGGTCGTGGGTTCAAATCCCGTACCAATAAGTTCTTGGAACTTAGGTACGGAATTTCACCACACTGGCTTTTCGGTGAAGGAAAACATCGTTTATGGGTGATTGGGTTGTAGTGGACTATTAAGAAGGCTGGTACAGTACTTTAAAATCAAAATATTACTTTAAGGTGAAATAAAGAAAAAGATTATACTCTAAGAAGGGACCTTAAATGAAAATGAGTTGGTCTGTAGACTGCACTTTAATTAAAGGTAATTTATAAGGCAATGCATAATCCACGCTTTATGGCGAGTGAATAAATTTATTGCAGTCTTAATGAAGCTCGCAATGAATAGTATATTTTTCTCATTAAATGTGCAGAACATAAAAATGGTAAAACAGTAGAAAATTTACTTTATTGGTATAACATTTACATTTCTACTCTATGAGCTTTAAGTACATTTCCCAGAAATAAACTATTTGCCATAGTAAATATATATTTGTAGGCAAGGCAAGGTTCTTCTGTAGTGTATTTAAACTTTTTTCTCACCTGAAGCATTTTATTATTATGTTACCTTAATATAATGTAAAGTGACGAGTGACAGCGACGCCTTAGAATTTCCTTCATGTGTAAGAAAATTCCTACATGAAAATAGTTGCTGACAGAATAATTATTTCAGGCGTTATAAATTATTTCAAAAACAGCTACACTTATGACAGTGAAACTATCTAGCTCTAGGCTTCGTGGTTATATGAGCGACTTCAATAGAAAAGGCAAGTACATTGTCAAATAAGAATATTTGACATAGTCCCTAAGGACCTATGTCCTTGCATGCTTTTCTTTTGTTGCATTGAGCAGTGCTCTTTATTGTATATTGTATTTTAAGTTTCTTCTCGTTTTCATTTGTCTTAAAATTATACAAAGTTTCCAAGTAAATCGTATCATGTGGGGTATCATATGGAAGAACTTCATTAGCAGATGCTAAAACAGGATTACAATGTGTAATTTTAGATGTATGACGAGAAAATAAAAAAAATATATTTTTCCTATAGAGATTCAACATCACATTTTTGTGAAATTTTCAAGATTTGTGTGCGAGTCTGAGTCGCACTTGTCCAGTTTTTTTTAAATATAGCTAGGTATACGTATTTCTTATTTTGTTTGCGATGAAATATTTATGAAAATAATTTTATATGTAGCTCGAAATAAAAGTCGGTTACATTACTTCTATCATTTAATGGACAGTGGTTCACAGAGTTCTTTTGCATAAATTCTTCAACATGCTTTGGTAAAAAGTGTGAAATATAAATTATATTAAAATCTTATTTCAAAACAAGTGAGATATCACATTCAAACTAGTAAGTATCTAATTTGTAGACAAATCTATTTAACGATGTTTCCAGAAAGTAGAATCAAAATTATCTAAAACTTTAAATTAAATAGAACACTGAACACCTATTCCAATTCAAAGTCAAACCGAAAAAATATTATTTGATATCTAAACTAAAGAGATATATTTAAAAAAATATCATATTTTCCTACTATGAATTAAAGAGATGCAATGCAGTGCATGCCTCAAGTCGAAAGTTTTCGACCAGTGATTGATGCCAGTGATGACTTATGGCACAAAAACGTGGTCTCTCACTATGGGCCTTATTAGTAAGCTCCAAGTAGCCCAACGAGCTATGGAGAGGGCTATGCTCAGAGTCTCTCTGCGGGATCGAATCAGGAACGAGGAGATCCGTAGAAGAACCAAAGTTACCGACATAGCCCAACGGATTAGCAAGTTGAAATGGCAATGGGCAGGGCACATAGTGTGGAGGACTGCTGACCGGTGGAGTCGAAAAGTTCTCGAGTGGAGACCACGTACAGGCAAGCGCAGCGTAGGACGTCCACCCACAAGGTGGACAAATGACCTCATTAAGATCGCAGGATCGCGCTGGACGCAAGCCGCTATCAACCGGTCTTATTGGAGATTTATAGGGGAGGCCTATGTCCAGCAGTGGACGTCCTTTTGCTGATGGATGGATGAATGGAATGCAGTGCGTTGACAGAGTGCAGTGCGTGCACTTTTCTTTCAAAAATATCAAAATAAACATTCTGGCACTATTTTTCCTCCTACATATGCCTCTAATACATTAACTACATAAAAATACGTTTTCAATTATTAAAACAAGTACAACATAAAAAACTTCATAATCACTGAAGGCTTGCAGATAATCCACTGTCAATTAGCAGAGCGCCCATCATACTGGCACGCTGAATGGAAATGCTAATATTGTGCCAAATAAAAACCAGATATAAATAGTATAAGGTGCAAAATATAAAAACAGTTAAGCTTTGCCGATTTGATTTTCGATCATAGGCTCGCTTTCTTCTGGTTTCGCTTCTACGTCATCAGTCTTCTTGCCGAAATCAGGTTCATTCCATTCGGCTCTCTCCGCGGTTCCAAATATACAGAAAAACAAGTTGGTGAAGAAATAGAATCCAGCCGCGACAAAGAATACCTGTCTCCAAAGGTATTCGCTTTTCTGAAATAAATAAAAAAAATACAATTCAGTCGTTAAAAAAGCAAGTAGGTATGATAACTTTGTTTTCCAAATATGTAGATATCATTTCATATGTAATCAAGGTTTGTGATAGGGGAAATGTGTGTTAAACAAGTGGTCGTTCTATGATAATGATGATGAAGATAAAAGTGTTATACTTGTTTTTGAAATGTATGACAAAAAAAGAAAATACCTATATGTAAAATTAGTTTGTTTTTCCTGTGAAATAATTCCTGACATGCTTATCATATAATTATTAGTGCTGGTCGTCAAATTATAAACAGTTTTTGTACTATTATAAAGTAATTGGCAGAAATCTAAATCGAAACTGAGATTTAAAAACAAAAATTAACTATATTTCGCTTTCAATTTCAATTTAAATCTAAATACGTAAAAGTGGATGAATTGTCTGAGAGATGATTCACGAGAGAAAAAAGTTGATGATGATATTGTACTTAAATAGAGTATTATAGACTGAAGTGATAAAAAGAAATATGCTGTGCCGACCCTACCTAGTAATAAAAAGGAAAGAAGATGATGTCATGATATAAATACTTACAACATCAGTCAAAATGAAGGCGGTGACGATTGGAGCAAGAGAAGAAACTGCGTTTGAGACGAAATTACTCAGACTCATCAGAGTCCCGGCAAAGTTAGGTGAGATGTCTATATGGTTCACCTGTAGGAAGAACAATCAAGATTTTGTAACATAGAGAACTTTGAGGACTGATGATCGATGGGGTCGTAAAGTTTTCGAGTGGAGACAATGTACCGGCAAGCGCAGCGTAAGACGTCCATGAAGGGGACAGATGACTTCATCAAGACCGGAGGATCGCGCTGGATGCAGGTCGCTTCTAACCGGTCTTATTGGAAATCCATAAGCAAGGCCTATGTTCTGCAGCGGATTCTATATGGCTAATGGGATGGGCGGAATAAATGTATGAAACCAAACACTGATATGCATAATTTTATTATGATCTCAAGTCAATATTAAAAGTAAGAAGACATTGATATGCGCTGAGTGCTTTTAGTTTCAAATAATAATTATTACAAAGAAGTTCATATCAAAAAGAAAAAGTTGACGACCAAGATGAAGCTAATGATTATAGTAAGTATTGTATATCATACCTGAAATCCCATATGAGCAGAAATTTTGAACGAACATACTATTATAAGTATGGTTTCAACCACATAAATATTTTTAGGAACATACGCCAAGACTACTAATCCAATAGCTGCTGGAACGCATCCTGAAAATGTGTATACTATTAACATATATCATTGTAGATAAAATTGAAAGTAAAAAATATCAAAGTAATCAATGATTACACTAAGTGAAAACGAGTCAAAAGATTCGAAAAAAGATAACTCTAAGCAATGGCACAACACAATATTTTAATGATCAAAAGTTGGTCACATGTTTATCACAATCAGACAGTGCGAACAGGAAGCAAGGTACCTAATTTTGCAAATAACATAAGCAATAGAGATCAAATTCATATCAGCAACTGACTTCTGTTGTTTGTATACAGCTTACAAATGCTATTTGCCTTATCATTGTCATAGACCATATGATATCTTGCGACGTCTTAAAAGATAACTGTGTATCATATAGTAATGTAGAACGAGATATAAATAGTAATGAGATAAGTACTTACAAAGATACGGTATGTAAGCAGTTGCTGCAGTAACTAAGTGTTTAAAAAATGTGACAAATTAATTAAAGAAAATAATATGAATATGAATGACATAAATGTGTATACAATACCCAAGGAGTTGGCAAGTTTCCTAACGTTGGTCACACTCATAACTTTCTTCACAACAAGCATATCCGTAAACCAGCTGAAGAAGAAGTTTGTAAACCACATAACCATAAAAGGCAAAGCTGTCAGCAAACCGTTCTAAAAATATAAAGAGACAATTTAGAAAAGATAACTAAATAAACGTTGTTGAAGAAAAACAAAAATATGTAAATCATACCCCAATCAATACTTGCATAAGACTCAAATGTGAGTCATCTTATAAAGTGCACTCCAATCGCAAATCTTTCTCGTTCCCTGTAGACGACATAATTATTAAGCATGTTTATTAATTACATGACATATCAAGTACCACCTGCTATCCTGAAAGAAGAAGAAAATTAAAAAGTTCCAGAAATTTGAATCTTAACTCACCGTTTTTATGTTTACTCCCATGACTTTGTCCATGAACGAAGGGACTTCAGAATAAAGGATCAGTTGACCCCAAGTGTTTCCGCAATGTGCTATAATTACCGCATACACTCCTATGCTTTTAAATATGCTGGACCATGGCACAGGCAATTGTCTCTAAAATTAATTCAGAAATTGTAAGAAAAACCATTACAGAAAAATTATACTGAGGAGTGACATTATTTTACGTTATGGTTGATTTTTCCAAATTACCTTTTCATACCCAGCTTTATGGCCGAGTCCATTCTCGATATATTTCCTCTCAGAAGCAGATATCTTTGGATGCTTAGCGGGAGTGTCTGCATTCAGCCACCAAACGATACCACCAATGATTCCAGACAATAGCGCATAGAATCTGAATAGTCCTGGCCAGCCCATTGGTGACGCTGCTATGAAACCTGTGATAGGAAGTCCTAAGACTGTTCCAAGAGCTTGACCTAAAAATAATAATGTATATAGCAAATTATTATATAACCTCGATATAATACTAAAATAATGAAAAAATAAGGAATCGTTAAAACAATACCTCCGTAAGTCAAAGATGTTAACCTTCCGCGTTCCTCTAGCGTTGCCCATTTGCCAAAGAAAGTGTGCATTCCAGGTAATATACAAGCTTGGGTTACACCTTGCAAAATTCTGAAAATAATTAGGCAGATCCATCCTCCCTGAAAATAAGTAGCGTAAGTAATAATATCTTTGATTACATTTTTAAATTTGCGATTATTCAAAAACACTTCAATGATTCAAAGTTTTATCGATTGATGATTTTCTTCAAAACTTAAATTAATTCTATGTCAATGGCTTGATTTTGTAACTCACGTAATACGCTGCCAAGGGTATAAATGCCATCAGCACACAATTGATCAACATGGCTCCAGTCAGCAAGTACCTCGCACCAAATCTATGAGCCAATTGTCCAGCAGGGATTTGAAGAGACATGTAGCCCCAGAAAAATGATGATATCACTGTATCTTGTACTTTTTTAGACCACTTGAACGCCGGATACTGTAATATCATATGAGTTAAATAAATATGTACAATTGTACACTGTAATAAATACTTTATGAATTTAAGTAATAAGATAATACGATTGGCAAAGGGCACAATAAGAGAGAGCCCTTTACCCAACAGTGAGAAAAATAAGCTGCGTATCGTCCACACGCTGAAAAAAAATCCACCAATGAAAACAATGGTATAAGCAAAAGAAGATACTAAGTAAAGATATTTTTGTACAGTACAACATAAACGATAACACAAGCTCTTACAGGTGGAGTCAGCATCAATGAATTAAAAAATCCTTGCATTTCAAAATCATCTTCGGCTGTATTGTTTGCCATCATTGTACCGTTAACACTTCCAGTGATATTTCCTGAATAAAGCAGCTGTGATGCATTAGTGTTAGCTACGATTTTTGATTCGCGGTGTGTCATGGCCACTAGAGCTACACCCATGCAAGACCTCATGCTGTAAGCGATGGTCAGAGTGAAAAATAGTATCAAGCTCTGCTGATGTCTGACGCCCCAACCTGAAACTGAAAATAAATAAATTTTAAATTATTTCAAGGCTTCATCAACTTTTCTCTAATTTAAAAATAAATACTGAAAGATTCTCTGAAATCATATGTGCTAAGCAAGAAAATTTCGTTGTTAGATCTATTTAAATGAAGGTGATTAATGATTGCATTATTTTTTTTATATTTTGGTTGTTGAACTTAACGAAAAATAAGATTTTGCTTCGTAGAGAAATAGTACTGACAGAAATAATAACTCAAAAATGTTGTTATTTCTACCAAATCATTACCGTCCGCTGCCAGTCAACAGTGTTCCCAGCATGTTGGCAGCATTATCAAGCTACATCCAGCATGATATATGTATGTTTAGCGTATAACGGATATAGCCGTTGCTATTCATATACGTTGAGCCAAAAAGCTCCAGCATCATTTGAATAGTAGAACACTATGCTGATTGAAATTTACTATACGTATCAATTCTTCAGTGATGTCAAATCAATATTACCTTTAAACTCATCGGTGACTTCAAAAGAGCTCCTTCCATGGTCACTTGTTCCAGTTCCTTTACTTTCGGTACTCATTATTAAATAATTAAGATTACCCCCTTTCCCAATATTATGGCGACTAGTTACTCAGAAAGTTTTCGCACTCATGTAGACGTGAAGGATTCCCCATTCTAATATTCTGTATCGTTATCAGAATGCAAATACGTTTATTTAATAATTGCTGTTAGTTACTTTTATTTGTTTTTCGCGATTCCTGTCTGACGTTGATGGTTATCAATTATTGTGAAACTAGTTTTTACCCGCGGCTTCGCCCGCATTCGCAATATATCATTATAATTTATAGCCTATGTGTTATTCTGATATATAAGCTATATTATTGCAAAGTTTCATCTTAATCCGTTCAATAGTTTTTGCGTGAAAGAGTAACAAACATCCATACATCCATCCATCCATCCATCCATCCATCCATCCTCACAAACTTTCACGTTTATAATATTAGTAGGATAGGTACCTATTTTTTTTATTTTTTTCTAATATTGCCACTCCTACTATTGGGTCAAGGTTAAAGGTTATAGCATGTACATTATACTTAATTAACTTCTGATTTAATGGAATTTGAAAGAAAAAAAGCACAAAACGCAATGATTTTGCCAGTCATTAATAGTTTTGTTTTTCTAGATACAAGTTAGTTAATTTGGTACTAACTGTACATTTTAACGTCAATACTTAAAAGTCTAATTTGAACTTAAATGTTAAAGCAACATTTGGGAACTTAGGTTTTTCAAATAGTTTTCTTACTAATTTATTCTGTCGTTAGTTTGTAATATTGTAAATGTCGCATAAATACCATCCCTACATAGTCGACGTACCACCTGCTCGTACTAAGCCATTCGCGTCTTCCTTCATAATGCGGACCGCCAGGTATTGGAATGCACTGCCTCTGTCATTGTTTCCTGACAATTACAACCTGGATATCTCCAAGTCAAGAGTGAATAGGTATCTTCTAGGTCTACATACTCTATCTTCGGCTACAACTTCGCTTTCCATCAGGCGAGTTGGTAGCCAAATGTAGACCAATGCTACATAAAAAAAAAAAAAAACAATTTAACTTAACTATTAACTATTTAATCTAACTTTAGGGAAATTATTTATAAATAGATACTGAAACTCTAGGATACAAATATTTCAAGCCGATTTTTTTAAAACATCGATTTGTATGATATAATGTTCCTATATTAAAATAATTGAATAGAAAATACGATACATAATTAATTATACTGGCCCTTTTACACGTCTTGTTATGTAATAATATATCGATTTTAATATAATTATATTCCGCTATATCCGACCTTGCGGCATGCAAAGAAATCATTAGACAATAAATTTACAAAAAGTACCTACTAACAAATTGATTGAATATAAAACGAATTCACTAGTAGATATCTGCACAAAATACAAGTTAAACAATTTGATTCTAATTTTAGCCTAAAGCATGTTAAAAATAACATTCTCATGCATAATGTTAAGAATAAAATATTATAATGTCAAGATGGGATTTTGTCAAAAACGAATAAGTCAATAATTTAAAATTAAAATTTATCATTCAAGTATTTGTCAATATCATAATAAGATTTCTCTTGTAGGAAACATTTAAGTTTATATTTGAAAAAAAACATGAGTCGACTTTATATCAACGACGAACTAACCACGACCTTAGCATCTTGCTGCCTTTTGCATTTGGAGTATCTACAGTGTAATGCACTAATTCCTCAGAAATTATTATTATATACTACGGGACTGATCGCGCACTAAAATTACGAGATAAATAAATACCTCATCATCCCGACGTTTCCTCAGAAATATTCTTTAAAAAGTCGTTCAGTCAGTCGGCAGTCCTAAGTCCTAATCATTATGTGCTAAGGTATAAAAAATAGACAAATAAGGAATAATAATAGACGGATAAACTCCTCTACTCATGATTGTGCCTAAGGAAAAGCGTCGTAGGAGAGGTCACCCGTGTGCCATTTTACTAATTTTGTTACGTTGACAAAACTGCTCTGTCATTGTTAGTACAACTAAAAGTTTATGATACTTGGATGACACCAATTCGATTTTCATCAGTACTTGCGTCTACCAAGTATAGTACCTTGGCTGCAGATTAAAATCTTATTGTTAGTTCACCGTAACGCCACGATGGTTCTCTTTTTGCAAATACTCTAATCAGTATAGATGTAAAACTAAGATGTAGTTGTTTCAGTAAAACTAAGGCAGCCATAATATGACATATTATACTATCAGTGTTATCTTACTGCGGAGTACGGGTATCTTTTAAATATAAAATAATTAAAAAATAGTCTATTAACGCAGAGCAGACGCAGAATACTTAAAAAAACCTACTTACTATCGCTGAGATCATAAATTTATGTTTCTTTATCATGATCCGTCGTGATTAATTAGACGACGAATATAATTAATAGAAATTCACTAGTTTAAGTTATGTATAAATTTAAACTGTAAGAGTTGAAATTTTGCTCTGTACCCTAATGATTAAATTTTATTGGAAATAAAAATATCTTATCTAATCATTCATTGTCGTTTTTTTTTCAGCCATAGGATGTTTATTGCTGGAAATAGATCTCTCCTATAGCCAGCAGCGGCATTAGGGTAGGGCGCGGTTGGGCGACCGCCCAGAGGCGCGGGGCGCTGCAGACGCCCCTTATCACGCGTCTCAGGCGCTCTTTCACGCGTACCCAAGATGGGACGGTAAGTATATTAAAATGAAAATTGCCCTTCATTGAAAAAAAGCAGGAAATTTTGCTCGCTACGCTCGCGCTCAATCAAACTAGGATACTTTTGCTAGCTTCCTCTGTTCTGAAATTACAATTTTGTCGTTAGCACCGCAGGCGCCCCTTCGCGCGGAGCGTTATTACAATATTAAAATAAAATGTAGCTTTCATTAAACAAAAAAAAAAAAAGAAAAAATTATCTCTCGCTACCCTCGCGTTCAATCAAACTGATGTGATTTCCTTCTTACCTCTGCTCTGATACTTAAAATTTGTTGAGGAAACGCCAACACAATGTCGTACTCGCTACACTTGGGCTTAGCCAAAATTAAGTATTAATCATGTAAATTAAACTTTTTCTGCACACCGTAAGGTGTGTGCAAAAATTGAATCATATTAATACATCGAATTAAAATAAGAACCCGGTTCGTACCAATGAGTTCTTCGGAATTTATGTACGGAACTTCACATTACTACTGGCTTTTCGGTGAAGGAAAACATCGTGAGGCAACTTGCATACGTCCTTAGAAGAAATTCAATGCAATATGTGAATCCACCAGCCCGCACTGGGCCATCGCGGAGGATATAGCCCGATCACCCTTTGTGGGTAGGCCTACGTCCCGCAGTGGACTATTAAAAAGGCTGGTACAGTACAAGAACTCCACTGAAATATAAAATCGAAAAATTTCGCGAACAATTTTTTTAATAATTATCGTGAGTGCCAGAGACTGATATTACTACATAATATACATACCCACTTATACAAATAATAGCGACATACAAGATACAAAGCTTACACCTATTTTCGTCACACAAATATGTTCCTTGGGTGGGAATCGAACCCACGCCTCTTTGACCTAGGAGTCAGGGTCACTAACCACTTAGCCATCGAGTCATTTAGACTATCGGTCGTCAGTTGTCCATTCTATGCGTGCCCTGCCTAATGCCATGACCTCGATATATATTTGTTTTTTTTTATTTTAACAACTACTTTTGATTAGAAAATAGTTTTTAAGTACACAAATAGGTAACTAACAAATAGGTTCGGTTAGGACATAACAAATAGGTTCTTTATTTTATTAAAACAACACTACAATATTCGTAAAATTATTAGTTTATTAACTTACAAGTCATTTGTTTCAATAGTGAAATATTTAAGTACAAAGCATGTATTGCATTATATGAATGCTTAAAATTTATTAAAAACTTATTATTTACAGCAATAAAGCTTATCTTACAAACCTGAACGATAAATATCACAAAAATTACAATAATTACATAACATCATTGATGGATTTTTGACCGGCCACAGCTGTCTCGCTCGCACGTTTGCCAATTTTAATACATAGGGATTTTATTTAATTTCTCAAAACGTTTTGCAATTTCATAAATAAAATACTTCGTCCACTGTTTCGAAATTCACTCACTTCATTCATCCAATTAGTATTTTTTATTTCTTTGCGCAAACGAGATAGCAACAATAATAAGCACCAGCGGCTCAATTCTGCTAATATGAGAAAAGTCTGAACCAAAATTTATGATTCCCAAATCACGCACGTACACGCTTAACATCTGCTCCGCAAGAAAAAATCAAAACCACGGGATTTTTCGGAGCAACGCGCGGCGCAGTTGTATTAGTGAATTGGCGACAGTATAGTGAGCCCGGACAGTTGTTGGCAGCCCTCAGGACCCCAGGAATTTGGAGGAAATCGTCGAAAACATTTAACAAACAGCCGGAGTAAAGGTTAGTCCAGAGCAACATCGCAGCGGACGTATTGATGACAATCGAAAGATAGTCACGTACGACACAGCGCGATTTTGCCGACATCGAAACTCTCCGCCCGGCACGTTTTCGTTGAGCTGCACGCACCGATCCGTCGCACGTCATCGGCAGGCGCCTGACGATACGCCCCCCCGCCAAGTCCGACACCACTCCTCCCCTCTGAACCCTAACTCGAAGACCAGCAGAGGTGGACTTACTGCACCTGGTGTCAACAATCTTCGGGAGGAAACATCATCATCATCATCACTGGCCCTTGCAGAGATACTGGCTGCCGATTCCTGAAAATCGACTGGAGAGCACGCAGAACACTCATCAGGTTCTGGCGCGTCAGGCTGTACAGAAGAGGAACGCAGGACACCAGCGTCAAAGTAGTAATTATTATAGTCTAAGTTTTGTTTTTGTCAACATTGTATTGTTTTCTATTTTGTGTAGTTTCCCTCTTTTTTGAGTTTTCTTTTGTTATTTGCGTAATATCTAATTATTTAGTCAATCATCAAAATGTCCTCTAACAAGAAACCAACTCCCTCCACCTCCGCCCCCGCTGCCACTGCCCCGAAAGCAAGGATGCTATCAGTGCGATCGGTGGCATCATCGCTCCACAAAAAAATCCTGAAAAAGTCAATAAAGGGTAGTAAGTCCGAGATGTCATTGACGCAGCACTGTGGTACCGAGAGCTCCAGCGTGCTACCACAAGCTCCCGAGACGGAGTTAAGGACCACCCAATCCCTCGACATTCCTCCACCGCAATCACAGGCAGCCAGCGACAGCACCGCGCCGTCAACTTCGGTGCAAGAGTCCAGCTCGGTGTATGTGGCGGCGGTGGACAAGGTCGACAACTGGGTACAGTGTGGGATCTCTCCGCCAATAGATCTAGGGCTTGACGGCGAGGAGTCAGACAGCGTGTCCGAGTTGTCTAACACAACCCCTTGCACACAAAACAAAAGACTCAGCATGTTGGTTCCACACGGGTCGGGGCGGATAGGGGTTGAGATGGACATGGCCACAAAAGTCGCGAACGAGGCACTGCAGCGAGGAAAGGACGCTCTGGAGGCATCTACAAATCTAAAGCGGGAATTAAAGCAGACTGCTATAGAAAGTCTCCAGGATTTATACGAGATCGTCCTGTCCTTGGCTGACTCCAGGCACCGCCACATCGCAATTAACGAGCGTGAACGGACTAGGCATGCAAGGGAGCTTCTATCGGCTGAGAGGGCGCACGTTAAAACGACGACCACACTGCTACAAAAACTACAGAGTGAGGTAGCTCTAGCCAGAGAACAAATGGCCGAAATGAGTAAGGAAGCAAAGGCCATCAGAGACTGGCAGAGTTATGAAACCAGAGAACCGCATGAGCAAATAAAGTTAACGGCAGACGCGGTGAAGGCTCTCAGCGTTCAAATAAAGGACGCCTCTGCTGGCGAGCGCGTCGATCTGGGACCTCTGAGGGGGGACTATATCGCCTTAAAGACCGGTGTAGAAACTCTCCAGAGGCAGATTGATGAGCTCAGACGAGACACGCACTCCGAAAAGCAAAAGACGGCAGAGATCCTCCGTAGTAATGCAAAAGCGTTGTTGAGCCTTCTCTCGACACCTCCCCCTCCTCCCCCACAGTATCCGGATTCTCTTAAGGAAATAGAGAAAACACTCAAAGACCACATAGAGAAAGGCCAATCTATCCCTACACCCACAGCCCCAGTCCAGATAAATATCCAAGAACAAATATTGCCCATAACAGAACGTCTCGAAGCGGTGTCGTCGGAACTTCGCACGATGCGGCAGGAAAAAACGACTCAACCCCAAATACCAGCCCTCAGCATTGGCGCAGAAATGTTACAGGTGGAACAGGGTAGACTGCCTAATCATACCTATGCCAAGATCGCTGCAAAAGTACCCGTCCTGAAACCAAATCATACCCTAATAGTGACGGCCTCAAATGCAACCGAGACGACCACTGCTGAGAATCTTATCGACAGGATAAGAGTGGCGCTGGACACCAAGACGACTGGAGCAAAGGTTGACCAAGTACGCAAAGCCAGGAACCAAAAAGTAATTCTGAGCTGTGGAACGGTGGAAGACCTAAACCTAGTGCGAAGCCGTGTCCAGCGAGACGTATCTCTGAACGTGGAGACTGCAAAAGCAGGTAACCCACTTATCATAATCAGAGATGTCCTGTCATATCACAAGGACTCAGAGATAGTGGAAAACCTCTTGGCACAGAATAAACACCTACTGCAGGATGTCGATCTGAAGGAGAGCACTATTAGGGTTAGGTACAGGAAGAGAGCGCGCAACCCCCATGAATGCCATCCTGTGTTGGAGGTCTCGCCTCGCATTCACAGGTCGCTTGTAGACGCAGGCAAGGTCTACATTGGACTACAGAGGAGGCCAGTGTCAGATCACTCACCCTTGGTGCAATGCACCAAGTGCCTTGGTTTTGGACACACAAAAGCGATCTGCCGGGAAAGAGATGAGCTCTGCAGTCATTGCGGAAGATCCCACTCTTGGTCCCAATGCAAGGCCAGGAAAGAAGGCCTGCCACCAAGATGCAGGAATTGTGCAATCGTACAACCCAATAACTCCAATAAGGATCAAGCTCATAATGCGTTCAGCAGTGAGTGTCCTGAAAGAGTGAAATGGGACGGTATAGCGCGATCACGTATTTCGTATTGCTGAGGGCACTCCAGAGGTACATAGCTCAGTCTCCCAAAGAGTAACGGTGAAATCGGGTTTGCGCTTCATTCAAGCTAACCTACATCGGTCACAGACTGCAACAGCCGAACTCCTGAAAGTTGCAAAGGAAAGAATGGTTTCAGTCGCCCTAGTCCAAGAACCGTATGTAGGCAACAAGGGTGTTATGAAGCAGTACCCTGGAACCCGGATTATTCAGTGCAGTGTGAGTAGGCAAAAGCCAGTAAAGGCAGCAGTAATTGTTTTTGGTGACAGACTGGAGGTAATTCATGACCCCCAGCTTGTTACCGAAACTGAAGCAGCTGTCTTGCTGACCAGCGCTGATCTGAAACTGGGAGTGATTTCGGTTTACTTGGAGGGAGACAAAGATGTTGATCCGTACCTAAACAGGATAAAGGTTTTTAGCGAAAAACTAGCGACCAAAAACTTGATAGTAGCTGGTGACGTTAATGCCTGGTCCCATTGGTGGGGAAGTACATCGGAGAACAGCAGAGGAGAGGCTGTCCACTCTTTCTTCGACGAGTTGGGCCTACACATACTCAACACAGGTGACACACCAACCTTCGAAGTCGTCAGAAGAGGCAAACTCTGCACAAGTATAGTAGATGTCACCACGTGCAGCTTGCCACTTCTAGGGAAAATAGACGGCTGGCAGGTAGACAGGAATCTCACAACGTCAGACCACAATGCAATAACGTTTACCTTGCGTCTAGATAAGGCCCTTGAATATATAAAGCCAGTCACTACACGCAAGTACAACACCAAAAAAGCAAAATGGTCAGATTTCATGTCATGCCTAAGAACTTCACTCGAGGATAGGAAAATATCACCTAAGTCAGTAAGAGAATGTAGAAACCCAAATGAACTGGAGTCAATGATCACGAGTTACACTGAATGTATCCACGAAGCCTGTACACACACTATCCCACTTATAGGCCCACGCAAAGGGAACCCAACTCCCCCGTGGTATACAAAAACACTCGATGATTTGAAGAAAGAAGTTCTCAGAAGAAAAAGACGGATCAAGAATGCCGCCCCCCACAGAGTCCAGTATGTAGTCGACCAATATCAAATTGCTCGTCAAAACTACAAGGAACAAGCCGAAAAAGCTATTGTGGAGGACTGGAAAGAGCTCTGCACGAATCAGGAGAAAGAGAGCATGTGGGACAAGATCTACAGGGTGATCCGAAAAACCTCGGTGAGACACGATGACCTGCTTCTGCGTGACACCGAAGGCAACACCCTGTCCCCGCAGCACTCTGCAGAACTACTAGCCAGAACTTTCTATCCCGACGATTCTGTAAGCACAGATCTACCGTGCCATGCAGAACTGCGGGGACGGACAACAGAAACACCAAAGGACCTATCAGAAAATGACCCCCCATTCACGTTAGCAGAATTGGAATCTGTGTTACGTACACTAAATCCGAAAAAAGCACCTGGAATAGATGGGCTTACTGCTGACATTTGCGCTGCAGCTATAAGGGCCGAAAGGGAAATATTCCTAGCCATCGCAAATAAGTGCTTATCGCTGGGATATTTCCCCAAGCAGTGGAAAATAGCGCATGTGGTCATTTTACGCAAGCCCGGTAAGACAGATTACACACACCCGAAATCTTATCGTCCTATAGGTCTCTTGCCCGTCGCCGGTAAAATCGTCGAAAAGCTTTTGGTGGCCCGATTCCAATGGCATCTCCTCCCAACCATCAGTCAGAGACAGTACGGCTTCATGCCCCAACGGGGAACTGAAGATGCCCTTTATGACCTGGTAGAGCACATAAAAACAGGAGTGAACAACAAAAATTTAGTACTCCTAGTCTCCCTGGACATAGAGGGCGCTTTTGATAATGCATGGTGGCCCGCCTTAAAAGATCAATTAGCGAAAAAGAGGTGTCCAACTAACCTCTATGAGATAGGAAACTCATACCTCCTAGACCGGAAGGTCGTAGTCAACTATGCTAGAGCAGCATACGAGAGGGAAACAACCAAAGGATGTGTCCAAGGCTCAATCAGTGGACCCACCTTTTGGAATCTAATTCTAGACTCATTGCTGCAACTGCTGGAGGCTGAGGGAGTTTACTGTCAAGCATTCGCGGATGACGTCGTCCTCGTGTTTACAAGCCAGTCATCATCCATCATCGAACAACAGGCCAATCACACATTAGATATGATTGTGGAATGGGGAATACGAAATAAACTCAACTTTGCAGCGCAAAAAACCAACGCGATGCTGTTTACAAGAAAGTTGAAGTATGAACCCCCACACTTAATCATGTCAGGTGTTCAGCTTAATCTTGTTGAAGAAATCAAGCTATTAGGCCTGTTGATCGACCGAAGGCTCAATTTCAAAGCGCACATAAACGCACAGTGTAAAAAAGTGGCGAGCATTTACAAACAGCTCGCGCGCGCAGCGAAAGTGACCTGGGGACTGAACAGCGAAATCACGAGGACCATCTACGTCACAGTGGTGGAACCCATCATCATGTATGCCTCAAACGTATGGGCGCAAGCGGCAGATCTCGAGGAAAACAAGTCTCACTTGAACGCACTCCAAAGAGGTTTTGCCCAGAAAATCTGTAAGTCATATCGTACTGTCTCTCTCAAGTCAGCACTCGCCCTCTCAGGTCTACTCCCCATCGACCTACGAATCCAGGAAGCGGCAAGCCTGTACAGAGCGAAGAAAAACTTCTCCCAAGAATATCTCCCACCGGAAGTGGAGCTCGAACGCAATGTCAGTTACCTGGACCAGCCACACCCGTCCACCCAGATATCTGTGGACTTCGAGCTTCTAGAAAACACCTCAAGCCTGCCCGATGGACCCCAAATCTACACAGATGGTAGCAAAATCAAGGGTCAAGTTGGTGCAGCTCTAACCTGGTGGGAAAACGGCAGGGAAGTGAAGTACTCAAAATTCAAGCTACACCCCGAATGCACAGTCTTCCAGTCGGAACTTTATGCTCTTTGCCGAGCGACTCAAATGGTGGCAACAAGCGGAAACTCTGAAGTCAACATTTTAAGTGATTCACGATCATCACTCGAACTGCTTAGGAACCCCAAAACGAGTCATCCTTTGGCAAAGAGGATAAAGGAGAACATTGGAACGATCTCTGCAGAAGGGAGATCTCTTCATCTTTTCTGGCTGAAAGCGCACGTGGGCACCGCTGGCAATGAGAGAGCTGATGAGCTCGCAAAATCAGCGGCACTCACTGAAGCTTCGCGGGACTATGAGGGGATCCCCCTGTCCTACGTCAAAGGCAGAATTCGCGAGGAGTCAGTTAAGAAGTGGCAGGACCGATACGAAACGTCAGATAAAGGTAAAGTCACTCAGACGTTCTTCCCGGATATCGCAAATGCTTATCGGGTGACACGCGCTACGAAACTGACTCCTTTTCAGGTTCAAGCTGTGACGGGACATGGAGGAATAGCTGAATATCTGTACAGGTTCAAGATCAAGAACAGCCCTGGATGCGAGTGCGACCCCGATGTCTCCGAGACGGTCTGGCACATACTCATTGATTGCCCTAGATTCTCGGCCGCACGACACGACCTAGAAATAATGATCGACAGAAATTTAGTGGTCTCAGATCTCCATAACATCTTAGCAGATCCTAAAACCAGACAATTTCTTCTGTCTTTCATGGAGAGGTCGTTCAGAATTGCGGCCAAAAGAAATTCTACTCTCCGCTCCAACCAACAACACATTCCCACCCCAACACCCTCCACTACCTTACCATCCCGCTCTACCCTAACACTTCAACCCATTCTACCTAACATTAACATACTGCCATCCACTCTAACACTTGATCCCATTCCAACACACTTAACACACACACAGTCCACAGAAGCTACACAGAGTTCAATCCCCGCCCAAGAATTACTACCCTCAAAAAGCGTAGCCATCGATGAAATTCTGCAGAACGCGGAAGAGGGAGTTCCAGGGATTCGTATTCGAGGTGTGGCTCTCTTTATGGACAATAACAAAGAAAGATTCGGAATAAGCTTTTGCCTAGTTAGGAACCAGAAACGCGTCCGCTTGTCACCTGGTCTAGCATGTCTACTTAACGGGAGCACCGCCAAAGTAACAATGAAGCGGAAATCCTATGACGCTATGCCAGTGTGCGACGCAGGCGGCCACCGATTCCGACTGGTGAGATCGAAAAACAAAACGATCGCACTAGTCGAGTGGGCTGCCCAGTCACCTTTTGCACAGGCTAGCGCATTGCTTGATCATCTTATCAGGATAGTGGACAGCACTCCCCGGGTGATAAGCGTGGACGCTATGGTGGTTGAACGGTCGAAGGCGGAAGCCGCAGACCGGCTGGGTTGCATTAAAGCCTCGGAACACCATGAGGTTATCGTTTATGAGGACAGAGGAGAAAATCTGAGTTTTCTGAAGTCTCCAAGTAACGATCTTGATAATGCAACAGATAGCTGGGGCTACCCCATTCCAAATTCAGCCATCCAATCTGGTTCTGAAAGAGCAGAACTAATAGCAGCTTCTGAGAGACCCGTTCTCCGCCCAAGTGGTAATGATGGTGCCATGTCGGGTCTCCTCAGTGCTGCAATGCAGAGCTTGTTCCGATTCACGCCTAAAAACCACCTCCACAGACAACAGCGACCTCGAGGAAGGCTTCACCACCTCAGGCAACCCGCACGAG
Organism: Hypomecis punctinalis; assembly: GCA_949316475.1. NCBI lineage: Eukaryota > Metazoa > Arthropoda > Insecta > Lepidoptera > Geometridae > Hypomecis > Hypomecis punctinalis. Next base: position 727,934 of record OX438807.1, read on the forward strand.
AGCCGACATGGGACAGGTCGATTCGCCCCGTTATATCTTGGCTTCGGCGCCACGAGACCACGCTAGAAATGCCCTGATCGAATACCTAGCCTTATTGAGAGCGACAAAAAATGTCAATCTCAAGAACTGCGACAACATTCTGGAGTTCTTTAGGCTGGGTGGTCCAGTAAGTGAGAGTCTACTAAAATCAAGACTCGAGGAGGCAGAAGCAGCCATATACAATAACGTCACTTCTCAAGTCATCAGAGGGAACATGAAAGGACAGCATATGGCAGCTTACAGCGCAGAAAGTGGTTTTGTGGAGTTGAGTGAGGGAGAGACAAAGCGAATAGGAAGACCGAAATACGCAATACCATCAAACGACCCAATTGTAGTCACCGCCAAGTGCACAAAGATAATGCTAGACGATAGAATCCTCGAGATGGCTAAAACCATCGAACGGAGCTCGGACGTCGAGTAAAAGCTGGCAAAACTGGGCGGTACCAAAGATACAATGGGTCAACGGGGTACCAGGATGTGGCAAGACAACATGGGTGATTAGACACTTTGATGTGGACAGGGACGCTATCATCACAACAACAACAGAAGCAGCAAAAGACCTGAGAGAGAAGCTATCGCACCGAATAGGAGATCTAGCAAAATCAAGAGTGCGAACCATGGCTTCATCCCTCGTAAATGGTTTTGGAAAAGAGAGCTTCAGGCGCCTTCTGGTGGATGAAGCTCTAATGAACCATTTCGGAGCTATAATAATGGCTGCACGACTGTCTGGTGCTAGCGAACTTGTCCTCATTGGGGACGTCAATCAGCTGCCTTATATCGACAGAGAAAATCTCTTCGAGATGAGGTACCATCGCCCTACCCTGGTTGCAAACATCACCCAGGAGTTGCTCTGCACACATAGAAACCCAATGGATGTCGCGTATGCGTTGAGGGAAATATACTCAGGTATATATTCCTCAGTTCCACGTATTAGGTCTCTTGAGCAGAAAAGGTTCAAGGGGGCTCAAATATCCAAAACCCTCCCCAACACCCTTTTCTTAGTGCATACGCAGGAAGAAAAGGAGACCCTAATAAACCAGGGTTATGGAGGTGGCTCAGGATCGCGCACCCTTACCATCCACGAAGCTCAGGGACTGACGTACGAGTCGGTAATCGCCATTAAAACTAAGCCTAGAATAAAGCTACACGAAAGCGTCTCACACGCTGTCGTTGCATTGTCTCGGCACACTGGAACTTTCATCTACTACGCTGACGACATCGAAGGTGATGCCATCAGTCGATTCGTGCGGCGTGCAACCTCTGCGTCTTTGAGGGCTATCAAGGACTATAACCTGCAGATGGCCATCAGAGACCGGAACGCGGCGGTGATGGAGGCTCTGGGCCGGGAGGAGGCAAAAGAGTTGTAATAGAAGGACATGGGAGCGATCACAAGCAGAGTAGATACCACCGAGTAACACACGGAAACGTAGCCTTGGACTCTGCTGGTGATCGCTTTCACAAAATAAATCAGAATAAGTGTGCATTAAATAGAAATTAGCATTGCGTGCATGCCTTGAGCATTCACGCTCGCCATCGAAGGCTCCTTCTTGCGGCGGCGTCGTGTGTCGGGTCGTTCTCTTCCCTTAAATATGGTCGAGGAGAGTGATGGCTGATACATGCGTCATACTCGTGATCGGGTGCTGCATGCGGGTCGCCGGTTTGCTCGTGGCATTCACGCAATGCAATGAAACTACTAACTTAGACTAAGATTTAATCTAACCCCTCTCTATTGTACAGTCGCATTCTTTCAATTGGAACTAACTTAACAAAAGGCACAGACCCTGGAGTCTGTGGGCCAATAATTTAAATAAAAAAAAAAAAAAAAAAAAAACCAAAATTTATTAATATTCATTATTGTCACAGCATTAATACAACCAGAGAGATGGCGCTGTTGTCGCTTGAGGCAATTCTCAACCACAAAAATGTATGGAAAATCTTGCCCAAAAACACGGCAACAACTACTGAATCGAGATATTTTTCATGTCTTTTTAACTCGTGCCATATTAAATCAATACATCCGATTTCAGATCCCCTTCAGATTTTCTCAAGCGGTACGAGCGGTAGAGCGGTACGAGCGGTACGAGCGGTAAAGGGCGGTACGGCAGTACCGCGACCGGACCTGTGTGAGCCCTTCTTATATAACCAGTACAATACAGATGCCCGCCCGTCTGCTATACCGCTCGTACCGCCTGTGTGTAAAGGAGCCTTTATACACGTACCTCTGATTGTAATAGCTCAGTGATTATTGTTCTCTGCAAAATGTCAAACATTACCATAGAACTAGAATAGTAAAAAAAATAAAACACCACAAAACAGAGATATACAAATTAAATTAAAACAAAACCTATAAGTAGAGGTACATTACAGAGTTAGTATGGAATGCCACATGCTACGACATCGCTCGCTCACATCTTTCAAGAACCCAGCATTGAGTTGTCAGATTATCAGGGAAAACTCATGGGAGGTGGTGATCATTACTCTCAGCCATGAGAAATACAACGAAAATAGAACGAAATTATGTAAGAACAATTTAAACTTTGCCGTTTTGATTTTTATTTTCAATCATAGGTTCGTTTTCTTCAAGTTTCGATTCTTCGTCGTCAATCTTTTTTCCATAATCAGGGTCATTCCATTCCGCCCTCTCAGCGGTTCCAAATATGCAGAAAAATAAATTTGTAAAGAAATATAAGCCGGCTGTGACAAAAAACACTTGTCTCCAGAGGTATTCGCTTGTCTGAAATAAAAAAAAAAACGAAAATTTAAAGATAAGAACTAACCTTAAAGCTTAGAACATCTTAATGTAGAATATAAATTGTATAATAGAAAAAAAGCCGTAACACAGTATAGTACAAACTAATACAGAAAAACTGTCAAAAACCTTGTCAAAAGGGATTTATGTTTTTTTATTTTCATAGTGTCCGCGCACGATAAAAGTTGGACATATAAGTAGGGGACACGTATAGACACAATAAATGTTCATACTATGGTATCTTAACCCTATATAGCTAACCTCCGTCGAATCGACGGGCATGGCAAAGTAAAATCGCTGTCTCTTTTTAACGATGCATGTCAGTGTTTTGACTCTGCTAGCCAACTCAGTCCCCGGCGAGGTCGTGCCAGCTGTAGACACATCTTGCAGGTAAGTGTTGTGGTTTTTGAGATACTTGAGATTTGCCCGTCGTTTCGACGGATGGTTAGCTTTACTGTCATTTTTTTGTTTGAGTAAGCGTTTATATTTTACCATTTTTTTCGGTTTCTTTTAGGTCTTTTATAATGTCTGCGTTATAATTATGATAATGCTAGGTATATTGAATGCACTACACGAGCTTAACTCTGAAAACCTTGATGATGAGGCTTTTGCCAGCGAGATTGAGGGCTTTGTAGCGGAAAATGATGAAAATTATAAACCATCTGATTCCGAAGACAATTTCGTTTACCTGACATATTGTTTTTGACTGTGGAAGATGCTGTTTCAAGATACTCCGAGACTTCTCCTCCAGAAACATCACAAAGCAGTATTATTCAACTGCCTCAAAGGAGCATACGAGGTAAAAGTAGTCATGTTTTGGCTACTACAAAGGGACACACTTTTTTATTGACGGCTGGATAAAAAGTAGTTCCACGCAAAGATTTCATGAAGAAACTACACTTTCTACTTGTAGAACCCTGGCTAAAGGAGAGATTGCTAAAATATCGATGCCTACGCACGTGAAAGATAAAATCAGGACCGTTATTTCAGCGCACTCGCCTACTGAGCAGAACCAGCAGGTGACACGTCATGCTCCTCTTTAGGACATAGAACATGAAGAAGATTTGTCAACTTCTTCAAAAAGAGAAAATTGTAAAAGAAAAACTAGCGAGAAGTGTCATTACAAAAAAAAACTAATGACAAGAAGTGTTTGCACCAGATGTAAGGTAGCAATTTGCGGTGAACATAAAGTAGATTTTTTGTGCTACATGTGCGAAAAAACAATAGGCTGTTTATAAAATAAAAGTCTTATGTGACATTTAATGTCAAAAAATTAATATCTGTCTATTTTTATGGGAGATTTTGCATGTTACAGTTTACTATAAGAAAAATTGTGATTTTATGAGAGATATCAGGAAAGTTCCTGTGGTTTTGAAATAAATAAATAAAATCCAATATAATGAATAGTATTTTGTTTAAAACCTTTTCAACTAACAATAACTTTAAATAATAATTGTATAAACATAATAGATTCTGAAAAAAAAATATTTTACTTTTACCCGTCGTTTCGACGGATGGTTAGCTTAAACAGGTTACGTCCGAAGGTTAGCTATCTAGGGTTAAACTGTCAGGTTCTCGAGACATTTGGATGTAAAGATCGCTGTACGAAAACTTTGCGATATTTACATCCAAATATTTCGAGAACGTGACACTTTAGGGTATCATAATACTGAACATCTATTGTTTGTATAAGTGTCCCCTACCCATATATAATACTTTTATTGTGCGCGAAAACTTATAAAAAAACATAATGGCGGAGGGAGGATAATTGGATATGCCAGCTTCCATACAAAAATGTTCAAACCCCAGGTAGAATCCCAAAGTAAAAATTTAACGATATGACAAAAACTGAAACATTTTACTCTTATACAACGTGTAACGGAAATAGTGTATACATACTGAAAGTACCAAATCAGATAACGGTAACAAACTAGATGGGGGCATGTTTAGCCGTGTAAGTTCGTTTGTTGATTTTTAATCTTTTTTTGAAAAACTTGTCATTTTTATGACTAATTCACATTTGCACAACACTATCACACTAAACAGCTGTGAGGTCAATAACACGACCTTGCCCATCAAAATCAGACCACACCTCCTTGAACTGCTGTCCTTTGTTATTTTTAGTCAGTCATATTTTTTTTTTAAAGTGAATGTTGTTATTTTGGCTCGGAATTTCAAATACAGCATCTATATAAGGTATAGTATCAACCCACTTTTTATGTGTACCGCCTTTTCGTTACACGTTGTATATCAGAAGACTGTCCGTGGTATATAGGTACATTCTGTAAATAACTGATACAAAAGCGAATTATGTTTGATAAAAGTACTTACAACATCAGTCAAGATAATGGCAGAAATGATAGGAGCAAGTGACGCTACTGCATTGGAGACGAAATTACTGAGACTCATCAGGGTGCCCGCAAAGTTAGGCGATATGTCTATATGGTTCACCTGTAAGAAATTCAAATAGGTTATTCAACAAATCATCAAAAAAGTCTTAAATTTACATTTGAATATTTATCATTAAATTAAAGAACTGAGTGCAAACAGTTCTCAACAAATTCTCTTTTTGGATTATGACAAAGAAGTTTGACACAGTTAAATGTTTCTGAGGATTTTACATGGCTTGGATGCCTATCAATAATATTTGCGAGTAAGATGACGATAATGTATACTTACTGCATCAAGTTTTTTACCTGGAATCCCAAATGCGAAGAAATTTTGAATGAACAGACAATTATAAGTATGGTTTCCACTACGTAAATATTTTTAGGAATGTACGCCAACACTACTAAACCAATAGCTGCTGGAATGTATCCTACAAAAATGGATAAAATATAGAATTACGTTCCTTTCGACACATGAATTTTCTTTCAAAGAATTTTAAGTTAATTTTTACTTAAAAATGAATAACTAGGTGTATAAAAATACAAGTAAACATACACAAACTTTTAACCATTTATCATGGCACCACGAAAGAACACTATTCAGTCATACCTATTGTTACTTACAAACATAATATTTTAAAAAAACATATCATGCAGTGATACTAAAATTAAAGATAATTTCATAAAAAATGCCACATTATTATATACAATACCCAAAGAGTTTGCTAATTTCCTAACGTTGGTCACACTCATAACTTTCTTCACAATAAGCATATCCGTGAACCAACTGAAGAAGAAATTGGTGAACCACATCACCATAAAGGGTAGAGCCGTCAGCAATCCATTCTAAAAAATATGAAAAGACAATTTAGTGAAAAGAAAGTAATAAGAAATTGAAGAAAACAAATATATTAACCATACCCCATTGAATACTTGTCTAAGACTCATAAAATGTGAGCCGTGTAAAGTGTACTCCAAGCGCAAACTTTTCTCGAACCCTGCAGATGACAGAATTATCAAAACAAATTTATATTTCCCACAAAATAGCAAGTACCAACTGCTAACCTGAAAGAAAGAGAACATGAAAAGGCAAAAAACATAAAATTAAACTCACCGCTTTAATGTTGACTCCCATGACTTTGTCCATGAAAGAAGGAACTTCAGAGTACAGAATGAGTTGACCCCAAGTGTTTCCGCAGTGAGCTACTATTATGGCATACACTCCGATACTTTTTAATATTCTGGACCATGGCACAGGTAGTCTTCTCTGTAATTAATGTTTGTTATCTATTAGTTAATGATTAGATTTGTTTGATTTTGTTATTCTCAAAGAATTTTCTAACAATAATAGATGAAGCTGTGGTGGTCTAGTGGCTGTAACGCTGGCATGTCATTTCCGTACCCATGAGTTTCTTTAAAAATTATGTACAGGTTTTCACACCACTGGTATTTCGTTGAAGAAAAAACATCGTGAGGCAACCTGCATACGTCCGTGGAAGAAATTCGATGACGTATGTGAATCCACCAACCCGCACTGGGTCAGCGTGGAGGATGTGGTCCAACCACCCTTTTGTGGGTAACGTTCTGCAGTAGACTATTAAAAAGGTTGGTATATATGATTGATATTTCTGACAAATTGTAAATGATTTGTCCATATTACATTTTCATATCCAGCTTTATGTCCGAGTCCATCTTCAATGTATTTTCTCTCAGAAGCAGATATCTTTGGATGTTTTGCGGGAGTGTCAGCAGCTAACCACCAAACGATTCCTCCAATGGTTCCAGACAAAAGCGCATAGAATCTAAATAGTCCTGGCCAGCCCATCGGTGACGCTGCTATGAAACCTGTGATGGGAAGTCCTAAGACTGTACCAAGAGCCTGACCTAAAAATAATAATAATTTGGATAACTTCAAGAACCGTTAAAGAGTTATTATTGTAATAAACATTTAACGTAAAAAAATATCACAAACGCAGGCTTGAACTTGCCTCTTTCGCCGAATTTGAGAAACACTAATTAGACGTGGGTGTCAGGAGGCGAACAAGCTTAGCGGGGAAAGCGTCGGGCTAGTGATCCGACAGAGGCCAGTTTTCTTCGTTCGTGACAAATTTTATCATAATAATTACTCTTTGATACAAACCTAGTGTGGGAAGCTTTATTAAATTTAAATAACCTCTAACGAAAACTCGCTAAACTGCATTGGAATATAAACTTAAGAATAAAGAACCGCGCGTTATAACAGTGGGTACCTCCGTATGTCAAAGATGTTAACCTTCCTCGTTCCTCCAGAGTTGCCCATTTTCCAAAGAAGGTGTGCATGCCAGGCATTACGCAAGCTTGAGTTACGCCTTGAAAGATCCTGAAAATCATTAAGCAGATCCATCCACCCTGTAATAGTGCATCGTGTAAGTTTCGATGGTAATAATAAATAATCATTTTGATTGTATTTTAGATACACTGTGCATTTAGTGTAGTTACGTAAATTAACATTCAATTAAATGATTGTGGATTATTACAATTTATAAGGTTTTAACTTACACTCGCTAAAATTCATTTTTGATTAGATTTATTTGCAAATTTTGACAATAACTACTTGTGACAACTGACTGCTTGATAATAGCCATAATATTATTAAACAATCTCCAGACTTTCAGTGGTTTTTAGGGTTCCGTACCTCAAACGGAAAAAAACAGTACCGTTATAGGATCACTTTGTTGTCCGTCTGCCCGTCTGTCCGTCTGTGTGTATGTTAAGACTCTTTATCTCGGAAACGCGTAAAGATATCGAGTTGAAATTTAAACTGTATACGTACTCGTACATTTATAGTCTCTTGCTGTTGTGTAAAAGAAAAACTTGTCAGTCATCGTTTAAAAAAGTTAGAACCGTTGTCGTAAAAAACCGCATATTTCGACACTCACAAAAATCAAAACCTACAGGGTGCTTCCCGTTGACATAGAACTATGAAATTTGGCGAGAAGCATTGTCTCCGAGTACAAATATAGGAATAAATCTGAAAACTGTACATTTTTATCTAAATCACAAAAAATAGGGCCTCAAACTTCACAAAACATGGGTTCAAAATTCAAAGTGAGTAAATCGTATCATGTAAGGTATCATAAAAAAGAATTTCATTAGCACATGCTAAAACAGGTTTTTAATTATTTTAACAATATGTGGTTTTCGATGTATGACGAGAAAAGTAAAAAAAAAAACTTTTTGTCGACTGTTATAGTATAGAGATTTTAACAAATTACTTCCCAATTTTGTGTAGTTTTCTGTTTTTGTACGGAACCGATGTGACAGCCTGACTCGTACTTTTCTGGTTTTAAGATAACACAATTGATGTATTTTTATTGTGTGTTGTTGCAGTTAATAGTTTTTGCTAAAAATAAAATTGTTGTGATGGCCTGTTAGTTGTTATGCGAATAATACTATGATGTCTGTTTCTGCTCATAATGACTTATTATAAAGCCTTCTTTATAATACAAATTAGTTTAGATAGTTAAGCGGTACAAGTTTTGATTGAACTTATTAATAAACTAGGAGGGAAGGATACCCGTATTATTTTAGGACAAATGATAGAGATGATTAGAAGTTAACCTACGGTATTGGCTTTACAAATTATGTAACTAAAGAGTATGCAGATCATTTTTATATCGAAACAATCTACGGGCAATTTCGTGAATAATATCGTAACTGTGTATTTATAAAGTAGAGATAGTATTTTTATATTAATAGTTATCGTACTTACGTAATACGCTGCCAAAGGCATAATTGCCATCAACACACAGTTGAACAGCATGGCTCCAGTCAGCAGGTACCTAGCACCGAATCTATGAGCCAACTGTCCAGCGGGGACCTGAAGGGACATGTAGCCCCAGAAAAAAGAGGATATCACTGTATCTTGCACACTCTTGGACCACTTAAATGATGGGTACTGAAATTTAAAACAATTCAAATTAAAAATATCCTTGAAACTATATTTCTAGATTTAATTTTAATTCTATAGATTGATTAATAATTAGGTTAGCAAAGAACGGCAACGACCTAATACCTACCTAGCAGTCGGTAAATACAAACTTCAAAAATTCTTAAATTTTGATTTCCATTTTATTTAAATAAAAAAAATATTTTGGAGACATCTTACACACGGCTTCTGACACCAAACTAAGCAAAACTTGTGATATGGCTGTCAGAGACTGATATACTACATATACATATTTTGATACATGACTTACATCGATTTTAACTAAATAACACCCAGACACAGAACAAACACCAATGTTCATCACATAAATACTTGCCCTGGGTGGGGATCGAACCCACGCCTCTTTGACCCTGAAGCTAGGGGTCACTAACCATTAAGCACTGAGCCACCGAGGTATTCAAAATATGTAGATGGTTTACCGATAGGCAATAACAAAACTCACAAGATTTTTATTTTATATTGTCCAATACAAATAATAATAATGAAAAATAGACAATGAAAATATTTTAGTTCTTGACAGTGTTAATTAGAACAAAAGTACTTACAGGTGGAGTAAGCATCAGCGAGTTAAAGAACCCTTGCATTTTGAAATCATCCACATCAGAGTCATTTGCCATTATGAGATTAGTATCACTAGTGAAATTCCCAGAAGTAATCACGACATCAGTAGTGTTATTTTCTAAATTAGATTCATAGTGTGTCATGGCCACTAGAGCTACGCCCATACAAGATCTCATGCTGTAGGCTATAGTCAAGGTGAAGAAGAGAATCAAGCTCTGCTGGTGTCTGACACCCCATCCTGATACTGAAACAAAAAAATGTCATGAATTATTTATACCTATTATCAATGTACCTATTTAAGAATTTGAGTGCATTTCAAGACGGCTCTGCGCACTAGCACTCGCCAATTTGAGAAAGACCTCCCAATGCCGAAACTATAGTCGTTAGGACTATATCACATATTTATGAGAATAAATAATAATGACGCTTCCTACTTATGAAATCGAAAAATATTGCTCTTAAAGGCAGAGAGAGATGGGGATTTAGCAGGAACCCAAATGCCTAAACTCATATTTTGTTTATTTGTTGGTGTTTTGTTATGTATATTCACAAACCACCTCAGATACAGACGGAAAGTCTAGAGATAATACTGTGTTTAATGCTCACATTACTATTAGCAAGGAGCATGCCTTGCGTGTTGGCAGCATTTTTGCACTAAATGCGTGTAGTTATATTTTATACTATTATTTAACACTAGCATTAATTGACTTATGGAACAATGTACCCATTGGTTACAATTTACTAAGAACAGCTACTCAATTGACGCAACTAGTTATAATCCAGCAATTAAAATAAACCAAAACACAAAATCAGTCTTCACTCATTAAAGGTATCCTTTTAAGTAATCAAAGCTATCGATTCTTGATTGGTGTCAAATCGATTTCACCTTTAAACTCGTCGGCAACTTCAAAAGACTTCCTTTCATCGGCACTTTTCCCCGTTCCTTTGATGTCGGCACTCATAATTAAATTATCAAGATTTCGCCCTCTCCCAATGTTGTCGCGACTAATTTACCGAGACGTTTCTTCGTTCATGTAAATGTAAGGCATTCCCTGTTCTAATATTCCTTATCGTTATCGGAATGCAAATACGCTCATTCAATAAGCGCTGCTTGTTTTTTAGGGTTCCAATTCAAAAAAAAGATGAATATTTAATAAATCACTATATTGTTCATCTGTCGCTCCATCTGTCCTTATATTTCTCCGTCACAACGTTTTTGGCATGAATGCACTGAGATATTTGATTCAAATTAGTAGGTACTCAGATCTTATGATTTCAAAAAGTTGTGAATATAATTGATGAAGCTCTACCTAAGCTTACCAAAAAAAAAAACCGGACAAGTGCAAGTCCGGCTCGCACACCAAGGGTTCCGTACAAATCCAGATAATTTCACAAAATCGTGAAGTAAAAGTTTTTTTTTTTTACTTTTCTCGTCATTCATCGAAATTGTTAAAATAATTAAAAACCTGTTTTAGCATGTGCTAATAAAGCTTTTTTATATGATACCTTACATGAAACGACTTTGAATTTTAAACCCATTTTTTTGTGAATTTTGAAGCCCTATTTTTTGTGATTTAAATTAAAATATTCAGTTTTCAGATTTATTCCTATATGTGTACTGTGAGACAATGCTTTTCGCCAAATTTCATGTTCTATGTCAACGGGAAGCACCCATTAGGTTTCGATTTTTGTGAGTGTTGAAATATGCGGTTTTTTACGACATAAACGGCTCTAACTTCTTTATATAATAACAGAGAAGTTTTTCCTTTACACAACTGTAAGAGATAGTATATGTATACAATTTAAATTTCAGCTCGATATCTTTACGGGTTCCCGAGGTAAAGAGTCTTGACAGATACACAGACGGACAGACGGACAGACGGATGACAAAGTAATCCTATAAGGGTTCCGTTTTTTCCTTTTGAGGTACGGAACCCTAATAATAACATTATGGCCTTTTAATAGGTACTAACACAATTCATTTCATTGCCAGCAGACACCAATTGCGATACCCTTTATATAGTGACATTTATTTTATTTGTGGAGCAATTGAACAATTTATTTTTTGTATTTGTGAGCCATCACCACGAATCAACTTGTTTAAAATATATGTTACCTATCAAACTTTATATAGAAAGTGCAAGGAATCAAAACAAATAAGCACTTCCCATTTTCCGTTAATTTGGATGCGTAAAATTAGTCAAAACTAAGGATTTTCTGGTACAATCAAAGAAAATTCTGAAAATAATACAGTTCCATGATCTATTAAAACGAATATAAATGTAACACGAGTTGATGCTGTTGCTTCAAAAATTAAAACAACCTTAATTAGTTTAATACCTTTAATTATCTTAGTTTAATACCTATGACCATGTATCTTTATCCCTTTCAGGACCATAAGACTATGGGAGATATTAGATTCAGTTGAGCTATTTAGAATGACTCTTTAGACGTTAAAAAACATATTTTTGAAACTATTAAAAAAATACTTTTTGGTTTTTTAGGAAATTATTGGGACAAATGTGTCCCTATGGTCGCCAAGAGATACTTTTCTCCTAAAACTTAGACTTAAGAATCACTTAGATTACATAAGATTTAGGGAGTTATTTCAGCAAAATTCCTTTGTTATTATTGTAGTAAGGTTATTTTCTAAAAGAAAATACATTATTATAAATACTATATCAGTGATACTCAGTGAAACAATTTCTTTCACTGGTGTAGCAAAGGAGGACTTTCCATATCACGAAAGTATTATTTGTGAAGTTTTCGATCTTGGTTTTGGCACAGTTTACACAACTTTTTTCTGATGATTCTGATCTTTCCATAGGGTGAAAGGCCAATGGCCGTTTCACGGATTTGCGCACTGTAGGACCCCTCGTTCCCTGACCGTAAAACCATTTATCAAACTCCGAACTCTGACTAATCTGAACTGCAAGCTGGATAACAGGCTTCTTTCCAATTGTTTTTGATCGTGCAGCTTAGTTTAGACGGTATGTGCGTTATTTACAGGTATGTGCGTTATTTACTATCATGTTATGTCAATCAGATCGAAAAATAGTCAAAGATAATACATTACTTTTGATCTTTGATCTAGTTCATAGCATACTTTGCGGTGATTCATAAGATCAACACCACCCATATTTTTATTGTAGTGTGTCAGAATCCTAGTCAAAAGGAGTCAATGTATCGGCTTCAGCTTCTTGACGTATTGTCAACTATGCAAACTTTGAATCGACCTCACGAAAAACATTTGGGTGGTATGTATGGCTCCACTCGAAAACCGGTAGATTATTGCAATGGAATTCGGTGACGGGCTCTACTATCGACGATGAAGGTTCAGGCAAGACAATCTTGGAGATTCCTGAAGTGAAAACGATGTATCTTCAACCTCAACATCTAAAACTTCTCGGTCAATGGTCATCATCATGTGTCACGAGATTTCAGTTATCTTCGTCAAGCAGCAAGTCATCTTCATCGTCGTATTAGCACCCAATAAATTTTGAAAAATTTAATCTTTTCTGAGTTCAAATACTTCACGTCCTCTATAAGACATATCCGTCACCAAAATAAATAAAAATGAGGGTACTTGACAAAAAACATCACTACAGTAAGAAAACTTTTCCATACAAAAAATACCTCTTTACGGCCATAGGGACACCGCTGTCCCTTCGTGTTTACTATCACTTATCAAGGTACTAAACATAAATATCGGTTAGTTAATTACATAAAACGATATTTTACTTACCCGGCAAGGTTTATTTCACATTCTAAAATAATAATGAAAACTTTTACTCTAAAAATTACTTTTACAACATATGAGATTAGCGCGCCAAATGAAATGTCATTTTTCAATGACCATAAACAAAAAATGGTGTCTTTTATGCTCACAGAACAGCGAACTACTTTTTTATGCTGTATTTTCATCTATAATAATGCAAAAGATACGTTCAAAAATAAATTTATAGTAAAATCGTATGCAATAGTATAGTTATAAGATAGTTTATTTTTATTTTTTGGCTTGGGACACATTTGTCCCCGTGGTCGTCAAAGGGTTAAACATGGTCATAGGTATTAAACTAAAATATAAACTAAGATGTTCTGTACATTATCTTTATAATGTACAGAACACTACCTAGCTTTATTTTGTTTGACTGTCGCAATTCCGGTCTGACGTCGATGACTATAAATTCCTGTGAAATACCTAATTTATACAATTTTATTAGATGTATTATACAAGTTGTCGCCTCGCAAAGTGCAAAGACTCAGTGATATACCTACATTGTGTCAGCAGCGTTCGGAAAATTGCGTAACGTCTTCTCGTCCGACATACCTCACTGCCTCAAGTCGAAAGTTTTCGTTTAGTATGTGTTACCAGTGATTAATTATGGCACAGGAACTTGGTCTGGATATTAGGCCTTTGAACACTTTCTGAAGTGGTATTTTGTATAACTTATTCCAAGGGGTCAACTTCGAAATAAAAAAAAGATCTACCTGCTGTTTACCTGTACTTGTTTTAAATATTTATTTTCTTTTGAATTTTATGCAAATTTATGATGTATTTGAATGACGAGACCTATTTGTTGGCGGTAATATAAGATTTTGTATTTTAAATTATAGTATTAAGTTCGATACGTCAATAAATGATTCTGATTCTGTATACGTACGTATGAACGTCCTTGCAATTAGCAAGGCAACACCTTGTATACTTTATCAAAAGTTATTTTAGATGCCACGTAAAGTATAATTATTTACTCTCAGATATGAAAATAATGGTCAAATAAAGTAGTAAATAAGCAAAGATATATAGACGTCACTTCATTCAAACTGAGGTAGGCTTATGTTTTATAACTAGGCCTAAACTCCACCAAAGCAGTGGAGCGGAGATGGACAAGATGGAAATGTCATTGTAGTCCATGATTCCAGATTCCATTGTAGAATTTAGATATAATCGCTTAGTGAAAGACAAAACACGATAAATCTCTTCAGGAAGGCTGTATAATTAAGGTTCGAACTACGCTTACAGGTAAGCTATCTTTGTTCATCCAATAATATGACTCGGCTCATGATTGTGTTTTGTTTCTAATTTTCAGATTCCAGACTATAACAAAAACGACTTGTTTAGAGGTATAAAATAAACAACACACACATACTAAAATCCAAAAGTTTATTTTATAAGTTATTTTAATAGTCTGTTTGGATGGTGAAAACAAATCAATCAATTAGGTCACGTGATAAGGTTACATTGCAAGAAAATAATTTCGTCGACGTTTTTATTTACGCCACAAGTGTCACAAGTTTCCATATACCTAATTATGTGCAAATAGAGATCTTATAAAGATAATATTGCCGTCAGATTTGATTCTTTTGGTGTCGAGACTTTCTCATGGTACCTGTATAATTTGACGACCATTCACATTTTTCACTCCAATA
Organism: Hypomecis punctinalis; assembly: GCA_949316475.1. NCBI lineage: Eukaryota > Metazoa > Arthropoda > Insecta > Lepidoptera > Geometridae > Hypomecis > Hypomecis punctinalis. The sequence goes on from OX438807.1 coordinate 743,088, forward strand.
ACTTACAACCCCTATGTAGGAATGAAAAGCGTGCGTTATAATCTGTTTTGCTAAAACTAAAAGAATAATTACAGCACATTTAAGAATAATTACAGCACACTATTAATTTATATATGATTGAAATATATTCGCAGATTTTGAGAAGCGTTTTAAAATAACAAGTCGACGTCATGATGACTATTTACCTATCAAACAACTTTTTATTGTTTAGGTTCTTTTTTTTCGTCTATATTTTTCTCGAGACATTCCAGCTTCGTGTCTTTGCTTTCGCTTTCTGAAAAAAAAACGTAACAGCTTAGTACGATACTATCGCGTGTGGTACTTGAATGAAAACTATATATCGGCAAGTGTAGCGTAGCTTCGGATGCCCACGGACCGTATTAAGACCGTGGACAAATACAAAATATGAAATATTATGTTCTTTTTACACTTTTTACCGACTTCCAAAAGGAAGGAGATACTATGTTCGTCTTTTGTTTTTTTCTTTGTGTATGTTCATAGATATTTTCGCGAAATTTGAACTGATTGAAAGAAATCTTTTTAGTTCGAAAAAATACATATCTAAAGGTGGTCCCATTTAAATTTTATTGAAATCGGCTCAGCCCTTTTGGATATATCAATGAAAAAGTACATCGATGTCACATCGATTCGTGCAAATTATTCCAATTCTGTACACGGTAGTAAAAGTCGGTGTTACGATTTTTCGCGAAAAATAGGACAATCCACTGCTGAACTTAAGCCTCTCCTATACCTGTAGGAAGCGGTTTGCATCCAGCGCAGTTGTCTGTCCGCTTAGTCGGCGGCCGTTGACCATTCGAGCACTTAGCGGCGTGATCAGCTCTCATTTCTCCGCGCTCCGTGCCCTGCTCACTGCCACTTTAACTTGCTAATCCGTCACATGTAACCTGTCGTTCGTCGTCGTCGTTTCAGCCATATTGGACAATATGGCTGAAACGACGACGTCTATTGATGAATATAGGCCTCCTTCAAAGATTTTCAATAAGATCGGTTAAGAGCGGCTTGCAATCAGCGTGGAAACTACGGTCTTAATGAGGACATCCGTCCACTTTGTGGGTGGACGTCGTACGCTGCGCCTGCCGCTACGTGATCTCCACTCGAGAACTTTTCGACCATCGGTTATCAGTCCTCCGCGCTATATGCCCTGCCCACTGCCTTTTCAATTTGCCAATCCGCTGGGCTATGTCTGTAAATTTGGTTCTTCTACGGATCTCCTCATTTCTGATTCGATCTCGCAGAGACCATAGCTCTTTGGGCTACTTGGAGCTTGTCACATGTGGCATACCTGAATAGTTCCCGTCGTTCCAGGGCTGGACGTCTGCGGAGAGGTAGATGGCGAATATGATGCCCGGGATCAGGACTATCGCCGCTTCCAGGCACAACATGATGCGCCATTGGAAGACATTTGTCTGAAAAATATGGAAAAAGTTCTTACAATTACCTATCTTATTTGCGGCGACATTTACTATGGCAACCATTTCGTACTCACAAAAAAAACTTTAATTTGACCCAGATATAAATGTAATATATATGATCAACGTTATGGACGTAAAAAGCTACAAAATTATGCTTTTATAAACCTGGCTGAGATGAGATGCGGCCATATATCTAGGGCAACCGTGTTTTTTAAAGTTCTTGCATATGCAGTGGAAGAAATTTGTTGAAAAAACAAATGAACGAAATATAGTTCCAAAAAAATAAATAAATAAAAAAAATATTAAAAATACTTGCGGCCAAATTTTGATAATCGTAGGCAACTTAGCAATATATTTTCCTGGTCATAAGATTACATCAACAATAGGTTTTAAGCGTTATGAGCGCTACGTTTTTGCAGTGGTATCTTAGTCTATACTGCATAAAAGATAGCTTGATCTCTGCGACAGTGACATTGACATAAAAGATTGACATTTTTAGAGTTGGGGGGTAGTGGTGGAAAAATCGATTATCAAACAATGTTGTAATGAAATCAAATGTGTAGTTGTAGGTGAGAAATTGGATTTTATTTAATTACTATTATTTAAGATCAAGTATGTACCCATGTAAATAATGTTATAATATTAATTAAAATTATAATAAAATATAATAATGTTACGATATTAAAAAATACAAAAAGAATAATGATAAATTATGTTTAATTCAAAATATCGTTAGTATAAACTATCGATATTAAATAAAACTATCTAAACCTCTGTGGTCACGGTCATTCGTCGCCCATCACTAATCGGCATGCCCATAAAGTATGTCATGGACAGGTACTGTCTGTACCACGTCTGTACTATTAAGAAATTCAGGACTTCATAGGCGTGATTTTTCTGACAGCTGTCGCAGAGATCAAGTTATATTTTATAGAGTATAGTAGGATGTCCGCTAAAAAACATTGGTCTATGCTACAGATTCCCAAAAATATCAATTGCAAGCGACTTGCATCTAGTTTCTTCGGTTTTGATTAGAATTTGTCGGTAGACGTCCTAACTACGATAAAAGGAGTAAAAATGAATAAAGAAAACAATGTAAAAAACAAAGATTATACCAATAAGTTAAAAATTGACTCCTTGACCCTCTTTACGGGTCCTAAAACAATTATATTCCTTTCTTTCAGCTTTATTGTTATCTAGCACAGGGTGTTTATTTCAATGGCCGAGTCGGATGTATGGCGAGTCCCGTATGCGTTTGAGGAATGGCGCCTGAGTACGTACTAATGGCGCCATCCATTCTCACCAGAAAACGTTTATTTTTTCAGAATAAATGCGCAGCCATTAGGTCTGCTGTCATTCGTTAAATCCCCGTCAGTTACATTAATAGAATGGCTTTTAAGGAACCGTTTTATTTGTTCCGACTAGCGACTTAAGTTTTTACTTCTATTTAATCTTAGTAATTTATTTCATACATGCAATTCACACGTTAGGTTAGGTAATAATATTTATAAATTATTATTCAATTCAATACAATGAATTAGTAGGTAACATCGTAATGTAATAGATATGCGAGTTTAGTGTAAAACTAAATAAAATGTTGAAAAAGCCTCTAAATACGTTTATAATATACTAATAACTAGCTTAAAACCCGCGGCTTCGCCCGCGTTGTCTTAGTACATAGGTACTTACTTAAAATGAAAAGAGCCCGCGGTTTGATCTACGTTGTCTCTGTACATGCTTATAATAATATCTAATAATCCGCAATTTGGCCCGCGTTGTCTTAATACTTGCTTAAAATTACTTACAAGGATAATGCCCACGGTTTGGTCAAAATTGTAACAGTATTTGCCTATAATGATAATAGATCACGGTTTGGCCCGCGTATTGTTAGTACTTGCTTAAGATGGTTATTTATAGCACGCAGCATGGACTGCGATGTCTTAATACTTGCTTAAAATTATAAAAGCTCGCAGTTTGGCCTGCATTGTCGTATTACTTACAATGATAATAGCCCATGGTCTGGCCCGTATTGTCTTAGTACTTGCTCAAAATGATAAAAGCCCGCGGTTTAGCTCGCGTTGTGTTAATAATTAGGTACTTACAAAGATAATAACCCACAGTTTGGCCCACGTTGTTTTAATACTTCCTTAATTAAAATAACAGCCCGCGGTTCAACCCGCGTTATCTTGGCATTTGCTTATAATAATATCTAATAGTTCGCGGTCTGGCCCGTGTTGTCTTAATAAATCCTTAAAATTATAATAGCATGCCGTTAGCCTGCGTTTTTGTATTGCTTGTAATGATAATAGCCCAGGGTCTGGCCCGCGTTATTTTCGTAACTGCTTAAAATGATAAAAACCTACAGTTAGGCGTGTGTTTTCTTGGCACTTACTTAAAATAATAGTAGCTCGTGGTTAAGCCCGCATTAGGCTCGATTATGAAGGCGCCATCGTAATTATAATAGCTAATTATTATCTATTCATAATTCTATCTGTTTCATTTTCACTTTAAGCATTCGATAGAGAGAACACTTTTTATGTTGTTATTATATTTACTATGGCGTCTTCATAACTGAGCCTATTATTGTATTACTTGCAAAATAATGCCTACGGTTTAGCCTGAATTGTCTCAGTATTTGGTTATTTAATTTACTTGTATCTAAAGCTTATTACAGAGTACATACGTGAATTTTTGGATGATAAATTGCCGAATTTCTGAAATTAACTCAATAATAAATAAATATATAAAATAAATATTGGAGGACATCTCACACACGGTCTCTGATCCCAAACTAAGCAAAGTTTGTGATTTGGCTGGCAGAGACTGATATACTACATATACATGTATTTCAATGTATGTACTGTATTGTATACACCACCGACCATACTCCTATTTTTAGAATAATTCCAGTCCATCCAACGGTTGCCTGGTAGAAATCGCCAAAGGCGATAAGGCCGCCATTGTACAGCATATTGTATAGTTTCTGTACTGTGTTTCTGTGTACAATAAAGATATATTTATTTATTTATTTATACATGTAGGTTGACTGGCAGATAATGCTGTTTAGCGTTAAGTCCTCCTTTTGTACAAATAGTGTGCAATAAAGTGTTAAATAAATAAATAAAAATACATTAATAACACTCAGACACAGAGCAAACACATATGAACATCACATAAATATTTGCCCTGGGAATCAAACCCACGCCTCTTTGACCCAGGAGTCAGAGTCAACCACTGAGCCACCGAGGGAGCCAATAATAATAATTGTATGAGTAACTATGTAAGAAATTTCACTTTTCTTTGCTGGAAACATTGAGGCAACCTGTACGTACGTAGAAAAAATCAATGTCGTATGTGAATTCAGCAACCCATGCTTGGCCGGCGTGATGGATATGGCCCAATTACCCTTCGCGGATAGGCCTATTTTCAGTCATCCATCAGCCGCAGGACGTCCACTGCTGGACATAGGCCTTCCCTATGGATCTCCAATAAGACCGGTTGGAAGCGGCTTGTATCCAGCGCGATCCTGCGGTCTTAATGAGGTCATCCGTCCACCTTGTGGGTGGACGTCCCACGCTGCGCTTGCCGGTACATGGTCTCCACCCGAGAACTTTTCGACCCCAACGGTCATCAGCCCTCCGCGCTATGTGCCCTGCCCATTGCCATTTCAACTTGCCAATCCGTTGGGCTATGTCGGTAACTTTGGTTCTTCTACGGATCTCCTCATTAATGATTCGATCTCGCAGAGAGACTCCAAGCATAGCCCTCTCCATAGCTCGTTGGGCTACTTGGAGCTTACTAATAAAACCCATAGTGAGAGACCACGTTTCTGTGCCATAAGTCATCACTGGCAACACACACTGGTCGAAAACTTTCGACTTGAGGCACTGAGGTATGTCGGACGAGAAGACACTACGCACTTTTCCGAACGCTGCCCAGCCGAGTTGAATTCGTCGATTGGCCTCTTTGTTGAAGTCGGACCTACCTAACTGGACTACTTGTCCTAGGTAGGTAGACGTACGAGTCAACGACTTCAAGAACCGAGTTTCCAACAGAAATCGGGGTAGGTAAAACATGGGAATTACACATGACTTTCGTCTTGTCCATGTTCATCTTAAGACCCACCTGTTTCTATTAACCGTAGTGCTATCCGTAGTACCTATTTTCAGTAGTGCACTATTAATTAAGGCCGGTACAGGTATTCGACATGTTTCATTAAGTCATTAGAAATTTAATTTTCCAGGCAAATGAAAAAATGGCACACAAGTCGTAATTCTAGTCAGGCATATTCTAGGATGCTATTATACTCATAATTTGATTAACTTTTACAATGGTACCAACCCCAAAAGCACGTGAATAAAATCAGCTGTTCAACACAAAAAGTTCATCGACCCGCGACAAAATGTATGGAAAATGTAGGTAATTTTCGCTTGTCAGGGTTGATCCCATAGTAAAATACCTATATTGATCCATATGTGTGCTGCTTCATTATGTCGTACGACGTACGTATATTCCAAATTTCAAGCTCGTATCTACAGCGGTTTGGGCTGTAGCCTAAACTTATTAATTTTGCGTATCCCTAAGGAACCTTATAGATTTTCCTGGATTTTATTAGTTTCTGTATTAAGACATGTTGTGTGCTTCCTTCATACCAATTTTCAACCATAACCGTTCAGCTGGTTCGATGTAATTAACGCTTTTTTCACCAACTTTGGGACCTTATTTGACCCCTTAGATGAAGAAAATTCGGAAAAACAGGAAAAAACGTGATTTTTATTTTGTTTGGAAAGCATGTATACAAAGTTTCAAGTCAATCGGTACAGGGAATAAAAAGTTACATACAAACGAAAAGGGCCCATTTTACCCCCTTAGAGGTCGAAAGTTCAAAATTTTTGTCCTTAGTGCTCCATTGCGTCGTTCAATGTACCTATATTCCAAATTTCAAGCTCATATCTTCAGCGGTTTGGGCTGTAGCCTAAACTTATTAATTTTGCGTATCCCTAAGGAACCTTATAGATTTTCCTGGATTTTATTAGTTCCTGTATTAAAACATGCTGAGTGCTTCCTTCATACCAATTTTCAACCATAACCGTTCAGCTGGTTCGATGTAATTGACGCTTTTTTCACCAACTTTCGGACCTTATTTGACCACTTAGATGAGGAAAATTCGGAAAAACAGGAAAAAACGTAACTTTTATTTTGTTTGAAAAGAATGTATACAAAGTTTCAAATCAATCGGTACAGGGAATAAAAAGTTACATACAAACGAAAAGGGCCCGTTTTACCCCCTTAGAGTTCGAAAGTTCAAAATTTTCGTCCTTAGTGCTCCATTACGTCGTTCAATGTACCTATATTCCAAATTTCAAGCTCATATCTTAAGCGGTTTGGGCTGTAGGCTGTCTGTCAGTCAGTCACTCAGGGAAGCCTTTTATATAATAGATGTACCTAAGCCATTTCGATCACAGATTTTTTTTAAATTAAAAGGACAATAATTATGTCCTTTTACTCTTCCGTGTGTGAAAATTTCAGTTCATGCAATCTATGAACTGAAATTTTCACACCAAATAAAACGCAAACTTGACTCACTTTATTTGAGATTATAGCTGATAGCTCTCTATTTAATAGGTACCTAGATTTACAAGTAAAATGGATCCTAACATCAAACTTATAACACTTATAGAAGTATAGTGACTTCTTACTAGAACTGTACAGTACTGTACTGTACTATACCAGCCTTTTTAATAGTCCACTGCAGGACGTAGGCCTACCCACGAAGGGTGATTGGGCCATATCCACCACGCTGGCCCAGTGCGGGTTGGTGGATTCACATACGCCATCGAATTTCTTCTAAGGGCGTACGCAGGTTGCCTCACGATGTTTTCCTTCACCGAAAAGCCAGTGATGTGAAATTCCGTACATAAATTCCAAAGAACTCATTGATACGGGACCTGGGATTCGAACCCACGACCTCACGATTGTAAGGCGGGAGTCACAACCTCTTGACCACCACGGCTCCACACTCTTACTATAACAAATAATGGAAAAAATTGAAGTGATAACATAACTTGCAAAAGTTCTAAAATAATCCTAAATGCTACCTACATTATAACTAATTATATAAATATGCATTTTGTACCTGATGATAAAAAATGTATGTTGCCAATTATTATTTGCAATCGCTCGCAATTGAATTGTCTTTTGTCGCGGTGGTAAACTTTGCCTTAAGCCCCGAAATTTTTGCAAACTTTCCGCTTTGATTTAGGAAGGACGCAATTTGCATTTTGTTAAGTTAAGGTGAGGGTTCCGGCGAGCTATTTATCATTTGAGCGCTGAACCGCGGAACTCTGAAGGGTGTTTTATTATTTTCCTTTCATTTCATTCAATTGGTTGTCTAATTACTCCAGTTTGAATTAGAAAAATTGAATACCTACCTACTATGTTAGCAATAAAAGCGATTAATGATTATGTTTTTGTTATATTTTATGTTAAATATTCTACAGGTCTATAAAGTTACGGCATAATACGTCAAATTCCGCGTGATTTTATCTTTCAGTAAGTAATGAAAGATTTAATCACGGGATCAAAATCTCGGAAAACTCACACTCGCGGAAATCCATTTCATAGTTTTGACAACCCTTATAGCGCAGTTGACTCTAGTCTGCATTCCGTGCAAGAGATATATGATTTATAGATAGATTCTGGGCAAGAAAATAATTGAGAGACGAATTTAAATATCTTTTCTAAATCTGGGTGTTAATTGTCTTTGTTTATGTGTGTGTTGCACACAGGGAATTTTATGGGGGAATAATATAACCTATTGGAAGCTGTTTATTAGTTTAAAGCCTTATTTTTATAAGTATAACTATTTTGAATAGGTAATATTAAATTGACAACAAAATACTAATCAGATCATAGCTTTATGGCATCAACAATCAACAATGCTGCAATTCTCTAACGATTTATTTACAAAGTAACCTGCGTCTCGCACAATCGTCACAAAAGACTGCATCCACTTCCGTGTCCCTTTGAAGGCCTCTCTGTGGCCCTCCGGGGGGACCCTTCGATGGATTGAAACCACAAGTCTCTTAAGACAGGACAAAGTATCTCGATTTAACGGGGACCTTATTTTGCACAAAACATCGAAACTGCAACTACTCAGGGTCATTCCAGCCGGGTAGGTGGCTGGCTATATCACGAAATATGTCGAGTCGCATGGCATTAGGTGTGGCTTGCCCAAGACTGGAACAATGGCATGAAGAATAAAGCCTATCCAGCAGCGGGCGGAAACGATTTGATTCAATAGATTTATATGCTATAGGTAAATGTGAACATTTTATGGTAACAATTTTTAGTACTAATTTGTAATCATACAATTTGTACTCACTCGACACTATTGACTTACTGCAATGTAAGCATGTTTCGTAAATATGCATTTACAGTGCAAGAGCATTTACTACATATGTACATTGTTATTCGCATAGTCGAAAAGGGAAAAAGTCATTATTACGAGTAACTATTATACTCAAGGCTTCCCTTTAGACCTCTATGATTGAAACAAAACGCCGGGTCTCTAGAGACCTGTGATCACAAGACTCAAACGGACGGATCCACTAGTTCGCTTTGTTCAGTACAAGCTTCTAAATGAAAAGGGTCGGTATTTGTTTGAAACATGAAATGCATTTTTTCTCGACTGTTAGCAATCGGCAAGGGGAATGGATGCGAAAGAAGTGAATGTGATAAACAAAGAGAGCCTTTATTCCACAGTGCATTAGTTATTTATTAAGTCTTATGAAATGTTGATGATGATGATTAATGATTGTACCTATTTCAATTTTAGAACTTCGTAAAAAAGTTCGTACTAAATATTGCTGGAAGGAATTCTGCAAATCATAATGATCACATTAGGCCCATTTATGAAGGCGCCATCGTAATTACAATAGCTAATTAGCATATTTCTGTTTCGTTTTCATTTTAGGCATTCGATAGAGATAACTTTTTTTACGTTGCTATTAAATTTACGATGGCGCTTTCATAACTGGGCCTATTGACACAAAAACTGTTGCTGTAGCATACAGTGCGGAGTTGTACTTTGGATAAAGAGTGACCATAGAGATACCAGAGAGATAATGTGGTCAATCAAGAAAATCTGAAACAAATGAAAATAGACACGAAGAATATCTTGATTTGTTTTCGGTTACCGGATTTTGCTTCGGAGAACATCAAAGGATATGGAAAAGATGCGGTTTTTGAAATCTTGCAGAAACAAAATATATACCAATAAAAAGCATATAATTATATAATTATCTTTTCAAACACATATTTTTTAGAATTTTTTTCATCGCCATTTAATTTTCAAATGGGTTCTAAAAACATTAGAAAAATGAACTATGTGCTACACCAAATAACTGCATTAAGCCTAAATTGAAAAAAAAAACCTGACAGTGACATTATGAAACAGCAAAAGGAAATGACATTGTCAATATTGAACAACCAATAGAGGGCTGGTCGCCATGTTTTAAAAAATAAATAAAAGTCAAACTCTAAATTACCAGCCCGCTATTGGTTGTTTGAAGATTCTTGTCTAATACGTAGACTACGTAGACCTCCTCTTAGTATTACCAGTTCAGTCTAAATATTTTCTACTTAGTGAAATAAAAATGAGATATTATAATAAAACGGCGATACACAAAAATATGTTTTTGCGTGAAATAATATTCTTAAATATGGCACTAAACATTAATACAGCTCGCATCGCTGCCGGTTTTCAAGGACCGCCTCCCATATAAAAAGTTTACCAACTCCTTTTTGACCAATTCTAATAACAAAATTGACAGTAACAACTTCTTGGAGAAATAGATAGATACCATAGACTTTTGCGGTTGAGGATTGCCTCAAGTCACAACAGTGCAGTCAGTCTGTGGGAGCGACTGACCTACAATCATTTTGAGTACGATTCAATAAGATTTTTTATTTAAGCGTCACAGAAATATTATTATCTTAGGGTTGGTACTAACGTCCATAGTCTAATTAGTAAAAGGGCACAAGTCCTCTATATTTGAACATATTTTTATTTTTACAGGAGACAGAAAAATCTAAATATTTATATCTGTACCAGCCTTTTTAGTAGTCCACTGCAGGACGTAGGCCTACCCACGAAGGGTGATTGGGCCTTATCCACCACGCGGGCCCAGTGCGGGTTGGTGGATTCACATACGCCATCGAATTTCTTCTACGGACGTATACAGGTTGCCTCACGATGTTTTCCTTCACCGAAAAGCCAGTGGTGTGAAATTCCGTACATAAATTCCAAAGAACTCATTGGTACGGGACCGGCGATTCGAACCCACGACCTCACGATTGTAAGGCGGGTGTCATTACCTCTTGACCACCAAGGCTTCAATATTTATATAATGGAATGAAAATATACATTAATTTAATTATTTTATGATTCTTAATTAGGTAACAAGGTATTTCAACACAAACACTTTTAGATTTTTCAATATATTAAGAGAAATAACATAAAAAAAACCATGGACATGTTCCCTTTTAGTTAGTACTTAATCATATTTCAACGGGACATTATGCCCCTTTAGTACCTAATGTGAACAAGACTTAAAAAATTAAAGAAAATAAATTGCACGTATTACTTTTAATTATCACATAAAATTTACTAGCATTTATAGTAACAATAAATGCTACGAGCTATAGAGAGGGCTATGGTCTGAGTATTTCTGCCAGATCGAATCAGAAATGAGGAGAGCCGCAGAAGATCCAAGGCAACCGACATAGCCCAGCGGATTGTTAAGTTGCAATGGCAGTGGACAGTGAGCAGGGCACATATCACGGAAAACTGGTGATCGATGGGTTCGGAAATTTCTCGACTAGAGACCACATACTGGCAAGCGCAGCGTAGAACGTCCACTCACAAGGCGGACGGGTGACCTCATTAAGACCCCAGGATCTCGTAACATGCAAGCTACCAACCGGTGTTATTGGAGATATAAAGGGGAGACCTATGACAAGCAGTGGACATTCTATGGCAGATGGATGGATGGATGAAATAAATAAATCTCACCAAGTCCACAATGACGTTAGAGATGATGAAAGGCATGATCATCACCACGAAGTTGCTGATACCGTTGCTGATTGCGATCAACGTGCCGCTGTAGTTCGGGGTCAAGTCGATCTGATTTATCTGGAGAGGAAATAAACACTACTGAAATTATGAACTGAAGCTAAAAACTTTCTCTAGATTCTCAAGTAAGCATTAATCCCAACAAAAACATGGCACGTAAATAGTACAATAACACGATCTTCATTAAAAAGTTGTGAGATCAAATGTAAACACGAGTCGGTATATTTATTCAGTACCTATGAGAGCATCAAAGTTGGATAGATGCGCCCAGATAATACCACTTTTAAATGACACCATTTACTCACTCAACGCGTTGGATAAAATGAGATGAAATGAAAAGGCCTCACCATCCAGCCCGTATGCACGCCCATGTGCGACATCATGAAGATGACGTTGCATGTAACGGCCAGCGTGGTGGTGTTCGCGAACGATGCGCCGATCAGTGCACCACCCATCCCCACTTGCGCTGAAAACAATACATTATTAGATGAAGATGAATAATCGGCCAAGTGAAAGTCCAACTCGCGCACGATCGGTTCCGTACCTTGTAAGAGCCCTTTATATATTTTATATTAATTATTTATTTTTAAAGGGAATATACAACTTAATATTCTGTGAATATTTCATGCATCTTCCTGTTGCCGTTATTAATATCGAGCGAAAAGCGGCTTTATGTTCAGGGTTGTTGTATGGGAAGGTAAGAGAAGGCAAGGGAGGCCCTTAAATTATATTTTTTTCTGGATTTAGTTTTTGTTGTTATAAAGGCAACAGGAATACGTTATCTGTAAAAAATTCAACGTTTTAGCTATCACGGTTCATGAAATACAGCCTGGTGACAGACAGACAAACAGACGGACAGCGGAGTCTTAGGAAAATACCTAGAATCCTAATCAAGGAATCACATTACGGAAGATTATTTTGCCAGTCAATATCTTAACAACTAACATAAAAAAAAATATTTAGTACTCACAGACTAGATTGGTGTACCGCCTAGTATTCTTTCGACTAAGAATGTTGTGATTGATAAGGTAGTCGGACACTACGCCAAATGCAATACTCGCGAATATAGCGAATATGTACGGCAAAGATGACAGCATTCCGCTCTGTAAATTAATAAGAATATCAATTGAGTTAGACGAAAAACAATTAACATATCAACCGTGCACCAGAGCGTGCACTCTTAGGCATAAGCCTTCCTTATAGATTACTATTTACTGCAAATAGATGAAACTATTTTAATTTTAGTGCTTTCCACACTAGGTTACCTCGAGATGTCTTCGTGATAAACATTTCAAAAATTAGTAGCGAACGCAGGACTTGAACCTACCTCTTTCGGATCATTAGACCAATGCTTTAGCAACTAAGCTAGTTCACCTAGGATCAGTCTAGTTCACACAATTTTTTGAAAGTTTATCACAAAGACTACTACTTTTTTTATATATTTTATTTCGAATAGGTTCGCGTTTGACTACACACTGCCTGATGTTAAGCAGATGTGCGCTCTAGGTTGTAGCACGCTTACCTAGAAGATACCTATTTACTCGGGATTTGAAGAAACTCACGTTGTACTTTAACGGGAAGACAGACCCAGGCAAAGCGTTCCACATTCCGGCTGTTCGTATGAGGAATGAGGATTCGAAACGCTTAGTTCTAACTACATACTGTACTGTGCTATACTGTATCAGCCTTTTGATAGTCCACTGTAGGACGTAAGCCTACCTACGAAGGGTGATTGGGCCATATCGACCACGCTGACCGAGTGCAGATAGTTGGATTCATATACGTCATCGAATTTCTTGACGGACACATGCAGATTGCTTCGCGGTGTTTTCCTTCAACGAAAAGCCAGTAGTGTGAAATTCCGTACATAAATTCCAAAGAACTCATTGGTACGGGACCAGGATTTGAACCCAAGAACTCACGATTGTAAGGCGGGTGTCACTACCTCTTGACCATCACGGCTCTACATAATTATTACCTATTAGGTAAGTTAAAATTTGTTTATTTTTGTGTAGGTATCTGTTAATGTATCCGCTTACTTTTTCCAAACGAAAACAGATTGTAATGTGGTTTTTACTATTATCTAGAATGTTTCGAAAAAAAAAAGTTTTAAACTATTATCTAATTGGACCTGGGCAAAACCAAGGCAGGTAGCTAAAAGCCATTTGCACTCAGTGTTCCGACTCTACATTTCGTTTACCATTACATGGTTTGAATTTGAGAACTTTAAGGCCTCTTGGACCATCAAGACTACGTTCTACATACCTAATTCACTGCTATTTCAATGCTTTAATCTTGGGTTCTATCTTATGTTAATAAATCAGTTTTCCAGTAAGTTAATTTTCGTAAACATACATTCTTAACATCGATCCCGTAGATGTAGTGTATGTAGGAGGGCATTTGTGTAAAGAAGAACACAAAGGAGACTCCGCTGCCGACCGCGGTCGCGTAGTTCGCCAGCAGAGGCTTCGATGTGAGCAGAGCTTTCCATGGGGTTCGGGTTGCCTGGATAAACACCAAGATACACATTTAAGTTTAAGAAGACCACATACCTACGATTTACCTTGTGATACGGATTACTACAAATATGAATAGCTTGTAGGTAAGTATTGACTTGAAAATTAAGAATTGAATTGATAATTGAATTGAAGGTGGCAGGCTAGCCTTTAATATTTACCATCCGAATCCGAATCACACAGGTCGGGGATGTAAAGTTAGCCACAAGTTGCGCAATATCCTGACTGAAGCTCACGTAATTATAACTGCGCATTGGCTGAGTTTCGCGCACCTTGTAGCTAATTTCACAACCGCCGACTTGTGTGATTCGGCTTGTGTGATCTTTGTAAATAAATGTAAGTAAGTTCAAATAGGCCGGGTGGCTAGCCCTGGAGTTATTAGACCGCCAAATACTGACCGTGCGGAACGTTGCTTAATTTCGGTGATCGCTGACAAACACCTAGTCAAACTACGCTGTAAGTAAATATGGGAAGGATACAATGAGAGTTAGTACAACAGTACAGTCGTACAAAAAATTAGGATCAGCTTATCGGTATACGACATACCTGAACCTCAGTTCCCTTAGTCTGCTCCAAGATAAAGTTCCTTTCTTCATCTGAGATCGTCTTATGGACCCTCGGAGAGGGGGCTCCCAGCACAGTGAGTAAAGCGCACGTGAGGAGGCAGAGAGCTCCGATCGTCCAGAAGGCGGCGGGCCAGCCGGCAGCGTCTGAGATGAGCCCCCCGATCTGGAAGCCTAGCACGGAGCCCGCTGTAGCTCCTGGAAAGATACAGGCAGATTCTAAATAACTCCATGTTTTACACTGGATAATCAGTTTTGACCGACAGAACGCAGGAGGTACTCAATTCGAAACGTATAATTTTTTAATGTGTATTACGCATATCTTTTTACGTAGTAGTCCGATTTGAATAAATATTATTTAATTAGAAAGAGTATACTTCGAAATTAGTTCTATTTGTTTCATCAAAATTGGCTAAGCCATTTTTGATAAATCAACAATAATATGAAATTGCTACATCGATTCGTGCGTACTATTCGCGAATTCTGTACACGGTTGAAGTCGGTCATACGAGTACTCGTACCATTTTTAGCTAAAAATAATTATTTGTCAAAAATCAAGAAGCATTTAAAATATTAACTATTAATTTTAGAATTTTAAGTTGCTCGTAACAAAATAAATTATATATTAGATAAAATGTAACAAATTAATTTACTTACTTAAGTAAATAGGGAAAGTATAGAAAGTCGGCAGTCATGGTGGACCGAGGATTTAATCAATGCCTCAGAAACACACCAGAGGCAGGTGCTTTTAAAAAGCTATTATTGGAAATCTATTGTTGAGGCCTATATTCAGCAGTGGATGTCCTGTGACCGATAAGATTTCATGACGTTGTGACTAACAATTATTAGCGCAGCAACCGAAAATGTTTAGCAATGACGATTATCATTGCTACACATTTTGGGTTGCTCAATTGATCTGATTGTACGAGTCGCCACATTTCCATCTTAGTAAGTCATAACTTACTATGTCCACCTTAAAAAAAAATAATTCAAATCTCAAATCAACATACAGCCTCAAAATCCAAAGTAAGTATTGCCAATATACTCGTATATAATTTACCAACGCTGCCTTGGACCTCTTCAATAAAAAAGATACCAGCAAAAGGACAAAAATGTTTCCTTAACCATAAGAAGTATGAAGCACAAACCTGTGTACACATAACTGGTCCAAGCACTCTTCTCAGAGTCGGGGACCCACTGAGCCAGTAGGGTCTGCAGCCCCGGGTATGTGCCAGCCTGGGCGAATCCTTGCAGCAGCCGACATACGCACACGGCTTGCCAGCCTCCCTGAAATATATATGTATATAAATATTGATGAAGATATAGCCTGTTAAAGTTCCGTGTGACGTTACGAGTGCAAT
The DNA here is from genome assembly GCA_949316475.1 of Hypomecis punctinalis. Taxonomy (NCBI): domain Eukaryota; kingdom Metazoa; phylum Arthropoda; class Insecta; order Lepidoptera; family Geometridae; genus Hypomecis; species Hypomecis punctinalis. The sequence continues at coordinate 759,096 of OX438807.1, forward strand.
ACAAATGTACAGTCTACGTCGCATTAGTGATGTCACGAGCCCTCACTCTCAAAATTTGATAAGGTTTATCTTTGTTCATTGTTGTATGATTTCCAAAAGAAAAATACGCTACTAGTATTTTTTTGATAAATAAAATCACGGACTAATTATAATAAATACTTTGGTATCCAGTCATTATGCCTATAATATTAATGCCTTACATGAATTTCCTCAAGATAAAGAAGTGAAAGCCAATACACGTTTCAGGTTCCTCTGTGAAGCATAGCTTTGTCAAGTATGCAGTTTCGTGGGTTCACATTCATCATCGAATATATTTTACATTAATATTATTCAGATTTTGTCACATTCTTTCTTTCACTGTATAGCTAAGAGCACAGAAGAAAGAGAAGTCTGCTGTTCTGTAGCTAAAAGCATGGTATTAGAGAAACTTAGAACGATAATTACCCAATAAGCTAGAGTAGGAGTCAGTATAGACATGATTCCGTTAACGAACATGGACAGCTGTAGCGGCACCTTACCGCCCCAGCGCTGGCAGACCAGGGAGATGGGCAGCATCATCAGACAGTAGCCTGTGAAGAATGATGTCAACACCATCTCTTGGATGGGCTTAGGCCAAGAGAATGTCTGAAACATTAAATTGAACTGATGACCCTACTACATAAATTAATTCTTTTGATAAATAATTTAAAACTAAATTAGTACCAAAATACTACGGCAACAAAAAAATAAAATACAAGCTCTAACTTTGCGAAATGTAGTTGTATTAGTTATTATTAATAATGTGATTAGCTTGTCATTTTTAGGATTCCGTACCTCAAAAGGAAAAAACGGATCACTTTGTTGTCCGTATGTCAATACTCTTAATCTCGGGAACGCGTAAAGATATCGAGTTGAAATACTCGTATAAACTATATACGTATATCTATGGTTTCTTGCGTTGTGTAAAATAAAAACTTCTCAGTTATCATATAAAAAAGTTAGAGACGTTTATGTCGTAAACAACCGCATATTTCAACACTCACAAAAATAAAAACCTGTACTACTTGCTGTTGACCTATAACTATGAAATTTGGCGAGGAGCATTGTCTCAGAGTACACATATAGGAATAAATCTGAAAACTGTACATTTTTATTTAAATCACAAAAAGTAGGGTCTAGTTTCACAAAATTTAGGTCGAAAATTCAAAGTGAGTAAATCGTATCACGTAAGGTATCAAAAAGAGAATTTTGATAAATGACGAGAAAAGTGAAAAAAAAAGGTAAACTTTTTGTCGATGATTGTAGTATAGAGATTTTAACAACTCACTTCTTAATTTTGTGAAATTTTCAGGATTTGTACGGAACCCTCGGTGTGCGAGCCTGACTCGCACTAGTCCAGTTTTTTTTTAAAGAAATTACAACGTGTTGTATTGAAAAAACTTGATAGCTTTTGTCGCCGCCACTGACTATCTTACAATTCTAGAATTGTAAAATATTTTAATCTAAATGATTGTAAGTTTAGTAGAGGTATAATATTACTTTGTAATAAAATTGTAATACTTACACTGTATAGAGTTCTTGGGTTTTCAGTGGAATTTAATTTGAACGTTACATTTGACTCAATTTCATTATTAGTTTTATTCGATTCCTGTCCATCGATATCTCTTAGACAATCATCTAACTCTTCCATTTCGTCCAAATCTGTACAGTTTTTTGCACGTAGAGCAATAATTTCTTCAACATTCGATTTTTCATTTGTCGAAACTGTCATAGCTACCAGAGTAACTCCTAAATGACCTCTGGCTACGAAACTCATGATCAGACATAGTAGAAATATGATGAACTGTATATGTCTTACTCCATAGCCGTAGCTTAAGGGAATCGACAGTTTTTCTGAAATTGAAAACAAATACTGTATTACGAAGGTATAATTTTATTAGCGTGTTGCGGGTGATAGTTGTTTTCTTTTTGTTTAATGAGGGTGTAGTTAAATTTACTACAGCTATTAATCATTTAATATATTACGAATGTGGTACAGCTGAAATACTAAGTCATAATTTGTAAATCGCGGCAAGTTAAAATTAAAAAAAAAACAACTGTCACTCGCACCACAGTACAGCGCATTAAGTAAAATATAATTTACCTATAAATGTAACTTTTATAAAATGTTTTAGTTAAGATACAAAGAACTTTTATAAAATGTGAAAGGGTTAAAATTTGGATTTGTACCTTGTACAGTATAACAATCTAATGAAAATTATAGTAGAAGAAAAAACACAGGAAAAAGAGCAAATGGAAGACCACGAAAAGCATTATTATATATAAATTAATTAAAAAATTAGATGTTATAATTGTGAAGGGAGTTAAAATCACTGTCATAGGAGAGTGAGACCTAGAAGTTGCTCCACTGACAAGCAAGAGCTTTTCTCTCAAATTTTGAAAGAATGAAAGGGTAAGAATAATTTTGATTCAGAAATATTTTTTTCACTGTAAAGTGACAGTGACCCAACCGAGAGACCAAATGGATTTTATTTCAAATGTCAAAAGATCGAAATCTAAGGCACAACATAAGTATCTTATGTATAACACTTTAAACAGTGAAGAAAGATATAACGAGGAAACCTGTACGTCCGAAAGATCATTGTACTATCGATGCTATGTGAAGTGGTCAGCATGGTGGTTTATTTGTCCATCTATATGGAATGTGACAAAAATCATGTCAAACAGAGTTGTACTCAACAGCGGGACATGTTCAGCATAGAATTGATGACTGTACTAGGATAATAATATATCATATAGAAAATAGCAGTAAGGAACATACCTGAATTCTTCTTTTCTTCGTTTGATGGCACTTTAGCATATTGGAACTCCGCTGAATTTCCTAGTTTAGACATTGTCCGTCTTTACAATTTGTTAATTTTAATTAATAAAAAAATATACAGTTAGTATAAGTAGGCCTTATATTTTCTAAATGGATGTTTCAAAATATGATTTTCAATTGTTTATGATCACAGCAAAAATGTGTACCATCTGGTACAAACACCAGAGAACTTATCAAAAACAATTACAATGTTACATAACGTAAACTATTCCTTCAGTAAGTACACAAAAATTCTATCAGATACATGTGACGAAGAAAGATAAATAAACTTTTAGCGCAAATTGCTTTATTTATGAGGCTATATCATAATTGAACTAAATTAAACAAAGCAAACAAAAGACACTAGCAACATAGATAGAGGATGTTCACAAAATTGTAAAATGTACAATTTAGTGGAATTAAAAAAATATAAGAAAATAAAGAAGAAACGTACTATATTGATATAGATGCACAACATAATGAAGAAGCGTACTACATTGATATAGATAGATGCACAACGTGATTTTGGGAAATTTATCTGAAATAAGCTAAAATTTAAAGCTAAATCTAAATTCAGATACATCTATCTACATCTACATTGGGCTATATTTGGCCACCAACTTACCTGCAGGGAATCAAAGTTGTAGCTGAAGATGAAGCATGTTCTCCGCAAAAAAGTGTCCCTTTGCACCGGCGCCTATATTTCTTCGACTACAGTGACAGACCACCTTGAACTGCTGGGGCTCACAGTTACTCCCACATTGAACTACGGCACGTATCTAGAATCTAGGGCCAGATTGGCTGGTATGAAGCTGGGTATCCTGAACAAGATAGTTTACTTACTCTGACAGTTGCTTACTCTGTATCAAACACAGATCCGTTCGTGTCTGGAATACTGCTGCCATCTTTGGGATGGCTAGACTAAGTATCAGCTCGAGGCCTTAGGATCGGTGGACTGGCGTGCTTTTCGGCTTATAGGTGATTATAAAAAGTTAGTTGCAAAAAAACTTCATAGCCTGGAGCATTGCTGTCCATTTTCTATAGGATTTATTTCGGAGAGTGTGCACCTAAGCTGCACGACTTTATCCTACAGGGCAAGTAGGAGGACGCCACATTACCACTCCTACACTGTCAATTTTCCTTCGTACGTATGTACGAAGCAGTTTGACTCAACGTATCGCCAGGAAATGGAACAGTCTTCCCGCTATCCTGTTTCCTAAGAGATATAATCTAAAGCTTTTCAAGGTCAAAGTGAATAGGTATCTTCTAGGTCTGCGTGCTTCATCTTCGACCTCAATGACGCTTACTATCAGGCGAATTGGTGGTCAAGAAATTATTCGCGTTAAAAAATAAAAAAGCATGTAAGACCTATCACTTTTGTCTTAGACATACAAATTGTAATTGTCAGGAAAGGAAGAAGCGAATCGCTTAGTACGATCAGGTGGTATGTCGACTATGTCCCTACATAGTCGACATACCACCGCATCCCTATGCGTAGCGTAGGAACACGTTAGCAAACAGTAAGATCTATTGATGCAGTTAACTAAAACAAACTAATTAAACAAACGGCGCGGCGATTGCAAGGAGATATCGCTGTGATTCTATTCAAATAGAAAAGTTGTTTTGATCATAATAATTTAACATCATTTGCAATATTTTAAAATCAGTTTAGGTAGTGAAATTCTTTAAAAAGTATCGTTAATGATATGTCAGTAATTGATATAGATACATCCCGTAGCACTTTTTAATATTCCTTCAAATCAAACATTACCAAAATAACTATTTATAGGTATAATATTTACGTAAGCGTGTGTGTGAAGAACATTGCGAATCTCTAAACAAATGTAAATAGTCAACATTGCACAATCTATCAGTAGTTTCATCATAAACTAGTTTCATGGTCCTTAATATATTGTCCGGGAGGTAAGCGCAAAAAATGCATCTACTACCTAAGAGCTGAAATTTTGGTATTAGGTTATCACGGTGGTGTAAAACAATACCACGGAGTCAGTCAGCTGGGTTCCTTAGCGTTTGGTGGAGATAACCGTTTAATATTTTTTTTAAATTAATGAGTATCTTGGGACTACTTCTTAAAGCTGTAAATTGGTAAATTGTAGGTAAGTACGGGTAGAAAAATAATTTTAAAAAATGTTGACGACATTCACTTAACTAAAAAAAGGTTATTTAGGCTTTAAAGTGGTGCTATTTCTGAGCTTGACAGGCTCTGTTATAAGTAGTTGCATTTTTGCGCTTACCTCCCGGGCTAAAATTCTCCGTGAGATTGAACCAGAAATGAAGAGATCCGTAGAAGAACTACTGACGTAAACAAACGAATTAGCAAATTAAAATGGTAGAGGACAGGGCACATAGCATGAAAGACCAATGACCGGTGGATCTGTAAAATTCTCGAGTGAAGACCACGCAAAAATATGATTTACATGGTTAAGCGACAAAAACCGGACCTTAACATATCAACTGAGCCTCAGTAGCGCCCAGCTGTTTTTTTTTTACCTCGGGTAATCTTTTCAAGATACCACCGCACCTTGGGGCAGGCGGGTGGTTATGTGGGATTCTCGCCCATTGCTGGACGGTACACCCACCAAAACCCCTGGGTGTTCGGCCACTGCACTTGGTGTCGGGGCTACGGGCACGTTTTCGCATTCCTCCGCGGCACCCGATAGCGCTGGCCCAAACCGGGCCCCACCACGAAACTTCGGCTCCCGCCAGAATGACGATGTGTCGAACACCGGACACATCGTCATCCACCACCTGGGACCAACCGGCACTGGTCCGAATGCAACGGGTCAATTAAAGTGGCCCCGCGCCTGCCACTACGGCTGCAGAGGATATGGAGAGCTGCAGAGGATAGGGAGAGCGGCCGACGAGATACCGACACTCCTCCTCCCCTGCAGCTCCATCGCCTCCGCCAACACGTTGACGGCACCCGTTAGGACCGCTGGCAGAATGGAGAGGCAGCGGCACACTCGCCGCCCGTCCATCCCGTCGCCGCCCCCGCCTCAATGGGCTCGGCCATTCTGCGGCTCGCAACAAGCGCGACACCGCAGTCCACCTCAGTCGGCGAGCCGACCTACTGGCCAGCCTCTACATGGGTTTGGGAAAAAAAACCCCGAGAGGCGGCCCCACCACGGGTTCCTCTTCGTTCACCAGGTTGAGGCAGACCTGGCTACTAAGCCCCCCCCGCCACAACAAGGCGGAAACCCACTGGGGGGGACCGTGCAGAACCGTTGGTGGTCGCTGACAAACACCCAGTCACACTACGCTATGAGCGCTACATGAAAACTATGATGAGGTATTTTATTAATTTAATGTTAAATTAGCTCAGTTAGTCAACTCTCTCTGCGTTAATTAGGTTTCCTTTTGAGCACTAATTAAGAAATACTTAGGCTACCGAGAAATATGTTCTAAACTCTACCAACAGATTTAATTACAAGTTCTGGATGTCGAATGAATTTTAACTATTTATAGAACTGAAGTTTCGAGTTATCGGAAACTATTAGTAGACCCTTATAACTTCAATACAAAATTACCAGAATTTTAGGCTTTTCATATTTTTTTCAAAAAATGACTTGTACAGATTTCAAGTAGTTTACGGATCAGTGTATCATCGATGAATTTTCACAATATTGTTGATTTTTAAACGGTTTTATTTAACTTACCCCGTTTGTTTTCTTGGGTTAAGTTTAGTCATTGAAATTGCACCCTCTTCCTGTCAACCGATTAATCTGAAGTTTGGTACACGCCTTTGGATTTAATGACAGTACAATAATGACTGTATTGGTGTAATAATCGCGAAACGTACGTACAAAAAAAGCAATCATCGAATTGAGACCTTCTTTTTGGAAGTCTGTAGACAAAGGAATCTTGTAAGACAAAAACTTACAATGACACATTTGAGAAACTTCGACTGGCCTTTAAAACAGAATCTATTTAGGCCTAAACTAATCTAAGTAAAACATAACGAGTATTACAGCTGTCAGTCACAAAATTCTCATAACTCTCCCGAGTAATGGAATTAACCACTTCAAAATATAACTTTGCTCTTTCTTACAAAGGAGCCGAATCCATCAAACCCCAACACCATAAGAAGTCAAATTAAGGAACTTCACACATTACGCGATGGAGACGGCGGCACGTCCGGCGTGGTTGTTTACAGACTACGACATTACGACGATTTAAACCTAAATAAAAAATAATATTATGAAAGTATAACTTTTCAAATACAAGTTTTTGAGATCCTGCATACCATGTAGCAGCAGAGTGCTACACAAGACAAGTAAAACAAGCCCAAAAACGACGGGTCTATCTTGTTTAGCACAAGAGTTTATATGCCACCTTCCGACTCTACCATCAGATCATCTCCATGGTACCATGTTATTATATTGTTACGCGATATACATTTGTGCGTAAAATTTCAGCGCAATCAGAAACCGGGAAGTTGGTCAAAAACAACTTACAAGATTCCACCCTAACTTACATAGGTACTATTACGGGCTCACTCGATTCGGGAATCGAGTGGTTGCGGCGCGAACCTGGCAACCTTACGCGCCGCGAGAACCAGACAACAAAAACGCTAAATTGGCGCGCTATGGCGCGGCCGTGTATGTATTTTATTTACTATTATTGTGAACACAGTTCTAATTGTTGTGATGATAGTGTTCTTCTAGCCGTACAACCATACTGACGTGGGGGCAGCCTTCGGGTTTTGCCTCTAACATTACTTACATACATAGGTAGGTACATCCATTCCAAGTAAAACAAAAGCTTTTTATTATAAATGTGGTGCTCATAGCGTAGTTTGAGGCATTTGTGAGCGATGACTGAAGTCGAGAAATGTTCAGCACGGCCAGTCTTTGCATGGGTCACCGCGGGCGAAATTTCCAAATGACCACAACCATGGCTCGAATGTAACGTTAAATTGTAGGTATCGGTTGTTTTAACCAATTAGTCATGTGTGAATCCTTCGGGCAGATTAAAAACTCTGACACCAGGGCAAGCCTCCCGGCTTATACGTTCTTACTTATATACTGAATATAATTATGCTTAAGTTGCGCTATGACTAACCTAATTGAGTCAGTAATCGCCATGAAAATATAATCGAAAATGAAATTGAACGAGAATGTTTCAGCCGTGGTCGTTGCGTTTTTTTACATTACGCTAGGATTTTCATGACTACTTAGTATGCTAATGATATCTAAGTAATGCCATGATTCGAGCTTTGTCTGTAGGAACGAAGATTAGTATAACCCGTAGATAGCTATGAGAAATCGGCACGCAAAGATAGTGATTATAACTGCTGCGAGAGAACGACAGAAACATTTTTATGACGATCTAACGACGATCATTGATCGTAATTTGTAAACAAAGGCGCTGAACTAAGTTAAAGCACAATCCGGAAAGTTACGGAGTCGTACTTATCCGAATAGGGACGTGTGAGGGGTGATTTAATAGGGTTGAAACAGAGACTGTACGCGCTATGGCACGCGCTTTCCTGAAACTTGACGAATGGCCAGCGGGAAATGTGTTTCTGAGCGTTTTGGAATGTGTTTCAATTCAAATACTTCCCATTCTAGATTTCCAATGTAAATTTTCTACTCCTGTAATTTCAGCCACTAAATATGAGGTAAATTGTGTCGCACTTTACGGTTTCGGCGTTAGGTCGTCCACTGTACAATGTACCTAAGCCAACCTTTGAAAGGTCTTTGATCAAATTCTGATGAATTTATTTCCTACATTTTTGTAATGGATTTAGCTGGATCTTTTATAATGTTGACCGCCAGAGACTTTTATAATATGGATTTCTTTATGGCAAGTGTCAATAGGTATTTTTTACGTCAACATGCTTCATCCTCGGCTATAACATCGCTTTCCATCAGGCGAGTCATTATGTATTAAAAAAATCTAAGGACCTACTATACCTACATACCTATACATACTTACCATTCATTTATGTTTTGTAGATTCTTTTAGTGTGTCGGGGCATCGACTGTAGCGCCGTCTAGTGAATTGAGAGTGATGAACCACTCTAGCGGAACGCCCAGCCAGCAGTGTTACGAGAACCTCGGGCGGACTTGTATCTACGTACAGTGGAGCGGGTTCCGAAAAAGGCATCTCGTGCTCGGCGGATCGCTTACGGATTATTACTGTGATGTGATATTGTTATTACTATGAATTTTTGAGCAAGAAAGTGATTTGAGACCAGAACAAGCCGTGATACAGTGTTGAAAGCAAGTTATATGTCCTCGCCCACGAAATAACCCACGCGCGTATGCGCATCAAACTAATGATGATGATGATGATGGACCCCTAGTCCTTCCAAGTGTATTCATCAAATCACATTTACAGCTAAGCCAAGGCGTATGACAAGGCATGATTACTGTGCGATTTTGCTGAATCATCTTTTTATAACTAAAAAGATGATTCAGCAAAATCGCAATTTTATAAATGTTTTCTTCTTACGATAAAACAGATTTACTGCAGTCTAGAGAATTTTTAAAAATAAGAACATTTCATGATAGCAAGACGAAGGTGATTTATATTATCCTACTTCCTACTAATATTATAAACGCGAAAGTTTGTGAGGATGGATGGATGGATGGATGGATGTATGGATGTTTGTTACTCTTTCACGCAAAAACTACTGAACGGATTGAGATGAAACTTTGCAATAATATAGCTTATACATCAGAATAACACATAGGCTACAATTTATAAAGATATTTTGTGAATTTTGTGAATTGTCCAAAATATAACGATAAATGTTGAGTAAGTAGGAAAATTCTGCCATCTGCGAGCTACTCTAGCGTGCGCTGCAAGAATGTCAAAATAAACAACTGTCGATCGAATATCTGTCAAATCAATCGATGAGCAGTCCTTGGATATCATCATACTGATAATATATTATCCTTACTAATTACTAATATTTATAAAAGCGAAAGTAACTCTGTCAGTCTGTCTGTCTGTCTGTCGCGCTTTCACGCCAAAACTAATGAACCGATCTCAATGAAATTTGGTACACAGATAGTCTAGGGCCTGAGAAAGGACATAGGCTACATTTTATCCCGAAAATTGCATAATTCCCGTAGGATAGGACAAAATCTTGCGCTAGCGAAACTGTCACCTATCACAACGACGCTAAAAGGCCCAATTTTGAAGACACCATCGTAATTATAACAGTTAATTAGACTATTTCCGTTTCTTTTTCACTTTCAGCATTCGATAGAGAGAACACTTTTTACGTTGCTATTAAATTTACGATGGAGCGTTCATAATTGGGTTGATTGGGCCTAACATGGATTTACAAAACGTAATTAGATGACAGGTGACATACATTGACTGCAGACTTTTATAAATGTCTCGCTTAGCATAGCAAAGGGACAAATTGTCTTTCCACCATAATATCTCCTCGAAGAGGAAATAAAGTATGAATTGACAATGACAACTGACATTAAAATTGGACAAAATAGTTTTCTCTTTGCCATGCTACATATTACAATGACGTTTGATACTGGGCCGTCATTTCGTCTGACATTAAAAATATTTTTAAATATACCACCATTAGAGGTTAAACATATTTCTTCATTCTACCTTTATGGTACAGAATCCATGCTAATATACAAAGAAACGGATCGAATTGATTTTTAAAAGTAGTATGGCATGAGTATGAATATCTTGACACTAAGGTTATTAAACTTTATTCTGAGTTGTGACCTTGACACGAACATAAATTTCTGTTGGTTTGGTTAGGATTGAACAGTGATAAAAGTGCAGCCCGGCTAAGTTGCGTCACTCCCCATGAGGCAAGCAACTTGCCGGCCAGCCTCTCAGCTGCTATATTTAAAAACTCCAAAAAAGCGGCCCAACCTCGAGTGCAAACTTCTAAACTGCCTAGAGGGAAAAGACCAAAAAGAATTCGGAGACCTCGAGCGCCGCCTTCTCAGCTGTCTCAGAAAAAACCCAGAAAAGCGGCTCTACCTGCAAGTGCCTTTATTAACTACCACTAAATACAGACTTATAATGTAAAACTTCATAAACTACTACATAACAAGCAATTGGATCATCCACAGACCCTTGAAGGTCTAAAGATATTCTAAATGCTCAAGCCCACTGCCAGTTAGCAGCGTGCCCAACATGCTGGCAGCATTGTCAATCAGCTTGGCAATGCTGCTTCTACGTTGAGCCAAATAAACACCAGCATTTTGGTCACGCGGCGGGTACACCAGACGCTCAGAAAGACTTTTGAAAACAAGATGAGCTCCCGGCCAACACGCGCACAATGTCTCAATTTCAAACGGCTCATATATGTAACCACTGCCGAAGTTAGCATATTTGCGCCGTTTGTGCTGCTCCGCTGACCGCGCCAAAGTATCGACGCAAATCGCGTCCCATACTAAGGGCCGTCTACACTTCCATGGGACCAGCTTCATACCGTCAGGCCTTTTGCCATTACCACGCGCAAACCCATTCGGTTCGAGTACGGCTGCGATATTGGCGGTCGCAAAAGCCCTGCGTATGACATCGTTCACAATGGCGTGGCAACCAATTCGACCAGCGCTTCTTGACCAAGAAAGACGGTGGTGACCAAGCTGGTCAACTAGGGTACTTGAATAGGTGAGAGCGCTCAGCTATGTGCGGCGCGGCAGCAAGGTGGGTCGACTATATCGACGATATCATCAATACCGCCGGTCGAGCCTGGTCACGACCGGCAAAGAGCCGAGGCAGATGGTACTGCAAGAGCCTAGAGCCTATACCCAACAGTGGGTCAAAGACAGCTGCGAATGATAACGATGACGAAACAAATTAGTTGGCTGTTTTTTGGGTTTGAAATGATTATTTGCGACAATATTTGTGTACCGTTTCACATTGAATTGGGGCTAATATTTTGTTGCGCACTTACTGTTTTAGTTACCATATTTTTTTGACAAGATATAAGAGGTTATTTTAAACATAAATTAAATTATATTGCGGGCAAAGCCGCGGGTAAAAGCTAGTTACAAATAAATTTTCCTAAGTAATAGATGACGCATTTTGTTTGCTTGCGTTTCGATTGATTGCTAGCGATCTTCTACCATCAGACCGCGTCGATTCCCATTGTTGCTAAACATTGAAATTATTTAAACCACAAATTTACAGAACAATTTGTACCCTTCCCGTATTATGAGACCATTGGGTTCTCACGCATCGCCACTTTCATAAATTAGCGAGTGTTTTGTCGCGTCCGCTGAAACCTCGCCTGAAAGGACGCGGCGGGCGGAAGGATGCCATTGTTTTAGGTTTAACTTCGAGGATGAACAGGATCAAAATATAATTAGATTTGTTTGAAGCAGATTTTTGCCTGAACACAATATAACAACACATTAGAACAAGTAGTTTTCCGAAAAGAAGACCTTGCATTTGTTTAGCAGATTTTGCTGATTCTTCATACGTAAATCTATATAATTCGTATTCACATATTTTGTTGAAATTCAGATATTAAACGACAATTTAAAATAACCAAACCGGGTACCAAGTTTCATCAAAATGCGATGAAAAATGCGAATTGTAGAGGAGAATCAACATCTGAACAGACGAAAGCAAAATTGTCGACTTAAAACGAAGAATCTTTATGACCCACTTCGGTCAATGATTTATTATATTTGTAATTTAATCAGATTTGACGAGACAATTTATTCAGATTACGTGAATTTTGTTTTTAGTTTTAGCCTGAACGCGGCGCGGCGAGTGGAAGGACGCCATTGTTTTAGATTTAAGACTGTTCGCATAGTAACGTGCTGGTGCGGTGACGGGTGCGGGTGAGGTGGACGCTGGTCGTGGTGCTTAGGCCACCAGGAGTTTGTACGACAGTGAAGGATATGTTAGAGATTGAAAAGATAGACGACGGTTTTTTATCTCAAAAATGTGTCCTTAATATGAAAACGTATCATTACTAGCGACCGTCTCAAATTGGATAATACTGATTTTTTAAACTGAAAACTTATTTAGCTGCGTTGCGCGCTTTTTGGGATAGGTAAAAAATTTTAAATTCGCGTCAAGAAATTTGTAAGGCGGAGATAAATTCGTAAGAGAGTAGACCGCCAGTGTGGCGTAGAAGAGGAAGTAAAATCCCCTCTCTTTCAATCGGGCGGTGAAAATTTATGCCTGCTCCTGTTGTTTCCTTTAAGCGGCGCAGGGCGCTTGCGAGAGTGTGCGTGTGTGATGTTGTATTTTACCACATAAATGATAGTACTTTATATCATCAAGTTTACACTTCTGACGTCGCGAGTGCGCGATTCACTCGCTCTACCGTTAGTTAGATGTAAACAGACATAAAAATATCAAAAGTTTGTTGCAACCGCGAGCGTCCCGCACACGCCAATTGCTAGGCTTCTGTGCTACGATCCGTGCTCGTATTTTCATCGCACTTGCGTTTTGTACGTTAACGCATATAGTGCAGTATATTAACAATTATGAACATTAAACACACAGTGAGTTTGATATTTCATGCCCGCGTCCGCCACCGCGCACGTGCGTGTCTGGTCAACGTGAACGAGCATTGAGGTTCGGTTTGAACGGTGATGAGGATCAGCATTTGTAGGAGTTTGAATGACAAGAACTTTACGCACAAATTAATGTATAATATTTAATTAATGATAGGAGGGTAAAATAGTCCTTACCAAACCGTTTTAGTCACAATTCATTGTACAACATTTTCCTAAGATTATTTTTCTCCTTGATATTTTTATCATACATTAGGTTATTTATGTTTATATTATTTTATTTTGTGTCGATATTGTAGTGCGTCAGGGATGTTTGTTGAAGGACGTGTCGATTGCTTACATGTAAACACGACGATGCGGAAGAGGCGTGCATCCTTGGCGCGCAGGCCAGCCCCAATGGAGTACTAAGCGTATAATTTGCGAATCGCTTTGACCGTCAATACATGAACCATTGTCTGAAGGTTCATGGCTGGACTAACAAGGATATGTCGAGTAGCGTATTTTAAGATTTAAGTTAAATTTTAAATGTATATATGTCTGTCTTGTTTGTAATACTATTTAATGATGTCTGATATATATTAAATAATTTGTATTTAATTGTACATGCTAAATTATGACTCAATGATTGATCGAAATAAACTTTTAATCAAGTTGTTTTATCTATCTCGTTGGTGAACGTCCTACGCTAAGGTTGTAGGTACGTGGTCTCATTTTGGTAACACTATTGCGAGCCAAATTGTTAGTTGAAAACAAACCAAATATTCATGACGATTTTAATTTACTACGTTGGTTTATTTTGATAAATATTAAAAAAAGCTCAAGCTTAAGTATCAGAGATCAATTTTATACTTCACTAAGACAAGTATTTTAACTCTTACAATTCTTAATCCATTTCTTCATTTAAAATATTCTCAGAAAATCTTTCTGAAGCCATAATTCCCAGAAAAGACAGAATAAACGTTAAAACGTTACCTTTGATGTTCCTGATTGGGTTTTTAATTATAGCTGTTAAGTCAAGTTGTTAATTGATTTGAACTTATTTCCGTTCTGTGAAACGGATCAAATTAAATTATTCTTTTCCGGGATAAAGTGACTGTGAATGGTAGTAACTAGCCGGAAAACGCAATGAATCGGAAGTTATTTTTGCTCTTTGTCAAAATTCGAGAGGTGACGCGATGGGAAAAGGTTAGGTGATACTTGATAGCTTATGTTTTAACAAAGGTAGGCAAAGGCCACCTATGTTTCCCTGAAATTAAGGTAAAATATTTCCATACCAAAAAGCCAAAATGGGTGTCAAGAGGTATAAAAACATGCGCCAAGAAAAAGATTAGTTTGCTATGGAAGCATAGAACGTCAAAAACTGCCGCAACTAAAGAAGCGTTCAAAACATACTCCCAAAGATTTAAGAAAGTAATCAAACTAACTAAAAAATCGCAAAATAATTATTACATCAAAAATGCTTCAAACAAGTCCAAAGCGACATGGGATATTATAAATAATCAAAAGACATGCTACCCACAAGATACTATATCTCATGTCTGTACTTCTGAAGGTGAAACTCTCACTGATCCTATGAAAGTAGCGAATCATTTTAATGACTACTTTGTAGGTGTAGCACAAAGCAATTCACCCCAATTAAATAATTGCAGTAATAACTGCAAATCACTGGGGAATCAACATCCAGAGTCGCTATTTCTAGCACCGACAATTCCTTTTGATATACTGAAAATAATATGCGGACTTAAAAATACGAATAGCGTAGGTGTAGACGGCGTCACGACCAAAGTGGTCAAAGATGTTTCGATATTTATAGCCCCAGTGCTTAGCTATGTCATTAATACTTGTATGGAACATGGCGTATTTCCAGAACCTCTGAAAACGTCAATAGTAAAACCACTTCACAAGAAAGGTAACAAAAGCCAGGTTGAAAATTATCGCCCCGTTGCTTTAATTCCGATATTTTCTAAAATTGTTGAGAAGGTAATTTTTGGTAAATTATATCATTATTTTGAAAAGCGAAAACTATTTACGGAAAAACAATATGGATTTAGGAAAGGAAAATCTATTAATATGGCCATATTTGATTTTTTGAAAGCAGTAATGACTAATTTAGATAAAAATAAAAAAGCAGTGGCATTATATATGGACATGTCTAAGGCTTTTGATAGAGTTCGTCATGATATTCTCTTGAACAAACTATATAGATATGGAATCAGAGGCAATGCATATGATCTAATTAAATCATATTTGGAAAACAGATTCCAGATAACACAAATTAACAGAATGTGTCCAAATACTGCGACTATGATGACATATAAATCAAATGCAAAACTAATCCAATATGGTGTTCCTCAGGGCAGTGTTTTAGGCCCTTTATTATTTTTAATTTATATTAATGACTTCCCAAACGCTATTGACCACCAAATGACATTATTTGCTGACGACAGCACTATTTTATTTATAAAAAACAAACATGACGAATTAGAATCTGACATAAAATCTACCTTGACATCGCTTTTGAATTGGTTAAATAATAATAATTTAAATATTAATTTTGACAAAACTCATTTAATGGACTTTAAAATAAAACAAAATAATTTGCCGAAATTGGACATAAATTATGAAGGTCACAAGGTTATTGACGTGGAACATACACGATTCCTAGGTTTGACAATCGACAATAAACTGACCTGGACAACTCACGTTGACAATGTTTCTAAAAGGTTACACAAATTTGCTTATGCACTTTTTCATCTTAGAAAAGTAGTCAATGAAGACGCTTTGCTAACGGCTTACTACGGACATGTCGCGTCAATACTCCGTTACGGGGTAATGTTTTGGGGTAATTCTGTAGACCGCCTAAAAGTTTTTAGAGCCCAAAAACGCTGTATACGGTCGATTTGCGGAATAAAAAAGAAAGATTCGTGTAAAAAACATTTCATACGGTTAAAAATCTTAACATTACCCTGCCTGTACATTGGTGATATTGCCATGTTCGTAAAATCCCGCCCTGAGCTCTTTAGAATGTGGCCTGTTGGAGGTAGACATGAGGGTAATGTGTATTGTTTACCATCAAAAACTGCTTTTCTTAATAAAAGTGTGTTCTGCATGGCATCTATCATTTATAACAGGATACCTAAAGTCATTCGATGCAAACAGGACTTAAATATATTTAAGAGCCATTTAAACAGTTTATTAGTTGATAAAGCCTATTATAATGTAAATGAGTTTTTAAATGACAAGACTTTGAATGACTATAAATTGAAATTATAATACGTATCCTGACATTATTAATTCTGACATATACTCGTATAATTAAATTCATTTGACATTTGTTTTAACCTTACCATGTAAACGTCTGTACGCCTATTTAAGGTAGAAACTAGAGAACATCATATTAAATTTAAGATCTTTGTATAATTTTACCTAGTTTTACAGACAAATAAATCATTGTTTCATTGTTTCATTGTTTCAAGGCCAGGTCAAACTTTTTAGCTGGACGGTGTGAACTTAGATAAAACCCACCCCGCTTCTCGCGTAGCTGACATAACAAGTTTACTATCGCATGCGCAATAACTCGCACCGTGTCACAGCCGCTAAGAAGTTTGTTCTATCTATACCTACAGTACAATAGGCATAACGGGACAATAGCTTTAAGTTTATGGTAGTGGCAACATTGCTGGGGTAACGCTTGTAAAAAACGCTGAGATTGGTTCAAAGGGAAATGCGATGACATAAGAGATGTCACTTGTTAGTTGGAAGAAGAGCTGGTTCGGAGAGGTTATGTTGAAAATGTGATTGGAACGGCTCGAGTTGTGATTCTTGATAAAAAGGTGGCAGCGTGCGTTATGCTGCGGAACGCCATGTCTTTCGCTTAAAGTTTTCTCTATAATTGTAATCATAAGAGTAATCCTCTATGAAATAAACTGATTGTTCGTGACTTTGCAATTATCTCCTCGCCCGCTTAACCCACGCCACACTGAAGCATTGTTGGGTCAGATGGTATAAAATCATTACCACATTGAAGCACCATAACTGATGCGGATCCTTTTATGGATTCGACAGGCATGTTAACTAAAAAAAAATATAATTAGTCCGTCAAATAGATCGTCAAAAAATATTAGACACGTATTTTTTCTTTTGTCAATTTAACAAAAATTTATGAAGATATAGCCCGTTAAAGTTACGCGTGACGTCACTAGCCGCTATTAAATGTACCGGCTAGTGCCGTCACGAGCCCCCACTCTCAAACTTTGACAAGGTTTATCTTAGTCACAAATTGTTTGATTGACAAAATACAAAATACGTTTCCAATATTTTTCAATAATGTAACTGACGGACTGATTATAATAATGATTTTCATACCCAGTAAACATCCCTACTCCATAGCGGAAGAAACGTAGTAGCAGCACACGGAACACACTTAGCGTAGTTTAATTAAGTGTTTATCAGCGATTACCTAACTTCAGCAACGTTCCGCACTGCACGGTAATGGTCTTAAAAATCAGTACCGTGGGCACGGTGTCTTCAGATGGATCAGCTGGTAAGTGGCTTTCCTTGCCAAGTTTTCCGCTTTCATCTGACCGGGAGCTACGATTTAAGGTTATGATTATAAAGGTATAAAAACTTCTCAGTTGCAGCATGCTGCGCCAATGCCGTTGCAGTGCCGATATACTATGCTGTGACTTTTAACGGGTCATTAATCATTATTAATGCACGCTGCCAACTGGGAGTGGGCTTGAGAATTTGTGTTATCTTTAGAGCTTCAAGTGTCTTTGGTTGATCCAATTGCTTTGTATGTAGTACCTAGTAGATTAATAATTGCGTAGTTATAGCATAGTTATATACTACTACCGTATCGTATTTTGTTGTAATTAATAAAGGCACTTGGCAGGCCCCGAAAGAGATGGCGCGACGACCTTGACACCTTTGATAGGAACTGGTACACTATAGCACAAAAACTTCAAATCTGGAAAGATCGGAGGGAGGCCTTTGCCCAGCAGTGGGACACAACAGGCTAGCAACAACAACAATAAAGGCACTTGCCAGTAAAAAAAGTACTAGAGTAAGTACGATTGACATATTATAAAAAAGCAATTCTGTACTATTTTAAAATGAAAATGCGGGTAGTTATTCACAATAAAAGGGCAAGTGTAGAGTTGTATTCTCGTTTCTGTTCACTAAGTGGGACTACGACGTACGTCAGTTCAGTAAAAGCACTTACAGTTTTCGTGTGAAAATTCCACCAGTTTTTATTTCTAATAAAACAAACATTTCGCATCACTGACTTGTTTTATTTTTAATTTTCTAACTTCTAAAATGTATTGACTAGTAACACTATAGAGTACAAAAATATAAACGTTTTTACTTAGAATATTTACAATAAAATTACATTTTAATTCAACAGTCATTGGAAATCATGTCTTGGTAAGGATAGAATTTTCTTTAATAGAGTTTTTCTTGTTATTCGAAACTTTCTTTTCTTCAGTTGATTCTGAAAAGAAAAACAATCACAGTTTTATTCTCTATACTAAATAAATAAATACACATTTTTTTAAATAGAAAGTACTAAAAAAGTAAATGTAAATAGAAGATATTTATAGTTATTACAATATTGCTAATCTACATATCTAGTTACATCTAGCGTGATACGAGTCTTCTCATTAATTGTATAAAATTATTTTTCAATTTAACTAAAAACATTTTATGTACTAACTAAATAAAATCCAAACGTTTGCGAAATGGTAAAAATAGACTAACTTTATGACTAGATTATTATGAGGTCATTAAAAAAATCAAAGTTGTATAGCGATATGGCAAGTTAAAATGGCAGTGCGCACTACACTAAACAATTAGCACTGAAGATAGAAGAACTATATGTTTAAAAAGTTCTCGAGTAGAGACTACGTGCAGGAAAGCGCAGCGTAGAACGTGCACCTACGAGGTGGACAGAATAGACTACCTCGTCAAAACCGCAGGATCACGCTGAATGCAAGCCGCTTCCAACTGGTCTTATTGGAGATCCATAGTCTTATGTCTTCTATTAGGCTTATGTCCACCAGGCCGCTTCCAAGGCAACTGGTCTTTATTGGAGATCCATAGTCTTATGTCTTCTATTAGGCTTATGTCCACCAGGCCGCTTCCAACTGGTCTTTATTGGAGATCCATAGTCTTATGTCTTCTATTAGGCTTATGTCCACCAGGCCGCTTCCAACTGGTCTTATTGGAGATCCATAGTCTTATGTCTTCTATTAGGCTTATGTCCACCAGGCCGCTTCCAACTGGTCTTTATTGGAGATCCATAGTCTTATGTCTTCTATTAGGCTTATGTCCACCAGGCCGCTTCCAACTGGTCTTTATTGGAGATCCACAGTCTTATGTCTTCTTTTTATACTATATATAACGGGAATGAACTCACGTGTGGGGATAGTCGTAACGACTATAGTTTCGGTTGCATTCGGCGACCTTTCTCAAGTTGGCGAGTGCTAGCACGCGGAGCCGTCTCGCAATGCACTCATCTTATGTCTTCTATTAGGCTTATGTCCATCAGGCCGCTTTCAACTGGTCTTTTTGGAGATCCATAGTTTTATGTTTTCTATTAGGCTTATGTTCACCAGTGCAAGCCGCTTCCAACTGGTCTTATTGGAGATCCATAGTCTTATGTCTTCTATTAGGCTTATGTTCACCAGGCCGCTTCCAACTGGTCTTTATTGGAGATCCACAGTCTTATGTCTTCTATTAGGCTTATGTCCATCAGGCCGCTTTCAACTGGTCTTATTGGAGATCCATAGTTTTATGTTTTCTATTAGGCTTATGTTCACCAGTGCAAGCCGCTTCCAACTGGTCTTATTGGATATCCATAGTCTTATGTCGTCTATTAGGCTTATGTCCACCAGGCCGCTTCCAACTGGTCTTTATTGGAGATCCATAGTCTTATGTCGTCTATTAGGCTTATGTCCACCAGGCCGCTTCCAACTGGTCTTTATTGGAGATCCATAGTCTTATGTCGTCTATTAGGCTTATGTCCACCAGTGGACGTCCTACGGCTAATGGATGTGTGACTAAATTTACCAAAATAAAGCTTACCATTTTCCTCGTCATGGAAATTCCACGGCTGTACAGTTCCTTTGACAAATATGACGAATATAAAGTTGGTCACTATCTGTAGTCCCGAAAATATTAAGTACACAATTTGCCAGCGGGTTTGGTTGGTCTGTAAAACAAAATAATTTATTTTTTATTCATAACGCTTCTTCTCAACATACCTAAGTAATTATTTTCAAAGTTTACGTGTACAGGTCTCCAAAGTAAAGGAACCAATTCTGAAATCACAATTAATAATTTACGCACAATTACATTAATAAACTATTTGTGTGCCTTTTATCCAAATCTGTGTGGCGACTACAGAGTCGCTGATTTGTGGGATTCCCCAAATTGCAGGAAATTCTACTTCCAGTGGGGTTAAAATGACCTGTTTTGGTCATAATAATATAAGTGGGAAATTAGAATTTATGGGGAATCGGCATATTTTTTCTGCCTGATTTAGGGACTTTGTCTTTGGTTTTTACACAACTAACCAGCTTTATCAACGCTGGTTAGTTGTGTTCAACTACGTTTAAAATTAAACTAATATTCATGAAAATCCTCAAATTTGTGGGATATTATAAAGCTATTTTTACCAAGCTGTATTTCTTCTGCAGACGTTTGCAGGTTACCTTACAGTGTTTCCTATTTCAAAATCACAGGCCAAACCTGGACGCGAATAGCACAGGATCGAAACAGATGCCGTAGTAAAAGAAAAGCAGCCAATATAGCCATAATTGGGATAAAGGATGTTGATGGTAGTGATAAAGGGAAATACATAAATACTGACCATGTCATCTTTCACGATATTAGAGACTATGACCGGCACTGTCAGACTCGTAAGAACAGCCACTGTGTTGCCGAGGGCCATGATGGGACCGGCGAAGTTGGGCGCCAAGTCTATCTGGTTTATCTGTAAATCAATTTCGTCATATTTTTTTTATAATCGTCAATAATAGTTATACTAAACCGAAGAAAGTTGGTTGAGATCATTGTTATAGACAACTTTTCCTATGCCGCTAACTTGGGATACGGGTGAAAAATCAGCTTTTCATGTATCTTACCAATTTGCAATTTGAATGGGACAATAATTTGTTGACCCTCATAGTAAAAGTGGTTAATAATGCTGGTCTTATTCACACTCTTTTGGCTCAGTACAGGGCAAGCAGGTTATCCTATATACGAGTTTGACTGCAAATTTATTAGTAAAACTTTATGATGTACTCGTACCTACTGTCGCAGGTACATCATAGAGTAAGTTTGTAGAAAAAGTAAGTAAACTCTAAAATAGCGATTAAAAAATCAAATGTTCCATACATTTGTCAAGGTTCCGCGAACTATATATTTATCATAATTATATGAAACTTACATGGAATCCGACGTGAACAGCAGAATGCAGCGACATGGAGAAAATCAACATAATGACAGCCGGCACGGTGCTACTGATGTAGCTGAACCCTATGAGGCACACGCCCGATACAAACATACCTGGGAAATATCAGTAATATCATTATAATGATGATGTGCCACCGCTATAACGATATAGGGCGATTTATCAGTGATATCATTAGGGTTCCGTACCCAAAAGGTAAAAACGAGACCCTATTACTAAGACTCCGTCTGTCTACCTGTCACTGGGCTGTATCTCCGTGAACCGTGATAGACAATTGAAATTTTAACAGATTATGTATTTCTGTTGCCGCTTGTTAATAACATATTTTAAAAATGAGTTGTATGTTCAGTTCAATAATTAAAAATAAAATATATTATTAAGGGGGCTCCCACAAGGTACGGAAATCTTCGTGCGTGAGTCCTACTCGCAATTGACTGATTTTTATGATGGTGATGTGCCACTGCTATAACGATATAGGTTAGCTTGTAGCTAACTTTACAGCCGCCATGAAGTTTGATTCAGCCTATACTCACAATACTACATTTCCCAAAGAATGTTGTAAGCAACTTCCATTTATGTAATGTGATTCCCTCGTTCAAAAGATCTATACTCCTTGTTTGATTTAGTAATATGTATTTGTGTAAGTTGTTAATACATGGTCTATCAAAAAAAACTTAAAGAACTGCAATAGAAAATTATTATAAAAAATCATCAGTTAAATTTAACAATATTTTAAGTGAAAACTTCTTTAAATGCATATCACGCTTTTGCGTAGTAGCAATTTCAATAGAACCGTCGCTTTCGAGTCAGTAACAGTGACATATTCAACGCTATTATTTGGACTAAGCAATAATTTCCATCAGTTGTTGATTACCTGAAGAGATAAGAAACAGTTAGTACGTAGCAAGTGGAAAGAAGCCACATGACCACCCCTACTCTGTCGATTTGCCTTCGATATGTACGAAGTGGTTTGACTCAACATATCTGATTCGTACCGTCAGGGAATGGAACAGTCTTCCTGCTATCCTGTTTCCTAAGAGATATAATCTAAAGCTTTTCAAGATCTGAGTGATTTTGTATCTTATAAGTCTGCGTGTTTTATCTTGGCCACAACGTTGCTTATCATTAGGCGAGTTGATGGTCAAGCGCGGACTAATTCGTGATAAAAAACGTACCAATGGTGTTCGCCGTTCTTCGTATATTGGCAATGGACATAATCTTCTTATTAGCAGCGTAGTCAGCCATTTGGCCAAACATTAATGCTGTTATATACATGGCTATATACGGCAGAGACGAAAACAGTCCATTCTGAAACAAAAGAAAGTTTGTAGAATTTGTTACGTCAAAATAAGATTTGTCTCATTATCTCTCATGTTACAGAGTTAATCGCCACTTAATTTAAACGAATGACCTTTACATACACATTCACGTTTACTTATCTTTCTGTTCATATCCCTGTTCTAGTTATCATATTATGAGTTTTAGCACTATCTGCTTATCATTTCATTATATTTATTTTACTAAAAACCCTCAAAATAAAAATTACATCCCGTGTAATATTTTTGGACAGCGGAAAGTAGCGACATCTACAGAAAATCTAGAATTTTACCTACATATGTACCACTAGAGAACGCTAAACTAAAGATTAGGAAGATACTGATAGAAGATACTAATAGACGAAATTAAGAAGATACTATTTCATAATTTAAACATAGCTATATAGCATTAAGATGAAAAAAAGCCAAATCAATGCTAGGTAGTAATATTTTTTTTTTACTTTTCAAGACGGCATAATCTTTAAGCAAAAAACAATACAACGGTTTATTACTTCCACCAATTGAAACTTAGTAACAGAAGAATCAAAGACGAAAAAGTTAGAGAAGAAAGCATAGACGAACAAGTAAGTAAGAAGTAGGTACTAACTTCGTAGTTCATGGAAGAAAGGCACAGAAGGCGGACAATTTTTTACTGTGCTGTACCAGCGTTTTTAATAGAGCACTGCAGGATGTAGGCCTACCCACGAAGGGTGATTGATCCATATCCACCACGCTGGCTCAGTGCGGGTTGATGGATTCATATAGGAGTATGTCATCGAATTTCTTCTACGTACATATGCAAATTTTCTCACGATGTTTTTCCTTCATCGAAAAGCCAGTTGTGTGAAAATGTCACTACAAGAGTATAGTTGCTAAGGCAAGTAAAATGCTGGGCTTCGTTATGGGTACCTCGAAACCTTTTAAGCAATCAGGTTCGCTCAAGATATTATATTATTATGCATATACTGTATACTTCCTTAGTTAGATCATATTATATTTGGAATATTGTCCCTCAATATGGACACTAATTTACAAAATTGACAGAGATAGCATTGAATTAATTCAACTGCATTTTTTAAGACAGCTTAGCATCAAACAAGGTTTGAGAAAAACGCTTCCTGAGTACGAATACCGTTTAGTTCATTACAACATTCAAAGTCTTGTCGATTGACGTAAAATCACTGACATGTGTTTGCTACACAAAGTTGCTAATGGTTCACTAAGCGAAGAACTACTTGCCAATATAAATTTCATGACTCCCAACTTACCCAAGCGAAGACAAACAAGTACACTTTTCAGTATTCCATCTTCAAATAATAATGTAGGAGGCAATAATCCCCTTTATCGTATGTGTCATTTATATAACCATCTAAGCACAGACGTGTGCACTGAACTCGATATTTTTTTATCGAAACTTGTTTAATTACAAAAAAGTACACTTTACCATAAATTTTAATTAGTTTGGTGTTTGATATATTTGTTTCAAATTAAGTTTTTCAGAGAATGCTATGTACAATATTTTGATTGGAAAATTCATAATGTTTTTGTGGATTATTTTATTTAAGTTTTTAAATTTGCTCGGCACTTTTGTACCGAACTTTTCAGAAAATTTGTACATAAATTCCAAAGAACTTATTGGTACGGAACCGGGATATGAACCCACAACCTCACGATTATAAAGCACACATTTTTTACAAACCTTTTTCATCTCTACTCCGAGTATGAAGTTCATATAAGTGGGTATCTGAGTGAGAACCAGCAGGTACCCCGCGGCGCTGCCCGCGTGGCTCGCCACCAGGCCCCAAACTGCTGTGCTGGTCAGGATACTCTTCCAAGGGGTGCGACGTCTCTGACAAATAAATACATCAATTATAAAAAGAAGATCAAACTATCGTAGTTGATTGAATCAGGCGTTACTTTGCGGAAATTCATCTTCAAATCTATGTTTTGAATAAATATTTAGTGTATTCCGCTATCTTGTTGTAGGCAAATAAGGTTAAGGGCAATAAGGACATTTATAAAAAATAAAAATAAAATATAAATTAAAATACAGTTCGCGGAACCTTGACAAATGTATGGAACATCTGATTTTTTAATCGCTATTTTAGAGTTTACTTACTTTTTCTACAAACTTACTCTATGATGTACCTGCGACTTTTTTTTTATAAATGTCCTTATTGCCCTTTACCTTATTTGCCGACAACATGATAGCGGAAATACACTAAATATTTATTCAAAACATAGATCAAACTATCATCAAAGCGTAAACTTGAACGTTGGGGTATGTAGGTATTTCGAAGTATCAATATTTGTGGATGATGTAGTTTAAGTAGTATTAAGTAGTGAATTGTGCTCTGTGGTAGTTTATAGAAGCATTGTATGTGAGGTTTATGCTCATTATCGAGATTTGTATTCATATATTTCCATTTTTATTTTATTTTATTATATTGTATTGAGTCCTAAAATACAATTTACATAATACTCAGCATTTGAAAAATGAAGGTTAATATGAATGGCTGACCACTAGACCACGACCACAGATATTTCAGCAGAGAGAAATAGTTACCTTGGGTACCACGTCGGCGCTGCCTCCTTCTAGTATAAAGGTCATCTCCTCCACACTGATGTTCGGATGGTCGTGAGGAGTTGCAGCTCCCAGCCACCAGTACAGAGCGAAGCTCGCGAGGCTCAGGACTCCGCACAGCCAGAAGGTGGCTGGCCATCCCAGGCTGGGGCTCCCGGCGAAAAGTCCAGCTATTTGAAATATCACTATCGTGCCGCCTTGGGAACCTGAAATGTGTTTGAAATTGTGATTCGGCGTGCATAAAGAATGATTTCATTCCATCATAGATGTAGTCAATTTCGTCAGAAATAGTCGTCAAAATAGAATGGGATCAGACTGAATACGGATGGTTTGTTCATCATTTTAAGATGTCCATAAGTCCATATTTTTACTTTTGAGAAAAGTGCGAAGTCAAGTTTTATTTTGCTTTTGAAGTAACAGGAAGGAGATAAAATCAAAATATGTGACATATAAAGTTTTCGGTAAAGTCTCTTTTCGTATGGTCTAACATTTTATGATTTTTTAAAAAAGAAATAATTTAATTAATAATTTTTTAATTCTTATACAGGTGTAACAATTTATTTTATATTATTTTAGCTATGTAACTCTGGGTCTCCGTGCCTGCAATAAATGTTTTTTTTTTTTTTTTTTTTAAAGGAGTTGGTAAACTTTTTATATGGGAGGCGGTCCTTGAAAACCGGCAGCGATGCGAGCTGTATTAATGTTTAGTGCCATTTTTAAGAATATTATTTCACGCAAAAACATATTTTTGTGTATCGCCGTTTTATTATAATATCTCTTTTTTTATTTCAATAAGTAGAAAATATTTAGACTGAACTGGTAATACTAAGAGGAGATGCCTGGCAGCCCCGTCCAAAACGCAATAGAGATGGGCGATTTCAAATATAAAGACTATCGATTCTTACGATCGATAGTTTTGTATTATTATGCGGAAAGAGGCAATGTTGTTGTAATAATTACTAGGTACACTTGAATTCGTACACATGTGTGGAAAAGTAAACTGCATCGGTGAAACGTTATTAGATTTATCTACTGTCTTAAAGAACAACACAGCTACTTGCTTCAATATTTGTTTCATAGATTCCTCACTTCATAGATTATATTTTGTAAGACACTTTTGACACACATTATTATTAGTAAAAACTTCCCATCGATTCATCAGCTACAAAACGTCCACTGTTGGATATAGGCCTTCCATATAGATCTCGAACAAGATCGGTTTGTAGTGGCTTGCATCCAGCGTGATGTTGTGGCCTTAATGAGGTCATCGGTCAACTTGCCAATCCGCTGGGCTATGTCGGTTAACTTATAAGCTAATCGATGTTCTACGTTCCTATTTCATTTTATTTATATAGGTACGTGATTTTACTTTTACGTCATAAATAAAAAAAAAACAATATCAAGATATCATTAACCGTTCATTAGTTGCGTTTGCGATAATTTAAGTTACAATATCGATACATCGATGTTTGACGATACAGCACTAAGGGCACTTACGTGAACAGTGATTTCAAACACAGACTATTATAGATACTACGTAGTCTACGTATCAGACAGGAATCTTCAAACAACGAATAGCGGGCTGGTATTTTAGAGTTTGAAATTTATTTATTTTTAAAACATGGCGACCAGCCTTCTATTGGTTGTTCAATATTGACAATGTCATTTCCTTTTGCTGTTTCATAATGTCACTGTCAGTTTTTTTTTTCAAGTTAGGCTTAATGCAGTTATTTGGCGGAGCACACAGTTCATTTTTCTAATTTTTTTAGAACCCATTTAAAAATTAAATGGCGATTACAAAAAATTCTAAAAAATATGTGTTTGAAAAGATAATTATATAAGCTTTCTATTGGTGTATATTTTGTTTCTGCAAGATTTCAAAAACCGCATCTTTTCCATATCCTTTGCTAAAGTTAATCGCAAAAAATGTTTGGTCTTGGGCCACAAATATTATGAACTTAGGGACTTTAAAAAGCTGAACTTAGTGATTTTCTTACAAAAACAGTTGAACTTAAGTTTTTTTAAGGGGAATACTAACTCGGATCAACTAGTCTTGAAACTTTGTAACTAAGTAGTTTGTGATACTTTTAAACAAAATTCCGGTAAATTTAAATCTCCATTTTATCAAATAATCATCAATTATTATAAATCGTAAATTATTATAACCACATTATTTAGATCATAGATTGACTTTGTTTTATACAAGAATGAGCAAACAACAAGCACTTACCTAGACAGCTTAACATCGTACATCATTTACAACTTACAAGTCATATAATATACCGGGAATATATAAATAATAATAAAACGATCAGCAAAAGGGAGAAAAACCGTCGTTAGTGTATATATCAAACAAAAAACCGGACAAGTGCGAGTCAGACTCGCACACCGAGGGTTCCGTACAAATCCCGAAAATTTCACAAAGTTGTTAAAATCTCTATACTATAACCATCGACAAAAAAGTTTTATTTTTTCACTTTTCTCGTCATACATCGAAAATTACTGAAAATGTTAAAGTAATTAAAAATCTGTTTTAGCATGTGCTAATTAAGTTCTTTTATAATTGATACCTTACATGATACGATTTACTCACTTAGAATTTTTAACCTGTATTTTGTGAATTTTGAGGCCCTATTTTTGTGATTGAAATAAAAATGTACAGTTTTCAGATTTATTCCTATATGTGTACTCTGAGAAAATCCTTCTCGCCGAATTTCATGGTGTTGTTCAAGTATCCTGTAGGTTTTGATTTTTGTGAGTGCGAAATATGCGATTTTTACGACATAAACGGCTCTAACCTTTTTAAAAACAATAATTGAGAAGTTTTTCTTTTACAAAACTTCAAGAGTTCATTGATATACGTATACAGTTTAAATTTCAACTCGATATCTTTACGCGTTCCCGATATAAATAGTCTTGACATACACACACGACGGACAGACGGACAACAAAGTGATCCTATAAGGGTTCCGTTTTTTCCTTTTGAGGTACGGAACCCTAAAAATGAACGTCAGTGTCTTAGTGACGTTTTGAACTAAATCTATGGCAACAAGGACTAAGGTACTTCTTGAAATAAATCGTGAAGACTTAAGGTACAAATAAATTTTAAAACTACGACTTAGGAGCTTGTTACAAACTTATCGAATAGACTGAACGATAGACAATGAGATTTTGATTTTTTTCTGTGTTGATTTGCATAAAGTCCCTAAGTGGACTAAGCGACTTCTTGAAATGGGCCATGCACGCGTGGATTGGATGCATTGCAATTGATGGATCAGCTATCAGAATCAGTGTCTTGTAGATGACGCAACCAAAAACATATAAAAAACGCTGGCGTAATATAATAGATATATTTAAGTGTAAGATATCGTAATTTATGGATGGAACAGAAAATCCTCGACAAACAGAGTAATGGATTGAAAAAAAAATTGATGTGTATTGTATTACCTGTGTAGACATAGGTGCTAAGTCGTCCTCTTTCACTGATTGGCGCCCACTTGCCGAGTATAGTGTGGATGCTGGGGTAGAAGGCCGCCTGAGTCGCGCCTTGCAGAAACCTGCAGATGCTGACTGCTAGCCAGCCACCCTGGAAACATAATATTAATACACTTAATACGCACCATCAAATCATTGAATATGGATCATACGGCTAACCGGTTAACGAGTGCCCACAATTTAACTGGTTATCTAAATTAGAGTAATACTCGTAGGTGCCCTGTGTAAATACCACCAGGTGTCGCCTAATTGGTTATGGCCAACGTCAAAGCTTACGGTGTTACCAGTGCGTTGTCTTCAAGGCAAAGATTCCGTCATTTTTGTTTTTTATTTTAATAAGGCGTTTTCCAAAAAAAAAAATAGTTTCACAAATCTTACTAGATCGCGTAATAGTCATATAAATTGATCTGTCATTATCAACTGGAATAGGATGTGAGAGAGAAACCTATATTAAAGTCTCCAATACTTTAGTAAGGTATGACTTGGACTACGTTTGGACTTGACCCCGACTTTAATGAACTATGACGTGACTATTCTGATAAAATATTACTAAAAATTATTCAACCTTCATACTTGATATTGGCAAATGCACAACAGTGCGACGGCAAAACATAAAAAAGAAGAAGAAGGCATCTTGACAATGACAGTATGATTTCCATAGTCAAAGGATCGACGATTTCAAACTATTGTCGCCATCTATTGGATACCTTTATAACTAAATTTTGTCTTTTTTTAGAAAACGCCTCATTATTTTAAGTGGCAAATTAAATGTAGCAGTAAACAGGATACACAGTCAGAAATACTGATCACCCAAAGAGAAGAAAAAGTCTCGAAGCGAGACCATCGACAGGCGCAACGTCCGACGTCAACCTACAAGGTGGACTAGCGGTCTCGGGCTGCAAGATTGCGTTACATCAAAATCGTTTTCAACTGGTCTTTATAGAGATCTATAAAAGAAGCCTGTATCTAGCAGTGAACATCCTATGGGTAAAAAATAAAACAGCGAATGAAATTAATTATCCTTAACTGATCTTGGTAATATTGTTATTGATTACTTACAAATATCGGCACCCAGGGCGTGATGATAGAAACCACTCCGTTGACGAACAGCGCCACCAAGATGGGAATCTTCCCTCCAAACCGCTGCGCGATCAGCCCCATCGGCAGCATCATCGACGAATAGCCCACGAAGAACGAAGATAGGATCATCTCTTGGGTCGCCTTGTCCCAATCGTATTTCTGTATTAGATAAGGGTGATATTTTATTATCTAAAACGTGGTCTTACCTAAATATTACTACTTTTACTAGTAGGTATAGTAATTGAATACACAAGCCAGTATAATGGGACAGTAGCGGGCATGTCAGGTACTGCATGCAAGTTATTCAATTCCCTTTGGTAACTGGCATGCCCGTAGCTTGTACGTTCACTAACACGTGCTGAGTAGCCAGTCATTTTGCATGCCAGAATCAAATGTGTAAGATACTCGTGTGTCAGGTACACGCATGCCCAACGACCTTTGATTGTCAAATAGTCAAAGCGCATTCTATTTAACGTATATACATACCAGTAGCAGGCAAGTGCAAGGAGCTGGAATGGAAGTGTCTCAGCTACTGACATATGTATTCCTAGCTTTAGCCTATTAGATAAGCAAGTTGAAATGATCAGAACACATGGCATAAAACCACTGCCCAATAAAATTGAAAAATTCTCGATGAGACGTCGCTTCCTACTAGCATAGACTAAAAAGTACCTCAAGCTACTAGTCTTACTAAAGATCTATAGGGATGACTTATGTCTAGCTTTTGATATTTTATAGCTGATATAGTGGTTAATAATGAATTATTATCAATTGTTATATATTTCAATGTTTTTTAACTTATAAAAATAAATATTTCATTTTGAAGTCTGTTCAAAATTATTATCAAAAATTTATTATACAATGTACAGGTTGTGACATAATTATATATCGGCCAGCTTCATAAAAGTTTAAATTTAGAATCAGGTAAAAATGGAAATTAAACTCTGCAAACTGATTACAAAATTCAACATTACAAGCACGTATCTCAACGATAACATGTATAAATATTTATATAGATCTTAATGTTTGACAGCATAGAGAACAGATGAATTATATAATTTACAAAGAGTTCTAAATACTGATAATTTTCCTCGCCGCGTGAAATAGTTTCTCAGATTTGTATGACTTTGTTTTGTTATCTTTTATCAAACATCTAGATACGTCATAATTCATTTTGTTCAGGATTGCACATTTGAACGGAATTTTCCGTTTTTTTTTTATCATTTTTCATTAAATGAAAATGCACATAAAAGCAAATAAATGCCTGAATCACGTTGTAAGTTGTAGGTTTGCCAAGTGTAATTTGTCAAATCCTTTTGATTTAGTCAATGAATAAGAGTGAAACCATGTAGGTATGCAAATCTTAAATGCCTACTCGCTTATTTGATTCTGTTTAATTACTATCAACTTTTACAGCGGAATAAATATTAATAATGTAGTGTGTGAAGTTTTCTATACCAATTTTAAAAAGAGGAAAGGTTTGATTGTTTGTTTGTTTGCATGGAAAAAATCTTTCACTGTTGGGAATCTATACTATCCCTGGATGACATAGGAAATACTTTATTTAAAAAAAAAATTGGGATCCTTACCCGGGCGAGGCCGGGGCCCGCAGCTATAGCAGCTTATAAAGTAGTACTCAGTTATTTATTTTATGACATTACTTTGTAATTGATTTTATTTAATATTTTTCTGAATTTGGAAGTAATTATACTGCGAGAACAATATTTTGTATATGACACAAAATGTATACCAATTTGACGTGTAACTTGGCGTTATAAATAAAGGATTTGTATTTGTATCAGTATTGTATTTTTTTGTAGTTAATAAGAGCACTTTTGCTCGTTAAACAAATATATATTTTGTAAAAAAAAGTTGGCTGTGTCATAAGTACATTACTTATGAAACAGCAGACGTTTTTACAAAACTGTATCATAAGTCGACGAACTTTTTGTGTCGGACAGCTGATGTTTACCCAAATCAGGGGTTGAGCTTATTGTAAAAGTTGGTTTAAATGACGACTAAATTTTTAGAATAAATTTCCGTCGTCTTTCTATTTTTACCCGCTGAAAAAACTAAAGAACTAAGACGTGTATATTTTTTATAGAAGATCATGGATAACTTTTTACAAATAGTTGTTCGATTTTAATAAGTCTTTTTTTATTGAAAAAGGTATACCCAAAATCAGGTTTTCGAAAAACCAACAATCTAAAAGTGGCATAGATCGGTTCGAGCAAACTATTCGAATTTTGTACGGAAATTGCAATGGTTGATTGTTCTATTTTTGGTGAAAAATAACCTTAGATATACTCACTCTATAGACATTCCATTTGCTCAAATGTTCAAATCTGCTGTTATTTTTACCACCATCAAACTTGTAAGTAGCGTTTCCAGATGCGTTCAAACTTGTATTATTGATCACGACATCTTTACTATGATCTCTAAAGTCATGGCTAGTCATGGCGACCATGGTGACGCTGAGCTGAGCTTTTATGGTGAATCCCACTGACAGGCAGATGAAGAGGATCAACACTTGGACGTGGCGCGCTCCGAATCCTTTCGGAGGCTGCTTTGGAGGCAATGTTCCTGAAATTCGGAAATCAAAGATTAATAATCACTCAACTCAGAAGAGAGTAAAAGTACCGACAAATATAAAATAACCATGGCGTAAAGTTAAAAAAAAACAAAATAATACAAAAATAAATTAAATGTTGCCAAGACGAGACAACGGTTCGTACTATCAAAATGTTATCATATTTCATGTAGGTATGAGTAGAAGCAAGCTTTTGACTCTACACGCCTTAGCTCTTAGTTCACTAATTCTACACCTTAGTCAATATAATATATGCGGCTTGGCCGATTAGCTACCCTCACATAGGCATAAGGTGAATAATATATTTTATTCACTGGTCATTACTTTCTCTATTCTGTTATACAAATAGATTTTGCAGTAACGACTTGTAATCTGTATATCAATTTTCAAATCTCTGGCTTCATCATTTTTGGAAGTTTTTCTTGAGTCAGAGTGAGAGTTCACTGATGGAGTCGGGGGTTTTCAGATGGTAATAAAATCTAACTAAAGAATAATTGAAACCTCGCATGTTTAATAAATCTATTATGGACATGATATCCACAGAATTGTGTTTATCTGGTATACTCAAATCAACACCCAAGTTTCAATATCACGACGAATCGCTTCGAGAAAAGGTAAGTAGTGCCCTCGCGCTTCACAACGCTCGGCTCGTCTTGGCGGGGGCAATATCGTGGCCCCAAATAATTAATTAGAATAATAGTTTTCGAGAAAAAATAAATCCTTAATTCTAATGCATTTTTAAGTTCTAAGATTTAACCCTAAAACTCTTTCCTAGAAAAACTGATTTTGGTTGTTTGAAAGTAGGTAGTGATTTTTGTGAGGTTATTTATTTTTAAATTAAGATAATAATTATAACCAGTATAGATTTTGAGTTAGACTTGATGATACGTATTTAGTCAACTACATCCCACCAAAACATTCGGTAAAAAACTAGCCAAGTCTCGATGGAGCTGCTTGTTTAACTCTAAAAAGTAATGAAATCTACACAGAGTCGTGCCAAGTCGAACGTTCCTTACTGCGACTTCTTTATTATTATAGTTAATGTTGTGTGACTTGGCCATTGAACATTCTATACAAGTCAAGTGAGTACAAGTCAATTTTGTTTACACGTAATGTTATATCTGTTGTAACTACCTATGTTTGTTAAGCGAGATAATAGCCCATACTAGTATTGGTAATTAGACGTTAGTGTCTCATTTTAGGCTGTTGTTGATAGTGCAACACATGCAATCAGCATTGACAATGCTGACTTCTACTCTCTTCTTTTTGGAGCGTCAAATCGAGCACCGATCTATATATATAAAACAGACGTACAGACGGACCGACCTATCAATGATTAGAAGTCCGTCTGTACTGAAAAAAAAATTATACTGTTTGTTTCAGGCTCGCCTACACATAAGTATTATTGAAATACGCAGATTTATCAAGCCTACAATTGACTGGTTATTGAATCAACGTTTTCCAAGTGGCAATTTTTCATCGTCAATGGGTAGCGGTTCTGGCGACAGATTGGTGCAATGATGTCATGGGGTACCTGGTTTTGTACCCTTGTGTACTCTTCAACAGCCAAGTCACACAACATTATCTATAATAATAAAGAAATCGCAGTAAAGAACCTTAAACTTGGCACGACTATGTCTAGATTTCATCACTTTTTAGAGATAAACAAGCATCGAGACTAAAAAGCCGTGGTGGTCAAGAGGTAGTGACACCCGCCTTACAATCGTGAGGTCGTGGGTTCGAATCCCCGGTCCCGTACCAATGAGTTCTTTGGAATTTATATACGGAATTTCACACCACCGGCTTTTCGGTGAAGGAAAACATCGTGAGGCAACCTGCATACGTCCGTAGAAGAAATTCGATGGCGTATGTGAATCCACCAACCCGCACTGGGCCCGCGTGGTGGATATGGTCCAATCACCCTTCATGGGTAGGCCTACGTCCTGCAGTGGACTACTAAAAAGGCTGGTACAGTACAAGCATCGAGACTTGGCCAGTTTTTAACAGAATGTTTTGGTGGGCTTTCACTTCTTTTTGTAGAAACGTGGGCATTATTGATTTAATGTTTACTCTTAATTATTAGACAAGTGTCAATATTATGAATTATCAATTAACTTTGTACCAACGGTATTACCTACCTAAATAAACTAAACCTAGAATACTAGAAAAGTACTTATAAACACGAACGCGATTCAAAGTACTGCCTAATTGTAAATTAAACCTAGAAATCTAAGAGTAATAAATAACTTACAATTAAATAAAGTATTCAATTAAAAGTACTTTTAAATCTAATAATCAGTAATCTGTCACTAATCATAAAATTATATACCATATTTCTAATACAGCTGAGACAAACGGAGGGTTCTTCATCAGATACCTGAAGACTTGAGGGCTGAGGCCTGAAGTCTTCGATTTTTGACATCAAATGCAAGGCAAACAAACTTGAATATTTTTTGTAAAGGCGGTATGTCGATCTTTAATAGTTTGGTTGGGCTCTTGTGTTTTCAAATAAGGGTCGCCAGATCTTCGATTATCCTAGTTTTTATAATTTTCCCTTTATGTAGGCATTAAACCCTAACTCTGTACCAAATTTCAGCTCTCTGAGTTTATGGGAAGTAGTAGTTCTATTCTGATGATCATGAGTGAGTGAGTGAGTGAATGTCATAATTGCGAAACTTTGCTTTCGCTTAACTTCAGAACTAAATGACCTACAGACTCGATTATTTTTTATTTTAATTGTGACTTTATAGCTTATTTGACGACGAAAATTTCCGCGTTCTGGTCTTATCCAGAGGTTCTCAAATAGGGGCCTGAAAATGCGGCGAAATGGTTCCAGTAAAGGATAGTACGGCAGTGTTTGCTTCGCGCTCGGCTTGGCGGGGGCACTGCCGTGTCCCCTAATTGATGATATATTTTTATGTTGTTATCAAAAACTAACATGTTGATAATCATATGACAAGACATCGTTATTGCGTTGTGCTTTTTAGGTTTATTTAGATAGATATATAGATAGATATAGGTAGCGGAAGAATTTGTGAGACAATTAACGTTACGATCATATAGATAACGAGCCACACCTTCACTTCAGAAGTATTGAAACGCTGCCGCTGCATGCACGCCCACCGGAAGTAGTACGCCCACTTATACGCATAATTAAATTTTCAGGTGGTTGCACTAGGTCAGCGCCCGAAATTCATTTGTTGGAGATTTTGGTATTTGAATTTTAATTTGCTCGTTTTAAGTTTACAAAAAGTCATTTAGCTGCCTTGTATGAGTAATATTAATGAAGTAAATACACTTAGATACCAAAACAGTGATAGGTTTGCACAAAAATAGGTATATCAACTAAGGTTAAATTCAGTTGATGCGCTTTTACGCCTAGACTGGCCACGTTTTTATATGTGTGTTCTTTGTTAACCACTGTTTTGGATTTTTAGTTTACGTGCCTTGTTGACACTAGGTATATATTATATTATTTATGATCGCAATATGAGGTTTTGTAAACGTATGATGAGTACCTAGTTTACCTGAAAAACATGAAATGATTACAATCCTAAGAATAATTTAATTTTGTGTGCGCCTTAAATTTTATTTTGGCCAAAAATTACGCTGCAAACATTCCTTCAGCCACTTAATTAGTCCGTCCGAAAATGCTTACGTAAATATTATTCAACAAAAAAAAATCATGCAAAATGTAGCCAAGACAACACCATAGTTCATACTATCAAAAAGTTGACAGATCTCATGTAGAGCCAAGCTTCTATCTCTACACGCCTTAACTGTACAAATCCTTACTCCGCAAACACTACAACTTAGACAATATATGCGGTTTGGCTGTTTCACATAGGCGTAAGAAGGTAGACTACCTTGATGTCAAATATCAAGTTCCTAGGTCATCTGGAAGTGGGTTAGGTTAGTTTTTTAAACGTTAATATAATTATGTATAATTTACTGTTGAAACAATATTATTAAAATCATGTATTCCACACAAACTAAATAATTTTAATAAATACACATTTATATAGTAATAAATACAATCATATTATATTTAGGTCAAATCGTTTTTGAGTTATGATAGGGTCAAAAGTGGCTCGAAATGGTTCGTGTAATATTACACACGGTTGTTGCGTTGGCAGCTCTTTTTCTTTGTCTTGGCTGGAAACGCTGCCGCATGTTTAGATACTTGCACATCAATTGCGGTAATACGAGTACGATTAATATTTTAGAATTTTGATTATAGTTATTCGGAAATGAATTTAGTATCTTACCGTTGCTTTTCTCATTTTTGGGCACGATTTCGTATACAACCTTATCACCACTCATGTTGATAATTGAATGGGAATATGAAAAGCTGTAAAACGTAGATAACACTTATATCTGAATCAGAGAGTAGGGTCAGAAGAGACATTAACACCGTGACTTTGAACAGTGTGCATATTACAGGTAATGATAAAAGAAGAAGTAAACATAGGTCTACCCTAGGTACTCGTAATCTAGTGCTACTCAAGTTCTTTGGGTAAAGTCCGAATATTCAATGAAAAATGGTTTGTAATCGGCGTTGACGCATGCCCGTGTTAGCGCCTCTTGCCGTAGAATACCTGATAGTTACTACTAAAAGGGTCCTACGCCATAGATACTTAATAGTTTGTATGAAAAGTAGCTAATGCCATAGAATTGAGTAGCACTTTGTAGGTGTTAACTAATGAGATGTTTTGAGGGCAGTTCGCTCTACGCTATTGACGAGAATAGAGGTTGTAAAAAGTATAAAAATCTTTAATTTAATTCCTCCCCTTCTGTCACCCGCTTAGGTTTACCCAACATTGATGAGTGACAACAACTGGGTATTGTTAGGTGTTGAACTGAATATTAGGACTTTACTCAAAGAGCCTAGGTAGTACCAGCTAAAGCCGGGTAGACTCAAGTTTACTTTTTCTTCTGGCATTACCCATTAACTTTCAAGAAAAAGTATGGCATAATAGTTTTATTTTTGCGTTTACAGAGTTGATCCCACAGTAAAAGTTATTCAAAATTTGCCATTTATATCACTGCTTAAGGCTCCGACACCGGTAGTCAAGCACATTGTATAAGTAGTGCCATCTGTTTTCCATCATTGAATGTGTCCCACTACTAGATAAGTGTAGCGAGATTCACTGAGCATTGCAATAAAATAATTCATTTACTATGCTTGGAGTCGCGCTGCGTAATCAAATCAGGAATGAGATCCACAGACAAAACCAGCTATACAGACTTCAGTGCGCGCGCGCCAGTCGACGGGGGTACGCGTATTCCCTGAGGATGGAGTACTAAATACTCCGAAACTGGTCGGATTCCTTGCAGATTGACCATATAATTATAACGTGAGTTTTAGCCGTATTCTGTTATAGTTATGATGAATACTCACGGTAGTTTTAATAAATGTCCTACGACTAATACTGATGATGAAGATGATTTTTAGCATACAGTGTCTAAACTGAGTAATAAAAAAAAGTGACTATCAAAGTTGTTAAGGTGAACGTAAATAAAAACGTCGTTTGCCATCTCTACTATTACTCTATGAACTAAGTAAACTAACAACTAACAGTAGCTTTATTGAGATAACGAAAATGCGGTTCTAAGAACAAATACGGACCATGACATGATGACTTATCAGAGAAACAAGATAAGCAACCAGAACATGGCGAGATCTCTAATTTAATAAGTTGTCAAGAGTGCGTCGTGGTACGCCGATAAATAGTTGCCGTAAATAATCTGTAGTAATATGTAATTTATTGTAACTAAACAAATATCATATTAATCATAGTGCTCAATATAATTTTCAGATAATGTTTTAACATGACCTAAAAACTAAAAACTGTTTACTAAGATTTGATCTTTTAAAGGGATATACTGTTTTCTCAACTTAGGCGACCTATAACATCCAAAAATCATGCATCAAACAAAAAAAAAACATAAAGTTTTGGCGAAAGTCGTAGAACAAAAGTTGTTAGTTTTGATATACAGAATAAGCCTCTAGAAGGATGCTAATTGATTAGAAATAACCCTGTCTAACACTATATTCAAAAAGCTTAAGAGATCCGGGCCATTTCCTTTGCATTGCATATCGGGGATGCAGTTAAATACAAAAATCACCCCCGATTTACATGAGCTCAATTACACAAATGCGAAAATCACAAGTTGGTATTTGAAATTGAGATCTAGGTACTGACTCTACTGAATTTTATGAATTTGACATTTTGACAATCTAGTAAACGGACTTACACATCGACTTGGCATTTTATAGACAGATACAACGATCTTAAAATGATTTCTTGTTTTACTATGAAACCCTAAAATCGCAATGGGAAGGAAATGACCCAGATCTCTTAAGTTTTTTGAATAATAGTGTTGCAGCTCATTGGAATGTTTTAGATGTAGCACGATTAACCAGACGTGAGTTAGATGTTTTACGTGATAGATAGCGCATACCTCATAGATATGATTTAGTATATAAGCTATTGTTATTCTTTAATAAATAAGACATTACACATTGAGAGTGAGACTCGAGTATCTTATTGTTTTCCTACCGCCACCTGGCAAATTGATGACCCCGAGTGCAGTATCAGTGGGGGTCCTACTGCCATACCGGCAAAGTAGTGACCCCCTACCCGAGTGTCGCGCAATGTAGTGAACAAGCAAGAAGATTTGGGGGGTTGACGATAAATCTGCTGGATGACGTCAGACCTGCACCCCACACTATCAACCATCGACACTTGGCCAACGCAACAGGAAGAGAAATCTATGGAAGCTTATTTCGTGAATTTGAAGAAATTTTGTGGACAACTCATCTTTGTAAGACAGAGAAATGGCAAATTCAGCAAGGAAGATGTACAGACAACAGCACAAATCACATGGTTAACGAGAAGCAGTTTGTCACGCAATTTTTGAAGTAACATGAGTGAACGTCAAATCCAGGGTTCTGTAGCTGAAATGAAATGCGAATAACCCTTGGTATTTTGTTTACTAGTGAATTGATGAAATTGAATCAGCAGTCGCCAGCAGCCTAATATAGGACCACAGGAACTTGAGATGCCAATGCTCCCGCCGATAATACAGGTTGGATCTGCAAGTATTTTTTCGAAGTTGGCACCACCGAAAGAGGACAAATCGAAGGTGGTGGAAAATTGCGTAGTACTGGAAGATTTGCCCAGACTCGTTTCCATTGCCAAACGACTGGTCAGTGATATATGGAGAAAATGTGATAATGGGAAATATGGCTGAAGCTGCGAACGCAAGAAGATATTTGAAATGTTCAGAGATTACGGAAAAAATGTGTTGTGACAACATTGCTTTAGTCTTTCGAGAAAATTCAGTGAAAATAGTAACATAGGAACGGAAATTAGACCAAAATTGTGTACTGCCCATAAGATGTCGTAGTCCAAGTGCATAGATAGTGATTTCATGTGAATTATGTAAAATATTTTTTGGTTTTAGCTATAGGCATATCATTTGTATTGTTACATTTAGTTGGATTGTTTCCAAACTGTATTTTTACTAGGTAATTAGATCACTAGTAGTATTTTCCTAGTCAGAGCTATGTAATCAAATTTCGAGTAGCGTCATACTGCGAATCGATTTACGTGATCAAAGGAATTCAGGCGATTTGAAGAATAATGTGTAACTATGCGGAATTATTATAATATATTAATAGAGTTATGTCAAGTTCATCAGTGAATGTACGTGAAATAATTATAAGCACTACGGAGCTGACTAAGCCAGTAGGTTCAGTTAGCTGATGCAAGCAAACTATAAACTGCCAATGTAATCAAACAGACGTAAGCAAGGTCGCTGCAACATGATTAATAGGATTTTTGTTAATTTTGGTTGGACTATTTTTAGGTAATAATTGTTTGTGAATATATATTACATTTTTTTTCCAAGGGGGAAGTACTGTTGCAGCTCATTGGAATGTTTTAGATGTAGCACGATTAACCAGACGTGAGTTAGATGTTTTACGTGATAGATAGCGCATACCTCATAGATATGATTTAGTATATAAGCTATTGTTATTCTTTAATAAATGAGACATTACACATTGAGAGTGAGACTCGAGTATCTTATTGTCTTCATACCGCCACCAGGCAAAAATAGCAAACGTTTTAAAATTGTGTTGCACACACACCTGTGCTAGCAAAATATTGTGACAATTATGAAGACATTTTAGCTCAGATCAATGAACTTTAAACTACCTATATTAATTTTATTAAAACTTAATCTGAGCATCTGGTGCATGCGACACGTGACGTAATACTGGTGTTTATTTGATTTTGGCTCAACGTACACCTACGCATTAACATTTATGTAGTAATGCTGTCAGAATGCTGGGCACGCTGCAAACTGGCAGTGGCATCAATTTGGCACTTTTTTGTTTAGCAGCAGGCTTAAATGAACATACACTTTGTTGATTGGCAGTGTGTATGGGATATCTGTTGTTTTTTAATAGAATTCTGGTTTGGGCTCATAGTAATAAATTGTTCATAAAGATGATCCAAATCACTTCATTTCGGCTTTCTGAATAATATAATTCTAGTTTCAAAATTTATTAGCTATTGCCTGCGGCTTCACCTGTGTCATAATTTGATTGTTGTTCTGTCTCATAGTAACCTTTTATTTTTTCGGGGTAAAAATTGCCTATGTCTCTTTTCAACCTTTGAACCGTAACTTTGCCAAAAATCAAGTTTATCCGTTGGTCTGTTGCAGCATAAAAGTGAATGAACCAACAAGCACACCCTTGGAGTTATAATATATAATATTAGTAAGGATTTAGTGGGCTTAACATAGACGCATAACATGGATTTAGGTATTATTTACACGAATCCCCTAAATCCCAGCCCAATTCTAAGTAAAATTAACTACATCTATTTTATCTTATCAGAAGATAGTGCGTCTATCTCGGTCACTAATTATGTCGGGGAGCATTTATATCAAACCTCTACGGCATAGATGTCCCAAAAATGTGTCTCTAATTAGACCAAAGAAGGTCAAGGGTAAGCTCAATGTCACTAAATCACTAATGTCGCTCAAGAAGCTCCCGCGCCGATTCTACGCTGCGCCAGCGACAGCAAACCCCACCACGGAACGGGTAATACTCGGTCTATACTTCTACACTCTTCACACCTGTGCGATAACTTCGCTGTGTGTCTCACTTTCGCGTAAAAATGAGCGGCCAAAACAAGCCACAGCGCAACAACATTGCAGCCGGGCCAGTTTACTCGCAATCACAACCGGACCTCTCAAAAGCGGATAATTCGGAGGAAGAGTCCGATACTCGGAACACTCAACTGAAACTGAGAAAACGAAAAGAGAGAGAATATGATTGCAACTGTAATGAAATGTTAATACGTACCTTAAATACTTTCCGTGTAGAAATGATATCTGCCTTAGAAAATAATCTGAAGCCGATGCAAGATGATATAACTGCCGTAAAAGCACAAACTAATGAAATCAAAAGCTCGACTGACAAAATACTAGCTGAACATAAAATTATGAAAGCAGAAATATCACAGCTGAAAAATACCACCACAGCTAGTGAGTCGAAAATTCAAATGATTCAGGCTGAAATAGAAACGCTAAAATCCGCACCTGGCACATCGACACAATCACATCTAATTGAAGGTGAAAAAATTATAACTGAGGTTCAAGAACGGATGCTAAGAGGCAAAAATATAATTATGGTCGGATTAACAGAGACAAGTGACGCTGAAGAATCTATACGTCATTCCCAGGACATGAACTCTGTTTCAAAGATCTTACAAGAGCTGATGACTGATAATATGAAAATAATCAAAGCTCAGCGACTAGGCAAGTATGTACAGGGAAAAGCTCGTCCGTTAAAGATAATATTTGAAAATTCTGAGGACGCCAAAAACATATTGAGAAGTAAAAATGAACTCAAAGGCGATATTAAAATATACCATGATCAGACACCCACCGAAAAAAAGCTACTGAAAGAGTTGAGCCAAGAACTGATCAGGCGTAAACAAAACGGCGAAGCAGACATCACCATAAAATATATTAAGGGCACATCTAAAATTGTAAAAGAAGGCCCAAAAAACTATCCAACCAAGAAAATAATTTAAATGTACAAAAAGCTGAAGATAGAATTACTTATGAACTAAGCTCATCATACGAAGATCTTTGTACAACACAAGCAGGTTTAAATTTTTTCTACGCTAACGTTAGAAGCATTCGCACACCAGGGAAGTTTGACGAGCTAAAAAGTATACTAAAAACTTTCAAAAATACTATACATGTCATTGTGTTAACCGAAACATGGTTGAAGTCTAATGAAGAAGTTGTTAGATATCAGCTACTAAACTATACCCACTATTATAATATAAGAAATGACCAAATTGGCGGCGGAGTGTCTATCTATGTCCACAATGATCTCAACCACGGAATGAAAGAAGAGATCTACGTAACAGGTAATCATTTTCTATGGATTCACCTCGAAAAATACTCATTAGATATTGGTGCAATTTACTACCCAGGAAAAACAAACTTTAAAGATTTTTTAGAATTATACTCCAAACAGATACTTGAAAAAAAACGAGCAATTGTTTTTGGTGACATGAACATTGACTTATTAACAAAAGGCAGAAATAGCAAACTATACAAGGAAATGCTCAATGAATGCGGATATAAAATAATTAATAAGATTGACGAAAACTATTGTACACGTAAAACTATTAAAACTAAAACACTTCTTGACCATGTGTCATCAAACTTAAAAGACAAGAGTATACATATGGCCTTGGTAGACTCTTCCATGTCCGACCATAGGCAAATAATACTAACTATGAAGAGATATAAACCTCCTCCGAAGAAAACTACAAAATACGAAGCTACTGATTACAAAAAACTATATAGATATACCAAAGACGCACCTTATGATAAAATCGACAACAGCTACGTACATTTGGAAAAATATATTAAACACAAGATCAATGACTGCAAAACTATCAAAACTAAAATTCAAAATCTACCCCAACAAGATTGGATTTGCAAAGAAGTCACTTCTCAAATCAGAAATAGGAATAAATTATGGCACAAACTGAAACAAGACCCGGGAAACGAAGAACTGAAGAAGCAATTCAACAAACAAAGAAACGATGCGACCAGTAAAATTAAGAAAGCGAAGAAAAAATACTACCATAACGAATTTTCAAAGTGCAATAAGGATCCCAAGAAGATGTGGAAGCTAATAAACACTCTCTCAAATAATAATACCAAATCTCAGGCCGCTCCTCCAAAGCTAGAAACTGATTCAGGTTCAATAACTGACGGCAATGAAATATGCGAAGCGTTTAACCACTTTTTTTCCAATATTGGCGCATCTTTAGCTAAGTCTATTCCTAAAGTACCCCAACAAACATTAGCAACGAGCAATACGGTACAACAGTCACACCAACTAGACACTTTTATTCCCTGCCAAAAAGATGAAATTATAAAAATAATCCAAGAGCTGGACTCCAACTGCAGTGTAGGTATAGATGGGATTTCAACAAAAGCCATAAAATGCATAAGTGAGTTAATGATAGATGAATTGACCGACTGTATTAACGCATGCCTCGCAGAAGGGATATTTCCCGATACATTGAAAATTGCTAAAGTTACTCCCATCTATAAATCCGGTGCCAAAAATGATCCAAGTAACTATCGCCCAATTTCAGTTTTGCCAGTTATATCCAAAATTTTTGAAAAAGTTATCCATTCTCGGCTAGATAAATATCTAACGTCTA
Organism: Hypomecis punctinalis; assembly: GCA_949316475.1. Classification (NCBI taxonomy): domain Eukaryota; kingdom Metazoa; phylum Arthropoda; class Insecta; order Lepidoptera; family Geometridae; genus Hypomecis; species Hypomecis punctinalis. Next base: position 803,746 of record OX438807.1, read on the forward strand.
TTAACTTTCTTTTCGAGCAACAATACGGATTCAGATCAAAATCCAATACACTGTCAGCAACAGCAGACTTAATAACTAGATTGAAAACCAACATTGACGAAAAAAAAATAGCTATGGGCATCTTTATTGATTTGAAGAAGGCGTTTGATACGGTTAGCCACACCATCCTCTTAAAAAAACTAAAAAGCATTGGTGTAACGGGAACTGCTTTTAAAATGCTAAAATCGTATTTAGAAAATAGGTTTCAGGTAGTCAAGATTGGTAATTACAAGAGTAGTCAACATCACATATCTTTTGGAATTCCACAGGGATCCATATTAGGACCCTTATTATTTTTAATCTATATAAATTCTATACACGAAATACCGCTTCACGGAAACGTATCATTATATGCAGATGATACCTGCCTTTTCTATTTTGATAAGTCCATACATGAAATTATCAATAAAGCCCAAGAAGATCTAATAAAATTGGAGCAATGGTTTCATAGCAATTTGCTTACTATAAATGCTGCAAAAACTTGTTACGTCATCTTTAAATCAAAAAACAAAAAAATACCTCCCCATTCGCCTCTTACAGTTGGGCAGGAAATGATCGAGCGTAAAGAATGCGAAAAGTATCTTGGTTTGAGATTAGACAGCCACTTAAACTGGAACATGCAGATTGACCACATACACACAAAATTATCGTCACTAGTGGGCTCACTACGTGGAGTGGTGCGATGTTTTCCCCGACAAATTCGACATATGGTCTATAACTCGTTAGTGAAACCACACCTTCTATATCTCATAGAAATTTGGGGCAACGCTCCAAAAACTAATCTTAAAGACTTACAAGTTGTCCAAAATAAATTAATCAAAATATTATTCGACTATGACTACCTAACGTCAACAGAAAAACTATACAAAGAAACTAAATTTATGAATATAAAACAATTACATCAATATTGCACATGCATATTTATTAGGAAAATTCTGGATAAAAAAGTACACATAAAAAATATCACGTTTACGAAAAAACATCAAACGCACACCAGAAATTGTCGGAGAAAGGATCACATCATACTTCCACGAGTCCGTACGGTTCATGGTGAACGAAGCATAACTTACGCAGGTGTCCAAATTTACAACAAGCTACCAAAGGAAATAAAAAACGCAAGCTCTTTTAATGTTTTTAAAAATAAATTAAAAAATCATATATTGGCTGACATAAAATTACTAACTGGTAAATAAAATTAAAAAATAAAAACGTTTGTACTGCATAGACTTCGCACTGTGGCGTTCTCGCCACCGCGCCGCCGTTTCTCGGCGCTCGGGTAAGCTCGGCTTCGGACGTGTTATCTCGCGACTCTGAGAATGCGAGAACCGACTGCGACTTAATTATTGTGCTGTGTGGGTATAATATTATATGGTTTATTATCAGCTGATGTTACAGGGTAGACCAAGTAATAAAAGTTGACCTACTTTGCGTGAATATTGTTTGTTAAAAATGTACCTCTAAGTATAGTTGCTGTGTACGATTGGTGGAATTTAGTATGTATATAAGTACCTACCTACCTACTTAGTTATTTTTAGATAAGTAATCCTATTTAGGTACATTGAATGTAATAGAACAAACCTACCTTTATTTACAAATTGTAGAAGCAGAAGTTAAAAATATGTATCTAGATTAATTTCTCATGTAAGTGAAATTGTAATTTCTTTTGAGAATAAAAATTCTTTAACCCGAAATCAATGTCACCATAACTCAAGAACAAAAAATAAATCTGCGAAGAGAAAATAAATAAATTTAGCAAGTTCTTGTGGTTAGTCACGATTTTAGGGTTACAAAGCGTCTGTGATATAATTTGTTTATTATGCTACGTTCGACTGTAGATGTCTTACATTGTATATAAGGTGCATTTCAGGGAACAGGTACATTTTAAGTTATCAGTACCTATATAGACCACTTTTTACTATGGGACCAACTTTAAAGATGCGAAAACTTTAAGGTCAGTCAGGTTGTGTGATATCTGTGATTTTATTTTGATAGGGCAAGTGCCTTTATTAACTACGACTAAATAAAAGACTAAGACATACATAATCTAAAACGACTACTACATAACAAGCATTTGGACCATCCATAGACCCTTGAAGGTCTAAAGATAATCCATTTGGATTATCTCAAGCCCACTGCAGTTGGCAGCGTGCCCAGCATGCTGGCAGCATTGCATCGACGTGACATTTTTAGGGTTCCGAACCTCAAACGAAAAAAACGAAACCCTTATAGGATCACTTTGTTGTCCGTCTGTCCGTCTTTCCGTCTGTGTGTAGGTCAAGACTCTTTATCTCGGGATCGCGTCAAGATATCAAGTTGAAATTTTAACTGTATACGTATATCTATAGTCTCTTGCAGTTGTGTAAAAGAAAAACTTTTCCGTTATTGTTTAAAAAAGTTAGAGCCGTTTATATCGTAAAAAACCGAATATTTCGACACTCACAAAAATCAAAACCTACAGGGTACTTTCCGTTGACACAGAACTATGAAATTGGGCGAGAAGCATCGTCTTAGAATACACATATGGGAATAATACTGAAAACTGTACATTTTTATTTAAATCACAAAGAAATAGGGCCTCAACATTCACAAAATATGAGTTCAAAATTTAAAGTGAGTAAATCGTATCATGTAAGATATAATATAAAAAAACTTCATTAGAGTTTTTTTATATTATAAGGTTTTTAATTATTTTAATAAAGTGTAATTTTCGATGCATGATGATAAAAGTGAAAATAATAATATTATTAAAGTATAGACTCTATACTATAGAGATTTTAACAACTTACTTCCCAATTTTGGAAAAATATTCTGAATTTGTACGGAACCCTCGGTGTGCGAGCCTGACTCGCACTTGTCTGGTTTTTTCTTTTTTTATGCAGAATTGCCACGCGTTATGGCATTGTTATATAATATATATGTGACATATGTCAGCCAACTTACACGATTTCAGGGTTGATGGCATATTACCCTTATCAATAACCACGCTGTGTATTAATTTACAGGGTGCGTGCTGATTGCCGTGGCTAGTTTAATTGATTACCAACAAAAAAATAGAGAAAAGAGCCGAAAAGATAGAGATACAAAGCCCTTAGCCCAGGTTTTGTGTAGTTTACTTAAACTTTCGTGTTCGCGTGTGGCTCAATACATTTTGGTTAGTTCTTCCTCGCTTACGTCAGGGGCGCTGTACAAAAATGTATAGAGTAAACCTGGATTAACCTGATACAATATAATCATAATATAAATCACTCTAAAGCTAATAATTTTAAGAAAACAACGTCAAGTTGCAAAATTAATATTTAATCTCATAAAATATTAGCAAGCCGTGTCATTTTCTTGTTTTTCTTGGAATATTTCTGTGCCATTAAATTCTTCAAGTTGAACCTGATTTGCATCTGAAACAATATAATAAATTATTATAAAAATAAAACTTTTAAAAAATACAAACTTTTGACATCCTGGATATCATGTAGCAGCAGAGTGCTAGCCAAGACAAGTGAAACGAGCCCAAACACGACTTGGGCCTATCTTGGTCACGGGTTCCTATGGTCACCTTCCGATTCCATCATCAGATCAGCTCCATGTTACCATTTTATTGCATTGTCACGCGATATACATTTCAGCTCAATAGGAAACCGGGAAGTTGGTCAAATATAACTCGCAAGATTCCACCAAAACTTACATCCATTTCAAGTTAAATAAAAGCTTGCAAAAATCGTGTTTAGAAAATATAGCAGCCAGACTGGAAAGGTACCATAACATGGAGAACTAATGCCCGATGAGTCACAAATTCACTAATGAAGATAATGTAAAATTAAACGAGTCGTAGCTTTTCATTGACAAGTAGATGATAATACGCTTGTTGCAAACTGTTTACTGTCCGCTTTTTGCAAAAAAGATCTTGCAAAGTGAGACCAGACTGTGTACAGTAGCTCAAAAAATATGGCAAATATATGCGAAGAGTAAAACAACCGCACTGACTGGTTCATTAGAATGGACCAACCGCTTGCGGGGCGAATCGACGCAGGACTCGAATTTCCACAGGAAAATTTAATAATATATTTTCTAATACGATTTTTGTTCAAGGCCACCATTACGCCGCCACCCGCCATATTTTACAAGCAATGTCAATAGATATTAAGATTCGGAAATATGAAATTCCCTTAGATAAAGATTGTAATAAAAGAAAATAATAGGAAAATAATTTTCCAAAATAAATAAAGCTAATAATTGAACATAGCCTAAGCTCGATATATATTTTTGCATTATGTATCTCATTTAAAGGATAAGGGGGATTTTTGTGTGATCGAGACCTGCAGGCAAAACGGACCGAAAGAGGAGGGAGATTCATAGAGAAGTCAGATTTATAGATGAGGATAATCTATAGAGTAGGAAGATATATAGAGAAAGGAGATGGAGGAATTTGTAAGAAAAGGAAATATATTTGGTAAAGCTATCTATAGACAATAACTAGGGCGAAAGAGATCTTTTTGTAGTAGTGGTCATACTACTGCAGAAATAACTATGAACATACTCGTAGCACAAGATGCGATTAGGTACACTAACTAAGGATGGGGTTGATGTTATTACCAATGACGACATTGTAATGTCCGAAGTGGCTCTTCCCGCGCTGGTCCCAGTGCTGGCGCTCGTTGGTGCCCAGCATGGTGTAAGCCACGTTGCACAGCACGTACGCGCTGGCCAGGTACAACAGCACTGGACGCCATGCTTTTGGGTTTAGCTAGATCAACAGTAAATATATTAATAGTAATTATTAGTCATAGTATTATCCTACTAATATTATAAACGCAAAAGTTTGTGAGGATGGATGGATGGATGGATGTATGGATGTTTGTTACTCTTTCACGCAAAAACTACCGAACGGATTGAGATGAATCTTTGCAATAATATAGCTTATATATCAGAATAACACATAGGCTATAAATTATAATGATATTGTGTCAAAAATCAAAATATCATGCGGGCGAAGCCGCGGGTAAAAACTAGTTAGTAATAAAAACAGTAATAATATTGTGTTGGTGGATTCACGCTCTAATAATTAATCTTACAAACAAAAGAGTAGGTATGAAACGCGGTTAAACTCGAAGATCCCAAAAAAATCATCAACTGATACGATTGTAAGAGACTAAGGTTGAAACTGAGACTTTTCTCTTAGCCTAGAGATCTTTGAATTTAAAACAGTACGCTTTACCACTAAATAGGTATTTACTTTCGGAAAATATATGAAATAAATATTGAAATTTAAAAATATAAAATTATTTATTATTTTTTTTAAATATTACGGTGGCGTGATGACATCGATAAGTTTTGCGGCAAAACCTGGATGAGATTAACACAGAAGTGGATAATTATTGGCGTAAGGCGGAGGAGCCTTGCAGTAGGTTGAAATAAGCAGATGTTGATGATGATCGAAATTTATATTTGGCGAAGAGTGACCCAACCTAATGTACAGGCTATGCACATCGGTAAAAATTTGCACCGGTATAAAGTGTTAGTGCAGGAGCGTGCAGTTTTAAACTGAAAAGTACTCCGCTTGCCAAACTCACTACATCCTACTAATATTATAAACGCGAAAGTTTGTGAGGATGGATGGATGGATGGATGGATGGATGGATGGATGGATGGATGGATGGATGTATGGATGTTTGTTACTCTTTCACGCAAAAACTACTGAACGGATTGAGATGAAACTTTGTAATAATATAGCTTATACATCAAAATAACACATAGGCTACAATTTATAAAGATATTTTGTGAATTGTCCAAAATATAACGATAAATGTTGAGTAAGTAGGAAAATTCTGCCATCTGCGAGCTACTGAGCGTGCGCTGCAAGAATGTCAAAATAAACAACTGTCGATCGAATATCTGTCAAATCAATCGACGAGCAGTCCTTGGATATCATCATACTGATAATATATTATCCTTACTATTTTAATATTATAAATGCGAAAGTAACTCTGTCTGTCTGTCTATCTGTCTGTCGCGCTTTCACGCCAAAACTAATGAACCGATCTCAATGAAATTTGGTACACAGATAGTCTAGAGCCTGAGAAATTACATAGGCTACATTTTATCCCGAAAATTGCATAATTCCCGTTGGATAGGACAAAATCTTGCGTTAGCAAAACTGTCACCTATCACAACGACGCTAAAAGGCCCAATTTTGAATACACCATCGTAATTATAACAGTTAATTAGACTATTTCTGTTTCTTTTTCACCTTCGGAATTCGATAGAGAGAACACTTTTTACGTTGCTATTAAATTTACGATGGCGCATTCATTATTGGGTTGATTGAGCCTAACCATATCCTAGTACTCAATCCTGTTTATATCATCATATAAACAGGATTGAGTACTAGCAAAGAAAAACGTGCCGACAAGGATACCACATCAGATGATTGCGTCTCTTTTCCAAGTAGGATGACCAAAACATCTCGATCATCTCGGGATATAATACGAGTATTTCTTTGGAATGTTACTGCACGCAGGAATCGCAGTTATCTTACCCCTAAATCGTCGTATTTCGTCATCGTCGTCGTTTTAGCAATAGGACGCTACTGCTGGGCATAGGCCTTCCCTAAAGATCTCTATAAAACCAATCCCCATAAAAGCAATGGTCTAGAAATAATATATACGGAGATAATTCAGTTTCAAGTTTGACAGCTGTTATCGGAAATGTAGATCTCGAAGAGTTATTACACCTTTGTTAAGAAAGCAATCATAGTCTACAATTGATAATGATGGAGATAAACCACTTTTAAGTTTGACAACTGTCATCGGAAATGTAAGTCTCGATGAGTACTTTCACTTTTGTGATGACAGTAATGGTCTGGAATCCATATTTACGGTGTTAAACAACGTTTTACTTTTATAGATGTAATCTTAACACATATCACGCAATCCGTGTCAGTACTTAACCACGAAAAACTTTTTCACGAAAAACTTTGTCACAAATAGACTTTATCACGAAAAGATCTTATCACGTAAAATCTTAATCACGTAAACTTTTCCACGAATAGACTTTGTCACGAAAAATCTTAATAGACTTTATTACGAAAAGTCACAATCATTTTTAGGCTTCCGTAGTAAACAAGGCATCCATTTTGAAATAAAAAATGGCGGACTCACTTTTTTGAAAAAGTCGTCACGGTTGTAGTTTTCGAGGTTTTTACCTGGGGGTGCCATTTTCAATTCCAAAATGAATGCCAATTTTGAAATATACACCCCCAAATTTTCAAAAACGACACCCATGACGACTTTTTCAAAAAAGCAACACCCGCCATATCTTATTCCAAAATAGATGCCATTTTTGAAATGTACACCCCCAAAAACCTATTAAACGACACCCATGACGACTTTTTGCAACAAGTGACATCCGCCATCTTTAAGTTCAAAATGGATGCCAGTTTTGAAATCTAAACCCCCAAAAAGCTATTAAACGACACCCATGACGACTTTTTGCAAAAAGTGACATCCGCCATCTTTAAGTTCAAAATGGATGCCATTTTTGAAATTTACACCCCCAAAAACCCCGATAATTACACCCATGACGACTTATTCTAAAAAGTGACGTCCGCCATCTTTAATTTAAAATTGGACGCCATTTTTGAAATCTACAACCCAAAAAAATTAAAAACGACACCCACGACTATTACACCTAATTGTACACCCAGCATGTCTAAGAAATATGTCCAGCATAGTCACCCTACCACTAGACTTTGATTCTTTGTATAACACCATAGTACGCCATTTGCAATCGACGGTGATACTCTAAGCAAAAATAAAAAATAACCATTAATCATAAAGACGTAGGAATATTCATCCAAATAAATAAAAACTCTGTTTTATTAGCATCTATTTGCAATTTTAACTAAAATCTTATCAAAATACATTGTTATAAAAACTAAGAATTGGTTAAGACAGTCGCGGCATTCTACCATACATAAGTGTCGTTTCGAAATGGCAATAGTGCGAGCGGGACAACTTCATCACTTTGGGAAGTCTCACTCGGCACAGCGTCTCTCTTATGCCATTTCAAAGGAATATATGTTTTGTTACAACGCATTAAGGTTGAATTTTCCTAAAATAACTTTGAGCCAAATTTCGTCTGTGCGCAGTCCAGATAGTATACAAAGTCCTTGAGCCTAACATGGATTTACAAAACGTAATTAGATGACAGGTGACATACATTGACTGCAGACTTTTATAGATGTCTCGCTTAGCATAGTAAAGGGACAAATTGTCTTTCCACCATTATAGCTCCTCGAAGAGGAAATAAAGTATGAATTGACAATGATAACTGACATTAAAATTGGACAAAATAGTTTTCCCTTTGCCATGCTACATATTACAATGACGTTTAATACTGGGCCGTCATTTCGTCTGACATTAAAAATATTTTTAAATATACCACCATTAGAGGTTAAACATATTTCTTTATTCTACCTTTATGGTAGAGAATCCATGCTAATATATGAAGAAACGGATCGACTTGATTTTTAAAAGTAGTATGGCATAAGTATGAATATCTTGACACTAAGGTTATTAACCTTGATTCTGAGTTGTGACCTTGACACGAACATTTTCTGTTGGGTTGGTTAGGATTGAACAGTGATAAAAGTGCAGCCCGGCTCAGTTGCGGCACTCCTAATGAGGCACGCAACTTGCCGGTCAGCCTCTAAGCTGCTATAATTAAAAACCCCAGAAAATCGGCCTAACCTCGATTGCAAACTTCTAAACTGCCTAGGGGGAAAAGACCAAAAAGAATCGGGAGACCTCGAGCGCCGCCTTCTCAGCTGTCTCAGAAAAAACCCAGAGAAGCGGCTCTACCTGGGATTCCCGCGCCGCCCATAGGCCTCGGCTACTAAGTTCTCCTGCCACGACAAGGCGGAAACCTATGGGCGGGTAGACTCTAACCTTATCTTAATCAACAGAAGCATTTATAAGTATAAGGTATTTTGATATCGGGATAGGTCTGAACAGTGACAACAAGGTGCAAGGTACTTGATTTTTTTACAGAGCAAGTGCTTAAGTGATTAACTACCACTAAATACAGACTTATAATGTAAAACTTCATAAACTGCTACTACATAACAAGCAATTGGATCATCCACAGACCCTTGAAGGTCTAAAGATATTCTAAATGCTCAAGCCCACTGCCAGTTAGCAGCGTGCCCAACATGCTGGCAGCATTGCCAATCAGCTTGGCAATGCTGCTTATACGTTGAGCCAAATGAAAACCAGCATTTTGGTCACGCGGCGGACACGAGACGCTCAGAAAGACGTTTGAAAACAAGATGAGCTCCCGGCCAACACGCGCACAATGTCTCAATTTCAAACGGCTCAAATATGTAACCACTGCCGAGGTTAGCATATTTGCGCCGTTTCTGCTGCTCCGCTGACGGCTCCAAAGTATCGACGCAAATCGCGTCCCATACTAAGGGCCGTCTACACTTCCATGGGACCAGCTTCATACCGTCAGGCCTTTTGCTATCACCACGCGCAAACCCATTCGGTTAGAGTACGGCTGCGATATTGGCGGTCGCAAAAGCCCTGCGTATGACATCGGTCACAATAGCGTGGCAACTAATTCGACCAGCGCTTCTTGACCAAGAAAGACGGTGGTGACCAAGCTGGTCAACTAGGGTACTTGAATAGGTGAGAGCGCTCAGCTATGTGCGGCGCGGCAGCAAGGTGGGTCGACTATCTCGGCGATATCATCAATACCGCCGGTCGAGCCTGGTCACGACCGGCAAAGAGCCGAGGCAGGTGGCACTGCAAGAGAGAGGCCTATACCCAACAGTGGGTCAAAGAAAGCTGCGGATGATAACGATGACGAAACAAATTAGTTGAGATTGGCTGTTTTTTGGGTTTGAAATGATTATTTGCTACAATATTTGTGTACCGTTTCACATTAAATTGGGGCTAATATTTTGTGGCGCACTTACTGTATTAGTTACCATATTTTTTTGACAAGATAAACATAAATTAAATTATATCGCGGGCGAAGCCGCGGGTAAAAGCTAGTCTATATATATAAAAGAAAGTCGTGTTAGTTACTCCACTTATAACTCAAGAATGGCTGAACCGATTCGGCTGTAAATTGATGGGAAGGTAGCTCAAAACCAGGAGAAGGACATAGGGTACTTTTTATCCCGTTCCTTTATTTTTATTTTTTAATAGTTATTCATATTATATTTTTCATATCATCTATTCCTTAAAAATCGTTAGCGAAACTGTCACCTATCACAACGACGCTAATAGGCCCAATTTTAAGGCATTATCGTAATTATAACAGCTAATTAGAATATTTCTGTTTCTTTCACTTTAGGCATTCGATAGGGAGAACACATTTTATATTCAAATTAAATTTAAGATGGCGCGTTCATAATTGGGCCTGATATGGATTGACGACACGTAATAAGATGACGTCACCTGTCATCTTATTACGTGATACATTGAATGAATAATTTTTATGAATGTCACGCTTAGCATAGCAAAGAGACATAATTGTCTTTTCACCATTATAGCTCCTCGAGAAGGAAATGTAGTATGGATTGACAATGACAACTGGCATTAAAATTGGAATAAATGGTTTTTCCCTATGCCATGCTATACATATTAAAATGACGTTTAATACTGGGCCGTCATATGAAAATGACGGATTCTTAATGACATTAAAAATATTTTTAAATATACCATTAGAGGTTAAACATGTTTCTTTATTCTACCTTTATGGTACAGAATCCATACTAATATACGAAAAAACGGATCGACTTGATTTTTAGGAGTAGTATGGCATGAGTATAAGTATCTTGACTCTAAGGTTATTAACCTTGACTGTGAACTGTGACCTTGACACGAACATACATTTCTGTTGGTTTGGTTAGGATTGAAGTGATAAAAGTGCAGCCCGCCTCAGTTGCGGCACTCCTCATGAGGCACGCAACTTGCCAGCCAGCCTCTCAGCTGATTTAGTTAAAAAGCCCAGAAAAGCGGCCCAACCACGAGTGCAAACTTCTAAGCTGCCAAGGGAGAAAAGACCCAAAAAATCGGGAGCCCTCGAGCGCCGCCTTCTCAGCTGTCTCAGAAGAAACACAGAGAAGCGGCTCTACCTGGGATTCCCGCGCCGCCCATAAGCCTCGGCTACTAAGTTCCCCCGCCACGACAAGGCGGGAACCCGTACACTCTAACCTTATCTTAATCAACAGAAGCATTTATAAGTATAAAGTATTATGATGTCAGGTTAGGTTCGGACAGTGGCAAGGTGCAAGGGTACTTGACTTTTTTTTATAGAGCAAGTGCCTTTATTAACTACCACTAAATACAAGACTTATGATGTGAAACTTCATAAACTACTACTACATAACAAGCAATTGGATCATCCACAGACCCTTGAAGGTCTAAAGATAATCCAAATACTTAAGCCCACTGCCAGGTAGCAGTGTGCCCAGCATGCTGGCAGCATTGCCAGGCTGATTGCCAATGCTTATACGTTAGCCAAATAAAAACCAGCATTTTGGTCACACTTCGGGTACACCAAACGCTCAGAAAGACTTTTGAAAACAAAACTGGCCACCACGGGCACAATGTCTCAATTTCAAACGGCTCAAATTTGTAACCACTGCTAAGGTTAGCATATTTGCGCCGTTTGTGCTGCTCCGAATCGGCCAACGCTCCAGCCCTTCTCTGAGTCTCAGAAAGATGTGACGGCACCAAAGTATCGACGCAAGTCGCGTCTCATACTAAGGACCGTCTACACTTCCATGGGACCAGCTTCATACCGTCAGGCCTTTTGCCATCACCAAGCGCAAACCCATTCGGTTCAAGTACGGCTGCTATATTGGCGGTCGCAAAAGCCCTGCGTGTGTTCACACTGGCGAGGCAACCAATTCGACCAGCGCTTCTTGAGCAAGAAAGACGGTGGTGACCGAGCTGGTCAACTAGGGTACTTGAATAGATGAGAGCGCTCAGCTATGTGCGGCGCGGCAGCAAGTTGGGTCGACTATCTCGACGATATCATCAATACCGCCGGTCGAACCTGGTCACGACCGGCAAAGAGCCGAGGCAGATGTCACAGAAAAAGAGAGGCCTATAACCAGCAGTGGGACAAAGAAAGCTGCGGATGATAATCATGACGAAACTTATTAGTTGAGATTACAATACAATACAATACAAAATTACTTTATTTTCACACCATACATTACAAAAGAACTTAAACTAGAAAAATAAAACAATAATCCGGTAGAAAAATGGGCGGCCTTATCGCCTGCAGCGATTTCTTCCAGGCAACCTAAATTAAATAATATTAGGATAATTATGTTGCGGTCGGTGCTGTTCAATAGCATAAACTACATAGACCAAATACACAGATACAAAAAACAAATTATAATTATTACATACAAATAAATTGACTGTTTCTTGGGTTTGAAATGATTGTTTGCTACAATATGTGTGTTTCACATTGAATTGGGGCTAATATTTTGTGGCGCACTTACAATTACTTACTTCGTATCTGCCGATTTTAGACCATTACTCTCTTTGCGAAAGTGAGATAGCTATACCAGATCTACATTTAGGATGACAGCTATCGAACTTAAAAGTGGTTTATCTTCGTATTTGTCGATGTTAGACCATTATACTGTCTTTACAAAAGTGGGATAGCTCAACCAGATCTACATTTTGTATGAGAGCTGTCGAACTTAAAAGTAGTTTATCTCCATAACTGTCAACTTTAGAACAATGCTATCTTCACGAAAGTGAGATAGCTCAATCAGATCTACATTATGGATGACAGCCATTAAACTTAAAATATCTTAATGTAGGTATTTCCGTAAGGTTAGCTACCTACATTCATTAACTTTCGCGGTACGAAGTTCGCCGGGTCCGCTAGTTATTTTATATATTATAGTACATAATAGTGCCCTACTGTAGTATTTTTCTTGTCATCATGGACAGTGATTTCACGATACAAGAAATAAAACTGAATCCAAGTCTGAAACAAAAATAGTATAATTCTCATGTTTTTATCCTACTCACCGCATCATCTCCCACGATGAGTCCGCTGACAAAAGGCACAGCTGCCCCAACTATGCTGCTGAAAGCTGACCCCAGCATCATCAGAGTACCAGCGTGATTCTCGCTCATGTCATTGTAACTGCTCTGAAACAACATTGTCACTTTATCTGATTTGATAGTAAGTAGATGTAACAACACGCAAATGAGATAAATTTAGTCTTGAATTTTGATGATGTCAACGCGGCTTATGCAATGAAAATGAGCAGAATAATTGAAGCCCAGGGTTCAAACATCAAACCCTAAAAAATGCAAACCCTAGTAGGGTGGGAATTTGCGTTATTAATTTTATTTTTGCGCGATTGTATGTGCGCTTCAGAATATATAGGTTTTTGCTTGTACCTAACAAATACAGTTCGAAAATAATTTCCATTTAACGCATTTGCTGAAGAGCAAAATAATCAGTTATTATATAGCAATAAGAACCTCTGTAACTTCTGACTAAACTACGTATTACAGTTTATTGTGTAATACTTACCAAGAACCCTGAGAGCTGGAAGCCCAGCAATCCCAAGGTGACCGTGAACAGCACGACAGCTGAGCGCGTCCACTCCGGAGACAAACTTGACGATATTGTTAACCCTATTATTACTCCTATTGCACCTGAAAATAAAACTTTTATTAATTCTGGCGCATATTATTTTAGGGTCTGGGTATTGTTCCTAGTGCAGTTAGTGACTGGTCGTAGTCGTCGTTTCGTTTCATATGTGTCTAGTGCTGGACATAGGTCTCCCTTATAGATCTCCAATAAGATCGGTTGGAAGCGGCATGTATCTAGCGCAATTATGCGGTCTTTATGATGTAGTCTATCCACCTCAAAGGTGGACGTTCTTCGCTGCACTTTTACTTGCGTGATCTTCACTCGAGAACTTTATGATACGGTCATCAAATCTTTGTACTATGTGCCCTGCCCACTGTCATTTCAACATGCCTACCCGCTGGAATGTCGATAACTTTGGTTTTTGTACCGCTCTTCTCATTTCTGATTCGATCCTCCTACAGAGAGATAAAACCTACAAAGTGGTTAACTCAACTAAGTTAACACAACTAGACATCACTAAAAAGTTGAAATTGAGTTTTACAAATTCGTATTCACCTAAAACATTGACTAGTTTTCTAAAGTTGCTGACGTCGAAGACATAGCTGACGAGCCGGAGGTTTGAGATCCAGCCCAGCGTCGGCGCCGTGCTCACGTACATCGCCCACATCGCCACAAACGGTAGCATGGAATACCATGCACTCTGAAAAGTCAAATAATTACTCTCATTTAAGTAAATTTTATTAGTAAAAGAAACGTAGCAATGAATTTCTTCAAATAGTAATATCTATCAAAGCAATGGTGCGGAGCGATAGCAAACTTAGGTTAGTTTTGTAGTTCCACAGACTACAACACAGTTGCACTGCATTCACGATTGTAGAATCGTGTTTCGTTTTTAGGGTTCCGTAGTTAAACAAGGAATTCTACTAACTTCGTTGTGTCCGTCCGTCCGTCTGTCCATCCGTCCGTCTAAAGACCATTGCCCTTAGAAACATATTTTATATTCAATTACGTTGTTCTAGTGGTCAACTATCTAATGGCATCAAACTGGTTTTTATCGTCATCATAGTCATCGTCACCATCTACGGAAGCATATCACACGCGTGTCTCGACACACATCTTCCTCCGCACATCTTTCTACTCCATTTTACCACTAAAAAAGTCTGGTTTGAAAGCCTAGTCGCTGATTTTATATGTATTGAGCACTAGCATTTCCAGGTGACGCCAAACAAAACCTTTACCAAAGTATAGTTATTATTCCTGCTATTAAGTTTTCAAACGGCGCCTTTATGATTGATATCTATCAATTTTATGAAACTACTTCGCAGCTCTATTACATATTTGTGGAGCTAGTTGAAGAAATAGAAGGCTTGTATACTTACATCTTCTAAAGACAATCCGAAAGTCTTTAAGTAAGCTGGCGCGTCGACCAAGTAAAAAACAAACACAGCGTTGCTCGCTGCGTGTGCGCAGGCCACCGCCCAGAAATGGGGGGACGTAAGTATCTGCTTCCAGGGTCTAGGACACCATCTCTGAAAAGCCAAAAAATGTAGAAAATTAATTGCAGGGTAACACAGCCACACACTTATTTTTGTGGTTTTAGTGTCGGTACCATTAAAAAGGTAGTAGTTCATCATAGACTTTTCAGTCTAAAACTGCACCTCTCTCCACTAAAGCGATTACTCTAACTCTTAACGGGAACGATATTGTAACTTTTTATCCATGTGCATAGCAAAAAGCCCTGTAAAATATTATCAATACATGTAAAAATTGCAATATATAATAAAATATGTTTATACGCAGTATTTTATTTTAGATACCGCCATTGGGCCCATGAGGGCAGAATTGATCAACATCTTTTCAACAAACCGCAAATCGCTTCTCCTTGTCCCCGATAGCCTGATGCTGGTCCGGAGTGGAGACTGTCAGGGCTCCGTAGATGACGGACATGATAGTGCTATCATGGCCACTGAGTAGAAGATCAGCTTCTAGCCCTGAGTCTGCTTGGACAGGCTCCTGAACTCTGGTCTGGCTAGATGAATACCCAAAGTCATGCCATCTATCTATCATTGATTCGATTTCACAGTAAAACTCCGATCATAGCGTTCTCCTTAGCTCGTTGGGTAACTTCAGGCTTACCAATAAAGCCCTGTGAGAGCGACCACGATTCTGTGCTACAAGTCATCACTAGCAACACGCACTGAGGCACTGAGATATGTCGGACGAGAAGACGACAACTTATTGTCATATCAACGTACCGTAGACACGGCAACCAGAGCCTCTCTAATGAACTCCTTCTCTTTGTCTCCGATAGCCTGATGCTGGTCCGGCGTGGAGGCCGTCAGGGCTCCATAGATGATGGTCATGGCTAGTGCCATCATGGCCATGGAGTAGAAGACCAGCTCCCAGCCCAGCGGCTGCTTTGAGAGGCTTCCGGATACTGGCAAGGCTATGATGATACCAAGATGGGTGCCTGAAGCGAAAAATTGCAATGTTATGCAGTTATTTGACCCCTATCTCTAACTTTTTTTACTAGGGTTCCGTAGTAAAACGAGGAACCCCTTTTAACTTCGTTGTGTCCTTCCTTCCGTCCGTCTCATGCTACAAAGCCTTAAAAGTAAGTAAGTTCGTATAGGCCGGGTGGCTAGCCCTGGTGTCAGAGTTTTTAGGCCGCCTGAAGGCCTCTGACATGGCTAAACGGTTAAAACAACAAAGCCTTATAACTTCCACATTCATGAACCAAATTAGATAAAATTTGACAACTTAATAGTTTCAGTAGATATAGATCTCAATTTCAAATACTTAAAAATTTCAAAACAGTTGTTTTTAAGCGGTAGCTCTCATACATGTACAGTGGGGATGAAACTTTTTTTTCAACCCTACCCAACCCCTTTTTGTGGGGTATCGTTGAAAAGGGTCTCTAAAATGTTTTTTTTTTGTCACTTGTACCATTTGTGAAATGTCGCCAAAGTTGAAAAAAGAGTGTCCCCTCCCCCCTTACCTTCTATAGAATACGAGATAGAAAGTTCAAACTTTCTGAGATTATAGACCACATTAAAAACTTTATTTCAAAATTATTTTAAGTACTGTGGGATAATAGCTTTTTTAGTTATAAAGAAAAATTGAAATTCTTAAGCTTGAAAATAGCTCAGAGGTCATTGACCTCACAAAAATATTTTAGCCAGTTATGTTATTCTAGTACTTAAACGTTAAAAAGTTATTATCATCATCATAATCATTGCATCGTAGCCTGTCATACACGTGTCTTGACACGCATTACATTTTTTTTTAATTTGTCTAAAACACTGTCTACCTAACAGAGACCTACTAAGCCTTACTACTTATTGTTATAATTCCGGATGTTTGTAAGTTGGTTAACAAAACAAAACAATAGGTTGACTAGATTTTTGTCATTGATATTGTTTAAAGTTTGGAGAGGTACATGTATGAATAAGCAACTTTTTATCGGGAAAACAAAAGGTTCATGTAGGATAGCACAAAAATCAAAACATCACACGGGAAAAGCCGCAGGCAAAGTTAGTTACCTCCATAAATGAGAAAACTGAAAGCCTTCTTCTCGTTTGGCGGCAGCCAGTGATCCAATAGCGATTGGTTGACGGAAGAAAACCCAGCGTGGGCTACTCCCATGAAGAGCATGGCGTTGCATACTGCTATCCAGCCTCCCTGAAATGAGACATCAGGACAAAAAATTAATTTATTCGATAAATTTTGCCTCTATCAGGCATAGGTCGTCCACTGTTAGAGATAGGCCTCGCCGATAGATTTCCGATATACGTACACCTTGCGGGCGTCCTACGCTGCGTTTGGTTGACTAAATTTACCTTAATGAGATTTTTCATACATAGTAGCACTTTGTTTTGCCACTAATGGGTTATCCCTGAATGATGATTAAAATCATTTACAACTAGGTTTACAATTATTTACCATCAAGAGCAATGCAAAATAATGCGTATGGATAACGCATAACAATCACTATGGCCTGAAATTTAATATTTTACGATCCTTTTTAGGGTTCCGTACCTCAGAAGGAAAAAACGGAACCCTTATAGGATCACTTTTCTGTCCGTCTGTCCGTCTGTGTGTATGTCAAGACTCTATAACTCGGCAACGCGTAAAGATATAGAGTTTAAATTTAAATTATGTACGTAAACCTACAAATTCTTGCAGTTGTGTAAAAAAAGCTTCTCAGTTATCGTTTAAAAAAGTTAGAGCCGTTTATGTCGTAAAAAAAGCATATTTCAACGCTCACAAAAATCAAAACTTACAGGGTCCGTTGACCTAGAACTATGAAATTTGGCGAGAAGCATTGTCACAGAGTACACATATAGGAATAAATCTGAAAACTGTACATTTTTATTTAAATCACATAAAAATAGGGGCTCGATGTTCACAAAATATGGGTTCAAAATTCAAAGTAAGTAAATCGTATCATGTAACGTATCATATAAAATAACTTCATTAGCACATGCTAAAACAGGATTTTAATTATTTTAACAATATGTTTGTACGGAACCCTCGATGTGCGAGCCTGACTCGCACTTGTACGGTTTTTTCTTAAATATTTTACTATATCCATATGACGCAATAACAAAAAATATGACATCAATAAAAGTTTGCCCCACCAAGCCGGGGTACGTCACGTTATAGTCTACAGCTTCATTTTTGGCGTGAAATCCGCCTCACTCAGGCCACTCGTCTAACCTTGGTACAGCAGACTTAAATCAATTTAATTTCTAATACCTTTTCGTTCTATACCTATCTACGTTACACTCAATTTTAAACTTTGTTACAATTCTTGCAACTTTAGACGCCATGTGTGGGCAGCTTGATCTATAATGCCCCATAGTGTGAAACTTACACCAGACTGTGCTTGTTTGAGAACAATAGGTTACATAAATCATTGACCGGCAGGAATGGCAGGCGATTTATGACTGAAAATTGCTGAAATCTCGAAATTACATCGTTTTCGAGCACTAACACAGCATTTGATTATAAGAGCAGTATATTACAAGTTTATTTGTTATTTAACTTTTTCTTTTCGTACCTATTGATTTATTTATTAGGCATTCATAACAGACTACAGAAAATACATTAGATTATTTTTTTACAATTTTTGACCGATTCTGCGGTCCAAAAGAATGAGCACACTACAAAATCTGACACTTAAAATAAACAGAATTATTTTTCACTAAATGTTTCTACATTTAGTGAAAAATAGCCATTAATAACATTATTTTCACTTTGTAGAATAAGTAAAAATTTAAATAAATTCACAAAAGTGATACTATTACTTAGTTATTAATTTATGAAATGCATGTTACAGTATAATACTATATTGAATTACTGTATCGCACTGTATTATGGTTTGGAGACGAAAAAATTATACATAATTATTACTTCTAAATTGTCTGAGACTATGTCCGAACAAATATAAATCCAGCTCATGAACGCCGTTGCCGTCGCTGTCTCAGGCGCTAGAGCGGCATACATCATTGTAAGAGCAGCACATTTAAGAGAAGGGCTGTTGCAGGTGATATTACTCTTATGCAAAAGGATTATTGAAAAGTAACGAGTTATATATGTGTATGTTAGTTACCTTATTAGCAATAGTGGGCATGGCGACACTCAGTACCCCATTGACAGCCAACATGGCGGTCACTACGTACTTCCCGTTTAATTTCTTGAGGTGCAGCTCCGCTGGGAGCGCTAGTATCGCATATCCGAAGAAGAAAGACGACAAGATTGCGCCTTGTATTCGGCGGTCCCAGTTGTGAATCTGAAATCATTAATTCATCAAGATATCAGCTATAAGGCGTCTGATACTTAATATTAACCTTCCCTACAAATTTCAATAACACTCTTTGTGAACTTCCTGACATTCATCTATCCATCCATCAGCCATAGGATGTTCACTACTGGACATAGGTCTCCTGTATGGATCTCAAATAAAGACAGCTGCAAATAGTGGTTTGCAAGCTTACATCCATTCCTGTAGTTTAAATTAGATCGTATGTGTTCGATCCCCACCCAGGTCAAATATTTATGTGATGAACATAGGTGTTTGCTCTGTGTCTGGGTGTTATTTAGTTACTATATATATAAGTTTGTATTTAAAAATAAGTATATGTAGTATATCAGTCTCTGGCAGCCATAGCACAAGCTTTGCTTAGTTTGGGGTCAGAGGCCGTGTGTAAGATGTCCCAAAAATATTTATTATTTATTTATTATATCCGCCATAATTATGTTTGAACTTTTTGCTACGTACTTGCCAGTATCACTTTGCAGGTTGGTGGGTGTTTAATCTAATCTTAATAGGCTTAATAGGCTTTCTAGTATACACAATTATGCACTTCATGGATCGTGAATACCTATAGTTCATTAAGTAGCAACATTGTAACTCAGGATCACAAAGTGAATCGACTAGTTAGTTTTACCTGAATATATGTGTCTCCTTGTCTTGACTCATCACAGAGAGCCAGCACTGCTACACCGATGCTCCCCCGGATGGCTCCCATGACGACTCCACTAACGAACATGTACGCCATTTGCAAGTGGCGGACGCCAATGCTGAACCCTGGAATTATAAGATTTTATTATAGCAGTTACCCTGGAATTGACCAGTTTTATCAACTTAGACGTTTAGCTAGATGTGATGATGGCAGGTGGAGTCGGTCTCTATCATATTAGTGGCTCCATGATGGGAAGCGCAGTCCCAGTAGACGATACAACGGAGGCGTGATGACATCCAAAAGTTTTGTGGCTACACCTGGGTGAGACTAGCACAGGACAGGAATAATTGGCGTAAGAAGGAGGATGCTTATGCCCTGAAGTGGGCCGAAACAAGCTGATGATGTGACGATCAACTAATTTTATTATTATATACTATGGGACTAATCGCGCACTAAAATTACGAGATAAATAAATAACCCGTAACCACGGTCGATGCAACTCCGCCGAAACGTCGGGATTAACGAGGTATTTATCTCGTAATTTTAGTGCGCGATTAGTCTCGTAGTATATAATAATAGACGAGTTTTACCTACCAATAAAACTCATATTATGTCCGAAGCCTTATTCGAAGCCTTTTAAACATATATATTGAGAATGCATCTTCCGTTTCCGGCCGTATTTGCGGTTGTAGTTCCCTCTGTTGGGCTAAAATGGCAACCCAGGCCGCCACGTTCCCAGGCAGCGTATAGTTCTCCTCATTGAAGTCTCAATAACATAAGGAATTAATGAACACCAGGCAGAACTTACTGTAAGGCTTCGAATAAGGCTTCGGACATAATATGAGTTTTATTGGTAGGTAAAACTCGTCTATTATGTCCTTGAGCCGTTATTCGAAGCCTTTTAAACATATATATTGAGACGTGTTTGTTTTCGCCTGGTGAACGAGACGCCAATGTGAATGCACAGAATAACGTCAACATTAATAGGTATTTATAGAATTAAACAGTATGAAAAACATCAGTCACAAATGTAATAACGTAATGTATGCGTATCCGCTATATTAATAGCGGATATATGTATGTAGCGCTACATAAAAATATAGAAGAAAACTAATATAATAGTCACTGCTAGTATAACATCTTAGTTTCGAATATTGCCCCGGTAACGTATGTATATATGTTATTATTGTACAGAACCAAATACTTAAGAGTCACATAGTACCTATTGCTGTCTTACAGTTTCAATGTTATCGCTAGTAAGTACTACATCAATTAGGAATTTAAGAAAGTAACTTAAATTAAAATAATAATAAAATTATGTTTATCATTTATTAATAGTCTGTCGATTCACTCTTTGAACGCGACAGCAATGGTGGTATCACCACTATCAGCCTCCGGCATAAAGGATTTTACATCATTGGTGATTCCAGTTTAAGATGCAGTTTTCACTACCGGTGTACGGCAATAGTTATCGATCCTATTAGGCACAAAACTTGAAACCGGAATTAGAAATAAAATTGTACATTTGCCAAAATCTGTCCACTACAAAACCCCTGAACTGTTCAAGGTTTCGGACTTGACATTTTGTTGCGGCCTCCTTGTCTAGCTGTTTTTAATAGATACAATCTACAGTAATAGAAGGTAGATACTATATGTTGAAAATGATATTTTTAACTATAAGTACAAAAGTTCTGAATTTCAATTAAGTAATAACAAGCAAGACTTAATAAAAACCAAAATAAAATAGTTACTCAGTTAAATCCTTCTAACTAGTGGGCTTTGTAATCTTAAATCTCCTCACAGTTGTTCAAAGCGAGCGAGCGAGTCAAGATGACTTACAGCACCCCTCTTTATCCCGCGTTAGAAAACCTTGGTGTGGTATATAACCAACTTTTAGATTCAAACGTGTTGAACTTTGTATTCAATAATGAATACAATAACCCGAAACTAGCACACCGTCGCAGCGTCGTGGTGCTTCCCGCAAATAATGAGTAGGTCGATTAAAAATTGACCATCAATTGAATAGTACCTACATGTATTTGTTTATATCCCGAACATGGCTAATCTTAGCACTATTATTTGATATGCTTTCATTTCACATGTTCGGAGCCAAGCTTCCTAACTGAATTTGATTCTGGAATATTTGAAATGATAATATTTAAGCCAAGCCAAGATAACTTTGAAGCCAAGAATTTCACGAATTATTCTAATTATTGTCATACCCTTATTTATAGGGTCATAAATATGTAAACTATACAGACCATGTTACATAAAAACTAACTGTAAATATTATATAAGTTACAATGCAATAAATGATTAAGTAGGTATTGTACCTACTGTTAATTTTATCTGTAATTAGACAGTGGCGTGGACCGGCTTAGTTATGCTATACTGGATTCAGGGAATATCTACTGTTAATTTTATCAAACAAATTTACAGGTATTAAGAGTATTATCTCTCATTCTTTTTACTTGGCTCGCAATATACTATTGTTGTACATATATGTATTATGATAACAAGCCATGAGCTTTCACCCCATATTTTTAAATTTTTTCGCGTCATATTTGCACTCTCGCTCGACCCATGAAAAAGTCATTGCGTAGGCTCGCATGTGTTGCATGAAACTAGTGGACCTGGATTCTGAAGCTTCGCTTCGTAAATAAAAGACTTACATACCTAAACTTTTTGTTATCAGCCTAGTCAAGACTGATAGAATTAAGAATTTTGCCATTTTTCAGCCGTGTATACTAGAAAATGTATCAGATACGCAAATCAAACCAGCCATTCTTTTGTATGGTTTACGTTTTTCGCATGCACGACTTAAATTTGTCTTTAAAGGCAGAGACAATATCCGAAGCAAATATAAGGATAATAATTATATTAGAGAGTGAAAAACATTTCTCACTAAAAATGGTCGACCCTGTGGAATAGCCAACAGGTCAAAGTTCAATACTTTTTCTTTAAAACTCTTTAATCAGCTGTTGTCAAAGCTCTGTCTACAGAACCCATAAATACCACTGCACTAAGTAGGTATTGTGGTAATTTTTACTAAGGGGTCAATATAACCAGTTGACTCTGTGGTGTGTGAAACTGTAGCTTTTGTTGTACAAACAGTTTGAAGAAACATTGATCCATCCTCTTATTAATTGCAAAAGTATTCTGAATATCTTCTGGTTCATCTCTACAGCCGCGATTTGTTCCAGAGTCTATAATTATAGTAATGAAATAAACAGAGAAACATAGCAGTTCGAATACGAAAATTCGACTCCTCAGACAGACTGACACACAAAAATCCTGTCAAATTCGAGTATTGAATTACTCTGAGAGCGATTGCAAATCCAAATTGCAAAACTATAGGATTCATAAAACAATAAGCAATATTTTAATATTTCAAGCAAGAAATAATATGGGCAGTATGTGTCTGAAATAAATTAAAATTGAATTTATTCCGATGGACAACGGGACGCATGGAATCATCGCTTTTCGTGGTAAAAACCGGGGTTTGGTTTCAGAGACATGTACTCGTATGTAATAAAAATTTATTTTGTTGACTTGCTTATCGTCGGTTACTTACTTGTCAAGAAACAGTTT
Source organism: Hypomecis punctinalis (assembly GCA_949316475.1). Classification (NCBI taxonomy): domain Eukaryota; kingdom Metazoa; phylum Arthropoda; class Insecta; order Lepidoptera; family Geometridae; genus Hypomecis; species Hypomecis punctinalis. Next base: position 827,481 of record OX438807.1, read on the forward strand.
CATGACAGTGACCGTAAATGCAGTGCCGTAGATCTAGCGGCGGGCTGCGCTTAAAAGGAGACCTGTCTTTACAGTTCCCATTATTATTAGCACCAAAATGGGTAGGCGCTCTTTCACCCGTATTTATGAACGCTTCAATCTACCCGCAAAAACAAGTGTTATATCAAATTTACCTTCTCATCTGCTTGGTTCAATGAACTTAATTGATTTCAAGATTATAATAAGTTTACCTGGACTTGTTGAACCGTGGTAAACTACTGTGGTATTAATATTTTATTAACCACAACAGCATTATAACAACCCTGGCAATGTATTATTGAATGCATATGGCACAAGGGCTCATATAACTATGTTGCAGTATTAAAATTCACGCAAAATGCAAGTTGAAAATTTATAATTGAATGCTACATTGTATAGGTAGCAATTACACTGCAACAACAACCCCAAACAAATGCAATGTAAATCACAATCGAACTCAAATGGCTACAAGAACGCGCAGTAATTAGGTACATTGCATCAACAAAAAGGCGATACAATAAACCTTAAAAAACGCATATAATTACATTGTTATACCAATTACACTGCAATCATTAAATGTTATCTTATGTATGATCACAAAATACAATACACATCGTAATAAATGAATGCCTATGGCAAAAAAGGCGCATATCATTAGATTGGTATCAATAAATGTTATCATATATAAAACCACAAAAAGCAATACATATTAAGCTTAAAGCAATACATATGATTACATTGCACCACAAAATCTAGATGTTTGTGAGCATTGTCAAAGAATATAATCGACGGTGCCGTAGGCGACCGGCTGAGTTATTCTATACTGGATTCAGGGTTAGCGCCGCCTGATATCCATGGAACTAACTACCTTCTGAACGGAGCAGGAAGGTTATGATTGTATGTTTGTATATGCTAGGTGTATATCTAACCTTTACAAGTATTCAAATTGTCTGGAAGATAATGAAAAAAATTTACTAAAGTACCCCCATTAATATTTATGAAAAGAATTCTGAGAACTTGCTTTTACTAAACAAAACTTTTCTATATGGGGGTATCTTATGAAATAAGTCTTGGTAGTTCCAGTGACCGCCAAGAAATACCAGACCATCGAGAACAAGTCGCTCGAAAATTAAATGAATTGCTTGAACATTTTCATGCTTAAAATGAAAAACATGTGTCATTTTATCGTAGCAATCAAGATTGTTTGCTATTACCGAACTTAATCGTTTTCAACATTAAAATGTTGCAATAAATCTCCGAATAAAATACTTTTCATTGAAACAAATAGCCCTACTTTTTCCTGGTTTAATAGTAATAGTTATCAGCATTTATTTGCAATTGTCAGATATTTTCAAAATTAATTGTAATTATAAGGGCCGCCTCGGCGGGCACCTCTATAGAAGACTCGATCTGCTAGATCGGCGCCGGAATAATTCTACTCTGAGGTATTTTGGTGTTGGGACCGACCAGCGGCTACGTGCGTGTCTGTACCCGAGGGTAGTATGTACAACAGATATAGTTTTGAATTTGCCATACCTGGTCAGTAAGGTGTTCTACTACCTTACTCTTTTTGAAGCTTACATCCTCAGCGACTTGGCGGTCACGTGGTCATCACCTGCAGCCCAAGTGGTGGTCCCCACAGCGATGGCGGCGTGGAGGTCTGATATATAATATTCCTGCGGTTCCTAGTACCGCTACAGGACGATCACGTCGACTAGGTTCAACGAGCACGTGAACAACTTTACGAATTTTTCGCATATTTTATTTCAGTCATTATGTAGGTAGAAATATAACTTTTCAAATTGAATTAATTCACTTTCAGAAAAAATATTTTGAAACTACAACCTATTTAAGTTATTTAGAACAATAGAAGTAAAATAATTTTGAGAAATGATTTTGAAATAACGACGAACGCTAACAGCGTTAACGTAACTTAACGGCACGGAAGTTAAGACGCCAATGAGGAGAACTATACGCTGCCTGGGAACGTGGCGGCCTGGGTTGCCATTTTAGCCCAACAGAGGGAACTACAACCGCAAATACGGCCGGAAACGGAAGATGCATTCTCAATATATATGTTTAAAAGGCTTCGAATAACGGCTCAAGGACATAATAATGTGTTCAAATTGCGAAAGTTTAAAAACAATATGATCAGCTAAGTTTTCGAAGCTCTCTCTTAGAAATCTGAAACGTCAAAGGTTGTAATCGACTTGTTTCCAGCATCCTTGCTTCTGTGGATATAATAGATCTTTATGTCGATCAATCGAAGTCTTTCGGTGGCTATAATAATATGCTAATGCAATCAGGTCATCTGTCGACCGTAAGAGTAGACATCTTACTCCGAGCTTGTCAAAATGATTTCCATTCGATAAAATTAAATAATTTGCGATCATTTGGCCACTATTTATAGGTGCAGTGGTCCTTAGCTACTTTCATTGTTACTAACCCGTTGGCTTGCGTCATAAAATTTAGCTCGTCTAGGAGTCTCTTTGTTTATGATTTCATACTAACTTTTGTCCACAGTTACGCTTGCATGGCATTTTAATTTTTGTGCAATCACATAGGAACATTTTATATTTCTGAGATAAAAAGTAGATATGCGGCGTGCAAGAGGAAAAACTAACAAACACACTTTAAAAATTACAGAAGAGTCCAAATAAAGCATTCTATTTGGTTAGTTGGATTACTTTGAGCTTGTTAATAAAGCAAAACCACGCCACAAAATAATGAACTACATTTCAGTAACTATCAATAGTAACATCAGGACTCAATCGAACAGATAGTCATAAAATGATAGGAAGAATAGAGAAAACGGTTAAATTATTACTGTTCGCATATGAGTGGAATAAAGATATAATAATGTTACTATTGGCGTGTTAGACAAAGATAAAATATAAAATTTTCCAATGATCACTTACCATTTTTTGTGATTACTCCAGAAAACCCATCTTGAAATTGATATCTCAAAAACTCCACATCCATTTTGATTTCCCATTCATATATTCTTGACTTTTGACAACCTATTGTTCTTTATTATTTGCGTCTCAGTTATTCTCGAGAATAACAAAAATGCTTCACGCATCTTCCCCAGACGTTTCATTATCAAAGATTTCATAGTAATTAATCCTTTTGCATATTTGCCAATTGTAGAACAAATACTTACTGTAGATTGCGAAGTTATAAATAAGATATTGATAAACGAAAATAAACCTCAAGGAAATACGTATAGAGTTCTTTTTAAAATAGAATTTTATGTCTTGGTAGAGACTATAAACTAGTAGTTGAACGAACAATGTCAGGTCTAATTACCACAAGCGCTGATAATAATATGAGTTCAACAATTTCTATGAATTGTATTTTGTTTTAATATAAAAATATAGACAGGAAAAGTAGCCGTGGTGGTCTAGTGGTAATTTCACACCACGGGCTTTTCGGTGAAGGAAAACATCGTGAGGCAACCTGCATGCGTCCGTAGAAGAAATTCGATGCCGTATGTGAATCCACCAACCCGCACTGGGCCAGCGTGTTGGATATGGCCCAATCACCCTTCGTGGGTAGGCAGGCCTACGTCCTGCAGTGGACTATTAAAAAGGCTGGTACAGTACAGTACAGTACAGACAGATAAATAAACTTTGGGCAAGATAGATCGATGATATAGTCAATAGTTTGACTGCCTCAGTGGTTCAGTGGTTAGTGAACCTGAGTTCTGGATCAAAGAGGCGTGGGTTCGATCCCCACCCAGGGCAAGCATTGTGGTGAACATAGGTGTTTGCTCGGTGTCTGGGTGTATTTAGATACTATCTATATAAATAAATAACTTTATTTTTCAAACCACACAGTAAATCATTAAAAGCAGTAAATAAATCTAATTTCCAAACATAAATAAAACCTGTGTATACTAAAAGGATTGCAAACAAACCCGTCTTCACTATATCTCAAATAATACAGAAAGCCTACCATCGATATTTTTCTATTAGGTACGATACAACGTTATCGGCGAAAACAAAAAGACTTGCGGCTGAGAAGTGAAACCAATCTTGATCGGCTATGCGTTTGTGGCGACGTGGTTTGTTTACCCTTTCACAAAGATGAACGGCTTTATTTTGTGTATCAGTACCTACTGGAAAACAGTGGTCCCCAAACTAGGCTAAGCCTGTATCTTGGGTACCCAAAAGATTTTTACAAACTGAATTTCACAATCACGCTGAGGTGTACGCATGTTAACACTAAAAACGGTTACAAATTTTACTTAATCTATGAGGTAAGCAACGTGAATGACTACTCAAAATTCAAAACAAGAGATTGTCCATATACGCTAGTTGCGCCTAGATACCTACACATTACAATACACATTAAGTCAGTAGAACAAACATTAAATAGTTTTGACAAGTATAAAAATGCGGGTATGCATCTCTTTCGATACCGTTATGTGCAGGCACGGTCGTATGAAACATCGCTGCCAAGCAAGAGTGAGCCATTCAAGTTGAATAATTACGTGTGAGAAAGTTTAGCTACAAAAGATTTATAAAAGATATTTGTGATAGCAGATGATTTACAATAAGGAAAATGTTATTTAAGTTTTCTACTGAGTTGATAAATAGTTAAATTACAGAAATAAATATTGAAAAATTACATTGATAGTTGGTGATGTTAAATTTGTTGGTAATGTTAAATTGTAATTAGACATTATTCTAAATTAATTTGAAATGAGTTAAGCGAAGTTAACTCGAATTGCTCGTATTATTATTGGTATTTAATATGAGATTAGTATAGATGATTTCAAGATGAGTATGTGTGTGTTTGTGAGTGTAGCACTGCAATACGCGGGATCTCATGAGAGTCAAGGTTTGCAGTGCTACGTGTGTGTGCGTGTGTGTGTGTATAAAAATCTTTCCGATTATCTATATCTGCTCGAACGTAGAAGCAAATACTTCTTTACGTTTCATATCAGTATATACAATTAGTCTTTCTGTTTGCTCGCCGGATAGTGATAGAAGCCATTTTACTACCATTTTCTTAGAAGCAGCAAAAGTACTATGGTGAATGTTTATCTGTCGACAGACAGAGTTGTACCTAAAAGTATGTACGTCGGTAGCCGGGCTGCGAACGTGGTGTGCACTTTCGGTAGTGGAATATCGCAATAATTATGTATTTATAATGTATATATGTAGTATATCATTCTCTGGCAGCCATATCACAAGCTTTGCTTAGTTTGGGGTCAGAGACCGCGTGGAAGATGCCCCCTAATATTTATTTATGTATTTAATATCGCGGGTCGAACCTGAACACGATTGACACAAGATTGAGGTAGATGGCATAGTAAGAGAAAGGCCTATACCCAGCAGATGGTTCGTAGAAGGTTGTGGATGATGATGATAGAATAAACTTTATTGTGACACCAAAAGTAAAGATACCTACTGTAACTACGGGTGGCCTTATTATTATTACTGACAGAAATCTCTACACGTATAAAGCCTTACCACACAAGATTTAAACACGCCTTAAACACTGTTTAACCGTGCAATTCGTACTGTTAAATATTGTCTAAAGCTTGCGTAAAACTTGTGTGGAAAGACGCACACTTTTTTACCGCAAAAAATTTAAACACGCATTAAACACCGTCTAGCCGTGAGATTTGTACTGTTAATCATTATTAAAGCGTGTTTAAATCTTTTGTGGTAAGGCGGACAATGTTTAAGAGTACAAGTTAGGTTTATAGTACAAATGTCTATCAAATGGTAGTCAAGAATTAAAATAACGACATTGGATATTAAAAAATCGGACAAGTGCGAGTCAGGCTCGCACATCGAGGGTTCCGTACAAACACGATTATAAACTTGTTTTAGCATTGCAAATGAAGTTCTTTAAAATGATACGTCACTCACTTTGAATTTGATCGAGTCAGGAAATGCATTTAAATGTTTGATTTAAAACAACATCTTTCGAACGCATAGATACTTAGCTAGTACCAATTATATCTTCTTTGCTAGTACATCGACGGAGAAAGTTAATGCCGCGGGCTAACTTGACGCCAACGCCATCTAGTTTTAATATGAGTAAATACTGAGATTTAAACTGCTTTAAGAGTTGATTTTATAACTTATTTGATTTGATTGCTATTAAGTTTGATATTTTATATTTATACAATTATACATTTACATATAAATTTATATTTGAACTTATTTTCAGTTTAGACAGAATTTTGAACTAATTTTTGTCAATTTTGAGGCCCTATATTTTGTGATGTAAATAAAAATGTACAGTTTTCAGATTTATTCCTATATGTCTACTCTGAGACAATGCTTCTCGCCAAATTTCATAGTACTATGTCAACGGGAAGTACTCTGTAGGTTTTGATTTTTGTGAGTGCAAAATATGCGGTTTTTTACGACATAAATGGCTCTAACTTTTTTATACGGTAACTGAGAAGCTTTTCTTTTACAAAACTGCAAGAATTCATAGGTTTACGTATATAGTTTAAATTTCAACTCGATATCTTGACGCGTTCCCGAGATAAAGAGTCTTGACATACACACAGACGGACAGACGGACAGACGGACAACAAAGTGATCCTATAAGGGTTCCGTTTTTTCCGCTTGAGGTACGAAACCCTAAAAAAATAGTTTGTACCTATCCTGTCATTAATTTAAAGATGTAGTACCTAGAGGATGAAATAGAATAATTAGTTGTCACTTGACACTTATTTTTCACTTTACGGAAGCCTATCGTGTCTCGACACGCTTATGATAGGCTTCCGTAGATGGTGACGATGATTATGATGATGTTACAAACTATTTTTAATGATGTAATTGGATGTTTAATTGCTAGAAACACATAATTGGCTAAACTATGTTATTGGGGTCAATGGCCTTTGAGATGTGCGCAAGTTGTAAATTTTCAATTTTCCTATATTACTTAAAAAGTTGTAATCCCACAGTACTTAAATATTTTTGAGATAAATTTACAATCTTTCGAGATCCTGGTTATCATGTAGCAGCAAACTGTCAGCCAAGTCTAGTGACACGAGCCCAAATAAGACGAGTCTATCTTGCTTAGTACAAGAGTTCCTAAGGCTACCTTCCGACTCCGATGGAGTATGGAGCATATTATTGCATTGTCAAGCTTAGCTTATTTACTATACTGTATCAGCCTTTTTAATAGTCCACTGCAGGATTAAGGCCTACCCACGAAGGGTGATTGGGCCATATCCACCACGCTGGCTCAGTGCAGGTTGATGGATTCGCATACGCCATCGAATTTCTTCTACGGACGTATGCAGGTTGCCTCACGATGTTTTCCTTCACCTAAAAGCCAGTAGTGTGAAATTCAGTACATAAATTCCAAAGAACTCATTGGTACGGGACCGGGATTTGAACCCACGACCTCACGATTGCAAGGCGGGTGTCACTACTTCTAGGCCACCATGGCTTACAGCAATATACAAATATATATAAAATTTCAGCTCAATCGAAAACCAGGAACTTTGTCAAAGGATATGGAAAACATGCGGGTTTTGAAATCTTGCAGAAACAAAAGTTATACCAATAGAAAGCTTACATAATTATCTTTTCAAACACATATTTTTTAGAATTTTTTTCATCGCCATTTAATTTTCAAATGGGTTCTAAAAACATTAGAAAAATGAACTATGTGCTACACCAAATAACTGCATTAAGCCTAAATTGAAAAAAAAACCTGACAGTGACATTAAGAAACAGCGAAAGGAAATGACATTGTCAATATTGAACAACCAATAGAAGTCGCCATGTTTTAAAAAATAAATAAATGTCAAACTCTAAAATACCAGCCCGCTATTGGTTGTTTGAAGATTCCTGTCTGATACGTAGACTACGTAGACCTCCTCTTAGTATTACCAGTTCAGTCTAAATATTTTCTACTTAGTGAAATAAAAAAGAGATATTATAATAAAACGGCGATACACAAAAATATGTTTTTGCGTGAAATAATATTCTTAAATATGGCACTAAACATTAATATAGCTCGCATCGCTGCCGGTTTTCAAGGACCGCCTCCCATATAAAAAGTTTACCAACTCCTTTAACTTGCAAGATTCCGCCTGAACTTATATCCATTGCAAGTTAAATAAAAGCTTGTAAAAACCCTGTTCAACGATACTCCTCATCAGCAAGTAGAGACAAAAATGTTCATCCCCACTTTAAATGTATAGAAGCTACCCCCTATATACACTGTTTTGAAATTGAGATCTTTACTAATCGTGTTGTCAAATATCATGCATTTTTTTCAAATATGTGGATGCTATAAGGTACGATACTTTTCAAACAAGTACTACTTTTGAATACTGTAAGGTGAGAGTGCTAACAAGGTTATCGACCTTATAATTTCAAATATAATTTCACGTAGTTCACTGTCTTTTACTGAAAAACATAGGAAATAGACATTAGGCCCAATTATGAAGGCGCCATCGTAAATTTAAAAGCAACGTAAAAAGTGTTATCTCTATCGAATGCCTAAAGTGAAAAAGAAACAGAAATATTCAAATTACGATGGCGCCTTCATAATTAGGCCTATTGTTCAAGTATTTAAGTCATTAATTTTATATGAATGTTTAGGTGAAACCAGAGCGGGTGCATAAGCATGTTTTGCTTCGAAAAATAAACACAATGCACAAATATAAACTTTTCCAAAAATCATTTATTTCATTTAGACTACTACTTTAGGCGAGCAGCGTTTTACTATTTTTCTTTAAAAAAATAATAATAAGATTACCACTATGACTAAACCTACCTATTTATACTAAAAAAAAGAAAAATAATACAAAAACAAACCAAAAAAGAAACACAAAATAAAATAAAACCTAGTCTAAAAGTCCCTCGGCAGAGGGTAACGTGGCCAGAATGCTGGCAGCATTGCCTCGCTAAATAGCAATACTCAGCTTTTGGGCAAAATACATGCCAGCACTCTGGCCACGTTACCCTCTTTTTATTTTAAAATTTATCTGTGTTATCATTATTATTTTCATTTGAATTGTATGTGTGTTTCCATATCAAATCTAAGTGACATTTTGTTCTATATGTTTTCTAGTGTGTATAGGGGTTTGTCAATGCAAGTATATTAAAATACCAATATTTATAGTCAAATAATTTATTAACTTTTATTTTCTTAAACCTAGATCTATTTAATCATCTCAACTGTGTCTCTTTCACTGTTGGGCATAAACGTCATCCATAGTTTAATCTTAAAAATAATATAACAATACAATTTTCAACGTTTTGATGCCTTCTTTTGTGCCTTTTCGTTCTTGTCTAGTAAAGTCTTCAAACTTTTCAGTGGTTTCATTTCCTCTGTAACAAAAAATAAAAATTATATAAACTTGACGGAAGTATTTATCATCATAGTTATATCAGATATGGAATGTTATATGTACTGTTTCTCTAGTAGATTTAATGGAATCGATTTCGATTAATTTAATTTCAGTTCAAAATGATTGATTGTCAAAATATGTGTTTCTGCGATCCTAATACACCTTACTAGCAACCAGACCCGGCTTCGCACAGGTGTATTATACATATAAACCTTTGACTCACGCTATCTATTAAAAAATACCGCATCACAATCCGTTGCGTAGTTTTAAAGAGATAAGCATACATAGGGACAGACATACAGCGGGAAGCGACTTTGTTTTATACTGTGTAGTGATGTGTAAATATACTATGCTGTCAATAAAAACTTATCATTATAAATATTCTACTTGAAGAGATATTTTGCGTCTTTATTCTATCTGTTTGTCCAATTGCCTTATTTGCGCAGTAGATAAAGATATATTTCCCCGATTTTGCTAGTTGTCAAATCGATTCATCGACAGATCGCCTGCTATCTGATTCGATCGTCAGAGAGAGACTCGGAGCATTCTTTTTTCAATAGCATATCCTGGTGAATAGCGTAGCCTGGTGCATAGCATAGCTTGGAACATAACTTAGCCTGGTGCATAGCGTAGCCTGGTGCATAGCATAGCCTGGTGTACAGCATAGCCTGATGCACAGCATAGCCTGGTGCATGGCATAGCCTAGTGTGCTGTATTTGTTTATCAAGCGGTTCTATTTTTGCGTTGGTAATTTTAAAGTGCTTATGGCAGTGTAATAATATTGTAGGCTTCAGATACGTACCAATAGTGGCTCTCCGCCGCTCGCAGTACTCCTGGCTGTCCCATGCTACACGGTCGGCACTGCCGAAAATAACGTAGAAGATGTTGCAAGCCACTGTGAGGCTCGCAATTAGCAGGAAGACGATCCGCCAGTTGCTGATACTACTCTGTAAACAGAATGTAATGCTATAATTGGGCGTAGACTGATGTAGAAAATTCTGCTCAAAAACCTAGCGTCTTGACTACCAATTCGTCAGCACAATCTTATTTGACTTTATTTTATAGAGAGGTGTTTAGAAAAATAAAATAAGCTTGTTAAATCTGAGACAAAACGTAAGTAGACTTGTGTGGTTATAATAAGCTATATATACCAAAGCTAGTTTTATGTCGCCGGAAACTTTCTGATTCTATATGGCCAAACAGCTACAACCTCCGACATAATGAGTTAATTTCATGACCACTAAGTGCATAAGGGTAGGTTTCCTCGACATGATTTTATTTTTAATTATTATATTTTTAGGGTTCCGCACCTCAAACGGAAAAACGGAACCCTTATAGGATCACTTTGTTGTCCGTCCGTCCGTCTGTGTGTATGTCAAGACTCTTTATCTCGGGAACGCGTAAAGATATCGAGTTGAAATTTAAACTGTATACGTATATCTATGGTTTCTTGCAGTTGTGTAAAAGAAAAACTTCTCAGTTATCGTTTAAAAAAGTTAGAGCCGTTTATGTCGTAAGTAAGTAAGTAAGTTCGTATAGGCCGGGTGGCTAGCCCTGGTCTCAGGCCTCCAGGCGGCCTAAAAACTCTGACACATGACATGTTTATGTCGTAAAAATCCGCTTATTTCGACACTTACAAAAATCAAAACCTACAGGGTACTTTCCGTTGACATAGAACTATGAAATTTGACAAGAAGCATTGTCTCAGAGTACACATATAGGAATAAATCTGAAAACTGTACATTTTTATTTAAATCACAAAAAAATAGATTCAGGCTCAAAATTCGCAAAATATGGGTTCAAAATTCAAACTGAGTAAATCGTATCATGTAAGGTATCATATAAAAGAACTTCATTAGCACATGCTAAAACAGGTGTTTGATTATTTTAACAATGTTTAATTTTCGATGTATGACGAGAAGAGTGAAAAAAAAAACTTTTTTATCGATAGTTATGGTATAGAGATTTTAATAACTTACTTCCCAATTTTGTGATTTTTTTGGATTTGTACGGAACCCTCGATCTGCGAGCCTAACACGCACTTGTCCAGTTTTTATTGTAAAAGAACTAGTGCTTGATAAGAGTAGTAAATTCGTATAAATTGATTTGCTACGAAAGTGATAATGAGAGTCGTGTGGAGGAGAATTACCCATAAATAACTAAAGAAATATAACGACAAACTTACAGGATCCTCCCTGAGAACGAAGCTGATGACCACCGGGGTGATGACAGCGCCCACGCTGCCGGCGAAGTTTGTGATAGAGAGCATAACGCCGGCAAAGTGTGGGGACAGGTCCAAGTGGTTTACCTGAAAATCATTACGATAGTATCACGACGAAATAGGAAATAATAACCTAAAGTATATCACGCATAGCTACATTTACTACTACAGGTTATTAACCACATCTGATTTCTAGGTACCTATTATACTATAAAAATATTTTGTAGGAGTTGTGTCTAAAATTGTATTTAAACATCACAACCTCAACCCTTAGATTAATGATTGGACTTACTCGAGCGTAGCGAGAAATTAATAAATCATAATTAATAATTAATTAATCTATGTCTCGTCCTTATTAATAAAATAATGTACGGCCACACGTTTTATTAACCTATCTATAATTAAAAGTAGTGATGACTTGACTACAGGGACACGCAGAATGCAAACCGCTTCTACATGCTTTTAGTAGATGTAAGTAGATTGTATCGAGCAGTGAATACTCTCAAGCTAATTGTAATGATAATTCAAAGCAAGACTTAAATAATTGAATACTGTGTCCCGTACCATGAAACCGGACTGCGTGCATCCGTAGAGAGTGAGGGTTGCAATGAGAACGACCACAGCGATTTGCTTATGTTCAGGGTCTAGGAAGGCCAGCGTCACGCAGCCAGCTGCAGTGCCAAATAATGCTGAAAAGAGATAGAAAAAATATGTAAAAAAACATAGAAGTTGGAGATATCTCAATACAGAACATATACCACTGAACAATTCTGATATCCATCCATCAGCCACATGATGTCCATTGTTGGACATAGGCCTCCTCTATGGATCTCCAATATATTGGTGGACGTCCTACGTTGCACTTGCCGGTACGTGGTCTCCACTCGATTACTTTTCGACCCCAACGGGCATAATTCCTCCAAGCTATGTGCCCTGCCCACTGCCAAATTCAAAGTCAAAGTCAAAGATTTTTATTGCAGTTTGCATGTACAAAGGTGGTATAGATATAATCATGACTCAATACAAACTTGCCTATGCAAGGCGTGCAACATTGCTGGCAGCTTTTTTTATTATTATTACCTAAATCAAATTATTATTACAAAATTGAAATTCTCAAATTATATTTAAATTGATTACAATGTCCTAGTCAATATGATGTTAGTTGATTACAATGTCATGGGTTAGTAATTAAGTTATGTTAGTAGATTGCAATGTCATGGAAAGCTTAGTCAATAATAGTATTCCAATTAATTTTTTTGTCAGTCATAAAATCACTAATAGTGTAGTAACATTTAGTCTGAAGGACTTTCTTTAATTTAGTTTTGAATAGACTGTGGCTGAGAGTTTTCAGCGAGTTCGGTATTTTGTTGTAGATTACAGGTCCCATACAGAAAATACTTTCACTTGTTATCTTTTTTTTACGTTGGTCTATATTAAGTTTATATTTGTTACGTCTATTACGAATAACTTTATCGTTCGATAGGGGGAAATAGTGTTGGTTAGTTTTTACAAAGTAAGCCACTTCCAAGATATAAAGTGACGGAAGTGTTAGGATTTTGTATTCAGCAAATTTTGGTCTGCAACTATCGGTTACGCGAAGGCCAAACATGGCCCTTATGCAACGCTTTTGTGCTTTAAACGCATAGTTGAAGTGTGTGGAGTTGCCCCAGAAGATGACACCGTATCTCAGGACCGATTCAACCAAGCTATGATAAGATGTTAATAATGCATCAGTTTTTACAACTGGTGTGATTCTGTGGAGAGCATATGCTGAGCTACCCAATTTTTTACATAGATCTTCAATATGAGCTTTCCAGTTTAATTTTTTATCGATTATAATACCTAAGAACTTGGTAGACTCAACCTCTTTTATTCTAATATTTTGGTAATTTATGTTTATGTCAGAAATGTGATTAAATCTTTGAGTAAATTGAATAATGTTTGTTTTATTTAAGTTTATTTTTAAATTATTAGTATTTAGCCAATTAATAATTAATTCTAGTGTCCAGTTAATGTCCTTCACATAGTGATCTTTGTTTTGGCAAGGAATTATTACTGTACTGTCGTCAGCAAACAGTGACATTGGATGTTGTGTAACTTTAGGCAGATCATTTATGTAGGAAATGAATAGCTGCGGCCCCCACACAGTACCCTGTGGCACACCATATTTAGTTATTCGTTCATCAGAGGTGTAGGTTTCTTCTGTATTAGTGTTGCGGTTAATTCTTGTTATTGTGGTTACTTGTTTTCTATCAGTTGTAAATGATTTAATTAAATCATTAATGTTTCCCCTAATGCCATATTTTTCAAAGAAGGATGCGCGAGCCCATACATACCAGGACCTGTTATATACGAACAGACTAATTTTTCCTCACTTATTTCTAAGAATGATATGTTCACCAATGTGATTTATGACGCTTCTAAAACTGTTCAAATATGTACAATTTGGCTAAAATTGAATATAAAATAAGAAAAAACGAAAACAATTTTCAAGCTATAAGTACCTATTTATAGACATTTATACACACTCAAGATTATGGATTGCCAGGTTTGTTATATTCAGAGTGCTAAAATGGTGCTCGATTTTAAAAACTTGATGTCATGTATTTTTAGTCAATATTGTCTCAATGATATTTATATTGATTTTTAAAACAGTGCATGTCATCTTGTCTGTAATATCAGATTACTTTTTAGAGTTCATCGATTTATAGGACGTTGTCACGTCAAAAAAAATCAATGTCTAGGACTGATATAAAAGAAAATGAAAAATGGAATGATAAAGAAAATTCGGTATTCATCCATTTCATTAGCAAAAGTACAAGAACCACAACTATAAGTTAAGAATATAAGTAAAGCAGCTATTCGATCCTCGGCTGCAGCCTGCGGATGCAGGTTGCGAATGGAGGTAGCAAACACATGAGCCGCTGCTTGTATCCGCAGTTGGGAATGATTCCGATGCTGGTTGCCTACGTCGTACATCGCAGGTACGTTGGACTTGTTTAAACATGCTAACAACACTTGCAGCCGAGGCTCGGTAGCACATGCTGCCGCAGCCGTGTTCGGAATCTTTTTGTAGAAATTCATACAACTACGTAGATAACCAGAGCCCTTAGTCCAGGTTTTGTGTTGTTTACTTAAACTTTTGCGTTCGGGTGTGGCTCCATACATTTTGGTTAGTTCTTCATCGTTTCGGCCAAAACAAAAATGTATAGGGCAATATCGAACAGATGTAATTTCAATTTATGTGTAAACCTGGACTAACGCCTCAGTTGTGTAGCCACAGCCGGCCTAGTGCAGCTGCTGCAAGTGTAGTAAAGCTAGTGATAGATTCGAATAGCACCCTTAAGGATTATTACGAGTAATATTAAAATTGCCACGAATTTCTCGGATAACTTCAACTACTGCTTTTTGTTTTTAGTAGTAAAGTATATGATAAAAAGTACATATAAAAATAATAAGAATATTCTTTCTTTTTGATAATCTTTTAGTATACAAAAATGTATGTTTCTATAAAAATGTATAATAACACCCCAGTTTGTAAACATTACGGGCTAAAACGAGTTAACGCAGGATTATGTGCCAATAGTTAAAAAAGAAAATAATTATTACATCAACACGTTAACATTTCCAAAATTGCTAAGTCTGGATACGAGAACGAAGTCTGTCAACACTAAATACGTCATCTGATTGACTGAATTTGACATTTCCTTTTTTTTTGACAGCAACAGTAATAAAAGATTGATTTTTTTTTCAAATAATTCGCCCATTTTTGGACACTAAAGCCTTTAAGACCATACCGCCACTTCTTATGTATGTAATCCGTAATGTAAAAACAATAAAAAAATCATTGTAATTTTTCTGGTCGGTTAATTTTAATTTTAACTAGTGATATGAAAATAGCAAAAAATCCCTATATTTTTGAAGGACATATCATTTTTAGAAAATATGTTTGGTTTTTTTCTAACAAAAAAAAAATAAAAAATATTGACAGGTTAATTCCGTGCATCCTTCTTTACTAAAACCATTTGCCATTTTAACTTGCCAATCCGCTGACCTATGTCGGTATGTCAGGTGTGTTAGGCTCTTCTGCAGATCTCCTCATTCTTGATCCGATATCGCAGAGAAATTCCAAGAATAGTCCTCTTCATAGCTCGTTGGGCTACTAAGAGCTTATTAATAAGGCCCATAGTGATAAAGCACTTTCCTGTGCCATAAGTCATCACTGGCAACACACACTGGTCGAAAACTTTCGACTTGAGACAATGAGGTATGCCGGACGAGAAGGCCTTACGCAATTTTCCGAACGCTGTCCAGCAGCTGAGTTAGATTCGGCGTATTCTAATATCCTTTTGAACAACTTGCGTAGGTCAAATCAAAGTTAATGGCATATGTGAAATTGGCTACAAGCTTCGCCAATATTCCTACTGCGCTAAGATTTGTCTATTATCAACACACGCCATTTTGTTTCAAGCCGCCTGTACAAAGAGAAGAGAATTTAGAATGTAAAATTTAAAAAAATGTTTTCCCATTAATCATTTGTTTAAATATATGGCATAGTCTCAGTTATGCTCATCAGACCTACAACATTGCTATTTTTAAGTCCTAAACTAAACTATAATTTATGGAATAACGAACGTTTCCTAAACTACAATTTATGGAATAACGAATGAGACATGAACGTTGCAACATATCCATTGAAATTTTAAAAAAAACTTACCAATGGAGTTGAACATTCTTCTGCAAGCGAAAACTGAGAGGAACCCTTGATTGTAAATCTTCTCGCAGATGGCGCTGGAGCTGATGCTGCCTATCCACAAGCCCAGGTATGGGAGAGCAGACAGAGATGCACTCTGAAATCAAAAAGAATATTTTAAGAAAGCATATTTCAACTACTCTAAATTTTATGCTGAACGACGCTCATTGAAACTGCAGTCTTCCGATGATGCAAGGTCATACAGGCGGTTCAAAAGACAAATTTCTAAATCCGTGCATTTTGTCTCTTTAATACTAAACATACAAAAGAGAACGGCGGAACAAAGGCTCCAAAGTTTTCACGGGGAACTTGTTAATGGGCAAAGCCAGTTGACAAAGCTGAAGAGAGAAGATGGCACTATAGCGTCGGCCAAAATACAGTTATTATAGGAGATCAAAAAGTTCTATAGACAGCTATAGGCTTTGGTCGCTAAGCCTGTTAGCAGCGCGACCAAAGACCTAAGAGCCAAGTTGACTCAAGGACATTATTACGAACCGTCTCGAACGCAGGTTTGATGACTTCCAGTCTCCCAAACAAGCCGATTTCCGAAAAAGTTTTAGTACCTGCTACCACATACATACGCTGCGGCAAGTTACACAAAAGACCAAAGAGTATGTCTTGCCATTTTGCTTAGCGTTTTTGGACTATAAGAAAGCCTTTGATTCGGTCAAGTTTGGAATAGAAAGGATTCGGCATCCATATTGTAATACCATACTGAGCAAGTTACCGGATACCGCTTAGTTTGAGCATATGAATTACATTATATTACTTACCTTCAGTAATCTATAGACGATTAAGTTTTTTACTAATAATAATTTATAAGTTTCAATGGCAGATGAAGATTTTGATTTGATCAACTAAAATAATAAAAATTGATTACCTACCCAGTTCTTACTAGACACTATTTAGTTTTTAGATTTGCAAGTATACTTACATTCTGCAACGAGATTTGCATTGCTCTTTCCAAATAGCTCGGCAAGTGGACGAAAAACAGGGTGTAGGCAGAAGCACTACCCACATGGGCCACCAAGATTGCCCACAGCGGCACGGTGCGGAACAAGTCGCCCCACGGTGTCGGTCGATTTTGCTGAAAAAATAATAAAGGTAGAATAATAATTAATCATATCAACCATCATTATCATATCCCATTAGATCTGCTTCATTATAATCACATCATAATTATGACGTCCATCGCTGGACAGAAACTTTCCTTATAAATTTCCAATAACATAGGTTTCAGTTAAGCGGCTTGATTCGCAATCATAGAAATGACCTGAAAACGTGCTGCTGCATAGAAGGTCTACTTACCATCAAGGTGAACAGAGTTTTTACACCTGGTCAGTGGACGGATTACATTGTATTTGTTTTCGATTCCTGTTTTAGTCCCTATAGGCTGTCTGTTCTACCAGCCATAACTGTAATCTCTCTGCTCTCTCTGCTCTATGTCACTCAAACTCGCTAATCCGCTATGTCAATAAATTCGGCTCATCTCTGGAGAAACCATAGCGAAACTACGAGTATCTCATAGTTTGTTGGGCTATAAGGCCCATAGTGAAACAACACGCCATAATGTTGTAAAAGCATCACTACATCACTAACAACACGCCCTTCGGTGAGTGCGCCCAGGAGTTGCACGATCTGGTCAAACCTGCCCCTTTCTTCTATCGTACGGCTAGACAGACGCAACCAAAGCGCCACCCTTTTATGGTGGACATCCCACGCGTTAGAACAAAGCGTTTTGAGTCCACATTCCTCATACGAACTGCCAGAATGTGGAACGCTTTGCCTAAGTCTGTCTTTCCGTTAAAGTACAATGTAGGTGTCTTCAAATCTCGAGTAAATAGGTATCTTCTAGGTAAGCGTGCTACATCTGCTTTACATCAGGCAGTGTGTAGTCAAACGCAAACCTATTTGAAATAAAAAAAAAACACACACATTGAACTCACATATTCACATGATTACTCTGGGTAGTATTTACAAGGACCCAACCGATGCTAGGGAAATAGTATTCAAATTTACATACCTTAGAACGATGCCCAGTGTTGAGTTCCATCTCAATATAATCCTTCTCCTCAGCAGATATCAGTCTGTGCTCTCCTGGCGAGCTAGCCGCGAACATAAACCAGACCAGGGCTGTGAACAGCATGAGACCGGCTGTGCAGTAGAAGATCATCTTCCAGCCCAGCGCCGTCTCGGCGAGCAGTCCCGACACTGGCATCGCTATGATGGTGCCTATAGATGATCCTGGAAGATGACAATATTTTGTATTAAAAACCTGGCTTTGCAGATTAACTAGCTCTGGTGTCACAGATTTTGAGCCGCCCAAAGATCTCTAACATATCCATAAACGTTAAAGATAGCAGGGATTCATTTATTGCGTCCTCAATATTTATGGAGCTCAGTTGATGCACTTTTGTACATAGACCGACCACAAATGATCTTCGTTTTCACTAGAAATTTAGAATTATCACAATTATTTTTCGCCATAAATTTGAATGTACCTCCATATACTAGAGCCGATAGACCCGTCCGTTCGCTGGAAGGCAGCCACCGTCCAAGCAGCGTGTGACTGGCCGGGAACAGACATGCTTGAGTCAGGCCCATGCACACTCGGCATACACACACGCTGATCCAACCACCCTGCAAACAACATTCAATAACATGATAATATAACTGGATTGATTGGAGCAAATTCACGATCAGAACAGACACGCCTGAGTCAAACTCATGTACACTCGGCATTCGCACACGATTATCCTGATCGGACCCTGCAAACAAAAATCATACATCAGCCCTAATTATGACGTCCACTACTGGAAACAGTTATAAAATATCCAATAAGACCGCTTGGTAGCGGCTTGTATCCAGCGTAATCCTGCACTGTTAATGAGATCATCCTTGTGAGTGAACGTCTTTCGCTGCGCTTGCCAGTACGTGGTCTTCACTCGAGAACTTTTCTACCCCATTGGTCATCAGTCACTGGGTTATGTCAGTAACTTTGATACTTCTACGGGCCTCCTCCTTTTTGATTCGATGACGCATAGAGACACCCAAGGAGTATCATAGCCCTCTCCATAGCTCGTTGGGCTGCTTGGAGCTTACTAATAAGGCCCATAGTGAGAGACCACGTTTCTGTGCCATAAAACATCATTGATAACACACACTAATCGAAAAGGGCAGCTCTCTACTTACTATTATTACCTCTAGTAAGGTGAATTGCATTTATATTTTGGGCAGCTCCAATGAATGAAACATAAAAAATAATACTCGTATTAAGATGATACTTTTTGTTCAGGCGCTTGCTACAACTATCTATTTAGTGATAGTCATCTAGTATTTCAAAAATTTTTTGAACTTACATAGTGAGCCAGCGTCGGCAGGGCGAGGCAAAGTAGACCGTTGGCCATCAAAGCGACGAACAGGATAAGTTTGCCTCCGTATTTCTTAGCTAGAAGACCAGCTGGGATCTGCATCGTCATGTAGCCCCAGAAGAACGACGACAGAATGAGGCCTTGGACCTCTTCATCCCAGTCATAAATCTGTAGTCGACAAAAATAATTATATTTAAACAAATTAATAAAAAAGCACTTTAACTATAATAATGAGTATATATGTATAGATGACGATGAAAACTCTAATCTAAAAGCCCACTACTAACAGGCACTGTTCCCAAAATGCTGGCTCCGTTACCACGTTAGATATAAATACTGATCCTTCGGGAAAAATAGTGGCGAGCATTTTGGCCACGTGTTAAAAATAAAATAAATTATATTTTATTTATTTTATTTTATATTCGTTTATTACACAATGCACTGTTACAACAAAAAATAGAGTCTCAACTTAGTGACATTGCCCCATAAGGGCGTCGAAATTTGAGGAGGGAACATTAGGTCTACTAGATAAGTATGAATTATTTACTTCTAGTTTCCTAGCTTAGTTGTGTGTGGACTCTAATACACTAATATTTACTTCAACCGTATTGTAATATATAATATTTCTATGTCAAAATGTAGTTTCCTTTTCTTTATCGATGTACCGAGAGTCTATCCGTGACCACAATCGATGTAATTAGGTCAAAACGACGGGATATTGAGGTACTTTTTATCATTTAACTATATGCGTGTAGAATATTAACTCTATTGCTGAGTGAAAAAGTAACAAGCTAAAAACACACTTTTGGATTTAAAATATAAGTAAGGATTATTTTTCCGGGGTAAAAAAAGCCCATGTCATACTCCAACTTTTAAAATTGTGCAGCGTAAATGAGTAAAAACCAACAAACACACTTTTGAACTTATGATATTAGATATTTACCTCTACATTAGTGTCGTTCTTCCGCGTGACATCAGTCATGGCGAGCACCGCCACCCCCAGACTGCTGCGACCGAGGAAAAGCGCCACCATCGTAATGTTCATGCAAATCATCTGGACGTGACGGATCCCGAATCCAAATTCTGAAAAAAAAAAAAGTATAGTGAGTTCATATAAACCAGGTGGCTAGTCTTTCTGCCAGCTTTTAGAACGCCTAAAGGCTTTTGACATGGTTAAACGATGATATTATAATATCATCATTGTAAATTCCCGGTTGTTTTAACCGTTAAAAATAACGTTAAATAATTCAATTTTTATGGGTTTATGGTATTATATTGTATTCCGTGATACACACTTAGAAAGTTACCCAAATATTTGAGTTATCGCAATGAATGTGACTTTCTCTAGTTGAACAGTAAGCTTAAAAATGTACAAAAGTAAGAAAGATTATAATTATTTCCTTTATCTCGGTTTTCTCGGATGCTTGATGCTTGAATTGATATTTCATTAGAGTTACCTACTGTACCAGCCTTTTTTTAAATAGTCGACTGCATGACGTAGCCTTACCCATGAAGGGTGATACTCGTACTCGTATCTACACTAAACAATAATATGATGCGCCTTATCAGTGTGAGATATATCTGTTCTGTACTGTATCAGCCTTTTAATAGTCCACTACAAGACGTAGGCCTACCCGCGAAGGGTGATTGGGCCATATCCACCGCACTGGCCCAGTGCGGGTTGGTGGATTCACATACGCCATCGAATTTCTTCTACTAACATATGTATGCAGGTTGCCTCTCGATGTTTTCCTTCACCGAAAAGCCAGTGGTGCGAAATTCCGTATATAAAATCCAAATACCTCATTGATACAGGACCGGGATTTGAACCCACGACCTTACTATTGTAAAGCGGGTGTTACTACAGCTAGACCACCACGGCTTTTCAGATATACCTACCTAATCGTTAAATTGCCACTAAAACATTTTACTCAGTATTGTAGCCAACGCCAAACGATCGTTAGTAGCGCGGGTGAAACCGCGGGGCGGTAGGGCGGAAGCTAGTATGAATATAAATGTATGAATGGCAATGTGTAGGAATCGAACTGTATGTTGTTAGTTCCGAAAAAAAAATTATTGTTAGTTTCTCGCTGCATTTAAAAAAAAAAAAATAAATAAAAAAAAAAAAAAAAAAAATTAATCATCCGCAAAGTTTGATACTTAATCTGCCATAAGCTTTATTTGTCACTATAAATCAAGATAAACTAACGTTTCGCACGAATTCTTAGCAAAGTTTCCTCTGTTCGGGTATTTGGTTGGGATGCGATTAAACTGCTCCATAATGTTTGTTCGGGATAAACGTCCAGATCGATTTCCATCTACTTTGTTTGCATGTGTCTTCAAACGAAAATTATGTTTTCCTAGACTATCCGACGGTTATTTTGTAAGACATTTCACTTAACATTATATTTTCTGAAGGCTTGTGATAAAAAGCTCTCAAAAGAACAGGCTTATGTCTTCCTTTGATGGTTCTCTTTTTTAGGGTTCCGTACCCAAAGGGTAAAAACGGGGCCCTATTACTAAGACTACGATATCCGTCCATCTGTCTGTCTGTCTGTCACCAGGCTGTATCTCGAGAACCGTGATAGCTATAAAATTGAAATTTTTACATCATTTCTATTTGATAACTCAAATACTGAAAATAATCTAGAATAAATCACAAACCTAAATTTTTCGCCATTTTTTGCTCGATATTTATAATGTAACAAGTAGATCAAGCGTGTCTATCCGTTACCATTATAAGTATTCACAGAATGTTTAGTTGTTGTCACTTCAAAAATAAATAGTTTTAAATAAATTTAAATAATATACATTATTAAAGCTCCCATACAGACCCTACGTGTGCGAGACCGACTCACACTTGCCTGTTCTTTTTTCTTCTTTTATCGTAACGCTCAAAGCGTAGTTTGACTAGGTGTTTTATATATAAACTAAGTTAGGCAACGCTCGGTACGGCCAATTTTGAGATGGGTGACCACGGAATTTCACCATTGGTATATGAAACTGACAGAATCCGTGGCTCGGACGACATGTAAAATTGTAGGTGTCATTTTATCCGTTTAGCTATGTTCGACGCAATCAGGCGACTTTAAAACTCTGAAGCGCTAGCCATCCGGTCTATGCAAACTTAGGAAAAGGATAAGCCTTTTCCTTACTAATATTATAAATCCGAAAGTATGTTTGTTGGTTTTTTACTTTTGACGCAGACTTGATTTTTGGCATGGATGTAGTTCGAAGGTTGTAGGTAGGTATATAATTAAGTAGGTAAAGGCTACTTTTTATCCTGGAAAAATAAAAAGTTCCTATCGAATATATGACACAAAATATATTATCAAAAGTTAGTATTTTATATTTTTGTAGTAATTCGTTCTTATTTCAAACCATTTCATCAAATAATAAACAAAGTCTAAACTTAGATTTAGCACTGTATAAAAATAGTTCGTATAGCGTTGTCCATTGTGCAGTTTTGAAAAACTAAGCAAATTAGAGCGTTGTACAAGGCCATTTGTTTCACCACCAAACGGAACGGTTTTTTTTGACCGGGTTCGGGGTGGTGTATGGTTTATAATAAATGTGTCTAGATGCACTGGATATCCATCCGGCGAAGAAATCGAACAAACCGTTATTGACGGTCCGTTGTCCGGTGAATAAAACGGCATTGTACATTGTACAAGCACTCTTACACAGACAAAACACTGAGAGCGACTAAATAAATCAATAAATATTGGGGGACATCTTATACACGGTCTCTGACCCCAAACTAAGCAAAGCTTGTGATATGGCTGCCAGAGACTGATATATATTTTAAATAATAAACAGAGACATATACATATTTTAAATATATACTTAAATAGATAATACCTAAATAACACCCAGACACAGAGCAAACACCTACGTTCGTCACATAAATGTTTGCCCTGGGTGGGGATTGAAC
Organism: Hypomecis punctinalis; assembly: GCA_949316475.1. Taxonomy (NCBI): domain Eukaryota; kingdom Metazoa; phylum Arthropoda; class Insecta; order Lepidoptera; family Geometridae; genus Hypomecis; species Hypomecis punctinalis. The sequence goes on from OX438807.1 coordinate 851,121, forward strand.
CCACGCCTCTGTGATCCAGAAGTCAGGTTCACTAACCACTGAGCCACCGAGGCAGTCTTTAGTTTATTACATGCTTCTTACTTATAGATCATGCAATTAATTAAAAACAGAATAAACGGAAGGAAGAAACACTATCATGAAATGGAGATAAAAAGTCAAGAAAGCGATAAAATATTTTTGGCAAGAGTACAAGGAAACAAGGAAATCGGAAAAAGTCTCTGCATATCATGAGATACGGAAGTGTCTACCGCGGGTGGCATTTACAAATGAGCGCTGCCGTGGCACAGGTGACAGGTATAAAGTTTAGGTACGTTAGAGGCTTTAGACAGAATTAAAAACTTATTATGTGATTTGTTTACAGTAATAATGAATAGTCAGTTCAAGTTGCAACTACAAAACGTTGCCTAATTTACTAGAGTGCCGCCGGCAGCGGGGCGGGGCCCAAGCTACCGGTGGTTGGGTCTACGGAGACAGGAACCTCCTGACAATGCGCGCTGTATCCAGGACGACCGCCTTCTATATCTGACCCTTGACCCAACCTTCTAGCAAGAACCTCTTAAGATGGTGGTCGAGACATCGCTATTAAGCCGTTTACCGAAACGACTATCGGCAACTCGAAGATACAGAGTTATCTGCTTGCCCTGTACTACGTTGAAAAACGGTGGTGAAAACCTTTATTTTGAACAACTTTTACTATGAGACCATAATTCGAAAACAATCTCCCTGTTTTACTATGTCATATACCTACATATTTTGTCGATTTTGAATTACGCTTTCAAATAGGATTTTTTTCCTGGAATTCCAAGTTGACCCCATAGTAAAAATTGGTCATAAAATGGTCTAAATCATATTTTGGCTTAATTAAAATTATACTTAGCCTATGCAAATAACCTTGTATTTGTAGAGTTTGGTAACTTGGAAAAGCAAATTTGGTAATAAAAGCGATGCGTGCCCTTTATCTATGCGTTATTTATGATTATTATTTTTGATTCTTTAAAATATAAAATCATACACACTTATTGATAAACTGTGAACTTACTTTTAGAAGGATTCATATCTCCCAAGCACTTGATATCAATTTTCTTGTCTTCACCCATTTTGATCCACTTGTCTCCATTCCTTGTTAGGACATAAATGAGATAAATTTGGCGGGACCACAAAATATATATGATCGGAAGCTGCCATCTCTCATTGTTCAATGTAAATTTTACCTAATTCCTGTTATATTAAGCTCTATATTACGAATATTTTTCCTTGTCAGTCGTAACTTCTCGTGATGGGAGCACCTGATGTGTCTATCTGCAAGTAAATATACAAGAATAAACTGAAACATACAACAGATTTGATAAATATGTGTACTTATAGGTTTCGCATATGACATAATTATCTAAAGTTGAATGATCAAATATTAATAATGACTCCGCGAAATATGATTTCTCTTTTTCTTTTGCGTTTGAAATTAAAGCTCGTTATAGTATATTTATTTTGAAAGTCTTACGCATATATAACTATAATACAGCGTAAGTCTTTTAAAATGAAGCGAGTCCTGAGTGACGCGAGGGGTTCAAGATGCCCAAGACAACGACAAACTTGATTCTAGTGGTGCATATTCTACTTTTCATACTTCCTGCGAGGAAATAAAACCCCAGGAATATTAGTAATACTTACATCATAAAAATAATTGTTTTTTGCAAAAAGTGGCACAATCCACCTCAATTGTGTACAACCACTCGAATCGATGTACCTATACAATTTTTACATTATTATTGTTTTTTTTTTTTTTCAGAAACAGCTCAGACGATTTCGACAAAATTTAAATGGGTCCACTTCGAGACCTTTCCTACTAAACAATTTTTCTGTAAATCGGTTCTATTTGGCGAAAATAAACAAGCATTTAGAACATAGACTAGACAAACATTTAGAACATATTCCTTTTTGGGAGTCGGTTAATAATATGACTGCTCTATAATACTCGTAGTAGCGATACAATATTTTTTTTTAACCACCAAAAAAATTGTGACAAAATTTCCATAACAGTACTATTTGTTGAAATGCCGTCAAAATAAATACTTTATCACTTCAGATTAATATTCTCCATATTGATAAAATCTTGACGTGTCTGTGTAATAATGCAGTAGTAATTCTATTATGTGCAGTAGAATTAACTTCTGTTTGTTATAAATTAAGATAGTGCAATACTGGCACTATGTCTATTTACTCTACGTGAGTGTCAGAGATAAAGGGTGGGGCGTGGTTTTTGCGTCCTCGATGGTATTCTTTACGTCTGGTTTGACTGAGTTGGAAGGATTTTATGTTTTTTTTACCGACTTCCAAAATGGAGGAGGTAGGTACCTACTATGTTCGTCTCTATGTATTTTTTGAGAATATTCATCGATATTTTCGCCAATTGTGAACCAATTAAAAAAAACTTTTTTATTTTGCAAGGCTATACTCTCGAAGTAGTCTCATTTAAATTTTATAGAAATGGCTAAATCGGCTGAACCGTTTATGACGAATCGAAAATAATATATGGATTGTAAAAATCCCCCCTATATAAAATATATATCCATAGATATATGGTCTTTATGCATGTATAGGTATACCCCAAAATTATTTTATTTTGTTATTTAATGTTACCGTCTACCCACGACTTACCTACCACGCTGACTAAAGTTATCCTTCCTTAAATTTAAATCTAAAACTATTTATTAACTAATTGATAACGAAATATGTAATCTAAACTTGAACTAATTATTAACGAAATATGGCCAATGATCGTTTAGTGTGAACCCAACGTTGTGATCCGCAAACCCAGATTATGGTGATTTTGGAAACTACCTAACCGATATTTTAAACAACCTAAAATTCTAACACTCACTACATAATGACCTACAGCTAGGATATTTCTAACGCATAATAAAACTCATACTCATATTGACTACTTGGGGACCGTAAACCTAAAGCGAGTCATTTCCCGTTCTACACAATTTTCTTAGAGCTATCAAGAGAACATAATACTAATTCCTAAAGGATAGAGTACAAATATTAAGATGATGAATAAACATTGCTTCAAATGATTCAAGAGCCAATTATCAAATCACTTTCCTCAGAATTAATAAAATTGATAGAATCCTTGAAAATTATAACTTTAAATGGAAAAATATAATAGCATAACAACAGATATCACGACATAGGTAAGGCCTCCACCGCGCCAAATAGTCTCCCTCGTCTGACCTGACTTGGGCAGGAGTCCTCCGTATTGTTGTTATGAGAACAGCCAGAAGGGCTATACTACTTTTGTCAATGCTGTCTGTCTGTCATATGTCTTCACAAAAGGGGGCAAGACTGTCTTTTTTGCAAATTGTCCCAATCTTCGGTTACGGTGTCCGAAGCCCCTAATGGAGGAACTAGGTTCCTCCATTCCCACAAAATTAACCTCATATGGTGATATATGAGAGGTCCGATCCAAAAGTTCACTGTGGGGTTTCCCTAAGTCCCAAAGAATGGAACCAAGAGAATCCCCTAGACCCTATGGAAGTTACCTACCTACCTAGGCTATTACCCTACCTATATTTTCACAGCTAGCTAAGATGACCTACGTCTTTGGCATAACCGTCTTAACAATATTATTGTAACTACGTCAAAGAATTTCCAAAACTTAGTTAAATATAAACAATAGAAAAGAATCGGAATGCTCATCAAGGACAATCAAAGTGTGATGAAAGTGTGATATTTATAGTTCTCTGCTTGCAGAAAGACTTTACTTATTAATAAGTAAACTTCAGTAACAGCATCAAGCCTTTGGTTTATATTCAGTAAATTGAACTTCTCTGTTAAGTGGAATGGTTCACCCGCCATTCGGCCTTTAGAAGCATTTACAGCTAAAAACCCCAGCCCTGACGTCACTCAACTCCTATGAGTAAAATAGCTAAAATTAAATGATGAAATATCTGTATAAAAGCAAAGTCAATTCTAAAAACCCCTGTGAATTTCCAAAGTATCAACTATCCTTTGATAGAACCTTCAGATTCCTTACATGATGTAATTATGTCTGTACTACTAACTTGAGTACTCTAAATATTACAGTATTTAGGAAATGCACTATAACAATGTATAGTTGATAGTTCTGAACATTAAAATCATTCATATAAAATATGTTACACAAATATGATCGTAAACATGGGACAATCCCCGTTAAAGATTAATACACTTTAGTAAATCTCCAAATATTGGTACTATGAATTTAAGTACACTAAACGCTTTGAGTACGCTAAAAATACGTATGACTTTTCGAAGATTAAAACATATATTTCAAATCCGGGTATTTCACGTAAACAAATATCATCAAGATAAATAAATGTAGGTACAATCATAAATCTTCAAGGTTCCGTTGAACCTTGGTATACGCTATAATCGCAGCGCAGTAATCACATGAATATTAGACACCGCAATATTAAAAATAAGGCGCTTAATATAATCGTTTAGGTATAGAAAAACACAATATATTTCATATAAGAAAGTTTAACCCTGCAAATGGGCACAGTAAAAACAAGCAAGCACACAAATAACAAATCAACAATACAAACAAAAACTAAGATTGTGCGTAAGAGATTGAGGGTATCCAATCAAAAGATTATTTGAAATAAATCAAGTATTTTTAAGGTCCAACTACAACAACACGCCAGACTTAAAATGAATAACGTAGGTATTTTGTAAATGTTTAAAAGTCGTATACTTTTACAAATCAATCTCCCACAAAAAAATCGGAATTGCCTCACCAAATGAGAATGTTTCATCCTATGGCTCTCGTCCTCGCAGTCGGCTAGCTTTCCCTTCCAAAGTAGTTCAGCGGCACGCTGGAAATATGTCCGTTCCTTAGCTTCGAAATCCAGCGCTACATCGAACCGTCTTCAGGTTGCACTTAGCTATGCCAATCTGGCTTACCAATCGTTTATGCAAATCGAATAAAATCAATCCGCAAGTTTATCCTTCAATTTACACTACATTTCATTATAATTTCACTTATATAAAACGATCCGCACTGAATTACACTATCACAAAGCCGATGTCAATAATTTTCACTTTTCCGATAATTCCAACAAAGATTTGGCAACGCGAAATAAAACTCCCGATAATCCATCAGAGAAATGGCCTCCGAATTAAACTGTTAATTATATCCATCAGAGGTACGGCCTCCTCGAAATCCCGACGTTAACTTTTTATTATATCCTTCAGAGGTACGACCTCCTCGAAATCCCGACGTTTACTATCCCGGAGCTGGTCCCCCGCGCCCTTTTATACTAAACTAGTTTTTATACGATTGCTTCAACTGCAATCGGTGCACTAACACAACAACATGCAATAACACGGTTCCTGCTAAAAAGGCCAATATTGCAAATAATCACCACAGAGCACATAATGCCATTAAAGCTAAAAACACCCATTCGGAACAAAAGCCCAACAACGCAATAAAATGCAATACCCGCAAAAGAACGCATAAGGCAACTAACGTTGAAAACCAGCATACCCTCAATTTGGATCTTAACGCTATAAAAGCAAATATTTGCAATTCTTGCATTATGGAGCATATTCGCTTTATGTCAGTGATGTCACTGGTAGTTTATTACAATGTTGCCACCCATAAAATTAAATAAAATATTCCGTTACTTTTACAGATTCCCTGTTATTTCTACAAATACGATTTAAACTATTTTCTTTACACAATGTAGCTAGAATAATAGTCATCTAATCCGATGACAACATATATCAATCTTATGCCATTGTTTTAACGCTTTTCTTCTTGAACAAATATTACCGTACAATAATATTACACCACTACTGTTTCTTTTTTAAAATCACGCGCTAGCAATAGTGATTTTTGGCCCGGCTTTGCGATGATTGTTATTGTGAAGTGTAAATATTAAAACCTAGTAAAAGAATAGGATAAAATAGCACGAAATACCTATAAATATTAATACAAGATTACTGCTAAACGAATTTGCAGTATTTAAAGTTGAATGGTAAGTAAAGTATTGCAATTGGACTACGATTCTTTGCGCATGTAACCTAAACATTCCAATCTTATTATTCGATGTTCGTTTCAGGATACTCTTTCCAGTCTTTGACATTCTCCCAGCCTCCGAAAAGTCTTCAGCTCCATATAAAAGATCCCAGAGATTGCAGGACAGCTTCTAACCTGGCGACAGCGGCTAAAACTCCTTAAAATTGGCTAAAATTATATTAGGTATTGTTACCTATAGAACAAAATAACACGGTTAGTAAATTACTACTTTTTACAGTTCTTCTCAATAAAGATTATCGGACTTGTACTGTATGTAACTCAATCCTCCAAATGCTGATTTCTTGCTAATAAGCGCTAGTAGTTCTCAGCCAGCAAACTAATTAGACCTTAAAATACCATACATATTGTGCAAGTTGCCTTCAAAACGTACATAAGCTTCCTGACATTCTTATATCTCTTCCCGATTTTCTTAAAATACTAAAATTAAACAACTTATTCCTAATTTAATCTATTCCAGCCTGGATTCGACGTAGGAAAGGAAGGTTCCACCGTTTTTTCGTTCTCTGCGACCTGCCTCCTGTTCATCCGACGTCCAGGCCCGTCCCATTATTACCAAAGCGTGTGAATTTTCTTCTCATTGTGGTAGTACATCAATAAAGATAAAATATAATTATCATATCTTACATCTATTTACCTACATTATTTTAGCACCCGTGGAGCTATTTTCTATAACTCTAGTTGAGTTGCTCAAAATATTAATTTTTAACAATTAAATGTACCTACCTATAGTGGGAGACATAGTTTGTTACATGAGAAATACATATAAGTAGCTACATGTGGACAGCTATGTACAGATGGACCTTTACAGGATGTCACTTTGAGTCGTGCAAACTATTCGAATTCTGTACATGTAGATGCCGGTGATACGATTTTTGTGAAAATAAAAAATTCTCAGTGTGAAACTTAAATAATATCATCAGTTCAGTTAAACTTAAATAATATCATGCCTTAAATTTAACAGATCATAAAAGCGGCTAGCCCACATTAAGTCAGAGAATTACAAGTGTCGAAACAGGAATAAAAGATTCGTCGATGAACTAAAGTTACCGACATAGCCACGAGTGTTCTCATGTAGACCCACGCGGCCACGTACCGGCAAGCGCAGCGTAGGACGCCCAGCTATAATACAAAGTGGACGGATGACCTCACCAATATAGCAGGTTCGCGCTGGATGCAAGCTGCTTCCAACCGGTCTTATTGGATATCTACTGGGGACTGATTGGTGTATGGACGGAAACGGAGCTTAGAAATAACTTAACTAAGACCATGTTTTACATTTTACCAGACCATAAAAGCAAGATTAAGTTACTTGATTCAAAGTATCGTAAACAGGAATGGGGAGATTCGTTGACGAACCATACTTATCAATTTATCTCAGCGGATAAGGAAGTAGAAATGACAGTGGGCAAGGCACATAATATGAAGTACAACAGAGTGAATAAATATCTTCTAGATAAGCGTGCTACACCCTAGACCGCATATTTGCTTAACATCAGGCAGTAAGTAGTCAAATGCCAACCTATTTAAAATCTATCCTACTATTTTTATTATTATAAACGCGATTGTTCCTCTTTCACGTATAACGTTACTTTTACGGATTGAGATGAAACTTTGCAATAGTAATGCTCAGAATAACACTTAGGCTATAATTCATAAAGATATTCCATGAAACGGAGTTTTCCGGATCAGCTAGTATAAAAATGAATTTAAAAATTAATCTTGGCTGCTAGTCTCGCTAAAACTCGAGAACAGCCGAACCGATTTGGCTTAATTTGATCTTGAAATATTTGTGGAAGTTAAGACGGTGGAAGGTTTAAAACAGTGAGAAAATTTATAAAAGTTAAGAGAAAATAATAACAAATATTAATTTCATTTTCACATACAAAATGTTCCTACATGTAAAAGTTTTCATTGGCAGTTGACAGATCGCGAGATGAAATTCACCGGGTCAGCTATTAAAAAATAAAATAATAGTTTGCAGTTCATATTATAGCCGATGGGGCCGTAATACTTAAAAAAATAGGTAAAAATACTATCGAACTGATTTGTAGAATCTGCATTTTCAACCTTCTTTAGACTTTAAATCATTGAAACTGCAATGCTTAAGTATTGGAATTCCTCACATGTAATCAACGATGTGACCTTTCACCACTTATGACCTTATAGGCGCCAAATCTGCTACCACGTTTTACTTAGAGCACCGCCATACATACCAAATTATTATGTTAATCTTATGCATGCATATGCTTTGCATACGCTCATTGATGTAGGGTTTATAGTTCCGTAAACGAATACAAATGGGGAAAGCGAATTTCTTATACAATGTGTAAAAAAATCGGCCAAGTGCGAGTCGGACTCTAGCACGAAGTGTTCCGTTACGTATGGGATCCCTCTTAGTTCCATTTCAAGCGTCTATCTGTATACGTAACCATAACGGCAGTTATTAATATCAAGCAAGAACCGGCAAAAATATTTTTATTCTATTTTTTGTATTATTTTTGTTACATCGGCAACAATATACATCATCTGTAAAATTTTCAACTAGGTATTTACCTATAGATTCATGAGATACAAGCCTGGCGACAGACAGGATCGACGGACGGACAAGAGTCTTAGTAATATCATAGACGAACCATAATAGGGTCCTGTTTTTTTTCCCTTTGGGTACATAATCCTAAATAAAAACCAGTCACGGGCGAGTCAGCTCGCACACCGAGGGTTCCGTACAAATACTGGGAAATTCACAAAATTGTAATGTTGAAATCTCTGTAGGATTTTATAGTAATTTATCAAATAAGTTTTTTTTTTAATTTTCTCGTCATATTAAACATCTAAAATTGCATATTGTAAACTTGTTTTAGCATGTGGTAACTAAGCTTTTTCATTTGATACCCCACATGATACGATTGAATTGAATTTTGTGCTTATATTTTTTATATTAGGCCCTATTTTTTTTGTAATTTATAGTTAACAATGTACAGTTTTCAGATTTATTCCTATATATGTGTATCCTAAGACAATGCTTTTTGCCAAATTTCATAGTTCTAGGTCAACTGGAAGTATCCTGTAGGTTTTGATTCCCTTATGATTGTAAATATGCGTTTTAGGGTTCCGTACCTCAAGCGGAATAAAACGGAACCCTTATAGGATCACTTTGTTGTCCGTCTCTCCGTCTATGTGTATGTCAAGACTCTTTATCTCCGAAACGCGTAAAGATTTCGAGTTGAAATTTAAACTGTATACGTATATCTATGGTTTCTTGCAGTTGTATAAAAGAAAAACTTCTCAGTTATCGTTTAAAAATGTTAGAGCCGTTTATGTCGTAAAAAACGTAACTGTTGATTCAATATTTTTGTCATTAGTATTAAGATCTAAATGTAACACAGTTCAACAATAAACGTACTTTGACTTTGAAAAAAACGCATATTTCGATACTCACAAACATCAAAACCTACAAGGTACTTCCCGTTGACATATAACTATGAAATTTGGCGAGAAGCATTGTCTCAGTAGTACACATATAGGAATAAATCTGAAAACTGTACATTTTTATTCGAATCACATAAAAATAGGGCCTCAAAATTCACAAAATATGGATTCAAAATTCAAAGTGAGTAAATCGTATCATGTAAGGAATCATATCATTAGCACATGCTAACACAGGTTTTTAATTATTTTAACAATGTGTAATTTACGATGTATAACGAGAAAAGTGAAAAAAAAAAAATTTGTCTATGGTAGTATAGAGATTTTAAGAAGATACTTCCCAATTTTGTGAATATTTTTGGATTTGTACGGAACCCTCGAAGTGCGAGTCAGGCTCGCACTTGTCCAGTTTTTTTTTACGATATATACGGTTCCAACTTATTTCTATGATAACTGAGAAGTGTGATTTTTTCATAACTGTAAAAGATCATAGATATACGTGTATGATTTAAATTTCAACCCATTGACTTTACGCGTGTTGAGATAATAGGTCTTGACATACGGACAGACGGACAAAAAAAGTGATCCTATAATATGAGGGTACCGTTTTTTTCCTTTTGAGGTACGGAACCCTAAAAAGGCAAGTAAAAACTAAACCACACACCATGAACATTTTTTGATATAGGGCCAATCCGGATATTATCATAAGTTACTTGTTCAATATTATCAAAGGTCATTGAATATTTTAGATGGATTATTTTTGTTCGCAACTTTATGTTTGGTCACGTAGAAAAAGGTAATCGTACTTAATACTTGTATGTGGTTTTAGTATTTCTTGACTTATTTCTCTATCGCCTAACAGTTTTCAAGTGATCCTAGTTGACGAAACTAGTTAACTACTAAGGAAATAAAAGTGGAGCCAAAACTTTCACATTACAGTTTATTTTATATTACACCACTGCCAGAGCATAAAATTAGCTTAAAAATAATTTATAAATAAATCTTCTACAAGAAGTACTTTATACTTAAGTCATTGTCGTTATTTTAGACCATCATTTCAATGTTATTTTTAAACTTTGGCGTTTTGAGCACATTGTCCTATCATTATACGGGACTTATCGCGCAATATAACTTGAGATATTAAATAATTGATTACCTATTTTTCTCTTGACGTTTCGATCAAGTTGCATTGGTCGTGGTCACAAGCAGACTGATCCGTAATCATTTTAATGCATTATGTAATTGAAATGCAAAATAGGCCCAATTTTAAAGGCGCCATCGTAATTTTAATATAATAAAATATTATAAATTGCAGTCGCAATATGCAAATAGTCAAAATGAAACAGGAAAATTTAATTTGCTATTAAAATGACGGTGGCGCCAAACTTGGACCTACTAAAAACTCTTCAAAATTGTCTTCATAAGTAGTAAACAATCAATTGATGATAAGATATATGACAATATAACGAATTAAGATCTATACATACCTAACTAGAAAGTTGTAAATACTCTTAGTTAGATGTATTTATCAGTCTTGAATTAATTAGATATCTAAAATTAAACTATAAATTATTATAAGCTAGTCTTGATAACTGGAGGATCTTCTGCTAAAATGTTGTTCCGAGATTCGACTATTTTCTGTGGCGGCGGTTTCTTGCCTCCTGCGAAAAAAAAATAACAATATGACGTCAAAATACTGTTTAAATTGTATACGTAATTTTTGTTTCATAAATCGCTAACGGTTAAGTACTATCCCTCTTATCCCCTATCTTAGAATAATAATAATAAATAAATATTTTTGGAACATCTTACACACGGCCTCTGACCCCAAACTAAGCAAAGCTTGTGATATGGCTGCCAGATACTAATATACTACTTACATATAGTTATTTTTAAATATATACTTAAATAGATAGTAACTAAATAACACCCAGACACAGAGCAAACACTTATGTTCATCACATAAATATTTGCCCTGGGTTTTCGAACCCACGCCTCTTTGACCCAGAAGTTAGGGCCACTAACCACTGAGCCACAGAGGCAGTCTATAGAATGTCCACTGCTGGACATAGGCCTCCCCTATATTTCTCCAATAAGACCGTTTGGTAGCGTCCTACATCCAGCACGATACTGTGATCTTAATGGTATCAACCATCCAACTTGTGGGTGGATGTCCTACGCTGCGCTTGCCGGTATGCGGTTTCATATTATAATATAAATTTTAGAAATATCATTGCCTGCATATTTTTCAAGACGTAAATATTATCCAGAAACAGAAATTATTTATTAATATTATTTGAAACATAATTCAATAGATATAGATTTAAGTGTTTTTTAAATTATAGATACAAATGTCTGAATTAAAAACTGACAATCAATCCAATCTCTAAAAAGTTCTATTTTAATACTATTAAAGTTAACACATTAGAAAATTGTATACGTACCACCTAGCAACACTTTTTGAATAGTAGAGAACGGCGCATCGACAGCAATGCTGAGTACAAACGCCGCAATGAATGTTAACGTGATGTCACTCATGAATCGGTAAATCTGTAAAAAAGGATTATAATTACTTTACTTTATAAGGAAAAAAGAACCAGAGTATGTAAAAAGAAGCAAATAATAAAATAAGTCTAGATTTATGTGTCCCACCGGTCTTTTTAATAGTGCTCTGCTGAACGTACACCCACACTGTAAGAGCAATTGGGTCATCTACTTAAACCAGTGCGCGTTAGAGGATCTTATACGCCATCTATTTGTTTTCTACAAAAAGCCAGTGGTATAAAATTACGAACATAAGGCCAAACAACTATATAGAATGAGAGAAAAAAAAATATTGATGGTTCCAAAGAACTCACGGGTACAAAACCGGGTTTAGAACCAGTGACTAGACCAGTGACTAGTGCGCGTTAGATGATCTTATAAGCCATCTATTTGTTTTCTACAAAAAGCCAGTGGTATAAAATTACGTACATAAGGCCAAACAACTATATGGAATGAGAGAAAAAAAAAACATATTGATGGTTCCAAAGAACTCACGGGTACAAAACCTGGTTTAGAACCCGTGACTAGATTATATAGCAAATAAGAAGCCAGCTAAAAATATATATTTGTTTATAAGTGAGAGAAAAAAAAAAACCTGCTAATAAGAATCGAAAACAGAAGAGGAAAGGTGTTTGGCCACCTTGTACGACATGACATTCTTATAAAAAACCATAATAGAAGGAAAGAGAGGAAGGGGAAGACCACGGAGGGCATTTATAGATAATACAAAAACAGGCAAAATAAAAAGAAGGTAGATATCATGTCGTATAGGGAGGTAAAAACACTGGCCGAGGACCGGCGAAAGTGGAAGTTATTCCACCGACAAGAACTGAGCTCTTAAATTATAAATAAATATATATATTTTTTAGCGTTTGCCACAGATACTAACATTGTCGCCCTCAGAAAAGTAGTGAGTCTTAGTCCAGCTGCCGTTAGCGATCATGATGATGGAAACATGGACGAGGTACATGGCGAACGAGAGCCTGGCGATGAGCTTCCACATCGAGAGAGATAGGAACCAGTTGATCGGACCTGAAAGATAAATAATATATGAAAATTAATACACCTAAAATAAATAAATAAATATTTTGGGACATTTCACACACGGCCTCTGACCCCAAACTAAGCAAAGCTTGTGATATGGGTGCCAGAGACTGATATACTACATATACTTATTTTTAAATACATACTTATATAGATAGTAACTAAATAACACCCAGGCACAGAGCAAACACTTATGTTCATCACACAAATATTTGCCCTGGTGGGGATCGAACCCACGCCTTTTTGATCCAGAAGTTAGGGTGACTAACCACTGAGCCACCGAGGCAGTCAAGTTAAAAGAAAACTAGAGATCAATCAAGATCTGGCTTGACTTAAATTAAAGAAATGATCGACATTTGTATTTGTTAAATGTATTTTTTTATCAATATCGTATTTTAATTATTAAGGTACAATAAATGTTTCTCTAAAGGCGTAAGATATAGAAACATTAGTAAATACATAAGAAAATTAAGTAGTGGTTATAAATAATATAATTTATATTAGACGTACTGATTGATATAATTATTATCCTGTTGTTAATCGTGAAATAAAATAGCGGGTAAAAAATCATGAAAGTTTAAAAGACTCAGAGCATTTAATTTAAATGGCACTGATGCTAGAGACAGAATAAAAAATATCATACTAAAGAATTATATTTTGCCAGTTACACAAAATGTTTCCACGGATCCATAGATTTCCTGCATAAAGTAACTAGCTCTAATTTAATTAGCTAATTTGATAAGGTGATGATAAGAACTATGATTTTTACAACGCAATACTCATAGATAATAATAGTGACATCAAACTAAGTCATGGAAAAATATTCCAAAGATAACTTTCGTCGTTTAAATAAAATGGAAATAAACTGCGGTTACACAACTGCAAGTACACAGTTTATGCGTCAATTTCTTAATAGAAATTGTTTCTAAACTGATACCGAATATGTCCTTGAATCATTGATTATTATATGGCAAAAAAAGAGAACAAAACATTTTTTTTGTTTATAAAATGTCGCACTAGCTGGTTCATTCAGCTATTTGCTCATTTACTCTTGATCAATCTGACATCAGAATTAGTATTGAATACGACATAATAAACGAAACTGAGAGATGTGGTAGAAAAAATTACTGGGAAGAAATGGAGTTGGATAGGGCATATAGCTCAGATGGATAGCCATCGTTGGACTAAACGCTTGATTGTGTAGAGACCGTGGGCGAACCAGACCACCAGGCCGCCCGCCACAACGATGGATAAATGACGTGCGAAAACATGCAGGACGGAACTGAATCGCAAGGGCGGCGGACCGTGCAACATGACGTAAATTGGAAGAGGCCTATATCCAAAAATGAAAGAATGGAGCGAAAGGCTAAAGAAGAAGAGAAGAATATGATATAATATTTCTGCTTTACAAAAATTACTTGAGATATCAACATATTGTCATAAATTTAGAATTTTTCATTTAGTAATTTACATAATTTTGGCATAGTTCTCTCGGGATTTATGTTATGTTGTATGAAGCTGGCTATGATGTTTAATAAAATTAACATATTTTGTAGAAGTATTTAGAAAGGCATACTAACCACCATAGCCATGCATGCAAGCGAAGATCAACCAGCCCAGAGCACAGGCCCAGATAGCTCTCATGTAGGCATTGAGGAAGTTGTCGAAGAGTTGCGCCCCGTGGGTCGGCTGCATCACCGGGTAGATGGAGAAGATGCAGAATGCCATCATCACAAATGCTAGCGCCCAAAGTATAATGACGTTAACCTGCAATACATCCAAAGTTGTTAGAAACCTCTTCAACTGAATAAAAACTTCTTTGCGGCTGTGATGTTAACTACAAGCTGTGCAATATCTGATGCCGGCTGAAGCTCACTCAACAGCAGCGCAAAGATTGGGTTTTCGCGCAGCTTGTAGTTGATTTCACAGCTGCCGAAGTTTTTGATTTGCCCTATAGATACAACAAAATCAATATCGCCCTTCACTTCCGAGTAAGTTCGTTTGATCGTTTATATTATAACAATTATTTTTAGGTGTCCTTGTATCAGGTATTTTTATCAAACAGTACGATAATTAAATTTAGTTGTTATTATCATCAAACAACAGGATATTATAATTAATTTCTAGTACAATGAGGGGTTTTCCAAAAAAAAATTGTTTCTCAAAACTTACTAGATGGCGTAATACTCATATAAATTGATCTGTCATTATCAACTGGAATAGAGTGTGAGAGAGAAACCTATATTAAAGTCTCCAATACTTTACTGAGGTCTCCAATACTTTACTGATAACTTGGACTACGTTTGGACTTGACCGCGACTTTATTGGACTATGACGTGACTATTTTGATAAAATATTACTAAAAATTATTTAATCTTAATACTTGATATTGGCAAATGCACAACAATGCGACGCCAAAACATAAAAAAGAAGAAGAAGACATCTTGACAATGATAGTACGACTTCCATAGTCAACGGATCGACGATTTCAAAATATTGTCGCCATCTATTGAATACTTTTATCACTAATTTTTTTTTTAGAAAACGCCTCATTTGAAATCTTTTGGAGAATTCAATTACCTATACAAGAATTTTCATTGCGTTAATGTTTTATTCTAACTGTGTAAAGTTTTTTGTTAGTACTAACTAAGTACCTAAATTTATTATTATTTTACGCTGTTAAATTGTACGGTATTATTTTTTTGTTAATTAATCATCATCAGCTAAGTTTGGTTCACAGCAAAGCACAAGTTCGAGTAGTTATTCGTCTATCCATAATCTTTCGTGTTTTTAATTGTTTTTCTAGTATAAAACATAATAATTTACTAACCCGAGAAATGCGGACTCGTTTATTTCTGCTCAAGTGTAGGAGGTAACCATACACCATTCCGACGAAGAAGGGCGCTGCTCTCGTCAAGGTGTTGACGTAGTACGTCGTCACATAGTCATTGAATTCGCCAATACGGCTAAAAAAGAAAGAATAACGTCATTAATACAATGAATAATGATGCTCACCGAAATGTTTTAAAACATTTTATTACATTATATACTTATAGAAAAAAATCTCAACTAAATATTGTATGTTCAACATTATTGTAAACATAATACAATTTAATTTTACCTTCGAATTTAATAATATAATAGAGGAAAAAGAGAGTAATAAGAATAAAAAATAATATACTTATTAAAATATACAAAAAAATAACTATTACAGTTTAACTTCTTTGTACTCGTAATGAAAAAAAAACCTTTGGCTGTTGGATACATATAAAAATTTCACTAAATATTATTTGAAAGTACCTATATAAATAGTAGTATTTGTACTTACGCAATATTAGCTAACGCAGCACTAAAGTCATACACAAAGCTGTATACAGTAGAAGATACTAGAGACAACAGGACGATGGCGCAGAGGGCAATCCAAGCATACAGCTCCTTGCCAAACATCCAAACCATAATGATGGGGCAGAAGAAATACAACTGAACGTCCACAGACAGATACCAGCTCTGAGGGAGGCACTGTAAGAAAACAAACATAACATTAAACATAATTATAAACAAAATCATCAAATAAACGTAAAGAGACAAATACCTACTCTATAGTTTTTATAGACTTTAGAATAATATATGATGATGAATGAGAATGAAAATTGTATTAGAGTCTACACATAACAGCTATGCTAGGAAATTAGAAGTAAATAAATAATGTATATATTCTTAATTAATATCTAGTAGAGACAATGTTCCCTCCTTAAATTGCGACGCACTTACTGGATCAATGTCACTAAGTTATAGACTCTAGTTTGTAAGAACTTTGATGTAACAGTCCATTGTGCAATAAACTAATATATAAATACTCTTAAGTGTTACTTTAAAGATTAAAATAAGTATAAAATTAACTGATACGATTTCTTAACTAAAGCGATAAACACAAATCCTTGTTAGTACTGTTTTCTTTTACAATTAATACTTACAATCTCAGTAGGGTTAACGTAATTCTGCACATGCAACAGCGCCGACCACCACCATTTTCTGCAGTTTTCTGCTTGCGTCGACATGTTTATCCAAAACGGACCATCAGACACATGGTTGAACAGAGAAGCTTGCAGTAAGACAATGATAGCAAGAAGTGGGAACATGCGCAGGAGACGATTTATGTAGAACAGGTGAACAGTTCTGACGAAACGACCTGGAACAACGCGGGAAAGAATTAGAAAAAGAATCAAGCCAAATATGTTAAAATTTAGCTATGGTATGCGGGAAATTGTTAAATCATTCTCTTGATACAAGCAATTTTATGAAAAGTAACAAAACCAGATAAAATAATGTTTTGTCGACATTGTAATTTGACCCGGTATTGCTACGTCATAAATTTCGTGTAGTGATAGGACTATGACGTAAAAATATCACGGAATCACGCATCGAAAGAGTGTCCAATTAGAGATATTTAATCTTAATATTATCATTAATAATGGCAAATAGGACTCAAAAAGCACTGATTAGGTGTATAAGAACGTGCCGATTACATTTTTACGTGTCGATATTATCAAGATAAACGAACAACTAGATTTTAAATAATGATACGACTAAATCTAATGGTTGATAGTTGTGTATAGTTCAAAACAAAGTAATTAATTACTAATGCGGAAGAAATGTGACGAAACATGAAGAGTTGCTAAATCATATTAATAAAATAGGAATAAGAAAAGCTTACTTCTACTTATTTTCCCAACAGTAGTGTAGACAGCCAGGATACCACTTAACATGAAAAACGTGTCCACGGTAATAGGAGCAGAATTGATCCAAGTACTCGAAAACTTGGCTAACCACTGAAAAGAAAAAAAAATATTATCACTGTTCCTTAGTGCCTTAGAATTATGTTTGTTGAATACATTTACTATATCAGTAAATTTACAACTAGGGGTATTTAATAACAAAAATAAATATGAAACTGTAATATTAGACACTTATAATTAACACCCAATCAAAAATTACACTCAAAAATGAACGGAAAAGTATAAGTAAAACACTATTTTTTACAAAATTAACAAAACTTACATCGAGTGTGTATTCAAGATTATGAATGTAGCCAAGTAGAGTGAAAGAATAAGTATGGCCAACAACGACCCACATCATAGATATGGCTCTGATGCCGTCAATGCATTCAATAGCTCCAGGCACTTTATTGAAAGTGAGGAATCGTCGAGTGTTCGTATAGACTGAGAAACTGCGGTACATAACGTTAGCTGCTTTAGGATCTGGAAAGGAAAGAAACAAATTAATAAACATATTGCTACTGACTAGCATATGATAAATAATAAAACATCTAAATAAGTAAGTTCTTATAGACGGTAAAGCCTTAGAGCGCTTTTACATAGTTGTATATGTATTGAATGTGTATAGACGCACCGGACATCCATCCGGCAAAAAATGAAAGAAACCTTTTATTGACGGTCCCTCGACCGGTGAAAAAAACAGCCACGTATAAGGGCTCAGTGCCGGAGTGTTAAACCGTTTGAAGGCCTCTGATATGGTTAAACATATAAGTCAAACAGTGTTAGAAAAAATGTAATTCGTAGTTATATTTTATGACTTACTTTTCAGCACGAAGCAGCAATACAAATCATATAATGTACTCAAGCAGAGGGCACAAGCAAGAAGTCCAAATATGACCCTGAAAAATAAAAGATAAAATAATTCAAATAAAGTAAATAGAAACATGTTATTTCAATTGAACGTCTTAAGTAATTTTGATAACGGTGAGCTGACCTAAGTAAATTTTACTGATTTTATAAATAAGTGACAGAAAAGGTAACTCCCGCTCTGAGTGGTTTTTGGTGCAAAGGATGTCTATCGCTATTTAGCGCAATAACATTGCTAATATTTGCACCAAGATCCACCATGGGCGGTTTATTTAAATTTGTACTATTTTTGACATGCATTAATAGACGGATACAAAAACAAATTAAATAAAAAATTGTTTACATGGCTGTATAGTCTGCTCCAGAATAAGGCTTGTCGTTTGGCAATCTGCAGAAATATTCATTGTAGGTGAAGTTAAGGAAAGGGATGCGGTCTTGGAAGAAATCGATAGCTTGCCTTGCCGTGCAGACATGAGGAACACAAACGCCCAACGTCGATCCACGAGTCGCAGTTATCACCATTGGGAAAATCCTGAAATAAAATTAAAAGATTAACACGTGACACGCATACGTGAAATCGATAATAACTTGTTTGAAATATAATCGTCATATTCGATTGATAATAAAGCATTAACCAAATCATGATTCCAATCTGGGGCACTAAATGTTTAATATTTTGCTACTGATAAATACCACATGATGTCACTTTGTCTTGATCCTGATTCGTAACGTGATAGTAAATTACTTGTGTTAAACAGCAGAAATTTAATAATTACCATAGTTAACAAATTCATCATCATCCTGCTCATATCCCACTTGTTGGGATCGGCACAGTACGTTTTCTTTTGTCACTTTACTCTGAGATACGTGATCTCATCATGAACTCGTTTCTATCGCAAATCATCTTTTACACAACATCTCATCTACACTTTATTTGGTCTTTAACAATTAACAATTGGCATATCAAATTATTAAACAGAGAACTTCTTACCTAGATTCAACTGGTTCGCCATATCCTGACACACCCAAAGCATATTTCCTTAAAGCCTCATACTGTTGAACCATCGCAGTTTCATCACTTTCTGCTTCTGGCCAGGGCCACGGGATATCAGGCCATTCAGGTATAGTAGGCAGCTGTATAGGATCTTGGTTCAAGGGAGCTATAATTGCGCAATATTTGCCTTGGAATTGCAAGTTATCAATAAACTCGTTGATTCCTAAGCATTGCCAGTAGTCACCGAGATCGTTGAGGTTTCCAGTCATGATACCACTGGGTAATTTGGCGCTGGCATCGAGAACTGGAAAGATTGAGAAAACTTTTAACTATCGGGTTTAGGAAAAGGTATTTTTATTCTGTCGGGGCGATAAGTTCTGCACTAACGTCCTAGATGAAGTGTTTTGTGGCTTTCTCCCTGTAGCGTCTACCCTAACCAGTTCAGTTCCTTAAAATAACGAAGCGGCTCTGGGCCTCTGGCAAAGCTGCTCCAATGGCTTGGATAGTTTATGAGATTACGATGAGGATATCGATGCTGATGACAAACAGTGGGAAAGACTAGTGCTAATTAACAAAGAGGTAGATAGCATAAAATCCGTATCAATGGTGGCTAAATCATAGGGATCTTAGTCAAAAGTACAGTTACAAAAATGAATATAAATAATTTATTTATTTATTTTATTTTTAGCCGTTATTGTCCCACTGCAGGGCAAAGGCCTCCCAATGTCAAAGAGCTATGGAGCGCAGCATTCTTGGAGTGAGGTTGGTTGACCGTATCAGAAACTCAGAACTGTGCTCCAAAACCAAGATCCTAGTTGTCGGAGAGAAGGCTGGAAGTCTGAAATGGAATTGGGCCGGACACATCTGCCGCATGCACGAAGATCTGTGGGCCAAAACCTGTACAACGTGGACACCCATCATCAAGAGACCCCTCGGTAGGCCCAAAAAAAGATGGCGAGACGAGCTTGAATATAAATAAGCTTTAAAAAAATAGACAACATTGTGTAACGAATCTTACAGAGTGTAGGAGATATTAACAAGCTATAATAAGATACCGAAAAAAAAAATTGAAGCTGTTATCTCAGAAAAGGTAAGAATTTTATTATTTTCCTCAAAAAATATCGATAAATTGATACAATGAAGCCAATATTAATTTACAGTCACGGAAGTGGATTACTTGGTGAGTAATTTGTTCTATATCAGGTTTTATGATAAAGTGGATTATGACTCATGAATCTTTATTTTTGTAGTACTATGTATATAATTTAAAAAAAAATGAACTTCAGATAAATTTGACATCTTATGAACATGAATATGTATGTATAAATCCTACCTTGTACGTTTAGTCATCGAATTATTTTAAAAATATTTTGTGAAATACGTGTTAACATACGCGTATTATAGGGTTCTCGATCATAATAACGATTATGATAAATAATATCAAGAAAAATGCTACGAAACGGTTCTATATATTAATCTATTTATATGAGAAAATTAAAAAAATATAAATCAAAACAAGTTTTTGCAGGAAATTTTCAATATGTCATCATTGAAGCTTAACCTAACATTAACATTCCAAACAGATATCTGTG
Source organism: Hypomecis punctinalis (assembly GCA_949316475.1). Lineage (NCBI taxonomy): Eukaryota > Metazoa > Arthropoda > Insecta > Lepidoptera > Geometridae > Hypomecis > Hypomecis punctinalis. Next base: position 872,445 of record OX438807.1, read on the forward strand.
ATTCCAAGTAATCCCGGGACTGATAGATAAGTAGCTGTGAATGTGCATTATCACTTTATTGATAGAATGCACACCTGCTAGTGACGAAATAGTTTTCCTATGATATATCACAACTGGATATCGATATTTGTCGTGTTTTTCCCGCGACTAATCAAGAAGACTACATGAATCAAACATAAATGAAATGAAATTACTTATAACGTACGCCGAAAGTGACTATGTACTTGTATTCTTGTTTTGTCACATTTTTTCTTTGTTAAATCATGTAATTACATGTTATTTTTCGCAAAAAATGTCATAACAAACTTCAACCGTGTACAAAATTCGCGACTATTTCGTATTTTTTACATTTTTGTTGATTTATCCACGGATAGACTCTCGACTATCTACCTTAGACGTGTGCTTGAGGACTTTGGCCACATAGCTAGAAAGGATGGAGAACATTTGGAAAAGCTCATGGTTACAGGGAAAGTCAATGGCAGGCTGTCACGAGGTCGGAGCCCGATGCGTTGGTCCGATCAGATCCGCACCACGCTGGACACGTCAATTTACGAGGCGATTTACGATTATTAGAGAAACTTTTGGGAGGCGGTGGTCACGACCTTCAGATATGAGGAATTTGAGTGGAAGAGGAGGGTTGATTTTTTTAAAATGGCTCAGCCGATTTCGATAAAATTTAAATGGGACCAATTTCAAAGTATACTCTTTCTAAGAATTATTAAAATCGGACTACTATATAAAAAGTTATGCGTGGTTATACATAAAAAATATACGCATCGAACTGAGTACCTCCTCCGTTTCGTCGGTCAAAAATGGCGATTGCTACATTTCTGTAAAACTTGTGTTCATGATTATCCAAATGTTTATCTGTAAATAACTGGGGCGTACTTAGTTAGGACAGATTAAAATAGAACCAATGACGACATACTATAATTTCAATCCATAGATCACAAACTGACAAGTGCAGAAAGTTCACGTCCTACGGCTGATTATAATGATGATGAGAGACGTCTTAAGGTAGTTGATGAAGATGATGACAATGATGACATAAAAACTTACATTGCCGATTTAGAGAGCTATTCGACAAATAGTTCAGCTGCTGCTGACACAGCGCCGAATCCAAAACACTTTCATACAACCCTTGATCAAACGCACTTCTAGGGTCCGAGTATTCTACTCTCAAACCCTTCACTGATAAAACTAAAAAACTGATCAACAAAATTCTGAACGCCATTACGACTTAATCTATCGATACCACTGAATAAAGTAACTCGCAAAATTTGGGATCGATACTTATAAATAATGATTGCAATCAGAACTGTGATAATGAACATACGTACGCTGATAACTCGAAATAGATTCCATATCTTTGTTAAAGACTAATGGTTGTTCTAGGCACGTGGAAGCGTGTCCAGCCAAGACGAAGAAAAAGCTGGCGACGCGACGTGTGTAATATTACACGAACCATTTCGAGCCACTTTTGACCCATTCATAACTCGAAATCGATTTAACCTAAATATATGAAATTTAACCTATTTATTAAAGTTGTTTAGCTAGCCTGGAATACAAAATTTCGTTAATTTTGCTTCAACAGTTATTGATATATAAACGTCTAAAAGCCAGGGCTTCATAGACTGATTCAATGACTCACTCACTGACTTATAGATGAAAAACCTAACCCACTTCCAGATGATCTAGAAACTTGATATTTGGCATTTAGGTAGACTATTACGCATATACAAAGAAAAAATCAAAAAAATCGAACTTTTACCCCCAACCTCATGAACTAGGCGATGAAAATTTGTATGAGACTTTCACTAATTTTCAATCAATCTCAAAATTGATACAAAGACTCTTTGTTATAAATAATAAAATACGTGTTTCAGGTTTTTTAACAAATCACCCCCCAAACTCTTAAAACTGGGGGATGAAAGTTCGTATTAAATTTTCCCAAATTTTGATGCCTGAAAATTGATTAAGGCACTATGCTTTAAATAATAAAACACGTACTTCTGGATTTTTAGTAAATCACCCCCCAACCCTTAAAGCTGAGGGATAAAAGTTGGTATAAGACTTCCGCAAGTTTTGAAGCAACAGATCTGAAAATCGATTAAAGTACTTATCGTAATAAATAATCAACAAAAAGAAGTGAAATCCAACAAGAAAAAGTTCATGTGAAATATAGCCAATACCACAGCTCGCACTTTCAAAAAGTTGTCAGTTCTTATGTAGAGCCAAGCTTCTAACTCTAAACGCCTTAAGTCTTCAAGTCCATACTTGTTTCACAAACTCTACACCTTACTCAAAATATGTGGCTTGGCTGTTTCGCTAACTGCATATGGGCGTAAAGCTAAGATTAATTTATTAAGTGTTCACGAATTTCGCTAAACAAATAGTTGTTGTTGCAACGAAACGGCCAAGTCACATATATTGACTAAGCTGTAGAGTTTGTGGAGTAAGGACTTATAGAGTTAAGGCGTGTAGAGTTAGAAACTTGGCTCTACATAAGATCTGACAACTTTTTGAAAGTGCGAGCCGTGGTCTTCGCTATATTTCACATGAAAATATTTTTGTTAGATTACATATTAATAGAATTTGACTATGCAGGATTAGGCAATAAAATCAATGTTGTTTATGTTATACGTAATGGCGATAAGGAGAATGTGACTAATGCTTAAAGTGTATTATTTTATTATAATACATGATTAAAGATTGAGGATATCTATGACGAATCGAAGCCATCTCTTTGACAAAATATATGTCACGAGCTCACGATTGTAAAAAATATCAATGAATGAATCAGTCTGTATTCAATGAAAAAAGGAAACTTTTCAACAAAATTATGACAATGAAACATAATGTATGTTTGGATTTTTATATATTTTTTCTTCTGTGTCAGGAGGAGCATGTATAATATCTTTATTCAGCATCAATAATACATTGTAAAAAATCTTAAATGTTTCATCTTAAACTAATCTAAACAATTTTCTTAACATTATAATACCAGTAGTCATTATATAATTAAGTATCAGTTATGTCCTAGACCCTACACTAGGCTGTGCTCGTGTTGCAGGATTTAGTCTCTTACACTTATTTATTATTTGAGAATAAGAATAATTTTATTTCGTGACCAAAATGTTGTTCCTTAAGCTAATTTTACTTAAATAAACTAGATTATTATTTATTACTTAAGATATTTAAATACATGCATTAATTAATTAAAATTTATTGTTGATTAAATGAATTAAAATTACATCGAATTGGGTACATGTTTTAGGATTAATTATGAAAGATTTTATATTTAAATAGTATTTAATCGTATTTAGCTAGTTGTGAAGCACTAGCTTCCACAGTAGAATTCCCTGTGTTTGTGGAAGCTAGTTATCTTCAGGGATGATTTTAACCAGAGGATTAGTAGGAGTGAATATTTAATAGTGTAATTGCTGGTGAGTTGTATGATCACAAGAATAATAATCATTATATAATAGTTCGTGTCAACGTTTTCAGTAATGACATTTGTTAAATTAATTTAAAGGAATAGGTACTAGTTTGTAGGGCGAAGCATTTCTTCGGTGCTTTTATAACTGAGTGTAAGAAAGTATTTTTTAATTTTGTTTTTACATTTGTATGCAGTGTCATTAACTATATTCAGCTTTTTGTTCAGTTGGGCATAGATAAAGCTTCCAAGAAAGTTATAACATTTTTGTCCTAATTTAGTTTTAGTGTTAGCCACTTCCCATCTGAAGGTACGTTTAGATTTGCAGATATGTAATGCTATTTTATGGAATTTACTAGCGCATGCCAAAATAAAAAGCTGTCGAACTCGTAACTGTTTTGTGTCCCGGTATAGCTCATCAGTAGGGTACCTGAAAGGTTTTTTGTGGGCTACCTTGAGTAGAAGCCTTTGTGCACGTTCCACTTTTATTAAATAAGTGCTGCAGGCTGCACCCCAGGATGTAATGCAATAGCTTAAAACAGATTTGCATAACGCATTGTACACCACATCGACGGTTCCACTGTCTGCTACGGCTCTAAGCTTTTTGAATACAAACAAAACTTTCCTTAGGCGGTTACTCATCACTTGTATATGTTTTGTCCAAGACAGTAATTCATCGATAAAGACACCCCGATACTTTATCTCTTTAACTTGTTCTAAAGTCGGACATTTGCTAGGATTATTGCTAGGATTTTATAGGTACCCTACGTGTTAGGCTCCACCTGTGTTGTAGGATCTAGTCTCTTTCGCTTTTAATTACTATTCACATTATATAAGGCACTGTGGTTGGTGTGTGTGTGCGTGTGTGAGTGTGTGTGTGCATGTGTGTGAAGTTTTGCATGATACTTTCATTTTTAGACAACAATAATATTCATAAGTGCGGAAGTGCGGAAGCTCAATTTATAAGTATTTACTATATATAAACATTTATATATATTTTATATATAAATATATATAGATGTTTATCTGTTATATATTGAATTTTAATATGTAAGAGGTATTAGAGAGGCTTAAGACTTGAGAGTAGTAAGAGTCTTCGTGATACAGGTTGTCGTTTGAAGGGCCTGGGCCAGGCCATAGTTCTAGGTAATTGGGATTATAAGATGTTCAGTGGCGTTGTAATCCAACGATTTTGAGTATCTAGAAATTTTAAGTTTACAGCCACGTCTAGTCTCTTTGAGGAGATCTAATTTTTTATCAAGTGCTTGGTATATATACCCTCCCAAGCAAAAGACCTCTGCGCAAAATTGGACTTAATGACCACAAGCAACCATACATTGCGCCGTGAGAGCTTTTGTGGTTCAGATATAGTGTTGTGAGCCGTTTTATGGAATCTGAAAGAAGCAGCTAAGATGTACAGCTAAGTGTATGTAAAATTGCCTTTCATTTAGATGGTCGGTGTCGCGGTAAAGATCGTCACTGAGAAATCTGTAAGGTTTTCGATATGCCACTTTTAGAACAGCTCGCTGAGCTCGTTCCAATTTAAGTAGCAGGGTCTTGATATTATGAATATGTAGTGATGTCATTGAATATCAAATGGTACCAACTGTAACGGTAAAAATATTTATCAATTTACTTCATTACTATATAATTAATTTGCTAGCAATGTTTACTGGATTTACTCATATTAGGTACTGTAAAAATATTTATTGCGTTGGTTAAAAATTCTAGATAAAAGCTTTTTTACGTAATCAAATAAAAAATAAAAAGTTCAGTAAAATAACCCTAGAAAGATGAAAAGTCAAAATAAATATATAAATAATAAATATATTGGGATATCTTACACACGGTCTCTGACCCCAAACTAAGCAAAGCTTGTGATATGGCTGCTAGAGACTGATATACTACATATACTTATTTTTATATTCATACTTATATAGATAGTAACTAAATAACACCCAGACACAGAGCAATGTTCATCACATAAATATGTGCCGTGGTGGTGATCGAACCCACGCCTCTTTGATCCAGAAGTTAGGGTCACTAATCACTGAGCCACCGAGGCAGTCAAAGCAGTGTTAATTCGCTAGCCTTTGCTAAAGAACCCCGGAAGCATACTCCATGAAGAGCAAATGTTCTACACCAGTTCGGAAAGCAACAATATAGGCAACGGAGAAGAACTGCCAAAAAACTCGTTGCTGTCATTACGACTTACTAACTATTAGTTGGATCCTTAACTTACAACTTACCATCACCTCTCGATCTCTAATCCGAAGTGTTTGATGGCCAATGTTTAAAGAAGGTCACGGTACCGACAAAATTAGTGTAGGACGTCTATCTACAAGAAATATTTATTTTTATTGTTTATTATTTAATAATGACAATACTACACTACAACTACATAGAAAGCGCTTGGCAAGCAAGCAGACCCTTGAAAGTCTAAAGATAATCCAAGTGCTCAAGCCCAGTGCCAGTTGGCAGCGTGCCCAGCATGCTGGCAGCATAAGAAATATTAAACAATAGTAATTTATAGGCCAGGATATTATTCAACTCAATAGTGGACATCTTGCAGCTGATATATGATGACGATAAGAACACAAGATCCAAGTTTTAAATATTGCTGTTTTTTGAGTTTGTATGAACTACAAATTACAATGGAAAGAAGAAAAGAACATACATTTTAATTTGCTAAATTGTATAATATTAGCTTAGTTTTATCGTAACTAAAACATTTTGGTACAAATCAAATTGCTATAAGTACCAAAAGTTTACTTTAGATAAAATGAAGTAGAATGATAGCAGCCAAAAATAACCGGGTAGAGAGTAAATAAATGTTAATACGTCAGTATGAATTTACTAACAAAGATAAATGCTGAAAAATTTCCTAAGATTTTAAGATAATTAATATTATATTAGGAAGTATGATTTGTAGGAAGTATTATATAAAGGAGACGTCCACGAGTGGTATATTATTTAGAAAAAAATCGAACAAAGATGATATATACATCATTTGAAAGCTTGATTTATAGGCTTCTCAAAAATATTTAATTTAGACTTTTTTATCCCTCCATTTATTTTTAAATGTGAAATATAAATTGTATAAAAAATAATGATACAGCTTTGTTTTTTTTCTAGTTTAGCAAAAATAAATTGCTTCTATCGTTATTTTACTTGCATTCGTAGCTGATTCTTTCAAATTCATTTCTTAATTTGCTAAAACTAAAAATTATAACCTACCAGTGTGACCAGTTAGTAGGTACAATGTGACAAATAAATACTTAAAAACTGTGTCTAATTGGTAAAAATGCTTCTATTCAACAATGTGGAAGTTACTTAATCAGTGTTGCTAGAGATAAACTACCTATTGAGCCAAATATATTTATTTATCCTAATAGATTAAAAATTTATTTTAAAAAAACGGAGGGCTCTTTTTTGGTTTTAACTGATGTAAAAGACTCAGAAAAATATAAACTTTCTGGAAATGTAACGAGTGTTGTGGTTAGAGTTTTTGATTATTATTATACCAGCCTCCATACATTTTGTGGACATGTCCTTTGATGATAGTTTTTGCCAACTAAACTAGATGAAAAGAATTCGAGGGATGTTTAACATCCTTTTTTTTTGTCTCAACAACATTTTATATTATGTTTATATATATATGACTGTGGTAAAAGTTTAAAACAAAAATGTGTGATTGGCCATATTTGACACTTTTAATTTTACACAATACGTCATGTTGTTTGCCAGGTTCAATATACTTTGGGCGAGAATGATTTGAATTGTTTTGATTTCTATCTTTTTTCTACAGAAAAATCAAATATAGAGTTTCTTAAATCTGATGTTCAGTGATCGTTCAATTTTCGCTGAGATCAGTCGCGTTGCGTGAATCTCGCGTCCGCGCATGTAAACTGTGCAAAAGTGATAACTCAGCAAGGCCGGCGGGCCGAGCGCGATATGACCCACTTTAATGTTGAGTAAAGTGTCGAGTTCGGTGACGTATTGTTAAGGCGAAGGCATCCGTTTTAACGATGGATAAACTTCTTAGCCCAAGTAAAAAGGAGATCATAATCGATCTACAGAATAGGCTCCAAGAAGAGGAGTATACAAGAAAACACTTGGAAAATTTGGTCCAAGACCTCAGAAACCAAGTTAAAATTCTGCAACAACAACTAAAATGTGTTGTAGAACCGAAAATAAGTGGAACCAGTTCTGGTTCCATGGAGACTACCCCTCCACGTGCGACAACAGAAGTGCACGAGTACAACACCGACGAGGAGGAACTAGCTCGTGAAACGGGATGGATTAGAATAAAAAGCAGGAAAAAAAGGAAATTGAACAAATCACCCTCACAAGACAGTCCCGAAAAAGAAGAAGAAAAACCTAAAAAGGTGATTCAGCCACCCCCTATTCTAGTGGATGGCATTAAAAATCATCAAAACTTTCACGATTTCTTATCCAGACATTGTGAGAATAATGATTTCACCCTAAAAATGATGGGGGGTGACACAATCAAAATTAACTGTACAAACAGTGATGTGTACAGAATCTTAACAGAAATTCTTAAATCAAATAGCTGTCATTGGCATTCTTATGAAAATAAACAAGAAAGACCAATACGAGTTATGGCTAAAAAGTTACACTACACTTGCATGCCTGAACGCATTGTAGAAGACTTAAAGAGACAAGGGTATAAAATTCTTGAAGCTGCAAATAAACTCAGCTGGAAATCCAAAGAACCACTGAACATGTTTATGCTCTCATTCGAAAATACTGAAGACATCAATAAAGTTTTCAAAATTCAGACCGTGCTGGGCTTTAAAGTTGACATACAGTCTCTGAAAACAACCAAACTTGTGCCTCAGTGCAAGAGATGCCAGGCTTATGGTCATACTCAAAAGTATTGCTCTAAAGAGCCAAGGTGTGTGAAATGCACTGGAAAACACTTAACACAAGACTGCACAAAAAGTGCAGAAGACAAGCCAAAGTGTATTCACTGTGGAGGCTCCCATCCTGCCAACTATAGAGGATGCTCGATTGCCAAAGAAATTCAGCTATTACGAAATAAAGCAAAAAAGCAGGACATGACTCATAATCAAAGTGCTGCTACAGGAAAAAATAATAACAAGCCGGCCGCTACAGCATTGATGGTCACCAAAAGCACATCGTATGCTCAAACAGCTGCTGAAGCCACAAAGAAATTGACACAAGTTGTACCTCAAAATGAAAATAAAAAGTTGGACGAAATATTGAAACTTATGATGTCTTTTGATGAAAGACTAAAAAAAATAGAAAGTAGTACCAAAATGACTACGAAAACTAAATCAAAATGATGGCTAACAACCTGAAAATTATGATTTGGAATGCCAATGGACTAGCAAAGCACAAAAACGAATTACAGCTAATCCTAGATACAAAAAAAATAGATATCTGCTTAGTTTCAGAAACACACTTCACTAAACAATCATTTATACAGTTCAATGGATATTCAATTTATCATGCCATTCATCCAGATAACAAGGGTAATGCTGGAAGTGCAGTGATTGTGAAAAAAAACCTCCAACACCACGAGGAAATAAAATACGAAACAAATGAGATTCAAGCTGCTGTGATACAAATTAAAACTAAAAAATTTCCTTTAACAGTATCATCCATATACTGCCCACCCCGGCATAATTTAAAAAAAGATCAGTATAAAAGTTTTATAGCTACTCTTGGAAACAGATTTCTAGTCGGAGGAGACTTCAATGCCAAACATACGTATTGGGGCTCTAGACTTTCAAACACTAAAGGAAAAGAACTACTTAGAGCCATAAGAGAGACAAAATCTGATGCAATTTCAGCCGGTAAACCCACTTACTGGCCGACAGATACGAAAAAAATTCCCGACCTAATAGACTTTTTTATATATAAAGACTTACCTCAAAGTCATCTTCAACTAGAACAAAGCTTCGACATGAGCTCAGATCATTCTCCAGTCTGTTTAGAAATAAGAGATAATGTGTGTTATACTGAAAAATTGCCAACTCTTGTTAATAAACACACAGACTGGGAGAGTTTCAAAACAGAACTAGACAATCTTATAGACCTTAAATGCCAACTAAATACAAAAGATCAGCTCGACTACGAAGTTGAGCTCTTCATGAAAAATATCCAACAAGCAGCATGGAACAACACACCAGACATACAAAAAGTAACAAAGGGAAAAGTCTATCCAGCAACTATCAAACAGCTTCTATCTATGAAAAGAAAGCAACGAAGAATCTGGCAGCAATCCAGAGATCCCGAGGAAAAAAGAAAATTTAACAGCCTGACAAAATTATTGAGCCAATTTATTCAAAACTATAATAATAGCTCAATGAACAAATACCTTCAGACACTTACCAGTGACAGCAGTACTGGTTACTCCTTGTGGAAGGCTACAAAAAACTTAAAAAGACCTATAGCCCACTCCCCACCGATAAAATCAGGTGATGATGCATGGGCTAAGAACAATGAGCAAAAGGCTGAAATATTTGCGAATCATTTAGAAGCTATATTCCAGCCAAATGATAGTGAATCAGCTGAAATAACTATAACAAATGAAAATATTTTATCTGAAGCAAATCCTATTAAACTAGTTACTCCAAAAGAAGTAAAGAACGAAATTAAACAAAATATCAGTCCTAGAAAAGCTCCTGGGTTTGACTTGATATCAGGTGAAATACTTAGAAATTTACCAAAGAAGGCCCTTGTTAAACTAACAACTTTAATTAACGGCGCCCTAAGACTAAAATATGTTCCAGAACTATGGAAGATTGCTGAAGTGATCATGATTCCAAAACCAGGAAAGCCAACACATGAAGCAACTTCATATAGACCTATATCGCTATTGCCAATCATTTCAAAACTTTTTGAAAAACTATTGCTAAAAAGATTAAAACCTATTATAGAAAGTCTGAATCTCATACCAGGGCATCAGTTTGGTTTCCGAGAAAAACATTCAACCATAGACCAAGTACATAGAATAACAAATATTATTGAGAAATGCCTTGAAGACAAAATGGTATGTTCTACTGTGTTCTTAGATGTAGCACAAGCATTCGACAAAGTTTGGCATGAAGGCTTGATATATAAGTTAAGAGCCATGTTACCGAAAGAATATGTAGATATCCTAGAATCATATATTACTAATAGACTATTCAGGATTCGACAAGAAGATGCCTATTCAGAACTCAAAAATATCAAAGCTGGCGTACCACAAGGAAGTGTGTTAGGTCCGGTCCTGTACCTATTATACACTTGTGATATACCAGAGTTCAAAAACAACACAATTGCCACCTTTGCTGATGACACTGCTATAATGGCTATTGGCAGTACCCATCAAGAAGCTGCAGAAAAGGTACAATTGGCGGTAAACAAAGTCTATGAATGGACCAAGAGATGGAAAATTAAATTAAATGAAACAAAGTCAATCCACATAGACTTTAGTTACAAGCAACATCAGTATTCTCCAATTTTTATCAACAATAAAATAATTCCATATGAGAATACAGCCAAATACCTAGGAATGACTCTCGACGCAAAGCTTCGCTGGAAGGCACACGTCAAGAAAAAGAGAGACGAGCTAAACCTTCGGTACAACAAGATGTATTGGCTGCTTGGGAGACAATCCTCATTGTCAATACAGAACAAACTATTACTGTACAAACAAGTCCTGATGCCAGTGTGGACTTATGGTATACAGCTATGGGGCTGTGCCGCCCAAAGTAACATTCTTACCATACAGAGATTCCAAAATAACGTACTAAGGGACATCACAAATGCACCTTGGTACGTAAGAAATGATGATCTCCACCGGGACCTTAAAGTGGAATCCGTTAAAAGTACAATACAAAAATACGCAGAAGCTCACGACTATAGACTTCACCACCATGTGAATGTTGAGGCAATCCAGCTCCTCGACCAAACGGACACAGTGAGAAGACTTAAACGAACAAAACCGTTCGAATTAGTTTAAAAGTTAATTGAGTGCTAACTCGTAATCATAGTGCTAGTGCCGCGTGTAAAGAACACAATAACGTAGTGTCTTCGCCTTAATAGAGACAATAAGAAAAGTGTTGATGGACACATTCTTAGTTTATTATACCTAGCAATTTAAGTTAGATTTAAATTACTTATTAGCCCATGGCTAGATAGTAATTTTTTAAGAAAAGCTCGTCAGCGATTCTTAAACAAAAAAAAAAAAAAAAAAAATCTGATGTTATGAATCTTACATCCAAATTGATAGAGCATAGTAAATAGTGCTTTTTAATCAACAACAATGCTCTAGAACGTTTAAAAAATAATATATCTTGTATATGTTTCTATTTTAAGAAACAGTTACATAAGAATCACATGACATTACAGTATCATGCTATTTTTGAATTGCGGTTAGAAAAACAAATGCGTAGAATAATTATTTTAATATATCTAATCACTAGAGTTGTCACGCGGTGTCTGTTGGTTGGCAAATATATGAAAGATATAACATGACACATGATGATATAAATGTCATCAACTGACAGAAAGTGAGCAATTTAAGGGTCATAGCACACCACTCGGAAAGGGTCGTCAACGTCTTTTTTTCCTCGATGTCAATCAGGTGTGCACTCATTTCAAACGAACAGCTTCCGGCACGTTGACTCTACTGGAGACGGATGACGATTTGATTTTCTTTTGTTTTTCAAACAAATTTTCAGTAAAATATAATTTCAATTTTTTTTAATGTGCAACAAGTTGACGGCGCGGACTCAAATTTGGCGTAGTTTAAATAAATCATATTTCAGCTGTGTTGTCTGAAGAAGAGACAGATTTGAAGATAAACAGTAGAAATAGTGCGTGTTGCAATAGCATTTTGTTTTTATTTGTTATAAAATACTTATAGTAATTATTACCTAACACGGTTGCATACTAAATGCGCATTTATTTATTCAATTAGTACCGCATGCACGAATTACACTAATGATAATTATTTATAAATCAATTATATAAAAATAATGTCAATAATACAAATGTCAAAGAAAAATAATACTAAAATAAAGAAAAATAACAGTCAAAAATACAACCTAATAGACATATATGAAAATGTCCATGAAAAAGAAAAAAAGTCACGATAATAATACAATAAATAGTTACGTCACAGTTACCTACTTAAAAATACTGGATTGTTTTTGTGACGCGACAGACTCACAGTAATGTAAACAATCTCTCAATATAACGTTCCACTCGCCCGCCAGCACATCACAATCGGGTTGAGCGTCAAGTAGAGCATTAAGTGCAGCAAGGGATCGCGGTATCGGGGAGGCCGCATGAGCCACTGTTCTACAGCAAACAATTTATGTTTCCTAGCCCGATGATAGTTGTCGGGAGTATAGAGGCGACATAACTGCTAGCTGATCTACGGTGCATCAACTTTTCCGTGCAAGATTTTACACATTGTTCTCAGCTGGTCATATGCTCTCCTTACTTCCAACGAATCGTATCCCAAACAGCCGTGTAAGTATTCGGTGGGATACATGAACGGGTAACCTACGCTTGTATAGGTATCTCAAAAATGGCTTCTGAACCTTTTCCAGCATTAAAGTATAGCAGTTCTCATGCGGATGACATACGCAAGCGCTAGCTTCTAGTTTGCTTCGCACCAGAGTACCGAACACTAGCTTAATGACACCAATATCATGAAAATCCCGGGAATTCCGTAGCACGAATCCAAGCCTCTGGTAAGCCTTTTAGCGACCGTAGCGATATGGTCATTAAATGTGATTTGTCGATCAAATATGACGCCTAGATCCTTTTCTAATTCAGTATACGAAATTACGTCTTGACCCAATTTATATTGAAATTGGAAAGGATAATGCATTCTGCCAAACGTCATCTGGGAGCATTTAGAGAGATCAAACTCCATTTCATTTCTAATACTCCATTGATAGATCATGTCAACGTCTCTTTGCAATTTTAAACAATCGTCAAATTAACTAATCTCTATGTATAACTTTAGGTCATCCGCATACAGGAGACATTTCGCGTACTTTAGAACCTTAGGAAGGTCGTTTATCATTATTGCAAAGAAGGAAGGCCCAAATATCATACCTTGACTCACTCCTGAAAGCGTGGGATAGGGAGCAGAATCGTAGGAACCTAGACGAACAAACTGTCGGCGCTCGCGGTGATAGTCAGCGAGGAAGCTGATAAAGCCTGAAGTGATACCTATTGCGCTAAATTTTGCCAACAGTATATCTTTATTGATTCTGTCGAACGCTTTCCGATAATCAAAGTAGAGGACGTGAACTTGTTTTCCACGATCGAGACTGGAGGATATATAGTCGACCAACGTCAATAAATTAGTGTTTACTGATCGTTTCTTTCTGAATCCGTGTTGTTCGTCACATGAAAACGGTTCAACTTGCCTATACATTTTTTTATGAAGCACGTGCTCAAAAACCTTCGCTACGGTCGGTAATATGGCTATTGGACGGTATTCCTCTACCGATATCTTGTTTGAAGTTTTAGGAAGAGGAGTGATACGCGAAAGTTTCCATTGAGATGGGTAGACTCCCTTCCGTAGAGCAAGGTTAAACAAATAGCAGAGAGGGTAGCTCTGTAACTCCTTTCCATCCTTCAGAAATCACGGAGGTATGCAGTCTAGCCCAATCGAGCCACTGGCTTTCAAACTTTGAATTTCCTATACTATATCCCAAGGAAATATCTGTGGTATGCCAATAACGCTACTCGAAGTTGACAAATCCCCAGCAGAGGTGCTCGCCGCATCTTGTTTTGGTGTGACTTCGAGAAAAACAGTTGAAAAAAAATTATCTGAAGCCTTTCAGAAACTTGTTTTCCGCTGAAAGTCCCTTGTATTCAACAGTTGGTTCAAATAGCGCCAAAACTCTCGAGGATTCACCTCTCAATATTCACCATGTACGAATCGTAGGCACTCGAGACACGAGTTTACAGCTGAGACCTTAAACTGGAAAATAATTCATAAGACTCCGCGTTTTAGTTTGCTATCATCGATAATATCCTTGCTAAACCAAACAGGATAGAGCGATAAGGTGTTTTCCGTAGAAAATTATGCAAAAAAACTGTTAAATGGATTTGTTTACATAATAGTTAATTGAACTAAAGAATATATAATCTGGGCCGCTATTTTCATAAAAGATAACTAGGTTTAGTTTTTCCGTGTTTTTTTGCATCCAAAGTTTCCTAAAAATTCGAGTCAAAATTCAAATATTCCAAGGCTCGTATCATTCGAATGGAGAATTTTTTTAAAGTTTTACTAGCAAGAAGCATAGATTTTGTAACTACAAATTGATATAAATCTTAGTTTTAAATATTCAACAGCAAACACTGGTGTGAGTACCCACCGACGTTTGTATGGAGTGATGAGCCACTTGTTTACTCTTAAAGTATAGCACCGTCCTTCAATAGAACAGTGCTAAATATAGGCCAACCGATGGAGGAATATTCCTAGCATGGTAAAAAGATAAAACCAATACCATTTTTAATGTCAGTACTCGATGTCAATCCATACTTTATTTTCTCTTCGAAGGGATAAATTTGTGAAGAGACAAGTCAGTCTCTTTGCCATGCTAGTAGTCTGGTCCAGTATGGGTTATCTGATCAAAGTACGCTATCAAATTTCTTTTTCATTACATCTATTCGAAAAGGACTACTTGGTTCGCCTTTAAGTGCGCCCAAAGGTGGCGTTCTCTATAAGGATCTTTATAAGTGCGCCGGAATTGTCTTTGCCGTGCACTTTTTAATTTGGAACAAATAAGTGCGCCGGAATGATCTTTGCCGCGCACTTTTTGAATTTGGAAGTAGTCATAGTCATAGTCATTTATTCCGTAATTATTATTTACATGTCAAGTTTATAATAAAATTAAAAATTAATAAGTGAATCAAATTTAACAGTAGGATCACAATAAAAATAATGTAAGTATTTGTAATGATAGTGTTCAGCGCCAAGAAAATGAATGAAAAGAATGTAAATATAAGTTTTCATTTGTTTTATTATTAAATACAATTTAATTTCAATTTAGTTGTTACTCTACGTTTTATTAAAAATAATATTACCTACAATAAAATATGAGGTGCCTTTTATTTTCTCATAGAGGTGATGAAAAGTAGAGTGTACCACTCGGGCTCAAAATATATTTTTGGCTCGGGCGACGTACTTTGAATCCCTCGCTACGTTCAGGATTCTACTAAAGAATCCCTCACTTCGCTCTGGATTCAAAAAAGCGCCCTCGCCTTAAAAATATTATTTTGCTCCCATATGATACAATCTACTATTACAAACGCATGGATATTTTCCTTCACTTAAAACCAATGTGTAAGCCCGTACATAAATTTCAAAGAACTTATTGTATCGAGGTCGGGATTTGAATTCTCCCATTTACTCGGCAAAGTCTACTTCCCCAAACCACCACGGTTTCAGCACGGCGAATATATAGTTTTTGAGATATGAAACCAGAATTTTGATTCATACCATCAATATGTTTAGGAAAGAAATAATGCCAAGTTGATGCTTCATACTGAGTAAATTTAAATTTTCCTTACTTTTATAAGATGACAGCAAAACTTCGCAGGAATTTTAAAATGAGCATATCAAATGATTTTATTTAATGCAGTGGTCCGTTTGTGAATTAATATGTGTGCTATGAATCTTATTCTAGACGTATGGCGCGAAACGTGTCTCCAGGTCTGAAATGACGTGTCATTGTCAAAATGTTGCGATATTGAACCAGCCAATCAGGAGACAGGTTTTCATACCCGCCCACCATGACTTAACATTTTATATCGTTGATTTCAGCCAACTTTGACAAATTATTTTTTTCTTTTCTTCGAAACCAATCCTTTTTACTCATTGAATGAATTTATGACACTGCACCTGCCTGAATCTTCATTCTCGCATGGATAATAAACAACATTTAATCGAATTAACAATGTTTACAATCATGACATTCTTTAAAAATAGGTTCCACTTTTTTGTAGTTCAAGGATTTGTATGGATCTAATCATCAACTCCTTCAAAATTGTTCTATGTATTAATTTGTAAAAATATGTAAAAACTTACTTATATTGTTTTATTATTTTATTAATATCATGCAAATTCATTCTACATTTCATTTTAAATTTAAGTTTTCGTAGATTAGATTATAAGTATGCTATTCAAAATGTAATATGACTTGCCCAGTGTAACAAACTGTTATAAGGCCAATAAATTATTTTTATTTATTGGCCTTATAAATCTTTAAAAACGAAATTTAAAAACACAATTAAACGTTATTTGATAAGCAAAGCCTCAATTCGGCAGATACCTAAATTTATTAAGAACGGGTCTCAATGGCAAAAATCTGTATCAGCCTAATTTGAGAAAGTTTGACATTTAAATATTATTGTTATTCATAATTTATTTATTTATACCCTGACAAAACTTCAATACAGCTGCTCAATTGTCAAATAGTTATTTCTTGAGTTTTATTTCTATCATTGTAATATTTTTTTTTCTGTAATTATTGTGGAATTGTGTGATTTATTTTGAGGTTTAAATATTGTAATCAATTTTCATAATTTTACTATTGTTAAATGACGAGATTTATTTTGCTGTAAGTACTATATATGTTACTATACAAATAGTTGTATATTTAATTTTAGTATTAAGCTTATTTCAATAAATGATTCTAATTCTAATTGACAAGGCCCATTTACAGCCGCATAAATTCTTAAATTGTAACATTATTTAATTGATTAATTACTATTGTCGGTTAAAATTGTAATTAAGGAAATGATACGAGTACCACGAAGTGCATGTATCATAACCTGAATAAATGAATGAAATAAATAAAAGTCATTAAGTTTTTTATGAATAAAAAGTAACTTCTTAACACTTGAACTTATATACCCTTTTAAAAATTGAGTTGATTCGTATAAAGAATTTGCTTTTTAGGTTTGATGGAAATATTTTGATAATATCTTACCCGATAAATAGGAATATACATTTAATTTTCCTCCTTAAAAATATTTCTAAATAGGTTGGTTAAAAAAAATTCTTAAAAGTGTGACAGTGCATTCTTCGAACCTCTAAAGTAGCTTAAAGTAGTAAGTACTATCTGGTATAATTAACTGATAAGCATCGGGGTATCTCTTGGGTATTTTCAAATCAATTGCACAGAAATTGAAAACAATACCATTTATCCTTATACTGAGTCTCTATAAAACCCAAAAAAAAAGTTGTTGTCTCCTTTATTTCTAAGCAATAAAATTAGATTAATGAAAGCTAATTAGTGAGCTCCAAGTAGCCCAACGAGCTATGGAGAGGGCTATGCTCGGAATCTCTCTGCGTGATCGAATCAGGAATGAGGAGATCCGTAGAAGAATCAAATTTACCGACATAGCCCAACGGATTGGCAAGTTGAAATGACAGTGGGCAGGGCACATAGCGCAGAGGACTGATGACCGATGGGGTCGAAAAGTTCTCGAGTGGAGACCACGTACCGGCAAGCGCAGCGTAGGATGTCCACCTACAAAGTGGACGGACGACCTCATTAAGATCGCAGGATCGCGCTGGATGCAAGCCGCTTCCAACCAGTCTTATTGGAGATCCATAGGCCTCCCCGGCCTATGTCCAGCAGTGGACTTCTTTTGGCTGATGAATGGATGGATGAAATGTGGAAGAGATAATATGATCGATGATAAGGGATTACCATCATCATTATCAGCTGTAGGACGTTCGGTACTAGACATAGGCCTTCCCAATAGATTTCTAATAAGAACCATCAGAAGCAGCTTCAATCCAGCGTGTTCTTGCGGTCTTGATTAGATCATCGGTTCACGTCTTACGATACGCTTGCCGATATGTATTGATTGCCATTTAAAAACTTTATTTCTTTAGTCCTTTGGTCATCCAAACAACTTCAAAATATAAGCCTTGCCCGTTGATAAACCGCTGATAATTGACAGTGATGATACTATCTACGCACTCCGAAGACCTGTCTATAGTTACTGCTGAATGTTATTCAACACTCCAAACTCTCTCAAGTAAGCATATAACCATCGTGCTTTGGACAAAGAGTCACGGATCATGTAGGTACGGGCAACAACATAGCCGACACCCTTACCAAAGTGGGCACGAGAAAACAGGTAGCGGACGAGGCAACAAAACACTATAAACCGACAGCGGTGGAAGTGCACGAGTTGCTGCGTCGTCATACCGAAAAATAACATCAGAGTGTGTAGAACAAAAGGGAGGATTGCAAGCATTTTAAGGCTGCTTTCCCGACACTGAATAAAACAATCATGAACGACTTATTGAAGTTGCAGCAACAAGATCTCCGACTTACAGTAGGCCTCATAGGTCATTGCAACTTAAATAGTCATCTGTAAACAAGGAGCCACTGACAGCCCACTTTGTCGTGGCTGTTTACAAGAAAACGAAACTGTAGAACATGTTCTGTGGCATTACTAAGCCACAGAAGACACTAGAATAGCTAACGGATTGCATGTAGCTTATGCATTATCATCAGCTTCGTCATCCACATCGCCATCATCTCATTCACCATCTTAGCTTTTGGAGCAGTTATGCCAGCGGCCCAGAGCCACGCTCCGTTATTTTAAGGAGATGAACTGGCTGGGGTAGACGCTGTAGGGGGAAATGAACAAAACAGAGTGCAGGACTTATCGCCCCACATCGAATAAGAATAAGATTAACCGCTGACAATTTAAGATTCACGCATAACTTTTTATACCGGGTTATTTCTAATCAATCAGCATCATCTGTACATCAAAACTATCAACTTTTGTTCTGCGAATTTTGTCAAAGCTCAAAAAGAAAATATTGGTGTTCCATAGAAAAATATCGTTTAACTGCGACCAAATGTATGGAACACCTTATTTTTTTTTTAGTTTTGACGAAAGTCGCAGATCAAAAGTTGTTAGTTTTGATGTACAGAATAAGCCCCTAAAAGGATGCTAATTGATTAATTTAGAAATAACCCTATAGTAGTCTGATTTCGATAATTATTTTTTTTTTGTTGGAAAGCATATATTTTGAAATTGGTCCCATTTACATTTTATCAATATCGGCTCAGCCATTTTTGATAAATCGACAATAATGTGAAAAATGTTACATCGATCCGTGAGAAATATTTGCGAATTCTGTACACGGTTGAAGTCGCGGTCATGCCATTTTTTGCAAAAAAATATTATTTAATCAGCAACACCTTTCCTTGGCAGTAGGGTGAAAAGTCGATACCTACATACCGGAGGGAATGATATCCTTATTCTAAGGGTAAATGCCACTAAACAGTTATCCACACTGTCCTAAAATTATTATGACATACTACGGGACTAATTGCGCACTAAAATTACGAGATAAATAAATACCTCATCATCCCGATGTTTAATTTTAGTGCGCGATTAGTCCCGTAGTATATAATAATAATGTGTTCAAATGGCGAAAGTTTAACACTACAGTGCACGCGCCCCTTTTTTTGACATGGATGCTCGCATGCTCTACCATAGTAGAAAACAATAATTGAGATATTTTAAAAATGGGTGGTTTTAAAATGATAAAACTGAATAATGTTTGTCATCTAATTATTATTACACACAATTATTGCAAAAGATTACAGTTTTAATAGAACATACTTAAACTAGAAACAATTTACGAGATCCAGAAAATAATCAACATTTTTGGCATGTTTGAGATCAGCTCAAAAAAAAGAACTTCTAATAAGCGATGACTATCTTATTGGTCACCATCCTCGCATTCGATACAGACCACAACTTGGTGATCAGGACAAATCCACCTGGCACATCGCTTACACCACTTTTTCGTGCTCGAGAGCACAGGCAACATTTACCTACTCTTCCCATTCTTTGAGGATCATTTCGAGGCACCTCATCTGTATGCCCCAAAAGCCATTTTGTTTTATTTTTTAATTCACGGGGGAGGTTTTCAAAGGTCAGTCTTCTTGCCATGAGGGGTTTTACCAGCTCATACGAAAGATCGTAAAGAAAATTGCGTCTCACAATCTTTTCCTGGCCTTTGTTTAGTTGGTGGATAATTAATGCATTTATTCCAGCTATGTTCAAATAATTGAAAAAGAGTGTCAGCGGCCATCTTCGGGAGTTTCGCGAAACGCTGTACTGTTTACACATTTTGTCGAGAATATCAACACCACACTTCGTACGGTTGTAGCAAGTGATTATTTCCGGTTTACGGTCATCCTTGGTTTCTGGATCTATAGCATTGTCGTAATGCATAGTTGAAAGTAATGCAACAGCTCTGTTTTGTTTGGGCACATAAGAAACCAATGTGCAGTTGGGATGAAACCCAAAAACACTGCTCTTCGAGGCTCTGTTCCTCGAAACAAGATTACGACGTTTCGGCATTTCTTGCAGCACCCTTTGGCCCTGGAGGTCTAAATCGGATATTTTGAGATCTTACCCGGGTTGCAGAAGGACATGTTTTACTCCAGCGTGTTCCATTTCTAGATACATAAATGTCGTCGCGTGTATTGTTTTGAGTGACCTCAGAGAGAGGCATGTCATCTTCAGACGATGATGCTTGGTCTTCGCTTACAGCTTCCTGTACCTGATTCCTGCTCCATCGGTTGTACTTCTTCTTCCCCACCATCCGATTCACTTTGAATCACTTCCTCGTCCTCAAATTCTCCATGCAACCACTGAATCACGCGAGATTCCATGATTGGGTCCATTTTTTCGCTGAAACAAAGTAATAATAGTTATCAAAACACCATAACATATTAAATAGCAATAACTATATATATTGTTCATTTGTCAAAACATAAACATTAAATTTTTATACATAATGGATTAAAAAAGTCAAAAAAGAAAATCTTTACTTACATTCGGTTTTATTACGCCAATACTCGCACGTACTACAATAGTAGAAGACGAACTTTGACACGTAATTACAAGAACATGCGCTTACGCTGCAAGTGGGCGCCGTACTAATCCGTTCCGCGATTTTGTCGACGAGGCTTATCTAGGAGCGCGGGGGGTCAGGTGTGAGAATGAATGAATGGCGCTAAAATAAGTAAGTGCATTCTACTATAGTAGAGCGCGCTTGCACTCTAGTGTTAAAAACAACAACTGTCCTAAAATAACTAAATATTGTTGTAAAATACTCTCACCTGCTAAGAATACCCTTTCAATTAGTTTCACGGCATAAATTATTTTTATCCCTCACGTAACCGTAAGCTATAGCATCGCACAGACTATTTAGGAACAGATTTTATTACATAAGAAACAAATACAGAAAATTTCACAAAATAGGTAAGTAACTTGTTAAAATCTCTATACAGTCTATACTACAACCATCGACACAAAAGTATTTTTTTTTTCATTTTCTCGTCATGCATCGAAAATTACACATTGTCAAAATAATTAGAAACCTGTTTTAGCACGTGCTAATGGAGTTCTTTTATAAATTATACCTTACATGATACGATTTACTCACTTTGAATTTTTTTTGTGAATTTTGAGGCCCTATTTTTTCTGATTAAAATAAAACGTAACAGTTTTCATATTTGTTCTTATATTTCTACTCAAAGACAATTCTTTTTGCCAAATTTCATAGTTCTATGTCAACGGGAAGTACCCTGTAGGTTTTGATTTTTGTGTGTCGAAATATGCGGTTTTCTACAACATAAACGGCTCTAACTTATTTATACGATAACTGAGAAGTTTTTATTTTACACAACCGCAAGAAACCATAGATATACGTATACAGTTTAAATTTCAACTCGATATCTTTACGCGTTCTCGAGAAAAAGTCTTGACACACACACAGACGGACAGACGGACAACAAAGTGATCCTATAAGGGTTCCGTTTTTTCCGTTTGAGGTACGGAACCCTAAAAATGTTCATTTAATACCTATAGCATTTATTTTGGACTTGACCATCTGTCTAACTCTAATTTTTCGTCAAGGGGTCTTATAAAGAGATTCCGATGCGGTAGTTACAAAATGCCAAGACTGATCCCATAGGCCTTTTAACAAAAAGGGTCAAAACTGTTACAAACATCCGTTGGTGCCGTAGAAAATTATAAGTTTGTCAGCGATCACCGAACTTATCGTTCAACGTTCGGCACGGTCTAGTCTTCGGATGGGTGACCGCGGGTGGCATTTACAACTGAGCGCTACCGTGGCTTGGATGACACGTCCCGGTTGTTTTAATCGTTTAGCCATGTCAGAGGCTTTCAGGTGGCTTAAAAACTCTGACACCAGGGCTGGCCGTACCAACTTATTTATTAATAAAATCTACTACTTTGATCGTAATGGCAGTAATGTTAAAGATTTCAAAAGTAGGTACTAACTACATCTCAAAAATAAAATTGTTTTTCATGCTATGTTTTGGGTATTGCGGCGTTTCGCCCCGCAAGCTGTTTTGAATCTTTTTGAAGACCCTATAACTATGAAGGAAGAGGTCGTTTGGGCCCACGTTGATAAAGATCAATTTCCCGCATCAGTATTACGTATTTATTATGGTACAGCCACGCATAAAATTACATGACATAAAATAAAAATCCGACTACAAAAAATCAACAGATATGCAACGCTATAAAAAGAATTGTTTGTTTGTTTATGAGCCTTTAGGCTTGATTTTCCTTAACTTTACATTTGTTATGAAATTTTTACACAGATTGCAAAAATTAGACTTTGATAACCGGATGTTGTGTTATCAGCTTAACAATTTACTAATAAAGTAAAGGGTTATTACAAAACAGACGGAAAGTGCTTGTACTGACTCATTAAATTAGTCCGAGAAAATTAATAATGACTCATTTTTCTATCTATAAAGTAAGGAGGATAGTGATAACATATTGATAATTTTATCGGTTATTGAGTAAAGTCATTTAGTATTGAAAACAGTATGGCAGCATGAATAACATAATTTTACGTTATTCATTTATCAATTTTAAAACTGTAATTTACAATTTTTATTATATACAGGACTAATCGCGCACTAAAATTACGAGATAACTAAATACCTCATCATCTCGACGTTTCGCCCAAGTTGCATCGACCGTGGTCACGGGTAGACTCAAGGTCAGGTTTAGTGCGCGATTGGTCCCGTAGTATATAATAACAATGTGTTCAAATCACGATAGTTTAAAAACAATATAATAGGGTAGTTGACTAGTATTGAATTAATTAAAAGTATTTAGATTATGTACTTAGTGAATTCTACAATTAATTATGATTCGTAAACTGAAAAAATAACTAAAATTGGCTAATCTAGTTCAGAGAAGTTAAGCTTGTAAAGATTTTGGTAGGGATTAAGAGGGGATGCTTTGTCTCTTTCCCACAAAGCATAACATAGTATGGCGAATTTATGACACTTACGAGCCCTGACGCCATATTCTGCTATAGTGCGCTCTTTGTCTAGTAAGAAAATCGAATGCTTGTAACTTCTTTATTTCTAAGTTGATTTTATTTTTGTTTTCGTTAATCTGTTAGTTATAACAAGAGGTCATCAAAACATTGTCATTTAGCCTATTAGGAGATAAATAAATACCTCATCATCCCGCCGTTTCGACCGAGTCGCATCGATTCTGACGGGTAGACGGGTTGAGTTTACCCGTGACCACGATCACGGTTTTTATGATAGGTACTATTGTATATGATTTATCTTTCAGTGTCCGAGCTGTAGCTCTCTGGAGTGACCTTCCTGTGACCATAAGACCTGTACAGAGCGTTGAATCTTTCAAGACCCAGGTTCAGCAACATTATCTCTCAAAGCTCTCTCTCTAACTGATATTCATATCACTCTTCGTTATTAATTATTTATTTGTAGTATTTTTATGTATCTAAGTATGTTTATTTTTATTGTATGTATTAATAGAAGTATTCATGTATGGTTATTATTATGTAGTTTATATTTATAGTTTATTAGAAATTTGTAGTAACTATCTTTAATTTAAATTTTTACGAATACACCGTCCTTGTCGTCTATACGTTTCCTTGCATCCAAAGGAGGTTGTCTGGAAAAAATGTTAAAAATAGCAATAAGACCGCCTTTTGTGCCTTTTTTGTTTCTTTCGTTGTTTCCTTATTTGTTGGTCAATAAAAAAAATCTAAATGGGGGGTCGGCGGAGACAACGACAGTCTATTTTCAACTTTGGCGATTTATATCTCAGAAATGGTACATGCGACAAAAAATCGTTTGAAAAATCTTACATTTATTTTAAAGACCCTATTCAACGATACCCCACACGTGGGGGGTGGGGGTGTACCCCACACTTTACATGTATGGGAGCTAGCCCTTAAGTACACCGTTTTGAAAATTTTAAGTATTGGAAATTGAGATCTGTACCTAATCTATCATAACATAAAATTTCCTGCATTTTGGTTTATAAATGTGGAAGTTATAAGGCTTTGTAACATTAGGACTGACGGACAGATGACCGGGCGGACAGACAGACGGACGGACACAACGAAGTTATAAGGGTTCCTTTTTTAACTACGGAACCCTAAAATAAAATATATTTAATATTTTAGGGCATAGAAGAAACCTAAATTTATGACGGTAACATGTAGACGCTTGAAATATTCGGATAATATTTAGTTGTATATTCACTTCAAAAACTTCTAGATTTAGTCCGCGTCTTCGCCCGCGTGATATTTTGATTTTTGAGCTATCCCATGGGAACATTTTATTTTTTCGGGATATAAATGTAGCCCATGCCATTTTCCGTCATTCAAACTATGTCAATGCCAAAAATCAAGTCAATTCGTTGCTCTATTGCTGCGTGAATGAGAAGCAAACCAATAAACTAATAAACCAAAAAATAGATCTTTCAGATTCATTATATTAGTAAGAATAAGTAATGATAAAGATTGTAATGACAAATGCAGTTTTTAAAGCATTGTAATAATTTCTAGAAAAAATAGTAGGTACATTTGTAAAACATTCACTTATTGACTGGTGCCGTAAATACTCCGATACTACAAGATAATGTCTACGAGCGGGTTTATGTACGATTATGTGGAATAAATCTCTCTGAGTCATATATGTCTTTTCTATATAGTTCAGTCAATCGATCAGAAACCCGAAGATCTTATGTTTCTACACTCAAAGGATTCTACACTATATGTCTTTGTATATTTTTTGTAGTTTTTTGACGTGATAACGTCTTATGAATTGATGAACGCTGGCTGTACGCATTAAAAATATGACTCATTGTCACGTTCCGCCTGTGTCCAGCGTGCAAGCAAGAGCCTAGAACATACGATAGAAAGACATCATCCTAAGCGTTCGCCTTGTGACGCTTACCCGACTTAACGTTTACACGTAAAATGATCGCCGGAAAACCTACTTTACAGACAATCAATATTTTTCTTTTATTCAAACGATTTGTAGAAAAAAGTGCGACTATAAAACATTCACTTATTCACTGGCACCGTTACCCCTCCAATATTACGAGATAGTTATATCGTCGGGCTTATGTGCAAGTATGTGAAGTAAATCTTTCAAAGTCACAATTTTATATATTGCATGCAAATCCTATCAAAAATCCGTAATTTTATGTTATTACGCTCAACATATGTGATAGTAAATATAATACAATACAGGGTTATTTCAAATCAATTAGCATCCTTTTAGGGGCTTATTCTGGACATCAAAACTAACAACTTTTATTCTGTGACTTTTGTCAAAACTAAAAAAAAAACAGCTATTTCATTTATTCATTTAGTCGCTGGTGAACAATATTTTTCTATGAAACATCTTTTTTTTTTAGTTTTGACAAAAGCCGGAGAACAAAAGTTTTTAGTTTTGATGTACAGAATAAGCCCCTAAAAGGATGCTAATTGATAAGGAATAACCCTGTATATTAGGGGACATTTTACACGCGGCATCTGACCACAAACTAAGCAACAATAGTCATATGGCTGCCAGAGACTGATAAATTACATATTTTTAAATACGCATAAATATATAGTTAATACACAGAGCAAAAACTTATATTCATCACAAAAATGCTTGCACTGGGTGGGAATCGAACCCACACTTCCTTGACACAGTAATTAGGGTCACTAACCATTAGGCCTCTGAGACAGACTTTTGTTTCGCTATTTAAAGCATGTTGTTTATTTCTAGAAAAAGAGTACACTTGTAAAACATTCACTTATTCAGCGGCGCCGTAACTCCTCCGATACTACGAGATAGTGTCTACGGGCGGGTTTATGTGCGAGTGTGTGGAGTAAATCTCTCCGAGTCACGTGTGGAGCCCCCGTATATCGCCGTGTCGAGCGCGATTTAAACAGCCATGCGCCGCTGGAGAACAGATTGTCTTGGAACCTAATGGAAATATTTCATTACTAACAGTATAAAATTTGTAGCTAGTTCTCCGAGCTGTAGACTGGAGAGTTTGCGACACATCTCTATAACTGAATCTTCATAAGACTATATCTCGACACGCTCCAGACTGATTTAGCTAATACTAGCTAATCTTGTTAGGATTTATTTAGTAAACAATCTTGCAAAATATTATTGAAATCGGCTGATAAATAACGCGACAGTAATTTTCTTCTCTTTTAAGGAAACCTGAAATCCCAACCTAAAATCGCCGACGACAAAAAACTATGTGCTCAACCCACTGCTATTTCAACTTGTTAATCCACTGAGCTATTAGTATGTCTTTAAAATTTATAAATTTGCACACATACAAATTAATAAATGTTAGAGATTTTTGAATAAGCAGATATTTTCAGTAATGAAAGACTACCTACTTTTCAATACCAAACATATGGTATCTCGACACGCTTTTGACTCCATCTTAACTCGAACACGATTTAACCTAAATTTATGAAATTTTGTCTATTTATTAAAGTTATCTAACTAGCCTTGAATACAATTTTGTTAATTTTGCTTCAACAGTTAATAATATATTAATGTTTAAAAACCGGGGTTTCATTGAGTGATTCACTGACTCACTCACTGACTTATAGATCAAAAACCTAACCCACTTCCAGATGACCTATAAACTTGATATTTGGCATTAAGGTAGACTATTACGCAAATACAAAGGAAAAAATCTAAAACATCGAACTTTTACCCCCCAACCCCATGAACTAGGGGATGAACATTTGTATGAGACTTTCACTAATTTTAATGCTAGAGATCTAAAAATTGATACAAAGACTTGTAATGATTGTTACCTACTTAAATATTTTTATAGATAAAAGATTAAAATAAAAGTAGCAATAATAAAAACGGACAGTTTACTTTCGTTCATTAGCATTATTATATAAGGTAGCACCTTATGATCACAGGCAGTCCTCGTAAATAAACTTTAAACTGCCGCGCGATTTGGCCAATCACCGCCGTTCGTGCCAATATCCCTACCGTTCGCCGACCGTGCATGACCTTGCGTGACATTCGACGACGAGGAAGCCACGAGGAAGATCTTTTGACAAGTTGTGTAATTATTATTATTATATACTACGGGACTAATCGCGCACTAAAAGTTGTGTAATTTCGTGGAATTACCACTAACTACTGTTTAAATTACTATTGTGATTAGTTATACCCCAAATTGGGTAAGTGTTTCTAGTAATCTTATCGTGCATTAGCTAGTGATCATGACAGTTCAACCGCACGGCAAGTAAGGACGTCGTTCCCCACTTCCCTACTGAAACGGACCATTCACACAACGCCACTTGCCCCGTGACCTATTTCCTTTCGTATCTGGCTTTTTCTACACGGCGTGGACAAACTACATCAGGTCTCTTCAGACTAGGCCACTTGGTGCCCTAGTATCTCCGAGGTGAAGTTGCAAGCTGCCCTACTAGTTGTCAGCTGCCCTACAACTGCCCGCTTTGGGGACGTCTTGTCACCAACGGCTCCGACGCCAGCGCTCGCGACGGATTGCGAACTCAAGGCCAGTGTATCTTGTCTATACGGTTGAACAACGCGTCCCGGTTTATGAATGTGCCTTACCCCGACCCATCTAGCTTCTTTCTTCTCTTGTTGTTATCTTTTAAGCTGTAGAGTTTGTGGAGTAAGGACTTGTAGAGTTAAGGTGTGTAGAGTTAGAAGCTTGGCTCTACATAAGATTTGATAACTTTTTGAAAGTGCGAGCTGTGGTCTTGGCTATATTTCACATGAAAAAGGTTTTTTTTGGATCGTAATTAGTTGTCACACTTGGAAGATGCAATGCGACAAGCATAACACACTTGCAGACAAATACATACTGACATGCTAATCTAACTCTTTTTTCGGTCAGGGATTGCAAATAAGAGACGCTGATACAAACAGCTAAGCAGAACAAATAACTAGTGATGATTTTTTAAATATCTCCAACTGGGCACGTACTCGGTACATCCAGTGCTCAGTTGAAGCCTTAACCAAAAAAAAATAATAATTAATATTGAGTACTATTTAAGCAAGTTGTTTAATTTTGAGGATTCCGTACCTAAAAACGGGGCCAAATTATTAAGACTCCGTTGTCCGTCCATCTGTCTGTTTATCCAAGCTGTATCTCACGCTAGACTTACAATTTTCAGATAAAATGTATATCTGTTGCTGCTATAACAACAAGATTAAATATTAAAAACAGAAAAATGTAAGAAGAAGGGTTCCCAATACAACAAACGTGATTTTTGTTGTTTTTTTCTCGATATTAACAACAGCAACATGTAGACGCTTCAAATGGAGCTAAAATGGCCTAATAGCCCTATACCATCCCACGGTACGAAACCCTTCGTTCACCTCGCACTTGGCCGATTTTTCTAAGCTCAGCACAATGCTTGTAATGATTTCATTTCGCTTAGCTTTCCAGTTTTGTCGCAGAAATAAATGCTGAACCATCCAAATTCTACTGCAGGATTAAATTCTGTAGCAAGCGTATTCCACATAGCTGCACAAAACATGGTGAAACAAAAGCTTAATTCCTAGAATCTGCAGTAAATTTCATGACAATACGAGAAATGCCCACAGCATGGCACATGGGGCGTAAACAGGGCCATTACTGTTCCGTACAGCGAACAAAGTTATTAAACACAAGGTTTTCGTGTTCAAAAACTTTATGAGCTTCTTTACATCGTGGCAAATGTCTGCAGTCTAATTGGTGTTTTTATAACACCTTGTTTTATTTGCTTGTTTCAGTAAAGCAAATTTTTCGTTGTTTTCGCACATGTTAAGTATTATGACCGACATACATTCTGATACAACTTAATTTTCTTTGTTACAATGTGTGCAAAAAGTGAACCGTCGCGTCGTGGCATTACGGTGAACTCACAATAAATGTTGTTTTTAAACTTTCGCGATTTGAACACATTGTTATTATATACTACGGGACTAATCGCGCACTAAAATTACGAGATAAATAAATACCTCCTCATCCCGACGTTTCGGCCGAAACGTCGAGTCGAGTTGCACGACTACGGTCTATACAACTCGGCCGAAACGTCGGGATGAGGAGTTATTTATTTATCTCGTAATTTTAGTGCGCGATTAGTCCCGTAGTATATATAGGCCAGTCATTAAAGCCTAAAACCCGAAAGAAATTGGTAACTCGCTCAAATTTTGAGGGGTTTTTAAGGAAGGTAAAATAACTTACCGTGTGATTTTGCAGCGCTCTGGGGTGAACGGAAAGGGTTGAAAAAGGGGTTAAAGTGTTTTTTGTTAATAACATTGTCAAAAAAATTAGTAACACGCTGCAAATTTAGAATAAGATTGTTCTTATTGTTTTGTAACGTGTATTAATTTTGCAGTGTTTAGCAATGTACGGAACATTGTTTATTATTAAAAAACAGTAACATTTGTTAATAACATAATCAAAAAAATTAGTAACACGCTGCAAATTTAGAATAAGATTGTTCTTATTGTTTTGTAACGTGTATTAATTTTGCAGTGTTTAGCAATGTACGGAACATTGTTTATTATTAAAAAACAGTAACATTTGTTAATAACATAGTCAAAAAAATTAGTAACACGCTGCAAATTTAGAATAAGATTGTTCTTATTGTTTTGTAACGTGTATTAATTTTGCAGCGTTTTGCAACATATGGAACATTGTTTACAACTAAAAAACAATGGAATTTGTTTATAACAAAGGTAAAAAAAGTAGTTACACGCTGCAAATTTATATTTGAGTTGTTTTTATTGTTTTATAATAAAAAAAATGTAAAAATTTAAATTAAATTTATTTAAAAATTTAATTTTTTAAATTTTAATTTATTTAAATTTATTTTAATTTTTTTAATTTATATTTTAAAAAAATGCTGTACACGAGGTAATTACAAATTTACCGCGAGTTACTAATTTTTTTTACCCTTGTTATAAACAAATTCCATTGTTTTTTAGTTGTAAACAATGTTCCGTATGTTGCAAAACGCTGCAAAATTAATACACGTTACAAAACAACAAGAACAATCTTATTCTAAATTTGCAGCGTGTTACTAATTTTTTTGACTATGTTATTAACAAATGTTACTGTTTTTTAATAATAAACAATGTTCCGTACATTGCAAAACACTGCAAAATTAATACACGTTACAAAACAATAAGAACAATCTTATTCTAAATTTGCAGCGTGTTACTAATTTTTTTGACAATGTTATTAACAAAAAAACACTTTAACCCCCTTTTCAACCCTTTCCGTTCACCCCAGAGCGCTGCAAAATCACACGGTAAGTTATTTTACCTTCCTTAAAAACCCTTCAAAATTTGAGCGAGTTACCAATTTCTTTCAGGTTTTAGGCTTTAATGACTGGCCTAATAATAATAACTCACAATAAGATTTAATCAGCAGCCAAGGTACAGGCGATACTTTTTTTTTTTTTAGTTAAAATTTACTAACCACAGGCTCCAGGGTCTGTGCCCTTTGTTAACTAAGATTACAATTATTTTATTATAGTTACCGTACAAAGAGTAGGTACTGCGTGAATGCCACGAGCAGACCGGCGACCCACAAGCAGCACCCGATCACGAGTGTGACCTATGTGCCAGCCATCGTTCTCCTCGACCATATTTGAGGGAGGAGAACGACCCGACACATGATGCCGCTGCAAGAAGGAGCCTTCGATGGCGAGCATGAATGCTTGGGGCATGCACACAATGCTTATTTCTTTTACCGACTATACTTGGTAGATGCGAGTACTGATGAAAACCGAATTGGTGTCTAGCAAGTACAAAACGCTTTTAGTTGTAGGACCTACTAGCAACGACAGAGCAGTGTTATGTTTTCAACGTAACACGACACGGCAATGTTAGTAAAATGACACACGGGCGACCTCACCTACGACGCTTCTCTTTTTGCATAAACTCTACTGTCATGTAGGTTATTGTAGTTAAAAATATACATAATCATCAGTATCTTTATCAGCAGTAGGAAATTTAGTGATGGACATATGAAGCATTTTATTTTAGGATCTAACGTGGTTTTTACTCGTGTTATTTGGATTGCTATTTAATTGCTATGCAATTTAATTTTTGACTGACGAAATGGTGGGGTACTCAATTTGACGCGTAATTTTTTTTTATGCATACATTTTTACGTAGTTGTCTGATTTCGATATTTTTAGGGTTCCGTACCTCAAAAGGAAAACGGAACGGAACCCTTATAGGATCACTTTGTTGTCCGTCTGTCCGTCTGTCCGTCTGTGTGTATGTCAAGACTCTTTATCTCGGGAACGCGTAAAGATATCAAGTTGAAATATAAACCATATACGTAAACCTATAAACTCTTGCAGTTGTGTAAAAGAAAAGCTTCTCAGTTACCGTATAAAAAAGTAAGAGCCGTTTATGTCGTAAAAAAACGCATATTTTAACGCTTACAAAAATTAAAACCTACAGGGTACTTCCCGTTGACATAGAACTATGAAATTTTTCGAAGAACATTGTCTCAGAGTACACATATAGGAATAAATCTGAAAACTGTACATTTATATTTAAATTACATAAAAATAGGGCCTCAAAATTCACAAAATATGGGTTGAAAATTCAAAGTGAGTAAATCATACTCGTATCATGTGAGGTATCATATAAAATAACTTCATTAGCACATGCTAAAACAGGTTTTTAATTATTTTAACAATATGTTTGTACGGAACCCTCGATGTGCAAGCCTGACTCGCACTTGTCCGGTTTTTTATTGGAAAGAATATACTTCGAAGTTAGTTTCATTTAAACTTTATCGAAATCGGCTGAGCCATTTTTGATCTATCAACAATAATGTGAAAAATGCTACATTGACCCGTGCGAAATATTTGCGAATTTTGTACACGGGTGAAGTCGGTGAAACCAATTTTTGAAAACAAAATTATTATCTTTTTTACCTTGAATGCCTATCTGACAATAAAACACATATATTATGTTTTATTTATTTTATTTAATGTATTATATTTTAATAAGGTAAAACATTATAACTCTAATACGATATTAGAGAAATTAGATTATAATGACTAGTAGGTTATATATAATTATTTTTCGCTAAAAATGACACCACCGATTTCCACCGTGTATAGAATTCGAATAGCTTACTCGTACCTTACATGAATCGATGTGTCTGACATCCATGTACAATTGTACATTATTTTTGGTTTATCAAAAACGGCTCAGTCGATTTCGATCGAATTTATCTGGGTTTAACTAATTAATTTAGAGTAATTTTTAATAAGTAATTTGCACCGGCAAGCGCAGCGTAGGACGTCCACCCACAAGGTGGACGGATGACCTCGTTAAGATCGCAGGATCGCACTGGATGCAAGCCGCTACGAACCGGTCTTATTGGAGGTCTATAGAGAAGGCCTATGTCCAGCAGTGGACGTCCTGTGGCTGGTAGATAGATGAATTTTTAATAATTTTTTTTTTATTTCGAATAGGTTCGCGTTTGACTACACACTGCCTGATGTTAAGCAGATGTGCGGTCTAGGGTGTAGCACGCTTACCTAGAAGATACCTATTTACTCGGGATTTGAAGACACTCACGTTGTACTTTAACGGGAAGACAGACCCAGGCAAAGCATTCCACATTCTGGCTGTTCGTATGAGGAATGAGGATTCGAAACGCTTTGTTCTAACGCGCGGAATGTCCACCATAAAAGGGTGGCGCTTTGGTCGCGTCCGTCTAGCCGTACGATAGAAGAAAGGGGCAGGGGGGACCAGATTGTGCAACTCCTGGGCGCACTCTCCGAAGTGTATCCGTGTAACATAACATTGTAGTTTTCGTTTCTTTTTAGTAATAAATTTATATATCGTAATGATGACTAATGTCTGGCTTGCAAATCCGTGATGTTTTATCATACACGTTTTCACGAATTGATTTGAAGTAAGATTAATTATCGTTATCTATGTGATTAGGGATTGTCTGGAGATAACGGAGCGTGCCAATTTTCAGGGCTATAGTATATAGGCTATCCTCAAAATAACACTTCAGATGCCTATTGCAAAAATATCTGTCGTATGCACCCAGACAGATGGTCAAAGGTCTCAACGGAGTGGGTTCGTCTGTCCAGTCGACCCAGAGGCCATCCTCCAACGCGACGAAATCGAGAGGTTTAAAAAGGATTGGACGGAGTTAGCACAAAATAGAAAGGAATGGAAGGAATTAGGGGAGACCTTTGCCCAGCAGTGGGACAATACAGGTTAAATAAAAAAAAACAGGACAAGTACGAGTCAGGCTCGCACATCGAGGGTTTCGTACGTTTGTACGGAACGTTGTATAATTATAAACCTGTTTTAGCATGACGTGCATATATGAAGTTCTTTAAAATGATACGTCACTCACTTTGAATTTGATCGAGTCAGGAAATGCATTTAAATGTTTGCATTAAAACAACATCTCTTGAACGCATAGATACCTCGTACATCGACGGAGAAAGTTAATGCCGCGGGCTAACTTGACGCCAACGCCATCTAGTTTTGATATGAGTAAATACTGAGATTTAAACTGCTTTTTTAAATTGATTTTATAACTTATTTGATTTGATTGCTATTAAGTTTGATATTTTATATTTATACAATTATACATTTACATATAAATTTATATTTGAACTTATTTTCAGTTTAGACAGAATTTTGAATCAATTTTTTGTGAATTTTGAGGCCCTATATTTTGTGATGTAAATAAAAATGGACAGTTTT
The DNA here is from genome assembly GCA_949316475.1 of Hypomecis punctinalis. NCBI lineage: Eukaryota > Metazoa > Arthropoda > Insecta > Lepidoptera > Geometridae > Hypomecis > Hypomecis punctinalis. Next base: position 907,020 of record OX438807.1, read on the forward strand.
CAGTTTTATTACTATTTGTCTACTCTGAGACAATGCTTCTCACCAAATTTCATAGTTCTATGTCAACGGGAAGAACCCTGTAGGTTTTAATTTTTCTGAGTGCAAAATATGCAGTTTTTTACGACATAAACGGCTCTAACTTTTTTATACGGTAACTGAGAAGCTTTTCTTTTACACAACTGCAAGAATTCATAGGTTTACGTATAGTTTAAATTTCAACTCGATATCTTTACGCGTTCCCGAGATAAAGAGTCTTGACATACACACAGACGGACAGACGGACAACAAAGTGATCCTATAAGGGTTCCGTTTTTTCCGCTTGAGGTACGGAACCCTAAAAAGTGACCAACTCTGACAACGATTAAAAATGGATATTATGTTTCCTTGACACAGTTGTCGTTGTCCCTTTGTGGCTAATTAGTTAAGGAGTTATATTAGTAAAAAAGTGGTAGGGCATAACATCACAAATGAGTTCGTATAAATTATACAGAATGTTCGGTAAACAGTAGATAGTACTTCACTGGTGGGCGAGGGAAGTCACTACTAACCAAATACATAAAGTTTGAGTTTAGTAAAATTGCCATGGTTTTCGAGATACCTATTTAACATTGTCTTAATTTTAAGAAATTTAATTTGAATTTTTGTCTCTGTTTTTTTAAGTAATTTCGGATAAATCTGTTATCAAATTCAAACACCCATTTTGGTGATGCGTCATCAGTTTTTACGTTTTATAATATTTTCTTCCAAAATTTTCTAAGGAGAAAATCCAGTGACTAACTTTGAGCTCCTATTGTGAAAAAAAAATGTATGACCATCAAAGTGCCCGTCATTTTAAAAACTTGTTTAGTTTACTACCGTTCTAAAATGGCGTAACACATAGCATTTGAACTATCCAGTAACAGAGAATTATCTCATAAAGTGTAGCAAAGTTAAACGTTTTGAATCTCCGAAATTCACACAATTGGATTTGATTTTTTATTTATTTATTTATTTTTTTTAATTTGTGTTAAGTATCTGTGTTCAAATTAGGTTATTTTAGCGGTCAAAAGACCAACAGAAAAATGTACCATGCTATACAGGCTCTTACGAGACCTAGTGTAAGGTCCAAATATTTTAAAGGTACTTTTGCGACTTTCCACCGCACCTTATTTTTAAGATTGTTTGTAAGTACCTCCACATGTTGTAATACGTAATAAAATATTTTATTTACTATTTATTTATTTATTTTTATTTCCCTGTGTCATAGTCTAGTTGAATCTTGTATAATTGTACATAAATAACCTAATATTTTTGCAGAAAAATGTGGACTTTTAAACAGTTTAAATATAAGTTCAGATAAACTTTGCAAATTAAAACTCATGCAGCCGGTAAATATTTAGGTACTTCGTGCGTACCTTATAAACAGATACATACAGGCCGAACCAAAGTTCTTGGCGCCTGTGGTGCTGGGCTACAACTGCGCAGCTTAGAGCGATTTATACCCACAAAAATCTTGGCAAGACAACGTTTCATATTACGCTGTTTTCTTCATCAAAAACTATATGAATCAAGTATTTTTTTATATCAAAATTTTAAAAAAGCATGTGCTTATGATTCTGTCATTTCATATTTGCTAGATATTAATAAGTCTATTCTGGTAGGTCTTTAAAGACGTCGGTAAAAATGGTGAATTTTTTTGTGACTTTGAAGGATCGTATTTTGCCTGATAATTAATTTATCAAGAAAAAGAAAAAACAGGGTAGTATAAACTGCTAAATTTTATTTGATGTAAAAAAAATGTAACTCTAAAAGCATTTTCCAGGAACAAAACAGCGTAATACGTTTGTATGAAAAATTATTGACCACTCAGCCTTAACTGCTGCGCGAGGATTGTTTGGCGCAGCTTGCTCTAACTTCACAACTGCCAAAAAATTTAATTTGGCAGGTTGTACTTATTTATACATCGGTACCTCAAGTCGACACATCAGTCACACATCAGTGCCTCAAGTCGAAAGTTTTCAACCAGTGTGTGTTGCCAGTGGTGACTTATACACAGAAACGTGGTCTCTCACTATGGGCCTTATTAGTAAGCTCCAAGTAGTCCAACGAGCTATGGAGAGGGCTGTGCTCGGAGTCTCTCTGCGAGATGGAATCAAGAATGAGGAGTTCCGTAGAAGAGCCAAAGTTACCGACATAGCCCAACGGATTAGCAAGTTGAAATGACAATGGGCAGGGCACATAGCGCGGAGGACTGATGACCGGTGGAGTCAAAAAGTTCTCGAGTGGAGACCACGTACCGGCAAGCGCAGCATAGGACGTCCACCCACAAGGTAGACGGATGACCTCATTAAGACCGCAGGATCGCGCTGGATGCAAGCCGCTTCCAACCGGTCTTATTGGAGATCCATAGGGGAGGCCTATGTCCAGCAGTGGACGTCCTTTGGCTGATGGATGGACGACTTAGTTATACAGAAAATTCGTCAAAGATGACATAAGTGTCAATCAACTGGCCATGTCAGATGCAAAAGACCGTGCTAAGTGGAGGAAACAGCAGGAAAGCGGACCCTGGCATAAGATGGGACAGACGCTAGGAAGACGAAGACTTACAAATATATCCTAATAATTATCACCTCCATTCTAGTTTTGAAATGTAGATAAATGAAAATACTAGTCATATCCTACACGTGTAAACAAGTGGTTTATATGAGTAATGTTACACCCGGATTGGCTTAAAATAATCTCATTTCTTATCTGTAATGTTTACGTTTATCTCTTAGAAATCTTTTTAATCTGGTAATGTTGAGCATGAAAATGTATAAACACCTTGATTAAGGAAACTGTAGCGGGGCTTTTGAAGATTTTTAACCGAGTTTCTGAAAGGAGGTTCTATTTTCGCTAGTAAGTTTTTTTGTGTAGGTTGTTTATCGAAGTTTTCAACAATTACCGATTTAAAAAAAAAAAATCTTTTCGGTAATTCATATTTTGGAGGTGGTCTTATTTAAATTTTATTGGAATCGGCTGAGTCCGACATACTTCAGTACTTCAAGTCGAAAGTTTTCGACAAGTGCGTGTTTTTCTTTTTTAATATCGCGAAATATCCCTGACATGATCAGGGTTCTTAGTTACAGTTATTATTTTTGTCTTATCACTAAAAATATATTTATATTTTTTCTATGACCAGTGTGTGTTACCAGTGATGGCACAGAAACGTGGTCTGTCACTATGGGCCTTATTAGTAAGCTCCAAGTAGCCCAATGGTGGGGGCTCCGAGTCTCTCAGCGAGATCGAATCAAGAATGAGGAGTTCCGTAGAAGAACCTAAGTTACCGACATAGCCCAGTGGATTGGTAAGTTGAAATGACAATGGGCAGAGCACATAGCTTGGAGGACTGATGACCGATGGGGTCGAAGAGTTCTCGAGTAGAGACCACGTACCGGCAAGTGCGTAAGAGCGTAAGACGTCCACCCACTGTGAAACTGTGTGAACAGTGTGGACTGTACACGGTTGAAGTGGGCTGTGCCATTTTTGGCGAAAAAAAATATTACAAAATATAGAATAGATTATAAGCACGCGTTCAGCTGGTAGAGAGTTTAGTATTATCAAAACTAAATTATACAGACACTGTTTACGGCCCTCGGCTCCTTGCTCGGACGCAGCGCCTTGTTCAGCGCGTACAAAATGCTTGTGCTAGGTTCTGCTTCACTATTCCACCAAGATCACATGTTACGCCATTTCTTAACAATAATTATCTTCTGAAGATGAAGTCGCGGCGAAAACTGTTCGTCTTCTGTTTGGGGTTGTGAAGCACAGTAATCCTCCTTACTTGTACGACAAAATTAGATGGGTCTCTGATGCCAGGCGCGGCTATCGTAGGTTGTGTGCTCAGCAGTTGGCGATGCCGCCCTGTCGCACTGTAAATTTCACAGGTAGTTTTCGATATGCGGCTGCCAAATGCTGGAACAACTTGCCTCCTCCCATCAGAGAGCTCAAATCGCTTTATTCGTTCCGGTTAAAACTGAAACAATATTTACTATCAAAACAGCTTCAGCACGGGTTGATAGTGTACGATCAGTCCTTTATCTGACTCTGCCTGTCTTTGCCTCGTTGTCTGCTGGTGTCTCGTGTGGGATAAAAAATGCCTTTTGTACAAGTTTCAAAGTGGTATTTCTTTTACTTTATTTTTATTTATTTTATTTTATTTTTTGTTTTCGTTACGAGTAAAATCTTTGTTTTTTTTACATATTATTGATTGATTGTAGATCTTTTTGTTATTGCTTTTATACATTTTCTATTGATGTTTTTTGATATCTAAGCGCTTTGTCACGGGTTAGTTATTTTTGTCTGTTTAGTATTTATATATTTTATAGTTACACATACCCTTCAATAAGGGGCTCATCAGAATACCAGCGTTGAGTGTTGGGTCCTTCCAGCACTCAACATTTTATAGCTGAGGTGAGTCCCTTTCGACACTTTTGTTTTGTTTTTTTTCATTAGTTATATAAGTTTTTTTTGTACGTGTTATTTATGTGTCGAATAAAGATATTTCATTTCATTTCATTTCATTCATTTCATTTCATTTCAACACAAGTTACAGTTTAGCGGATTACTAAGCGAGACAAACCCGTGTGCTACTAAGTACTCTATCTAGAAAATTATTGCAAAATTTGGAACACTAAAAATACAGTAGACTTGCTATCTGCTATGAAAATCACGCGTAACAAATATAACGCGCAGGTGTTACTCACACAACGTGTTAACGGAGGCGGTGGGGCTGCAGGGGAAGAGGAGTGTCGGTATCTCGTTGGCCGCTCTCCCTATCCTCTGCAGCCGTAGTGGCAGGCGTGGGGCTACTTTAATTGATTCGTTGCATCGGGACTAGATCGCGCAGGATCGCAGGATCGCGCTGGATGCAAGCCGCTATCAACCGGTCTTATTGGAAATCATTAGGGGAGGCCTATGTCCAGCAGTGGACGTCCTATGGCTGAAATGATGATGATGATGATGATCGGGACTAGGGCTGTCGGATACGGGTTCTGTCCGACGCCCAGTGCTGATTTGTCCCGGGTGGTGGATGACGATGTGTCTGGTGCGACACATCGTCTTTCTGGCGGGAGCACAGGCTCCGTGGTGGGGCTCGAGTTGGGCCAGCGAAGTCGGGTGCCGCGGAGGAATGCGAAAGCGTGCCCGTAGTCCCGACACCAGGCGCAGTGGAGGAACGACTCACACCTGTGTAATATTATCATCAAAAATGTATAAGCCCTTTCTGTAAAATAGGTGTGTAAGTGTGTCCTTATAATGGGCTTAAATTGTCGATTGCAGTGAACATTTTTATTAGTCAATAATTTATGTCTGGACATTATCAAAATCTATCTAGGTTTGATAATAGTTTGGTTAGGTTTAATTTATTATAGCAACGGTGACAGATCATTCGAGATTTAGTGTTCTTTTTCACCATATTTTGTGACACTAGGGCGTTTAGAGGGCAGGAAAGCGACCGATGTATAAATACAATAAAAAAAATCATTTTTGGTCTCTTGTTACTGCTTAGGTACGAGTACATGCTAATCAATACATAGTATAAAACAAAGTCGCTTCCCCGTCTATCTATACATGTGTATGCTCTTATATCTTTAAAACTACGCATCGGGTTTTGATCTGTTTTTTTTTAAATAGATAAAGTGATTAAAGATGAAGGTTTATAATAATCCTTACTTATATTTATTTATTTAATTTATTTTTATTTATTTAATATTATAAATGCGAAAGTAACTCTGTCTGTCTGTCTATCTGTCTGTCTGTCGCGCTTTCACGCCAAAACTACTGAACCGATCTCAATGAAATTTGATACACAGATAGTCTTGAGCCTGAGAAAGGACATAGGCTACATTTTATCCCGAAAATTGCATGATTCCCGTAGGATAGGACAATAACTATCGTTAGCGAAACTGTCACCTATCATATCGACGCTAATAGGCCCAATTTTGAAGGCACCGTCGTAATTATAACAGTTAATTAGACTATTTCTGTTTCTTTTTCACTTTAGGCATCCGATAGAGAGAACACTTTTTACGTTGCTATTAAATGTACAATGGCGCGTTCCTAATCGAGTTGATTGGGCCTAATATGGATTGACAAAACGTAATTCGATGACAGGTGACATACATTGACGGCAGACTTTTATAAATGTCTCGCTTAGCATAGCAAAGGGACAAATTGTCTTTCCACCATTACAGCTCCTCGAAGAGGGAATAAAGTATGGATTGACAATGACAACTGACATTAAAATTAGACAAAATAGTTATCCCTTTGCCATGCTACATATTACAATGACGTTTAATATTGGGCCGTCAATTCGTCTGACATTAAAAATATTTTTAAATATACCACCATTAGAGGTTACACATTTTTTTTATTCTACCTTTGTGGTACAGAATCCATGCTAATATACGAAGAAACGGATCGACTTGATTTTTAGAAGTAGTATGGCATGAGTATAAGTATGTACCTTGACACGAACATAAATTTCTGTTGGTTTGGTTAGGATTGAACAGTGATAAAAGTGCAGCCCGGCTCAGTTGCGGCACTCCTCATGAGGCACGCAACTTGCCGGTCAGCCTCTCAGCTGCTATAGTTAAAAACCCCTAGAAAAGCGACCCAACCTCGAGTGCAAACTTCTAAACTGTCTAGGGGGAAAAAACCATAAAGAATCGGGAGACCTCGAGCGCTTTCTCAGCTGTCTCAGAAAAAAAACAAGAGAAGCGGCTCTACCTAGGATTCCCGCGCCGCCCATAAGCCTCGGCTACTAAGTTCCCCCGCCACGACAAGGCGGGAACCCATGGGCGGGTACACTCTAATCTTAATCAACAGAAGCATTTACAAGTATAAGGTATTTTGATGTAACAACAAGGTGTAAGCTCGTACTTGATTTTTTTATAGAGCAAGTGCCTTTTTTACGATGTAAAACTTCATAAACTACTACTACATAACAAGCAATTGGATCATTCACAGACCCTTGAAGGTCTAAAGAACTTCTAAATGCTCAAGCCCACTGTCAGTTGGCAGCGTGCCCAGCATACTGGCAGCATTGCCAATCAGCTTGGCAATTCTGCTTATACGTTGAGTCAAATAAACACCAGCATTTTGGTCACGCAGCGGGTACACCAGAAGCTCAGAAAGACTTTTGAAAACAAGATGAGCTCCCGGCCACCACGCGCACAATGTCTCAATTTCAAACGGCTCAAATATGTAACCACTGCCGAGGTTAGCATATTTGCGCCGTTTGTGCTGCTCCGCCGAATCGGCAACCGCTCCAGCCCTACTCTGAGTCTCAGAAAGATGTGACGGCGCCAAAGTATCGACGCAAGTCGCGTCCCATACTAAGGGCCGTCTACACATCCATGGGACCAGCTTCATACCGTCAGGTCTTTTGCCATCATCACGCGCAAACCCATTCAGTTCGAGTACGGCTGTGATATTGGCGTTCGCAAAAGCCCTGCGTATGACATCGTTCACAATGGCGTGGCAACCAATTCGACCAGCGCTTCTTGAGCAAGAAAGACGGTGGTGACCGAGCTGGTCAACTAGGGTACTTGAATAGGTGAGAGCGCTTAGCTATGTGCGGCGCGGCAGCAAGGTGGGTCGACACTATCTCGACGATATCATCAATACCGCCGGCGAGCCTGGTAACGACCGGCAAAGAGCCGAGGCAGATGGCAGTGATAGTGGGACAAAAAAGCTGCGGACGATAATGATGACGAAACAAATTAGTTGAGATTGGCTATTTTTTGGTTTTGAAATCTTCTTCTTCTTCGTGTCGATGGTTCTAAGGTGATAGATCTAGACTGTGATGATCTATCTAGATAAGCTTTGCCCAGTGGTTAGCGACTGCTACTCCAGGAGGGGTGGCCTCCATTAGATCGCTCAGTGTGCAGGTGTTTGGGCACTGAGGACAGGACAATAGGTGTTACATTGTCTGCACAGCTCCACAATCGCACTCCACTGAAAGCATGTCAGAGAAACCCCATTTGGCCATATTAAACTTGCAGCGGCCAACTTGGGTCCGGAGTCGATTCAGCGACTTCCACGTTGGCCACGCTAAGTCATTCCCTGGGGGGAGTTCTTCCGCTGGCTCTAAGAAGTCTTGTGGTCGGGAACAGGTTTCTTGCCAGAGTTTGCAGCGGGCCTCGCTGGGGTGACCGATTAGGGGATTTGTGCAATTTAGGAAATTCTTGCGGCTTTTGAGCCGGTTGACAGGCTGTACTGACTTGTAGAGAGGGTGTCTGTGGTCGTTTTCTTGTTTTTGTTTTTCAATAGAGCAGGCAATATTTCGTCGGACTTTTGGGGGGGCTATTCCGGCGAGCGGATATAGTAAGCTAAGAGGGGTGGGCTTGAGGCAGCCAGTGATCTTCCGGCATGTTTCATTGAAATGATTATTTGAAATGATTATTTGCTACAATATTTGTTTACCGTTTCACATTGAATTGGGGCTAATATTTTGTAGCGCACTTACTATTTTTGTTACCATATTTTTTTGACAAGATAAACATAAATTAAATTATATCGCGGGCGAAGCCGCGGGTAAAAGCTAGTATGTATAATACACCTGTGCGAAGCCGAGGCGGGTCGCTAGTAAGATTATATAATCACCATTAAAATCACTAGACCGTCATTGAACTCTGAATTTGTGTGTAACAATGTAACTTGCATATAGCTTGGAGGACTGATGACCGAAGTTCTCGATTGGAGACCACGTACTTGCAAGCGTAGCATAGGACGTAGGATGACCTCATGAAGACCGCGGGATCACGCTGGATGCAAGTCGCTTCCAACCGCTCTTATTGGAGATCCATAGGGGAGGCCTATGTCCATCAGTGGACGTCATATGGCTGATAGATGATGGATGGATGCTAAATTGCTTGGTGATTTTGGAATTGAGAATATGGCAGATTAGTCAGGCTAGAAGTTACAGTTCCAAAGTGCACTTACGGAAGCTTGTTGCAAGGACTTGGCCACTTCTACGAGATTACTTTACAACCTTGTCCATGATAGACTAGTATCGTGCCCTGGTTTTACATGTTCAAAATATGCTTTAAGAATGGGTGAAGATATTTATGTGAATTTGTTAAAAAGAGTGACACACTGAAAACGCTTCAGGTTTAAATAGAAACTGTACGATTTGTACAGAAGAGTGGACTGTATGAGGTGCGTCTAATGATTTTAAAACCCAGATATGTATCCCTGCAAGCTGCGAGACGGTAAAAGGAAATCTCCAACAACCTTCAATCCACGACCGCCTCCAGACTTCAGCATCAGTCGCGACGTCTATGGAACGCAGAATTACCACAGCACTTGTTTTAGGCACCGGACACTTCGTTGCACAGAATACGGGGTAATATTAATCTCAAACGATGACTAGTTTTCGAGGTAGGCGCAACGTGCGCACAGTTCAGTTCTCGTCGACTTAGTGACGCTTCCGTCCTTCGACGGTAGCGAATATCAAGCGGGTGGAGTAAATATTCCAATCTACCCTCACTCACTTGCAGAGATCGAACAGAAACGGTTAATAAATAACAGTAATTGAATAAGGTCATCAAACTGTTTCTCTATCAATCTCTAAATTAAATTTAAATTTATTAAAACACCTGTAAAAAACCATTCGCTTAGAGTACAATGGGATTTAAAGAAACTAGCTATAACAAGATGTTTCTTAAAGCAATATACCTAAGTAAAATAGCTATCAGGAATACGGCAGATTAGAAAGTAGGTATAGATAGTTACATCTCCGAAGTGCACTTACGGAAGCGTGTCTCGACGATACTAGCCCACTTCTAATAGATTACGTTACATCTTTTAGTAGACTCGTGACTTCTCTGATTTTGTGAGCTAAAAATAATAGCTTTTGTTTACTTTGTTTCACTGAAAATGTACCTAATGATAATATTGTGATTATCACTGCTGGAAAACTTTGGACGAAAGCTATCACTAACCTATCTTATGGATATTTTTGACTGCCTCGGTGGCTCAGTAGTTAGTGACCCTGGCTTCTGGATCAAAGAGGCGTGGGTTCGATTCCCACCCAGGGCAAGCATTTATGTGATGAACATAGGTGTTTGCTCTGTGTCTGGGTGTTATTTAGGTACTATAATTATGTATAAGTATGTATTTTAAAAATATGTAGTATAGTATATCAGTCTCTGATAGCCATATCACAAGCTTTGCTTAGTTTGGGGTCAGAGACCGTTTAGGAAATAATAATTTAGAAATATTTTGATAGTGAATGTGTTTGGTATTAAAGAACGTTTTAAAAGTTATGCAGACATCGCAGATGCAAAGACATCAAAACGATGAATGAAAACACCTTCTCGGAAAGAAATATATTGGTGCAAATCCATTAATGTACAAAGAGACCAGCATGATAAATAAAGCCCAATTGCTTTTCAAAGAAATGCCTGCAAAAATAGTACTAAATGGACTAATAAAGGACGGTACGGTATGGTTTGCAGAATTATTATAATTATGATCCCGCTAAAATTATTGCAGACATAATCCACGGTACTTGCTACGTTAAACCTAATCCCATAGAAGAACAGGAAAATCCAATTATTCTCGACAAACTGCGGGTAGTTAAACATTTTACTGCGCTCATTTTATATCCTTTACATACTAATGTGGATACACGCGAGCTCTACTGGGGGTGATGTATGCAAATTCTTGAAGTAAAACTTAGCAGGAGTCGCCTTTACATTCTCCGTGTTATAGAGTCGGGGGAGCATTTAACTTAAGCAGATGCATTGCAAGCTTTAAGGGTACATCTTATGTTATTTACACTCAGTATAGAGACGGTGTTTAGGCTCTGATGTGAATTGAGGATTTGTGATTCGTGTTTTTACCGACTTCCAAAAAGGAGGAGGTACTATGTACTGTATGTATTTTTTTTCGTGTATGTTCATTGATATCTTCGTCAATTGTGAACCGAAATAAAAAATATTTTTCCGGTCCCATTTAAATTTTATTGAGATTGACTGAGCCGTTTTTGATATACCAATATTAATGTACATGGATGTCATATCGATTCGTGGAAACTATTATATTTTTGTACATGGTGGAAGTTGGTGTTGACATTTTTTTTCTAAAAATAATTATAAGCCGACGAAACGCAGTGACTTTGCTAGTGACTTTTTCTCTTAATGTTTACTTTTCTGCTTATTTTACTGTTCCAAATTATACCAAAGAAAAATCCGATTTACACTCACGTTTTCAACTACGGCCGGGCCGCTGAAAGCCCAATCGATTTTGGAGTAATTATTATAGTATTCCTTAATCAGGAATACGCACGCGCGCGCCCTTGTCAACTGGCGCCCGCGCACCCAATGAAGCAGTTTTCGATGAAGTCACTGTTTAAAATTATTGAATGTAAATATCAAGTACAAAAGTCAATTGTTTTTCATTTGGTGTAGCTCTAACAACACTATATCTCGATCCTTTACCGATTCTATTTATTTTATCGAAAAGATAACTATTTAGAAAATACTTTGTACTATGGATATTGAAATGAACCCGGTTACAGGATTTCCGGTTGCACATGCCACATTTACAATGTATCATGATTACACAGATAGATAGATTACCTATAATCATTATATTTGGCTAAAGTGGATTTTAACCCTTATATACATATCTATAATTACCTCGTGCGCTGGGTCATGTACACCAATTTGCTGTCGTCTAACTACCGCTATAAACGGTGGGGAATAAGTGACTGTCGTAGTAAGATGGTGGCAAATTAGAGTAGAGCACACAAGACAGGTCGTGAAATCGTCTTCAATTGTGGAACTCTGACAGCTAACGTGGCTGTTTTCTTTTGAGCTACGTGTATTTCAATTCTTAAATTTTCTTCTTTCAATGCTTAATTTTCCGAAAATCGTGAGTTAGCGTCAAAAATAATTTTCTCGTTGCGAGATCCTCTAACGTCCAGTACTGTACTGTACTTACTGTATCAGCCTTTAATAGACCGCTGCAGGAAGTAGACCTACCCACGAAGGGTGATTGGGCCATGTCCACCACGCTGGCTCAGTGCGGGTTAGTGGATACACATACGCCATCGAATTTCTTCTCCGGACATATGCAGGTTGCCTCACGATGTTTTCCTTCACCGTAACCATAAATTCCAAAGAACTCGATGGTACGGGACCGGTATTTGAACCTACGACCTCACGATTGTAAGGCGAGTATCATTACCTCTAGACCACCACGGTTTCACGTCCAGTACGTTAGAGGATCTCTTTTCATTTAGGACCGTAATCGGGGTAAGAGCGCATATATATTGTTAGAACTATTTTGATTGCATCGTCTCCATCATATTGATTACTGCATGCGTGAAAAGTCACAAAATTGATTAAGAGCCGGAAAAACTATTGAAAATCTGTTAGACTGAACGTGGCATAGAAAAAGATCACTTTCTCACTTCTCAAAAATTAAGCCCCTGGGTGGATTGGTTGGATGGTTGGTTTAGTTAATGAATTTAGTCTGAATAACACGTTGAACTAAAATTTAAAAATATGTATGATAGATATTTAGTACATATTGAAACTTCGTGACTGCAAAGTCTTACATATTATGCTGCTTGTGTGATCAATAAACGAGCATTGTTTATTACTTTGGATATAAATCACCCAACCTTATCTTCATCTTGTCAACCTTGTACCGTGTTTATTCCATTAATTACCTTCATTACGTATTGATAACAGGTCGTATTAGAATCAGACAACGTATATAGTTATATCTTGGCCATCGATCTATTAATTAGTTAGCGGCTAGATAAGATTATGATGAAATGTTAATAAAATAAGATTGGCCAGTTATTACGTCACTTTGATATAGAAAGGCAGAATTTTTGCTCACGCATTGGTCACGCACAAAACATATGAATACGCTTATAAACCACGCAGACTTAGATTATTATTATATATTATTTTGCATAAGATTAAGATTAATGACTTTGACTCTGGAATCTATAGGTAGATATCAGAAATCGTTTATTGCAACTAGGTAAATATTTAATTTTGTAGGTACCTAGGTACGTATTTACCTAGGTACGTATGTACCTACAAAATTAAATATTTACCTAAACATAAAAATGCTATTTTAAATAATATAATCATAACGGGCGGGCAATAAAAAATATCGTAGAATCTCGACGTAAACCGAGTCATTATGATCTTAACACAATCTCGAGGGCTATGTCAGGTCAATAATGTAGTACGAAACTTCCTAGGGAGTAAAGTGATTTTAATTTGGAACATCTAATTCGTAGGAAAATTTCTCAACTCATAACATTTAAGGATATTGTAAGGAGGTTACATTTTGCAAAATCAAATATAAACTCTTTACATTGCACGGCAACTGGTATTGTAAGGAGGTTCTACTCAACTTCACAGAATAAAACCACTTTGGTGTCCGTATCAGTTGGATTTTATAGAATAAAACCTGTTTGCAATGCCCGTGTTAAGCCGGAAACATACTATCAGACGCGGCTGACGGACGCGAATGACAGCCGCGACTGATAGGTGCCTAGGTAATGAATGTACACTGAGCCGTGCATACTATCGGACATCAGTTGCGGACGTCACCTTGGGTTGACCTTGAGCGTTCGGACGTCCGAGAGAGATCTGGCGCGCCGGATGTTTTAAGACTGTGCACACTGCTAAGTCGCGGCTGTCAGTCGCGTCCGTCAACCGCGCCCGATAGTATGTTTCTAGCTTAAGTCGCGACCGTCAGCCGCGTCCCTCGGCCGCATCCGATAGTATGTTTCCAGCTTTAGGCCGTGCTAATCATGCTGGCCCTGATCTTATGTTTTCACGTATAGTATTTACATTATGTATTTTATTATGGATTGTGTGTGAAATTCTATGAAAATTCAGGTGCGTTGTAGGTACATTCTATTTTGTTTTATTTTATTGTGAACAATACCGAGTTGCCTACTGAGTACCAATACTTTTATAATTTATGATGTAAGTATTACTCATGTAGTAGTAGTGTAGTATTGTCATTAAAAAAAAAAAAAAAAAAGTATTACTCATATTCCTGGTGTTTTATTTTCTATCAGAAGGTATGAAAAATAGAGTACGCACCACTAGAACAAAGGTTGTCTTCGTCTTGGGCAACTTGAACCCCTCGCTTCACTCCAGACTCTAAATAATTCCCTCGCTGCGCTCGAGAGTTAATTGTAGCGTCCCTCGTGCACGATTACGTGTTTAAATGTAAGATTTCTGATGCATAACCCACAGGATTTTGAAATTTTTTAGAATTTTACTGTGGCAAACTACTGTGAACTTAACAAAATTACCAAAAACAAAACTGGCAATTTCATTTTCGAAACTTTTACAGAACTTTTACAGAAAATAAGCATGTTTAATTGTTTAAATACATAATTGTGAAAAAATAAAGCAAAAAAATCGGCCATGTGCGAGTCGGACTCGCGCACTAGGGTGCCGTACCGTATGGTAGCCTCTTTGTTATCATTACATCATCTTTTTTACTATGGAAATTTATGTGGTTTTCACACATTTTATACTATATATAACGGGACTGAACTCACTGAACTGAGTTGAGTCCCGTTATATATTATAGTTTAAAATTACATCATCTGTGAAAATGTCAACTGTTTAACTATCATGGTTTAAAGAGATACAGCTTGGTGACAAACAGACAGAACCGCGGAGTTTTAGTTATAGGGCCCCGTTTAGGTAAAATTAATAAAATAATGAAAATATAAGTTATTTACTTAATAGCAGCATATTTATTACTATTTCTAAATACTTACATTATTTTGATATTAAAATTACGCTTAAATTTATAAATTACATAATTTACAAACACTTAATGTTACCAGTTTACTCCCGATAAATAAAATTGTTCTTTGGTTTAAAAACAAAAGTCCTGTTAAAAAATATCTACTGAACTTACAAAACCTTACAAAATTGGACCAATTTCAGATCATTTAAATGTAAGTTATATTTGCATTTTTAAATAATTTTCAAAATGACTACAATAATCGAAATCGTCAATTTTGGAAAAATATTATTTTTAAGATATTTAATGGTAATTTCAAGCTTTTCAAAAAAACTTGAAAACAGACTTATTTTATGAGAAATTTTTAATAGATCTTTCTATTTATTTGATTTTAAAATAATTAAAAGATCATAAATCAGGACATTAATTTTAAACTTTATAAGCTGCGAAATTAAATAAATATAATAAATTATTGTAATAAATAATGTCACAGAGTCAGAACAAACTATTATTATTTTATAATAATATTATGACTAGCTTAATATAATAATAAATAACTTAACTAGAACTTGCTCTCGCCTATACTTAGTCTTCTCATGGAAGGTTTGAGTTTCGCGGGCTCCTTCTTCTTCTCCTCTACTCCATTTTCTATAAAAAACAAAACAAGTTTTAATTAATTTATTTTGGAAATAATGTCAACCATTGAAGTATACATTAAACATCATTGATGTCAACTTAATCATCATAATATTAATCATGTGAAGTTTACTGTCGGACATACGCCACCTTGTCTGAAGATATCTTACGCTATGCGGGTACGAGGTCTCTATTTGAAAACTTAAGGACCCATTGGACTTCCGTTCTGCGAAGTATATCTTAGTAACTTTGGATAGCTTCATCTCTGAATTTCTAACAGTCTAGTAAAGGTATTCCCTTAATAGATCATAATTATCTTGTTAGTTTCACATAATACAGGTAGCAGACTTAAGCTCCGACAACATTTAAAGTTAGAAAAAAATAGATAGGATAATGTTTGTGAGTTGAAATTAGAATTGAGACCATAAATATTACCTCCTCCTTGTGCAGTCGGTTCGTTCCAGGGCTGTACGTCTCCCGAGATGAAGAGAAGGTAGAACAGGTTGCTGAGGAAGTAGAACCCGATGGAGATGAAAAACACTTTCCGCCAGTCCGCCGCAGACGTCTGGAACACAATTAGACAAAAATTATTTTTTGCAAAAAATAGCATGACCGACTTCACCCGTGTACAAAATCATTACATAGTATAAAACAAAGTCGCTTTCCGCTGTCTGTCCCCATGTATGCTTATATCTTTAAACTACGCAACGGAATTTGATGCAGTTTGTTTAAATAGATAGAGTAATTCAAGAGAAATGTTTATATGTATAATACACCTGTGCGAAGCCGGGGCGCATCGCTAGAACGCAAATTTTATGCACGGATCGATGAAACATCCTACTAATATTATAAACGCGAAAGTTTGTGAGGATGGATGGATGGATGGATGGATGGATGGATGGATGGATGGATGGATGTATGGATGTTTGTTACTCTTTCACGCAAAAACTACTAAACGGATTGAGACGAAACTTTGCAAGAATATAGCTTATACATCAGAATAACACATAGGCTACATTTTATAAAGATATTTTGTGAATTGTCCAAATTATAACGATAAATGTTGAGTAAGTAGGAAAATTCTGCCATCTGCGAGCTACTCTAGCGTGCGCTGCAAGAATGTCAAAATAAACAACTGTCGATCGAATATCTGTCAAATCAATCGATGAGCAGTCCTTGGATATCATTACTGATAATATATTATTCTTACTAATATTATAAATACAAAAGTAACTCTGTTTGTCTGTCTATCTGTCTGTCTGTCTGTAGCGCTTTCACGCCAAAACTAATAAACCGATCTCAATGAAATTTGGTACACAGATAGTCTAGAGCCTGAGAAAGGACATAGGCTACATTTTATCCCGAAAATTGCATAATTCCCGTAGGATAGGACAAAATCTTGCGTTAGCGAAACTGGCGCCTAACACAACGACGCAAAAAGGCCCAATTTTGAAGACACCATCGTAATTATAACAGTTAATTAGACTATTTCTGATTCTTTTTCACTTTCGGCATTCGATAGAGAGAACACTTTTTACGTTGCTATTAAATTTACAATGGCGCGTTCATAATTGGGTTGATTGGGCGTAACATGGATTCACAAAACGTAATTAGATGACAGGTGACATACATTGACTGCAGACTTTTATAAATGTCTCGCTTAGCATAGCAAAGGGACAAATTGTCTTTCCACCATTATAGCTCCTCGAAGAGGAAATAAAGTATGAATTGACAATGACAACTGACATTAAAATTGGACAAAATAGTTTTCCCTTTGCCATGCTACATATTACAATGACGTTTAATACTGGGCCGTCATTTCGTCTGACATTAAAAATATTTTTAAATATACTACCATTAGAGGTTAAACATATTTCTTTATTCTACCTTTATGGTACAGAATCCATGCTAATATACGAAGAAACGGATCGACTTGATTTTTAAAAGTAGTATGGCATGAGTATGAATATCTTGACACTAAGGTTATTAACCTTGATTCTGAGTTGTGACCTTGACACGAACATACATTTCTGTTGGTTTGGTTAGGATTGAACAGTGATAAAAGTGCAGCCTGGCTCAGTTGCGGCACTCCTCATGAGGCACGCAACTTGCCGGCCAGCCTCTCAGCTGCTATATTTAAAAACCCCAGGAAAGCGGCCCAACCTCGAGTGCAAACTTCTAAACTGCCTCGGGGGAAAAGACCAAAAAGAATCGGGAGACCTCGAGCGCCGCCTTCTCAGCTGTCTCAGAAAAAACCCATCCCAGGTAGAGCCGCTTCTCTGGCTCTACCTGGGATTCCCGCGCCGCCCATAAGCCTCGGCTACTAAGTTCTCCTGCCTCGACAAGGCGGGAACCTATGGGCGGGTATACTCTAACCTTATCTTAATCAACAGAAGCATTTATAAGTATAAGGTATTTTGATACCGGGTTAGGTTTGAACAGTGACAACAAGGTGCAAGGTACTTGATTTTTTTTTATAGAGCAAGTGCCTTTATTAACTACCACTAAATACAGACTTATAATGTAAAACTTCATAAACTACTACTACATAACAAGCAATTGGATCATCCACAGACCCTTGAAGGTCTAAAGATATTCTAAATGCTCAAGCCCACTGCCAGTTATCAGCGTGCCCAACATGCTGGCAGCATTGCCAATCAGCTTGGCAATGCTGCTTATATGTTGAGCCAAATAAACACCAGCATTTTGGTCACGCGGCGGGTACACCAGACGCTCAGAAAGACTTTTGAAAACAAGATGAGCTCCCGGCCAACACGCGCACTATGTCTCAATTTCAAACGGCTCAAATATGTAACCACTGCCGAGGTTAGCATATTTGCGCCGTTTGTGCTGCTCCGCTGACGGCGCCAAAGTATCGACGCAAGTCGCGTCCCATACTAAGGGCCGTCTACACTTTCATGGGACCAGCTTCATACCGTCAGGCCTTTGGCCATCACCACGCGCAAACCCATTCGGTTCGAGTACGGCTGCGAAATTGGCGGTCGCAAAAGCCCTGCGTACGACATCGTTCACAATGGCGTGGCAAGCAATTCGACCAGCGCTTCTTGACCAAGAAAGACGGTGGTGACCAAGCGTGAGTGGTGGTCAACTAGGGTACTTGAATAGGTGATAGCGCTCAGTTATGTGCGGCGCGGCAACAAGGTGGGTCGACTATCTCCACGATATCATCAATACCGCCGGTCGAGCCTGGTCACGACCGGCAAAGAACCGAGGCAGATGGCACTGCAAGAGAGAGGCCTATACCCAACAGTGGGTCAAAAAAAGCTGCGGATGATAACGATGACGAAACAAATTAATTGAGATTGGCTGTTTTTTGGGTTTGAAATGATTATTTGCTACAATATTTGTATACCGTTTCACATTAAATTTGGGGCTAATATTTTGTGGCGCACTTACTGTTTTAGTTACCATATTTTTTGACAAGATAAACATAAATTAAATTATATCGCGGGCGAAGCCGCGGGTAAAAGCTAGTAAATAAATAATTGTATTTTCAGACAACACAGTAAATCGTTAATATCAGTAAACACAAGGTACATGCGAACATACTCGTGGCGCACGGAGCTCCGCCAACGCGGGCAGAATCCGGCACGTGCATGCATGCTCGAGGAGTGGAAGGAAAAGCTGGTCAAGCATACAGCTGGCAGCTAGACCGTCGAAGCTATACAACCCGTCCTCGTTGACTGGCTGGACAGGGCGCATGGGTCACTTATCTTCCGGCTCATGCAACATTCGCAGGTGCTTTCTGGGCATGGATGCTTCGAAAAGTACTTGTGCCGCATAGCCGGAAGAGAACCGACAACAGAGTGCCACTACTGCGGCTGCGACGAGGATTTGGCGCAACACACTTTGGAGGAGTGTTCAGCATGGGCAAATGAGCGCCGAAGCCTCGTCGCAAGTGTAGGAACTGATCTCTCGCTTCCAGCATTGATTCAGTCAATGCTTGGTTGTGAGAGATCGTGGGAGACGGCCGTTTCCTTTTGCGAACAAGTTATGTTGCGCTTGTGTCGAAAGGAAACGGTGGAGCGCGAAAGGGAGAACTTTTCGGAGCTCCCGATGCGCCGCCAAAGAACTGGGCGTCAGAGGAGGATTTTCCACGCTCTCCTTCGACCCCGTAACAGGTGGCTTGGGCAACGAATTCGACGGAGTTCGTTGCATGAAAAGCGTAGCCCGAGGGCTACGCTAGGAAGAGCGTGCGGTATTTCCCCGCGCCACTTAAGGAAAGAAGGGTGAAAATCCACCCTTAAATAGGGCAAGGTTCTAGGAGCCGCGAACAAGTGCGAACGCGTCCCCGCAGCTCCAGCACATAGGCAGCAACATCCCCGGGGTTTGTAGTGGGTACACCGATCAGTGGAACTCCCACATAACCACCCTGCTCCCTCGGCGGGGTGGTATCCATAAAATATTTCTTTGGAAAAAAGAAAGACAAGTAGTCCAGCTAGGTAAATCCAACTTCAAGAAGGAGGTCAATCGCTGAATCCAACTCGGCTAGGCAGCGTTCGGAAAAGCACATGACGTCTTTTCATCCGATAAACCTCAGTGCCTCAAGACGAGAGTTGCAACAGTTGTGTGTTCCCGAAACGTGAGTCGTTTACTGTGGGCCTAATCGCAGCGTAGTCTTGATATCTAGATTATGGGTCCACCTCCGAGATTAACGGAAGATCTCATCAAGACCGCAGCATCGTGCTGGAAGCAAGCCGTTTCCAGCCGGTCTTATTGGAAATCTATAGGGGAGGCCTTAGTCCAGCTGTGCAATGTCTGCAAAGACAACGACGACGACAAATTAATAGAAACAATAATTAACAATAAAATAGGTAATGATTTGACATGGTTGATTTTTATTATAAATATTTAGATAGGTTTTCCAGAAACCGATGTCAACTTTATAGTTTTAATTTTAAGTAGTTTTTATTGTGACAATATTTTTGATAGCATTTTTTTTTTCATTCATCATCAGATGAGGTATGTACTCAGTAGAGAGTGATTGTAGATAACTACAAGGGCTGTTTAAGATTTGGTGATGACGATATCCGTTGAAAACTTTTGCAAAAGTTTCTAATGTAGTGTACAAACCTGAATTTTTGTTAGGTTGTTCCTTTTTGGAAGGTAAGTGTAGGACTTTTTGTCCTACACTTACCTTATTTAAATAGGACTATGGTTGAAATTGCCTGGCAGTAAAGTGGTTTATCTTCTTATTTCGATCATTTTACCTATGTGTTTATTCTGGATGCATCATTTTGCTTCAAATATAATCATAAAATATTGGGGTTTAGTTAATTTTACATGTTTTATGATAAAAATTTGTTTTTGGTTAGTAATTTTTACCTGTTTGTGATTTTGATCAAAATTTTACTAACCGACACTATCTCTTAAATTATTGAGAAAAATCATATTTTTTAAATGACAGTTCATAAAGCTTTTAAATTTCATTTATAATCTATTAGAACCGAGTAGAAATGAGTAATAGAAAATTTTATTTGATTTTTTTTCCAAAAAATAAAACTTTAAAATGCTCTGGTGTAAAGTTGCCAATATGTCGCTTGGTAATTATTGCCTTTCAACCGTCGATATATATATATATATATATATATACGTGTCGAATTGTATACCTCCTCCGGTGGTTCGTCGGTCAAAAAGCCATTAAACATTTAAATCAATTACTATAAACCATAAGTAAATTAAACAAGTACGATGCATATTAAATATCATAAAATGTTAGGCATGATATGAAATAAATATATTGAAGCAATGCACGCCTGCACGGGTCTTTCAATAGTCTACTGCTAAATGTGAGCCTAAGAAAAATCGATTGGGTAATTTCTTCCACTGACCTAACATTTATGGGTTGGTAGATTCATATACGGTATCCCTTTTTTTTCTACGGATCAATACAATTACAATGTTTACATACATCGAAAAGCCAGTGCTACGCAAATATGTACGTCTTAAGTAAATTCCATATAACTCATTGTAACTGGACCAAATTTGGACTTACAGTACAACCTTCTTCCATTAATCTGCCATATCTGACATTAAATTGAAGATAAAAGATAGAAAATCCAGAAAAAATCACAATTAAGTCTTTATCGACGTCAGCGTTGATTCAGCCATAGGACGTTTACTACTAGTCATAGGCTTCCTTTGCCGCTCATCCACGAGCTCACTGCTATGAGCGGAGAGCGGTAAAGAACCAATGTACTAAAATGTTCGAATAACGCCACGTGGTCCCGCTCCGAGCGCTCGCAGATCCCGCAGCTGCCGCCTAAACCCGAACTCATGGCCGATTGGTTATAGATGTAATACGCTTATATTTAAGATAAAAAACTGGACAAGTGCGAGTCAGGCTCGCACACCGAGGGTTCCGTACAAATCCAGTCATACATCGAAAACAACACATTGTTTAAATAATTAAAAATCTCTTTTAGCGTTTGCTAATGATGTTATTTTATTTGATACCTTACATGATACGATTTAATCACATTGAATTTTGAATATTTTGTGAAATTTGAGGCCTTATTTTTTGTGATTTAAATAAAACTGCACAATTTTCAAATTTATTCCTATATGTGTACTCTGAGACAATGCTTCTCGCCAAATTTCATAGTTCTATCTCAACGGGAAGTACCCTGTAGATTTTGATTTATGTGAGTGTCGAAATGCGGTTTTTTACGCCATAAACGGCTCTTACTTTTTTAAACGATAACTGAGAAGTTTTTTTTTACAACAGCAAGCGAATATAGATATACGTATACAGTTTAAATTTCAACTCGATGTCTTCTCGCGTTCCCGAGATAAAGAGTCTTGACTTACCTACAGACGGACAGACACGGACAGACGGACGGACGGACGGACGGACAGACGGACGGACGGACGGACGGACAGACGGACGGACAGACGGACAGACACGGACAGACGGACGGACGGACGGACGGACGGACGGACAGACGGACGGACGGACGGACAGACGGACAACAAAGCGTTTTTTCCGTTTGAGGCACGGAACCCTAAAAAAAAGTCTAGATACGAGATGAATGAATGAAAAGATATAAAAGCTTTATTGCACACCAAGAAAAAAAATGGATACATTGATGATAAATCTACAGACCTGATCCTTGACGACGATGGAGACGCTGAGCGGCGCAAAGATTGAGAACAAGGAGGAGCAGCCGTTCGTGATCCCCATCAGCGTGCTCGCGTGCGCGGGCGAGATGTCGATGTGGGACATCTGGGGAGAGACATACATTACAATCATTCGTAGCAAAAGTATATTGTTTTAGAAATCTTTTGTCTGCCGGACGCGACATAGTACTGGTGTGTATTTGGCTCAACGTATAAGTCAAAGAGACAAATCAAAGTCTTTGGTATAAGTATTACCATTCAGCGCGGCAGTGCTGCCAGCATGCTGAGCTACGAACAGTAGGTTTGATTATGGGTATTTGTATTAAGTATCTTTAGAACTTCAAGGGTCTGCGGACGATTCGAATTAGTTTTTTATGTAGTAGGCTCAGAGCAATTTTTTTTTCATTAGCTCTGAGGTAGTAGGTAAGTAGTTGCTTTCCTTAATAAAATCAAAATTAATTTCTGCAAAATACAACCGTCTACGTCATAAAGTGCTTTAAATTGTGATTTCAGCTTCCGTATGTACTAGTATTTGTGTACTATTTATCTAGGTGGCATTATTATGGTATTATTGAATTTTGTAATAGTAAAACATTTTTTATTAAACATCGACATTGACATTAATCATGCTTCTTCAAAAATTTGTACATTCATTCTTCATAAAGAGTTATGGACTGGTGAAGTTTGAATTTTCGTTTTTATTTAAAAAAATATATTTTCATCAGCTAAAGGTGTAACCGGTACAACGTACCATGAATCCAACGTAGTGCGCGCCGTTGAGTCCCACCGTGATGGTGAGGATGATGACCGCCAGCGACAGGTTCCCGGCCGGCAGGTAGGAGAGGCCGAGCAGAGCCACGGCGGGGCCCCAGTGAGCTGGAACAACACAAGATATTTGTCCAAAACCATCTGTACGAACTATATAACGAGAACTACACTGTCAAAACTTACAATCGTGAGGTCGTGGGTTCAAAGCCCGGTCCCGTACCAATGAATTCCTTGGAATTTATGTACGGAATTTCACACTACGGGCTTTTCGGTGAAGGAAAACATCGTGAGGCAACCTGCATGCGTCCGTAGAAGAAATTCGATGGCGTATGTGAATCCACCAACCCGCACAGGGCCAGCGTGGTGGATATGGCCCGATCACCCTTCGTGGGTAAGCCTACGTCCTGCAGTGGACTATAAAATAAGCTGGTTCAGTACAGTACACTATTAAGTTGAAAACAAATCTCACACAATCGGCACAACTGATAAAATTATGATAATGAACTATCTTTACTCCTTACCCTTCCTAATATTTATTAATCTCAAAGTGTGTTTGTTACTCTTTCACAGAGTAACAGTGCAATGGGTAGAATTGTTTTTTGGCATAAATATGATTCAAAGTTTGGTGAGTGACATAGACTAATATCCGGAAAAATAAAATTTTCTTATGGGATAGTAGATATAAATGCCACGGTAGCAAAGCGTGAAAAAGAAAGCTAATTTACTTTAGATTTACACATAGACATACAATTTTACAAGCAAATGTAAAAAAAATCACTCTTTCAGGGTGAAAGAGACAATGAAGAGAAAAGAAGAATAAGTAAATGTTACCGATAGTGTTGAATATCTTCCGTGAGTTGACGAGCTGCACGAGGTTCCTGTTGACGAGGAAGTCGGCGATCCAGCTGAACACGAAGCTCAGGATGTACATCGCCACGTACGGGAGCGCGGATAGTTTGCCGTTCTGTAAGTAGAAACATCACAGTATTGACGTGCACGTTGTAACTACTTGTAGGTGCCTATTCATCTATTCTCAGCCGTAGGATGTCCACTGCTCCTGCGATCTTTATTAAATCGTCGTTCCACCCAGTCGGTGGACGTCCTATATACGCTGCACTTGCTGGTCTGTTGTCTTCAACTCTTCACTCAAAAACTTTACGTCCCCATCAAACAGGTTCTTCGAACTATGTGCCCTGCGAACTCCACTTTAATATGCTTATCCGCTGAGCTATATCCGAATAAAAATTCTTGGCGTCTATGAAAACGAAGCGTGTAGTTATGTAATGTTTAATTGTGCCTTAATTAATCATATAATAGCGGCGCAAGTCAGCGTATGAGCGCAGCTTCTAGTTAACTTCACATCCATTACTTCTTTCATATCAACATGTAGGACGTTCTTCCTATAGGAATGCAGTTCCGCAGCGTGTTTGATATCAACGTGTAAAAAGTTCTTGCTGTAGGAAGGCAGCTCGTTGAGCAGCGTCAATTGTATAACACTTACCTCCTTGATATCCACATTTAGCACATTCTTCATATAGGAGGGCAGCTCGGTGAGCAACGTCCAGAAGCCAAGATTCTGTCCGCAGTGCGCGAGCAGGATCGCCCAGAACGGGAGCGACGTCAGGATGCTCCTCCAAGGAGTTGGCTGAGGCTGGAATATTAAACCATTTATTACAAACTTTCCTTTAGTTTCTCTCTGCTAAGTTCGGGTCTCTCTTTTTTGTACACCGCTCTTTTTGGTAGTCAGCTAGTCTTGTTTAAATTCGACTCAGAATTTTAATAAGAACTTTGAGCAGCTTTATTAGAAAAAAAAAATCTGGGTTACCGTAACTCTATTTACAAACTGTGGAGAAAAATTACCGTACACGCACGTACTGTTTGCCAAATTCGCAAACCATAGGGTCATTTTACTACGAGTCTGAAATTGCCATAGTCCTAAGGACATTTTACTACAAGTCTGAAATTACCAAAGATTGCCGTATGCTGTATTTCCAGAAATAAAACCATAACTGCCGTATACTGCAGCAACTGCCGTATCAACAATAACACTGAAGTTGACCCAATGAAGTGATGCGGGCTGGGAGTCCTACTTGTTGGCTTTATTGAAAAGTCACCAGTTTGTCAAATTCTTAAACCAACTGCCATTACTCAGCCCTGCAACCTTTGCTGCTTATTTCCATTTACCTACATATTAGCTAGTTGGAAAAACTCAAAGAAATAAGAATACAACTCACATTCTGTCCCAACTCCTCAGACAGTACATTGGCTTCAATATACTTCCGCTCTTCGTCCGAGATCCACCGACTGCTGGCGGGCGTGGAGTCGCCGAGGAGCAGCCAGAGCGCCGACCACGTGAGGCACATGACGCCGGCTGCGTAGAACACAGACGGCCAGCCCCAGGACGACGCGGAGAGCAGGCCTGATGTTAGCAGCTCGATGATCGTGCCAAGCTGTGCACCTGGAGATTACAAATAGATTGTAATATTTTTTATGCTTGGTGATATGTAAATAGCCAGTTTTATTCCAAACAAAGTAAAGAATAAAATCTGAATGCATTGATGACTGTATTTGGTACAAGTTGTTAGGTATATTGTTGAACAATTTTATAAAACTCGGACCAAATTAAAGTCCTTACTAAATTATAAAAGAGGAGGTAAGTGTTATAAAACAGGGTCTAATAATAATCCCGAGTATTAGTTAAATGAGTTTATTGTATAATGACAAAACCCAAAAAAAAGAGTTTAAACAATTATTTTTTCGCCACAAATAGCAAATACGAGTATAACCGACTATACAACTTCGAATATAAATTTGAAGTTGTGTTCGCACAAATCAATGTGTTATCCATGTAACAAATTTTTACATTACTGTTAATTTTTCAAAAACGGCTCATTTGATTTCGATAAAATTTAAATAGGACCACCTTGAAAGAATGTATACCCTTCCGAAATAGAAAATATTTTTTTCGTCAGTTCCCAATTGGCGAAAATATCGATGAACATAAATAATTAAAAGAACAAATACTGATGGACATACATCATCCTCCTTATTCCGTAAAATTAGTATTTTTAATCAACTTAAATCAACTTAGAAAATCCCTTATTCCGTAGGTAATAAACATAAAAAAACTATTTGTGTTCTGAACAAAATACTACATTAAAATAGAGCCAGGCACTTTTCCAGGCAACCACATTTCCAGTAATTTTCCTAAATGGCTAGAAACCCTCTGATTTACCGCACCGCAGTAATGCGTAAGGCATACAAATTGAAAAATATTAGGCGCTGGGAAGTGATTCATTTAGCCTCCACGGTGCAAAAATGGAGAAATATGGAATAACTGCACAAGTGCGTGTTTTATCACACTCTTGCAGGAGTTCTGTGGATATTTTTTCATGATAGTTTCCTCAAGTTTAGTGGAGTCGCTACAATGTGATGAATTTTATATGCATTAAAAATGCAAAAGCCTACTAAGTTGCTATCCACAACGCTTGTAAAAACCACGCCATGACTCTGGCTGACACTTAAAAGTGCCTTTATATATTTTAATACACCTTGTTTTTTCAGTCTTAAAACACCTAGATATCTGAATATAGTATTCAAATATAGAGACACAAACTCAACATCAACACAGATCGTATTTTTTGCCAATTGTTATGTGCAGTGCTTTTTAATTTTGTTTCGTGTGCCTACTGATCCCCAAAACATATTGCACGTAAAGTTGGCTCCCTGTCCCCTGGTGCAATTTATTGTTTTACATCAAGGTAATGTATAAAATCTTCCGCAAATTTTCATTTAATTGCCATGAGGAGTTGCAATTCAAATGTGACCGTTACTAGAGGCATTTAGTTCTAGTCACTCAGTTGAGACAGTATAACTGTATATGGTATTCCTTTAAAATTATGACAGCATGGGCAAGTTCTCGAATAGATACAGAATCGCAGAGTGAAAATCCGATGATCCATAAAAACCGATGATGATATTAAAATTTTAGTTATATTTTAATAAAACCTTTGCATTACCGACATGAAAGCTTTTACGGTCAGTTCTATTTAAAAAAAAAACAACCGGACAAGTGCAAGTGAGGCTAGCACACCGAGGGTTCCGTACAAATCCAGAAAATTTCACAAAATTGGGAAGTACGTTGTTAAAATCTCTATACTCATCATCATCATCATCGACAAAAGTTTTTTTTTTTTACTTTTCTCGTCATTCATCGAGTATTGTTAAAATAATTAAAAACCTGTTTTAGCATGTGCTAATGAAGCTCTTTTATATGATACCTTACATGATACGATTTACGCACTTTAAATTTTAAACCTATATTTTGTGAATTTTGAAGCCCTATTTTTTTGTGATCTAAATAAAAATGTTCAGTTTTCAGATTTATTCCTATATGTGTACTCTGAGATAATGCTTTTCGCCAAATTTCATAGTTCTATGTCACCGGGAAGCACCCTGTAGGTTTTGATTTTTGTGAGCGTTGAAATATGCGTTTTTTACGACATAAACGGCTCTAACTTTTTATATGCGGTAACTGAGAAGCTTTTCTTTTACACAACTGCAAGAATTCGTAGGTTTACGTATATGATTTAAATTTCAACTCGATATCTTTACGCGTTCCCGAGATAAAGAGTCTTGACATACACACAGACGGACAGACGGACAGACGGACAGACGGACAGACGGACAGACGGACAGACGGACAACAAAGTGATCCTATAAGGGTTCCGTTTTTTCCTTTTGAGGTACGGAACCCTAAAAAACACCAGGAAAGCCTAAGTCTAGAAGCGGACAAAAGGTTTTATTTAAAAAGGTTCTATTTAAATCCAAAGAAATATTTTTTCTGTGTGGTCTTATGACTCAAGGAAAAATAAGTAATTTGGGAAAAAGTAGTAATCTTAATATATATATATCTTAATATATATAAATCTCGTGTCACAATGTTTGTCCTCAATGGACTCCTAAACCACTTAACCGATTATAATAAAATTCGCACACCATGTGCAGTTCGATCCAACTTGAGAGATAGAATACATAGTTTAAATCTCAAATTATAGTTGCAATTTTAATTTATTTAGCCACAGCAACGCGTGGCCGGGTCAGCTAGTTAATTATGTTTCATTCTAGACCATATCTCTTTTATAATTATAAATTGCTGAATATCGTTGATATAGTGAAGCGCAAACATATCTTGAGCAAAAAACAGTGAGAAGAAATTTGAGATGTCGAGTAATCTCCATTGAACTACTGAACCCTAAAGCATAGTCAACGTAAACTAGAATGCAACTTGTTGTTTATTTCAAGGCAATATGTGAGAATCTGCAGGGAGCTGCAGTTTGCACGTGACTGTCGGCGAGCCTGTACGGATGGTATTAGTTCTGGTTGCCGATTTCGGACACGCGCTGACATGAAGTATGTGTGAATCGTGCTTTTACTGCTTTAATTTCGTTTCGTGGACTAGGTGCTTTGCACTATCCGGATTTTAGCGATATATTGAATATGAATATGCCTGTAAAATGTCTAGAATCTCACATAACTATGGCATTGATAGATAACTTTTTGAATAATCTGTATCTGTAAATGCAAACGTTGAATCAGTCACTTACAAATCGCCTTAAAACTGATAAGTAACCCTTAAGTATACTAACACATACTAGTGTCATTCATGGCAATTGTGTTTATTGGGCTGTTCTATCGTGATGCAACACACCTATACTACGTGCCAGTTGCCCTAGAACCTACGGAACGCCCTGCAACTTATCAGAATACAAGAAGGCCGCAGCGACTGCGCTCGTTGGTATGCCCAGTAGTTGATTGAATCAGGCGTTATTTTGCGGAAGTTCATCGTCAAATCTTGAAAAAATATTTAGTGTATTTCGTGAAACTTATCGGTCGCCCCAAAACTTATCAGCATACACGAAAGTGCCAAGGTGACTAGTTCGTAGGCTTCCAGTAACCAAGCACGCCATAGATGGAAAGGTACAGGAAACTATGCGTCAGCCCCACATGAATAGAAGAGTACAGCAGGCCCTGCGCCAGCCTCATAATAAAGTAACACGCGCATACCACATACCAGTAGCCCTAAAACATATCGGTGGCCTTGAAATTTACCAGTAAACACGAAGGTGTCTAGACGACTAGGCTTGTTGGTGGTAGCCCAGTAGCTAATCACGATATAGATGAATGGCTACAGCGGTAGCAGAAACTGCATCAACCCCTTGATAATGCAACACGCATATATTGAATACCAGTCGCCTAGAAAACTACCGGTCGCCTAAAAACTTACCAGCATATACGAAGGTGCCGAGGCGACTGCGTTCGTTAGTGGGCGCCCAGTAACCAAGCACGCCATGGATAGAAGGGTACAGCAGACCCTGTGTCAGACCCATGACGATACGGCACGCGCAAACTGCGTACCAGTCGCCCTGAAACATGATCAAATCATAATATTAGTTTTGCGAAATAATTTGTACCATAATTTTAAGAGTGTAAATCATTTATGTAAGTAGAGGTTGCTAAGTTCAAAACTGTTGAGCTTATTTAAATAAGATACCAAATTCAGTTCATGAAATTGACAGAGTAATCTATATAGAAAAAATAAATATAGGAGAATTGAGAATCACGTTTTTGAAGTTGTTTGAAAATAAAAGTAGGCCTGCCTTATAGATTTAAAATAAAACTTGTAGGACGCGGCTTGCATCCAAAACACCAGGGCTTACAATCGTTATTCGATCTAAATGCCAATCACATTTACCTTTGTTTTATCTAAAATCTATTATTCACCATGTATTACCAAAATATAGCAATTGACTAAGTACAGAAAGTTCAATTGCAAAATCTTTTCAACAAAACAAAACTCGCGAAAACCAAGATATCAAAAACGTAAAACACACAGCACACAACACAACAAATAATTGGCTCAGGGGCTCTAAATATTTTTGGTCTACCAAAAATTAAGACCAGGCATTAGGTTAATGGCCAATATAGTCTAGATACTGTACTCGACTACACTGAATAACGCAACGCTTTATTCTAAATCTCTATACACAACTCCTATGCATCTTATGAATCCTCCCTTTTGTTTTAAGCATAAAATAACACCGCGTTGTTTCGCGTAGCCGCAACAATATCTTTGCCAAATCCTTTAATTTTGCTCCTAAGCCCTTGGAAAGCCCTCAATTTTTCACTTATCTCGAAGGTTAGGTGATCTACAAAGTTTACAGTTGAAATATTGCAGTGGGAATCGTAACACAAGGAGTGATTTAAGAAATCTTATAATAATAATTAATCATCATTACTACCGACAGACATTACTATGACTATAACTATAAAAAAGTCAATCAGATTTATTGATCTTTGATATAAGAATGATAAGATTAGATGGATCTCTGATGTGTTATTTTTTTAAATTATCTTGAATTTTTTTTCCACTTTCGTTTTCTTTTCATTTAGGTATTTATATATTTTTGTTTTCATTTTTTATTTCTTTTAAGTAATTTTATACAATATATAGTATATTTTGTAGCCCAACGAGCTACGGAGAGGGCTATGCTCGGAGTCTCTCTGCGGGATCGAATCAGGAATGAGGAGATCCGTAGAAGAACCAAGGTTACCGACATAGCCCAACGGATTAGCAAGTTGAAATGGCAATGGGCAGGGCACATAGCGCGAAAGACTGATGACCGGTGGAGTCGAAGAAGTTCTCGAATGGAGACCACGTACTGGCAAGCGCAGCGTAGGACGTCCACCCACAAGGTGGACGGATGACCTTATTAAGACCGCAAGATCGCGCTGGATTCAAGCAGCTTCCAACTGGTCTTATTGGAGATCCATAGGGGAGGCCTATGTCCAGCAGTGGACGTCCTTTGGCTGATGGATGGAATTTTATGCATGTGCTTTCAACTATCTCTTAGAGTTTTTATCTCCCTTTAAATTTTATTTATATGTAAGAAAGAAAGAAAACTCTTTACGATTACTAAAACATGAATAGATAATAATAAAAACATTTGCAAAACATAATAATTACGGACCAACTTGCATTGCATCAAAATTTATAACTGGCTCTGTTATCGTTAGGGTTAGTTGCATAATAAAATTGTTTTTATCGATGAGTTAAATAACATTCTGAGACGTTTTCTAATATTGTGAATTCATACATCGGATATATCTTTTCTTAAAACATTACATAAACACGCCCAATAAAAGTAAATACTTTTATTATTTTTTTTATTTTTTACTCTATCACTTGTTTTTGTAGTACTACTTATCCTTCTGCATTATTTTCCCTCGACACCTAAGTCATACAAATGGGAGTATCTCGGTGTTATCGTGTTATCTGTGTAGAGGACGTCCGTCGGTCGCCGTGGGACGGACAGCTTGACGGATGGAGGGCCGGCGACGATGGCCTTTCTGATTACACCGGCTTTTTGTCTTCCTACAGCTACACTATTGGAAACATTTGTTTCCGACAATAGTCAAATTGATCTGTAGTTGTTTGATTTCAAGTCTTGTTTTCTTGATATACTTTCTCTTTTTTGAACTTTGAAAGACAAAATTGAAACGAGACTCTATATCAGACGGTCAGATTTTTAACAAGATAAGAAAGAGAGTAGACAGACTTGTTTTCTAAACTTTTAATTAAAATAGGTGGTTTTGAGGTAATTTTCAGTTTAAAGATTCAAAAGCTTAGCTTTTTACGTATTATAATACTTGTCTGAAAAATACCTGAGTAGGCATCTTTCAAATATTTTACGTTAAATAAATATTAATATTTTAAAAAATTATTTCAATCAAAAACTTCTAGGTACTTGTAATTTTCTTCTAAGCTGTTGTAGTAAGTACTGCTGTTTGAATGTTGTTGTTTTGTGTTTTTTCGAATTACGTAAGTAGCACCCGCATAAACACTCCTGAAATATTTTCCTAAAATAAAGCACTGTACATATACATGCATTATACAATATATTTTAAGTATACAAACCGTAAATTACAAGCTTATACAAACACCGATAGCCCAGCTTAAATATTAGTGGCTACCAATAACAGGAATGGGCGCAGCAAGGAGTAAGCAAGGGTTCAAATCACTCACAAAAATTTAAACCTATCGTCGTATAAAACCCTTCATAGATTGTCAAAAACATTTCTACTTTTTCGTGTTCGGTGTGCTCACGCAATAATTATGTTTGGTCCGTTGGTTTTTATCTATTTTTTCTTTATAAATTCCGCTATGCATTGATAAAGTATGTTCATATACCTAGTCCAGGTAGCTAGCGTGTGTCAGAGTATTTATGCCGCCTAAAAACTTAGGTTAAAAGAACCTAAACTTACAATCTGATGTATCATCCGAGCCACGGTAGCGTTCACGATATGACTATTTGAAAACATCTCTTGTTCGTTGCCGTCTCGTTTACACTCAACATCTTCTGCTAGTGTTAGTTCTTACCTAGTACTATATTGGGGTAAATGAAAATAAAATGACCATGTTAGGATTATGATATTTACGTTGTGCGAAGTCATTCTTTATAATCTGCTGTCACGCTTTTAATACCATAATTATGTTTTATAATTCGTCTAAATCGTACATACTCGTATAAGATTTTTTGATAATTGTGCAGACAGTCGCCAAATACTTGTTTAGCAATAACCTAAACGTGTCAAACCTAGTAGCTCAGCCGAATCAGGACATATTGTTAACATATTTTTCGCTAAAAATGTACAATCTATTGTCTAGAGAAAGAGTCTATGTATATTTTTTTTACATTATTGTTGATTCAAATTGCTAAGTTGTACTGTATCAGCCTTTTTTATTAGTCCACTGCAGGACGTAGGGAACGAAGCCTACCTACGAATGACGGGTGATCGGGCCATATTCACCACGCTGACCCGGTGCGGGTTGGTGGATTCACATTCGCCATCGAATTTCTTCTACGGACATATGCAGGTTGCCTCACGATGTTTTCCTTCACCGAAAAGCCAGTGGTGTGAAATTCCGTACATAAATTTCAAAGAACTCATTGGTACGGGACCGGGATTTGAACCCACGACCTCACGATTGTAAGGCGGGTGTCACTACTTCTAAGCTACCACGGCGTCACTGCTAAGTTGATTTCGATAAAATATTTATTGGACCAACTCGAAAGTATACGAAACAAAAAAAAATATTAACCTTTCGAACTAAATAACTTTTTTTAATCGGTTAACAATTGGCGAAATCTTTGTTGAGCATACATAAAAGAACATAGAACTTCCTCTCGACGGTTCTACGTTTGTTTATGTATACTTCTGGAAGTGGGCGAAAACGGACAAACTTCACATATTTTTTACTATAAATCATCCCTCGTTTAGACTTGGCTGACTGTGGGTTAAAACCGCCCCCGAAACTAAGACCTGGCTACGCCCACGCTGACCGCCAAATGGCAGTAAATCACCTTTGGCCATAGCTCATAAATAACGTACCTGAAGCTCGCAGAGATTGTGCCTTACACGAATTTGCATTTAAAGTAGTCAGGTATGATGAAGCAATTTGTTAAAACTTTAGTTTGTGCTTTTGCTTAGAAAGTTACTGCACTAATCTAGAATATTTTATAATAAAAAGTGGTAAATAAATTAGTAGAAAATGCATCGTTTTGCGGTATTTTCTGATAATGCCCCAGTCAAAGAGTGCCTCAATGTTTTACACCTTAAACGATAAGCATGATGACAAAGTTGGTAAACAAATCGTCAATATTTTAAGTGATAACGTCTTATAAATCGGAACACCGGCTGCACTCATGAAAAAACATGACTCATCGTTACGTTCCGCCTGAGCCGAGAGTGCAAGCGACAGCATGGAACCAGCGATAGAGAAGCATGATCGGCCTAAGCGTTCGGCTTGTGTACAAGCTGTGAACGGACTTTACAAACAACCAATTTTTTTATTGTTTCATTTATTTGCGAGATGTGCAGAGTTGGGCAGAGCGATGCAGTTTTCAAGCTCATTGTTAAAACGGCATATTTGCTTCGTGAGACACAAAAAAGTATGTTAATAATTATGTTGGGAATGTCATCATTATCTAAATATCTGTCCACCACTGGACATGGGCTTCTCGTATAGAATTTCAATAGGATTGATAAGTAAATCGCAACACGTACCTACTATCTTACAAAGGGTTATATATCTACTTGCCTTGTACTAAGTTGGAAGAGGATGATTAAGACTATGATTATGAACATCTTTACTATGGGGTCAATCCAGATTTCGAGGGAAAAAACCGGACAAGTGCGAGTCAGGCTCGCACATCAAGGGTTCCGTACAAATCCAGAAAATTTCACGAAATTGGGAAATAAGTTGTTAAAATCTCTATACTCTATACCATCGATAAAAAAGTTTTTTTTTTTCACATTTCTCTTCAAACATCGAAAATTACACATGGTTAAAATAATTGAAAACCTGTTTTAGCATGTGGTAATGAAGTTTTTTTACATGGTACCTTACATGATACGATTTACTCACTTAGAATTTTGAATTTGAATTGAATTTTCACTTATTTTGTGAATTTTGAAGCCTTATTTTTTGTGATTTAAATAAAAATGTACCGTTTTCAGATTTATTCCTATATTTGTACTTTGAGACATGCTTTTCGCCAAATTTGTGAGTGTCGAGTTATGCGGATTTTTACGACATAAACGGCTCTAACTTTTTTAAACGATAACTGAGAAGTTTTTCTTTTACACAACTGCAAGAGACCATAGAAATACGTATACAGTTTAAATTTCAACTCAATATCTTTACGCGTTTCCGAGATAAAGAGTCTTGACATACACACAGACAGACGGACAGACGAACAACAAAGTGATCCTATAAGGGTTCCGTTTTTTCCGTTTGAGGTACGGAACCCCAAAAAATAGCTTCTCCGTACAAAATTGCAATGGGAATCGATAAGTTGGATAAAACAGCTGACCTTTTTTCTTGTATTCTGAGTTGCCATCATAGTAAAAATTGTTCATAATGATAGTTTGAATAGTATGGACATCTTCACTTTATGCACACTACGCTTGCTGTTCAGTCTCCATTCAAAAATTCCGCAACCCTCTCAAAATATATCGAAAGACTAATTTATTGTTCACATCGCAAGCGTTTTCTTATCAGGAAGAAAAATATGTTCTTTTTATGCAAAGCTCTGCACTTTGGAGAGTTTACTAAGTTTCCGGCGATAAATCAAGGGGACAAAGTTTATTTTAGTTCAGCCACTTCGATCTTTGGAACTGAATAAAAACCGAACTAAGAAACGGAAGTGAGAAAGAATTGTCACAAGCAAAAGAAATAGTAGACTGGACACTTAGGAATTATTACCACATAAATATTATAAAACCAATAGCCGACGAGGCCATTGAATGAAGACATACTTTCTGTCATAGCACATCCACCAAAAAAGGAGCTTATATGATTTGAAGTAACACATTGAATGCAAGCGCTACCTATTACTGGTTGGAAGCTGTCCTACAGATCTCTAGATATACTCATAGCTAGTAATATACATACCTACTCGTACCTTAAGTCATGGTAGCCTTTTTTTTACGAGAGGGAAATCTTCCAAAGATGCCCGACCGCTTTGGGGTGCAGTTGGGTTACGTGGGGTTGTACCCACTAAAACCTATCTGGTATCTGGCCAGCCTTTGTGCCTTTCTTGGGAGCTCCGGGATTTCCAAAAGGAACGCACCTGTGCTCCCGGCACTTTGTGTGTCTACTTGCCTGGTAGTAGAGCCAGGCTTGTACGGTCCTGTACGACAGCGTTGCCACAAACGCTGCCGTCCTCTTCGGGCCTGCTTGGGTGGATGGCCAAAGCTCCAACTCTGATCACCCACGAGCTCAGGGGTCCCCTTTTAGTAGGCTCTCACTACAGGCCGGGGATACCGATGCCGTATTCTAATGCCCTGGCACCAGGGCAAAAGTCATGGCGGTCTAGTAGTAGTGAAACCCGCCATACAATCGTGAACTCATGGGTCCAATTCCTGTCCCGTACCAATGAGTTCTTTGAAGTTTATGTACGGAAATACACACCACTCGTTTTTTAGTGAAGAAAAACTTCGTGAGGCAACCTACACCATTCGTCCGTAGAAGAAATTCTATGGCGTATGTGAATCCCACAAACCCATACTGGGCTAGCGTGGTGAATATGGCCCAATCTCCCTTAATAGGTACGCTGGTACAATATACGAGTACGTACGTATAGGCGCTAATATCGTCATCATCTCAGCCATAAAACGTCTATTGGACATAGCCTTTCTTTATAGTTCTCTAATGAGACGGGGTAGAAAACGGTTTATTTCCAGCTTGTTTTTGCAGTTTTAATGTCGACTGTCTACTTTGTATATCGGTAGATGTCCTACGCTGCGCTTTTTGGCACTTGATTTCCGGTTGAAAACTTTGCGGTCGAATCGGCTATCAAAGTATTATGATCCCTGCCTACTGCCACTGTAATATCGATCTTTGCATCAGCCATAGAACGTCCACTGTCAGACATAGGCTTCCTCTAAGAATATCCCATGAGACCGGTTAGTTATTCAGCTGATGAAATAAAGACTAACCTGAGAAATGCAGCCCTAAAAACTATTTTAACTTCAGA
Organism: Hypomecis punctinalis; assembly: GCA_949316475.1. Lineage (NCBI taxonomy): Eukaryota > Metazoa > Arthropoda > Insecta > Lepidoptera > Geometridae > Hypomecis > Hypomecis punctinalis. The sequence goes on from OX438807.1 coordinate 943,934, forward strand.
AAGCTAAAGTTAAATTTTCACTAAAGAAATTCAACCGGCAAAGAGAAGCTAAAACGAAACACGCGCTGAATAAAATTCCCGACAATATTCATTCAAAAGAAAACGTCATAAAAATCAACTTTGCAAACTGTTGCTTTTCAGTGGTATAAAAAAACACAAAAACTGAATCAGTAATGGTGGACATGAATTTATTCCACATTTTCTACTGGGAATCATTTGTAACTCCATTTTTATTGGATTGGAATTGCATTCATTGAAAAATAGATTGAAATTGTAATTTGAAATTAAACTGGGTCAATATTTTGTTTGAATTGCTAACAGTACGAGTAAAAATAAATGGGGCTGAAATGTTGTCGAGTAAAGACCACGTACTAACAAGCGCAGCGTAGGACGCCAACCCACAAAGACTGACGACATCATTATGATTGCTGGATCGCGCAGGATGCAAGCCGCTTCCAAACTGTCTTATTGGTGATCAATAAAAGATACCTGTGTACACCAATTGACCTATTCTATCTGAACCAGCTTTTTTAATAGTGACTGCAAGACGTAGACCTACCCACAAAGGGTGAGCATTGTTTGGAGCGGCCCGAATGGGGACCTTCAAAAAGAGTCTTGGTCGATTCGCCCCGCAGGACCAACCGCTTGCGGGGCGAAACGACGCAGGACTCGATTGAGCCATATTCGCCACGCTGGCCCAGTGTGGATTGGTGGATTCACAAATGCCATCGAACTTCACGCAAGACGTCTTTATGTTCTATTAGTTTGAACCGTACAATCAAATCTGTTGAAAATTGAAAATGTAGGCAATCGGAAAAAACCATTTGAGAAAGAGAAAATAAGCGAAGTCAAACAATGAAATACCTTATTAAACTTGCAGCTAGCGGCGTATTAAAATGTATGAAAGCGATGTAAGTTGGGAGCAATTGGTTCGAACGAGCCGGCACTTGTTCAGGTCGTTTCGGCCAAGAATTCTAGAGGTACGGACTGTAGCAACGTAAATACAGAAGCACAAGTTTTATCAGTATTTAATTTCAATGAACTCCAAAAATAAAAAACCGGTCAAATGCAAGTCAGGCTCCCACACCGAGGGTTCCGTTCAAATCTAGAAAATTTCACAAAATTTGGAAGTAAGTTGTTAAAATCTCTATACCATAATCATCAATAAAAAAGTTTTCTTTTTTCACTTTTCTCGTCATACATCGAAAACTACACATTGTAAAAATAATCAAAAACCTTTTTTAGCATGTGCTAATGAATCTCTTTTATACCCTTATAACCTTACATGATACGATTTACTCACTTTGAATTTTCAACCCAAATTTTGTGAATCTAGCCCCATTCTTTTGTGATTTAAATTAAAATGTAGTTTTCAGATTTATTCCTATATGTGTACTCTGAGATAATGCTTCTCACCAAATTTCATTGTTTTATGTCAACGGGAAGAACCCTGTAAGTTTTAAATTTGTGAGTGTCGAAATATGCGGTTTTTTACGACATAAACGGCTCTAACTTTTTTATAAGTTAACTGAGAAGTTTTTCTTTTACGCAACTAAAAGAAAACATAGATATACTCGTGCGTATATAATTTAAATTTCAAATCAATATTTTTACGCGTTCCCGAGATAAAGAGTCTTGACATACGGACAGACGGACAACATAGTGATCCTATAAGGGTTCCGTTATTTTCTATGAGGTACAGAACCCTAAAAATTATAATACTTTCCAAAAAATAGCACAACCGACTACAATTGTGTTCAAAATTTGAATTGAAATTTCGCTCTTTGATTATGTTTCTGTCCATAAGCAATATTGAAATTCCCCGTGGACCCGTTAACGGGTCAACCCAAGGGGACCACGGGCAACGACTCGCTAAATTAGTTTCACTATGGACCTAGGCTAAATTTTATTTAAGGAGGTTAGCTCAAAGTCTGGGTTATAAGTAATGCTTGTTAATTGTGAAGTTTCTATGCGAAATCAAATCAGGCATTAGGAGGTTCGTGGACGAATTAAAGTTATCAATATACGTAGCTTAGATACAATTGAGAATTATGAATTGGCAAGAAACCATCGACTTGGCATTTTTTCTGTTTTACAGGAAACTTAGGACCTATCTATGACAACATATCCTACACTATTAAAAAGGTAGGTGCTTTCCTACCTGCTGTTTTGTTCTGGGCGCCTGGTACTGTTGTCTCAAGTGTCTTCTTTTATTTTTTAAATATAAGCCTATTATTTTAGTTATTTGATTTTCAGCTAGTTTTGTTTGATAGGTCATGCTTTAAAGGCGGTCATATTTTAATTTTATCGGATTCGACTGGGCCGTTTTTGAAAAATCAACAATAATACAAAATTGTATGCACCAATTCCAGCAATTTAGGTATTCGAATTTGGTACGCGATTTGCTTGTGCTATTTTTGGTGAAAAATAAATTGCATTGTTGTTGGACAAAGAAGTCGTTGCATTTTTATATTACACGACAGATATGGATCTTCATACAACTTTCACCGGCCGCTGCTTGCATGAACATGGCCAGTACAGCGATGTATCTCAATAGCCTAGTCGGGTTAGCATTTTAAATTGCGAAAATTCCAACAGTTTTTAAACTGCAACCTTTAATGGAGGTCATAAGTAGTCTAAAACCAAAATGGCGACTAAATTCCGCCGGTACGTTAGCTGCCAGCTTGAATTTAAGGAGGACTGGTTTTTGCTTAATATCTCGGTCATTTTTCACTTTTCAACTAAAACGGTGAGGACTAAAGTTGTTGTAAATGTGAATCTCTACAATTTATTTTTTGCTTGTTTTTCGTTCGATCGATTTTTTTTTACTTATGATTTGCATTATAATTCGAAAATTAAAGGTTGCAATAAAAAAATTGCTGCTCAAACTGACAAACTCGACTGGGCTACAAAGAAGGTTGTCAAATTAATGTTCACATTTTCGAGCATGTCTAAGAAAAAGTCATTAGCTTGAGCTGACCTACTGGCGGTATACTGTAGCGCGAGATGATAGTAATAACACTAACATAAGGAAGTTTTCGTAGTGTCGCCGGCGGCAGCGTTGGCGCTGTAAAGGCATAGGTAAAGGTCAACTCGCATTACGATAATACACTAGTTGATATTTTTTTTATTTTTATGTTACACCACCGGCACCAGTCTTTTTAATATTCCACTGCAGGACGTAGACCTACCCATGAAGGGCAGTTGGGCCATATCCACCACGCAGGCTCAGTGCGGGTTGGTGGATTTACATACGCCATCGAGTTTCTTCTATGGACGAATGAAGGTTGCCTCACGATGTTTTCCTTCACCGAAAAGCCAGTAGTGTGAAATTCCGTAGCGTAGCCGTAGTGGTCTAGTGGTAGTGACACCGGCCTTACAATCGTAAGGTCGTAGGTTCAAATCCCGTTCCCGCACCAATGAATTCTTCGGAATTTATGTTCGTTTTACAAGTGACCATAAAATAAACAAAATAAAAACCTATTCTGAATTAGGTATGAAATTATGGGCATTTAGATTTATGCTAGACATATACCTAGAGCGCACTATGTATAACAGACTATGTCAAGACTTGTCATGAGCTTGTACGACGCTTATTACGTAAGCGTCGTACAAGCTCCGTCTATTTCAAGCTCAGCAAACGGATAAAACATATCTTTTCCATCCTTATTAAAATCTTTGAAACTTCGTTAGGCCCGAAGGCGCCATCGTAATTTTAATAGCAACGGGTCTATTATTGTTTGAACTAAAGCCTAAGAAAAAATTCAAATTCTCAATTTTTAAGGTTCCGCACCTCAAACGGAAAAAACGGGACCCTTATAGGATCACTTTGTTGTCCGTCTGTGTGAATGTCAAGACTCTCTATCTCGGGAACGCCTAAAGATATCGAGTTGAAATTTAAACTATGTGGGTATATCTATGATCTCTTGCAGTTGTCTAAAAGAAAAACTTCTCAGTTATCGTATAAATAAGTTAGAGCCGTTTATGTCGTAAATAACCGCATATTTCGACACTCACAAAAATCAAAACCTATAGAGTACTTCCCGTTGACATAGAACTATGAAATTTGGCGAAAAGTATTGTGTATCCTTATAGAATCACTTTGTTGTCCGTCTGTCTGTCTGCGTATATGTCAAGACTCTTTATCTCGGGAACGCGTATAGATATCGAGTTGAAATTTAAACTGTATACGTATATCTATAATCTCTTACAGTATTGTAAAGGAAAAACTTCCCAGTTATCATATAAAGAAGTTAGAGCCGTTTATGTCGTAAAAAACCGCATATTTCGACACTCACAAAAATCAAAACCTACAGGGTACTTTCCGTTGACATAGAACTATGAAATTTGGCGAGAAGCATTGTCTTAGAGTACACATATAGGAATAAATCTTAAAATTGAACATTTTCATTTAAATCACAAAAAAATAGGACTTCAAAATTCACCAAATATGGGTTTAAAATTCAAAGTGCGTAAATCGTATCATGTAAGGTATCATATAAAAGGGCTTCATTAGCACTTGCTAAAACAGGTTTTTAATTATTTTAACAATTTTCGATGAATGACGCGAAAAGTCAAAATAAAAAAACTTTTGTCGATGATGTTGAGTATAGAGATTTTAACAACGTAATTTCCAATTTTGTGAAATTTTCTGGATTTGTACGGAACCCTCGGTGTGCGAACCTGACTTGCACTTGTCCGGTTTCTTTATTTCGGCAATAGTCTTGGTGCAGTTCGACCTTAACTGCGAAGGCCATTGCATTATGCATTTCTGGGCCTTTGGTCCGCTGAATGTTGGTGTTGGCACCTCAGCTATTTTACTTTTATTATAATTTCGGTTTAAATTTGTTGACGCATTGAATGTTCTTGGCAACTTTTGAAGTCATTTAAAACTGGACACCTTTACTGGTAACATTTCAGTGAAATATTTTGTATTAGTTTTTACCCGCGGCGTCGCCCGCATGATATTTTGATTTTTGACGCAATATCATTAAAATTTTTAGCCTATGTGTTATTCTGATATCTAAGCTATATTATTGCAAAGTATCATCTCACTCCGTTCAGTAGTTTTTGCGTAAAAGAGTAACAAACATCCATCCATCCATCCATCCATCCTCGCAAACTTTCGCGTTTATAATATTAGTAGGAAGTAGGATTAGACGGTTGGTTCAACATTATTTTTGCATGTTCGGCCACAAAACCGGAATATTTTTAGGAGCTTGCTGGACATAAGCTCTTCCAATAAGTTTCTAAGACCACTTGGATTAACACAATATTTTAGCATAACACTCGTAAATTACGAAGCACTTAGTTTAGTACCTCTCATAGCTCAGTTTGGCTTGGTATTAGTGAGCAACGATCGAAGTTATGCAACGTTCAGCACGGTCAGTTATCAGATGGGTGACCGCGGGTGGCATTTACAACTGAGCACTAATGTGGCTCGGATGACACGTAACATTTTATCGGTCTCAATTGTTTTACCCGTTTAGCCATATTTATAGTCATTTATTCATAACACCATTTGTTAAAAGTCAATAAGTAAAAATTACATTAGGGCACTATACAATATAGCACAAAATTAAATTAGAAGAACTTGACAAAATTACCAAATTAGTCATAAAATCTTAATACAATTCAGGTAATTTCAAATAATTTTTTCATATTTTTTTTTTTTTAATGACAATACTACACTACTACTACATAGAAAGCAATTGGATCATCCACAGACCCTTGAAGGTCTAAAGATAATCCAAGTGCTCAAGCCCACTGCCAGTTGGCAGCGTGCCCAGCATGCTGGCAGCATTGCCACGCTGAATGGCAATGCTTATACGTTGAGCCAAATAAACACCAATATGAAAAAAAAGTTGCTGTCAACACATGTTGGCAGAATTTTTCTCGGCCCTTGTTTTTCAGATTTTTCTGCTCTAGCGGGCCAAATTCTACTCCAACCTTTCCTTTATTCTTATTTTCTTTCGAGGTAATATTTGTAGAGCTAGAGATAGTCAAATAATTGTTTTCTATTGTGTTGTAATATTCGGTAGGTTTTTGACAGTCGCGGCTCATTGTTGTTTTCTTGTTTCCATGTCAACGCCATCCGAGTCTGCGCAGACCGCCCACGTCACGGTCTGACGTCCTGACGTCTCCACTTATAGAACCTAAGTTTATTTTTATTTATATTTGTAGTATAATTCTTGTTACTCATTATTATTTCACTTTATTCGATATGCATCTCTCGGGCTAGACCCGGATTTTTGATGGGCATCAGTGGAGCCGAAGCCAACACTGAGAGGCCCTTTTTAAACATCATTTAGCTATGTTGTAGGGGTGGAGGTACAAGGAGCCTATTGTGAGTAATGAATTCAAAAAATAATGGGTTATTGTGGTGAACTTATGGGTGTTATACAAAACCGGTCTATGGAATGAGGTGCGGCACCCGCCAAATAATGCCTCATTTCAAAATATTAAGGCGGGTGGTGACTTGCCATCCACTAAATGGGCCCCCCATAGAGGCTACCGTAAGTTGGCGCCGGAGGGGCAACATTGGTGTGGACGGCTTAGGGTGTCGAGAGGTGTGCTGCGCGTTCACTAAGAGCTACTAGCGGCGTTATGCCTTTTAACACTTCCACCCTGGAGCTTAGGTTCTTAGCTCTTGCGGTTTCCACTCCAAGCCGGCCAGTTAAGGCAAGAGAGGAGTCAGGGGTCTCATTTAGCCCCAGGGAATCAGGTTTCGCGGTGTCGCCACTCACCGACGGCTCGCCACAAAGCCGCCCCTGCGATTTTATTATTATTATTCCATTTATTTGTTTTACAACTCACGGGTTGCCCCGGATCTTTGAAGGGCATTGATGGGGCCGAAACCAACACCAAGAGGCCCTTTTACAATCATTCAAGTAAAAAAATACAGTTGTTGGGTGATAGGAAGAGGTAAACTATTGTAAAGGCGGGGAATAGGTACGTACTTCTTAGGCTATTATAATGAATTATTACATGATTATAAGCTGGTCTATGGAATGAGGTGCGGCACCCGCCAAGTGATGCCTCATTTCAAAATATTTAGGCGGGTGGTGACTTGCCATCCACTAAATGGGCCCCCCATAAAGGCTACCGTAATTTGGCGCCGGAGGGGCAACATTGGTGTGGACGGCTTAGGGTGTCGAGAGGTGTGCTGCGCTTTCACTAGACGCTACTCGCGGCGTTATGCCCTTTAACACTTCCATCCTGGAGCTTAGGTTCTTAGCTCTTGCGGTTTCCACTCCAAGCCGGCCAGTTAAGGCAAGAGAGGAGTCAGGGGTCTCATTTAGCCCCAGGGAATCAGGGTTCGCGGTGTCGCCACTCACCGACGGCTCGCCACAAAGCCGCCCCTGCGATAATTATTATTATTATTATTATTATACACATATTCATTTATTATCTTAAATCTAAGTTTTTTTTTACAATATTTATATATAAGAAACAAAATACTATAAAAAAACCTAAACCTAGAGTGCCGCCGGCAGCGGGGCAGGGCTCAAGCTACCGGTGGTTGGGCCTACAGAGAGAGGAACCTTCTGACAATGCGCGCCGTGTCCAGAACGACCGCCTTCTGCATCTGACCCTTGACCCAACCGTCTAGCGAGAGCCTCTTAAGGTGGTGGTCGAGACTCTTCGCTATTAAGCCGTTTACCGAAACGACTATCGGGACAATGATCGTCGAGTCCACATCCCACATGGCAGTAACCTCGTGAGCCAAGTCAAGGTACTTGCTGAGCTTGTCCTTCTCGGCCTTCACGAGGTTCTCGTCATGTGGAATGGTGACGTCGACGAGCACTGCCTGGCGTTGGGACCGGTCGATCACCACGATATCAGGCCTATTGGCGACAATAGTATTATTATTATTATTATTATATTCGATATGCATCTCTCGGGCTAGACCCGGATTTTTGATGGGCATCAGTGGAGCCGAAGCCAACACTGAGAGGCCCTTTTTAAACATCATTTAGCTATGTCGTAGGGGTGGAGGTACAAGGAGCCTATTGTGAGTAATGAATTCAAAAAATAATGGGTTATTGTGGTGAACTTATGGGTGTTATACAAAACCGGTCTATGGAATGAGGTGCGGCACCCGCCAAATAATGCCTCATTTCAAAATATTAAGGCGGGTGGTGACTTGCCATCCACTAAATGGGCCCCCCATAGAGGCTACCGTAAGTTGGCGCCGGAGGGGCAACATTGGTGTGGACGGCTTAGGGTGTCGAGAGGTGTGCTGCGCGTTCACTAAGAGCTACTAGCGGCGTTATGCCCTTTAACACTTCCACCCTGGAGCTTAGGTTCTTAGCTCTTGCGGTTTCCACTCCAAGCCGGCCAGTTAAGGCAAGAGAGGAGTCAGGGGTCTCATTTAGCCCCAGGGAATCAGGGTTCGCGGTGTCGCCACTCACCGACGGCTCGCCACAAAGCCGCCCCTGCGATTATTATTATTATTATATTTATAATCTTAAATCTAAGTTTTTTTACAATATTTATATAAAAGAAACAAAATACTATAAAAAAACCTAAACCTAGAGTGCCGCCGGCAGCGGGGCGGGGCTCAAGCTACCGGTGGTTGGGCCTACAGAGAGAGGAACCTTCTGACAATGTGCGCCGTGTCCAGAACGACCGCCTTCTGTATCTGACCCTTGACCCAACTGTCTAGCGAGAGCCTCTTAAGGTGGTGGTCGAGACTCTTCGCTATTAAGCCGTTTACCGAAACGACTATCGGGACAATGATCGTCGAGTCCACATCCCACATGGCAGTAACCTCGTGAGCCAAGTCAAGGTACTTGCTGAGCTTGTCCTTCTTATTATTATTATTATTATTATTTATTATTATTATTATTATTTATTTATTATTTACAGTAAAATATAGCTTTACTCATGGCATTTTGCGCCCCGGCCGGGCCAAATGCAGTTTCCCAATACGTCAATGTGTCGCAGGGGGACATGATTCAGTGCCTAGAGTGTTCCCAAGTGCGATTTTTTAAAGGACAGAAAGGCCTCAAAATTCACCGTACGCGGTGCCATAAAAATAGCCAAATTACACTTTCGGCCCCTATTGCAGGCTCTGATGGAGCCAGCAGCAGTCCCATGAGCGCTGCTGCTCCTTCCAAACCGCTTTGGGAGGTTCTTAGCTCACTCAAAAGTTCTCTTCCTGTTTTAAAACGCATCCCGCGTGGTGCACGTTTTTCGGTTGCGCAGTGTTTATCTGCTGCTATTCGGAATGTTATTTCTAAAAATTCTTTAGACGCCTGGGAACACCTCTTGACTTTTCCCTATGTTGTGCTTTACGTACATTCGGAACCAACAAACAAAAAATCCCTTACCACTAGGGTAAAGGAAAATTGCGTAAAGTACAGCGCATTGGAAGAGAACTCTTTAGATTTTGAAAGCATTATTCCGCCAACAAGGCAGAATAAACCAAATTCTAAAAAAACAGACGATTCTGTTACTATTAAAATAGTAGAGAGCAAAATTAGTGATGGCGATATCAAAGGCGCCGCACGAGTCCTGTTCTCCAGCGACACTATTGCCCCCCACACACCCGATACGGTCCAGTCACTCCGTGACAAGCATCCGCCGGCAGCATGTCTCCACCTGCCTGAGCCACCACACCCTGATGACGTTGTCATTGAAGTGTCAGCTCAGGAGATTGCAGCGGCCGTTTCTTCTTTTCGGAGCGGCTCAGCCGGAGGCCTAGATGGTCTCTCGCCTCAACATCTAAAAGATCTTCTATCTTTTAGCTCTGGTGAGGTGGCTGAGTCTCTCTTGAGAGAATTAACGGGTTTGGCAAATCTCATGTTATCTGGGCGGGTCAATGATGACGTCATCGAAGTCTTGTATGGCGCTAACCTATGCGCACTTGTCAAAAAAGATGGTGGCATCAGACCTATTGCTGTTGGCACCACATATCGTCGTCTCGCAGCCAAAGCCGGTTGTGGAAAAAAGGTTGCTCTTTTGAGTAGTCTTTTTCAACCAATACAGCTTGGCTTTGGTTCGCGGGGTGGGTGTGAGGCTGCTGTTCATTCGCTTCGTACTTTTCTCGGTCAAAATTGTGGAGAGGTGTTGCTTAAGGTGGATGTCAAAAATGCTTTCAATTCGGTTAATCGAGACGCCTTGTTGGCACAGGTCAAAGACAAAATTCCCGATCTTTTCAATTTTCTTTGGCAATGCTACGGCAAACCCACTAAATTAATTTACAAAAATGATGTTTTGCTATCTTCCGTTGGCTGTCAACAAGGTGACCCTCTCGGACCAGCCATTTTCAGCCTGGCCATTCATCCAATTGTTCAACGTCTCCAATCTAAACTCAACGTTTGGTATCTGGATGACGGGACTTTGGGTGGCGATGCGAGCACAGTCCTACGTGATTTGGAAATTCTTATTGACGAGTTTCGTCAAATTGGTTTGGAGCTAAATTTTTCGAAATGCGAACTTTTCGTTTGCGACTCATGTCCGGATAAAGATTTGATACTTAACAAATTTAATGATTTGGCACCTAACATCAAATCGGTAGACAAGTGTTCTCTTCGCCTTCTAGGTTCGCCGATATTAGATGAGTCTTTTCCGCCTTTCGTTCAAGAAAAAATTCAAAATTTTTTGAGTGCCTCTGATAGGCTACTCAAAATTAACGCCCACATGGCTTTTACCATTATAAGATGTTGTCTGTTTGTTCCAAAATTTATGTACGCTTTACGATGTAGTCCATTGTGGAAACACAATGAGCTCCTTTTGAGCTTAGACGATGTTGTAAAGCAGTCCCTAGTATCGGTTTTGAATATTGACATGAGTGAAAGGGCGTGGCTACAAGCCTCCTTGCCTGTTAGGCTTGGAGGGCTAGGGGTCCGCCAAATTTCAAGTGTTGCTTTACCAGCTTTCTTGTCCTCCATTCATAGTACTCAGAACTTGATTGAAAAAATCCTCGCACCTTCTTTAGGCCGTTCTGGCGTAGATGTAGCTCATTTGAATGAGGCAACGAATGCTTGGAGGGTCGCTTGCCCAAATACCGAGCTTCCAAAGACTTTATCGTCGCAGAGACTGTGGGATCGGCCGATCTGCGAACTAGCACGGAAATCTCTTCTAGATACGTGTCCTAGCGTCGCGGATCGCGCCCGTATCCTTGCAGTCTCTGTATGGGAGTCCGGTCTTTGGGTGCAAGCATTGCCCTCTTTCAATACTGGTAACCTTTTAGACCCAACTGCATTTCGTCTAGCTGTCAGCTTACGCTTGGGTGCAAGGTGTTGTGAGGCCCATCGCTGTCAGTGTGGTACTGTAGTTGACCAGCTCGGTCACCACGGTCTCTCTTGCTCAAGAAGCGCTGGTCGGATTGGACGCCACGCCAGCCTTAATGATGTCATACGCAGGGCTTTTGTCACCGCCAATATCGCAGCCGTACTCGAACCGAGTGGGTTGGCGCGTGGTGATGGCAAAAGGCCTGACGGCATGACGCTGGTCCCATGGAAGTGTGGTCGGCCCTTAGTATGGGACGCAACTTGCGTCGATACTTTGGCACCGTCACATCTTCCTGAGACTCAGAGTAGGGCTGGAGCGGCGGCCAATTCGGCTGAGCAGCACAAGCGGCGCAAATATGCTAACCTCGGTAGTGGTTACATATTTGAGCCATTTGGAGTTGAGACTTTGGGTCCGTGGGGGCCGGGAGCTCATTTCGTTTTCAAAAATATTTCAAATAATAGATTGTATCATATGGGAGCAAAATAATATTTTTACGGCGAGGGCGCTTTTTTGAATCCTGAGCGAAGTGAGGGATCCTAGAGTAGAATTCTTTAGTAGAATCCTGAACGTAGCGAGGGATTCAAAGTACGTTGCCCGAGCCAAAAATATATTTTGCGCCCAAGTGGTACACTCTACTTTTCATCACCTCTATGAGAAAACAGAAGGCGTCTCATATTTTACTATAGTATTATTATTTAATAAAACGTAGAGTAACAACTAAATTGAAATCAAATGGTATCAAATCATAAAACAAATAAAAACTTATATTTACATTCTTTTCATTCATTTTCTTGGCGCTGAACACTAACATTACAAATACTTCCAAATTCAAAAAGTTCGCGGCAAAGATAATTCTGGCGCACTTATAAATTTCCTTATAGAAAACACCTCCTTTGAGCGCACTTAAAGGCGAACCAAGTAGTCCTTTCCGAATAGATGTGATGAAAAAGTCATTTACGTCATAAAATAATTGTTCATGTAGCCATCATTTTTATTTATTCTTAAACGACCCAGCGGAAGGTGCACCCCGAACTTCTACGGGTATTCGGTTATATATAGCGGGCCCACCAATAGATACAGATTTCTCCTATTTCGCCAGCCTATGAGAAGGAGTCACCAGTTGGTTTTTCCTAGCATTGCTTCTTAAATTTAACCTGGAATAGGTACCTTTCCTCTCAAATAATTATAAATGGTTGTGCGTGAAAAGGGCTACCTGATAGATTATTTCGCATGGCAGTGGCAGTACTCGCAGTTCCCTAAAGAGATTCCGCACAAGACACATCGTCCGAAACCCCGAAAATGGCTGACACAGCCCGCTTTTGCTTAGAGAAAGCTCTCTTGTACTCCGCGGCGCGGCCCCACATTTCTAATCCGTACGTAATATTACTATGGATTAATATTACCATGTCAGAGGACTTCAGGCGGCTTTAAAACTCTGACACCAAGGCTAGCCACGCGGCTTATACGAACTTACAATTTTTAGGGTACCGTACCCAAAAGGTAAAAACGGGACCCTATTAGGTACTAAGACTCCGCTGTCCGTCTGTCTGTTACCAGGCTGTACCTCATGAACCGTTATAGCTAGAAAGCTGAAATTTTTACAGATTATGTATTTCTGTTGCCGCTATAACAAAAAATACTAAAAACAAAATAATGTATATTTAAGGGGGACTCCCAAACAACAAACTTGATTTTTAGCCGTTTTTCGCTCGATATTAATATTGGTAACAGGTAGATGCTTGAAAAATTCACAGAATATTTAGTTGTATATTAACTTCAATAATAAATATTTAAATTAAATATTTAACGGGGGCTCCCAGACAGTACGGAACCCTTCGCGCGCGAGTTCAACTCGTACTTGGCCGATTACTTAGACTATTTCACGAAATTCTCTAGCATTTTATCTCAGCTGTGAAAATAAACATAAATATACAAATTGTGTGGTTGAAAGTTCGTGTCAAGTAACCGGATCTAGGCTAAAGTCCCCGAGGTCTAGACTCAAGTATTCTGAATTTTTTAGTAGCTCGTGAGTTACTCGAGAAACTCAGAAATTCTAGCTTCATTCCATTGGGGACAATTTTTTAAAAAGTCGTCGTGAATGTTTCTGCAAAAATTGTATTGTATTTATTGCGTCAACACAAAATAAACCAGGTTTTATGTTTATGTTAGTATACGTGTTTGATTTATTATTTTTCTGTAACATAAGTAACATCTAAGACATAAATTGTTAACAAGGATTTATTTTACTGCGAGGTTGTAACCTTGTTGTTCGCCGCAATATCACTAACGGTTTGTTTTTTAATTTATTTAACCAATATACCAAAATCACACGTTATATAATTATGTATGTGGTTTTTTAAAAAGTTTTGTCGAGTGTGCATCCCATAATGATGATGGGTATCAAATAAGAGAGTTGGATTAGGTAGAACATTAAAACCACATTACTTAATTATTGTTAATCCAATATGGCGGACTGTGCAAGATGGCGGACGAGTATTTTTTAGGGTTCCGTACCTCAAACGGAAAAAACGGAACCCTTATAGGATCATTTTGTTGTCCGTCGGTCCGTCTGTCCGTCTGCCCGTCTGCCCGTCTGTCCGTCTGTGTGTATGTCAAGACTCTTTATCTCGAGAACGCGTAAAGATATCGAGTTGAAATTTAAACTGTCTACGTATATCTATAATATCTTGCAGTTGTGTAAAAGAAAAACTTCTCAGTTATCGTTCAAAAAAGTTAGAGCCGTTTATGTCGTAAAAAACAGCATATTTTGACACTCACAAAAATCAAAACCTACAGGGTACTTTCCGTTGACATAGAACTATGAAATTTGGCAAGAAGCATTGTCTCAGAGTACACATATAGGAATAAATCTGAAAACTGAACATTTTTAGGGTTTCGTACCTCAAACGGAAAAAACGGATCCCTTATAGGATCACTTTGTTATCCGTCTGTCCATCTGTCCATCTGTCCGTCTGTGTGTATGTCAAGACTCTTTATCTCGGGAACGCGTAAAGATATCGAGTTGAAATTTAAATTATATACGTAAACCTACGAATTCTTGCAGTTGTGTAAAATACAAGCTTCTCAGTTACCGTATAAAAAAGTTAGAGCTGTTTATGTTGTAAAAAACGCATATTTTAACGCTCACAAAAATCAAAACCTACCGCTGATGGAAAGCGAAGTTGTAGCCGAAGATGGAGTATGTAGACCTAGAAGATACCTATTCACTCTTGACTTGAAAACATCCTAATTGTAATTGTCAGGAAACAATGACGGAGGCAGGGCATTCCAATCCCTGGCGGTCCCGCATTATGAAGGAAGAAGCGAATCGTTTAGTACGAGCAGGTGGTACGTCGACTATGTGGGGATGGTATTTATGCGACTTCCGGTTTGTTCTGTTGTGAAAAGGAGATGAAGGAATCAGGTTACCTATCCTCTCGTAATATTTTCTTTTTTGAAAGCAATCTATAAAACCTTGATTAAAAAAATATTTAAACATTTTACGAAAAATATTTTTTTTTGTAATGGAAATATTTTAATTAAAATATAGAACTTGTCACACAGCATAATGCTATCCATGCAAAATAAGCCCAATTCAAGCAGTATCTCAATGGACTTAAACCTTGAAAATGATCGCCAAAATTGGTCGAAACTATAGTATACAATTACTGGTTGCCTTAAAAATAATACTCGAATAAAACTTATATTTTGGTTAAAATTATGTTTTACTTTAGAAGTAGCGATGAGGACCAGCCGGTTGAGGACGCCAGTAGAGGCAAATGGCAATAAATACGAATAAAACCAATATGGCGGACCTCTCAAGATGGCGAACTGGTTATTTTTACTCCCATGATATTTTTTTCAAGATGTAACTAAAACTTGTTCTGTAAATTATTTTTAAAAATTAAATAAGTAATTACCTTAGTAGCAGCGATTGGGACCAGTAGGTTGACGACCCCAGTGGAGGCCATGGCGGTGAACATGAGGTATTTCCCACCAAAACGGCCCGCCAGCATGCCAGCAGGTATCTGCAGCATCACGTAGCCCCAGAAGAATGATGAGAGGATTGTATCTTGCGTGCTTCGTTCCCAGTCGAATTTCTGGAACGGAGAATATTGAGTCAATTTTCAAATTTAACAAGAAAGACAAGACAAGAAAGACAATTTATTGGTAGGAATGTAAAATACAACAGTACATTATAGGCCCAATTATGAAGGTGTATATAATTGTATATATATTATTACTTCTGCATCATTAATTATGTATACATGCACATAATTAGGTATACAAGCACATGAAAATAGACTAAGGCAGTTATGAACAACTTCTATAACTGGACCAATTTTGATATCGTCAAAATAATATTATCATTCTGATATAATAGATCTCTAGATTTATAATGATCGATATTCAACGAAACGAACAGTTGATTTTTCTGCTGTTTCAGAATTGGTCTAACAGTGATAAATTACGTGCAAAACTATAACAATAATACAAATTGTTATTAAAATATAACTTTTTAATTACAAGCTTTTGAGATCCATAGATACCATATAGCAGCAGAGTGCCAGCCAAGACAAGTAAAACGAGCCCAAACACGACGGATCTATCTTGTTTAGTACAGGAGCTCCTATGGCTACCTTCCGACTCCATCATGAGATCAGCTCCAGGGTACCATAATATTGTATTGTCACGCAATTTACATATGCGTGCAAAATCTTAGCCTAATCGAAAACCGGAAAGTTGGTCAAGTTTAATTTGCAAGATTCCAAAACAATACGCTAGCGTATCTTAACCATACATCCATCTATCCATCAAACATAAGAAGTCCACTGCTGGACATAGACCTCCGCGATAGATCTCCAATAAGACCAGTTGGAAGCGGCTTGCATTCAGCGTGATCCTGCTGTCTAAATGAGGTCATCTGTCCACCTTGTGGGTGGACGTCCTACGCTGCGCTTGTCGGTACGTGGTAACATTTCAACCCCATCGGTCATCAGTCCTCCACGCTATGTGCTCTGCGGACTGCCATTTCAACTTGCCAATCCGTTGGGCTATGTCGGTAACTTTGGTTCTTCTACGGATCTCCTTATTTCTGATTCGATTTCGCAGAGAGACTCCGAGCATAGCCCTCTGAGTATCTTAAACGTGGCACCGCAACATGAATAACTTTGCATAGTTTGCATAGCAAACTACTAAGTATAGAAAACCGATATGCAAAAAGCTATGAGAATCCCCGTGAAGCAGTCTTTGTAACAACATCGCAAAGTTTTTCTATCAGTTCGTCCGTCCGCGGGGAATTCCCCGTGCCTTCGTAACGCTTGCTACACATATGTTCGGACCGGCTTTGATCGGCACTGCTGGACGTTAAAATAAAATATTTGTGTAGATAAATGTTCAGGAAAACACGCCGATTGGCTTTCGCTAGCCCGGACAGCCGCAAATCATCAGGTTTAACAAAGGCAATCAAAACACGACGCGCGGAGAGACGCGTGACTCCCAAATTAAAACCGAATAATGCTGATTGGACCCCAAGGAATCATCCGAGCGTACCGTAGTCATGTACCAGCAGAGGCAACGTAAGGGCTCCACCCACAAGTTGGACGTATAGCCTCATCAAGACTGCAGGATCGCGCTGGATGCAAGCCGGTTTGAACCGGTCTTATTGAAAATCTATGAGGGAGGACAGCAGTGGGCATCCTATGGCTGAAACGAAAGTGACGACAAATTATCCGATTGGTGTCGATCAGCATAGGCCAAATGTGTGCGGTATCTGCTTCAGCTTTGTCGTTCGACAAATTGTGCCGTACGGACTGTGCCGGCCCGTATACATATGTAGCAAACGGGAGAGGATCGCTTGTTTTCCGGGACAAAGCATCCAAGTTTTTGCTTTTATTTTAGCGCAGATTTTAGGGTTCTGTACCGAAAAGGTGGGAACAACTTTATTACCAGGCTTACGTGGGTTGTTTGTTACATTGATAAACAGTACAGGGTTATCCAGAACTGGTGTAGTAAGCCGAAAGGAAGAGTGTTTCAGAACATCATTATGAACAACCTTTCAACCTGTTTCATACATTCTGTCGAATTTGAGTTTTAATTTTGTATGGAACAGCTGATTTATCTATTTTTCGTATTCCGGATTGGCCCAATATTAAAATTTGTTAGTAATGATAGTCTCAATAAAGCCTTTTTTGGTTTAGTGCAGGACAAGCAGATAACCCTGGATAAAGTATTCAACGGATTTGTCACAAAATACATTTTGCTATCACCATCGATAGGCCTTAAGGAGCCATTGATCAAAGTAACTACGTCAATTTTGAAAGCAAATTTTGTCAAAGTTTTACTCATCGGAGAAATCATTTCAAGTGGTTTGGTGAAAAATATATTATACTTAAAAGTAATAACGACATTTGAGGCGATAATATATATTATTTGATATCGGAAGAGGAATTCCCTATTCCTCCTTCTCAAGTCGGTCAACCATATATATTATTTCTGGCCTAGTTTGGTAGTATTCAATATTTTATTTCAAATATAGCACGTCTGTTTTCAAGTCAACTGGTTTTTAGGGCTTAAACAACGAATAGAAAGCTTTTGCATTTTGCTTTACATTCATCGTCCAAGTGCTCACTAGAATTTCCTGCATCACTTACCTTAAATTAATTAATTTATTTAATTAATTTCGATCCTTCTTACATTTTTCCGACCGATAATCAACCCCGGAACCCCCAACTTCGAAGGCACACCACTGATAGACCAAGTCAAACTTGGTCCGTGTGAAGTTGCAAGCTGCGCAAAACCCCATTCATGAGGAGTGGGGTTTATTGCAGCTTCTGCTGAGATATGAATTTACCACTGCGCAACGTCTCTCGTGTTCACAGACGCCATTAAGTTTGGCCTAAGCTAGATGAGTAAGTTCAACAAAAGATAATAACAGTACTTTTCAACCTGCATTATAAATTATTCTAGAAAAATTAAACTCGAATTTTGAAGCAAAATTTAAAAACGTGGCCAGTAAAAAGTAAAATCAGCTAGAGTCGTTAGCATCACAATGTGGAGCACGTCTAAACGACTACATTCGTGGCAAATGAGAACATTTAGGGTATTACCGTTTTTCTACCTTCATGAGCTATTTTCTGGAACTTAAAGTCCGACCGTGTAACGAAAAAGTCTATTGTAACTATTAAAGTCTATAAATTAGAGAGAAAATTATCAAACCTTTTAATTTGCAAGTTTTAGAAGGGCAAATACAAGCAAAGAGGCATTGGACAAGGTACGGGGAGTCGCGCTGGATGCAAGCCGCAACCGGTCTTATTGGAGATCCATAAGGGAGACCTACGTCTTGCAGTGGACTTGCTATGTTTTATGAATAGATGGGCCAGGAATACTTCTACTGTAAAACAAGGACAAGGAAGCCGTGGTGGTCAAGAAGTAGTGACACCCGCCTTACAATCGTGAGGTCGTGGGTTCAAATCCCCGGTCCTGTACCAATGAGTTCTTTGGAATCTATGTATGGAATTTCACACCACTGGCTATTCGGTGAAGGAAAACATCGTGAGGCAACCTGCATACGTCCGTAGGAGAAATTCAATGGCGTATGTGAATCCACCAACCCGCACTGGGCCAGCGTGGTGGATATGGCCCAATGCCAATTCTTGGGTAGGCCTACATCCTACAGTTGACTATTAAAAAGGCTGGTACAGTGTATTTTTTTACAATAATAGAGTAAATATAAAAAAATATATAATTACATCATAATTTTGAATTGGCTTCATAGTAAAACTTACTCATAATTATGGTCTGAATCACTCTCTTTCGTCTAATAACACCTTATTTGAATAACCCTGAACATTACAAAAGATCTCATTACTCACTGCATTTTTTTCCAAAATAAGAATTACTCAGTACTTTTCACCCGCATAATAAATAAATTTACTCGTGATTTCTGGCCCAAATTAAGCTAAGCTTGCCATATGGCTGCCAGAGCTACATATTTTTAAATACATTAAACATTAATAGATAGTTACTAATAGTAACCAGACACATAGCACTTAGATATGTTCATCACATGAATGCTTGCCCTGGATGGTAATCGAACCAACGCCTCGCTGACTCACCGGGGCAGTCTAATAATACTACGATGTTCAATTTACCAAAGTTTTATGTGCAGTTATCAAAGACTAGGCTATTTGCATGTCAATTTCACAATCGACTTACGCAAAAGTAACGAACCGGACAATTTAGACCAATTTAAGTTCCCGTTAACGACATCCAATTTGGCGTTTTTCGAACGTTTTAGTGAATTGATCAATTTAGACGAAAATAGACTATTTTTGCGAAGGTGTTAAAAATTGTTACCTGAAAACCTTTCAACAAAGTACTCTGTCAATATTTTAGCCTGTGATAGAGAATTTATGTTCACAGTTTTTCGTCACGGTACAAATTATTGAAATTTACAAGTACTGTAATAGTAAATAAAAATATGGTTTAAAAAAAACTAAAAACACGCTTAGGATTCATTTTTCGGGTTTCGTACCTCAAAAGGAAAAAACGGAACCCTAATAGAATCATTTTGTTGTCCGTCTGTCCGTCTGTGTATGTCAAGACTCTTTATCTCGGCAACGCGTAAAGATATCGAATTGAAAATTAAACTGTATACGTATATCTATGGTTTCTTGCAGTTGTGTAAAAGAAAAACTTATCAGTTAGCGTTTAAAAAAGTTAGAGCCGTTTATGTCGTAAAAAACCGCATATTTCGACACTCACAAAAATCAAAACCTACAGGGTACTTCCCGTTGACATAGAACTATGAAATTTGTCAAGAAGCATTGTCTCAGAGTACACATATAGGAATAAATCTGAAAACTGTACATTTATATTTAAATCATAAAACAATAGGGCTTCTAAATTCACAAAATATGAGTTTCAAATTTCAAAAGGAGTAAATCGTATCATGTAAGGTGTCATATAATAGAACTTCATTAGCACATGCTAAAACAGGTTTTTAATTATTTTAACAATGTGTAATTTTCGACGAAAAAAAACTTTTTTGTCGATGATATAGTATAGAGATTTTAACAACTTACAGTTTCCCAATTTTGCGAAATTTTCTAGATTTGTACGGAACCCTCGGTGTGCGAGCCGGACTCGTGCTTGTCCGGTTTTTTTTTATAAATGCATTGTTATCTGTATTTGACAGGTGTGCAAAGTTTAAAGAAAATCTGATCGCTCAAAGTAGGTCAAAATCGAGCTCAATGTGGTTGATTACAAGCAAGCAACCAAACAAACAAGCAAACTTACAGGTGAAACTAATAAAAGCGTGTTAATAAAAAGCTGTAAATTAATTAGCGAAATTCGAGGACATCCTCGAATCTGTACTCCGCATTGTGGTCAGCTTTCACTATGGGGCGCAAACCCGTAATCTAGGTGAAGTAAACTTCATCAGCAGAATCCCGAAACAAGTGTCCTTGTAAGTTTCTTTGTTTCATTTTTACTCGTCAACAGAAAGTAGAGATCTATTTGGTTTTTTGTATGAAGATAGTCGAAAAGTGTCATAGACTACTCTTATGTCGAAATGTAAAAAGTTATTATAGGACAGCGCAAAACCCGAAATACGTACTACCCCAGGTATGTATTTGTATAAACAGAATCATACTAGTTGGCGGATGTGAAGTTAGGTACAAGCTGCGCAATATCCAATCCTGACCGAAGTTCACATAAAACTGCGCGTTAATTGGGTTTCGTCCAGCTTGCGCGATGCGCGAATTGTATGATTCTGTCGATAAGTACTGAATAAAATGATTATTTAATGTGACCTTTGAGAGCAAAGAGCAATAATTGGAAGCCGTCGCTCGCATTAACGCCGTAAGACGGGATCCAATAAAACAGGATTTGATTGTATGAGGGATTCGCTTCCGAGCTCGTCTTACATTTTACGACCGGGCAGGAACTTTATGGAGCTTTGGAGATATCTGACTGCTCAAATATAACACCTATACTACGTGTCTGGTGACAAATTGGACACATTCTGTGATATCGTGGAAGTCGTCATTATAAACTTTTTAGGCATATTCTAAAAGTCACTGTCATATGATTATCCTAGACCTTAAGTTTGACTAGGTGTTTGTCAGGGATTACCGAGATAAAGCAACGACCTGACCGTACGGGGTCAGTATTTGGATGGGTGACCGCGGGTGACATTTTCCAACTGAGCGCTACCGTGTCTCGGATGAAACATTAAAATGTAGGTACCGGTTGTTTCAACCGTCTAGCCATGTCAAAGGCCTTCACGTGGCCTACAAACTCTGACACCAGGGCTAGTCACCCGGCCTATACTAACTAACTTTTTTTATTCTTATTGCCTTAATCCTAACTCCCTAATAATATTAAAGTGTCAAACTAACTGTCATATAAATATCCATACTGCCAGTGTGAAACTTACTGTCATTATAATAAATCCTTATTCCCTAATAATAACATAAATTCGAAAGTGTGTTTGTTCCTCTTTTACACAGTAACGGAGCAATTGATTTTACTTAAACTACTTTTTATCCCGAAGAAGTAAAATATTCCTATGTAATAGCACATAAATAAAAATATCACGCTGGCGAAGCCCCTAGCAAACTATTTATTTTGATCTTACTACCAGTTACTGCCCAGATATAGCAGCTATACCTATACTAGGTGTTTGATGACAAATCGGACACATTTTAAAGTATCAACGATTTCATCATTACTAACAATTCGGGCAAATTCGAAATTCATCAAAATATCTCTACAATCTCGCTCAGTACGGTTAGCATTGCACATTTCCTGATCCCATTTTATTATGTTGGCTTATTAATTCTGATGTAAAGTTAGCTATAAACTGCGCGAATCACAATCAACGCGCAGTTTTATGTGAGTTTCAATCAGCATTGGATATTGAGCAGCTTGTAGCTATCTTCATATCCGTCGACTTGTATGAATGCCTATAATATATGTATAGGTTGGTGTATCTTGACTGTAGTCATGTTACCTGGTATCCATAGCTATAATATATGTATGGGTTGGTGTATCTTGACTGTAGTCATGTTACCTGGTATCCATAGCTATAATATATGTATGGGTTGGTGTATCTTGACTGTAGTCATGTTACCTGGTATCCATAGCTATAATATATGTATGGGTTGGTGTATCTTGACTGTAGTCATGTTACCTGGTATCCATAGCTATAATATATGTATGGGTTGGTGTATCTTGACTGTAGTCATGTTACCTGGTATCCATAGCTATAATATATGTATGGGTTGGTGTATCTTGACTGTAGTCATGTTACCTGGTATCCATAGCTATAATATATGTATGGGTTGGTGTATCTTGACTGTAGTCATGTTACCTGGTATCCATAGCTATAATATATGTATGGGTTGGTGTATCTTGACTGTAGTCATGTTACCTGGTATCCATAGCTATAATATATGTATGGGTTGGTGTATCTTGACTGTAGTCATGTTACCTGGTATCCATAGCTATAATATATGTATGGGTTGGTGTATCTTGACTGTAGTCATGTTACCTGGTATCCATAGCTATAATATATGTATGGGTTGGTGTATCTTGACTGTAGTCATGTTACCTGGTATCCATAGCTATAATATATGTATGGGTTGGTGTATCTTGACTGTAGTCATGTTACCTGGTATCCATAGCTATAATATATGTATGGGTTGGTGTATCTTGACTGTAGTCATGTTACCTGGTATCCATAGCTATAATATATGTATGGGTTGGTGTATCTTGACTGTAGTCATGTTACCTGGTATCCATAGCTATAATATATGTATGGGTTGGTGTATCTTGACTGTAGTCATGTTACCTGGTATCCATAGCTATAATATATGTATGGGTTGGTGTATCTTGACTGTAGTCATGTTACCTGGTATCCATAGCTATAATATATGTATGGGTTGGTGTATCTTGACTGTAGTCATGTTACCTGGTATCCATAGCTATTGTTGGAGGTCATGGCGACGATACCGACGCTCATGCTCACGCGCGTGGCGTAGGACACCGTCGTGCCCAGGAACATTAGGAATGCTATCACATGCCGGATGCCGATGATGCTGTCTGCAACAATAGGACAATTTCATTGTTAATACACGGTTATGAAACAAGCTCTCTCAATTCAGGGTTATCTGCTAGTGCTACACTAAGCCTAAAGATTTAGTTAAGATTAAGATCATCATTACAAACAATTTTTGCTATGAGACAAACCCAAAATTCTAGAAAAATAACTGTTCCATACAAAATTGCAATCGACAAATTGTATGAAACAATTTTTTGTTTCTTTTTCGAATTCCGAATAGATAGAGTCCTGTAGAAAAAGTGAATCATAATGATGGTCTGAATGGCCTTGTTTCAGCTTACAACACTAGTTATAGATAACTGTGTATACTAAGGCTTTATTTATAAGCTCAAAATAACACTCCCACGGAAGGTACCGCTGCATTATCAAATCACAAATAAGGAAATTTCTATAAAAAAAAAAACAAAGTTACTATAACAATAACCCGATAATACGTCATAGTAAATATACATAAATCGATTTTCCTGACTGCTCAGAGCAAATAAAAAAATCAAGAGAGAACGTCGTTGAACAGTCATGTGAGGTTGGTTTTTTAAACATGTGTAAGTTCGTCGGTGTTGCGCCGCCATAAGTCGACTGACAAGCCAAGGCGTAGTTTCGTTGTACGTGGATGTGTGCGAAATTGTCTGTACACGGCGAGGCGTAGTTTTAGTTGGCATCACTTGTTTTTTACAACAGTCTCTCTTGATTTTTTTATTTGCTCCTTATATTTTTAATAACCTTTGTTTGCTCTAAACCTGACTGCAATAACTTTTCAGTAAGCTGTAGCAAACAAAAAAAGAATTAACGAAATCGGTTCATAATTGTTTAAATAATCACGCAACTTAGATACACTAAAAACATACCGCTGAATTGAAAAACTTATTTTTTGAAGTCGGTTACAAAGCATTGGTATGCATCATGCACTCATGGACATGTGAATCCTATTGAAGTTTTACAACTACGATGTACATATATTTACTAGATTGTCTCTGTACTTCGAGCAAATATCTACAGAGCCACAGTCCCTAAGTGAAAGTAGTAAGTAAATGTCCGAGCACCGTCATAAATACCGACTTAGAAATATCTAAGACATTAAATAATTAATTTACAATGACCCGTTTTCTCGAATCTCTGCGTTTTATCACCAATAAGTGCTTGTAACTGAGCACTTTGGCATTGCGCGGCGTTGTAGTTGGCTTGCAATTGCTTTACGACTGTTGTTGTTTTTAAACTTTCGCGATTTGAACACATTATTATTATATACTACGGGACTAATCACGCACTAAAATTACGAGATAAACAAATACCTCCTCATCCCGACGTTTCGGCCGAGTTGCATCGACCGTGGTCTAATTAGTCGTAAGGTTTTTAATTAGTCGTAAGGCGTTATTATTATATACTACGGGACTAATCGCGCACTAAAATTACGAGATAAATAAATACCTCCTCATCCCGACGTTTCGGCCGTCACGGGTAGACTAGGTCTACCCGTGAATCATTTATATCGTGAATATTTATTTATCTCGTAATTTTAGTGCGCGATTAGTCCCGTAGTATATAATAATAACGCTAACGACTAACGACGAATTTAAAAGCGAAAAATCAAATTAATCCATTTAATTAAAATAAGAACCCGTTCCGTATCAACTACGTATCTTGTGCAGGATTTTGGCACGGCCACTTTTTTGCACGATTGTGACTCTACAGATATTTGCTCGAAGTCTCTGTATCAATAATGATGAATGGAAAATGCATGTCCCGTTTCTCGCATTGTCGCTCGTGACAAATATCATTCTATACGAGAGATTTGAGAAAAAAATCGAGGTGCAATACGAAACGTCGACGAAGCGTGAAGTGTCAGCCGGGCTGACAGCGACGGATTTAATACTATATCGGGAGTAATCGGGACTGAGCTGGCAACACCGTTCCGCTAAATGCACGTATATAAGAATTAGAAATAAAAATAAATTTTATTGCATTGCTGTGACATACAATAAGATGTTACAAGAAATATTAAAGTTCTGACAACCTGCCCATTTCGAGCGTACAATTATGCACATAAAATAAATAAAAGTTTATAGTAGTATAGTTTATTTATCTAAAATAATCGTAAGTAAAGTGACAAATAAGAGTAGGTATCATTAATTTAACTAGGTAAGCCAAAGGCAATTACTCTGTGATTTTCAAAGTATTATTTTGTTGGATAAAATACCTTTGATATTAGCCAGGACTTTATAGATATTATACAATATATCTTTGAAACAATATTTTGCATCAGACCAGTGAGTTGAGGTGAGGTTATTTGGCATCATAACAATAACGTCAAAAAACCGAAAATAATTAACGTAATGAATATGAAACTCCTACACGAAAAGTCAAAGCTTGAAACAAGATTCCCCCAAAGATTTGGAAGAATCAAAATTGCAGTATGGCAATAATGCTACATCTTGTGAATGAGAGAAAGTGTTTCCCTCTTAGTTTAGGGCTTCCATATTGATTTGTTTTTAAATTTGCCGCGCTTTGTCAATATCAACTTTCGTTGGCCAGACTCTACCACAATTTATTTTTTAAGAGGAAAAAATTAGACGCATGCATCGTCCCCATCTTTTAAAGTAATTCTTTGAACATCGTTGAATTTTCAACTTTCCACAATGAGTTCTACTTCTGAATCTACGTGTTTTTTTCTATATACGATAAAGCCACAATCTATTATGTAAAATTTTATAAACAACTATGTTGTGCAATAGGGTGGGTCAAAAAAAATTTTTCTTTATTTTTCAAGAGGCTCAGAAATAAAAAGGTGCCAAATGGTTAAGTAAATTTATACATAAAGTTTGATTTCATTATTCTTTCCAAAATTTGCCTCCAGATTGTAAACGAAATTTCTGAAAAAGTAAATTTTTGATGTCGAGTCTTACATATTTTTTTCAAGTTATTGATTTCCGATCATACATGTAATAGCTCTTAATAACGATAAATAAAGACGTTTCTCTGGTTGAGTTTAAGAACAGGAGTAAGGAATGGGATAGAGGTGGGATTTTTGAAGAAACAATTGACGCAAAGTTGATCTTAAAAACTTTTAAGAAGCGCGTTGCGTAAATGGAGTGCAGTTATTTGTTTAACTTTATTTTAAAATTGAAAAACACTCCAAACCATTGTAAGTGTTCTTTATGATTGATTTATGGGATTTAAAAGGCATTTTGCTAAACTATGAAATCATGATGAATTTTGTGAGTAGTTCTGATAAAAGTTAAAATAAGAATAAAAAAGCCAACATAATCACGAAATCAAAGCCGTTGTCATTGAAAAGTTGCTAATTGAATCCTTTAGTCGTATAATAGGTAATACTAAAAATGAATATATTCATGAAAAATTCTTATTTAGAGTGAGAGACCTTTTTCAAATCTCACCAAAAACTATCTGGATAAAATGTATTATAGTTTTGACTGAAAGTAAGTTGTGTTTGATATTTCGAAATTGTAGCTTGCAAAAGTCAAAATTTAATCAAATGTGGTTAACTGAAACCCAAAAAAAATACCTGCAAGAGAAGACTTCTTCATAATAGATCAACAAATAGCTTGGCAAATGATGATATTCACGTGTTTTCGACTTTGGCACAACTAAAGATATAACAACAAAACAAATTGAGCTACCAAAGGAAAAAATGAATGTATTAGCGTATTTTCGTTTAAATCAGCGAGAAATCTTCACTGAGTCATCAATTGTAAAATATGGAACTGAAAAAATCTTTAATTAAGTATTTGTTGAATAAAAAGGAAAAGGAAATTAATTATGTCTCTTTTATCACATCCAAGCGAAAGAAAGAGTAATAAAAGTAGTTCGTCACGGTTTTACTAGGTATATTTTTTTTCATATCATAATTTACCAAGAAAACCACGCAAAAAACCTAAATAGATGCGAGAAAATCAATACCAATATTTGACAAGAAAAAGGAATTTGCCACATATTAACTCCTTCACTTCCATTACTATATTTTTTATGTTTTATTAATTATTTGCGATGTTATTCCCTTTAATAAAGTTAATTACTATAGATTAAAGCTTATATTTCATAAATAATTATGATCAGTGCACTTTTTTGCCATTCAGCTAAGACCTTCCTAACCACATTTTTTGGAAATTTCGGCATGGAACTGGAGGCAGTAGATGGATTCTGATTACTACCAAACTTCACAGTCTGCTTATACTTATGGTTTGGCACCATATTTCCACTGTGCCTGAAGAAAAACTACAACTTTTTTTTTCTCCATACTTCGGTGACCCACCCTATTGTGCAAACATGCTATGCTCTTTACGTCCAGCTGATTATTATAGAAGCGATGCCACGTACTTGCACATATACGAGTGTGTGATGTGTACTCCACACATATGAATGTGGTAGTTTTACATTAAGTTTATCACATGTAATGGGATCGCCAGCCAAGCGTGCAAATGTAATAGCAGGCTTTACAAAACTGTATGTTTTCTCTGATAGGCTAGGAGCTTGTTGGGGTACCGAGTGAGGTGCATTCTGTATGACATTATGTAAAAAACAGTCATTTCAAAATATTTACGTCATTGACATGTTCTTGGGATGATAAATCAAAACTAAAGTGACTTAGAGTTTCTAAATTAATCAAAGAAGGCCTCTGAAAAGCTAAACGGTTAGATTAAATCAACTGAGACCCAAAAATTAATGTGCTATCAGAGCCAGGCATCCCTCTGTATTAAATGCCACTGAGTCACCCCTCCAAAAACTAACCGTTCCAGTTATAAAACAAAATGTAAACTAATACTTATATTCTTTTCATTCATTTTCTGGACGCTGAACACTAACATTACAAATACTTATAAATCCAAAAAGTGCGCGGCAAAGATAATTCCGGCGCACTTATAAAGTTCCTTATAAAAACACGACCTTTGGACACTTAAAAGCGAACCAAGGAGTCCTTTTCGAATAGATGTGATGATGATTGTTCCTTTATCAATGACCCTTACTCAAACTTACCACATGTTCCTAGCATAGGCTCTCAAGCGTATTGTATCTGTACTGTATCAGCCTTTTAATAGTCCACTGCAGGATATAGGCCTACCCACGGATTGTGATAGGGCCATATCCACCACGATGGCCCAGTGCGGGTTGGTGGATTCACATACTGCATTGATTTTTTTCTACGGACATATGCAGGTTGTCTCACGATGTTTTCCTTCACCGAAAAGCCAGTGGTGTGAAATTCCTACATAATAAACACATAAATTCGAAAGAACTCATTACGGCACCGGGATTTGAACCCACGACCTCACGATTGTAAGGCGGGTGTCACTACCTCTAGACCACCACGGCTATTTTCTCAGACGTACGCCCTGGTCTAACTAATGCCGATAAACTCAATTTGTGGCACACTGCAATTACGCTTTGGCCTAATGACGTCACTTTGCGTGGGTGCGCCTAAGTTTAGCTGAGGACTACTGAAAGGACGGTACTGCAATGACTCATCTTAAATTATAAAAATCTTACCCAAAAATACCGCGAGCTCCTAGCCTATTCTCTCAGGCGTACGCCCGGGTCCAACTGTCGCCTATAAACTCGATTCGCGGCACATCGCAATTACGCTCGCCGGCTGTAATGAGGCGACGTTAGTGTTGCCATGTAGCTTTTCAGATCGGGGAAATGGATATGATTTTAACACACTGTAAAAAGCATTCTTTCCGACCCGAAAATTCGTTGCTTTCACGCTTCACGCTGAGAGCATCAGCTGTTTTTAATTGGTATTGTTGGAAATTTGTAGGAGAGGCCTATGTTCAGCAGTGAACGTCTTGAAACTGAGAACTGAGAAGATGATGAGTAATGACATAATATAAAAAATAACACTTGTGCTTTATTTAGACAGTCACTTACTCGCATTCGCATGTTGTTTACACACACCCATTTATATATACAGGGTTATTTTTAATCAATTAGCATCACTTAAGGGGTTTATTCTGTATATAAAAACGAAAAACTTTTGTTCTGGGACTTTTGTCAAAACTTAAAAATAATCAGCTGTTCCATAAATTTTGTCGAGGGTGAACGATAATTTTCTATGGAACAGCTGATTTTTTTGAGTTTTAACAAAAGCCGCAAATCAAAAGTTGTCGGTTTTGATGTGCAGAATAAGCCCCTAAAAAAGTGGTAATTGATTAGAAATAACCCTGTATATTTCACTATGGAAACAAGCGTGGTTTTCGGTCATTTTAATTAAGTAAAGCACAGGTGTTACTCACGCATAATTTTAGTAAAAAACTGCTACTATAGTTTCAATCGCATTTGGCGATCTTTCTCAAGGTTGGAAATCACCTTGTATAATTATGATTTTTTATGAAGTTATTACTTAAAATAATCGTCCGTATACCGAATTTACAAACAATGTCTAAATAACGAAATGTACGTTATGCCCTAAAGTACGAGTAACATTAACGTATTTAAACTCTAAAACACTAAAGACCGAAACGCGGCGGTGATGGAGGCTCTGCGCGGTATAAGTAGCAAATTGGAAAATTATATGTAAAATCAACGTAGTTTAAAGTCATATTTTTTTTGTTTTTAATTTTATTAGATTTAGAGTCCTTTTGTTAAGCCTTTATAAGCAATATTGTTCAAATCTTTTTTCTTAATGTATATCTTAAAAAGCACAGACCCTGGAGTCTGTGGAGTGTAATAATTAAATAAAAAAACTCTAAAACACTATAATTTTTCAAAATAGATACTTACAACTTTTGTTTCTATATTAAAACTTTTGATTATATGCTAATTAATTAAAAGAAAGATACGATATAAATAGCACAATCATGAAGATCTTGAAAAATAACTTACTTAATTATAACAGGAAAAGGTTTCCTTACAAAACAAGGTACATTTCCATGTCAGAATGTATACCAAAGATA
Source organism: Hypomecis punctinalis (assembly GCA_949316475.1). Lineage (NCBI taxonomy): Eukaryota > Metazoa > Arthropoda > Insecta > Lepidoptera > Geometridae > Hypomecis > Hypomecis punctinalis. The sequence goes on from OX438807.1 coordinate 974,207, forward strand.
AATAACAGTGGGAGTCGCTTTAAATTAATTGTGTGAAGTAAAAACAGTTGAAAAATGGCGTCTCCTTGTTGAGGGAGTATAAATGAGCTCGGCGCTGCTCCTATTGTATTTTATTAAGAAGTTGAAGAAAGCAATTTGTGGAGTGTAAAGAATCATTTTTGTGGAAAGACTGTGTTTTAGGATTTTGGGGAGCAACCCTGCAAAGTATGGCTTTTCTGTAATTTATTTTGTTGCAAACTGAGTAAACTATATATGTAATAACTTTATGTCTAAAATTGTGTGAATTAATAATGGAATCTCCTTGTTCAGGGAGTATAAATGAGCTCGGCGCTGGGGCGCAACCCTGCAAGTATGGCTTTTCTGGAATTTATTTTGTTGCAAACTTAGTAAACTATTTATGTATGAAGAAACTTTCAGTCTAAAATTGCGTGAATTAATAATGGAAGGGCTATCAAATCCAAAAATAAGATTGTCTGTAAAGCTGGTTTACGGACAATAATTTTAAGTGATAATGTCATAAGAAATATTGTTGAATTAACCACGGAAACAAACGGAGCGCTCAGTCCAATTGTGATTGCCTCTCTATTGCTTGTTCCGCGCTCTCCCTTGCACGCTTCGCTCGGGTGGAACGTGTCAATTTTTCGTATGTGCAGCTGGCGTTCATCTATTTATAAGACGTTATCGATTCAAATATAGTAAAAGTAAATATGGGGAGTAAGGGGAGAACGGAACAAGATCTATCCGACCCAAAGAGAAAGCTATGCTCGGAATCACCTTGCGTGACCGTAAAAGGAATGAGTGGATTAGGCGAAAAACGGGATTGAGAGATGTGGTCGAAGTGATCGCTGGAAAGAAATTGAGTTGGGCGGGGCATATAGCTCGGATGGACAGCCATCGATGGACTAGACGCATAAATGAGTGGAGACCATGGGCAAATACCAAACCACCAGGCCGTCCGCCAAAACGATGGGTAGACGATGTGCGAAAGCGTTCAGGACGCGACTGGATCGCAAAAACAGGGGATCGTAAATCATGGCGTGAATTGGGAGAGGCCTACGTCCAGAAAAGGAAAACAAAAAGCTAATAAAGAAGAAAGAAGAAGAAGATAGCTTCAAAAGATATTAAATAAACATTGTAATAGGGCTTACTGCAACGTACACTGGTAAAAAAATTCAATATCATTAGTGTTACAAGCTAAAACAAACGTAGTAAGTAGAACGGCATGTAGTGAAATGACACCGGGCTTTTAAAAGTCGTCTACTGTACATAAGCCGACCTACAAAGAACCAAATGGGTCACATCTATCACAGTAGCTCAATTGAGGTAGCTAAAACGACTTTAATTTTGCTTTGTATATCAAATACCAAAGTAAATAATTATCTGTCTTAGTGGTGAAAATTGTGTTCATTTATCTTGAGTTTGGACAATTTTATAGGCGTTAAATAACAGAGAGTACCGCAACAAAGTATGTATTCATGACGAAATTTATTTACTTCTTAATCGAGTTGCGAGGTTTCTGGGGAAGTCTATACCATTAAGCTTGACAAGAAATACAATGTTACCCAGTACTGGTGTACTAAGCCAAAAACGGGTGACTGAGACCAACATTAAGAACAACTTTTACAATGGGGCCAACCTGGAATTCAAGAAAAACACCGGACAAGTGCGAATCATGCTCGCACACCGAGGGTTCCGTACAAATCTAGAAAATTTCACAAAATTGGGAAGTAAGTTGTTAAAATCTCTGTACTATAACCATCGACAAAAACATCGACTAACTTTTTTAAACGATAACTGAGAAGTTTTTTTTACACAACTGCAAGAGACTATAGATATACGTATATAGTTCAAATTTCAACTCGATATCTTTACGCGTTCCCGAGATAAAGAGTCTTGACATACACACAGACAGACAACAAAGTTAGCTTATAAGGGTTCCGTTTTTTCCGTTTGAGGTACGGAACCTAAAAAATCAGCTGTTTCATACATTTTGCCGATTCCAAGTAGCAACAGTAGTTTTTGTGGTAAAAAAATTACACTGCTGTCTAGTGCGCCATGAAATATAAATCTTCCCTAGACGTAAGTATACTCTACTAGTTTCATTACAAGGTATTCCAAAGAACTTGATTTTCTTTCAAAACGTACGAAGCAGTTTAACACAACGTTTCGTATGGCCGATCACAGAAGAGATTTAGTTTTGCTGTTCTGTGGGCCAGAGAATGGAACATAAATTGTCGGATTTTCAGGGTTCCGTAACTCAAACAAAAAGGACGGAACCCTTATAGGATCACTTTGTTGTCCGTCTGTCCGTTTGTGTGTATGTCAAGACTCTTTATCTCGAGAACGCGTTAAGATATCGAGTTGAAATTTAAACTGTATACGTATATCAATGAACTCTTGCTGTTGTGTAAAAGAAAAACTTCTTAGTAGTCGCTTAAAAAAGTTACGAGTCGTTTATATCGTAAAAAACCGCATATTTCGACACTCATAAAAATCAAAACCTACAGGGTATTTCCCGTTGACATAGAACTATGAAATTTGGCGAGAAGCATTGTCTTAGATTACACATATAGGAATAAATCTGAAAACTGTACATTTTTATTTAAATCACAAAAAATAGGGCCTCAAAATTCACAAAATATGGGCTCAAAATTCAAAGTGAGTAAATCGTATCATGAAAGGTGTCATATAGAAGAACTTCATTAGCACATGCTAAAACAGGTTTTTAATTATTTTGACAATGTGTTTGTACGGAACCCTTGTGCGAGCCTGACTCGCACTTGTCCGGTTTTTTTTTTCGACATAATCTGAAATGATTAAAGTGCTTCATTTTCGACCACAACGTTGCTTACCATCAAGCAAGTTAGTGGATAGGCGCGGACTTATTAATGATAAACAAAAATAGACCTAGGCTTGTTTTACGTTTTTAGAACGAATTTTCCTCACAAATTTCCCAGACAGATACGTGTTCAATTAATTGGTATAACAACCCTCTTTTCTTCGTCCGGGAAAATCCAGGTATGCTACAATACCGTAGATCCTTTATACCTGTAGCCCATCGAGGCCAATGTTTATTGACCATTGTTCATAGTATTTATTAGGAGTTGTACGTCAAAATATCATTACGGGGCGTAAGGAGTCGGGTCACGTTTGAATGGGGACATTAATCGTGTTTCGGGACACGATTAAACTTGTAGGGATAGTGGGTAGAGTATTGGCGTGTACTGATATCCGGAGTGATTTCATTGCGTTATAAAATCAGGAGTTTTTATTTAACGCGTAGAAGTCCGCGCTTTACCAACTCGCCCGATGTTAAGTGACGTTGTGATCGAAGATGAAAAATGCAGACTTAGAAGATACCTATTTATTCTGATCTTGAAACGATTTCGATTATATCTCTTATCATCAACTGGAGGCTCTGGAGTCGATTGAGAGGCGAGCCAGGAGGCTGAATGACAACGACACCTTGACTAAGACGCAGCTGCAAAGTCTTGAGCATCGTCGCAAGGTAGCGTGTTTGTCAGCCTTTTACCGGATACACTTCGGAGAGTGCGCCCAGGAGTTGCACAATCTAGTCCCCCCTGCCCCTTTTTTCTATCGTACGGCTAAACGGTCGCGACCAAAGCGCCACCCTTTTATGGTGGACATTCCGCGCGTTAGAACCAAGCGTTTCGAATCCTCATTCCTCATACGATCAGCCGGAATGTGGAACGCTTTGCCTGGGTCTGTCTTCCCGTTAAAGTACAACGTGAGTGTCTTCAAATCCCGAGTAAATAGGTATCTTCTAGGTAAGCGTGCTACAACCTAGACCGCGCATCTGCATAACATCAGGCAGTGTGTGGTCAAACGCGAACCTATTCGAAATAAAAAAAAAAAAAAAAAAAAAAAATTTTTTTTCGCAAAAATGGCATGTCAGTCGTGTACAGGATTCGCAAATAGTTCACACGATGTAGCATTTTTCACATTATTTCGAAGCATACTTTTTTATGAAAAAATCATTATCAATATCGGACTACTATGTAAAAAGTTATGCGTAGTTATATATAAAAATATATACGCGTCGTATTGAGTACCTCCTCCGTTTCATCGGTCAAAAAGGAAAGCTACCAGACTGTTCTATTCCCTGGCGGTGCGAATCACAAAAATTGAGTCAAACCTCTTTGTACGTATCGAAGGAAAATCAACAGTGGTTTGGAGTTTTGGCGGGAACGCGAAAAAGTCATGTTTTGAAAACGCCTCATTGTATTATTTTGTTAAACTTGTGTTTTTATCAGTGATAATTAGTGAAAAATTGTGGTATTTCGTTAATTATGAACTGAATTACGTGCATGAGTGTGGGCAAGTGATATAATGTGACGTATCATGTCGTTCCGTGTTGTTACCAAAACTCCATAGACACCTCTAGTAAAGTCTCCACTGCTTTACTGAGGTATGACTTAGACTACGTTTGGACTTGACCGCGACTTTATTGGACTATGACGTGACTACGACAGTGACTATTTTGATAAAATATCAAAAATTATTAAAACTTAATACGTCTTGACACTGGCAAATGCACAACAATGCGACGCCAAACAAAAGAAGAAGAAGAAGAACAGTGGTTTTGGGGCGTTTTTCTACGTAACTTTAGTAAAAAGGACACGGAATTATAAGGTTGTGTGGCTCAAAGTTCAATTCCAATGCAACGGTATAAAATGACTCTGATAATGTACCGAGATAAAAGTAGCCTATGACGCTGCAACCTTTCAACCTTATATTTGAAAGAAATGAAATAATGGATACCGTTGCTGCGTGAAAGAGTATAAAAGAAAACAACAAACACACTTTCAGACCTATAAGATTAGTACGGTAATGGTATGGAAGCCGTGGTGGTCTAGACGTAGTGTAGGTGAGGTCGTGGGTTCAAATCCCGGTCCCGCACCAATGAGTTCTTTGGAATTTATGTACGGAATTTAACACCGCTGGCTTTTCGGTGAAGGAAAACATCGTGAGGCAACCTGCATTATGTCAGTAGAAGAAATTCGATGGCGTATGTTAATCCACCAGCCCGCACTGGGCCAGCGTGGTGGATATGGCCCAAACACCCATCGTGGGTAGGCCTACGTCCTGCAGTGGACTGTTAAAAAAAAGGCTGATACAGGTAATGGTATTTAACAGTATCCCGTCTTCATAAATACGGTCGGAACAAGTTCGGTACACACTCCTTACACAACGGTTGCAGGGGCGCGCCGCAGTGACGAACGAATATGTGGGTTTGTATTAGTGAGCGTGCGATTTACCTACCAGGCCAGGCAACCATAGCGCGTGCGACGTTTTGCGTGGCCACGAGGGACGGTAGAATTTATTTATAATTACCATTACCGCGATATTAGAAATAATGACGCTTTACAAAAATCTACACCGAAATATCGTTTTACACGTGTTTTAAAAAAAAAATCAACATATTTTCAAAGCCCATATCTCTTCATCCGTAACCGTAGTTCAGGCTGAATGGAAATAAATCTAACGCGTTGAATGAGTTGTTTATACGGTATAATCCGGACAAAACGCTCACCACAAAAATACAGAGATAAAACGATAAAACAATGATTTTCTGTGCACAGACACGTTATAGACGAATACTGAGATATGGAGAACGGATTAAGGCCCGATTAACCATCCTTCCGTATTCATCATGAGCGTGAATTGCCTTACTGACTGGAAACAGGGCTATCCTCCCTTGTATAGCCCAAATCAAATTTCTTGGCGGCTGTAAAGTTAGGAATGTGCGTGAAACCCAATTTTCGCGCTGCTGTTAAGTAAGCTTCAGTCAGGACTGGGATTTGCACAGCTTGTAGCTAAAATCTTAGTGGCCAAGAATTCGTTTGATTAGGCCTATAGTTTACTTTAGTAGCGCTCGTAGCGTAGTTTGACTAGGTGATTGTCAGCGATCACCGAAATTAAGCAACGTTCCGCACGGTCAGTATTTGGATGGGTGACCGCGGGTGGCATTTTCCAACTGAGCGCTACCGTGGCTCGGATGACACGTTAAATTGTAGGTCCCGGTTGTTTTAGCCGTTTAACCAAGTCAGAGGCCTTCAGGCGGCCTAAAAACTCTGACACCAGGGCTAGTCACCCGGCCTATACGAACTTACTTACTTTATAGTTTACTAAGGCCTATCTAAGCTACTGGAGCAGTTATGCCAGCGGTGGCTCTGGGCCGCTCCGTTACTTTAAGGAACTGGGCTGGCTCGGGTTGACGCTGGAAATGAAATCAAATGAAATGATATTTATTTCCCAAAAAATAGAGTACAATTAGGGTGTTAATTTTGCAGGATTTGTCCAATCTATTTTGCCATTCCTTGACATGTGAAATATACGACAATGTCATAACTCATAATAAAGAAATATGTATACAAATCAAGGGTCAATAACGTCAAATTTAAAAAATTAAATAAATAAAAAAGTGTTCAATAATGTCTGGAGGGGAAAATGCACAAAACACCCCATGCGGGACGTTAGTGGAGGACTTATCGCCCCTAATTCAAATTAGAATTAGAAATTAGGCCTATAGTTAACGTACTAAAAAAGGTTTCCGTCATACAATAAAAAAATATAATGATTCCATCACATAGACTATCAAAATATATTAGACACGTGGGTATTTTTTCTTTTGGCAATTAAACAAAAATTGATGAAGATATAAACCGTCAAAGTTCCGCGTGACGTCACAAGTGCCATACAAATGTATGGACTTCTGTAAGAGAAATGACGTCACGACCCCCACTCCCAAACTTTGACAAAGTTTATCTATGTCATTTGTTGTTTGATTGACAAAAGAAAAAATACGTGTACAATATATTTTGATAATCTATTTCACGGACTAATTATATTCATGATTTTGCTACCCAGTTATCATGCCTATTCTAATATTGTATTAGGATTGGAATTCGTTTCAGACGCAGTGCAAAGTCATTGTAACTGTGAAAATATTCAGGATTTTCTATGTTTTTTTTTCTTCCCAAAATAAAAGGAGGTATAACGTACCTACTCTAAAATATCTTTGTTTACACAGTACAAAATGTTCGCCACAAAAATACGGAGCTAAAAACTGTAATTCCAGCAGGAACCGGACTAAGCTCGCAGGTTTCGCCGCAAATCCATGCAAATCTGGATATAACTGAACAGAACCGGTTTGTGGTCGAAAATAGCTTGGAAACAAATGATAGAGGAAAAAGTGTTACTACTGTCGCTGAAAAATATCTAATTTTTGCCGTCATTTTCATAATCGTCAAGAGTACATTCTTCTTCTGGAGGCCAGTTTTTTCTAAAATAGCACTACCGTTCTCAATCATTGCGATCTACGTAGGTATATGATACAAAAATATTATTGTTCGCTCGAGTCGGTTTATAGCATTTTACAAGCTTATAATTAACTTGTACTTATGTATGTATGTAAGTTCCGGTGGAATCTTGTAAGTTAAATTTGACCAACCGAGGTTTCCGATTGAGCTGAAATTTTGCACGCATATACAGGGCTATTTCTAATCAATTAGCATAATTTTAGGGGCTTATTCTGTACATGAAAATAGACAACTTTTGTTCTACATTTTCGTCAAAACTTAAAAAAAGTCAGCTGTCCCATACATTTTGTCGCGGGTGAACAATATTTTTCTATGAAAAAACATTTTTTTTTTTGTCGCAGTCGCAGAACAAAAGTTGTTAGTTTTGACGTACAGAATAAGCCCCTAAGAGGATGTTAATTGATAAGTAATAACCCTGTATATATCTTGTGACAATGCAATAATATGGTACCATGGGGCTGATCTGATGATGGAATCGGTGGCCATAGAAACTCCCGTACTAAACAAGATAGACTATTGTGTTTGGGCTCGTTTTACTTGTCTTGGCTAGCACTCTGCTGCCGTAAGATTATCAAGGATCTGAAAAGCGTGTTGGTATTTAAAAAAAATGTATATTAACTCATTGTTGATGTTTTCAAAAAATAACGCTTATTTTGATAATCTTTGAAGTAACATTAACCAAACAAAAAATCTATCATCATTGGCAGAATCATAGCGTAAAACTTACCAACGTACAAAAAACATACCCATTGTAGATTTGACAACTTCATTTTTGACGTAGGTTAAAAATAGTTCTAGCATAAGATAATAAAGATAAGGTCAGTTTTTGGATGGGTGACCGCGGGTGGCATTTGGAACTGAGCGCTACCGTGGTCCGGATGACACGTTAAATTGTTGTTGCCCCGGATGACACGTCAAGTTGTTGTTATCTCGGTTATTTTAACCGTTTAGCCATGTCAAAGGCTTTCAGGCGGCTTGAAGTTTCTGTCACCAGGGCTAGCCACACCGCCTAAGCGAACTTAGTTATTTTTACAAGATAAAAATACTATCCAATCAACTTTTAATCACGTATAGTGAAGTGGAGAGTAAGTAAAGTAGCGAGTGGCGCTAGATTCGGCGGCGCTAGCGGTGAACGCCTCGCGTGGCGGCCGCGCTGCTCCAAGAAGGTCGAGGACCAGTTTGATAACGAATTCTTGTCACTGGTTCCTATCAATGTTTCTGTTTGTGTACTGAGCACGGAATTTATTACGTTAATAGTATTAATCATTAAGGTATGAGAGTGATGTAAGGCATTCAAATCATTTGAGGCAATTGACTTGTATTTTTTAATTTTATATCGATAGAAAAACGTTACTACACAGTACACACGTGTTTCAATTTTGAGGAGTTTTTAAATAGCCAAGATAGTTTTTTTTTAATTTTTGGACATCTTACACACGGCCTCTGACCCCAAACTAAGCAAAGCTTGTGATATGGCTGCCAGAGACTGATATATACTACTTATACTTATTTTTAAATACATATTTATATAGATAGTAACTAAATAACAACCAGACTTAGAGCAAACACTTATGTTCACCACATAAATATTTGCCCTGGGTAGGGATCGAACCCACGCCTCATTGACCCGGAAGTTAGGGTCACTAACCACTGAGCCACCGAGGCAATCATATATAATAATTTAAAGTATATAATAAGTATTAAGTAAATATACATTATGATAAAGACATGAAAAATAGCTCTGACAAGAGCCGCGCACTTAAATTCTGAATGAATACGCCCCAGGTAATCGGGTGTTAAAATAAGCCGTGGTGGTCTAGTAAGCCGTGGTGGTCTAGTTAAGCCGTGGTGGTCTAGTGGTAGTAACACCCGACCTGCAATCCTGAGGTCGTGGGTTCAAATCCCGATCCTGTACAAATGAGTTTCTTTGGAACTTATGTACGGAATAGAAAGCTGTTGGAAGTGGTTTGGATCCAGCGTAATTTTGCGTCATTAATAAAGTGATATAACTCATGGTGACTTAGAGGTAGTGACACAAGCCTTACAATCGTGAGGTCGTGGGTTCAAATCCCGGTCCCGTATCTATGAGTTCTTTGGAATTTATCTCCTATCAGAAAAAATCAAACTATGAATAATCAAGCTGCAAAAACCCAAACAGAGGACTTTGATATTATAGAAGTATTAAATAATTCGCATAATTCGAAAACGCCGTATGCCAAACCAATGTCTCCTACACCTGAAAATCAAGTAATAGTTCACACTGACAAGTCAACCACCGATAATGTTTGTTTAAAATCAGTTTGTACAAGAACAGTGAAGAAAAAGGTTCTAGTACTGGCTGATCAGCAGGGAAAAGGTGTAAGATCTACGCTTCAAAAATTACTGGGTGATGAATACGAAGTCACTAGTTCTTGGAAATCCAATGCTCCACTTCAAGATATCATCTCTTCTGGTTTCAACACATCTGAATTTACTAAAAACGATTATGTATTAATAATAGGCGGGACAAATAACAGTAACCCTTTTGATTTTTTTCTGAAATTGAATAACTGGCTTACGCATAATTCCCATACTAATGTTATCATATCAGAAATCCCATATAATAAATACCTCAGAGAAATTAAACTTAATTATGAGCTCAGACATGTATGTAGTATGCATAGTCATGCCACTTTTCTAGATATGGACTACAAAAGAGAAATTAAATATAATTTACCCTTCACTCTCAATTTATGTCGCTCACTACTCAGAGAACTGTTGCATTGTGATTATATGTACAAAATGAAAAACTATATAGTAAATCAATTAAAGAATGTAAATAGTACAACAAAAAAAGAATTTAACAACAAATCCACACAGACAAGTATTGAGGAATGGGACGAAAAAAGTAAGCGTAACACTATAAATAATACTATACAACGAGATGAAATCTGTGTGAATCCTATGTGTGAAAATAATAATAATGAATATATTGACACAAATGTATGTGACATTCAATCTGAGAGTAACAATGAACAGTGCTTATTTCGTGTATAAATTTATTTCAATCTTACATCAAAATATTAATGGTTTATTAAATAAATCGGATAGGTTAATGGTATGCCTAGAAGAACTTACAAGTAAAAACAAAACTATTGATATTTTGTGTCTTACGGAACATAATATGACCAGTGATGATCTTGACAGGTTACATATTAACAATTTTAAATTAGCTTCACACTACTGTAGAGACAACAAACATGGAGGTGCTTGCATCTTACTTAGGAGTGGCCATGATTATAGGAATATTGATATTATAGAATGTATGTCAGTTCCAAATGTAATAGAATGTTCAGCGATCGAGTTAATCTCTCATAAGATAAATATTGTTTGTATTTATAGGCCACCGATCTACTTACGGTGTAATTATAACGCATTTCTACTAAAACTTAAAGAAATATTGTACACTTTAGGGCTAAAATCAAATTACAAAACCGTGATTTGTGGTGATTTTAACATAAATATCTTAAAGAATAATAAATTAACACATGAGTTTGAAGCATTATTAGTAGATCATAACATGAAGTTTCAGTTTAGACAAATTACGCGCATAGTTAGTAAAACTTGTATAGATAATGTTATCCATAACCATATACGAGGCTGCAAGGGCGAAATTGTTGAACATGCTTTATCGGACCATTCTGCTCAAATTATACAAATTCCGGTAGATAAAAGTTGCATTCTTAAATTCTGGTATATAGAAAAACGTGATCTATGTCTCGAAAATCTCATTAAATTCAAGAAGCTCATAAGCCAGGTCAGTTATAATGATGTTTACGAGTGTGAAGACCCCAACTTGGCATTTAATAATTTTTATGAGATGTTTCTTCTCCTCTATAATCTCTGTTTTCCAATCAATAGAATAAAGATATTCTCAAATAAGCGCCCAAAGTGGATAACGAGGGGTATAAAATTATGTTCTAAGAAGAGAAGAGAATTGCTTTGGAAATATAGACAAGAGCCTAATAAGAAAAATAAATCACTGTTTAAAAAATATTCACTTAGATATAAGAAGATAATAAAACTCACACAAAAATCCCAGAATGACCATTACATAAAAACTGCTAAAATTAAGTCACAAGCTACATGGAGAGTAATTAACAGTACAAAACATAATTTCCCTAATGAAAATATTACTAAAATTATAATTGATGGTGAAAGTATCTCCAATCCCAATGACATTGCTCAACACTTCAACAATTACTTTATAGACATAGTTAATCCGCAAAATAAACGAAAATATGTAGCTAAGAATCGAAACGCAATACCTAATTCCTTATTTTTGACACCAACAACTCCAATTGACATTTATGAAGTAATAAATTCTTTAAACACCACTTTAAGCTTTGGTTATGACCATGTGTCAACAAAGGTAATTAAATTTGTCAAGGCTGAAATATCACCCATCTTATGTTATATAATTAACTTATGTTTAGAAAAAGGAGCATTTCCTGACAAGCTTAAAATTTCAGTTATTAAACCTCTATTTAAAAAAGGTGATAAAGGTGAGTTATGTAATTACAGGCCCATAGCACTTACTCCTGTTTTCTCTAAAATTATAGAAAAAACATTTCATCAAAAGTTAACAGCGTACTTAGAAAGCCAAAATATCTTTTCCCCGAACCAATATGGTTTCCGGAAAAATAAAGACATAAATATGGCCTTATATAACTTTCTTTATAAAGTGACTAACAGCATGGATAAGGGAGCATTTACTGTAGGACTTTTCATGGATATGACCAAAGCCTTTGACCACGTTGATCACGAAATTCTTCTAGACAAGTTCTACAAATATGGGGTTAGAGGTAACGCGAACTTATTTATCAAATCATTTCTTAGTGACAGGCTCCAAGAAACTCAGGTTAATAGAATTTGTCGTAAAACAAAAACAGAAAAGATATATAAGTCTCAATTAAGAAAAGTACATTTTGGAGTACCACAAGGCAGTGTTTTAGGCCCACCTAGTTTCATAGTCTATATCAATGACATACCTGAAGTTATTAAAACACAACACTCTATGACTCTTTTCGCGGATGACATAACTATTTTATTCACTGGTGATAAGAAAAGGGTCACTGAGTTAGAGACCGATATTAATTCCTCTTTGACATCTGTTATTGATTGGATGGAAGTAAATAACCTGAAAATTAATTTAAAAAAGACTAAGATAATGACATTTCGACAAAGAATTACTAATCTGCATAATCAAAATGTTGACATCAGCTACAATGGACATAAAATTGACGAAGTTGAAACCATTAAATTTCTAGGACTACATATAGATAACAAAATGACATGGAAAGACCAGTTAAGGGCAGTATCAAAACGTGTAACTCAATTTTCATATGCTTTGTTTAAGCTCAGTCAAATTGCCAATCGAGACACCGTGATCACCGCTTATCATGGTTATGTCGCTTCTGTGTTAAGGTATGGGGTAATATTTTGGGGTAACTCCACCGACAAATTATTGGCATTCATAGCACAAAAAAAGTGTATCAGGGCTATATGTGGCTTAAGAAGGAGACAAACTTGTAAGACATCCTTTATTGAACTTAAAATCTTGACATTTCCATGCATTTACATTAAAGAGGTTGCGCTGTTTGTACATAAAAATATGGAACTTTTCCCTAAATTTAAACCTGGTAGTAGACATGAAAATAAACTACGTTTTCCCACCGGTGTAAAAACTACCCATATGTTAAATAGCATGTTCTGTATGGCACCACTTATCTATAACAAACTTCCTCAATCAATTCGAGAATGGAGTAATGTTGCCAGTTTCAAAAGTAGACTAAATGATTTTCTTCTGTCTAAGGCATACTATTCCCTAAATGAGTTTTTGACTGACAAAGATATTTGACATTATTGAATTTAGACATTTATTATTATTATTTTTAGATTATTATTATTTTGACATTTGTTATATTTTAATATTTTTAATTGTATTTTAAATTGTATTTTAAGTTGTAAAACCGCTTGTATGCTGACCTTGCGGATCCTGAGGAGCTTTAGTTTTTTTAAGTACCACCACTGTAAAACCAGGTTCACAAGCTAAATAAATAAATTGAAAAAATTGAAAAATTGAAAAAATTTATGTACGGAATTTCACACCACTGGCTTTTCGGTGAAGGAAAACATCGTGAGGCAACCTGCATACGTCCGTAGAAGAAATTCGATGGCGTATGTGAATCCACCAACCCGCACTGGGCCAGCGTGGTGGATATGGCCCAATCACCCTTCGTGGGTAGGCCTACGTCCTGCAGTGGAATATAAAAAAAAAAAAAAGGCTGGTACAATCGGGTGTTAGACAGGCAAAATCTTAAGAAATACGCTATATATAGAGCTCAAATCTTATTGTGAAGATCTATTGGGGAGGCCTATGTTCAGAAGCAATCGTCACATGGCTAAAATTCTTAAATTTGTACGGGTGTTTCCTAGAAGACGGACATACTCGTATTCTACTATATCATTGTAATGTAACTATTCATCATTACAACTAACTTCTACTATTGAACCGACCTACTGTAGAGATGTGCAAAAAGAAAAGCGTCGTAGGTGAGGTCGCCCGTGTGCCATTTTACTAATTTTGTTATGTTGATAACACTGCTTTGTCAGTGTTTGATACTTGGTGGACACCAATTCGGTTATCATCAGTACTCGTAGACTCGCGTCTACCAAGTTGTCAGTACTTTGGCTTAAGATCAAAATCTATTGTTAGTTCACCGTAACACCACGACAGTTCTCTTTTTGCACAAACTCTAACAACCCAAACTATCTCAAAGAGTTATCTTTGTCATAAGCATTTCAAAAATCTGAAGCGAACGAAGGATTTGAACCTGCCCCTTCGGATCACTAGCCCGACGCTCTAACCAACTGAGCCAGCCCGCCTCCTACGCAAGCGTCAAATTCTTGAAGTGCTTACATTACACCGACTTATAGCGTTGGTGGCGCCACCTGTGATAGCCGTATTAGACAGGTTATCACTCAACTAGAAGTTATTAGAACTTGTAAAGATTGACAAGAGATGACGCGCTGCTAAATCAATATTATTTCACACTAGATTTCCACACTAGATTTTATCTCAAAGAGTTATCTTTGTAATAACTCTTTGAGATAAAATCTAGTGTGGAAAGCACTCAAAATAAAAATCATAAAACCCAAACTATAGTGAAGTTATCAAACTTATTAGATCCGAGGCCTCAGAAACAAATCTACTTACTTATAAATTTATAATATTGTCTTTAAAAATATTTTGGTTAGTAGACGTTATGCTAATTTGGTCTTAATTCCCCAGAGCAACATTTATTACCTATGCCGCCAACTTGATTTATTGGTAGTACCTTATCAATCTTATCAATGCCATTGATCTCAATTTCCGGACCTATTTACGAATAGAAAGATTTTAAATATAAAAACATTGGCATGTAGTCTACGGAAACGAGTTTATTACTATTTGTAAGCCGCGATTTATAAAGAAGAGTGCTATTAAATATGTGAGACTGAGTATTTATAATACACTTGTAGCGTTTTAACTATGCCCCAAGAACTACGTAGTTTTGGGAGTCGATGAGTTACTTAGTATTTGTGTCATCATATCTCGAAAAATCTCGTATTTCGTTGCAGCGGCCGTGGTCACGGGTAGTCTGACTGACGTAGTATATATTAATAATGTGTTCAAATCGCGAAAGTTTAAAAACAACAGAATGTTGAATGTACCTATTAAGTAGTTTAATTCGTCGAAAGCTGATGTAGAGTCGATGTAGATGGCCCTGAGTGGTAAAAATCTATTATAATGGGATTTCCTTATTTCTGATTTTACTCTTGTCTCTCTTAACTGTAGAGTCTGTAGAAAATAAACTTCTTAGTTAAATTCTGAAATTTCATTACTTCTTTTTTTGGTTGCAAGTTTTTGATATCCATTCAAGAGATTTTTTACGGCTTTGATTACTAGTTTTACGCACTATATTGAACTTTTCTTATTCATAATCACATTTAAAAACACTTTAAGAAATAAGCATAAAAACAGATTTGCACTTAAATTATCGTCACGTGTACTTGCACATTTCAGATTCAACTTTATAATTTATCTGCTAATGCAATAACTTCTGATTGATAAAACCAATCGATGCCACTTCAACTAGCACTATCAATAAGTAAACAGTTTTATCTATTACCCTCCTTCATTGTAAAGTTATTTATGCGCGCACTTTATTGACTTTGAGAGAATACGTCTTATTGATGACCTATTTCATGATCAGTATGAATTTTGAAACGGTTGAGTTAGTTTTATCTTTATTGCTGACGTTAGTGTCTCACAATAATTATGTATACTCGTATGTGGGTTCGATTCTCACTCAGGACAAATATTTATGTGTTGAACATAAGTGTTTGCTCTGTGTCTGGGTGTTATTTAGCTACTATCTATATATTTATGTATTTAAAAATATGTATATGTAGTATATCAGTCTCTGACAGCCATATCACAAGTTTTGCTTAGTTTGGTGTCAGGGGCCGTGTGTAAGATGTCCCCAAATATTTATTTATTTATGTTACTAACTTAATTTCTCGTGGTGATGTTTT
This sequence comes from Hypomecis punctinalis, assembly GCA_949316475.1. Classification (NCBI taxonomy): domain Eukaryota; kingdom Metazoa; phylum Arthropoda; class Insecta; order Lepidoptera; family Geometridae; genus Hypomecis; species Hypomecis punctinalis. The sequence goes on from OX438807.1 coordinate 990,169, forward strand.
ATTATTTGTATTTTTAATCGTAATTATTAGTTATCTTGTAGAATAATTACAAAAATATATGATTTTTGGGTTTTATGCCTAAATTAACAATAAATAATACTTATTTCCAACGATCTTATGAAATTTAACAATGTATGTAGAGATCTTTCAATGTAAAGTTGCACGTCTTTTCATTAAATATGATATCTGAGGTCTACGTTGAGATATAAGATAAAAACTGATTTTTAACAAAATGAGAAAATATAATAAAGTTGCGAGAATAGTGATAAAAATGTCATTTTCTTTTTCCCGTACAAAATGTTTCTATCAATCAATAATAACGTACATTGTATGTGGCGCTAAACGCCAATGAAATTAGTTTGACGTTGGTATAATGCTTATGAAATTCATCGGGCTATTATGTAGTGATTAATTTCTCTATGATCAGGCCTGTTAGTTTTCAATGGAAAAGTATATTTGTAAGTTTACTTTGTCCTATTTTTTAGCTAACTATTATGTTCCGCGTACGACGCGGTATTTGCAAAAATAATTTATCAATTACACACGGTTTGCTGACAACAAAACTAACAAAAAAATTGGTACTCATGTGGTTTGGGAAAAGTGACCCTCAAGCACCGGATATAGAGCTGTGTTTCCCTCATCTTCCTTTCTACACATTTTTTCGTAGTAATTGCCCTTGTTCACGGCAGAAATTAATTCGCTTGGAGAGTCCTGTTTGTTTGAGCGCAAACGCTGAGTAGAGAATACAGAAAAACTACTTTTTAGGGTTCCGTTTTTTCCTTTTGAGGTACGGACTACTTTATAAGATCACTTTGTTGTTCGTCTGTCCGTATATCAAGACTCTTTATCTCGGGAACGCTTAAAGATTTTGAGTTGAAATGTAAACTATATACGTAAATCTATGGTCTCTTGCAGTTGTATAAAAGAAAAACTTCTCAGTTATCGTATAAAAAAGTTAAAGCGGCTTAGGTCGTAAAAAACGCATACATATTTCAACTTTCACAAAAATCTAATCCTACAAGGTAGTTCCCGTTGACTATAAAATTTGGCGACAAGCATTGTCTCAGAGTACACATTGTAGTGTTACAAACGGGGAAGCCGTTTGCAGCACCACAAGTTAAGAGAGGATTAGAGAGGAACCTGTCATGTGGCAAGCGGGGGAGCCGGTTGCAGCACCACAGGTTAAGAGTATCAGAGTAAACTGTAATGTTGCACACGGGGTAGCCGTTTGCAGCACCACAAGTTAAGAGAGGATTAGAGAGGAAAACCTGTAATGTTGCAAGCGGGGAAGCCGGTTGCAGCACTACAGGTAAAGAGTATCAGGATAAACTGTAATGTTACAAACGGGGGAGCCGTTTGCAGCACCACAAGTTAAGAGAGAATTAGAGAGGAACCTGTAGTATGGCAAGCGGGGGAGCCGGTTGCAGCACTACAGGTAAAGAGTATCAAACTGTAGCGTTGCAAACGGGGTAGCCGTTTGCAGCACCACAGGTTACGAGACATCAGAGAACAAACCCAAAGAGTCCTGCCTAGTGGTTAGGATTCCTAACGGTTCGAAGAAAGGAGATTAATATAGAAAACCATACTGTTTTACACATTTAATCATTTCACCATATAAATAACACTGCACTTATAGTCTATATGTTTTTCTTGAAGCGAATAGAGAGAGAATTTTGAAAAGAGTCCGTGGAATGTTAGCCTAACAGGGGAGGGGTAGCACACAAAGAAAAACACACTGGGGGCTGGCCGAGGTTGGAGCGTAGACAAGCTGGACCCGCCGATAGACGTAGCGCCAGCAGGGCGCTGGAGATGGAAGCGCCTGTAGCGCCAGCTGTGCGTTAGCGTGTATACGCCCGTGGTGTTGGGGCGCTTGAGGTGGAGGCGCTTGTGCGCTAGCTGGGCACTAGCGTGAAGACGCCCGTGGTGTTGTTCTGGCGCTTGAGGTGGAGGCGCCTGTAGCGCTAGCTCGGTACTCCAAGGTAAGTGGCAAGGTCAGTGGCCCCAAAAGATGAGGTCCTCCTGTAACAAGGTCAAAGAGACCGAAGCCTCGCGAAGAAAAATTACCAGACGCTCATGCTGTCTTCTCTGCAGGACCCGTCACCACGTTCAAAGATCACACGTTAACATGAACTAACACCACATATACTTTCATAAAAATACCACAAGACATGCATCATCTTTCGTGTCTCCTTGATGACTTCTCTCCCAAGACTGCCCTGAATTTTAAAACAAGGATCGCTGATCCTGTCAAAAGCAATTTAAAATTTTCGTACATAGAATAATTGTTAATTGGCAGTAATATCGTTAAAAAAGTTTGAATGTAGAGAAGCTAACAAAAAGGTTAGTTTCTCTACAACATATATAGAAATAAATCTAAAAACTGTACATTTTTATTTACATCGCAAAAAAATAGGGTCTAGATTCACAAAACATGGGTTCAAAATTCAAAGTGAGTAAGTCGTATCATGTCAAAGATAAGGAATCATATAAAAGAGCTTCATTAGCACATGCTAAACCGGTTTTTTTATTATTTTAACAATGTGTTATTTTTGACGGATGACAAGAAAGGTGAATTTTTTTTTGATGATTACAGTACAGATTTTAACAACTCACTTCCCAATTTTGTGAAATTTCTGGATTTGAACGGAACCCTCGGTGTGCGAGCCTGACTCGCACGTGTCCGGTTATCTAAGTTATTAGGGACGACAAAATTTCTTTAATTTATTTTTGTTACATGATAGTTGTTTCTTATCACGGTAAGAGCTTGGAGTCCAAGACCTGGATAGATCAGAAGGATAGTTGACCCTATTCGATACATCTGAGCTCAAAGGACGTTAAAATTAAAACGTGAAGCAGCAAGATTCATACCATTCTACATACTGATTTAGTGGTTTTTCTTTTATGATTTTTTTGCAACACAGATAGTTAAGATGAGGACAACATACGCAGGTTTAATACTGTATTTGTAATTTTAATTTTTAATTATTAGTCTAAATTAGTCAAGCTCTGGATCTAACACTAACATGACCTAAATTGTGGTATTCAGTTTCTTTTTGAGTTTTTCGTTTCAGCAATTTGGCTGTTGTACTTAGGCCTGATCTCCAATATCTCCAGAACCAATAAGACCGGTTGGAAGCGATTTGCATCCAGCGCGAACCTGCGGTCTTAGTGAGGTCATATGTTTACCTTTCAGATGGAAAGATTTATTATTAATAACATAATGTGGTTACCGATTTTAAACTGTGGGTTTGACTATGTAATACCCATACGTAGTAAGTAATTATTCCTTATTTTGGAAAGAGCCTAAATCTTAAAAAAACAGGTTACCTTAATCGATACGTCTGGAATCTGGACTCAAAAATCGTAAAGCACAAAATGTGAAGCCGTACTTTGTCTTTTACGACATTTGAATCTAGAATTCAAAATACTACCCGGGTCACTCAACGCAACAGAAAAGAAGCACTGAAAATTTTCCCGAATCGCAGTTCCTTCTCTGTAAAAGTTTCTACTCGGCATCAGTGATGTTTTGCTAGCTTTCCTTTGTGTTCGGACAATGGAGAATCGAATGCTGATAGTGATTGTAAAATTAGGCCTGAGCTTGACAATTCAATTACGCTTCAACGGTTCTGAAAAAATAATAATGTAAACAATACAGAAGTATTGTTTACAGTCTCACACGTATTTTGTTGACCATTTCGGTAATGATACAGCCATAGATATCTAGTGAGATATGTCATTTCAATGTATTTTCATTGGGTATACGATACAAATACATAACTAATTATTACACAAATCAAAACACCTTTCCCTTTCTATTTTAAAAAAGCAGGAGATATCTTTATACTTGAGAAATTTTCCTGGCTCCGTATTTAATTTGCCATGTTTTAGATAAGGTCCTGCAAAAAAAAACAGATTTTTTTTAATAATGTGGTAGGGCAAGTGCCTTTATTAATTACTACCACTAAATACAACACTTACATAATCTAAAACTACATAACAAGCAATTGGATCATCCACAGAACCTTGAAGATCTAAAGATAATCTAAATGCTCAAGCCCACTGCCAGTTGGCAGTGTGCCCAGCATGCTGGGAACATTGCCATGCTGAATGGCAATGTTTATACGTTGAGCCAAATAAACACCAGCATTTTTGTCACGCGTCGCGTCCATCAAACGCTCAGAAATTCCAGAATACTCCATATTAATATAATTATTCGGTACTTGAATTATAAGAAAATCCATACAAATTAGTAACATTGTTACGGCTTGACATGAGAAAAATACATAATAACATTACTATGGAAAATAAATGCGTAGGTAAGTACTAAAACACACAAATTCCGAAAAAAAGAGCATGTAAAAATACTTTTGTTTTACGAGTATATTTCGAATCATCTATTAATCACTACTTGTAGAAGCAAATAGGTTTACACCGCGGCTTCGCCCGCGTTATATAAAACAAAACCATGCAAGTCAGGCTCGCACACCGAGGGTTTCGTACAAATCCAGTTTTTTTTTTTAATAAATATTAAATTTTGATTTAGGTAAAAATGTTCAGTTTTTAGATTTATTCCTATATGTGTACTCTAAGACAATGCTTCTTGCCAAATTTCATAGTTCTATGTCAACGGGAAGTACCCCGTAGGTTTTGATTTTTGTGAGTGTCGAAATATGCGGTTTTTTACGACGTAAATGGCTCTAACTTTTTTGAACGATAACTGAGAACTTTTTCTTTTAGACAACTGCAAGATAGATATACGTATACAGTTTAAATTTCAACTCGATATCTTTACCCGTTCCCGAGATAAAGAGTCTTGACATACACACAGACAGACAGACGGACAACAAAGTGACATAAGGGTTCCGTTTTTTTTTTTCCTTTTGAGGTACGGAACCCTAAAAAATGTTCCATTGCGATGCTTTAGAACAATATGTTCATGTTTTTGTAACCGGCGCTTCTTTGAAAATATTTTCTTAAGCTCTATAGACACAGTAAATTTTTCCATTAGCCCAATGGGCTGCAAATTCATTGTTCTATCGCAATATTTTGAGCACAAATTCGATAATGGAGGTACATTATTCAATTTAGTTTACGAAACGTGTTGTTGAATTTCTACTCTTATTTTTAAGTCTAACAAAATTACTGAAATCTATTCATGGAGCAATATTGTTACACCAATTTAAGAGAGCTAGGCTATTTGTGTTTAATTCCAGTTCGGTAAAAATATAAAATGTTTTTCACGATGTTTTTATCTTGCAAAGCTTGAAAATCCTAAAACTAAAATTAATAAAAGAGAATACTAGGATTTGTTTTTTTGGAGTTTTCCAAAACATTACGCTTAGTTCTGTTACACTTTTTACATGAAAGTTATACGTCGTGTGCTCGTGTCCTCCGAAACTTTGGCTCGCTTTAACTTTGCTATTTTTGTTTGATTGACAGATTACAAATTACTTGACCAATACTTTTTTGTGTTCTCAACTGGCGGACTATTTATAATAATATTTCTTTTACCCAGTCGTGACTATTAATATGGCGATTTTTTATTCGGTTAAACCTCACAGACTGGACCCGTAAGAGGGCTAGACTTGTGTAAGCGCTCCTACGTTCGGCTTCACTTTTCCTTCCGCTCGCTCGAGTGGCGTGAGTAACTGGCGCGAGCAGAAGAAAAAGCGAAGCCAAACGTCAGAGCGCTCACACAGGCGCCAAGTCTTTTGGTGGGCATCAGTGGAGCCGAAGACAATACTCAGAGGCTTTTTAAAAGAACATTGTGTGGCTATGTGGTGGAGGTATTGGTAATATAAAAAAATTGCCAGTAATGGATTAAAAAATAATAGTCATATAATACCTCATTCTAATTATATGATGATAATTGTACTCATTCATTTATTATGTCATATTCGATTAATTTTTTACAATAATTTTATAAAAAAAAAAAAAAAACATTATAAAAACTTAACCTAGGTTGCCGCCGGCAGCGGGGCGGGGCTCAAGCTGCCGGTGGTGGGGGCTACAGAATGAGGAACCTCCTGACAATGCGCGCCGTGTCCAGGATCACTTTTCCTTTTGAATCTGGCCCTTGACCATACCGTATAGCGAGATTCTCTTGAGATGATGGTCGAGGCTCTTCGCTATTAAACCCTTTACCGGCACGACTATGGAGACAATGATCGTCGAGTCCACATCCCATATGGCGGAAACCTCGTAATATTTAACGTTATATGAAAATTTTTATTCCCAGATAGTAATCCAATAATACCAATTATAATCTGCTTGAATCTAGGCGATCTTGCGGTCAGGTCACGTCTCCACCTTGACTCCAGTAATAAAATAATTCAATACAAAGACCTTATCAAAAAATCTCATTAGCCAAAAGCCGGAGTACATTAAGCTGGGTCCATAATTCCCCAAATTAGCAATCACGGCTTAATTACAACTTTCCTTCGGTTAACTTTTATGAATGGACATTCGAGATGATGACGGTGACGAGCTCTTTGTAGATCGACCCTAGACTATTATCTATGGGTGGCCTTTGTGGCCGTTTTATCTGAATTTTCACCACTTTGGTTAAGCGGTAGCTGATTTTCGACGAATTTCCTCAAAGAGGTTTTCAATTTGGCTGTATCTTTTGGTGTATGTAGGGTAAGTAAGTAGGTTGACGATGAGATGAGATACAGCCACTTAGGCTACTTCGCACAGGCCGGGTGTCTGCAGGATGTAAAAGAGATTGTATAACTTTATCGCACACTAGCGACCTGCCCCGGCTTCCACATATTGATGTATTTTACATATAAACCTTCTTCTCGAATCACTCTATCTATTTCAAAAATCCGCACCAAAATCCGTTATAATGCGTACCACCAAAGATGAGACTTGACGAGCGTCAGTGGTGGGGGATCTTGCGCAGGTACAGTCGTGTACAAACTAATTATCCAGAATTTGTATATCTATTAAACATTTGTACATCTATTATCCAAAAATTGTACATCGAGACAAAGAGTCTCATCTTTGGTGGCACGTACTATACGTAGCTTTAAAGATCTAAGCATACATAGGGACAGACAGATGCTCGCCACACTTAGAGCTACGCCAAAGCGTGCGACGAGCCAGCAAGATTACAATAATTTAAATTAATTAAAATTTCACATAATTAAAAATAACAAAAATCACAGACTAATAAAATTACAAAATTACCAAATAATTATAAGTAAGAAATGTCATAATGTTAAGAAATAAATAATCAAAAAACGAATGCACGTGCGCGACCGCGGGGTCGCGAACAGGCGCCGCGAGTGTGGCCGCCGCGCTAGCTCCGGTGTTGTGACGAGCGCCATTCGCGACAAGCTTTGCCGGCTTTTTTATTTTTATACTATGTAGTGATTACTATTTCAACCTGTGATTTGAATTTATAAGATTTCCCCACCTTAGATATCTATTGTAAGTGTCATTCTCACTCTATATTCAAATTCTAAAATCGTAACGTTTTTATTGGTTTTATTAAAAAAAACCGGACAAGTGCGAGTCAGGTTCGAACATCGAGGGTTCCGTACAAACATATTGTTAAAATAATTAAAAACCTGTTCAAGCATGTGCTAATGCAATTATTTTATGTGATATCTTACATGATACGATTTACTCACTTTGAATTTTGAACCCATATTTTGTGAATTTTGAGGCCCTATTTTTATGAGATTTAAATAAAAATGTACAGCTTTCAGATTTATTCCTATATGTGTACTCTGAAACAATGCTTTTCGCCAAATTTCATAGTTCTATGTCGACGGGAAGTACCCTGTAGGTTTTGTTTTTTGTGAGCGTTGAAATATGCGTTTTTTTACGACATACACGGCTTTAACTTTTTTATACGGTAACTGAGAAACATTTCTTTTACACAACTGCAAGAATTCATAGGTTTACGTATATAGTTTAAATTTCAACTCGATATCTTTACGCGTTCCCGAGATAAAGAGTCTTGACATACACACAGACAGACGGACAACAAAGTGATGCTATAAGGGTTCCGTTTTTTTCCTTTTGAGGTACGGAACCCTAAAAACCATAAGAAAATTGTCGAAATGTCTTCGCTATATAGCGAAGACGTCACGTGCTCATTTTCTCCTTCTGAACAAACATATTGCAATAACAACAACTTTACGTACTAAACTTGTATACTTATACATATGTATCTTTTTTTTTCACACAAGTTTGCAGCCCAACTGTACATTTTATGAAAATCGTAAAGCGCCTGGTGAAAATGTAATAGCAAATAATTAAAATCACTACTATTTTTCGTAGGATCTATACTCTATTCACGGATACGAGTTAGTATAGCGCCTTCTCTATCACACATTATCATACAAATGACAAGGACAAAAATCTAGATAGAAATGTAAATGCGCGTTCAATCAATCAATCAATCAATCGTTTATTGCATCATATGTAGTATAATTTACATGCAGGTCTTAAGAAACATGTTTAGTATCTATATTCTATAAGTTATACATATGACCCTATTAGGGTATAGCAATATTGTGCGGAGCGATTTATTTGTTCAAATTTGCTATTTTATGACTGTCCAATAGGTACTCGTTTAATGTATAATAGCATTTCGTGATAAGTAGGTTCTTTAATACTTTTGCAAATTCGATTTCGTCTTCAATTTTCTTAATTTCGACTGTAAGTTTATTAAATATTTTAACAGCCATCGAGCATGGCCCGGAGCTGTGTATCGATAATTTTGATTTCGGTAACATTAAGTTATGCTGATATTGGGATCTGGCAGGATGGACAGCAGCAGTTTTGTGAAAAACTGTGGGTATTTTTTTACGAATTTGCACGCTTCAAAGATATATATTGACACCACAGTTAATATCTTTAATTTAATGAAGTAGGGTTTGTGGAATTGCTGTCTATTTGTATTTGGAAGCTTGATATTGGCCAATATCCGTACGCACGTTTTTTGGACTATGAACAGGTCGTTAGTATCTACACTGTTTCCCCAGAGGATGATGCCATAGTTTAGCCACGAATATGCAAACGCGTAGTACGCTGATAAAGCTGTGTCTAGATTTGTTGCATATCGCAGTTCTCTGAGTGCGTATGTGAAGCTTGATAGTTTAGCTTTTATTTTTCTAACGTGGCTTTTCCAATTTAGGTGCGTGTCGATATCTATACCTAATAACGTTGTCATGTCCACTGAGTCAATTTTATTATTATTATATGAAAAATTTATGTCAAGGGGGATTTTTTGATAAGGTCTAAATTGTATAATTGAGGTTTTTGATAGGTTAATTTCGAGGTTATGATCAGTCATCCAATTAATTATATTATCAAAAATGTCGGTTAATTTATCGTTTAAATTTAAATTATTTTTACAAGATGTCAAAACTGTTATATCATCCGCGAAAATTACGCAGGACTCGTTAATAATTTTAGGTAATTCATTTATATATAATAAAAATTTTATGCATCCAAGGACACTTCCTTGGGGGATTGAGTTATTCATTTTTATTGGGGTGGACCTTGCTGTATATATCATGTTAGTTTCAGAATCAAAGTTTTCTACCTCCACATATTGTTCACGATTTTCTAAATATGATGAGAACCAGTTGTGCGCTGTACCTCGTATTCCTATGTCTTTCATTATGTTTAGTAATATGTCGTATTGTACATTTTCGTAAGCTTTAGAAATATCTAGCAATATACCGATAGCGTATTCTTTTTTATTTATTTTCTCTAAAATTTCGTGCATTATTTTATAGACGGCTAAGACAGTCGAGCGGTTTTTTCGAAATCCGTATTGACTATCGTCAAAAATTTCGAATTTCTCACAGAACGATAATAGTCGCGTCTGCATTGCCTTTTCGAAGATTTTTGAAGAGGTAGGCAAGAGAGCTATTGGTCTGTAGTTGCAGGGTTCTAGTTTTGAAGATTTTTTATAAATCGGTTTAACTAAAGATTTTTTCAGACGATCAGGGAATATACCCTCTATGAACGACTGGTTTATTAGTAGGAAGTACGGAAGAGTTAGTTCTTCTGCGCAGAACTTAATGAGAACAGGGGGTAATTCGTCAATACCGTAGCTATATTTACCTTTCAGTCTTTTAATTATCAAATAAACTTCACGCGGCTGAACTGGACTTAAAAACATCGATTTATCAGTACGCTGCAGCAAGGACCTGCCGCGCGCGGCTGGCCCGCCGCCTCCTCTGCGTCCTACCGCGGCAAAGTACTGGTTAAAAATATTTGAAACCTGTTTTGGATCGGATACAATATTGTTATTGATTTTTAGTTTTATATTAGTTTTTGTTTTTTTCATATTTTTATTGGTGCATTCTTTATAATTTTCCACATCGTTTTTGTTTTATTTTCAGATTTTTTCATTTGATTTATGTACACATTTCGTTTTGATTTAATTACTACTTTTTTAACAATTTCACGTATGATTTATAATATTTACTAAGTATCGGATCTTTACTGTATGTTACTAGGGGTTTTAATAAGCGTTTATTTTTACAGGAAATTTTTATGCCATATGATAACCAGCTAAGCTTTTTATTTGCCTTTAGTTTTATAAGTTTTTTAGGATGCAGCGATCTAATAATTTAGTCAATACTTCATTAAACTTGTCATAGTTATGATTTATTGTTTTATTTGCTTTGAGCTTAATAGATCAGACCAATCAATGTATTTTAATTCATTTTTGAAGCTTGTCATGTTTTGTGAATTAAATATTCGTTTTTTTACTGCCCATATCCTATGTTCATTTATATTAGGCTTCAATTTATTTTTAAATGTTATGCGTTCACACTGCGCTTCTTAAAAGTTAGCTTAGTTTATATCTGCGGCTTCGTCTGTCGTATTTGAGAGCCATTTATTTGGTAAGATATAGCAAGAGCAACTTCAAGACTGACAAGCATGATTGGTAAAAACTCGATTACACATATTTGGTAAACTAATACTAACAATAGTTTTCTTCACAGGTTTTCCTTCAGTTATTTTGAAACACGAATATGAGTCCGCTGTACGGCTAAAAGCTTATTATTTGTAAATAGGTGGCTACGTGATTTCAAGCTATGTTTACAACAATTTGAGAAGATAAAATATGTTGTTGTTTTTAAACTTTCGCGATTTGAACACATTATTATTTTATACCTACTACGGGACTAATCGCGCACTAAATTTATTTATCTCGTAATTTTAGTGCGCGATTAGTGCCGTAGTATAAAATAATAATAAAACATGTTTTCAAAACCTTCTTAATAAATTAAACTTGACCAGTTTGTACAAATTGGCTCTTTGGTCATTTAATTGATTATTAAAACAATTAAACCTTTTTTTTTTTATTTAACCTGTACTGTCAAACCTTTACTAGATTAAAATCTTTTAACTAAAGCTGCCATAACAATGTGTTATTCCTTCGTGAATAAACTACTTTCAATTATAATAAACTACATTCATATTTTTAGTAAGTACAAAAATAGAATAACAGTAAAATAACGAAACGTTCACTAAACAAAAAAACCGCTATCAAAATAATCAGAAATACACTTAACCCGTCCAATACAATAAAAAATCTTGAAAATAAACTCAAGTGTGTGAAAAATAGAGTACAAAATTGTACAAACAAAATGCGCATAAGTAATAGGCTCAAAGCACTTACTAGTAAGGAAAACATAACAGTCAGTATAATTAAAAATTGACAATAACCTTTTGCAGCTGCTTTGGCCTCGGTACGTGAGAGAGGTGTTAATATTTGATACTACATGAATAGCAAATGAAGCTGAGAACGTTGTATCACACGTGACGATGCAGAACCGGCTATCTTTTGCACCGTATCGGAGCTTAGTCTTGTTGAACATAGGCCTACTCTCGATAGGCGATTGGGCTATGTGGGCGATCACGCATCAAGAACTGTTCTGTATCAGCTATTTTAATAGTCCACTGCAGGTTGTAGGCCTACTCACGAAGGGTGATTGGGCTATATCCACCACGCTGGCCCATTGCGGGTTGGTGAATTCACGTACACTATCGAATTCCTGCTACGGACGTATGCAAGTTGCCTCACGATGTTTTCCTTCACCGAAAAGCCAGTGGTGTGAAATTCCGTACAAAAATTCCAAAGAACTCATTGACACGGGACTGGGATTTGAACGACCTCACGATAGTAAGGCGGGTGGCACTACCTCTAGACTACCACGGCTTACACGGCATCAAGAACACACATCGGAAAAGTCTAAATTTGACCGGTGGAACGTGTGGCGCGGTTAGGTGCGTGACGTTGCAGACAATCTGATATAAAGATTTATGCTAGCGGCGCGTGCGGCTTATTCTAATGTCCCACTGGTAAACGTAAGCCTTCATTCGAACGGCACCTGTTGCTGGATTCCTTTAAGGTTGAAAATGTCTTCTCCGAATATATGCAAGATTATTCACGATATTTTTAAATACATGAAAGAACGTGGTATGGTGTGGTACAAAAATGCTTACTAAGTCGCAAACTACTCATTGCTCAGAGATCGCAATTCGAACCAATGACCTAAGGTTTCTATGACCAACTTTTTTCTAATATGGTGGGTACTACGGTTTTATGACGAGATGATTCTACTATTTCAATCAAACCACAGAATACCGTAGAGTACCATTCTATACTCAATAGCTATGTCACTTATAAATGGTAATAATCATGGAAACTACAGACACGTGAGTTTCTATAGACACGCGTCACGCGTTTACCCATGGTATCACTTGACCGCAAACTACCGAGAGTACAGAAGACAAACTTCATACAATGCGCGTTGAAGTTACGCATACATAGACAAAGCTCACGTACAAGAAATTTGAGGACACAAAGAAGATCGTATAGGCCGGGTGGCTAGCCCTGGTGTCAGAGATTTTAAGCCGCCTGAATATCTTTGACATGGCTAAACGGTTAAAACAACCTGGGCCAACAATTTAACCTCTCATTCGAGCCACGGTAGCACTCAGTTGTAAATGCCACCCGCGGTCACCCATCCGAAGACTGACCGTGCCAAACGTTGCTTGACTCCGGTGATCGCTTGACTTCGGTGATTGCTGACAAACATCTAGTCAAACTACATACTTATATTTGCTTACATTGTAAACTTTATGTACAAAAACTCAAATTCTAAATCTATTGTGAATTATTTATTCCATGGTAATAAAGTTTTAGACCTTTGCTTCTATTTTCTCGGTATTTCGTGATCATATTATTATTAAAATAAAGTATAGGTACGACAGGAAAGCTATGTCGATACGCAGAAGAACCTAAGTTACCGACATAGTCCAACGGATTGGCAAGTTGAGATGGCAGTGGGCACTTGGGCCACTTAGCGTGGAGAACTGATAACCGTTGGGGTCGAAAAGATCTCGAGTAGAGACCACGTACCGGCAAGCGCAACGTATAACGTTCACCCACGAGGTGGACAGAATGATGATCTCATCTAGACCGCAGGTCTGATGCAGAATTCAAGCCGCTTCGCACCGGTCTAATTAGATATCCACATAAGAGGCATATGTCCAGCGGTGAACGTCCTATGAATGATGAATGATTTACCTGTTAGTTAAATTCAAACAATAGGTACATATTATACGGAGTACCGCAAGGAGGTATTCTCGGACCCCGCGTTTACCTCTCCGCTACAAATCACATAAGAACAATTAAATAGGTATTATTGTAGTTTTTGCGCAATTGTCCGTAACAAGTTCTCGGCAAAGAACGGAATGATTGACGTTTGAGCTAATTGTTTGATTTCATTACATTCAATTGATATATTTCAGTATTTGCAGAATAATATTTTTAATTGGTCTTTTGTGCACATAATTTTAGAGCAGTATTGTTTTTATGTAGCCATGTCAGATTGTCAGGCGGCTTGATAACTCTGACACCAGGGCTAGCCAAAGGCCTATAGGATCTTAGTTGATCTTAGAGTCTTACTTTACGTACAATTTAATCATTTGCTACATATCATAAATTATTTATTATTATAAGTGATATTATTATTTCAATAATAACAAATGTAATTGTTATAAGAGATTGACGTGTTTTTTTATATTTTTGATACCTATAAATAATATGAATATGTACCACTTTAATTTTTATAATTATCAATTTTTTATCCTTTCCTTACTCATGTCTATTACATAAACGAAAGTCTGTTTTTTTGTTCGTTACTCTTTCACGGAGCAACAGAGCAACGGATATACGTGAAATTGACAATGTACTGTACCAGCCTTTTTAAAAGTACACTGCAGGACGTAGGCCTACTCGCGAATTTCGAAGATTTTTGGCAGGGATTAACCATTTTCATTTAAAATTTTGACAAAGTGACTTGCTTGCTTTAACTTCATTATGTAAATACAATTAAAATCATCGCCATTTGAATGATAAACAAGAAAGTCCACTTAAATTAAAATTGAATAAACATTAGTATCTTTTTTCACACGGTAATTACCTCCGTTTCAAATGTACAAACTGAAATTCAACTTTCAAACAAAATTTTTAAATAATACTAAAGGCATTCATGAAATACATATTAATACATAACAATGTAAGTTTTTTGTGGCTAAAATGTTATTAAATTCCCCTATTATTATGATAGATAGATAACACTTTACACAATAAATATAAGACGAACAGTAATGCAAGAAATACTTATGAAAAGAGTAACACAAGGCGACCTTATCGCTAGAAGTGATCTCTTCCAGGCAACCCATACACGGAAGAGAATGATCTTAAAATATTTCATTATCATGATTGTCATCATCGTCATCAAAATGAATCAATCCATATAAAAATGACAATTTAATTCGGCCCCCTAAAAGGCACGTTTTTGGGGCTTATATATTTTGGGTATTGGGCACGTCGAATTTTCAAGGATATAATCAAATAAAGTCAAAATAAAAGTTGTGGTGCTCTTATGTAGTGCTACCCGCCATACAATCGAGAGGTCGCGGGTTCAAATCCCAATCCTGTTACCAATGAGTTCTCTGAAATTTATGTACGGATTTTAACACCATTGGCTTTTCGGTGAAGAAAAACATCGTGAAGAAACCTGCATATGTCCGTAGCAGACATTTGGTAGCGTATGTGAATCCGCCAACCCGCACTGGGCCAGCGTGGTGGATACGGCCCAATCACCCTTCGTGGGTACGGCTACGTCCTGCAGCGGACTATTAAAAAGGCTAGTACAGTACAGCACAGATAAACATAAAGGGGATTCCTTTTAACCTGTAGAGTTCTTCTACCAGATAAGAACCCTCCATATACCTAGTCTTATTTTGTTGTTTTTAAACTTTCGCGATTTGAACACATTATTATTTTATACTATGGGACTAATCGCGCACTTAAATTACGAGATAAATAAATACCTCCTCATCTCGACGTTTCGGCCGAGTTGCATCGACCGTGGTCACGGGTAGACTGAATGGGATGAGGAGGTATTTATTTATCTCGTAATTTTAGTGCGCGGTTAGTCCCGTAGTATAAAATAATAGTCTTATTTTGTCTAAATTAACATACCTAACTATGGATTGATTATTATTTATTTTTGCATTCAACGCATTCTATTACATTCTTATGTCTTTTTTGTTATATTGCCTAGTTAGGTAAGTCTAACTCGGATTACCAAGAGACAGACCTAGATGGGATTGTTACGTTCTAAAAATTGGGCTATTGAATCTTTTCTTTTTTGATATATGAAAAGATCATATTATACCTAGCTACTGTAACGTGTAATATTGTCACGTCACACATTCCACCATTTTTAATAACTTTGTATATTTAAGAAAAAATAATGAAATAAAAATAGTTTTGTAAGAAACTTATATACATTGCAGATTAAAGGTAAGCAAGTTTTTGAAAAAAATCTATAGGGTTATTCTTCGCCAATAATCAATTAGCATCATTTTAGGGGCTTATTCTGTACATCATAATATCGTCCATACATTTAGTCTAGGGTGAACAAAATTTTACTAGTTTTCAACAAGTTTTTTTCGAGTTTTTACAAAAGTCGCAGAACAAATTTTTTTAGTTTTGATGTACATAATAAGCCCCTAAAAGAATGTTCATTGATTAGAAATAACTCTGTATATTCAAAAGTCTAATTTGAATCTTTGTGAATTTGTTCTTTATATTTCACTTGACACGTACATATGTATCAGAAATCAGAAATCATTTATTGCAACACTATGTACAATGTTCTTAGTAATAAATAAAATAGTTCTAATAGTGGACCCTAACGGGCGTGCAATGTTAAAAGTTGTCTTAACTTAGCCAGATATAAGTAGAACCCTGTTACTCGAATTCCTACATGAAATAATATCATATTCATAATATTTGCCATGCAATCAGATAAATAATTAACTTTCACGAACCAATTGCATAACTTAACGTAAAACCAATTTCCAACTTGTATCCTGTAATCTCAGTAAACACGTAAACATCCGTATTTACAATATTATTACTATGATTGCTGTATACCATAGATCTCAAGCGATAGGTGGTGCTTCAAAACTTTCTTTTTGTGATAAACATTTCAAAAATTGACGCGTTCGCAGGATTTGAACCTGCATCTCTTGCGGCCCAGATTTTGTCCCGGCTTTGTCCAAATTAAGCTAGAACGCTATCTGCGAAAACGTCGAATCATTGAAAGTAGTTTATCATTTTACCAACTATAAACTTTGGAGTATACCACCAGTGAAATTCGTGTTGGGCATCAATATGGATATGAAAAAATGGCAAGTCGTAGGTGTTGGGTCTATGGGCACCCTTTCATAGTCTTCCGCGGCGTCCAAACATACACCTTGTGTCTCGCGCGTTTTCTGAAATCGACTCTATCGAGCTCTATGGCAGAAATACAAGCATTAAGCAGTACATGTGGAGTCCCCAAATTGATTACAGGATTTTAGGTGAAGCGGACAAAACGGAAATTATCCGACGTAGAGTTATTGGCTTTTACCCGAATTGACTGATTTGCAAAACTGATTGGAGCGTGAAAGGTTGTTGGTTTGATCATGCTAGCCCTTTTGGATAGGTACGGAACCTTTAATGTGTGAGGACTTGAGGAGAGTATCTTAGGTGGTTAGAATGGCTACCTGGGTCGAAATACTGTTTTCGTAATTATGACCAGATAATATATATACAGGGTTATCCAGAACTGGCCGAACTGTACTAAGCCGAAAGGGAGTGATTCAGACCATTAGCAACTATTACTATGGGGCCAACCCGTACCCATACATTTTATCGATACTAAAACTAGAGTTATGTACTCATAATAAAATAATCATTAAGTACTGACTACACCATTATTTTTTCTTATGATTAAAATAATTAAACTTGGGAAAATTGGTTTTCAATCGTTTTTTAAATTCGTATAATTTTGCGTTTGACTACATACTGCCTGATGTTAAGCAAATAAGCAGGATTTGAAGACACCCACGTTGTACTTTAGCGGAAAGACAGACTCAGGAAAATGTTGTGTATTTGAAGTAAAATAAATATTACGTGAAATGTACACAAAATACCGTAGATAATAAAATTATGACTATCCAATACTCAAGTATTACAAAAGGCTTTCAGAGTAGCTAAAATAGCAATGAAAATAGATTCTTAAAGCATTATTGATTACAAAAATTAACTCAATTTCAAGGCCAAATTTCTCTCGATTTCATTATGTATTTTGTGTAAAAGATTACAAGTTATATTACATTATCTGATTTCTAAGAAACGATTACAAAAATTTCCTGTTAAAAAAATAATTACATCGAGCCTATAATTATTACAGTTTGGTAAACAACAAGTCAAATAAAAGAATGTCACTTTATTTGCTCTATTTTTAGCCTAGTCAATGACCTTTCTACTTCGATACATTATGTTAAGTTCAATGAAAGTATCTTGAGATTGTGTGTAAGATGTCCCAAAATATTGATTGATTGATTAAAATACCTACGTCTTTAAGTGAAAGAAAGCTGTTTGATGTATAAAAGGTCCAATTGGTCACCCGTAGAATATTTATTTAACTTCTTTATTCAACTCAGGAGCCAAGAGACCTAAATAATAGAGAAAAATAGGATGAAAATATTCTGTATGATATTCGTTGTTTTGTTGTTATCGTTTCGTATTCGTCGTGCGTTTTATGTTTGTGTATTTTTTAGGGTTCCGTACCGCAAACGGAAAAAATGGAACCCTTATAGGATCACTTTGTTGTCCGTCTGTCCGTCTGTATGTATTCGTCTATCTCGGGAACGCGTAAATATTGAGTTGAAATTTAAACTGTGTACGTATATATATGATCTCTTGCAGTTGTGTAAAAGAAAAACTTCTCAATTATCGTTTAAAAAAGTTAGAGCCGTTTATGTCGTAAAAAACCGCATAAAAAATAACAAACACTCTCAAACACACACAAAAATAAAAACATACCCGTTGACACAGAACTATGAAATTTGGCGACAAGCATTATCTTAAAGTACACATATAGGAATAAATTTGAAAACTGTACATAAATTTTTATTTAAATCACAATTAAAGGGCCTCAAAATTCACAAAATATGGGTTCAAAATTCAAAGTGAGTAAATCGTTTCATGTAATAGGTATCATATAAAAGAACTTCATTAGCAGATGCTAAAACAGGTTTTTGATTATTTTAACAATGTGTAATTTTCGATGTGTGACGAGAAAAGTGAAAAAAAAAACTTTTATGTCGATGGTTATAGTATAGATATTTTAACAAGTTACTTCCCAACTTCAAAATTTACTAGATTTGTACGGAACCCTCGATGTGCGAGCCTGACTCGCACTTGTCCATTTTTGTAGTAAATGTTCTATTTAGGTTTTTGGTTTATAGTAATTGTGTCTTAATTGTTTTATAATTGTATCGTTCAAGGATAATTCTACATAATACAATTCGGGGTTCTAGTTTACCTAGGTGTTACTCAACTAACATTGAAGTCAAGTAACGTTCAGCATGATCAGCCTTTCGATGAGTGGCCGCAGGTAACATTTTTAACAGAACGCTACCATGGCTCGGTTGTCACGTTAAATTGTAGGTCCCGATTGTTTAGCCATAACAGATACGTTTAGACGACTTACTTTTTGACCGACGAACCACCGGAGAAGGTATACAATTCGAGGTGTACATTTTTTTTTTATGTATAACTACGCATAACTTTTTTCATAGTGGTCCGATTTCAATAATTCTTTTTTTATTGGAAAGAGTTGGTCGAAATTGGGCCCATTTAAATCGAAATCGGCTGAGCTATTTTTGATAAATCAACAATAATGTGAAAAATGCTACATCGATCTGTGCGAAATATTCGCGAATTCTGTACACGGGTGAAGTCGGTCATGCTAATTTTTGCAAAAAAATAATCTTGTGAAATTCTTACACCTCGGCAAACTACTAAGCCAGTACGAACTTTACGATTTACAATTAGAATTATTTCATTTTATATGTAGAAAACGGTTATCGAAATACTTTTAAGCGCTTTGAGCTAAAAATACTTTAAAGTCAACGTCAACGTATCAAGTATTTTTTTACTTAAATGTTGTCTAGTAGAGTACGAAAATTTATTTTTAAATAAAAAACATACAAATTTACTACGTATTATTTTGTCATGTACCTATGATTTGGCTCAGTGAATAATGCGCCAAAGAGCACTGATTAGAATGACGACAGTTACTAAAGGTCACCATAAACAGTATCATGACCTATGCATGTTATGTATGTAGGTAAACGTCAACGCATCTGAATGTTTATTAAGAGAGATTGTACCTATCTGAGCTAAACCAAGTAAAATGGATATTCTGATTCAATGGAAAAATAGTGGCACAATCGGGAGATGTTAGACGCGTGGATGTTATACATTTCGCTCGCCGACTTTCACGTTAATAAAGACAAAATAACACATTTGAATTTTCAAAAAACAAAAACAAGTCATCCATAAAAATTACATACCTACGTTATGTAGTAGTATTTTTAGTTTTCAAAGCTCTTGATTTGACAATTTTTGATAAATGTAAGCCAAATCTATCAGTACTGTATCAGCCTTTTTAATAGTCCACTGCAGCACGTAGGCCTACCCACGAAGGGTGATTGAGCCATATCCACCACGCTGGCCCAGTGCGGGTAAGTAGTGCGGGTGGTGGATTCGCATACGCCATCGAATTTCTTCTGCGGAAGTATGCATGTTGCCTCACGATGTTTTTCTTCACCGAAAAGCCAGTGGTGTGAAATTCCGTACATAAGTTCCAAAGAACTCATTGGTAAAGGACCGGGATTTGAACCCACGACCTCACGATTGCAAGGCGGGTGTCACTACCTCTAGGCCACCACGGCTCTATCAGTATTGACCACTAACTAATAAATAAATCCAACCTACCTAATTAAAGATGCGTCACATTATCTCGTCCTACAATAGGATGCAAATTTTTGCCTAATATTGTGACCCCAGATTTAGATGTTAAGCCAAGTATAGAGCATATATTATGGTAGCAGCATCATTTTGTTATATTTCCTTCCTTATGTACCTAACAATGAGTACCTAACATGGAACAACAAGTAAAACATGTGGTTATTTACTATCAAAATTTATGACAGTTAGTTATTACACTGACAGTTTGCCTATTAGACAATAAACTAGATTTAATCAAAGGCAGACCTGTTCAAAGTTATTGGAAGACACCCGTTAGCCTTATAAAGAAGATATAATGACCGGAAAGTCCGGAGAAATATAGAGATGTTTATTGAACCTATGAAATTAATTACATGTGCGTCAGTTATTATAAATTTTCTTATCGTATTAATCATAATGAATTGATTTTCAAGGAAAACAGTTTTCTCTACACTTTTCCTCACAATATCAAAGCCACTTCGCTATTAATGACCAAAAAATATGATATAAAAATTAGGAATTAAACGTCGTTTATGTATTTCTTTTATTATGGAAGCAACACTGAAATCGCGAAAGTATCACATTACTTTTTATAAAGGTCCATGAACTATTTGTAACGATAACTCGGTTTTAAAACTGATACTACATAGTTACTCATTTTTGACCGACGAACCACCGGAGAAAGTATACAATTCGACGCGTATATTTATTTTTTATGTATAACCACTCATAACTTTTTTTATAGTAGTCCGATTTCAATATTTATTTTTTTATTGAAAAGAATATACTTTGACATTGGTCCCATTTAAATTTTATCGAAATCGGCGAAGCCATTTTTGATAAATCAAGAATAATGTGAAATATGCTACATCGATTCGTGCATAATATTTGCGTTCTAGCGATGCGCCCCTGCTTCGCACAGGTGTTTTATACATATAAACATTTCTCTTGAATTACTCTATCTATTAAAACAAACTGCATAAAAATCCGTTGGGTAGTTTTAAAGATATAAGCATACATGGGGACAGACAGCGGAAAGCGACTTTGTTTTATACTATGTAATAATTCTGTACACCGGTGAAGTCGGTCATGCTTTTTTTTTGCAAAAAATAATTATTCATACACTAACATGATTCTTTATAATTATGTAATTAAATAATGCTTCTGTACATATTATAGTATTTAATGCGAATTCCTTAAAATGTAACCGATTTCAAGGTCGTTCAAGAAATAATTTCTAGTCAGTGAAAAATTTATTATAATTTTTGTAAAAATTTCACAGTGGCTTGAATTGTTTGAACACCTTGCTCGGCATTGTTTGGAAGTAGTTTATTCATTATGCATGTTAAGGCAATGTAAATGAAGCAATATTTGAAAATGTAACACACGTTCAACGAGTAAATGTGTTAAGATAGTATGTTGGTATTTAAAATGAAAATACCGCGATTAATTTTAACTAAGCTTGGATACAGAATACAGACGTATAAGTATATTATATATTCCTAATTTGATTATTCATGAATGATTGAGAAGTGTTGTAAACCAGATATAAAAAATAAACTGTTTGAAATCTGATTATTCTACTATTATATAAACTTCCTTTCATCTGTTCCTATTCGAAATATAACAAATTAAGCTATTCTCGCTTCTGGGAATACATTTAGATCACAAAAAATATAAGTTTATACTTGAAGAGGTTTGAATATGAAATATTAACTGTTTTATTACTTTTTAATTATTATTTATAGTTGAACATAAACATAGAGGTGATGTTATAAATAAACTGAGTTCAAGCTATCTGCTTCCGCGCAAAAAGATCAAAGAGTCAAACTCCACTTCCTTCCTACACGTAGTTATATCTCTAACATTAATCATCATCATTATTTAAGCCATGGGACATCACTGCTAGACATACTGCTATTGACTTCCAATAAAACCTGTTAAATATTAGTTTTCATGCTGATTCTCATTTCTGAATCGAAAGAATCTGATCTCTTCATTCAGATCGCTTCGAATTTGAAAAAACTCCCAAACAGCAAGCAAACAAACAGAAAGCAGCAAACCTCCAAACATAGCCCTCTCCATAGCTACAAACGTGTTTACAACGTGTTGTCAACTCAAATGTGTTTATAGATTCAAGAAAGACGATTGATTAAAACACACTAACACTTTAGAGCAAAGGCTTTAATTTAAAAGAGAAATATAAATTCAATGTAATGCAACTAAATGCCGCTAAACATAATAAAAACAAATCGTGACTTAAAAATACAATGTTAATTGAGATAAATAACGATAAGCTAAGAGATTTTTACCTACTTCAGTTGTCAGTTTTTATGGTGATTGTTATCAGCTATGTATTAAACGGTGTCTCGCAGGTAAGCTTACAGTTGCCACACGTGATATGGAGAGAGTTATGCTTGGATTGGAGCATATAAGAGGATTTTACATGATTCAAACTAATGACGACATGACGGTCATAGCTCAGCGGATTACCAGTTGAAGTAGCAGTAGGTGGGGCACATAGCACGGAGGGCTGATGAGCCGAAAGCCGAAATTCCTCGAGTGGAGAGCACGTACCGGCTAGAGTAGAGTAGAACATTCAGGTGGACGGATCATTATGACCGCGCTGGATGCAAGCTGTTTCCGAACGGTCTCATTAGAGATATATGTGTATAGGGACAGCCTATGTCCAGCATTGGAAGCCTTATAGCTGATCCGACGATGACTTTTCTTCTACGAATAAATAATTATTATATCATAACTGCGTTAAGAATTACCTACCGCTGTTCTTCTTATTCAAAGCGCATAAAAAGGCCTATGTCTAATAGTGGTCGTCCGACGACAGATGTAACGTTATCGTTTTAAAATTCATCATCATCATCATCATCATCCACAGCTTTCTTTGTCCCACTGCTGGGTATAAGCCTCTCTCTTACTGTGCCATCTGCTTTGGACCTGTGCCAGTCATGTCCAGGTTTGACCTGCGATTTCGACTGTTAAAATTACCAATTTTTATTTCATATTTTTAATTCTTTAGATAAGTTGTTGAAACAATTGTAAAAGTACTTGACTAACATGACAATGAAAACAAGAAAAGCTTTCTTATCTCAACTTTCTATTTATCAGATTTCAAATACTTAGTCTGTACAAGTTCAGAAATATTTTCTTTATTTTTCTCATTTCTTCGTTTCCTTCATTAACTTCCAAGAAAACTTGTTTTTCGAGCATTGAATTCGCGCCATCCTTTTTGGTCTTGTTTCTTTGTTGTTTTTATTACGTTTGTTTGAAAACTGTTACAAAATACTTAGACAAATGATAAAATAGCACTTCAGTGATAATTTGATCAGTGACGTCGAATATTACGCTAATAATACCAAAAAATGCTCCAGTCTCGTGGCATGTGTTACGAAAAAAAAGTTTTGGAAATGAGATTTAGGAGCAAAAATTTATCTTGTCATAGTGAAACATGATTCTAATATTAAGATAATATGTAATATTTAAACACGCTTAATGCTTAATTTTACAGGGTGACTAGACAATTCAGCTACGGGGGACCGAGACAGGTGTCGTCTCCCCCGACGCCCCTGTACCGCGCAGGCGAGGCCTACTCGTAAGTTAAGCGGTAGGATTATAGTTCCATTTCTAAGCACTAAGTTACTAGAGACACTTTGAATTAACTACTAACCAACTATACTAGGTACCACCTAATTACTATATTTATATTACAGGCCAAATTATACAAGTCGGCGGATGTGAAGCTAGCTATAAGCTGTACGAAAGACAATCAACGCATAGCTATATATGAGCTTAAGCCAGGATTTTATATTGCGCAGCTTGTAGCTTATTTCACATCCGCCAACTTGTGTGATTCAGCTTATAACTACCACTATGTGATAATAAGTAGTAAAAGCTAAATATATCTACAATTATTGAACCTTTAGGACAAAATGTAACTTATTATCATCATCATCATCATCAGCTTATTTCGGCCCACTGCAGAGCATAAGCCTCCTCCCCCTTACGCCAACTATCCCTGTCCTGTGCCAGTCTCATCCAGGTGTTGCCGCAAAACTTTTGGATGTCATCACGCCACCGTTGTAAAGGTCTACCGGGACTGCGCTTCCCGTCACGGAGTCACCATTCAGTCAGAGACCTGTTCCACCTGCCATCATCACATCTGGCTAAATGTCCAGCCCAACGCCACTTGAGATTGATTATACGGGATCCGATATCTGCCACCTTTGTCCTCCTACCGATCTCCGTATTTCGAATTCGGTCACGTAACGTGATGTAACTTCTTGTAACATATGCCTACAATTTTCCATTGTTTAATAGAGGCGCTTCTGCTCAGTGCGGGTTGGTAGATTCTCGTACGTTTACACGCCTCACTATGTTTTCTTTCATCGGAAAGGGGTACTACACTGATATCAAAGAACTTATTCGTGCAGGGCCAAGATTTAGTAAGTTCGTATTGACCGGGAGGCTAGCCCTGGCGTCAGTGTTTAGCTGAAGGCTGTTGGCTGAAAGGCTGACATTTCTAAGCGGTTAAAATAACCGGGATCTACAATTTAACAATATCATTATCCATTCTACAGTGCGACACTTCAGTCTCTCTGCGAAATCGAATCAGGAATGAGGAGATCCGTAGAAGAACCAAAGTTACCGGAATAGCCCAGTGGATTGGCAAGTTGAAATGGCAGTAGGCAAGGCACATAGCACGGAGGACTGATGACCGATGGGGTTAAAAAGTTCTCTAGTAGAGACCACGTACCGGCAAGCGCAGCGTAGGACGTCCACTCACAAAGTGGACGGATGACCTAATTGATGACCATAATGGATGACCACAGGATCGCGCTGGATGTAAGCCGCTACCGACTGGTCTTATTGGAGATCTTTAGGAGAGGCCTATGTCCAGCAGTGGACGTCCTATAGCTCATGGGTGGATGACTCTACAGTGGCAATTAGTAAGAAATTTGGTTGGTGGTCACCCATCTAAAAACTGATCCTCCCAAACGTTGCTTAACTTCAGTGATCGCTGACAAATACTTTGCCAAACTTACACACACGCTACACCAAAACCGGGATTTGATCCTAAAAAGTCATATATTTTAACTCAAGCATTCTCTCACTAGGACTTCGTGAGTCCAAGTGAGAGAATGCTGAGAATGCTTATGCATACCTAACAATAGCAAAATTACAATGTCATGATACTTTTGAAGTACTAGCTCGAGTTGTTTTATCTCGATGGCAACTTGGAGGATACCATTGCGACACGAACACACTTATAGCTTATAAGCACACAAATGCAACACAAACACTCCACAATTTTATTGAAACTTTTAATTAGGTCACGTTCAGACTGACGATAAAAATAACGAGCTGTTATAAATCTGCAATATCATTCATTTGGTTTTTTAGATTGAAATATTATTAGAAGTTGAGGTAGTGTATTAGTTAGTTAGAGGTACTTGTTTAGTACTTTTGTATTGTATTTAATTTTAATATTTTTTTGGACTTGCTTTCGATCTTGAAAATAAGCGAGGCGTCAATTCGGTTTTCTGTCAATAGTACCATTGATGGTACTACTCACGTATGTATAATAGAATTTAGAATAGAATAATACAATAATTATAGAATATAGAACGTAGAATTTATATCCTCTACGTCACTAGTACTAGGCATTAATGATGCCTCCAGGCCCGGAAAATAGAATTTGCCAAAAGGTTGAGTTTCTAAAAGATTGTATACATCAAAACTTTGAATACTAAAAAGTTGAACTTTTTTCAATGAAAGAAGACTTAGGTATAATAATTATGGGTAACACAAGGAGTAGAAAGTAAAATCGTTTTAGTGGGGCCGGCTATTTTACCATTGAGGTTTGTTCGGGTCGGCACATCGGTACGCAAAGGGTAAAAACGGGACCCTATTAAATTCTACGTCGCTAGTACCACAATGGTACTATGTGTATACTTCGCAAGTACCATTATGGCACTAGCAAAGTATACATACGTAAGTAGTACCATCAATGGAACTAATCAATGGTACTACTGACATAAAACCGTCAATTCAGCTCTATTTAATTTTGTTTTGGAAATGTTTTTTGTCGTTGACATTAGTTAGTTTACATATTGAAATTGACTTTGTATTCGTTTTCTATTCATTTATTTTTAAAAACTGGTAGTTAATAGAAGTTCAAATGTAGTTTGTAATTGTAGATATTTCAAACATTGTTATTTGACGATTCCAAGTGCAATTCTCAGAGCAAATAAAAGTGCAATTGTTATGTCTACGGAATTAAGGAACTTTGACTTTTGACGTGATATTCCCCCTCTTTATATGTTTATTTATTTTAAGAAAATTTTATAAAATAGTCGTTCAAGATCAAAGATAAAGTTGAAATATGTAGCGTCTACAAAAATGGAAAAGCAAAAAAAGCATAACTTTATATTCGGTCGCCCCATCTTATTTATAAGAGCTTGAATCCAATCAATGTTTCTGGTCTATCTTTACATTTTTGTGCAAATAATAAGAACAAATTATTTCAAAAAACTGTGTATTTATTTTTCAAATAGGTTTGCGTTTGACTACACACTGCCTGATGTTAAGCAGATTTGCGGTCTAGGATGTAAAGCAATAGTGATTTTTTCGGTATTATAATTTTTTTGGGAGCTTTTGGACTGAAAGTCTATACCAGTCCCATCGTACCTTGTCAATAAAAACGTACATATAAACTTAGATATAATAAGCCAGCGAGGCAGTCTCGTGGAGTTGGACTGATTTAGATACTGGAAGAAGGCATACACCAGACTGTAAATCATGCAATAGTGGTAATTAGTCATATTTGAGATTAGTGAGAGAAAATATGGTAATACAGTAATCAGCTGAAACAGAAGACTAATAAATAATTCAGCACAGTTATAAAAAAATAAATGTATTTACCCTGAACAGATTAGTTCGAGCCTTTTGATGATCAGTGCTGTTTGTGTGACCATGACCTTGGACCGTCACATCGGATCACAACCATGGATCACAATAAATATATTGTCTCCTATTTCTAGGGTTGCTATTGCCACCTTGCCTATATCAATTTATTTAAAAAAAAGGAAAAACGGGATTGATTAATAAAAATATCTGCAGTTAGTAGAGAGCCAAGAAATGGGAGCTAAAATCTTATTTATGTTAATGAATAAAAATAAAAATATAGGTACCTATAAGCATTAAGTACCTAACCCAAAAGGAGTCGACACGCCTAAGCACCGAAGTCTGCCAAGTCAGTGGAGCATGAACGTCGGTCGCGTACTTTTGGCAGAGGGGTACGCTTTGCAGTGTCGACTCCTTTTTGTTAGAAAGAAAAAGAAAGACAGAAAATCATTTATTGACATAATATTACATTTACACATTCTCATTTAACGAAAAGGAGTATAAATGGTTCTACTATGGACTCGTCATAACTTACAGCAGTTCTTTTGTTTTTTCAGTCAATGTAGGTAACATTACAAAAAAATAATCTTCAATAAGATGTCGAAAGCAGCTTGTATCGCCCAACGCTGTTTTTTCTGATAAATAGTATAACAGATAAAATATCTATAAAGGTTGTCTATATTACCTTGAATAGCAGTGTACCTCGTACTTTGGCGAAAATGACAGGAATTTACTTGTTGATTTTTTTAATCAAATGTATACTTTAAATACGTTTACATAATATACTATTCATACCTACTTACGAGTAAACATGGCGCAAAAACTAGAAATAATTCATATCGATCACTAAGTTTGAAATTTGTTTCTGCTAAGGTCGGGTGGCAGCCCTACTTTTGTATGATACACATACATACGCAGTCTTTTTGTCACACGTGCTTTATCAACGCCTATTTTGATGGGAGCAATTTAGACCTTTTGTGTGGAACTTTGAAATGAGGCGTCACAAACTGTGTCCTTATATTATACTTACTGCTCGTACCGGCTTTGCTTGTATGCGAATAAATAATAGCTTTAAACCTTTCCGACTAAATAAATATTTGGGACCTATAATATCAGAGACCGTGTGTAGGATTACACGGTCTCTGACATCAATCTAAGCAAAGCTTGTCATAATATGGCTGCCAGAGACTAATATACTAGTACTACTCGTAGATACATATATTTTTAAATTGGATGATCCAATTGCTTTCTTTGTAGAAGTAGTGTAGTATTGTATTATTAAATAAAAATAAACGACTTAGATATATAATACCTAAATAACACCCAGACACAAAGCAAACACCTATGTTTATCGCATAAATACTTGTCTTGGGTGGGAATCGAATCCACGCATTTGATCCCGTAGCCAGGATCACTAACCACTGAGCCACCGAAGCACCAAATATTCTTAACTATATTAAAAGTAAGTAAGTTCATTTAGTTGATTGAATCAGGCGCTACTTTGCGGAAATTCATCTTCAAATCTGTTTTGAATAAATATTTAGTGCATATCCGCTATCTTGTGGTAGGCAAATAAGTTTAAGAGCATTAAGGATGTTAAGGACGATAAGTTTAACGGATTAGAATAGAGTATTTTAAAAAGTATTTAATAGAGTGAACTGAAAATGAGCGATATTTATTATTATTTTATCTATTTTGTAAAATTAAGTTTTTAAATATATACTTATTGTAATATTAGTAATTGTGTGTTTTTTTTTAATGTCCTTAATGCTCTTAAACTTATTTGCCAACAACAAGATAGCGAAAATGCACTAAATATTTATTCAAAGCATAGATTTTAAGTTCACTTAGACGGAGTGGCTAGCCCCAGTATTAGAGATTTTATGCCGCCTTAAGGCATGACATGCTGAACGGTAAAAACAATCAAGATCTGCAATGTAACGTGCTATCCGAGCCACGGTAGAGCTTAGTTGGATATGCCACCCTCGGTCACTCATCTGAAGACTAACCGTGCCGAAAATTGCTTAACTTTGGTGATCGCTGACAAACACCTAGTCAAACTACGCCACGAGCGCTACAAAGATGTTGAATATAACTTTTTACAATTTCTTGTATGGTTTAGATGATCTGTAACCGAATATACCTTTACCTTGGGTACTTACAGACGCTCAAAAAAGGAGATTTTGCTTTGTTTATAGTATGTTGTGATTTATGGAGTAAAGGGAAATTTGAGTACTAGGTATTGAAACATAATATACCTACTCGTAAATATATGTATTTATATAAATGGTTTTGTATTTATAACATGAATTGTTTGTTTTACTTCCTCTATAACTGGTTGAGGATAACTTTAGTGAATTACAGGGAGATATAGACAGGCATTGGAGCTATCAAGAGCAAAAAATAATAATACACATATATAACAATAAAGAAAAATAGTATTTTTTTTAAGATTACAAAAATAATTAATTATTAGTGGTTCAAAAAAATCCCATATCTTTTTTAAATTTTATTCGAGGAACATAAGTCTTCCAGCGTACAACGTTGCGATATCCAGTGAAACCATAACCCGTTTACTTTTTTCAGTAATGTGTGTATACAGGGTTATTCCTAATCAATTAGCATCCTTTTAGGGGCTTATTCTGTATATCAAAACTAAAAACTTTTGTTCTGTGACTTTAGTCAACTCAAAAAAACAGGATATTTTTCTATGGAACAACCATTTTTTTGAGTATTGACAAAAATCTCAAAACAAAAGTTAGATTTGATGTATAGAATAAGACCCTAAAAGGATGCTAATTGATTCGAAATAATCCTGTATATATGTGAATCATTTATTTTATTTGCTGTAGTAAGTAGTATATAATTTTGCCCCATAGAATGACCTCATAGAGGTGTACATAAGTTGGTTATCATATCATATTATTAAATAAACGCAAAGAAAAATAAAACTAAGACAATTTTTACAATAGAGCCAAACGTAATTAAAAAATAAAAAACATCACACAGAAAATTGGATCCAATTGAAATTGGAACGTAAGCTGATCAAATAACAATTTATTTTCACGTCATTTGAGCGCGTCGTATTTCCATTTTCGAACTAGATATTTGAAATATATTTTAAGAAAAAATATGTTACAGCTGTGTTAATATATTCAAGTGCATATCGTTGAGAAATTGTAACTTACCCGGCTTTGGCGCCTGTATTTCTTCGGTTTCAACCATTTTCACTGCAACACTACACACTACACTATTTAGCGACCAAAAACTGTAACTTTTTGACTAAATTAAGAGATTTATAGACAAAAATATCTTTTATTAGTTTCTAATATCTTATCACAGATTATGTCGTACTTAACTCGTTAAAATTTTAAATTACGTTCCGCGCTTCACACCGATTGCTCCGTTCCTTTTTCAAATTATTTATTTTTAATTTGCTCCCGATTTGTTCGTTCTATTTTCCAAAAGGTTTTTCTACTCGTAATTTACTCGTATGTCGTTTCGGATTATGAATTTGCTTGTTTCTTCTAGTCACTGTTTAGTTTTTTTGTAAGCGGCCAGTAGGTTTCGAATTTCGAATTTGTTTGATTGACCACGGTAATTTTGTTTTTTTTTCTATGATGGCCAGTGAGTTTTAAGAAAGAGGTTGTGTTACGAAGTTTTTAAACAGGTTTAATATAAGTTGTCGCCTTGATCGGTACAGGAAGTGCGCGGTCGGAGCGCGGCCGCGGAGTGCGTTCGCGCATTCCTGGCGACTGCTTTTATTAAATTGTGCTGCACTTGATTTGTTTTGATTGTGATAGGTACAAAGTATGATTTTATTGTTCTTTCTATAGCAATATTTGCTATCGATACTGAGATTATCGGTAAGCATTATGTGCAATGCGTAAAGCGTACGTATGCTTGTGCCGATGTATTTAATGTCGTTTCACATTCCATCATTAGTTCATCACACATGGTTGAGACGATAGTAAATTGCGTTTTAGTCGTGAATTTTCGTAAACAAAGGGCACAGATCCTGGAGAGTGTAGTTAGTAAATTTTTCTGTATAAAATGGTGTAAGTTTATATAACATCAACAGTGAAGTCTTAAAGTAGCTCCAAAGACGTGTGTAAAAGTTTATTAGCGCCTACATAAATCTAAAACAAATCAATATTTTAAATTATTTTCAATGTTACAAACAGCCAGAAAGAAGATCGCTTTGCCTGAGTCTGTCTTCCTGCTGAAACACAGTGTGGGTCTTCAAATCCAGAGAAAATAGATATATTCTAGGCAAGCGTGTAACACCCTAGACCGCATAAATCTGCTTAACATCAGGCAGTGTGTAGTCAAACGCACACCTATACGTAATAAAAAAATACCTCTACACATAAAAGGCTCGAGTTGTTTTTTATTTGAATTCATTTATTATGACTGCCTCGGTGGCTAAGTGGTTAGTGACCCTGACTTCTGATCAAAGAGGCGTGGGTTCGATTCCCACCGAGGCCAAACATTTATGTGATGAACATAGGTGTATGCTCTGTTTCTGGGTGTTATTTAGTTACTATAATTAGTTACTATAAGTATATGACGGCGCCAGAGCACTGTAAACAGCACGTGCAATGGGCGAGCGGAACTCCTTGCAAATATTTATTATAAAGAGGTTTCTCTCGGCGGCCGACGGAACTCTTTGCTCGCCTACCGCACGTCACTGTAAAAAGGCGCCATAGCAATATTGATGGTCGGTTGACAGTTGAGATGGAATATGATTGTCATTTGTTTAATATTGAGAAAAAAACGTAGAAAACGGCGGGAATAGATTAGAGGTTGAAATAATTGAGATGTAAAACGTATGACTGTAATTACTTAAATTATCCAATGAGAAAACAATTAATTCTGATAAGTCGCTGCCTATTTATTTATAACGATCCCTCAATGGATGAAGAAGATTGTCGGGCCAGTCTGGCGGACGCGCCGATATATACATACTTATGTAGATAGTCACTAAATAACTTAAAAATTATGTATGTAGTGTATCAGTCTCTGGCAGCCATATCACAAGTTTTGCTTAGTTTGGGGTCGGGGACCGTGTGTAAGATGTCCCCTAATATTTATTTTTATTTTATTTTTTATTTCTTCTGTTATGGTATCAGTTTAATTGGTCGATTATTTCCGATTTTTTAAATAAAGTTTTTAATTGAAATACAATATCATTTAATTTCATTCAACTTAAAAATAAAATGCATTTTATCACCCGTTGTTTAAAAAATAATGAAACATTTGAATAATTTATAACTTCAATGTAATCATACTGCTATCTCAAGAAGTATTGAAAATCCTATACCGTCAATACAGGTTTCAAAAAACCCCCAACGTAAATTAGTTTTGTAGGCTTAAGCATCATACCCAGATGACATATATCTAGGTACCTACAGGTATGGCTAAGTAAGGCACATATTTCGTAGGTCTATATGACAAATTTTGTACTTAGTAAATAAGTTCGTATAGGCCGGGTGTCCAGCCGTAGAGTCATATTGACTGCCTCGGTGGCTCAGTGGTTAGTGACCCTAAGTCCCTACAGGATCAAAGAGGCGTGAGTTCGATTCCCACCCTGGGCAAATATTTATGTTATGAACATAGGTGTTTGCTCTGTATCTGGGTGTTATTAAGGTATTATTTATGAAAGTATGTATTTAAAAAAATATATATGAAAAAAAAAATATCTTCAAATCTATGTTTTAAACATGAATTTCCGCAAAGTAACGCCTGATTCAATCAAAAATTATCTTGTCAAATATTATCGAAATCAGATATTAAATAGCGGGATAACAAATTTCCATTCTTTTCGAAGAAAATACGGTACCCCCTAAAGATAAAAAAGACAATACGGTACCCCGTATCAAAAATCGCTAACGAAAAAAAATCTACCAATATAAGTATATAGGTATAAATATTATTATATATATAGGTAATTATATAGGTAATTATTATACTTAGGACCTGTGTGTCAAATTTCGTCGAGATTGGTTGAAAAATGCTACCTGTAGACGAAGACTAACATGTCGAGAAATGAAAGCAAACTCGCCGAGTTAAAACGCAGATTTTCGCTGTCGCTCAATCAACTAATATTTCTTCTGTGGCTTAAGTAATCTTCGAATACCTAGATTGAGGACATCCTAGTTAACGGAACATGGTCTATTTATTAATTTCCTGGAATTTTTCGCTAAATATACCTAACGCTCCAAGTTGCTAAGATGTTATTGTACTCATGAAGAACATTGATTATGGGACTATCTTGAAATTGCTCTTTACTTCTGTTCCCCATTTTGTTGAAAATTCATGAATGTAGCCAGAATGAAACCGCTGATTTTTTATTTGAATTTTGGGTTAGCCTTGTGGTAAATAATAATAATATTATAACTGTTAACCTAATAATTTATTTGAAAGATGTCACAGACTAGTAGATATAAGTAGTATTCAGTCAGGCACTTTTTATAATTTACGCTACAATATAAAAAGAATACAGTTTCTGATCTATCTAAGAATAAAACGATCTTGTTTACATCTAAGTTTAATACATCGTAATAACAATAACCCAAAAAATTTAAAAAATATCACTTTACTGTCCAACGGACGTAACTACAAAAGAAGGAGGTTTTCATTTCGACCGTGAACGTGTTTTATAAATGTAAAGCAACACCGATTCACATACGCCATCGAATTTCTTCTACGGACGTGTGCAGGTTGCCTCACGATGTTTTCCTTCACCGAAAAGCCAGTGGTGTGAAATTTCGTACATAAATTCCAAAGAACTCATTGGTACGGGACCGGGGATTTGAACCCACGACCTTACGATTGTAAGGCGGGTGTCACTACCTCTTGACCACCACGGCTTCAATAGAATGAATAGCTGACATATTATTTAACTACTTACCATGTTTAGAATAGTACATCTGCCGAAGTTCCGGATAGTGGATTCTCATCGCAATTTTCGTGAAAAAGTACACCCCTCTCACAATTGTAATCCTTAAAAATCGTAACGGTGACATCCTCATATTTCACTGTACACTATCACTTATAATATCACAGAGACGTAAAATATTTCACTTAACTTAAATAGCTCACACAATTCATTCACAAAATAATTTAGTTATGTTTTAATTAATTATTTACCTACAACACATATTTATTGAAGATATTTCACTTGGTTTGAAATTTAGAAGGTTTTTATCAAGCAGAAAACGAAACACATGCTGAAACAACCATTAACTATACGCGACCCAAAAAAATATCATTATACTACATGACTACCAGGCTAACAGCGTCTCCAAAAGTCATATTTCACTGATCATTTTAATATTGTCTCAAATGTACACACTCAAGTCGTTGTCTGTAAAAACTGACTTAACACTATTAGATACAGACACTTTAACTATAAAGTTATGCAAATTTTTACGATAACAATATGGAATGGATTGTTAAACATTCCGACTATTGAAAGGATATATAAGTTATATAACGTTTGAATGGCTCTCTTTACACAGATGCGTTGACTATTTCGCGTCCAGTTTCGTTCACGTGTTTGAAATAACATTACAAGTAAAACTGTCACTAATGTAGATAATTTGGTAATTCATTTTTAATGCAAGGCAATCGATAAAGTGATTAGTGATAATACTGACAACAATGTTATCATTTCACGTCACGATTTCGTTGTTGATATTGGTATTGTACGTGTACCGGCTGTTTAATAGTCCACTGCTGAACATAGGCCTATCGATGAAAATATAGATGCTTAACAGTTTTTTAGATATCCAATATGTACCTATGTAATTAAATTAGCAAATGTGTGAGTGCGAGAGTATGCTAGAGTCAGCCAGATTGTTCCACATCCTTGCTGATCGTATGAAAAATGTGGCATTGAAATATTATTATGTTATAGTCGCACCGTATTTAAAATTAAAATTTACTATTATTTTCATGCAAAGTTTTGTACACATCTTTAACGATATGGCTTTAACAAAGAGAAAGAGAAAAGATTTTAATCAAAAGTAATCCACTTTCAAATTGTAAAAAAAATCACTTAAACACTCAATCACAACACTGGCAGTACTTAACACAAGCTGAATGACTAGATTACAAGAAACAAAATTTTTGCCAACTGAATACACAGATTCAGTTAGCAAAAATTTAGTTTTAACACGATATGTTTTAAAAATATTAGTAGCCACTTAAATAAAATTCAACCAATTATTACTAAGCATTGAATAGATAAAATATGTTAATCAACGTAAGTAAACTTAAAATACTTGAATAAATAAAATGCAAATATTGTTCCAGCCATATTCTAGCACATGAACGGTAGTTTTTCATTTTTATGGCCAAAACGTGTAGTTTTATCATTTTTGATAATATTCTTGCAAAATTTATGACTCAATACATTTTATCTTATCTTTCGCTAAAGTATCGGCACAAAAGTATCTGTGAAAATTATTTTCATACTATAAATGAGATCACTTATTTAAAATTTTTAGTTATTTTATAATAAATTATTTAACTATTTTTACTGTGGAGTAAGATTGTCCTAGTAAGATTGTCGCGTGTTAATTCCAGTCTCATAAATTCGATATCCTTGGTTTAAATCTCGGTTCTGCACCAATAGTGTTCTCTGGATCTGTAAGTGTTAGGTATTGTAATGAAACGCTTCTATTAGACCTGAATAGCCGCTAGCAAGGAAACAAGCACTTCATACAGTTGATAGAGGATTTATTACAGGGACGTTATAAAAACACACAGGGACAAAGATATCAAATAAATAAAATAAATAAATATTTAGGGACATATTACACACGGCCTCTGACCCCAAACTAAGCAAAGCTTGTGATATGGCTGCCAGAGACTGATATACTACATATACATATTTTTGAATACATCATGATATAGATAGTAACTAAATAACACCCAGACACAGAGCAAACACCTAAGTTCATCACATAAATACTTGCCCTGGGTGGGGATCGAACCCACGCCTCTTTGATCCAGAAATTGGGTCACTAACCATTGAGCCACCGAGGCAGTCAGGATCAGGGCACTAGACTTACTCTACAGGCGGAGGCCTCAGCAGAATCAGGCGAAGGCCCCCGCACTGCGGTTCAGGGGTTCCGCGGGCGTTTTTGAGAGCAGCAGGTGGTCTTGCGGGCCGCGAATGCGGTGCGTCAAAAATCTGAAAAGGGTATATTTTAGACAAAACATCAGACGGTTTATGCAGTACCGCGTCTTCGGAACATCCTGACTTTGAAAGTCCTGAGAGTGTCCACTTCCCCAAGAGAAGAAAAAAACAATGTCAAACAAAACAATCCATCTTGGCCTAAAGATGGCTCTAGACCGTGTTAGTAAGAAAAAATAGAATTACAAACTAAAAGACTCAGATTTGTATCACGAATGAAAACGAGGTTAGTTTTCTTACAGTACCTACGTATTTTAAAATAATGTTAACAGAAATATCTACTAGAACAATACAAAAAAACTATATTCCACAATTCAATATTGCTATATCACTATCTACATTATCAAGGATAACGGATAACAGTTTTTAGTTCTACAATTATATTGATTGTCACATCAATCATTTTCGACGTAGATCGTTTTTACAAGTTAATTAAATGAAATTAATTAAATTTAGTCTCCCGATTTTAATTTAGTCGCGAAAACAGTCGCCTTTCCTCGTCCGGGTCCTCGGCTAATATTATTCATTAAACAAATTATATTTAGGAATTTTAATAATTAATTATGCGATGACCTACTAATTTTATTTTTGTCCCTAATATTAATAGAATTAAGGAAAATTGAGTTTTTATTATGGTTATTTTCCGTCATACGCATATTTTCTTTGCTGTTATTTTGTTAGATTATGTTACGGAAATTAAAGTTAATTCTCACATACTTATACTTATTATTAACATAAGAATTCATTATATTTATTTTCTTATTGACTTTAGGAACCCAAAATAAGTCAAAATACGACTTTAGTATACAAATATTTGGAATAATTACGCTCTTTAAAAATACTGCATTTTTATCAAATTTCTCTCACAAATATTCACTCAAACTGCGGTTTTTTGCGGTTGACATACGAGCACTCTAAAATTGACTTGGAATAACACTGCTCTGGATTCAAGTTAGGTGTTGCAAGTTTAATATAGCCAAATAGAGTTACTATTACGTTTAGACTAACTTTGTGGAGTAGGTACTTATTATGGAGTATAACTGTGGAGCAGATAAAAGAAAGTTCGTATATAGGCCGGGTGGCTAGCCCTGGTGTCAGAGTTTTAAGCCGCTGGAAGACCTCTGACATTGCCAAACGGTTAAAACAACCGGGCCTACAATTTAACTTGTCATCTGAGACACGGTAGCGTTCAGTTGTAAATACCAACCGCAGTCACCCATTCGAAGATTGACCGTGCTGAACGTTGCTTAACTTCGATGACCGCTAACGAACACCTAGTCAAACTACACTATGAGCGCTACAGAGTGCAGATAATACAACACTTCTTGTTCAAGATAAAAAAAAATACAATAATAATGATGAAATGCGATTCATACCGAGTGCAAGAATATTTCAACGTCTATAATTGTAGAGATAACACACTATATCAGTTCTCAAGATATTTTAGTATGTATCTAATTATAAAGGATGTTCCTTTAAGTGACCTACATAACTAAATTCTAGATTTAAGATAATATCATTGTAATCAATATGATCATCTTTAATAATGGCTAAACCAGAATGCAAAAATATCAACTGTTTCGTGTTTATCAGCCTTTTACTGGATACACTTCGGAGAGTGCGCCCAGGAGTTGCACAATCTGGTCCCCCCTGCCCCTTTCTTCTATCGCACGGCTAGACAGAAGCGACCAAAACGCCACCCTTTTATGGTGGACATTTCGCGCGTTAGAACCAAGCGTTTCGAATCCTCATTCCTCATACGAACAGCCGGAATGTGGAACGCTTTGCCTGGGTCTGTCTTCCCGTTAAAGTACAACGTGGGTGTCTCCAAATCCCGAGTAAATAGATATCTTCTAGGTAAGCGTGTTACACCCTAGACCGCACATCTGCTTAACATCAGGCAGTGTATAGTCAAACGCGAACCTATTCGAAATAAAAAAACCTGACAAGTGCGAGTCAGGCTCGCACACCGAGGGTTCCGTAGAAATCCAGAATATTTCACAAAATTGAGAAGTAAGTTGTTAATATCTCTATACTATACTGTACTGTATCAGCCTTTTCAACAGTCCACTGCAGGACGTAGGCCTACCCACGAAGGGTGATCAGGCCATATATCCGCCACGCTGGCCCAGTGCGGGTTGGTGGATCTCTATACCATAACCTTCGACAAATAAGTTTTTTTTTTCACTTTTCTCGTCATACAATGAAAATTACTGAAAATGTAAAAATAATTAAAAACCTGCTTTAGCATGTGCTAATGAAATTCTTTTATATGATACCTTACATGATACGATTTACTCACTTTGAATTTTTAACCTATATTTTGTGAATTTTGAGGCCTTATTTTTTGTGATTGAAATAAAAATGTTCAGTTTTCAGATTTATTCCTATATGTGTACTCTAAGACAATGCTTCTGGTCAAATTTCATAGTTCTATGTCAACGGGAAGTACCCTGTAGGTTTTGATTTTTGTAAGTGCGAAATATGCGGTTTTTTACGACATAAACGGCTCTAACTTTTTTAAACGATAACTGAGAATTTTTTCTTTTACACAACTGCAAGAATTTATCGATATACGTATAAAGTTTAAATTTCAATTCGATATCTTTACGCGTTTCCGAGATAAAGAGTTTTGACATACACACAGACGGACAGACTGACAACAAAGTGATCCTATAAGGGTTCCGTTTTTTCCTTTTGGGGTACGGAACCCTAAAAAAAATACCTCTAAGCCACCACGGCTTCAATATTATTCTACAATATATCAATTATTTAAAAATACGAGTACACCCAGTATAAACACTAATAAGATACCTAGGTCAGATAATTCAGGTAGTGAATAAGTACTCGAGGCACTTCAAAAACCCCTAGTACGTAAATCGAGCTGTTCAGAAACTCCAAGCACGTTCTAAACACTCGACTTTAATCACGTTTACGCGTGACAAACCTTGTTAATATGTAACAACTAGCTGCGCCCCGCGGTTTCACCCGCGCAGCTCACGATTGTGTTGGGTATAATAATGAGTAATATGTTTTAGTGACAATTTAACAATTAGGTAGGTATATCTGAAAAGCCGTGGTGTTCTAGTGTAATGACACCCGCTTTACAATCGTGAGATCGTGGTTTCAAATCCCGGTGCGGTACCAATGAATTCCTTGGAATTTATGTTCGGAATTTCCCACCACGGGCTTTTCGGTGAAGGAAAACATCATGAAGCAACCTGCATGCGTCCGAAGAAGAAATTCGATGGCGTATGTGAATCCACCAACCCGCACCGGGCCAGCGTGGTGGATATGGCCCAATCACCCTTCGCGGGTAGACGTACGTCTTGCAGTGGACTATTAAAAGGCTGATACAGTAGAGAACAGTTATATCTCACACTGATATGGCGCATCATATTATTGTTTAGTGTTGGCACCCTTCGTGGGTAGGCCTACGTCATACAGTGGGCCATTAAAAAAAGGCTAGTATAGTAGATAACTATAATTAATATACATTTTTCTTAAGTTACTCTGAAGCTATTTTCATCTGCAACCACGAAATGTGGAAAGACAATTAAGCGGGTTGAAGGTTGCGCAGCAGCATTTTTGGTGCTCCTATCTTAACGAGCAACTCATGTAGCAAGCATGGGGGAGCAAGACTATGTAAAAGCTCTACGGGGCTTCGTAGACTCGAAATACCCACAAGTTAGGGCGTACGGCTGATAGGACTCTATTTGGCCACCATTACATACATAGTTTATTTTTCACCAAAAATGGCACACCCGATTACAATCATAGGTACAAAATTCAAATAGTTCACTCGAATTGATGTATACCATTTTTTGATAATGATGATCTTTTAAAAACGACTAATGAACTGAATAGAACCACAAACCACAATATTATTTAGGTATGTAATTCGTTTATATACCTCTGAACTATTTATGATGTAGCAAACAAAAAAAATCAACAAAATCGGTTCATAATTGTCCAAATAATCGCGTAACTTACATACACAAAAAACATACCGTTGAATTGAAAAACTTCTTTTTGAAGTCGGTTAAAAAGCATTGGTATGCATCACGCACTCATGCATAATGACAATGTAATTTCCGAACCTTAGGTAAATAAATGCTCACTATTAAACCAATTATTTTCGCAGTACCTACGTAGTAAGTATTAATTTACCAAAGAAATGTGCGAATATATTATAATAAATAAAAGTGAAATCGGAAAAGTGACAAAAAATCTGTGGCAACCTCCTCTATTTTTTTAACTCATTGGTTTCAACACACAGTTACACCAGAGGGATAATATGGTCGATCAAGAAAAGAAACAAAGAAATGCAATGATTTAATACGGCATGAGTTAGAAGGAGACTTAAAAAAAATCTCGATTCAGTGGCTATTTGTAGTGTTTTTCTCTCAGTAGTGTCAAATTCCAACACATATCTGACAGTTTTGACAGCGCTGAGCACGATTTTCTATACATTTTTGTGGTTTAGAATTGCCTCAAGCGACAACAGCGCTATCTCTCTAGTTGTAATAGCTCTGTGGGTTTCAATATATCTGGATTTCGAACATGGCAACATGTCATTTTGACACAATAATTACTTTGTCCAAATTTTGATTAATCAATCCAAATACACAATCAAATACACTAAAAAGTTTCAATTCCGACGTCGAAATCATTTATCCCAAAAATACCTTTTTCCCGTTTTTAACGCTGCTAGGCGATACAATTCAGAAAAATACGAAACACGTAGTCAATTAATTTTGTTTAAGTATGTCTATGCCAAATTTCAAGTCAATCGGCTCAAGGAATCGTGTCCTCCCGTACTAAGTTTGCCTCGCTATTTCACCCAC
Source organism: Hypomecis punctinalis (assembly GCA_949316475.1). Lineage (NCBI taxonomy): Eukaryota > Metazoa > Arthropoda > Insecta > Lepidoptera > Geometridae > Hypomecis > Hypomecis punctinalis. The sequence continues at coordinate 1,031,549 of OX438807.1, forward strand.
TTAGGGCTTGAATTTCGCAAAATCCGTTCTTAGTGAGCACCTATATCCTAAAAAGAACTCCCATGTAAAATTTGAGACTCCTAGCACTTGAACTTTTTGAGATTTCGTGATAGGTGAGTCAGTGAATCACTATTTTGTATAGGTATAAGATACTGTGCCGATCACAGTAGGTAATTTTGTTATTCTTACTTTACAGGGCCAATCGCGACTAATTAGACTCAGTCAAAACGTCGAGAAAATGATTCATCTTTTGTTTCATTGCGTGATATCCTGAAGTCCAGAAAAATAAAAAAATACATCAATAAAAAAAAAACTCGGTAGAGTATAGAAACTATTTTTCTAAAGCCTTCTTTATTTCACCGCTAGGTGTAGGCCTTTTTCTTCTATAGTTATATCTTAGTCTTGCGCCAATTAGTTTCAGGGTCGACCCTCGATATTAACGGTATCGGTGACCCACCTTGCTGCCGGACATCCGAAAATATTATATTTTTCATTTTCCCACATTCCAGTCTCATATAAAACATTATTTACGTATGTTACAAAACTTCTTTATCCTCTAATTCATTTATCATATACAGATAACCATATAACAAGCTGTAAAAGCTACAGACCACTGTTAAAGTGACAGTTACTGCAGCAAGGCCGGAAGGAACGGATCATAAACATTGTTATTACAGCAGAATGAATAGCGATTGTTTTCCTCTGGCCTAGCTTAGGGAAATGTTTTCCATGATAGCTGTACCAGCCTTTTTTATTAAAAAGGCGGGCTATTTTCAGCTGCAGGATACGTCCTACCCTACCTACCTACCGGCCTACCCTCGAAGACTTATTGGGCCATAATTATACACCACGCTGCGCTGGACTAGTGCAAATTGGCGGATTCACATACACCATCAATTTTTACGGACGTATGCAGGTTGCCTCACGACGTTTTCCTTCACCGAAAGCCACTAGGGATTCTGTACGTAAATTCCAAGGAATTTATTAGCACGGATTTGAACCTGCGACCTCACGATTGTAAGACGGGTGTCATTAGGTACGTCAAGACCACCACGGCTTCTTCAAAATGAAATACTTGGACAGTTCTCTCAGATAGTGACTAGGTACGTACCTACATACCTACCGACATACCTCAGTGCCTCAAGTCGAAAGTTTTCGACCCGTGTGTGTTGCCAGTGATGACTTATGGCACAGAAACGTGGTCTCTCACTATGGGCCTTATTAGTAAACTCCAAGTAGCCCAACGAGCTATGGAGAGGGCTATGCTCGGAGTCTCTCTGCGTGATCGAATCAGGAATGAGGAGATCCGTAGAAGAACCAAAGTTACCGACATAGCCCAACGGATTAGCAAGTTGAAATGGCAACGGGCAGGGCACATAGCGCGGAGGACTGATAACCGGTGGAGTCGAAAAGTTCTTGAGTGGAGACCACGTACCGGCAAGCGCAGCGTAGGACGTCTACCCACAAGGTGGACAGATGACGTCATTAAGGCCGCAGGATCGCGCTGGATGCAAGCCGCTATCAACCGGTCTTATTGGAGATCCATAGGGGAGGCCTATGTCCAGCAGTGGACGTCTTTTGGTTGATGGATGGATGGACGTACCTACAACTACAACAAGGGCAGCGTGGATATTTACTGATAAGAAGTACAAGAGAGAATCGGGAATGGGACAGGGCAGGGCAGGGCACATAGCGTGGAGGATTTATAACCGGTAGGGTAGAAAAGTTCTCGAGTGGATATCACGTACGCAATTTAGGAGTCTTCACAAAATCAAAAAAGGACAAATGATTAAAATATAAAAGTAATTAAAATTGTAGAATCGCGCTAAATGCAAGCTGCTTACAGCTTAGAGAGATAGATGGATTTATTGCATACCAAGAAATAAACAAAAGAAGAGACAAAAATACATAAACAGAGTAACAATAGGCGGCCTTATCGCTGCGATCTCTGCTAGGCAACCTTCCTCCTCCTCCAGTCGAATTCCTCATGTCTGAGGATCGTGACCACCACCTCCCAATAGTTTCTCTAAGGCAACCTTAGAGAGGTTTATATCTAGTGGACATCCTATAGCTAAAACGACGACCACGACACAAACAAAACATCTGATATTAAACTAACGTTTTATCCTTGTAAGACAAAATTCTGTACAAACATCTGAGAATCAACAATGTCATCCACATCCTAACCTAATAACGTAATCTGCACCACTAGTCCAATTTTCAAGAAGGAAAACCAAACCCGGCGTCCTTTATTGACTCAAAATATACGCAATTGTCTATTTATGCATGCGCATGAGTTCCATACAAATCAGGCGAGCACCTGATGGGTGGCGGGTAGCCAGGAGTGAGGTCAGCCTGATCTCATAATAATACATATATAATGAGATGGATGCATAATATAACAGATGTTGGGACTAGACGAAATAGTTATACCGGATTTTGAGTTATAGACAAACTGCGATTGTGTACCAACCTTGTACCTGATACCTTCAGAAAACATTCTACCATAGTACAGTAAGTTCGTATAGGCTGGGTGGTCACCGAGTTTAACGAGTCATCCGAGCCACGGTAGCGCTCAGTTGGAAAATGCCAACCGCGATCACCCATCTAAATACTGAACCGTGCGGAACGTTGCTTAATTTCGGTGATCGTTGACAAACACCTAGTGAAACGCTACACTAGAAGCTACTACGCTAGAAGCGCTACAGTACAGTACCTATGTACATAATCATAGGTTTGAGTTTATAGTTTGGGGTCAGCTGATACCTCTGTTACTTATACATGGTTATTTCTAATCAATTAGCATCCTTTGACTGCTTCGGTGGCTCAGTGGTTAGTGACCCTAACTTCTGGATCAACGGGGCGTGGGTTCGATCCCCACCCAGGGCAAATATTTATGTGATGAACATAAGTGTTTGCTCTGAGTCTGGGTGTTATTTAGTTGTTATCTAAATAAGTATGTATTTAAAAATAAGTATATGTAGTATATCAGTCTCTGGCGGCAATATCACAAGCTTTGCTTAGTTTGGGGTCAGAGGCCGTGTGTAAGATGTCCCAAAATATTTATTTATTTATTTTAACGGCTTATTCTGTACATCAAAACTAACAACTTTTGTTCTGCGACTTTTGTCAAAACTAAAAAAAATCAGCTGTTCCATACATTTTGTCGAGGGTAACGATATTTTTCTAAGGAACAACAACTTTTGTTTTGAAAATTAGTACAAGTCGTAAAACAAACGTTGTTAGTTATGATGTAGAGAATAAACCCCTGAAAGGATGCTAATTGATTAGAAATAACCCTGTATATATAATAATTACCTAGTCCTTATTCTGAGATTTACACTATTGCTATTAGATATTATAAATTTATTAACACGTTTAAATGACACAGAATGTGCAGTTTGAGAGAAAACATGGGTAAATTGCAAGAAAAATCTCCATGACTTTTTCAATCGAAAATCACGTCACGTAGTTTTCTGCGTATGACGGGTGAGTACTAACTATCGCTTAAGACTTATAATTTAGAGGTGAGAATCAACTTATTAGCCTTTCTCAAGCCTCGGGCTATAGGATGTTCTATCAAGGAAAGAGGTAAAAGAAATAGATACATCTCTAAGGCCGTGTACACAGGAAGCGGCGCCGTTAGCAAACCCGTCACGTTTGGACGCGGCCTTATCCTTATAGTTCATTAAGGATCGCTTTTGTCAAGGGTAGTGTGAATCAGTTTCGTTGATATTAATTAGAGGAAAACGTCACTTACATAAATATTGTGGTAGTTGTTCGTGAATTGAATGTTGGTTTTACTGTTTTTGTTTTTTTTTTAAATTTTACGGCTGAGACTATGAAATGTGCAGTTGCCGATGTGGACAGTTCATAAGGTCCAATTATGAAGGCGTCATCGTAGTTTTATTAACAATTTAGAATATTTTTGTTTCTTTTTCACTTTAGGCATTCGATAGAGAGAACACTTTTACGTTGCTATTAAATTTACGACGCGCCTTCTAAATTGGGCCTATAGTTAGACTTCTGTACTGTACCAGCCTTATAATTAATAATATTAATAGATTTATAAGTATCCAAAATTGGACTTACCAAGTACACACAGATAATTTTAAGAATTGGTAAAGCCGTTTCGGAGGAGCGTAAAAAAGTACAATTCGATCAAGAGTTATTCTACGGTAAAAAGTCGGTTTAATTTTATTATTCAGTAGATATTTATTTACAGCGCTAACTTTTTGTTAGAAATAGTTTGTTTTAGTTTTGGCAATATTATAGGTCCCGTAGTAAAAGTTAGTCTTATAGATAAGGATATACAGATGAAATAATACACCTCAGTAAGTCGAACTCCGAAGTGTTTATAAAATTACCCTCAAACAATTGAAAAGTTTCAGTAGTTCGGTCGGTTGACCGAACTACTGAAACTTTTCAATGACTAACCGCCGGACTACTGCTACTAGAGGGTATCGATAGTCCGGTGCTTAGTAAGAACCGAACTATTGCAACTGAAAAGTTTCAGTAGTTCGGTCAACTGGACTAATAACCGGACTACTGATACTAGAGGAAGGAACCTACACAATCTGGTCCCACCTGCCCCTCTCTTCCATCGTACGGCTAGGCAGACGCGACCATAGCGCCACCCTTTTATGGTGGACATTCCGCGCGTTAGAACCAAGCGTTTTGAATCCTCATTCCTCATACGAACAGCCAAAATGTGAAACGCTTTGGCTGGGTCTGTCTTCCTGCTAAATTACAACGTGGGTGTCTTCAAATACTGAGTAAATAGGTATCTTCTAGGTAAGCGTGCTACATCCTAGACCGCATATCTGCTCAACATCAGGTAGTATGTAGTCAAACGCAAACCTACAAGGAATAAAAAAAAACATAGAAATCACTTTTCGTCGTTCATCTGTACAAAAAGAACATTTTTCTTTTAGCAACGGATACTTACCGTATTAAAGGTAACTCAGTATCAAAGACAAGTAATTACATAATGCATAATGACAATGCAAATTTAAAGAAAAACTGGTCCACATTATGTACATTGTTGAATTAATTTTTACGACATTCGTACCTTTAACATGTTTGTAGGTTTAACACGATTCCAATAAATCAGGGTAAAGCTAAACGATTCGAAACAAAGTCCTGGAAAAAGAATTATTGAGGTGAAACATGGCTGACATCTTTATTACGAGCTTTGCAGGTACAAAATTATAAGTCAGGTTTTTCATATGGCTTCCTAAAGGATATAAGATCTTCAATTCGACTACATGTTTGTTTCTGTATTTTTTTAGTAACTACACCTAATCAGTTGTTTTTGATAGTTAACGGGGAAGTCAGTTTAACATAAAAAGTTATTTATTAACAAAATCCACAATAGTTTCAGTCTGACTGCATACATTATTGTAATATAATAGAAACGAAGAAATTTTTGGGCTACGCCAAATTGATAGTTTTCATTTACTTTGCAAACTTTTACTAAGACTACAGGACATAGGCCATAGTAACATAATCTACGGTATTAGATTATGGGCGATAAGTAAAAAAAAGTGAAAACCACCATAGTGACCCAGTTGCGGGTTTGTTAACTAACCAATCATCATCACTCACAGCCTTATTTATTCCACCGCTGGTTATAGGCCTCACTCTAACTATGCTATCTGCCTCAGTTCTAAGCCAATCTTGTCCATAGTTTATTCGTAAACTAATGAACAGAGTTAGTAAAGTAAGTGTAAGTAAGTGTGCCAGTGTAGCCCTGGGTTTCACAGATTTTATGCCGCCTAAAAGCCCGATTACAGAGGCGCCAGCGTAACTATATTAGCTAAATAGCATAGTTCTGTTTCTTCTTCACTTTAGGCATTGATAGAGAGAACGCTTTTTACGTTGCTAATTACGCTGGCGCCTCTGTAATCGGGCTTTGAAGGCCTCTAACATGGCTAAACGGTTGAAGTGGTCAAGACCAACAATTTAAAGTGTCGTCCGAGCCATAGTAACACGCAGTTGTAAATACCACCCGCGGTCACCCATCCCAAAACTGATCGTACCGAACGTTGCTTAAGTTCGGTGATCGCTGACAACCACCCGGTCAAACTACGCTATGAGCTATTCTTACTAATATAATAAATCCAAAAGTTTATGGTTTGTTTGTCTTTCACGCAGCAACGGAGCAACGAATTGACTTGATATTTTGGCATGGACATAGTTTGAACGTCAAAAAGTTACATAGGCTACCTATTATCCCAGAAAAATAAAATGCTCCCTTGAGATAGCACAAAATTAAATACCACCTAGGCAAAGCCACAGTCAAAAGCTAGTATATTGATAATGAAATTTTCAATAACATTTTATTTACACCGAAGAGATAAGAGCCCTTAGTCCAGGTATTGCGTAGTTTACTTAAACTTTCGCATTTGTGTGTAGTTTCATGCATTTTGGTTAGTTCTTTCTCGTATCCGCGAGGAGCGCTGTACCAAAATGCATAGAGCCATATGATACGGAAACAGCTGTAGTTTCAATTTACGTCTAAATCTGGACTAACCCTTAAGTACTGTAAACTCGTTTATTGATCCAACCACTGCCGTAATAGTGCAGAGAGGCTGTCAACTCGCAGGAGGACCCCGGGGCGCAGCGCGCGAACAAACAACTTGGAGCTTATTAAATTACTCCAGTTGTGATAAAAGACAAAGCCACCGCAGATATCTTCTCTAATCCGTTTCATGCTAGGGTTGTCTCCTGCCTTTTTTGTTGGTAGGGAAAATTATTTCAATTACGAGTAACACGGTACTAACACTATGTAGTAAAAACAAGTAAGTAATTGTTTCAAAAATTTAAACAGTTTTGGAATTTTTAGGTACATAGATGAAATTATACTAAAACTATCTGAATATCAAATTTTATGCAATTTGGTTCATAAATGAGGAAATTTTAAGGCTTTTCAATTTTAGGACGGACGGAAATAAGAAGTTGTAATGGTTCCTCGTGTTACCTACTAAGCACACAAAAAGCCCAACTTTGGAGACGCCATCGTAAATATAATAGCTATAATTAGACTATTTCTGTTTCTTTTTCACTTTAGGCATTCGATAGAGAGAAAACTTTTTACGTTGCTATTAAATCTACGACGGCGGCTCTGAAATCGGGCTTATTATGTTACAAATAAAAACCGGACAAGGGCGAGGCTGGCTCGCACATCGAGGGTTCCGTACAAACACGTTGTTAAAATAATTGAAAAACTGTTTTAGCATGTGCTAATGAAGTTCTTTTATATGACACCTTACATGATACGATTTACTCAGTTTGAATTTTGAACCCATATTTTGTGAATTTTGAGGCCCTATTTTTTGTGATTTAAATAAAAATGTACAGTTTTCAGATTGATTCCTATATGTGTACTCTGAGATAATGCTTCTTGCTAAATTTCATAGTTCTATGTCAACGGGAAATACCCTGTAGGTTTTGAGTTTTGAGTGCGAAATATGCGGTTTTTTACGACATAAACAGCTCTAACTTTTTTAAAGGATAACTGAGAAGTTTTTCTTTTCTACAACTGCAAGAAACCATAGATATACGTATACAGTTTAAATTTCAACTCGATATCTTTACGCGTTCCCGAGATAAAGAGTCTTGACATACACACAAACGGACAGACGGACAGAAGGTCAACAAAGTGATCCTATAAGGGTTCCGTTTTTTCCCTTTGAGGTACGGAACCCTAAAACTAATTAAAATCTATGAAAATAAAACAAGAATGAATGACAAATTGTAATTTAAAAAAAAATCTAAGTGCTAGTCTTAACTTTAAACAGTTTGGCCAGCCCTAAAAGCGTCCTTTATTTGGTGCGCAGATCGCATTGTTTTCCGGCGTCTAATGAATTTGTTGAACACTCGCGGATCGAACCCACGCGGGGACATAATTACTCTCGCAGTTTGAACAACGATTTGAGCGGAGATTAATATGTGGAAAAGGATTAAGTAATATGAGAGGATAGAAACGATATCGTTATCGTTAGAGACTAAAAATATAAATAGTATTTCTTCAAACAGTAGACTTGACGACACATCCCTTTAACTGAATCTTCGTTATGCGAGTTGCAAGAGTTAAGCTAAGTTAGTTCGGGGTTAGCTCGCATAGCTGAAACAGTTTTCCATAGATCTGTGTAGACTGCCAGCTATGCACGATCTATGGAAAACTGCGTCAGCTATACGAGCTAAGTTAAAGTAAAGTAAAGTAAAGTAAATTTTGATTGCTTCAAACTGTGTCGGTAGGTACATAGGTGAAATAAATGGTTGGTCTCAACAGTTTGTCCTAGCGGACTTGCAATAGTATAGTTAATTACAAAGGTAACGGGTTTTTTTTATAGGTTTGCGTTTGACTACACACTGCCTGATGTTAAGCAGATATGCGGTCTAGGATGTAGCACGCTTACCTGGAATATACCTATTTACTCGAGATTTGAAGAAAGGCAAAGCGTTCCACATTCTGGCAGTTCGTATGAGGAATGTGGACTCAAAACGCTTGGTTCTAACGCGTGGGATGTCCACCATAAAAGGGTAGCGCTTTGGTCGCGTCTGTCTCCCCGTACGATAGAAGAAAGTGGCAGGTGGGACCAGATTGTGCAACTCCTGGGCGCACTCACCGAAGTGTATCCGATAGTAGGCTGACAGACACGCCACCCGTCGTCGATTTATAAAATTTGCGTTTCCTACATCTAGTAATAAACTTTTCTTAGGTATTTACAACATTATAAATATTTATATTTACACTATATTTTCGAGATCGTATATGTAGGAAATTTATACTATTTTAAAATACCTACTTCTGTACAAAAATGTACCACTTCTATACAAAATCTTACTTCTATATATATACAATAAAAATACTGTGATCATTTTTTCTTAGGTAAACTATCTTAGCTTAACTCTTGGTCTACAACCGGCATAAGCTTATATCTCGACTCGCTAATAACCGATTTGGTCCATCATAGTAAACCTTGATAGAAATTAAATGCTTAGCAATCTTGCCAAATGTTATCGAAACCGGCTGATGAATAGCGCGACAGCAAATTTCCAGGCTTTATAAAGAAAATACATCTAGACAGACAAAAGTACAATCATCGTATTGAAACACAGTACATAAGTATGTTAGGACAACGTGTCTTGTGTGGAGCTCTTTAGGGAACTGGGAGTACTGCCACTGCCGTGCGAAATAATTAAGTAGCCCTTTTTACGCACAAATATTCAGAATTAATTGAGAGGAAAGGTACCTATTCCAGGTTAAATTTAAGAAGCGATGCTAGGAAAAATCAACTGATGACTCCTTCTCATAGGCTGGCGAAATCGGAGAAGTCTGTATATAATGGTGGGCCCGCTATATACAACCGAATACCCGTAGAAGTTCGGGATGCACCTTCCGCTGGCTCGTTTAAGAATAAATTAAAATGTTGGCTACATGAGCAACTATTTTATGACGTAAATGACTTTTTGAAATTACCTGAATTGTGTTAAGATTTTGTGACTAATTTGGTAGTTGTCAAGTTCTTCAATTTTAATTTTGTGCTATATTGTACGAGTATAGTGCCCTAATGTAATGTTTACTTATTGACATGTAACAAATGGTGTTATGAATAAATGACTATTTGACTATATTAGTTTTGGCATAGCTCAACATTAACATTTTTTTTTAGTATTCATGTCACTTAATTTCAATTAAATCTACACTAATAATAATAATATTATAAAGAGGAAAGATTTGTATTTTTGTATTTTTGTATGTAACGGATAAACTCAAAAAGTACTGGACCGATTTGAATAATTCTTTTTTTATTAGAAAGCTACGAAAGCTACATTATCACTGAGTAACATAGGCTATTTTAATTGCAAGAAAAAAATAAGGATCCCTATTAAAACTATAATAATGTTACCAAAGGTGTAAAAAAAATGCCTAAAATATTCTTTACATCGTGTGCGCTGCGAACACTATTGATGATGGAATAAAATAATGTACTACGACTTTATAGAACATACCATAATTTACAAAAAATGTCGCGACAGCATATATCTAACTATTATAGTTAAGCCGTAATAACTGTTCTTTTATTCTTAAAAATTAATTGAAATACCGTCGCAGGAAAAGGATCTTAATTTGTATCTTGGTATTAATCCTTATCAAAATAAATTATTTCATATTCAAGACTGTTTCAATAGCTTTACGCAACTTTTTAAATTATTTAATTCAATCATTTTATTACAAAGATATCACGAGTTCAAAAATGTAAGTATTATAAAAGTTCCGTTTCGCCGCTCTCCCCGCTTGGCAATTCATGTACTTTGTACAATGTACATAATACAACATTCACTTCAAGCAAATATCTATAGTCACAATCGTGAAAAAAAGTGTCCGAGCCAAAATCCTGCCCAAGCTACGTAGTGGGCAGGCTTTTTAGTTAGTCGTAAGGCGATTCCAAGCCGACTACAACGCCGTGCGATGCCAACGTGCTCGGTTACAGGCACTTATTAGTTGATATAACGTCGAGATTCGAGGAAACGGGTCATTGAGAATTGAGAAGGGTGCTTAGGCCATATCTACCACCAGTGCCAGGGCCCAGTGTGGGTTGGTGCAGATTGCCACACAATATTTTCCTTCGCCGAAAAGCCAATTATTTGAAATTCCGTACATAAGTTCCAAAGAAACTCATTGATACAGGATCGGGATTTGAACCCACCACCTCACGATTGTAGGACAGGTGTTACTACCACTAGACCACCAAAGTTATATGTCTCCGCCATTAGTGTGTCGATTTATGTTTTATTATTAGTAAATAGGTATGCAGTGGGCCTTGGAGGAGCCCTGAATCAAACATAGTTGGGGAGCCCAAATCACTCATTTCTCACAAAAGAAACAAAAATGCTTGCATTAAATTGAAATAAATATATACCGCCTTACCGCAAAAGATTTAAACACGCTTTAAACACTGTTTAGCCGTACAATTTGTACTATTAAACATTGTCTAAAGCCTGCGTAAAACTTTTGTGGTAAGACGGTTATTTATAAGTTGTCACTTCCTCCTAGAAATTGAGCTAGCCAAACAATTCAAATGAAATATACACTTTTCTTGCCTTTTTTTCAGGAAATTGATACTTGATAATGAATAGAATATAATTACCTATATCAGCTAATTAAGTCCAGCTGAAGACGATTTCAGTTGTTATAAAATTTCTGCCTCTTAGGACAACTTTTGGAAGAATGCTTAACCCGGGAAAAAAAGAGATGATTTTTTTTCGGGAAGCACGAGATTAAGTGACATTGTGGATAACATTTTACTAGGTTTTGCTTACACACGTTAAGGCCCCTGTAGCCCGGGAGCCCCGTATTATTGACACGGATGATACTGCGGTAGCTACGCCCCTACACATAGTATGTGAAACGAATTGTCGATGGGACCTTAAAGTTCTCGAATGTAGACAATGTATTGGCAAGTGTAGCGAAGGTCTTCACGTGAATCTAAGATCTGGGGCCTTATTGTGTAAGCGCTCTGACGTTCGGCTTCGGTTTTCCTCCCGCTCGCTCTCGTGGCGCGAGTAGCTGGCGCGAGCAGGAGAAAAAGCGAAGCCTAAAGTCAAAGCGCTTACATAATAAGGCCCCTGGTCGTGACGTCCGGAACACGTTGGATGCCAGCGCTTCGATTCCTTCCATGACAGCTCTTTGGGTTATCAAGTTGAAGAGGCCTTAGGTGGGGCACACAATTCGTAGACGTAGAACTGATGTCCAATGTTTTTCAAAGTTCTCGAGTGAAGACAAGATCAAGAAACTAACTTACATGGGTAGAATGTACAGACTGTGGGTCTGTAATATTTTAACGTCGCTTTCATTCTCATCATTGTCATTTTCTGAAATCAGGGCTATATATTATGTACAGCCACCCGACACATACGAACACACTTTTATTAAGATATATGCCAATATCTACTATCTCTTTTTCATAACTTCGAACAGTTTAAGACTACGGAAACTCTCGCGATTTGGGTAGGTTTTAACTCATCATAATGGTTCATTTATAGCCAATCATACCCGGGCAAAGCCGGGACGGGCAGCTAGTACTTAATAATTCGGCAAAATGACTTGGCCTACAACTATTTATTTCTTGCAAATTCTTATCACTAAAGGTTATAACTATCTTTAAAAATTTATAGGGAACTAGCTTTTGCCCGCGGCTCCGCCCGCGTATTATTTTGCCTTTTGTGCTATCCCACAGGAACCTCTTATTTTTTCGCGATAAAAAGTAGGTCGCTTTCCGGTCCTTGAACTAAAGCCATGGCAAAAATCAAGTCAATCCGTTGCTCCGTTGGTGCGTGAAAAAGGAACAAACCAATAAACTTTTCGGAATTATAATATTAAAAGTATGATAGTGCCAATTTCTTTTAAACAAACTTAAAATTGTTTTGAAGCATTTTTATAGCTACTTCGCCAAGATGAAGAATCTTGACAATTTTGTTGACAGTTAAATTATTACTTTTTAAACTTTTCAATTCTTAGATAATGTAAAACGATATTTTATAAATATATTGACTAAATATGTAAGAACAATTTTGACTAAATAACTTGAATAATCGTTTGTATATATTCCTTTTATATTCACATATTGCAAATTACACTTCCAAAAGATATATTTCGTTTTAACAACGGATATTTTTCTTTAATACTGTAGTGCACTACCTATAAACATATTTCTTCAATGTGGTCAAACAAAATAAAATATCCGAAACCGGAAAGTTAAGGAGGTTTTGACAAATTACGCACTCTCCTTTTATATTTTTAGTAATATAAGCAACATGAATGCAAGAATGTACTTAAAAATAAATTCTGGAATAAAATATTAAAATACAATTAGTGGGTGGTCAGTGTGAGTCAGAAATTTTAAGCGGCCTGTTTCATGATGAAATGGCTGAAATAACCGGCACCCACAATATAATGAGTCATCTGAGCGACGTTGTCCCAAAAGTTGTCTACGCTACGACCCATCTAAAACAAGTTTGCAAACCCAGGACTCACTTCTAGGAAATTAAGCCATAACCAATATGAATAAATGACTTCAACTACATCACAAAAATATTTCAATGGGAAGGATGAAATTGTTCCATATTATGTTTTGTCATCATAGTTTTGACATACTTTTTTCGAGACCCATACAAGTAGTACTTTGAGAAACCTCGCCCAAGAGCATCACTATCACTACTACATAGTATAAAACAAAGTCGCTTCCCGCTGTCTATCCCCTTGTATGCTTATATCTTTGAAACTACGCCACGGATTTTGATGTGGTTTCTTTTAATAAATAGAGTGATTCAAGGGAAACGTTTGTATAATACACCTGTGCGAAGCCGGGGCGGGTCGCTAGATGATTGCGATAAATTCGCAATCACTAGAGCAAATGTTGTTTTATCGCTCTTGATTGCTGTTGTGGATGCCTAGTTGTTTCATTCTGGCAAGTTTAACGGAGCATCGCGCGCCGAGCGTTGTTTATTGTGCTTTTTGGGGTATTTTGCGAGTACCAGAGGGAAAAAAGAGCCAAAAATATTACGCGGCGTTATAAAAAACGCCAATAAATGCTTTTTTATTAGAGTGTTGCGGACAAAACTGCCTAGTTTTGCTGCTTGCGGCTCGTTGGTTTGCTCGTGGTATATGCACACAGCACCAAAAATCTGTAGCAACTAAAAGAGACAATGCAAAAATATATCCAGCTTAGGCCATTACCTTGTACAATGCCCAGTGTTGCAGCTCATTGGAATGTTTTAGATGTAGCACGATTAACCAGACGTGAGTTAGATGTTTTACGTGATAGATAGCGCATACCTCATAGATATGATTTAGTATATTATAAGCTGTTGTTATTCTTTAATAAATGAGACATTACACATTGAGAGTGAGACTCTAGTATCTTATTGTCTTCCTACCACCACCCGGCAAATTGGTGACCCCGAGTGCAGTATCAGTGGGGGCCCCACTGCCATACCGGCAAAGTGGTGACCCCCTACCCGAGTGTCGCGCAATTTAGTGAACAAGCAAGAAGATTTGAGGGGTTGACGATAAATCCGCTGGATGACGTCAGACCTGCACCTCCACACCATCAAGCATCGAAACCTGGCCAACAACAAGAAACTTATGGAAGCTTTGATTGACTTCGAGGATTTGAAGAAATTTTGTGGACAGCACAAATTTGCAAGACAGGGGTGGCAAATACGCATAATTCAGCAAGGAAGATGTACAGACAACAGCACAAATCACATGGTCGACGAGAAGCACTTTGTTACACTATTTTTGAAGTTATGAAAGAACGTCAAACCCAGGGTTCTGTAGCAGCAATTAAACGCGAATAACCCTTGGTATTTTGTTTATGAGTGAATTGATGAAATTGAATCAGCAGACGCCAGCAGCCACATATAGGACCACAGGAACTTGAGATGCCAATGCTGCCGCCGATAATACAGGTTGGATCTGCAAGTATTTTTTCGAAGTTGGCACCACCGTACGAGGACAAATCGAAGGTGGCGGAAAATTGCGTAGTACTGGAGGATTTGCCCAGACTCGTTTCCATTGCCAAACGACTGGTCAGTGATATATGGAGAAAATGTGATAATGGGAAATATGGCTGAAGCTGCGAACGCAAGAAGATATTTGAAATGTTCAGAGATTACGGAAAAAGTGTGTTGTGACAACATTGTTTTAGTCTATTGTGCAAACTCAGGATAAAATCAGTGAAAACGGTAATATAGGAACGTGAAATTAGACAGAAATGGTGTAATGCCAAAATATCGAAGTCCAAGTCCATAGATAAAGTGATAGTATTTATGTGTGAATTCACGTCATATTTAATTATTTGTTTTGGCAAATAATTTCATATAAAATATTTTCATATTTTCGGATATTATTATCTTTTGACATTGGTTGTAAAATATGGTGGCGTGATGGCGGCCCTCAACAAAAATCATATTGGAAATTATGATAATCCATTCAAATTATTAAGCATTCAATGCAGTTGTTTTTCTCTGCGCATTTATTTACCATACTTTAATGTATTTTTTGAGCTACTGTACATAGTCTAATAGACAATAGACAGTTCTTTATTAAGACAAAAATAAAATTAAACAAAACCACAAAGCAAACAACACAGCAAAACAAAACAAAATAAACAATTACTCATAATTATTTTACATTATTATCCTACTTAAGTACTTAATTTTATATTTGTCACAACCCGGTCCCACCTCAGCATATGCTGGTTATGGATCAACCAGCGCTGGTCTTCCGGCAGGTGACGTCTCATGCGAATATTAAAAAAGAATATGGCTATTGTTTACGTCGTACAATATACTTTTTTTTTTTCAACTATTTCTAATGACAATACTACACTCCTACTATATAGAAAGCAATTGGATCATCCACAGACCCTTGAAGGTCTAAAGATAATCCAAGTGCTCAAGCCCACTTCCAGTTGGCAGCGTGCCCAGCATGCTGGCAGCATTGCCACGCTGAATGGCAATGCTTATACGTTGAGCCAAATAAACACCAGCATTTTGGTCACGCGTCGCGTCCACCAGACGCTCAGAAAGACTTTTGAAAACGAGATGAGCTCCCGGCCCCCACGGACCCAAAGTCTCAACTCCAAATGGCTCAAATATGTAACCACTACCGAGGTTAGCAGATTTGCGCCGCTTGTGCTGCTCAGCTGAATTGGCCGCCGCTCCAGCCCTACTCTGAGTCTCAGGAAGATGTGACGGTGCCAAAGTATCGACGCAAGTTGCGTCCCATACTAAGGGCCGTCCACACTTCCATGGGACCAGCGTCATGCCGTCAGGCCTTTTGCCATCACCACGCGCCAACCCACTCGGTTCGAGTACGGCTACGATATTGGCGGTGACAAAAGCCCTGCGTATGACATCGTTAAGGTTGGCGTGGCGTCCAATCCGACCAGCGCTTCTTGAGCAAGAGAGACCGTGGTGACCGAGCTGGTCAACTGCAGTACCACACTGACAGCGATGAGCTTCACAACACCTTGCACCCAAGCGTAAGCTGACAGCTAGACGAAATGCAGTTGGGTCTAAAAGGTTACCAGTATTGAAAGAGGGCAATGCTTGCAACCAAAGACCGGACTCCCATACAGAGACTGCAAGGATACGAGCGCGATCCGCGACGCTAGGACACGTGTCTAGAAGAGATTTCCGTGCTAGTTCGCAGATCGGCCGATCCCACAGTCTCTGCGACGATAAAGTCTTTGGAAGCTCGGTATTTGGGCAAGCGACCCTCCAAGCATTCGTTGCCTCATTCAAATGAGCTACATCTACGCCAGAATGGCCTAAAGAAGGTGCGAGGATTTTTTCAATCAAGTTCTGAGTACTATGAATGGAGGACAAGAAAGCTGGTAAAGCAACACTTGAAATTTGGCGGACCCCTAACCCTCCAAGCCTAACAGGCAAGGAGGCTTGTAGCCACGCCCTTTCACTCATGTCAATATTCAAAACCGATACTAGGGACTGCTTTACAACATCGTCTAAGCTCAAAAGGAGCTCATTGTGTTTCCACAATTAACTACATCGTAAAGCGTACATAAATTTTGGTACAAACAGACAACTTGGCTATTGTTGGAGCAACAGCGTACAAACATAATTAAAAATATCTATTTTAGAAAATATGATGTTCTCGGCACGCCAAAACCCGATGCGACACGTCAACTGACATTAGCTGAAAATTGTCTGGTCCCACTTTGCCAGATGTTTAGACCAAAATGTAACCTAACATATCTCTTTAATCTGTAGGTACTCTGTAGTGGGAAGCTGCGAGTTTTAGGCTATTAGGCTTTAGTCTAGTTTTGACTGTAATTTCAAATGTTTTCGGCATAAAAAAAGGATCCGATTTTAGAATAAGAATAAGAATAAGAATGATTTATTAGCCTTATAACAGTTCGTTACACTGGGCAAGTCATTTTACATTTAAAAGAATTAATGCAAATAGCTAAAGAATTAAACTAGAATATTTACAATCTAAAATACATAAAAATTTAAATTAGTCTTAAATGTAGGATAAATTTGCACAATCGTAACAAAACAAGAAAACATTTAAAAAAGTCAATGAACGGAACACATTAATTATAAGGAATGTCAAAATTGTAAATACTATTAATTTGATAAAATGTCATGTTATTATACTATACTATGCATGCGAGAATGAACATTCAGTCAGGTGCAGTGTCATAAATTCTTTCAACGAGTAAAAAGGATTAGATTCGAAGAATAGTTTTATTGTTCTTTTGAATTCGTTTACATGTAGGTTGGTAATCTTTTGTGGTAGTTTGTTGAACATACAAATTTTATTATATAAGCCCTGTTTTTGCACCTTGGTCAATCTGTTAAATGGCCTGCGCAACTCCTCATACTTTCGACATTTGCGTGCCTTCTTATTATCATTTCTCGGTAATTGAGATTTTTCGTCAAAAATTTCTAATAAACAATTGTAGATATATAAGGATACCGCAGTCATTATTTTCAGGTTTCTAAAATGTTGTCGAACCGATGTGCGTTTTTTTAGGCCTAGCATAATTCTCAGTGCTCTCTTTTGTGCTCTCAATACCTTGATCATGTCTATTCCGTTTCCCCAAACCGTAACCGCATACCTTATTCTCGATTGAATATGTGCAAAATATATTGCTAAAATTGCTTCTTTGTCTAGCAGCGGTTTTAATTTCAACAGCGCGTAGTTTGCACTTGCCAATCTTTTGCATAATTTTCCGATGTGGGCTGAATGATTAATAGTGCTATCTATTGTGTAACCAAGAAATACATTTTCTTTTACACCAGCATCGTTAGAGTTTTTTCGAGATTGGTAATACATTACGGTAGTTTTGTCAGTATTGAGGGTAATACCATTTGCACTGAACCATTCCTTAAGAGTATGTATGGCTTTTTCGATTTTAATTCCTAGTCTATCTCTATTTTTATCTCTGATTCCTACATGCGTGTCGTCTGCAAATAAACTAATGTAACTCCAGTCCGGCATGATATTTACCAGGTCATTGATGTAAATCAGGAAAAGAATCGGCCCTAATATGGAGCCTTGAGGCACTCCTATATCCATTAGAGTCGTCGCTGAATTGACTTCATTTACTGACACTACTTGAGGTCTTTTATACAGATATGAGTTCATCATGCTCAGCTCCGGTCCTTCGAACCCGTAATGTTGCAGTTTTAAATCTAGGACGTCGTGTCTTAAACAATCGAAAGCTTTTGACAAATCGCAATATATGCTTGCGCATTTTTGCGATTTGTCCAATGCTTCCAGGATATAATAGATTACTTTCCTTATTGCCATCTCAGTCGATCTCCCTGAACGGAATCCAAACTGAGACGCATTGAAAAGGTTATTTTCTTCGAAATGCGTAATGATCCTCTTCTTAATAACTGTTTCGAGTATTTTTGAAACAGTAGGTAATATGCAAACTGGGCGATAGTTACCTAGTTCTATATTATCACCTTTTTTGTACAAAGGAATTACTCTGCCGGGCTTTAAACAGTCTGGGAACACTCCTTTTTCTAAGCAATAGTTAACAGTTATATATAAAAGTTCCAATATATTTCCATTGCCTAAAATAATTCTTTTCAATGTCTTGGAATTCATATCATATACGTCTGGGGTTGTCTTTTGTTTCATGTTTCTTACAATCGTCAATAATTCTTCAATGTCTACTTGATTAAATTGGATTCTTTTTATCACCTTACTTCCTACGTTTAAGTAATTTTTGCATTTTTCAATGTCAATTTGAGTATTCAATGTTAATTTATGAGCAATATTTCTGAAAAACATGTTAAATGAATCTGCTATATCCTTGCATTCTGTCAGATGTTTCCCGTCTTCAGATTTTATTGTTTGAATTCTTTTTTTACGCGTCTGCTTTTTATCATACCTAACTTGCTCATTTATTATTTTCCATGTTTCTCTTATTTTGTTTCCTGATGCTTTAATTCTATGACTATATTGGACTTTTTTGGCCGCCATAAATACTTTCCTTAGGATATTTTTATACTTGCGTATTTTTAAAACTAGCTCATTATTGGGGTTCACTTCCTGTAACATTTCCATAGTTTTTAAATTGTTTTTAGATGTTTCAATACCTTTTGAGGTCCATTTAACATTTTTATTACGGTTTACTCGTTTAGTTCTTGGAAAAGCTACATCGTAACAAAATTTGATTGCATCCTGCAAAATTTTCATTCTTTCATTGGCGTCTTCACATGCTATTATTTGATCTTTTAACTTAACATAATCTCTATTAAATAAAAAATTAAAATAATTGTAATTATTAGATGACATATTCCTACAATAGTAAATGTTGTTTTTGTTCTTGTCTTTGTTGTTTACGTTATCATCTATTTGCAACTTAATAACTTTATGGTCCGATAGCTTACGATCTAAAACATAGCCTTTACAGTTGTCAAAATTTACGATAAAATTGTCAATGCATGTGGCGCTTGTCTTTTCTATTCGAGTGGGCTCATTTAATATAAATTTACAGTTATAGTTACGCAATATTGTTAATACACGTTTAACTTTTCTATCTGGTTTTAAGATATTCAAATTGAAATCACCTGCTATTACGATACGTTTCCCTTCATTACATAACTTTTGTAACAACTTATCAAGAATTTCAAAAAAGAGGTCTATGTCCTTATTAGGTCTATACGCTGCAATAACAACTAATTTGGTTTGTCTTAACTCTATGGCTGCTATTTCGAAATTCATTTCAAATGCAAGTTTATTAATGTCTTTTCTAACTTTAAAATCTAAATTATCTCTAACGAATATGGCAGTACCACCGTGCAAGAAAAAAGACCTGTTAAAATATGTTGCTAGTTCGAAGTTAGGGATAATCATTGTTTGAACTCGGTCTTCATCAGCCCAGGTTTCTGATAGACATAATATATCGCAATTGTTGTCATTAATTAAATCCTCAATAGCTAAATATTTATTACTAATGCTTTGCACGTTTGCGTGTAGTATTATCTGTTCGTTATTGATCGGGATTCTGTCTGAAAATTTGCCGCTTCTTTGGACGTGGCATCGCTGATTTCTTCTTGGCACCTGATAAATCGAAGTGTTGATGTAGCTTGAAATGTTTTTGATGTTACTGATTTTACTAATGTATTCCTTAGAAGTTCCTTAGTTCTGCTTTGATTGTACAGCTTGCCATATTTATCTCTCACATTCAGCTCCACGTACTTTATGTTTTCGCTTGTATGAGCTAAGTGTGATATTTCCTTGTTGATGTTGTAAATTTGGATGTTATTTTTATTATCATATTGCATGCCACATATTATAATATTAAAACTTCTATCCTTCTTATTTATAATTTGTCTTAATAATTTTATATAACTTTGTTTGTTTTTCGTTACATTAAATGATTCTTCATATCTATGTATAATAATTACAACTGTGTCATTTTTTGTTAGTTCTTGTGTCTTCATTTCAAATCCTTCTAATATTTTATCACTTGAGGCTCCTGGCTTACAGAAGTTAACAATCTTGTGATTATTATCTAGGTTATTAAGTATTGCAGCACCCAGCCCTTTACCTATATCGTCTGAAAAAATTAGTGTCTTTCTTGAATCTTTTTTGTTAATATTATTATAACATTCGTTTTTTCTCGACGTTTTGTTGTAATGGTTTAGTTTAGCGAGCTCTTCAAATTCGTTACTCATATGCTTATTATTATAAATATTAAGTTTTGTTTGTTGTTCCATAATATGATATCGTAATTTTTCGTTTTCTTCGGTGAGTTTTGCGTGTTTAGAATGTATTTTCTTTATTTTCTTTGATAACTTTTTTAACTTTTTGCCGTATTTTTTTGTCCCTTGTGAGATTTTACTAAATACGACACCTTTCTTTGTCGGTTTATTTGATTGTGTGTATTTTTTCTGGCTAAACTTCTTGTTGTTATCCTTTTCTTCGTTTAACCACTGCTGTAGTTGCTGTATTTGTAAATTTAATTTTTCTATTTGTTCTTGCTGGCTATCTTGCTTCAGTAATTCTACATCATCGGTTCTCGATGTCCACCTATGTGGAGTACAATCCCCTCCAAATGACATGCGCTGCCGCTTACTCTTTCTGCTAAGAAGTGGTGAATTTTGGACGTTACCACACTCGACTTTTTTATACAATTCATTGAGTTTTATGCATTTCGCTAAATCTTCTTTAATCTCTCTGTTTTCTAAAATTAGGTTATCTATTTCATTGTTAGCAGACGCAAGACGTATTTCTAAATCCGATATAATTTGTTTCTGTAATAAAAGTTCGCTTTGGTCAAGATTTATGTCTGGCAGACTAATTCTTGTCGACTCAAACACAGAAGAGTCCGTAAGATTGCCTAGCGAACTAGCTCTTTGACGAGGTCGACATCTGAGGGTTACATTATCAGTTTCCATTATGTCCATTGTTATAAAGTCAACAAAATTGTTAAAATGCTTCCAAATTTTATTTTCATGTAATATAAATAAGCAAAAATAATATGGCTTAGGCGGGTTCGATCCCGGAATCGAAAGGCTGGCGTCGATTCCAGTACGCCCAACCGCTTGGCCACCGAGTTGTTAACGTAACTGGCGAAATTTGTCGAATATAGCAGCAATTCTGTCGTAATGTGAATGAGAGTTCAAAGGTCACATATGTTTAAATCGAACCGAGTGAAAACTATGGTTGAGTTTCAAGGTTTTTGTGAATATCACTGAGTCACTTGATATTATTGCACATTAACTTCACTTTTTGGCACTGTTTATAACATAATGTCTGTTATTTATTTTATGCAGTTATTTTATCTTTGTGAAGGTAGACAGACAGATCACAATATGAATAATGCTTTTATTAGTCTTTTATTCGTTGTAATTCGTTATGATAACAATCACACTATTCAATTGAAACATTGTTGATAAAATTACACTGTTTTTAAATTATTTCGCGCACTTATTTAATTTAAAAAGATTTTTATAGGCGGAGCTAGTGTCGCCTCTGGCAGCGCCCTCTGGCGAAAAAATTTTTTTGGAAGTCAAAGACGAGTAATTTTTATTGTATCCGAAATCTTGGTTACCTTTTCAAAGCAGGATGGTAGGTACTGTAGTTCACACCTGAGCTTGCTTAGTTTGTTCAAAGCGCAAGTAACTCGTGCGTGGAGTAGTTTTCTTTTTCCGAAATGCTCTGCCAAGCAAGTACCAAAGAGCCTGTCTAGCTTAGCATACGACTACAAAAAGAGTTCTGTTGACGTGTGAAAAAGTGACAGATATACAGGGTTATCTGTCTATCCTGTACTAAGCCGAATTAGGGTGGTAAGATCACCACTTCGAACAACTTTACAATTTTACTATCAGGCCAACCCAAAATTTAAAAAAAAATGAGACATATTATACGAAATTGCAATTCGGATTCGATACAAGATTATTTTTAGGAAAAATTAGCATGACCGACTTCACCCGTGTACAAAATTCGCGAATATTTCGCACAGATCGATGTAGCATTTTTCATATTATTGTTGATTTAACAAAAATGGCTCAGCCAATTTTGTTAAATCAACAATAGGATACTGGTGATAAAATTTAAATGGAACCAATTTCAAAGTATACTATTTCCAATAAAAAAAATATATTGAAATCGGACCACTACGAAAAAAGTTATGCGTGGTTATACATATACGCGTCGAATTGTATACCTCCTCCGGTGGTTCGTCGGTCAAAAACGTATGAAGCAGCAGATTTTTTGTCGTATTTTGGATTGGTTCCATAGTAAACGTTGTTTCTAATGGTCTGAATACTTTCTTTTGGCTTAATACAGGCAAGCAGATGACCCTTTATAGTTAATTCACCATAACACTGTCTTGTTCTGACAAATCGATAGAATCATTTCGTTGTGTGTATCCTAGCCCGGCTGGTGTCGTTTGAAAACCGTGCCAAAAAGCATACGGAAGCCAATTATTAGTATTTGTCTAGGCTCTATGTTTTAGCCTCAGAAGAATGACAAGTAATAGAAGTATTGCTAAAGTTTACTTAAATATGAACTACGTTTGTCAGCTGACTTATTCATAACTGGTTATACAGCATACGCGAAAATGTGTGGAACAAAAAAAACGCAATGTCTGTCGCATACGTAAAAATCACCATTTGAAATGTCAAAATAGTTAAAATTTAGTTCCACTCGGTCTTTTTCGTAAATTTGAACCCTATAGGTCCAGTAAAAAAGTTCAATCTCTGATAATTTTACCTTCCTACTTTTTACCTTTTTGAATACGGACACCCGAGATAGCTCAATGCTAGTGTTGGGAAAACCAAGGACCCGATACAATGGACAATGAAACTTTGCAGATTTATTTCTTCCATTAGAGTGTTCTTTAAGCTCTGAAAATAACTAATCTAGACTTGTTCTTCGCACCGACTCCTCGACCAGAATGGTCTCTAAAACCGTGCCAGTTGTTGCAGCTCGTTGGAATGTTTTAGATGTAGCACGATTTACCATAACGTGAGTTAGATGTTTTACGTGATATATAGCGCATACCTCATAGATATGGTTTAGTATATAAGCTGTTGTTATTCTTTAATAAATGACTCATTACACATTGAGAAAAAGACTTATCTTATTGTCTTCCTACCGCCACCCCGGCAAATTGGTGACCCCGAGTGCAGTATCAGTGGGGGCTCCACTGCCATACCGGCAAAGTGGTGACCCCCTACGCGAGTGTCGCGCAATGTAGTGAACAAGCAAGACGATTTGGGGGGTTGACGATAAATCCGCTGGATGACGTCAGACCTGCACCCCCACACCACAACGGCGACCATCGACATCTGGTCAACGCAACAGGAAGAGAAATCTATGGAAGCTTACGAGTATTTCGAGAATTTGAAGAAATTTTGTAGACAACTCAACTTTGCAAGACAGAGAAATGGCAAATACGCATAATTCAGCAAGAAAGATGTACAGACAACAGCACAAATCACATGGTTAACGAGAAGCAGTTTGTCACGCAATTTTTGAAGTAACATATGTGTTTACGCGGATTTTACTAAATTAAGTGGACTGTATAAAATTTTGGTTGAAGCTTGCGGTAGATGAAACAAAACGAAACTGCGCGGGAGTAGTCAAGGTAAAAATGCAATTTCGAAAGGAAAAGGAGTGCACAGTACCTTGATAGTCCTTGGAGATGGCCTGGGTCGATCGTAGCACAGATATACAAAGCGACGTCACTCACTAATTGCACTGAATTGGAATTTTCTTGATGAGATAGCGAAGGCGGTTGCCACCATGCAAGATTTTTCGACTGACTAGTTCTCCACACGAGCGCGAGAGGCAGCACTGTCCATCGTATCAGCGTTTTTGTGTTTAGTGGTCTCGCTCGTACATAAACAAGTAGGTATGTGCAGGAGCGGGATAAAAGGTAGGGAAATATTGCATCAACCAAACGTTACAATTTACGAAGAATACGAAACAAAATATTGAATCGGCGCATACATTTCCCCGGGCTTGAAGGGATGCCTTCAAAACAATTGAGACTAGTGCTAGCTATACTAAATTATGATCTATAATACTAAACGAATGTAACTTACGATAATTTCCTAACCTAAACATGCAAGTTTACCAAATTATTGATTAGGTAAGGGGCAGAGACGTACAACTGGACGCAAATATGAGCCAGTTGCAGTCCTAACACGCACTATCCGTGTAACTCCATCGGTACCGGGAAAAACTTCATCCACAATAGCCAAAGGCCAATGAAGGGGAGGACAGTTTTCTGTTAGAAGAATAACAACAGTCCCGACAGTGATGGGATCGACTGGTGTATTCCACTTACATCGTGACTGTAAGGAATGGAGGTATCCAGTTCTCCAGCGTTTCCAAAAAGACTGAACTAATTTGTCAAGTAGCTCGTACCGAGAGAGTGTATGCAGATTTTCATCAATTTCTCTAGCGGGTAAGTATCTTAAGGGCGTGAGATTCAAAAAGTGCGCTGGAGTTAAAGCGAGAGGTTCCGAAGGGTCGTTAGATAGAGTTCTACATAGAGGTCGCGTATTCATGACCGATTCTATTTGAGCGAGTACGGTACTAAGCTCTTCGAACGACAGTATTTGATCACCGATAACGCGATACAAATGATATTTTAAGCTCTTAATGTTTGCCTCCCAGTTTCCTCCGAAATGACTTGCCGCAGGGACGTTTAGTGACCATTCTATGCGATTTTTTGCTAACATATCACCGAAATCAGTTTTGTGATATTTTAAACACAAGAATTCGTGTAGTTCTGAGAGCGTGCGCTTGGCGCCTATATAGTTACTTCCATTGTCAGAATAAATTCTACCTACAGGACCACGGCGGGCTAGGAACCGTTTAAAAGCTCCCAAAAAGCATGAAGTGCTTAGATCTCCCGCTAATTCGATGCAAACTGCGCGAGTTGTCATACAAACGAACAAACACACGTATGCCTTAGTCGCTCGAATACCACGACCGCGACTCATTGTGACCTTAAAAGGTCCCCCGTAGTCCGTACCTGTGAAAATAAACGGTTTCACAGATTCAACAACACGGCACGAGCGGTGATCTGCCATTTCCGGAAAAGACGGCTTGGGTCGAAGTCGAAAACAAGGCAGACATTTATGGACTCTATTTCTAATTAAATTACGAGCAGAAAGTATCCAATACTTCTGGCGTAAGAGTGACATTAATAAGTCAGGACCGGCGTGACAATTCACCTTGTGATGATAGTCAACCAGTAAATCGAGAATGTGATGCTTTCGAGGAAGTACGATAGGGTGTTTTTGATAATAATCCAAGTTTGAATTGGTTAAGCGACCACCGACTCTAATGATTCCATTCTCAACAAAAGGTTTGAGATGTTGGAAAGAGCGCGTGCAAGGTTTGCCTGCCTTTAGATTGGAAAATTCAGCGTCAAAGTGCAAGCGTTGCAATTCGCGCAGTATCAATAACTCTGCGAAGTCAAGATCTGAAGCTGAAATACGATCGCGTTGGGGCAAAAGTTTTGCAAATCTACAAACATAAACTACACAACGCAACAATTTTGACCAAGACGAGAAGCGATTTGCTAAAGAAATTATAAGAGATTCTTCAAGCGGCGACGCAGTAAGTAACGTATGTTTTTTCTCTTCAAATACCTCTGTCACCATGGAAGGGTTGAATAGATCGATGGGCCACTGAGAAACATCTAAGCATGCCCACGGAGGGCCATCAAACCAAAGCGGGTGTTCAATTAATTGCGACGGTTTCAGTCCGCGAGAGAGGCAATCTGCGGGATTTTCTCTACCGGACACGTGATACAAATCATTCGTTGACAAATAATTTTGTATTTTTGTCACCCTATTGGCCACAAACGTATCCCATCGATGAGGCGATGAATGCGCCCAACAGAGTGCGACAGTCGAATCCGAAAAAGCAAAAACTTTATTAATATGAAAGCGGGATTGGCAAGCGACAATTATGTTATTCAAGAGCTGAGCAAGAACGAGCATAGCGCAAAGCTCAAGACGAGCAAGAGATACGACCTTCTGAGGAGAAACCCTTGACTTCGCGCTTATGAGGCTTACGGTATTTCCGTCCCGATTGTGGACGTGAAAATAAACTACTCCCCCGTAGGCCTTTTCACTGGCATCAGCGAAGCCCAGAAGTGTAACGACACTATCAGCGATGATTCCGACATGTCGAGGAATTTTTATATTCGAGAGTAAATGGAGTTCTTCTCTAAATTGCATCCAAGCATGAACAATTTCATCGGATGGGGTGTCATCCCAATCGCACTCACACAACCAAAGCTGTTTAATAAGCAATTTTGCGTAAAGAACTACAGGGGCCACAAAGCCCATTACGTCCCATATTTTCGCGACACATGATAATATGGTGCGTTTTGTACAAGCTTGTGTGGGTACACTAAGCTTTAAGCTAAACCAATCAGATGCGGGTGACCAACACAAGCCAAGGATCTTGTGTTGTTCCGATTCATCGAATTCTTTGATGGATGAAAGACGATGCGATAGCGGAATCGAATCAAGAACAGTTTGCGAATTACTAGTCCATTTTACTAATTCAAATTGACCGGACTTCATCAGACCTATCATTTCAGATGAGGTCGATATGCCTTCCGTCTCATCTGGGACTGAATACACGAAGTCATCCATGTAGAGACCGTGGTCAATAATGGCTTTAGCTTTTGGAAAAGAATCGCCTTCATCGACAGCGAGTTGTTTGATTGTTCGTAGCGCATGAAACGGACTAGATTTCAGGCCAAATACGACACGATTAAATTCAAAAACCTGTAAAGGTTGTTGCGGAGAGAAGCGATACAATATACGTTGAAATCGACGATCACATTCGCGAACACCAATGCTGAGAAACATTTGGCGAATGTCAGCCGAAAGCGCGACTGGAAACAAGCGAAAATTGACTATTATGTTGAACAAGTTCCCTTGAAGATTTTGTCCACTATAGAGGAGGTCGTTAAGAGAGACGCGAGTGCTTGTCTTGCAACTACCATCTAATACGATTCTTAACTTCGACGTGACCTTGTCTTCTCTTACAACTCCATGATGCGGTATGAAATACGATTGGCAATCCGAAGATTCTGTGTGTGCAGGTACAGGCGAAATATAACCCTTGTCTAAGTATTCGTTGATGACACCGTCGTAGGCCGTCTTCAACTTCGGAGAGGTAAGCAATTTTTTCTCTAAACAAAGAAACCGTCGCTCACTTGCTTGTCGAGAGTCACCAAGAGAATGTACATCTCCTTCAAAGGGCAGCGCTACCACATATCGGCCATCATCAGCGCGAGAGGTCGTGCGAGTGTAAATTTCTTCACAGATTTTGTCGTCTGGACTGAGAGGGGGTGGGGCGAATAGCTCTTCCATCTCCCAGAATTTACGAACTGCAGAGTCTAGAGGATCTGCAATACAACAATACGAAGCGGTTTCGAAACGATTAACATGAGTTGGTATTTCACCAACAATCACATAGCCAAGGACAGTTTCCAATGCAAGCGGGGAGGGACGAGAAGGTTGTCCTTGAACCTTGTGCGACAAGAGAAGATGCGGGAAGATCGCGGCTCCGATCAGTAAATCGATCGAACCTGAGACGGAGTACGTATCGTCCGAGAGCGGTAAGTTTTTAAAGTTCGACAAATGCGAAACATCGACAGAGACAGTCGGCAAGCATTCAGTTATCTTATCTATAATCAGTGACTCCATGTCGTAATTAATGTTACGATCGAAACGAGAAAAAAATCGAATATTTACCGACCCTTGAACATTTTTAGTCGAACCACCTATTCCCCTCACGGTAGGAACAGCGCAGTTGCGATTCATATTCAAACCTAAACGTTGGCAGCAACTACGAGTTATAAAATTGCTTTGTGAAGCGCTGTCTAACAAAGCACGGACAATGTGTTCATTACCACGAGAATCAACGACAACGACACGCGCAGTTGCGAGCAAGATCGTGGTAGGGCCACGCGGTTTGTTATCTGATAACGCACAAAGAGTGACGTCACCAGTACGAGCGGAGCTAGAGAATGCGGTGGACGTGTCGTCTTGCCCCGCGGACTGCGGCGGGGGGACGGCAGCGGGGCGGGCGCCAATGTGCGCGCGCGCAATAAATGAATTATTATTAGCTACAGATGCATCTCGAAAACACAACAATGTATGGTGTTTCAAATTACATTTTTTACACAAAGAATTCGACCCGCAAGTGGATACACGATGTCCGGAACTTAGACAATTAATGCACAAATTATTTGCCTTAACGAATTTAAAGCGTTCATTCGGATTATAGTTGTGAAACACAGAACATTTGTAAAGGTGATCGTGTTTACTATTGCACAAGGAGCATGATGACTGCTGAGAACTGGATGCGGCATTTACATAGACTTGCGTAGTGGAAGCGGTATGTGACTTAGATGCCGTGTCCATTCTACGCTCGACATTTTTCTTCGGTGCTTCATGTCTTACTGATGAAGTGCGCTGCAATATTTTTATGTGATCGCGAACAAATAATGATAGATCATCGAATGTGGGCATTTCACAAGTGCGTTTGTATGACTCGAATGAGCGGGCGGTTTCTGGGTCTAATTTCTTTAGTGCAATATATAAAAACACGACATCTGAGAGGTCATCAATTTTTAGGTTTTTCAATGCGGCGACTGAGCATGCAAACTTATCTAGAAATTGTTCGAGATTGTTAGGATTTGCGGACGAAATACCCTTGAGATCGAACATTTGATCTAAATACGAAGTAGCCACTAGCCGTTTATCTTCATATTTACTTTTAAGCAAATCGAAAATTATTGAGTAATTTTCGTTACAAGGAGTTATGCCGGCACAAACTGATCGCGCCTTGCCAGTTAACTTGCCTATCAAATAATACAATTTTTCTGATTCGGTTAATGAGCTATTGTTGTGTACAGCATTTTTAAAACTAGCGAAAAATAGCGGCCAATTCCTTATATCCCCGTTAAATTCAGGAATTTCAATTGGTGGTAATCTAGGCGATTTATGTTGAGATTGCGTCACGGGTTTGACGTCATTAGTCTGCAATTGCAATTTTTTTGCGGCGCGTCGAACGCTGCCTAATAGATCCTCGAACGCGGAAAGCGGCTGGTAATCGACCATATAGTCTGGATTTAATTTAAGTTCGCAAGTCATTATTTTGTCCAAAATACTTTGAAAGTCGCTATACAAATCATTAACGGTTTCTATTTCAATCAAAAATGATTCCCTAGATGCTTCCGATTGAAGATCACTCGAGTGATGACAAATCCTTTGCATACGAGCGAAAATCCTGTCTCTCTTAGCATAAAGCATCTTTAACTGTGAATCGAACTCAGTTGTAGGAGGTGCCATTTCAATAAGTAATCAATAAATATTAGGAATGCTAGCTCCTGCAATCAGGTAAACAGATAAGCGGCGGAGAGACGAGTAGGTACCTATGTATAGCTGTTAGCAATAGCGAGTAGTTGTGAAGGTATTTGATGCGACGTGATAGAACAAATATTTTTAGCTAGGTTTTACTATTGCAAGTTACTGGTTATTTACTACGGTAACGATTTATTTATAAGCGGGATGAGCGACAATATTAAGAGAAATTAAGAAGCTAAGTGCGTGTACTATTTATGCGAATTGATCGATTATGAATGACTACAAATTTTACGCAGTGAGTATACCTACCTACCTATTATGAAAACGAAATTAGCGATGCGGATTAGACGAATTTTATGTAGGCAGGTGCCTAGTTGAGATGAAAGCGAAACGACACAAATATTTTATTTTCGAAGCATGTACCTATCTAGATATCGAGTTCTATTATATTCTGGATAGAATTACGAGATTTCCGAGTAGCGATGGAGTTACATTAAATCGATGCGGGTCAAGCGAAACAACTAATCGAATATTTAGGTAAACAATCGATAGGCGATATCACAAAACAAATCTCTTTTGTTTTTAATTGTGATTATGTATGAATATTTTACAAGATGCAAATAAAGCGAACAAATGAGATTGAGCAAAATAAAAAACGAAATATTGAAGGTAGGCTCAGGAATGAAGGTGGCAACCGAGCGATTTTGTACGACGAAATCTATGATTTTAGAGAAATATCAGGGTGATAGCTAACACCGATTCAATATCCGGCAGAAGGATCAAAAAATGTTTACGCGGATTTTACTAAATTAAGTGGACTGTATAAAATTTTGGTTGAAGCTTGCGGTAGATGAAACAAAACGAAACTGCGCGGGAGTAGTCAAGGTAAAAATGCAATTTCGAAAGGAAAAGGAGTGCACAGTACCTTGATAGTCCTTGGAGATGGCCTGGGTCGATCGTAGCACAGATATACAAAGCGACGTCACTCACTAATTGCACTGAATTGGAATTTTCTTGATGAGATAGCGAAGGCGGTTGCCACCATGCAAGATTTTTCGACTGACTAGTTCTCCACACGAGCGCGAGAGGCAGCACTGTCCATCGTATCAGCGTTTTTGTGTTTAGTGGTCTCGCTCGTACATAAACAAGTAGGTATGTGCAGGAGCGGGATAAAAGGTAGGGAAATATTGCATCAACCAAACGTTACAATTTACGAAGAATACGAAACAAAATATTGAATCGGCGCATACAATATGAGTGAACGTCAAATCCAGGGTTCTGTAGCTGCAATGAAACGCGAATAACCCTTGGTATTTTGTTTACGAGTGAATTGATGAAATTGAATCAGCAGTCGCCAGCAGCCGAATATAGGACCACAGGAACTTGAGATGCCAATGCTGCCGCCGATAATACAGGTTGGATCTGCAAGTATTTTTTCGAAGTTGGCACCACCGAACGAGGACAAATCGAAGGTGGCGGAAAATTGCGTAGTACTGGAGGATTTGCCCAGACTCGTTTCCATTGCCAAACGACTGGTCAGTGATATATGGAGAAAATGTGATAATGGAAAATATGGCTGAAGCTGCGAGCTCAAGAAGATATTTGAAATGTTCAGAGATTACGGAAAAATTGTGTTGTGACAACATTGTTTTAGTCTTTTGTGCAAACTCAGGATAAAATCAGTGAACGTGAAATTAGATGGAAATTGTGTAATGCCAAAATATCGAAGTCCAAGTCCATAGATAAAGTGATAGTATTTATGTGTGAATTGTGTAAAGTATTTGTTTTTTAACTATAGGCATGTAATTTATATCGTTATATTTAGATTGTTAGGTAATTAGATCACTAGTAGGTAGTATATAATTACCAGTATGTGCTTAGTTAGAGCTTTGTCATCACATTTCGAGTAGCATCATACTGCGAATCGATTTACGTGATCAAAGGAATTCAGGCGATTTGAAGAATAATGTGTAACTATGCGGAATTTTTATAATGTATTAATAGAGTTATGTCAAGTTCATCAATGTACGTGTTACGAGCTGACTATCCAGTAGGTTCAGTTTTAGCTGATGCAAGCAAACTATAAACTGCAAATGTAATCAAACAGACGTAAGCAAGGTCGCTGCAACATGATTAATAGGAATTTTGTTAATTTTGGTTCGACTATTTTTAGGTTATAATTGTTTGTGAATATATTACATTTTTTCTTCCAAGGGGGAAGTACTGTTGCAGCTCGTTGGAATGTTTTAGATGTAGCACGATTTACCATAACGTGAGTTAGATGTTTTACGTGATATATAGCGCATACCTCATAGATATGGTTTAGTATATAAGCTGTTGTTATTCTTTAATAAATGAGACATTACACATTGGAGAGTGAGACTCGAGTATATTATTGTCTTCCTACCGCCACCTGGCAAACCAGTCTCCGACCACGATGATATAAAAATATCCGCCCACTTCCTCTATAATTAGCTAACCACAGCCAGTTTCTTGCTGCATTTACTTTTTTCGTCAACTGCAACTGTCGTGTCCGTCCAAAAACCACACATTTAGAATATGCAATTTTTTTTTTTAACAAAACTCAACACTAGTTTGTGAAACCTAAATTACGTAAGTCCTGGTGTATGTGCATCTTTTTCTAACACCTTTTTAAGTTCATATTTAAAATGGGACAAAGTATTGCACTTGCTATTTTAGTGCGGTTTCTATTATTTTAGTTCTTATTCTTTTTTTTTTTGTTTTTATTTATTTTAGCTATCCGGGTGACTTTTTCATTTGCGGGTTCATTTCTTAGTAATATATATATTCTAGGATGTAGTTGTGATCATCAATATGACCGTTTTTCACTATGATGTCTATTCCGAAATCGCGAAGAAAATATTATGTTAAGCTTCTTTATTCCATTTTATTTTTTGAGATTTTCATCTAGCATTAATGGCACTTCCATTGTACCTATATTCTAAAAAATATTATCTGCTTAATACATTTTGTCTAGGTTCGGTTGATCATTATTATGACCGTTTTTCACTATGATGTCCATTCCGAAATCGCGAAGAAAATATATATAGCTACTGAAAGAAAGAAAGAAAGAAAAGAAAGAAAATTTATTTACTAAAAACTTACAATGAAATACAACCAAGTTACAATATCGTTAATTAACATAATTATGTGTGTAAGCTGAGAGAGTGATTTCAATGTAAGATATACATATAACGTGGTGCAGTGAGCCCCAAACTAAGCACGAGGCTTGTATCTTGGGGCTCGAGTGCGATGTAGCGGTAAGAATGTATACCTTGAGTGTTTCAAATTCGGTGAAAGGAAATTCGAGAGTAACCAAAATTGACTATTAGTGTCATTGCAATTGAATGATCGTCGGTGCGCGCGCGTGTGTATGTGTGTGTGTGTAGCAATGCAATACATCTAGGGATACAGACATTAGCATAGTTAAGTTGATGTTAAGCTACATACATAGAAACCATATAGATACTCTACTCACTGTATATGCTATGAATAAGTTCTTCTGTTCTATTGTAGGACAATTTTAGAAGCCAGCCTTTTATTTTTGTTTTGAACGCAAGTCTGCCAAGACTATTATAGTTTATGCGGGCTTTTTTGCACACGTTATTGTACACGCATGGAAGGCAATAAGCGGGACTGCGTTTAACCATTAGAGAGTAAGCTCTTGGCAGCGGCAGTCTATACGTTCTTCTTTTTACAAGTATGTCATAGCTGGGGTGGGTCTTAAGGCTTTTATGAGTTTTCAAAGCAGCGAAATAAATAAAGAGCTGCCGAACTCGAAGCACTTTGAAATCATCGTAGAGAGAGTCAGTCGGATATCGAAACGGTTTCCTCAAAGTGACTTTGATTAGAGCGCGTTGAGCTCTTTCTAAAGTTAGAAAAATAGTTTTGCCAGCACAACCCCATACAGGAATACAATATTGAAATATGGTTTGGCATAGAACCAAATAGATTTGCCTGAGGAGGGGAGCCGGTGCACAGTCTCTGAGATGTTTCATGACATAGATAAGTTTACGTGTTCGCGAAGCAACATATGATACATGTTGTTTATAAGATAAGTTTCCGTCGAGGATCACACCGAGGTACCTGATAGAATCAGTTCGATCTATGGAACAACAAGAGCATGGAGATTGGGATTGAAGTTTAGAAGAGCAGTAATGGATCTTTAGATCTAGGTAGTTAGGCGGACGTGATACACTAGTCTTGGTGAAAGCAATGTACTTCGTTTTCTTAGGATTCAAAGTAAGTAGATTCCTGTCGAGTAATTTAGCAATTATTGATAATCCATCAGATGCACAGTCAAACACTTGATGCCACGTTTCGGCGTGAAAAATAATCGCGGTGTCATCTGCGTACGTAATTATATTGGCGTTTGGAAGTTCACAGCTTAAAATTTCATTGATGTACAGGAGAAACAGCGTGGGGCCAAGTATGCTTCCCTGTGGGACACCAAAGTTAATGGGTAGTTGATCACTAAAAAGGTTAAAAAGGCTATACTAATACTAACCGAGCTATATTATATTATATATATATATATCGACGGTTGAAAGGCAATAATTACCAAGCGACATATTGGCAACTTTACACCAGAGCATTTTAAAGTTTTATTTTTTGGAAAAAAAATCATATAAAATTTTCTATTACTCATTTCTACTCGGTTCTAATAGATTATAAATGAAATTTAAAAGCTTTATGAACTGTCATTTAAAAAATATGATTTTTCTCAATAATTTAAGAGATAGTGTCGGTTAGTAAAATTTTGATCAAAATCACAAACAGGTAAAAATTACTAACCAAAAACAAAATTTTATCATAAAACATGTATAATTAACTAAGCCCCAATATTTTATGATTATATTTGAAGCAAAATGATGCATCCAGAATAAACAGATGTTTAACAGATAGGTAAAATGATCGAAATAAAAAGATAAACCACTTTACTGCAAGGCAATTTCAACCATAGTCCTATTTAAATAAGGTAAGTGTAGGACAAAAAGTCCTACACTTACCTTCCAAAAAGGAACAACCTAACAAAAATTCAGGTTTGTACACTACATTAGAAACTTTTGCAAAAGTTTTCAACGGATATCGTCATCACCAATTTTTAAACTGCCCTTGTAGTTATCTACAATCACTCTCTACTGAGTATGAACCTCATCTGATGATGAATGAAAAAAAATGCTATCAAAAATACTGTCACAATAAAAACTACTTAAAATTAAAACTATAAAGTTGACATCGGTTTCTGGAAAACCTATCTAAATATTTATTATAAAAATCAACCATGTCAAATCATTACCTATTTTATTGTTAATTATTGTTTCTATTAATTTGTCGTCGTCGTTGTCTTTGCAGACATTGCACAGCTGGACTAAGGCCTCCCCTATAGATGTCCAATAAGACCGGCTGGAAACGGCTTGCTTCCAGCACGATGCTGTTGTCTTGATGAGATCTTCCGTTCATCTCAGAGGTGGACCCATAATCTTATCTAGACTACGCTGCAATTAGGCCCACAGTAAACAATCACGTTTCGGGAACACACAACTGTTGCAACTCTCGTCTTGAGGCACTGAGGTTTATCGGATGAAAAGACGACATGTGGTTTTCCGAACGCTGCCTAGCCGAGTTGGATTCAGCGATTGACCTCCTTCTTGAAGTTGGATTTACCTAGCTGGACTACTCGTCCTTTTTTTTTCCAAAGAAATATTTTATGAATACCACCCCGCCGGGGGAGCAGGGTGGTTATGTGGGAGTTCCACTGATCGGTGTACCCACTGCAAACCCTGGGATGATGCAGCTTATGTGCTGGAGCTGCGGGGACGCTTTCGCACTCGTTTGCGGCTCCTGTAGCACTGATCCCCTAGGACCTTGCCCTATTTAAGGGTGGATTGTCACCCTTCTTTCCTTAAGTGGCGCGGGGAAATACCGCACGCTCTTCCTAGCGTAGTCCTTGGGCTACGCTTTTCAGGCAACGAACTCTCTCGAATTCGTTGCCCATGCCTCTTGTTACGGGGTCGAAGGAGAGCGTGAAAAATCCTTCTCCGACGCCCAGTTCTTTGGCGGTGCATCGGGAGTTCCGAGAAGTTCTCCCTTTCGCGCTCCACCGTTTCCTTTCGACACAAGCGCAACATGACTTGTTCTCAAAAGGAAACGGCCGTCTCCCACGATCTCTCACAACCAAGCATTGACTGAATCAATGCTGGAAGCGAGAAATCAGTTCCTATACTTGCAACGAGGCTTTGGCGCTCATTTGCCCATGCTGAACACTCCTCCAAAGTGTGTTGCGCCAAATCCTCGTCGCAGCCGCAGTGGTGGCACTCTGTTGTCGGTTTTCTTCCGGCTATGCGGCACAAGTACTTTCCGAAGTATCCATGCCCAGAAAGCACCTGCGAATGTTGCACGAGCCGGAAGATAAGCGACCCATGCGCCCTGTCCAGCCAGTCAACGAGGACGGGCTGTACAGCTTCGACAGTCCAGCTGCCAGCTGTATGCTTGGCCAGCTCCTCCTTCCACTCCTTGAGCATGCATGCGAGTGCCGGATTCTGCCCGCGTTGGCGAAGCTCCGTGCGCCACGAGTATGTTCGCATGTACCTTGTGTTTACTGATTTTAACGATTTACTGTGTTGTCTGAAAATAAAATTATTTATTTATTTACCTCCACTTCTAAATCCCATTGAGGTGACCCAGCCAAAAGGCATGTCGCGTCACACGAAATAGTGCGATAACCTCTGACTACCCCGATGGCCATTGCGCGTTGTGGTCACTTTAAAGCGACCGTTTCTCGGTTTAGGTTAGGGCGTCCGCCCATATAAGCACCCCGTACAAGGCCATCGACCACACCACTCCAAGATAAAAAAGACGACTAGCGGCAATTGGTTCCCCAAGTTTAAGAAGAAGGCGTTTAAGTGACCCAGCCGCACCCATTATTCGAGGAACTAACTGGGCGAAATGCGAAAAGTTCCACTTTTCATCGAGGTGTAGTCCTAGGTACTTCATCGTAGGCTTCACCTTAATCGATTCACTCCCTAGTGATTCCGGCACTCGTCGAGGGCTATGGAATACCAGGGCCTGCGACTTGTTCAGC
Organism: Hypomecis punctinalis; assembly: GCA_949316475.1. Lineage (NCBI taxonomy): Eukaryota > Metazoa > Arthropoda > Insecta > Lepidoptera > Geometridae > Hypomecis > Hypomecis punctinalis. The sequence goes on from OX438807.1 coordinate 1,068,576, forward strand.
GCTTCTTGGAGTCCCAGATTCACTATCTTTCTCGCCACCACCTGCACCGTTGCCATCGCAAGACTGGCAGCCTCTTCGTAGGTTCTCTACACAAACCCACGGCAGTGTATTAAATGCGTTGGCGATGTCTAGAGACACGCCACCAACACTTGACCATGAGCCACCTCCTCGTCCGAGAGGGCTTTGACACGTTTAACAGCGTCGATTGTAGACCGGCCCGCCCGGAAACCAAATTGCTCGTCGGACAAGTGTGGACCAATCCTATCACGATACTGGATGAGGCAAGCAGCTATCACGCATTCGAACAGCTTGTCCACCTCATCCAGCAGTACTATAGGGCGGTACGCGCAGGGAGAGTCCGCAGGGCGCCCGTCTTTCCTCAGAAGAACTAACCTATCCGTCTTCCGTAAATTTAGGAACTGACCTGACTCCAGACAGGCTGGGCTACTTGCGGCATCGCTGGATAGACTCAAGCACAGCCCATGTCTTGACCGAATCAATGGCTATCTCAAAGTCCACATTTGCTCAACACACTGAAACACCAAATTACCAAGCTTCTATCTCGCTTCAATCTACTCGCTTTTTTCGATTTTTATGTACTTTTAACAACAGATTTAAATCAATGTAAAATATAAATTTAATTATCTAATATAAAGTCATATCTGAAAATCTATAAATATAAGGTCATAAAATCTTAATAGTGCACTTACCGAGTACACAAACAAGCTACGAGATTAAGCACTTTGCACCATGCGCGCACGCATGCGTGTTGTCTAAGCGACAGTTCGGTGAAGACGTAATCGTTATTTTGTTACCAACAGCCACTTAGAATCTGATTTACAGTGCGGATAAGTGACAAAACAAAAAAGGTGCTATATGGATAAGGTCACTTATAGAGAAATCTCATATCAGAAATAGTTATCTAAGTAACATAAACTTTTAAAAAATCGGCGGGTAGAAAATTACTTAACGACAAAATATATCCTGTTTTAGGCAGGTAGATATTCACTAGTTCACATTTTGAATAAATTATATTTAGGTTAAAAGTACTAAATGACAAAGAATGTCTATTGAAGGTGTGTTAAAAAGTCTTAAATTACGAGAGAGAAAAATAACAATCAGGTAAAAATTCTTAAGTAAAGCTAATTCCTGGGTACTCGCAAGGCAGAAAATACTTTATGTTTAGATGTATTATTTAGAGTCGAGGCAAAAATTACTTAGTGTAAATTATAAAAATCTAATCCTCACTATGTGAAAAATACTCATAAATTATTAAAATTTTAGTCGCTTGGACGCCGAAAACTGTGAAAATGTGTCTTTTTTTAAGTTACCAAACGACAACAAACTTCGTCCTAGCACCGTGAGAGTAAGACCAATCGACGCAGTTTTTTTTTCTGATTTCAGTGATATATATAACTCAATATCGCCCAAACTGTCGCTTGGTAATTTTTGCCTTTCAAGCGTCGATATATATATATATATATATATATATATATATGTATATATACCTATATATATTAAGCTACTGAGACTGCATCGGTGGCTCAGCGGTTAGTGACCCTGACTTCTGGATCAAAGAGGCGTGGGTTCGATCCCCACCCAGCGCAAATATTTGTGTGATGAACATAGGTGTTTGCTCTGTGTCTGGGTGTTATTTAGATATTATCTATATAAGTATGTATTTAAAAATATGTCTATATGTCCATGAATTTCACTCTGCTAAATCTCATAACTATGGTATTGAACATCTTTGTAACTTGTGTGTTTCATTGTAAGTTTTCTAGTAAATAAACTTTCGTTCTCTTTCTCTATGTAGTATATCAGTTTCTGGCAGCCATATCACAAGCTTTGCTTAGTTTGGGGTCAGAGACCGTGTGTAAGATGTAAGATTTATTAATATTATTATTTATTTACTTTATTCCATTTTATTTTTTGAGATTTTCTTCTAGCATTAATGGAAGTTCCATTGTACTTATATTCTAAAAAATATTATCTGTTTTGTACATTTTGACTAGGTTCGGTAAGAGCTGATATTTTTTCGCAATTTTAAGTTTGTTAGGTTAGTTTTATTTTGATATTGGAATAATGAACATTATTAGTTTAGTAAAAAATACTCATAGTACCACCGTACAACACAGGGTTTAATGGGCTAGCTTTATATTAGCTTGTTCTATCTTGCTTTTGTATTTCATAAGATGTAAAAAACTGGTACAACGAGCTCATTACAAGAACTACTCGTAGAGGTAAATGCAGTTTCCATCGGTTCTCGAGCTACGTATCCAATAAAATTATTAAACCTAGGTGATTCTTATTTTCTCTCTGTAAGTTCGAATTAGAAATGAGAAACTGATGATCGACAGGGTCAAAAAATTATTGAGTGGAGACCACGTACCGGCAAGCGCAGCGTAGGACGTCCACCTACGAGGTGAACAGATGATCTCAGGATCGCATTCGTTGCAAGCCGCTTCCAATCAGTTTTATTGGAGATCCATACGGGAGGCCTATGTCGATCTGTGGACGTCATAATAATTGATGGATGGATGGATTTTTTATTATTTATTTTGAATAAGCAAAGGCGTTACTCATTTTAAACTCAAATTAGGAAGAGCTTCGCAGAATAGCGCACAGGAAACAGAAGAATAGGATGTTTGTTTCATTACATTCCGAAGTATTTCAATAAAAGATATTTAATCTAATTATTTTATTATTAGTCATTACAGTTTAATACATATATTTACTTTTGAGTTCGTTAAAAAAATATACATTTTTAATGGCACCTGATAATCCTGAAAGATTCTGGTATGAATAGCAACACGCTTAAAAGAGCTATTAGAATTTTGCTTTCAAAATAAACCGAACTGGTTAAAGTCATCTTAACTACTAGACATACTTTTATTAATGACAATACTACACTACTACTAGACATACTGTATGGAAATGAACCTTAAAAATGTTATAAACCCGAAAGTTAAGTGTATATGGTTTATCACGCTTGCGTGAAAGCGTGATGATGTGAGCAAAAGATGAACATTTAGACTAGATTTTTGGCGTGAGTCTAGGTAAATCGAAAGTTGGAAAGTAACATACTACGCTTCTTTTAATCCCGGAAAAATAAAAAGCACCCATGATATAGCACAAAAATAAAAATATAGCGCGGTCCAAGCCGAATTCAATGGCTAGTACGTAAGTTTAATGAGTAAGTGGCTTTCGTAGATAGTAAGTATATTTTGTACAATTATTTTTTGCAAAAAATAGCATGACCGACTTCACCCATGTACAGAATCATTACTTAGTATAAAACAAAGTCGCTTTCCGCTGTCTGTCCCCATGTATGCTTATATCTTTAAAACTACGCAACGGATTTTGATTCAGTTTGTTTTAATAGATAGAGTAATCAAGAGAAATGTTTATATGTATAATACACCTATGCGAAGCCGGGGCGCATCGCTAGAACGCGAATATTATGCACGGATCGATGTAACATTTTTCACATTATTGTAGATTTATCAAAAATAGCTCAGCCAATTTTGATAACATTTAAATGGGACCAATTTCGAAATATAGTCTTTTTTCTAATAAAAAAAGAATTATTGAAATCGGACTACTAAGAAAAAAATTATGCGTGGATATACATAAAAAAAATATACGCGTCGAATTGTATACCTCCTCCGGTGGTTTGTCGGTCAAAAATACACACGAAATAGAGACCCATATATTTTACATACAAATCTCCCGATAAAGCTAAAATACGATTACTTAGCTCCCAACCATAATGTCTATGATACAAAAAAGAGAGATTTATTAGTCTTTTTCATGGCCTTTGTTTTAAAAGCATTTTTAATTAAAAACCTTTCAGATTTAAAGTCATAAATATAGGGTTACACTTTGAAAACATCACGTAGATTAAAGGTTAACATAATTTATTTGCAGAATTATTTTTTTGATCTGAATTCTCGTTAGTTTTAGGGTTATAAATGTCAAAATGCTGAAGAGGACTATGTGAAAACCCAATTTGCAGGTCTGAAAAAGCTTTATATTTTATATTATTTGGCAATGTATAAGTATTTTTATAACCATGTAAATTGGGTTAGAAATGTGTACCCAATTGTGTATAACTAAGTAAGATTTTACTACTTAGGTAGGTACTTCTTTAACATGATGCTTTGTAACTTTATAAGTAGGTAACTAGATAAATACTTATTACAAATTAAATATGTATTGTTAGACTAATCCTATTACGGAAAGAATCTGTTCTATACATTTTGTCATTAGTCAATGACTTTTTGCATGGTACACATATAGCTGTTTTTTAGAGTTCCGTAGCTGAAGGGTAAAAACGGGGTCCCGTTTTTACTAAGACGCCGTTGTCCGTCTGTCTGTCCGACTGTCTGTCATCAATCTATATCTCATGAATGGTGATAGCTAGAACGTTAAATTTTTCACAGGTGACGTATTTATGTTGCTGCTATATAAATAAATATTAAAAACAAAAACAAAAATATTTTATGGGAGCTTCCATTAAACAAACCTGATTTTTTACAAGTTTTTCGCTCGATATTAAAAACGGTGACAAGTTGATGCTTGAAATATTCCAGAATGTTTAGTTATATATTAACCTCAAAAATAAATAATTTAAAAAAAAAATATATTTAAGAGAGGCTTCAATACGGTTAGGATCCCTCTGTCCACGAGTCTGACTCGCACTTGGTCAATATTTTTTTAAATATAAATTGTTTTATTCAAGAGTTTAACCACCCCTTGATTCCCTCAGTTCATTTCGTAAAGCAACGCCTTATTTCAAATTCACAACGAAGTCACGTATTATAATAAAGTTTATAACTAGGTACTTGAATTCAATAAGTAAATATTATCCTTAGGTACTTAAAAGCTTTTGAAAGTGTGCTTAAATTTCAGATTACCATGCGCTCAGTATTTTTATAATAAGCGGTTTGATTAATCGTCTAAATATCAGATTATGGTCACTTAAATGGTTTTATAAACACGCGTGAAATAGTGATGTTTTAACATGATTAGGAATAAAATATGGCGGTAAATTTCCGAAAAATATTTTTTTGAAGTGAAACTTCTAATGCAACTTCCAACAATGTTGTGTTAAACGTTTAACGCTACCTTGGAGGGGGTATAAAAGCACTGTTGCGTTCCATTTTCATTTCCACATTACAAATTTTCACTTCTTCCGCGCGAAGGGTCTCCACGCACCATTTTTTCCTATTATAGTGTTTAAAGTTCAACTGTTACTGTTGTGATAAGGTTTGAAAATGCGCGTGACGGGAGGGGATATTTTTTTTGTAGTATTAACGTGTATTCACACTTCAATAGTTTAGGGCGGACTGCTCACAAAACATCTCATTGTTTTTAGGGTTCCGTACCTCAAACGGAAAAAACGGAACCCTTAAAGGATTACTTTTGTTTTTCCGTCTGTCCGTCTGTCTGTTTGTGTGTATGTCAAGACTCTTTATCTCGGAAACGCGTAATTATATTGAGTTGAAAAAACCTATAGGGTACTTCCTGTTGACATAGAACTATGAAGTTTGGCGAGAAGCATTGTCTCAGAGTGCACATATAGGTATAAATCTGAAAAATGCACATTTTTATTTAAACCACAAAAAATAGGGCCTCGAAATTTACAAAATATGTAAGATATCAAACAAAAGCAAAAAATCATTAGCACATGCATGCACAGGTTTTTAATTATTTCAACAATGTTTAATTTTCGATGTATGACAAGAAAAGTAAAAAATAAATAAAAATAAAACTTCTTTCTCGATGGTTATGTATATATGTATTTCAAAAACTTACTTAACAATTTTGTGAAATTTTCTGGATTTGTACGAAACCCTCGGTGCGAGCCTGACTCGCACTTGTCCGGTTTTTTTTTATTCAAAAATACCTTGCGTACAAACTATTAAGTAGTTGAATACTTTATGAAACGGGAAGGCACTCACATATATTTTTATGATCATTACATAGGACAAGACTTTCGATAACATGCGTCGAACTTTCTCAAGTTGTGGCGAGTGCTAGCGCGCGGAGCTATCTCGCAATGCACATATTCCTACTCAAAATACTTTATAGAACGGGAATGTGAGTGCATGCAAGTTATTTGTAGCTGTACAAAAGCATAGACACAAAGACAATAACTAATAACTAAAACTCATACTATTTTGCCATGAGGGTTTTAACAGGCGTTACCTTGAATTTTTTTTTGAAGAATCTCTTGAATTTGTTTCCAAAGAACTGGAAAAAAGTAGCATATTTTTTTTTGAAATTGATAAAAGAGCTCAAAAGTGGTAATAATAATAAAATGAGTGAGAAATTGCGTTGTTTACTCATACAATACCTATCAGCTGATCACGATCCTTCTGGCGCTCATAGCGTAGTTTGATGATGTGTTCGTTAGCGATCATCAAAGTTAAAAACGTTCAGCACGGTCAGTCTTCAGATGGGTGACTATGGGTGGCAATTACAACTGAGCGCTATCGTGGTTAGGATAACACGTTAAATCTTAGGCCCCGATGATTTCAACCGTTTAGCCATGTCAGAGGCCTTTAAGTAGCTTAATACTCTGACACCAGGGCTAGCCACCTGGCCTATATAAACCTACTTGAATGACTGAATAAATTTACTTACAAAACTACTAATTATTTTTAAACAGAATTTAAAATAATCAATTTTCGCAAAAAATAGCAAAACCAACTGCCATCGTGTACACTATTCCAATACTTCGCTCAAATTGACGTGTACAATTTTTGCTTTGATTTTACATTAACGGCTCAGGCGATTTCAATAAAATTTAAATGCTTTAAGGGCTACTTTGGGAGTGTACCCCTTTGAACTAAAAATATTGTTTAAAAAATAAGCAAAAATTTTGAAGAACATAAAAAAATATTTAACAAGAAATACATACAGACGAACATTATGTATCCTCCTCCGTTTTGGAAATCGGTTAGCATAGAAAACATCCACTTATACAAGGAGGTTGAAAATATTCGTACTACCGGATAAAAACAAAACACATTTTAACACAGATACATACTGCCCATCCCTATGCTAAGTAGGTACTCGTATTTAAAAGTTAGATCCTGTAAAGCTATAATTTAGATAGTAATTCAGTTGCACATGCATCAGACAACAACACGATACTGTAAAATAAACCTTAGTTGCTAGGAAATAACATTTTTATTCCAATGTACTAGATAATCGAAACAAAGTTTATCGCGGGGATATAAACTAGAAAGTAATTGTAGGGCTGCCATTACAAAACCCACATGACTGTATTGTTCGAGTTTTTATTTGTTTGTTAGCTGGATTTTTAAATTACCTAGTAAACAAATTTCGAATAGCATTCTGGCATAATAATTGCATTTAGTTTTTTTTTCTAAAACGTTAAAGAAAAGAAATAGGCACGCACTAGCACGCATGGGTCTACACAAATAATATTTTATTTAAATTACATAAACGGTTTTAAGTACAAATTGAAAAATTTGCTTATCGAGCAAACGATCCATGAATTTGATGAATTAATAAATCGAAAATAATTTAATATTGTACATTACCGCATATAAATTATATTAAATTGAAATGACATGTACTTAAACTATGTGTTAATCAATAAATGACTTTAACTTTAAATAAGTCCTAATACACACTTTTTTAACTTATATTGTCCCTCTCCCGAGCAAAGGTCTCCCCCATTTCCTTCCATGAGTCTCGATCCATCGCAACTTCTTGCCAACCCCTCTCGAATAAGTCAAGATCGTCACGCCAGCGCTTCTTGGGCCTTTCCTGGCTGCGTCGTCAGTCAGGCACCCACTGCGTGACGATCCTGGCCCGTCGATCTGGGTGCATCCGCGCCACATCTTCCGCCCTATCCCACTTTAGTTTGGGGGCTTTTCGGCCAATATCAACTTCCCTGTGATAGAACGCAATGTGCTGTTGTGGACTCTATCCGTTCTTTTAATTCCAAGCACGCTGCGTTCTAATGCTCTTTAGCAGACCTCAAGTTTGGACCTTTGTGAATCGGTCAGTGACCAAGTCTGGGCACTACAGGTTAGGACGGCATAGATACACATGTAGATCAAGTTATTACAGAGTGTAGTTAGTGTTATAGCGATTTTCTAAAACAGCTTATCTTTAAACCCAATAAATTCCTTGAGCTACCAAACAATGTTCTCACCTTTAAAAAGGAAAATAGAAACAAAATTCACTCGACACCTTTTTAAGATAATCAAAAAGTATTAACAGAAGGCAAGAACATAAAATAACAATACCTCCTTATCATACTCAAATAAAAGGCGCGAACTAATATGCAAAGCAGTACTTTCCAACTTGGTAGCAAACATTTTCGCACCGAACTCGAATTGAGTCGGTTTAATGGCTCGCGGGGGAAATTAAAGCTTTTTCTTTTTTATTATACCGGCTTCCTTTATCATGCAGCCGCGGGTGGAAAAGGTGTTTTTTGAACATAGGAAAAATAATTATAATGACAGATACCGCTATAATACTAAGGATTACTTGCGCATACAAGAACGTACTGTTCAATGTCTTGATTACCTATTTACAATATTTTTTTATTTTTATTTTCAATATTTTTATATGACATTATTGTATGCTTTGTTTGTATAATTGATTGTTATGACATAATTTTACATTTCACATGCCAAGAAATGGCAAAAATAAATTGGACATATCCTACAAATAACAGCTTCATTGTACGTTATTTTTGTGGAATAAATAACACTTCATTAACAATATTTCTGGCAAAAAATGCAACGGGAAATGCAACGTTTACAGAATTTCTTATTAGTTTTAGAGAATAGATTTTTTTTGTTGATTCTTTAGTGATAAGCATAACCAACTCTGAAAGTACATGCGTTCGCAGAATAACTCTCCGTGTATATGGCACCTACTTGGTGAACAGATGTTTTTCACAATACAATCTCTAAGATTTATCGTAACATAATTGACAAATATTTAAATTAAAAAATCTATGACTCCAGGGCTTGAACCTGCATAACTGCATCGCACTATGCGTTTTCGTATCGTCATAGCAATATAGCGTAGATTTATTATGCGCTTCGTTGCAACTATCTATAATTATATTTAACAAGCTTGAGAGAAAATAATATTTCAGAGCATATCCTAAATGCATAGATTTCAATAAATAGAATTTTGTAACGCGTAACGCATTGCTAAACGCGCGTCTCTTGTAATACTAATCGTGGGATGTGAATAAATAGGTGTTGATATGTTTAAACGTTGAGAGCCGCAACTGAAAGAAGTATTTTGTGATTTCATTAATCGGTTTTATGAGCCAGTATCTCTAGTGTAGCATTAAATTTTACATTTATCTAATTTCTGTGTAAAACGGAACACTATTAGTTTATTTGACAGTTGTCAGCAGTCTGGGCGCTTCTAATTGGTCAGAACGAAACGTCAACCTGTCTAGTAAGTAAGTAAGTTCGTATAGGCCGGGTGGCTAGCCCTGTCTAGTGATATCCAGTTTCCCACGTTCCAGTCGTCACTAGTCCACGACTCCTCGGATTCCGACACTCCGCTCCCGCTCGCCGCGCCGTACGGACGTCTCCAGCGCTCCGCTCCTGCTGCCCGCTCCGCCCTGTGCGGGGTTTGCCTCAGTCGGCCGCAGAGTCTCCGAGTCTGTGCACCGATTGCCCGGCAACGTGTTGTTTGAGCTAGCCTAGTGCAAGCGCAGATATTCACGTGCCGCGGCAACTCGTGAGTGCCGGACTTGCTCCGTGCTTCGAGTCTTCGCAGTGCAGAGCTCGCGCCATCCAAACCGCTCTTTTCAGAGCGATCCTTGTTTCTATAACACAACCGCTCTTTTCAGAGCGACCCATCGAGTTTCTAATCGATAAAATCCACGCTTAGTGGTCGTTCAGTGGATACGTAACCGTGCCAACGAAGCTGAGCGTACGTTGACCCGGGGCGTACGTTTTTCCCCCTTCAGGGGAACAACGAAACCCGGCTGGGTCTGGAACCACCGGCCTTGGGGACGGCCCTCGCCGACACCAGACATCTCCCTCCCACCCTACCCATCCTTTACCTATTCCTCGGGTGTGTGTTTGGCTTGGACGGCCGGCCTAAAAACCGGAGTCCCTGCCTCTCCCCTGTGGCAGCTAGGGCCGTTAGGCACACAACCGGTTGCACATTAAGATTGGCAACCGGGACACGTTAGGTCACACATAGGTACCCACCTCCTTGCCTATACCCGGCAAGGAGACCTCTCATTCTTGCCCCCGCCGGGGACCTCCTCCCCCGGCGCACCTCTCTCTCTTCTCTCCCGCGAGCCATGGCAACCCCGAAGGATTTGAACGACCTCGATGAGGCGCTCAATTTCATCCGGGCTGCCTACGTCTCCCGCGACAATGGCGCCGCCATTGCCGAGTTCCTTCGCGCCACAAAGCGCAATCTCTCAGGCCTAGAGCCTGTAGCCCCGACCGCCCCTCAGGCCCACCCCCGCCCCGCCGTCAAGGCTGCCCCTCCACCCGCGACCCGCCAAGTCTCGCCTAAGAGCAAGGCTGCGGCCGCCCGCCTAACGCCCGACTTCAGAGGGCCCGCGTCACGGGCTCTCGCAACCCCGAGTCCCGACCGCGGTCGGAGCTCTGTCACTGACCGCTCCCACCGCGGGCGGTCTCGGTCCACCGCTCCAGCTAGGGCTAAGCCCTACGACAGGAGCCGCTCCCCCCGCCCACGATACCGTGAGCTGACTCCCTCACCCCTCATTGTGGGCCAACATCTGGTCCCGGCGGTTGCCGATTTCCCAGAGTCCCCCGATCCTCAAATGGAAGAGGACGAAGCCCGCGACACCGACTTCACCGTAGTGGAGCGGAAGAAGAAGAAGCGGCCCGCCGCTTCCTCCTCTCCCCCGCCCCCGTCCAAGGTACCATGCCCCGCGGCCTCCACCGCCACCCCGTCTCAGCCCGGTCCCTCCAAGAGCCAGAAAGCTCCCAGAGCTTTCACGCTCGTCGAGAAGGACAAATGGCTCTATGTGTCCCGTCGCCTGACCAAACTAGAAATACCCTTCAAGGGTAAGCCAGTTCGCGAAGGCATCGAAATCTTCGTCCCGACGCCCGATCACTACAGGGCGGCCACCCGCTTCCTTCGCGAGGAACACCTGCATTTCCACATGCAGGCCCTCGAGGAGGAAAAGGTGTACCGCGCGGTGATTCGCGGTATCCCAAAAGAAATACCCACCGAGGATATCTTATCGGATCTCCTCGCCCAGGGACTCCCCGCCCGACAAGTCCACCGCATGACCAGCGGTAGGACCAAGAAGCAGCTAGACATGGTGCTAGCTGTTCTTGATAACAGCCCGGAGGGCAAAAAGATCGAGCTCATTCGCTCGGTCTGCAAGCTCACCGGCTTCAAGATCGAGGCCCCTCACAAACCGGGCGTCCCGGGGCAGTGCCACCGCTGCCAGCGGTATGGCCACGCAGCGCGATTCTGCCACGCAGAATACCGCTGCGTGAAATGCGCAGGTGCGCACAGCACGTCAGAGTGCTCGCGCACCAAACAGGACCCCACTCCGCCTAGCTGCGTCCTTTGCGGGACCCAGGGGCACACCGCGAATTACCGCGGCTGCCCCATGGCCCCAAAGGCCGTAAAAGGCCAAAACAAGCCAAAGCCCAAGGGCAGACGCCCAACTCGGCCCAATCCTCCCACACAGTCCAAGCTCCAGCTTGCGACTCCCCCTCCCACTCTCGTGGATGCCCCTACCCCGGTAGACAACGCTTGGCAGCGTACAAAGCCCCAACGGGGACCCGCGCCCAAGCCTGAGCTACCGCGCCCACAGACCCAAAACCGCGCCCCGGCGCCTCCCGCCCCCAAAGCCGCCACTAAGGCCGCTAAGCCCGCCCCGTCAGGTGCCGTCGCGAATAGCTCCTCCATGAAGGACTATATCGTCGACTTGGAATTCGCCAACGAATTCCTAACGCACCTCTCCATCGTGGATCCCGCCGAACTCGCCGTATTCACGGCTAAGGTCCGCGCCAACCCCTTCAACACCACCCAAATCATGGCCGAACACCGCACACTCCTCGACCATCTCAAGGTCCACGGAGCCGCTATGGTTAATCTTCTTAAGACGTACTATGGATAGTACACCCTTAAGAGAAAAGCCTCACTCCCTATCCTTGGCATGGTTCAATGCCAACGGCCTCTTCAGTGACCACAAGGACCAACGCGCCTTGATTCACCAATTTGTCTCCACCCATCAGGTGGACATAATGCTAGTGAGCGAGACCTTTCTAAAGCCCAGTAGGAGGGATCCCAAGATCGCCAACTACTCGCTGGTTCGTAGTGACAGGACCACCGCTCCGAAGGGCGGTACCCTGATCTACTACAGAAGGTCTCTCCACTGCATCCCAATAGATACCCCACCCCTCATAAGCCTGGAAGCTTCCTGTTGCCGTATCTCGATGACCGGTCATCAACCCATCACCCTTGTTTCTTGTTATCTCTCTGGTAACAAATCATTCGAAAGAAGCGACTTTGAGTCGCTTCTGTCCCTCAGTAGCGCCGTCATTCTGGCAGGCGACTTCAACAGCAAGCACATGATCTGGGGCTGCAATGCGACCAACCCGAAGGGCAACCATCTCTTCTCCCTCTCCGATGAGCTCAATTTTGACATCATCGCACCCAGCACCCCGACATACTTCTCCTATGACGTTGACCGCAGACCCGACATACTGGACTTGGCGCTTCTAAGGAACGTAACTCTCCAGTTGCGCTCATTAGAAGTGATCCATGAACTCGACTCGGACCACAGACCTGTCTTGATGAGACTAGGCCCTGACCCGACTGACAGACCCACCCGAACTAAGACCGTGGTGAGCTGGGAGCGTCTAGGCTCAGCCCTGGAAGCCATCAGCTCACCCGACCTTGATAGGATCCCTGACAATATAGTCACCCCCGACGACGTTACCCTCTCGGTAGACGCCCTCACTAGCCACCTCCGCACCACTATTCGTGAGTGTTCCAGGCAGATCCCAGTCGAGACCATGGATCGACGCTGGGCCCTGCCGGAGGATGCGAGGGACCTACTGAAGGCCAAACACGCCGCCACTAGGGCATACGACTCTCGTCCCTCCGAAGAGAACAGAGCCACTTTGCGGTATTACGAGCGTGCCGTAAAAAACCGCATAAGTGAACTCCGTAATCAGAGGTGGGAGAGCCTGCTTTCGGAGATCCAGCCAACCCACCAGGCATACTGGCGGCTGGCTCGAACTCTGAAATCTGACGTAGTGACAAACATGCCACCCCTCACCCGTCCCAATCTACCTCCTGCTTTCGAGGATGCGGACAAGGCCGAGTGCCTGGCCGACAGCCTCGAAGCGCAGTGCAGCCTCAGCTTAGACTTGGTCGACCCTGCTCACCTCGATACGGTGAACAGAGAAGTCGAAGAAAGATCCTCCGTCCCCCCCACTGATACCCTCGAGCCTGTCACGGCCTCCGAGGTCGAGTCGATCATCAAGGGCCTCCACGCCAGGAAAGCCCCCGGTGCCGACGGCATCAGTAACAAAGTGCTCAAGCACTTCTCCGTCTCACTTGTATGTCTTCTAGTCAGCATCTTCAATGCGGCTATGAACAACTGCATGTTCCCCGAAACATGGAAGTCCGCCGACGTCATCGGCATCCATAAGCCCGGCAAGAAGGCTTCCGAGCCCTCTAGCTACCGTCCCATCAGTCTCCTCAGTACCCTGGGGAAGATCTACGAGCGCATCCTTCTGAAGCGCATCTGGTCCCACATAAAGGACAACAATCTCCTTCCCAACGAGCAGTTTGGCTTTAGGGCCAAACACTCTTGTGTTCAACAAGTACACCGCATCACGGAGTACATTCTCGAAGGCTTCAATAAGAAACCCAGTCACGGTTATCTTGTCAAGTCCAAGCCTCAGGGGACCGTAGCGGTCTTCCTGGACGTAGCGAAAGCTTTCGACAAAGTCTGGCACAACGGCTTGGTCTACAAGCTGTTCGCCAAGAAATTCCCCGACCGACTTGTATTTATAATACAAAACTTTCTCTCTTGTCGAAAGTTCTCCTACAAAGTCGAGGGAGCTCGCTCGGCCCCCCGCCCGATCTCTGCTGGAGTCCCTCAAGGCTCAGCAATGGCCCCCGTTCTCTACTCGCTCTATACGAGCGACATTCCTCGTTCTCCCAACGTTGAGCTTGCGCTCATCGCGGATGACACCGCCCTCTATTCTAGAGGCTGGAAAAGGAACGTTCAGTTGCTCGATATCCAAAGAGCTCTCTCTAAGCTCGGTGACTGGTTCAAGAACTGGGCCATCACTGTCAATCCCGACAAAAGTGCAGCCATGTACTTTCATCCCGAAAAGCTCAGGAGCAATCCGCGTAAGCAACTCACACTTAACGGAAAGCCTATCCCTTGGGCCCCTACGGCCAAATACCTTGGCGTGACCCTTGATCGACAACTCAACTTCTCCAAGCACATTCAGATTGTCCGCAACCGTGTGGCCTTCTTCTTAGGACGACTCAGTCCTCTCCTCAATGCACGCAGTAAAATGTCCCTTAGAAATAAGGTGACAATTTACAAAACGTGCATTCGCCCCGTTATGACCTACGCTTCCGTGGCCTTCGGTCACGCTTCCTCCATCGACCTGAACAAGCTTCAGGTCATCCAGAATAGGTTCATTCGCAAAGCAGTCGGAGCTAGCTGGTTTATGCGAAACTCTGACCTGCATTGCGACCTCGAACTCCCCTCCATTACCCAGTACATCAAGTACACTTCTCGCCGCTACTTTGATAGGGCTCCTCATCACCCCAACCCACTCGTAGTCCAAGCTTCGGACTACACGCCAGACACTACACACCCACCTCCTCTCCGTCGCCGCCCAAAACACCTCCTGGGCGACCAGGATGACCCCATCGCCGTAGTCACCTCTGCGGCGCTGGGGTCACCCGATCCGACAGCTCCCTGCAACAGGAAGTATTCCGTATTTGGTATAGGCGCCGGTTACCAAAGGCACACAGTCAGACACCGACCCCGCCGGCGAGGTCGAGGACCCTCAGGATCTGTTAGAAGATCGGTTAGATTCTCTCCAAATAGTCAATCAGCTCAACCTATTAGGGCCACAGGGCACACCCCTTCTGGGGTGCCCGGGCAAGTCTGATCTCCCCCGCCGGGTGACGGCCCAAGCCGAGGTCCGTACCTTCTCAGGTGCCCTTGCGCTAGTCACCCTATAACCTAATCTTAGGGCTCAGCCGCCTTCTGCGCTCGCCCATGCCCGGTAAGCTGTAGAGGCCTCAGAGGCCAACAGCTCTTAGTCATTCAAAAAAAAAAAAAAAAAAACCAGTTTCCCAATCAATACTCGTTTGATACAAACTATCGATTTTTCATTCGATTATTTTTTGATTAACTCATATCAGCGTCTCCTTTTGATAAACAAACGCTTATTTAAAGCCACTAAATAAAGTTAAACCTTTGGAAAAGCCTTAGTATTATTAATCTCACCTTTTCAGTATATATCCGCTTTCTTTGGGAGTAATTTCCTCTCATGGTATTATTTTTATTCGATTCTAATTCGATTGTTTGCTAAGTCAGTTGCTAGTTTTTTCAACGTTTCCCCGCCGTCTGCATTACGGATTTGCAAGAACTCGATATGACTACGAGAGGACCCGGGCTTGGGTCTTTTTGGCTTTAAACGCCAAAGAAAAGGCGTCTCTTCGGCCCGGGAGGCCAGCGAGAGGCCCCGCGAGCCATGCACCGTTGTTGAAACCGGTGTGGAGCGGCATCGCGCCGCTATATTATATTTGCTCCCCTAACAAGGTATGTGGTGACGCGTCACAATTCATACTTTTTGTTAGTCAAATAATGCACGAAATACATACTAAATCGTATTCTTTTCCCTTGGAGCGCGTGCGCAGCTACTTCTTTTATCGATTTTACTAAA
Organism: Hypomecis punctinalis; assembly: GCA_949316475.1. Lineage (NCBI taxonomy): Eukaryota > Metazoa > Arthropoda > Insecta > Lepidoptera > Geometridae > Hypomecis > Hypomecis punctinalis. Next base: position 1,084,526 of record OX438807.1, read on the forward strand.
TGATTATCCTAAAATGTTCACTTCAACATGCGATTTCAATGCGTTTTTGGGCCAGCCACATGTCTTGAAAAATACAATTATTTTGTTATTTGACTATTGAATATAGAATAAAAACTTTCCCCTCGACCCTACGGTCGTGGCGAGGTGTAATTTTCCCCGATTTTAATGTAAAATCGTTGGGATTGTTGACATTTTGTGGAAAACACACTCCGTGTAATACCTCCTTCTAAAATGCTACTGGACTATTAAACCTTTATTAAATAGTTTGTCCACGAGCACCTGCACGTGGTGAGGCCCAATTATACACCATTGTCTCATTTATGACCTGAAAAAATGTAACTTTAATCATTGTACTTTTCTTCCTACACGGTGTTGACATGGATTTATTCTATCCATTTCAGGGTGTTTAGGTGAGGCCGGCCAACCCCCATACCCCCAACCGGGCTAACATAGATTAGCCGCCTGGGCGTCGTTGGTGCACCCAGTCGACGGGGCGACCACCTATATTCACGTGAGCTCTGTCTAGGTATTGGCAGTCTACCTTCAGCTTCCATTTTTAACCGGCGGCGCATGCAGGAGGGACAGTGCTCCCTAGAGGTATTACGTTCCCCTTGATTACCGTCGACCAACTACTACCTATTGGTGTCACCACAGGATGGATCCACCCATTTTGTATTTATAAATTTAAGTGAAGGGACCGAACTCGACCAAGCGACCCACCGTTTTATTATATTTCTATTGTACCTACTTAAACTTAAAATTGACCAATCTTTGGATCGCTACATATTGGCACCAGATTATTCATTGTAACAATTTAATTTAAATTTCACTAACCCTTGATCGCCAATAGTAATAGCAGGGGCTACATATTGGCATAATATTAAAAATCATACTGCTGTCAAACCATGATTTTTATTTAACTACCTTAGTTGATAAGCGTAGGTATATCTATCCACACCCTTTCATAGGGAAGAAACCCTGCTACACTAGTATTTTAATCTATTGTTCAGTAGAATTGGAAAGACTAAAACTTAGCGAGGTACTTTTCTCCGACGCGCATGTCAGCGTCACTAGCGTAGTCAATGTCGTTTAGATACAAAATGTTTAATTCTCACAATGTTGAATTCCCAATATGTATAATTTCCCATAATGTTGATTTATTTGTGTTTCTTATAGTACTATTTTAGAGAATCCTAACGAATTTTTAAATTCATATACAAACTCAAACGGAATATCAAGCACTACAGCTTCACAAAAATAATTCTTATAAGTAGGTAGTCTAAACATAAAAAAGCCACAAAAACCGGACAAGTGCGAGTCAGCCTCGCACATCGAGGGTTCCGTACAAATCCAAACAATTATTTTGTGAGTGTCGAAATATGCGGTTTTTTACGACATAAACGACTCTAACTTTTTAAACGATAACTGAGAAGTTTTTCTTTTACTCAACTGCAAGAAACCATAGATATACGTATACAGTTTAAATTTCAACTATCTTACGCGTTCCCGAGATAAAGAGTCTTAACATACACAGAGACGGACAGACGGACAACAAAGTGATCCTTTAAGGGTTCCGTTTTTTCCGTTTGAGGTATGGAACCCTAAAAATGACGACTTGAAAAGTATGAGAAGGAGAAATACCCAGTAACTCCTAAATGTCTTTGTATTTAATCCGAAAGATGAGACCCTCCACCTGTGGATCCCTCCCCCTAGGCATTTTTTTAGTGTCCTGCCCAGTGCCACTGGGCACACAGGACACGTGGCCAGACGTGATGATGGAAGGTTTAGTAGATCTCTGACCGAGTGCCTTCCGTTCCGTAGGCAGACCACCAGCCCGATGGGTCGACGACATCAGATCCATCGAGGGACACGCGTGAATGAGATCAGCCCAAGAAAGGGAAAACTGGCACCAGGGAGAGGAGGCCTATACCCGGCAGAGGGTCGATACATACTGATGATGATGAAGATTCCACTGATGGTCGCTACCGATTTTTTAACCGTTTTAGCATATTAGAAGCCTTCAGGCGGCTCTAAAACTCTGATGCTAGGGTGGTCCTGTCGATACAAATTTACTTATATGGAATACGGAGCATCCCAGACCAAAAATGTCCAATAGGGAGAAAGTCCATGTCTTTGAAGCGTTATTAATTCTTTCAGCGTCAAAACAGATAAATAAATAAATATAATCAAACAAGAAGCAAAGAGAGATAATATAATTAAGCATAATTGCTCATTCTGTCTAAGTACAACGTTAATGACTTTTGCACTTGCTAAACCTCCAAGTTGCTTCCCATATAAACTTAGTCAAACATTCTAAGTCTCAGAATAATATTCGAGGAAGCCTCTCCGACGATAACTAACGGTTAATGCTTATATTAGCAAAAACATAATATGAGCGCTACTTAAATGGCACGCTGCATTTTTACTGCTGCACACTGGTCAGCAACTTCCGGAATTGTCAGCTAGGTTTGAGCCATCACGAACTCGCGGTGACACGCGAGTTCGCGTTTGCAAATATGATTGAAATGATAGTTGCAGCACGCAAGTGTGCAATTAGCCTTATTTATGTGGATTGCTTAAATCTAGAGCACATACAAGTTATGTTTGTATACTAGGTATACCAGGGGGATAGTGTAATCAATCGAGATAATCTGAAAAGCATCGATTTAATATGGCAAGAAATAGAAAAAGACATAAATATATCTCGATTCAGTGGATGGTGGTGGCAAGGAACGTCAAATTTCAATATATATTTGACAGTTTTGACAGTCAAGATTTTCCATGCATATTTGTGGTTGAGAATTGCCTCAACTGATAACAACATAATCCATCTGCATGGGTAGCATGACAAAGGGACAAATTGTCTTTCCACCATTATATCCCTTCGGAGAGGAAATAAAGTATGGATTGACAACTAACGTTAAAAGTGAATAAAATGGTTTTCTCCCTTTTGCTACCCGTGCAAGTATCTCTGTGTATGTTTCAAAGTATCACAATGACAGTGATCAGGGACATAAAAAGGAAGACTTATGACAAATGTGGTCAAAAAGTTCTCAAGTGAAGACTACATACCGGCAATCGCAACTTATCGTCTACCTACAAAAGAGACGGAGGAGATGGACGATGGAAGGCAGATGAAGGTGGAGGCCCATATCCAGTACGACGAATACAATACAGTACTCATTGACACAGTAACTAATAACATATGTCTGAAAAGAACAAACACAGGAAAGAGGCATTACAGGCTGTCCCTTGGCAAACAGCAATTAAAATATTAAAACTCGTAGGTAGCTTAAAATGTTTAACAACAGATAAAAACTTCCTTTCATCGCTGCCCACTTAAATCACACCCAAAGCATATTCCGTTCCGTGCTCAGAGAACCTTTAGGACCATTAGAACTGTACAGCGATGCTTAAACTTTGTGATTCACCGTCCGTGCCAAACGATTATGGCCATAGCTTCATAGCTGACTGGAATAATTCGACTGGAAAAATGGCTTGACAAGTAACATAGTTGGCAGATACTTTCCGTGAGCTATATTTGTTTTGACTATGTTTTTTGTCAAATAACATGTTCGTTTGATGGTAATTTAGGTAGCAACTTTTATTAATATTTATTTGTGTTTGTTTACGGAATTATTCTGAGTAATATTGATTAGGATTTTATGTAACACAATTCGTTAGTTTACGTACGTATAAGAGCTCCAAGCTATACATAGAATCATCATGTAACAAAATATTTATTTTCCCATAGAAAACAAAACAGTAAACATCAGTACTGTACTGTACTGTACCAGTCTTTTTAATAGTCCACTGCAGGACGTAGGCCTAACCACGAAGGGTGATTGGGCCATATCCACCACGCTGGCCCAGTGCGGGTTGGTGGATTCACATACACCATCGAATTTCTTCTACGGATGCATGCAGGTTGCCTCACGATGTTTTCCTTCACCGAAAAGCCCGTGGTGTGAAATTCCGTACATAAATTCCAAGGAATTTATTGGTACGGGACCGGGATTTGAACCCACGACCTCACGATTGTAAGGCGGGTGTCATTACCGCTAGACCACCATGGCTTGTAAACATCAGTACTGCAAGTTAATTGACATAATGATTGACTTTTGGGGTTTCTAGAAGACTCTTTTCGATACCACAATAATTCTATGAAATTGAATCAAGCCTTAAAAATAAAAAAATAGACGTACTGAACCATTTTTTACAGATCGAACAATGCACAAAAATCGCTCGTCCCCTGAACCATTCTTTAAAAGCTGAATTATACTGTCTTATTCATGAGAGAATTCGTTTCCAGCGATAAGGCCGCCGATTGTTTAAATAAGTTGAGTACTAATTGTATTGTTTTTATATTATGTTATTCTTCTCTATTACTAGTTTTAAAAGCCTCTCTATATTTGAGAACCACAACATTAGGATAATAAGACAGTTGGCATGCAAGCCGAGTCCACAAAGAGCACGGCGCATCTCAACTTATTGAAGTGCAATTTGTGGAATTAATATCAAATAGAGCTTGAAATACGGGGGCGGGCTCCGGCGTTTGAGCACCATTAGGACTTCATATTGGAAATTAATGTTACATTTGGCTAGATGAAATATTTGCTGTAGATTTGAGGTTTCTAATGTAAAGAGATTAAATGGACTGCAGTCTGCTATGATTTAATGTGGTACGTTTTTGCAGATGTTAATAAATGAGATGAGGTTATCGGTTAGACATGTTATGCGCGTAATATTATTGATACATCACTATTTTCTTACATTATAGAAATATTTTTAGGAGTTTCAAAGAAAGAGCCGTAAGACGAACATGGAATACAAAAAGCTATTCAGAAAGGCTGTACAAAACTGAAAGGGAAAAGTAAGTCATCGTGATGATCTGAATGTCGTTGCCGTCGCTTGAGCCATAGGATGTCCACTGCTGGACAAAGGCTATTCCTGAAGATCCTCTAAAGATGACGATGATAAGTGGTATATTATTATGTTTTACAACTCACGGGTTGCTCCGGAACTTTGAAGGGCATTGATGGGGCCGAAACCAACACCAAGAGGCCCATTTACAATTATTAAGAATACAGATTTTGGGTGATAGGAAGAGGGAAACTATTGTAAAGGCGGGGAATAGGTACTTCTTAGGCTATTTTAATGAATTATTACACGATTACAAGCTGGTCTATGGAATGAGGTGCGGCACCCGCCAAGTGATGCCTCATTTCAAAATCTTTAGGCGGGTAGTGACTTGCCATCCACTAAATGGGCCCCCCATAAAGGCTACCGTAATTTGGCGTCGGAGGGGCAACATTGATGTGGACGGCTTAGGGTGTCGAAAGGTGTGCTGCGCTTTCACTAGACGCTACTCGCGGCGTTATGCCCTTTAACACTTCCACCCTGGAGCTTAGGTTCTTAGCTCTTGCGGTTTCCACTCCAAGCCGGCCAGTTAAGGCAAGAGAGGAGTCAGGGGTCTCATTTAGCCCCAGGGAATCAGGGTTCGCGGTGTCGCCACTCACCGACGGCTCGCCACAAAGTCGCCCCTGCGATATTATATTATTATGTTTATTATGTCCTTTGGAAATTTCTGAGGATTCACGTGTCGAATTGCAAGATGAGCTTTAGCCTTGGTCTTGAAGCCATATATTCTCAACAAATATCGATATTAAACTAGGTTACCTGTAGTTACTTACTATATTAGGTATTATCTTCATCGCAGTTGTAGCATGTCTACATTCTACATAATATTATGCACTACTGAACATATGCCTTTCTTGTAGTTTTATTAAGTAAGTTCAAATAGCCCGCGCGGTTATCACTGGAGTCAGAGATTTTAAGCTACTGAATACTTCTGACATAGCTAAACGGTTAAAATAACCGGGGCCTACAAATTAACGTGTCATCCGAACCACGGTAGCGCTCAGTTGTAAATGCCACCCGCGGTCACCCATCCAAAGAATGACCGTGCCGAACGTAGCTTAACTTCGATGATCGCTAACGAGCACTTAGTCAAACTACGATATGAGCGCTAGTTATAATAGGACAGATTGTTTGAGGCTTGGAACTATCGTCAGTCTATTTTGTCAGTAGACGTTTTACGTTTTTTCTTTAGCAACGAGTACATGATCTCTACTGAAGAACTTTACGATCTCATCTACACTAATATTATAAAGAGGAAAGATTTGTATTTTATGTTTGTATGTAACGAATAAACTCAAAAAGTACTGGACCGATTTTAATAATTATTTTTTCATTAGAAAGCTACATTATCACTGAGTAACATAGGCTATATTTAGTACTAGATTACTATAGTACCTATTTATGTCGACCCGTGCGAAGCCGGGACGGGCCGCTAGTTAGTTATACAAGGATTTATGTTTTCCCTTTAATTAACCGAAGAAAGGTAACTAAGACAGACTATCACTATGAACAACTTTTACTATGGAGTCAACCCGAAATTCGAAAAAAACAAACCAGCTGTACTATTGAAAAACGTAACAGGTATAGACAAAATTTACATCAACATTTTTATTTCTTTTTTAGAATTTCTGTTATCCTGGTTCCTAGGTTCCGATTCAACAAAAAATCACCCCTTTTGGCTAACAGGGAAAGCAGATACTTTGATATTATGGGTTCTATGGACATGCAAATGCAAGTTCTTAGTTTTACGTGCCACGCGCGTACATTTCTCCTAATTTTTTCCAAAATACAGAACTGAAAGAACGTAAAGCGCCTCAAGTAGGTACATTAAGCTAATTATAATACTCTTGGACACAGAGCCCTATTTTAATAACTCCAGCTGGCAATTCCAAGATTATTGTAATGTCCTATTTCCATAATAAAGGCCGACGCCGAATTTTACTGCCTTTGTACGTACTTTCGACCGTTCGCTGCGTTCTCTGAATTCCAATGAGCTAGTAATTTGCTGTTTTGATCAGTTTTAGTCTTTGATTTATTGCTGTTAGGTCGAGAGCCTTGTTATCTTTGAGAGCTAAAAAATAAAACGTAAAGTGTCAAAGTGGATGAAAAAACATGAATTTACGAAGATTTTAATTGCATTGTAATTTCCAGTAAAGTATCCTTATCGTCTTTACTTAAATCCGAAAGTGTGTTTGTTGGTTTATTGTTCCTTTCCTCTTTGACTCCGTAACGAAACAACAGATTGACTTGATTTTTGCAAGGACATAGTAAAAAGCGGAAAGTAACCAACTTTTTATTTTAGATAATTATTTTTTGCAATAAAAATAGCATGACCGACTTCACCTGTGTACAGAATCATTACATAGTATAAAACCAAGCCGCTTTCCGCTGTCTGTCCCCATGTATGCTTATATCTTTAAAACTACGTAACGGATTTTGATGCAGTTTGTTTTAATAGATAGAACAATTCAAGAGAAACGTTTATATGTTAATACACCTGTGCGAAGCCGGGGCGCATCGCTAGTACGCAAATATTATGCACGGATCGATTAGCATTTTTCACATTATTGTTGATTTATCAAAAACTGTTCAGCCGATTTCGATAAAATTAAAATGGGACCAATTTCAAAGTATACTATTTCCAATAAAAAAAGAATTATTGAAATCGGACTACTATGAAAAAAGTTATGCGTAATATACATAAAAAAAATATATATACATAATTATATACGCGTCGAGTTGTATACCTCCTCCGATGGTTCATCGGTCAAAAAGAAAACCCATAGGTTACATAAAAGTTAAAATAAGTCGCGGGCAAAAGCGATTAGAAATATAACGGAATAAAATGTTATAAAGGCGACCAAATGGCGAGACGCCTGCAGGTGTGCAAAATTTATAAGGCACTCACTGCTACATAGTTGATTGCATCAGGCGTTAGGTACTTGACGGAAGCTAATCTTCACATCTTTGTTTTTAATAAGTAATACAAGTTTTTGACTCACGAACCGGAGGTACTCAATTCGACGTGTATATATATATAATTACCTAGGTACTAATTATTTTCGATTTAAAAATACAATAAAAAATTCTTTGAAGTTAATCCATTTTACAAATTAAGTGAATTTATGTCAATGCAATTTTCAGAATCCTCATATTTCATTTACCAGATTATAATTAAGTTACTAAGTAAGACATCAATAATTGTAAACCATGACTTGCCTGTAACGTTTATTGTTATTTTATGGCCAATAAATATTTCTTATTTTTAGTATATATTTTTATGTATAGGTACGCATAATTTTTTTCACAATAAGGAGATTTTAATAATTTTTTTTATTGGAAAGAGTATACTTTAAAATTGATTTCATTTAAATTTTATCGAAACCGGCTGATCCATTTTTGATAATCAACAATAATGTGAAAAATGCTACATCGATCCGTGCGAAATATTCGCGAATGCAGTTCACGGTTGAAGTCGGTCATGCTATTTTTTGAAAAAAATAATCTTGCTATGGTCCCATCCAACTTGAAATAAAATAGTATCACTCGCTGATAGACTTGGCCTCCCCTACATAATTATTAGTAACTAGTTTTTACCTGCGGCTTCGCCCGCATGATTTTTGTTTTTACCGACGAACCACCGGAGGAGGTGTACAATTCAACGCGTATATATATTTTTTTTCTGTATAACCACGCATAACTTTTTTCTTAGTAGTCCGATTTTAATAATTCTTTTTTTATTCGAAAGAATATATTTTGAAATTGGTCCCATTTAAATTTTATTGAAATTAGGCTGAGCCGTTTTTGATAAATCAACAATATTGTGAAAATTGTTACATCGATCCGTGCATAATATTTGCGTTCTAGCGATGCGCCCCGGCTTCGCACAGGTGTATTATACATAATTATAAACATTTATCTTGAATTACGCTATCTATTAAAACAAACTGCATCAAAATCCGTTGCGTAGTTTTAAATACATAAGTATACATGGGGACAGACAGCGGAAAGCGACTTTGTTTTATACTACGTAATGATTCTGTACACGGGTGAAGTCGGTCATGCTAATTTTTGCAAAAAATGATCTTGTTTTACGCATATTTTGATTTTTGACGCAATATCATTATATTTATAGCCTACGTGTTATTCTGATATAAGCTATATTGCAAAGTTATATCATCTCAATCCGTTCAGTAGTTTTTGCGTGAAAGAGAACAAACATTCATCCATTCATCCTCACAAACTTTCGCGTTTATAATATTAGTATGATAGCTTTAATAATCTAATACCGATCAATACATCATAACTTCTAGCAAAAGCAAAAAACGCCTTTAGATTTTCTCCATTGTAACGCCTGAATTCCCAGAATTTACCGAATCCGAGATGAAACTCTCGTCTCCACACAAATGGCTCAATAAAGGAGCACCTACGCTCCGGCACGCGGCAGCCTTCGGAGCCAAACTGGCCAGCTTGATGGTTAGTGACCGTAGTGTTTACGACGGTAAACACTCGTCGGAACTGTAGTTTTGCTGGTTACAGGTAATCCGTTCACAAAAACTTCTGTAGGTGTTACATTTACCTGTACGTGCATAGGTTGAGAAATTTTAAGGGCTATGTAATTGCCAGATTTGAAATAAATTATATAATAGGTATGTAAATCATGCCACGTGTAAGTCTGATCCGCACCGAAACCCAACATAAAACAATTCAATTGAAAAATAGTACCAACTAATTGTGAATTTTCGGAAGGTGTTCTACAAAAATTGATCAGTTTTAGTTCAGTTTCACTTCATTTATTCTCACATAGGCACAATAATGTACACTTACACTTATGAGATCTAGCTTAGTTAGTTACCTAGTTTGGGGCCCACAGATATTATCTTATTATATCCCATTGTTATGCATGAAAATAATATTATTACCTAGTTTGGGGCCCACAGATATTATCTTATTATATCCCATTGTTATGCATGAAAATAATATTATTATGTATAGGTACCTAATGTCGTTTAAGTCAAATTAATTATCTTACTGTATTTTATGCATGCGTTTTGAAAATTAATGTAAATGAATTATGTAATTGTTCTTTTTGGTAATAAACGATTATTTATTATTTATGAATGTCAAAGAAACAAAAAAAAACTTGATGATCTTGCATAACGGAAAAGAAAAAACAAACACCAATGAATTGAGAAGTTTCTCTTTGGCAGTGAGTAGACGAGTTGAAAATAATTATGAAGTAATTTCAATTGGTACTTTTTCAATTTAATGATATATATATTTTTTTTATATTAGGGGACATCTTACACACGGTCTCTGACCCTAAACTAAGCAAAGCTTGTGATATAACTGACAGAGGCTGATATACTACATATACTTATTTTAAATACATACTTATATAGATAGTACCTACCTAAATAACACCCAGACGCAGAGCAAACACCCATGTTCATCACATAAGTCAGGGTCACTAACCACTGAGCCACCGAAGCAGTCATTGAGCCACCGTGGCAGATATATTATACGAGAGAAAAGAATACGAAGACGATATGACGTGGTGAAAGAGCGAATTGGCGAAAAGAAACATGCTGTGCCGACCCCACCTAGTAGGATAAGGGCAAGATTTAATAATATAAAAATAATGGCTTCCGACTATTTGGCTTCTGTACGGTTTCTGTTGCTGCGTGGCACAAACATCGCGGTAAAATATTTAAAATGTGCAATCTCCATATTTTATCCAAACACTACGAACAGTTCTAGCCACAAGCGTGTTTTCAATTCCTGCTACATCGGGTTTCTGTTCTTTTTCATTCTTATATATGTTTTCCATAACATTACAGGAAATATATTACCTCACTTCTGCACTGTGATACAGATGTAGTTCATATCTGGAACTGCCTCGTTTTACAATTTATCGTGGAGATTTTTTTGGTAATAAAAAAAATACTTCCAATACTTAATACCGTTTGGAAATGACTTGCATTTAGCATGTTTTTGGGGTCGAAATTCGATCACTATTTGATTTTTTTGGATGATCTTCTACGCTGAAATTGAAAGTAAGTACGTGGTATTTTCCTGAAAACGTTACGGCCTCATATATAATCCTTTTTACAAACTATATGCCCTGACCAATGCTACTTAAACTTGCTAATTTGCTTGGCTATTTCGGTAACTTTTATTCGTCTACAAAGCTTTTCATTCCTGATATTAAAATTACTGTAATAGTTAAAACAATCAACTACGTGACTGTGGTGTTCAAGGCAAGAAAAAGAGAGGCGTATAGAGACTGCCTCGGTGGCTCAGTGGTTAGTGACCCTAACTTCTGGATCAAAGAGGCGTGGGTTCGATCCCCACCAGTGCAAATATTTATGTGATGAACATACATGTTTGCTCTGTGTCTGGGTGTTATTTAGTTACTATCTATATAAGTATGTATTTAAAAATAAGTATATGTAGTATATTATGACGTCACAAAGATGGCAGCCGACCGCTTCGTAGGTATTTGCTTATATCTCGAGTTCTATTTCATCAAATAGCTCGTGATTGGTATCGTTTGATAGGTATTTTTATGACCCAAGACGTCCGGCAGCAGGATGTTAAATTTGAAAGAGTCTTCGGTCGTTTCGCACCACAAGGGATTCTGACCGCGAGGTAAATTGTCCCTCTCTTCGTTTTGAATGGGGCATTTGGCACCATAGTTCAATTGCCGAGGAAGATATAGATACACACCACGGTGGTGAAAGCAATAGAAAAATTATGATTACAATCAACAATACCTACTTATTTACTACTATGTTACATATTGATTACTATTATATTACACATTTTTGAAGTGTGAACTTCTTTAGCGGCGTTGTGCACTTTTTCGAATAGGTAAACAATGATAAACTCGCATCAAGACACGTGACCTGATCGAAAATTCATAAGACGGAGGGAGAGTAGACCGTAAGCGTAGTGTAGAGAGGAAGTAAAATGTATCATTCTGCCGCGCAGCGAAAACATGTTGTTTCATTTAAGTAGCTCAGGGTGCTATTCATAGTACCTATATTCAGACAAAATATAACACGAGAAGAGCAAAATTATTTATCGAAATGTAAGACGCTCTATTTATTTATAGGCTGCCAAGTGCATGTCGAGACCCATATATGATAGGCTTTCGTAGATGGTGACAATTTGACACAAGACCGAGACATAATATTCTAAGAGACATGCCTATACATAGCAGTGGGATTAAAAAGGCTGCGGATGAACATAATCAACTATTTATGACCTATCTAGTTATAATTTGGAATCCACGGAGTGCAGGATGCATGAACCAAAACAAGCGCGTGGCTTAAATTTTTCCGCCGAAGACAAATAGTGTTTCTGAATTTATATCCGGGAGGAATGGTGTGTTCCGCGCCAGAGAATTTACTGCCCTTTTTTATTTACTACAGCTTTTTAATTAATGGACATTTTCAGAGACGTGCGGTCTTGCAAAAATGAAATTTATATTCTGACTACTTAAATAGGTACTGTACAAATTGCCCAGCCCCATTTCAACTTGATAATCAGCTTGGTTTTATCAGTAAAGTTGGCTCATAATAATAATATAATTTAATTTTAAGAACCTCCAAAACATTGCTTGAAATTAGTTTGATGGAAAATAGCCACGAACACTTCGATAAGCAAACTATCATACACATGTATTTATTCAGTAATATTTATACGTAGAAATCATCTGTTTATTATAATCACCTGATATCATTTAAGATTTTATAAAGATCGACCTATATCTTACACTTTTATTGTAATCTCTAAATGTAGAGATCATCAATTTACAATGTGTTTGTCTCCCGGTGTCGGAGCTTCAAGCGGTGACATCTATGGCAAATTTTGAACAACTTTTACTAAGGGACCAACTCTGAAAACGTGAAAAAAAAACTGCTGTTCCATACGATTTTTTATAGACTTTCTACAAAAAGTATAGAATAGGTGTTCCTTTTTTTGAGAATTCAGAGTTGACCCCACAGTAAAAGTTTTTCAAAATTTGCCATAGATGTCACCGCTTAAGGCTCCGACACCGGCAGACAAACACACTGTATAAAGAACCGTTACTAGAATAATAGTGATTAAAGATAAATAAAAAACCCAAAACTTTTCTCCTTTTTGCCAATAAATCCTCTTTAGAAACTTTTCAGACAAATTAAAGTCATATGAGCAGTTACAGAAACCAGTTGCCAGCAAACTGTCTTATTCCCACATTTGTCCCAAAAAAGTATCTGAACTTCTGAATAAGTGATAAATCTTGCAGCTTGCTGCAAAAATTGAGCTAGTTCTTCTGTTTGCAACTCTGGAGAGTTTTCGTTCAAACTCACTGACAAAATACAATCTGCAACGGAATAACTTCAGACAAAAGTTCAACCGGATTCTCGATATGTTTGCGTTATTAGCATATTTGAAAATGTACGAGCGATGTATTATAAAGTATTACACATATACGCGATACATTCACGCGGTGAATTCACATACGCGAATCCCTTCTACGGACATAAGGTTGCCTCACGATGTTTTCCATCACCGAAAAGCCAGTGGTGTTAAATGCCGTACATAAATTTCAAAAAACTTATAGGTACGGGACCGGGTTTTGAATCCACGACCTCACGATTGTCATTACCTCTAGACCACCACAGCTTAGTACTACTACATAGTACTATATGCAATTGGTACAAAAAGCATTAATAAGGTAAGTACAAAAATAATCTTGATAACACATTTAAGGAAAAAAATTGATTCATAGACTTTTTATTTTGAAAAAAACCGGACATGTGCAAGTCACGCTCGCACATCGAGGGTTCCGTACAAACACATTCAAACACATAGTTAAAATAATTTAAAACATGTTTTAGCATGTGCTAATGAAGTTTTTATATGATACCATACATGATACGATTTACTCACTTTGAATTTTGAACCCATATTTTGTGAATTTTGAGGGCCTATTTTTTGTGATTTAAATAAAAATGTACAGTTTTCAGATTTATTCCTATATGTGTACTCTAAGAAAATGCTTCTCGCCAAATTTTATAGTTCTATGTCAACGGGAAGCACCCTGTAGGTTTTGATTTTTGTGAGTGTCGAAATATGCGGTTTTTACGACATAAACGGCTCTAACATTTTAAACAATAACTGAGAAGTTTTTCTTTTACACAACTGCAAGAAATCATAGATATACGTATACAGTTTAAATTTCAACTCGATATCTTTATGCGTTCCCGAGATAAAGAGTCTTGACATATACACAGACGGATAGACAGACAGACGGACAACAAAGTGATCCTATAAGGGTTCCGTTTTTTTCCGTTTGAAGTACGAAACCCTAAAAATCGATAAATATTTCAATTGACCCATGCAAAGCGAAGTCCGTGCTTCCACACGACACTGCCACGACGCAGGTCGCATTTCCATCGAATCTCGACAAAACTGTATTTAACACAGGTGGAATTTTTGATTGGCGTCGACGGTATTTCCCTCAAAAAGGATATTTGCCGTCGCGTTATTTATCAGCTGATTTCGATAATATGAAGATTGTTTTGTATCTTAATCCCAAATAAATTTTGAGTATAAACCAAATAGGTCAAAAGCGAGTTGAGATATAGTCTTATGAAGATTCAGTTAAAGAAATGTGTCGCAAGATCTAGTGTTCGGTAAATTACTTTTATTATTTGATAGAAGTTGCATTTAATGACATTTATTAACGTGAGCAAAATGCTGTACACGCAAGAACCCGTGTATTTTCTAGAAACGCGAGTGCTGAGTTAAGATTATAACATTTGTAATTTACTGTATACATTTACTCGTAATTAAGCAAATTTGTTATTGTACGTTACTAAGGAAAAATAAATATGAACCATTCGGAGTTGGTGGGGATCATCTTTTTAATATATGTTAACATGAAGCTAGATTTTTATTATAACAATTCACTATAATGACAAATAATTTTGCTATGTGCCGCAATACTACATCATACCTAACGATTTCATCTGAACTAAAACTGCCGTTTTTCAATTTCCATAGATCGTTAGTATTGCCAACGGCCTTTTTTCTATCCCATCACCACCAGATATTCAAATTTGTGCTTTACGAATAGCTGCTGAAGGTTTAAAATGCAATGGTTCGTTCCAGGGTTGTCAATCACTACTCGTAGTAGCAAAGATAACAAAGGCGATATTGGTGACGACGCGCAATCCCGCAGTCAGGGGCACTATTTCTGAACCTATCGTTATCGTTTCAGCCATAGGACGTCCACTGCTGGACATAGGCCTGCCCTATATATCTCTAATAAGACCGGTTGGAAGCGGCATGCATCCAGCGCGATCCTGCAATCATTCGTTAACTCTATGGGTGAGCGCTGTGCTGTGCTATGTGCCCTGGCCACCACCATTCTAACTTGCCAATCCGCTGGTATATGTCGGTAACTTTTGTTTTCTACTGATCTTCTCATCATAAACCTTTCGTGATCATTTACGCATACGTGTAAATGATCACAAAACCATTCCATTGTTCCAGCGCAATCCTGCGGTCTTAATGAGGTCATCGATTTACCTTGTGGGTGTACGCTGCGCTAGCCGATAAGAGTGGTTTCCACTCGAAAACTTTACAACACCATCAGCCATTAGTCCTCTGTGCTATATGCCTTGCCCACTACCATTTCAACTTGTCAATCTGCTGGGCTATGTCTGTAACTTTGATTGTTCTACGAATCTCCTCATTTCTGATTAGATTTCACAGAAAAACTTCGCGTATAGCCCTCTCCATAGCTCGCTGGGCTACTTAGAGCTGACTAATAAGTTTTGGATCTATACGTATAGGTAATATGACGCAGTAGGCCGCGGTAATGACGGCGAGTTGTTTACACCTAAGTGTGAGATTTACGGTTTTATGACTCGAGCGGTGTCGACCTTTGTCTGCCGTCTATTGTTTATTTTTTTTTGGTGATTTCGTATTGGAGAAACAATAGGGAAATCTCGAACTTTCAAGTTGTTTATTTGTTAACACAATAACGTTTTCTAGAACTTGTAATGTCACGAAATATCTAATGAATTCCAGACTGTAATAACGGATATAAATACGCCAGCTGACCCTTGGGGACTCAGTTATTCGTTTATCGTCGAAGCGAAAACATCTCGTGTTCAAGTGCAGTACCAATGATAGTGAAGTGGCTAGTTTTTTGTGAATACCAGTGCCAGTGTGAAGTGTTTGTGCAAAAAGTTGTGTCGTGCGTATCGTGATTTTGGCAATAAAGTTCAAAGTGAATAATCGGCGTTTTAACTGAATATCCGAGAATCCATTTCGTAACAGTAGAGCTTAGATGATCAGGAGACCGTAGACCGTAGCAGGCGTAGGAGTGAACATTGAATGTATCTTAGTAGAAACGGGATAGCGAAATATGCGATACGAAAAGTCAGTTTCTATCGGTTTAAAAATTGAGCTCCAGGTAGAGCAGTTTCGCCATTTGCTTTGATTTGTCTGAAATTGAAATCTAGCGCTCGCATGTAAACCGTTTCGAGGCGCGATGCTGTCATAGCGTTGTGTGGGACAAATACCCAAGTAATGGTGAGATATTCATCTCATGCATGATACTGATGCAGTGCAAAGAAAATTTTCTAACGGAATATAGAGATCATTATTCTTACATTACGGTACTTATTGCGCTATGAAAATAAATCAATTGGTTGTCTGTAAAGTCAGTTTACGGATTTCTCGTCGAATCAGTACACTAAACTTGTTCCATAAAACGCTTTCGAAAAAGTTTGCAATCTCCGTATAAATTAAAAATTCACGAAACTTTAAAAAGTGAACATATAGCGAAGCCGCGGTTATGAATATTGATGGCGCACTCTAGAGATGGCCGTTTCGGGTTTAATTAATTTTTCAGCTACACAGCTAGAGGACCTGACTACTGGAGAGCGGAGATTTGGCGCTGGTTCCCGGGGCGGAAAATGCGCAGCTTTTTGTTTCAAAAATATTCATGAAATGTATACTGTATACTGTACTGTATCAGCCTTTATAATAGTCCACTGCAGGACGTAGGCCTACCCTCGAAGGGTGATTGGGCCATATCCACCACGCTGGCCCGGTGGGGTTTGGTGGATTCACATACGCCATCGAATTTCTTCTACGGACATATGCAGGTTGCCTCACGATGTTTTCCTTCACCGAAAAGCCAGTGGTGTGAAATTCCGTACATAAATTCCAAAGAACTCTTTGGTATGGGACCGGGATTTGAACCCACGACCTCACTATTGTAAGGCGAGTGTCTCTACCTCTAAGCCACCACGGCTTCCATATTCATGAAATTAAGTTAAGAAAGAGAGGTTTCTCAATACTCAATCATTTATTGCAAAATCTGTAGATAAAAATAATAATTTACATGAGTAACATGTTCTGTTTTATACGTATTGTTCTATACATTTATTATCGTATGCGTGCTGTTTTATTTTCTTACTGTGTAATGAATCTAATACACATTACACAAAAAAGTCTCAGTAGTAGTTTTTCTTTTTTTAAGAGTTTTTTCACGGAAGCGTGGAACTTTTATAATTTTCTTGTTTCCGTCCGTCCGTCCTAATGTTACAACGCCATATAACTACCACAGTTATGAACCAAATTAAATCAAATTGGTCATTATGATAATTTCAATATAAATCTCAATGTTTAATATACCCATACCTACTTCAAATTTTCAAAACTCTGCTTTTAAGGGGTAGCTCCCATACCTACATATAAGGTGGGAATGAAACATTTTTTGAACCCCACTCCGTTATGATATCATAAAAATTGGCTTTTGTAATCAATATTATCATCGTCACTATTATCTACGAAAGCTAACTATACGTGTGTCTCGACACGCACTTGACAACGTATTACGTATGCTACATAGCTCGATTGTTTGATCGTCTGTTTGAGTTCTGGTCTTAAAATAATTATTTTTCTTTGACTAATTGCTCGTAGAAATAACTCCTTCAGCAGGGTACGTCTACCTCACACCTGCTCGCAACTTTATCCAGATTTGATTAAAGTTTGTAATTAATGAAACTACAAATCTAGTTTCGTTTTCAATTTGAGTAACGAAAGAAATAAGTTATTCGAATAACCAGATTATTCAAATAACGAAGTTATTTGTTATCAAAATTAAAAGAAACAATTATAAATGACTGCATGCAGGCTTCAAAATTAAACTATTCTTCACAGAGTTTGAACATATTAGTAGGTTTCCATACGAAGGCAGCAATACAAAATGTATCCTAAAGACTCTGTTATACTGAAAGCACACATCAAGTAAAGGCATCTTTTCCTACTAGGCCGATTTTGAAATCGATAAAAAATGCGGATCTATACATTCTGTCACGATTTAACGAACTTTTTTTTAAGAAACAGTTTTTTTTGAGACAGATTTTTTTGCGATTTCTGAGTTGCCTACTTTATTTAATCAGTTATTCATACATTGTATACGGTTATACATACAAACAGGGAGGTGTTAGGTATAAGTTTGACGTATGTGTCGGCGCGTTTATCTCTCTATATTTCAGTGTGGAGTAATTTAAGAAGATCGTGAATAAGTCACTGTTATCGCATTTTCTGTAGAAAATCAAGATAATTTATCAATCGCTTGAGTTTGAAATACTCGTATATCTTACTTTTTTCAGAAAACTTTTTAGTTTATGTTTTAGTTTTTGCGTAAAACATAACTTTTTAGATGATAACTTAACAGTAATTTGAAAAACTAAAAACTAAAACGTTTAACCCTAGAGATTAAAGTACTGATTACATGAAAAAAATTGTAATTGAGGTAGGTAACAGCTTATTATTGTATGGTCAAGTTGGCGTTGACATTGCTTTAGGTAGGTATGTTATTTTTCATGTTTTGAATAAATCATAACAACACCCGCCTTTTTGCTGAGTAGTTTAATTCATACCATTCCACACCGGGCGGGCTCTACTAGTAAGGAATGGCGTCCATCTGTCTTGCGGCTCAGCTGATCTTCCGGCGTGATGTATACCCCGCCCTATTGGCTCGGTAAGACCAGATGGTCGACGCAAGGTTTTTATTGTGCTAATTCTCACATTCTCTTATTTCATTTGTTTATATACATCTAGAACTATTTTTTCTAACATATTTTGTGATTAGATTTATTATTTTTAGGGTTCCGTACCTCAAAAGGAAAAACCGGAACCCTTATAGGATCACTTTGTTGTCCGTCTATCCGTCTGTCCGTCTGTGTGTATGTCAAGACTCTTTATCTCAGGAACGCGTACAGATATCGAATTGAAATTTAAACTGTATACGTATATCTATGATTTCTTTCAGTTGTGTAAAGAAAAAACTTCTCAGTTATCATATAAAGAAGTTAGAGCCGTTTATGTCGTAAAAAAACGCATATTTCGACACTCACAAAAATCAAAACCTACAGGATACTTCCCGTTGACATAGAACTATCGAATTAAGCAAAAAACATTGTCTCATAGTACATATATAGGAATAAATCTGAAAACTGAACATTTTTATTTAAATCACAAAAATATAGGGCTTCAAAATTCACAAAATATGGGTTTAAAATTCAAAGTGCGTAAATCGTATCATGTAAGTTATCATATAAAAGAACTTCATTAGCACATGCTAAAACAGGTTTTCAAATATTAAAAAAAAAATTATGAATGACGAGAAAAGTAAAAAAAAACTTTTGTCGATGATGATGATGAGTTAGAGATCTTAACAACGTACCTACTTACCAACTTTGTGAAATTTTCTGGATTTGTACGGAACCCTCGGTGTGCGAGCCTGACTTGCAATTGTTCGGTTTTTTCAATAGGCAATAGACAATACCTACTCGACCGCTACCTAATCAGTGTAAATGTAAATCCGAAAATATCAAAGAATTGGAAATCGCACAGTTGTTCTTAGGTACATCGCCCATTTCATGGGCTCTACTGGTAAAGAATGGCGTCAATATGTTTTGCCGGCTCAGCTGACGTTTCGGCGTGATGTATACCCAGTATACCCCAACTTATAGGCGCGAACGAAAAAGAAGCCAGACGGATAAATACGAGTTAATGCATCCTGGCTCTATGATTTGAGGAGATCCACAGACGAATCAACGTTACCGACTTAGGCCAGCCTTTGAGTTTGTGTCCTGCCCACTGGCAGGACGAAGAACAGATGGCCTATGGAACCTTAAGTTCTCGAATAGAGACCGAGTACCGGCAAGCGCAGTATGAGACATCAACCGACTAGGTGGACTGACGATATACCTAATGAAATAATTCTAACCGGCCTTATTGAAAATTGAAATAGACAAGGTCTTTGTCCAGTAGTGGACGTCTTACGGATGATGTATGGATCTATGGATTGTTGTCAAGGCGAAATTCGAATACTGCTTCAATAAACGACTATAACATTTTTACACTACAATTGAAAAGTTTGATTTTTACACAGCAGCATGAGCCATGCTATCTACATATTTGAATATTTTTAAGTTCAACTCGATACCTTGATGCGGTTCTGAAATAGAAGGTTTTGACCCTGTGCGGAATTACGCGTTTTATGTTAGTTATTTTTTCTTGCGGCACAAATTCCTAGAAATAGGAAGCTAGTGCAACTGCCGAAGTAATTTTCTAGGAATTTTAAAAACATTTTTAACCCAAGAGTAATAAACTGTACACTTCTAACTTGTTTAAGTAGCCGCTAGTTCATTTAGCACTCCGCTCGCGGCCTTCTCGAGTATTTAATTGTTAGCGCTCAGAGTTTGCAACTTTGCGAATTTTGCAATACTTTATTATGATGTAAATAAGTACTTCATTACAGTGCAACACTTAGCTTCTTTTGTTCCCAGTTTCTGAGTTTGTCACAGTTTATCGCGCTGTTTAAGAACTTCTTGCCTAGTACCTACTTAGGATGAGGTATCAGATTCCATTTGCTAAAAAGTTGCAGTATTTCATGTAACTTTAACCCCAGCGAATAGAAGAAAATCTTCATTTTAAATGTCCCTAAAACGAGATACAGTTGTGCATAGCTCGCATCTAGTAATAATAATTGGCCAAGTGCGAGTCAGACTTGCGCAGGAAGGATTCCGCACCGTCTTTAAGCCCCCCTTAATATATTTTAATTTAATATAATAATTATTTTATATGATTTTATTTTGAGTGCTTTCCACACTAGATTTTTATCTCAAAACGCTATAAGTTAGGAAATGTAAGCACTTCAAAAATTTGACGTTTGCGTAGGAGGCGGACTGGCTCAGTTGGTTAGAGCGTCGGGCTAGTGATCCGAAGGGGCAGGTTCAAATCCTGCGTTCGCTTCAGATTTTTGAAATATTTTTATCTCAAAGATAACTCTTTGAGATAAAAATATAATAATTATATTTGAAAGGAATATACAACTTAATATTTTAAGCATCTTCATGTAGCCGCTTCATGCTAAAATTTTCGCTTGCTTATCGAGGGCATATAGGTACGCCGTAAGAGTGAATAGGTGTCTCCTAGGTCTAAATAATCCATCAATGGCTACACCATCGCTTTTAATCATGTAAATTGGTGGTCAAATGCACAGTACGAGGTCAAGCCTAAACTTTGAAAAACTTCTTCATAGACATAGACATAGATATAACTTTATTTGCAACGAAAAAAACACATAATACAAGACAAACATCAAAAATATAGTACACTAGCTTTTACCCGCGGCTTCGCCCACGATATAATTTAATTTATGTTTATCTTGTCAAAAAAAATAAGGTATCTAAAACAGTAAGTGCGCCACAAAATATTAGCCCCAATTCAATGTGAAACGGTACACAAATAATCATTTCAAACCCAAAAAACAGCCAATCTCAACTAATTTGTTTCGTCATCGTTATCATCCGCAGCTTTCTTTGACCCACTGTTGGGTACAGGCCTCTCTCTTGCAGTGCCATCTGCCTCGGCTCTTTGCCGGGCGTGACCAGGTTCGACCGGCGATATTGATGATATCGTCGAGATAGTCGACCCACCTTGCTGCCGCGCCGCACATAGCTGAGCGCTCTCACCTATTCAAGTACCCTAGCTGACCAGCTTGGTCACCACCGTCTTTATTGGTCAAGAAGCGCTGGTCGAATTGGTTGCCACGCCATTGTGAACGATGTCATACGCAGGGCTTTTGCGACCGCCAATATCGCAGCTGTTCTTTAACCGAATGGGTTTGCGCGTGGTGATGGCAAAAGGCAGGCCTTTTGCCAATGGTATGAAGCTGGTCCCATGGAAGTGTAGATAGCCCTTAGTATGGGACGTGACTTGCGTCGATACTTTGGCGCCGTCAGCGGAGCAGCACAAACGGCGCAAATATGCTAACCTCGGCAGTGGTTACATATTTGAGCCGTTTGAAATTGAGACATTGTACGCGTGTTGGCCGCGAGCTCATCTTGTTTTCAAAAGTCTTTCTGAGCGTCTCGTGTACCGGGTGCCGCGTGACCAAAATGCTGGTGTTTATTTGGCTCAACGTATAAGCAGCATTGCCAAGCTGATTGGCAATGCGGCCAGCATGTTGGACACGCTGCTAACTGGCAGTGGGCTTAAGCATTTAGAATATCTTTAGACCTTCAAGGGTCTGTGGATGATCCAATTGCTTGTTATGTAGTAGTAGTTTATGAAGTTTTACATTATAAGTCTCTATTTAGTGGTAGTTAAAAAAGGCACTCGCTCTATAAAAAAATCAAGTACCTTGCACCTTGTTGTCACTGTTCAAACCTAACCCGATATCAAAATACCTTATACTTATAAATGCTTCTGTTGATTAAGATAAGGTTAGAGTGTACCCGCCCATAGGTTCCCGCCTTGTCGTGGCAAGAGAACTTAGTAGCCGAGGCTTATGGGCGGCGCGGGAATCCCAGGTAGAGTCGCTTCTCTGGGTTTTTTCTGAGACAGCTGAGAAGGCGGCGCTCGACGTCTCCCGATTCTTTTTGGTCTTTTCCCCCTAGGCAGTTTAGAAGTTTGCACTCGAGGTTGGGCCGCTTTTCTGGGGTTTTTAAATATAGCAGCTGAGAGGCTGGCCGGCAAGTTGCGTGCCTCATGAGGAATGCCTCAACTGAGCCGGGCTGCACTTTTATCACTGTTCAATCCTAACCAAACCGACAGAAATGTATGTTCGTGTCAAGGTCACAACTCAGAATCAAGGTTAATAACCTTAGTCTCAAGATATTCATACTCATGCCATACTACTTTTAAAAATCAAGTCGATCCGTTTCTTTGTATATTAGCATGGATTCTGTACCATAAAGGTAGAATAAAGAAATATGTTTAACCTCTAATGGTGGTATATTTAAAAATATTTTTAATGTCAGACGAATTGACGGCCCAGTATTAAACGTCATTGTAATATGTAGCATGGCAAAGGGAAAACTATTTTGTCCAATTTTAGTGCCAGTTGTCATTGTCAATTCATACTTTATTTCCTCTTCAAGGAGCTATAATGGTGGAAAGACAATTTGTCCCTTTGCTATGCTAAGCGAGACATTTATAAAAGTCTGCAGTCAATGTATGTCACCTGTCATCATCTAATTACGTTTTGTGAATCCATGTTAGGCCCAATCAACCCAATTATGAACGCGCCATCGTAAATTTATTAGCAACGTAAAAAGTGTTCTCTCTATCGAATGCCGAAAGTGAAAAAAAAACAGAAATAGTCTAATTAACTGTTATAATTACGATGGTGTCTTCAAAATTGGGCCTTTTAGCGTCGTTGTGATAGGTAACAGTTTTGTTAACGCAAGATTTTGTCCTATCCTACGGGAATTATGCAATTTTCGGGATAAAATGTAGCCTATGTCCTTTCTCAGGCTATGTACTGTGTACCTAATTTCATTGAGATCGGTTCATTAGTTTTGGCGTGAAAGCGCGACAGACAGACAGATAGACAGACAGACAGAGTTACTTTCGCATTTATAAAGTAAGGATAATATATATTATCAGTATGATGATTTAAGGACTGCTCATCGATTGATTTGACAGATATTCGATCGATAGTTGTTTATTTTGACATTCTTGCAGCGCACGCTAGAGTAGCTCGCAGATGGCAGAATTTTCCTACTTACTCAACATTTATCGTTATGTTTTGGACAATTCACAAAATATCTTTATAAATTGTAGCCTATGTGTTATTCTGATGTATAACCTATATTATTACAAAGTTACATCTCAATCCGTTCAGTAGTTTTTGCGTGAAAGAGTAACAAACATCCATACATCCATCCATCCATACATCCATCCATCCATCCATCCATCCTCACAAACTTTCGCGTTTATAATATTAGTAGTCATCTAATTACGTTTTGTGAATCCATGTTAGGCCCAATCAACCCAATTATGAACGCGCCATCGTAAATTTATTAGCAACGTAAAAAGTGTTCTCTCTATCGAATGCCGAAAGTGAAAAAGAAACAGAAATAGTCTAATTAACTGTTATAATTACGATGGTGTCTTCAAAATTGGGCCTTTTAGCGTCGTTGTGATAGGTAACAGTTTTGTTAACGCAAGATTTTGTCCTATCCTACGGGAATTATGCAATTTTCGGGATAAAATGTAGCCTATGTCCTTTCTCAGGCTATGTACTGTGTACCTAATTTCATTGAGATCGGTTCATTAGTTTTGGCGTGAAAGCGCGACAGACAGACAGATAGACAGACAGACAGAGTTACTTTCGCATTTATAAAGAAAGGATAATATATATTATCAGTATGATGATTTAAGGACTGCTCATCGATTGATTTGACAGATATTCGATCGACAGTTGTTTATTTTGACATTCTTGCAGCGCACGCTAGAGTAGCTCGCAGATGGCAGAATTTTCCTACTTACTCAACATTTATCGTTATATTTTGGACAATTCACAAAATATCTTTATAAATTGTAGCCTATGTGTTATATAACCTATATTATTACAAAGTTACATCTCAATCCGTTCAGTAGTTTTTGCGTGAAAGAGTAACAAACATCCATACATCCATCCATCCATACATCCATCCATCCATCCATCCATCCATCCATCCATCCATCCTCACAAACTTTCGCGTTTATAATATTAGTAGGATGAATAAATATAAACAGTAATTATATGTTAAATTTTCGCCACAAAACTGGCCCCATCTCAGCATAATGCTGACCGTGATAGCTGGCGCTGATCGTCTTCTTTTTATTCATAATAAGGCTGTATTTGGCCACCGACTTGCCTGATGTAAAGCGATGTTGTAGCCGAAAATGGAGTATGTAGACCTCGAAGATACTTATTCACTCTTGATACATATTTATCCCTGAGTTATTCTGTCAGTTCAACTCGAATTTAAAATTTGTATTTTCAAATGTGCTTAAACAATTGAAAATAATACCAGGTCACGGTCGTCTCAGATTACGATTGTGCGCCAAAACAAGCAGGAATTAAGGGCCGCAAATGAAAATTACGGCCCGCAAATTAGAATTCCTGGGTGACATGTAAACGGCCGTATTGTCGTGCGACCCCGAAGGGCTGTGAATTGCCACGTCTGCTTATTTTGAAGCACTGAGTAAATATGTGATTGTATTATGGTACTTGAATGTATTTTTAATGATTTAAACGTTGCCAGAGAATGAAACAGACTCCAGGCTGTCCTGCTTTATGAGATATTTAAAATTTAAAGCTTTACAATGACTGAGTGATTAGGTAAATTTTAAGATTGTGTTCTTCGCCTTGAATGACTACAATATCGCTTACCATACATTTTGTGGACAAGTCCTTTAATCTGAATACGGAGGTATAATTTAATAACAGGTGTACCTCTCACAAAATATGTAAAAAAGCTGAATTTAAGATGAGTCCAGAGTTTTTACTTCGCAAGTAAGAGGCTAGCCTTTTTTTGCTCTAGTGTTACAGTTTTTAAGGCGCTTCAAAGCTTAACGTGACTAAACAGTACTATCAACCGGCACCTACAATTTGACGTGCCATTCGATCCTCGGTCGCTTTCAGCTGTAAATGCCATCCGCGGTTAACCATCCGAAGGCTAGCCGTGACGAACATTGCTTAACTTCTTAAAAACATGTCTTTACACAAGTTTTATTTATAAGCACGGTTTTTTTCGTCGGTAATTTTAAGGGGGTATTTCCCTCAAAAAGAGGAATAATTTGCTTTCCGTCGATTTTAATTTATTTGGTAAAATTGTTTAATATCTAAATCCTAACAATATTTGCCAGTACATGAACCAAATGAGCCAAGAGCTAGTCGAGATGAAGATTCAAATAAAGAGATCTGTCGCGTGGTCTAGATACTGTTCAGAAAACTAATAGTATATGTAGAAAGTAGATAACCCTAAGAGCCCGAGGAGAGACAATAACAAGCCAGTACGCGCCCAATTGCTGTAATTAGAAGGTTCCCCGCTGAGCGGGCTGCATATGAACCGCGTCTGCTGCAGACGGCTTCATTAAAATGGTTTTACTTGCAGACACTGAGCCCTAATGCCAGCGATACGCGAAATAATGATTTTGTTATGATTATGATACAAAAAAACCGGACAAGTGTGAGTCAGGCTCCCACACCGAAGGTTCCGTACAAATCCAGAAAATGTCACAAAATTGGGAAGTAAGTTGTTAAAATCTCTATGCTATTAACCATCGATTAAAAAGTTTTTTTTTTTTCATTTTTCTCGTCATACATCTAATTGTACAATATGTAATTTATTGTTAAAATAATTAAAGACCTGTTTTAGCATGTGCTAATGAAGTTCTGTTATATAATACCTTACATGATACGATTTATTCACTTTGAATTTTGAACCCATATTTTATGATTTTTGAGGCCCTATTTTTTGTGATTTGAATAAAAATGTACAGTTTTCAGATTTATTCCTATATGTGACAATGCTTCTCGTTAAATTTCATAGTTCTATGTCAACGGAAAGTACCCTGTAGGTTTTGATTGTTGTGAGTCCAAAATATGTGGTTTTTTACGACATAAATGGCTCTAACTTTTGTAAACGATAACTGAACAGTTTTTCTAATATACAACTGCAAGATGTATTTTCAGTTGTCAGATAAGTAAATGTCGATCAAATCTATTCTTTTTTATTTTTTATACCTAACTCTCATATTGTTTTTAGATTCTGATGCATTTTGACGTTTTAGCCATGATTTCACATAGTTTTTATGCAGTTGCTTTATTTAAATTCTTTGTGGCATTTTATTTGACGAACGAGCTTTCTAGGGTTAATATTGTCCACCTTGTGAGTGAACATATTTCGTTTCACTAGCCAGTACGTGGTCTCTGAATAGAAAATGACAAAGTTATTTTACTAAACAAATAAAGCTTATATTTATGTCGGGTACAAGGTTTATGGCCTAAACCCAAACTTATATTTTTGCAATGTCCGTAGTCACGTAGTAACTAGTGCAAAACAAATATAAATAAGACTAGTACTATTCGGTATTTTGTGCTGTTTATTATAAATATAAATATATAGAAACAAAAACTAGACTGTGCAAAATACTATGCATTATACAAAGCTGTGGTATTACAAAATTACTCGTGGAAAATTCAACTACTTAATTTTTACGTGCATGTTTCCGATACATAAACTTGCTTTATCGGCTTATTTTATGGTATCTAACCATGCACAGTTTTACAATTTCTAATCACAATTTCTAATAAGAACACTTTCTTGGCTGGGACTTTTTAACCAACTTCAAAAAATGAAGTTATGAATTTGTCTCTAAGTTTTTGTATCTATGTTACGCGATTATACAGGGTTACATGGTAAGTCGACCTATTCCCGTTAAGGATGTGTAGTTTACTTTGTTTCTGACAAATTTTACTATGAAATACACTATCCTAAATTAAAAATAAAAACAGATTTTTGAAATTAGTATTTATAAAATTTCCAATTTTCGGCTATCAGCTCAGATATTTTGAAATGTTTAAGTTTAATTATTATTTTTATTTGATTTTTACACGTAAAATAATGTTTTCTGACCTCACTACCCAATATTGTCCGTAAAATTAACCTTTTAAAAAAAATATTTGAGTTCAAATATCTCGAAAACTGTGAGATTTAGGATATGGTGTTCCATAGTCAAATCAGTCAGAAATGTAGTACAACACACGCTTAACGGGAATAGGTCGTCTTAGCCTGTAACCCTGTATACTCGATTTTGATGATTATTTTTTTTGTTTCTTGGATCATTTCGGAAATCCATCCATTCATCCATCCATCAGTCGTAGGACGTCCTCTGCTTGACATAGGCCTCCTCTATAGA
Organism: Hypomecis punctinalis; assembly: GCA_949316475.1. Taxonomy (NCBI): domain Eukaryota; kingdom Metazoa; phylum Arthropoda; class Insecta; order Lepidoptera; family Geometridae; genus Hypomecis; species Hypomecis punctinalis. Next base: position 1,112,729 of record OX438807.1, read on the forward strand.
TTTCCAATAAGACTGGTTGGGAGCGGCCTGTATCCAGCGCTTCAGAAATGGTCCAATTTAAACTTTATCGAAATCATGTGTCATTTTTGAAAAATCAAAAATTAAGTGGTTTCGGACTATAATCCGAACGTTAAACTCCGTGACCGAGACATGTGCGGGCGGCAGGCCGTCTCAGCTCCCATTTGTCGACTACCCCCGCGCCCCTGTACCCGCGCAGGCGAGGACTGCGTTAAGCGGTCGGACTATAGCGAATTGTTCTGCAGGTATACGGTCATTTCGGCACTCGCGCTTACACGCGCGATCGACTTAGCATTTTTCATTCTATATAGATGCACGCGCTATAGGTATTACGCGCTGTCAAAAAACCGGACGCGCGTTAAAGGAGATATTTTCGCGTGTTTGCGCGTATCGGTAGTGATGTTGTATACGAGCTTAAAAGCGCGTCAACGCTCGTAAGAGTTGCGCGTGTGCCAAACGGCGCGTGGTGTGTTTTGTGTTTTGTGAACTCAAAACGTCTTTGGAAAGGGCTTTTAAAATGAATGCAACATTTTTAATTTTCAGATAGAATTTGATGTTGGCTCTAAAATATGTAAACCCAGTTAGTAGGGCTCTGCAATTTCAAAATATTGACAATATTGACTGAAAACTTGGTTCGCTATCTAAGTGCTCGCTTTTCGCGAATAGCACAGCTAGACCTCCACACACAATTTAGATTACCTACAACAATCTAAAACAAACCTTATCATAAAACATAAAGTACCAAAATCCCATGTGCTTGTTAAGACGAGACAAATTTTGAAGCACAATTTCTGGGTCTGTCATTTACGTAAACAATCCAAGTGTAAATGCAACCTTAGATGATACAAATGAGTGATGCTTCTCCAATTCATGGAATAATTATCTTTGTACTGCAGCAGTTACAAAATTTGTGTTAAAGGAAGAAAAACAAAACAGTATGTGTAAAATACAATATCACATACGTACACTCGCGGAAAGAGCAGGAGCAGGCACTTCCTCTCCTACGCCGCGGCAACGGTCTACTCTCCTCCTTACAAATGTTCGATCAAGTCACGTGTCCTGACGGGAGTTTAGCATTTTTTAGCCATTCCAGAACACACAACGCGCTACAGAAGTTTTCACTTCAAAAATATTTTATTGAAATCATGCAGACATTTTTAGCCTCCTATTACGTAGTTCTAGATGAAGCTAGAATTCATTATTATTGAGTCTATTTGGCCATTTGTTGGACGCCAGTCGTAACCAGAATATTAGTGCTCATTTAATTTTTCCTAATATAAGTTGTATTTAGCTGTTTCATAAAACAACTAAAAATAATCCTTTTATCGAAATGCACACAATATTACACATTAGACGAATTTTTTAACGATAATCTAGAAAACATAATAATAAATGGTTCCAAAGTGTTAAAACGCCGCGAGTAGCGTCTAGTGAACGCGCAGCACACCTCTCGACACCCTAAGCCGTCCACACCAATGTTGCCCCTCTGGCGCCAATATACGGTAGCTATTATGGGGGGCCCATTTAGTGGATGGCAAGTCACCACCCGCCTGAATATTTGAAATGAGACATTATTTGGCGGGTGCCGTACCTCATTCCATAGCCCGTATTAAGTCATCGAACAGCACATCACAATAGCCCGATATACTGTAAGTCACATCTAGCAATAGTTATTTTTATTTTCATTCTACTTTATGTACACAACATTTTATATTAATTTAAAAAAAAGATGTAAAAGGGCCTCTCGGTGTTGGCTTCGGACCCATTGATGCCTACCAAAGGACCAAGCTTTGCGTGTGATTTTAAGTGAATCGTTCCAATACAAATAATAAAATTGCCATACCTTTATAGGGTCATATTATGTATCACCATACAAAACATGTTAACTAAGAACCGCATGTAAATTTCATATGTTGTAGTAAATGATTTGACTTTGACTTTAGCTGACCCGGCGAACTTCGTTTCACCCAATATCTTTATAAATTATAGCCTGTCTTGTTCTGATGTATAAGCATCAACATTTAAGTTTAATCTCAATCTGTTCAGTAGTTTTTGCGTAAAAGAGTGACAAACATCCATACATACAAACATTCACGTTTAAAATATTAATAGGATAATATTGCGTGTCTGCTAGAGTAGTCTCAAAGTTCCACTATATTCCACTACGTTACCTTTCAGCTGATCCTCACGGAACCCGGAAGTGTCATGTCCTCAGAGCGGAGGTTAAATCTAAAAGGGTCGTAGTTGAGTCTGTTTGACAGTCGAGCGGTAAGGCGATTGACAGAGGCCAGGCACAAGTGCTTTATGTGACGATATGGAATATTCCCTTTGATGGAATGCGCTGCATTTCAACACAAGTTATTAGATTAGTAATGCAGGTATTACTGCATCTGACGCTCGTCTATGCAATGACATAAAGTATGTAGCGACACATTATAGCAGGTATTACATTCTGCTGATCTAGTGGGATGCAATGCATAGCCCGAGTGCGCCGCTCCAGTCCTCACCCGCCGGGCATACAACATACATGTCATTTATCACGTAATTAATAGTAACAATTCTTTTTAAACAATAAACCACTATACTAAAGATTCGATCGTTTAATTTATCATCAAGGTAGAAAGCGATATTATATTAGTTCTGTACCAGCCTTTTTAATAGTCCACTGCAGGACGTAGGTCTACCCACGAAGGGTGATTGGGCCATATCCACCACGCTGGCCCAGTGCGGGTTGGTGGATTCACATACGCTATCGAATTTCTTCTACGGACGCATGCAGGTTGCCTCACGATGTTTTCCTTCACCGAAAACCCCGTGGTGTGAAATTCCGTACATAAATTCCAAGGAATTCATTGGTACGGGACCGGGATTTGAACCCACGTCCTCACGATTGTAAGGCGGGTGTCATTACCACTAGACCACCACGGCTATATTAGCTCACATAGTGGTAAAAGGATAAAGAAGCAAAGTTTTAACTAGAAAATTCTAAGTGGTACGAGTTACACATAGTATAAACAAATAAATATTAGGGGATGTTATAAGATAAGATACACACGGTGTCTGACCCCAAACTAAGCAAAACTTGTAATATGGCATTCAGATATACAGACTGATAAACTACATTTAGGTTCTCGAGCAAATATATACAGAGCCTAGTAAAAAAATGTCCGAGAGCCGTCATACATACCGACTCAGATATTTACATCAAATAATTCACAATAACCCATTTTCACGAATCTCGACGTTATGTCACCTAATTGGTTCTTGTATTCGAGCACTTTCACATCGCGAGGCGTTATAGTCATGTATGCAATCGCCTTACTACTAACTAAAAAGTCTGCCCACTACGTATCTTGGGCAGAGTTTTGGCTCGGACACTTTTTTTGCACGATTGTGACTCTATAGTCATGTATGCAATCGCCTTACTACTAACTAAAAAGTCTGCCCACTACGTATCTTGGGCAGAGTTTTGGCTCGGACACTTTTTTTGCACGATTGTGACTCTATAGATATTTGTTAGAAGATTTAGGTACATATTTTCAAATACATACTTATATATGTAGATAATACCTAAATAACACCCAGACAGAGCAAACACCATGTTCATCACCTAAATATTTGCCCTGGGTGGGAATCGAACCCATGCCTCTTTGACCCAGGAGTCGGTTACTAATCTAAGCCACCAAGGCAGCCTAATATGTTTGCCTTTGGTGAAAAATATCAAAGAGGGCAGCCCGAAAATATAATTAGACATTTGCGCCATCATAAAAAACATACCATCCATTTGGAGAGGGCTATGCTCGACGTTTCTCTACGGGATCGAATTAGAAATGAGGAGATCCGCAGACGGACCAAATAAGTTACTGACATTCGTCTTCTTGATCGTTGCGCTTTTGACCACTTAAATGGAAGTAATTTAAGACTTCATCAATCATTGTTAAATAAGTATTAGGATAATATTTCTGTCTGGAGCCATTACTTTGGCTAATTGACACGACTAAATAAATAGGCCACTACGAAACGAGATTATCAAACTTTGTCCATTAGACCGAATGCTCTTGCTCAGATTTTCTCTTTAACCTTGTCTCGAATATTAATATAGCTATTATTATACATTATATCAATATAGTCTTAGCGTATTTTTAAACAAAACTAGCTGTGTATCCAAGCCTTGCCCTTTTTCACATATAATGTTTCTTTAAAAATTTAAGATTGGCGAACGATTTTATTGAAATCAGTTCAGTATTATTTGAAGCCCCTTGGCGACAACTAATCGCCAAATCTAACTCAGTTGGGCAGCGTTCAGAAAATTACGTAACGTTTTCTCGTCCGACATACCTCAGAGCCTCAAGTCGAAATTGTTCGACCAGTGTGTATTGCCAGACTTATGGCACTGAAACGTGGTCTCTAACTATGGGCCTTATTAATAAGATCCAAGTAGCACAACGTGCTATGGAGAAGGCTATGCTCCGAGTCTCTCTGCGAGATCGAATTAGGAATGAGGAGATACGTAGAAGAACCAAAGATACTAACATAGCCCAGCGGATTGGTATGTTGAAGTGGCTATGGACAGGGCATATAGCGCGGAGGACTGATGACCGACGGGGTCGTAAATTTCTCGAGTGCGGACCACGCACCAGCACAAGGTGAACGGATGACCTCATTTAAGACCGCAGGATCGCGTTGGATGCTAGCCACTACTAACCGGTCTTATTGGAGATCTATAAGGGAGGCCTATGTGCAGCAGAGGACGTCAACAACCAAAAATTTGAAAAAACTCTCTATATAATATAATATATGATGAACATTTGACATGAATTTGACTAAGTATATCCACCACGCCGCGCCGCGCCGGCTCAGTGCAGCTCAGGCGGTATTAGTCCCAATTATGAAGGCGCAATCGTAATTATAATAGATAACTAGCATATTTCTGTATCTTTTTCACTTTACGCATTCAATACAGATAACACTTTTTAAGTGGCTATTAAATTTACGATGACGCCTTCATAATTAGGCCTGGTATATCCCTAATTATTATCTATTGTTTTAAGAATAGAAAGCTTGTATAAATTCCAATCCCGAATTTTATCTCAATTCTATCGTATCTATCTACTTATGTGATCCTCACTGAACTTAAAGCAGAACAAAACTTAAGGAGGATTTCCAGCGATATTGGCAGAAAGTTTCCTGATATCGGCTTGTAAGACGTGCCACTTGCAGTTTCCAATATTTTTCACAAACTCTCTGAAATAAAAGTTTGAAACTGAAGACTCTTCGCAACTGGACATAAACAATCGAACGTTGAAGATTGTCCGTAACTAGACATCAAGGTGAAAACCACAAATATTTCGAGATAGGATTATTATTATTATGTTGTCGCGATTTAGTTAGGACCTAATTGAGCACAAAACTCTACCTATTTTTTTCTACATCTACGCGTAACGCCATTAATTACACAACAAATTTATTACTCGTGAGTAATAAAATCCCGTGGGGTTTAATAGGTATACAGGGTTACTTATAAAACACCAGCAACCTCGCAGGACTAAATACCTAACACCATAAACAACAACTTTTGTTCTACGACGTCAAAACTCAAAAAATAAAGTCAGCTGTTCCACAAATTTTGTCGCGGGTGAACTATATTTTTCTACGTAACAACAATTTTTTTTGAGTTTTGACAAAAGTCGTAGAACAAATGTTGTTGTTTATGGTGTTAGGTGTTAAGTCCTGCGAGGTTGCTGGTGTTTTAGAAGTAACCCTGTATACATATATCACTAGTTTATAAGCGTTCAGACTACATTAGATTTTGAAAGGTTTATTTTGTAAAAAAATCGTGTTGTATATTGCGGTGTACGCGTATTTGTAATATATACCTAATGGTCTCGCGCGCCACGTGGAATGAGAAGGCTTCTCTTTAGATCTCTGTGGTATAAACACATTGCTCTAATACTAAGACTTGTTATTGTTATGCTCAAAAGTTCAGAATAGCTAAACTAGTTTCAGAAGTAGAAATTTATTTTATAGTGAACATAACTTTGGTAACTACACAGATAAGGAATTTAAAAATATAGGACAACTATATTGCTTTTCTAAATAAGTTTAAGCATTATTTTTATTGTATTTCTAAACAAACATATATATAAAGACGTAAAAAGAGTCATACAGGCCGAAGGCTTTTGTTAGCGGTGTAAGTTCGTACGTTCTTTACGTTTGTCGTTACCATCGTTATAGCCATAAGATGTCTATGTCTGTCACGAATACGATGACGAAGTACTAAACGAAGAGTAGAATACTTTACATAAGTATATACATACTAAGATTCTTATTTAATTTTGTAATTATTGATATTTTAATGACAATTATTCATTTAATTGTATAAATTGTAATATCAACATATAAATGTACTAAGATTATTAACGTTATATACAATTGATCAATCAGTCAATGTGAATAAATTTTGTAATGACTGTATTTTTTAATTTCACTGTGAATGAAATAGTGAAAGATGTAATAATGTATAATTATAATGAATCCCTGCAATATATTATGTAATATATAATTAAAGTATAGTTTTAACCGTCATCCCATATAATTATAATAATCTCCATGTAATAAAAGGCTTGTTAATCCAACTGACCTTTAAGATATCTTAAATGGTTCGATTAATTAAAATAAAAATGTAATCACTATCACTACAACGCGGTCACATTAACTAGACGCTTGACCATGTGACGTTATTTCGGCGCTCAAGTACGGTGTGCAAAAAAAGGCCACGAAAGGTTCCGAACCATCATCTATAAAAGATAAGTTCTACATGTTTATTAAGATCGAGTAAAAATTGCTTAAAAATTAATGCGATGCGTCGAGTTAATGTGACCGCGTTATACATTACTATAATTACTACGTAGTATAAAACAAAGTCGCTTCCCGCTGTCTGTCCCCATGTATGCTTATATCTTTAAAACTATGCAACGGATTTTGATGCGTTTTTATTTAATAGATAGAGTGATTCAAGGGGAAGGTTTAAGTGTATAATACACCTGTGCAAAGCCGGGGCGGGCTGATAGTAATTTATAAAAAAAAAATTGTCGAATACATTTCAAATAAGGGGGCAAAATTAAAAACACAAGGCATCAACAATTCGCCCAACAAACGATAAGTACTCAAAGAAAAGTCCCACAAAATGATAATAATATCTCGTAACTGGAAGATAAGATAAAATTAAATGGCATTTGGCTAAGTTTCTCAAAAGCTAACATTTTGTTATGCCATTAGACGTCTAGCTTCACCCAAATTGCCTCGCTTATCTCCCACTACACTACATCAGAGATAACTGACTCAAACTGTTACTGTCTTAGGATTTAGTGTTTTCAAGACTAGCTGAGATTTTAGATTAGCTAGAGTTTTTAAGTGAAGGGCAAGTTTAGATTAGATAAGATTTTCCCTGGCAAGTTCTTCGTGTAGTTTCTCGTTCGTTTCAGTCATAGGACGTCCACTGATGGACATAGGTCTCCCATAAAGATTAAGCGCGATCCTGCGGTCCTAATGAGGTCGTCCGTCCACATGTCTCATGTCTGCTTTTGTCTCTACATCACCACAGATGGTTCTAGGGACATGGCCTAATTTCTAGTTTTTTACATGTCATGCCAATAAATATAAAGTGTTTCTTGGCTTTTTGATTAGTTTATGTGCTTACTCTTTCACGCAGAAACAGCTACAGCGTTTTCATTTGATTTCAGGGCTACAGAAATATCTACGTGACTTTTGGCATGGATATGGAATAGAGGATATTTTATTCAAGAAAAATCTAAGGATCCTGTGGGTTCCCGCGGGTAAAACTAGTAATTACTGAATTATTGCTTACATAAAGTGCAACATAGATCATTTTTTCACATGCGCCACAAAGTATTGCATTCTGAAATGTATGTTATAATACACATATATAGGTATTTAATGTCGTAAGTTTAATAATTACACCACATAATGCATTAATATGCATACCTACGTTTAAGTGTCTCGCGCACTAAGTAGGTGCCTGTACCTGTACCAGCGGCTTTTTAATAGTTCACCGCAAGACGAAGATCTACACACTAAGAATGGTTGGGCCATATCCACCACGCTGGCCCAGTGCAGGTTGGTGAATTCACATACGCCATCAAATTTCTTCTGCGGTCGTATGCAGGTTACCTCACGATGTCTTCCTTCACCGAAAAGCGGGTGGCCGTTGGTATGACAATCCGTACATAAATTTTAAATAACTAATTGGCACAGGACCGGGATTTGAACCCATGACTTCATGACTGTAAGGCGGCTGTCACAGCCACTAGACCATCACAGCTTCCCTAGGTCCCTAAAGAGAATTACTCTCTTTATCTAGATCTCTCTGAGAAGATCAAGATCTACTCTTACTGTCCTTACCAATATTATAAATCCAAAAAGTTTGTTTGTTGGTTTGTTCCTCTTTCACGCAAAGTGTTGCCAGTCGGGTCATTCAGAAATTGACTGAAATATAAAAAAGTAACCTTTTTGTATAAAAAATAACCTTTCATATTTTTTTTACTGGAAAGGTATTTTAAGTTGATAGAATAGAATATTAGTTGTTTTGACTTACAGAAACATCGATGAGTATTTGAGCACTTACCCGAATTTCTTGATTTATTCATATTGAGAATATGAAGTTAAAACGAGTATCGAAATATCGCAAAAATATGGTCCCTCAAATGCGCACCCAAGCGAACGTAATATGAATTCTAGTGTAAAGATTTATAACTAAATATGAATTTCAGTTTTTTTATTAGTTGTTGTAATTCCAAAATTTATATTTTATATTATATACGATATTGTCGAAAATCATACGCAAATTTCTTAGCCCCTAATCTTTCAAACGAAGGAGCTTGGTTTATTTAATAAATACACTACCACTCTTAGGCCAGAGTAGAAGCCTTCAAAAATAACGAAAAGTGAAAAAAAAATAGTAGTAGGATGAAACCCATTAGAAAAGGAGGGGAATATTATAATATGATTTTTTGCATTTTCTGAGAAAATTTACTATAGTAACATATATTTTTTTTTTCACCATCGGAAAGTAAAGATTTCAACAAACAGAAAACATACCAATTTTTTGAAAAAAGCTGATATTTTGACGGTTGAATTTTCGATTGAAAATTAGGGTGTTTTTTCGATATTAATTCAAAATAAGGTGAAAAAAATTAATATTTTTAATCAAATAAATTACAGCGTATTTGGGACATAAAAAGGTAAGTTTTCACCAAATTTCGTTACAAAAAAAGATTTTTGTAAAAGATAAAAATAAAAAACCAAAAACTTGGTTTTTTGGATGTTTCACATAAATTTTGAGGTTATGTGAAAAAAGTTTTAGACCTTTTTATTACCTACAACTTTGCCATTTGACTTTTTTCGATAGGACTTTTAGTTTTGCCGGAAATCGAGAAAAACCGTTTTTACCCTTAAACCCCCCCCCCCCCCCCATCCCCTTCCCGACCTCAGGTCGCCCGTAAATTATTTTTCCTTTTAATTTTATAATATTCCCCTCCTTTTCTAATGGGTTTCATCCTTTTTTTACTACTCCATTTACGACAGTATCATATTGATAGCGTATGTCTTTCCCTTCCATTATTTAATCAAGACATCGGATCACATCATAATATTTTAATTTAAAATGAAAAATTATAACGTAATTCTACATTACCATACTATTTTGACATGCGATTTACTTTCGCTTTTTGTTCAATATATGGTTGGAGAGAGTCCATACCCCAAGTTGGCAAAGTGCTCATACCCCTCCTATGATTGTTCATAAAGAAAAGGTCTATAGTATTAGTCCTACTACTGCTTACGAAGCTTATCAACATGAAAAACTCTAAAACGAGCGTACCGTTTCACGTTGCTTTTATGTAAAAAATTAAAAGTTAATTCTACAAATTCCGAAAAATCATCTAAAAGTAACCTTTTCATTAATGTAACCTAACAGTAACCAGTTCAGAAATCACCTCAAATGTTACAAAAGTAACCTTCTGGCAACACTGTTCACGCAGCGCACGGAGCAACAGATTGACTTGATTTTTGGCATGGGCACTACTTTTTATCTCGGAAATAGTTTCCCTTGGGATAGCACAAAAATCAAAATAATACGCGGGCCGAGCTGCGAGCAAAAGCTAGTAAAACTATATTTTTTTGCTATTGTAAACAAAACATTCAATTAAACCCATATCATAATTAATTTAAACAATATTCAATGCAATCGCTTATTCATTTATATATATCACAATGTCGAGAATCGGAGACAAAAGCGAATCCCTTTTATTTTAGGGATCCTTTGATACTCGACGCGAAAAGACCTTATAAGATAACACTTTCACCGTATTTTCTGTGTCACTGACTTGATGCGGGATCTCGGGCCGTTTGACTCCAGTTTTTAGAGATCATATTTATTCTACTTGAAATATCTTTGTTTCCTTGGAATAAAGAGTACACATAGGTATAGAGTTTTTCAGAAAGATTGTATTAACCTTGAAGCGAGTGATTTAAATTATCGTGATAATTTTTTTAATTTGGGGCCAAAATTTAAAATTGCAACTGTGAACTGAAAAACAAATACAATGAAATGTAAAGTCTGAAAAGAACAAGGTATAAATAAAATAGTAAAAACTGTTCGTAATGTTGGTGTGAATCAGCTTTTTTCATATTAATATAAATTTTGTGAATAACTCCTTATATATTCGTAGGATAACGTAGAAAGGACAATATTTTTACGTTCTTGCTATTCTGTTACTTAGCTGTATCAAAATAAAATTTAGTCTATTTTTTTTTACAAAAAGGTAACGTTGATTCTGCCAATCGTATTAAATGACAGCATTAAATTAACATTCAACGTACAGCTTTTTCTGTTTAGGTATCAGTGGAAAGTCAAAATTAAACATAATTTGCTTTACCACAGAAGATTTAAACACGCTTTAAACACTGATTAACCGTGCAATTTGTACTGTTAAAAAATGCGTGCGTGAAACTTTTGTGGTAAGACGGTACAATGCTAATGTTGATTCTACCAAACGTGTAGGCATTAAATTAACATTTATAACATATTTGCTCGTAAAGTGGCTGTAATTACACTAATTTCAGTATCGTAATATATTTCATTACGCACTTGAGCGTTATTGTAATGTAAAACGCACGAGTTTTTTTTTAAATAAAGTAACATGCACGGTTGTTTAAGATGATTCGTCTAAAAATGAACGATACTTTTTAAAATATTAGCAAAAAGTTTTTATGTCAAAAAGAAAAGTGGTCATTCTGGCAACGTAACAACCACTTTTAAAAATTGTTCAAAGTTCTATAACTGCTTTAACAAGTAATTAAGGATTTCTTCGTTAAAGAAAGTCAGAGTTTTATTAATTTCCTCGCAAATATGTTATAAAACGTCGTATGACATACGTGCGCTTTGAAAATTACAGCCTCTGCTTCCTTATAGCAATATCTCCTCGGCTGTAATTTTTAACTTACCGCACTTATATCATAATGTACTATTAATGTACAGCTTTCTCAGTTTAGAAGTCAATGGAATATGAAAATCAAAAATCTATTATATAAAAGGCTTCCCTGAGTGACTGACTGACAGACAGCCTACAGCCCAAACCGCTTAAGATATGAGCTTGAAATTTGGAATATAGGTACATTGAACGACGTAATGGAGCACTAAGGACGAACATTTTGAACTTTCGACCTTTAAGGGGGTAAAACGGGCCCTTTTCGTTTGTATGTAACTTTTTATTCCCTGTACCGATTGACTTGAAACTTTGTATACATGCTTTTCAAACAAAATAAAAGTTACGTTTTTTCCTGTTTTTCCGAATTTTCCTCATCTAAGGGGTCAAATAAGGTCCCAAAGTTGGTGAAAAAAGCGTCAATTACATCGAACCAGCTGAACGGTTACGGTTGAAAATTGGTATGAAGGAAGCACTCAGCATGTTTTAATACAGGAACGAATAAAATCTAGGAAAATCTATAAGGTTCCTTAGGGATACCCAAAATTAATAAGTTTAGGCTACAGCCCAAACCGCTAAAGATATGAGCTTGAAATTTGGGATATAGGTACATTGAACGACGTAATGGAGCACTAAGGGCAAAAATTTTGAACTTTCGACCTCTAAGGGGGTAAAATGGGCCCTTTTTTTTTGTATGTAACTTTTTATTCCCTGTACCGATTGACTTGAAACTTTGTATACATGCTTTCCAAACAAAATAAAATTCACGTTTTTTCCTGTTTCTCCGAATTTTCCTCATCTAAGGGGTCAAATAAGGTCCCAAAGTTGGTGAAAAAAGCGTCAATTAAATCGAACCAGCTGAACGGTTATGGTTGAAAATTGGTATGAAGGAAGCACTCAGCATGTTTTAATAGAGTAACTAATAAAATCCAGGAAAATCTATAAGGTTCCTTAGGGATACGCAAAATTAATAAGTTTAGGCTACAGCCCAAACCGCTGAAGATATGAGCTTGAAATTTGGGATATAGATACATTGAACAACGTAATGGAGCACTAAGGACGAAAATTTTGAACTTTCGACCTCTAAGGGGGTAAAATGGGCCCTTTTCGTTTGTATGTAACTTTTTATTCTCTGTACCGATTGACTTGAAACTTTGTATACATGCTTTCCAAACAAAATAAAAGTCACGTTTTTTCCTGTTTTTCCGAATTTTCTTCATCTAAGGGGTCAAATAAGGTCCCAAAGTTGGTGAAAAAAGCGTCAATTACATCGAACCAGCTGAACGGTTATGGTTGAAAATTGGTATGAAGGAAGCACACAGCATGTTTTAATACAGAAACTAATAAAATCCAGGAAAATCTATAAGGTTCCTTAGGGATACGCAAAATTAATAAGTTTAGGCTACAGCCCAAACCGCTGTAGATACGAGCTTGAAATTTGGAATATACGTACATCATACGACATAATGAAGCACTAAGGATGAAAAACGTACCCAACTCTAACTTACGGGGTAAAACGGGCCCTTTTTGTTTGCATGTAACTTCTTATTCCCTGTACCGATTGACATGAAACTTTGTATAGATGCTTTTGAGACTAAATAAAAAATATGGCTGTACCTGTTTTCTAAATTTTCCTTAAAAAAATCCTTAGGGGTCAAATACGTCCCAAAACTTCAATGCGCTTTTTTAAATAATGTAGTATCTAGGATTATGATAATAATAGTTTATCTTTAAATGGGGCAAAATGGGTCCCCAAAAGTTTACGATTTTTTTTTATTTTGTGAGCCAATAGTCTTAAGTTTAGCGCACATATGGATCAATATAGGTATTTTACTATGGGATCAACCCTGACAAGCGAAAATTACCTACATTTTCCATACATTTTGTCGCGGGTCGATAAACTTTTTGTGTTGAACAGCTGATTTTATTCACGTGCTTTTGGGGTTGGTACCATTGTAAAAGTTAATCAAATTATCTATCTGTCAGGCATATTCTAGGATGCTATTATATATATAGCATCCTAGAATATGCCTGACTAGAATTACGACTTGTGTGCCATTTTTTCATTTGCCTGGAAAATTAAATTTCTAATGACTTAATGAAACATGTCGAATACCTGTACCGGCCTTAATTAATAGTGCACTACTGAAAATAGGTACTACGGATAGCACTACGGATAATAGAAACAGGTGGGTCTTAAGGTGAACATGGACAAGACGAAAGTCATGTGTAATTCCCATGTTTTACCTACCACGATTTCTGTTGGAAACTCGGTTCTTGAAGTCGTTGACTCGTACGTCTACCTAGGACAAGTAGTCCAGTTAGGTAGGTCCGACTTCAACAAAGAGGCCAATCGACGAATTCAACTCGGCTGGGCAGCGTTCGGAAAAGTGCATAGTGTCTTCTCGTCCGACATACCTCAGTGCCTCAAGTCGAAAGTTTTCGACCAGTGTGTGTTGCCAGTGATGACTTATGGCACAGAAACGTGGTCTCTCACTATGGGCCTTATTAGTAAGCTCCAAGTAGCCCAACGAGCTATGGAGAGGGCTATGCTTGGAGTCTCTCTGCGAGATCGAATCATTAATGAGGAGATCCGTAGAAGAACCAAAGTTACCGAAATAGCCCAACGGATTGGCAAGTTGAAATGGCAATGGGCAGGGCACATAGCGCGGAGGGCTGATGACTGTTGGGGTCGAAAAGTTCTCGAGTGGAGACCATGTACCGGCAAGCGCAGCGTAGGACGTCCACCCACAAGGTGGACGGATGACCTCATTAAGACCGCAGGATCGCGCTGGATACAAGCCGCTTCCAACCGGTCTTATTGGAGATCCATAGGGAAGGCCTATGTCCAGCAGTGGACGTCCTGCGGCTGATGGATGACTGAAAATAGGCCTATCCGCGAAGGGTAATTGGGCCATATCCATCACGCCGGCCAAGCATGGGTTGCTGAATTCACATACGACATTGATTTTTTCTACGTACGACACGTACGTACAGGTTGCCTCAATATTTTCCAGCAAAGAATAGTGAAATTTCTTACATAGTTACTCATACAATTATTATTATTGGCTCCCTCGGTGGCTCAGTGGTTGACCCTGACTCCTGGGTCAAAGAGGCGTGGGTTTGATTCCCAGGGCAAATATTTATGTGATGTTCATATGTGTTTGCTCTGTGTCTGAGTGTTATTAATGTATTTTTATATATTTATTTAACACTTTATTGCACACTATTTGTACAAAAGGAGGACTTAACGCTTAACAGCATTATCTGCCAGTCAACCTACATGTATAAAGAAATAAATAAATATATCTTTATTGTACACAGAAACACAGTACAGAAACTATACAATATGCTGTACAATGGCGGCCTTATCGCCTTTGGCGATTTCTACCAGGCAACCTTTGGATGGACTGGAATTATTCTAAAAATAGGAGTATGGTCGGTGGTGTATACAATACAGTACATACATTGAAATACATGTATATATAGATTAAACATAATTTATATATATATATATATATATATATATTAATTTTTTAAGTAGGTGTATATATTTTATTTTCTGTTATTGTTATTATTCATTTTTAACAAACTTTACTCTCTAAGCCTTGTATATATATGTATATATAGTATATCAGTCTCTGCCAGCCAAATCACAAACTTGGCTTAGTCTGGGATCAGAGACCGTGTGTGAGATGTCCTCCAATATTTATTTTATGTATTTATTTATTATTGAGTTAATTTCAGAAATTCGGCAATTTATCATCCAAAAATTCACGTATGTACTCTGTAATAAGCTTTAGATACAAGTAAATTAAATAACCAAATACTGAGACAATTCAGGCTAAACCGTAGGCATTATTTTGCAAGTAATACAATAATAGGCTCAGTTATGAAGACGCCATAGTAAATATAATAACAACATAAAAAGAGTTCTCTCTATCGAATGCTTAAAGTGAAAATGAAACAGATATAATTATGATAATTAGCTATTATAATTACGATGGCGCCTTCATAATCGTGCCTAATGCGGGCTTAACCACGAGCTACTATTATTTTAAGTAAGTGCCAAGAAAACGCGGGCCTAACTGTGGGTTTTTATCATTTTGAGCAGTTACGAAAATAACGCGGGCCAGACCGTGGGCTATTATCATTACAAGCAATACAAAAACGCAGGTTAACGGCATGCTATTATAATTTTAAGGATTTATTAAGACAACACGGGCCAGACCGCGAACTATTAGATATCATTATGAGCGAATGCCAAGATAACGCGGGTTGAACCGCGGGGTGGTATTTTAATTAAGTAAGTATTAAAACAACGTGGGCCAAACTGTGGGTTATTATCTTTGTAAGTACCTAATTATTAACACAACGCGAGCTAAACCGCGGGCTTTTATCATTTTGAGCAAGTACTAAGACAATACGGGCCAGACCATGGGCTATTATCATTGTAAGTAATAAGAAAGAAAGAAAGAAAGAAAGAAAGAAAGAAAGAAAGAAAGAAAGAAAGAAAGAAAGAAAGAAAGAAAGAAAGAAAGAAAGAAAGAAAGAAAGAAAGAAAGAAAGAAAGAAAGAAAGAAAGAAAGAAAGAAAGAAAGAAAGAAAGAAAGAAAGAAAGAAAGAAAGAAAGAAAGAAAGAAAGAAAGAAAGAAATTTATTTATTTGCAACAAAAATAATAGGTACAACAACAACAAAATAAATCATAAAATACAAACAAAAACAACAGTATAATACGACAATGCAGGCCAAACGGCGAGCTTTTATAATTTTAAGCAAGTCGCAGTCCATGCTGCGTGCTATAAATAACCATCTTAAGCAAGTACTAACAATACGCGGGCCAAACCGTGATCTATTATCATTATAGGCAAATACTGTTACAATTTTGACCAAACCGTGGGCATTATCCTTGCAAGTAATTTTAAGCAAGTATTAAGACAACGTAGATCAAACCGCGGGCTCTTTTAATTTTAAGTAAGTACCTATGTACTAAGACAACGCGGGCGAAGCCGCGGGTTTTAAGCTAGTGTGTCTATATTTATGGTCAAAGTTTTACCATTCTAAAAATACTCAAGAAGTTTGACAAATCAAGCTACCCCCGTAAGCTAGTTAGTTTCACTTGTTGCCAAATTGTAAGGGCTGTATACTTGTAGGTTCGTAACTACAGTTTAGTAAGTTTAGAGAGATTAGAGACTTAATGGTTAGTTCGTGAGTCTTGAGTTAAACCGAAGTTGTATGATCACGGCTTGACTAACTTTTAAATAGAAAATTTATTGGCACAAGTAAAATATATGGCTAAAACTATTTTGATCACAAAAACATTTAGAAAAAAAAAACTTGAAAACATTTTAAAAGTTAGAGAGGTACGATGTTACAGCCAGACTTGGGTTTATATCTGTACCTAATAAATAACCCGACAAACGTGTCTTTGTCGTTTAAAAAAATCGTAGCGCCTGAAGCGTAGTTTGACTTGGTGTTTGTCAGCGATCGCCGAAATTATACTCTATAAAATTTAACTTGATCTCTGCGACAGCTGTCAAAAAAATCACGCCTATGAAGTTCTGAATTTCTTAAAAGTACAGACAGTAGCTGTCAATGTCATACTTTGTGGGCATGCCGATTAGTGATGGGCGACGAATGATCGTGACCACAGAGTTTTAGATAGAGTTTTGATTAAAATATCGATAGTTTATACTGACGATAATTTAAATAAAACTTGATTTATCATTAATTTTATTGTATATTGTAATATTATAACATTTTTTACATGTGTAATTAAAGTAAACCCAATTATATGTTACATTAGCATCGATAATAGTGAAAAACGTCGATAAATACTATCGTTACATTATTATGAGTATATAATTAATATCATACCATTATTTACATGTGTACATACTTGATTTTAAATAATAGTAAGTAAATGAAATCCAATTTCTCACCTTCAACTACTCATTCGATTTCATTACAACATTGTTTGAAAATCAATTTTTTCCACCACTATGCCAACTCTAAAAATGTCAATCTTCTACTGTCGCAGAGATCAAGTTAAATTTTATAGAGTATAAGCAACGTACCGCACGGTCGGTATTTGGATGGGTGACCGCGGGTGGCATTTTCCAACTGAGCGCTACCGTGGCTCGGATGACACGTTAAATTGTAAATCCCGGTTGTTTTAACTGTTAAGCCATATCAGAGGCCTTGTGGCGGCCTAAAAGTCTGGCACCAGAGCTAGCCTATACGAAAATAGTTATTTAAAAAATACTGCCATCCTTATCATCTAGGGGCAAAATGGTCTACTAAGTCAGACCTAACAAATATACACAAATAAATATATTAATTGATCAAGCTGTTAAAGGAGTTCAATAACAACCACTGTGGCACAAGATTGTTAGATATATCATTTAAAAACGTTTTTTTTTTTGGGGTTAAACATTTAAAAAAATGGCTTCTACCCCAGGAATTGAAACTGTAGCTTCGGGTTTCCTTCTCAGACGCTTTATTCAATTAAGGTAGATCGCTTACCGACGACAGCATACTAAGAGCATACCGCGCTCCGAGGCGCGTAGGTAAAACGTACCTATAGTACAAAGTCGCGTTCAGACCTTTTGTATGAACTGTTATAAATCATTACCGTGCCCAAATTACCGAGTGAAGTACATCTTTTCATCATATTCCAGCGTTGTCGTTCAATTGTTATCACAAAAAAAATAACTCTTTGAAATAAACTTAGCGTGAGAAGCACTTTAAAAATAAATTCAAAGGTAGATTGTTAAATTATTGAAAAATTAAAGCTAAATTTAACGTCTCTAATTTTACCTCAGAAAATCAGAAGATAAACAAACTCCTTTTTTGGGTATTTACCACTCACATCAATATTTGTAAGATGGCTTAAGCTTGACTGGGGAATTTACCATTTTGTTGCAGGTTTTCCTGTTATTTTCAACCACCGGAAATAAGCTCAAAATATGTCGAAAGCAAAATAAGTTGACAAAAGAGTGTCGAGTTATATAGACGGGGTTCGGGTTTAGAACAGATAACGTTTTTTTATAAATAATTAAAATCAAATCTGTGTGATTACTCACTTAATAAACATAATTAAACTCACTTTTTACTTCACTATTCTGGAACTAGTTGAATTAATTCACTTATCAAAAATAGTTCTTAAATAATCATTTGATCAAACTTTGCTGCTGCAAAAAATACTTATTATAATTGAAATAAAAAATACTGCATTCTTTATTGTACATCCAATAATACACTCTTAATTTTATTTAAAGTATCCTAAGATATAAATTAAATCTGATGTCATAGTATCTAAAGGTACATTTTCAATGCATCTATCACATATTATCATATTTTTTTATCAAATAACTTGACCAGTTTAGGCCTTCGTTGAAAAGAAAATATTTTTAAAGTCTTTATTTTCTAATATTTTGTCTCAGTAGTGTAAATAGCTGTCAGTTTTCAAAATTAGAGTGAAATACAAATAGTTCGAGTTTTTATTCTATTTGCGACGTTGTTTTGTGACGGATGAATCGATAACAAAATAAAGAGCCATAAATTTTGTCACCAATCCCTGTCTTTCTACGGAACCCTAAAAAAGCCCCGCGAATAATAGAGAAATATGCACAACAAGAGAGGATCTGTCGTATTTTGAAGCCGCGCCTCGTCACGTCGCCTCGCAGCATTGCGCGTAATCCGTGTTTTAAATGGTGTCTCTCATCTAGTTACAAAAATACACAAACATTTTCTGTCTACCTCCGCACTGAAATTTCACTCCGCACGCGGATGTTTGTCGCTTTAGACTGGGATAGTTAGTGGTAGAGACATTAGGGAGATGATACCATAAAAACAGTTTATAACCTTAAGTAGTTTCTTAGTTTTATGAAAAGCAATAATACGCGTCGCAGCATTGCGTGTAATTCGCACCTAAAATGGTGTCTCTTATCTAGTTACAAAAATACACAAACATTTTCTGTGTACCTCCGCACGAGGATGTAGAGTCAGTGGTAGAGTCAAATGCTTGACTAGATGAAATGCACTAAAATATTATTACTCCGCATTCGGCTATTTGATTATTGAAATGACAATAGCTAGTAGAGTTGACAGAGTTGATAACTTAGATTGACTAGGTAAATTAAGAAAGTTCGTACAGGCTGGGTGGCAAACCCTGTAGTCAGAGTTTTTAAGCCGCCTGAAGGCCTCTGACGAAGCGGTTAAAACAACCGGGGCCTACAATTGAATATGTGTTTCTTGGCGACCATCGAAGTGAAGTTTAGTCAATGTGGCCAGTTTACATAAGAGTTTCAAAGAGTGGCTTTACCGGTTGGCATCGGCTTAAATAAGTCGTCCATCGGCTTGCATTTATGATGTTCTAGCAGTCTTGATCAGTTCGTCGGTTTAGCTTATCGGTGGACATCGCTGCATTTGCATATAGTGTTATCCACTCACTTCTACAGCAAGTTACCTCGCTAATCTACGCTTTTTTTTACACGCTCTCGGACCGTAAGCTAAACTAAGCTTCTGAATGTCCGTCAAACACTAGTACATTATTTCTCATTACATAGAAAAGAGACAGCCTCAGAGAAAACACACATGTTCATAGCAAAATACTTGCCCTGGAAATCAAACCCATGCGTCTTCTGTGGCACAGCAGTCAGAGTTAGGTAACAACCACTGAGTCAACGAGGCGGTTAAGGCCAATATTTATTTATTTTATTTATTCATTTATTTGCAAGATCACATACATTAAGTTACAATTAAATCTTAATATAAGACTAATTAACTTAGGTACATGTCACCCTGTTTCATAGGGCATAGCAAAGTTTTAGCTAAATATTTATGCTAAACGGTGTAATAGAAACTTGGAAAGAAAACATTTAATAGAGTCTAGCATAAATAACACTAACAGTAATTTTGGTAACAGTTCACAATTTCTAATGACAAAATTATGTTTAGTAATGGTATTAGTAACTTATCTGGCTAGAGATGGCTATAGATAGTTTTTATCTTATGTAGTCTTAAAAACTACTACATATCTGTCTTATTAACTAAGTTATTTAATTTATTTCAGTTTTACAATTTATCATCAAAAAAATTATACGAATAGTAGCATTTTTGTTTTAAAAGGTGTCTTAAATGGGATTGAAAGGTTTTGTCAGATTTTTCTTTTTTTATGGTATAAGGGATTTTGTTGTAAATTTTTATGGACATATATTCAGGGCCTTTTTTGAAAATTTCCATTTTTAGTTCGGGAAGTAATAATTGCTCATTTCTTCGTGGGTTATTACTTTTGTTGTAAAGGTGTATGTGTTTCCGGACAAACGTTGCAGTTTCTAATATATAGATGCAGGTAAGAGTAAGTTCAAAATTCACCGTACGCGGTGCCATAAAAATAGCCAAATTACACTTTCGGCCCCTATTGCAGGCTCTGATGGAGCCAGCAGCAGTCCCGTGAGCGCTGCTGCTCCTTCCAAACCGTTTTGGGAGGTTCTTAGCTCACTCAAAAGTTCTCTTCCTGTTTTAAAACGCATCCCGCGTGGTGCACGTTTTTCAGTTGCGCAGTGTTTATCTGCTGCTATTCGGAATGTTATTTCTAAAAATTCTTTAGTCGCCTGGGAACACCTCTTGACTTTTCCCTACGTTGTGCTTTACGTACATTCGGACCCAACAAACAAAAAATCCCTTACCACTAGGGTAAAGGAATCTTGCGTAAAGTACAGCGCATTGGAAGAGAACTCTTTAGATTTTGAAAGCATTATTCCGCCAACAAGGCAGAATAAACCAAATTCTAAAAAAACAGACGATTCGGTTACCATTAAAATAGTAGAGAGCAAAATTAGTGATGGCGATATCAAAGGCGCCGCACGAGTCCTGTTCTCCAGCGACACTATTGCCCCCCACACACCCGATACGGTCCAGTCACTCCGTGACAAGCATCCGCCGGCAGCATGTCTCCACCTGCCTGAGCCACCACACCCTGATGACGTTGTCATTGAAGTGTCAGCTCAGGAGATTGCAGCGGCCGTTTCTTCTTTTCGGAGCGGCTCAGCCGGAGGCCTAGATGGTCTCTCGCCTCAACATCTAAAAGATCTTCTATCTTTTAGCTCTGGTGAGGTGGCTGAGTCTCTCTTGAGAGAATTAACGGGTTTGGCAAATCTCATGTTATCTGGGCAGGTCAATGATGACGTTATCGAAGTCTTGTATGGCGCTAACCTATGCGCACTTGTCAAAAAAGATGGTGGCATCAGACCTATTGCTGTTGGCACCACATATCGTCGTCTCGCAGCCAAAGCCGGTTGTGGAAAAAAGGTTGCTCTTTTGAGTAGCCTTTTTCAACCAATACAGCTTGGCTTTGGTTCGCGGGGTGGATGTGAGGCTGCTGTTCATTCGCTTCGTACTTTTCTCGGTCAAAATTGTGGAGAGGTGTTGCTTAAGGTGGATGTCAAAAATGCTTTCAATTCGGTTAATCGAGACGCCTTGTTGGCACAGGTCAAAGACAAAATTCCCGATCTTTTCAATTTTCTTTGGCAATGCTACGGCAAACCCACTAAATTAATTTACAAAAATGATGTTTTGCTATCTTCCGTTGGCTGTCAACAAGGTGACCCTCTCGGACCAGCCATTTTCAGCCTGGCCATTCATCCAATTGTTCAACGTCTCCAATCTAAACTCAACGTTTGGTATCTGGATGACGGGACTTTGGGTGGCGATGCGAGCACAGTCCTACGTGATTTGGAAATTCTTATTGACGAGTTTCGTCAAATTGGTTTGGAGCTAAATTTTTCGAAATGCGAACTTTTCGTTTGCGACTCATGTCCGGATAAAGATTTGATAATTAACAAATTTAATGATTTGGCACCTAACATCAAATCAGTAGACAAGTGTTCTCTTCGCCTTCTAGGTTCGCCGATATTAGATGAGTCTTTTCCGTCTTTCGTTCAAGAAAAAATTCAAAATTTTTTGAGTGCCTCTGATAGGCTACTCAAAATTAACGCCCACATGGCTTTTACCATTATAAGATGTTGTCTGTTTGTACCAAAATTTATGTACGCTTTACGATGTAGTCCATTGTGGAAACACAATGAGCTCCTTTTGAGCTTAGACGATCTTGTAAAGCAGTCCCTAGTATCGGTTTTGAATATTGACATGAGTGAAAGGGCGTGGCTACAAGCCTCCTTGCCTGTTAGGCTTGGAGGGTTAGGGGTCCGCCAAATTTCAAGTGTTGCTTTACCAGCTTTCTTGTCCTCCATTCATAGTACTCAGAATTTGATTGAAAAAATCCTCGCACCTTCTTTAGGCCATTCTGGCGTAGATGTAGCTCATTTGAATGAGGCAACAAATGCTTGGAGGGTCGCTTGCCCAAATACCGAGCTTCCAAAGACTTTATCGTCGCAGAGACTGTGGGATCGGCCGATCTGCGAACTAGCACGGAAATCTCTTCTAGACACGTGTCCTAGCGTCGCGGATCGCGCTCGTATCCTTGCAGTCTCTGTATGGGAGTCCGGTCTTTGGTTGCAAGCATTGCCCTCTTTCAATACTGGTAACCTTTTAGACCCAACTGCATTTCGTCTAGCTGTCAGCTTACGCTTGGGTGCAAGGTGTTGTGAAGCCCATCGCTGTCAGTGTGGTACTGCAGTTGACCAGCTCGGTCACCACGGTCTCTCTTGCTCAAGAAGCGCTGGTCGGATTGGACGCCACGCCAGCCTTAACGATGTCATACGCAGGGCTTTTGTCACCGCCAATATCGCAGCCGTACTCGAACCGAGTGGGTTGGCGCGTGGTGATGGCAAAAGGCCTGACGGCATGACGCTGGTCCCATGGAAGTGTGGACGGCCCTTAGTATGGGACGCAACTTGCGTCGATACTTTGGCACCGTCACATCTTCCTGAGACTCAGAGTAGGGCTGGAGCGGCGGCCAATTCGGCTGAGCAGCACAAGCGGCGCAAATATGCTAACCTCGGCAGTGGTTACATATTTGAGCCATTTGGAGTTGAGACTTTGGGTCCGTGGGGGCCGGGAGCTCATCTCGTTTTCAAAAGTCTTTCTGAGCGTCTGGTGGACGCGACGCGTGACCAAAATGCTGGTGTTTATTTGGCTCAACGTATAAGCATTGCCATTCAGCGTGGCAATGCTGCCAGCATGCTGGGCACGCTGCCAACTGGCAGTGGGCTTGAGCACTTGGATTATCTTTAGACCTTCAAGGGTCTGTGGATGATCCAATTGCTTTCTATGTAGTAGTAGTGTATTATTGTCATTATATTAAAAAAAAAAAAAGGTAAGAGTAAGGATACTTAGGCGAATAAAGTGCGGCCTGCAGCTGGATCGTCGTTTTATGTTTGCAATTATTCGTATACACTTTTTCTGAGTTATAAATAAAGCATTTGCTTCGGTGCTGTTGCCCCATAAAAGGACGCCATATCTAAGCCACGCATATGCATAGGCATAGTATGCTGTGATGGCTGTCGTTTCGTTCGTATTCGATTTCAGTTTTGCCAAAGCATATATGAACTGGGATAATTTTGTTTTAATTTTTTTGATGTGGGCTTTCCAATTTAAGTGAGAGTCTATTTTAAGGCCTAAAAAAGTGTGTTCGTTTAGTTCGTCAATGTTAAGGTATTTTTTTAAGTTATTTAGTTCAATAGTCTTTTTTTGGTAAGGTAAGAATTGAATTAATTTGGTTTTTTTGATATTTATTTCAAGATTGTGGGCTGATAGCCAGTTTTTTATATCGGAAAAGGTTGTTTTGATTTGAGTAAGTGAGTTAGGGTCAGTGGTGCATTGGAATAAGAAAGATATGTCGTCGGCAAATAATATGCAAGGAATGTTTGTTATATTTGGCAATCCATTTATATAAATAAGGAAGAGAACGCATGCCGTCACACTTCCCTGGGGAATTGAAGAGTTTGTTATTATTGTTTTTGACATAGCGGTTTCTATTGATTTGGCGTCTTGGCTATTATACTCTAATTGGACTATTTGCTTTCTATCTAGTAAAAATGATTTTAACCAATTTAGTGGTTTGCCTCTTATTCCAGTTTTAAATAATATTTCAAATAATATCTTATGGGAGACTTTGTCGTATTCTTTCGTACGTCATATCGAGTAATAATCCGATGGAATGATATTTATTACGGATGTTGTTTAGTACGTGCTGGATAAAATTATAAACTACATTGAACATTTTTTTCGAAATCCGAATTGGTTTACGCTGAGAAGTTTATATTTTTCGAGAAAGTTATAAAGTTGGTCTGATATCGCGCGTTCAAATATTTTTGAAAAAGTTGATAGTAAAGCTATTTGTCTGTAATTACTTGGATTTGTAGCTTTACCATCTTTTTTGAGGATAGGTTTAATTTTAGCTATTTTTAATCTGTCTGGGAAGCATTCTTCGTCAAAGGATTGATTTATCAACTTAGTAATGGGTGGTATCAGTTCTACGGCGCAAAATTTTACTAAAGTAGATGGGATTTCATCCAACCCACAGCTGTGTTTACCGGACATTTTTTTGACAATCTTTGCAACCTCATGTTCTGTAACCTGGGAGAGGTACATAGAGTTTGTGGTGGTTTTGGCTGGTGGAATTATGTTGATAGATTTATTAAAATTCTTTGTTTTGCCCATTGAGGCGAAAAAGTCATTAAATATATTGGCAACTACATTAGGATCGTCCGCGATTTTCCCATTATGCATAAGTTTGATATTTTTAGTTCTTTTATTAGTATTTTTATGGGTAAGATCTTTTATAATAGTCCACATTGTTTTTACTTTGTTTTTTGAATTTTTCATTTTATTGATATTGCTATTTTTTTTAGATTTTTTGACACAGTTTTTAAGAATTTTTTGAAATTTTTTACGGTAGTTATTTAATGTGTGGCTATTTGATTCATTTGTAAGTATCTGAAGTGTTCTTTTGTGTTTGCAGTTGTTTTTATTTTTAGGTTTATTTTTATTTTTATACGTTTTCATAGGTATAGTTTGGTTAAGCAGTTCTTTAATTTTATTGTCAAAGTTGTTATAGTTGTCGTTTATATTTTGTCCTTCTAATATTATATCCATCCAGTTTACTTTGCCTAGAGCTTTTTTGAAGTTATTCATATTTGTGCATTGCAATATCAGTGCTTTATGGTTTAATTGGCTATTCCCATCTAAACGGACCTCCACCCGACATCGGAGGAAAAGCTTAAAAAATTGCGACGTTCATTAAGAGGATTTCATTTAAAGGCGGGACGCGTGAATTTTTAAAGTGAATAGGGATTAGGGGCCCGCCAAGTAATGAGCTCGCGGAACGGAATGACTGACTTTGGCATACCTGTGGTTTTTACTTACCAAATTTATTCTGTCAGGGTCTGCCTCAGAGCTTAGATTATTAAAATAAAAAATCTAGACACGCGGAAGCGTGTCCAGCCAAGACAAAGAAAAAGCTGGCGACGCGACGTGTGTAATATTACACAAGCCATTTCGAGCCACTTTTGTCTATTTATGAAATTGAGCATATTTATTAAAGTTGTTTAGTTAGCCTAGAATACAAAATTTATTATTTTATTTATTATCGATATAGAATAGAATAGAAAACGCTTTATTGTTCACACAATTTACAATTTAACAATAAAAGAATACAATAGAATTAAAATAGTGCGACAACCGGCGGCCTTATCGCTTAGAGCGATTTCTTCCAGGCAACCTGATTAAGAGAGGAAAGGATTATAGAGGAAGGTAAGGGACGGGGTGTACGATAATGGCGAATTAATTAAAACAAAAATGAATACACTTCAATAAAGAGTCATAAATATACATAAGATATACATACATATCAATATACACAAGAATTCAAAAGTACAACATATGATATATTAACGTTTAAAAACCGAGGTTTCATTGACTGATTCACTGACTCAGTGACTTATAGATCAAAAACCAAACCCACTTCTAGATGATCTAGAAATTTGATATTTGGCATCAAGGTTTACGCATATACAAAGGAAAAAATCTAAAACTTTGAACTTTTAGCCCCCAACCCCTTAATGGGGGTTTTAAAAATAACTGGGGGATGAAAGCTTGTATGAGACTCGCTAATTTCCATGCTAGAAGTCTAAAAATTGATATGAAAGCTTTTTGTTATAAATAATTAAATACAATAACAATAACAATAAAAGCATTAAATACGTATTTCTGGGTTTTTAATAAATCACCCCAACCCTTAAAATTGGGGGATGAAAGTTTGTATGAGACTTTCACTAATTTTCTAGCTAGAAGTCTAGAAATTGATATGAAGGCTCTTTGTTATAAATAATACAATACATATTTCAGGGTTTTTAATAAATCACTCCCTTAACCCCTAAAACTGGGGGATGAAATCTTGTATGAGACTTGCACTAATTCTCATGCTAGAAGTTTAAAAATTGATATGAAAGCTCTTTGTTATAAATAATAAAAAACGTACTTCAGGATTTTTAGTAAATCACCCCCCAACCATTAAAACTGGGGAATAAAAGTTAGTATAAAAGACTTCCGCAAGTTTTGAAGCTAGGAATCTGAGAATCGATAAAAGTACTTCTTATTATAAATAATCTACGAGAAGAAGTGAAATCCAACAAAAACATTTCCATGTGAAATATAGCCAAGACTACAGTTCGCACTTTGAAAAAGTTGTCAGATCTTATGTAGAGCCAAGTTTCTAACTCTACACTTCACTCTACAAGTCCTTACTTCACAAACTCTACACCTTATTCAATATATTCATTTATTTCATCTGTTTCAAAGTGCGAACAGTGGTCTTGGCTATATTTCACAAGGAAATGTTTTTGTTGGTTATAATTTTACCAGTTTACCTTTTACCTCTGTGAGTAGGGCTGGTGCGGCGGCCAATTTGGCGGAGCAGCACAAGCGGCGGAAATATGCTAACCTAGGTAGTGGTTACATATTTGAGTCATTAGGAGTTGAGACATTGGGACCGTGGGGGCTGGGAGCTCATCTTGTTTTCAAAAGTCTTTCTGAACGTCTGGTGGACGCGACGCGTGACCAAATTGCTGGTGTTTATTTGGCCCAACGTATAGGTAAGCATTGCCATTCAGCGTGGCAATGCTGCCAGCATGCTGGGCAGGCACGCTGCCAACTGGCAGTGGGCTTGAGCATTTAGATTATTATGTTTAGACCTTCAAGGGTCTGTGGATGATCCAATTGCTTGTTATGTACTAGTAGTGTATATATGTAGTTTTAGAATTTAAAATAGTATTGTATCTTATTGATATTTTTTTACGTAAGTAATACACAAATACATTTTTAATTAAATTTTTGTATTAAAACACTCATAAAGTAGGAAAATTTTGAACAATTGCAAACAAATTCATATTTCTTTTTAATAGGTATTTTATTACAAAGAAACCTGTAATTTTAAGAAGTGTATACATTTTTTACTTGGAGTCTAACCTCGAAATCGTAGTATAAAGCTACCTGTATTGTACAAAAATTCATCGACTCAACAAAATTTATGGATCAGGTGAATTTAGTTTCACGGTGAAAGTTGTTTATAATGACAAGAATTTCTTTGAATCCATATTTTTTGCAGAGCAAAACACATCCTGTATATTCTAACAAACAAACAAATAACTCTTTATTGTACACACAAAATAAACTAACAATAAATACATTAGTGAAATTCTTAAG
This sequence comes from Hypomecis punctinalis, assembly GCA_949316475.1. NCBI lineage: Eukaryota > Metazoa > Arthropoda > Insecta > Lepidoptera > Geometridae > Hypomecis > Hypomecis punctinalis. The sequence goes on from OX438807.1 coordinate 1,140,920, forward strand.
ATGCAACACTAGGCGGCCTTATCGCTGGAAGCGATCTCTTCCAGGCAACCCATGTACGGAAAGGAATGTGCTAAAAATATTTGACGGGGAGTACAATAAATACTAAAAAATACATTATAGACCTAAATACTAATACTACATACAATACCTAACGCATAATAATACTACTACATAAATAGACATACATAAAATATATAAAGTTCATATGTAATAACACAATGAAATATATGATACATATTTTCCAAAAGTCAGCGAACATTTTATTCGATACGACAGATATTTTCACCATCACGATGCAGTCAGCCTTGAATTTTATCTGCACCAAAAATTGTCACGTCATTTCAGGCACAAATTCCTACACGCGCTACATTGACACGTCACAAGTAACAAGGTATCACAATGTCCCCATCTAGCACATCGAACCCCGCCAAAGGCGTGATTGATGTTCAAAATTTCGTAAACATGCCAGCCAGCTTGGAAACGACACTCGTGAAATTTCCGCCAGCTGTTCTGTCACGTGTCACGTCCATGTCACGCCACGGCACGACACAGACAGCTAGCGTTGACTGGACAAATGTAGAAAATGCGAAGCCAGAATGAAAGTAAAACAATTTTTTACAGTAAAATTATTTTTTGCTATTGATCTACGAGTATGGTATGGAACCCCATTAACGCATGTTAAATCATCTATTCTTTTGTTGAAACCAATGATTGAAATTTTAATATTCCACTCATTGTTTTGATGATTTTAGTAATTAATTGAAATATTATCTTCTGAATACGGAGAAAAATCAAAGTTTTAACCGCTGAACTAGTTTAAAGTGAAAATGAAGGCAGTGTAAGATATCCACGGCTAAGGTGGACAGATGATTGGATCAAAATACTAATGAAACGATGGTTGCAAACCGCTTATATCTGGGATTATTGAATACCTATAGGGGAGGCTTATGCCCAGCAGTGAATATAGAACCTTATTAAAAAAGCAGACGTCGTCATTTTATCTATAGAAATCATCCTGCAACTGTATCGCTATTGGACATAAATCTCCAAGATGACCGATTAGAACGGGCTTTCATTCAGCTTAATCCAGCCCACAGCAACTTTTTAATTAGGCTATGTCAGTTACTTTGGTTCATTCAATTTATTTTTTAGATATTCTTTTAAGGATCTCCTCCTTTGTAATGAAAGTTAAGTGTTCAAAATATACAAACATTTTTGTACATTTAAATGTTTGGTGGAAGACGAAGTGCCTCCCCACTTGAGGCGACGAGCTGTTAGCTGTCAAGACAAAACCAATCGGTCGAGAGAAACGTTCCAATCCAAGTGAGTTGCTTCACTATGGGCTGTTACAGAGTTTCGCACTAGCGGAGCGTTGACACTTCTCATCGAGCTTATTGAAAATCCATAAGAGAGGCCTATGTTTGGCAGTGGACTTCCTGTGGTTGATGAATGGATGAGGATGTTAATCCATGGAGGAGGCCTATGTTCATTAGTGGATGTCCTAGCGAAAATATCAGCAAAACAGCTGAACCACATTATATTCACTAAGGTGTAAAGTTTGCGAAGTAGGGGCCTATTGAGTTAAGGCGTGTAGATTTAGAAGCTTGGCTCTACATCAGATTCAGGTTCAGATTATTTTTATTGTCAAATTGTGTTACAATATAAAGGCCTTAAAAATAGCTTATAGTACCAACAGTTTTGCCCAAACTTTCACTTTAATAGTCTTAAAATATGTTTAAAATTTACACATTTACATATAAATTTAATACACAATCAATTTCAATCTAATATGATAACATAAAAACATAAATAAAAGTGCAGAAAAAGTAAAAGTTAAAACCGTTCATAACATATAAGTATGTCTTATTAAGGTAGCTTATCTTTAGTAGTAACTTTTTTGTATTAACAATTAAAAAACTTTCCATTTAAATTTAGCAACGCACTCCGATTCCAGCACGCGAGATTTGATAACTTTTTGATAAAACGAACCGTAGTCTCGTCTTGGCCATATTTTACATGCAAATGTTTTTAGTGGGATTATTTATTACTAATCTAAGTACGAATGATCAGGTTGAAACCGCAACGCCACTCTACTTAGCCAATAAGTTGCTAGTAGAATACCGTTTTGTTTAACATGGATCTAGCAGCTTTATCCTACTCTATTTTGGAAACAATCTTAAAAGTTTTCAATGGTTTTATTCATCTCAAAGCAAAGTAAACGAGCCTCAACTAAGTAAGCCTAAAAAGTTTTACGCAACACAATCACACTAAACTGATAGCTTTTATTGAACTACACAAAGGCATTTTCCATTCACTATTTGGCCCAAAATTTGAAGTAGTCCGGCTAAGTTTGAGTAAAGTCCTGATCTTTTGCCAAACATTCTCCGACACTAAAACATCATGGCCTAATAACTTTTTAGCGCTCATATCTGCCGACGAAGAACGTCAGAACTGGTTTAATGTGAAAGCATTTTCGTGTACGTGGAGCAATGACAGCCTGTAGACGCTCTTCGAGAATTAAATGGAGCGAACTGGCGGGAATTTATAAGTCTGGAGATAGCTGCAATCGTGGTTGTGGTTTTTGTATCGGTTTGTAAAAAAAAAAAACACTATCCTTATATACATATCTCTACTTATTATACACCTATTGTGATACGAGCTTAAGACTAGTTAAAAAGTGTTTGTGTTGAAATCTTCATTCGCAGAGTTTTCTGTCATGAATATGTTATGCTCTTCCATTAGTAGAAGCAGGTTTTTAATGCTTTTTTCGTTTAGCCATGCCAGAAGGCAGGTGGCTAAAAAGCTCTGACAACAGGGTTGCCACTCGGCCTATACGAACTTACTTACTGCTTGTTCTTACTCTAACTCAGCTTTGTGACTATTTATGTGACCAGTTTTGTGACACGTTGAACCGTTCTAATGATTCAATATAGAAACTATAGAAGCCCAGATCGTTGGTCCGCATCAACGGTGGACGATCCAGGCTGCGATTCTCGATACGTGATGATGCAAAAACCTTACAGCAATATCAGCAATACCGTTCTGCGAAATATGTGCCTTGCCAATTGCCTCTGCCTCTTAGCAATCCGTTGGGCTCTGTCAGCAACTTTAATTCGTCGACAGATTTCTTCATTCTTAAAATAATTTATTTAGTCTATAGTCTATGTAAAAACATCATTAGTTTTGACGTTTTACGCTGCGCTACCCATTACATGATCTCCATTAAAATATTTTTGCGGCTTCAATGGCCATCCGTTCCACTGACTAGTACAAACACCATAACAATCTAGATCTGACTCTATAAAAGATGTTGAGAATAAATAACATTAATATGTAATAACGAAAGTACAATGCTTCGGGCTCCATGTAGCCTAACGAGCTATGGAGAGAGTTTATGCTCGGAGTTTCTCTACTAGATCGAATCAGGAATGAGGAAATCCGTATAAGAATCAAAGTTGACCGTGAACACAATATGGAGGACTTAGGGGTCGATCGAATGTTCTCGAGTGGAGACTACGTACCGGCAGGCGCAACGTAGGACGTCGACTAAAGCGTGCGTAAAACTTTTGTGGTAAGCCAGTGAGTCTGTTAGACTTGGCTGTTAACTTATTTTGCTTATATTTTATTCCACTTTCTGTCACTCACTTATCCTATGTACCTTCTTTAATTATCCCCATTTTAAGTCGCTGTATATTTCATTGAAGGGCTTAAGATAAGGGTGTGGTGAGACTAAATACTTTGAGCGATTTTATCACTACAACATAGACTCTATAGCTTTAGATATACCACTGTTGAATATAGATCTGGTGGGTGATTCTGTATGAAAACAAGCACGTAACGCGCTCTAACGTGCTCTTTGTTTTTAAGAAATGAGTATGAAAATTATTTATTTTTCAAATAGTATCACTTAAACTCGGTTTATAATTTATTTTAACCTAATTTTACATTTATCAAACAGTTCTCCAAATAAAATTCAAGGAAATAAAAAAATTACTTACCGCGTTACGTTACGTTTTGTCGATAGAGAATCAGGCCCCTGTCCTGGAAGGGCCAAAGGGGTAGGTACATTTATGTTTACCACGATGGCCCAGTTGCAGTTGATGGGTTCGTATACAACATATTGTTTATTTTCAATGATGTAAAATATATGTGTGGCTGGTGTAAGATGGCTAGGTGTATAACAAGCAGGCGTATAACGACCTGCTCGTCTAAATCATAACAAGGTGACAAATGTAACGTACAAAGCTGAAAATAAACCAAGGGCTCTATATTTTTTTAATAGGTTTTATTAATTTTTAGTATTGCTACAGACAGCTTTTACGTCTGTCACACACTAAACTAAATAATGGGTAATCTTTTAATTTAACCTTGTCGCATTTAAAATTTGCGGACGATGTTGTCTTGTTTGCTGAAAGTTCTTCTGATATTCAGCGTATGCTCCAAGAGCTATATGACGCTTTCCTTGGTGTGGGCTTGTGTAGGGTGAACATGTCTAAAACAACAGTCATGTCAAACATTCGTGGCAATGCAAGGCCTTATAATGGTTGGGAAAGAGTCACTGGTAATGGTTGACGAGTATGTGTACCTTGGTCATGTTCTTTTCTTTGGATCAGATCAGGTTACCAGGACAAAGAGATAAGTAGAAGAGTACAGCTTGGATGGGCTGAGTTTGGGAAACTAGGCGACATTCTCCGATCGAAGAGAGTACCAAAGTGCCTCAAAACCCGTCTCTATATTCAATGTGTTTTGCCCACCGTGACTTATGGTGTCGAGAAGTGGACACTCACGGAGAAGATTGTGCACAAAATCGGGGTCGCACAAAGATCCATGGAGCGCACCATGCTCGGCATCATGCTACAAGATCGTATCCGGAACACTGAAATACGACGTCGCACCCGAGTGGTCGATATTGTGGTGCTAGTGATGCCTCTGAAATGGAGCTGGACAGGACTTGTGGCAAAGCGGGGGGACTGCAGGTGGTGCAAGTCCACAACCGAGTGGTGACCCAGACTGGGTCGGAGAAATCCGGTTAGACCAAAAATGAGATAGGTTGTCGACATTAAGCGATTAGTGGGCATCAAATGGATGGAATTGGCAAGAGATAAAGGTGAATGGCATAAACAAAGAGTGGCCTATACTCAGCAGTGGGTTATTAAAGGCTGATGATGATGATTATAATCATATAAAACATCAACCGCTTAATTTTTCGCCATGACTCTGCCCATACCCAGCTCCGTAACAGAATTAAGACATCCACGTCGCAGTCCCGGAACGAGCGTAATGCTTTTTGTAAATGAATTATTTCAATTTGATTGATTATGTTCGCTTGTCGCCTTAATTCCGGGACAAAAGATTAAAAGCGTATCAAAATTGGCTTAGGAGTTTTGCTTTTGTATGTCAAAGTTGAAATTGGTTTAGCTGTTTGTGTTTTGGGAGATTATGAAGCGAACACGAAGTTTGTCAGATTCTGTGTTTATTTTCGGTCAAAGGAATTTAACCTTTTCATAATAAATCATCGCTGATTAAGTTAGAATATTGTTGATATTACCGGCAAGTGCAACGTAGGTCTTCCACCCACGAGGTGGATGGACAAGGATGGATGACCTCTTAAAGACAGCCGGATTGCGCTAGGTGCAAGCCGTTTCCAACCCGTCTTATGAGATACCTACAGAGGAATAAAAATAAATAAATAAATAAAATAATTTATTTAAAAACATCAAAGTCAACATTACACTTGAAAAGCAAAAACATTTAATAAATAACACACACATACAATTGCCTGAACTAGGTGAAACCTGTGTTTCAGGCTGAAAATGAGCAAAAAATGCTAAATATATGTAAATAAAATAACTATTTGCTACCTAAAACTAAGTAAAATACTGCTAAAACGGATTACAGTGCAATCGTGTGACGTACTACCTAAAAACCTACCTAATGTTTTATACATTACTAAAAAATTGAAGACTAAGCTATAAAATATATGTCTACCTAATATTTAAAAATTGCACGCGAAATTTGTATACCTATAATAATATTATTATGAAAGTTAAAGATTGCATTTTCATCTCATTTCACTATAAACAACAATGTTTCCGTATCATCGTACGACATAATTATTGTGAAGGACTTCCGTGATTAATTTTTTGCAGTTATTGTAGTTGACCGGGTATATATTAACCGAGTATATATTAAGGAAGCTCATGTCCAGCAGTGGACGTCCTATGGCTGATGGATAGATGGTAGATAAATTGCTGCTAGTATGCCTATTTTAAGTTATTTTACACTACTCAAAGAGTTATCTTTGTGATAAGCATTTCAAAAACCTAAAGCGAACGCAGGATTTGAACCTGCCCCTTCGGATCACTAGCCTGACTCCTACGCAAGCGTCAAATTTCTGAAGTGCTTACATTTCCCAACTTACTTCACAAAGATAACTCTTTGAGATAAAAATCTAGTGTGGAAAGCATTCAAAATAAAATCATAACATTGATTTAGCAGTGCGTCATCTCTCTTCAATCTTTAGAAGTTATAATAACTTCTAGTTGAGTGATAACCTGTCTAATACGGGTATCACCGGTGGCGCCACCAACGCTATAAATGTATACTACTATTGTCAGATTTTGAGATGCAAAAATTCGAAAGACCGCAGGATTACGCTGGATGCAAGCCGCTTCTAACTGGTCTTATTGAAGATATATTATGGGAGTTCTACGCTTATTCCCAGTAGTACCAGTGGAGTAATCCCATAACAATTGGTATTTTTTTCCAGAATTCCCATTAATTGGAGTATTAATAATTTTAAGCCCAGAGGTTGCACTGACTTTAGTCCACTAAAAAAACAATCAAAGCCGAGTCAACTATGTAAGCTAAATTATTCCTGAACCTCTGGAAAAAAATATCAGTAGTCCCAACATGGGACTACTCCACTGGCACTACCTACTAAGAATACACGAAGTCTTATGGCCGCTAGAAGACAATTTACAACTGAAAAACCAACGACGAGATTGATGCGGTTATTGCTGTAGTCCCAGTACCGAAATGAAAAAAGCACCTAGCTGATCATTAAAATAAGTTTGCATGCTTCCCTTCCAAGGTACCTAATTAAAAAGAATTTCGACAGAACCTGCCATTTTCGGAGTCAAAGTGCAGTTGGGAAAATTTTAATTCACTTCGCTAACTAACATTTCGGCAGATTTCAGTGCAACATTAAAGGGCTACGTGACGATGGGAAGGGTAGCTTGTGTGTGGTAGCTGTGAACAAACATGTGAACATTTTTTTTTTATTTCAAAATTTTAATTTCGTTTTTGTCTTGGTTAATTAGTCTCATTGTAACAAAAATACAATACAGGCGAATTGAAAACCACTTTTTTAACTTGGTTATAATTTAGCTGTTCAAGCCATCTCTATGCATTAATGAGAATGTGTATATGCTCATAGCGTCGTTTGACGAGGTGTTTGTCAGCGATTACTGAAGTTAAGTAACGTCTGCCACGTTCTATCTTCAGATGAGTGACCGCGAGTGGCATTTATTTACATCTGAAAACTGCCCAGGATAGAATGACACGCCGTTAAATCATATCATTTGTGAATTGAAAATAAAAATGTACAGTTTTCAGATTAATTCCTATATGTGTACTCTAAGACAATGCTTCTCGCCAAATTTCATAGTTCTTTATCAACGGAAAGCTTAAAAAAACTGCATATTTCGACACTCACAAAAATCAAAACCGTACAGGGGTTTTGGTTTTTGTTTCTAGCTTTCTAGCTATTAGTTTCTAGCTTTTCTACGTAATTAGGGTTTCGTACCTCAAACGGAAGAAACGGAACCCTTATAGGATCACTTTGTTGTCCGTCTGTCCGTCTGTGTGTATGTCAAGACTCTTTATCTCGGGAACGCGTAAATATCGAGTTGAAATTTAAACTGTATACGTATTTATCTATAATTTCTTACAGTCGCGTAAAAGAAAAACTTCTCAGTTGTCGTATAAAAAAGTTAGAGCCATTTATGTCGTAAAAAACCGGACAAGTGCGAGTCAGGCTCGCACATCGAGGGTTCCCGTACAAACACTATTATAAACTTGTTTTAGCATTGCAAATGAAGTTCTTTATGATGATACGTCACTCACTCACTTTGAATTAAAGATGCGCGATACGAATCGATATTATGTTGTATCGATACAAAGCAATGCGATATATCGATATTTTGCATCGATACACGACCATACGATACGCATCGATATATCGTATCTCTATAAATGAAATAAATAAACGATTTAAAAATTCCGAAAAAGTGCATATTTTGGCCATTTCTACGATTTTGGATCCCAGGTTCAAAAAAATTTATTTCACCGACGCTCAGGCTTGTGCTAAAGCTTTAAATGACATATCAGATTATTACAGAACCCGCAACGTCTGTCTAGACTTTTGTTTCTCCGAAGCCTAACTTCGTCTCAGTGGCAATTGTAAAAATTTCATTTTTCAGTTGGTTTGGTTTCAGAACAATATATTACTTTTCACTGCTTAGAGTATTTTTTTTCATTTATTTTACCCTGTTTATAAAGTTTATAAATATCGTTACGTATCGAAAGTATCGATACAAAACCCTGCGATATATCGCTGGATCGATACAATTGATTGCGATACGTATCGATACGCTGTATCGATACAAATGATTATTTTGAACATCTCTACTTTGAATTTGATCGAGTCAGGAAATGCGTTTAGATGTTTGCATTAAAACAACATCTCTCAAACGCATAGATACCTCGTACATCGACGGAGAAAGTTAATGCCGCGGGCTAACTTGACGCCAACGCCATCTAGTTTTAATATGAGTAAATACTGAGATTTAAACTGCTTTAAGAATTGATTTTATAACTTATTTGATTTAATTTCTATTAAATTTGATGTTTTATATTTATACAATTATACATTCACATATAAATTTATATTTGAACTTATTTTCAGTTTAGACAGAATTTTGAACCAATTTTTTGTGAATTTTGAGGCCCTATATTTTGTGATGTAAATAAAAATGTACAATTTTCAGATTTATTCCTATATGTCTACTCTGAGATAATGCTTCTCGCCAAATTTCATAGTTCTATGTCAACGGGAAGTACCCTGTAGGTTTTGATTTTTGTGATATATAGGAATAAATCTGAAAACTGTACATTTTTATTTAAATCACATAAAAATAGGGCCTCAAAATTCACAAAATATGGGTTCAAAATTAGTAAATCGTATCATGTAAGGTATCATTTAAAATAACTTCATTAGCACATGCTAAAACAGATTTCTAATTATTTTAACAATATGTTTGTACGGAACCCTCGTTGTGCGAGCCTGACTTGCACTTGTCCGGTTTTTTTTCTTAATATTGAGGTATAATATATGAAGTGAAATCAAAAAGAACCGGCGCATTAATTTAAAAAAAATATTCTATTGCCTTTTTAACTATCAAAAGACTGATAGATAGTTGATGATGATGGCACATTCATCTAACTCGTATAACACATAAAAGTCGTGATAAAGGTAACCAGGAGACCGTGAAGGTTTTATTTCCGAGCAACTGTTACCAAATCTGTGAGCAGGAAGCGGTTCTTTTTGTTTGGATAACAGATCTCGCGACACGTGACATGTCGACTCGATATCTACTTTTCCTCTTCTTTTAGCTATAGGGAGACTGCTGGCTTCTCCTATAGATTGGTAAGCAAACCGGTTGGAAACGGCCTGAAACCGTCTACCCTCGCGCGTAGTCGAGTGAATATAGCTCCTTGTTTACAATTTATTTGTACCATAATAATGGCACAAACAACACTAGAAAACTTGGTTAAAACACTAACGAGGACCGTTGAAGAGCTGGTGAATAAAGTGGAAGCACTGCAAACACAGCTGGACAAACAATCTTCAGAAATCGCAAAATTGACTGCACCACGGGTGGAACCATCTAGTCGGAACTGCAGTGTAAACACTCCTGTGACGAAGAGCGTGCCCGTGCCCGTGCCCGGCCCTGCAACGGGGGTGCAGCAACCCGTACGCGCCGCTCGGAAAAATACGTCCGCTGTAATATCTGGTATGAGCACCACGAAGAAAGCTGGAAAAACGAACTCAATCAAAGCACTTGTTGGAGGTAGTAACAACAATACCGTGAGTACCTCCAGTTCTAGTAATAATACTACACCGCCCGAACTGCAAGCAATAACAAACGTAGTGTCACAATCGACGATCACGATGTCACATACGCAGGCCACAAAGCAAGCGGTCCAACAAAACGCTGCTGAAGATAAAGGAGAACCGTGGCAAACTATGACGAGCCGTCGCCGCCGCCGAAACGATAAGCAAACTAACCCGATTTCTGTAGGTATAGGCACACATGATCACGGCCTACAAGCTGTCGAGAGGGTGAAATACATCCAGGCATGGCAATTTAAACCAGATACAACATGTGAACAAGTGAAACACTTTTTAAACACAATTGTGAAAGCTGACTTCGTCGTCGAAAAAAGGCAAATTAAGGCGATATACTAGTGACGAGGAAATTGAGAAATAGGTATTTGGACTAAACTATTGCCGTCGCGATGCGCCCAAACCAGGGAGCTTCAATGTGTGTGGTGATGCAATTGTATTTGTGTGCGTACTGCGCTCGAACTCTCCCCGCACCCTACCTCGCTCCCCAATGAACTCGCTGGCCGACCGATATTTTATTTTGAATTGTAGCAAAATATGATACTACGTAGAGTGCGCGCAAGATAACTCTGCGCGCGAGTCGTGGCGCCACGTACGTTATGTCACTAGTATTCTGTATTCCCTGGCAGCATTGAATTGGTTCCTGATTTTTGCCGTACGTTGGGCTATCTTGCGCGTATTCTACGTATGCTCTGGTTACCTAGTAGGTATGGCTGATAGGCGATAGCAAACAAAAATATAAAAGATTAATTATTTTAAAGATTAAAGATAAAGTATATTTATTTTTCTGCCATTAGGAAGCTACATTATTTGTGATATGGGTTAATTTTTTCTTTATAGGCTAATTTATTTTCTTTTAAATAATTATTTTTTGACAAAAACGTAAAATGTACCTAACTAACATCATATACAATTGATCAAAAGCAGCGAGCAAAAGTAGCAATTTGGCTATTTGATATCTATAGGCGCTGCAGTTTATATAATATATTTTTACTGAAATTACTTCTTTCTAAATATAAATTAATATTTTTTTTATGGAAATATCTTACATTACATCGTTCTTATACGGTATATAGTAAATATGCCAAATGCAAGTGGGACTTGCGCTCGAAAGTTATCATACCGTATGGGGGCCAATTTTTACGATTCAATTATATATTTTTTAAATTGATATATTTATATACATGATATATTGATATATTATATTACTAAATATTCTGAAAATATTTCAAGCGTCTACCTTTTGTGTTTATTAATAAAAATCGTGCAAAAAATCACGTCTGTTGTATGGCATGAAAAAATATTTATTTCATTGTATATTTTGACCGACGAAACGGAAAAGGTACTCAATTCGACGCGTATATTTTTTTATGTATAACCCACGCGTACCACTTTTTACACAGTAGTCCGATTTTGATAATTCTTTGTTAGAATTTTTTTCATTGGAAAGAATATACTTTGAAATTGATACCATTTAAATTTTATTGAAATGGGCTGAGCCATTTTTGATAAATCAACAATAATCGATCCGTGCGAACTATTCGCGAATTTTGTACCTACAGTCCTACACGGTTGAAATAGATAATTATTTTATTCTATTTTTAGTTTTGTTGTTATAGTGGGAACAAATATATGATCTGTGCAAATTTTAACTGTTTAGCTTTTACGGTTCATGAGATACAGCCTAGTGACCAACGGACAGACGGACAGACGAGTCTTAGTAATAGGGTCTCGTTAATCTAAAACTTCTTGCCATTTATATTGCAGGTACCTATATCCTATAGCCGTATTTGCATTCCGAAATTAGTCCCATAGTATAAAAATAATTGAGGATTCAATTAAACAGATGCGAGGTTTACTGTTTAGAGAACTGCTTGTCATACTTTGGTTCTACTTTAAAAACGTTTAAAAATTGAAACGATTAGCAAATTAATGCAGCAGTGGGTAGGGCACACATAATAGTAATACAGGATAAAACATTCACAATTATTATTAGATTAAAGCATTTAAAGCACTTCTAATTGAACTTTTTAGCAAAACTCAGCGGATTGGCAAGTTAAATGACAGAGGGCATGGCACATAGTGAACGGATAGCCGATGGGGCTGTTTTCTCAAATGGATCTCACGTACTGGCAAGCATAGAACGTTTCTTACTTAGGTGGACTGAGGATAGATTTATATGTTACAGTTATAATACATTTTTAGAGAGCACTATTATTTCGGCTTAGACGCAATAATACAATTATTGCGTCTAAGCCGAAATATTTGCGGCTATAATAATTGCGGCTTAGACGCAATAATACAATTATTGCGTCTAAGCCGAAATAATAGTAATGAATGAAGTAGTAGGTATAATGGCACATAGTTCCAAGAATGCTCAATTTTACTAATGCCCAATTCTATGAATGGCCGATTCTAAAAACGCTCAATAAAAACGGCAAAATAATTTTAAATGGGAAAATCACATTTTCATATAAAAAAATCACCGGTAATTAAAGCACAATCTCTAGGCAAAGTTTGAAAAGAACAACTTTTACTATTGAAGCAACTAACATATAATATGTATTATACCTAGAATCATAACTAAGTATGACATAAAGACCTATATACACATGAGATCATAATTATCAGTCAGAATTTGTACATTCATAATATTATTTCATGCTATATAAGGTATTTTCAGCCAGCCATTTTTAAGCTATGTTTAAATTTGTTTGCATCTAAAGATTTTATGTGAAGAGGTAGACTATTGTACACTTTTATGGCTGTATTAAATGAACTTCGATGATACAAAGTATTATTTACTTGTACTACACGAATATTGAATTTATGTTAAGGACGTGAAATTTGCGATCTAGCTGATTTATTATCAAAAAAGTAGTTTTGGTTATTTTTAACAAATACACAAATCTCTAATTTTTTTCAGGAAATTCTTAATTGTAATTATGTTGCCATTTTGATAATTGAGCATTCCCGGATTAGATGGGCATTATGAGAATTGGTAATTCTGTGCATAAACCATTTAAATGTCTGCCGATACAACACGATATACATATATGTATATAGATACAACACGACTTATTGCAGCGACTACACAGAATTGTGTAGCCGCTGCAATAAGTCGCAGTAACTAAACGCATAAATTCCATACATAAAATCTTTTTCTTCAAAAGTAACAAACATTCATCGGACAAATTACAAGATTTGAATAATTAACTAATATTTTTAATAAACATCGATATCGATGAACATCACTAGAGCATCGACAAAAATGTCGTCTATTACTACATCCCTAGTGCTTGTGTACGTATAGGTTTGAACCTCCCTCACCTCAACCCTACCTCCGCATCGTGCGATAGAGACAATTGCAGCTCAGAGCGATTTATACCTACAAATATCTTCGCAAGACAATGTTTCGTATTACGCTGTTTTCTTCATCAAAAACTAAATTAATCAAGTATTTTTTTATATCATAATTTAAAAAAAATATGTGTTCATGATTATGTCATTTCATATTTTGTTAGATATAAATAAGTCTATTCTGGTGGGTCTTTAAAGACGTCGATAAAAATGGTGAATTTTTTTGTGACTTCGAAGAATCATATTTTGCCTGATAATTAATTTATCAAGAAAAAGAAAAGACAGGGTAGTTTAAACAGCTAAATTTAATTTTATGGCAAAAAATTGTAATTCTAAAAGCATTTTCCAGAAAGAAAACAGCGTAATACGTTTGTATGGAAAATTATAGATCACCTCAGCTCTTAAATCCGACAGACATGCATCATTTGTTATCGGGATTCCGGAGAACGTCTACTCGCAAGTCGCTAAGCCAACTGTATGGCCGCAGGGAATACGGTTTGTTAACTGGTTTTTTCGCGCTCGCTCGCACCCGCAGGCTGCGGGTAAGTGAGAACGGGCGAACGAAACCAGTCCGCACAGACCTATGACGCATTGTCGCTGGATGCGCCGGCGGTGCTCGCCGCCACTGCAGCTGATAGTGACGTCATTGCCGCCTCGGCCGCCGTAACTTCTGATATAAAATGTTCCATAGCTATATGCCACCAAAACATTCGCTCGATACGACACAAGACTGGTAAGATAGAAGTGCAGCTTAGGACAAATTTGAAATGTGACGTATTGTGTTTAACAGAACATTGGCTTAAATACGATGAACTTAAGTGTATTAATATAAATAATTTTATGCTTGCGTCGCATTATTGCCGGCCAACCATTATGCACGGGGGATCGTGCATTTATGTACATAATAAACTAAAATATAAAAAATTAGACTGTTACAACCGGCTTTCAGTAGAACAGATATGCGAAATATCTGCAATTGAATTAGTTGATAGGAAACTCACTGTTGTTTGTATATATAGATCCAACTTGACAAGCACTGCGCTATTTTTCTCTGTTATAGAATGCCTCTTCGACAAGCTAGTTCAGGACGAAAGACATTATGTTGTTTTGGGGGATTGCAACCTGAACACGATTTGTCCGATTAATTCTGATTTGCGTAAGTTGAACGATATTCTGTCGACACATAATTTATGTAATATCGTTGATTTCCCTACTAGAACGGAGAACTCGTCGAGCACTAGTCTAGACCATGTCTATGTGGACCGGGGGCTGTTGGGGATCGCGCGCGCGCGCCCCGTTGACACTATGCTCTCAGACCACTTAGCTGTTCGCGTCGTGCTCCCGTGTGACCCAGGCCCGGGCCGCGCACCGCCCCGGCTGGCTAAGTCGTACCTGAGCCGTACCAATATCAACAATTTTGTTGCAGCACTGGAATGCATTGACTGGGACGCGTTCGAGAGAAAGCATTCTGGCTCATCTGAAGACTTCGCTCAGTCCTTAGTGAATACGTTAAAATACCATAACGATATATGTTTTCCCCTGAAACGAATTATGGTGAAAAATAAAGATATAGTCTGGGTGACTGATGAAATTGTGAATTTGAATTCGCTGTTAATTGAGATGAGCAACCTTAAATTAAAATTTCCCAATAACTATGATTTGGCTTTTAAATATGACGAATATCAAAAAAAGTATAATGACTTAATTAAATATGAAAAATGTAATTATTACACAAATATAATTTACAATTCTGAAAATATAATTAAATCTATGTGGGAGGTGGTAAACACACAAACCGGTAAGACTAGAGGTCAATGTGACTTCACTAACTTTTTGACGCGCCCTGATGGGTCTAAATTCTCGAATAAAGTCGACATCGTGAACACGGTTAACGCACATTTTGTTGGTACTGCTTTGTCATGTGGCTCACCAAAGGCGGACGTCTCCGCAGCTATGCGCGCGCTCTCTGCGAGTCACCCGCCCGCCGACCGCTCCTTTAGATGTAGGCCGTACAGCACTCGAGGTTTACACAATTCTAACAAAAGGAGTAGCGAAGAAAAATTCTAGGGATATATACGATATTTCCATCTCCTTACTTCACGCTGCGGCAGAGCCAATAGCGCCAATTCTATCGCGATTTTTTAATACGTGCATCAAGGAAGGCAGATATCCGGCTGCGCTGAAATATGTCAAAGTTTCACCTTTGTACAAAGGTAAAGGTAAACAGGAAGATGTGAATAGTTATAGACCGGTGTCCATAATTCCTGCAGTAGCTAAAGTCCTGGAATTTGGTTTAAGCAACCGGCTTACGAAATACCTAGCTGATTCTGAAGCGTTGAGCGACAGACAGTATGCGTACCGCAGTGGAAGGTCCACCACGGAAATGACGAGAGAAGTCGTCAAACGGATACTCGAGGCTCGCGAGCGCTCTCTTCAGGTTGCGGTTATATTCTGTGACCTCTCCAGAGCCTTCGACGTTGCGGACCACGATGTCATTGCAGCTAAAATGAATCATCATGGAGTCGTTGGCTCTGAACTGAGGATGCTTACGGACTTCACGTACGGTCGATGTCAGGTGGTCGTCGGGGATGGTGGTAAGGCTAAATCCCAGCCTCTGGAGACTGTTATCGGTGTGGCGCAGGGCTCTTCGCTGTCCAACATCATGTTCTCCATCCTCCTCAATGATCTGCCGGATAACATTCGAGATGCGCACGTTCTTATGTATGCGGATGATGTCGCCGCGATAGTCACTTCTCCAACTGTGGACCTACTGGAGCGGAAGTTAAACGGAGTGGCGAGTGCTCTGAACGCTTGGTTCGAAGTAAACGGACTAATGTTAAATACTGGGAAGACTCACTTTGTTCATTTCAACCGGCTGGACTTTGGCTGGCCGGTCGTACAGACCGCTTATAGTCAAAATTGGTAATTTTGAAATAGTCCAAGTTAAATCGACGTCTTTCTTAGGGTTTCGACTGGACAATACCCTGATGTGGCAAGAACACATCGAGAAACTGTGTGGGAAGATAGGTGCCGCCTGTTTTGCTTTATGGCGGATATCGGCAATTCTACCGTACCCCATGGTCCGGCAATGCTATTTCGCGTCCGTCCACTCGCAACTTCAATACGGCATCGAGCTCTGGGGGCGCGCTGCCGAATTAGAACGCGTCTTCAGAATGCAGAAACGAGCTGTGCGAGCAATAGCGCGAGTATCGCAGGACACATCCGCGGTTCCCTATTTCCGGTCTATGGGGATACTGACTGTGCCGAGCCTCGTGTGTCTCCAGGCGGCGTTGTACGCCAGAGACCACCTCGAAGAGTACTCGCACATTGGAGACTCGCGGCCGCGCGGCGCGATTCCGCCGCGACACGCGCACCGCCTGTGCGCCGTGCTGCCGTGATAACTAAGAATGCAGTAATCGCAAAATGGCGGTTTCGAGATAAACGCGGGAAAGACATTTTGACATATTTGAGGAAGATGTATGTTTTTTGTAGTCCTTTAAATATGTCAATAAAACAGGAAAAAAATTAAGCTTTTCAAAAATAACTATCCGTTATTTCATAAATTAGTATATACATTAATAATGCGTATTACTGCGTTTAGGTTTAGTATCAGGTCTTGTAAAAATCACCGGATACTAAGTCTAAATGCAGCACTTGCGCTCATTACTGCGTTATGGTCTAGCGTATCATGATTACTGCGTGATTGTTTAGCATTAGATACTGCTTTTTAATGTCGGAAGCTAAGTGGATGTGTACTTAATATCCTTTTACACAGAGTTTAAAAATTTGCTCTGCGGTTTAAAGCTACTGCGGGGGTATCAAAATTAAACATTTTTTAGAAGAATATTTAATTTTACTAAGACAACAAATTTTAACATCAGTTGCACTGACATATATGATTATTTAATGGTAGGAACAATATTAGATTAATGTCTAATGATTAGTGAGGCTAAAATTTTTATAGGAGAAATTGGGCGCAGGACTAATGACTCCCGCTCCGGCTCGTACTTGGCGCAAAGGTTAGCCATCGCCATCCAGCGAGGTAATGCGGCCAGCATTTTGGGCTCTTTTGCGCCGGGTACGGTCGGAGATGGGTTGTGTGTTTAGTTTTTAAGGTTGACTATGTGTAAGTGTAATTTTTATATAAGAATATGTCTAATTATAAACGTTTTCTCAATTTATAAAATAAATCAGACTACTTCTTGGATAACTTATAAGCAAACAATTTGGCACTGAAATTAAACTTTATAATGCAATAGAATGTAATTAGGATATCAGATACATATTACTTAAAAATAATAGTTAAGTATCCATTCTTACAACAAATTACATATTTTCTATAATTACTTCACTCCTAATCTTATAATCAACAACCTTTTATGACATAATAAGAATAAAAAGTGCGTTTTAATAAAACAGACTAGATGTTGTCCTACATAATATGACTACTACGAGTACTAATATTTAATTATCACAGAATAAGGCACATCGTCACATGAAGGCATATTCTTAATCCAAATATTATAATAAAATTTAGGCAATCAATATCCACAAAAGAAACTAGTAATAAAAACGTGCTAAAAACAAAAAATAACTACTTTAAAAAATAATAAATAGTCTGATATAGTAGAAAATATACTTATTCTTGAGGCTCTCTAGTTTCAGTCAGATCTACAGACTCTTCGTTAACAAGGAGGTTTTCCCAAAATAACAATATGGTATGAGGTATTATGTTACCTAGTTTTCTTGGTAAACCAGTCTTTCTCTCTTGGGTTATTCCCCGTGCCTTCTGGTTACTCTCTGGTTCCGGTATTATAGCAGATTGTTTTAGTAGTTTTGTTTTTAGAAAATCTATTTTATCATATTGTTGTCATCATGGGATGTCTTAGCACATAGTTACATGCTGTTTCTTTGTACCTATATACAAACAACACCTTTTAGATATGTTCTCTCTTCACATTTTTTCAGTTTTTATTGTGAGCTTTGTATTTGTAGAAATCACTTATTTCCATGGGTTTAACATTAAACTTTTCCTGAGCTGCACACAAAATCTATAAAATCCGGAAAATCATATACTTATTTTGCTTTTTGAAGCTGGTTTTCGACTTGGTAGTGAAAATTGTCTGCAAACATGAATGTATGGCCAGATTCAAAGTATTTAATTGTGATTTTTGTGGCTTTAATTAACTGGCTATTAACAGTCTGCACCAGAAAGGTGAAAAGTGCCTAATTTTTATTTTGACTTGTGCAGTTGTCTGTCCAAATAACTATTTCCTCGCAATCGCGTTTGCTTTAAAAAAAAGATTTGTATGTACTAATAATGTCTTCCTGTTTTCTGCCAGATATTGCTTCATTCCATACCGCTGCGAATGGTTAACTAGATGCAATAGGAATCATTTCGTTGGGTTCTTCTGTTTCAAATTTTAAAAAAAGTTATATCAGTTAATGATATATCCATCAAAGAACTTGGGAACGTTTCATCACATAACAAACTAAATGATTTATCTTTCTGGTTTGAATCAAATTCGGTAGAAGTAGATGGTTCTGGTTTTGTTTGATGATCCCGTTTACCCAGCACCGTGTCTAATATGCTTCTCCCGCGGGAATTTTTGGCAGACATTATGAAGCCAATGTTCTATAATACATAAATTAAATCTACATTGGCAGGAAATAAAATCTACTATAAACTACCAACCTGGTCGGAACCGGATTTGTCTATAGATACCTAAAGTTATCTATTAGTTAGAAGTCTATCCAAACAAAGTTACTGAAAACCTACAGAGTATGTAGTACTTAGTTAGATAATAAAAAGAACAAAAAATATCTGTTTCCAGTATTTTTAAGTTATGAAAAACTAAAATCTGACTGTCACATTAGGTGATAACCCATGGTGATAACTTTTTATTTCGATTTCATGAAGCTATATAATACTTACAATAGATATATAAATAGACTATAATAAAATTATTACAACTCTCCCAAATTCCGGTGCTTTAAAAAAACAACAGTGCGCTGGAGAAGCACGCGTGCCGCACGTCTCACTTCGATGACGACGCCCTGATTTGCTTCAACAAAACGCGGCACTATATCGTACGGTTACGATCTAGCGAACTTTTACTACACACAAATGCAGTAATATGGAGTACTGCGTTTTGACTTAGCTACTGGTCTATAGATACTAGAATAAAATGTTACAGTAATGGCTATTACTGCACTTTGTTTTAGGGTATTCTAACAAGTACTGCATTCTTCATTAGCATATGCTTAATACTGCGCTCTTTCTTATCATTGATATAGTTTTCATGTAAGTACTGCGAAAATCGTTACCTAAAAAACATACTTATAGGTATTTATTTTATGAAATTATATTTTTTTTCATGTAAATAAACCTTTAGGGATTCCATTTCTTGAAAAAAGTAAAAATCCCAAAAATGTCGATTACTGCATTTTTTGTTGTTGTGTAGGGCAGCGTGCCTCACCGGCTCACTAGGACGGCTAAACTTGTGAATGTCACCGCTCCCGAAGTTTACAACCGGCTGCCACTAGATATCAGAGACGCTCCTTCTAGGGAATCATTCAAAAACAAATTAAAGAAATGGCTTGTCGAAAAGGCATTCTACAGTTTCGATGAAATAATTAAAATTAAAATTATATGACTGTGGTGTTTCTCTTACATGTTTTGTAAGTAGGTATTATTGCTTTATTTTTTTGTTGAATTTAATTACTTATTATTATTATTTTTTCAATTATTTTGATTATTTTGTGACATGTAATACTATTATTATGAATAAATGACTATGACTATGACTATGAAACGTGATCCTGCGATTTATCCTGAGTTAATCTGAATTACTAAATACTAGACTTTGCCCGCGGCTTTGCTCGAGATTACTTTATAGCTTATGACACTCGCAAATAATGTGGCTTTCAATTGGTAAAAAAAAATCCAAAATAGCTTCAGTAGATCTAGAGATTACCCCCTACAAACTCACAAACTCTACCTCTTTGTTATTTTAGTATAGATTTCTTTGTGTTTTATTATTTTGTTATTTTGCTTTGATATTCATTTTTAAGCACATGTGATATTTATTTATTTTATTTTATTTATTTGATACACAAAACAGATAACAATCAAATTCTTATTCTAAACTTAGTAGCTAAATTTTACACTGGATAGTAGTCCAAGGTATGTGTATATAGGAAAACTAAAAATTAAAAGTAGACGAATAATTTGAAAGTATCCTTCTGTAGGGAGCTTGCAGATGGGTACTTACAAAGCGGCACTGAAATTATCTAAAGTATATTGATCAAAACAACTAAACAAAGACTGTATAAGTAAATATAATTCACTGAACTGAATTACTCAGACGTAGTGTAATTGTGGCGTCAGAACAATCCTGTTTGCGATTGAAATGGAGGATATTTTTTTATAAGCGTTGAAGTTGGGATGAAATATGTCCAATTGGGAGTGTTTTTTTTAGTAACTCGTTGTACTGACGAGCCATTCGGACGATAGGGTTAAAAAAGATGTGTTATTTTTATAAATTTGAAGTGAAATAAGGTTAATGACTTGTGGACTGATATTATGTCAAGTTAATAAATTTTCAATTGAATTTTTGAATTGAATCTACTCATCTTATAGGCGGACGTCATACACTGAGCTGGCAGATATGTGGTCTTTATTCGATAACTTTTCAACCCCAACGGTTTGACGCGAACACAATATAACGGAGACGTAATTTCTCACAAAATTCTATCAAAAATGACAATAACATAAATATTACAACCTTACATTCCGCAATGTATGTTTCGCAATCACCGCTCACAGCATACATTTTATGAAATATGAGTATTTGTTTCATGTAAGTGTTTTGCGCATCTAGTAAAGAGACGGCGTTTCTCTAGACTTCTATGGTTTGGACCCATTAGGCGTGGTTTATTTCTATCGCACGGCAATTAGCTGAAATGGCTGCGCGGGCAGTGGACGTGTTAATGCGGAACTTCAGATGGAACGGATACAGATGGGATTTGTTCGGACAAGTTTTGTTAATAAGGATGTTACCAAGTTTTTATGGACACCCAAGGTAAGAAAATTAAGTCCGTAAGTATAGGCTAGGTGGCGTTCTCTGATGTCAGAGGATTCTGAATCGACCAGAGTTTTCGTGTTTTCTATAGAACATGGAGAACATTCGCGGTACATTTTTGATGAAATTTACGTTCCTGGAGAAAACTCTTTTCACCCGTTAAATTGTAACATATGTTAGGTGTCACTCGCTTGAGTATATAAGAAATATTGCACGCTTATACATCTTACTTTTAACCGACTTCCAAATAGGTGGAGGTTTTAGGTTCGTCTGTACGTGTTTTCTTGTGTATGTTCATCGTTTCATCAAATGTGAAGTCACTCACATCGGGTAATATTTTAGAGGTAGATACAGCTTATTCTTTTGTATGGACGAGTTGGCGCCTCACAATCGTCTTAAGTCGCCGAATGCCGAACAATTTATCAAGTAATCCAAACCACGAGAGTACTCAGTTGTACTTAAAAGACACCCACGGTCACTCACCCGATTAAAAAATGCATGCATCATCGTCATCAGTCTGTACTGACCTACTTCTGGGAATAAATTTCCTTTCCCTTGTATAAGTTTTTCCTATTTTCTGTCTTGGGTTAATATCACACACGCATGAGCTGTGAAATTTTCAGTTCAAAGTCATAAAGCAATTTCTATCATATTTGAAACCTTTTAAATAAACATATTACATTGAGTCAAAAACAGGGTAGATACCCACACTAGTTGTGGCTATTTCAGTGCCATTATCAGCCGTAGGACGTCCACTGCTGGACATAAGCCTTCCCTATGGATTTCCAATAATCTCGGTTGGAAGCGGCCTGTATCCAGTGCGTTCCTGCGGTCTTAATTATATCGTCAGTCTACCTGGTCGGTGGACGTCCTATGCTGCGCTTGCCGATGCATGGTCTCTATTCGAGAACTTTACGGCCCCATCGGCCATCAGTTCCTAGAGCTATGTGCCCTGCTCATTGCCATTTCAACTTACTAATCCATTGGGCCATATCGGTTACTTTGGTTCATCTGCGAATCTCCTCATTCCTGATTCGATCTCGCGCGGAGACTCCGAGCATAGTCCTCTTCATAGCGCGTTGGGCTACCTTGAACTTATTCATAAGGACCACAGTTAAAAACACGTTCTAGTTCCATATGTCATCACTGGCAACACACAACTTTCGAAAAAGCTTCAAATCAGAATAAGAACTAAACTATGTTTTATGAACTAGGCTATGCAAATTAAAAACTCACAAAATCCACCAAAATAAGGGTTGTCTAATCTGAAGCAGCTTTGTACGGCAAACAGCCCGTGAAATAAAGTATGAACGATAATTAGCAGCACCCTGCTGGCGGGACCGAAACGAGGGCATAATTAACCGTATTTAGAATTGCGGTACAAAATCTAACGGAAGAAAAAACGGAAATTGTAGCCTGAACAGTAAACGTTCACAGTTCAAACTTTGGATAAGTAAAATACCTCGAGAAGTATAAATGAAATAATTTTACTGTTTGGAGAATTTTTGTTTCAATTACTACTTACTATTCAAAATGAGTCAATATTATTTTGAATATTACAAATATTTTATACTAATTAGGTACATGTTACAGATATTTCAAATAGGTACTTGGTAATTACGTACGTACTAAAAAACAGCTGAAATAGATTCACCCGTTTCACCGAGGCCATGGTATTGGCCATTTGATATCAATATTATTGCATAAATTGATCATGAACAATATTAATCGTGTGAATGTCTCAGTTTGAAAATTCCCCTAAAATTATTATTTTAACATTAAAATTGACACTAAGTTTGCCACAATTAGAGCATCTACACTACATAGGTACACTTATTTTAAAATGTTATTTTTTACATCACACAATAAGGTTTCCAAAATGACTTAATTTAACAATAAAGTTAAAGAAATCAGAAGCAAAATAATATCCCGTGAATTTCTTTTTCATCAATAGTAGGTATTCCAAAAGCTTAAGCTCAACAATTTTAGGCATTATTGGCGATTTGGCGATCTAAATGTTGTTTTCTTGTTTTTCACACCCTAATCCAGTTATCCAGTCCCTACTTCCCCCTTTCAAGATTATAATAAACCACTAGAGGGAGTCACTTTCATTAATTTTCCTACGTTTTTGACAAACGCACACGAGCCCAATTTCGTATGCGGTTTTAATTAGTAGCTAACTTTGTGTTGAATTTTTTTTCTGTCGAATTGCGTTTTATAAATTAATGAGAAATTGTTACCTATTATCAAAATATGAGAAAATTGATGCAATAATAATGTTTTTGTATACCTACTCAAGAATATTAAATGGCTATAGGGGATGCCTATTTCCAGCAGTGAACGTCCTATGGCTGAAACGAACGAACGATTAAATGGCAAGCTTCTGCCCGTGGATTGACCTACTGATAGAGTTGGTGCAAAAAGAGAAGCGTTCTAGGTGAGGTCGCCCGTGTGCTATTTTCTGGTTTAAGATATTTATTTTCTCATAAGAATTACAATAAAATTGACTTAAAAGAGAAAATACATGTTAATCTAACATAAAAATAAGTAAGAATAAGTTGTAAAAATCCCCCCCATATATAAAATATTATCCCCATAGATATTATGTGTCTTATGCATGTATCCCCAAATTTACTTAAATAATGTTACCGTCTAACCACGACCTACCTACCATTCTGACTAAAGTTATTCTTAGTTCAATTTAAACTATGAACTAACTAATTTGAACTAATAAACTAAATATGAACTAACTATGAACTAAATATGGCCAATGATCGCATAGTGTGAACCCAACGTTGTGATCCGCAAAACCCAGATTATGGTGATTTTGGAAACTACCTAACCGATATTTAAACAACCTACAATTCTAATACTCACTACAAGACCTACAGCTAGGATATTTCTAACGCATAATAAAACTCATACTCATATTGACTACTTGGGGACCGTACACCTAAAGAGTCAAGATTTCCCATTTTACACAATTTCCTTAGAGCTATCAAGAGAACATAATACTAATTCCTAAAGAATAGAGTACAAATATTAAGATGATGAATAAACAAGCAATGTTTATTCAAGAGAGAGAGCAAATGGTTCAAGAGACAATTATGAAATCACTTTCCTCAGGATTAATAAAATTGATAGAATCCTTGGGAATTATAACTTTAAATGGAAAAATATCATATTATTATAGTATAACAACAGATATCACGGCATAGGTAAGGCGCCCCTCCACTGCGCCAAATAGTCTCCCTCGTCTGACCTGACTTGGGCAGGAGTCCTCCGTATTGTTGTTATGAGAACAGCCAGAAGGGCTATACTACTTTTGTCAATGCTGTCTGTCTGTCATGTCTTCACAAAAGGGGGCAAGACTATCTTTTTTGCAAATTGTCCCAATCTTCGGTTACGGTGTCCGAAGCCCCTAATTCCCAGGGAATGGAGGAACCTTCCTCCATTCCCCCAAAATTAACCTCATATGGTGATATATGAGGGATCCGAGCTAAAAGTTCACTGTGGGGTTTCCCTAAGTCCCAAAGAATGGAACCAAGAGAATCCCCTAGACCCTATGGAAGTTACCTACCTACCTAGGCTATTTCCCTACCTATATTTTCACAGCTAGCTAAGAGAACCTACGTCTCTGGTATAACCGTCTTAACATCAAAGGAATAACATCAAAGAATATCCAAAACTTAGTTAAATATAAACGATAGTACAATTTAGAGTCTCCCACTCTAAGAATCGGAACGCTCATCAAGGACAGTCAAAGTGTGATCATATTTATAGTTCTCTGCTTGTAGAAAGACTTTACTTATTAATAAGTTAAATTTAGTAACAGCTTCAGGCCTTTGGTTCACAGTCAGTAAATTGAACTTCTCTGTTATGTGGAATGGTTCACCCGCCATACGGTCGAGAGGTTACTGATTCCCAGATCGATGGTCTGTTTTTAGAGGCATTTACAGCTAAAAACCCCAGCCCTGACGCCACTCAACACTTGTCAGTAAAATAGCTAAAATTTAATGATGAAATATCTGTGTAAAAGCAAAGTCAATTCTAAAAACTCCTATGAATTTCCAAAGTATCAACTATCCTTTGATAGAACCTTCAGATTCCTTACATAATGTAATTATGTCTGTACTACTAACTTGAGTACTCTAAATATTACAATATTTAGAAAATGCACTATAACAATGTATAGTTGTTAGTTAATAATAATAATAAAATCGCAGGGGCGGCTTTGTGGCGAGCCGTCGGTGAGTGGCGACACCGCGAACCCTGATTCCCTGGGGCTAAATGATACCCCTGACTCCTCTCTTGCCTTAACTGGCCGGCTTGGAGTGGAAACCGCAAGAGCTAAGAACCTAAGCTCCAGGGTGGAAGTGTTAAAGGGCATAACGCCGCGAGTAGCGTCTAGTGAAAGCGCAGCACACCTCTCGACACCCTAAGCCGTCCACACCAATGTTGCCCCTCCGGCGCCAAATTACGGTTGCCTTTATGGGGGGCCCATTTAGTGGATGGCAAGTCACCACCCGCCTAAATATTTTGAAATGAGGCATCACTTGGCGGGTGCCGCACCTCATTCCATAGACCAGCCTATAATCATGAAATAATTCATTATAATAACCTAAGAAGTACCAATTCCCCGTCTTTACAATAGTTTCCCTCTACCTATCACCCAAAAACTGTATTTTTTTATTTAATGATTGTAAAAGGGCCTCTTGGTGTTGGTTTCGGCCCCATCAATGCCCTTCAAAGATCCGGGGCAACCCGTGTGTTGTAAAACAAATAAAAGTATAATAATAAAGAATATAACAAGTAGCCAGGATTATCCATCAGCAACTTGCTCTTCGATACGGCCTTGTTGAGTCTGAGGTGCCGTACTATAAGTACGCACCGGCGCCAGTTCTCGAAAATGGTCGTGCGTTGCTTTACTGGGACCGCTCTATCATCACGGACAGGATTATTGTCGCCAATAGGCCTGATATCGTGGTGGTCGACCGGTCCCAGCGCCGGGCAGTGCTCGTCGACGTCACCATCCCACATGACGAGAACCTCGTGAAGGCCGAGAAGGACAAGCTCAGCAAGTACCTTGACTTGGCTCACGAGGTTACCGCCATGTGGGATGTGGACTCTACGATCATTGTCCACTCAACTCAACGATAGTCGTTTCGGTAAACGGCTTAATAGCGAAGAGTCTCGACCACCATCTTAAGAGGCTCTCGCTAGACGGTTGGGTCAAGGGTCAGATACAGAAGGCGGTCGTTCTGGACACGGCGCGAATTGTCAGAAGGTTCCTCTCTCTGTAGGCCCAACCACCGGTAGCTTGAGCCCCGCCCCGCTGCCGGCGGCACTCTAGGTTTAGGTTTTTTTATAGTATTTTGTTCTTTTATATAAATATTGTAAAAAAACTTAGATTTAAGAAAATAAATGAATATATGATAATAATAATAATAATTCAGGCCCTTGAACCGACCGTGGCCGTGACTGCCCAACGACTATCGGACCAAGTGCGGGCTATCCACCGGTGCAAACTGCTGGATCAGTCCGTCATTGATCGGCTCCGCCTGGAGGCGCTGCCTGCTCGCCCCACTGTTTCTTCGACGCAGGACCCGCCCGTACTTGTCGCGTCGTCAGCCCCGACAATGGCTTTAGTGCCGATGTCAGCGGCGACACTTGCGACATCACCGGCTGGTCCTGCGGTCGACGAGGCAGATGACGCGAGTATGAGCGTATCTAGCCAGGTGAGTGAGCAACTGAGGAGGGCTTTGGAAGACGCAATTTCCCAGTATCGATTCGCACCCGACTCTAGGCCGCGACTGCCACGTTTTCCCACCCATAGGCGTAACTTGGCGCTTATGGGAGCCCTGAACCCTTTGCTAGTCCCGTATTTACGGGCAAGCGAAGGCTTAGTCGATACCCACTCGATCTTGTACTGCGGCGCCATCGCGGCGTGTCGCGTTGCACGTGTTAAGTTTCCGGACACTAACCGTGCACCGCGACCCGCCGGGGGTGTGCCCGCGTGGCAAATGCGGATCCAGCGGCGTATCGACTCGTTCAGGACTCTCATAGCAAAGCTAATCTGTTTCAGCCGGGGGAATAACCGCCCCCGAGTCATGCGTTTCGTGACACAGGCATTTGCCGGGACTGGTATCAGACCCCAGCACTATTTGGCCAGTGTCACGGAACGCATAGACTATCTGAAACAGAAAGTCTATGCGTGGGCAAACCGCATTCGTCGCTACAGAGAGCGTGTGGCTAAATAATTGGCTAAATCGCCTCTTCCAAAGTGACCAAAGGAAGGTGTACCGAGGCTGGGAGAGAACCGACCAACGTGTGAGCGATGGGCAGTTGCCGGATGCTAGCGCCATGAATGACTTCTGGCGCGGCATCTGGTCGGTGCCCGTCGAACACACGGAGGGTGACTGGATGCGTGTGGTTGAGCGGGAATGCGAGACTATCGAACCTATGGGATCTGTTTTAATAGATCCCGTAGACGTTAGTTGTGCGATCCGTACGGCTCAGAACTGGAAAAGTCCTGGGCCGGACGGGCTGCACAACTTTTGGATAAAATGGTTTCGATGCTCGCATGACCGCTTAGCCACAGAATTCCAGGAAGCCCTTGAGGTTGGTTCTCTACCTAGCTTTTTCACCACCGGTGTCACCTTCCTGCTCCATAAGTCCGGTAGTACCACGGAAGCAAAGAACTATCGACCCATTACGTGCTTGCCTACCATCTACAAGCTCCTCACATCCATTCTGAGCATCAAAATTAACGCGCACGTCGTTGCGCAAAACGTTTTGGCTTTCGCTCAGAATGGATGTAGGGTTGGGTCCCGTGGTACTAAGGAGCTCCTCCTCATAGACATGACCATAAGCCAGCAAGTCCGGCGGAACAAGGGAGCCCTCTCTGCCGCCTGGATTGACTATAAGAAGGCCTATGACTCAGTGCCTCATTCGTGGCTCGAGAGGATTTTAGAGTTGTATAAAATCGATACAACTCTAAAATCATTCTTAGTGTCATGCATGAGGCAATGGACCACAGTCCTTCGTCAACCAGGTGGTGGAGACAGCTCCGTTGGCTCGCAAGACCTTGATAAGGATTGAGCGGGGAATATTCCAGGGTGACAGTCTGAGTCCATTGTGGTTCTGCCTGGCCCTGAATCCTCTCAGCACTTTGCTGAGGAATTCCGAGCTAGGCTATCGGCTTCGCAGACAGGGTGAAGTTATCTCTCACCTGCTGTACATGGATGATCTAAAGCTGTTTGCACCGAAATACCAAGACCTGGTGGAGCTGCTAAAAACCACTGAAGTTTTTAGCAAGGCCATCAGGATGGAGTTCGGTGTAGATAAGTGTGCGGTCATGCATGTACAGCGAGGGAAAGTTGTGGATTCTCCGAATCTACAACTTTCTGAGACGATGACTATCAGGTCTCTCTCCGAAGCCGAGACCTACAAGTACCTCGGTATGTCAGAGTCGTTGGGTATAATCGGCAGTGGACATCAAGAAATCGGTGAAGGAGCGCTTTTTTTGTCGCCTGACAAAAGTACTTAACAGTCTTTTGTCCGGCGGCAACAAGGTGCGCGCCTTCAATGGTTGGGTGATGCCGCTGCTGATGTACTCCTTTGGCATGCTGAGGTGGACTCAGATTGAGCTGGACGCCCTGGATAGGAGGGTCCGTCGACTGCTCAGTTTGCATCGCATGCTACACCCACGCTCGTCTGTCATGAGACTGTACATTCCGCGGAAGTGTGGTGGCCGAGGCTTTTTAAATGCCAAAGACCTCCACAACCGCGAAGTATACAGTCTTCGGGACTATTTCCGAAACAGCGGGCGTGGAATGCATTGCGATGTGGTGGGCAGTTGACAGAGGCCTCACCCCGCTCTCCCTGGCGAAGGAGAACTGGCGCAGGCCATCGGTGCTCAGCACTGATGATCGCAAGGCGGTATGGAGGAGCAAGGAGCTGCACGGGCGGTTCTATCGGGCCCTTACAGGACCCGATGTGGACCTGCTCGCGTCGGTGGCCTGGCTGCGCTTCGGTGACCTCTTTGGGGAAACCGAAGGTTTTGCCTGTGCAATTGCGGACGAAGTTGTCTTGACGAACAACTACCGGAAGTATATCCTGAAGGACGGTACGGTCGACATTTGTCGGGCATGCCACCGTCCCGGAGAGTCACTCAGGCATATTACTTCCGGTTGTTCTCATCTTGCCAACGGCGAGTACTTGCACAGGCATAACCAAGTAGCCAGGATCATCCATCAGCAACTTGCTCTTCGATACGGCCTTGTCGAGTCTGAGGTGCCGTACTATAAGTACGCACCGGCGCCAGTTCTCGAAAATGGTCGTGCGTTGCTCTACTGGGACCGCTCTATCATCACGGACAGGACTATTGTCGCCAATAGGCCTGATATCGTGGTGGTCGACCGGTCCCAACGCCGGGCAGTGCTCGTCGACGTCACCATCCCACATGACGAGAACCTCGTGAAGGCCGAGAAGGACAAGCTCAGCAAGTACCTTGACTTGGCTCACGAGGTTACCGCCATGTGGGATGTGGACTCTACGATCATTGTCCCGATAGTCGTTTCGGTAAACGGCTTAATAGCGAAAAGTCTCGACCACCATCTTAAGAGGCTCTCGCTAGACGGTTGGGTCAAGGGTCAGATACAGAAGGCGGTCGTCCTGGACACAGCGCGCATTGTCAGGAGGTTCCTCTCTCTGTAGACCCAACCACCGGTAGCTTGGGCCTCGCCCCGCTGCCGGCGGCACTCTAGGTTTAGGTTTTTTTATAGTATTTTATTTTTTATTATATAAATATTGTAAAAAAACTTAAATTTAAGACTATAAATAAATATGTGTATAATAATAATAATATATACTTTATTGTACACCAAACAAAAACAAATACAAACATTCTTAGGACTAAGTAAATTTACAGGGTACAAGGGCGACCTTATCGCTTCATAGCGATTTCTTCCAGGTAACCCGTGGAGAGAAAAAAATAAAACCTCAAGGATTGGCAGAATAGTCGGTGGTGCATTAATAATAATAAATATTATAAAACATAATACTTATATACACATGGTAATAATAACACATATATTAAATACATTCATAGACTTAATATATACATACACAAATACATAAGTACCTAAATAATTAACATAAAGATAGATAGTGATTATAAATAAGATTTTTAAAAATAGGCAGTGACTTGGCCTGCCTGATGGCAACAGGCAGCTCATTCCAGAGACAGACAGCTTGTATAGTGAACGATTTAGTGTAGGACAGATTGACGTGGGAAGAGGTGTGGATTCTAAGCTTAAGAGCTCGTGAGGGTCGTAAGGAACCGGAATGACCAATTATGAATTCGAATCGTTCCTTAAGATATAGAGGAATGGTAGGATTGAAAAGAATTTTATAAAGGAAGGAGAGAATGTGGGTATTACGGCGAAGACGAATGGGTAACCATTTGAGCTTTTGTCGAAATTCAGAAATATGATCATATTTTCGTAAGCCAATTAATATGAATCGAATGCAGAAATTTTGAAGACGTTCAAGCT
Source organism: Hypomecis punctinalis (assembly GCA_949316475.1). Lineage (NCBI taxonomy): Eukaryota > Metazoa > Arthropoda > Insecta > Lepidoptera > Geometridae > Hypomecis > Hypomecis punctinalis. The sequence continues at coordinate 1,172,110 of OX438807.1, forward strand.
TGTCAAGTTGCTCTTCGGTTAAATCCAGATAGCAAGCGTCAGCATAGTCTAATATTGGGAATAGGAGAGATTTTACAAGCGCAGTTTTGGTAGCAATCGGAAGGAAGTTACGCAACCGTTTAAGTGATGCTGCAGAACCAAAAATTTTCCGGCCAACCTCAGATATTTGGGGATTCCAAGAAAACTGGCGGTCCATGATGATTCCTAGGTTTTTTACAGTTTCGCTAAATGGTATTGGGATTCCCTCGAAAACTACCTGCGGGAGACGGAACCAATCAATTTTAGAGATCATACGGGAGCTTCCGATAATTAGTTCTGAACATTAAAATCATTCATATAAAACATGTTACACAAATATGATCGTAAACATGGGACAATCCCCGTTAAAGATTAATACACTTAAGTAAATCTCCAAATATTGGTACTATGAATTTGAGAACACTAAACGCTTCGAGTACGCTAAAAATACGTATGGCTTTTCGAAGATTAAAACATATATTTCAAATCCGGGTATTTCACGTAAACAAATATCATCAAGATAAATAAATGTAGGTACAATTATAAATCTTCAAGGTTCCGTTGAACTTTGGCATACGCTATAATCGCAGCGCAGTAATCAAATTAATATTACACTCCGCAATATTAAAAATAAGGCGCTTAATATAATCCGTTTAGGTATAGAAAAACACAATATATTTCATATAAGAAAGTCCAAACCTGCAAATGGGCACAGTAAGAACAAGCAAGCACACAAATAACAAATCAACAATACCAATAAAAGTAAGATTGGGCGTAAGAGATTGAGGGTATCCAATCAAAAGATTCTTTGAAATAAATCAAGTATTTTTAAGGTCCAACTAAATACACGCCAGATTTAAAATGAATAATGTAGGTATTTTGTAAATGTTTAAAAGTCGTATACTTTTACAAATCAATCTCCCACAAATAAATCGGAATTGCCTCACCAATTGAGAATGTTCCATCCTATGGCTCTCGTCCTAGTAGTCGGCTAGCTTTCCCTTCCAAAGTAGTTCAGCGACACGCTGGAAATATGCCCGTTCCTTAGCTTCGAAGTCCAGCACTGCATCGAACCGTCTTTAGGTTGCACTTAGCTGTGCCAATCTGGCTTACCAAACGTTTATGCAAATCGAACAAAATCAATCCGCAAGTTTCTCCTTCAATTTGCACTATATTTCATTATAATTTCACTTTTATAAAACGATCCGCACTGAATTACACTATCACAAAGCCGATGTCACTAATTTTCACTTTTCCGATAGTTCTAACAAAGATTTGACAACGCGAAATAAAACTCCCGATAATCCATCAGAGAAATGGCCTCCGAACTAAACTGTGTATTATTTCCATCCGAGGTACGGCATCCTCGAATTTCCGACTTAAACTGTCCCGGAGCAAGAGGGTCGGTCCCCTCGAATTCCCGATATTCACTATTTATTATCCTTCAGAGGTCCGACCTCCTCGAAATCCCGACGTTTTCTATCCAGGAGCTGGTTTCTCCGCGCTCTTTTATACTAAACTAGTTTTTATACGATTGATTTAACTGCAATAAGCGCACTAACACAACTATTTGCAATAACACGGTTCCTGCTAAAAAGGCCAATAATGCAAACAATCACCATAGTCACATAATGCCATTAAAGCTAAAAACACTCATTCGGAACATAAGCCCAACAACGCAATTAAATGCAATACTAGCAATAGAACGCATAAGGCAACTAACGATCTTAACGGTAATAATCCAAATAACTGCAATACTTGCGTTATGGAGCATATTCGCTTTATGTCAGTGACGTCACTGGTAGTTTATTACAATGTTGCCTCCCATAAAATTAAATTAAATATTCCGTTACTTTTATAGATTCCCTGTTATTTCTATAAATACGATTTAAACTATTTTCTTTACACAATGTAGCTAGAATAATAGTCATCTAATCTGATGACAATACAATACAATCTTATGCCACTGTTTTAACGCTTTTCTCTTTGAACAAATATTACCGTACAATAATATTACACCACAGCTGTTTCTTTTTAAAATCACGCGCTGGCAATAGTGAGTTTTGGCCCGGCTTTGCGATGATTGTTATTGTGAAGTGTAAATATTAAAACCTAGTAAAAGAATAGGATAAAATAGCACAAAATACCTATAAATATTAATACAAGATTACTGCTAAACGAATATGCAGTATTTAAAGTTGAATGGTAAGTAAAGTATTGCAATTGGACTACGATTCTTTGCATATGTAACCTAAATATTCAAATCTAATTATTTGATGTTCGTTTCAGGATACTCTTTCCAGTCTTTGACATTCTCCCAGCCTCCGAAAGTCTTCAGCTCCATATAAAAGATCCCAGAGCTTGCAGGACAACTTCTAACCTGGCGACAGCGGCAAAAATCCTTAAAATTGGCTAAAATTATATTAGGTATTGTTACCTATAGAACAAAATAACACGGTTAGTAAATCACTACTCTTTACAGTTCTTCTCAATAAAGATTATTGGACTTGTATTGTATATAACTCAATCCTCCAAATGCTGATTTCTTGCTAATAAACTTCAGACTTTAAAATATCATACATAATGTGCAAGTTGCCTTTGAAACGTACATAATCTTCCTGACATCCTAATATCTCTTCCTGATTTTCTTAAGATACTAAAATTAAGAAACTTATTCCTAATTTAATCTATTCCAGCCTGGATTCGGCGTAGGAAAGGAAGGTTGCACCGTTTCTCGTTCTCTGTGACTCGCCTCCTGTTCATCCGACGTCCAGGGCGCGTCCCATCATTACCAAAGCATGTGAATTTTCTTCTCATTGTGGTAAAACATCAATAAAGGTAAAATTTATCATATCTCACATCTATTACCTACATTATTTTAGCACCTGTGGAGCTATTTTCTATAACTCTAGTTGAGTTGCAAAAAAAAATGTACCTACCTAGTGGGAGACATAGTTTGTTACAAGAAAAATACATATAAGTAGCTACATGTGGACAGCTATGTACAGATGAACCTTTACAAAGTTGCAAGTGTTTGAACGGACAAAATACATAGATGTACAATTTTTGAATAGATTAGGTAAGTAGGAAAATAAACGACTATGACCACTCTTCCAAACAACTGATTTGAACGTGTAGGTAGGTACCTAGAATTTGTAACTAGATTTTATATCCGAGGTAGGTATTTATGAAAACTTTTACGTGTATTATAAGTAGGTACCATGTAATAATTGATGTAGGTAATATAGTTTCGATCGAGTCTTGGATACAAATAAATAGTGCGTGTAAATATAAGTATTTTCCGGTGGGATCGTAAACTTAGATGATGATTTTTTTTAATGAATGTAATTTTATGTGACTGTAGGTACAACTATGTATACTAAGTGATTGGTAATTATATCTAATAATATATGCACAATGTGATATGCAGCTGTTTAGCTATAGGTTTCAATTTAGTACCTAAGTTTGTTTCTTCTATGCTAATGTGGGTGTGCTATTTTACTAATTTTGTTATGTTGACAACACTGCTCTGTCATTGCTAGTACAACCAAAAGTATTTGATACTTGGTAGACATCAATTCGGTTTTCATCATGAAAGAAGTACGTAATTCATAAACTTAATTATCTAAACTTTAAACTAACCTAGAGTTTAATTATAAAGTAAGTACTAAACCAACCTAGTTAATTTCTAAACGAAGACCTTTTTAAAATCAAATAAGGTAAAGTGGTCGTGGAGCGAAAACCCCACAGAATAGCTCGTCATGTTCCCTTCAATCACTTACTTGTACTTACAAGTCACGCAGAGCAGAATTAACTTAAAAAATCTTAGTAGAGCTTCATTGAATCACGATTTTGCATAAAATGTAAATTTTATGAAGAAAACCAGCTGCAGTGTTTGAAGTCGCCGTTTCATGACGGTGTTTTATGGATAGGAGTCGTTATTTTTAGTAATAAACGCTTTATTAACTACATTAGTCAGACATTTAAAACGATAGTGAAAAGCAAAGGGAAACATGATGTTTTGGAAAGTATAGTTTGCTACTTAGGTGTAGGACCGACTTCAAAATTACGACATTCTAACATCGAGAGTCATTGAACTTTACGTACTGAATTGCTGATGTTTTTTGGCGATTTCTCAGGTAGTCATTAGTTAAAAGTTATAGTTAAAAACTATAATAAACTACCTCTGAAAGTGAAACCTAATGAGTCTTAAAAAATCAGACTTATGGTATAAACGTGATCTTTCTTTGGTTATTTTAAATAGGCCATATAAAGTAAAGCGGAGGCCATGCAGAACTAAGGAAAACTAAAGAGCTCCGTTTGGAGTAAAAATTCAAACTAATCGAAATTTGAGCTTCTTCTTGAGAATCTTAACATCGAACTTTATAAAATTGTAGAGCTGTTTCCAAAACCCTAATTTTGCACAAACAAATAAAATATAAGCACAAATAAATAAGTATACAAAATTTTACAGTAAATATTTAATAAAGATTAGGGGACATCTTACACACAATTTGTTCAATTTCAATTTGTTTAATTTTCAATTTCACGGTCTCTGATCCCAAACTAAGCAGAGCTTGTGATAATATGGCTGCCAGAGACTGATATACTTTATATAGGTACATATTTTAAATACATACTTATATAGATCGTACATAAATAACATCCAGACACAAAACAAATACCTATGTTCATCACATAAATGCTTGCCCTTGGTAGGTACCCACTCCTCTTTGATCCAGAAAGTCAGGGTCACTAACCACTGAGCCACCGAGGCAGTCAACTATATCTAAGGGTGCTTGAACACGGTGCAAGTAGCTTGCGCATGTTGAGGCACTTGCGCGGGTTATATGCATCGTAAACTTAACGTTCAAAAACATATCTAGCGACTCGAGCATATACCAAAGCGAGCCACCCGCGCAACTAATTCGCGTGCTCTGTGACGCGCGCTGGTCACTTGCGCATGTTATGACCTATCGTGCGAATAGCGTGCACAGGTAGCTCATAACCACGAGAAAATAAATTGTGCGTACTGCTTATGCCGTGGTGGTCAAGAGGTAGTGACACCCGCCTTACAATCGTGAGGTCGTGGGTTCGAATCCCCGGTCCCGTACCAATGAGTTCTTTGGAATTTATGTACGGAATTTCACACCACAGGCTTTTCGGTGAAGCAAAACATCGTGAGGCAACCTGCATACGTCCGTAGAAGAAATTCGATGGCGTATGTGAATCCACCAACCCGCACTGGGCCCGCGTGGTGGATATGGCCCAATCACTCTTCGTGGGTAGGCCTACGTCCTGCAGTGGACTACTAAAAAGGCTGATACAGTACAGTAAAGTACAGTACAGTACTGCTTGCGCAAGTAGCCCGTGTCTTTACTTGCTCCAATCATTTGCACCATGTACAAGTACAAGCGAGTAACTTGAACAAGTAGCTTGCGCATATTACTTACGCGTGTGACTCCATCTTTGCTAAATCCAGCTACTTGCTCCGTGTACAAGCACCCTAACTGACTAAAAGTATGTTTTTTTTTCACCAAGCAAGTATGACATTAAGAGTTACACATTGCCTTTGTGGACTGCAACACTCTGTAATAAACAATACATACAATTTTTAAGCAAGATTACAAATCAATTGAGAATGCTTCACGCATAAATCTGTAGATGAATCAAAGTTATCGATATTCAATAAAACCGACGTGGTGGACTAGTGGTAATGACACCCGCCTTATAATCGTGAGGTCTTGAAACAATGAATTTTTTTGAATTCATGTACGAGTTTTCACACCACGGGCTTTTCGCTAAAGGAAAATTAATAAGGTAACCTGCATACATCCATAGAAAAAAATCGATGGCGTATTTAAATCCACCAACGCGCAATAAGTCGGCAAAGAGAATATGACCCAATCACCTTTTGTGGGTAGGCCTACGTTCTGCAGTGGACTGGTAAAAGGATGTTACAGTAATACCAATGTTTCCCAGTGAATTAGCAAGTTGAAGTGACAGTTTGATGGCCAGTCTTATAATAATTATCATGTAGGTATACTTAGTAATAAATCTCACCTGTTTGTTAACTCATAAACCATACTACTGCGGTCTGACACGTACTTCATTCAAGCCATGCTTAGTCGACTATAAACGTTAGGGTGAAATCGTAAACTTCAGTCGCAAATGTTGTAGAAGATACATTTAGTTTATCCAGACGAATTTGAGTCGCACTTGGTGGTTTATGCGTACTGCGTATGTACTTTGTATCATTCTTATCTATCTCACCTCATTTTAAACCGACTTCCAAAGAGGAGATTCTATGTTTGTGTGTATGTAGTTTTGTGTGTATGTTCGTGAAAATTTCGCCAATTGTGAACCAATTTCAAATTATTATTTTTTGAATAAAATAGCATGACCGACTTCAATATTGTACAAAATTCGTGAGTATTTCGCACGGATCGATGTAACATTTTTCACATTATTGTTGATTTACCAAAAATGGCTCAGGTGATTTTGATAAAATTTAAATGGGCTCAATTTCGAAGTACATTCTTTCCAATAAAAAGAGAAATATTGAAATCGGACTACTACGTAAAAAGTTATGCGTGGTTATACATAAGAAATGGTTGTGTGGTTTTATGAAACAACAGCAAATATGAAACTTTTTCCGACCATCACGTAACAAGCAATAGATGGACGAAAAAGTTTGAGGCGGTGTTTTAAAAGTAGGTATTACTTTAAAAAATATATATACGCGTCGAACTGAGTACCTCCGTAGATTGAATCAGGCTCCGTACTTTGCAAAAATTCATCATCATCATCATTTTCGGAAGTTCATCTTATAACAAAGCTAAAGCAAAGAAATTCACTAAAAATTTATTCTAAACAAACATTATACATTAAATTTGTCTATTCTTATATGTTAAGTCCTGTGTTAGTAAATATATACACAATCCGAAATCGGTTCCTAACAAGATTATACTGGCTACACAATCTCTGCTCATTCATCAACTCTTTTGCAGTTGATAACTCTACTCGCTCTCTACTCTGCTCCAAACTCAAATAGGCGGTAGAACAGTTGCGAAAGATATGCGAAGATGCATAGCGAGAAATGTATTTAATAGATCAATCAATAGAATTGCTTCATTTACCTAGCTTCGTTCAGTGTAGCTCCAGTGGAAACTGATTAGCTAGGTGAATGACGCAATTATATTGATCATCCTTACACGCATCCTTGCACATCTCTGGAGGAAACGCAGTCTAAGGGAAGCACGAGGATGAGCGGAATCCCACAAACAAATACGACGTAATGGCACCTTTGATTTATCTATTTGCGTCTCAAATAACGAAGATATGTGAATAGCACAGAGCCCGAAAGACTCATTCACTTTCATTCAACTCATTCATTCTAAGGTACAGCACATTTTAGGGATTCAAAGTGAAACAAAAGGCTTACACCGGTAGAAACCACTAAGACTCCAAACCTGGGGTACTAATGTATTAGTGGCGTAGAGAAAATACACGCAGAGACGTGGTCTACATCCTTTCCGTGGGTTATAAGAACAAAAACTTAACAAAACCTCCTGTAACAGATTAAAATGAGTAATTATTTGGAAAAATAGAACTAAAAGTGTGTTGCAGAGCGTATCACACATTTCTTTTCACAACACGCAAATACTTAATGTTTCATTCGTGTAATTACAATTTTTAAATGTGTGTTACGCCATTTTATTAATGTAACGAATATTTAATTGAATCAGTTATTCTTACTAACCGCTACAAGCAATTAAAAGCTCTATTTATTGACGGTAAATTTTCTGCTTTTCTGTGAAGTCAAAAGTAAGAAACTTTAGCTATGCCATTCTCTTCGTGAAATAGTGCTTCTCGCTTAAGACCCCGATCTGCATTTTATTCGCTGGGATGCCATAGAAAACATACACAGACTTAGGCTAATAATACGCACACCTAACAGTCACAAAAATTCATCACCCAAACATCTACCCAATACGGAATCAAGCCGCCTTTTGCTTTCGATAGACAGACTACCAACTGCATCAAATACAAATCTTCTATATATATAAAAGAAAGTCGTGTTAGTTACTCCACTTATAACTCAAGAATGGCTGAACCGATTCGGCTGTAAATTGGTGGGAAGGTAGCTTAGAACCAGGAGAAGGACATAGGGTACTTTTTATCCCGTTGCTTTATTTTTATTTTTTTAATAGTTATTCATATTATATTTTTCATATCATCTATTCCTTAAAAATCGTTAGCGAAACTGTCACCTATCACAACGACGCTAATAGGCCCAATTTCAAGGCATTATCGTAATTATAACAGCTAATTAGAATATTTCTGTTTCTTTTTCACTTTAGGCATTCGATAGGGAGAACACATTTTATATTCAAATTAAATTTAAGATGGCGCGTTCATAATTGGACCTGATATGGATTGACGAAACGTAATAAGATGACAGGTGACATACATTGACTGAATACTTTTTATGAATGTCACGCTTAGCATAGCAAAGAGACATATTGTCTTTTCACCATTATAGCTCCTCGAGAAGGAAATGTAGTATGGATTGACAATGACAACTGACATCAAAATTGGAATAAATGGTTTTTCCCTATGCCATGCTATACATATTAAAATGACGTTTAATACTGGGCCGTCATATGGTATGACATTAAAAATATTTTATAAATATACCATTAGAGGTTAAACATGTTTCTTTATTCTACCTTTATGGTACAGAATCCATACTAATATACGAAGAAACGGATCGACTTGATTTTTAGGAGTAGTATGGCATGAGTATAAGTATCTTGACTCTAAGGTTATTAACCTTGACTGTGAACTGTGACCTTGACACGAACATACATTTCTGTTGGTTTGGTTAGGATTGAACAGTGATAAAAGTGCAGCCCGCCTCAGTTGCGGCACTCCTCATGAGGCACGTAACTTGCCAGCCAGCCTCTCAGCTGATTTAGTTAAAAAGCCCAGAAAAGCGGCCCAACCACGAGTGCAAACTTCTAAGCTGCCAAGGGAGAAAAGACCCAAAAAATCGGGAGACCTCGAGCGCCGCCTTCTCAGCTGTCTCAGAAGAAACACAGAGAAGCGGCTCTACCTGGGATTCCCGCGCCGCCCATAAGCCTCGGCTACTAAGTTCCCCCGCCACGACAAGGCGGGAACCCGTACACTCTAACCTTATCTTAATCAACAGAAGCATTTATAAGTATAAAGTATTATGATGTCAGGTTAGGTTTGGAAAGTGGCAAGGTGCAAAGGTACTTGACTTTTTTTTATAGAGCAAGTGCCTTTATTAACTACCACTAAATACAAGACTTATGATGTGAAACTTCATAAACTACTACTACATAACAAGCAATTGGATCATCCACAGACCCTTGAAGGTCTAAAGATAATCCAAATACTTAAGCCCACTGCCAGTTAGCAGCGTGCCCAGCATGCTGGCAGCATTGCCAGGCTGATTGCCAATGCTTATACGTTAGCCAAATAAAAACCAGCATTTTGGTCACACGTCGGGTACACCAGACGCTCAGAAAGACTTTTGAAAACAAAACTGGCCACCACGGGCACAATGTCTCAATTTCAAACGGCTCAAATTTGTAACCACTGCTAAGGTTAGCATATTTGCGCCGTTTGTGCTGCTCCAAATCGGCCAACGCTCCAGCCCTTCTCTGAGTCTCAGAAAGATGTGACGGCACCAAAGTATCGACGCAAGTCGCGTCTCATACTAAGGACCGTCTACACTTCCATGGGACCAGCTTCATACCGTCAGGCCTTTTGGCATCACCAAGCGCAAACCCATTCGGTTCAAGTACGGCTGCTATATTGGCGGTCGCAAAAGCCCTGCGTGTGTTCACACTGGCGAGGCAACCAATTCGACCACCGCTTCTTGAGCAAGAAAGACGGTGGTGACCGAGCTGGTCAACTAGGGTACTTGAATAGGTGAGAGCGCTCAGCTATGTGCGGCGCGGCAGCAAGTTGGGTCGACTATCTCGACGATATCATCAATACCGCCGGTCGAACCTGGTCACGACCGGCAAAGAGCCAAGGCAGATGTCACAGAAAAAGAGAGGCCTATAACCAGCAGTGGGACAAAGAAAGCTGCGGATGATAATCATGACGAAACTTATTAGTTGAGATTGACTGTTTCTTGGGTTTGAAATGATTGTTTGCTACAATATGTGTGTACCGTTTCACATTGAATTGGGGCTAATATTTTGTGGCGCACTTACAATTACTTACTTCGTATCTGCCGATTTTAGACCATTACTCTCTTTTCGAAAGTGAAATAGCTATACCAGATCTACATTTAGGATGACAGCTATCGAACTTAAAAGTGGTTTAGCTTCGTATTTGTCGATGTTAGACCATTATACTGTCTTCACGAAAGTGAGATAGCTCAATCAGATCTACATTATGGATGACAGCCATTAAACTTAAAATATCTTAATGTAGGTATTTCCGTAAGGTTAGCTACCTACATTCATTAACTTTCGCGGTACAAAGTTCGCCGGGTCCGCTAGTACAAAATAAATACAAATTATTGCTCTAGATACTTGCGCTCATATTTAACATTTTTGCTAACGTTTTGCTTGTAACTCAAAGCGTATCTTTGTTACGTTATTATCTAAGACCAGAAGTATCAAGGAACATAAAGCCCCTAAGCTCCATTGAAGAGGTTTGCAGCAAAGCTATGGTGGAATATCCTACTAAATAGGCAAGCTTACGGGGAGGACTGCTAATATTTAATGAAGATCATGGAATGAATTGGATGTAGTAAACACTACGAGGATATCTATGCTGTAAAAACTGGAGCGCTGAACTAAGTTTTGAAATCAAAGTAGTGCAGTTTTCATTTCGGTTTATTGAATTTAAGGAGTATTATGTTTGTGAACGAAAAGCAAGCTCCTTGCCTGATGCCCATAAAAAGTCTATGCTTTTTGTGTATCTTCATCATTTTCAGCCTGTGTTTACTTATTGATGAGCGTAGGCCTATCTTCTTGTACGTAAATTTTGCCAATTTAGACAAATCCTGTCGGGCACATGACTTGCAATATCGTCAACCAAACGAACTGGTGGATGGCTTTCGCTTCGTTAGCCGTTAATTTTTTTGTCCATTCACCATAATTATCAATGAATCTCGTCCAATTTCATTATAAGCTTTTATTTAGTTTCACATTTCTCGATGTCTGTCTGTAATAAAATCTTGCAAGTGAAATTTGATCCACTTCCCAGTTTCTGATTGAGCTAAAGTTTTTCATACATGTGAGAATTGCGTAACGATGCAATATTATGATGACATGGTGCTGATCTGATGATGGAGAAGGTGGCCAAAGGAAATTTGCAATGAAACGACACAACGTCGTCGAGTTTGGGCTCATTTGAATTGTCTTGACGGGTAGTTTGTCTTTCAATGGTAGCCAGGGTCTGGATGACGAAGCTGGAAGGTGGTTCTAGGAACTCAGTAACGAAACGACGCAAACTCATCGAGTTTCAGCTCGTTTAATTCGTTTTGGCGAGTACTTCTTCAGTAAAAGCTTGTTTTAAAATTAAGGTTTTTTAATTATTCTTGTTTAAGTTTCACGATTTTCGAACAACGTCACGCTATTGTTACTTATTTATGTACCTGCTGTCTCAGGTACAATTTATTAAATTATACTTTCAACTAAATTTCACACCTATTTGGATAAACATATCTGCTTCATACGAAATTGAGACTCTAAATTGACTATGAGATAGCTGATTTATTTTTTTCGGATGTGTTTTGAATATAAATGTGAATAACTCAGTGTGCCTGTCATCATCACCATTTCAGCCATAGAACGTCCACTGCTGGACATAAGTCTTCGAACAACGTCACGCTATTGTTACTTATTTATGTACCTGCTGTCTCAGGTACAATTTATTAAATTATACTTTCAACTAAATTTCACACCTATTTGGATAAACATATCTGCTTCATACGAAATTGAGACTCTAAATTGACTATGAGATAGCTGATTTATTTTTTTCGGATGTGTTTTGAATATCAATGTGAATAACTCAGTGTGCCTGTCATCATCACCATTTCAGCCATAGAACGTCCACTGCTGGACATAAGCCTCCCCTAATGATATCCAATAAGACTGGTTGATAGCGGCTTGCATACAGCGCGATCCTGCGGTCCTAATGAGGTCATCCGTCCACCTTGTGGGTGGACGCCCTACGCTGCGCTTTCCGATACGTGGTCTCCACTCGAGAACTTTTTGACCCCATCGGTCATCAGTCCTCCGTGCTATGTGCCCTGCCCATTGCCACTTCAATCTGCCAATCCGCTGGGCTATGTAGGTAACCTTGGTTCTTCTACGGGTCAATCGAATCAAGAATGAGGACATTCTTGATTCGATCTCGCAGAGAAACTCCGAGCATAGCCCTCTCCATGGCTCGTTAGGCTACTTGGAACTTACTAATAAGACCCATACTTAGAGACCACATTTCTGTGCCATAAGTCATCACTGGCAATACACACTGGATGAAAACTTTCGACTTGAGGCACTGAGGTATGTCAGACGAGAAGACGTTACGCAATTTTCCGAACGCTGCCCAACCGAGTTGGATTCGGTAATTGGCCTCTTTCTTGAAGTCGGACCTACCTAACTGGACTACTTGTCCTAGGTAGACGTACGAGTCAATGACTTCAAGAACCGAGTTCCCAACTGAAATAGGGGTGGGTACAACATGAGAATTACACATGACCTTTGTCTTGTCCATGTTCATTTAAAGACCCACCTGTTGAAAGACTCGATTAAGGCCTTCGAGCATCGTGCTGAGTTCTTCCATCGACTTTGCCATGACCACGATATCGTCGGCAAATCGAAGGTGAGTGATGCATTCGCCATTTATGTTGATGCCGAATCCTTTCCATTCCAGGAGCTTAAAGGCGTTCTCCAGAGAAGTAGTAAACAGGGCCATTTCTGAACGACTCTATTTATTTATATAGGTACTCTTCTCAACAGTAATTTTAAATCGTTCTCACACATTTTTGCGCTCATAAATTCTAGGTTTCAAACCATTTCAAAAAATAACAAAGCATATCGAAACAAAGTCTTTATCAAGTCATAAATATTCGCAAACGTTCAATTTCCGATACAACTGGAAACAAATATGGCTCGACAAGGAACTACCATAAATTACCAACTTCATTGGGCTTTGTTATCAAGAAACGAATAAATAAAATAACGTTTAGATAGAAGAGACTGGAGGAGGACGAGTTTCCTGCTACGCTTTAGGGTCGGAATGCATTCGAGCTGCTCTGCGCAGTACTGTGCTATGCGTTAGTATTTTAATTATGATATTTTGTTTATTTATCTAATCGGGAGATGAACAGGATCAACAACAAAATAAATGTAATAACACAGAACGATATTTACAAGTTCTCGCAACTCGTCCTGGCTGATAAAAGAAAACATCTTGATCGTGAGGCCGTCAGTAGAATAAATTCGATGGCGTATGTGAATACATCAACCCCACTGGGCCAGCGTGGTGGATATGGCCCAATCACCCTTCGTAGATAGGCCTACATCCTGCAGTGGACTATTAATTAGGTTGGTACAGTTCATACCCACTAGCAATAGGCTCTTATTTAAAAGCACAATTATAATTACCTACAACATGTTTCTAGAATTCAGAATTCAGATCCAACCTACAAAACAAACAACAAACAGCGGTTCCATACATTTTATCGAGAGCTCCGTTCATTTGAATCCCAAAACCAGTCGTAACTATTGGGATCTAAATTTATACAAAGATTTGGGGGAATTCACACAATCTTTTTATGTTTATTATTTAACTAACTGGTCATGGAATCAGCTTTCAAAACTAAAATAATATTTAGAGACAGTGTTACGTCGCATTGTGCCGCACCGCGCATTTGTGCTCAAATGCGATTCAGTCTTTACTTACTATTAGAACAAAGTCAGAATAACTGCAAATCAAGGCACAAAAAGCCGAGGGCCGTTAGATATAAAAAACCTATATAGAATTATACCATGAGTATAAATCTCTATCCTACTTATATTATAAACGCGAAAGTTTGTAGGTATTTTGTTTGGTTTGGTTTGGCGGATTGAGATTAATCTTTGCAATAGTAATGTTTATACATCAGAATAACATATGGGCCATAATTTATGAAGACATTGTGTGAAACGAAGTTCGCCAGGTCAGCTAGTAGGTCATATAATTATTATGTGAACAGTCTGTATGAGTATAGGTCATAATTATACTATGTGTACAGAAATAGCTGCCTATTGATAAAAACAACTTTTACTACAGGACTACCTTTGGAATAGCGAGAAATATGTTTCCTGTAGATTCCAATAAGACTTGTTTAAAATGTAGCATAGTTACCAAAACATTCATAATACTTTACTGCTTAAATTCCCTTTTAACCCTTTCAGACCGCGAAATTAACAACAAAACGTCAGAATACTAATTAATGAATATAAATTACTGGAACGACATTACATTTTTCATTTTCTTGCTTTCGTAATTGTACGATAAGTTTTGTAAGTTCTTTGGGCGCGGTGGCAAAGTAATTAGTCATAAAAGTGTTAATTTACACTAAAACTGAGAGGTTTTTCATTTTGGATAATTACGAATTTATTTCTTTTCGTTGTGAACAATTTTGACCAGGGAACCAACACTGTACAGAAGTTCCTCCACGGGAAAATGTCACTTGTTTTCCCAAAGTTCAATTAACAAAATTTTTATATAGAACTTTTATATCCGATCGTTTTTCGAGATTTCAAAGTTAGTCCCATTATAAAAGGTGTTCACAGTAATAAGTACACCTACTTACATCCTAGAGTTTTGCAATTAGTGTTCACTGTTCAACCAATCGCCCCTTGTGAGGTGTGTTTCTATCATCAATATGGCATTGTTTTTATGTGATGATGATACCATAAGATCATTTTACATAAAAGTCAAAAGCTGTCTAAAAAAAATGCGGTCTAGGATGTAGCGTGCTCACATGGAAGACACATGCCGAATCAAAGTTTTTGTCGGCTATGAAGTTAGCTACAAGCTGCGCGGAACGAAGTCCAATTCTTGACATCGCATGCGACCACCGAGAAATTTGAGTCTGCCTTCACCTGACTTTTTTCTCTAGATTTGAAGAGCTCTAAATTTTATTTGGATGGAAAAACAAACCCAGGAATGTAGTTCTACTTTGATACAAAAACATACATCATATAGTTTTGCAAGAGATGATTTATTTTAGAACGGAGCGGCCGCGGGATGGTCCGGACGGGGCCCGTTCGACGCTTACACGACGCCAGTACGACACACGGACGATTTTTTAAAATTTTGTGTAAAAACGGGCGTCGTGGTACAAAATGTATGGACGTGCGTCGTACGTCCGTCCAGTCCCGCGCCCGTCCCGTCCTAATACAAATCATCTCTAAGAAATCGTTTTATTCCGTCTCAAAAGACAAAATTAGAAAACAAGCCGTGAAGTTTCTTATACGTTGTTAAAAGGAGCCGGTTTAAAGCAGCTGTGCGGAGACCCTTTTAAGAGTTATGTTATTATTTATGTTCAAAAGTTTTAATGCACACGTGCGAAGCTCTAACTTTCTAAGGGTCTTATTTTGTGACCTTTGACTCAATGGCACTTATTTGTATAGAAGTTATTTTATTGCGTTGCTAATAAAAACATTTTCAAGATATTAGTTAAATAATCATTGTTTAAGCCTCCTCTTAGAACTGCAATATAGGTACTTCAATATTCTCTAATATACGTCTTGATCGTCTGTACATACCACACGAAGCTTCAATTAAAGGAAGGATATCCATCAAAATACAGGTGTGAACTCACCCAGTTTACATGGCTGCACTATGTACAAGTACTATTTTTTGAAATATATATATTTTTTTAATTTCTGATGACGACTTGCATCTAGCGTGGATGGGTACGATATGAATAGTCAGTTTTTTTTTATTTCGTTTTAGGTTTGCCTTTGACTACCTGATTTTGAGCAGATATGCGGTCTAGGGTATAGCATGCTTACTTAGACTTTACTCTGGATTTGAAGATACCCACGTTGTACTTTAGCGGGAAGACAGACCCAGGCAAAGCGTTCCACATTCTGGCTGTTCGTATGAGGAATGAGGATTTGAAACGCTTGGTTCTAACGCGCGGGATGTCCACCAAAAAAGGGTGGCGCTTTGGTCGCGTTTGGCTAGACGTACGATAGAAGAAAGGGGCAGGTGGGACCTGCCCTCCTACCGCCTAAAGCAATAGCAATCGTAATAGCAATCGTTTATGACTTCATTTTAGTCATTTGGCACCGCCTATGTGACGTTAGCCATCAAAGTTGTTCATTCAACGATTGCTTTCGCAATCCGCGCAAAGCAATTGATGGCTAACGTCACATAGGCGGTGCCAAATGACTAAAATGAAGTCATAAACGATTGCTATTACGATTGCTATTGCTAAGGCGGTCGAGGGGCTGATTGTGCAACTCCTGGGCGCACTCTCCGAAGTGTATCCGATAAAAGACTGATAAACACGCCACCTTACATCGATGCTCGAGATTTAGCAGCTGCGACTTAGTCAAGGTGTGTTTACATGACATGTCATCAAATACAGACTACTCAAAATGTTTGCCTTTATTTTTTTCTAGTTTCACCATGAACAATCTTAATTAAAATCGTTTGAATATTCAGAGGCCAATTTTCCAGCCCTCTCGAAACAGCAATCAATATTTGCTCTTTGACGTTTACTTGCTCAATAAAATAAAGCGGTTTTCGGCAAAACAAATATACTGAACTAAAATGAAGTCACACATCTCCAATTTTCCTTCTTTACATCGTCGCCTCCGTTTTTATAAGCGAAGTAAAGGATATCGTTATCCTGTAGCAAACTGTTAACGTACAATGTAGAACAGTTCTTAAAGTCCTTCATTTTTATACACATAACACATTGTTGGGGTTCCTAAACACACAAACCAACGGATTGCACTCCGAGAGAGCAGGCAAAAGTGAAAACGTGAACATATTTATGTGGTAAAATACAATATCACACACGCACACTCGCGCAAGCGCCCTGCGCCGTCTTACTAATTTTCGATCAGCCCCCCGACCGCCTAAATTGACTGAAAAACGATTGCTTTCGCAATCCGCGCAAAGCAATTGATGGCTAACGTCACATGGGCGGTGCCAAATGACTAAAATGAAGTCATAAACGATTGTTATTACGATTGCTATTGATTTAGGCGGTAGGGGGGCAGGCCACATGTCCTGACGCATGCTTACCATTTTTACCCATCCCAAAAAGTAAAACGCCGTCGCGCTAAAAAGGTTTTCACTTCAAAATTGTATTAGAAGTAGGTAAAATATTTTTCAATTGTTTTTATTATTATATTTTCCATCATAATTAGAATTTATTTTTTTAGCCCGCACTTTTGCTTCGATGTAGGCGGATAAAAAATAAAACGTCATGGCAGCTTAGGCAATGTATTACTGTAATTACATTGCGATTAATTATTGCAATATTGTCATGACTTATTGTTATTATGTAGTCTGTATCATACAAGTCGACGGATGTGAAGTTAGCTACAAGCTGCGCAATGTCCAATCCCGACTTATGACCTTATCCCGACGGGCGGTGCAGCGGCGGCGACACCGCCCGTCTGGCATCTCTCTTAAGCTCACATAAAGCTGCGCGTTGATTGGATTTCGCACAGCTTCCACTTTCTCATTCGCCAACTTGTATGATTCGGCCTCTACTTCCATCGTCTACAGAAACACCCACCAGTGTTTGATTAAACCACAGTAACAGCGTGTCGTGGCATCATAAGTAACAAATATCCCCGTGTCTTGTTTGAACCGTAAAAAAGCGGAAAAGTCAACCGTTATTATAAACCTTAATAACTGCGACGCAAAATTTTGTTTATCTTAAGCAAATTCGCTTGAAACGCTCCATGCGAGGTCGTGAGTTATTGGTTTTTTGTTCGTATTCGTTGCGAAAGTGGCTGCTTTGAACCCGGTTGAAATGTGAGCCCCGCGATGGATGTAAGAAAATGAGAGAACTAGGGATAGTTACA
The DNA here is from genome assembly GCA_949316475.1 of Hypomecis punctinalis. Classification (NCBI taxonomy): domain Eukaryota; kingdom Metazoa; phylum Arthropoda; class Insecta; order Lepidoptera; family Geometridae; genus Hypomecis; species Hypomecis punctinalis. The sequence continues at coordinate 1,190,229 of OX438807.1, forward strand.
CGGCTATCGGGTGCCGCGGAGCAGTGCGGAAGCGTGCCCGTAGCCCCAATACCAGGCGCTTTGGTGAAACACTCCAGGGTTTTTAGTGCGTATGCCGACTCCCACCATAACTATCCGCCTGCCCTATAAAATCCCACAAAAATATGTAAAATGGGGCCAAGATGAGACTCCACTTCGCACTGTCTAAAAGTTCTCATGTAGAACTAAGCTTCTAACTCTACAGGACTTAAATCTACAAGCCCTCGCTTCACAAACTTTATAGTTTAGTCAATATATGTGGTTTGGCAGACATTTGGAGAAAACTTATTCACATTTTATTTACTTCTCCGTTGTACAAATAGTTCTCTATTATACAAATAGTTCTTATAACCGATCGCCTCTTTTTAAATGAAAAAATGGCAAACAATTTTTCAGTTTTCCAGAACGTAAGAAGTCACCGACACCTATGTAGGTACGCCTCAGACATAAGAGCCGTTTCAAGTAAATTTTCTACTCTTCAGTGTGAAGATTCAGTTCACATATTTTCTCACATCCGTGGCCTGGGCCGATAAGAATGAAGGATGGCTCGATGAAGAGCAATTGCTCCTTTCATCTCGGCTACCGAGTGAAAAATCGACGTGTTTTTGTTTTGAGTGTGTGAGAAACGAAGTGGCAACGAGATGTAATAACGTTGTTTTGTTGTGGGAACTGACGTGGTTTTTTTCGGAATGTTTTTATGGTACTAGTATAGTAAATGAGCGTGCAGCCACAATTTACGCCCCTGAATTTTATATTTACCAGTAATGGTCAGTTGGCTGCGTTTTTCACATCATTCAATCAATCAAATAGTTTATTTTCTTAGAATACATGTACAATACAAGTCATATATGGTTAGTCTTATGAGTTGTATTGTACATGCATTCTAAGCAAATAAACGATTTGATTGATTGATTGATAACAAGCGTTAACGTTTGTGCCTGTGCCTTTCCTTGTAATTTGTTTCAGAATACCTACCACAACGTACCATAGCCTGAAATTGCTTGTTATGGTCGTGGACCATAACAAGCAATTTCAGGCAAAAAATACTAGTTTTATTGAAATATACGAGACTACTATTTGGCAGCACCATCTAGTTAAGTTCCTTAGAAATAGTTCAATAACATGAACTGTAGGCCTACAGTAAAAGATTGACGCTGATTCTGCTTTCGTCGGTCTAAATTTCGATCTCCGTCTTCAGGTCGCATGTTTTTAACGGATTAACTTGGTATATAGGTACATATTATATAAATTACACAGATTTTTTTGTCGATGGCAATTTTTCATTGATAAGGAGGGTATTTCTCTCAAAAGGGAGTGAAGCTTGCTGTCGCGCTATTTTTCTTTTTTTTTTAAATTTTATTGCATAACGTAATCTTATACTACCACTACATAACAATCAATTGGATCACCCACAGACCCCTGAAGGTCTAAAGATAATCCAAATGCTCAAGCCCACTGCCAGTTGGCAGCGTGCCACGTATAAGCATAAGCATATAAGCAACGTAAAAGCCTCGCTGAATGGCAATGCTTATACGTTGAGCCAAATAAACACCAACATTTTGGTCACGCGTCGCGTCTACCATACGCTCAGAAAGACTTCTAAAAACAAGATGAGCTCCCGGCCCCCACGGTCCCAATGTCTCAGCTCCAAAGTCAAATATGTAACCACTGCCGAGGTTAGCATATTTGCGCCGTTTGTGCTGCTCCGCTAACTTGACCGCCGCTCCAGCCCTACTCTGAGTCTCAGAAAGACGTGACGGCGCCAAAGTATTGACGCAAGTCACGACTCATACTAAAGGCCTTCCACACTTCCATGGGACCAGCGTCATACCGTCAGGCCTTTTGCCATCATCACGCGCGAGCCCACTCGGTTCGAGTACGGCTGCGATATTGGCGATATTAGTTATTTATCAGCCGATTTCGATAATATTTGGGAAGGTTGTACAGTATCGTTGCTATTATCAACCAAATTGTTCAAATCTGAGTTGATATACCTATTATGAAGATTCAGTTAAAGAAGTTTGTCGCAAGATGTGGTGTTTGGAGAACTTCTAGTTATAATAATTTTGTCGGGGCTTTCAACGGTGTGTTGCCTACAGTCAACACTATAATATAGGTAGAGCGTATTGCTCCGTTAGGTGTATTCAAAAATTAAAATAGAATAGTAATTTTTTTTTGTTCTAGACAGACAAAACAGGCTCCATATTGCCTTACACTAAAGGTGACGTCCATAAGTGGTATATTATTCAGAGAAAAATCGAACCAAGATGATATATTATACATTATTTGAAAGCTTGTTTTATGGGCTTCCCAAAAATATGTAATTCAGAATTTTTCACCACTCCAATTTTTTTTAAAAGCGAAAAAATAAATTGTATGAATTATAACAATACAGCTTATTATTTTTCTAGTTTATCAATAATAAAGTGCTTCAATCGTTATTTTACTTGCATCCGTAGCTGATTCTTGCACGTTCATCTCTTAATTTGCTAAAATTAAAAGTTATAACCTACCAGTGTGACCAGTTAGTAGGTACTATGTGACAAAAAATACTTAAAAAGTGTGTCTAATTGGTAAAAATGCTTTTATTTAACAATTTGGAGGTTACTTAATCAGGGTTGCTAGGGATAAACTACCTATTGAGCCTAATATATTTATTTATAATAATAAATTCAAAATAAATTTAAAAAAAAACACAGGGCTCTTTTTTGTTTTTAATTGTTGTAATAGACTCAGAAAAATATGAACTTTCTCGAAATGTAACGCGTGTTGTGGTTAAAATTTTTGATTATTATTATACCAGCCTCCATACATTTTGTGGACATGTCCTTTACCTAATTTTGTTTTGCTTCGCAATATAAAAACATTAATCATCAAAAGCTTTTTTTGCTTCAGAATGAAAGTTTGAGTGAAATATTTTCCCATCTTCCGCAAGTGAGAAGTTTAAAATTTATCTAATAGGTAACATTATTTCACGGTCATTAAGTTCAACAGGAAATTAGCGTCTCTTCCCAAGGCTCATCAAAACACTCCTTTCATTATGAACTTTATAATCCTAGCATTACAAGCTAAATTTAAATAAACAGAGTTGGAGCTCAAGCGATTCCTCCAAAGATAAAACTTGTCACAAGATGGATTACGCCGAAACCCAGATTTGGACGCTCCTTGGATCATGTTTAACCTTTCAGGCATCTTACTCGTACAAAAGGGATTCAGGAATAATATTTTTGCCTCTTTACTCAGTTTTTCGTATTCTTTATAATGTACTTACAGAAGTGATTTATTGGCACTACCTATTGATTCAAATACTTCCAATTTCCAAAAGATAAGCATTTATCTAGCTGGTCTATAATAAATAATTATTAAATGAGTAGTGCTAAGAAACCAATTTTTTAAACCTGTTGAATCGAATTAAATGTGTTAAAATTTAAATGTGTGAAAATTTTAATAATTTAAATTTTTACATTTTATTAAGCCATTAGGTATATGACATGAATTATACACATATTGTACTATATTGGTACTGTACCAGACTTTTTATCACACCATTGCTAAACCTTAGCCTGCGCACAACATATCCACAAAGTGAGGGCCAATGAGTTCACATATTATCATATTCGTACCTTTAAATTTCTTCTAATCACGATGTTTTCCTACATAGGAAAGCTAGTGGTGTGCAAATCCATGTGCACTTCTGTACTGTACTGTACCAGCCTTTTTAATAGTCTACTGCAGGACGTAGGCCTACCCATGAAGGGTGATTGGGCCATATCCACCACGCTGGTCCGTGGGTTCAAACCCGGTTCAAGGAATTCATTAGATCGGGTTTGAACCCACGACCTCACGATTGTAATGCGGGTGTCTACTAAACCACCACGGTTTTGTTCAATCCATGTGTTTTGTGTATATTAAACCTCCAAAAAAACTCATTGGTCCGGGACATGCTAGCGTGGGTACGCTTTAGACTTGCAAGGTGAGCATTTTACCACTAACACGTTACCACGGTTTAAAAAAATACAAGGATGATAAACTTTTTAAATAACCATCCCGGTTTTCATCGGCTGCTAAAACGTAAGCGATAATAAAGTTGCTTCTCCTCATAAAAATGAAACTGCGGCTTTACTTTAGTCACGTAGAAAATGTCTGCAAAGCACGTTTACAAAATAGCTCTAGGTCTTGTAGCACTTTATCACGAAAACATTATACGGGTGGCGCTGATAACCACCCCGCCTCTGGCCACTGAACGATAATGGAAAACCTCAGGATGCCTGAGAATTACATACTTATTCATAACTTTCAAAATTGTAAGGCTTTTTAGGTCAGGTACAGGAAAGTGCTATTCTATCATCGTTATTACATCTAGGCTCAGGACGTTTACAAAATACAGGCCTTCGATACGTAGGGACCTGTATCGATTCCCCGACGAAAGAAAAATTCATTTCAATCTTTTTTTAGTACGGTTTGAAGATTTTCTTTGCGTTAATAACAAATCAATCCCTTATAGCTTTTGATGACAAGTCATGATAATGAAATTGAATAATTTCATAAGTTCAACAAATATTTAAAACATACCTATGCTCGATAAATATTAATTACATGTTATATCACATAACACGGAGTTTAGATAAGATATCAGTAATTATTCACTTAGAAGGCTCAACAATATTGATATTGATTTAGCAAAGTGTAAATAAGTGTATTTTTCCACCAATTTGTGTCAAAATATGTTTGGATAAAATATAATTTAAGGGTAGCAATTGTTTTGTGTTTGTTTTCGTACCAGGCTTAAATAAATAATTAAATAATAATAAATATTTTTGGGACATCTTACACACGGCCTCTGACCCCAAACTAAGCAAAGCTTGTGATATGGCTGCCAGAGACTGATACATACATATACTTATTTTTAAATACATACTTATATAAATAGTAACTAACTAAATAACACACTGACAAAGAGCAAAAACTTATGTTCATCACATAAATATTTGCCCTGGGTGGGGATCGAACCCACGCCTCTTTGATCCAGAAGTTAGGGTCACTAACCACTGAGCCACCGAGGCAGAGCTGAGGCTTGCCATCCGTCTTTTATTGGCTTTGTTAAGTACTTTATGAGATAATAACCAGCCACATAATTAGCAATAAACTTAAAAACTCTAATGACTAAAATATACCTACTCTCAGGCCTATAAATATATAAACACACATCGTTAAAAATCCCTTAACAAAGAATGTGTTGTCCAAAGCCTATTTTGTACGTAGACGAAAATAACACGAGCACCCTAATAATAGGTATTTAGCCATTTCAAAGGTCCCCGAGTCAGGTAAGTCTCATCATATCACCGCAGAATTCCGGACAAATACCGGAGTCTTTATATCCGGCCTTCCGGACTGTCCGAACGAGGGCAAACATTTTTGCGGGTTTTCCGGACGTCCGGGTCAGGCTTGTTTGAACAGGGTTTTAAGATATAGAGGCTTGTACAAAGTCAAACGTCAAAGCGAAAATCAGGGCTGCTTTGTGCTGGGTTTTATTGTATACAATTTTTTTGTATCTATTAATAGCTTTTTTATAATTTATCAGCGTAAGATGTTCGCCCATAAGGTTAACGGATGACCTCATTAAGACCATAGGATCACGCAGGACGCAAACCGCTACCAACTGGTCTTATTGGAGATCCATAGGGGAGGCGTATGACCAGCAGAGTACGTCCTATGGCTGATGCATGGATGGAACTTTTAATATGCTTGGCGTCTCTGTGAAATAGCTACGTAAATGAAGGGATCCGTACTGCGCAATATCCAACCCTGTATATATATACACTTTATTACCCCTTTACATCATCCAATATTATGAAATTATTTTGTACTATTTGCAATGTTAGTTTGTATTTGCATTGAATGGCGAGACCTATTGTTGTCGATACTATGTATTATTGTACAGATTTTGTATTTTAATTTAATTATAGCATTAAGCTCGATACGTCAATAAAAGTTTCTGATTCTGATTCTGAATCCTGACTGAAACTTACAATATAAAGTTGCGCGTTGATTGTGGTTCACGCAGTTTAATAGCTTGTATAGACTGAATCGCAACAAATCGGTGAATGTGAAGTTAGTTATAGGCTCCGCAATATCCAATCCTGACTGAAGCTCACAGAAAGCTGAACGTCGATTGAGTTTCGCGCAGCTTGCAGTTAACTTCACATCAACCGACTTGTATGATTCAGCCTACAGCTTGTGAAGTTTCACATCCACCGACCTGCATTATTTGGCCTATACTAACATCCCAACGAATCAGCAAGTTGAAGTGACACATACTTTGAAAGCATTACGTATCGATAGCCAAATGTTAATTGAAAACGATTTATAATAAACTAGTTTTTACCCGGGGCTTCACCCGCATGATATTTTGATTTTTGACACAATATCATTTTAATTTATAGCCTATGTGTTATTCTGATATATAAACTATATTATTGCAAAGTTTCATCTCACTCCGTTCAGTAGTTTTGCGTGAAAGAGTAATAAACATCCATACATCCATCCATCCTCACAAACTTTCGCGTTTATAATATTACTAGGATTATTATTATAAAATATAACTTTTAAATACAAGCTTTTGAGATCTGTTATATCATTAGCAGCAGAGTGCCAGCCAAGTCAAGTAAAACGAGCTCAAACACGATGGGTCTATCTTGTTTAGTACAGGAGTTCCTATGGCCACCTTCCAACTCTATCATGGGATCAGCTCCAGGGTACCATATTATTGCATTGTCACGCAATATACGAGTACATATGCGTGCAAAATTTTAGTTTGATCGAAAATCGGGAATTTCGTCAAGTTTAACTTGCAATATTACAGCCGAACTTACATATATTGCAAGTTATATAAAAGCTTGTAATAAATAATTAATCATCATACAATGAAAATGAAAATGAAAATATTTTTTTGAAAATGAAAATGAAAATATTTTTATTAACACAAACACAGGAAAGAATTACACACTTGCTGCATATAATAAAAACAATATTACACAATCAATCTAATGTTACTTTAATTCTGTATTAAGCATAATAATTAAAACCATATTGGTTAAAACAAAACTGAACTAGGTAATTGTAATATTCACTAGCGCCTGTCACCAGGCTTGTTATAATTAAATATTCATTGGAATCGAAATGACTAGTTCAATATGGATAAATAATAATGCATTTCCTGCTGTCGGCCGTCCCATCGCAATGTGGGACTCGTATCGATTTTTTAAAAATTGTGTTTATCTTTTATCATTTTCAAGGATTCTTTTTATACGGGTAATGTTACTAAGTACTCATCTATAGGTGTGAAATGTCGTACATAAATTCCGAAAATAAGTAATTGTTACGGGACTAGGATTTGAACCCATGACCTCACGATTATAAGGCGGGTGTCATTACCACTTGACCATCACGGCTTTTTGGTGAAGGAAAACATCTTGAAGCAACCTGCTTACATCCATAGAAGAAATTCGATGGGGTATGTGACCCACTAACCCGCAGTGGGCCAGCGTGGTGGATATGGCCCAATCACTCTTTGTGGGTAGGCCTAAGTCCGGCAGTGGACTATTAAAAAAGCTAGTACAGTACTTATCTCTAACGGAGGTTTTGATCCATAATATCAAAGAATGGCGCTTGCTTTCTTTTAGTGATTAATATTAAAGTTTCTCTACTTTGCTTATCTGTTGAGTCAACACTTTTGTCTACAAATGCTTTAACATTTATTAAAAATAAAATATGATACTGCCCTATTTAGGTCTCTATCTGCCCAGCAGTGGGACACGACAGGCTGACAACGACAACAACTGTCCCATAGATTTTTTTTCCAAAACTAGTAGTAAGTAAAAAAAGGAAAAATAGACCATTTACCTAAAATCAACCTAACAAGTTTTCTGATGTTACTAAATGTGGCTATTATGAACATGAAAGTGTGAATGAACAGAATAATGGCAGAGCTTCATGAATTAGAACGCAAGCACATAATTATGACATAACATTCTCCAAATAGTCATAGTTATTTAAAAAAAATCACCACGGAAAATCAAGGTAATGTATTACTTTTCTGATTGCCAAAAGAAATCAGCGAAAGGTTCGAAAGTTGACGATAATACACAGGATAGTACGATGTATCAAAGTAATAAGACGATCAATTTGCAAAAGTCCAAAAGCGTAGACGATTTTTGACCGACGATCTGGAGGAGGTACTCAATTCGACGCGTATATAATTATATTTTATTTGTTATGTATAACAACTCATAACTTTTTTCATAGCAGTCCGATTACAATAAGTTTTTTTTATTGGAAAAAGTATCCTTCTAAATTAATCCCATTTAAATTTTATCAAAATCGGCTAAGCCATTTTTGATAAATCATCAATAATATGAAAAATTCTACATCGATCCGTGCGAAATATTCGCGAATTCTGTACACGGGTGAAGTCGGTTATGGTATTTTTTGCAAAAAATAATTATGTTGTTCAAAAAGCCAAACAGCTAAGTAATAGCTTTTACTCTATTCAATGAAAGATGTTCGCACACCGAAATGATTTTCTATATTTAGACCGCGTGTGGGAGTTGACTACAACGTTACACCTGACAAAAGGTAATTATCTCCATTAACGATCTATCCCAGTCTGTCTAGGCATTGTGGTAATCAGTTTAGTGATTTGTGGTATCAGGTAAACCGACTATAATTAATGATATACCGACGTTACCAACATTACCCATTCGTTGATATTATCCTGTTTGATTTGGCGAACTAATTAGTTAGCTAGCATTGTATTTTGGCAAATGGGAATATCGTATGGTGTCATTTTGATACGATAGAACAGGATTTTATTATTGTAGTCAGTGCATTATGTATGCATTTACAAATACACAGGTTGGAGACCTGGCGCCGACATTACTAAAATCACATCTTTGGCCTTCTATTTTAAAGCCTTCTACATACGAGTATCTATATTTTAATAAATACTTAAAGCTATTTACTGAATTATTTCCTAAAACAAAGTTTTGGAGCAACCTGTATCTATAGAGCGATTCGAGATATTTTGATCAATATAAGTGCACCAGCCGAATCTAATGCCAAAATGGCTTAAATGAATTCCAATAATTCATAATTTTATGATTACTGGTTACTAGTACCTAGTAGGTAATTGTGGGTCAAATTAATGTTGACACCGGTCAGCTATCCACCTTGTATAAGAAAGAAAAGTTAATTTTCTGTGACGCTGTTAGTAGTGTAGGTACACGTCCAAAACAGTGACTTTCCAGTTGTTTTATGTGTGGGCTAGTACAAGTCTCTAAGACATTTAGACTATTTGCAAGAACTTTAAGTCATGTTATACTTTTTAGGGCTCCGTACCTCACAAGGAAAAAAACGGAACCTTATAGGATCACTTTGTTGTACGTCTGTCCGTCTGTCCGTAAGATTCTTTATCTCGGGAACGCATAAAGATTCCTTTCCTAAAGATTGAAATTTAAACTACATACGTATGTATATCTATGGATCTATGGTTTTGTGCAGTTGTGTAAAAGAAAAACTTCTCAGTTATCGTATAAAAAAGTAAGACTCGTTTATGTCGTTAAAAACCGCATAATTCGATAATCACAAAAATCAAAACCACAGGGTACTTCCCGTTAACATAGAACTATGAAATTTGGCGAAAAGCATTGTCTCAGAGTTTGATACACATATAGGAATAAATCTGAAAACTGTACATTTTTATTTAAATCACAAAAAATAGGGTCTGATTCACAAAATATGGGTTCGAAATTCAAAACGAGTAAATCGTATCATGTAAGATATCATAAAAAAGAGCATTGTATAAGCTAAAACAAGTTTTTAATTATTTTAACAATGTGTAATTTTAGCTATAAGAAAAGTAAAAAAAAAATTGTCGATGATTTTACTTAGGTACTTTCCAATTTTGTAAAATTTTATGGACTTGTACGGAACCCTCGATGTGCGAGCCTTACTTGCACTTGTTTGCTTTTTTTTGTTTAGGTAGGTACTTTTTATTCCTCTGGCCAGTGAAGACCATTGAAAAAATAAAGAGAAATTAAGAAGTACCGGGTGCGCACTTGCGAAAATGTGGGATAATATGATAATTATTATTACATCAAAAATCCGAAAAAAAGAGCGCAAAGTCATCGTCACGGCATTTTTTTTCTTACATTCCATAATAATGCGCAAATTAAATTAATATTACTTATCTCAGAGGCTATTTGACAACATTGAAAATATACTATTGAATGTGGTAATCCATATAGATAATAGGCTGAAAAAGACATATTTCACTCTATTTAAACTAAAATATGTCTAATTTTCGCAAATAAGATATTTTTTTATATTTTATTTGTGACGTGAACGCTCTAAGATGTTGCCGCCCAACTCTGGTGATGTCACATACCAGTAAGCAAGAATTTATGGATTGACTGTCGTTTGTGTTTTCGGAGTAATATTATTGGATCTTTAAGTTACTTTTCAAGTATTTTTTGTCTATTTTTAGATGTGAACTAGCGTATTTACTATTTTATTAACTAACGTTATTTACTAGTGCGTGACGTCACAGACCAGCGCCATTACAGAATATCGTTTGGGCGGAACCTTGAATATCTATTCTTTAACACTTGATTTTCATTGTTAATACAGTATATCTCTCGGAAATATGAATGAAGTGTGCTTATTATGTACTAATAAATAATTTAATACGATTTCCAAAAACTAGTCAAATAGCCTATTGTGCATCTAAAGAAGTACCCACTCTTCTCATACTGCTTGCACTTACTCGTATATGAAAGGGCACCAAAACTGCTTATATTTACAAGAAGACTATCTCATAAGCATAATTTCCCACAGATAGACCGAAATACGACAAAATTCACGTTACTTTGATTTAGGAAGGCACATTTCCATCGTAACTCGATTTAAAAAAGCTATGTTAGTAGAATACGGACCAGAGAGCCAATTATTCTTCTGTCTGATAGTTACGCCGGAGTGAGGATTTACAGAGATATAAAGACCGCTGAGGTTGAAACGAACGTTTTGTTGTTTGTTATTTATTTATCTTTTTTATTTACTGTAAATTTGGTTTTCAAACTATAATTTTACGTGATAATGTCATATGAGTCACACGCTAAACGCTTAGACAGATTGTGGCTCTCTGACGCTTGATCCGCGATCTTTCTTGCACGATTGGCTTAGTGAAACGAGACAATGAGTCATGCTTTTTCGTGCGGAGCCGATGTTCATTCATTAATAAGACGTTATCATATCAAAAAATATTTCGTTTAAAAAATTATAGATTTTAGAGCGGAATTTTGATGTACGTTAAGACATATCAGCCGATGTTGATTTTTTTTATCCACAAAATTACTCTTTATATAATTATAATATCACTAGTTTTTACCTGCGGCTTCGCCCGCATGATATTTTGTATTTTGTGCTATCCCATGGGAACCCTTTATTTATCCGGAATAAAAAGTAGACTATGTCACTTTCCGTCTTTAAAACCCGCGGCCCTACCTTACCACCCTTAGTAAATCAGACCTATCGGACGCGGCTGACAGCCGCGACTCAGCAATGTGCACAGTCTTAAAACATCCGGTGTGCCAGATCGCTCTCGGACGTCCGAACTCTCAAGGTCGTCCGAAGGTGACATCCGCGACTTATGTCCGATAGTGTGCACGGCTCAATGTACTTTCATAGACTAGGTCGCGGCTGTCAGTCGCGTCCGTAAGCCGCGTTCGATAGTATGTTTCGAGCTTTAAAGCGCACTCTAGAATAGCTCGCAGATAGCAGTTTTTCCTACTTACTTAACAATTATCGTTATGTTATGGAACATTTACGCAATATCATTATAGTTTATAGTCTATGTGTTATTCTGATATGTAAGCTATACTATTGCAAAGTTTCATCTCAATGCGTTCAGTAGTTTTTGCGTGAAAGAGTAACAAACATCCATCTATCCATCCTCACAAACTTTCTCGTTCATAATATTAGTAGGATATTTTTTTATTGAGAAGTTTTATTGAGATTTTTTTGCATTTGCTAATTGTGCATTTATAAGAACGGATTGACTCAAAAATTTACAATTATGCCATTATATTGGTGCCCGGATCCGCTAGTAGTGGAAAACAGGCATTATACTTCTGTTAGGATTTCTCGCTCAGGAGTTACAAAGACCCAGCGGCCACCCTTGACAAATTAGGTTACAGACATATTTCTTAGAATAGTAACAGTACCAGGAGAAATAAGTCAGTTATAACAGTAGGCTGCCATTTTTGAGAAGTTTGTATTAGTGAAAGCTTCTAGATGTAGATGTTTCTTAAAAAAATGGGTCGCCGACAAACTGTAATAAATAAATGAATGCACTTCTTTTGCAAAATAGTTAGATTTTTGTTAGAAACTAACTTGAATTGTGTTTTTTTTAAATTCTTTTCTACAAATTTGAAAATCATCAAAATAATCTATCTAGATAATCTATCTATAATCTATCTAATCATAGAGTTATACAGTCACACGGTGTATTATCATTATTTCTTTTAAGTAAATTACATCATCCCAATAACATAGGTATTATATAAATGATTTACTGTAAATAGACTGTGGCAGGTGAATGTTTTTGTGTTCTGTACATTACTCCTTATTAAGGCCATATGTTTTGTGCGTGCCCCTTACTTGACGTGCTCTACATCCTACTGAAGAAGTCCCTTTGCTATTGACATTGAAATATTATGTACTTATCTATTGCTTACAATAGTGTTTTGGACAAGTTGTTGTTAGCTTATGTGGTATTTATACGGGTGACTAAAGACGCACGATTTTTGTCGCGCGACGAAAATCGACTGACTTGTCGAATTGCCATTATGCTATGGCAGTATGCGGCCCACGGTTATGTATGGTGATTGGTGAGGCACTCGGTATCCGTGGGGGTTATGTGTACATAATATTATCAAAAATTTAAAACAAAAAGAAAATATTTAAATTTTAGACAGTCAAATTTGCGTGTAAAAATCTTGCGGCTTTAGTCACCTGTGTAAATCCCTCTTTTCGTGCTATGGAGAGAGCTGTACTCGGAGTGCCTCTGGTTATTTAAATTAGGAATGAGGAAATTTGATAAACTATAATAACTAAAATAACCATCATAGTCTAGCAAATTAACAAGTGCCAGTGACAACGGGATGGCTCATAGTTTGTTGAAAGGATGGCCGAAAAGGCCATAAAGTTCTCATATGAAATACTGGATAAAAAATATCTGTACAAAATACCACTTTAAAATGTTGTATTGTTTTGCGTTCTCGTATCTCGTAATCTGGCCATTACCCATTTCTAATTAATGTAAACAATAATACAACTATTTTATTAACAATGTTTTAACGCAAAACGTAAGTAAGCACTTAAGTCATTATATGGTTCTACCACCTACACTTAGTAAAGACTATTACATTTAAGACTTATTAGTCGGCAAACCGCTTACCCAATTTTCAAACCTTACGTGAGAAGAACCAATGTTATTTCGGAACACCAGCGCAAAGCACGTAAAACCCAATAAAGCAATGCAACTCATAAAGTGAAACATTTTACGTTCTACATAAATTCACAACGTTTGAGTATACATTAGCGCTCGCTAGTTTCACAAGGTGTTCGATCGTCAGCGATCATCAAAGTTTAGCAACGTTCGCCATAATTTATGCTCGGATGGGTGACCGCAATTGGCCTTTAGAACTGAACGCTGCTGTGGCTCAGATGACACGTTGAATTGTAGGCCCCAGTTGTATTAAACATGTAATTTATTTTCGCTCATCAAAAAAGTGAGGAATCTCTCAGAAACGATACAAGTGCCATCTAGATTCAAAATTGAGATCTCATTGTTATTGTACGTTGTATTTGTGATATGAACTGCATACCTACCTAAGAATATTTATTTTATTAATTTGTTTGTCTTAAGACTAGGAAACTATCTATTGATCTATCGATTGAATTGTTTTGCTATTACGTTTTTTTTTTGCTCTTTCGTATGAAGATATTTATTAGTGTGATGTAGGATAATGTGTGTTGATGTTTTTAGTTTATGGAATACTGTCTTTGTTGTGTGATTTTATTTAACTGTGTGTATGTGTTTTCATGTGTATTTATACTCTTTGTTAATGTTTAAATTTATATTTATGTTGTACGTGACGTCACCTACCGGTCTCAGCAGAATACCAGCGCTGATTGTTCTCAATCAGCAATTCACGCTGAGTTGGGACCGGTTTTCGTGGCATACCGTGCTCACTTGCTGCTGCACTGTTATTTTTGTTTGTTGTTTATATTATTTGTTCATGTATGTCACGAAATAAACGGTATTTCTTTCTTTCTTTCTTTCTTTCTTTCTTTCTTTCTTTCTTTGTAAGAGGCCTAATAAAGCTACCAAAAAAACTCTGACCTGCCGGGCTAGGATGCGCGCCACAAAATATTTCTTTAGTAGTGTCAAAACGAGATAGCGTTATGACAAATTATATATCTGTCACTTTTTCACACGTCGAAAAGACGCTCTTTTCGTGGCTTTTCGAGGTCGCACGTTTAACTAGCAGAGCTAGCCACCCGTCCTATACGAACTTACTTTAGTAGGTATATTTATTTGCCTGCAACTGCGATACATTATACTGTACACATTTCTTAGAAAATCTATTGCTTGTAGAAAACTCATAAAAGTGGAATGTTTAATAAAAATATCCGCGTTCATTTTAATATCGCGCAGGACAGACGTAAATAACACACGCATACACTGCGCAAAGAGCAGTAAGAACTACCATATTATTTTTTCAGTTCCGAGGATTTTTTACTAGATACTGAAAGTTAGTAAATATTGTTCATATTGATGGTTTTTAGGGTTCCGTACCTCAAACGGAAAAAAACGGAACCCTTATAGGATCACTTTGTTGTCCGTCTGTCCGTCTGTGTGTATGTCAAGACTCTTTATCTCGGGAACACGTTAAGATATCGAGTTGAAATTTAAACTGTATACGTATATCTATAGTCTCTTGCAGTTGCGTATAAAAAATGTATGTCGTAAAAACCGCATATTTCGACACTCACATAAATCAAAACCTACAGGGTTCTTTCCGTTGACATAGAACTATGAAATTTGGCGAGAAATATTGTCTCAGAGTACACATATAGGAGTAAATCTGAAAACTCTACATATTTATTTAAATCACAAAAAAATTGGGCCGAAATTTCACAAATATGGGTTCAAAATTAAAAGTGAGTAAATCGTATCATGTAAGGTGTTATATAAAAGAACTTCATTTGCACATGCTAAAACAGGTTTTTAATTATTTTAACAATGTGTTTGTACGGAACCTTCGATGTGCGAGCCTGACTCGCACTTGTCCGGTTTTTTTAACCTTCGGCTTAGAACAAGGCAAGCAAATAATTCTATAGATTTATAAATTTTCTGGTAATTATTTCAGTAAAAACCCGGTATTCTGTTAGTGTACCGATATTAGATCAAATATCTACAGAGCCACAGTCCCAAAGTGAAAGTAGTAAAAAAATGTTCGAACGCCGTCAAACACACCGACTTAGATATTTACATTAAATAATTCACAATGGCCCGTTTTCTCGAATCTTGCCGTTATATCACGTAATTAGTGCTTGTAACCGAGCACTTTAACATCGCGCGGCGTTGTAGTCGGCTTGCAATTGCGTTACGACTAAAAAAAAGCCTGCCCACTACATAGCTTGGGCAGGGTTTTAGCTCGAACCCTTTTTTGCACGATTGTGACTCTATAGATATTAGCTCGAAGGTACTGATGCTAAATACACCGAGGTAATATTAGGTAAGCGTGTTCTACCCTCGATCGACGATAAAATTAAGACCGCAAGAACGCGTTTGATGCAAGCCGCTATATAGCGATATGGTTTCCTAGCAAGCCTGGCTGGAAGCCGTAGGGAAGGCTTATGTCCAGCAGTCAACTGTAGGACGTCTGTCTTACAGTTGACGGTAAGTAAGTTCGTATAGGCCGGGTGGCTAGCCCTGGTGTCAGAGTTTTTAGGCCGCCTGAAAGCCTCTGATATGGCTAAACGGTTGGAATAATAGACGTGCTATACCTTAGATCGTATCTTTCTCTACTTATATAGTCTGCATTTGACTGCCTCGGTGGCTCAGTGGTTAGTGAACCTGACTTCTGGATCAAAGAGGCGTGGGTTCGATCCCTTCCCAGGGCAAGTATTTTATGAGATGAACATAGGTATTTGTTCTGTTATTTAGGTACTATCTATATAAGTATGCATTTAAAATATGTAGATGTAGTAAATCAGTCTCTGGCAGCCAGATCACAAGCTTTCATATTTTTGGGGTCAGAGACCGTGTGAAAGATGTCCCTCAATATTTATTATCTATTATTATTATAGGATAATTTTATGCATGACTACATCCAAAAGAAGCGCCATTCTTTGAACTAATGGTAAATACGTAATTTCAAAGAAAGTAGCTATATAAATTATCCTACAAACGCTAAAGTTTGTGTAGATAGATGGATGTTTGTTACTCTTTCACGCAAAAGCTACTGAACGGATTAAGATGAAATTTTGCAATAATATAGATTATATATCAGAAAAACACATAGGCTATAAATTTTAATGATATTGCGTCAAAACTCAAAATATCATGCGGGCGAAGCCGCGGGTAAAAACTAGTAGTAGATAAAGCTAAACAAACAAAAACCGTAGACTGAAGTAAGTGAGAAATGTGTTACATAAAGGTGATCCTGTTGGTGGATTTTTTCAATGCACACAGCTCATTTATACATCGTATTTCAAAAAGAAAAAAAGAAAAATTGTTATCATAGGTATATTTTGCCCACATACGATCGTAATTAAACGATTGCTAAATAAATAAATAAATACTAATCAATTCACATCCTCTAAGGGGCTTATTCTGTACATCAAAACTAACAACTTTTGTTCTGCGACTTTTATCAAAACTAATTTTTTTTTTATTTTTCCATAGAAAAATATCGTTCACCCGCGACAAAATGAATGGAACAGCTGATTTCTTTTTGAGTTTTGACGAAAGTTGTAGAACAAAATTTGTTAATTTTGATGTACAGATAAGCCCCTAAAAGGATACTAATTGATTAGAAATAACCCTGTATATTCATAGAGGGTTAAAACTCGCCTTAACCGCAGTAGCAATCATTCAATCTTATCATGTCACATTTAATGTATATTAAGAAGTCCAATCCTGACTAAAGCTTACTTAAAGCTGTGTTGATTGGATATTCCGCAGCTTGTAGCTAACTTCACATCCGCCGACTTATATGATTCGAGCTATGGCATAATTATCATACCAATTATCTTTTATTTATTGATTGTCTTTTAGGGTTCATAAAAAGGATTCCAGTAGATAAAGTGCAATCTTATAAAATTCAATGAATACCCCAAACCAACCTCTTGATGTCGTATACGCAGAGCGGAGTCTAAATAAAAATCAATTTAGCCTACACAATCCATAAGTTTCCATTTAATAATAGCCCAAACGACAATGGCCAAACAATCGGTCGCTATCGGACACGTGAACAATAAAAATAGGTTTGTGTGGTTTGCGTGTTATGCCACTCTTACACGAGGACATTCAATTTTTATTTATTGACACATAACACATTTCTAATAAATATTATCAAATTAATATACCTGT
The DNA here is from genome assembly GCA_949316475.1 of Hypomecis punctinalis. Lineage (NCBI taxonomy): Eukaryota > Metazoa > Arthropoda > Insecta > Lepidoptera > Geometridae > Hypomecis > Hypomecis punctinalis. The sequence goes on from OX438807.1 coordinate 1,207,966, forward strand.
GTTATAGACATCTGCAATTCCTTCTTAGTTTCCTATACAACTTGTTACAATTCAAATTATAAGTTGTATTCAACCATTTTGCAAGCTGCCTCCAACCGATCTTATTGGAGATCCATAAGGGAGACCTATGTTCAGCAGTGGACTTTTTGTGGCTTATGATGATGATGATGAAATTTCATAAAATATTATCATGCAATTCATGATACATCACATCAAGTGAGCTTTAACTGGTGGCAATGAACGATTTGCTTTATTAGTTGTACTTGACTGATTTAGAAGACGGTGAAAACTGTGAGGACTCCCACACAGCAGATATAATTATTACTAAGAACTAATAATTATATCTGCCAACTACTGACGTTCTATATAGAAACGTTAAGTAATCGAACTAATAATATAATTTATATAATAGATAGTCCACTACTATGGCTAAGGCGTACACATGAAAAACAAGTTGGATTGATTGTTACTGTGACATTTCATTACGTCACTTCCTAGAGCGTGGCAAGAGGGTGTCTAATTAAACAGACATCTAATTTTTTAATGTTCTCGTTTTTACATACTTGCAACAAGGAGGAGATATCTACTATGTTCGTATGTACGTATTTTTATGTATGCTCATTGATCCTTTGGGCAAAATAGAGGCCAGCATTTTGGTCACGTGTTTAACCAACGTGGTAATGGGGCCAGCATTTTGGGAACTGTGCCCGCTGGTAGTGGGCTTTTAGATTAGGGTTTTCATCGTCATCTATACGTACTCATTTTTTTAGTTCTAGTGTTTTTTTTTTGTAATATATAGTAAAATTTATATGAACACCGGATACAACTCACGATTATTTGAGCGGTCGAACCGCTATGCGTCCGACCGGTTTCAGAGTAGTTAGTACTCTTTCTTCAGGGAATACGCGCGCCCCCGACAACGGACGCTCGCGCACTGTTCCGGTGTTCATATAAATTTTAATAATGAATCCTCACGCTAGTTTTAATGAAGTAATATATAGTAAATTTATGAAATATTACTTAAGTTTTGTGTAAATAAATTATTATGTATGCTCATCGATATTTTCGCCAATAGTGAAACGATTAATATATTTTTTTTGTTCGTATGGGTACTCCCAAGATAATCTCATTTAAATTTTTACTAAATCAGCTCGTGTAGCGGTATTCGTCCTCGCCATTAAAATATGTGTGCACACGCATATTTAAGATGTTAAACCTATAGAAGTTTATCATCATCATCTGCTATGTATATATGTATAGACGTCTTCTATATACCAACACGTTCTCAAACTTTACCACCTGATCAGCCAAATAAGCACTTATTTTAGGTGCTTGATCATTTTCAAGATTCAAAGTGATTAATTTGATCCTAATCATAACAAAAGAAATGCTAAAGTACTCTTAATGGACTTGGAAAACTATGCTAGAAATGAAATACGAGTATTTAATTTAGTAACAAAACGGTGTAATTTTATGAAAAAACACAGACAAAATAATTCATGAGATAAACAAAGTAATAAGATATGCAAATACGTTTACAAACATTACGTTTTCTTATGCATAAGAAAAATACTATTAGGGCGTAAAATATGTAAATAGAGAAATAATACGGATATTATCTTTCTATATTATTCTAGGGATTCCTTCTGGGGATAGATAATTGTCTTTTCCGGTAAAAGCTCCACCACTGATCGAACGTTTAAAGGAGTTTCCTTTATCCAAAAAAATCCTCTAATTAAATCTGCCCTTCATTTCAATATCGCCTCAATAGAGATTTGTGTACCATAAAATGGAAAAAATCGTTATCTACACAACTTTGACCGGCCCCCTTAACAGGGAAAGACCTAACTGGTTAAATGAATTAGTACTTAACACAGCATTTTTGCTGTAAGACTTTTCAAATAGGCTCAAAATCAAAAGATACTTAGCTTGAGAAGCTGTTTCCATATCAATCCCTAGGTTCTAACCGAATACAAAAGTACACGACTAGAACCAAGTATACACATGAGGTTAGGACACACAAACAAATATTTATATTATTTTTAAGTTATTGTACTTAGTAACGCTAGATCCAGAGACTTCAATTATAGTTATCAAGGCTTACAACCTTCGAATAGAAGTCTAAAACATATCTTTAAGCGATTAAAACAAACAGTCAAATCCACTATTGCAAACAATGATAACGAAGGGTTTTATTGAGATTACTTGGATAATTAATTTAATAAACTATATGGAGTTTACAATCATAAAGATATCTGGTTCTTGTGCTTAAAATATTGAAGGTAAACTAAAACTTAGGTCTGATTGATGTCGTCCGTCTCGAATCTTCATCACTTACATATTTTAAGCGCGAACAAATAGACATTACTTCAATTAATTATTACAATCGCGCACTTTACAAAATGATTTTTCTGAAGGCGTTTCGTTTCGTAAATCTAACTGAACATCTCTTCAGAGCGAAGTTAAAACTTGAATATCATCCTCTTTTTCAAGCGGGCTTCGATGCAGTTGTCGACTCCATCTCCAACCCTTGAGAGGAGACGTTAATGATTTCTCTCATTGGTTGAGTTAGCCGCGTACGCGCAGCGTCACGCCCAATCCCTTGGGCGGTCCACATGAAAGTAAAAAAAGTAGTCCTAGAATTCCTTTCCATAACAACACGTTCACACGATTTCACAAATGCAGTACAAACTTACAAAAAACTACCGATCCTAAGAAAGGTTCCTTTTGTCACAAATTTCTAGCCATTCTTATTAAAGATATTAACTATTTCTTTTAAATCTCGAAAAAAAAGACAGTAAAATATAATGACGGATAGTTTCGTTTCCCCAAAAGGTTTCCTATGAATGTTTAACACGTGTTTTACAGCGTTTCCTCCGGCATCGGCTTTGTTACAAGTCGATGAATTAGCCGGTATTTCAACAATGCAAAAATTAGGCGAGTTGGTGGCCAAATGCAGATCTATTTCTGCATTCAAAATGCTAATATTGGATACCGTCACACTAGCAATGTTTAGATTTCCGTAGTAAAACAAGGAACCCATATTGCAATATCAACAATAATGTAATAAAAATCACTACACGCATGACACATCGATTCGAACTATTTGAATTCTGAACGTGATTAAATTAGATTATGCCATTTTTGACGAAAATAATGCCTACTTTAGTCATCTCGTGTGAGGTTGGCCGTATCAATGAGTTGTACAAACACTCTACCTACACTGGAAGGAGGTCAAGGTACTCGATATGTTAGTGATATTATGGCATTTCACTTCCACCTACCTACTGTGTGCTGTTTGCAGCTTTGAGGCTAAACAACCACTACTGGTTTGTTGTGACATTCGTAATATCAAATCTTTTTAAGTTTTGCGAATACTGTACTGTGCTGTATCAACCTTTTTTATAGTCCACTGTAGGACGTAGGCCTACCCTCGAAGGGTGGTTGGGCCAAATCCAGCACGCTGGCTCAGTGCGGGTTGGTGGATTCATATACGCCATCTAATTTCTTTTACTGTAAGGTTGCCTCACGAAGTTTTGCGAATAAAATAAATTAGAAAATATTTAAATCAATTTCTAAAGTTAATAATATAATCTGATGACAAATGAAATTGTGATATCCGGTGGTTTCAAACGTTTAGCTATTTCAGAGATCTTCAGTCGGCTTCAAAACTTTGACGCCAGAACTAGCCACTAGGCATATTTAAGAACTTACTTTAAAACTGTACTTGGCTTGAGTGAGCTCAGTGTTTGCTCGATGTCTGACCCATGATTTAGGTGGTCAGCACTATTTTCAAAAGATGTTCTATAATTTATTATACTTATTTAACCAATCAAAAAAGACAACTCTCTAAATACCTGTTTAAAATTCAGAATACTGGAGATCCGTAGACGAACCAAAGTTACCGACATGGAGACCACGGATCTGCAAGCGCAGCGTAAGACGTTCACTAACTAGGTGGACTTCTGATTTAATAAAGATCGCAGGAACGCGCTGGATGCTGGCCGCTTCCAACCGGCCTTATTGGAAATCCATGGGGGACGTTTATGTCCAACAGTCGACGTCCTACGGCTAATGAATGGTTGAATTGTAATATCTTTGGCCTATCTCCAAAAAAATAAACTGACAAATAAAAAAAAAACTAGCGCATCATATAATACCACTACTTGAAAAGCTAGTTTGTTTTTTTAGCGCTTTGCAACAATGACCTTAAAAGATTGTGAATTTTCATAATTTACACATTTTAGGGTTCCGTACCCAAAGGGTCAAAACGGGACTCTATTAGTAAGACTCCGCTGTCCGTTCGTCTGTCTGTCACCAGGCTGTATCTCATGAACCAAGATAGCTAGAAAGCTGAAATTTTCACAGATGATGTATTTCTGTTGCCGCTATTACAACAAATAAAAACAGAATAAAACAAATATTTAAGGGGGGCTTCCATTAACAAACATATTTTTTTAGCCATTTTTTGCTCGATATTAACAACGGTATCAGCTAGACGCTTGAAATATTCACAAAATATATAGTTGCATATTCATACCAAAATAAATAATTAAAATAAATTTAATAAATTAAAGGGATCTTCCATATAGTATGGAACCCTCGCACTTCTTCGATTATTTATTTCTTTGTGAAAATTCTACTTTAGAATTTATTTTTTATTTCAAATAAGTTTGCCTTTGACTACACACTGCCTGATGTTAAGCAGATATGCGGTCTAGGATATAGCATGCTTACCTAGAAGATACCTATTTACTGGAGATTTGAAGACACCTACATTGTCTTTTAGCGGAACGACAGACTCAGGCAAAGCGTTCCACATTCTAGCAGTTCGTATGAAATGTGGACTCAAAACGCTTGGTTTTAACGCGCGAGATGTCCACTATAAAAGAGTGGCGCTTTGGTCGTGTCTGTCTAGCCGTACGATAGAAGGAAGGGGCAGGAAAGAATTGAACTGACATAGATATAGACATATTTTGATTTTAACAAAAATACAGAACTAAAACACGTAACATTCAGTACAACATAAATGAAATATTAAAACTAAAGCTATATTAGAGTAATGCAATCTATATTTCTGTCGCAAACCGAATACAATGCAATGTCAAAACACTTAGATCAATCCTAAAAGTTTTTACGTAAGCACACTAAAAGGATCGGAAAGTTAGTGCAAAGTTGGTCTAAAAAACGTCTATTTTTCCTGAGGTACTCTGTTTTGATTGATGAGTGGTTAAAAATTGAATAAGGTAAATGTGGCTTGGAGCAAAGTTATTAATAGAAGCAGCATCTACTTACGTCATTTTTCGTGCTGCCCCAACAAGAACGCAGTTATCATCGAAAGAGATCATTTTTTTAACTATTTTTCTGATCTGATGTTTCAGATTGAATTAATTTTTGTAAAAAAATTATGTTATGTACTATGAACATTTTCATTATAATTATCTGACTTAGGACGTTCACAGCAAAACATGGACTATTTGATTTTTAATAACATAACTCAGAGTAGCTACTTTTTTCGTTAAAAATCAAAATATTGAATGCTTTGCGGTTCAATGTATGATAATTTTGATAAAATTACTTGAAAAATGGTGTTGTAAGAGAACAGTGCTTTGCGAGACGAGCCCGCGTGCTAGTACTCCAACCTTGAGAAAGATCGCCAAATGCGGTTGAAACTATAGTAGCAGTTTTCTAATAAAATATAGCGTGAGTAACACCTGTGCTTTACTTAGTTAAAATGTTTTAAGAAAACTCAACTACTCATCATGTGAAATAAGTAAGTAAGTTCGTATAGGCCGGGTGGCTAGCCCTGGTGTCAGAGTTTTTAGGCCGCCTGAAGGCCTCTGACATAGCTAAACGGTTAAAACAACCGGGACCTACAATTTAACGTGTCATCCGAGCCACGGTAGCGCTCAGTTGGAAAATGCCACCCGCGGTCACCCATCCAAATACTGACCGTGCGGAACGAAATGATGAAATGAAATGATTATATTTATAGAAAGCAATTAAATCTCCATTACCGTAAGATAAGCAACTCTACCGTTTTTTGGAATATAAATGTAGCAACATTTATAAACATTTTTTTTTTGCATTAATGATGAGATTACAATTCGATTTAACATTTAACCTTTTAATTGACACCTTCTATACAATCGTGAAGTTGTGGGTCAAAATCCCGGTCCCGGACCAATAAATTTCTTGGAATTTATGTACGAAATTTTACAGTACTGGCTTTTGGGTGAAGGAAAACATCGTGAGGCAACCTGCAAATGTCTGTAGAATAAATTATATGGCGTATATGAATCTACCAAACCGCACTGGGACAGCGTGGTGGATATGGCCCACACACCACTCGTGGGTAGGTCTACGTCCTGGACGTCGCAGTGGTCCATTAAAACGGCTGGTACAGATCAGGTCAATTGCATATTTGATTTCAGTTTTATTTGATGTAAATTGAAGACCTTTTCAATTTGGATTGGATTGGTTCTGATTTTTAAATTTTTAGTTCGATTTTATTATTTATTCCGACGTAATATACACTTTTTAAATAACTACACAAATACAACAAAACTTACTAGAAACAAATACCAAAAAGCGGTCTAATTACTAAAAGCAATATACACAAAGACAATTGGATGAATGGAAGCATGCAAATAACAGAAACTGTGGTGAATAAGGAAATAAATCACACCCACTACTAAAACTACACAATTAATTGTGTAAATTAGGCCTGATGTAGAGTACATACAATAACGGCTTGAAAAATACTCATGATTAAGGGGTTTATTTTAAACTAGTTCTTACCCGCGGCTTCACTCGCATGATATTTTGATTTTTGACACAATATCATTATAATTTATAGCCTATGTGTTATTCTGATATATAAGCTATATTATTGCAAAGTTTTATCTCAATCCGTTCAGTAGTTTTTGCATGAAAGAGTAACAAACATCCATACATCCATCCATCCATCCTCACAAACTTTCGCGTTTATAATACTAAGTACGAAGTAGGATTTAAATTTCTAGCATTCTGTAGGCGCCTTCAAAATAACGTCATTTTGCTTTCTATAATAAACAAGTTTTTGATCGTGGCTTTGCCTGCGTAATATTTGTACTATTATATAAAAACCCTTAAGTTTTACGCGTTAAAAGTAGCCTATGTCACTTTCCGATCTCTGAACTATATCCATGTCAAAATCAATCTCCATTGCTCTGTGGAACGTGATAGAGTAATAAACCAACAAACAGACTATCGGATTTATAATATTAGTTAAGCCAACTTTTGACCTTGCTATTAGATTCATAGATACAATATGCGTAACACGTACTCTAATTATTCATGTATTATAATTTTTTGTTTTTTTTAGGGTTCCGTACCTCAAAAGGAAAAAACGGAACCTTTATAGGATCACTTAGTTTTCCGTCTGTCCGTCGGTGTGTATGTCAATACTCTTTATCTCGGGAACGAGTAAATATATCGAGTTGAAATTTAAACTGTATACGTATATCTATGATCTCTTGCAGTTGTGTAAAAGATAAACTTCTCAGTTATCTTTAAAAAGTTAGAGCCGTTTATGTCGTAAAAAACCGCATATTTCGACAATCACAAATATCAGAACATATAGGGTACTTTCCCTTGACATAAAACTATGAAATTTGGCGAGAAGCATTGTCTTATAGTACACATATGGTAATAAATCTGAAAACTGTACATTTTTATTTAAATCACAAAAATATAGGGCCTCTAAATTCACAAAATATGGGTGCGAAATTCAAAGTGAGTAAATCATATCATTTAAAAGAACTTCATTAGCACATCTTATTTACGAGTAGTATTACCTGTTTCAAAACAGATTTTTAGTTATTTTAACACTGTGTAATTTTTAGAGCGTGACGAGAAAAGTGAAAAAAAAAAAAGCTTTTTTGTCGTTGATATAGTAAGGAGATTTTAACAACTTACTTCCCAATTTTGTAAAATTTTCTGGATTTGTACGGAACCCTCGGTGTGCGAGCCTGACTCGCACTTGTTCGGTTTTTTTTTATCACTAGCTATGATGCGACGACCGCGAGACTTGATGAATATTATTTTTCACAATCCAAAATTATTGAAATGCCAGTTAAGATCCCATTTTACTGGCGGACCTTTAAATAATACCCATAAACAAAGCTCAGTAGACTGAAATCGCAAGTGAAAAAGTATGATAAACGGTTCCAGAGGCGAACGGGTTAATTCGACATCGTTTATTTCATGAGAAAAAAATACCTTATTCGAGCAGTAAAGCATTGAAAAAGTGCAGAGCAATTAAAATATCATGTTTTTTTATTCAAACTACATAATTTATTGCACAAAAAGAAGAACGTATTCAAATCATCAAAAATCATTAAGGAAAGTGTGTTCTAAAGGTATTTGATAACTTTGACACATATTAAGAATTACCATTCAGCTAGTAATACTTACAGTTTGCTGGGCTGAGCTTGAATATTAAGATAACTTCTGGTCTTTTTTTGGTCTGCGAACAATTTATTTCCTTATTAAGCGACTTCAGACAGGAGGTTCTCAATTTTTTTATGTTTTCGTATGTATGTTACGCGACTCTGCCAATTGCAAACCGTTTACCTATGTCATTTCTTTTTTCGTTTGGTAGATCATATTTTAGGAATAGTCTCATTTGAATTTTACAGAAATTGGCTTAATCGTTTTTGAAAAATCAACGATTATGTGAAAATTACTACACCGATGACACATTGATCCAACTTTTGCCATTATGGCAACTTTTTTAGTAAAAATAGCGCTCGTGATTCAGTTTTAGAATCCTTCGCTTCCTCGGTATTTAAAATTGAGCACGCTGTTAAAAAGCGACTTTGCACTCTTGTATGACAAATTACTATTATCGTATATATATATAGAATTGAACAGTTTTCCAACTTTCCTGTTTCCTATGAGATATAATCTAAAGTTTTTTAAGATCAGACTGAATAAGGTATATTTTATGTCTGCGTGTTTCATCTTCGGCCACAATATCGCTTACCATCAGGCGAGTTGGTGGTAAAGCGCGGACTTATTCGCGTTAAAAAAACTGACTTTACGGACAAACACAATTTTTTTCTAATACCCAAGACCAAATAAAAAGCAGACATAATATCTTATTTTGCGAGATTCAGTTAAAAAGCCATATAAATAGTATCTAGTAAACAAGGCTCGCAGGCAGTGGGCTGAAATCACAAGTGAAAAAGTTTGATAAATGGCCCGAGGCGCGGGTTAATTCGACGTCGTTTGCATCAAGAGATAAGGAGCGGGACGGCTTTTGTTCGGACTTTCGTATTATAGGACCACTTGTTTTTTACTAAGACTTCGCTTGTATATATCGCTTATAATTAAATTGAATAATATTATCTGAATATTTATGAGAATTAGTGCAGTTATTATTAATCTACTCGGTCAAATGATTAAATATTAAAGTAAAAAATATTATTCTTGGATATTGATTGGCTGAACTTTAATAAAACAGAAATCTGCATCAGTAAATGTTCAGCTTGAAAATCTCTCCAACTAAGGTCGGACAAAGTACTAGAGGAATAACAAAAAAAACTACAAAACGTTAGGCAATTATACGAATAACAATTAGTGTTAGTTATAGTTTTTTACTGTAAATTCTTACGTTGTCATTATTATCTTTGAACACTTTATGAGAAATTGCGCAAGCACGATGGAATATAAAACTTTCCATGCATTATGTAGCATCCCTTCAAAAAATACTCAGAAAGTACTAGTAGTTAAGCTTTTACGTAGTATGACTCTGTCGTAGATGATCTACAACGGTTAAGTGTCTACGCCGTAGATCAACTACGCTCGTAGCACGTCTACGCCATGTCAATTACTATACTATTAATTCTGGCTTGCAGTTCAAGGTAGAAACATATTAATTTATATCTATGTGTTTGTGTATCTTTTTGTCTGTTTGCGATATTATAGGTCGCAATTTGCCGCGTACATTGTCGTACACAACAGGCATGCTTGTATTGTACATTTTCGCTCACATTTTCCTTTTTTAGTCCGAATATTTAGCACTAGAGCTTGGAACTAATCAACTATGCGGTAGTTATCAATTAAAACTCGCACAATACATCTCTCACTCCACCTCCAAGGCGCTGGAAATAAATCCACGAGCTCAACACGCGCCAAATGGTTGTCGCAGCCATTAGGAAAATACGTGCCAATTCATTTTGAACCCTGTACTGTGTACATACTCTCTATATTTATTGTAAGGCTGGAGTCCACAATATGGAGTACAAAATATGAAAAAAAATTCTCGCCAAAAATGGCATAGCAGGCTTTAACCATGTGCATATTCGAATAGTTCGCACGAGTCGATGTAGAGATTTTCGATAAACATTATATTGTCGATATTTTAAAAACTACTTAGCTGATTTCGATTTGTTTATTTTTCAAAAAGATTGAGCTGATTTTTGCTTCTTCCCAATGGACCGCGAGATGCCATACCAGTACGTACTAGAATGCATTATGCAATTCTCTACAAGAGGTTTCTTGTTGCTGTTTCATTTCAGAGAATTATCCCTACTTTATTCATTTATTTTCTATTAGCTTGTTTCACAAAATGTTGTATATTGTTGTTGTATGGTTAAGATAAGATAAGATAAATTTTATTGCAAAAACTTACACTAGGTACACAATTTTAAGAAGCTCTGTCTTTTGCGTTAGTTTAAAACTGTGTTGCAAAAGGCAGTGTCTTCCAGATGGATCAAGTGATTTTGCAAGTGCAAATAAACCAAGTCACTATACAATACAAGAATGAGCGTTTGCATTAGTGAGTGAGTGTGTGTGTGTGTGTGTGTGTGTATGTGTGTGTGTGTGTGTATGCGCGCGTGTTATGGTGTATGAGAACTTGTGCATATTCTTACGTGCGGTGAGCATGAAACACTGCAATACTCAAGATCTCTTAAGAGTCAGGGTTTGCAGGGTTGATGTTGATGAACGAGGAATAAACACAATAGGCGTGATAACTAGGTAAAAAATCTATATACAATTAGTCCGATATATTTTCAAAAAATATTGTCAATCAAACAACAAATGACAAAGATAAACCTTCTCAAAGTTCGGGAATGGGGGTCCTGACGTCACGTCTACGTTAACTAGTCTTTACTTACTTTTGTAGTCTAGTCGTGACGTTACATGGAATTTTAACGGGCTATGTGAAAACAGGCCGTAAAGTATGATTTACAAAACAAATAAAGAATCATCCAAATCTGTTCATAATATAATTGGTGAAGCTAAATCGTTATACAATAATTATTTTTTGCAAAAAATAGCATGACCGACTTCACCCGTGTACAATCATTACATAGTATAAAACAAAGTCGCTTCCCGCTGTCTGTCCCGATGTATGCTTATATCTTTAAAACTACGCAACGGATTTTAATGCAATTTATTTTAGTAGATAGAGTAATTCAAGAGAAATGTTTATATGTATAATACACCTGTGCGAAGCCGGGGCGCATCGCTAGATCGCAAATATTATGCACGGATCGATGTTACATTTTTCACATTACTGTTGATTTATCACAAATGGCTCAGTCAATTTCGAAAAAATTAAAATGAAACCAATTTCAAAGTATACTCTTTCCAATAAAAAAAGAATTATTGAAATCAGACTACTATAAAAAGTAAGTATATATACGCGTCGAATTGTATACCTCCTCCGGTAATTTGTCGGTCAAAAAAATAGGGCCGGATTATGGACCTCTTTTTTTAAAGTTGGTTAAAAACTTCAACAATCTTTAAAGTAACTTTCTGCTAGTGTAAAGCAGTCCTTATAATAATTGCGAAAGTTTTTGAGCAAGTGGCAGTGATTGTTATATACCACAGCTCTACAAGCACTTAATTGTGGGGTGAGTTGTGGGGACTCTGTGTTTTAATTGACTTTCTACCGTAAGTGTACAGTTTTTTAATAGGAGATTGTATCATATTTGAGCAAAATAATATTTTTACGGCGAGGGCGCTTTTTTGAATCCAGAGCGAAGTAAGTAATTCTTTAGTAGAATCTTGAACGTAGCGAGGGATTCAAAGTATGTCGTCCGAGCCAAAAATATATTTGCGCCCGAGTGGTACACTCTACTTTTCATCACCTCTGAGAAAATAAAAGGCGCCTCATATTTTATTGTAATATTATTTTTTAATAAAACGAAGAGTAACAACTAAATTGAAATTAAATGGTATCTAATAATAAAACAAATAAAAACTTATGTGTACATTCTTTTCATTTATTTTTTTGGCGCTGAACACTAACATTACAAATACTTCCAAATTCAAAAAGTGCGCGGCAAAGATAATTCCAGCGCACTTACAAAGTTCTTTATAGAAAACACCATCTTTGGGCGCACTTACTTAATCAAGTAGTCCTTTTCGAATAGATGTGATGAAAATTCATTATCATCATCTATTATATAAAAGGCTTCCCTGAGTGACTGACTGACAGACAGCCTACAGCCTAAACCGCTTAAGATATGAGCTTGAAATTTGGAGTATAGGTACATTGAACGACGTAATGGAGCACTAAGGACGAAAATTTTGAACTTTCGACCTCTAAGGGGGTAAAACGGGCCCTTTTCGTTTGTATGTAACTTTTTATTTCCTGTACCGATTGACTTGAAACTTTGTATACATGCTTTCCAAACAAAATAAAAGTTACGTTTTTTCCTGTTTTTCCGAATTTTCCTCATCTAAGGGGTCAAATAAGGTCCCAAAGTTGGTGAAAAAAGCGCCAATTACATCGAACTAGCTGAACGGTTATGGTTGAAAATTGGTATGAAGGAAGCACACAGCATGTTTTAATACAGGAACTAATAAAATCCAGGAAAATCTATAAGGTTCCTTAGGGATACGCAAAATTAATAAGTTTAGGCTACAGCCCAAAACGCTGAATATATGAGCTTGAAATTTAGAATATACGTACATCGTACGACATAATGAAGCACTAAGGATAAAAAAACGTACCCAACTCTAACTTACGGGGTAAAACGGGCCCTTTTTGTTTGCATGTAACTTCTTATTCCCTGTACCGATTGACATGAAACTTTGTATAGATGCTTTTGAGACTAAATAAAAAATATGCTGTACCTGTTTTTCTGAATTTTCCTTAAAAAAAATCCTTAGGGGTCAGATACGTCCCAAAACTTCAATGCGCTATTTTAAATAATGTAGTATCTAGAATAGGATTATGATAATGATAGTTTATCTTTAAATGGGGCAAAATGGGTCCACAAAAGTTTACAATTTTTTTTTATTTTGTGAGTCTTAAGCTTAGCGCACATATGGATCAATATAGGTATTTTACTATGGGATCAACCCTGACAAGCGAAAATTACCTACATTTTCCATACATTTTGTCGCGGGTCGATGAACTTTTTGTGTTGAACAGCTGATTTTATTCACGTGCTTTTGGGGTAGTATAATAGCATCCTAGAACATGCCTGACTAGAATCACGACTTGTGTGCCATTTTTTCATTTGCCTGGTAAATTAAATTTCTAATGACTTAATGAAACATGTCGAATACCTGTACCGCACTACTGAAAATAGGTACTACGGATAATAGAAACAGGTGGGTCTTAAGATGAACATGGACAAGACGAAAGTCATGTGTAATTCCCATGTTTTACCCACCCCGATTTCTGTTGAAAACTCGGTTCTTGAAGTCGTTGACTCGTACGTCTACCTAGGACAAGTAGTCCAGTTAGGTAGGTCCGACTTCAACAAAGAGGCCAATCGCCGAATTCAACTCGGCTGGGCAGCGTTCGGAAAAGTGCGTAGTGTCTTCTCGTCCGACTACAGTGCCTCAAGTCGAAAGTTTTCGACCAGTGTGTGTTGCCAGTGATGATTTATGGCACAGAAACGTGGTCTCTCACTATGGGCCTGATTAGTAAGCTCCAAGTAGCCCAACGAGCTATGGAGAGGGCTATGCTCGGAGTCTCTCTGCGGGGTCGAATCTGGAATGAGGAGATCCGTAGAAGAACCAAAGTTACCGACATAGCCCAACGAATTGGCAAGTTGAAATGGCAATGGGCAGGGCACATAGCGCGGAGGGCTGATGACCGTTGGGGTCGAAAAGTTCTCGAGTGGAGACCATGTACCGGCAAGCGCAGCGTAGGACGTCGACCCACAAGGTGGACGGATGACCTCATTAAGACCGCAGGATCGCGCTGGATGCAAGCCGCTTCCAACCGGTCTTATTGGAAATCCATAGGTGAGGCCTATGTCCAGCAGTGGACGTCCTGCGGCTGATGGATGACTGAAAATAGGCCTATCCGCGAAGGGTAATTGGGCCATATCCATCACGCCGGCCGAGCACGGGTTGCTGAATTCACATACGACATTGATTTTTTCTACGTTCGTACAGGTTGCCTCAATGTTTACCAGCAATGAAAAGTGAAATTTTTACATAGTTACTCATACAATTATTATTATTGGCTCCCTCGGTGGCTCAGTGGTTGACACTGACTCCTGGGTCAAAGAGGCGTGGGTTCGATTCCGAGGGCAAATATTTATGTAATGTTCATATGTGTTTGCTCTGTGTCGGGGTGTTATTAATGTATTTTTATTTATTTATTTAACACTTTCTTGCACACTATTTGTACAAAAGGAGGACTTAACGCTAAACAGCATTATCTGCCAGTCAACCTACATGTATATGTAGTATATCAGTCTCTGCTAGCCAAATCACAAACTTTGCTTAGTTTGGAATCAGAGGCCATGTGTGAGATGTCCCCCAATATTAATTTTATATATTTATTTATTTATTATTGAGTTAATTTCAGAAATTCGGCAATTTATCATCCAAAAATGCACGTAGGTACTCCGTAATAAGCTTTAGATAAGTAAATTAAATAACCAAATACTGAGACAATTCAGGCTAAACCGTAGGCATTATTTTGCAAGTAATACAATAATAGGCTCAGTTATGAAGACGCCATAGTAAATATAATAACAACATAAAAATGTTCTCTCTATCGAATGCTTAAAGTGAAAATGAAACAGATATAATTATGATAATTAGCTATTATAATTACGATGGCGCCTTCATAATCGAGCCTAATACAGGCTTAACCACGAGCTACTATTATTTTAAGTAAGTGCCAAGAAAACGCGGACCAAACTGTGGGTATTTATCATTTTAAGCAGATACGAAAATAACGCGGGCCAGACCGTGGGCTATTATCATTACAAGTAATACAAAAACGCAGGCTAACGGCATGCTATTATAATTTTAAGGATTTATTAAGACAACACGGGCCAGACCGCGAACTATTAGATATTATTATAAGCAAATGCCAAGATAACGCGGGTTGAACCGCGGGCTGTTATTTTAATTAAATAAGTATTAAAACAACGTGGGCCAAACTGTGGGTTATTATCATTGTAAGTACCTAATTATTAACACAACGCGAGCTAAACCGCGGGCTTTTATCATTTTGAGCAAGTACTAAGACAATACGGGCCAGACCATGGGCTATTATCATTGTAAGTAATACGACAATCCAGGCCAAACGGCAAGCTTTTATAATTTTAAGCAAGTACTAAGACATCGCAGTCCATGCTGCGTGCTATAAATAACCATCTTAAGCAAGTACTAACAATACGCGGGCCAAACCGTGACCTATTATCATTATAGACAAATACTGTTACAATTTTGACCAAACCGTGGGCATTATCCTTGCAAGTAATTTTAAGCAAGTTAAGACAACGCGGGCCAAATCGCGGACTATTAGATATTATTATAAGCATGTACAAAGACAACGTAGATCAAACCGCGGGATATTTTCATTTTAAGTAAGTACCTATGTACTAAGACAACGCGGGCGAAGCCGCGGGTTTTAAGCTAGTCACTCTATAAACCGTAACATACTTACTGCTAGTACTACAGAGAAATCTTTTATGGGTTTTCAATACGGCTGGTTGGAAAAAGCTTGTTTAGATACAAGCGTAATTCTCTAACTTTATTTGTTTTTAATTAATCACAATATTATTATTTTTTTCAACATGAGCTAGGCTAGTATGTACTATATTTTGTATTGTACTTTTGAGGGCATCAATAATGATATGTACCAAATATGTTCACCTCGCATAACCGACGTTATTTGACGTTATGTGCTTGCTTTAGCGGGAAGAATAGTTAAGCAAAGCGTTCCACATGCTGGCTGTTCTTATGAGGAATTAAATCTCAAATTGACACTAACCTTCCACTGGTAGTGGATATTGCAATATTCCGATAAAAAGTCCATGTTAGCTAAACTAACTGTGCGGGCTATTGAAGACTGATACAATACAGTGCCCAAGCCACAAAAGTAGAAAACAGAGATCTTGGGTGTCTTGAATTTGTTCATACCACAGGTTTCCCTTTGAGCTTACGTACTGAAAGCTAGTACAGTACAGCTTGCATCATTACATCGCTTACATCAGTTCAGAGTCTCAACCCCCAGTAGCTCGCCAACCCTCGCCCGAGTAAGTCGCGGCCCCGAGCGCGCCCCATTCCAACTTCGAATACGTGTTCTCATTTCAAAAGTTTTCGTGCCAGTGCTTTGTTTTTTTTCTTTGCAGTGAAAGTTTGGAGTTATTTTTAATTAATTTTGGCAGATGGTGTGATTTCGTTTTTCTGATTAAAAGGTAAGTTTTGAGTTAGTAGATAAGTTGGGGAAAGTTGTAACTATGCTTTTAGTAGGGGTTTGATTGATCTTTTATTTCAGGTTGAATGATTTGCTATAATACACCTTTAGATTACTTTTGTGTATTACTTTAATACATAAGTTTTAGTAAAGTTTTAGAGAGTTCTCTGTTATTGTGTTAAAATTATTGACTTTGACAGTGAAATTATACAAGTTTTATCGATTAAGATATTTTTATATTTTTTTTTAGTAAACAAATATAAATTTGTTTCTACGGTGTGAATAAATTTGAATCAAATTTTATACCTATTTTGGAATCTCTAGTTAATATAGCGTGATATCAAAATATTTCACTTCTCATTAAACAAGTATCCGTTTCACCTTGCCATTTGACGTTGTCACTTACATGAAAACTGTTGACCTTTTCACGTTGATAGTTACTAAAAAATGTACGTTTTTCTTTTAAATGTCAGCACTAAAGATAAGCTTCATACAATTTTAACAGCAGTACCGGTTCGATCTTCTATGGTTTGATCTTTATTTTCAAACGTATTAGGTTTTTTGTAGTAATTAAGCATACGTGATAGGTATTCTGTTTTATACATTACTAGCGAACCGCTCCGGCTTTGCAAAGGTGTATTATACATACAAACTTTCCTATTGAATCACTCACATTGAATCAATCTATTAAAAAAACCGCATTAAAATTCGTTGCGTAGTTTTAAAGATAGAGATAAACATACATGGGAATAGACAGCGGGAAGCGACTTTGTTTTATACTATTTAGTGATAATGACAAGACGAGCTATAACTATTATACTCTCCTGTTAGGCAATAAGTCAAACTCTACATATCACGATAGAGCGGAGGTTTTGTATGCTGATCAAAACGTTGTGTGGCACAGTATTACGATCATCCTTCTGAGATAGATTTTCTTTTCAATTTTGCTAGAAACATTATACTTGATTGTATTTTTATTTTTACATTGACGAAATAATTATAGTGCTTGTTAAGTATTGATAATAAATGAATGTAATTTATTTGTGACGGCAGTATTATCGGTAAATATTCTTCTTGTTGAGAAGAAAGTAAATGATTGCTGGAACATAGTAATGTCTGCATATTACTTAGTAGATGGATATCTGACATAGGTGTGATTCTTCAGGAGGGCTGAGCAAAAGAGCTCTACTGAAAACACTAGCGCAATTTATGCTACTGAAAGGCGTGCTGTTTTTTAAGCACAGTGCACTTTTTAGTCATCTGCAATTGAAATTGTGGAAATCTTTTTCAGCGTAAATATCGAATAAAATGATATTAATATACATATCTAGGTGCAAAGTAAGGTGGTTATAAAATGTCACTTTGTCGGCAACATAATTGCCGACAAAGTGACATTTTATAACCAGTCAAAATTCAATGTACCTACCCATGTAGGCAAATCACAGTCATACACTTAAAATATAGCAAGAACATAAAAACCAAACTAAATGTCATAAATAACATTAAAATTCGTAATCAGAATTTCAGTACCTTGTCTTTTTGTTTCTTTCGTAACATCGAAAAAAATCGAGTGTTTGTAAATTCAGCAATCTTCACCTGGATTTAGTGGATACGACCCAATCGTTCCTTGTAGTAAGACTTTATGTAGCAGAAGACCATCACTAGTAATTTTATTCTCCAAACAGTAGACCTCACGAGACGTCTACGTAACTGAATCTTCAAAAGCCTACATCTCGATTATTTGGTTAACACTTGCAAATCTTGTGAAAATTTAGAAACTAAACGATCTTGCCTAATATTTTCAAAATTGGCTCACAAACAGAGCGACTGCAAATTTCCCACACTTTTTGAGGGAAATACCAACCCAATCAAAAATTTCGGACGTCGATAAAATGCATTATTGTATAAAACCTGTGGACCTACCAAGTTTCTTCGAGGTTCGTTGATAAATGTGACTTGTAGACAAAAATCAACATCCGGACGGAACGACGACAGTAAAATCGTCAAATTGAAGCACAAAAATTCGCTTCGTTTCGGTCAAAAAGTGCAGTAAAGTGCAGTACCAAAAAATGCGTGTAGTGTTATATTTAGGCGCAGATGACATATACTTACAATATATAGTTATAGATATACTCGTAGTTTTATCGATAAGTATTATTTTTATAGAAAGATAGATATACTCGTAGTTTTATCGATAAGTATTATTTTATAGAAAGTAATAGTGCACTCGGGCAATTTTATGATGATTGAATCTAGGCGGATTATGGTAGCTTCGAGTTATTATTTTTTATGACCGCTTGAAACCCTTCCGGTTACTTCCTCGTAAGATGGCTAAAGTACTTACTACAAATGTATTGTAACTGAGACAGATTAAATATCTACAAAAATTACTTATTTTATCAGTGATAATATGTTTTTTTTTTAATTTATAAATCTGAAAAATAGTCGAAATTAAAACAATTCTGACTGTACAACGAATTTCAGGCACAAAATACAAACTAAGAGAAAAATTAAGTTTTAGTTGTTTACATATTTCTATCAGTTTTAACGAAGTGTATAAGGATATTTTGGAACTATAATTTTCAGATATTCCACTAACCGCGGCTAGCAACCGCGCTGTAGTAATTGTTTAAACAATAGAATATTATGTACCAAGAGAATCAAGTCGTGTGTTACGTCACGGGCGACATTATTGTACTCTGAGCGTAGCGAAGGACTCGCTTAGTTAACTCCCAACCGCAGCTAGGGTGTTTTAAGTTAGTCTTGATTGAAGCGAGGGGTTCAAGTAGCCCAAGACGAAGACAGACTTGGTTCTAGTGGTACTCTACTTTTTATACCTCCTGCGAGAAAATAAAACCCCAGAAATATGAGTAATACTTAAGCATAAGTGTAGGTACTCACAAGGGCAATTCAATACTCAATCACTTTAGACAACAAAAATATTTCGCTCCAACATTTTTTCGACCAAAAGTGCTCGTTCTAACTCGATTAAATTCACATATAGTAAGAAGCACGCGACAATATAATGCGTTGTCGAAGTCAGCAGATATAGACATATTTGGCGACAGCTTGAATGTTTTCAGGAATACTTTGAAGTCTCTGACAATCTGAATCTTAATAATTCTTATTCTTAATTATTTTGAATTTTAATGTTATTTCTATAACTTCCAATTAATTTTAATTTATTCACTGACGCCAACTTTGTTTGGACTACGTTTAAAGGATTTTTTTTGTCGTTTCAGTCAGTTCAAAATTTTGATATTATTTTTCACAATATTTGTAATGTCTAACCGGTACTGCTGTAAATTATTTTCTCAGTGCTATTTAATTTTATGATGTTTTGCTAGAGATTAATGCATTTTGTCTTCTTTTATAATTATTGAGACATTTAGCTCCAATTTTTATGCATAATTTTTTAACAATATATTGATGTACACAATGTTGGTGAACTGAAATAAATAAATAAATAGAATATATCTAAGATTTTTCATAGTAAAACACACACATCCGTAGTAAAATAAAATGTAAATACAACGTGAAAAACATAAGACCATGGTCACCTAGATTATCAAGGCCTAACACGGGCATTGCAAAAAGATTTTATTGTATTAAATTGAACTGATACGGGCATTAAAGAGGTTTTATTCTATAAAATCGAATAAAATCCCCTGAAAATGCCCGTTTCCGTGCGATTTAAAAAAGTTTTATACGATTTTACAAAATAAAGCGTTTTTACGATGTCCTTAAATGTTCTCAGTTAAGAAATTTTCACACAAATTAGACGTTCCAAATTTAAAACTACTTTACTCCCTAGGGATTTTCATACAACATTATTGACCTGCCATAGCCTTCGAGATAGTGTTAGGATAATAATGACTTATTTTACGTTGGGATCGTACATATAATGAGTAATTTTCGAGCAGGTGGTATGAAAAATATTATGCCAACCGCACTATTTATTGATTGAATACAGATTGCACGTGCAATTTATTACAGTACCTAATTTATCGGATGTTAAAGCCTCCAAAAGCCTCTCGACCGTAGCTAAAAGCTAAAACAACAGGAGTTTTCCATTAACATTATTATCCGTACCAAAAAACGCTCCGCGATAAATATAATCATATGAATGGCACTCACGGTCACCCATCTACTTTTGAGATGATGTAGCCATATAAGTTTATTGACATTGGCAGTAAAAGTTTAGTCCGTTATTGGAGATTGATCATCGATTTATCAAACCACGAGGGAGAAAACGCTGGTCCATCCATTTCCCGAACTAGTTAGTGATTTTGGATAGTAATTCAATATCAGAGAAGGAGCTCTAGCAAAAGTTATAATGAAATTTCAGTTCATTAAAGAGTGTCAGGAAGACACTTTTGTAATATAAAAGATAATAAATTAGTACACAAACCACTTCCAAGCATTAAATGCAATCCGGGGTATTTTTTAAATTGGTAAGTGACTAGACATACCTGTACTGTACTGTTATACTGTATCGGCCTTTTTTAATAGTTCACTGCAGGACGTAGGCCTACCCACAAATGGTTTTATTACCCACAACCTACCTATGACTATTGATTCACTATCCGTTAATGCAATATATGCTTAATACTGAATAGTAGATTGCAATATAAACAATGCTCTTTCTTGTATTGTATAGTGACTTGGTTTGTTTGTATTTGCAAAATCACTTGATCCATCTGGAAGACACTGCCTTTTGCAACACAGTTTTAAACTAACGCAAAAAGCAGAGCTACTATTGTGTACCTAGTGTAAGTTTTTGCAATAAAATTTATCTTATCTTAATTTTTTTTAGTAGGCGGTAAAATTAAGTCAGTTTTTTTAATGGTTTCTTATACTAAAGACCGTCGCATTTTTGGCAAATACTATATAAGCTGTCTGATGGGCAGTGAGTGTTAAAAACCTTAGTCAAGTCAAACTTTTAGATCTACTTTTTTATTTTCAATTTTGGCTTTTTGATTGCGATCATTTCAATTATTTCAAGTACAATTTATAGATTTTAAGTTTTGATTATATATCTGTCTAGATAATAAATTGGCTGAGCAAAATGGCTCAAAAATATTACCGATATATGGACCTTAAAACTTAATAATTTTAACAGTTTAGACACAATATAATAATGTGTGCACAATGTCAAAGAACTGGTACGTTTTGTTTATGTTTGTCTATATGTTTATTTTATTTATCTAAACAGATCCAAAATCAAATATTTTACTATCTACTCTATTATTATTAGGTACTAGTTTTTACCCGCGGCTTCGCCCGCATGATATTTTGATTTTTGTGAACCATAGGAACTCTTTATTTATCCGGGATAAAAAGTAGACTATGTCTCGTTCCGTCTTTTAAACCCGATTCAAAAAATTAAACAAAAAACGATTTGACGGTTGTTCGATTCGACAGTTGTTTTTTTTTTACATTTCTTGAAGCGCACTCTAGAATAGTTCTCAGAGTTCTCAGATCTTACTTAACACTTATCGTTATATTATGAACAATTTACGCAATATCATTATAATTTATAACCTATGTGTTATTCAGATATATAAGCTATATTATTGCAAAGTTTCATCTCAATCTGTTCAGTAGTTTTTGCGTGAAAGAGTAACAAACATCCATACATCCATCCATCCATCCATCCTCACAAACTTTCGCGTTTATAATATTAGTAGGATTTTCACGAGAGCAAATAAGTTTATTAAAAATCATCTTTTCCCAATCTCTCAGTAATGATGATAGCCTTTGAAAATCGATGCGTGGAATTTGCTCGATGCTCGTACTCGTGTCGAAAATTAAGCAAATTAATTCGAAATAAGCCAAACGTGGTTAGATCCCCTTTGAGTTGATTGGCGGAAGAAATTGAGTAAACATCGTCCGTGGTAAGGTAATCTCATTTTGAAGCCTACGCCTGTTTCCGCGACGCTAAAGTGGTGATATCAACCATTTTTGATTGAGAACGGTAAAATTATCAACGTACTATTTATTAAACCACCATGTAAATAATGTATGGTTCTTAATATTTCGCGATTTGAACACTTTATTAATATATACTAGGGGGCTAATCGCGCACTGAAATAATGAGATAAATAAATATCTCATTTTCCCCAAGTTTCGACCGAGTTGCATCGATCGTGGTCAATCTTATTCTACAAATCCCCTTAGATAATCCCCTGCGCAGGGGATAAGTGGAATTTTTGTCTATAAATCCCCTGCGACTTTGTGGAAGTGGATTTTTGGACATTTTGTTCATAAATCCCCATCCGCAATGCCGCAGGGGCACAACACTTTTGACACACTCAACACTCAACACTTTTGGCACACTTTTGAAATAAAATACCAGATCTTTGTTAGGTAAATAATCGATTTTTTTTAGTCTACCCGTGACCACGATGGATGATGAGGTATTTATTCATCTCGTTATTTTAGTGCGCAATTAGTTCCGTAGTATAAGGTAATAAAATGTATGGTTCTCCGAATAGTATAATATATATATATATATACCTCGCATATGTTTTGAATCTTCATAAATTATACTCTTAAATCTTGTTCCTACATAAGAATGTTAACAATATTGCCAAATATTATCTGAAAAATGGGATAACTCGTCAAGACTCGTTGAAATATTTACTCAAAATCCTCCTATATATCGGAAATTAATTAAAAACTGAACAAATTGACGTAGGTAATTCGAGATAAATCTTATTCATTGTCTTGTTTACGAAAACTGAAAATTATTCAAGCGCGTAACTTCATTTCACATCTCATTCATTATTCAACCTCTATAAAGTTAGCGAAAATTACAAAATCGAATTCCTTCAGATGAATTTAATATGTGTGTTCATAAAGAGGACTTAATAGATTTTCTTCCTTCGCTGTAAAGCTAAATTTTTACGAGAAAACTTTTATCTGGATCACTTTTCTTAATAACATTGCTGTACGCGAACTGTTTTATTTAATTGCTTTAACCATTTTTTTTTACTATTTATGAACAAAAATTGTTAGTTTTGATGTACAGAATAAGCCTTATTGGTTAGAAATAACCCTGTGTTGTATAGGCAATTTTGAAAATAATTTATACCCCAAAATTTTCCAAATGCAAGCAGCAAATATGCATAATCTAATCTAAAGCGTCCACACCATAAACAATTTGTGTGAATGTGAAATAAATACCGAATCGTGCGATCATTTCGTTATCGCACGACAACTTTGCGGCGGATTATGTTAGACTGCATTTAACTGGATTCGGCTGGATTTGGCCCAAAGTACCGCATTAAAATACCATTAGTTGTTAGCATTATATAAATGTTTGGCACTGCTAACGAAATAACTGGTTATCTGTGCGTAACCGCGCTAGTTTATAAGCATTATCGATATGGCTTTTAGCATTTACGTTACTTTAATAAAATTATCAAAAAATAATGTTTATTTACATATATCTACAAGGCTTAGAGAGTAAAGTTTGTTAAATATGAATAATAAAAATAACAGAAAATAAAATATATACACCTACTTAGAAAATTAATCAAATAACCCGCCCCTCATCGTTCCTGGTGCAAAGGTGCCCATAACGCTTGCTGCATTGCCGAGTTGGATGGCGATGGACATTCTTTGCACCAGAAACGAGGTAGAACGGGAGTCACCTCCTCTTTCCCGAATCCTGCGCCCTATTTCACAAGTTAACAATTTGGCCTTAGTGGCCCAGCTACCCATGGTATCCACGGCAACGGGCACGAAATAATAGCTGGGCACTATAAATTGCCGCGTACTTCAACCTCTTTTTTTATCAAAATACATTGTCTTTTACAGTCGTGTTTGAAACTAATGATTAATTATATACTACTAGCTCTTCTCGCGATATCCTTTGAGAATCTTTTATTAGGTATTTTGGGAAAAAAAATATTGCGACCTTTAATCTTACCTACATGATTAAAACCAAGTCGATCCTTCCCCTTATAGCTGCTTGAAAGAGTAACAAGCACACTTTCGGATTTATAATAATTATAAGGAAAGGAGTAAAGGTTATTCAGACAGAATGTACTAAGCCGAAAGTGGTGATTAAGACCATCATTGTAAACAACTTTTACGGCCAACCCAATTAGAGAAAAAAATCCGTAAACATTTTGTTGATTTCAATAAACTAGGCAAAAAATCCTCATTTGAATCCTCAAAGAGAGAAATTCTGTCTACACCCAATTGGAATACCAGATATTATGAACAACTATTACTATAGGGCCAACTCAAGTCGCAAATAAATCAAACCTAAATTTAATTTTGGAAATTATGATGCATTATGCATAAAGTCTTCATTTTTATTGAACCCTCGAAAAGAGAAATCCAAATTTCTACACCCAATTGAAATACAAGTATGTATTTGATAAATCATTAATATTGAATGAACAAACCTTACTATAGGGTTCAACCCAATTCGCGAAAAAAATCATCTAAAAATCTTGGCAATTCCAATAAATTATGCAATAAATGCTCATTTTAATTGGACCCTCAAAAAGAGAAATCTGAATGTCTACATCCGATTGCAATACAAGAGGGTAACCGGGCCAAGTTCACCCGATCCCTTTTTCCGACTCGCGCCGAGCCGAAATAACAAATGCATCTGAGATTGTTAGCTATAATAGCAACTCGAATACCAACCTCGCGGAATTTGAAAAGGAAAACCCACAAAAAACAATTACATGTAAAACGTTGCCAAGATGAGAGTTGGGAGTAAAAAATTGATATTTTTTTTTTGTTGTTTGTTAAGGCACCAATACTAGTCTACATACAAAATTTCAGCTTTCCGAGATTTCAGGAAGTATCTTAGAATTTTGATGATTTTCAGTCAGTCAGTGACGAAATCGGGTGTGGGATATCAACAATAAAATCTATAGGGCTAAAGCTATACAACTGAAACTTTACACGTTTAATAAGTCTATTATTCAGAGAATTTTATTTATCTGTTATACATACTCCAAACCCAAGTAATGAGGATTGAAAAAAACGCCGACCTACTTCGAGAACAGGTAGATAGAGAGAAAAAATAGGTAGCTATTGCGCTTCACTTTGCTTGGCTCGTCTTGGCGGGGACACTACCGTGCCTCCAGATACTCATATAGAAAACAGTCATATACGCCGGTATGCATGGGATTTCTAATTACGATGGGGAAATTGCTCCAAAATTAAAACGATATGCGATGTTTCATTTTGTGCGATATTATTCGGCAGAAAAAATACATTAGCTGCTTTATGATGACCCAGTTTTTAATCGTCTCTCAAAAATAATGAAGTCGTATAGATCTATGTATGTATATGTATTTGTATATATTTTTTTTGTTTGAAGTTTTTAGATTATACAGGGTTATTTCTAATCAATTACATAGCATCCTTTTAGGGCAGTGGTCGTTAAACCGCGGTCCGCGGTGGAGGTCATATGTGCTATCGTCATATTTGTTTTCAAATTTATAGAAAAGCGAATAGCATCGCGCTAGCTACACACGCTACGCGTTATTGTTATATTTTAATAACAAATTTCTAAAAATACCGAATAAAACATTCACGCTCACTGCACTCGCACATATATAAGTGGTCACGTGGTCTGCTTTGTTCATGCCTGTTTTGAAATTACTGAAAATAAAAAACAAAACAAAATTACGGCTCACTGTGGTCACCTATGATAGCAGTGTGGTTAGCCTGGTTAGCCTATATCTGTTTTGAAATTATTGAAAATATCCGAAAAATTTTGGCGTTCGCTGCGCTCGCAAATAATAGTCATTGTCATCATAATATTTTGAAATTACTTAAAAAAACCTAAAAATAAAATTTGCCTTGACTTTGTTCCGTGGGCAGCGCGGTAACCGAATACAACGTGGGCTAGAACGTGGCTAGTATGTTATTATCAAGTTCATCAG
Organism: Hypomecis punctinalis; assembly: GCA_949316475.1. Lineage (NCBI taxonomy): Eukaryota > Metazoa > Arthropoda > Insecta > Lepidoptera > Geometridae > Hypomecis > Hypomecis punctinalis. The sequence continues at coordinate 1,234,561 of OX438807.1, forward strand.
TGTGCGGCCCGCAGTGACACATCGCACTGTCCTATGTGGCCCTTGAGAAAAGTGTGACGACCACTGTTTTAGAGGCTTATTCTGTACATCAAAACTAACGAATTTTGTTTTGGATTTTTTGTCAAAACTCAAAAAAAATCTGCTTGTTCCATGCATTTTGTCGCGGGTGAACGATATTTTTCTAAGGAACAACATGCTTTTTTTTAGTTTTGACAAAAGTCACGAAACAAAAGTTGTTAGTGTTAATGTACAGAATAAGCCTCTAAATGGATGCTAATTAGTTAGAAATAACCTTGAAACACATTTGATCTAAAAATTAAAAGATCTGTGCTCTAACAACTAGGTATATGAATTAAGATCTAAAACTATCAAGCATCACATCCAGGCAACATCCAGGCATATTTAATGAGCACACGGTCCCAACTTCATGGAAACTTTCGACGGATTTATAATTCAGGAGCTACTAACCCTGGTTATGAAGCCACAAAGTGTAAACCCACAAAAAGGACCATCCCTAAGGATATGAACGGAGTTTGAAACATACAAATTGGTATACAAATACAAGTATCTGTATATATTAAAGTTAGTAGTTGTATAAGCACACACAAAACATTTACATTTACGCGTTCGCAGACACAGACACACACAATCGTTTTGTGGCGTTTCTTGTCTTATTTTGTCACTTTATCGTTTAATTTTGTAATGTAAATAAGTAGTATAATATATTCATCTATAGAGCATTTATTCATCTATAGGTAGAGCAGTTTTGCAATCACCAGGAGAAGTACAGACAGACAGACAAAACTCTTTATTTACAACCACAGTTTGAAAAATAAACACTATTTACATATATACGACAAAAAATATGATTATAAAGTGGCAGCCTTATCACCCATGGCGATTTCTTCCAGGCAACCTCCAAGTACCCAATCTTTGAACTATTCAACCGCTAAATAATTTAAAAACAGAATGAGGTAAACAGACATTATTATTAATCGACATAACTACGTCTGTGACAAGGATAATGTTTTGTTACTGATTTTCAATCAATCATTTATTTCACAAAAAATACATTACACCAAACCTACACGTTTCGATCTTAATTTTAAATTAGAATTAAAAATTATATTACATCAAACCTACATAAACATTTATATCTTAATTTTAAATTAGAATTAAAAACGGTAGGTTACAGCGTCTCGCAAACATCTTTTGAACTAGAAAGTAAAGTTTTTTTTCTTAATGACATCAAATGTGACGTGCATGTGTGCACGTTTAAGCAGATGCCAACGTCATATAATGACGTAGTTTTAAATTTAAAACATTAAGAACCTTTCTAGATCAATTAATTTTGTCAAGAAAACTAAAACATGACATTCGCACATTTTAGTAATTATTTTTCTCGAAAAATGGCAAAACCAACTTCCAACTTTTACAAAATTTGAATAGTTTGCTTGAATATAAATAATGGAACAGTATGCAATGTTTCCATTATTGTTGATTTTGCAAAAACAGCTCAACCGATTTCGATATAATTTAAATGGGACCACTTCGGGAGGGTACCCTCTCGAACTAAAAAAATAGTTTTTTTAATTCGGTTCACAATTGGCGAAAATATCGATGAATATACACAAAAAACAAACAACGAGTTGTACTCCGAGAGTGCCGACAAAAGTGAAAACTTGCTCCCTCCGTCTTACGAATTTTAGATCAGAGGGCTAAGTGCAAGATTTTCGCTCGAGCTCGATCGCGTTAACGTTTGATGTGATTTCTATGGAATGGCACAGCGCCATCTTGTGTCACGTACAGCAAACTGAATAGCTAAGTATTAGTATTTTTACGGTAATGTAACGAGCGCCAAACCGATCGAACACGAGCGCGGCATCGTCTGTGATTGGCTAACTCAAACGTGTGTGTCAATGTGCTCGCTTGTGTGCATGGCGCTCTCGGTCAACGCGACGTAAAAGTAATTCGATTCGATTTGCAAATCTTCCACTTGACACTCAGGTCACGCGAGTTTAACACTTTTAACCCATCCAAAAAGTGCACAACGCCTAAAAAAGTTTACACTTTAATAAATATGTACAGACGAACATAGAACCTCCTTCTTTTTGGTAGTCGGTCAAAGATAATGTTACATAAATACTACTCGCGTAATAATACAAAGTCAGGCCAAATGTTGACGATAGTTTCAAACCGCATTTAGCAAACACATGAAATTACCGAGTCCTACCGTGTTCTCCCGTAGCTAAACACTCAGTTATTTTGTACTAATTTCTGGTTGAACTTTTTCATACGGCGTTAATGCTCAGATTGCATGACAGATTAACCGAAATGTGGGCCAGGCCTGCGGTACCAACTCGGTTATTATTATACAAATACTACGACTTTATTTGTTAGGAATAGTTCCAGTTTCGTGAACAGACTATTTTTATTTTAGGTGTTGTAATTGAAAATAGATAGAGCTAGAATTGTGATTAAACAGCACCGTCATCTTTATTGATATTATTATTACTAACTAAAGTAACGAGATAAATAATTACCTCATCATCCCGACGTTTCGACCGAGTTGCATCGATCGTGGTCACGGGTATACTCGTCGGATTAATCCCGTAGTATATAAATAATTATGTGTTCAGATCACGAAAGTTTAAGAACAATCTTTATTGATATTATAAATACGAAAGTGTGTTTCTTGGTTTTTTTTATTACTCTTTGACACAGCTGATTTCAGCATCAGCTGATTTTTTTCATGGATAATACTATGACACTATGCTTTAAAATAAGCTTGATAATAAGCCAAACAAATGTCCGGCAAATATCGTCACTAAATTCCAACTTCAATTTGTTTTCTGTGACTTTTTCTACATATTTGATTTTTGCTTTTTTCGAACACTGCTATTTTAATAAAATAAAGAAAGTTATGGTAAAATTATTTTACAAATCAAATATCTAAGCTAGTTCAGGTACAGTACAAAGTCATGGCCTAAGTTCTATACAGTTTTTTTTTCGGTGCACATACTTTGCATACGGAAAGTATAATAAACAAACAATTAAATTGGTTTTACTCACTTTAGTACAAAAATATTGAAATAACTTCAAGAGAAAGTATACAGATAAACGGAGTAATCAATGTCACCCTACGTCTGAGTACCTACGTGGCCGCGTCGTACCTACGCCCGAGACGTTTTGGTAGGTAGTTATTGTCTGGAGTGTAGGGTGACAAAAAATTGATGAAAAAAAGTCGATCTTTTTATAAGCGAAATATGTTTTATTAATGATATCTATTGCGCGATAAAAATTTGTGCACTGAATAAAAAGTCATGCTGTATATTTTTGCAACTTTTGTTGTTCTCCCAAAGAAGATGACGGTATCAGCATATCGTCAGCGATATCAGCTGTACTGGAGAGTACCAGTACTGCTGATTTCGTCATTTTCCTTCAATAATTTAACTTAGTCTCTGTTTCTCAGAATATATAATGTAGGTCTCGAAATCTAGAGCAAACAGGTGCCTTCTAGGTAAGCGAGGTAATTGGAAATACGCAGAACTAACTAGTTAGAGAGCTTCTAAGATCAAATAAAATTTACATGTTGAGTGTTATATATTTTACCTTCAAACGAGCACTTTTTGATATACAATTAAATATACAGAATATGTTTGTTTACTTTTTTGTTGATATAAAATACGGATCTTGAAAACGGCTTCAATCATTTTTATTATAATTATGCGATGTTTGGGGTGACAGCATTAATTCTTACGATAATCGTACATCCCTTCATACATCCATTGGCCTTGGCCGTCCATGGTTGGACATAGATCTCACCTGTAGATTTTCATAAAACCAGTTGGAACATACTATTGGAAACATAGGTAGGTATTTACTTAATTAATTAATGATATAATAGAAACATTAAAGATTTCTCATTTCGTAAATATAGGTATATATAGTATAAATGAAGTAACAATATAAATGTAAAGAAATTTAATAATGAAAACATAAAAAATATACACATTAAAAAGATAAACTTAGTTTTTATTGAGTTTTGCTTTGACTCAACAAATACTGGAGTTTACAAACTGTAACTTAGGATAAAGTGTTTGTAGTTTAAATTACTATTCATTTTAATTCAGTTGCAGTCTTCGACAGAGAAAAGTTTGAAACAAATGCAGATTTAAGGAATACATAAACTTACAGTTATGAATACAGAAATATCTATAAATAATAGATCTTAACAGTACTTTAAAGTAAAAAGTTGTTTGCGTGAAATCAAAGGAAATTCTAACTACATTATGTCCAATTTTAGACCCATTTTCGTGTCTATAAAAATATGCAATAAATTATGTCTAACATCTAAAAAGAAATTGAAAAGTTATCGAAAAAAATGTTTCGTCTCAAAATTATTTTCCTAACGGGACCAGATGTTTTCACGATTACTTATTTTTTCATGACGATTAAAATTTAGATAATATTATTATCTTACATGTTATTCTAATAAAATTGCCAGGTGTACCTTTATGACAATTATGTTTTGTTTGTTTTTTTGGTTGAATAATAGACATATTTGAAATTTATAAAAAAAATGCTAAAATATTTTTTATCGGAAATCCTTAAAAACTACGTTAGTTTGAATAAACTTACTTTGCTGTGTTAGCAAAATACCCATATTAGGATCCCACGCTACCTACATATTTTAGAGCCATCTGCCAACTGTCAAAGTTCCTATATTTCTGTATGAAACTGTCAAACTTTTTGCTATAAATCAAACAAGTAATTTCCAAGTTGCTCATGAGTTGAACCGCCTGTCATGAAAGTAAGGCTTGAATTTACATAAGCGGAGCAATTGCTAACATTTACTGTGGTACTAAGTTTGGGAAACAGTATTCTTGTAGTTCTTGAGTCACGTATACCTAGTTTGTACTTTGTTCAAACTTTTACAGTGAATGCCAATAACACTTAAGTGCGTTAAGCTTTTATGTGATGAATAATAATTTATTAAGGTTTTGATGAAGTTTGTATTATCTACGTAACATAGAATATTAAAATTTTATTTGAAAGTTGTGTACACCTAAACTGATTTTTATATTCTTTGTTTGAATAAATATTTAGTGTAGGTATTTCCGCAATGTTGTTGCAAGCAAATAGCTTTCAGGACCTTATTCAATGCATCTTTTTTAAATCACATGACAAAATAGTGAAAACACTTCATTAACAAATAACACCCTTATTCTCACTGAACTACACTCTATTCAATATTTTTTGTACCAGCCTTTTTAATAGTCCACTGCAGGACGTAGGCCTACCCACGAAGGGTGATCAATACATTCACTACTATTCAATATAATTATAGTAAACATACTATTCAATATAATTATAGTAAATAATAGTTTTTTATCGGTTTTGTTATGTTTGAAATAATTAATTAATGTATTGAATAGCGCCCTTAAACTTATTTGCCTACAACAACATAGCGGCAACACACTAAACATTGACACTAAATATTTATTCAAAACAAAGATCAGCGGGGCAATCCTGTTAACCGATCTCGTTACTAAGGTGACACGTTCTTGAATTTTTCTCGTTTTTTTGACAGCTTTGAGCCGTCAGAACTTTTAGAAAAACGAGAGAGGTTCAAGCAAGTGTCAACTCAGTAACGAGATCGGTTAACAGAAATTGCCCCGCTGAAGATGAATTTTTGCAAAGTAATGCCTGATCAAATCAACTGATTTTTATTATTTAAAAATCAGTATTAAAAAAATAAAATAAAAAATCTTTTGTTTTTAAACTATGGCGATTTGAACACATTATTATTACACACTACGGGACTAATCGCGCACTAAAATTATGAGATAAATAAATAAACCCTCTACCCGTGACCACGGTCGATGCAACTCGGCCGAAACGTCGGGATCATGAGGTATTTATTTATCTCGTAATTTTAGAGCGCGATTAGTCCCGTAGTATATAATAATAAAAAATATTTTATTGACATGCCATTTCATTAGTAATACTTAATAACTATCCACCAACCCGCACTGGGCTAGCGTGATGGATATGGCCCAATCACCCTTTGTGGGTATGCCTACGTCTTGCAGTGGACTATTAAAAAGGCTGATACAGTACAGTACTTAATAACTAAGTGTTTAATGCCTTGCTGCCAACTGGCAGTGGGCTTGAGCATTTGGATTATCTTTAGACCTTCAAGGGTCTGTAGATGATCCAACTGCTTTCTATGTAGTAGTAGTGTAGGTAATTTTAGCATTCAAAGTAGTATCGTACTTATTTATGTGTGTCTAATATGAACTTTAATTTAAAAATATTAGAATATCTTTGAAATCATCTATTAGATTTCCTTTTCAAACTACAAATCAACGTCTTTATTACAACCACAAACCATTTATTCAGCAAAATTAAGGGAGAAGAGTTGACGGATACAAAAAGCTCGTAAAAACCAGTTGTAATCTTTGAATTTTTTACCTTTTTAGAGACAATCTGTTCCCTAAAAATATAACCGTTACTAACGAGGTCGTCCCACGGCAGCAAACAAAATTATTTTGGGGCAATATTCCACGAGGAGAAAAACCACGTTTTATTCCATCAACCAAGATAAATAAGCTTATAAATGAATGCGTAAAAATGTAAATTTGCAAGTGTAGGCTTATACAGAATCTCTGTGATCTTCTTTACCGCCAGAGGTTTCATGAAAATGATTATGTTTAGGAATATTTTCGTTCGGAATAGAAAAAATATTTCTACATTTTTATTCGAAATCTAAAGTGACTTCTACACATATTGTTTTGGCGCAAATTAAATAAATAGTGATCTATTCCTTTTAACACAACAAGTAATATATTTATATACGTGAGAAAAAAATCTTTCAAGTTATCTACACTATCTACACTAATAATAATAATATTATAAAGAGGAAAGATTTGTATTTTTGTATGTAACGAATAAACTCAAAAAGTACTGGACCGATTTTAATAATTCTTTTTTCATTAGAAAGCTACATTATCACTGAGTAACATAGGCTATTTTAATTGTAAGAAAAAAATAAGGATCCCTATTAAAACTATAATAATGTTACCCAAGGTGTAAAAAAATGCCTAAAATATTCTTTACATCGCGTGCGCTGCGAAAACTATTGATGATGGAATAAAATAATGTACTACGACTTTATAGAACACACCATAATTTACAAAAAATGCCGCGACAGTATATATCTAACTATTATAGTTAAGCCGTAATAACTGTTCATTTATTCTTAAAAATTAATTGAAATACCGTCGCAGGAAAAGGATCTTAATTTGTATCTTGGTATTAATCCTTATCAAAATAAATTATTTCATATTCAAGACTGTTTCAATAGCTTTATGCAACTTTTTAAATTATTTAATTCAGACGTTTTATTACAAAGATATCACGAGTTCAAAAATGTAAGTATTATAAAAGTTCCGTTTCGCCGCTCACCCCGCTTGGCAATTCATGTACTTTGTACAATGTACATAATACAAAATTCACTTCGAGCAAATATCTATAGAGTCACAATCGTGAAAAAAATTGTCCGAGCCAAAATCCTGCCCAAGCTACGTAGTGGGCAGGCTTTTTAGTTAGTCGTAAGGCGATTCCAAGCCGACTACAACGCCGCGCGATGCCAAAGTGCTCGGTTACAGGCACTTATTAGGTGACATATCGTCGAGATTCGAGGAAACGGGTCATTGAGAATTGAGAAGGGTGCTTGGGCCATATCCACCACCAGTGCCAGGGCCCAGTGTGGGTTGGTCCAGATTGCCACACAATATTTTCATTCGCCGAAAAGCCAATGATTTGAAATTCCGTACATAAGTTCCAAAGAAACTCATTAATACAGGATCGGGATTTGAACCCACCACCTCACGATTGTAGGACAGGCGTTACTACCACTAGACCACCACAGTTATATATCTCCGCCATTAGTGTGTCGATGTATGTTTTATTGGTAGTAAATAGGTAGATATGCAGTGGCGTAGCGTGCCTTGAGGAGCCCTGAATCAAACATAGTTGGGGAGCCCAAATCACTCATTTCTCACAAAAGAAACAAAAATGCTTGCATTAAATTGAAATAAATATTTACCGCCTTACCGCAAAAGATTTCAACACGCTTTAAACACTGTTTAGCCGTACAATTTGTACTGTTAAACATTGTCTAAAGCCTGCGTAAAACTTTTGTGGTAAGACGGTCATTTATAAGTTGTCACTTCCTCCTAGAAATTGAGCTAGCGAAACAATTCAAATGAAATATACACTTTTCTTGCCTTTTTTTCGGGAAATTGATAATTGATAATCAAAAGAATATAATTACCTATATCAGCTAAGTAAGTCTAGCTGAAGACGATTTTAGTTGTTATAAAATTTCTGCCTCTTAGGACAACTTTTGGAAGAATGCTTAACCCGGGAAAAAAAGAGATGATTTTTTTTCGGGATGTACGAGATTAAGTGACATTGTGGATAACATTTTACTAGGTTTTGCTTACACACGTTAAGGCCCCTGTAGCCCGGGAGCCCCGTATTATTGACACAGCTGATACTGCGGTAGCTACGCCCCTACACATAGTATGTGAAACGAATTGTCGATGGGACCTTAAAGTTCTCGAATGTAGACAATGTATTGGCAAGTGTAGCGAAGATCTTCACGTGAATCTAAGATCTGGTCGTGACGTCCGGAACACGTTGGATGCCAGCGCTTCGATTCCTTCCATCACAGCTCTTTGGGTTAGCAAGTTGAAGAGGCCTTAGGTAGGGCACACAATTCGTAGAAGTAGAACTGATGTCCAATGTTTTTCAAAGTTCTCGAGTGAAGACAAGATCAAGAAACTAACTTACATAGGTAGAATGTATAGACTGTGGGTCTCTAATATTATAACGTCGCTTTCATTCTCATCATTGTCATTTTCTGAAATCAGGGCAATATAATAAGTACAGTCACCCGACACATTCGAACTCACTTTTATTTAGATATGCCAATACCTACTATCTCTTTTTCATAAACTTCGAACAGTTTAAGACTACGGAAACTCTCGCGATTTACCCAAATATCATCTTTTAATTTTGAATTTTAACTCATCATAATGGTTCATCCGGTATGTCTAGCATGTGTGTGACGCATACCTACATTACGTAGTAAGTAAATGTATAGCCAATCATACCCGGGCAAAGCCGGGACGGGCAGCTAGTAGTTTATAAAGTAAACGATGAACGTATTAAAATGGCTTTTATTGTTTCGACAAAAGTTAATTTTGCTGTAGAATGAGATGTCAAAATTAATAAAACTTTTTATTTGTTTTGCGAGCTTGTTTATCTAATTGTACCGATTCAAATAATTGAAAACACGAAAGTTTCAAATGTCTGTTTTCTGTAATAGAGCCAAAATTTTTCATAATCTCATAGACATTGAGACATTGTAATTTCCATTTTTTTTCTATAGAATCAGTTAAAAGCATACGATATTTGTAGGAATTTACTTAATAAGTACGTGCTACTTTTACATACTAATAAAATTATCCTTGTACGAGTATAGTGTATTAGTAATGCAGACGATATTATATATTCCTTTTTTAATTTTTGGAAATTATTATTTAGTTTTTATGATACTATTATTATTGTTTTAGCCATTTTAAGAGTTCGTTTTCTTTTCGAGCTAAATAAAAAAAACCGGACAAGTGCGAGTCAGGCTCGCACATCGAGAGTTCCGTACAAAATCCAGAAAATTTCCCAAAATTTAGAAGTTGTTAAAATCTCTATAGGTACTATAACCATCGACAAAAAAAAATTTTTTTCACTGTTCTCGTCATACATCGAAAATTACACATTGTTAAAATAATTAAAAACCTGTTCTAGCATATGCTAATGAAATTCTTTTATATGATTCCTTACATGATACGATTTACTCACTTTGAATTTTGAACGAATATTTTGTGAATTTGGAGGCCCTATTTTTTTGTGATTTATATAAAAATGTACAATTTTCAGATTTATTCCTATACGTGTACTCTGAGACAATTCTTCTCGCCAAATTTCATAGTTCTATGTCAAGGGGAAGTACCCTGTAAGTTTTAATTTTTGTGAGTGTCAAAATGTGCGGTTTTTTACGACATAAACGGCACTAACATTTTTAAACGATAACTGGGACATTTTTCTTTTACACAACTGCAAGAGACTATAAATATACGTATACAGTTTAAATTTCAACTCAATATTTTTACGCGTTCCCGAGATAAAGAGTCTTGACATAGTCACAGACGGACAATCTGTTTCATATTTTAAAAGATCTATGATGTGCAGACACCCAAAAAAGTGACATTGCTCCCGTAACCCGGTTATACAAAAATGGCGGCAGCGATTGTCAATTAACATCAATTAGCCGTACGTCACAGCCGCGGGCGCAGCCGAATAACAATGTTGGTGTTTTGATTGCAATTTGAATGCGTTGTCCGAAACTTACGTGTCGCGCGGTGCATACCTACGCGACTCAGCAGCACAGTATTTTTAACCGACTTCCGAAATATGAGGTATTGTGTTCGTCTGTATGAATAATTTTGTGTGTGTGTTCATCGATATTTTCACCAATTATTAACTGATTTTGTTGATTTTTTACAGATCATACTTAAGAGATGGTTTCATTTAAATTTTATCCAAATCGGTTTAGCTATTTTTGACAAATCAACATTAATGTGAAAATTACTACATCTATCCGTGCAAACTATAGAAATTCTTTACGCGATTGAAGTCGGTTATGTCATTTATGTCGAAAAATAATTATTTGATAAGCGCCTACGCAATCCCATGGCAAATCAGCACTAGGTACTCGCTTTTTTTTTACCAGGGAAAATCTTTTATGGTTACCACCACACCTCGTGGGCAGGCGGGTGGTCATGTCAGGTCATGGGAGTCCCCGCATTGTGGTATACCCACCAAAAACCCTGGGTGTTCCACCACCGCGCTGGGTGTCGTGGCTACGGGTTCGCTTCCGCACTCTTCCACGGCACCCGCTAGCGCTGGCCCAACTCGAGCCCCACCACAGAGCTTGTGCTTCCGACAGAATAACGATGTGTCGAACACCAGACACATCGTCATCCACCACCCGGGACCAACCGGCACTGGGCGTCGGACAGCACCCGTATCCGACAGCCCTGGTCCCGATGCAACGGGTCGATTAAAGTGGTCCCGTGCCTGCCACTGGGAGGGGCACTAGGTACCCAAACTTACCTACACAGGACAACAACTGCGCGAAATATTTACTTTTCCACAGTTTTTAGTAAGTTTCTTACAAATAACTTCATGAATATAAAGAAAATTTTGGTAATTACGTTCATTTTTACCCATTGGTTATGCAACGCTGAAAACCCTGATAAATTGTAACACAATCGTAATATTTCGCGTAACAATAGCTAACCAGCGCTGGGTAGGCCTAATTAATTATGCTTCCCATTCATCACTCGCTCGATTCATCAAACCCCCGTTTTATCAAACCTGAATTCATCAAGGGTCCGGCGGTGTTACCAGCTATACGGTAATTACCGTGGTAGGTACGACATTTTTGGCTTAAATACGGTCTACGGTTTTCCATTTCGAGAAGAGCCTAGATCCGAAGATACAGGTCACCATATTGTGGGATCCTTAGCATAATGAATATTATTAGGTTTAGTGATTTTTGTCTCTAAACGCTGTTTTGACTTTTTATTTATTTGATGGCAATGCATACTACAGTGTAGTGTGTGTTTTTTATATAATGTCATAATAAAAAGCTATTTTTTTACAATATAGGGATATATAAAGTAATAAAAATAATTAAAATTTATAAATAATCAAGAAGAGAATATTATGAATTTATTACAATGGTAAGAATTTAAATTTCATAAATTTGTTTGAATTTTATAAATTTGTTATCTTTCGTCGGTAGTTTGATCCTGAAATATGGCATTTTTGACTTGTTATCAGAGTAATTTAGAATTCTTAGACGTATTGATTTTTTTGTCCGCAAGCCAGTCGGGTCGACGATATTGTTAAAGATCATGCGTCTTACATGGACAAGATTAGCACAGGACCGGGATGAGTGGCGTACATGGAGAGAAGACTATGCTCAGCAGTGGACGATTACAGGGTAAAGATGATGATGAAGATTGATTTTTAAAATTTTGTAACACTTTTTCGGCGTCACACAGGCCGCTCAGGTGTGCCGAAGCACGTAAAAGCCGCGGCAAAAATCCCACAAATTGCTTGTTCCGTGCTTCTGTTTCGGTATTAAAAACCTGAATCGGCTGGATTCAGCCAATATTGGCTTTTTGATGGAGTGACAGGAACACAATGTTTTGTATTCACTATGTGGGGCTGGAGTGCTGCTTCGACGCGCTTGTATTAGCATTTTTTATTTTATTTATTTTGTTATTAAAAAAGCCATAAATTAATAAATGTTTACCGGGTTATACTTAACAGTTTCTTTGCCGACCTGAAAACACATCGTACTCATCATTATGACTCTTTAAGCCAGAATGCGTATTGTTATAAATATTAGAAAATATTAAAATTAATTCATTATATTTTAATTTCATTATTTATTTTTGAATATACAACGTAATTTTTTGTAATGTTTAATGAATCTTTCAGTTGCTGTTATTAATATCGAGCAAAAAAATCGTTTCTTATATCCCGCCCCGCTTAAGCTTTTTTTCTGTTTTTAGTTTATTATTATAGCGAAACCAAAATAACTATATCATTTGTGAAAATTTCAATGTTCTAGCTATTTAGGTTCATGAGACAGACAGACAGATAAATAAACAGACGAACGGAGTCCTTATAATAGGGTCCCGTTATTAAACCCTAAAACGCTAAAAATGTGTATACATAATCAGTGTAGTTATGGCGTAACGTACAAAAATACAGTCATTCAAAGCCTTTTCATTATCATACTCGTATATGTGTATCAATATACACTATTCTTATCAAATTGGGTCAATCTCTCCCGATGGCGGGTCGAAATTATAAAAATAAATACTAAGGTCACAGCACACTTATCCGTCCATCGATCAACACTGTAACTCAGACAAATTGACATGGGTGGGCCGCGGACAGTTATGAATGACTACTAATTGTAGCAAAACAGACGCAAAAGTCGCTCGCAAAATAATAGAGTTAGTCATTAGCGAATAACTAACGTACTCGTAGGTAGTTGTGTTGCCGTTCAACCCGCAGAAGAGAAAAGGAGATCTAATTCTGCTGTTCTGTGGTCCAACCTAAGATAAGTTGGACAAAACTACACCTACCAATGAAACGTCAAAAGACGTCAATCTCGAAAAATAGTAGAAATATATTAGATTATGACTAGCATGTATGTACATATAAGTAGGTGAGCATCTTTTCGTTCTGCCTATATTTTTTTGATAAACTATTTTTGAGGGGATTCCAAATGTAATATAAATCCGGTAAAGTGTATTTGTTGGTTTGTGTGTTACTCTTTCACGCAATACCTAACAGAAATAGGGATCTAATATTTGTTCGCTTTTATAAAAATACCTATATACAGGGTTACAGGCTAAGTCGACCTATTCCCGTTAAGCGTGTGTAGTTTACTACGTTTTTGACTGATTTGACTATAAAACATCCTAACCAAATTTCACAGTTTTCGAGATATTTGAATTCAAATACTTTTTATAAAAGGTTAATTTTACGGACAATATTAGGTAGTGAGGTATTTAAAAATTATTTTACATGTAAAAATCAAATAAAAATAATAATACGACTTACACGTTTCAAAGTATAGTGAGCTGATAGCCGAAAATTTGGAATTTTATACATACCAATTTCAAATATCTGTTTTTTTTTTAATTTAGGATAGTGTATTTTATAGTCAAATTGGTCAGAAACAAAGTAAATTACACACCCTTAACGGGAATAGGTCGACTTACCCTGCTACCCTGAATATATATAATTTATAAAATTGAAAAAAAAATATAAGATAAAATTTTAGAAATTAAAGAATAAGATAAATAAACACAATCATCTCGGTGCATCTAAATAAAATAATAGGGTTATTTAGATAACTTCAAAAACAAAACGCTTAAAATAATACTAGGTGGGTACAATGCAGAATAAACTTAGTTATAAGCTTACTCTGTATTATAGCTATATGTTTGATAGTCCACTAATCAGTAAATATACTTAGGCCTATCCAGAATAGGCGATTGGGCTATAAGACCAATCAAACTGCCTCAATTTCAAGTTGGTGGAATCGGCATGGAATTTTTTCTCCTTGAAGAAATAATGGAAATAAATTTCTTATCGAGAATGTACAGTAGCCAAAAAGTTGATAAAATATTAATTAATCACTAACAGAACTTACAAGATGTCAGGTAAAACCACGCAACACGTTTAGTTTGCAAAGTAAAATTAAATTCAGAAAATTAATCACGTTTTCAATACTCGTATATTTAAAACGTAAACTTACATTAATTTCAAAATTACGGTTCATTAACTATTATGCCAAATGCAACAACGAATTAATAAACTAGTTTCAAAAGTTAAAATTATTGCCAATTTATTAAGTATTTATTGGCAAAACACAAATCATGTTTTACGTCAAACTTTTACTTGCAGCTGCGTTGAACTTATATCACGAAATGCTTTCAAAGTATATAATGTGCTCAGAAGAAATTTAATAAATAGGAAGGAACTGATTAAAACTTTAGTATATATTGTCATTTTGTTAAGTTAATCTTATTTTTCTCAAAAAATCGCACCACCAACTTTCACCGTGTACAGAATTCCAATAGTTTCCACGAATCAATGTGACATCCATGTACATTGATAATTTATCAAAAGCGGCTCAACCAATTTCGATGAAATTTAAATGGGACCACTTTGGATGTATAGCGTATTACCGTTTCAAACTAAAAAAGATTTTTTTAGATCAGTTTACAATTGGAGAAAATATCGATGAACATACACAAAAAAATAGATACAGCCGAACATATAGTCGTCCTCCGTTTTGGAATTCGGTAAAAATACAAAACGCATGTTCAGCAGTTGAGTCGTAGCAGCTAAGGAAACAAAAATGAGTAGTCGGAAAGAATTTTCAAAAGTAGCTAGAAAAAAGTTATCTGAAGTACAGTACATAAAAAGAAAACCTAAATAACTGAATCGAAAAACTGCTTTGAAGCTACATATATAAAGTACTATCGATAAAATCTACCCTAATAGGTACCTATATTAGTAGTAGTATAGCCACTAACAATTTGTTTCCGGCATATGCTGAAAATAGTTACCTACTTTCAGATTTTCAATTTAAAATTATGGTGGTCGTTAGAGCCAAATAGAAAGAGGTTAGAAAACTTTACTCATAAAACATAATACCATGAAAAGGTCGCAATACACATAACGGACATAACCACTTATTTGTGATCAACTAACTAGTTTAATAGATTTTTTATGACGTATGCCTGGATCATCGAGACATACGAATTATTTTTTGGGTTCGTTGCCATTTACAGATAAACTACGCATAGTAAATATATTGTCAATGAAATGGTGATAATGATAAAAGCAAAAAAAACAATGGGTTACACTGCGGGAGTTCCGACAGTAGTGAAAACTTGCTCCCTCCGTCTTATGAATTCTCGATCAGGTCACGAGTCCTGACACGAGTTTTACATGTTTTACCCATTCCATATAGTGCACAATGCCGCCAAAGAAGTTCAACAATTAACTTCAATAATTATTTTTTGCAAAAAATAGCATGACCGACTTCACCCGTGTACAGATACGCGACGCACGAATCGATGTAGCATTTTTCACAATATTGTTGATTTATCATAAATGGCTCAGCCGATTTCGATAAAATTTAAATGGGACCAATTTAGAAGTATACTCATTTCAATCAAAAAATATATTATTAAATTCGGACTACTATGAAAAAAGTTATGCGTGGACGTACATAAAAAACTCGTCGAATTGAGTACCTCCTCCTGCTCGTCGGTCAAAAATAGAATTGTCCATTCATGTCCGAAAGTGTCATCATTTCAGCCATAGGACGTCCACTGCTGGACATAGGCCTCCCCTAATGATTTCTAAAAAGACCGGTTGATAGCGGCTTGCATCCAGCGCAATCCTGCGGTCCTAATAAAGTCATCCGTTCACCTCGTAGGTGGACGACCTACTCTGCGCTTGCCGGTACGTGGTCTCCACTCGAGAACTTTTCGATCCCATCGGTCATCAGTTCTCCGCGCTATGTGCCCTGCCCACTGCCACTTTAACTTGCCAATCCGCTGGGCTATGTCGGTAACCTTGGTTCTTCTACGTATCTCCTCATTCCTGATTCGATGTCGCAGAGAAACTCCGAGCATAGCCCTCTCCATGGCTCGTTGGGCTACTTGGAGCTTACTAATAAGGCCCATAGTGAGAGACCACGTTTCTGTGCCATAAGTCATCACTGGCAACACACACTGGTCGAAAACTTTTGACTTGAGGCACTGAGGTATGTCGGACGAGAAAGTGTAGGTATGTGGAAAACATTGCTGCAACCTGCATACGTCCGTAGAAGAAATTCGATATTTATCTATGTGAATAGACCAACCTGCACTTGGCCAGCATGGTAGGTAGGCCCAATCACCTTCCGTGGGTAGGATGTTCAACGTGGACTAATAAAAGGTTGGTAGAGCATAGTACATTAAATGGTAATAATCGACCAAGTACGAGTCGAGTTGCGCATGAAAGGTTCCGCACCGAATGGGTGCTCCCCCTAATATCATAATATTTTGTTTTAATTCAATTCTTTATTTTTGAAGTGAATAATTTATGTACATATCAAGCATCTACCTGTTTCCGTTATTAGGAAAAAAACACGTTTTTTGTATGGGAGCCAAATGAATATACAACTAAACATAGGGCGTAGTCTGAAGGAGAGGGGGCGTGATCCACGTTCCGGGGACTACCTGGTCCAGAACATATCACTGGCTATTCAGCGCGGAAACGCTGCCAGTCTTATGGGCACTTTTGGACGTAGGGATGCCGAGCGCAGGGCACAACTTTGTTAGGTAAATATGTTATAGACAAGCGAAAATGTTTTTTGTCAATTTAAATGAATCTTCATACCTAATTTTGACATTTTATTTTGTAGTTAGTGTTATTTGACATTATTGTAATTGTACTAACAATTATTATTGCGCGAAAAATGGCTAAAAATTCAGGCTTGTTGTATGAGAACTCACCTAAAATATTTATTCTATTCTGTTTTTAGTATTTGTTGTTATAGTGGCTACAAAAATACATCATCTGCGCGAGACACATCCTGGCGACAGACAGATAGACAGACGGACGGACGGACAACGGAGTCTTAATAAGAGGATACTATTTTTACCCTTTGCGTTCGGAACCCTAAAAATGAGGCGCACGCTAGCCTCGCCAGTCAAGCTACGCTATGAGCGTATATTCATAAGAAAGTTGACACAGCCTGCACAAATTCCGCTGAAAACTTAAGGCCGAGTTGAGTTAGTAGGTCGGAGCTCTGCAGTTCAATATTGACACGAAAGCGCAGGCTTTTGAGGAGAACGACGTATTTACAGACAGACTGCAGACTATACGGGCACATATTTTCATAATCTTAATTGCAAGACTTTTTGCAAAATTTGCTGGTATATAGAAAAGAAAATAGCGATTTTCTTTTCTATATACCAGCAAATTTTCAAACTCTTTTCGATCTATACCTAAAGGCTGACCTGACTTACCCGTAAAGACAGAATGATCAGTTTTTGCATAGGTGATCCCGGGTGGTATTTAAACTGAACGCTACCGAGGCTTGGATGACACGTCGAATTGTAGGCCCCGGCTTTATTAACCATTTGTCTATTTCAGGGGGCTTGAACTCTGACACTATGGCTATAGGGACTGAAAGGGCCCACATGGCCTACAATTACATATTTTGGGATTTTAAAAGAGATTTCTTCTAAGTAACCTTGAATTGAGAGACAAAAATATGTGTCGGCGTAGTAAAGGAACATCTGAATTGTAAATTGCGTCATTTCACATCACAAACCATTGGGTTAAATGTATTCATTATTAATTATGCCGTATTTGATATACAATACAAATTCCGATTTAACGATAACATTACTGCGATTATAGCTCAATCTAATTATTGTCTTGTTTACCTCAATCTAACTCGTTTTGTTTACAAAATTGACATGACAGAAGTAATATTAATTGAACATAAAATCATCTCTAGTCAAACTACGCCGCAAGCACTCCACCAACCAAAGTTAAATTCACACAAGTTCAAGGAAAATTACTTACTCTAACACCCTTCTAATATCTGATCACGTCTCTAAAGCCACTAATCACTTAATTCCATATTTGTACCCCCTCCACCCACTCCCCTTTTCCCACCCCCTGACGTTTGAAAACCGATCATCTCCCAAATACGATCTCGTAGTAATTACGATCCATTCGACACGATTCCTTTGATAAGGTCGTGGAATACAATCGAATAGAGGTTAAAAATGTGCCACGATAAATTATGCTTTAGTCTTTGTGTTTTTGGGGTTATGATTATGTAAATATTGTCTGACGGAGCGATTCATAGAATAGGCTTCACTTGAAACCGATTTTACTCTTTGTATTTGACAATCTTACTATGGGCCTTATTAGTAAGCTCCAAATAGCTTTATCAGAGGTTAGGAACAGGGAGTTGAAAATGGCCTGAATGGGTTCGGGAAAAGTATGCTTGTTGCTCGACTTGTTTGAACAGATGTGGCAGTAAGCGTTGACAAAATTGTATGATGTAGAGTACGAGCGCATTTGAGCAGCAGATGTCCAGGAGTAAGTGTTAACCCGTATTAACTATATTCAACTTTACTACATACATATTACTTAATTCCGATATAGGTATTTCTCGTCTACAAATCTATCACCCTGTCGCCATATCGCCTCGTACAGAAAACGGTTAACCGGGACCCGAAATGTCAACCGGAGGCATGTAATTCGCACCCTGCCTGTACCGAGTTCAATTTCAACGTCACTTGAATTGACTCAACGAGCAAAATAAGCTAGGCATCTTTCGTTCGGGTAGGCTAAATGTTCTTTCTTCTATTTAGATCTTTGTTAGCTAGAGTGCGTTGTTTTTTGCGTACATGTCGCTGTTTTAGGGTTCCGTATCTCAAAAGAAAAAAACGGAACCCTTATATGATCACTTTGCTGTCTGCCTGTCCGTTTGTCAAGTCGAGACAATTATTTATATAGAAAATGCGTAAAGTTAAAAGTTTGAAAAATTTTAGATCATATGAAACATATGAAACATCTTTATTAGCACGAGCTAAAACATATTTTTAATTATTTTCACGTTGTTTAATGTGGTTCTGCTTTACTTGACGATAAAAGCAAAAAAAACCTTTTTGTCGATTAATATGTTATAATTACGCTTTGAGGTTTTCACAGCTTAGTACCCTATTTTGTGCGGTTTCCAGGATTTTTACGGAACCCTCGGTGTGTGAGCCTGACTCGCACTTGTCCGGTTTTATTTCAACAAAGCTTGACAAAACTTTGCGGGTAAGTATGTACGTAGGTTTTGTATATTTTTGATTTGACTAGGATTAGCTCAAAAATGATACAATATATTTAACTTTACTACATACATTTTACATATTCCCTCTATATTTCCAGTCTACAAATCTATCAGGCTGTCGCCATACCGGCTCGTACAGAAAGCGGTTAACCGGAATACCCGGAATGTCAACCGGAGGCATGTAATTCGCACCCGGCCTGCGCTGCGCTGAATTTCAACCGACTTTAGACATTCTTTCTCTTGATCATTCCAATTTGAAGATATCAGAAGTTTTAGTATGAGGTGAATGTGTTTTGCTTTTGGAAAGGGTTTAATGTTGGCAACTTATTTCTTAGACAGCAAAGACCGTAGTCGTAGCGCATTTAGAACGTAGATGTACTAGGTGTTGCTTTATCAAAGAAGTTGTAAGAATTCCGCATATGTACGAGTATCCATAAGACCAATAGGAAACAACTTACATCTCACGCGTTCTTGGGGTTTTAGTCAAGTATTTACCTATCACTCAATTGAAGCAACCGTCAGTCTGTATCGGCTTCTAAGTTTACTAAAGTAATTGATTTACAACATGCACAATCTAAATAATATGCAAAAGTTGAGTACAATGTTTTCATCTTACCAAACATACGTGACCAATTATTCCAAGCAAGAAAGCTTGATTAATATTGAAATCAAATTAAACAACACGTCAGTTCACACGTACTTCGTCGTATAAAGTCGGCCGCACACCAGAGAGACGATGGTGAGACAATTGTGATAGTAGTGACAATAAATTTTAATTGGGCAACATTTATTTACAAAAGCTTTTTGGGTTTTGAGTTATAGAGCCCTTTTCACGAAAGAAGTCACACGGCTGTACGTAAAAGAGATAATGCAAAAATATACTAAGCTAAGGCCATTATCTTGTACAGTTTTTAATTATACTCGTATATATTTGCTTTTGAAAATGACTTTACTATTATTTCCTCTAATTACAAGTTTAAAGGAATTTCAAATTTACGGATCTTATTATCTTATGACAAAAATCAAATTAGAAAATAATATATGAAATTCCGTATTAATTAAGCATTAAACACAGTTGTTTTTCAGTGAATTTGTTTACCATATCTGAAGGTTTTTTTTTGGTAAATGTACGTTATTTGGACCATCTTTGCAAGATCTTTTTTGAAACTAATTTTAATGGATCGACCATGCATCCATAATAAAAAGTCTTCTCTCGTAAGATTTATTTTAAATGCTTTATGTTAGTCCCCAGCGAGAGAAAACCAATTGAGCCCTACAATGTGAAACACGGGCCTCAGTTGGCAACTCCGATGAAACTACGCTTTTCCATCCATTCATCCATCAGCCAAAGGACACTGCTGGACATAGGCCTCCCCTATGGATCTCCAATAAGACCGGTTGGAAGCGGCTTGCATCCAGCGCGATCCTGCGGTCTTAATAAGGTCATCCGTCCACCTTGTGGGTGGACGTCCTACGCTGCGCTTACCGGTACGTGGTCTCTACTCGAGAACTTTTTGACTCTACCGGTCATCAGTCCTCCGCGCTATGTGCCCTGCCCATTGCCATTTGAACTTGCAAATCCGTTGGGCTATGTTGGTAACTTTGGTTCTTCTACGGAAATCCTCATTCCTGATTCGATCCCGCAGAGAGACTCCAAGCATAGCCCTCTCCTTGATCGTTGGGCTAGGAGCTTGGAGCTTACTAATAAGGCCCATAGTGAGAGACCACGTCAAGTTTCTGTGCCATAAGTCATCACTGGCAACACACACTGGTCGAAAACTTTCGACTTGAGGCACTGAGGTATATCGGACGAGAAGACGCTACACAATTTTCCACGCTTTTACACATCAACAAATTCAACAATACGGAATTGAAAAGCTATAAACTTTGAGCTACTTACAGTACGCACATCTCTTGTAGGTCTTTGAAGCTCGCGCAAATGGCTGCGCAGAACATTTATAGGTGTTTCAGGAGAAGGCCTGGGGCCTTGGAGCGGGAGGAAAAGCGAAGCCGAACGCCAGAGCGCTTATACAATAAGATTTTGCGATGCAGGATCTAGAATTCTAGAATGTGATTGGCTAACGGGTGGCTAGCGGCCGCGTACTTATGATAGCACCGCATGCAGCAAAATAAGTCGCTACACCAGGCCGCATACCAAGGATACAATTGTGGAAAGACGTTTGTGACATTACATTATTTACATTATCATCTCTGGTGTACAGCCTGCCTTACGCGTACTTGTTCGTATAATCAAGCTATCCTCGCTCCCAGCAACGCCATCTCCCCGATATTTATGTCTCCATGTCACAACCTGGGGCTGATTACCATTTCGATAGCACTTCCTATCGATTCGCGCCGTTCTCAGAAATTGACAATTTGCTAGAGAACGTAATTTTGCTGCGGATAAAATTGATTTGATTTACATAAATTTTCTCGTACTTCCATTGGCTTGTTTTATATTTTATTGAGATTTTTCGGGAATTTTTTTCGTAGAACTTGAACATTAACGTGAAATACATTTAGTGGGCACTTTGAAGTATTTTTTATTATACCATCTATTGTAAAGTTATATAGGTACAAATGTCTTTACTTATTTTATACCGACTTTTGCCCGCGACTTCGCCCGCTAGATATTTTGGTTTTTGTGCTGTGCCATAGGAACCTTACATTTTTTTTTCGGGATAAAAAGTAGCCTAACTATAGCACTTTACAAACTATGTTCATGCCAAAAATCAAGTCAATTCGTTGCTACCTAAAATATGAAAAAATCAATAAACCAACAGATACATTGTCAGATTTATATTATTAGATGGGATTATAATAATATAAGTATATAGGACAAGATTTTCAGATTGTAGTTTTCTTTTTTGGTTTTCTGTTACTTACAAATTACAACATAATAATATATCACTACATAGTATAACACAAAGTCTCTTCCCGGTGTCTGCCTGTCCCTATGTATGCTTATATCTTTAAAACTACGCAACAAATTTGAATGCAGTTTTTTTCAATAGATTGAATTCAAGATAATTGTTCATATTATGTATAATACACCTGTGCGAAGACGGGGCGGGTCGCTAGTATTACAATACAGGGCTATTTCTAATCTATTAGCATCCTTCTAAGGGCTTATTCCGTACATCAAAACCAACAACTTTTGATTAAAGACTTTCGTCAAAACTCAATAAAGTGAAAACTCAATTAAAAAATCAGCTGTTCCATACATTTTGTCGCGGGTGAACTAAATATTTCTATGGAACTACAATATTTTTTTTTGTTTTGACGAAAGTAGTAGAACAAAAGTTGTTAGTTTTGATGTACAGAATAAGCCACTAGAAGGATGCTAATTGATTAGAAATAACCCTGTATACTACAATAGGCGTATTCGATCTTTTGCGAAATAATACTGATTTTTTGTTGTTTTTCTTGTTAAGTACCTACTTATAAGTTACAAAATACTGTAAATAAATAGGCAATTAAAACCAACTGCTTTTGATGAGCTTTTCTAGTAAAAAATAAGAAACGAGCGTTATATACACAAATTTACAACTTAAATGATGATGACGACGATGTATGTTTTCTTATTTCAGACTGCTTAAACTTCAAACCTTCATTCACAAAACATCTGTTCTCTACAATTTCAGGCTTACGTCCAAAGCGATTTTATTAATAATGATAATAAATAATATAATTGCGCAAATAAAAATAAGGTATTCCTACTAGTAAACAATTTTTGAACCCTAACCTTTCAAATAAATACTTGTAATACAAAACCATCCAAACAATTCTGAGCAGCCTTCGAAAAATTAAACGAAGCACAAAATTATAATTACAAACAATAAAATGCTACAAAATCCTTAAATTGTCAGAATATCAAATGATCAAAGTACAAGAATGTCCAGAGTTAGTTGAGACCTTGTGAACGTTTCAATTATTCAAACTTCAATGATTAGCTTAAAGAATTTTATTTACAACAAAAATTTGGCTCCTACTAATATTATAAACGTGAAAGTTTGTGAGGATGGATGGATGGATGTTTGTTACTCTTTCACGCAAAAACTACTGAACGGGTTGAGTTGAAACTTTGCAAAGAGAAAAATGAATAATAAAAGTAATTTTTCTTTGAAAAATAATAATTATGTAATAGAACTTTTCACATTGACAATTTGAAATGTATTTTAATTTCCAATTATTGAATTTTGCAAACTTTTTTATGGTTGTTAGTGGATGGATATATATTTGTATAATCTTAAGATCTTTTGTATACCCACTATCATGCAAATAAATACTTTGACTTTGACAAAAATATAGCTTATATATCAAAATAACACATAGGTTATAAATTATAATGATATATTGCGTATGCGGGCGAAGCCGTGGGTAAAAACATAAAAAAAATATTAATGTGTACTTAAAAAACTCACACGGAGTGTTTTTCTAGTCTAGATTACATAATGTCTAGGATATAAATGCTTACATAAATAATTTATTTGTCAATCGTTAATTCCAAGTCAAATACCTAGATAATAATATCATAATACTCGCAATCAACTACTATGATTCGTTTGTAATGAATATCCACTACTTATTTAAGTTTAGTTTCCATGGCAACTTGGTAAATGGCAATGATATTTTTTTTGATACAATTTCTTCTTGTTAAATCCTGTAAGGGTGATACAACAATTTTTACTGAATAGAATAGAAAGAAACGGTACCCATGGCGACTTTTTGCAAAAAAGCGACATTCGCTATCTTGAATTTCAAAATGGATGCCATTTTTTAAATTTACACCCCCGAAAACCTCGAAAACGACACCCATGACGACTTTTCCCAAAAAGTGATGGCCGCCATTTTTTAGTTCAAAAAGAATGCCGTACTATTATCTATTTATTTTATTTTAAAACTACACTCAATACCTCAAGCACGCGCTGTATGCAATTTTCAATTAACCGGTCTTATTGTAAATCTATATGGGAGGACTATGTCCAGCCGTGGACGTTTTAGGGCTGCTGGATGGATGGATGGATCAGATTTAAATAAATAATTTTGGGCGGTGCGAAATAGTACTTTTACTTACTTTATTGACCTTATAACTACGTGTGTTACACTTAGTACGTCAAATTTACAATCAAAAGAAAATCATAATTATATCAATTTTAGCAGTCTGGCAAAAATAACATAAACTTAATGAAAATATAATCCAAAACTGATAATATAAAGAGTATAGATCCAAGGCAGAATTGAACAAAAAAAACGTGTTTCATATACGCTTATTTTAGTATGACCCTATTATCCAAGTAATTAGTTTGACTTGGCTAAATAGTTCAAACAGCCGGAACACAAAAGACTCCACAGCTATAACTCATTACAAAGTAAACAATAATGGTTATTTTAGAATTAAAATACTCAAAAGTTCGAGTCAGATTATTGCTATATTTAGAGAATTCATAATCTTGTTTATTTCTTATTTTGCTTATTCCATTCAGTCACCAGACGAGGCTTCAAATCAGAAATTTCTTTGTGAGGCAGTTGCACGCGGAAATGAAAAAGGTTGAGTGTTTTCAACTTCCCGCGTAAACAAAACTTCGTGTTTATAAGACGACGCGTTAAATGGTTGTTTGTTTTTGAAAAAGTTATGTTTTAATTTATTTGAACATAATTGCGTCATTTTTTGTTGGTTTAGAGGTTTTTATTTTAGTTGTTTTGTGATGAGAATGATGAGAAATCGGAATCAAAATATTCAGAATAAAAATGAATGTAAGTGATTTTTAGGGTTCCGTACCTCAAACGAAAAAAAACGGAACCCTTATAGGATCACTTTGTTTTCCGTATGTGTGTATGTCAAGACTCTTTATCTCGGGAACGCGTAAAGATACCGAGTTGAAATTTAAACTGTATACGTATATATATGATTTCTTGCACTTGTGTAAAAGAAACACATATTTCGAGGCTCACAAAAATTAAAACCTACAGGGTACTTCTCGTTGACATAGAACTATGAAATTTGGCTAGGAGCATTGTTTCAAAGTACACATATAGGAATAAATCTGAATACTGTACATTTTCATTTAAATCACAAAAAATAGGGCTTCAAAATTCACAAAATATTGATTCAAAATTCAAAGTGTGTAAATCGTATCATGTAAGGTATCATATAAAAGAACTTCATTAGCACATGCTAAAACAGGTTTTCAATTATTTAAACAATGTGTAATTTTCGATGTATGACGAGAAAAGTAAAAAAAAATATCGATCGTTATAGTATAGAGATTTTAACAACTTACTTCCCAATTTTGTGTAATTTACTGGATTTGTACAGAACCCTCGATGTCGAGCCTGACTCGCACTTGTCCGGTATTTTTGAGAGCTATCACTTTTGATCAGGATAAGTGGTTTACAAAATAAAGAGTATTGCGGCGTTTCGCCCCGCAAGCGGTTCGGACCGCGGGGCGAATCGCCCAAAGTATATGCTTAATAATAGAAAACTGCACGCTAGTAATTATTTTTTGCAAAAAATAGCATGACTGACTTCAACCGTGTACAGAATTCGCGAATATTTCGCACGGATCGATGTAGCATTGTTCACATTATTGTTGATTTATCAAAAATGGCTGAGCCCATTTCGATAAAGTTTAAATCGGGCCAATTTCGAAGTATATTCTTTACAATAAAAAAATAATTATCGAAATCGGACCACTGCGTATAAATTTATGCGTGGTTATACATAAAAATATATAATATATATTTTTATGTATAACCACGCATAAATTTGTATATATAATTATATATATATATATAATATATCTCGTATATCCTCCTCCGTTTCGTCGCTCAAAAATAAAAGAAGATATGATGATTAAAAAGGTCAATTAAACCTTTTAAAATACACAGCTATTATACATTCAAGTTTGCTTGTTGTTGTTTGTAAGAACTATGAGAAAATTTAGCACGTATACATACATACTTATTACAAGAAAGAAACAAATACACTAAGTGAAGATAAGTTAATAAACGGTTAAAACAAGTTATTTAACGTAATTAATTTATTTACGAAACGTAGTAATGGAATAAAAAGCAAAATCAAAACAATCAAAGCAACAAATCTGTTTCATATTAGTATCTAAAGCCTCTACAAATATTCGTCACTCAACTTAATTAAATATTATGTTTACTCCGCCATAACAGAGTTTTATCAGATAAAAGAATACCGATAAAAGTCCCGTAATAATTAACTTACTTCCTGTAAGGCACTTGTCTCACCACCGACGATGAATGAGAAGCGAGTAAAACTATAAACTAGCTAACTAATTAACCAACGAGTTGGTAACTGTCGACGAGCGAGCATGTTGTAGTGTAATTTTAGTTAGTGTAGTGTGTGTATAGTTTTAGTTTCAATAGTTTGCTTGCTGGGTTAAAAAGAGAATGAGCAATACGGATATTACTAGCGCCATTCGCTCAGTATAATTGTGTGATCCGAGACCGTCAGATTGCCAGTTGGATGAGATGATCAGACCCGCACTGAAGTCTTCGTATGTTATTTTTTGTACATACCTACAAAGTACAGTAGTGCTCGTATCGCTGTACACATGTTGGTAAAGCGCTCTTATAGTCCAGTCGAGGCAGACATAAAACTAGCCTGAAATAGAAAAAAAATCCGGGGAGCAATTTTTTTTTTCTTTAACGTCGGGGTTGGAAGTATAAATCTCGATTTCCGAATTAATCCCGGTAGAGGGTGAATCAAAAATGGTGGTATCCAAAGTTGTTGGAAATTTTATTTTTCACAAGTAGCAACCCCTCCCGACGTTAAAGAAAAAAAAATTCGCTCCCCGGAATGTTTTCTATTTAAATGTCTGCCCCGACTGGACTATTAGTGAAACGAGAGAGAACTGACAAATATGAATGGATGCATACAAATATTATAGTATAGTCCGAATCATACAACTTAACGGCCATGATATTAGTTACAAGTTGCGTATAACCTTAACTTCGCGCAGCTGTTTAGTGAGCTTCAGTCAGGAATAGGCTATCCGCAGATTATAGCTTATAACAGTCGCCAATATGTATGAATTAGACTATAGTTTTCGGATACAAAGGCTACCAGAGACTAGAGACTCCCTACTGGGCTAGGATGCGCACCACAAAATATCTCATCCGATTTGTCAGAACAAGACCGACTTATAGCGAAGTATTCATCTCTCTCATTTTAACATGTCAAAAAGAGTTTTTTTCGTGTCGCGTGCTAAGATAGCCGGTATAAAAATGACTGTTGTTCTCACATAAAAAATGCAAGTCGATGTTCTTGGCGAAAGGCGCTGCTGAGTGAGTCTTATATTTAATAGATAGTTGACGCTGCTGTGACAAAATAGCGGCGAGAGTTCTTCTAATATACTGCCTACATAGTATGTTTTATTGACACGGAACTAATATCAAAACGCAAAAAATTAAATACCTCGGGAAAAAAGACTTGTCTTACATCAACATTGCACTAAGTTTCCAATTGATTTTTTTTTTTGTAAGGTTTTGGATCACTTACTTAAAATCACAAAATCCTGACAGATCCAGGTGGAGCTTCAAGCTCTATCTTGAAAAACGTTTTGGCCAATATTTCGGAAACTATGCACTTTAGGGCAAAAATTATGGGTACCATTATTGTAGAGAACATAATTTTGCATCTTTTGTATTTCGTATACTTTTTTTTAAAGCTTACCGTTTACGATTCATTGCCCATTTAATGAACCAGTTTTTTAATCGGTTGGCGCTTGAAGCGCCACCTGGATCTGTCAGCATTTTGTGATTTTATACTCAGTAAAGGATCCTAAACATTATAAAAAAAAGTTGGATTGGAAATTTAGTACAAAGTTAAATTCTTTTTTTCCTGGGCTAAAATGTATTCGTTATATCAGAGAGAAAACAATAGATAGCTACTAATCGCTGTTTGTGAGACAAGTGCCTAAGGGGAAGGAAATTTTCAAATTATTCATCTTATCACTTTGCAAATATGTTTAAAGACACGAAAAGTTCAAAAGAGCGCTTCAATTTACCTCAGAGCTTTTTATGAATTTTGTATTACAATCTTATTGTAATTTCTTTGCGTACATTATCATAATATTTTTGGGTGTACTTAATTTTAGAAGAAGCTTTTGTTTTTGATCTTGTAAGAGCTTCTTTAATTGCTGCACCTTTTTTCTGGGAAATAAGTATAATTATATTGCAGAGAAAAATACTTCTTTTACAATTATTTGACCAGCTGGTAAAAGAGATAAAAATCTTGTTTGCTTTAATTTATTTTGAGTCGAACTTTAAAATTCCACCATAATTATTATGAGTATACACAATAATAATTAATGTCACAAGATCACTGTGATTACTTCTAGAAGTAAGTGAATCATTTACAATTTAAAATCGAAAAGATGTGGACGTTCTATAATAGCTGTGACTGAGTACTTAAGTGAAATTATGATGATCAATGATAATGATGAAGTTTCAAAAGAGTCTTTGCCATTACCAGATAAGCAAGAAAATAACAAATAAGTTAAAATTAAGCTAATTGTATGTAGCAGCCGCAAACTACAGAAATACGATAGTAGATTGTATCATATGAGAGCAAAATAATATTTTAAGGCGAGGGCGCTTTTTGAATCCAGAGCGAAGTGAGGGATTCTAGAGTAGAATTTTAATTATCTTTGCCGCGCACTTTTTGAATTTGGAATAACTATGTTAGTTTTCAGCGCCAAAGAAATCGAAAATATTGTTAGTTGTTTTATTTATTAGATAACATTTAATTTCAATTTATTTGTTACTCTATGTTATGGGTAGGTATGTTATGTTAAATGATAATATTACAATAAAATATGAGGCGCCTTTTATTTTCTCATAGAGGGTGATGAAAAGTAGAGTGTATCACTGGGGCGCAATAGTTATTTTTTATCCATGAGTGCAAAGTTGATTTTTAACCTCGTGCTCAATTTTGATGACGGAGCAAGCGAAGGGTTCTAAGATTAAATCCCACCTCAGCGAGAAAATGACTAAAGTCGTCTACATACCGTACAGTTACAAATACTTCTCGCGTGATTGTTGAGGGAGAAAGCTCATTTGCGCACTCTTAACAGTTTCAGTCAATTCTGTTGGCATCAAATAAACTTCCTCGTCGCTAGAATCATGCATTTTAGGTATTTCACTTGTTTTCAAGTTTTTTATTTTTAAAACTTTTAACAATACGACATACATGTTAAGAAAATGGCGTGCGCAAAGCAAATAAAAAAAGTACAGCAAGAAGGTTCCGTGTCTGAGTTCAAAACAAATTAAAAAAGGTTGTATGATAAATTCGGCACCATGGAGATATAAGTAAATAGGTTTAATGATGTTTTGAATTCACAAACTTATATAGTACACTTGTGATGTTCTATATTCAATTTTACTTTCCCCTCTAGCAGATAAAACGACTTTTGCACTCAAATATCGAAGAGCAAAAATTGTCTTTCCGAGATAGAGGGAATAAAAGTAAATTTCCTAACAGTATTTAAGAAAAGTACTTTACATGCCTTGACCAAAAGTAGGCATTGATGAACTCACGTATGTGTGGCTCGGTTTAACCTTGGCCCCCAACTTACGCATGTCCATCAATGCCTCTGTTGTTGGCCACGGCAGTAATACCTTCACATCGATAGTGTAATGACAAGAGCACTTTTACCGCCAAACGCCATGAAAAGCACCTTTCAAGAAATGTATTAAGGCAAGTCTCTTTCAGGGCAACGTATCAGCGATATTGAAGGCACGCTGAAGATTGATGATGTAACCTGACGTCATGAGCTCACGGTAGTGTACAGCTTAGCATTAGGAAGCATAAGGTAGGGCAATTTGAATCTTAACCCTTTGATCTTTGGATCACGCTTCTGGTAGGCACCGTTTTAATTTATTAATTAATTTATTTTGCGCATATTACCTTCGGAAATGCGTTTCAAAACACAGATCACTGATATGTCTCCAAAGCGGCTTAAAATATCAACCTAACAAATATAGGACGTCTACTGCTGGACATAGATCTTCCCTATGAATTTCCAATAAGACCCCTATGAATTTCCAATAAGACCGGTGGGAAGGATTACGCAGACGGTAGTCAAATACTTGAAGCGACTTGCGTCCATCGTGATCCTGTGGTCTTAATTAAGCAGTCGACTTCTGTGGTTCGAAGAAGTTATTGTAGACTTATTTGGGACCAAATAATTGTCTGTTAATCTTAGCTCTACAGGAGCAGGCCTAGTTTGTGGCATACTTGCCGATGCCCCATTACTTATTTATTTCTTATTGTATAACCTCAATCTATTCTATACTTAACTTACAAAAATAACTTAACTATATTAAACCTAATTATTTTAAATTAAAATACCTAATAAAGCTTGGCATTGTATAAAGTAGAAACAACAATAATTTTATAATAAAATCTACAATGTTACTTACCTTCCGACATAAATGTCGGGTCGTGGTCGTCGCTTGCAATAAGCGCGCAGCTACCACCCGCAGTTGCAGCTACCACCCGTAGTTAGAAAAAACTAGCTGACGCGTGAAGACAGTTTGAGTTTGCGAATTTTTGTCTTGCGACCGGCATTCTTTTAATGTTGTAGTATCATAAAAATTGATTAATTGATCGTTCTTTCCACCGTTATATTTATGTGTTGACATTGTACTTTTATAAGTGATACACATTGATTAGTAGAAAGTGTGAATAAACAAACTTTTTGTGGTACTAGTGTGTGTGTGTTTTCCTGGATTCCCAAATATCATACCAAAGAAGCATCCAGGTATTTACGGTGCATCATCACACACCCTCAACACTACAAGTTTTAGTTGTCGACATTATATGATTGAAAATAACCACAAAAAGTTCTAGATGGAATAGTTAAATAATTATCCATCATCATCCATCAGCCAAAAGACGTCCACTGCTGGATATAGGCCTCCCCTATGGATCTCCAATAAGACCGGTTGATAGCGGCTTGCATCCAGCGCGATCCTGCGGCCTTAATGAGGTCATCTGTCCACCTTGTGGGTGGACGTCCTACGCTACGCTTGCCAGTACGTGGTCTCCACTCGAGAACTTTTCGACTCCACCGGTCATCAGTCCTCCGCGCTATGTGCCCTGCCCATTGCCATTTCAACTTGCTAATCCGTTGGGCTATGTCGGTAACTTTGGTTCTTCTACGGATCTCCTCATTTCTGATTCGATCACGCAGAGAGACTCCGAGCACAGCACTCTCCATAGCTCGTTGGGCTACTTGGAGCTTACTAATAAGGCCCATAGTGAGATACCACGTTTCTGTGCCATAAGTCATCACTGGCAACACACACTTGTCGAAAACTTTCGACTTGAGGCACTGAGGTATGTCGGACGAGAAGAGAAGTTAAATAATTAAGCGTAAGTAATAATTAAATCACCTTTCGTGGGTAGGTCTAAGTCCTGCAGTGGACTATTAAAAAGGCTGATACAAATACAAAATTCGTATAGGCCGCGGGTGGCTAGCTCAGGTGCCAGAGTTTTAAAGGCCTATGGGTATAGGTAGTACTCAGTGATATACCTCCCGCGGTTACCCATCCGAAGACTCACCGTGCCGAACGTTGCTTAACTTCGGTAATCAATAATATCAATAAATTGATAAACATATTTGAAACTACGCTATAACTAAACTAGAAAAATCGATCGTGAACCTTTGATTAAATACATTCAGTCGTAAAACGAAAACAGCTTGAATAGATACAATTTTGCGTTCCATCTTTTAATTTCCTTACGATTTATCCTTTATAGCTTGGATATAATAAAGCGGCTCAAAGTGCGTGTAACATGCGTTTTCGGGTCGCACTCACAAAGCAACATAATTTGGAATTTCATTGCCTGAGCTGGATCGTTAATCATCGATAAAATCGCTTACCGATACTTAATAACGTTTCGCTTTGTGGGTAGGGCCCGGGAACGCTAGTGTAGATGTATAGATTAGTACATACTAGCTATAGCTACCAGTCCTAGCTTCGTCCGGTTACGGATAAATACAGCTATAAACCTTTTGCAAGAAAAATTCTAAAAGATAGTGAATACGGCATTGCAATCTTTTCTCTAATTTGGAAGACATAAGCGGATACACAGAAAGACACACAAAAATGGTGGTTTTGCTTTATACTATGTAGTAATTAGATAGGTCATAGTTATTTTAGACAAGCTTTTGCCCGCGGCTTCGCTGGCGGTGATATTGGTACTATTTCATGAGAATTTTTTATTCTTCTGGGATAAAAAGTAGCTTATGTCACTTTGCAACCTGTGAACTATATCCTTGCCGAAAATCAAGTCGATCCGTTAAATCTATTGCTGCATGAAAAGAACAAACCAACAAATACACCTTAAATTTTTTAATATTAGTAAGGATTTTTACCAATTTTGTGAGGATTTTCAACTTAGCGCTATGATGTCAGAACTCAGAAGGCACGTAGTTGTAGAGTCGTGATAATCAATGCTTGCTAAATATTTAAATCAATCTATTTTATTTGAGGTTTATAGACGAATATTGACACCATTTTCGTTTATTGGTGAAATAATGACATAATTAAAAATCTGCAAACGTCCTAAGAAGAAATTCGGTGGCGTATGTACCTACCAACCCACATTGAGCGTGGTGGACATGCACAGTCGCCTTTCGTAAGTAGGCAAATATTTTTTATTTTATTTAACAATTAACCATGATAAAGTTAGGATTCGTACCTATCCAGAAAACGGATTTGTACCTATCCAGAAAATTTCACAAAATTGGGAAGTAAGTTGTTAAAATCTCTGAGTATACTATTACTCATTAGATTTTAACAACTTACATCCCAATTTTGTGAAATTTTCTGGATAGGTACAAATCCGTAAGTAATCAAATTGTGTCATATTTTTGTATTTCTTTTTCTCCGTACCAATATTATCATATGGTACTGATACAGACCAAGAATATGGAGGAAAGCAAAACAAAGTTTGGTCACGTGTCGACACGAAATAGTCGCATGTTATACTTGTGTCTAGAGCGGGCATACAATAGGCATGCTTCTATCCCCTCCTGTCCCATTCAGCCTCACAATCAAACTTCGCTGTCATGTATTATGTTCCGATATTGGTGTATCGTCAGGCTTTCACGAATATGGAATAACCAAGTTATATATTCACTTGGAAAAATGACAAAACCGACAGAATCTATGTTATACTGTAGGATTTGTAAGGAAAGTTTGCTGGTGGCGCTCTCGCTCGACTGCAGAAGTAAGTTGGTCGCACCCTACACACATGTGTATCTACGGTGCTCTCGTATTCTATTGACTGTGGAAGTATGGGTACAATTTCTTTGGTATAGCGTAATCAATTTCAGTGGAAGATGTTTATTTTTTGATCATCATTTGAGCTGTAGGACGTTCTCTGTCTGCCAGAGATACCTATTGTAAATTGTTGATCATTCTATTTCTATTATACTCAATTTTTGACGTCTGCTGTTATATGAATATAAATAGGAATAGTTATACAGAAAAACAACAAAATTTTAAAGGTTGGAACCACAACATTTTTACATTAACTTCATGTAAGGTTTTACTTTATTCTTAGTAACATGAGTCGTCAGAATCATATTTATACAAGATTAGTCCGATGAGGGGTCTTCAGTAATATTGATAACTTGCTCTTGTTTGCATACTTTATCAAATGCAATGATACGGTCCCAATCAGACATTACGACTCACTTAGTATTTTCCACCACACTTGCCCAGTTCTCGGCCATCACGTGGTTACAAGCGTTTTTGACAACATTTTATTTGCTGTGAATGGGTATAAAAAAGCGAAAATCAAATCAAAATATACATTTATAAATATCGATTATTACGTTCTATAAGACATCATTAAACTTGTCAGTTGTCGAGCTGTCAGAAAACCAATAATGAAATTTAAATAGTGTAGTTTTAATATTTACTCAGGTCACATAAAAGCCAGGCCTTATGAGTTGCAATATGTAGAGTTGACTCACCGGCATCGCTCCACTACGCCATGTAACAAAGGGCGTTTTGTCAACATTTTTCTCATAAGAATACGCGGATATTGAAGGCACCAGGTGCCTTTCAAGGTATTGCTTTTCCCTTTATATTTCGTTAGTGCATTATACAAAAGGTTGATAAATATTTTATGGCTTCGTTTTACATAATGTGTCTAATGTGTATGGAATTAGGTTGTTTTTATGATCGACTCATAGCTAAGGGTAGATGGGGAAATGTTATGGGATATATACTTTTTATAGGTATTTTAACATTGACTTGTTTGTAGGTTGACGCTGCAAGTAATCCATTTCTGGATATAACAGTTGTAAAAGAAAGATAAAGTGTGTCTTACGAAATTGAAAGCATCATCATCATTTCTCGCTCGTATTTTTCTCGACAGTTTGTTGTTTTAATTTTTTATCCTAACGTAGGACCTTTTTGTGTAATATCTCAAATAATATCAGTCAGGTTATAATATAGTTGAAAGTCTTCTAAATAACTAAATAATATTAAAATTTTCGTGTTCGAAATTCAAAAATTACTTAAATTTTGATTTACAATAGCTGTAATGACGTTCTTAGAACAGTGCACTGCTGAATCCTAACTTTATCATGGTTAATTGTATCATCATCATACTATTCATCGAAAATTTTTTTTTACTTTTCTCGTCATACATCGAAAATTACACATTGTAAAATAATTAAAAACCTGTTTTAGCATGGACTAATGAACCTCTTTTAAATGATACCTTATTTGCCGGGTGGCGGTAGGAAGACAATAAGATACTAGAGTCTCTCTCTCAATGTGTAATGTCTCCTTTATTAAAGAATAACAACAGCTTATGTACTAAATCATCTCTATGAGGTATGCGCTATCTATCACGTAAAACATCTAACTCACGTTCTGGTAAATCGTGCTACATCTAAAACATTCCAACGAGCTGCAACAGTACTTCCCCCTTGGAAAAAAAATGTAATATATATTCACAAACAATTATTACCTAAAATAGTCGAACCAAAACTAACAAAAATCCTATTAATCATGTTGCAGCGACCTTGCTTACGTCTGTTTGATTACTTTTGCAGTTTATAGTTTGCTTGCATCAGCTAAAACTGAACCTACTGGCTTAGTCACGTATATTCACTGATGAACTTGACATAACTCTATTAATACATTATAAAAATTCCGCATAGTTACACATTATTCTTCAAATCGCCTGAATTCATTTGATCACGTAAATCGATTCGCAGTATGACGCTACTCGAAATGTGATGACAAAGCTCTAACTAAGCAAATACATACTACCTACTAGTGATCTAATCACTTACTAAAGTACAGTTTGTAAACAATCTAAATATAACGATAAAAATTACATGCCTATAGTTAAAAAAATTGGTTGCCTGTAAAGTCGGTATACGGGCGAAAGTTTTACCTGACAACGACTTTGAGTGGTAAAATAATTTTAATGTGAATATTCATTCGTATAGTAGGAAGAAGGATGAAAATTTCTGTCTCTCTCGCTCTTAGGCGGGCTAACCATGACGCGTGCCTCTCACTCGCTCTCATTGTTAGCGTATAACGTGAGCGGAGCGTAACGCAGTTTCTTGAAGTGTCACCCGGCAAACCAATTTATAAGACGTTGTCACGTCAAAAACAAAAAATACTTTACACAATTCGCACAAAATGACTATCACTTATATAATCTTAATGAACTTGGACTTCGACATCTTATGGGCAGCACACAATTTTGATCTAAATTCAGGTTCCTATGTTACTATTTTCACTGAATTTTCACGAAAGACTAAAACAATGTTGTCACAACACACTTTTTCCGTAATCTCTGAACATTTCAAATATATCTTCGTGCGTTCGCAGCTTCAGCCATATTTCCCATATCACATATTCTCTATATAATTATATATATAACCGACCAGTCGTTTGGCAATGGAAACGAGTCTGGGCAAATCCTCCAGTACTACGCAATTTTCCGCCACCTTCGATTTGTCCTCGTACGGTGGTGCCAACTTAAAAAAAAAAACTTGCAGATCCAACCTGTATTATCGGCGGCAGCATTGGCATCTCAAGTTCCTGTGGTCCTATATTCGGCTGCTGGCGACTGCTGATTCAATTTCATCAATTCACTCGTAAACAAAATACCAAGGGTTATTCGCTTCATTGCAGCTACAGAACCCTGGATTTGGCGTTCACTTATAACTTCAAAAATTGCGTGACAAACTGCTTCTCGTTAACCATGTGATTTGTGTTATTGTCTGTAATCTTACTTGCTGAATTATGCGTACTTGTTGTGTTTCCCTGTTGCGAAGTTGAGTCCACATCTTCAAACTCTCGAAAAAAACTTCCATAGGTTTTTCTTCTCGTTGTCCAGGTGTCGATGGTCGATGGTGTGGGGGTGCAGGTCTAACGTCATCCAGCGGATTCATCGTCAACCCCCCCAAATCTTCTTGCGTGTTCACTACATTGCGCCACACTCGGGTCGGGGGTCACCACTTTGCCGGAATGGCAGTGGGGCCCCCACTGATACTGCACTCGGGGTCACCAATTTGCCGGGGTGGCGATAGGAAGACAATAAGATACTAGAGTCTCTCTCTCAATGTGTAATGTCTCCTTTATTAAAGAATAACAACAGCTTATGTACTAAATCATCTCTATGAGGTATGCGCTATCTATCACGTAAAACATCTAACTCACGTTCTGGTAAATCGTGCTACATCTAAAACATTCCAACGAGCTGCAACACCTTACATGATACGATTTTGTCACTTTGAATTTTGAACCCATATTTTGTGAATCTAGGCCCTATTTTTTTGTGTACTCTGAGACAATGCTTCTCGACAAATTTCATAGTTCTATGTCAACGGGAAGTACCCTGTAGGTTTTGATTTCTGTGAGTATCGAAATATGCGTTTTTTACGACATAAACGGCTCTAACTTTTTTTAAATGATAACTGAGAAGTTTTTCTTTTACACAACTGCAAAAGATCATAGATATACATATAAAGTTTAAATTTAAATTTCAACTCTATATCTTAACGCGTTACAGAGATAAAGGGTCTTGACATACTAACAGACGGACAACAAAGTGATCCTATGAGGGTTCTGTTTTATTTTTCTTTTGAGGTACGGAAAAATCGAAGCAGTTGTTTAGGAGTAAAATGGCAACATGGATTTGCACAAACAATGTTTGCTGATGAGTTGTCACCATAAAACCTACATGCA
Organism: Hypomecis punctinalis; assembly: GCA_949316475.1. Taxonomy (NCBI): domain Eukaryota; kingdom Metazoa; phylum Arthropoda; class Insecta; order Lepidoptera; family Geometridae; genus Hypomecis; species Hypomecis punctinalis. Next base: position 1,272,416 of record OX438807.1, read on the forward strand.
CGTATAAAACCAAAACCCATAACTGAAAACTGCATCAAATTCGGACTAGTCGTTTGGGAGAAAATTAGCAACATTAATTTGCTCCAATTAATGCTTGCTGCAGCGCCCCCTAGTGATCACCGTAACATCTATTTCAGATTTAAAATTAAAATTAAAACCCATAAATGAAAACTTCATCAAAAACGGTTAAGTAGTTTTGGAGAAAAACGGTAAAAGAGGTAAACGGTATGCACAAACACCCTCTCACCCCAAATGCATACGCCATATACCGTCTCCAATCCGTCGTGGGTGAAAAATGAAAACTCTTATATATTAAAAACGGTCTAGACAAAGACTTAATTAAGTAAGTAAGTTCGTATAGGCCGGGTGGCTAGCCCTGGTGTCAGAGTTTTTAGGCCGCCTGAAGACCTCTGACATGCTAAACGGTTAAAACAACCGGGACCTACAATTTAACAGTTGAAAGAAACGGTTGGTTGAAACAACTTTGAATTCGCTCAAGGTACGAGTAGAGACGAATGGTGGTTCAGAATAGAGGCAAAGACACATTAGGTCGCTGCGCCATTAAAAAAATAAATTTAGCTAATGACATAAAGAATTATACTCAATCAAGAATTTCTTATATCGTATATTGTTGGATTTTTCCTCGCATCTCGCTCATCCACCCATCTGATCTCAGTTAGAAAATTAACTTAAAGCATCTTACTTTTTCTACAAAAACTACATTACTTTACCCAACACAAAACACTAAGCATACACTTACACTAATTTGCGCACTGCACTGCAACTGTCCCGATATCCCAAGTAAAAGCAATAGTTAACTTAATTAAATTAAATCGTCTAGGCAACCAGTTAAAGACAAACGAGACTCGTATAAGTCCGTCTAAACAAACAAAAATAGAGTCGGATATATCCGGCTCAATTCCGGCACGAATCCGTCTCAAATCCGGTCAAATCACGTGGTAGCTATTTACAAGGAAGTTTATGGTCTAAGAGCTGCTGAAGATCGACTTTCACCCATGTGATAACCAAATGAGACATATTATTTTATCAATTATTATTTATTCACAAACACGCTTATGATAATTTGCCTATCCAAAAGTCATCACGGCTATTTTTTATTAAATTACAAATATTTTATGAACGATAAGCCGTGGTGGTCTAGTGGTAGTAACACCCGACCTGCAATTGTGGTCGTGGGTTCAAATCCCGATCCCGTACTAATGAGTTTCTTTGGAACTTGTGTACGGAATTTCACACCATTGGCTTTTCGGTGAAGGAAAAACATCGTGAAGCAACCTGCATACGTCCGTAGAAGAAATTCGATGGGGTATGTGAATCCACCAACCCGCACTGGGCCAGCGTGGTGGATATGGCCCAATCACCCTTCGTGGGTAGGCATACGTCCTGCAGTGGACTATTAAAAAGGCTGGTACAGTACAGTATGAACGGTTTCTTTTATTAACAAGCGTATATGATTAAATTTTGACTGGTTATCAGATTGTGTAATACTCATTTCTTCATATTTCTTCAAAATTGCTTGCCATGAACAAAAACAAGTATACAAACTTACCAAAGCATATTTTTTCTCTACTTTAAAATCTATGAGATGGTAAAAAATATCAGAAACTCTATCAATAGAGTGAAAGTAACAAAAAACATTGACAAAAAAAAATCGAATTGAGTATAGTCCTATCTTTTCGATAGGCAAGTGATTCATAGGCATGTTTGTATGTAAAAAGCATTTCGTAAAAAGTATGTCTCATCTGGTTATCAGATGAGTGATGGTCGTTTTTCTACATCTCTCCCCTAATAACGGAACAATAATCTGCGTGAAAAAGTTTGCCCCAAGGTATGTGAGCGCAAATTTTGGTATTAAAGTATGGTTCCGTGTAGGTATTAAAACGTACTTTAGAGTGTAGGTATTAAAGTATACTTTGGAGTGTAGGCATCAATGTATATTTTGGTTGCGTAATATTTATGCGTACATGAGAGGGTTTTGGTGTCGGGAAGTGTAGGTGTTGCGAAATGGATTATTAGTGTGAGTTATATTATCGTATCGCAGCTATACCAAGTATTATTTATTCTGTGCTCCCAGTTCCAATTTCGGGAATGGGAAATTTTATTTGCCGATCGATTTTAGGTGTTTTATTTTTGGAATGTTCTGACACCATCGCTTTTCAGGACGGAATGGGTTAACACGAGAGATTTGTGCTTTTTTATTTTTTAAAGTTAAGGGAGAACTTAATTCACCTGCGTTTTTGTGTACCTAAATAAAAACATGTATGATGTATAAACCAACTAATGAAACTTTTGAAGAACTATTTTCTATTATAATAATATGTCTTCTACTCAATAAAAAAAACCGGACAAGTGCAAGTCAGGCTCGCACACCGAGGGCTCCGTACAAATCCATAAAAGTTCACGAAATTGGGAAGTACGTTGTTAAAATCTCTATACTCATCATCATCATCATCGACAAAAGTTTTTTTTTTACTTTTCTCGTCATCATCGAAAATTGTTAAAATAATTACAAACCTGTTTTAGTATGTGCTAATGAAGCTCTTTTATATGATACCTTACATGATACGATTTACGCACTTTGAATTTTAAACCCATATTTTGTGAATATTAAAGCCCTATTTTTTTGTGATTTAAATAATAATATTCAGATTTATTCCTATATGTGTACCCTGAGACAATGCTTTTCGCCAAATTTCATAATTCTATGTCAACGGGAAGTATGTAGTTCCCTGTATGTTTTGATTTTTGTGAGTGCAAAATATGCGGTTTTTTACGACATAAACGGCTCTAAATTTTTAAAACGATAACTGAGAAGTTTTTCTTTTACACAACTGCAAGAAACCATACATATACGTACACAGTTTAAATTTCAACTCAATATCTTTACGCTTTCTCGAGATAAAGAGTCTTGACATACATACAGACGGACAGACGGACAACAAAGTGATCCTATAAGGGTTCCGTTTTTTCCATTTGAGGAACGGAACCCTAAAAACAAGCCGCAAATGGGATCACAAACAACATATTATACATCTATTATATAAAAGGCTTCCCTGAGTGACTGACTGACAGACAGCCTACAGCCCAAACCGCTAAGGATATAACGTTGAAATTTAGAATATAGGTACATTGTACTACGTAATGGAGCACTAAGGACGAAAATTTTGAACTTTCGACCTCTAAGGGGGTAAAACGGGCCCCTTTCGTTTGTATGTAACTTTTTATTCCCTGTACCGATTGATTTGAAACTTTCTATACATGCTATCTAAACAAAATAAAAGTTACGTTTTTTCCTATTTTTCCGAATTTTCCTCATCTAAGGGGTCAAATAAGGTCCCAAAGTTGGTGAAAAAAGCGTCAATTACATCGAACCAGCTGAACGGTTATGGTTGAAAATTGGTTTTAACACACAGCATGTTTTAATACAGGAAATAATAAAATCCAGGAAAATCTATAAGGTTCCTTAGGGATACGCAAAATTAATAAGTTTAGGCTGCAGCCCAAACCGCTGAAGATATGAGCTTGAAATTTGGAATATACGTACATCGCACGATATAATGAAGCACTAAGGATGAAAAACGTACCCAACTCTAACTTACGGGGTAAAACGGGCCCTTTTTGTTTGCATGTAACTTCTTATTCCCTGTACCGATTGACATGAAACTTTGTATTGATGCTTTTGAGACTAAATAAAAAATATGGCTGTACCTGTTTTTCTGAATTTTCCTTAAAAAATCCTTAGGGGTCAGATACGTCCCAAAACTTCAATGCGCTTTTTTAAATAATGTAGTATTTAGAATAGGATTATGATAATGATTGTTTATCTTTAAATGGGGCAAAATGGGTCCCCAAAAGCTTACGATATTTTTTTATTTTGTGAGCCAATAGTCTTAAGCTTAGCGCACATATAGATCAATATACGTATTTTACTATGGGATCAACCCTGACAAGCGAAAACTACCTACATTTGCCATACTTTTTGTCGCGGGTCGATGAACTTTTTGTGTTGAACAGCTGATTTTATTCACGTGCTTTTGGGGTTGGTACCATTGTAAAAGTTAATCAAATTATGAGTATAATAGCATCCTAAAACATGCCTGACTAGAATTACGACTTGTGTGCCATTTTTTCATTTGCCTGGAAAATTAAATATCTCATAACTTAATGAAACATGTCGAATACCTGTACCGGCCTTAATTAATAGAGCACTACTGAAAATAGGTACTACGGATAGCACTACGGATAATAGAAACAGGTGGGTCTTAAGATGAACATGGACAAGACGAAAGTCATGTGTAATTCCCATGTTTTACCTACACCCGATTTCTGTTGGAAACTCGGTTCTTGAAGTCGTTGACTCGTATGTCTGCCTAGGACAAGAAGTCCAGGTCCAGGTCCAGTAGGTCCGACTTCAACAAAGTGGCCAATCGCTGAATTCAAGTAGCCCAACGAGCTATGGAGAGGGCTATGTTTGGAGTCTCTCTGCGAGGTCGAATCATTAATGAGGAGATCCGTAGAAGAACCAAAGTTACCGACATAGCCCAACGGATTGGCAAGTTGAAATGGCAATGGGCAGGGCACATAGCGCGGAGGGCTGATGACCGTCGGGGTCGAAAAGTTTTCGAGTGGAGACCATGTTCCGGCAAGCGCAGTGTAGGACGTCCACCCACAAGGCGGACGGATGACCTCATTAAGACCGCAGGATCGCGCTGGATGCAAGCAGGTTCCAACCGGTCTTATTGGAGATCCATAGGGGAGACCTATGTCCAGCAGTGGACGTCCTGCGGCTGATGGATGACTGAAAATAGGCCTATCCGCGAAGGGTAATTGGGCCATATCCATCACGCCGGCCGAGCACGGGTTGCTGAATTCACAAACGACATTGATTTTTTCTACGTTCGTACAGGTTGCCTCAATGTTGTCCAGCAATGAAAAGTGAAATTTCTTACATAGTTACTCATACAATTATTATTATTGGCTCCCTCGGTGGCTCAATGATTTGTGACCCTGACTCCTGGGTCAAAGAGGCGTGGGATTGATTCCCACCCAGGGCAAATATTTATGTGATGATCATATGTGTTTGCTCTGTGTCTGGGTGTTATTAATGTATTTTTATTTATTAACACTTTCTTGCACACCATTTGTACAAAAGGAGGACTTAACGCTAAATAGCATTATTAGCCAGTCAACCTACATGTATATGTAGTATATCAGTCTCTGCCAGCCAAATCACAAACTTTGCTTAGTTTGGGATCAGAGACCGTGTGTGTTAATTTCAGAAATTCGGCAATTTATCATCCAAAAATTCACGTACTCCGTAATAAGCTTTAGATACAAGTAAATTAAATAACCAAATACTGAGACAATTCTGGCTAAGCCGTAGGCTTTATTTTGCAAGTAATACAATAATAGGCTCAGTTATGAAGACGCCATAGTAAATATAATAACAACATAAAAAGTGTTCTCTCTATCGAATGCTTAAAGTGAAAATGAAACAGATATAATTATGATAATTAGCTATTATAATTACGATGGCGCATTCATAATCAAGCCTAATGCGGGCTTAACCACGAGCTACTATTATTTTAAGTAAGTGCCAAGAAAACGCGGGCCAAACTGTGGGTTTTTATCATTTTAAGCAGTTACGAAAATAACGCAGGCCAGACCATGGGCTATTATCATTACAAGTAATACAAAAACGCAGGCCAACGGCATGCTATTATAATTTTAAGGATTTATTAAGACAACACGGGCCAGACTGCGAACTATTAGATATTATTATAAGCAAATGCCAAGATAACGCGGGTTGAACCGCGGGCTGTTATTTTAATTAAGTAGGTATTAAAACAACGTGGGCCAAACTGTGGGTTATTATCATTGTAAGTAATACGACAATGCAGGCCAAACGGCAAGCTTTTATAATTTTAAGCAAGTATTAAGACATCTCAGTCCATGCTGCGTGCTATAAATAACCATCTTAAGCAAGTACTAACAATACGCGGGCCAAACCGTAACCTATTATCATTATAGGCAAATACTGTTACAATTTTGACCAAACCGTGGGCATTATCCTTGCAAGTAATTTTAAGCAAGTATTAAGACAACGCGGGCCATATCGCGGACTATTAGATATTATTATAAGCATGTACAAAGACAACGTAGATCAAACCGTTGGCTATATTCATTTTAAGTAAGTACCTATGTACTAAGACAACGCGGGCGAAGCCGTGGGTTTTAAGCTAGTAATATGATATATTTGTGAAACATGTTATCATCAAAAATAGCCCCTCAAAAGTTTTATTAGTTTACTTTATGTACAATATTTTTTTTTATAATTGGCTCTAATAAATAAAATACAAAATTTTTCGATAACTCAAACAAAGTGTAAGTAGGTAGTTTCTTAAAATTCGTTATCATATTTTTGTAATAACAAAATGTATTTAACAATACTAACTGTACAGGGTTATCTAGAACTGATGTAGCCGAAACAAAGCCGAAATTACGCTTTACAGAACATCATCAAGAATGTTTACCATGAGGTTTTTGTACATTTTTATACAAGTTGCAAATTTTGTAAGTGAATTTCATTTTTTTTCTCTCAAATTCCGGGTTACAATGTCAGTAAAAGTTGTTCACAGTGACATCTTATTTCAGAACGTCTTTATCATCCTATTTCAGCTCAGTAAAGGTTAAGCAGATAGCCCTTTATAAACTCCATGACCACAGTTAACTTTTACTAGCTCCTCATAAAGCCTAGCAACATCAAAAAATATTCCCCAAGTTGCTCTCAAACTCAGGAACCAATTTAGCAAACTCTTCTCAATTTAGGCTCAAAAAGTTCGCGGGAAGCATCGCAAAAGCACCGGCGAAGTAATAGAAGCACTCCCGGGGCCTTTCTTAATAACTTATAACTCTTCAAGGGCGCGGGATATTAGCGGCCGGCGCCGACCGCTGCGACTAAGGTTGCCACACTATAAAACTGTTTTTTTAATGTTTGTAGAAATGATAACTTGGTAATAGAAATATGGTAACAATCCAATTAATTCATCGCTGATCAGTTTGATAAAATAGATAGATGTAGACAAAGTAGATACCTACTTATATTAAATAAGTGACACAAATGGCGGCCTTATCGCTGACAGCGATCTCTACCAGGCAACCACTGAACGGAAAGTCTAGTCACAAACTAGAGTATAAATAGGAGGTACAAAACACTACTAATAATAATATAAATGTAAATAATAATATAATATGATATATAAATAATATAATATAAAATAAATAATATTATACATGTAAAACATAGTGTGATATTTATCTCAATAAAACATAAAATACATTTCAATTACATACTATTATGAGCCTAAAATTATAAAAGTGACCCTCTTAAAGTTAAAAAATTATATTAAAACTAGCTGACCCGGCCACGCGTTGCTGTGGCTAAATAAATTAAAATTGCGACTATAATTTGAGATTTAAACTATCCTGTCTCTCAAGTTGGATCGAACTGCACATGGTGTGCGAATTTTATTATAATCGGTTAAGTGGTTTAGGAGTCCATTGAGGACAAACATTGTGACACGAGATTTATATATATTAAGATAGAAATTAAATCTAATCTAAAATCCCCGTAGCAGAGAGTAACGTGGCAAAATGCTGACGGTATTGCCACGCTAAAATAGTAGTTTTCTATTAACGGGAGTCTCCCTGCGAAATCGAATCAGAAATTAGGAGATCCGTGTAAAAAATAATCTAATTCGAAATGAGAGCTATAAGTCCTGCACTGGCGTCTCGCATGGGTCGTTTTGTGCATTTCTCCCTCCAGCGTCTACCCCAGTCAGCTCAGCTCTTTAAAGTAACGGAGCGTGACTCTGGGCCGCTGGCATAACTGCTCCAGTAGCTTACATAGTGAATGAGATGATGTCGATGTGGATGACAAAGCTGATGATAATGCAGAAGCTACATACAATCCGTTAGCTATTCTAGTGTCTTCTGTTGCTTTGCAGTACTACAGAATATGATCTACAGTTTCGTTACCTGCAAGCAGCTACGACAAAGCAGGCTGGCTCCTAGTTTATACAAGTGACTATTTCAGTTGCAGTAACCACATAGAAGAACCAATGTTTCTGACATGAGGATAGTACAAAATGAAATTACAGTGGGCAGGGCACATAACACGGCGGACTGATACACGATGCGGTCGAAAAGTTGTCGAATGGGTACCGGCACCGACCAATCTTATTGGAGACCCTTATGGGAGGCCTATACCCATCAGTGGCTCTAAACGTCCTATGACTGATGAATGGACCGATGGATGAATAATCTTAACATTAGATTAAAATGTTTCTTATTAATTCTTTTAGTGTTTCATTACAGTTATCAGTATGAATACTCAGCACATCTCTAGATTTTGCAAGTATAAGTGAATCTAAGCTGTACGGTTGCTTCATCAGGAATTCTGATAATGGATTAGCAGGAATAGTTTACATATTATCCAATCTACAGTGCACGCCACGACCTTAGCAATACAGCGGGGTACAATTTGAATAGGTTGTCTGAGCGAGCATAGTAAATTTACTAATATCTTTACTATCCTTATCCATGCTGTATATCCGTAAGTGTGTTTATTGTGTGTTTGTGTGTTGGTTTGTTACTCTTTCACGCAGCAGCAGCGAGCAAGGAAGAGACTTGATATCTGATATAAATACATAAGTCCATTTGTATGACATTTTTTGTTTTATTTTGCTAGCATCTATGTCAAACTCTAATCAATACAACTCATACAATTTTATTAAAATATGCTATTAATTTACAGATATATTATTATGTGTTTATCATTGTTCAGGTATTTACATTCATATTATCCGTATTTTTAAACCTCTGTAAGAGGAAAAAGGCACTCCTGAAACTAGATAATCGAGAAGTTAGTGAAAAACCTCTACAAGCGAATATGAGATGACGGTCCCTTCAACTCTCTCCTATCCAAGTTCGACTGTAGTTCAAAAAGTTTCTATGAATAAGAATAAAATAATAAATGATTTATTGACACCAATTATAAATCACTATTAAATATAACTTATGTTGAAAGTTCCCAAATACTAGTCGTAGTAGTATCCAGAATCAAATATAGATTACATAAATAGCTTATCATGGGTCTGGCTGGTCGCTGTACTAGTAATTAAACTACTGTGCTACTGGCTACCAGCGCCCTCCGTGTACAGTATAATGCGTAGCAATATTTACCGCAAATTCAACATAATTTGAACGAAAGAAAAAGAAATACAATGTTTTAAAACTTCTAATGTTTAGAAAACTTTTAGTCTAAAGCTGTGTACTTACAATAAGATGTTATAAAGTATTAAGAATTAATAGCCTGAACAAACAAAAATACTAAAAGTAGCTTATACTACTAACTATACATTACACTAATGATCAAATTCATTATCAGTAGATAATAATTATTAATATCATTTATAACTATCAGTATGCTGCTGTTCACAAGCTATAACCGTTAAGCCACAGGGGGTCATATCGGCCACTGTAAGAATTATTTTTAAATCGATTATAGTTTTGAAAACAGAAAATGTGAAAACACCGCTATTGACATTCTTATTTCTACTTTACAAGCCAATAAAGTCGTCATCCAACAAAATATAACTTAAATACCTAAAGTACTTTATCTGTCTAGTCCCGCGTTTTTCGCTGATACCCAAAAATTTGGTTTTGTAGCTTAACGGCTTTTTAAGTTATAGACGGCAGTATGTACGTACTGTACCAGCCTTTTTAATAGTCCACTGCAGGACGTAGGCCTACCTACGAAGGGTGAGGTATGTACGTACTGATATTTATTAAATCAAATAAATTATAATTGACTTCCTATGCCAGTAAATATAGCCTTACACGAAGAGATTGAAATCAGGCAACCCTCCGAGAAAATATAGGAAAGCATTTACAACTAAATAAATTAGAAAACTTTAGAGATACTAATTTGGACTTAGATGTGTTGCTCGGGTTGCACCCACGAGGTGGACATCATGTCAATATCAAGACTACATGACCGCACTGGATGCAAGCCGCTTCCAACCGGTTTTATTATTTATCCATAACGAAGGCCTCCGTTCAGCAGTGGACGTACTTTATATAGATGAGTCTTCATGACTACAACAGTACTGTACTAACCTTTTTAATAGACCACTGCAGGACGTAGGCCTACCCACGAATCCACCACGCTGGCCCAGTACGGGTTGGTGGATTCACATAAACCATGGAATTTCTTCCTTGGATATATGCAGGTTGCCTCACTATGTTTTCCTTCACCGAAAAACCAGTGGTGTGAAAATCCGTACTTAAATTCCAAGGAATTCATTGGTACGGAACCGGGTTTGAACCCACGACCTCACGATTGTAGGGTGGGTTTCATTACCACTAGACCGCCAAGGCAAGACTACAACAAATGACGATATTGATAAGGATTTGTAGAGTAAAGTGAATGAGTGTAGTGTACTAAAGATATAAATCTAGATTTTTGACAAGAATATCAAGTGCACTAATAAAAAACCTGAATCTTTGACACATGAATATTGTTGTATTCTCCTTATACCCTACTCGATAGGATTATGCCTATTCAAATCTACCATTTTTTTTTTACCTTTTAGGGGACACTTGAGATTTTGAGACAAATCTAACTATACTTTAACTGTTGAAATCCGCTGTTAAAAGATAGACGGAATTTAAGAAATTTATAAGCAAACATATAGATACCTGCGAAATACATAACCCTTCTTTGTTAGTCGGGTAACAATAAGTACACAAATATTGAAGTCTAGCAACCCTACCAGAAACTTGAGGAAGCACTTACAGCTAAATAAATAACAAAACTTTAGTGATAGTAATTTAGGCGAATTGCCGGCACTCGACTCGGTTGAGGCTATGACTGAGATAATTCAATCTCAACTTTTGAACTCAACTCTTAAGGTGCAAAGAGAACATTTCATATTTTTAGGTTCATTTGTTAAAACGGTTTAGTGAAGGAGCTGGATCGTTGTTACCTTATTTTTTTGACTGACGAAATATAGGAGGTACAACCACGCATAACTTTTTACGTAGTAGTCCGATTTTAATAAAAAAATTTATTGGAAAGAATATACTCTGTGATTGCATTTATTTTATTGAAATCGGTTGAGCCATTTTTTAATAAATCAACAATAATAACATGCTACATCGAGTCGTGTGAACTTTTTGCGAATTCTTTACACGGTTGAAGTCGGTCATGCTATTTTTGGGAAAAATAATTACTTATAGCAATAAAAATATTGGTTAGGTTAGGTTAGGTAAAATTCCGTAATTTTACCTAACCTAACCAATATTTTTTCAGGTAAAATCTTATCAGTTGGGGTTAAGGAAAGATTTTCAAAACTTAGATACACCATTCAAATAAAATTTAGCAATCACTGATGTAGCAAATGTTATGCTTTATAAAACTACCACTACGTTTTAGTATATGTACCATTGGTAAAACATTATGCCCTACAATATTATAATTCTTAAAAAAATACAATCAAAACCAAAACTGTTTTGTGATTTTTGGACACTATTACAGTACAGTATACCCACTGTTCAGCTGTTCATACGTTTAAAAATCACTAGTGTATCAATACTTTAACTAAATACTCGTATATCGATATGTTCCACATTCAGAAACCTTCAAAATAATAAGCATGGCTAGTTCTCGGGGGTGTATACATTATATCACCTTTTTTATTAATATAGGTATTATATAATAAATTACTTTCGCACTTTTGTTATTTTAGTAAAACACAAAAATAACTTAATTTTCTAAATTGCCTCACATTTTAGCCAAAGGTAATTAAACTGGTGAAGATCTTGCCAAGTCGGCCCAGACGTTGTTAAGTAAGTCTAAAAAGCGTTATAATATGGTATTTACAGAAAGGAACAGAGGTATCTAATACTTTCTAATAACATTTAAACTATGTTTCTTTATAAGAAATAATGAGATTTTTTTTCCAAAACAAATTATCGAGTAGGTAATGTTCTAAGCTCGATATGTACTCGTAATAGGTATTATATAACTTATTTAACCATCTTCCAAGGGTCGTAGCGTAATGAAAATTGGCAGCTGTATGTAGTTCTGATGACAACACAATAATATGGTACTGTCGAACTGATCTGATGATGGAGCCGGAAGATATGAACTGCAACTACATGGTAGAAAATCGTGTCATAGCTGTTTTGGATTTCTTAGAAAAGTCTTGTAATGAACGTTGACCACGTTTAGGTTTCAAGGTCTGATGGTGAATCCGGAAGATAGGCACTGGCATTCCATGATGGAATATCGTATCATAGTCGTCTTTGCACTTGTGAGAAAGGCCACTAAAAAAGTGTTTTTCTAGTGTTTTTTACACTACTAATTTATTATTGCATTATCTCTTTTGACACATTCAAAACCAAGCACAACAAGACACGACAGTCAAGACTGTATCCAAGCTTATTATTATTCTTCCAAGTGAGAAAATATCCTCAACTGCACTGCATTGAGCCAATTCGGGCTAAGCTATGCGCTGCGCTCGCAACAAATCTGCCGCGAGAGTTTTATTGCCATGTGGAAATTATTACGATTTCACTTGTATCGCTCGTTTGCCTGGCGATGGGCTGAGAAAAACCGGATTTATTAGTTCGTTCACGATTGCATTTTCTGTTTCAGGTATGGTAACCCTGTTCTACTGTTTTATTCTTCAGTCGGTAAGTTGGTAGAGTATTGCAGTGTAACATAGCTCTAGTTAGATAGAATGAGATATGAGGCTAAGTAGTATTTTACTGCTTCGATGTTGTAGATATTATTATTGAGACTCTTACTTTTGGTACCAAGGTAATTCTTGAAAGTTATAGTTACCAAGCGGTAAACATTTATTTAAGTACAGCGTTATCTGCTTGCCCTGTAACGAACGAACTTTACTGAACCAAAAAGGGGTGATTAAGATTATCATTATGAACAACTTTTACTATGGGGCCAACCCCGAATTCGAGAAAAAAAACAGCTGTTGCATGCTTAAAATTTTAACGCAGAATTGATAAAATGTTAAAACAGCTGATTTGGTTTGGTTGGTCTAATAGAAAAATTTATTCATAATGATGGTATGAATGACTTTCTTATGGCTCAGTACACCATTTCTGGATAACCCTGTACTTATATCAAACATTTTACATTTATCATCGCCGCCTATTGACTTTCAAGACTTTCACTTCACACCAAAGCGTGTTTTGGGTTTTAACGCTTCTCAAAGGAAGCTGATTTTGAGTAGAATAGCTTGTGACAACGACGAACACACGCGGAAGACGAATTGACGTTCACCGATAGTAAGTGGGGGCAGCCAACATACCTACTCACTTTGTGCTACTCAATTATTGTGTATGTATTTATTTTTCGTCATTCAAATAAAGCCGTTCAACTTAAAAAGCTCGCTGTGTGAGCATTCGGAAATCATCACGTAACTTTTTGGTATTTACCTAATGCAATCGTGTATCTCCCGAAGAAGACGATATCTGAAAAGTCATTCACCCTCGCCTAATGTCTTGCTTCCGCATATCGACATCAATTCCCCTATCAGCCCCTAGTAATCTATCACAAGCCTATGTCTTTATCCTATGATTTTTGCTCAACCCGAACGGGTGATCGATCTCCATAGTGGTTCACGCAGGCTAGGATTGTATTGCAAATTCGTAGTTAGTTTTTAAATGTTAAAAGTTTCATTATTTTTATAGTGTTTTCCTGCATTTGGTTTATCTTAATGAGTTATTTTTAGGGTTCCGTACTTCAAAATGAAAAATGTATACCTATAGTCTTTTGCAGTTGTGTAAAAGAAAAACTTTTCAGTTACCGTATAAAAAAGTTAGAGCAGAGTTAAAAAACCGCATATGTATTTCGACACTCACAAAAAAACAAAACCTACAGGGTACTTCCCGTTGACATAGAACTATGAAATTTAGCGAGAATCACTGTCTCAGAGTACACATATAGGAATAAATCTGAAAACTGTACACATTATTTAAATCACAAAAAAATAGGGCCTAGATTCATCAAATATGGGTTGAAAATTCAAAGTGAGTAAATAGTATCATGTAAAGTATCATATAAAAGAGCTTCATTGGCACATGCTAAAACAGATTTTTAATTATTTTAACAATGTGTTATTTTTAATGTATGACGAGAAAAGTGAAAAAAAAACTTTTATCGATGATGATGATGAGTATAGAGATTTTAACAACGTACTTCCCAATTTTGTGAAATTTTCTGGATTTGTACGAAACCCTCGGTGTGTGAGCCTAACTTGCACTTGTCCGTTTTTTTTTTGAGACGCGCTCATTAGCTCAGTTGGTAGAGCGTCGGGCCGGTGATCCAAAACAGGCAGGTTCGAGTCCTGCGTTCGTGACAAATGTTTGAAATTTTTATCACAAAAACAACTACAACAAAATACAATACTATTTTATAAGCTAAAACCACATACACTACTACTACACGAAAAGCAATGGGATCATCCATAGACCCTTGAGTTACACTCCCTACAAATAATCAAAACTTATTTGATCTCTATAAAGTAGCCAGTGCACTTGACTATTAACGCCTCCAGAATTGCAGCTGTCTAAAAGTGGCTTAAAAAAGTCACTTCTTATTTACAAGAGGCGCATTCGCCTGTATGCCTCTTTATCAGAAAAATCCCGCTTCTTCTAATGTTTTACTTCCGCATATAGGCCACTATTCTCCTATCGACCCCTACTAATCCACCACACGCCTAATACGTGTATATCCTATGATTTTTGCTCCACCCGCTTAGGTCAGAGATGATTGATCGCCCCTGTGATTGACACACGCATTGATTGCCTCGTGCTGATTGCCGATTCATTTGTTCCGCCAATTCGGACAGGGCATGTGGTCACTGACAGCTATTATTTTTGTTTTTATTTCTGAACCTTGATAAATGGCTGCGGATTCATACATCACTGAGGTAAAGGGTTTCATTGGTACCGGAAGTCACGTTAAGTTCTACGCTTTACTTTAGTTCAATTCGAGAATGTTATAGGTCCATTGGTCATTAACTTTACGTGCTTTGCGTCCTGTTTACTGCCTCTTTAACTTACTAATCCGATGGGTCATGCCGGTAAGTTTGATTCAAGATAAGTAAGATCAAAAGTTTGGTAAACATTGCGCATAGCCCTCTCGTGGTTTGTGGTCTCATTGTTTATGGAGCTCATAGTCTTATATCTTATGGAGTCCATCGCAGTAAATCGCCAACGAGTATTCTTATCGAATACTAGTTAGTCTCATATAATGATGAGCCACTTGTGTCTACTAAACTGAAGCCGTAATTGTGTCCACAATGCGTTCAGATAGCAAGCTACGTCATTGGCGGATTATGCCGGGTCAAACGCTCCACGGAACTATTTAGAGATGGGTAAGCTATAAATTAATTTTAACGATAATATTACGATTAAGTTCCAAATAATTTGCTTAAATAATCTGACTTGCGATTTATTTGATGTTATTGTATTTTTCTGATTGGGAAATCAAATAAATAGTAATTAAACCAAAGAAAATTGTCACAACAGTCACACATTACGCATATTTCAAAGTTATAATTGGAAATAATTTCTCTATAAAAATAAATATAGTGACATATGTTCATCGGTAAAAATATTATAATGAGACCCTGGAGAAACTCGTACCCTAATAATTTTAGCGAATTATAATACGCCAGAGGCAATGTTTATAAAAATTATAATGACTCCAGTTTATGTTGTATAGCTTTTAAGTGATTCCAATCAAATCATCAATATTACATTCTAAATGTTCAATTGTACTTTGTAAGTAAGTGATTGCATTACAAAGCTCAATTTTTTATTCATTTGAATACATTTATTACTGGTGGACGCGACGCGTGACCAAAATGCTGGTGTTTATTTGGCTCAACTTATAAGCATTGCCATTCAGCGAGGCAATGCTGCCAGCATGCTGGGCACGCTGCCAACTGGCAATGGGCTTGAGCACTTGGATTATCTTTAGACCTTCAAGGGTCTGTGGATGATTCAATTGCTTTCCATGTAGTAGTAGTGCAGGTAGTTTTAGCATATAAAGTAGTATTGTATCATATTGTAATTAATAAAGGCACTTTTGCCCGTATTAAATAAAACGTATTACGAGACAAAATCTATCGAATCGAATCGAATATCTGTATTTCGTTGTCTCATCTCTAACATTATAGCGCGGGTGAGTGCGTGCGAGCTTTGTCATGTACGAGCACTATATAGCACTTTAATTAATCCAATACCAGGTAAGTAGTCCGTGTGCTTCCAATGTTTTGATCTAATCTATTAGATGAATGTGATTAGTGAGTGGTATAAAATGTGTGAGAATGATTAAGGCATGCATGTAAATCATCGTCTACATATGACGTTTTATTATTTTTAAAAGTATTGTGATCATGATGTTTGCTTGGTACTTTTATAGTTTACGTTGTTAGTGAATTCAAAAGTGTTTACTAAGCCAAAACGTGGAGATTTAGACCCATTATATTCGTAATGATGGGATTAATCACTCACTCTTAAAATTAAAATAATTTTTTTTTTGACGCAATGACATAGCACACAAATACAAAAACAGATGAAAAAAAATATATATACAGAAATTACCAAAGTTCATCTTACTATTAACACTAAGTTTCTACGTTAGTGAGTCTAAGTACTTCACGGTCCACCTACATCTAGTTCACTCGTTTTTTTGAAGTTATTCCCATAATATATTTTTCATAATTATGAGCATATAGTACATCTCTGAAATTTCTTACACATTGCAAAAAAACACCCAGCAGAAATGAATTCCGAAATTCTTAATTGAATTTCCACCGCCACTGGTACGAAACAATATTCCATAATTTTCCCGACGTCACAACTGGGGGTCAATTACAGAAACAGTCGCTCATTCTGTTAGAAATTGACATCGTTAATCAGCTTACTGAAATAATTGAAACCATAAATACCTAAACTGAAGTTAATGTCTTGTGAGCCACCAGTTAACTAGACCTCCCACAAGTGAAAGGAGGTTAAGAATTTGTATCAGTTTCAAGTGTCGCGGTAAACTGGTTCGCGACACCCATTAGAGAATAATCATGGTGTTAAATAGGGATGCGGTTTATCCGGCGTTTATTTAGTGAATAACCTTGTGTTTATCATGCGTGAGTTTAATAGGAGAAAACAATAATAGTAAACACATTAGTAATAAATTGTTGCTCATGTGTAATGTTGACAATTTGAAGTACATTGCGCTATCTAAACATGTACACTACGAAAATATTATTATTATTTAAGTAAGTAATGCTGATGTGATTATCATAATGAGGCGTTTGCAAAAAAAAAATGTGATTGAGGTATCCAATAGATGGCGACAATAGTTTGAAATCGTCGATCCTTTGACTATATGGAAATAGTACTGTCATTGTCAAGATGTCTTCTTCTTTTTTATGTTTTGGCGTCGCATTGTTGTGCATTTGCCAAAATCAAGTATTAAACTTGATATTCATTGATTGAATAATTTTTAGTAATATTTTATCAAAATAGTCACGTCATAGTCCAATAAAGTCGCGGTCAAGTCCAAACGTAGTTCAAGTCATACCTCAGTAAAGTATTGGAGACTTTAATATAAGTTTTTATCTCACACCCTATTCCAGTTGACAATGGCAGATCAATTTATATGATTATTACGCCATCTAGTAAATTTTGTGTAACCATTTTTTTTTTGAAAACGCTTCATTATTTAAATCATACACATTCACAAGTCAAAATTATGATAATTATATAGGTACTGAAAATGTGCTCATACTAGTAAATTACAATACGGGTAATTAGCTATTTTACCGACTTCCAAAAAAGAGGAGGTAATATGTTCGTCTGTATGTATTTTTCTGTGTATGTTCATCGATATTCTCGCCAATTGTGAAACGACTTACAATTATTTTTTTTGTAATTGGGAATATGTTCTCCGTAGTGGTCCCGTAAATTTTATCGAAATTAGCTGGCCGTTTTTGATAAATCAACAATAATGTATATAACACCAATAATGTGTAATTTATATCTATTTTTATGACTGAGAGCTTTAGGGATAAAAACAATTAAACAGAAAATCTTAACCCTTACTTTTTATCTTGCGTAACTTGACTATTTTACCTTGCGCTTCGTTTTCTTTGGCTCGTCATGGCGGAGACACTACCGTGCTCCCAGATTCTTATGTAAACTTTTTTCTTAGCTCCTATAAAAGCATTTTAGTGTTAAGAACGACTTAAAATACAATAAAAACAAATACGCACAGTCCAACGTTCTACGATTGCAAACTTACCGGCATTTTTATACGGCCAAGCCTACATTTTCTCATCTCTATACTTAAGTAATGAGTCTGGGCTTGCATTTTCTTTATTTTAATGCGTGAGGGTGAAAAGTAGAGCGGCGTTGATGAAGCGAAAATGTTTTTTGTCGGAGAGAGATAAAGAGGTATTAAACGTGACAGATTGTTCCCAAAGTGAAAGTCACAATTTAAGCCACAAATTTTCATCAGATTCAGGATTATGTTTGACAAGATTAATTAAGTTCTTACACGTTTTTAACGTTGCTACATTAACAAGCTTCGTTGCTTTATTAATTGTGGTCAATACTATAGTATGTTTAATTTTCTTGTCTTCTATTAAAACCACGACCTTTGTTATGAGTATATTCTAATTAAAAATTAACTAGCTTCGTAAAAATACATTTGTAAGCACTATTCGTTTTGAAATTAATTTCGGAATTTTAGTCTGCAGTTATTTTTTTGTTGTTTTAGAACGATTTATCTTGATAAATCTTGTTTTTTCATTTCAAAGTTCGTCAATTAACTTACGGGATGCCTGCTAAGCATTTTTTTAAGATGACTAAATAAATAAGTTTTCATTTTTCGTAGTTTCCAATATTATGTGATTATTATGACTTTATACATTTTCTTATTTATTTTTTTAAATCTGGCTATTTTTATCCAAATTTCTACTGAACTAAAAACCTAACAGTACTAAGAAATAAGGGATACAGAAGAGTTACGGATTAGTATTCAAATAGCTCTTCTTTTCTTCGAACAATGTAAATCCCATAGAAGATACGCAATACTCGAAAGTCAATTGTCTCGACATCTGAAACTTTTCACGTGTAAAATACAGTCATCGATGATTGACTCTCGAGTTCGATTGTCGACAAGTTGAAGGCGTCAACTTGAAGTCGTTAAGTTGACGCGTACCATGATTGACGTAATTCCTAACTCTAGGAACTCGACTTTTGTCGCGACCATGGATGAGATTAATCGAGAATAAAGTCACTCGTCTTTTAGAATAAGCTTCTTTAAAGTGTCATCTTTAAGATTGTCTATCCGTTTTCTAATATAATTAAGCAGGCCAATTTGGCTGTTGAAAAATTGTTCAAATAATGTATGTCATTTACTTAATTTTGTTTAATTATACAGGGTTATTTCGAATCAATTAGTATCCTTTTAGGGGTTTATTCTGTACATCAAAAGTAACAACTTTTGTTCTGGAACTTTTAAAAAAACTCGAAAAAATATCATCATTTTGTCGCGGGTGAACGATATTTTTCTATGGAACAACATTTTTTTTTTGAGTTTTGACAAAAGTCGCAGAACAAAAGTTGTTAGCTTTGATGTACACAATAAGCCCCTAAGAGGATGTTAATTGACTAGAAATAACTCTGTATAGTAGTATTTATGCGTTTCGGATGACCTAATGCTATTTAACGGCTGATTGTACTTTCAAAATTCGAACCATATGGTAAATCTACTGATTTTTTTCATCCATATGTGAGATACGGTTATCAATGATTGATTCTTGTGTGACGTCGACAAGTCGACGTAGATAAACTTGACGCCGCGTTTTTGTGGTTGACATAATTCCCAAGTTCCGGGCCGTGACTTTTGCGGGGACAGACCTTTGTACAAACAATTTGTAAATATTCTTCGCATTACAGAGACCAATATTTAGTGTTAAAGTTTTTTATTCGCCTGAAGACCTGACTAATCTTGACATGGCTAAACATTAACCGCTTTACCACAAAAATAAAATAAAATTGTTTATTTGGGCATATGTTTACAGTAGTCTGAATAATTGACCCAAAGGCTCCTAAACTAGTTAGTTAGAAGATTCAAACATGCTTTAAACACTGTTTAACCGTGCAATTTGTACTATTAAACATTGTTTAAAGCGTGCGTAAAACTTTTGTGGTAAGACTGTAACTGCTTAGTTTAGTATTTCATTTAAGACACCACAGTGCTAGTAAAAAAGCCGTGGTGGTCAAGAGGTAGTGACACCCGCCTTACAATCGTGAGGTCGTGGGTTCGAATCCCCGGTCCCGTACCAATGAGTTCTTTGGAATTTATGTACGGAATTTCACACCACAGGCTTTTCGGTGAAGGAAAACATCGTGAGGCAACCTACATACGTCCGTAGAAGAAATTCGATGGCGTATGTGAATCCACCAACCCGCACTGGGCCCGCGTGGTGGATATGGCCCAATCACCCTTCGTGGGTAGGCCTACGTCCTGCAGTGGACTACTAAAAAAGGCTGGTACAGTACAGTACAGTGCTAGTATATACAATCCCAATGACACCCGCCTTACAATCGTGAGGTCGTGGGTTCAAATCCCGGTCCCGTACCAATGAATTCCTTGGAATGTATGTACGGAATTTCACACTACGGGCTTTTCGGTGAAGGAAAACATTGTGAGGCAACCCGCATACGTCCGTAGAAGAAATTCAATGACGTATGTGAATCCACCAACCCGCACTGGGCCAGCGTGGTGGATATGGCCCGATCACCCTTTTTGGGTAGGCCTACGTCCTGCAGTGGACTAATAAAAAGGCTGGTACGGTACAGTACAGTGCTAGTATATACAATCCCAATGACACCCGCCTTACAATCGTGAGGTCGTGGGTTCAAATCCCGGTCCCGTACCAATGAATTCCTTGGAATGTATGTACGGAATTTCACACTACGGGCTTTTCGGTGAAGGAAAACATTGTGAGGCAACCCGCATACGTCCGTAGAAGAAATTCAATGACGTATGTGAATCCACCAACCCGCACTGGGCCAGCGTGGTGGATATGGCCCGATCACCCTTTTTGGGTAGGCCTACGTCCTGCAGTGGACTAATAAAAAGGCTGGTACGGTACAGTACAGTGCTAAAATAATTATATGCATTATACAAATATTATTTACGATCAGCCTTCCGGTGATACCCATCCGCTACTGACCGTTGCTTAACTTTGGTGATCGCTAAGAATTTTCTTATTTTATTAATTAGGTACGCTATTAGTAATACAACCTGGTCTGTCACTATATCATCATGCTTTTTAGAATATTTTACTATACACAAAATAACTGATTTGTTTTTGCGATATCAAAATTGGTTCTCAAAAATGGAAAAACAAATTTAATATTAATATAACTGTTTTATTTACACCGACTACCAAAAAAGGAGGTTCTATGTTCGTCTGTAAGTTTTTTTTGTGTACTATGTTCGTCGATATTATCGCCAATTATGAAACGATTTATTTATTTTTAGGGTTCCGTACCTTAAACGGAAAAAAAATACCCTTAAATGATCACTTTGTTGTGCGTCTGTCCGTCTGTATGTATGTCAAGACTCTTTATCTCGGGAACGCGTAAAGATATCGAGTTTAAATTCAAACTGTATACGTATATCTATGGTCTCTTGCAGTTGTGTAAAAGAAAAACTTCTCAGTTATCGTTTCAAAAAGTAAGAGCCGTCTATGTCGTAAAAAACCGCATATTTCGACACTCAAATAAATCAAAACCTACATGGTACTTCCCGTTGACATTGAACTTTGAAATTTGGCTAAAAGCATTGTCTCAGAGTACACATATAGGAATAAATCTGAAAACTGTACATTTTTATTAAAATCACTAAAAAATAGGGCCTCAAAATTCACAAAATATGGGTTCAAAATTCAAAGTGAGTAGATCGTATCATGTAGGGTATCATATAAAAGAACTTCATTAGCACATGCTAAAACAGGTTTTTAATTACTTTAACAATGTGATTGTACGGAACCCTCGATGTGCGAGCCTGACTCGCACTAGTTCGGTTTTTTTAGTTTGAAATAGTTTTTAAAATTTATCAAAAATATGTTTTTGAATAATTAACAATAATGTAAAAATTGTAAAGATACATCGATTCAAGCGAACTATTCACATTTTGTACACGATGGAAGTCGATTTTGCCATTGTTTGCGAAAAATAATTATTACAATTCTGATTCTCAAAAACAAACAAACCAAATAACGGAAATGTAATATTATACGAATTCATTTATCGAACTTTTTGGGGTCAAACGATGACAAGATATGTTGTACATGTACAAGATGCCACAAATGTTGTGTAAAAGGATGTTTTGAAAACGAACCATCGTTATCCGCTGCAATACAGAATCAACGAATCGTGAAACTCCCGTACTAAAGTTTCTATACGATACTTAAGTCCGCGAGTTCTTCAAGATATAAAACTTGAAGTCCACCAAAGTGGAGCGGTATAGTGCTAGCCGGAACACAGTAGTCTGCGAGGTTATTGCTCAGATGCCGTTATGATTATTTTCATTGTAATAGCGGCTTGCATCCAAAGCGTTACCAAGCTCTTTATCACATCGATGTCCTCGTCGGTGCTTATGAAGTCTCCTTTCGAGAATTCAAAGGTCTTATCCTCCATCAGCACAGTCATAAAGACTAGACTATAGCGACTGACTGTAGGGTGATTAACGCCGCGCGCACTTTGGACACGAATTCGTATCGTACAGTATACGTACGACCCGTACAAATTGAGAGCGCACACTGTATACGTTTTTATTAGTCAAAGGAGCAGTGTTTTTTTATATCGGATTTGTGAAATCTGCTTTGGTTTCGAATAATCTGTATCTTCACGACAATTCTCTTACAACTCGAAGACTGCGGTGTCGTCGTCGCTATCGTAGAATCGAATGGGTGCGTGAAATATATTTGAAAAGACACGATTTTGGTGAATTTCATCATATCATGGAAGACTTATATCATGACTACATACTGTTTCATGGTTATGTACGTATGAAAAGAGAAACTACATATATTTCTTATGTTGAAACGTACGAATGTGTTTTAAAATTCCATAAAGTTCGGATTGTTTTCGAACGTCTAAACTACACGTAAACGCACGACCAACTCGCACCCAGTCTGCGCGCTCCCATAGTAACTGGAATATCGGGATCGTTCGTACGTGTCCACACGATTAAAATTCTTACGAAAACGTGTTCAGAGTGCGCGCGGCCTAACAGCTCGCCGTAGCAGAGATAGGCAAAGAGTGTTTACTCACAAACATTCCATTCAAACAGTGTGCTTTCGGACTACGCACGTAGCTTCACTCCACTCTGCCATGGTAAAGGTATCGTACAGTATTTCGTCTTCATATAAACGGTCGGAAGGCGAATCATACCTACGCGCTTTAGAGTTCGATATACACCGACAGTTGCAGATGCGCCGTAGTGACGAACGAACGTGTGGAGTGCAATGAGTTACCGATCCGGCGATTTATCGTGGTGTGTCTAAGCCGTGGTGGTCTAGTGGTAATGACACCCGCCGTACAATCGTGAGGCCGTGGGTTTAAATCCCAATCCCGTACAAATGAATTCCTTGGAATATATGTACGGAATTTCACACCATGGCCTTTTCGGTGAACGAAAACATCGTGAGGCAACCTACTTACGTCCGTAGAAGAAATTCGATGGCGTATGTGAATCCACCAACCCGCACTGGGCTAGCTTGGTGGATATGGCCCAATCACCCTTCCTGGGTAGTCCTACGTCCTGCAGTGGGCTAATAAAATGGCTGATACAGTACCAGGCAATTTACCTACCAGGCAGATCTAGCGAGTGTTACATACTGCGCGACCGTGAGGCTGTAGTTATGACTCCTCCCCGCTCTACCTTGGTGGAGCCAGGTCTTTACACTTGACGACAGGAAATTTGGGTCGAAAGGGTGCGCGATAATAGCCAGGATCAATGACGTGGGGGTTTACAGCTGACAACGTTGTCAGCCTTGTCAGCGAGATGAAATGGAATCTTTGAATTTCTGAACGGTGTTAAAAGTTTCAGGAAGTATGTTGGAAGTATTTGAAGAGGGGAACGGGAAATACGAGGGAATGCAAAAAGTGGTAAGTACGAGTATGTGTGAATGCAATAAGCGAGGACAATCTTGAGGCATTTTTAAAGTATGATTTTAGTAAATCACACTTTTTATTCTACAGGTCGCATTTTACAACAAAATATATCGCTGAAACTTGGTATAGGTACAGGTTTTACACAATTTTTATTTCGTCGGCGATTTTTTTTTCTGTGCAAGGCACCGCATTTTTCTTAAAAAGGGAGAGAATCTAGCTGTAGCGCAATTTATGAGCCAATTTTGATAAAAAATATTTATGAAAATGTTATGAACTGAATGCATTTTGATAAATTCAGCATTATGGTAATTCAACATTACGGCGAATTCTATTTTCCGGGCCCGAAAGCTTTAATAGGCAGGACGTAGGTCTACCCACGAAGGGTGATTGGGCCATATCCACCACGCTGGCCCAGTGCGGGTTGGTTGATTCACATACGTCATCGAACTTCTTCTACAGACGTATGCAGGTTGCCTCACGATGTTTTCCGTCACCGAAAAGCCAATGGTGTGAAATTCCGTACATACATTCCGAAGAACTCATTGGTACGTGACCGGGACGACCTCACGATTCTACAGTCCATCAAATCTAAGAGGTACCGTTTGACGTTTCATATTTTTTCATCCCATCCCTATCATTCAATTGTCAGAACTGTCAAACGGTACTTCTTAGATTTGACGCAGTCCGTCAAATCTAAGAAGTACCGTTTGACAGTTCTGACAATTGAATGATAGGGATGGGATGAAAAAATATGAAACGTCAAACGGTACCTCTTAGATTTGATGGACTGTAAGGCTTGTGTCATTACCACTAGACCACCACGGCTTAGTAGGTACTAGTGATGCATAACCAAGCGAGTTGTACCATGGATAGATCTGATCGTTGGTATTAGGTGGGTACTAGCGACGTAGATAATAATTATTACTACAATTAATTGTATCTACTAGCAAAGTATTCAACACATAGGTGAATAAATAAAATGAAATAATTAAATATTAGAGGACATCTAACACGTCATGGTCTCTAACACCAAATGAAGCAAAACTTGGGAAATGGCTACCAAACGCTGATTACTACACATACATACTTATATAGATAATACCTAAATAACACCCAGAGACAGAGCAAACCTATGTACATTTTATAACTACTTACCCTGGGTGAGAATCAAACCCACGCCTCTTTGATCCCGTAGCCAGGGTCACGATTACGCAGGCGGTCGTCAAATACTTGATTCGTCATTTTCTAAACGTGTCAAACTGGCACCGAGGCGGTCAAATGGTACCATCAATAGTACAAATAAATGGTACCACTGACATTTAATTCGATTTGCAAGTATGAATATAATTACTCAATAGTTTATGAAGATTCAGTTAAGATCATTTTCATAGATTTAGTAGTTAGATATAAATAACAACTAGATAACTGAAACTCTAACAGAACCCAGACAGTAATTTCATACAGCCATTCAATATTGTACGTCTTCAAAATGTCCCCAAGGATGTCAACTTTATATGATTTCATAGAATTGGACCCTGTTAAGGGCAGGGTTGCCAATTCAATGTAAAAGTTATGAATAACTTTAGTAAGGTGAATCAATTGTTCGATTTAACTTTAATCTTGTTTTGTTGGAGTATTATATTCATTTTGCTTCCCTGATTCGAGTAATTTTAGGAAAACTAAATATTTCAATGTCGCTTTTGAGATAAACAAATACGATTTATTTACTTATTACGGACTGTGTCAAACAAACTTTCTTTCTTTCTTTCTTTTGTCACATTAAAATATCTTTTTGATTATTTTTTTTTTATTTTAGTGTATATTTTTCATCCAAATAAACATAAATGGAAATTACACGCAAACAAACAAACCATTATATGTATCAAAAACCTTAAGTACCTAACCAAAAGGAGTCGACACTGCAAAGCGTACCCCTCTGCCAAAAGTACGCGTCCGGCGTTCATACTCTTTTTATAATACACATATATTGGTCTGGTTGCGCTTGTGCGCTTAATTACATTTGTGTGCGTGTAAACTTGCTTATATTTTGGTTTGTGAGCGTTTCTTCACCCCCACTGACTTGGCACACTTCAGTGTTTAGGCGCGTCGACTCCTTTTGGTTAGGTACTTAATGATCAAAAACCTTATTTCAAATGAAAGATTTTCGAGAAATAAATGTTTTTGAGAGAAAAATTGTATTTAAGTTTGTATATTAGGTTAAAAAAAAGTAATACCGAGACTAAGTATCCTGACTCTAGTGTCTTTTAAAGAAAACTTCTTTAGCGGCGTTGTGCACTTTCTGGGATGGTATGATGACCTGATCGAAAATTCGTAAGACGGCGCAGGGCGCTTGCGCGAGTGTGTGTGTGTGATATTGTACTTTACCACATAAATGATAGTACTTTATAAGTTCAAGTTTTCACTTTTGCCGGCACTCCCGGAGTGCAATCCGTTTTTTTTACCACTTTCAAATACATTTCGTGGTGATTCAAAATAAAGATACTATAGAGTAGAATGGATTTATGTATGTATAATATGTATCAAATAAACTTCATCTACAGTCAGACATATAAATTATCGTACTAAGTCGAGTTTTAACATAGAGGCTGTGTTTCAAATAACATTATTATATGATCTTAGAGTTCAAAATAAGGTTCTCCTCCTAGGAGACGTTTGAAGTTTGTCCACCATTATTGTGCAATCTAATTTGACAGTAGTTCAAGTGTCATTTGCGTCAAGATTACATAGCTGTTTCTATGGGTTTTCGAGGCTATGTTTCTGTAATCATGCATCATTACTTATCATTACTCTGAGAGTTCAAAACATGCTTATTTCTACCACATTCCTAAAAATATTGATATTGTTAAGTAATTGTATTAATAAATCAGCGGCGCCTTTTTAACAGCTTTGAGCTGTTAGAACTGTCAAAAAAACGACAGAGGTTCAGGGACGTGTCAGGATCGGTTAACGGTATTGCCCCGCAGTACATTGATTTGTAACAAAACTGGATAGTCAATTATAATTTCGTATCACCTGAAAAAAATTAATAAGCGGCGTATATTTTTGTATTTTTCCCTTCATAATCCCGAGTAGAGTCAGTAAAGTTCAAGCCGAGTAATCTCAGCATGCAGCGCTTCACTGAACCGGCTATGATTCCCACCCGTTTCTTCCGCATACGTTATTTATCGAACGACTACACAGTGTGGGCCCGCGGATACTCCCATTCTATTAATATATCTGAGTGTTAGTGGACAGGATGCGTGACCAAAATGTTGGTGTTTATTTGGTTCAACGTATAAGCGTTACCGCGTATACCATTCAGCGTGGGAGGGCTGCCAGCAGTGCCAGCATCCAAGGCTCGCTGCCTGCATGCTGGCATTAAATTATGTTTAGACTTTTAAGTGTCTGTGGATGACCCAAATGCTTTTTAGTTAGTAGTCATAGTCATAGTTACTGAGTTGCCCGCGCGCATTCTCTTTGTTTCTTTTTTGCATACTCTCCCACCACAGTACGTATTTAAAATATTATGTATATGTATGTGTAGTATATCAGTCTCTGGCAGCCATATCACAAGCTTTGCTTAGTTTGGGGTCAGAGACTGTGTGTAAGATGTCCCTTGATATTTATTTATTTAATTGTTTTCTTTAAAACCGCTTCACCAACCTGTGAAGTCTGACATACCGAACAAAAAAGAAATCGGTTCATTATTAACGAATCATCACGTACTTAATAGATGTACCAAAAAAAAACTTACTACCCAATTAGGAACCATAAACTTACAACATCACAAACCTATTTAATATTCGCTACAACTGGCGCATTATACATTTTAAATGTAAACAAACAAACAAACTTCGGCATCTAAAAACGACATTAGTACAATGCTGGTACCTTTTAGCTGGACGACTGCGATAGGGGAAAAGGTAAGAGGTAAAAATATAGCCACGTCGAAGTATGATTGTTACAACTAGGGCTCGTTTTCCTGCTTCTTTTTGGGGGTTAATTTTGGTTTGCGTTCTTATTTCCGTAACAAATTGAAATTGCGGGAGCCGAAATATAATTCAGTGGCGTTATGAGTTTTAGCCTTGCATTTTTGTTGACCTTTTTCTGATTTTATACATTTTGTATTTACGTCTTTTGTGATGTTAAATGTTGAGCTGTTCTGTACTCAACTTTGACTGTCCAGTGTCTACTGAACTTGCTAGCTACGTAGTACGATTGGATCATATCCATCACACTGACCTGATGCGTGTTGGTGGCTGAACGAAGTGGAGGCTGTGAATATTTAGAATAATGATTAGACGATTAGCTTACAGTCGTTGTTTGTAAACTTTCGCGAATCGAACACATCATTATTTATTTTTTGAAAATTCTTTACTGTTAAATACACTATCAATTTCAATTTCACATTACTGGCTTTTCGGTGAAGGAGAACATCGTGAGGAAACCTGCATACGTCCTTAGAAGAAATTCAATGGCGTGTGTGAATCCACCAACCCGCACTGGGCCAGCGTGGTGGATATGGCCCAATCACCCTTCGTGGGTAGGCCTACGTCCTGCAGTGGACTATTAAAAAGGCTGGTACAGTACAGTACAGTAAATACACTATCTGGCATTAATAATATATAATTATGCTACGCCTTATTAGACAAGGCGAATATGTACACCTACTGAATTAACAATAAGTATTAATCTAATATGCTAAACACTGATTGTATTCACATGTACGTATATCTTGCATACTTAAATTAATAAACTTAACTATTATATACTACGGGACTAATCGCGTGCTAAAATTACGATATAAATAAATATATCATTATCCCGACGTTTTGACCGAGTTGCATCGGCCGTGGTCACGGGTAGACGGGTAATTTTAGCACGCGATTAGTCCCGTAGTATATAATAATAATAGCTTACAGTCATATTACTAAGTCATCATTATATCTACTATCTACTCAAAGATACTTACTTACACATTTTTTGAGTTGCTGCCAACCCTACATTGAGAGATATTGAGAACTCTGTCAGACATTTTTAAATCAACCAAACAAGATTTAGAATACTAGCTCAAACTCCAAACAGAATAAAGCTTAATTTGATCTGTCAATTAAAAAGATTTTCAGGAAAGTGAGCAAGGGGCAAAGCCCTACTAACGAGTGTCACATCAAACAAGACTGGAGTTAAGAAGTTTTCGCCGCTACGTGATGTGAACCGACAATAAAATCAACCTGAATTCTCGGCATCTTTCAATTTAGTCGGTCGGAAGTTTACAGAACGTGCTTTTGAAATAATGCAAAACTTTTCGCAAGCTCCCTACTTCACTTTACAAGTTGTGTTATCGCCGAAATAAAAGTTGGTGCGAATCGTTAGGGTTCTGTTGTCAACAAAGAAGTGCTTTACTATATTTTACTGTACTAGCTTTTCAATAATCTACTACTAGACTAGCTGTATGTAACTAGTATGTATGTTTATGTTGTATAATCTAAATTATATTTTTAACTAATGCGCACCCCGTCCATTATTTATACGCTTTCTGTTCTCTCCATCCTAAGGTTGCCTGGCAGAGATCGCTATCAGCGATAAGGCCGCCCATCGTTACACTGCTTATGTATCTTTGTTTCTTCTTTTTGTTTATTTCTTGGTGTGCAATAAAGAGTTAATCTATCTATCTATCTATCTACTAGACTTATACCAAACTAGCTTTTACCTGCGGATTATACCGCTTTACCTTTTATATTTTTGATATTAAAAGTAGCCCATGACGCTTTTTATCTGTCGAACTATGTCCATGCCAAAAATCGAGTCAATCCGCAAAGTCAATCCGTTGTTCAGTAGCTGCGTGAAAGAGAAATAAACCAACAAATATACTTTCGAAAATTAATTTCGAATTATTTATTTACATGTAATGTACAAAGAGTGTAATGTTTTTAGTTGGCTATTCGCTGAATAATATGTGGGTACCCATGAATTGTCTATGCTACCTACTTAACTATTTTAATTTTTTTTTTGTTCGCATATTGTGTTGATGTTTTTGATTTACCTACGACCGACCCCTTTTATTGGTTTATTTACGTTAAAGTTGTTAATTGTTCATACATAAGTTAAATAGCCCACTGGCCTATATGTGCATGTTACTATAATGTAGTATTTAAGATTATCACATAAGTGAGACGATATGTTTCTTGTGATATAACAATAAAGATCTTTGAACCTAATTTATAATATTACTAAAGAAAAGGATAAAAAAGGCAAAACTGACTTCAACCGTGTATAGAATTCGAATAGTTTGCACGAATCGATGTAGTAATGTTTACATTATGGTTGATTTTTTTTAAAAACGTTTTAAATTCGAACGCTCAGCCGATTTCGATAAAATTTAAATGAGGTCAATTTTGAAATATGATTTAACAAATAAATCGATTCACTATTGGTGAAAATATCGATGAACAGCAAAAATTAATAGAATGTGAAAAGTCGTAAATTACAGACAATATTTAGGATACAGCTACCATACGCTTAAAGTAGATTTTTTCCTCGTCAATCCCGCAGTGTGAGCAAAATATTTGAATTGTGAAAACATGAAAAAAAAATATAAAAATTATTCAAACAATAGAAAAATTGTAAAACATACTGGCCAAAGTTGAATTAGAATGAGATAGGTACGTAAGCGAAGAAATTTAATTCAAAAGAATTTATCATGCACATTTAACTTGTAAAGTACAATTAATTGGAACCTCTATTTTTGCTATATTTACCCAAATGAATATCTACGTCATGAACTCAGTAAAAGTAGTTATTCCCTTTTATAGTGTCACCATAGAGATAAGAAATGGTATAAATTCGACGTTTTATAGACGGTATTACACTTCGTCTTTGAAAAGTTCATCAAAAATTTAACCGTTCTGTTATTGGCGGAAGACAAACAGTGATATTATTTGAACGCTGATTCCGTTCCGCTTTACTACTAGCTTTATAACGGCTATAAACACCTTTGTAGAGACGAGGATCATTATATGGCTGAGATAACGAGGCAGATTATTACGCTTTAAGGTCTCTTGTAGTTTGATCGTTTCTTACAACTACTATATGATTTTTAATTGGACTGGCAGTTTCATAAGATTTTGTTTCTTATTTGTCAGAAAGTTAGTGAGGGCTAACTTGGTATCACAAAGTTGGTCCAATAACCAGATTAGTCGGTAAGTTAAACTGCTGTATTTAATTTGGAAGCTACAGTAACTCAGTGAGGGAACGTGCGCCTTATAATCGTGAAGTTCTAGTTTCAAAAACCTATATAACTCATAGCACTAAAGACTGATACGTAACTTTAAAGTTATAAGACATAATATTACGGTTACGACTCGTAGATATGCAGGATAGAATTTTCTAATAAGTCTTTCTTATAATTTATGTTAACACAAAATGAGTAATCCTCAAGTAAATGTACACATTAACTGTATCAACCTTTTTAATAGTCCACTGCAGGACTTAGCCTACCCCACCACTATGGCCCAGTGCGGGTTGGTGGATTCACATACGCCATCGAATTTCTTCCACAGACGTGTGCAGGTTGCTTCACGATGTTTTCCTTCACCGAAAAGCCAGTGGTGTGAAATTCCGTACATAAATTCCAAAAAACTCATTGGTACGGGACCGGAGATTAGAACCCACGACCTCACGATTGTAAGGCAGGTGTCACTACCTCTAGACCACCACGGCTTCAATGTACACATATTTCATCCGCATTGTTAATGTTGAAAGTTAGTGTTAATAAATATCTTCTAAATCTTCATGATTAATCTTGGGTCAGAGCGTCGCTAACCATCAAACGAGGAGGTGGTCAAGTGGTGACTTATTCGCATTAAAAAACAATCTATCTTGATAAAAAAAAAAGCTAACTAAAACTTGACTTAAATTTTGTGCTTGCTTGAAAAAACAACTTGTTTAAAATCAAACAGACACGTTAAATAAATAAAGAAGCAATTGTCCTAGTTTTCAGCAGTTTCCAATACCCGCTTTCCATCCCCTCCTATGTCACGCTAAACCTTTGCATCCCTTCGCTTCCCTTCTATGTTTGTTCATACATTATGTGCCAGGCTAACGGGCAACTCCCGGACATGCCCTTATCTCTCCCCTAATGCTCAAATGTATAACTCAGCGCAGTTTTCATTTGATGTGGCGAGAGCACATTTTTTATGGACTTTGCTGAGTAAATAACGCGCTGAAACATGCCTGTTTGTTGTTCCTGAATTGCTAATGGTGTTTTTATGATGCTGAATATGTTTCAATTGTTTAAGGGTGTCGGTACGTGTTAGGGCCGTGTTGAGTGACGGTCGCTGGTTCCCGGCGTTTGTGAATGACATTATTTTTTGATGGTGTTGGTGATAATTTAGCGGAGAGGTAAAAAGAGGAGCTACGATGAAAAATACGTGTATTTGGTAAAAAATATGTAGGCATATTTAAAATTATAGAGGTGACCATTTTAAAATTATGTTCTAAATATTTTAAAACCTTATAACTACCACGTTTATGAACTAAACTGCATTGAAATTATGATAGTATTACTATATAAAGATCTCAAAATAGAACAAGTAAAATTTTTCAAATGGTGTATTTAAGGGACAGGTTTTTTTGTCAACCCCGCCCCCTTAAATAAATGTTTAGTTTTTGTGTTAGGTTAAATTGATCATTTCTTGTTACGTATACCATTTAGGAGATAATATTGTAAGTTGCCAAAGTTGATAAAATAGTGTCCTTCCGAGTTTATAGACCATGATAAAAACTTTCTTTTAAAGATATTTTGAGCACTGTGGAATGATAAATTTGTCAATTATTTAATAAAAATCGATTTTTTTAAACTTGTTTATAGCTCAGAGATCATCACTGACTTCACAAATATATTTATAGATGTAAATCATGTAAAGACATAATTAAAATTGGTTTTTATCATCATCATCATCGTCACCATTTAAGGAAGCCTAAAACCCACCGGAACTAATTATTATCACTGCCATGTATTATATTATGTGAGAATATTACTTAAGTTTACTTATTATTATACATTTACTGCAGATAATTTATACTTTTTTTGTACCATTTAATAGTTGTATAGTTTAAAAAACTTTAAAATTAAGATGTTAAATAATAGTATATTATTGGTCAAATCAGTAACAAAGAATTATATGTCATATAGGTCATTACAAAGTAATAATTTTACAAGTAGTTACATATTATGTAGTAACAAACGTCGTCAACAATATAACTCAGCTCACAAAAATTATCATCACTTAAGTTTATTTAGTGTTAATAGTTTGTGTAATAAAGTCACTGACAAAGTTGTCCGCCCAATGCTTTGAGTCATATGAGCGTTCCTGCTTGAAAGCTTTAAGCATCCTACAGACAACTTAAGCTGTGTTTCATACAAAGTTTTGGTGCACTTGTGCTTTTGCTAAATAGACTTGCAGGAAAGCTGCAACCGCACTTAGGTCTTATTAGAGCATATTCATAAGACGATGCTGAACTCTCGTACGCTACAATAATAATACATATATCGCATAGGGAGTAATTTACTCTAATAGCATTTAGCAGTCACCAGATCTGCTAAGTTCCTTATTGAATTGGCTTGTATTGGATTTCCATAAACTCTCTGGTATCTTGTTATGTGTATATTAATAAGTCCATTCCAAAAACACTATTTAATTTAATTATTTTTTGCAAAAACTCGCAATACCGAGTATGCCGTGTACAGAATTCGAATAGTTTGCACGAATCGATGTGACATTCATGTACAATATTGTTGATTTATCAAAAACTGCTCAACCGATTGCGATAAAATTTGAATGGGACACCTCGGGAGCATAATATTATTTTGAACTAAACAATATATTTTTTTTAAATCTGTTTATAATTGGCGAAAATATCGACGAACATAAACAAAAAAATTAAAATAATCAATTAGTCATAGTACCTCCTCCATTTTGGAAGTCGGTAAAAGGTGCGCTTTAATTAAACTATGTAACGGTTTTTAGGGTTCCGTGCCCAAAAGGTAAAAACGGGACTCTATTACTATGACTCCGCTGTCCGTCCGTCTGTATGTCCGTCACCAGGCTGTATCTCAGGAACGGTGATAGCTAGAACGTTCAATTTTTCAGCTTTATGTATTTCTGTTGCTGCTATAACGAATACTAATAAAAATACTAATAAAAGAATAAAATAAATATTTAAAGGGGCCTCCCATACAACCAACATGTTTTTAGGCTTCCGTACCTCAAAAGGAAAAAACGGAACCCTTATAGGATCACTTTGTTGTCCGTCTGTCCGTCTGACTGTCTGTCCGTCTGTGTGTATGTCAAGACTCTTTATCTCGAGAACGCGTATATCGATGAATTCTTGCTGTTGTGTAAAAGAAAAACTTCTCAGTTGTCGTTTAAAAAAGTAAGAGTCGTTTATGTCGTAAAAAACCGCATATTTCGACACTCACAAAAATCAAAACCTACAGGGTACTTCCCGTTGACATAGAACTATGAAATTTGGCGAGAAGCATTGTCTTAGAGTACGTGTCGTATCATGAAAGATGTCATATTAAAAAACTTCATTAGCACATGCTAAAACAGGTTTTTAATTATTTTAACAATGTGTTTGTACGGAACCCTCGATGAGCGAGCCTGACTTGCACTTGTCCGGTATTTTTTTACCGAGGGGCTCACGTACGGTACGGAACCCTTCATGCGCGAGTCCAACTCGTACTTGGCCGATTTTTATTTGTCACCGCGGCCACGGTTCTAACTAGATTGTACTAAGATATTCGAAAATGTTTTGAGATCTGAGATTATCTCTACAAAACTCATAAATTAATACAATATATCTATGTATATCGAAGAATTGAATGTTTCTTGAAATATCTAAGCATTAAACAATTTTTGTATGCTTAAAGTTCAAAGGTCGTACCTTTAATGTCTTAGGCCAATGTGGGGAGAGAAACCGCGGGTATAAGCTGAATCATACAAATCGGTGGATGTGAAGTTAGTTACAAGCTACACGAACTATAATCTTAATATATATAAATCTCGTGTCACAATGTTTGTCTTCAATGGACTCCTAAACCACTTAACCGATTATAATAAAATTCGCACACCATGTGCAGTTCGATCCAACTTGAGAGATAGGATAGTTTAAATCTCAAATTATAGTGGCAATTTTAATTTATTTAGTCACAGCAACGCGTGGACGGGTCAGCTAGTATATCATATTTTTTTATTAACTACTTCCATAAACTAGACGTTACTCTATGCTACTACTATTTACAAGACTTACATAATCTAAAACTACATAAACAACTACTACATAACAAGCAATTGGGTCATCCAAAGAACCTTGAAGTTCTAAAGATAATTCAAACGCTCAAGCCCACTGCCAGTTGGCAGCAAGCCCAGCATGCTGGCAGCATTGCCACGCTGAATAGCAATGCTAATACGTTGAGACAAATTA
The DNA here is from genome assembly GCA_949316475.1 of Hypomecis punctinalis. Taxonomy (NCBI): domain Eukaryota; kingdom Metazoa; phylum Arthropoda; class Insecta; order Lepidoptera; family Geometridae; genus Hypomecis; species Hypomecis punctinalis. The sequence goes on from OX438807.1 coordinate 1,308,218, forward strand.
CCACCAGCATTTCGATCACGCACCGCGTCCACTAGACGCTCAGAAAGACTTTTGAAAACAATATGACCTCCCGGCAAAGCAATATGACTAAATTCCAAAAGGTTCAAATATGTCACTACAACAGAGGATAGCATACGAGTATATGCGCCGTTTGTGCTGCTCTGCCGAATATAATATAATATTATTATGTAGCTAACTTCACATACGCTGACCTGTATGATTCGGCCTATAATAGCTATACCTAATGAATACACATTATGCTCTACAATAATCTCGATCGCGCTGATTCAAAGCAAAGACAATACCGCTATCACGTCATTTTCTGCTACCCCCAAGAACATTTTCAGGGAAGCAAAATAAGCGAAATATGCATAATTATTTGGGTGGTGACCCGGCACGTCCGAAGACAGTTTGCTCGTTCTGATGCCCCAACTGAGTCAATATTTATCGTGTCTGTCAAGTGTAGATATGTGTTAATGCTAGTGATGGGATTGGTCGAATATCCGGCAAAAGTATTGGTGTAATCCTCGCCGTACACCATTAAAACGACTTGACCTTTGATCATATTTTTAATCAAGCTAGGTGATGTACAAACGCGGACTTAGATGATTTAAAAAATTGTCATCGGATGATAAATTTGTAGTCGACCCCAAATAAAAAAGGAGTTTCGCTGGAATAGAGTGCGTTTCTACATTTCTAAAAAGTGTATGTTTGTGCCATGTCGATAGCTTCCGAATTAGCTGTGAAGGTTATTTGGTTAGGAAGCTGATATAATCAAAATAATCATTTTGATAGTGGCTCCCGAGTTTTCAATTAAATCTGGGTTTCTTTGTTCTTTAAATTAACTAATAAGCATATGACTAAAATATATAATGAGTCCGTCAGATAGACCATCAAAAAATATTAGACATGTATATTTTCTTTGGTCAATTAAACAAACGTTGATGAAGAAATAACCCGTCAAAGTTCCGCGTGACGTTACAAGTGCCATACAAATGTAAATACTTCTGTAAAAGAAGTGACATTACGAGCCCCACTCCCAAACTTTGACAAGGTTTATCTTTGTCATTTGTTGTTTGATTATCAGAAGAAAAAATACGTGTCCAATATTTTTTGATAATCTAACTTACGCACTACCTAAATTATTGTTTTTTTTTTACCCAGTTATCATGCCTATTATGTTTTTCACCAAACCCTTTTTCAATTTTTGTATGTCTAACATTTTGATAGTTTTCCGGCAATTATCCGGCAAAAACTTCAGTTTTACATTCCTAATTCTAAGAAAACGGTATTATGATAATGCCACTGTATTTAGTTAGTTTTGGAGGAAACTATACGTGATAACAATAGCGCTAGATCCCAGGATATGGGAGTACACCGACGTTAGGTAACCCGTAAATAGGTAAGGTTATACAAGGACCAAACTCCAGCAAAACTGTGCGGAGCGGAGATAGAAATAAGCAGAGCCAGACCATTACACAATTACATATAATTATTTTTCGCAAAAAATAGCATAACCGACTTTAACCGTGTACAGAATTCGAATAGTTCACACCGATTGATGTAGTAAATTTCACACTATTGTTGATTTATCAAAAATGGTTCAGCCGGTTTCAATATAATTTAAACAGAACCTCCTGTGAAAGATGATCTAGCAAACAAAGAAACAATGAAATCGGATTACTCCGTAAATAGATCTGCATGGTCATACATAAAAAAATATATACGCGTCGTTTCGTCGGTTAATAAAAACAGTTTACTTAGCTCTAGTTTTTTAGAACAGTAGGGCCCCATGTAGTAGCTGTTATAGTCCGGGAGGTAAGCGCAAAAAAATGCACAGGTGCATTTTGCAGGTGGTGTACAACAATACCCCGGATTTAGTCAGCTGGAATGTTTAGCCTTTGGCTGGAATGTTTAGCCTTTGGTGGCGATACCTGTATGATTTTTTTAAATAAATGAGTACTTTTCAAATCTGAAAATTGGCGTGCGAGTAGAAAAATAACTAAAAAAACCGGACAAGTGCGAGTCAGATTGCACACCCAGGGTCCCGTACAAATCCAGAAAATTTCACGAAATTGGGAATCAATTTGTTAAAATCTCTATACCATAATTATCATCCACAAGAAAGTTTTTTTTTTTTTTCACTTTTTTCATTACGAATTAAAAATTACACATTGTTAAAACAATTAAAAATCTGTTTTAGCATATACTAATGAAGTTATTTTATATGATACCTTACATGATACGATTTACTCACTTTGAATTTTCAACCCATATTTTGTGATTTTTGAAGCCCTATTTTTTGTGAATTAAATAAAAATGTACAGTTTTCAGATTTATTCCTATATGTGTACTCTGAGACAATGCTTCTAGCCAAATTTCATAGTTCTATGTCAACGAGAAGTACCCTGTAGGTTTTGATTTTTGTGAGTGTCGAAATATGCGGTTTTTACGACATAAACGGCTCCAACTTTCTTAAACGATAACTGAGAAGTTTTTCTTTTACACAACTGCAAGATATTATAAATATACGTATACAGTTTAAATTTCAACTCGATATCTTTACGCGTTCCCGAGATAAAGAGTCTTAACATACACACAGACGGACAGACGGAAAATAAAGTGATCCTGTAAGGGTTCCGTTTTTTCCATTTTTAGTGCGGAACCCTAAAAAAAGTTTAACCGAAGCAAATTACCTGAAACAAGTAACAAGGCCTGTCAGTCAGGTTTTTTAAGTAGCGCCGTGAAAAGCTCTGTTACATGTATTGGGTGATTGGATGTGGTCAAACTCTTTTTTAACGACTTACTCGTATCTACTCGTACACGTATTTTCAGCTTTTAGAAGTACTGTACTGTACCAGCCGTTTTAATAGTCCACTGCAGGACGTAGGCCTACCCACGAAGGGTGATTTATGAAGGGTGCTTTTAGAAGTAGTTGCAAGATATTCATAAAATTTTTTGAAAATTCAAACGAGTATCCCCACCAAACGCTAAGCATCCCAGCCGACTGACTCCGGGTTATTGTTGTACCACCATGACTACCTAACACCAAAAATTCAGCTTTTACAAAGTAGTTGCATTTTTTGCGCTCATCTCCCGGGCTATTATATCACTGACGTTTTAAGTTATCTCTCAATTCACAGTATCAATTCCAAATGTCTAGGGAATCGTACCATTTTATTGTCATAACAACGTTCTAGTGACGTTATATGATCATCGAATTTAAACAACGCTCAGCACAGTGACCGCGGGTAGAATTTACCTACAACTGAGTGCTACCGTGGCTTGGATATCACGTTAAAATATAGGCTCCAGTTGTATTAACCGTTTAACCATGTCAGAGGCCATCAGGTGGCTTACTAACTCAGTCTCCAGGGCTGTACGAACTTACTTACTTAATGATTTTACAAACGGTCAACAATACTTTATCTAGCTTTGCATATTTCCGCTCTGCCCAGCTTAGGTGGAGTCCAGTCTTTACGTATCTCCGTAAATAGGTATGGTCGTAAAGCGTCTAAGCCGACGTCCAAATAGTCCCACCCTGAGGGTCAGGGGCTACAAAAGCCCGGCCTTTTTGAGCACATCGCTTCTACTACATTTATCAATGTAGTTGTAGATATTTTTGGCTCAATTTAAAAGGATAATGGTTGAGGAGAGCCCTTATTTCATACGACCTATATTTAAGGTAAAGTCACAAAGATGAATAGGGGATAGATCTTTATTTTGTTTTTTGAAAGATCAAGTTGGTTTATATCTGATATGATTTGGTTTGTAGTATTATTTTCTTATGTATTCCATGCAAGACCTGACTTGCGCTTTTTAAAGGCTAAGCAGTTGCTCAGGTGTGAAATACCGTCTCACCTTAGGGAGAACATCAAGTTTTTTTGAGGCTAATTGGGCTTTAGACTCTATAAGAGCCAAAGTTGAGAGTCGATGATAGCGTAACGCCTAATAGTTCCAGACTTTTAGTAACCGGAACGGAACACCACGGAATTTTGAAATGTTAACAATACCTTGTACATGATTACTTGCCCTATAATTATGAGCTTACTTGCCGTAAATTGCCTTACGGCCGGCGTGAGTAAAAACATCTTACAACAATATTTATGTATTTGCAAACGAATAAAAATGACACATTTACTACTATCATGTTTTGTAATTGAATACAGAGCCTAAACTTTCGAATAGTTTTGCATATTTCTGCAGTCAAGTTTGGCTGTGGGCCATTTAGTACATAATTTGTACAGTTTGGTACAAAATTATGTGAGTGTTTGTTTGGATCTTTTTGAAGTGAAAACTTTTTTGGCGGCGTTGTGCACTTTATGGGATGGGTAAAATGCATGGGATGGGTTAAATTCGCGTCAGGACACGTGACCTGATTGAAAATTAGTAAGACGGCGCAGGGCGCTTGCGCGAGTGTGCGTGTGTGATATTGTATTTTACCACATAAATGATATTACTTTAATGTATATTTAAGTTTTCACTTCCGGAGTGCAACCAGTTGTCTATTTTTTAATTTCGAATAGGATCTGAATTTGGCTACTTACTGCCTGACTATAATACAATAAGGTGGTTTTGGCAATATTTTTAATAAAGTAGAAAAATCAATTTGGCAATCTTTAAAACAGAAGTAGTATTTATGGACCAATAGCGAAACTAAAACATGAATAATCTTTGGTACGTTTAGTTATTGATTCTTTTTTGACCGACGAACCATTTTTTATCTATAACCAACCACGCATAACTTTTTTCATGGTAGTCCCATTTCAATAGTTCTTTTTTTATTGAAAAGAGTATACTTCGAAATTGGTCCCATTTAAATTTTATCGAAATCGGCTCCGCCATTTTTGATAAATCAACAATAATGTGAAATATGCTTCATCGATCCATACGAAATATTCGCGAATGCTGTACACGGGTAAAGTCGGTCAAAAATGATTTTTGAAGTATGGTCTACCAAACAAATAAGAATTGTCAAACTAGGAACACTGAGTTAAAAGTAATGCGTGGTTAAACATTTAAAAAATTAAAAAATATACGCGTCGGATTGTAAACGTCCTCCGTTTCGTAGGCTAAAAATATTAGAATAAATAAGTACAACGACGGCAACTGTACGCCCATCCAAATAGACTGCGCTTTTGCATGCAGTCAAAACGCTCAATTCTTATTATTTAAACTTTAAGGTTGATTGTATATCAAAACTTGGTGAAGTCGCTTCGCTGCCTCGAAGGCTAACTTGCCTCCGCAGGGAGTCGTTCCAAAGCATTATTAGTACAAAGGCAGTTCGGCCACTGAACCTAGGTCCCAGGTCTCATACTCGTATTTTAAAATAAGGCAAAGGTAAGATAAGCTATGGCTTAACATAAAATGTATTTTATGTTATTTCGGCCCTTCTGACTTAGTATTTCCAATGCAAAACAAGCTGTGACGGGATTTTGTGCAGGATTTGCATATCTTGGAGATTTTACATTTTTGCATTTTATACTGTCTTAAAAGAAATTTATAACGTTAGTCCAGCAGTAGCCGTCCTACTACTAATTAATAAAACTTTTAAAACTTTTTTAATAATAAGTTTGCTTTTTAAATAGTTTGGTACATATGTACTGTATAGACTTGTAGTTTGGAAATGAAAATAAGATAGAAAGAAAATGACTTATTAAGCATTTTACTATTAAAAACATTAATGCATTTGATTCATAATTTCTTTCTATCAATTAATAATATTACAACATGAAACTAGACACGACGTGATATTTTCAATCTTTTCCGAGTTATTACAATACGAGTGGTTTTGATCTTCCCACCAGTTTTCTGTATTTTTAGCACATACATTTCAGGTCGAAATCTTGCTTATAACAATCAGTCTTTGGTCGACCCACTCAACATTTTTTCTCAAAGATATTTGTGTTACACTCAGCTAAAATAAAGGAAATTTCCATTTGGATGCTCCAATTTGCCCAGATTTTACAGAATTTAGTCTAAATTCTAGGGCCAGACTTCCATCTACCACTATAAGCGTACTTCATTCTCACACTAAGTCTGCCTGTTCTTAGTTCAGACCATAGACCTCTAGAAAGTGGCTGTTTCTTAACCTGCGCGCGTGATACTACTTGTTTTCAGCAATAGGACATCCACTTTTGCTGGCCTCTTCCATAGATCTCAAACAAAACCGGAAAAATAGTAGCGGAGTTTTATCTTTTAAGTTTTTTAAAATACTTTATATCTTTTTTGATAAGCCGTGGTGGTCTAGAGTTAGTGATCGTTACTTACAATTCGTGAGGTAGTGGGTTCGAATCCCCTATCCCGTACCAATGATTTCCTTGGAATTTATGTGCGGAATTTCACACCACTGGCTTTTCGGTGAAGCAAAACATCGTGAGGCAACACCTGCATACGTCCGTAGAAGAAATTCGATGGCATATGTGAATCCACCAACCCGCACTGGGCCAGCGTGGTGGAAAAGGCCCAATCACCCTTCGTGGGTAGGCCTACGTCCTGCAGTGGACTATTAAAAGGCTGGTACAATACAGTAGCGGATTGCATTTAACGCAACCTGATAAGGTCTAACGGACAATTATCTGCATAGTGACAGTCCCAACTGAGGCCTCCTTTCCTGAAGTGGAGATATTTTGATGTATGTAATATGAAGCAAATGCTCAAACTTCTTAAAACACATCTGTCTGAAAAAAACATCGCAAAATCCATTATTGTGTAAAAAAGTAAGTTTGTATAGGACGGGAGACTAGCCCTGGTGTCAGAGTTTTAGGCCGCCTGACATGGCTAAACATTATTTTGTGAGAGCATTATTATTATAAGTCATTTGGTGTAGTGAGTAAACTAATTATATAATTCAGTTATTGGCGTTAGATGCAGAGTATTGTAATTTTAAGCAGTGTTGTGCGACATTCGTTCCCCGCTAAATTCAAATAAAATGGTGTGTCCTTTTTCATGAGATCTATGGTTCAGACAGTCTCAGCTGGATAACTCCTAATCCCTTATGTACACTAGATACTAGAGCCTTAGCTTAGTTTAAGTCTAGAATTTAGGTCCGACCATATCTTTTTACGTTTGAACTTTATCTTGCAACTTGTTTTGCTAAAAACTTCATCGTGAAGCAGAAAAAAGATCCGTATTTTGAATCATTTTTTCTGTTTTGTTTGTAGTACAGCCACTTATTGTGTATAATTTGTTTTGTGTAAGATATTTATTTATTTATCCTGCATCAACTACAAAGCCAATAAAGAATAAAATAGAATAAAAACGCTTGAGAGCGCTTGTTTACGGCAGTTTTTTTTACCGGGCAACGGACCGTCAATAAATAAACAAATGCTTGCATTTTTCGCCGGATAGATGTCCGGTGCGTCAACACACGTTCATGACAAACCATTCACCACCGCGAATCCGGTGAAAAAAACGGTCCGTTGTCCGGCGAAACAAATTGCAGCGAACAAGCGCTCCTATTGTTTACACAATCAACAATATTACAAATAAAGGATGTACTCTTATATTACGAGTACAATAAGAGCCATTAGTAAATAAAAGTAAGGAAGTTAGTACGGGTTGGATGGTTAGCCCTGGTGTCAGAGTTTTTAGGCCTCTGCCTCGGCTAAACGGTTAACCAAGGCCTACAATTGAACGTGTCATCCGAGCCACGGTAGCGCATCGTTTCAAATACCACCCGCGGTCACCCATCCGAAGATTGATCATGCCGGACGTTGCTTAACTCTGGTGATCGCTAACAAATACGTAATCAAATTACGTTGCTATAAGCGCTACGAAACTAAAGTACCTCGACGAGTACTCGCGCGTAAGAGACTTGCGGCCGCGCGGCACACTTCCGCCGCGACACGCTCACCGCCTGTGCGCCGTACCTCGCCGGCTTACTAAGACGTCTAAGCTGGTGCATGTCACCGCTCCCGAGGTATATAATCGAATACCACGTGACATCAGAGACGCTCCGTTTCGGGAAACTTTCAAACAGAAAGTCAAGAAATGGCTAGTCGAAGAGGCGTTCTACAACTTTAATCAGGTGTTGTGAGGCTCATCGCTGTCAGTGTGGTACTGCATTTGACCAGCTCGGTCACCACGGTATTTCTTGCTCAAGAAGCGCTGGTCGGATTGGCCGCCACGCCAACCTTAACGATGTCAAACGCAGGGCTGCGCAGCGCTGGTCCCATGGAAGTGTGGACGGCTCTTGGTATGGGACGCAACTTGCGTCGATACTTTGACACCGTCACATCTTTCTGAGACACAGAGTAGGGCTGGAGCGGCGGCCAATTCGGCGGAGCAACACAAGCGGCGCAAATATGCTAACTTCGGTAGTGGTTACATATTTGAGCCATTTGGAGTTGAGACTTTGGGTCCGTGGGGGCCGGGAGCTCATCTAGTTTTTAAAAGTCTTTCTGAACGTCTGGTGGTTGCGACGCATGACCAAAATTCTGGTATTTATTTGGCTCAACGTATAAGCATGCTGCGTAGCGTGGCAATGCTGCCAGCATGCTGGGCACGCTGCCGACTGGCAGTGGGCTTGAGCATTTGGATTATCTTTAGACCTTCAAAGGTCTGTGGATAATCCAATTGCTTTCTATGTAGTAGTAGTGTAGGTAGTTTTAGCATATAAAGTAGTATTGCATGTTTATTTATTCTTTATTTCTACTGTAACCTTATTATGTATTTTTTTTTGACATTCACATGTATAAAATTAGGAGACACAATACTCAAATAAATAAATACTCCATCATCCCGACGTTTCGGCCGAGTTGCATCGACCGTGGCTACGGGTAGACACCCTTTAAAAACAACATGTAACATCATTATGTTAAGAATAAATGACTATGCTATGAGACCGTGTGTAAGATGTCCCCAAATATTTATTTTATTTTATATTTATTTATTTATAATATATATGCACAAAATAGTGAGAAATTGGGCAGCTAGTGGAGTAAATAGGTAAATAATCTGCTTAGCACACAAATCGCGTCGCGTGCGGCGGCGGACGTGCGACGAACAACGATATGGTGATTTACCGCCTCATAAACCACTGTAGGTGCTATTGGATTTTCGAGCCGAATCTGCAGGCTGGTTTGTAAGCGACGACACGACTAACGACTAGTTATTGATCGGGCTCCGGTAGACACTGGAGAGGAAAAGGGTTGGCTATAGCCGTCCGGTACCTGATTTTGATGAAGATGTGAGTGTAGGGGTATCATTGGAGTCCACCTGAAGCTCTTCCAGCAATTTTTTTTTGCCGGAGGCGTAGTTTAAATTAATTATGATTAAATTAAAATTTAATAAAAACATGTGAAATGGAACGCAATGTTGAGAAAATGGTACAATATTATGCATTAAGTTGTCAAACTGAGTGAAACGAAACGTATCACAAGCAAAAAAAGCCGCATTTTGTCTTACTGACAGATGGACTGTCATCCATTTATTCCGTTTCTCTCGTAGTTTCGTGAATGTATGCTTTCTTGTTTTTCGATTTTTGTTACGACTTTGGAAGTGCCAGAAGCGAACCGCCTTGATAGATTAGGTGTGAAACAAAACATAGGTTAGGTTAGGTTAGAACATGACAAACAACGCACGAGCCGAGCGAGCGAAGCGAGCGTGCCGCGGCAGCGGCCGGCGAAGTGCCAGAAGTGAACCGCCTTGATAGATTAGGTGTGAAACAAAACATAGGTTAGGTTAGGTTAGAACATGACAATCAACGCACGAGCCGAGCGAGCGAAGCGAGCGTGCCGCGGCAGCGGCCGGCGAAGTGCCAGAAGTGAACCGCCTTGATAGATTAGGTGTGAAACACAAAATAGGTTAGGTTAGGTTAGAACATGACAAACAACGCACGAGCCGAGCGAGCGAAGCGAGCGTGCCGCGGCAGCGGCCGGCGAAGTGCCAGAAGTGAACCGCCTTGATAGATTACGTGTGAAACAAAAAATAGGTTAAAAATACTGATGTAGCCGAAAGTGAGGTTAAGTACTAAAAAAATATTACTCAAAAACTAAGGGCCTCCGGCGGGGGGGGATTGCAGGGGGGGCTTCCCCTCTCCCCCACCCCTCCTCCCCCCTCCCTGCGGGTACCGGACGGCTATAGTTTAACCGAGGAAAATGCACAACACCTCATGCGGGACTTCAGTGCAGGACTTATTGCCGTTATACCAAATAAGAACAAGTATTGCAACCGTCGTACGATACCCTCGCAAATATAGGTAGATACAATTTATCAGAATTCAGGTAGCAGGTAGAACAACACAATAGACAAAAATAATAATTACATCCGGTTAAAGCTACAAAATTCTACTATTTTCAATTGAATACGAGACAATTGGTTCTCAGTGTGAGCACTTAACGAATTCGTGCGCTTCTTTTATGTGCAAATAAAGATTTGGAGTTTTTTTTTTCTGAGAAACAATTTGAATCTTAAGTTTGATGTTTTATTAGGATTTATAATCTTAAAATAATTATGGCAGTTACTTTTCTTAACTTTTCTTTTGCTTATTTGGAAATTAAATTAAAATTTAATATTCAGAAAGTTCATGATACACTGAAATTTACGTTATGTACTTCTAAAAATTAATGTTATACTTTTTATACCCAGTTTACAATCTTTTTTTTGTAGTCTGAGATTGTAGGCAACAAAAATCGCATCGCAGTCGTATCGTGTAAACAAAGCAGCGGATCAGCAAGTGACGGAAGTTTATAGCCTCGGAATGAGCTTTCCGGTCGCTGGGAGATAGCACAAGATGTATACTTTCGGTGGCCACTTGGCCAGCGCGGCTAGTACAGGTAGCTTACGGTGATAAGGAATATGGAAGACATTTGATGACCATTTGGCCAGAGCGAGAAGTATAGGCCGCTTTTACAACAACTATAACTTAACGTCGCTACTTACGGGAACTTATGCTTGATATCTACGGCGTAAAAGAGACGTTCACAAATGGTAAGTATATTATTCTCAGAAAAATCTAACTAAGATGATATACGTATCGTTTAAAAGCTTGCCTTATGGGCTTGTCAAAAAGATTTAATTTATATTTTTACTTTCCTCCATTTTTTTTAAATGATAAAAATAATTTGTAATTAAAATAGAAAATCCAGCTCACATTGTTTTCTGTTTTAGTCATATTCATGTGCTTCTATCGTTATTTTACTTGCATTTTACCTGATTCATCCATATTTATGTCATATTTTGCTAAAATTACAGAATTCATAAAAATATGGGCGTAAAAAGATTTGTTCGCCTTGGATCCTTCATAATTTTATAAAAGCTCAGACGAAGGCGCGTGTAAATCATCAATCAATCGTCACTGATGATAGCTCTTACGGAATTGCTAGTGGTGGGGGATCCCACGATGCTAAATTTGGATTTACTCGAGCTTTATAGAGACCGAAGCCGTGGTGGTCTAGTGGTAGTAACGCCCGACCTGCAAATGTGAGGTCGTGGGTTCAAATCCCGATCACGTACCAATGAGTTTCTTTGGAACTTATGTACTTCTGTACATAAGTTCCAAAGTTTTACATCATTGGCTTTTCGGTGAAAGAAAACATCGTGAGGCAACCAACGTCCGTAGAAGAAATTCGATGGCGTATGTGAATCCACCAACCCGCACTGGGCCAGCGTGGTGGATATGGCCCAATCAGCCTTTGTGGGTAAGCCTACGTCCTGCAGTGGACTATTAAAAAAGCTGGTACAGTACAGAGACCGATTGGGTTGCAAAGCTTACAGGATAAAAAGAAAAAAAAGTATATAACTTAACCTTTTCATCGGTGGGGAGAGCGGCTATGGATATAAAAAAAATAATACTCTCGTATGGACATACTCCAACGTGTCAGATATTGATAGCGTCTATGTTCTATGTATTTTTAATACTGGGTACGTATATTAAAATATAATAAAAAATAGCCATGCTCAAGAGTGCTGAGATACAAGTTTGTACGTACACTTCCTCCTTTTATACGTTTCTCTCAAATTGTCAGATTAGCTGAATATTCACTTTTAGCGTGTAATTAACTCACCCTAACTTAATCTGACGTGTTCCTATGACCGTTTTATTTTTGACAGACGAACCACCGGAGGAGGTATACAATTCGACGCGTATATATTTTTATACGCATAACTTTTTTCATAGTAGTCCGATTTCAATCATTATTTTTTTATTGGAAAGTGTGTACTTTAATTTTGGTTCCATTTATATTTTATTGAAATCGGCTGAGCTATTTTTGATAAATCTACAATAATGTGAAAAATGCTACATCGATCCATGCGAAATATTCGCGAATTTTGTACACGGGTGAAGTCGGTCATGCTAATTTTTGCAAAAAATAATCTTGTTACTAATATGATACTTTATTCTTGACGGGCGGCCATATAATGGCTCACATTTAGTGGAGGTACTCCACTACACCACTCCACTTTTTTGTGTACAATAAAGAGTTATTTTGTGTTAACTGCGCTTATTAAAGAGGGTACCTACACATGTCGCAACTTCACACTTCGGTATTGCGACGGTGAGGAGTAGATAGAATGAGGGTAGACAGAGAGATGGTTTGGGCGACGGGCTGGAGTGCTAGTCTGTGATAGTAGTAGATCATTTTGATAGTGATCGGTGGTGTATGGGTGAGTGTGATACAACTTCGATAAGCCAGTAGTTTGGAGCAAGCCTTGTAAGTACTTTAAGTTTTATAATGACTGCCGAGATATTGGATATCCGTATTATTGTCCAATGGTGTTTCATCTGAATGTCCTACTAGAATCTTGTGACGCTGTCGGAGCACTATGCCCGTCAGCTAACATTTGTTTATTGTAAACGATCAAATAAATGCAATTACAGATGAAAATTAATTCATCTGCATATTAAGTGTTATCATGATTGACATGACATATTGGTTTCAGGTTATAAACGACAAATAAAAATAAAATAAACGAAAGAAACGTTTATTTCATATCTCGCGTATTTTTTCTCGATTTCAATCTCATGTGTAAACTCACGTTTTCCGAAAACATGGCTTGTCGCGCGTAGAACATCCCAAAGCAAACAAAGCAATCAGACGCAGATATTACGCCGAAAACGGAAATTCTATTGGCATATGATAATAATGAGGAAGAGAGCCGTTTGATCTCCTTTCGGGTGCGGGATAAATTGCACCCACTTCGCAGGGCTCGCTGGTAATGACCAATCGCGGATTTGTTACGTTTTCCTTTTACATTTTGAAAAGAGAACTGAAACAAAACTTCATCCTTACTAATATTATAAATCTTAAAGTGTGTTTGTTGATCTATTGGTTTATTCTTTCTTCACGCAGCAACGCCAACGAATTTATTAGATTTTTAGCATGGACGTAGATTTAAAGATGAAAAGTGATATAGGTAGGCTACTTTTTTATCCGAAAACTTCGAGCAAATATCTATAGAGTCACAATCGTACAAAAAAGTGTCCGAGCCAAAACCCTGCCCAAGCTACGTAGTGGGCAGGATTTTTAGTTAGTCGTAAGGCGACTGCAAGCCGACTACAACGCCGCGCGATGCCAAAATGCTCGGTTACAAGCACTAATTAGGTGACATAACGTCGAGATTCGAGAAAACGGGTCATTGTAAATTAGTAATGTAAAAAGTCAGTGTCAGGCGGAACTCTGAGATTTTTTTACTACTTTCACTAAGGGACTGTGGCTCTGAAGATATTTGCTCGAAGTCCGGAAAGAATAAAATATAAAACATTAGCATGGGACAGCACATGCAACAATTAAAATACCACGCGGGCGAAGCCGTAGGCAAAAGCTAATAAGATGTTATATATAGAAAGGATTTTGAGATAGTAAAAGTAAATTTTGATTAGTATAAACATAGGAAATAGCTGATTTGTTTTAATTGTGGTAAGCCAGGTTTTAATTTTCGATGGATTTTTTCCAATTTCTATTACGTTATAAGAAGATATTTCACTTAAATGATTTATAAAATAAACTTAGATGGCCGCGAACCATAGCGAGTCGACAGTTTAATGAGTAAATGTATAGTGCCATGTGTACTATGTTGTGGTTTACAATGCTCTAATTCATTTTTGGCCGACGAAACAAAAGAGGCACTTAATTGGAGGAAATTCGACGCGTTTATAATTGTTTTTTATGTGTAACCACGCATAACTTTTTGAGCAGCAGTCCGATTTCAAAAATTATTTTTTTATTGGAAAGAGTATACGAGTACTTTGACCTTGGTTTCAATTAAATTTTATTGAAATCGGCTTAGCCATTTTTGATATATCAACAATCATGTGAAATTGCTACATCGATCTGTGCGTACTATTTGCGAATTCTGTACACGGTTGAAGTCGGTCATGCCATTTTTTGCGAATAATAATAATTATTCTCAAAGACATTAATCATTTATCACTAATAAGATTTTGACTAATAGGTATCTCTATAGGCATTTTCAATAGAATTAGTATACCTACACAATTTTTAAACTTTATTTTTGCAAAATAACCTTTATAATAGGGATGTTTACTGGGTATGAAAATCGTTATTATAATTAGTCCGTCAGTTAGATTATTGAAAAATATTGGACACGTATTTTTTCTTTTGTCAATCAAACAATTAGTGTCTAAGATAAACCTTGTCAAAGTTTGAGAGTGGGGGCTCGTGACGGCACTAGCCGGTATTAGCCATAGCGGTTCGTGACGTCACGCGGAACTTTAACAGGCTATATCTTCATCGATTTGTGTTAAATTGACAAAAGGAAAAATACGTGTCTTATATTTTTTGACAATCTATTTGACGGACTAATTATATTTTTTAGTAAACATCCTTATTATACTCGTAGCCGTAAGAAATGTATCTTATAATAGTTAAATATAGCTTACAAAAGCAAAATTAATTGTATAAAAGCTAAATAATTTGCTGCTAAAATTATCGAGGTTAAATAACCTCATTAAATATTAGGTACAATGGTCACTAAAACTACTAAGTAAGTGACTAAAATCCGCACTAAATCACCTAATCCAGAACAAAACACTAATTCAGTACATTCACACGCAAGGTATTAGTGTAAGCGACCGGCATTTGGCATTACTTACTAATCCAGGCGTTAATTAAGGTAAGTACTAGATTTTACGACTGAGACCTGCTTTTTTGTTAGGTACTATCCACATCGTGCTTATGACGTAATGCGTTTTTAATTTCGCACTTGAATGTGGACCTAAATTGAATAATTGTTAACCAAACCTAATTTAGATAATAATTAACACGTTTCAGCCATTGGGCTTTTACTGCTAGCTTCAAATAGCGAAGAAAAAAATAAAGTAACCATCCTTACTAATAAATAAATACGAACGTGTTTTTGGTTTGTTCCTCGTTTACTCACTTGTAATGGATTGACTTGATTTTTGACACGGACATATTTTGAAAGATGGAAATTGACATAATTATGCTACATTTTATCCCGAAATAAATTGTGATTCCCGTAAGAGATAAAACGTTTTTTTATTAGCTAACCAATTTATCCATATCCATAATATATCTAATATAGACAGGCGAAACGTTTATGGATAAATAATAGGTGACATTGGCTGCATACTTTCAAACATAGAAGGAAAAAAAAATGAAAACACTACATGATGACATTATCACCGCAAAATGGCGCTGAAAATACATCGATAAAAGCGAGTTCGTATAGGCCGGGTGGCCAGCCCTGGTGTCAGTTTTATGGCTGCCTGAAGGCCTCTGATATAGCTGAACAGTTAAAACAACCGGGACTTACAATTTAACGTGTCATCCCAGCCAGGGTAGCGCTCAGTTGGAAAATGCAACCCGCGGTCACCCATCCAAATACTGACCGCGCGGAACGTTGCTTAATATCGATGATCGCTGACAAACGCCTAGTCAAACTACGCTTCAAGCGCTATTTTTACTTTATTTATTTATTTATTTATTTATTACAAATATATACATAATTAATTATGTACATTTATTCATTATACTACGATTTATTTTTAAAATCGATTATTTTAGGTAATTTCTTATGGGATAGCTTAAAATTAATAATAAACGCGAGCAAGGCCCCAAGTAAAAGTATTTAGATAAAACAAATTTTCTTTACATTTATCTCGTAGAATTACTTATTTATCGAGAAGACATCGTGCGTGATAACACATGCCAGAAATTCTTCATGTTCATGAAGATATGTGAAGTCTGGCACCCCGCATTTTGGCGGTGTGTTTGCCTAAGGCTCATTCTTTATTTTTCTTGTGATAAAAAGATCTCTTCATTGCCTCTTCTTCAACGTATAGAATACCAGTCTTTAAGCGCAACAGTGACAGTCAAGACGCATCAGGGAATTGCGTATATCAAATCATAACATTGTGTTGTTTGATAATCAAAATATTGCGTATTTGAATTTTTACCTGTTTGAGTTGTTTGTTTTATTAAATATATATTTAAATTCAGCTTTATATAGTATAACATGACCCAAATTACCTGAAAATGACGCGGGAAGATTTTTATTTTCATACTTCCGTGAATTTCGTGTTGAGAAAGGTTTGATAAATGTAAAATTACGTTAAAATAAATTGTAAACCGAGTTTGAAAAATTACTTGAGAAATAAATATTTTTCATACGAATTTCTTAAATACAAAGAACACGTTAGAGCGCTTTGCGTGCTTGCTTCAGAATCACACACCTGATTACTTTGAGCTAAGTAATAACAATTTAATTGATATAAGGCCGCTAATAACACTAGTAAAGGGGTATCTCTAAATTACAGTTATTTAGGATTTAGATTATCACATGCGATTTGTAAATAACATGTTCTGTGTTGACATTCCACCTTCTCTTACTAAGTAATTCGCTTCCTTCTCCATAATGCGGACCACCAGGAACTGGAATGCTCTACCTCCGTCATAGTTTTCTAACCATTACAATCTAAACATCTTTGAGGCAAGAGTAAGTATCTTTTGATCTACATATTCCATTCTCGGATACAACATCGCTATCTATCAAGCGTGTTGGTTGCACATACTCTAATAGCACTATTAGAGTATGTGCAAAAAGAAAACCATCGCGGCGTTGCGGTGAACTAATAATAAGATTTTAATCAGCAGCCAAGGTACCGACAATACTTGGTCGACGCGAGTACTGATGAAAACCGAATTGGTGTCTACCAAGGTATCAAACACTTTTAGTTGTACTAGCAATGACAGAGCAGTGTTGTCAACGTAACAAAATTAGTAAAATGGCACACGGGCGACCTCCCCTATGACGCTTCTCTTTTTGCTTTGTTTAAAAAACTCATAAGTCTATGGCAATATTATAACGTATAATTAATACGCTAAATAATTTCACAATAACAATACAACTCAGTCTTTCGTAAAATAGTCTTCCAAAACAGTTGTAGATGACAGTCTTCAAGTTCGCTCGTGCATTGTTATTTCCATCAAAGAATAAAATATAGAAAGGAAGCCATTATTTGAGTCACGTAGCGCCTACAGCGCGCCGTCTTCGGAGAGACCTTGTGTCACACAGATGTAGAATACCAGATGTATTTTGTATCGTCTGAATTATACGTTTTTATGAATAACTTTGCCAGAATATAGAAATATTTCCTCGTTTCTTTATCTTGTTTTCGATACCTAATGAGCTATAAGAAACTGGACACTAAAGAAGTATTGTTTTATTACTGCTTGTTAGTAAGTACGTAAAAGAAACTGTGGAACTTATTAAGAGCATTGTTGGTTATATTTATTGGTTGAGTGCTTTTCTTGTTTTTAATGTTTTGTTTGAAATTCGTAACAACTAGTTACTCTATATAATTTCTTATATTATGGCATAAACAATTAGTCATTATACGTACAGAATATCGTTGTACCAGCCAAGCAAACTCAAATTTTCTTAATTGTAAGCACCACTGACACGATGAAAACAGAAATGCGACTATACAAATAAAATGTGTCTATAAATACCTAAGCACAATTGGTTAAGGATATTTGCTTCAAAATTAAATTGAAAGATTCCACTTGAATAAATTAACATCGTTATTTACCTACATAAATACATAGAAAGTTTAGTTAGAGCCTATAAAAAACTAAGTAAACGTGCTAGACAGTTTATGTTCATTGCTTTAACTTCCAAATACAATTTATCGTAATCCATTACTAAAAACCTATTTACTTTACCTAAAAACCCTTCCAAATGCCTACATTTTAAGGAACCCAGACGTGCTCAAATAAAAATAAGTTTACCAAGTAATTCCCTGTAATTGAGCGGTCGAAGATCTCCTAAAAAGGAGGGAAGGGGGAATCGAAGGTTCCAAATAAATTCGAAGTTCATTCTCCGCACAGTGGTCTCAGACCTACCCATCTTTTGGTATTTCTACCGTTTTGTCGCTTGTTCTACCGAATCACCGAAACGAAGCAATTTTTCAACGACTGTTGTGACAGTCGAATTCCTCCTAATGTTCTATGAAACTTCAAGTTTCATAGAACAAAAAAATGAACCAATTTTTCAACGATTTCTGATACAGCCGAATTTCATCTAATTTTCCATGGAACTTCAAGTTCCCAACAAAAACTGAAGCATTTTACAACAATTTCTGGACCAGCCAAATTCCTCCTAATTTTCTTCAAGTTCCCAACAAAAAAATCTAATTTCTCTCGATTTTCTACCAAATTTCGAGTTTGAAACGAGCCAAAACAAGAAATGGGCCGACAAGCTACTTTGTGTGGTGATCAGACTCCACTGGAGGACTTCCTTCCCAAGATTGGGTATCTTCCAGCTACATAAAGTACATCAAGTATCTATCACTTCACTATCACATCACTATCACTATCACATCACTACATAGTATAAAGCAAAGTCGCTATTTCTGTGTGTCTGTCTGTGTATTTCCTTATATGTTCCAAACTACACATCAAATTCAAATGCGGTTTTCATTATCTTTTAGAGTGTTTCAATGATAAGGTACGCAACCATAAATCATAGCAATTTAATATACAAACAGTCAATGGTAACTGGGCGAAGCCGGGACGAGCAGCTAGTATATACCAATAAATAATAAATATTTGGGGACATCTTACACACGGCCTCTGACCCCAAACTAAGCAAAACTTGTGATATGGCTGCCAGAGACTGAAATACTACATATATTTATTTTTAAATATATATGAGTACTTATCTAGATAGTAACTAAATAACACGCAGACACAGAGCAAACACTTATGTTCATCACATAAATATTTCCCCTGAGTGAGGATCGAACCCACGCCTCTTTGACCCAGAAGTTAGGTTCACTAACCACTGAGCCACCGAGGCAGTCATACCAAGTTTCAAACCAAAAAATCCTAATGTCATGATTTTTAATCGTTGCATCAAATTTTTATCTGGTTTTTAAATATATATGTCGAATGATATTTTCTAGTATTTGTAAGGTTAACATTTCTCTGGCTTGTGATTGGCCGATTTAAGAACCAGCTTGCATTGTAACCAATAAGAACTGCTTCCGGCGTAGTTTTAAAACAGCCAATCAGGAAACGAGAAAACAAACTGAGGAGATGTAAAAATATTAATCTTTAGGTGAGACCATTCTAGATTTGCGCCTCGAGGCGAAAGCACATATTCTTAGTCAATCCAAGTTGTGATAATTATTTAAGAAACTAATGTAAAATAGTTTATGGTGACCAAATACACATCATAATGGACTTATTAGTTTGATTTACCATACTCACATACCCATTTTCGTTACGAATACCTATCCTACATCAATATTACTTGCCAGTTCTACCGATTTCTCATTTTTTGTTCGAAACCACAGCCGCGAGGTTCTCGCATGAAAATAGAATGGAAAATAAATTATCGGTTGCCTAAATAAATGGTTGTAATCTTTCTCTGTCCATCCGGGAAAAGATTTGCGCGAAGTTTTCAATCGTTCCGACTTGCCCGGGACGATTTTTCATCTGTTATTTTGCCTCGTGAATACTTTTAGGGAAATGAACTGAGTTTTCGTAAAGATTAAGATCTTTGAGAACTTAGTTAATCTAGATCTATCTACAGAATGTTCTGGTGCTTTTCCTATTTAATTAGTAAAGTTATTCCGCTGTTTCTGTCGGGTTTGGAATCAAAGTTAGAGGGTCAGTTTGTAATGATTGAGGGTTCCTTATTGGTTCCGCTTGGTTTCGATTTCGGCACAGGGTAAAGTTAAGATAATAATCTATGCACAGATAGAACTATCGATAGTGTGACTAAATTTTAATTTTGACTATCGAACTGTCGTAACTACGTGACTTTTCAATATAATATTATTCATAACACCATTTGTTACAAGTCAATAAGTAAATTTTTTTGTGTATGTTCATCGATATACATTTTCGCCTACTTTAATCTAATTAAAAAGTTTTTTTTAGTTCTAAAGTGGTTTGGTGGTTCTATTTAAATTTCATCGGAATTTTCTAAGCCGTTTTTGAAAAATCAACAATAATGTAAAAATGTTCATATCGATTCGAGAGAACTATTCGAATTTTGAACACGATGGAAGTCAGTTTTGCCATTGATTGTGAAATGTAAGTATGAGAGGTCATGACTTTTAGGAGACAGAAACTTTTCTCATAAGGACGTAGAGTTCAAAATTTGAAATGGTAACGACTAGATTTTGGATATAAAACACAATTATTCCATAATATTATTAAAATAAAAACCGGACCAGTGCGAGTCAGGCTCGCACATCAAAGGTTCCGTACAAACATATTGTTAAAATAATTTAAAACCTGTTTTAGCATGTGCTAATGAAGTTATTTTATATGATGCCTTACATGATACGATTTACTCACTTTGAATTTTGAACCCATATTTTGTGAATTTTGAGGCCCTATTTTTATGTGATTTAAATAAAAATGTACAGTTTTCAGATTTATTCCTAGATGTGTACTCTGAGACAATGCTCTTCGCCAAATTTCATAGTTCTATGTCAACGGGAAGTACCCGGTAGGTTTTGATTTTTGTGAGCGTTGAAATATGCGTTTTTTTACAACATAAACGGCTGTAACTTCTTTATATGATAACTGAGAAACTTCTCAGTTATCACCCTATTCCTCTCCTATCCTCTCTCTTATCTCTCCTATCTCTCCTATCCATCCCATATTCCTTTACACAACTGTTTTTTCCTTTTGAGGTACGGAACCCTAAAAAAACATCAAAAGTCATTACCATTATAAGTCCGATAGTATTTTTCATGGTTCGTTACTCTTTCTCACAGCAACAAAACAATGGATCGATTAGAATTTTTAAGGCTAGGCTTTTTTTTATCACAGAAAAATAAAATTTTCCCATGGCATAGCACACAAATTAAAATACCACGCGAGCGAAGCCGCGGGCTAAAGCTAATAGCAAAATATTATTTTCGTGTTAACTACAACTTTCCAAAATATTTTTCTCCTCATTATATTTGGCCCCGTATCCATCTCAGGTGTACAAATGGCCAAATACTCTGATTTATACGAACTTACTATAATTTGCTGCTTTTTTTGGGTGGTCAACATTTATCGTAACTTTTCTCCTAAATTTCAAAACAAATGTGGAGGATTGGAAAACAAACACCGGTAGAAAAGCTGCTCACATACATATCTTCTTTATCAGTAAAAAGTAGATGCTTTCTGTGAATCGTTCAGACATTTTTTTACACAGCAAGCATTTAGCTTCCACTACGCTTATCTAGTCGCGTTTTACCCAGTCTCTCTGCGTTAATTTAAACCATTTAGCCATTTACAACTCGTAAAGCGCTGTATCACGCACGTCCGTTCCAGCATACTCCAGGCACTCGAAACTGTTATAAACAGACATAAAAGCTAACCCATAAAACACGTTATTAGGCCCTAAAACAGACCAGGATTTCTTTCCTAAGTGATATCCGCGATCTCGGAACGTCCCGACCGGCCCAAACGGCCGAAAAAGGGTTTATTATAGTAAATTACCATATCCATTTGAATATCTCCCCCCTAGACATAAGGGCGGGAATCGTTAGATTTTGAAACGTGGGGGTGCTCCGTCATCGTATTAAAGGAGCACTTTTTACAGACATTTTACTGCGCGTTTTTATAGCGTATTTTGTATGAATTCGGCTTTGCTTGTAATGTTGCGTGTTGGTGTTCTTTATTTAATTTTTTATTGCCTTTTCCTGTGACTTCTGTTGTACGTACATTCCCGACTATAGTAATACAAGCTCCATTTTATTTTGAACTCTGCGATATAGTTTGATATTTTGTTCTACGTGATTCGTAGTAAATTCGCAACTCGCGCCGCAGAATCGCGATTGATATTTACAGGTACTGTACTGTACCATCCTTTTTAGGGTTTCGTACCCAAAGAGTAAAAATGAGACCCTATTAATAAGACTCTGTTGTCCGTCAGTCGGTTAGTCACCAGGCTCATGAACGGTGATAGCTAGACCGTTGAAATTTTCACAGATGACGGATTTCTATTGCCGCTATAATAACAAATAAATAGATATTTAAGAGGGGCTTCCATACAAAAAACCTGAATTTTTAATCGTTTTTCGCTCGATATTAATAACGATGGCAGGTACATTCTTGAAATATTAACAGAATATTAAGTTGTATATTCTCTTCAGAATAAATAATTGATTAAATTTAAAAATATATATTAAGAGGGGGGCTTCCACACAGTACGGAACCCTCCGCGCGTGTCTGACTCGTACTTGGCCGATTTTTGATAGTCCAATGCTGCACGTAAGCCTACTGCACACGAAGGGTGATTAAACCATATCCACTATTAAATTATTAACAAAGATATTATTAACAAAGAGTTACTGACACGGCAAACAATATGTATGATGACTGAATAAATAAATATTATTTAAATTAATCCGTTTATTTGATTAAAAAATAGTAGACATACATTTTTTGTTTTGTTGGTTAAAAAGATGTCTTGATAAATATGGAGATAAATATTTCCAAGTGATTTTCAACATCGACATTCAGGTCAAATAAATGTCACGAAAAATCAAAGGAAAAGTTTGAGAATGTCTCTTTTACTATTGAAAACCTTTATGAGACGTCAATTTCTATTAGGCACAGTTAGTGGAAATAAAATATTACGTCCCAGTCGGACGTAGACCTTGTAGAAGTGCTGACTAATAGATGAAGAAATACTCGTATTTCAATTGAAATAAAAGGCATTTGTCGCTTTCGAAACGTTCAACCTCGTTTCTACGAAGCTGTTGACAACTATAAAACAGTAAATATTGATCAAGGCGGTAAAAAATTTTGCTCATCATTTTTAATGCCTTTGGACGTCTACAACTGAGTATAACCTGAACCCTATGAATTTCCAAAAAAACTGGTTCAAAACAGCTTGTATCCTACGGTTTTGCTTAGATCTCTCCATCTTATTTCGGTGTACGTTCAACGCTGCGCTTGCTGGTACGTGGTTTCTATTTGATGATTTGCAGTTGAATCGGCCATCCGTTCTAGCAACTATGTGCCCTACCCACTGCCATTTCAACTTACCAATCCAGTGGGCTTATACTTGTAAACTTGTTTCTGCGGATTGCTTCATTTCTGATTCCAAAAGGCAGTCCTCTCTATAATCGTATTTCAGTAGCTATTATATTATTCTATAATATTTTTTCGCCAAAAATGGCATAATTATCCGGTTTCAGTCATTATCTGGATTCGAATAGTTCGCACGGAACGAGTATATCTAATAATTTTGGTATTTATGATTTTTCAAAAACGACTGCCTATTTCAATAAAATTTAAAAGAGACGACCACTTCTGTAGTGAGATCTACCAAACAAAAAAAATATTAAATCGCTTCATATTGGCTTCAGTAATCGTGTAACGTGGGTTCGATCCCCACCCAGGACAAATATTTATGTGATGAATATAGGTGATTGTTCTGTGTCTGGGTGTTATTTAGTTACTATCTATATAAGTATGTATTTCAAAACAAGTATATGTAGTATATCAGGTTCTGGCATCCATATCACAAGCTTTGCTTAGTTTGGGGTCAGAGGCCGTGTGTAAGATGTCCTAAATTTTTTTTTTATTTATTTATATTTAACATTTTTAAAAAGAAACAATTAGTTAAACTTTCTTCTTTGAAGTCGGTTAAAAACTAAGAATAGCCTAAAACAACTTCCACTTCAACACCCCGCTTAAAATAATCAAACGTCCCAAACTACACTCCCCAAGAGTTCAGCAAACACAAAGGAAAATATTGAAGATTTAATCAAATATTGACATCAACGGGACGATTGAATCCGACATCGGCCCTCTGTTGGAAAACCAACACTACTAGAATTTAATCTCAAGTATTTGCAGAGTCCCGAGAGCAGAATTAAATTAAAATTTTGTAGAATTTACAAAGACTCGTGTTTGAATTGTTATCTTACAACGCTTGTGAGAATTAATTTATGAGTCAATAGAATATCTGAACGTGCATCGAATTTCATTGGCTTTCAGTTCGATTAACAGATTAGAATGAACATTTGGATTATCTCGTCACCTCTTGGCTTTTAAATACTTAAGTAAGTTTTAACTGGATGACGTCTTATAAATCGATGAACGCCAGATGCACGCACGAAAGAGTGTCATGTTCCACCAGGGGCCCTATTTTTGAACTTCGAATGCGTCGGAATGTATACGGAACTTTGACAGTGACAGTTCGAAAACCATTCGCCATATTAGTTTCGTTCGTTATATTTTTTAATTAACGTTCCGTTTTACGATTTTAGCTTACGTAGTCTATGGATACTTTTGAAATTGCCACGTTCAGTTCTAAAGTTCTGCGTGAAATTATTTTTTTAAATAAACTGCGAGAAAAAGTTGCAAGCGGAACAAACGATAGACACAATCGATCGGCCTTAGTTGTTTTGATTCAACAAAGATTTCTTATGACGTTATCAGCTAAAATTATAGTGTGTAAACAGACTTTAAGGGAACCAACTTATTTGTGTACCTAGTTATTACAAAAAAAAAACACCACATAGAAAACCTCGTCACCATCATTATTTTAGACGTAGAAAGTACAAAAGTCCATTGGTAGACACAGGCCTCTCCCATAAAGACGGTGGTTATGGGTGGACGTCTTCCTCTATGCTTACTCGAGTTATAAGCCGTGGTGGTCTAGTGGTAGTAACACCCGCCTTACAATCGTGAGGTCGTGGGTTCAAATCCCGGACCCGTACCAATGAGTTCTTCTTTGGAATTTATGTACGGAATTTAACACCGCTGGCTTTTCGGTGAAGGAAAACATCTTGAGGCAACCTGCATATGTCATTAGAAGAAATTCGATGGCGTATGTGAATCCACCAACCCGCACTGGGCCAGCGTGGTGGATATGGCCCAAACACCCTTCATGGGTAGGCCTACGTCTTGCAGTAGACTATTAAAAAGGCTGATACAGTACAGTACAGTACTCGAGTTAGAGTTACACGAGTACTCTACACGAGTACGTGCCCATTGTCGTATCATTGTCACTATTAGAAACGCATGGTCACTTCAAATGCAAGCCGCTTTTACAGTGCTGCTTCTGCTTTGTAGACAAAAGACATGATCAAAAACTTCTAATTGCGTAATTAAGATCTATTCTCTCCTCAGTGTTAACCCAAGCACTCCTCACAGACGTGACGCCGCCCAAAGACGCAGGAGTCCCTTAGCTCGGGTGTTCCCAGGTCCCTTTGTTTATGAGTTTTAATCTCGCGACTTAGGCCTAACTAATCGTCTTGAGATCCCATTTACGTCCCCACATATCCTCGTTCCGTTCATATCCTTAGTCCGGACCTTGCTCACGTACCTTTACTTGGAGATAGGGTGACCACACGTTAGGTTTCTTTGGATAAATTCCGAGTAGCAATAGTGTGATTTTATTTTCGATGCTTGTTATTTGGTCTTGAGAAGTTTACCAAATAATATCAGACGGCTATAATCATCATATCGAGGTAGATTTCTAATAAAAAAAATAGTTGCAAACCTGGCTGCTTACATCGAGAACCAAAGCACTTTAAAAAAACTGCAATACCATAACTATTATTATATTCAAATTTTATCCATCCATCCATCCTTTTATCAGCCATAGGACGAACACTGCTGGACATAGGCCTCCCCTATAGATCTCCAATAAAACCGGTTGGTAGCGGCTTGCAACCAGCGCGATCCTGCGGTCTTGATGAGGTCATCCGGCCCTCTTGTGGGTGGACACCCTACGCTGCGCTTTTCGGTGCGTGGTCTCCACTCGAGAACTTTTCGACCCCATCGGTCATCAGTCCTCCGCGCTATGTGCCCTGCCCATTGCCAATCCGCTGAGCTATGTCGGTAACTTTGGTTCTTCTACGTATTTCTTCATTCTTGATTCGATCTCGCAGAGAGACTCCGTGCATAGCCCTCTCCATAGCTCGTTGTATTACTTGGAGCTTATTAATAAGGCCCATAGTTAGAGACCACGTTTCAATGCCATAAGTCATCACTGGCAACACACACTGGTTGAAAACTTTCGACTTGAGGCCTTGAGGTATGTTGGACGAGAAGACGTGACTTGACGGAGTTGGATTCGGCCATTGTCCTCTTTCTTGAAGTCGGACCTACCTAACTGGACTACTTATCCTAGATAGACGTACGAATCAAATGTATTTGAAGCCAAATAAAGTGTATACACTTCTATTACCTACTCTAGATGATACACCAAAGTGTACGTAATTAACCCCGATCATTTTCTGACTAAAATTTTACTGACACAAGCAACAAAGTTCAGATACTACTCTCTCCATTATAGTCACCTACTCGTAGTTTTACAGCTCATGACTGTCCATGTACTCCTAAAATTAGCAGCATTAAAATGAAACCCTTAACATGTCATCAAGATAAAGCAAATTACACGGTCCGAAGTTACGGCTAATAGTGGTGACCCTACCAGCCGTAATAGGTAATTTCCAAGCGGATATTTCAACGGCGTCAAGCGTAAACTTTGACGTTTTGATAATTGGTGGAGATTGTACAAATAAACACTTTTGAAAACAAATTGAAAAATCGAAATTAGCTGTGTAGTATTCATTTAGGTCGTCATCACACAACGCAACGACAACGCAACCAGAATTGGTTTGCAATAATAATATTATACAGGGTTATTTCTAATCAATTAGCATCCTTTTAGGGCTTATTCTGTACACCAAAACTGACAACTTTTGTTATGCGCCTTTTGACAAAACTCAAAAAAAAATCAGCTGTTCTATACATTATGTCGCGGGTGATAGATATTTTCGCAGAAAATGTTGGTAGTTTTGATGTACAGAATAAGCCCCTAAAAGGATGCTAATTGATTAGAAATAACCCTGTATACCCTTGCAAGACTAAGTACAATCGCGTCGCTTTCCAAAATTTGGACTATTGGGGATATGACGCGTGACCTGGCATATTACATATTCCAGTATTGCCGTTGCCCATAGGCTTCGAGCAAATATCTATGGAGTCACAATTGTGCAAAAAAAGTGTCTGAGGTAAATCTCTGCCCAAGCTATGTAGTGGGCAGGCTGTTTAGTTAGACGTAAGGCGACTGCAAGCCAACTACAACGCCGCGCGATGTCAAAGTGCTCAGTTACAAGCACTAATTAGGTGACATGACGTCAAGATATGAAAAAACGGGTCACTGTGAATTATTTTTGTAAATATCTAAGTCGGTATGTATGGCGGCGTTCGGACATTTTTTTACTATTTTCACTTAGGGACCGTGACTCTGTAGATATTTGCTCGAAGCCTATAGGCGACGACGACCTCTCCATCTTACCATCAGAAGTTTCGCCAGCTAGTCAGCCACATTATCGAATTACACATTGATAACATCACTATGCAAACAATACAACATATAAAACAAAGTCGCCTTTTTGTGTCTATCTCTTTATCCGCTTCATCATCATCATCATCGTCAGCTTTTAATAATCCACTGCAGGGCATAGGTCTCTCTTTGTTTATGCCATTCACTTCTATCCCTTGCCAATTCCATCCTAATCGCTTAATGTCGTCGACCCATCTCATTCTTGGTCATCTCATTATCAGCTTAGATCTTCTAAGCTACAGAACAGATTGTAATGTGGTTTTGATGTTTCTCAGGATATTATCTTAATTTTTTTTTGTAACCAGGAGAAACCAAGATAAGGTACTAGTAAATCATATACTTAACAGAGAATAAAAAGTGCCAGGTGATATTTACGGCCAGTACACATGTTTTAAGGCATAGGCGCGAACATTGTTGAGAGTGCGTCAAGGACATTCCGTATGATATACGAGACCCTAATGCCTGCAAACAGGATACCGGAGGGTTCGAACCCCTGCAGCCCGGGGCAAATCACTTCCTTAATACTCTAGATATACGAGACCTGAGGACGTATTTTGAAGCAAAATCTCTATTTTACCTACTTATAATTTTGTTCCTGTTCCTGAAAATAATTCGTATTAAAGAAAATGACGTTAGTTATATTTGTTCCACTTACAACATTTGTATAGGTGCCTACATCCAATAGACGTTTTCAAAAGGTCTCAAACGATACAAAAATTTAACTATTACCTTTTTGCAGCAACAGTTAAAACATTCGTTAATCAGCATTTTGGATGACGGACATTAAACAAAACCCCATTTTGACCCTTGTTTAAAACAGCGATCATTTTCCACACTGAACCATAAAGGATAAAATTTTGATAAACAGTGCAATTCCAGTCCCTGGTACACTGAAAAACACTTTTGCCGGGCTATTAAAGGCCCTTCCACTAAGCGCCAAATATATTGCTTCTGAAATCACCTTAGTAGCCCGAGGGAAATGTTCTTATGGGAATTTACCTACTTCTCGAGATGGTACAGGAAATTGCAGGGTGTAGTTGGAAAGGCCAAATCATATTTACACTCGTGTGCACGAAAAAAAGTACATTTCGGTTAAAGTATGTATGCGGTTTTCTTTTGCAAAGTGCAAGCTTTTCAGTTGTGTGTATATAATATGCTAAATGAAGTGTTCTTTCTCTTATGAACATTTCAAAAATTTGCCACGACGCTGGATTCAAACCTATGGGATTCCGGCCCAGACGCTTTATCCAATTAAGCTAGACTGCTCAATTGCAAACCCGCCAATTATATTTTACTAACTTTTTACAGCGTTCTGTATATGCTCATCATTAACAACGTTTGTAACAAGACCAATTCGTGATCGCAATCAATTTTCTTCTCAATTTCTCCCTCCAACTCAAATGGCTTTTCCCGAAAGCTGTTGGAAGTGGTTTGGATCCAGCGTGATTTTGCGTCATTGATAAAGTGATCAGCCCACCTTACCGGGTGACGTCCGTCGCTTTGTTTGTCGGTCGCTTAACGTTTTGCTTATACAAAACTTTAAGAGACTGGCAAACAAGCACTCTAAAACTCCGAAAATATTATATGAACCTAACAAAAATTCAAGAAAAAGCAAACAGCAGTCTTATAAAGAAAACCCGCACCACTCCCTTTGCTCTACTTCCGACGCGGGCCGCCTTGTCGATACTCGTACGTCGTTTATTACACATTTATTACACCTTTTACAACCACTGAGTGTATGCAAATTCTACAAATCACAGCTCCGAGTACAGTGGTTGTTAAAGAATAATATACGCTTTCATTGTACTAGTACAATGTAGAATATTCAAGGCAAGGTTTACAAAATCAGATTACATTTGAACTCGGCTAGAATTTTTTGAATGTTATGCAATATTCATCATCATCATTATCAGCAATAAGACGGCCATTGCTGGACATAAGCCTCCCCAATAAGCCCAGTCTTAATTATGTCGTTGGTCTACCTAGCTCGGGCGTAGTCTCAATTTTACTGTCCCGTTGGCCATCAGTTCTAAATCGGCACTCAATTCAATTCAGAAATATTTGTTAACTATATTTTTTTTTTCAAAAGTCAAAATGAATTACCTGCAAATAGTCCAAACTGAGAAGATCTGAGGTACAGATTTCAATACTTATTTCTCTGTACCTACCTACTTAAGGTGATTTGATCTAATATCATAAACACAGGTCTAACCAATCTTTGAAGACTACCTCGGTGGCTCAGTGGTTAGTGATCCTGACAACGGCATCACTGAGGCGTGGGTTCGATTCCCAACCAGGGCAAGTATTTATGTAATGAAAATCAGAACATATTTGCTCTATGTCTGGGTGTTATTTAGGTATTGTCTATAAAATTCTGATTTTTACAAAAATGAGAACATTTTTGTGTTTTTGTGTTTTAGTAGTTGTCAACTACTAAAACACCAGTCTACATTCTACATGCGAGCCAGAGTGGGCGTGCTATCTTTCACTAAGATACGAGCTACTAGCCAACAAAGTAAAGTGAATTAAGACCAACAAGATAGCAGCGGGTTGTTGATACGAGAGTTTTACAATAGGAACCGAGCGCGCAAGCTAGCTAGCAATCTTGCTCTGAGCTCGAGGCAGCACACTATTTTAGATTCAAATGATTGTGCATCGCCACATTTGTACTGTTTTTTCTCGATGCAAAGCAGTAGTAGTCGTAAGTATGCTTTTTTAACGCTAATAAGTGGTCTGCGTTCGGAAAACTGCGTGAGGTCTTTTCGTTCGACATACCTCAGTGCCTCGAGTCGAGAGTTTTCGACAGTTGTGTGTTGCCAGTGATGACATGTGGAACTGAAACGTGATCTTTTACCGTGGCCCTTATGAATAAGCTCAAGATAGCCCAACGCGCTATGGAGAGGGCTATGCTTGGAGTCTCTCTGCGATATCTAATCAGAAATGAGGAGATTCGTTACCGACATAGCCCAGCGGATTAGTAAGTTGAAGTGGCAATGGGTAGGGCACATAGCGCGAAGAATTTATGGCCGATGGGGCAGTAAAGTTATTGAATGGACAAGGCACCGGCAAGCGCAGCGTAGGACGTGCACCGACCAGGTGGACCGACGATATTACTAAGACCGTAGAAACGCGCTGGATGCAAGCAGCTTCCAACCGGCCTTAATGGAAATCTATGGGGGAGGCTTATGTCCAGAAGTGGGCGTCCTATGGCTGATAATGTGTAACGGCTGCTACCTTATAATCACAGGCAGTCCTCGTAAACAACTTTAAACTGTCGCGCGGTTTGACCAATAAGCGCGGCTCGCGGCAATACACTTACCTAGCCAGCCGGCATGACCTTGCGTGACATTCGACGACGAGGAAGCCACCTCGCGCTATCGTTGAGACTCTTACTTTGTTCGCTGAGAAGTTTTGTAATTTCGTAAAATTGCCACTAACTACTGTGATTAATTATACCCCAAATTGGGGTTCAATCGCACGGCAAGTAAGAACGTCGCTCCCCGCTTGCCCACTGAAACGGACTCTTCAGACGACGTCACTTGCCCCGTGCCCTACTCCCACTCGTATCCCGTTTGTTCTTCGTGACGAGGGTGAACCACATCGGTCTCTTCAGACTAGGCCACATAGTGCCCTGGTATCTCCGAGGCGAAGTTGCCAGCTGCCCTACTTATTGTCAGCTGCCCTACAACTGCGCACTTCGGGGACGACTTGCCACCTACGTATCCGACGCCACCGCTCGCGACGGATTGCGAATTCAAGGCCAGTGTATCTTGCCTATAGGGTTAGACAACGCGTCTCGGTTCATGAATGTGCCTTACCCCGACCCATCTAGCTTCTATTTCTCTTGTTGTTATCATCTAAAATCTCTTTGTCTTCCAAATCAAACTACCCTTTTGTTTAACTTCGCTGATTGTTTTTAAAATATATACTTTTTGTTAACTATCTAGTTGTTTTTATTACCTCCCTATACCCAGGTTTGTAGATTAACTAGAAACGTTACAATGGCGCCCAGCTACAAGATACATTCATAACCGAAATGCGTTGCTCTTCCTTCTGCTTTTAATAGTTTTCTCTGGTGTTGGCTTATAAATAGCCCTAAGATTGATTTATCTGTATTTAATTGGTTAATGTGTGAGATAACTTTATCAAATTTCAAACTTGATCGAGTTTATTCGTATTTTGTGTCGTTTGTTTTAATTTTCTAGCCTTTTAGTGATTTCATTTACTAGATACTTATTCATACATTAACTGATATTTGAATTAAGTTGCTTCTGCAATTAGCTTTAAGTCATTACTGTTGAACTTTTCATTTCCATTTTTATATTTTTACTATTTTGGAAACACTTACCCAAGCATTAAAATGGCCTACGAAATCAAATTCCTCTCACTTCAAAAGGCGGAAATAGAATATGAGGTTGAGCTTCGCGGTGGTACCGGAGATTCTGTGCAGGACCTTCGGAAACAAATTATTAAATTGTCTCAATTGCTGCCATCTGAGGATATACTCGAATCCCATTTGGAACCTTCAGAGGACTTAAAGGCCGTTAAAGAATCATTATTGAAGTCTCAAGGCAACCTCACGTCTCTTAAAGCAAGGTTTGATAAAAATCTTTTATCTAGAGCCGAGAATCTTTTGAATCACGTTTACCATCGACTAAACAGGATCAGCGTCAATTCTGAGATTGCTGATGTACATAAAGTATGTGTAGCGAACCTAAATGTTCAATACAAAGACCTTAATGCTCTTAAGCCTCAGCAACCTCAGATACAGCCAAGAGTTAGCACATCTGCGAACCCGGATATCATGCCTGATGGTATCAATATTGCCGTGACGTGTGATCGTGATTTTAATGCTGGGATGTCGAAATTAAAATTTAACGGCAAGTCGTGCGTGCGCTCATTCATTCAGAAAGTGGATGAATTTGCTTTAGCCAAAAGAATATCTTATGATAAAATATTGTCTCTTGGATATGAAATTTTTACTGATGACGCTTTACATTGGTTTCGAGATAATAAAGACAATGCTCAAACTTGGCATGAGCTGTGTACGTTACTCAAATAAGATTTTTCAAAAAAAAACTATAATTACCTATTAGCTGCTGAAATTCGAGCACGCACTCAGGGTGAAGGTGAAAATATTGCTGTATACATCGCTATAATGCAAGGAATGTTCTCTCATCTCGACAAACCCTTCTCGGAAGAAGAAAAATTAGAAATTCTTCTTCACAATATACTTCCTTGTTACACGGCAGCATTATCTGCATCACCAATGATCCAAAACGTAAAGGAATTGAAATCTGTCTGCCTCAATTATGAAAATTTACAGTCTCGTTCTTCCCTTTACCGTGAACCGCCTAGAGCGTCTAGCTCAACGCTTCTCCCTGATTTTGCATACAAACGTACAACTAATTTACCATTTTCATCGTCCAATCGTTTTCAATCGTACGTACACGACAACAAAATGAAGAATACGAACTCGAACTTTAATTTTAAAACTAAACCTAACGTTAATGCTGTGTACGAGGATGTCATTTCGGACTCAAATGATACTGACGAAATCAATGCTTTAGCTGCTGGGTTCTCCAGTCAAATGGGATCTCAATATTGTCCGCGATGCAGGATAGCTGGCCATTCGCTTCGAAACTGTAAAGAAGAGCGTTTCTTGATTTGTTTTAAATGCGGTAAAAAAGGTGTACGCACATTAGAATGTCCAATCTGCAATAAAGCTCCGAAGTCAAAAAACTAAGTAGCACGGATTGCGAACGCAGTAATATAAACAAATCCGTAGGTTTTAAAACTAGCTCTGCTGAATGGGCGGAGTGGCTCAGTTTCGTCACTAAATTCTCTGTTTTTAATGCTGTTTCGTCAATCCGCGATACAAAACCTGAAATAAACAAATCTAGACTATTTGTTCATATCTCTATCAAAGAAAAACGTCTTACTGGTCTCCTCGATACCGGTTCTTCTGCAACAATCTTAGGTAATGGAAGTCATGAAAGGCTGCTGAAAATGGGTTTTCAAATGGAATCTAGTGATTCCACTCGATTTGTTGCCGCAGGAGGGGAAAAACTAGATTCTATTGGGATAGTTAATCTCCCTGTAACTTTTCAAAATCAAACGCATACTCTTCGAGCTTATGCAGTTCCTAACGTTAAACACGATCTTATATTGGGAATGGATTTTTGGCGATTATTCGGACTACTACCCAAAAATCTAGGCCGTATCGCTTTCTGTAATAAGCCCGAAGATTATGTCGCTGAAGTAAATGATGGAAAACCCAAACTACTTCATGCTTACCATCATTTATTAGACGAACAAAAAGTAACTGCAGATAAGATAATTGCTCAGTACCATAATATATCTTATGAAAAGCGAGGCTTAGGCCGTACATCTTTAACTACACATTCTATCGATACCGGTGATGCTGCTCCTATTCGGCAACGGTATTACAGGATGTCCCCGGAGAAACAGCGTATCTTAGTTAAGCAACTAGACGAAATGCTTAAAGAAGACGTTGTTGAACCATGCGAGAGTCCGTGGTCATCCCCAGTCCTATTGACTCCAAAGAAAAACGGAGAGCTACGATTTTGCTTAGATAGCCGGAAATTAAACTCGGTAACAAAGAAAGATGCATATAGCTTGCCGTACATATCTGAAATTCTCGACAATCTTCGCGACTCAAAATATTTATCAAGTGTAGATCTATCTAAAAGTTTTTGGCAGATTCTGATCCGAAAGGAAGATCGTCAAAAGACCGCGTTCTATATACCAACCCGGGGAACCTTTCAATTTAAATCTATGCCCTTCGGACTCACTAACGCACCTGCTACCCAGCAAAGACTGGTAGACACTCTATTCTACGGGCCTGAGTTTGAGCACAGAGTGTTTGTGTTCATCGATGACGTAATAATTGTGTCAGACTCTTTTGATCAACATATTTCTCTCTTAAAACGCGTCCTTGAAAAATTGACTTCTGCCAAGCTAACGATTAACTTTGAAAAGAGTCAATTCTTTAGATCTCAACTAAAGTACTTAGGGTATATTGTGGACTCTGAAGGCTTACATCCTGACCCTGAAAAAGTCGAGTCCATAAAAAACTATCCCACACCTACTACTAGGAAAGAGGTAAGACGTTTCTTAGGAACCGCCTCGTGGTATCGTAGATTCATTCCTAACTTTAGTAGTCTGTCATCCCCTCTAAATAAATTAACTTCCCAAGGAAAAAATGCTCCACCCTTTAAATGGTCCCCTGAAGCGGACAAGGCATTCAATGAACTTAAGAAGTGCCTTGCCTCTGCACCTATACTATCTTGCCCTGACTACTCGAAGTCTTTTCAAGTTCACACAGATGCGAGTGATTATGGTATCGGCGCAGTATTAACACAAATTCTCGATGGGCAAGAAAGAGTCATAGCGTATATGAGTAAATCCTTGTCTCAAACAGAGCGAAATTACAGCGCCACGTAGCGCGAGGCCTTAGCAGTGCTTGTTGCGATCGAGCACTGGCGGTGCTATCTCGAAAATGGACTCAAGTTTACGGTATATACCGACCACTCATCTCTAAAATGGTTTCTGAATCTGAATAATCCGACTGGAAGATTAGCTAGATGGGGCGTAAGATTGTCTGCCTACAACTTTGATATCAAACACCGAAAAGGAAGTGAAAATGTCGTGCCAGATAGTCTCAGTCGCTTGGTCCCAGTTTCCACAATAGATACGTCTCCTATATCTACAAATACTAGCGATCAATGGTATCTTAATATCTACCACGGATGCCAAAATTCCCCTGTTTCTTTTCCAAATTACGTAATCAATAATGACAAACTGTATCGTGTCATGAAAAGTAAATTTGCTCTTTTAAAAGAATTTGAATGGAAAGAAGTCGTTCCTCACGAAGTTAGGGTAGCCGTGATTCTAGAAAATCACGCGGAACCGATTGCTGGACACTTCGGAATCTTCAAAACGTATAAACGTTTGGCCCTTAAATACTACTGGCCTGGAATGCATGCTGATGTGGTCAAAGTAGTTTCTTCTTGCGATGACTGTATAGCTCACAAACATCAAAATCATGCTACTTTAGGCGAAATGGGAAGGCCTAAACACTGCTCAAGGCCGTTCCAAGTAATCAGTGTAGATTTAGTCGGTTGTTTGCCAGTATCTAGGAAACAAAACACTTATTTGCTCGTTATCACGTGCTGCTTTAGCAAATATTGTCTTCTGTTTCCTATTAAACGAGCTACTGCTGAAATAGTCACTAAAATTCTCGAAGAAGACGTATTTCTGGTGCACGGTATCCCTTCCACCGTAATAATGGACAACGGAAAACAATTCGTGAGTGCTACTCTAAAACAAATGCTGTCTAAGTACAAAGTCCCTAATTTGCACTACACCCCTAAATACACACCACAAGTAAATACCGTAGAAAGATATAACAAAACTATTATGACTGCAGTTTCCACTTTCATTACTAATGATCAGCGCATCTGGGACACGTTCATACCCAAAATACAATTCGCGATAAATAACAGCGTAAACGAAGTCACTGGCTACACACCATCTTTTCTAGTACATGGCCGGGAGTTGGTAACCTGCGGTTCCCACTACGTGAACACTGAACCTGCGGATATGGATCAGCACATTTTTCAACCTCGGGACCACTACGCTGAAAATGTAGGTAGTAACCTTTCTACGGTATTTAACAAAGTACAATTGTCGTTGTTACGGGCACATTCCCGAAACTGCCAATCTTACAATTTAAGAAGAAAGAATGTGGAGTTCGAAGTTGGAGATGTGGTATGGCGGCGAACATTTTATCAGAGCGATAAAGAGAAATACTTCAACAAGAAACTAGCCCCTAAATTCTTGAAATGCAAGGTTGTGTCAAAAAAATCACCTCGTGTATGATTTGGCAGACATGGACGGCAAACCCCTTGGTACATACCACATTAAAGACTTAAAGCTAATTAATTATAAAGAATAGTATGTTAGTCCACTGGATTTTTCGTAGGAAAAATCTTATCCTAAAAAGGGGGGTATGTAACGGCTGCTACCTTATAATCACAGGCAGTCCTCGTAAACAACTTTAAACTGTCGCGCGGTTTGACCAATAAGCGCGGCTCGCGGCAATACACTTACCTAGCCAGCCGGCATGACCTTGCGTGACATTCGACGACGAGGAAGCCACCTCGCGCTATCGTTGAGACTCTTACTTTGTTCGCTGAGAAGTTTTGTAATTTCGTAAAATTGCCACTAACTACTGTGATTAATTATACCCCAAATTGGGGTTCAATCGCACGGCAAGTAAGAACGTCGCTCCCCGCTTGCCCACTGAAACGGACTCTTCAGACGACGTCACTTGCCCCGTGCCCTACTCCCACTCGTATCCCGTTTGTTCTTCGTGACGAGGGTGAACCACATCGGTCTCTTC
Source organism: Hypomecis punctinalis (assembly GCA_949316475.1). NCBI lineage: Eukaryota > Metazoa > Arthropoda > Insecta > Lepidoptera > Geometridae > Hypomecis > Hypomecis punctinalis. The sequence continues at coordinate 1,345,458 of OX438807.1, forward strand.
AGACTAGGCCACATAGTGCCCTGGTATCTCCGAGGCGAAGTTGCCAGCTGCCCTACTTATTGTCAGCTGCCCTACAACTGCGCACTTCGGGGACGACTTGCCACCTACGTATCCGACGCCACCGCTCGCGACGGATTGCGAATTCAAGGCCAGTGTATCTTGCCTATAGGGTTAGACAACGCGTCTCGGTTTATGAATGTGCCTTACCCCGACCCATCTAGCTTCTATTTCTCTTGTTGTTATCATCTAAAATCTCTTTGTCTTCCAAATCAAACTACCCTTTTGTTTAACTTCGCTGATTGTTTTTAAAATATATACTTTTTGTTAACTATCTAGTTGTTCTTATTACCTCCCTATACCCAGGTTTGTAGATTAACTAGAAACGTTACAAATGATGAAGTCTGCGCTTGACGGTCAACTCGCCTGATGTAAATAGCGACGTTGTGGTCGAAGATAAAGCACGCAGACTTAGGAGATACCCAGTCTATTTACCTTGTTCGCCCGTAGAATCGTAAAAGTCCATACAAATTGACCAATTTCGTTGTATTGTTCAGTGCACAAGTTGTAAATAATCTAAATAATTCATGTGATTATAACTAAGTAAAACTATCTAAGACCTACAAAAGTGAAGGGGCATCTATACCAGTAGTACATTTAAAAGTGTATTCACAGTTTATGATGTTTATAGTGGCCTTTATATGCAACGGGTAAGCTTCACGGTCGAAGAATTATTGACACCGTAAAATGTCACGAATACCTAACTTAAGACTATTTTTAACTTGCGACACAAAAAAGGGGTTTTGTATGAGATTATTTCATTGGTGAATCTGTGTAAATTTCTGAATCTGTGTATGCAAGGTTATCCAGAACTGGTGTACTAAGCCGAAAGGAGGTGATTCAGACCATCATTATGAACTACTGTCATTCATATTCATATTATTCATATTATTTTATTGGTATCAAAATATAAGATACAAGTCAATTACAATTGTTGTTATAATAATATTAATCGTTAAAATTTCAGCTATGCTACAGCAAAGCACAATTCTCTTAAAATTATAATTACTTAAAATTAATAAGAAAATAACAAATTTAAATAAGTTATCAAATATTAAATTGTATAAACAACATACTAATCATTCGACATAAATCTAAACAATGCTTTAATCATGCCAAAAATTGCATAGTTTACTTAATTAACAAATAAGTGTGTATTTGTAACACAATAATAAAAATCATCCAATATAATAGAAAACAGTCTTAACTAATATTCATTGTCAATATTCAAAACTAAATATTCAATGTCAATAAGCCAAAAATAAATAAATATTCAATGTCTAAAATAACTACATTTATGTCAACAATTCATTTAAGATAATTAAATTTCACTGCCAAAGCATAAATAATACTCATAATTCCTTTAACTCAGTTAACTCATTAAAATCGTAAAATGCATGTTCGATCAGCCAGTTTTTCAATTTATTTCTAAATGACCCCCTAGAAGGCGCGTCAACCACCTCCTTTGGTAGTCGGTTGATTATTATTGGCGCGTTCATGTGTATTAATTTAGCCGTCTTCGCCAGTCTGCGAGGCAGAGCACACAACCGACGCGCGTGCCGCGGCGGCTCGGCTCCATCGCGGGTGGCTCCGAGGCGCGGGAACTCCTCCGGGTGATCCCTGGCGTACATAGCCGCCCGGAAGTAGAACAAACTCGGCACAGTCAGTATCCCCACGGATCGGAAATACGTCGATGCAGAAGTGTCCTGTGTCACTCTTACTATAGTACGTACAGCTCGTTTCTGCATTTTGAAGACACGCTCCCACTCGGCAGCGCATCCCCATAGCTCGATACCGTACTGGATTAAAGAATGCACAGAAGCAAAGTAGCATTGCCGAACCATGGGGTACGGCAGAATTGAGGACACTCGCCATAGTGCAAAACAGGCACTTCCTATTTTTCCGCACAGTCTCTCGATGTGACTCTCCCAAGTCAATGCAGCATCAAGTTGAAAACCTAGAAAGTTTGTTGACTTCACTTGGTCCATCTCAACTCTACCGATTTTTACCATGAGTGGTCTGTATGTTCGGCCTGCTAAATTGAAATGGACAAAGTGTTTTTGTCGTTTTACAGTTGCAGTTTTTGTATGGAACGGCTGATTTTTGGGGTTGGATCCATAGAAAAAGTTGTTTATAATTATTATGGTATCAATCAATTGCCCCCTTTCGGCTCAGTAGAGGGCGAGCCCTGGGGTAAGATCTCCCCACTTTTTTCCAAGTAGGTACTCAAGATATTATACGAGTATAACTACTCTAATCCATATAATTCTACCAACAATGAGTATTCGGAAATTTTAACTATAAGAAAGCGACGGAATTTCTTCCAAATACCTATTTTTTACAGAATTCACATCTTGACATTTTTTTCTTTATTACACCTCCTCGTACAACTCCTAAAAACTATAATCGTAGAAGCGTACAAAAAAGCGAAATAAGCAAAAACAATAAACGCTTAAATATTTGTGAAGTACTCCACTTGGAGTGTAGCAAAGTTGTAAATTAATTTCGCGGAAAGTTTCGGTAATTTTGTTCATTTTCGGACCAATAAATATAAAAGGAAAAGTTTCAAAGGGGAAATTAAAACTAGCGAAATTGAATTTACAAAGTTAAAGCGAAATGATACGATGAAGTTATGTGAAATTTTAATACCTTAATGGACGATGGTAGGTAGGAGTTACCTTGTTTCTCATCATCAAGAGCCCGTCACACTTCTGCTGTCACCATGGTGGGTTGGGAACCAGCTTTGAGCATTCCTCATTATTGGGGCTGGGTGCTGAGACAAACTGCCCACATGGACATAGAGGATTTCCGAAAAAAATGCCAAGTCGATAGAGATTCCTAATGAACAAGAGGCTAGTGGTTGCTCAACAGTTGGTAATAGGTTATGTCAGTGGCGAATGGAAAAAAGATATTCGCAGCTTGTAGCTAGCTTGACACACGCTATTTAGTTTGATTAAAAGTTTAGCCTTTAAAGTGTAACCTGTTGGACAACAGTTGGACAATATCTCAGATGCTGCTTTGCAAAGTACAACCAAAGTACTCTTAGGGATGTAAATGCTCAACTTTTGCTATAAATAATAACAAACGAAATGATATTGTTTCCAACAAGCCTTGTTCGTAATCTATATCATTATACGGAAGGGCTATGCTATGTCTTCTAGCGGATATTTAGGGGACATCTTACACACATATATCACACGGTCGCTGACCCCAAACTAATCAATGCTTGTATTGATTTATACGTCACTTTTGTTGATCATATATATATGATTTGAGTTTTATATAGAACACTGAAAAAATATGCCATTTCCTGTACTAAGTACTAGAGATTGAATCGGAGATTATATTTATTTAGGTCGTGGTTGCACTGGACTCCGCGGCTGTGGCCAAGTTCTGTTTGTCTTATACCCTGAGCTTTAACTTCAAGGGGAAAGGGATTCAATTCCGGCGTGGTTTCGTGTTTGCTGCGGGCGCCATGTTTTTGGACAAACGCTGAACTCGGACCGTTATTGACTACCGTTATTGTATTCTAGTAGGGAAGTCACTGTAATTTACAGATGATTACGGTGACATTTAAATTATATCTTTGTAAAAATTTAAGTTGATACGTTGCCGCAAACCAACGAACACCCTTTAAAGTAAGTTAATAGAAAACATTTAGAGTAAGTGAGATAAAAACTAAGATCTCTTAAGTGAAGTAATTTGAAAACACTAAAATACATGTTCTATTTCTTGTATTTCATGGCATTACAGAACACTTTTTCACAAAGCCCACTTTTGTTAAAACGGGATTTTTTTTGTTCTTATAATTATGCGCAAATGAATGATTATAATATGAATCATGGAATTAGTTTTTGTTGCCCTGTCAAATTCACATTTCTACATGGAGATGTAGACCTCCAAAAAAAACACAAAAGGTCAACAACAATTAGTAGAAGACATCAGTAGCGCTAAGTTTATTCGATGATCCGTTTAATGAAATTACTTGAAATGCGATGACGGTCTTCCTTGTTGTAAATTGAAACAGAGTGCAAGAAAATCACGGTTCTCACCATAAAACTAGCCATAAATACGCCGGCAAGTACTATGTTTGGCCTACCGGCAAGCGCAGCGCAGGACGTCCAGCGACCAGCGACCAGCTGGTGAACCGACGATATTATAAGACCGCAGGAACGCGCTGGATGCAGGCCGCTTCCAACCGGCCTTATTGGAAATCCATGGGGAATGCTTTTGTCCAACAATGGAAGTCCTACGGCTGATAATGATGATGATGTGTTGCCCTCATTGTAAAAATTGTTGGTAATGATAGTCTAAATCACATTCGTTTGGCTTAGTATACTCTACTCAGTGTGTGAGATGTAGAAAAAAAAACAAATAACGTAATATGCAAGTCTCCATATGCTCTGGAAAACTTATCGTTTCTTATTTTTTGTCTTCTTCTTTCTAAGTTTTGTATAGTGAAATTACTTTGAAAAAATACGTTACACCGCAAGCTCCAAAAATTGAAGTAGAATATCAAAAACTCTAAATTTAACTTTTTAATGGATCAGAAGTCCTTGAGCTTAGGAATAGACTTCTTCGCCAATAATATGTTTGAGTAGTATTTAACTATCATGTGACATCATAACAATTAGGTGACTTTTTAAATGATAAATTCTGATCTCAGCTTAGCTCTAACAGCATAAATATTATTGTGTTAGGCTATAAGTTTACCTAGTTTTTAAGTAAATTACCCAAGTATAGTTCCACATATGTAATTAAAAAAAAATTCAGACAATGTTGAATAATCCTAGTCTTACATTACGAGAAAATTGTTACGTCCTTATTAGAATACTACTAAGTGTATATAACTACAATACAGTGTATTCTCAATGATTAAAATCAGCCATGCCCTATGTAACAGGGTGACATGTAACTAATTAGATATACACTCTAATTGTACCTATGTGTTTTGCTGAAATAAATAAATAAATAAATTGGGTATTATTATCATCTTCATTAAAACTCTACAAACGCGGGTCTACACGTTATTAACTATTTATTCCGCGCTGCACTGTCCCGCAAACTGAGGGAGAGTGCCAGAAAATCACGATTCTCGCCATAAAAGTAGCCATAAATACACCGGCAAGTGTTCATGTTGTTTTACCACGTAGTAAAACCAATTTTGTGGAAGGAATATCATTGTGCTGGTTTATTGCCGTCGAGTTAGGAGCTATCGCCTGATAGGACATTGTTATGGACGAAGCTTTACGTCGGATTATCTAGTAGTCATAAATAGATGATTTGATTTATAATTGAAACAATGTATACCTAGTTATGTATGTTTAAATACCATTATTATTTTTTTGTTTTATTATGTGTGACATTGTTTTTGAATGTTTTAATGTGTGAAGCAAGAAATATTTTTTTACTTTTGACGAATGTAGACTTTACTTACACTTTCGCATAATGCATAATGATAATTGTTACTGTTGAAAAATAAATTAAATGAAATTATCAGCCGTAGAACATCCAATGTTAGAAATAGATTTTTCCTTTAATAATTATATTTGTAATAGTAATAATTCTACTTATATTCTACTTTATAATATTATAAACGCAAAAGTTTGTGAGTATGTATGGATGTTTGTTACTCTTTCACGCAAAAACTACTGAACGGATTGAGATGAAACTTTGTAATAGTAATGCTTATACATCAGAATAACACATAGGCTATAATTTATACGGCGGCCTAAAAACTCTGACACCAGGGCTAGCCACCCGGCCTATACGAACTTACTTATTTACTTATTTATACGGATATTGCGTGAAACGAAGTTCACCGAGTCAGCTAGTAAACGCGAAAGCTTGTGAGTGTGTATGGATGTTTGTTACTCTTTCACGAACAAACAGCTAAACTGATTCAGATAAAATTTGGTATAGAGGTAGTTTAGACCTTGGATTAACACAGGCAACATTTTATCTCGGGCCAACGTGGGTAACGCCGCGGGGCACAGCTAGTTTGATTATACTTATATAATTGTGATTGAAAATATCTAGTAACAAATACAATCGTGATCGTCGTTTAAATTCAGTTTGTAGTATATCATCTAGTTTTCAGTGCTAAACAAAAAGTCCGCGTGCTAGTAGGTCCCCCATGTTAAAAATATCGCCAAATGCAGTATAGAAAACTTGCTATTTGCCATAAAAAAAATACGAGTAATACCTATGTTACATTTTATTAGTTTCCACATTATGAGTAACTAGTTTTTAACCGCGGCTTCGCCCGCATGATATTTTGATTTTTGACGCAATATCATTATAATTTATAGCCTATGTGTTATTCTGATATTATATAAGCTATATTATTGCAAAGATTCATCTCAATCCGTTCAGTAGTTTTTGCGTGAAAGTGTAACAAACATCCATCCATCCATCCCACAAACTTTCGCGTTTATAATATTAGTAGGATAGGATTATTGTTTAATTCCAACAACTTCTTGATTAGACAGTCAGGATCGAGTAAACAAAGAAGAAACTTATTAGTATTTACCAATGTACTAAGCCTATTAACCTACCACCCAACTTCCGTAATAGCCCATCAAACTTTCAGAACCTAATACTTTTATATTTTCACATTATCTTTTCAAGTTAGGGTCAGTGTTTCCAATAAATCGAGGAAATGACTGTTCAGCCTTTCGAGATAATATTTTCTATTTTTGGGGCCCATAAATTTCGTCAGTAATGTTTCCCAATTTTCCGGTGAGGACCCAAGTTTTGATGGTATTTTTAAACGGCGGCTTTCTGTTTGATTTAATTTTGTTTTTCTTTCCGCTAAGAATTTCAGGGGAAATCTTCTAATCCGGTACAATAACGGATCCCGCGAAATGTTCATTCAAGTGGATTTTCTTTTTAATTTCATTCGACGTTCCGTTTTCGTTTATTATTGCATTCAAATTGTAAATAGACAGAAAAAAAAACATTTGTGTATTTTTTGTGATTTTTTTGAGTTTGATTTGGTTGATATGTGAAGGGAACTTTTTTTTAAAAAGCTTTGACTCGTGTTTTGACCGACGAACCACCAGAGGAGTTATACAATTCGACGCGTATATATATATATATATATATATATATCTTTTTATGTATAACCACGCATTACTTTTTTCGTAGTAGTCCGATTTCAATAAATCTTTTTTTATTGTAAAGAGTATACGTTGAAATTGGTCCCATTTAAATTTTATCGAAATCGGATGAGTCATTGATAAATCAACAATAATGTGAAAAATGCTACATTGATCCGTGCGAAATATTCGGCGAATTCTGTACACGGGTGAAGTCGGTCATGCTAATTTTTGCAAAAAATAATCTTGTTTACAGTCTGTAGTACCTATAAGTTTGCATAGTATAAGTTTGGAACATCGTTTAAGCCCGGGGCGCTTAAAAATATATAAAGCCTGAAACATTACATGTAAACGGAAATTATACAGTAGCTTCTATTAAGTTAAAAATAACATATTTAAGATGAACTTACCTACTCATAGTTTTATTTATACATCTTTATTAATTATAGTAATGGTTAGTAGGTAACTAGGTATTGTTAACCAATTTTAATGTTGCGTCGTTGAATTTTGACTCGTCAACTTATTTTGTATCCGGGTTTCCGTCCTTCTGTCAATATAGTACTTGTTTATGCAACAACTAATAATTTAGTACATATGTTAATTGACTAATTAAATATTCAGTAATTGAGACCGAACGCCCGGCTCGTATATCAAAATTAATTAACAATTTACACTAATTCGCCGACACGAATGCTCGTTTAACGTCAGATGTCGTCGCTGGGGTCCTTGTGCAGTATATTTGTCCACTTTATTGTAAACATCATTTACACTTCTTTTATTGTAAATTAAATTTTTAATTACACTGATGGTTACTTTGAAAAGGGCAAGGATCAAAAAAGGTGTAGGACTGTAGAGGTATAGACCGAATAATACAACTTGGCGGTTGTGGTATTAGCTTAAAGCTGCTGAGAACTCAATTCTGGCGCAGCTCTTGGTGATCTTTAGTCAGGATTGGGCTATCCGCAGCTTGCAGCTAATTAATATTAATATTATCTAGTTGTACCGTACCAATGAGTGCTTTGGAATTTATGTACGGAATTTCACACCGTTAACTTTTCGGTGAAGGAAAACATCGTGAGGCAACCTGGATATGTCCGTAGAAGAAATTCGATGGCATATGTGAATCCACCAACCCGCACTGGGCCAGCGTGGTGGATATAGCCCAATCACCCTTCATGGGTAGGCCTACGTCCTGCAGTGGACCATTCAAAGGCTGATACAGTACAGTACAGTATGATTAAGCCTAAAAATACTTGTCACTATAAACAATTTTTACCAACCGCCCGAAGTCATGAAATAAACACAACTGTTGGCATGACATTATGTCGAATGTCAATGAGTTTTATCTTTACTGATTTTTGATTTCCATGTTTTTTTTTTTATTTATTTCGAATAGGTTTGCGTTTGACTACACACTGCCTGATGTTAAGCAGATGTGCGGTCTAAGGTGTAGCACGCTTACCTAGAAGATACCTATTTACCATGTTTTCGGAGTTGGTTCCATAGTGAACGATATTCTTTGATTATGCCTGTTCTTATTTTGACCATTAAGTCCAGATTGTGTACTGACCATATTTTTATTCTTTTTCAGGTAAGTTTCGACTTCAATGTTCGTTTTCTTGATGTAAGTGAAAACTGTTGATAGTAAGCATCATACATATATAGGTACGAGTATGTATGAATTCAAAACTCATCTGTTCATCAAATTCAAATTCAGAATTACCTTATTTCAGGCAATTACCCATACAAAACAATAAATCATTCAATATTTCATCACTGTACTGTATCAGCCTTTTTTAATAGTCAACTGCAGGACGTAGGCCTACCCACGAAGGGTGGTTGGGCCATATCCACCACGCTGGCCCAGTGCGAGTTGGTGGATTCACATACGCCATCGAATTTCTTCTACTGACATATGCAGGTTGCTCACGATGTTTTCCTTCACCGAAAAGCCAGCGGCGTTAAATTCCGTACATAAATTCTAAAGAACTCATTGTTACGGTACTTGGATTTGAACCCACGACCTCACGATTGTAAGGCTGGTGTCGCTACCATTAGACCACCACATTTCATCACATGGATGATAAATCTTACCGTAATATGCATTTGGAACTCAAGCAAGCTCTTATTAAACATAGATTTATACAGCAAAGATAGCGCACTACGGCTTGTTCAAACACTTTAGCTAGTTGTATCCAGAGTCAGTACGTTTCGGTCTAAAGCACCCTAACTTGTAATAATCTTATAATAATTAAGTTTTGATGTACAATTTTAGGACTAACCCCTAAGTAGGTATATGATCTTAGTTCTTGCATATTGTGTATGGAGTTGCTGTTTTTGTTGGGAGTTGCTTCTTGTCGAAACACAGGTACAAACCTAGTTCGGCAGCAGACGCTCATATTTTAATGTTATTTCAGTCCGTTATAGTATGCAATAATAATGATAAGACAAAATTTGTAATATTTATTTGAATTAGGAATTTATTTATATATGACGGAGTGAGACCGCATAGCTGGTTTTAGTTGAAAGCAATAGTGATGATTTTAAAGTGAATGGGGCACATGGACCCGAATGGGGGCACATGGCAACACTGCATGCTTGTGTCGGAATGAAATGACTTTGACAGATGACCGAGAAACGTCATGCCATTCCGAGCGCGAGGATGCTTGCACCCGTGCAAATCCATTGACTTTGCAATCTGTTTTCATCCTCGATAATTCTTATTAAATTGATTACCAAGTGATACTAGGTCAATAAAACCACCAGTTGCAGTAGTACAGAGTGTTCATTTGGGTGAAATGGACAACTGGATACCGCCGGCGAGCTATACCAATGAATGACCCACAAATAACGATGGCGGGTGATTGAGACGATCACTCTCAGACCCCGACATATAAGTAAAATTACCGATTGTAAAGTAAATGCACGATGACCGTAGAGTAATCAAGACACCATCCAATCAGGTCGCGCGCGTCACTGTCGCAACAAACCGTCGCATAGACATCACTCCTCCTAGCATTGCGTAGATAATTTAGGAGAGACGGGGATGAACGACCATCACTCACTTGATAACGTGTGATTTGTTTTTATCGAATATGATTTATTTCCGAACACGCATTATGATAGCTTCCCTATACAAAGTTTACATCACTTTATTTAATTCGATTATTTTTGTCAATGTTTTTTATTATCTTTCCTGTTTTGATAACCGGTATTCATTAACTCCATATATATACTTCTAGCATGAAAATTTGTTGGAGTCTGAAACAAGCTTTCATTCCCTAATACTCTGTGCTGTACTGTATCAGCCTTTTAATAGTCTACTGCAGGACGCAGGCCTACCCACGAAGAGTGATTGAGTCATATCCACCACGCTGGCCCAGTGCGGGTTGGTGGATTCGCATATGCCATCGAATTTCTTCTATGGAAGTATGTAGGTTGCCTCACGATGTTTTCCTTCACCGAAAAGCCAGTGGTGTGAAATTCCGTACATAAATTCCAAAGAACTCATTGGTACGGGACCGAGATTTTAACCCACGACCTCGCGATTGCAAGGCGGGTGCCACTACCTCTAGGTCACCACGGCTTATACCCCTAACACTCTATACAGGGTTATCTAATCAATTAGCATCCTTCTAAGGAGTTATTCTGTACATCAAAACTAAGAACTTTTGTTCTACTACTTCGGTCAAAACTTTAAAAAAAAAATTGTTGTTCCATAGAAAAATATAGTTCACCTGCAACATAATGTATGAAACAGCTGATTTTTTTTAGTTTTGACGAAAGTCGTAGAACAAAAGTTGTTATAAAGAGGATAAAAGCTTTTATCAGACTCCCACAAATTTTCATACTAGAAGTCTAAAAATTGGTATAAAGACTCCTTGCTCTAAATAATAAGACACGTATTTAAGGATTTTTAATAAATTAACCCCCAACCCCTATGGGATCCTGGGGGATGAAAGTATGTATGAGACTTTCGCACCATCACGAGTGTTGGAGTGTTGGAAGTTAAATAATATGTCATTTTAAAAATGTTACAGATTGTATTGTCATAAAAATAAACTACCGATTTCATTGTCTACATATTATAGATGTTACTTATATAAAATTTTAATTTGCTAACTAAGCCTTTAAAATTGTGCCTAAATGGAACTTTGCAAATACAATTTCCATTAAAAATCCCCGAGTTGCCAAATATAAAATTTGATGTACCTAATAGGTTTTCAAATACTCTTTTGAATAGTTACAGGTTCTAAACTAAACCAATAAGCCTGTACGCAGCTCATTGCAAACAGAAAGCATGTGTAAGCAATTCCGGAACCGTCCTGTCGATGCCGGATCCGTCTTCTCTAACCCGGATCTGTCTTCACTATTCCGGAACATCCGCTCGATGCCGGAACGACCCAGTATAGTCCGGAACAATAATGACTAAAGAGCGGCTTTCATACATTCTCGTCCGGATCCGGAATTTTCGTTACCGAAATTAAGGATAACTTTCACAGTTTTGCTCGCAAGGTAAATTAGTTTAGAGCGGAATTGAAAATTGTGGAACATTCGTATAGAGTGCTAATTTGTTCAAACTTTACAGAATTAGTTAATGGGAATAGAATATGGAGATAATTTTGAGCAAAAGTTACCTAGGTAACTAAGAATTTATTATTTCAACTAGCTTTTACCCGCGGCTTCGCCCGCGATATAATTTAATTTATGTTTAACTTGTCAAAAAATATGGTAACAAAAATAGTAAGTGCGCCACAAAATATTAGCCCTCATTCAATGTGAAACGGTACACAAATATTGTAGAAAATAATCATTTCAAACCCAAAAAACAGCCAATCTCAACTAATTTGTTTCCTCATCGTTATCATCCGCAGCTTTCTTTGTCCCACTGTTGGGTATAGGCCTCTCTCTTGCAGTGCCATCTGCTTCGGCTCTTTGTCGGTCGTGACCAGGTTCGACCGGCGGTATTAATGATATCGTCGAGATAGTCGACCCACCTTGCTGCCGCGCCGCACATAGCTGAGCACTCTCACCTATTCAAGCACTCTAGTTGACCAGCTCGGTCACCACCGTTTTTCTTTCTCAAGAAGCTCTGGTAATTAGTTGCCACGCCATTGTGAACGATGTCATACGCAGAGCTTTTGCGACCGCCAATATCGCAGCCGTACTCGAACCGAATGTGTTTGCGCGTGGTGATGGCAAAAGACCTGACGGTATGAAGCTGGTCCTATAGAAGTGTAGACGGCCCTTAGTATGGAACGCGACTTGCATCGATATTTTGGCGCCGTTACATCTTTCTGAGACTCAGAGTAGGGCTGGAGCGGTGGCCGATTCAGCGGAGCAGCACATACGGCGCAAATATGCTAACCTCGGCAGTGGTTATATATTTGAGCCGTTTGAAATTGAGACATTGTGCGCGTGTTGGCCGGGAGCTCATCTTGTTTTCAAAAGTCTTTCTGAGCGTCTGGTGTACCTGCCGCGTGACCAAAATGCTGGTGTTTATTTGGCTCAACGTATAAGCAGCATTGCGAAGCTGATTGGCAATGCTGCCAGCATGCTGGGCACGCTGCTAACTGGCAGTGGCCTCGAGCATTTAGAATATCTTTAGACCTTCCAGGGTCTGTGGATGATCCGATTGCTTGATATGTAGTAGTTTATGAAGTTTTACATTGTAAGTCTTGTATTTAGTGGTAGGTAATAAAGGCACTTTCTAAATAAAAAAATCAAGTACCTTGCACCTTGTTGTTACTGTTCAAACCTAACCCGACATCAAAATACCTTATATACTTATAAATGCTTCTGTTGATTATGATGAGGTTAGAGTGTACCCGCCCATGGGTTCCCGTCTTGTCGTGGCGGGGGAACTTAGTAGCTGAGGCTTATGGGCGGCGCGGGAATCCCAGGCAGAGCCGCTTCTCTGGTTTTTTTCTGAGACAGCTGAGAAGGCGGCGCTAGAGGTCTCCCGATGCTTTTTGGTCTTTTCCCCCTAGGCAGTTTAGAAGTTTGCACTCGAAGTTGGGCCGCTTTTCTGGGGTTGTTAACTATAGCAGCTGAGAAGCTGGCTGGCAAGTTGCGTGCCTCATGAGGAGTGCCGCAGCTGAGCCGGGCTGTACTTTTATCACTGTTCAATCCTAACTAAACCAACAGAAATTTATGTTCGTGTCAAGGTCACAATTCAGAATCAAGGTTAATAACCTTAGTTTCAAGATACTCATACTCATGCCATACTACTTCTAAAAATCAAGTCGATTCGTTTCTTCGTATATTAGCATGGATTCTGTACCATAAAGGTAGAATAAAGAAATATGTTTAACCTCTAATGGTGGTATATTTAAAACTATTTTTAATATCAGACGAAATGACGGTCCAGTATTTAACGTCATTGTAAAATGTAGCATGGCGAAGGGAAAACTATTTTGTCCAATTTTAATGTCAGTTGTCATTGTTAATCCATACTTTATTTCCTCTTCGAGGAGCTATAATGGTGGAAAGACAATTTGTCCCTTTGCTATGCTAAGCGAGACGTTTATAAAAGTCTGCAGTCAATGTATGTCACCTGTCATCTAATTACGTTTTGTCAATCCATATTAGGCTCAATCAACCCAATTATGAACGGGCCATCGTAAATTTAATAGCAACGTAAAAAGTGTTCTCTCTATCGAATGCCCAAAGTAAAAAAGAAACAGAAATAGTCTAATTAACTGTTATAATTAAGATGGTGCCTTCAAAATTGGGCCTTTTAGCGTCGTTGTGATTGGTGACAGTTTCGATAACGATAGATTTTGTCCTATCCTACGGGAATTATGCAATTTTAGGGATAAAATGTAGCCTATGTCCTTTCTCAGGCTCTAGACTATCTGTGTACCAAATTTCATTAAGATCGGTTCAGTAGTTTAGGCGTAAAAGCGCGACAGACAGACAGACAGACAGAGTTACTTTCGCATTTATAATATTAAAGAAAGGATAATATATTATCAGTATGATGATATCCAAGGACTGCTCGTCGATTGATTTGACAGATATTCGATCGACAGTTGTTTATTTTGACATTCTTGCAGCGCACGCTAGAGTAGCTCGCAGATGGCAGATTTTTCCTACTTACTCAACATTTATCGTTATATTTTGGACAATTCACAAAATATCTTTATAAATTGTAGCCTATGTGTTATTCTGATGTATAAGCTATAATATTGCAAAGTTTCATCTTAATCCGTTCAGTAGTTTTTGCGTGAAAGAGTAACAAACATCCATACATCCATCCATCCATCCATCCATCCATCCATCCATCCATCCTCACAAACTTTCGCGTTTATAATATTAGTAGGATTTCAATCTTGAGATATATGCACATTATGCACCCTCCTTTATGCACAATTTACACATTATGTATACAGTAGCTTTTTACTTTTAGTAAACAATGTATTGCATTGCCAATTAATGAAACAGTGATCAGACCACAGAGCTATTACAACTAGATAGACAGCGCTATTGTCGCTTCAGACAATTTTCAACCACAAAAATGTATGGAAAATCTGGCTCAGCGCTGTCAAAACTGTCAAAATTGTATTGGAATTCAACACTAATCAGAGAAAAACACGGCAACTAGCCACACAATCGAGATACTTATTATGTCTCTTTCTAACTCATGCCTTTCTAACATTGCATCTCCTTCTTTTTTTTATCGATCGACCACGTTATCCCTCTGATATTTCTGTGCATCAGACTAGGTCAAAGTTGTCACTGTCATAAGTTTTTAACTTACCTTCTTTTTTCTAACTAGCTATGTCAGATATCTGTATGCAATGCAAACGTAGATAATAAAAAAACAGATTGATAATGCTGTAGTCGCTTGAGGTAATTCATAACGACAAAAATGCATGGAAAATCTTTCCAAGCTGCTGTTAAAATTGTCATAATATGTCTTGGAATTCAACAATATATGTCTAAAAAACCCGGAAGTAACCACCGAATCAAGATTTTTTCGTTTCTTTCTAACTTGTGCCATTAATCAATGCGTCTCTTTCAGATTCTTGCGATCGACCACATTATTCATGGGGTATCTCTGTTAATGCAAATATGCTTAATATTTATTTTAGTGTCTAATTTAAGGACATATATCATCAGAATATTGTGAGGCCTAAGGTTTGAACCCTAAAGCACATACAACGTTTTCTTCTACATCTACCATCGCGGTGGACTATGGTACTGTACTATATTTACCTTTCAAATTGTCTACTGCAGGACGTAGGTCTACTGAGGAAAGGTGATTAGGCCATTTCCACTACACTAGCCAAGTGCGGGTTGGTGGATTATGGTATGAGCCTGTTATTAAAACAAGGCTATGCCCAGCACATGGACATACCTAATAACAAAATGATCTAATTGAACATTTTCAAAATTTTTTTTTTTTTTTTTTATTTCGAATAGGTTTGCGTTTGACTACACACTGCCTGATGTTAAGCAGATGTGCGGTCTAGGGTGTAGCACGCTTACCTAGAAGATACCTATTTACTCGGGATTTGAAGACACTCACGTTGTACTTTAACGGAAAGACAGACCCAGGCAAAGCATTCCACATTCCGGCTGTTCGTATGAGGAATGAGGATTCGAAACGCTTGGTTCTAACGCGCGGAATGTCCACCATAAAAGGGTGGCGCTTTGGTCGCGTCCGTCTAGCCGTACGATAGAAGAAAGGGGCAGGGGGGACCAGATTGTGCAACTCCTGGGCGCACTCTCCGAAGTGTATCCGGTAAAAGACCGACAAACACGCTACCTTGCGACGATGCTCAAGACTTTGCAGCTGCGTCTTAGTCAAGGTGTCGTTGTCATTCAGCCTCCTGGCTCGCCTCTCAATCGACTCCAGAGCCTCCAGTTGATATTTGGCAGAGCCATCCCAAAGGTGAGAGCAGTATTCCATGCAAGACCTGACTTGTGCTTTATAAAGACTAAGCAGTTGCTCAGGTGTGAAATACCGTCTCACCTTAGAGAGAACACCAAGTTTTTTGGAGGCTAATTGGGCTTTGGACTCTATGTAAGAGCCAAAGTTAAGAGAAGATGAGAGTGAAACGCCTAAAAGTTCCAAGCTGTCAGTTACCGGAACGGAGACACCACGGAAAGCGGGAGACAATTGAAAGGGTCTCTTTTTGGCCGAAAACAGACAGCCCTGAGTCTTTGTGGCATTAAACTTGACCAGGTTAGCATCACCCCAGTCAGATACCGCCTGTAGACTCAAGTTGAGCCGTTCAACCATAGCCTCTCTGCATAACTCGATCTGTGGCCCGCTGGTTCTTGCATCGGATGTGTAGCTCTCCACGACTGTACTGTCATCTGCATACCCAAAGATCCCGGGCTTAAGCAGATCGTTGATATGCAGTAGGAAGAGTGTCGCAGAGAGCACAGACCCCTGAGGAACACCGGCATTGATAGCCATTTGGTCTGACGAGCAGCCATCAACGACAACTCGTATCGACCGATTCCTCAAGAAATCTGATATCCATGTGCAGAAATCAGCAGACAGGCCGTAAGATGGAAGCTTGCCAATAAGGCTCTCGTGCCAGACCCTATCAAAAGCTTTGGAAATGTCCAAGGAGACAGCCAACGCCTCCCCGTGCTTCTCCATGACCTCACTCCAGATGTGTGTGGCGTACGCTAGAAGGTCCCCAGTAGACCGGTTTCGGCGAAAGCCGTACTGGCGGTCACTGAGTAAGTCATTCGCTTCCAGGTAGGCCAGGAGCCTGTTATTTAGAACACGTTCCATACTCTTACAGAGTATAGACGTGATCGAAATTGGCCTGTAGTTGGCAGGGTCGGCACGGCTGCCCTTCTCGGGTACAGGTTGCACGTTGGCAAGCTTCCAAGATTTGGGCACTTGACCTGTCTTCAGAGATAGGCGAAAGAGGCGAGTCAGCACAGGCGACAGCTCAGGCACACAAGTCCTCAATACAATGGCCGGAATACCATCAGGGCCACTGGCTTTGTTCACATCTAGACTGCGGAGAACTTTGAGGACCTCCTTTTGCCGGATGTGTATTTCACTCATTACAGTGTCACAGTTTGGCAAAGTTGGAGGTCTCGCACTACCGGGGTCTAGACGCGAAGACTCAGCAAATTGAGATGCAAATAAATTTGCTTTCTCCACCGCGGTATGGGCCAGTGAACCATTGGCTTTCAGCAACGGAGGCAGTGAGGGGCGGCAGAAGTTCGCTTCAACCGATTTAGCTAGGGACCAGAATGCCTTACTACCCGCAGGGTAAGAAACAAGCTTGTTTCCTATTCGACTAATGTGGTCAAAGCGAGCCCTCCGCATAACCTTTTTGCAGGACTTAGCAGCCCTATTGTATGCCTTCTTCCTCAGACGAACGTCCCTCAACTTACGGTTTCGAGCATCGACCCAAGCCAGGTATGCCTGATGCTTTTGCGCTTCGGCGCGTCCACATTCAGGTCCAAACCAGGGCCGAGCTTTGCTAGACAGAGGCACGTCCGAAAATGGGATGAAGTATTCCATGGCGGTACGAAGCACATCTGTCACGGCATCCGCGCACGCAGAAGGATCATCGGAAGAAAAACAAACAGGCTGCCAAGGATAAGAAGCAAAGAAACACCGCATCTCATCCCAATCTGCTGACTTGTACCGCCACACGCGCCGTGACCCTTTGGGACTGGGGTCTGATGGGGAGTAGACGGATACAGATTTCACCAGACAGTGGTCAGATGTACCTAACGGTGGGAAGATCGCCACTGAATAACGGTCTGGATCGGTAGTCAGCAGAAGGTCCAAGCAGTAGGCCGTGTGCGAGTCAACATCAGGTACCCGTGTGGCGCCTTGAACCAGCTGGGTGAGATCAAGTGTCAAGGCAAGCTTGCGCGTCTCAAGCCCAGCATGGTTTGTGTCCAGGTATGGGTGAAGCCACTCTTTATGGTGGCCATTAAAATCCCCCAGGATCACTAATTGGGCCGAAGGGTAGCTGAGCTGAGCAGCATCCGCCGCCTCACTAAGGTATTCGGTGAGTCTGGTCGTCTCCTGGTCTCCGCTATGTGATCGGTATACACAGGCGTAGATAATTTTCTCTACGCCAGTGTCCGCCAAAGCCCAGAGCACGGAAAATGAAGGGTCTTCAAACCTACGAAGGCGCAGAAAGCAAATGTCATCCCGGGCGTACACGCATACACCCGCACGTGGTTTAAAACGGTGCTCCAGGGAGTACCCTGGGTAGGAGAGGTACGACACGTCGGATGGACCAGCAATCTGCGTCTCCGTGAGAAACAATAGGTGGGGTCGATCCGTCTCAAGATGATGAAGGACAGGCGTGAGATTAGAGTGCAGGCCCCGAATATTGCACAGGTGCACTTTGAGTGAGAGGGAGTGCTGTCGCTGTGTACACGTTTTTTTTCTTCTACTGTTTCTCATGTTATTTTAAGGAGTAAAGTAGGTAGAAAGTCGGTAGTGGAACGAGACGTCACTCTGCAGATTCAGTGGTACACACAAACCACACACATCCATGGTAGACTAGCCTGGAGACCGCGGGGACGCCCGAGCCCCCCCAAGGATGTCCATCGGGCCCTCTCGTCCAGTCGCCAACCGGCACGATGGCGCATCCCTGGGATTTTTCGACAGATGGCGGGGCAGCCTTTCATGAGTGGCTAGCTCACTACTTGGGCCCCCTACTATCTGCGGTCGGCCAGCGACAAACCGTGCCTCGGATCCCGCTGCCCTCCACGAATAGTCGGCCGATGCGGTAATCGATGTGTGCACCGTATTCAATCCACCAGAGGACGCTACTGTTCCGACCCGACTCCCAGAATGGCGTCACTAGACTACGCGCCGGAACACGAGCTCGAGAGAGTCGCTTGGCGGCGCGGCTTAGTCTGGTGGGTGGTCTCTCGCCGCGGCTATAGCCTACCACCAGTTAAATTATTAAATCAATTTAATATTTTTTCTCACTTCAAATGAACCATTAAAATCATTTTTAAATCGTGTTTGCACAATCCGGTGTAAGCTCGGATTAAATTGACGACGCTAGCTGTCAGATTTCAAAAGTTTTTAGAGATCCAGATTTATTGGTGAGAAGTGAAAATTTTTCCTAACGATTTCCAGGAGGAGCATTTTGAAAATGATTTCATGAAGCCTATATCAAATTACTAATACTCCGCTGTCCGGTCCGTCTGTCTATCTGTCACCAGGCTGTATCTCATGAACCGTGATTGCTAGAAACTGAAGTTTTCATGATATATTTCATGATATACGATTATTGTGATAACAAGAAATACTAAAAATAGAATAAATTATTAAACGGGAGCTTTTATACAACAAACCTAAATTTTTAATCGTTTATCGCTCGGTAATATTAACAGTATCCCCGGTCCCGTACCAATGAGTTCCTTGGAATTTTTGTGTACGGAATTTCACACCACTGGTTTTTCGGTGAAGGAAAACATCGTGAGGCAACCTGCATACGTCCGTAAAAAAAATTTGATGGCGTATGTGAATCCACCAACCCGCACTGGGCCAGCGTGGTGGATATGGCCCAATCACCCTTCGTGGGTAGGCCTACGTGTTGCAGTGGACTATTAAAAATGCTGGTACAATAATAACGGTTAAAAGTAGACGCTTTAAAAATTTACTGAATATTTAGTTGTATATTCACTTTAATAATAAATGATAAAATTAAAATAAAATAAACATTTAAGGGGGGCTCTTATACCCGAAACGTTTTTATTTGCTCGATATTAATAACGACATCAAGTAAGTAGATGCTTAAAATATTCACAGAATATTAAGTTGTGTATTGTTGTATTCGAGGTAAAATAAATAATTACATTAATATAAAAGACATTAAGGGGCTTCCATACGGTACGGAATCCTTCGTGCGCGAGTCTTAGTTTCCATTTCAAAACTTTTAATCCATCCAATTGGCCTGCGTTTTGCTTCCAGAATCTGTTTCAGTTTATTTGAATGCCTGGAAAATAGCGTACTTTATTATCGTAGCTTGCTATTTCACCTTGCGAGAATACAAACCATTTTGTATCACTTATTCTAGTCTAGCCAAAATACCTAATGACCTGCATCAAATTAATATGTTGTCTATGTAAAAATAATAATATATAAAAATACTCGGGCCGAACTAAAATGCGTTTTCAGGGTTCCGTACCTCAAACGGAACCCTTATAGGATCACTTTGTTGTCCGTCTGTCCGCATGTCAAGACTCTTTATCTCGGGAACGCGTTGAAATTTAAACTACAAACGTATATCTATTGTCTCTTGCAGTTGTGTATAAAACTTCTCAGTTACCGTATACAAAAGTTAGAGCCGTTTATGTCGTAAAAAAACGCATATTTCAACGCTCACAAAAATCAAAACCTACAGGGTACTTCCCGTTGACATAGAACTATGAAATTTGGCGAGAAGCATTGTCTCCGAGTACACATATAGGAATAAATCTGAGAACTGTACATTTTTTTTAAATCACAAAAAATGGGGCCTAAATTCACAAAATATGGGTCAAAATTCAAGGTGAGTAAACCGTATCATGTAAGATATCATATAGAAGAGCTTCATTAGCAAATGCTAAAACAAGTTTTTAATTATTTTAACAAGGTGTAACTTTCGATGTATGACGAGAAAAGTGAAAAATAAAACTTTTTTGTTGATGATTATAGTATAGAAATTTTAACAACTTATTTCCAATTTTGTGAAATTTTCTGGATTTGTACGGAACCCTCGGTGTGAGAGCACGACTCGCACTTGTCCGGTTTTTTTCTTGGATATGTGTTCTCGTCCAAGAAATAATTAAGTGTTTTCAAATCTAAAGCATACAAGTAGCTTCCATGAAACGTGCTACATTCTAGACTGCATTTCTACCATCAAACAATATTTTCGGTCAAGGGCGACCCTATCTACAATAAACAAAAAAAATTGAAACCCTCCTCACAACCAGGAAATACAAAAATGAATGCTCATTAGCGATTTCATTAAAATTCCACAGAACCCTCTGAACAAAGAGTCAACTCTACAACAATGCTTTCTACTTATTAAACGAGTTTCGCCCTTTGAGCTCGTATTATTAAGGTGCCTTTTCACCGAGAGCATTCGGCTGTAATGTAACATTACGACTCGAATCTCTCCGTCATTGATGCCTGACAATTACCATTTGATATATCTTCAAGTCGAGAGTGACTAGGTATCTTTTAGGTATATAAAACAGAAAAAAACACCAAATCGATGGTCTACATACTCCATCTTCGGCTACATGCAATGTTTTCCATCAGACGAGTTGGTGGCCAAATGTAGGTCTATTTTCAATGAAAAAAAAAAAATAGTGAGGGAGGACAAACAAGCATAAAATTAGTAGTTTTCCAAACAGTAGACCTCGCAGCACATTTCTTTAACTGAATCTTCAAATGCCTTTATGTCGACTTGCTCCTGGACGATTTTGTTCTTACATGCAAATCTAGGTATATTTAAAATATTATAAAGTCTTGTTAATAAATAAAGCAGCAAATTTCCTTCTTTTTAAAAAAAATACTCCCCTAATCGAAAATCAGTGTCGACAAAAAAATAACAGAATATGTGTTATCAAGACAAGTTACGTCAAGATTCATTAAAAGATGCTACATGTAGAAGAGAATCAAAGTCTGCACAGACGAAAGCAAAAACGGAGATGCTTCGCTCACTTTATTCCCTTGGTCAATAACAAGTGAATGCGCTCAGTGAGGAAGCTCCTTTACTCCATCAGCTATGTTCGTCTCTACCTTCTCTAATCTTTGATTGGATATTTTACGCAATTCGACTTTGAGAAGTTTATAACATTGTTACAAAGTGGGTGCTTTGTTTGTATTTTAACTTGATTATATTTATTTGAATAAATAGATTTATGTAAATTACATTGCAAACGTACTTATATCCATTTTATAGTTAGTGTGCACAGAATAGGCCCTATTACACAGGTCGCTGGTAGTGTGTAGCTCTGGTGATAGAATTTTTAAATCGTAGTGTGCAGCTCTGGTGACAGAATTTTTAAATCTTTTTGGGGTACTTTACCTAGTCCTAGCCTAGATACAAAACCAAAGTTCTAGAGTCAGAGGCTAGAATTGATACGAGTATATATTACCTACTAGTAATGTAGGACCTAATACTAGTTCCATTGAACTTTTTGCTAACAATAAACTCTACTGCATCTTACTAAACAATGAAAAAGCATAACAGTAAAGGATATCTATTATCGACTGCCTCGGTGGCTCAGTGGTTAGTGACCCTAACTTCTAGGTCAAAGAGGTTTGGGTTCGATCCCCACCCAGGGCAAATATTTATGTGATGAACATAAGTGTTTGCTCTGTGTCTGGGTGTTATTTAGTTACTATCTATATAAGTATGTATTTAAAAAATAAGTATAATGTAGTATATCAGTCTCTCGCAGCCATATCACAAGCTTTGCTGTGCTTGTGTGTGTAAGATGTCCCAAAATATTTGTTTATTTATTAATATAATCTCTTAAATAGTATTTGACCCCAAAATAAGCAGTTGCATCGGACCTGTCTAAGTTAATGACTAGAGAGGTCAGAGGTCATCAATTCTGGTTATTTAATTTCTTATATGTTTGGACTTGACTGCCGGCTGATGTTAAGTAGATATATGCAACTTAGGGTGTAGCACGCTTACCTAAGAGATACCTATTTACTCGGGATTGAAAACACTTACGTTGTACTTTAGCGAGAAGACAAACAGCAAAGCATTCCACATTCTGGCTGTTCGTATGAGGAAAATGGATTCGAAACGCTGGGGTTGCCCTCATAAGTTGTTCATGATGATAATCTGAATCTTTATCAATTTACTCTCTTTCTGAATGACAGTATGCCAACAAGCAATCAATATCGTAAATATAATATAAAATGTATATCTGCACATCCTGAATCAAAAGGTTATAAGAAAATGATGCCAGTTAAATATTCACCCACGTTTTTGCGATACGAAGTATGTACGTAAGGGAATATAGCTAAAAGAAATTTCGTTCCCTTTCGATATTCAGATATTAATCTAGATCCCAGAGGAAACACCTTTTGACTCGAGCCGCTGAGTCGGAAACTCATCTTTTTGGAAAAATAGACCCGCGAAATTCTACGAAAACATTATCTTGTGCTATGAATATTTTTTTAATTTTGTTTGACTGAGATTGTGAAAAGGTGAAGGTAAATAGGTATATAGATCCGTAGAATAAGTTTAGATACTATCATCATCATAATTATGAGCCGTAAGACGTCCCGTGCTGGATATTTAGACCGTCTTTATACAGGGTTGTACTGTACTGTATCAGCCTTTTTAGTAGTCCACTGCAGGATGTAGGCCTACCTACGAAGGTTGATTGGGCCATATCCACCACGCGGGCCCAGTGCGGGTTGGTGGATTCACATACGCCATCGAATTTCTTCTACGGACGTATGCAGGTTGCCTCTCGATGTTTTCCTTCACCGAAAAGCCACTGGTGTGAAATTCCGTACATAAATTCCAAAGAACTCATTGGTACGGGACCGGGAATTCGAACCCACGACCTCACGATTGTAAGGTGGGTGTCACTACCTCTTGACCACCACGGCTTTATATATATACAGGGTTATTTGTAACCAATTAGCATCATTTTAGGGGCTTATTTTGTATATCAAAACTAACAACTTTTTTTCTGCGACATTTGTCAAAACAAAAAAAGCTGTTCTATACATTTTGTCGAGGGTAAACGATATTTTTCTATGGAACAGCATTTTTTTGAGATTTTTTAAAAGTCGTTGAACAAAAGTTGTTAATTTTAATGTACAGAATAATCCCTAAAATAAATAAATATTATGGGACATCTTACACACGGTCTTTGATCCCAAACTAAGCAAAGCTTGTCATATGGCTGCCAGAGACTGATATACTATATAATTATTTATTTTTAAATACATACTTATTTAGATAGTAACTAAATAACGCCCAAACACAGAGCAAGCACTTATGTTCATCACATAAATATTTGCCCTGGGTGGGGATCGAACTCACGACTCTTTGATCCAGAAGTTAGTCACTAATCACTGAGTCACCGAGCAGAAAGATGATAATTGATTACAAATAACCGTGTTAAATATATCTCGAATTATAATCGTGAAGTCGTGGGTTCAAATTCCGGTTCCGTACACAATACCGAATTTCACATCGCTGGCTTTCCGGTGAAGAAAATCATCGTGAGGTTACCTGCATACGTCTGCATTTGCATCCCGCGTCTTTTTACGGTCTTAACTTTTATCAGTCCTTGCTCGGAGTCTTACGGTGGGCTTGTCAGTAGCTAGTTTCTATTCGAGGGCTTTTCTAGTAAGCTACAACAACTAACTACATCTGATTCTGCATTTCTGTACGCGATGAATTTTTAGACAAGGGTTATAATATTCTTAAATATCATTGTATTCATAATTATCCCTGACTTTCACTATAAAAAACCGGCCGATTGCGAGTCAGGCTCGGACACCGAGGGCTCCGTACAAAAAATTGCACAAAATTGGGAACTAAGTTGTTAAAACCTCAGAGCGTAACTATGACATAATCATCGATTAAACGTTATTTTTTACTTTTCTCGTGATGCATCGTAAATTACACACATTGTAAAAAATATTGAAAGCCTATTTTAGCTTGTGCTGATAGAAATATTTCATATGATACCCCACATAATACAATTAATTCACTTTGAAATTAGAGCTACTTTTTTCTATTGAGGCCCTATTTTTTTGTGATTAAATTATAAATGTACAATGCTCGTTGCCAAATTTTGTAGTTCTAGGTCAACGGAAAGAACCCTATAGGTTTTGATTCCTTTGTGAGTGTCGAAATATGCGTTTTTGTACGACATAATTGGATCTAACTTATTTCTACGATAACTGAGATGTATGATTGTTTTATAACTGCAAGAGATCGTAGATATACGTAGATAGTTTAAATTTCATTTCGTTAACTTTACGCGTTCTCGAGATAAAAGGCCTTGACATACGGACAGACGGACAACAAAGTGATCCTATAAGGGTTCCCTTTTTTTTCCTTTTGAGGTACGAAACCCTAAAAAAATACGAATTCGGGAAAAAAAATCAGCTATTTCAAATATTTTGTCGAGAGTCAATATAGTTATTACATAAAACAGCTGACGTTATTTTTTGAAATTTTGGGGTTAGTTCCTCAGTTAAAATTTGAAAACTTCTCTACGCTAAATATGTATATTAGCATTTTAATAGTTAGTTACTAGTCTGTTTAGTATTTATATGTTTTATAGTTACACATACCCTTCAATAAGATGCTCATCAGCGTCTCACCCAACACTCGGGTCCTTCCAGCACTCAACATTTTATAGCTGAGGTGAGTCCCTTTCGACGCTTTTGTTTTTTTTTTTCATTAGTTATATAAGTTTTTTTTGTACGTGTTATGCATGTGTCGAATAAAGATATTTCATTTCATTTTAAATCCAAAAAGGTTTGTAGAAGGTAGATATCTGACTTTGTTAGCTAGCTGCTTTATTAACTGCCTTCTTAATTTCCTTCCAGCCCAGATAAATGACTCTTGAGACCAACTGACTTCCTAAGACGTCTTCACAATTTCTGATCTAATAATATCCTGCAGGAATAAGGCTTCATAAAGAAGACAATTGCTATTTTTATCTCAGACAATACTTGTAGCGATGAGGAGAAAATCTCACAGAGATGCAGCTCTATACCACGTAAAAAAATCTTTTAGATATATTTTACTACCTACTTATATATGAGATATTGTCTCATGGTACTTATGCACGTAGCTTAGCAATTAACTTAGTTATTCAAGGAATTTGATTTGTTTTAACCAAGCACTTTCTTGTAATCATAAAAAAATTACAAAACAAATAAATAAATCAACAAAAAAATAAATTTGCAATTGACAAAGTACCTGGTCTAATCGATTTTTAAGAGCAAGATAGGTATTTCACTACACTTACCTACTATTATGTAATGTGAAACATCACATTACATTGTAGAAACATCTACAAGGACAGTAAAATATTTTTTTAACGCGTATATGTCCTCGCTTTACCATTAACTCGCCTGTTGGTAAGCGACGTTATGGTCAAAGATAAAGCACGCAGACTTAGAAGATACCTATTGATTTGGATTATATCTCTTAGGAAACAGGAAGACTGTTCCATTCCTTGGCGATACGAATCCGAAATGTTGAATCAAACCGCTTCGTAAACGTATCGAAGGAAAATTGACAGTGTAAGGGTGGTAATGTGGCGTCTTTCTACTTGTCCTGTTGTAAAAAGGTGATGGTAGGATAAGGTCGTGATGAACTCTCTCATGAACACTCTCCGAAATGAATCCTATAGAAAATGGACAGACTCGCAACCCTGCGGCGGTGATCTAGGCTATGAAGTTTTTGGACTTTTCATCACCTATAAGCCGAACAGCACCGATTCCAAGGCCTCGAGCTGATATTTTGCCGCGCTATCCCAAAGATGGCAGCAGTTTTCTATACACAGACGGATGTGCTTGATAGAGAGAAAGCAACTGTCCCGGTGTAAAATACTGCTTAACTTTATTCAGGATATCAAACACCAGCCAAATTGGTCCTAGTTTAGCTTTAGTTTTGTTTGGCATTTACGTCCATCTGCATGACAATATTATTTTCATCACATCTATTCGAAAAGAACTACTTGGTTCGCCTTTAAGTGCACCCAAAGGTGGTGTTTTATATAAGGAACTTTATCTTTGCCGCGCACTTTTTGAATTTGGAACAAATAAGTGCGCCGGAATCATCTTTTACATTCTTTTCATTCATTTTCTTGGCTCTGAAACACTAACATTACAAGTTCAAAAAGTGCGCGGCAAAGATCATTCCGTCACACTTATTTGTTCCAAATTCAATAAGTGCGCGGCAAAGATAATTCCGTCGCACTTATAAAGTTCCTTATAGAAAACACCTCTTTTGGGCGCACTTAAAGGCGAACCAAGTAGTCCTTTTCGAATAGATGTGATGAAAAATATATTTTTGGCTCGGGCGACGTACTTTGAATCCCTCGGGTTCAGGATTTTCCTCGCTACTCTCGGGATTCTACTCTACAATCCCTCACTTCGCTCTGGATTCAAAAAAGCGCCCTCGTCGTAAAAATATTATTTTGCTCCCATATGATACAATCTACTATTTTTACAGAGTAATTTGAAACCAGCGCGTCGTTGAAACTTTTCTGCTAATATCTGTTTATCTGTAACTAATCTACTCTGTGGCTTAGGCTTGAGTTCTTTCCTCATGGCTCCCTTGGGACAAGTCGGGCAACATTGCCATTCTTGTGGCAATGTTGACCTTAGCCCGCTTGTGCCGTACCTGCGACTCTTTCTCCCTAATAGCATGTTTTATGACCTGTAATTGTGGGTTAGGGAATACTTATGCCAGATTTCCTAAGTAATCCTGAAGCCCTTTTATATTTAAGCTTTGTGTATCTATGTAAATGTAGGCTATCGCGGTTTTGTGAATGGATGAAAGAATTTTATGCTTGGATTATTTGGATGAAGTAATATTAGAATTTTAGAGATAGGCCGGCTCACGAAGGGGTAATTGGACTATATTGCCACGCAGTTCCAGAACAAATTTGTGATCAATTCTTTGTGAATAGGCCAGCAGCGAACTGTTAAAATGGCTGGTAATCGTTTATGTGACAAAGCCATAACCAAAATGTATGCAAAATACTGCGTTGAAAACACAAATGTTTGCAAGATTTTCAAAAAATCAGACAGCCATACGTTGTACAACCACATCCTTACTGATTTTATGAATGCGAAAGTGCGTTTGTTGGTTTATCGGTTTGTTCCTCTTTGACACTGCAACGGAGGAACTGACTTTTTTTTTTTTTTTTTTTTAAAGTTTTTTATTGATCAGAAAAAATACCTAATTACAAAGTACGTACAAACTAGACACAGTCTTAAAAAAATTGTATGCAACAATATTATACAAATGACTTTATCAGGCTAACAGCGCCTCCGAAAGTCTTTCAAAAACATAGTTTAAGTGTATTATGAAATGTGTTACAATCAATAAACTAAACAAACACATTTATTTAGAGAACATAAACATACAAATAATAAACCTTTTGCACCAGGCTCATTTTTTAAAGAAAACGCTACATGTGGTATGTATGTACAATATGTACAATAAGTCTATTTTTAGAATAGAATCATGTAGACAACATTCGCAAAAAACCGATGGATCAATAAGTATAAACTTAACAATGAGGGTAGAATCAATTAAGGATTCCACCTTCAAAGTCATGCTTAAATCATCGAGTGGGTAGGAGTGACCGACATTTCGGAGGAACTGACTGAATTGATTATTGGCATGAACATAGTTTGAAAAAAAAAAACGTAGTGGCTACTTTTTATCTCAAACAAAAAAAATATTTCTGTGGGATAGCATAAAAATCTAAATATGCATTTAGCGGACGAAACCGCAGATATAAGCTAGTTTTTAGGGTTCCGTACCTCAAAAGGAAACCCTTATAGGATCACTTTGTTGTCCGTCTGTCCGTCTGTCCGTCTGTGTGTAGGTCAAGACTCTTTATCTCGGGAATGCGTAAAGATATCGAGTTGAAATTTAAACTATATACGTAAACCTATGAATTCTTGCAGTTGTGTAAAAGAAAAGCTTCTCAGTTATCTTTTAAAAAAATTAAAGCCGTTTATGTCGTAAAAAACGGCTATTTCAACGCTCACAAAAATACAGGGTACTTCCTGTTGACAAAAAACTATGAAATTTGGCGAAAAACATTGTCTCAGAGTACACATATAGGAATAAATCTGAAAACTGTGCATTTTTATTTAAATCACATAAAAATAGGGCCTCAAAATTCACAAAATATGGGTTCAAAATTCAAAGTGAGTAAATCGTATCATGTAAGGTATCATATAAAATAACTTCATTAGCACATGCTAAAACAGATTTTTAATTATTTTATTATGTTTGTACGGAACCCTCGATGTGCGAGCCTGACTCGTACTTGTCCGGTTTTTTTTTAAATTATAAGTACATTAAGATTTCTATCTTCTTCTTCTTATGGCTGCTATGATTTTATTTTTGCATAATTACTGTCTCAGAGCGGTTAATGTTTCTAGCGATAAATAGTTCTAGCAATCTAGAGGATATAATTCTACGTCGCTAGTTTCATTACGGAGACATGGATTGACTTGACTTTTGGCACTGACATAGTTTGGAAGACGGAGAGCTTGTTATTATCCTGGAAAAATAAAAGGTTCCTATGGGATGGCATAAAGACCAAAAAACAAGGGCAAAGCCGCGAGCAAACGCTAGTTTAGTAATAAAGTCAGAAAACGATACCATGAATCTATTATATAATGTAGCAATAGAGTCCCGTTTTGTTGAGTACTTAAAATATATTATTATAATAATTCTAGAGCTTTAGAATAAGAAATTCTTCTGAGGAGCTACATTATGCTTCGTAGCGAGTTGCGACAAAGCAGAAACCCCACATTAATAAGTTATTTACTAATACCTATATTCTATTCCGAATAAACAGTAAGATAGTTCTATTAAATACCCACTCTTATAATACCCTCTACTAAAACGTAGGCACTTTCTTTTATGACCTTTAGTGTTCTTTTTCATTACATATCGCAGTTTATTTATAGGAATATGTTACTACTAATATCCACCAATAATATTTTAGTGTACTAAGCTAAGTACGTACCGAAAATATAAAGAACATAAGTGAAATGAGAGGTTCTCCCTTTATCAGACGCGAGATACAATTATAGGAAATATTCTAATACGCTTATAATGTAAAGTGAGTAACATACATTGCATATTGTAGTGTTGTTTGAGAGGATACCAATATAATTTTGATGTATTCCGGAAGTAAGACTTATGTACTCAATTTTGTACTTGTGCTGATACATTTTTGAAGGTTTTAAATTGACAGATCGAAGCTTGTTATACTCATGACATACTTATAAAAGTTTTTTCTAAAGCGAACGCTTAGTCGCTAACTCGCTGGTTGGTAAACGATCTAGTGGTCGAAAATGAAACACCCAGACTTGGAGAATACCCCCTTAATTTGTAAAGATTTAAGTAATACCTCACACACAGGAAATTAAAAAGCCAGCACACTGTACCATACCATGCTGTACGAATCAGAAATGTTGGGTCAAACCGCTTCGTACGTACCGAAGTTACTACGTACGTAGCTCCGTACGTATAGCTGACTTTTACATTTTAACTGTCAAGAAGTCTTGAAAATTGACGCCATTTTTTACCAACTTCCAAAAACGAGGAGGTTCTACTATGTTCGTCTAAATTTTATTTTATTTTGTATGTTCATCGATAATTTCGCCAATTGTGAACCAATTTTAAAAACATCTTTTTTAGTTCGATATAATATACTCATCGAGGTGGTCCCATTAAAGGTGGTCTTAGGACGGACTCAACAAGACCATAATATGCAGTGATTAATGTATCAATATCTACTGTGCCAGCAAGTTGACGCAATACATAAGCCAAGCTAGATACTTTCTTTGATAAGACATCAATTTGTTTTTTCCAATTTAATTGTTTATCAATCATTAGGCCAAGAAATTTTGCATCATCTACTTCTTTAATTACATTATTGTTATGGATTACTTTAATGTCAGATTTCTTGTTATCTCTCTGTTTGAAATGCATTACATTTGTTTTCCCTACATTTGCAAACACATGCACATGCAAACTATCCGAAATCTGCACAATAGTTCCCCGTCTGGTAAGAAGACATGTCTCATCTTGTGAATCTGCGGAACTAATATTATACAATCGTATTGCCGTAATAATATTAACTAGCGTTAGCTGACCTTTCCTGAACTAATTCCAAACTGTGACCAGAATCGTGGCTTTTATAGCCGTAGGAGATCCGTTAAGCCGCGCAGGTTTGATAAACTAAAGTTTGGATAAAGTTGGCACAGATTTTCTTCATGTAAAACCTGTACTGTACTGTAGATATCTGCCATATCACGCGGGCGAAGCCTAAAAAAATTAAACTAACACAAGTCAATCAAAATTTAGTTTAATAAATTTCTTCTTTTAGTGTATCATTGAAGGTAAGCAGAGATTTTTGAAATTTCTCTTGTCCTAACTTGGACAAGAGAATAGGTAGGCAGTGTTTCATGGCCTTATTGCCCATTCTCTGATGTTTCGAAGCTATGATGTCTTACGTAAAAACTTACCACTTACTGCATTGCCGCTGTGAACCCAAAGTGGTTCCTAGCCTCTGATATTAAACGTCGTCACCAAAACGAATGGGTTTTAATTCTAAAATTAAATTAGTTTTCGAACTAAATATAATAATAACTGAGCGCTACTGTGGCTCAGATGACATTTGTAATATTGCAAACGTAAAGCGTTTGCAGCACCACAAGTTAGATCAGAGACCTACCTAAAGCAACCTGCCTAGGTTCCTAGCGGTCGGAAAATAAAAAACCGGACAAGTGCGAGTCAGGCTCGGACATCGAGGGTTCCGTACAAACGTATTGTTAAAATAATTAAAAACCTGTTTTAGCGTGTGCTAATGAAGTTATTTTATATGATACCTTACATGATATGATTTACTCACTTTGAATTTTGAACCCATATTTTGTGAATTTTGAGGCCCTATTTTTATGTGATTTAAAAAAAATGTACAATTTTCAGATTTATTCCTATATGTGTACTTTAAGACAATGCTCTTCGCCAAATTTCATAATTCTATGTCAACGGGAAGTACCCTGTAGGTTTTGATTTTTGTGAGCGTTAAAATATGCGTTTTTTTACGACATAAACGGCTTTAACTTTTTTATACGGTAACTAAGAAGCTTTTATTTTACACAACTGCAAGAATTCATAGGTTTACGTATATAATTTAAATTTTAACTCGATATCTTTACGCGTTCCCGAGATAAAGAATCTTGACATACACACAGACGGACAGACGGACCGACGGACAGACGGACAACAAAGTGATCCTATAAGGGTTCCGTTTTTTCCTTTTGAGGTACGGAACCCTAAAAATATAGAACTAACAGTATAATACACTTTTATTTACACAACATACAAATCACTTTTTTATTTCAATTTTTACAATGACATCTATTTTAACTTTTTATTTCTGACATTTGATTTGAGATATTTATTTCACTTTGACATATTTTTTATTATTTACTTTTATAATTGTATTTTTTATTTTTAGCTTGTTTATTTGAATGTGTTTAGTATGTAAATTTAATTGTAATGTAGCTGTCGCATGCCTTGGCTCACGCTGTAAAGCGGCAAGCAATGGAGTTTAATAAATAAATAAATAACACTGCACTTAAAGTATCTAATGTCTGGCGAAAGAAGGGTGAAGAGAACTAGAAATTTGGGAAGAGAGACGGGTAGAGAGATAGCCAAAAGTGTCGAGCAGGGGAGTAAGGGAATCAGCAGGATACCCACGCCACGCAGGCGGCAGAGAGGCAGCGCTGCGGAAGGCCCACGCGGGAAGAGTAAGCAGCACCACACATGCTAAATTGTTGGTCCCGATTGTATTCATTTCATCGTTTAGCCATGTCAGAGGGCTTTGAGCGGCTTAAAAAATCAGACACGAGGGCTTGCTATCCGACCCATACAAACTTACTTAACTCAGGTTTTCAGTTCCATGAATATCGGCTGCTAAGACACTGTATCATAAATTGCGTTATAAACTGTGCCAACATAAGGTTTCTCAGGCCTTGCAGCTATTTCAGTTCTTATGTCGGTTCTTGTATGCTGCCAAATACCCAGCCTTGGCTCACAGCCGCAGCACAT
Source organism: Hypomecis punctinalis (assembly GCA_949316475.1). Lineage (NCBI taxonomy): Eukaryota > Metazoa > Arthropoda > Insecta > Lepidoptera > Geometridae > Hypomecis > Hypomecis punctinalis. The sequence continues at coordinate 1,378,444 of OX438807.1, forward strand.
CAATTAATTATTACCTTCTGTGTAGTATTTTAACCGTCTTCTGAAAGATTATTAACTTCTAAAAAACGTGGAGAAAATTGGATTTGGATCTGCAGAAGCGAAGAGAAGAACTAAAGCTTTAGGAGCTACATATTAGACTTTATTGGCGAGATGAAATGCCATTGGGCAAATGTAGCATAGAGGACTGACAAAGGTCAAAACTTTCTCAATTGGAGCACATGTTATACAGGGTTACTTCTAAAACACCAGCAACCTCGCAGGACTAAATACATAACACCATAAACAACAACATTTGTTCTACGACTTTTGTCAAAACTCAAAAAAAAAATTGTTGTTCCATGGAAAAATACCTATAGTTCACCCGCGATAAAATGTATGGAACAACTGATTTTTTTTAGTATTGACGAAAACCGTAGAACAAAAGTTGTTGTTTATGGTGTTAGGTATTTAGTCCTGCGAGGTTGCTGGTGTTTAAGAAGTAACTCTGTATAACGACAATAGCAGTTAAAAAGACGTACACCTACAAGGTAGACACGACTTCATTAAACAGCAAGATTTCACTGGATGCAAGCCGCTTCCAACCGGTTTTATTGGCGGCATAACCGTTACTATTTTTATGTTAAACGTAGTAACGTTCATTGTTTGAAAAAGAGATGAAGAAAGAAGTATCATGTCAATGAAACCACATACACAGTCGCATATAGATACACTTCTAAGAATCCTTACCCGTCGTGATCTACAAATATTACGCTAAGATTAGTTTTGCTTTGTATAAAGAGCTTATCTATCTATGGCACACCCCGCCAACCCTATGTCATTGGTTCAGACACAACAATAATGAAAACAGTGTAAAGTTTCAAATCAAACGTCCCTATTGTTTGAAAGATTTCATTATTACAGAATATCGCATAATTTTGACAGCTGTCAGTTTTCTAAGTTGTCAGATTTGACAGCTGTCTTTGGTCAAAGTCGGAAGTTCCGCGCTACAGTGATGACGATATCGAATGGTAACAATGCTATCTAAAGGGTCAAACTAAAGGGTAAATGAAGTGGCACAATTGAGTGTTTAAGTCAGTTTCTAAATTGGAATGAACAAATTATACGAACTTCAGTTGTTTAGTTTATCCGCCAGTCGCTCATACAGTGATTAAGAAGAGTTTTCATTTTCAGACAAAAAAAATCGCTGTCTTATTTCGGCCTTGTTCACTCACATTCTTCTTTCACTCACTTCAGTTTGAAAGTGAAGATGTTTCAACGCGTTTTTGGCGCTATTTTGAGGAAACCATGCCATGCCATCTTAAACATAAGGCTCTATTTCTTTTCTATAGTAGTTTTAATTATATTACAGCATTTTTCTAATTTCTCCTGTATGTTTGCTTGCTTGTAACCAACCCCTTTGAGCTCGATTTTGACCACAGAACAGCAGAACTATCTCTCTTCTATGATTTTGACCTACTTTGAGCGATCAGATTGTCTTTAAACTTTGCACACCTATGAAAGACCGATGACAATGCATTAAAAAAAAATGATGACTCTTTTTTTGTTTTTTTTTTAAACAATATTTATATTATTTTATAAAGTAAGGAGGAAGAGTAAATATTACAAGCATGACATCAGTGCTGAATACACAGGATGGAAAATTGAAAGAAACATTTTGATACTTCAGTCATAGAAGTTTAATCTCAAGTAAGGTAAAAGAGTCAACAAGAAGAAAGTCAAGAACTGCGCTTTCTCAAACCGTTGAAAATGGAACACACTTTCTAAATAACACTCTAAACTGTTTACTTCTCGCGTATAATTGTAGCAACCTTATTTACCCACCTCTTTCATGGATGTAATAGAAGATCGGAGGCACGGTCACTCGGTCAAGTCGGTTTTGAAACTGGTTGAAATTTCAGGAAAATAGTTATGAAACATATGAAATCATCATCACCATTGTCATTAGCCCACTACCGCGCATAGGTATTGCTTTATTTAAGCAATTGACTTCTGCAGAGGTAATATAATAGGCATGATTACAAAAGAAAATATAATCAAACAAGCTCCGACAAATAAATTACAAAAAATATTGAACGCGTAGTTTACATTTCGTCAATCAAACAAAAATTGGTGAAGATATAACCAGTTAAAGTCAGTGACGTCCCAAGCCATATACAAATGTATAAACTTCTGTCAGTATCTTCTGTGTGTATGTCAAGACTCTTTATCTCGGGAACGCGTAAAGATATAGAGTTGAAATTTAAACTGTTTACGTATATCTATAGTCTCTTGCAGTAGTGTAATAGAAAAAAATCTCAGTTATCGTATAAAAAAGTTAGACCCGTTTATATCGCAAAAATCTGCATATTTCGATACTCACAAAAACCAAAACCTACAGGGTACTTCCCGTTGAAATAGAACTGTGAAATTTGGAGTACTCATATAGGAATAAACCTGAACACCGTACATTTTTACTTAAATCACAAAAAATAGGGCCTATATTCACACAATATGCGTTGAAAAAAATCTGTTTTGTCGATGATTATAGTTTAGAGATTAAAGATTTTAACAACTTACTTCCCAATTATGTGAAATTTTCTGGATTTGTACGGAACTCTTAGTGTGCGAGCCTGACTCGCACTTGCCCGGTTTTTTTACCATCATCATGCCAATTGAAGAAATAAATTAATTCCTTATTCTACACACTAAGATCATAGAGCGTCTTGCCTTCCAAGCCAACGTTGACGGCACAAGACTGTGCGGAAGGTTGCCCATGAGATGGTCTGATCAGATAGACTCTACTATGGGCGGACCCATGTCTTAATGTACCCGATTTGCCTCTGATCGACGTACAAAATCAAACCGCGGTTTTTAAGTTTTCTTTGTGGTTATACCGTTATACCGTCACAGTATAATCGCAGAGAAAACTTTAAAACCGCGGTTTTATTTTGCTTCAAAACTTTTAAATAATAATAAGATAAAATAAAATAAAATAGCCTTTATTTCCCAAATACGTTTACAAGTTCATAACAAATTTAAATCTTACATTTCTAATTTTTAATATTTTATTTGGGCACCCAAATTCGGTAAAAGGCCTCCTCCATACTCTGCCATGAATTTCGATTTAGGGCATATCCAATCCAGCCCCCCGACCGCCTAAGCAATAGCAATCGTAATAGCAATCGTTTATGACTTTATTTTAGTCATTTGGCACCGCCTATGTGACGTTAGCCATCAATTGCTTTGCGCGGATTGCGAAAGCAATCGTTGAATGAACAACTTTGATGGCTAACGTCACATAGGCGGTGCCAAATGACTAAAATGAAGTCATAAACGATTGCTATTACGATTGCTATTGCTTAGGCGGTCGGGGGGCTGGTCGGGCCCGCTACTTCCACTGCGTCATCGGACCATCTTCTTTTGGGGCGTCCGACTGGGCGCGCGCTCTCTCTCGGGCACCAGTGGATGATGCGTTCACTCTATCTGTTGTCCGTAGTTCGCGCAACGTGTCCCGCCCATTTCCATTTCAAAACTTTTACGATAGTTTTTTTACATCCACGACTTCTACAGATAACTTAGCTACATGGAGTTAATTAAAGTGCTTCCTGCGGAAAGTTGTTATTGATTCGAATGGCGACGAAGCGGCGGTAAACAGGTTAACTTCAACGAAACTCTTTATGAAGTTTGTAATTTAATTACCGTTGCGTTTGTTTGGAATGGACCGAGTTCCAAAGTATTTTAAGAATGTTTGAGTTTAATAATATGTCGTCGACTCAAAGGTTTGGATTTTTCTTATGTTGCCACTAAATATATCGTACTAATATTATAAACGCTAAATTTTGTGAGTATGTATGAATGTTTGTTATTTTTTTACGTGAAAACTACTGAACGGATTGAGATAAAATTTTGCTATAATAATAATTATACATAGGCTATAATTTATTAAGATATTTTGTGAAACGTAGTTTGCCGGGTCAGTTAGCAAATATATAATTACTAGCTGACCCGGAAAACTTCGTTTAACGCAATATTTTTATAAAATATAATATATGTTATTCTGAGGTATAATCACTATTACAAAGTCTCTTCTCAATCCGTTTAGTAGTTTTTCGTGGAAAAGGAATAAACATCTATACATACAAACTTTCGCGTTTATAATACACGTAATAGTAGGATTTGGGACATATTACACAATATGGTGTCTGACCCTAAACTAAGAAAGGCTTAAATAAATGGCTGCCAGAGACTTATAGTACATTTTTATTTTGAAATACATACTTACATATTTAGGTAATAACATCCAGATAAAGAACAAACATAGATGTTTGTACTAAATGATTACGCTGGATGGAAATCGAATCCACAAAGCTTCTGAGCACAGGAGTCAGTATCGAGTGTATATGTCTAAAAACTTTATATACCTAATTCATCGTACCTTACATTATTCATCTCTTTGCATGTGTTTTTGTACACTACAAAACGTTTATTCTATGCCAAGAACGTTGAAAACAAAACTTGTTTATTACAGATTGAATTTTCAGACGTTTTTGTTCGAATCAATTGTGAAGTTGCAACGAAGAAACCATTATAAAGCTGAAGGCACCGCGGTAAACATTCAGCTGCGATTTCTGCTGGGAAATAATGAAATGGTCAGCGATCTACTTGGCTGACGAACATTTTTATTCTACTCAAAACGTTTCCCATCATTACTTCTTCTCTATGTAGCTCTCTTAGCGTAGTTTAACTAAGTGTTCGTTAGCATTCTTGTCAGAGGTATTTAGGCGGCTGTAAAAAAACTCTGACACCAGGGCTAGCCCCCCGGCCTAAACGAACTTACTTATCACTTCTCTGGCAAATGATATGGTAAAAATTGATGAGCTTATATGCCTAATTTAAAATAAATTTCATTTATAGCTATTAAAACGGACGTGTCATTTATATTACATTGTGGGGCATTGCAAATACATGCTAGGGCGATATAAAAAAAATAGCGAAACATAGGTACATTGAATTTAGGCAGCTGATTGGCGTATTTAGAACAGAAAAAGAAAAATATGAGTTACATGTTTAATTTTGTTTTGTTTGTGTCATGAATGTCTTTTCTGAGTATATTTTGTAGTTCTCATTTGACAAAAATATTTTTTTCAACTGTTGATTATTTGTAATTAATTTTTTTTTCGATTGTTGATTCTTTGTTATTAATATTTTTTTGTAGTTGATTATTTCTACTTGTAATTAATATTTTTTGCCAGTTGATTATTTTTATAAAGCTTACATTTTCAATTAATATTTCTTTCTAGCTGTTGATTGTTTGTATTTGTAATAAATATGTTTGAATGAATACAAGACTGATTTAATATTGCAAAAAGACTTTTTATTTATAAGTACTCCTTAATAAAGTTCATTAGAATATAAAAAATTACAGGTACACTTTTTTTCTCAATTGTACCTTCTATTGTTTGGCGTAGAACTCAAAGATGGGTGCCATAGCGGGACTTTTGAGTAGGTATTTTGCAAGGGTGCCATACCGGGACCATACCATAGCGGAACTAACCCTAAATATTAAACCATAGAAATATGGACCTCGTTTTATTTTTTTTAACTGTTAACTTTGAAGTATACTTCTAAAGAATAGAAGTAGTTTAAACATATAAATTGTATTAATTTTATATTAAATTTTGCTAATTTTGGTTCGTTTTGTATGTCTATTTTTAGTTTATTATACATTTTAATTGCCATATAATAAGGACTTTCATTTCTGTACTTTGTAAAGGATCATTTCGTAATACAAAAATAATAAATTATATTTATCCACTCATCACTATCCATCCATAAGCCATAAGACGACAACTGGTGGACATAGGCATCCTCTATTCTCAAATAAAATCGATTTTTTTATACATTTACATTAATGACCCACTGACTCCAGGGTCTATGCCCTTTGTTAACTAAGTTACATTTGAAAGAATGCGATTATACAATATAGAAAGCTAGTTTAAATGTTATTCTAAGTTAGTAGTTCCATTGTATTGCGTGAAAGCCACGAGCAAACTGGCGACCCGCATGCATCACCCGATCACGAGTGTGACGCATGTATCAGCCATCGCTCTCCTCGATCATTAATAAGATCGGTTGGAAACGGCATGCATCCAGCGCGATCTTGCATTTTTAATCAGGTCACTTGCACATATATTTTTCTATATTTCCTTAATATTTATATAATTTATAATATCTGCTGACCGCGAAAATAGCAGCCATTTCAATTCACCTTTAGTTCAATGCCAGCTCTCGGGAATGTAGCCAAAATACTTAAATTCAATGCTCGGGTCAAGATAGTGAAGGGCGGAGTGAGAAGACGAATATATCGAGTATTTTAATTCTTGAGAAATTAATAAATCCTACTAATATTATAAACGTGAAAGTTTGTATGTACTCGTATGGATATTTGTTCCTCTTTCACGCAAAAGCTACTGAACTGTTTGAGATGAAACTGCAATAGTAATGGTTATACATCAGAAGTCATCAGAATAACACTAGTTTGCTGAATAGTTAGCTAGGACCAACAAGAGCTAAATGGCACCGACCAAAGTGGCGTCCGGTATGCGGACGCCCAAAAGCAGGTGGACGCCAGTTTGAATGCACTTTCGCCTCCAAGGGACAACCAATTGTTTGCGGGATAAATATATATTTTCATTTTATACATATCATTACATTGTGTGAAATAGAGTTTGCCAGGTCAGCTAGTAATTAATAATACAAGTCGAACTATGGAGAGCATTATGGTGGAGTCTCTCTGCAAATTAGAATCAGAAATGTAGAGCTCTGAAAACTAAACAAAGTTATCGACACAACCCAGTGGATTGGCAAGTCGAAATATCTGTAGGTAGGCTAAATAGGACGGAGAAATGGCAACCGTTGGGGTTGAAAAGTTTTCGAATAGAGATCACGAACTGTTAACGCAGCGTAGGACGTAACCCACAAGTTGTACCTAATCAAGACAGTCAAGCAGTGGACGTTTTGAAAAGACAACGACGAAAACAGTAAAGACTACTTAAAAATGTGTAGCGACTAACTTCACTACATTCGCTACAAGATGGCACTAGCTACGCGCGCCGTCCGCCAACCAATCACAAGCTGTATCGCCGCGCCTCAGCCAATGACAAGCCGGAGTCTGCATCGCGCAAACGAAATTTACAGCGACGGCCGAACCATATCAAGACCTAAGTTTACACTTTCGGACCTATCCCCGGGCACAACACCTCGCCCGGTGAAGTACTCCTTTGCGAGATGTTATCCTATCATCATCATCTCGCTATGGACGACCACACCAAGTCCATAAATGTACTGTACTATACCAGCCTTTTAATAGTCCACTGCAAGACGTAGGTCTACCCACGGAGGTGATTGGACCATACATATCCACCTCGCTGTCCTAGAGCGGTGTTTGGTTGTGGTGGATTCACATAAACTATCGAATCTCTTCTAGGGACGTATGCAGCTTGCTTCGCGATGTTTTCCTTCACCGAAAAGCCAGTGGTGTATTAAAGCCAGTGATATATGAGATTGTATGAGATTTCAACGAGTACGTTTAATATAACTTTATTTTACTGTAAATTTAAATAATTTTCATTCTCTTACCAATGCAAGAAACTCCAAAAGTGAGTAATTCGAAACTTCTGAATTTCGTTGCTTGTGATTACTTCCAATGTTGCGTGTATCGCAGCAATAAATTTCAAAATCTTCATCGTACGTTATTGCTTTCGCAAAACATCGAAATTTTGAGAACTTGAAATTGGTGGCTTTATAATTTGTCGAAATTCTGAAACACGCTATGTACTGCTAAACAAACAGCACAAAGTAAATAAATTAGACTTATACATGTTAGAGAAATTATATTTTTGGCGGAGCGAACGAAGTAAGAGACTCTGTTTTTGACCGACGAACCACCGGAGAAGGTATACTAATTAGGCAATTAGACGCGTATATTTTTTTTAAATATAACCATGCATAACTTTTTTCGTATAAGTCCCATTTCAGTAATTCTTTTTTTATTGGAAAGAGTATACTTCGAAATTGGTTCCATTTAAATTTCATCGGAATCGGCTGAGCCATTTTTGATAAATCAACAATAATGTGAAAAATGCTCCATTGATCCGTGCGAAATATTCGCGCATTCTGTACACGGGTTAAGTCGGTCAAACGTGGCACACAGGTTCTTTAAATATTTTTTTGTTGTCGGTGATTTTTGACTGGGGCCGTACTTCTCTCAAAAAGGAAGGAATTAGATAAATTAAAAATTAGGAAATAAGGTCTATTCATCACTCGATTTCAATAATATTTGGCAAAGTATTTGTTTATTAATTTAATTTATATTTCATAAACTATGTATAATTTAGCAAGATATCTTTATACTTAGCTTAAACTGTTAGTACTAAAAAAATATTCGCTAAAATGTAACAAATTGAGTGAATTCCCTGGATGTTACATCACTACCGCTGAAAGCCGCATCTATGAAGGAAGTAGAGTAGAAAATGCTTTATCTTAGTTTGATAGCTCACGGAAGCATTACGTCACTTCCGGCTGCGGCGGAGAATAACGATATTGGAACTATATGGAGACTTGCTTTCAAACATTACAATACTGATAAATTGTGTTAAGAAAAGTCAATGCAACCTTAAGTTATAGGTCCCAGTTGTTTTAACCATTTAGCCATGACAGAGGCCTTTAGGCGGCCTAAAAACTCTGACATGAGGGCTAGCCGGCTTATACAACTTACTCACTTAATGCTATGTTTTTAAATATAAAGAATATATTTATTAACCAAGGAAACAAAGTTTCACACTACTGGCTTTTCGGTGAAACAAAACATCGTGAGGCAACCGTATGGTGTATGTGAATCCGCTAACCCTCCCTGACCAATCACCGTTTGTGGGTAGGCCTACATCCTGCAGTGGACTATAGCAAAGGCTGCTACAGGTACAGGTTCAGGAGCGAACGCAGTGACAGAGGTTTTCGTTTTAATTTGAGGATTTTGTTTTCATCCTTTCGGTTGTTGATACTCCTTCACAGCTCGCATTTTTCTCCAAATTTCGACGAAACTTTGTAAATATAAGTGTTAAATATTAACGATCTTTTTTTTGTGGTCGGCTATTTTTATTGCAGGGGTTTTTCCCTTGGAAAGAGAGGGAAATAGGCTGTCGCGCTCTTTATTAGTCAATTTCTATATTTTGAAATATTGTTTTGTGTTACCTAAATCCTAACAAAATTTACGAGTATAAAACAAAATTGGTCTAGGGCAAGTCGAGATACAAACTTATAAAGATTCAGTTGAACAGATGCGAAGTTACTGTTCCTAATACTACAAATAAGTTTATTAAGAATTGCATTGCCACAGACAGATAATTATATAGGTGCGCGATAGTAGATTGTATCATATAGGAGCAAAATAATATGTTTACGTCGAGGGCGCTTTTTTGAATCCAGAGCAAAGTGAGGGGCTCTAGAATAGAATCCCGTTCGTAGCGAGAAATCCTTTAGTAGAATCCTGAACGTAGCGAGGTATTCAAAGTACGTCGCTCGAGCTAAAAATATATTTTGCGCCCCAGCGGTACACTCTACTTTTCATCACCCTCTATGAGAAAATAAAAGGCGCCTCATATTTTATTGTAATATTATTATTTAATAAAACGTTAGAGTTACAACTAAATTGAAATTAAATGGTATCTAATAATAAAATAACGGAAAACTTAATTTTATATGATTTACATTATTTTCATTCATTTTCCTGGCGCTGAACACTAACATTACAAATACTTCCAAATTCAAAAAGTGCGCGGCAAAGTAATTTCGGCGCACTTACAATGCGGATTAAAAACTCATTACTAAAATAAGCTAAAAGTTCCTTATAGAAAACACCATCTTTGGGTGCTATTAAAGGCGAACCGAGTCGTCCTTTTGGAATAGATGAGATGGAAAACATTTAACTCAACTGTACATAGTCAGACCGACTTGCATGTAAAATTTTTAAGCATAATTATTTTTGCAAATAACGGAACCACCGACTTCCACCGTGTACAGAATTTGAAAAGTGCACGAATCATGTACATGGATATACATTATTGTTGATTTTTCAAAAACTGCTCTGCTGATTTGATATTTAAATGGGACCGCCTCGGGATACCCCTTTGATATAAAACGTTTTTTCTTTAAATCGGTTAGCAATTGGCCAAAATATCGATGAACATACACAAAAACAACGGTTTCTCCGGGAGTGGTAAAATACAATATCGGACACGCACACTCGCGCCCTGCGCCGCTTAAACGAAACAGCAGGAGTAGGTATACATTTTCGCCGCGCGGTAGTAAGAAGAGAGGTAATACTTCCTCTCTTAGAGCCGCGCCGGTGGTCTCGTTCTCTCTTACGAACTTTACCATTTTTACCCATCCCAAAAGAGCACAACGGACTAAAGAAGTTTTCACTTTACAAAATACATACAAGAGAACATAATACCACGTCCTCTTCGGAAGTTGGTAAAAACGACGATTTTTTTTTAATTGATATTTTATAAGTAAAAAAAAACATAAAAACATTTATTTGATCAACAAAATTAAATTAACACAACAACAAGTTCTCTGACTCTTGTGCTAGGTTAGGTTAGCCTGTATTCCCCCCCGAGTGGGTTCCCGCCTTGTCGTGGAGCGGGCGGGGGAGCTTAGTAGCCATGGTTGACACGGGGCCATGGTGAACAAAGAGGAACCCGAGGTGGGGCCGCCTCTCCGGGTTTTTTCCCCAAACCCATGTAGAGGCTGGCCAGTAGGTCGGCTTGCCGACTGAGGTGGACTGCGGTGTCGCGCTCGTCGCGATACCGCGGCCGAGCCCATCGAGGCGGGGGCGGCGGCGGGATGGACGGGCGGCGAGGAAGCCGCTGCCTATCCATCCTGCCAGCGGCCCTAACGGGCGCCGCCAACGTGTTGGCGGAGGCGGTGGGGCTGCAGGGGAAGAGGCGTGTCGGTATCGCGATGGCCGCTCTCCCTATCCTCTGCAGCCGTAGTGGCAGGCGCGGGGCCACTTTAATTGACCCGTTGCATCGGGACCAGGGCTGTCGGATACGGGTGCTGTCCGACGCCCAGTGCTGGTTGGACCCAGGTGGTGGATGACGACGTGTCTGGTGTTCGGCACGTCGTCAATCTGGAGGGAGCGCAAGCTCTGAGGTGGGGTCCGGTTTGGGCCAGCGCTGTCGGGTGCCGCGGAGGAGTGCGGAAGCGTGCCCGCAGCCCCGACACCAGGCGCAGTGGAGGAACACCTAGGGGTTTTGGTGGGTATACCGACCAGTGGCGGGACTCCCACATAACCACCCGCCTGCCTGCGAGGTGGTATCCATAAAGGATTTCCCCTAGCTAAAAAAAAAAAAAGGTTAGCCTGTATTACAACAGCCAGCCTCTTATTTAACGTAGACTGAGTTGACCAAATATTACTAAACAATTATATTGTGTGTGTGTGTCTGAGTAACACTGCTGGTATCTATAAAATGTCTATAGATACCAGCAAAGCAATATCGTCACAATAATATCCTGGCAAATAGACCTCTGACGTAAAATAAATATTTCTGAGATAAGATTAGACAGGAGCTGGAATTCAATATGGACGGCTTGAATGTCAGTGCTCCGGGTGAGGAAATTCACTAGAACTGCTGATATTCTCAGTGGTGACACCAAACAATTATTATTTTAACTAGATGGATATCCTTACTGATATGTATAAATATTTATTTTAAGTAGTTTTTCTTTTGTATTTTGATTTTTGTGTTTTTTTCTTTTATTTTTTGAATCTTTAATTTAGGTATCTTATATTTTTTTAAATAAAAAGTAGCTAGCCTATGTCTCTTTCTATCATTCAAACTATGCTCATGTCAAAAATCAAGTCAATTCATTTTCTGTTACTGCATGAAAGAGGAGCAAACCAATAAACCAACAAAACAATTTTCGAATTTATAATATTAAAGTTACAAAGTAAGAATAAGTAAGGATTGTCACGCCGAGATTAATTTTAACTACAAATAATGTTAGAAGTAGTGACACCCTCCTTGCAATCGTGAGGTCGTGGGTTAAATCCCGGTCCCGTACCAATGAGTTCTTTGGAATTTAGGTACGGAATTTCACACCACTGGCTTTGCGGTGAAGGAAAACATCGTGAGGCAACCTGCATATGTCCGTAGAAGAAATTCGATGGCGTATGTGAATCCACTAACCCGCACCGGGCCAGCGTGGTGGATATGGCCCAGTCACCCTTCGTGGGTAGGCCTACGTCCTGCAGTGGACTATTAAAAAATGCTAGTACAGTACAGTACAAACAATGTGATTTTTTTTAAGAATAGTCATCTAATTGGCCACTGGTGTTCTTATTATTGTAGGAAAACTAACCTTTTCCTACGTTTTTAATTGAAACCTCGTTTAATGATTTATCTTTGATCTGAATTCGTTTTCCAAATCTGAGTCTTTCAGTTTGTTATTGTATTCTTCTCACTGACACAGTCAGTCTAGAGCCATCTTTAGTCCAGGATGGATGGTTTTGTGTTTTGCTGGATTTAATATTTTTTCTTCCTCAGGGGAAGTGCCTACGCTGGCCCCCCTTTAAAGTCGGCATGGTTCGAATACGCAGCCTACTCGATGTTTGAATGTTTGTTCTAATAAAAGCAATTTAATTTTATTTATTCTTATAATTGAGTATTTTGTAGTGTGTAGAGCGGTGGAGAGGAAAACTCTAAGAGCCTCTCAGCAAAACTTACTCGTGAAATGAAAAAAATGAAAAAACAAAAGTTCTGACTTGACGTTTTTTCTGACTTTGACTAAATGGAGCAGCAAATTAGAGTGGTAGAAGACATATTGGATGAGGTAGTTAGTCTTAGATTAAAGCTCAGTAACTTATTAAGTTGAATGACACGTTTCTATTTTATTAAGGCAAATATTTAAATTTTCAGTTCAGTTTTGTTGATGTCAATAAGACACAATATAATGGGTTATTATTCCATCCATCGACCTATCAGCCATAGGACGTCCACTGCTGGACATAGGCCTCCCCTATGACCTATCAGGTCATCCGTCTACCTTGCGAATGAACGTCCTACGTGTACTTAAATTAAATTTTGTCGTAAATTTGACAAGGTTTTAGTACTTTTTGGCTTAGACGCGCGACGTCGTAGACGCTCTACCAAGTTAATCAAAACAACTACGTAAGATTGACTACAGATTACCAAATTCTATACTATCCGTACTCCTAACTTTCTGTATAGTATCTAGACATAGATCTATACATATGTAGGTATATATTGTATAGGTGTAGTGGTACATAAACTCAGCTAAACTACAAACCACTTACAACTTTGTACGGCATTTCTCCATAAAAGGGAACTTTTTAAACTGGAATGCTAGTTTTATGAATACTTATGAAGCCTTGGTGAAAACATTATTTTAAGTCATCGAGAATACATAATTCTATACACAATGTTAATAAAATAAAGTAAGCTGTAAGCTGCGAAAATAGCTTTGGTTCATTGGCCCTCCGTGAGAAGTGTATGAAACGGCTAATCTTCGAGAATGTTAATTGTTATGAGAAAATAACTTCGTCGCATTTTGCTATAATAAACCTGGTTACACGAAAAAAGATGGTTGTCTAACGATATAACCACAAGCCATAGAAGATAAATAAAACAGATTATAACTTTACCCCGAAAATAAATACTACGCTTACTATGAAAATACTTAATACTCTGGCTACAACAAATATACTACGCTTGGACGAAAATACATGCTACGTTTGCTACAAAAATACGAATGTTTGCTACGAAAATAGATACTATGCGCTACGACGTAGACGCTCTACAAATGTAGATGTTGTTCAAATCGTCGACGTTATCATAAACGCAGATTTCAAAATTGCACTACTCGTAATTATCTATAACAAAGACAAAGCTCTATTAGAATACAGGGTATAGTTGTGGACGCACATAAGCTCGACTTAACTGCAACTAACTTACATTTTTGTCATTCATTTCCCTGTAATGGGGAGTTTTGAGGTCTACGTCATTCAGTGGACTATTAAAAAGCTGATACAGTACAGAGTACAGTACAGTACAAGCAAAAATGTAATTTTTATGAGAAAAAATATCACTAATCGTTGCTAAAATAAAACTAGATTCTCAAACATAAATAAAAAAACCGGGCAAGTGCGAGTCAGGCTCGCACACCAAAGGTTCCGTGCAAATCCTGTAAATTACACAAAATCATAATGTTTAAATCTCTAATATATAAATAAAATTTAATAAGAAATATAAAGTTTTCAAATTTATTCCTATATGTACACATATCTCTAAGACAATTCTTCTTGCCAAATTTCATAGTTCTAGGTCAACTGAAATTAACCTGTAGGAGACCATAGATATACGTATATGGTTTAAATTTAACTCTTTTATTTAACTCGTTAACTTTACGCGTTCTTGAGATAAAGGGTCTTGACATACGGACAACAGAGTGATCCTATAAGGGTTCCGTTTTATCCTTTTGAGGTACGGAACCCTAAACAAGTACAAAAAACCGTAACCACACGTTTAACGCTGCTCCAAAAATAAGTACTATACATGCTACAAAAATACCTACATCCTACGCTTGCTTTGAAATTAATATGCTAAGCTTGCTACGAAAATGCATTCTACTCTCTACGACGTAGACGCTCTACAAAGTTGTTCAAATCATCAACGTTATCATGAACGTAGATATCAAAATTGCGCTACTCGTATCTAAAACAAAAGTAAAGCTCTATAGAACTCAGCGTATAGTTGTAGTGGCACGTAAGCCCGACTTAACTGCAATCCACTTACAACTTTGTCCGTCATTCTCCTGTAAAGGGGAGTTTTTAAACTTGAATCGCGGTAGCTTAATGAAGAGTTTAATGTAAATCCGTGGAGTTTGGAACTCCGTAGAGGTTCTCTTTGATGATCTTTTGAACCTGAATACTAATGTTCTAATCGAAGTTTTAAAGCGGTCGGCGTTTTGGTTGAAATCCTTTTCTGTTAAATAAAATATTGGTTAGGTACGAAAACGATAGATTACTGCTATGTTTTCTGTTCTGTCTTTTAATATTATTTTGATAAAAAATATAACAAGGTAGTTGACTGCCTCGGTGGCTCAGTGGTTAGTGACCCTAACTTCTGGATCAATGAGGCGTGGGTTCGATCCCCACACAGGGCAAATATTTATGTGATGAACATAAGTGTTCGCTTTGTGTCTGGGTGTTATTTAGTTACTATCTATATAAGTATGTATTTAAAAAAAGTATAAGTAGTTTATCAGTCTCTGGCGGTCATATCACAATCTATGCATAGTTTGGAGTCAGTGGTCGTTTGTAAGATGTCCCAAAATTTTTATTTGTTTATTTTTTATTTATTTAGTTACGAGTAAGTTTTAAATTTTTGATGCCATAACGTCCTGTAAGTCGATGAACGCAGGCTGCACGCATGAAAAAGAGTCACGTTCCACCAGAGTAGAGCGTGCAAGCGAAAACGTGCAACAAGCTATACAGTGGCAAGAGCTGTTTTAGCGTTCGGCTTGTTTTAGTTGTAGATTCAAATATACATTTGTATGTTTGAATCTACAACTAAAACAAGTTTGTGTTTTCTTTTGCGTCATCACGTAAAATTATCGTCCTATCTTCCATAAACTGAATTCATAGTCAATTATTTTATTGACTAAATTGGAAGTTAAACGTTCAAAAAATATTTATTGCTATAATCATTTTTAGTATAAAATTACTTACCAAAATCAGTAAAGTTGAACTCACCGCGTTAGACAGATACTTTTATAAAACTTAACCCTGACTGCAAACCCAGCCCAGTCCAATTTACTTGCTTTGACAATAAACACAAATATTCTACTCACTCATATATTTTTCAATATATCTTACCATTAAATCTGATGATATCGTCCAGAACAAAATAAATACAAAACCGACCAGATTCGTCCAAAGTGTCCCGCAAATAATGCCTTCCGTAACATATCAATATCCCGCACATTATCATAGAAATGGGACAGCGGGCGCCTTGGAGAGCCGATGATACACAGCGACGCTGATATACCGTGCCTCGGAATGTCTAGACAAAATGGACGGGTTTTAAACTTCCGAGTATCACCACCAGTGAATCCGTCTTGCTGTAAACAGTTATTCTATTTACCTCTATGTCTTTTTTATCAAATGTCGAGTATAGGCCACTTTCTCATGACATCTGCTTCGGCCCTGTACTTATAAATTCAAGTTTTACCCTTGTCTTTGAAAACATGTTCACTCCACATTGCTGCCCAATAACCTACGCTTTGATTTAAAAAATAAACATAACAAACAGTTTGATTCAAGTTGTCCCGCAAATAATGTCTTCCGAAACATATCAATATCCCGATCATTATCATATAAATGGCACGCTGGTGCCTCCAAGAACTGATAATCCACAGGAAGGCTGATTTACGGTAATATTTTTATTTTAAATTATTTATTAGTCTAATTAGTACGCTGCTGTTCTTTTTTCTTTTTTAAATGTGTATGATCTCATAGATAATTAAAGTAGGTAAATTAAGAATAAGTAACGCTTTAGTATTAAACACTGTCATGTTACGTTTTATACCAATAAAGAATTGAATTGAATTGTATCGTGCTGATGAATATCTAGACAAAATAGAAAGGAATTTAAAATATCCATGTTATGCCACGGGTATTTTACTATGATAAAACTGTTTTACTTTATCTTTATTGTTAAAAAATCGTAAAAGTACAAACATATTGGCTAAAATATAATTAATTGGACATTTTTTCACCAATATATGTGTCTCGGTGTTTAATTTTGTTTTAACCACCATTAGGGTCCGTCAAAGCGCCTATCGGTCTGAAGTTTTGAAGGTAAAGGCTATCAAACTAAGCTTTTTCATAAAATCTATTAATCAGGATCAGCTGTAGCTATGCTATGATATTAGCTAGGTAGTCCTCATCAACGATTTTACTCACAAAAAAACTCAATGTCTTTTCCAGTTCGGTACAATATTCCACGACGTGTACAGGGCGTAGGTCTGAAATGAGATATCGTTGGTCTGTCGTGTAAAATATAAATATTTCACATATCATATAAATGAAAATGTCTATTTCATCTAGATGACATCCAAAAGTTTTGCGGCAACACCTGTTTAAGGGTTGCCTGGAAGAGATTGCTAAGGGTTGCCTGGAAGAGATTGCTATAAGCAATAAGGCCGCCTTTTGTTGCACTATTTTATGTCGCTTGTTTTTTTTCCTTTCTGTGTATTTTTTCTGAATTGTATTTTAGTGTTAACAATAAAGTGTTTATCTATCTATCTATCTGTATGAGACTGGCACAAGACAGGGATAATTGGCGTAAAGAGGAGGCTTATGTCCTGCAATTGGCTGAAATAAGCTGATGATTTATCTAGAATAACTAATTTAATCTCTTTTATAGAGCAGAACCATTGCCTATTTTTTGATAAAAATTTGTTTATTAAATTGGTAATAGATATAGATTGTTATAATTTAATCAATTATACAAAATAATTATACAAAAAGTGCTATTTTGATTTGTGTAAAATTATGCTTTATAGGACAATATGTTATTCAAAAATATTTTTTGTTTCAGGTAAGTAACGTAATTATTACCTGGGTGGGAGCGGACTTGCCAAAAAATCAAATGACCACATAACGACATCAGTGGCCTAAACTCACTTCACGATCACAACGACAACGCAAGTGTAAGTACACACGTGTCAAGTATCCAAACTATACAAAAATAAAAACCGGACAAATGCGAGTCAGGCTCGCACACCGAGGATTCCGTACAAATCCAGAAAATTTCACAAAATTGGGAAGTAAGATGTTAAAATCTCTATACCATAACCACCGACAAAAAAGATTTTTTTTCTCACTTTTCTCGTCATACATCGTTAAAACAATTAAAAACCTGTTTTAGCATGTGCTAATGAAGTTCATTTATATGATACCTCACATGATACGATTTACACACTTTGAATTTTGAGGCCCTATTTTTTATGATTTAAATAAAAATGTACAGTTTTCACATTTATTCCTATATGTATACTCTGAGACAATACTTCTCGCCAAATTTCATAGTTCTATGTCAACGGGAACTACCCTGTAGGTTTTGATTTTTGTGTGTCGAAATATGCGGTTTTTTATGACTTAAACGGCTTTTACTTTTTTAAACGACAACTAAGAAGTTTTTCTTTTACACAACTGCAAGAAATCATAAATAAACGTATACAGTTTAAATTTCAACTCGATATCTTTACGCGTTCCCGTATAAAGAAATTTGACATACACACAGACGGACAGACGGACAACAAAGTGATCCTATAAGGGTTCCGTTTTTTCTGTTTGAAGTACGGAACCCTAATAAGTCTTCGAAAGGTAAGTACAGTGGTTTACGTTTGTTTCATACAAAACACATAATACTTACGCCTTTTCAAAATATTGGCTGAAAAAAACATTATAAACGTATCCGGTCACCCATCTAAAAGCTGCTGAGCGAATAGAGGGGCAACTATAGGTTTAGAACCGTTTATACGACAACAACGTATACGTTTACCTATTTTTTTGGTGTGAAGTAAGACAATAATAATCAGCCAAATACGAGTCGGACTCGCGCACGAAGCGTTCCGTACCGGAAGCCCCCCCTGAATTTATATTTATTTTTCATTTTATTTTTACTTAGTTTTAACGCGAATATTTAACTAAATATTTTGTTAATATTTCAAGCACCTTCCACCATTATTAATATCGAGCGAAATATGGCTAAAAAATCAGATTTGTTGCATATGAGCCCCCCTTAAACATTTTTTTCTATTCTTAGTATTTTTTTAGTATTTAAATCGGCAAAAGCAATACATAATTTGTGATAATTTCAACATTCTAGCTATCACGGTTCATGAGATACTACAGCTTGGAGTAAAGGAGAGCGGAGTCTTAGTAATTGGGTCCCGTTTTTACCTTTTGGGTACGGAACCTTAAAAATAGTTTTAATATGTTTAGAGCCACAAAATGACAATAATTTTCATTTACTGCTTTACGTATAACAATGCAATGCTTAACGAACATATAAAAAACTAAAAATATAATGTCAAAGGTATATCCGTAGTATTCCGTAAGCTTAAAGGCCCAGTTCCTTGATTGGCCTACTTTCCAAAGCGATCCGCGCCCCATGTTATTCCGATTCATGCAAAACCGTCCAATCCCACTTGCAGCCGACAAAGCCTATCCGTAATCGGAGTTTTACTTATCTCGATTTATCTGCGAAACCCTGAAGCCCTCAAAGCCATACCGAGGGTTCTAGCCACAGTGGAAACTCAGAAAGATTATAAAAATGCCATATTTGTTAAATTTTATTTAAATACAGCAATTTTGGATCCTGGAACCAACCGGCGCTATTTGTGTGTTTAGGCCTATGATTTTTGTCGGTGGAATATTAAAATACCGATACAGTATTATATAATTGAAACTTTAGGAGAATAATGGATGAAATTTGGAAATAAATTGGTAGATAAACCAATGTTATCAGCTTAGCTCATACAACAATTAACTAGTAAGTTATAATAGCATATTGTTCCGCACTCGCTCGTAATCAACATAGAAAGCATTTTGTATTCTATTTTTAATGATCTCTTCTTGCTTGGCCTCATAGTTCGTATGGTCGCATTTGGAGAAAGTCGTGTGTACCTACCAGAAAGATAATGAAATTCCTTGAACATATTCTGTAAAGAACTACGTGTCTTCCAATTACTCAAAAATAGCTATTTAAATCGGTGTTAACATCCTCATTTTGGGCTAGCCTAATTAAGATTAGTGGCTAGACTTGTGGCTCTTACGCAAGTCTGCTACATGTACTTTACACGGGCACATTTGAAACGTATCGAAATTTTTTCGATATCATTTTTCAGGTGTAAAAACATGCCCTTCTGTGGATACTACCTATCGTTCATTCATCCGTCGTGGAATTAGCTCGGTCCCGAGACCTAATCAGTGCCCGTGACTTGCACTCATTTCAATATTCCATTTGCTCGGGATCAATTTTAAATTGGAATAGAAAGCTATTGTATTCTACTTCTATTTTTAAACTCACTCTTCTTGCCATATTTTTTGCGTGAGTAGAGTATGTGCAAAAAGAGATCCGTTGGGCTTTACGGTGACCTAACAATCAGATTTTAATTAGCAGTCAACTGTACTTGAAAGACGCGAGTACTGATAAAACCGAATTGGTGTCTACCAAGTATCAAACACTTTTAGTGGTACTAGCAATGACAGAGCAGTGTTGTCAACATAAAAAAAGTAAAATAGCACACTGGCGACCTCACCTACGACGCTTCTCTTTTGCGAAAACTCTAGGATGAGCGAATGCTTCAAAGGTCCATATTTGAAGGAACAACGAAATTAGTGTTTACATTTTCATTTCACGCTTGCCCCATAATTAATCTTGAGGCTCTTACATAAATCTATGTCACATGTACTCTCCACATGCAAATTTCATAAAATGTATGTATTTTTAAAGGCATTTTTATGAGTAAAAACATGTCGTTCTGTGGTCACTATACCGTTCATTCATCCGCCGTGGAATTAGCCCGGTCCCGAGACCTAATCAGTGCCCGTGACTCGCACTCGCTTTCAATTCCACTCGTTCCTGCACTCGCTCGGGATCAATTTTAAATTGTATTCTATTTTTAAACCCGCGCTGTGTTAAACAGGGTTCTTTCACTTGCAATGGACTTGGTACTGATAAGAAGTTATGATTGTAAAATATTAAATAGAATTGGCATGCTGGGCTTGAGCATTTGGATTATCTTAAGACCTTCAAGGGTCTATGGATAATCAAATTGCTTGTTATGTAGTAGTAGTTTATGTAGTTTTAGAATATTTTAGGTACAGATTTGATATAAAATACAGATGTTTACCGAACTTAGTTTAGCAGTAGACGGTCATATTTTTGTAGTGTTGTTTTAGTCTATTAATAAGTATTATTAGTTATAAAGATGATGATCCACTCAACGCCTTATTAATAAACACAGAGTTAATTCGAAGTACCTAGTTTGTCCGTGTTTTATCTTTTACAAATAAAATAAAATTGTTAAAACGCAGTCTAACTATTCCAAAGTAACTTTCCATTTATTAATGAGCAGACAAAGCACCTATATTTTCTTGTACATCGTTAAAAATTCACGTGAATTTAATATGAAATGTGTAAAACAACATAGCTGAGCCACAGTGCAAATAAGCGGTAAGACAAGGGCCACTTTCAGTACACCAGTTCGCCACATGGAGAGCCCTCTATGTTGAAACTTTGTCATCTGTAGCCCTCTTAAGCGCTCGGAGTCTCGAGAGTACACTTACGTTATTACCTGTACTGTTTGCTTTACGGTCTGTGTTTTTAATGTCGGTTCAAATTAAAAGGATGTTTATTTTTAATCTTTAACGCAAAAGACATCTGCGATATTTAACGAAAGATCTGTGTACAGTCTGTTTGCAAGTGTTCGCGAAGCCATGTATCGGTGTTTGTTTGCTGATTGTATGGACGCCTAAACGAATAAATCGATTAACAACCGGCACAAATAGACACAGAATTGACCAAGCGAGTAAAACGTTTATGTTTCAGGTCGTAGTTTTTTTTTAATCCTATCCAGATTGCTTCTCCTAATTGCAGAGACAAGTCACATAATTTAAACGAACTTTGACGATGCTTTGTTCCGGTGTACTAAGTTTCGTCGAAATGTTTTTAGAAATTTGTTGCAGCATATTTTTCAAACCAATTTTGGTAATATTTGGCAAGATTTTTCAATATTTAAATCCTCACAAGACTTGCTAGTATGACCCAAGTCGCTAAAGAGCGAATCGAGATATAGACTTATGAAAATTTTATTAAAGATTTGTGCTGCGAAATTAAATGTTACCTGCAATTAAGATTTTTCTTATATGCAAATTGTGCATTTCTGAGCAAAGATATTTACTTGCTGGGGTGGCAAAAGGATTAATAAGACACTAGTGTTTCTCTCAATGTATCTCTCTCTCTCTATGTGTAATTTATTAAGGAAAAATCACAGCTTATATACTAATTCATATCTCTCAATGTATCTCTCTCTCTCTATGTGTAATTTATTAAGGAAAAATCACAGCTTATATACTAATTCATATCCATACAGTATGCGCTATCTATTTCACGTAAAACATCTAACTGACGTCTAGTTAATCGTGCTATATCTAAAACATTCCATCGAGCTGCAACATTTATATTGCAGCCATGGTGGTCTAGTGGTAATGACATCCGCCTTACAATCATTAGTTCGTGAGTTCTAATCCCGGTCCGTACCAATGAATTCCTTGGAATTAACAGAGCCAGGTATTAAAATAATTGTAATAAATAAACTGGAGGGAGCCAAAATAAGCCAAATAAGTTCATACATTCAGAATCCCGCCGAATGTCTCAACCTACCTACAGCTTACACGACGTGTCGTTGTCTTACAATGCCTGTCTGATTAAATTCTGCTCAGATCGTATTTTCACGTTGAAAATACATTGTGAAATACAATGCCTAGTGTACAGTTTTAGAAATAAGCTTACTGAGAAACTCCGTGAAATCTTGCTGATTCTAAATATACGTATTTAGTCACGTTCTGTTGGAGACTAAATATAACAATGAAAATTTATTACAGAAACTAATGTAACGGAATTTACGCATATATTACCTTGTATAGAGAGAAATTACTCACGTATGATTACTACGCAAATTACTACTATGTAACTAAAGCCATAACGATTATAGCTTTGACCGCATTTAGTCCGACACCACGGTGCCACTAAACTGCGTGCCCTTTTTGTTAGTGAAGTTGAAGTTTACAATTGGTTGAATTATATTGTACAATGATAGGGTAGTTTAGATCTTAGCCTAAGTTAGTCAGTAACTGTAATTTTGGTGCACTGCGTGAATACCACGAGGAGACCGGCGACCCGCAGGCAGCACACGCGGCCATATTGTGTATGATTTCTGTTGTTCGTATGGGTTGCCTGGAAGTGATCGTTTCCAGAAATAGGGCCGCCTAATGTTGCACTAGCTTCAAAATTTCACTGTCGTATTATTGTTATTTTATTTTGTGTGTACAGTAAAGCGTTATTAAATAACGCTAAATTTTGTTTGTTTGTTCGTCTTCGCTTTTCGTCCCTCTCGATCTCGTGGCGCGAGTAACTGGCGCAAGAAGGAGAAAAAGCGAAGCCGATCGTCAGAACGTGTATACAATACGGCCACCGTACAGGAGATTGACGCATGTTCCAGCCCACTTCAGATTTACCACCTTCGTGGGTCATTCAAAATCGGCATTTAACTACTAACTTACTTTTACACTGAGAGCACAGCTGGACTGCCTGTTGTTACTGTAGACAGGCTAACCCCCCCCCCCCCTTATTTTAAAATCTCGTTTATCACCATTATCTTCCTTTATGTTGGCTAAACTTGGTATATATGTATTTGTATATATGTAGGTTATATGATATATGTATATTATGAATGTTTATAAAATTTACCTTTATTTTTTTTTTTTTATTATTGTGTCTAAATATTTTTTTTCTCTCTCATTACTTATATTCACTGTATTTATACACCACCGACCGTATTTCTATTTTTCTTATTCAATCCATCCAAAGGTTGCCAGGCAGAAATTGCCAAAGGCGATAAGGCCGCCATTGTACATCTTTTTTTTGTAATTATTGTTATATATTATTGTAATTTTTGGTGTGCAATAAAGAAATATTTATTTATTTTATTATGAGATCAACCCCAAAATCGCATAATATAAGGTACTATTTTTTCCAAATAATGGGATAACTTACTTCAAACTTGTAAAGAATTTAAATAGTTCGCACGGATCGATGGAGTAATTTTCACATTATTGTTGATTTATCAAAAATAGCTCTGCCGATTTCGATAAAATATAAATAGGACCATTTTTGTAGATCATATTACCTACCAATCAAAAAAAAATATCATGATCGTACTACTTTGTAAAAAGTTAGGCGTGGTGGTTTACATATAAAAAATAGTCAACGACGACTTGTAAGCCTCCTTCGTTACGTCGGTTAAAAATTAGTCATAGGTATCAAAAAATACCAGTACAGCAATTACTTATTATCAATTTATGCTCGATGTAAAACAGATGTGTCGGATAATACAATTCAGGGTGTTATAAAGCATCAAAGTTTATTATTTTCTCTATTGATGTACTTTACCAGTGTGTGTTGTGCGTAGTTTATTAGACTACAAGCATTACGAGTTCTTGTATAGTTACATTACTAGTTCGATCTTCGTTTTCGTTTATGATTACGAACATTTCAAAATACAAGTTCGCAGGGTCGGATTTAGGGTGCGGGGCCTCCACATATAGAGGGGCCTTCACAAAAGACTTTGAAAAAGGTTTTTTTCAAATTCTGATGAGTAAGTCTATAAACATACCTACCATACGTGTGCGTAAAGCTCGTAAAGGTAATTAGGTTTTATTTAATGTCGGATAATTTTTGGTTTTGATTATATTTATGTGTATTAAATGTTAAAAGAAAACCTTTATCGATAGATTTTATTTAAATAAAATCTAGACTGACAAAAATATCAGTTTACTATTAGTATTTGGAAGATAATTTGTGGCCAAGAGGCCTCCACTCCTTTGCAGCCAAGACCTTGAAATCTCTAAATCGGACCCTGCACGTTTGCTCACAAAATACAAGGCAAGTAAACCAAATACCTACAAAGCCAACATAGTCGTAATCTGAGACACATGAAACATAACATGAGGCATGTTTCAGGATGTTTGGATGTTTCAGAAACGTGTCGGAATGTTGTTTACAACCTTAGATCATGATTCCGTACGCTTTGGGCTTTACGAGTAACATTTGCTATGAAACGTAAAAGAGGTTCCTCGACGACGTTACATACACTTAAAATTAGTTTATTGCATTAGGCATTACTTAAGGAAACGGCTTTACGACGCGCACGTGTCTCTGATGTAAAAAATAAAAATAATAACTAAAATAGACTTATTTCATAACCAGTTTGTGTAAAAATCAGTTAATAAACGTTATTCCGTGAAAGTAGATCTTTAATTCAATAGAGTGTATTGTAAATAGCTAAAAATAACAAACAGTATGTTCATCTTCAAAACGTTGTTTTGATTAAATTAAATTCTGTTTGTGTTGGGTGTATTAATAATTGTTTCATTGAATACATGTTTTATAGTTTAGTGTGTCTGTTTTATTAAATACCCTTTTTGTGTAAAAATCCCAACAAAATCGAAGTACGCTAAAAATGTTTTCGAAACAAAGACTAGCTCTATTTTTAAAAGTCTCTTAATAACAGTGATGCAAAAGTTCCCGATTAATCGGGAGATCTACTGATTTTAGCTTTTCTCTCCCAATATCCCGATTTGGGGACCTTGCCTCTCGATTTTTACATTGTACACTTAAAACATAGTATTTATTTTGTTTTTCAGTCTGATATAGAAAATTATATTTTAAAATTGAAATATTTATGATCCTGTAGCACATTCATCCATCCATCTTTCAGACGTAAGATATCCACTACTGGACATAAGCCTCCCTTATGGATTTCTAATAAGGCCGGTCGGAAGCGGCCTGCATCCAGCGCGTTCCTGCACACAAGCGGCAGCTATTCCTATAGCACAAGCTGCGTGAAATTGTTGCTATAACATAATTTACACACCGCTCTTCATAAATTTCACTAAATAAGATAATACAATAGTAACTCAAACAAACTTTACAAAAAAATCGTCCAGCTACCAGCGATAAAACTACCGAAACCCAATTTGTCTCGAAGGCCTACCATCAGCGTAAAACTCGCTTCATTATCCGGGGAAACAAGAAAATCTAGAAACTTGCTACTTAGAGAATCCTTTCTGGAACCGCTGGAAGTTTCCCCTATCCCACGTCTTTAATTACCCGCCATTGCCTAGGTTCCCGAAGCCTATACAAATAAGTCTAAAGACTCGGAGAGCGAATATGAAAGAGCAGAGACGGAACAACAGAGCTCATACAAGTTATAAGCATCGGCAAAAATCCAACTCTAACATCTTGCATTCCAGGAGAAAAAACTAAGTACTTAAAGAATCAAACCACTTTCTGACAAAATAATAATTCGAAATTTGAATTGATAAACCTTAAACATTTTTACTATACTATTCTTATAGTTCTGATTTTGTATAAGCCAGGCTGACTATACCTGCCCCCCGACCGCCTAAGCAATAGCTTACGATTGCTAAGCAAAGCAATTGATGGCTAACGTCACATAGCTGGTGCCAAATGACTAAAATGAAGTCATAAACGATTGCTATTACGATTGCTATTGCTTAGGCGGTCGGGGGGCTGATCTCAGATCTTTGAAACTGTGTGACCTACAATTCAACATATCTGATAACGTAACTGAGCCAGTTATGAAAATGCAATCCATTGTCATGGTTAACCTATCCTGAGACTAAAAATATTAATTGCTTCATTTTGATGATTGCCTACAAAGACTGGCTAATGGCTATGCTGTGAGTGCAATTTTTCGTAGTTCGTAGTCGTTTTCGTCGTTATTTTGGTGGTTTCTAGAGTTCCCCTCTGTTTTATTCTTTCCACTTCATGAAGGAGGTGAAGTTTACAGTTTTACAAAGTTAGATTAAAGTTGGTAAACGCTCGTGGGCGGTAAGTGGGGTGTAAATACGAATTAAATAAGATAGTATTTATTTACACTGCCTAGGTGTATGTTTGAACAAATTTACATTGTGAGATTTAGTAACGAGAAAATTTTGGAGCCATTGTTGTTGTTAATGTTATAACAAAATAACTTAGGTATATTCACAAACTGGGTATTCGAAATTACGCTAGACTTGGCATTTAATTAGCTTTTGTGCCAAACATCTGTTAGTTTTATTTTTGTATTTTTAATTAAAATGAAGAAATAAGTGCCAAAAGGAACTGAAATCAGCCTTGCAGGCTCTTAGAAGACCTAGTGTAGAGTGCAGCGTACTTAATTTAACCTGACTATCGTTATGGAATAAATAAACTATCATTTATTTATTTATTATCTACTGTGTTCCGAATTGAAGAACAATACTTCCATCAATATATTTTATTATTATAATATACAGCGGGATTAATCGCGCACTAAAATTACGAGATAAATATATACCTCATCATCCCATCCATTCCATCCCACCCATTTGGGATGATGAGGTATTTTTTTATCTCGTAATTTTAGTGCGCGATTGGTCCTGAAGTATATTATAATAATGTGTTCAAATCGCCATAGTTTAAAAACAACAATATATTTTATGTCACTGAATTATATTTAAAAAAAACTGGACAAGTGCGAGTCAGGCTGTGCGAGCCTGACTCGCACTTGACTAGTTTTTTAAAATCGAGGGTTCCATACAAATCCAGAAAATTTCAAAAAATTGGGTAGTAAGTTGTTAAAATCTCTTTACTATAACCATTAACCATCGACAAAAAAGTATTTTTTTTCACTTTTCTCGTCATACATCGAAAATTAAATATTGTTAAAATAATTAAAAACCTGTTTTAGCATGTGTTAATGAAGATCTTTTATATGATACCTTACATGATACGATTTACTCACTTTGAATTTTGAACCCATATTTTGTAATAAAAATTCACAAATGATAAAGAGTCTTGACATACACACAGACGGACAGACGGACAGCAAAGTGATCCTATAAGGTTTCCGTTTTTTCCGTTTGAGGTACGGAACCCTAAAAACTAGAAGATGGCAATGAAGTAGGAAGTAGGAATACTAACTTGGCTAAAACTTAAACTAACCCATCTCTATTGTACTAACTCTTTTTGTACAGTAAAATCGAATAATTGAATATTTTAGTTAACAAAAGGCACAGACCCTGGAGTCTGTGGCTTGTAATTTTCCAATAAAAAAAAATGAAGTAGGAATCAAATTTGATTCCTACTTCATTGGAAGATGGCATTGTTAGTTGTCAGTCCGTCAAAGTAACCTTTAAAACGATGGACTCTAGAATAATGGTGGCTCTGTACTAGTCTTACAATCTAGTACCTAAATCTTTAGTCCTTATTCTGAGCCTACATCTGAGTTATCTATTTAAGTTGCAAACTTTCTAAAGTTTTTAGACCTCCAGCACAGAATAGGCCCTATTACACAGGGCAACGTCCAGTATGTACCAATGGGAAACCTAGTCACGTGGTCCAGATGTGCTGAAAAGATTACTTATTTTTTATTAAAAAGTTCGAACATAATTATTAATATTATAAACTTTTACTTAATACTATATAAACATAATTAAACTTTCAGTAGAAAACAGAAGTTTTCTTACAATTAGAAGTTTTTTGAGTAATTTTACTAAAGCCAAAATAACTAAAAACAAAAAATAGGGCACTATTCTTAAGACAAACTCAACGCATGTTCATTGTTCACCTAAACTTTTGAACAAAATATCATGCCTAATGAGACTTATTTATTGTTATAATATTTTATGAGTAATGAATACCAAATTTTCTCTACCAATTGCTAGTTATCATTTTATTATTATCATAACTTACTTTGACCTTTAGTACATAAATATCTTCTGTACAGTATATATTTATTATTACGTATTCCCTACGGTACTATGATATAATATTTCTTATTTGAAAATGTTATTACAAAGGTTACAGATAAAATATAGCTTCGATATAATAATTTCTTTGATGTTGACTTCGTATTTTGCCTACAAACGTTCTTTGAATAGATTCAGATTGCCAGTTAGCTATAATAAAAATACAATTAGAGCTGATTCTGAGATTTTTTTAGAATATCGTTAAGCTTGTCATTATTTCCATTTTTACTATAGAGCAATATAGAAAAGTCCATTGTTAAGCATAGGGCTGTCCGCGAAGGGCGACATCCACCACGCTGGCTCAGTTCTCGTTGTTACGATAAGCCATCAAATTTCTTTAATGGTTGCGTGTGCTGTACTCACCAGCATTTTTAATATTCCACTGCAGGATGTAGGCCTACCCGCGAAGGGTGATTGGGCTATATCTACCACGCTGGCCCAGTGCGAATAAACTCGATGGCGTATGTGAATGTTTGGTGCATTCACCGAGTTTATTCCATCCATCGAGTTTATTCTACGGACGTATGCAGGTTTCCTCACGATATTTTATTCCACCGAAATGAAAGTGATGTGAAATTCCGCACATAAATTCCAAAGAATTCTTTGATACGGTGACCGGCACTTGAACCCACGACCTCACGAATTTTATTACCACTAGACCACCACGGCTTGCGATTTGGAAGAAAACTGGCACTGGGAGGGCTGATGACGCTGGGGTCATAAAGTTCTCGTGTCAGCAAAGGCCGTCCCGTCCCGTCCACCTACGAAATGGACAGATGACCTCATCAAGACCGCAAGATAGCACTATATGCAAGCTGCTACCAACCGGTTTTTTTGTAGATCCATAGAAGAGGCCTCTATCCAGCAGTGGACTTCCTATGTCGGAAACGACGACGAAGAAACTGGGATTAAAAGTCGACCTTAAATGGCAAGCGTTACAACTACTAAGTCACGTCAGTCCTGCCACGGTCACCTCTATAGCCGGAATCCAATCAACAAGCCAAGATGAGCGGTAACAAACTAATACAAAGTTGCGTGATGAGTAATCGCCGATACCTCAATAGGCAGCGAACAACAAAGAAGTAAGAAATCTCATTAGTGCGAGAAAGCGATTCCACTAATAAATCACAGTTGATGTATCACGCCGTCACGCCACTCTCCTGTGACTCAACCCGTGAACACCAGGGGTCTCCGAAACAGGAAAAATAAGTAGAAATCCATCAGTTGAAAGACGTTCACTCCGGGACATAGGCTTCCATGGATTTCCAATGATATAATTTTTATTTTGAGTGCTTTCCACACTAGATTTATATTAGATGGCGCCAATACGGGTATCACCGCTATCAACGCTATAAGTTGGTGTAATGTTAAGCACTTCAAGGTTTTGACGCTTGCGTAGGAGGCGGGCTGGCTTAGTTGGTTAGAGCGTCGGGCTAGTGATCCGAAGGGGCAGGTTCAAATCTGCATTCGCTTCAAATTTTTGAAATGCTTATCACAAAGATAACTCTTTGAGATTTCCAATGAGGCCAGTTTGAAGCAACCTGCATCTATCGCGTTCCTGTGGTATTCATAATATCGTCAGTCCACCTAGTCGGTGGACGTTCTACGCTGCAGAAACAGCATACTCGTAAAATTCACGGCACTCAAATCACACTCTGCTCTAAATATTAAACTATCTGGCCAAGTATTGTCAAAATAGGCTGATAAATATCTCTAAAGCAAATTTTCTCCAGTTTTGGGATCCTCTCCTTCCCAATCAAATATCGCTCACAACTAAAAAATCTAAAATGATGAAAAACTCGTGTAGTTGCCTAGTTTGGTCATTTTTTTTGTATATGCGGCCTGTACGCATGGAACATCGTCCAAACATCTGGACAGAGAAAATAAAATGTTGCCAACCCGAAGCAAGGACGTTTCGCTCGGTTACGTTTGCTCGGTCAACAAAAATCATATTTTCAAAAGACATCGAGCTCGATATATATCGAGCTTAGGCCTAATGGCCTTGTACAGAATTCAATTATTTGCTTTTTTGTTTATTATTTTTCTACTATAACAATATATCTACTATTTCATAACAATCTTTACTTAAAGGAATTTCATATTTTCCATTGATATTTTCGGATCTTACTCATATAATATTGACATTGCTTGTAAAATATGGCGGCGTGATGGCTACCTTGAACAAAAATCAAATTAGAAAACATGAAATTCTACTATGCTCATTTATTTATCATATTTTAATGGATTTTTGAGCTACTGTACACAGTCTGGTCTCATTTTGCAAGATCTTCTTTCGTGCAATTTTCCGGACAGTCCTTGAATGAGCTGTAAGCGCCGACAGAGAGCATTGATGGGACCCGTGTCACACTATCGCATTATATTCATAGGGAAATAATCTGCACGTTTGTCTACAAGATATAATAATGTACCTAATTCACAGGACAATTTTATTGCTAATTTAAAAATCTATTTAAAAAGGCTTGGTATTCAAGTGAATATCTTTGGATCAAGAAAATAATAGGAGCAAAACGACAGAAATACTGTAATTTTATGTGTTTTTGAAATTAAAGATTATTTTGCCTATCAGTGTTGTTCCAAGTAAATTTTAGAGTGACCGTATGTTAACATCAAAAAAACTTATTTTAGTGAAAATATATGGGGAAATTGAAGGCCGTATTTTAAAAGATGACGTAATTTTTTTAAATAAAATAAATAATTTTTATTAAAAAAAATACTACTTTATAGTCGAGCCGTACTTGCTATTTTTCGGGTTTTTAGAGGACCTGAAAGTAATTGTTAAAAAACGGCAAAAGCCGTATCAGGAACATCTCTGTCGCATATCCATGTAGTTGAAAACTCAGACTCAGACCCCGGGTGGCAAGTAACAGGGCTTCTCCGTATTTTTAAATGTTTAAAATCATATTCCGATTATTGAGACGTGTAAATGTTGTGACTGAGTGTTTATTTAGACGATAATCATGTAGTGACGTTATAAAGCACCAAAATCAAAGACAAGTGGTAAAAAAAACAAAAAAACAAAACTGATTTCAAAAGCAGAAAATCAGTTAAAGTGTCCAGTTCATATCGCAACAAAGATCCTGATTGCCTCAGAAACACAACAAACCGTGAGTCTTACACACATAAATATCACTGAATACCGAATCAGATACAGATTTCAGAAGTCAACAGAATAATTGCTTAATTACACATTTGTTATCATTCAAACATAATATTTTAAACCTACGCTAAAGACTGCTTGACAAGTTACCTACTTGTGAAAATTACTGACTACTGTTAATGACAACAAAACAAACGGATACTGTTTTATCAACACAGCTGATGATCTATTAACATACGACTGACGACGATACGAACCATCATTCATACCAACGACACTGGATAACTATTACTATCGTGATATCATTGACAGCCACAAGGTGGCGCACTTAAACACAAAACTAAGCAAGTAATTTGATTTCTGACTCAACTGACCTAATATTGGTCTATTTCGGCATCCTCGTCATACAGCCCAGTGGCGCCGCCGTAATACAAGCGGCTGCAAATCTGACGGATCCCGGATCGAGCCTCAGCCGCGACAATTATTTTTGACGACATACTAATTTGAAATATCTATCTACGCAACAATAATGGACGTCAGCTATACAAATAATATTACTATGCGACCGAAAAGACTATTTACAAAAGGGAATTCTAATGATTCGATCCTAAATGTAACATTACATTCTGCGGACTCCGAACAACATATGAGGAGTCTAGGATACCTGGATTTATCAACAGGCGAAACAAATGGCGACATAATAGAAACTTTAATCAATATCCAAACCTACATTGCCATTGTCGCCTAGTTTAAGAAGAATATGCATTATTGGTGGTAGACAATGCCTGGGTCTTTCTCGGAAACTGTCGTATACACAAAACGAATATGAAGTTACTGGATTTATCAAGCCGGAAGCAAGCACCGAAGAAATATTGAAAACCTGTGACAGCTTAAAATTACAAAACGACGATGTACTAATCCTTTCGGTTAGAGAGCATGATACAAATCCTACAAAAGTTATAACGGAGCTATCGGCGATGCTTAAACGACTACACGACCGAAAAATTATTGTACTTAGTGTTAAGTTCAATCGATATCTCAATGAAAAAAGACTTAATAATTCATTGAACATTATCTGCGCCCAGTACCCTTCTTGTAGTTTTATAAATTCTACAAAGAGTAAACTTAATATTAAGAATTGTAATGATAAATTGCTAAACAAAATTTATGAATTACATAATAGGAAGGCGTTAAGTAATGCCAATTATAATTGTCCAACTTTGTTAACTACGACAGCGACATTGTATAATTATGGCAGCATGTTATATCCGGTGGTTCCCATTAGCATACCAATGTTTTATCAAACTAGAAATAATAGATTAAGTACTGGCGTTTCGTACAGATGTTTGAAAAATATACATGTAGAGACAGAAACTAATACTATAGAGCTTGAAAATGTTACACCTAGGGAAGAATCCAACATTGCACAGCAATTAGAACAGGAACATGAATCTTGTGTCAGCGAAGTCAACAATGAAAATAAAGCGAAGCAGTTTTTTCGTTCCTGACAGATCATTTAGAATACTGCATCAAAATATAGCTGGTCTTAATAATAAAATAGAAAACCTAGAAATAGCTTTGTCAGAACTGTCACTTCAGAAAAAACTACCGGATTGCTTATGTTTTACAGAATCTAACATTAAAAAAGGGAATGAAGCTATGGTTAAAGTAAGAGGGTACGAAATGGGATCTAGTTATTGTAGAGACAAGGCTCGCGGAGGGTCATGTATATATATTAGAAAAGGTATAAAATTTAAAGAATTCAGTTATATAAAGAACTACGCCAGTCACGGAATATTTGAATGCTGTGGTGTAGATATTATCAAACAAAACTTGCTACTGGTTTGTGTGTATAGAAGAGGAAAAACTAATGTTGACAAATTTTTGGAATATCTTGAAACTTTATTATTCAAATTGTTGTTTAAGAGTAAAAAATCTATAGTTTTGGTGGGGGATATTAACATCAACACGTTAAAAGTAAATCCTGTAGTTAATAACTTCACTGACTTATTAAAAAATTATGACTTGACTCAACACATCACAGAACCTACTAGGCTAAACTCATGCCTAGATCACATAATAAGCAACACCAAGCATTCTGTTAGTGAAGTGCTAAAACTTGGACTCTCCGATCATGACACTGCTCAGATGATTGCATTGTCAGGTAAAAATCATGTACTTCCCCCTGAGTATTGTTACATCTTCAAAAGAGACTATAGTACAGACAACTTAAATAAATTCTTAGAGTGCTTAAGTAAGTTGAGTTTCTATGATGTTTATCAAACGGCTGATTTAAATATGGCTTTTGATAGTTTTCACGAAGAGTTTAGTCTATTTTATAACCTTTGTTTCCCTATTGTAAGATATAAAACCATCCAAAAGAGGCGAGACCTCAAATGGATAACGAAAGGGCTTCGACGAAGTTGTCAGACAAAAAGGGTTCTTCGCTGTAAATTTTTTAGAGAAAAAACAAAGCAGAGTAAAAGTAATTTTGAGAACTACTCCAAACTTTTGCGTCGATGTATTTATAAATCACAGCAGCTGGTAAATCATGACTTTATCTCCAATTCTCAAAATAAATGTAAAGCCGCGTGGAGTTTAATAAATAAGGACACAGAAATAGATTTACATGCAAATCTTATTGAAAACATAAAGATTAATGATAAGGTAATTAATAACCCACAAGAAATGGCAAACGAATTTAACAATTATTTAATTGAACTAACTAATGAACACCAAAAAACATGTAAAAATACAAATAAATTTCGATTAGACAGTAGTATTTTTCTCAATCCTGTCAGCTGTATAGAAGTTCATAACATAATAAAATCTTTAAAAAATACAAACTCTGTCGGCTATGATGATATAAGAACTGATATTTTAAAAAAATGTATCTGTTTTATTGTGCCAGTGCTTACTTACCTTATAAATCTTTCATTTGAAACTGGAACATTCCCAAACAAACTTAAAAAATCCATTGTTAAACCACTCTATAAAAAGGGAGATAAGAGCGATATGTGTAATTATAGACCCATTACACTGATTCCAATTATGTCTAAAATTTTTGAGAAAGCTATGCTTAGTAGATTGATTAAATTCTGGAATAAATTTGATATAATAAAAGATGAACAGTACGGATTCCAAAAGGGAAAATCTACCACTTTAGCGGCTTTCCAACTAGTACATAACATTATTACTAATTTGGACAGCAAAAAAGAGGTATTAGCCATTTTTTTCGATATGTCTAAAGCGTTTGACTATGTTTCACACCAATTACTTCTCGAAAAAATGGATGACTATGGTGTACGAGGTCCGGCATGGGATTGGATAAAAACTTATGTATCTGGTAGAGAACAATGTGTAGAAGTTACAGGACTGACAAAAGAAAATGAGCTATGTCAAAAACGATCTGCATACCAGGTAAACAAATGCGGAATCCCACAGGGTAGTGTGGTTGGGCCGTTGCAATTTGTATCACTAATAAATGACCTGCCTGACATAACAAATTATAGATGTACACTATTTGCTGATGACGTTTGCGTTTTACTAACAAATGACAAAAATAATACTAACTTTGACATGGAAATTAATAAGACTATTGAATCAATTATAGACTGGTTGGATAAGAACAATCTTAATGTTAATTTAACTAAGACAAACTTTGTAGAATTTCTGACATACGGATCAAAATCCCCCATAAGACAACTGCGATATAAAAATACTGCACTGAATAAAGCTAGTAATGTAATTTTTTTGGGTATTACTTTAGACCAATATTTAAACTGGAAAGACCATGTAAAAAATGTATGCACTAGGGTAAATAGGTTTGTACATGTACTGAACAATCTTCGCAAAACGTCATCACGAGAGACAGTTTTATTAGCATATCATGGCTATGTGAGCTCCGTTTTGCGGTATGGTCTACTTCTTTGGGGTAATTCCACCCACGTACAGAAAGCTTTTCTATCCCAGAAAAAATGTATACGTGCTATTGTAGGGATTCGACCATATGAGTCTTGTAGACCTATTTTTAAAAATCTTGGCATATTAACATTAACATGCATGTATATTTTTGAAATAGCTATATTTGTTCGTAAACATCCAAAATTATTCCGTACAGCTAATGACAAATATCCAAGGAGTACAAAATATAGAAAAAGATTAGTTTTTGAACGCCCCCCTAGACTGACATTATACCAAAAGAACAGTTATGCTATGTGTATCACCGTGTATAACCAGTTACCAATAGTAATTAAAGAACTGCCATATGGTAAGTTCCGTAAAAAACTTAAAATGTGGTTAACAGAAAAATGTTTTTACAGCTTAAGAGAATTTTTTGTAAAACGTAAATAACAATTGACATATTAGATCGAGATAATTATCCGAATGTATTGTGTATCTTAACATTGTATAATTGAATATTATGACATAATTGAACATTTTTTATTTGAATATTTTAATATTGTGACATTATTGAACACTTTTTTATTTATTTAAGTTTTTAATTTTTTTTAATTTGTCATTATTGACACTTGATTTAAATACACATATTTCTTAATTATGAACTATGACATTGTCGTATATTTCACATGCCAAGGAATGGCAAAATAGATTGGACAAATCTTACAAAATTAACACCTTAATTGTACTCTATTTTTTGTGAAATAAATATCATTTCATTTCATTTCATTTCATTTCATTTCATTTCATTTCAGACTGGCAGAGCCCCTGAGACGTCGAAGTTGTTCCACTGACAAGAGCCTTACTCATAAATTTTGAATGAATGAATATATTCATATATATTTTAAGCCGTGGTGGTCTAGAGATAGTGACACCCGCCTTACAATCGTGAGGTCGTGGGTTCAAATCCCGGTCCCGTACCAATGAGTTCTTTGGGATTTATGTACGGAATTTTACACCACTGGCTTTTCGGTGAAGGAAAACATCGTGAGGCAACCTGCATATGTCCGGAGAAGAATTTCAATGGCGTATGTGAATCCATCAACCCGCACTGGGCCAGCGTGGTGGATATGGCCCAATCACCCTTTGTGGGTAGGCCTACGTCCTCCAGTGGATAAGGCTGATACAGTACAGAATATATTTAACAGACAAAACCACACAACGCAGCTAGTCCATCTGACCCTTGTCATGCAGGTGTCGGCGCCGATCATATGGCATAATAGAAACGTAGATATGTCGGGTTATCGACAAAAACCGACGTTTCGAGAACTTCTAACAATAAATAAAAATACAATTTGGAAATAAATTGTGCTTACGAAACTGTGTTTGTAGGTCAATGTGTGTTTGGAAATGTATTTATCAGAAAATCTTCAAAATACAACGTTAGTTGTACAACGACAACAACCTTGAAAGACTAGATTAGAGATAAATTAACGCATACGAAACTAAATCAATACACAAATAACAAACAAATACACATATAATTTGCACAGGTGATATAATCGTTTTATAATTTTGCTTTCAATTTTTTACCATCTGTATAGATCTTATATCTCTCTCAATAAAATATTAGTTTATAACAGTTAAGTATGTTATTTTTAATATTTCGTGATTTGAGCACATTTTTCTTATACTACGGGAGATTAATATATAACAATAGTGGTGATTACACCTATTAATAAATGGGTCATGGGTATTATTAATATGTGCCTACTATGGGACTAATAGCGCACTAAATTTACGAGACAAATAAATACCTCATCATCCCGACGTTTCGAGTTTCGACGGAGTTGCATCGATCGTGGTCACAAGTAGACGGGTAGAGAGATGCAACTCGGTTGAAACGTCGGGATGTTAAGGTATTCATTCATTTTAGTGCGCGATTAGTCCCGTAGCAATAATAATGGGTCACGGGTATATACACAATCGATGCAACTCAGTAGAAAAGTCGGGATAATTAGGTATTTATGCGTCTCGTATTTTCAGTGCGATAAGTCCAGTAGTATAAAAATAATGAGGATCAATCTAATTAATTTTATTCTTCCTCACTATATTCTTCAGAACTGCTACTGGAATCATCATCCTTGTCGCCCTTTCTAGGTTTTGGTTTGGCTGCGCGTTCATAATGTGAACTATCATCTCTTAAGCCGCTGCTATGTTGGAGCATTGCAGACTCGCCGGTTGTTAAGATATCATACCAGGGAAGGCCAATCATAACGATACACAATACCTGTGAATGACATAAAAAAAGTTAGAGAACTTTAACCAAGCCAACGGGGAATGTAATATAATTCTAAGCTATAAGCTTTACCTGATATATAGTAGAACTACCTTTTACCCGCGGCTTCGCCCGCGATATGATTTAATTTATGTTTATCTTGTCAAAAAAATATGGTAACTAAAACAGTAAGTGCGCCACAAGATATTAGCCCCAATCCAATGTGAAACGGTACACAAATATTGTAGCAAATAATCATTTCAAACCCAAAAAACAGTCAATCTCAACTAATTATGCTAACCTCGGCAGTGGTTACATATTTGAGCCGTTTGAAATTGAGACATTGTGCGCGTGTTGGCCGGGAGCTCATCTTGTTTTCAAAAGTCTTTCTGAGCGTCTGGTGTACCCGCCGCGTGACCAAAATGCTGGTGTTATTTGGCTCAACGTATAAGCAGCATTGCCAAGCTGATTGGCAATGCTGCCAGCATGTTGGGCACGCTGCTAACTGGCAGTGGGCTTGAGCATTTAGCATATCTTTAGACCTTCAAGGGTCTGTGGATTATCCAATTGCTTGTTATGTAGTAGTAGTTTATGAAGTTTTACATTATAAGTCTGTATTTAGTGGTAGTTAATAAAGGCACTTGCTCTATAAAAAATCAAGTACCTTGCACCTTGTTGTCACTGTTCAAACCTAACCCATATCAAAATACCTTATATGTACTTATAAATGCTGAGATAAGGTTAGAGTGTACCCGCCCATAGGTTCCCGCCTTGTCGTGGCAGGAGAACTTAGTAGCCGAGGCTTATGGGCGGCGCGGGAACCCCAGGTAGAGCCGCTTCTCTGGGTTTTTTCTGAGACAGCTGAGAAGGCGGCGCTCGAGATCTCCCGATTCTTTTTGGTCTTTTCCCCCTAGACAATTCAGAAGTTTGCACTCATGCAGTAAGAATAAGACTCAAAGGGGCAAGTAGGCACATCGTGCACATGTGTGCGTGCCGCGAGTATTTGTTAAGATTCTTTGATGGATGCATTGAAGCACCAATGCGCAATTTAGTCATAACAATATTATTTTCATAAAATGTTATAATATATATTTTTGGTGATTACAATATTAGATTACGAAAAGTAAGGTGAAATAAAAGTCTACCAAATTCATTAGTGAATGTAATATTATAGGTACGCATCTACGCATATAATTTAAAGAAGATTCGACAACTTACTCCAAATATTGTAGACTAGCTTTTACCCGCGGCTTCGCCCGCAATATAATTTAATTTATGTTTATCTTGTCAAAAAAATATGGTAACTAAAACAATAAGTGCGCCACAGAATATTAGCCCCAATTCAATGTGAAACGGTACACAAATATTGTAGCAAATAATCATTTCAAACCCAAAAAACAGCCAATCTCAACTAATTTGTTTCGTCATCGTTAACATCCGCAGCTTTCTTTGACCTACTGTTGGGTATAGGCCTCTCTCTTGCAGTGCCATCTGCCTCGGCTCTTTGCCGGTCGTGACCAGGGTCGACCGGCGGTATTGATGATATCGTCGAGATAGTCGACCCACCTTGCTGCCGCGCCGCACATAGCTGAGCGCTCTCACCTATTCAAGTACCCTAGTTGACCAGCTTGATCACCACCGTCTTTCTTGGTCAAGAAGAGCTGGTCGAATTGGTTGCCCCGCCATTGTGAACGATGTCATACGCAGGGCTTTTGCGACCGCCAATATTGCAGCCGTACTCGAACCGAATGGGTTTGCGCGTGGTGATGGCAAAAGGCTTGACGGTATGAAGCTGGTCCCATGGAAGTGTAGACGGCCCTTAGTATGGGACGCGACTTGCGTCGATACTTTGGCGCCGTCAGCGGAGCAGCACAAACGGCGCAAATATGCTAACCTCGGCAGTGGTTACATATTTGAGCCGTTTGAAATTGAGACATTGTGCGCGTGTTGGCCGGGAGCTCATCTTGTTTTCAAAAGTCTTTCTGAGCGTCTGGTGTACCCGCCGTGACCAAAATGCTGGTTTTTATTTGGCTCAACGTATAAGCAGCATTGCCAAGCTGATTGGCAATGCTGCCAGCATGTTGGGCACGCTGCTCACTGGCAGTGGGCTTGAGCATTTAGAATATCTTTAGACTTTCAAGGGTCTGTGGATGATCCAATTGCTTGTTATGTAGTAGTAGTTTATGAAGTTTTACATTATAAGTCTGTAGTGTATTTTAGTGGTAGTTAATAAAAGCACTTGCTCTATAAAAAAATCAAGTACCTTGCACCTTGTTGTCACTGTTCAAACCTAACCCGATGTCAAAATACCTTATACTTATAAATGCTTCTGTTGATTAAGATAAGGTTAGAGTGTACCCGCCCATAGGTTCCCGCCTTGTCGTGGCAGGAGAACTTAGTAGCCGAGGCTTAGGGCGGCGCGGGAATCCCAGGTAGAGCCGCTTCTCTGGTTTTTTCTGAGACAGCTGAGAAGGCGGCGCTCGAGGTCTCCCGATTCTTTTTGGTCTTTTCCCCCTAGGCAGTTTAGAAGTTTGCACTCGAGGTTGGGCCGCTTTTCTGGGGTTTTTAAATATAGCAGCTGAGAGGCTGGCCGGCAAGTTGCGTGCCTCATGAGGAGTGCCGCAACTAAGCCGGGCTGCACTTTTATCACTGTTCAATCCTAACCAAACCAACAGAAATTTATGTTCGTGTCAAGGTCACAACTCAGAATCAAGGTTAATAACCTTAGTGTCAAGATATTCATAATCATGCCATACTACTTTTAAAAATCAAGTCGATCCGTTTCTTCTTATATTAGCATGGATTCTGTACCATGAAGGTAGAATAAAGAAATATGTTTAACCTCTAATGGTGGTATATTTAAAAATATTTTTAATGTCAGACGAAATGACGTCCCAGTATTAAACGTCATTGTAATATGTAGCATGGCAAAGAGAAAACTATTTTGTCCAATTTTAATGTCAGTTGTCATTGCCAATTCATACTTTATTTCCTCTTCGAGGAGCTATAATGGTAGAAAGACAATTTGTCCCTTTGCTATGCTAAGCGAGACATTTATAAAAGTCTGCAGTCAATGTATGTCACCTGTCATCTAATTACGTTTTGTGAATCCATGTTAGGCCCAATCAACCCAATTATGAACGCGCCATCGTAAATTTAATAGCAACGTAAAAAGTGTTCTCTCTATCGAATGCCGAAAGTGAAAAAGAAACAGAGATAGTCTAATTAACTGTTATAATTACGATGGTGTCTTCAAAATTGGGCCTTTTAGCGTCGTTGTGATAGGTGACAGTTTCGCTAACGCAAGATTTTGTCCTATCCTACGGGAATTATGCAATTTTTGGGATAAAATGTAGCCTATGTCCTTTCTCAGGCTCTAGACTATCTGTGTACCAAATTTCATTGAGATCGGTTCACTCGTTTTGGCGTGAAAGCGCGACAGACACACAGATAGACAGACAGACAGAGTTACTTTCACATTTATAATATTAGTAAGGATAATATATTATCAGTATGATGTATGATGATATCCAAGGACTGCTCATCGATTGATTTGACAGATATTCGATCGACAGTTGTTTATTTTGACATTCTTGCAGCGCACGCTAGAGTAGCTCGCAGATGGCAGAATTTTCCTACTTACTCAACATTTATCGTTATATTTTGGACAATTCACAAAATATCTTTATAAATTATAGCCTATGTGTTATTCTGATGTATAAGCTATATTATTGCAAAGTTTCATCTCAATCCGTTCAGTAGTTTTTGCGTGAAAGAGTAACAAACATCCATACATCCATCCATCCATCCATCCATCCATCCATACATCCATCCATCCATCCATCCATCCTCACAAACTTTCGCGTTTATAATATTAGTAGGATGACTTATTGAATATTAATTTTATTAACTTATTTGTTTGTTAATTATAGTAGTATATTTTTATTTGCATTTTTTTTGTTATCAATGTCACATGTAATCTAACGTTTTTCGAGTAATTAAAGTGTAAATTTTAATAAATAGCTCAAAATTATTTATAATAATTAAAAAAAAGCTTTCGAATTCGAGTTTTTTTTTTTGCATTTTCTGAGAAGATTTACTATAGTAACATATTTTTTTTTTCACCATCGGAAAGTAGAGATTTCAACGAACAGAAACCATACCAACTTTTTGAAAAAAGCTGATATTTTGACGGGTGAATTTTCGATTGAAAATTAGGGTGTTTCTTCGATATTAATTCAAAATAAGGTGAAAAAATAAATATTTTTAATCAAATAAATTACAGCGTATTTGGGACATAAAAAGGAAAGTTTTCACCAAATTTCGTTAAAAAAAAAATTTTTTTGTAA
This sequence comes from Hypomecis punctinalis, assembly GCA_949316475.1. Taxonomy (NCBI): domain Eukaryota; kingdom Metazoa; phylum Arthropoda; class Insecta; order Lepidoptera; family Geometridae; genus Hypomecis; species Hypomecis punctinalis. The sequence goes on from OX438807.1 coordinate 1,420,794, forward strand.
AAGATAAAAATAAAAAACCAAAAACTTGGTTTTTTGGATTTGTCACATAAATTTTGAGGTTATGTGAAAAAAGTGTGGATACAAAAATTTTAGATCTTTTTATTACCTACAACTTTGCCATTTGACTTTTTTTGATAGGACTTTTAGTTTTGCCGGAAATCGAGAAAAACCGTTTTTTACCCTTAAACCCCCCCCCTCATCCCCTTCCCGACCTCAGATCGCCCGTAAATTAATTTTTCTTTTATTTTTATAATATTCCCCTCCTTTTCTAATGGGTTTCATCCTACTATTATTTTTTTTGGTTATAAAAATTATCGACCCTGGTGTATTAGGTTAGGTTATGATATTTGTTTATTACTTAGTTATGTTATTTTAAGAAGGTACTGTACTGTACCAGCCTTTTTTATAGTCCACTGCAGGACGTAGGCCTACCCACGAAGGGTGATTGGGCCATATCCACCACGCTGGCCCAGTGCGGGTTGGTGGATTCACATACGCCATCGAATTTCTTCTACGGACGTATGCAGGTTGACGTTTTCCTTTACCGAAAAGCCAGTGGTGTGAAATTCCATACATAAATTTGAAAGAACTCATTGGTACGGGACCGAGGATTTGAACCAACGACCTCACGATTGTAAGGCGGGTGTCACTACCTCTTGAACACCACGGCTTAATTATGGCGGCATTTACCAAGGTGCGAATAATTAATTTATAAAAGTTAGATATATCTTAGTTCAGTCGGTATACTGTTTATTATTAAGTTTTGTTGTATTTAAGTAGATATGAAATTATAAGCTCTAAAGTTATTAAATCATAAAAACAATTAGGGTAGGTGCACCGGATGTGGCAACTTAGAGTTTTAATTATTAATTAGGCAATTTCATGTTAATTTTTTTTAGATAAAATTTCTCAACCTATGCTGTCCCACTTTTGGGCAAAGATCTCCCCCACTTCCTTCCATTTATCGCGTTCTGTAGCGAAATTCCGCCAGCCTTCCCGGAAAGTGTGGAGATCGTCACGTCAGCGTTTTTTAGGTTTTTGTAATAGATATTAGTGAAGATTTTAAATATTGCTTAATAATCTATTTTAGAGTTCTAATATATTGAGGTTCCTATCCTCCTTTGTGACCTCAAAAAATGGAACTCTTTTAGGGCCACTTTTTGTCTGTCCGTCATTACGTACATGGGAACCAAAAGTGGTTTATGAATGAACTTACTAACCTAATTTTCTTTTACTCTATAAAATCAAGTCAAAGTCAAAATTTCTTTATTTCGTAGACACAATACAGGCACTTGGAATCGTCTAGTTACAATTTTTAAAGTTCTACTTAATTAAATTTTTACCCTAAATGATTAAGCACACTTTAAATTTTACAAGATCAGTATAATTAGGTACACAAAAAAAAAATTAGAATGCAAATCAAAAATAAAATAGTATCAGTATCATGAAAATAAAAATGTCATTATCAGTTTAAAAATGTCAACGAGTATGAAAATAAAGAAATTATAATTACATATCAAAACACACATATTAAACAGGCAACCTTAAAATATATTGTATTTAATTGACAACATTTCAAATTTTTAACATAGTTATATTTATTTATTATCTGAAAGAATATTGCAAAATAACATACACTTACTTTTAATTTTTCCAATACGACTTATATTTTCCGTAAAATTAAGTTTTGAAAAGTAGCTTATTCTAAAAGGACGTAACTGCAAAATTTAGGACTCATAAACAATTTTACGGAAGCCACATTAGAAAAAAATAGGTGCTAGCGTTGCTGTCACTATCAATGCCAATCAATCCGTCACAATTCACACCAAATAGGCCAGGAGGTCAGCGCAAAAAGTCCACTATGTACCGCGGTATACTATGGGAAGAAAAATATCAAAAATGTTTAACAACTGCCAATCACCTGAAATATGTAACAGGGTCTGCCATACAGGCTTTAAATTAGCACCACTTAAAAGAAGAAGAATAAGTAGTACTAGTTCCAAGATACTTTTAAAATTCAAACGGATTCTTCCACCAAATGCTAGGGAACCCAGCTGACTGACTCCAGGGTATTGATGTACACCATTTTGATAACTATGTATTCCAATAACCAATAATTCAGCTTTTGGAAAGTATTTGCATTTTTTGCGTTTATCTGTCGGGCTAAAGCAAAATAAGTAATTTGAAAATGACACTGACATTTTATTTTTAAACTACATTTTATGTGTCAACACTGTCAGTGTTAACTGTCATTTTATATTGCTAGTATTTTTTTTATCATTGGCAACTGAACTTTTAGTATAAATCCTGAAACGGCTTGGGTGAGAGTTTTGCTGCACTGCACTAAAAATTTTGGAAAAATAAACATAATGATCAGCATCCCGATATCTCGAAATGGTTTTGGAATTTCATAGCCTTGTGAAATATGAAAACTTGTAAATTGTATAGAACATCTAAATAGAAGTGAATCTATTTTACTATGGAAATTAACGTGGTTTTCACACATTTTATACTATATATAACGGGACTGAACTCACGTGTGGGGATAGTCGTAACGACTATAGTTTCGGTCGCATTCGGCGACCTTTCTCAAGTTGGCGTGTGCTAGTCAGTGCATTGCGAGACGGCTCCGCGTGCTAGACGAAGTAGGTTTTGATTTTTGTGAGTATCGAAATATGCGGTTTTTTATGACATAAACGGCTTTAACTTTTTTAAACGATAACTGATAATGTTTTCTTTTACACTACTGCAAGAAATCATAGATATCGAGTTGCGTTCCCGAGATAAAGAGTCTTGACATACACACAGACGGACAGACGGACAGACGGACAACAAAGTGATCCTATAAGGGTTCGGTTTTTTCCGTTTGAGGTACGGAACCCTAAAAAAAAATTATAATAAATATTAGAAAAAATCTTACACACGGTCTCTGACCCCAAACTAAGCAAAGCTTGGCTGCCAGAGACTGAATATATACTACATATATATTTTAAAAACATACTCATATAGATAGTACCTAAATAACATCCAGACACAGAGGAAACACCTATGTTCATCACATAAATGCGTGCGGGGATCGATCCCACGCCTCTTTATACCTTAACCACTGAGCCACCGAAGAAGTCTATTGTTATATTTATATAAATAAATAATTCTACTGTACGATTGTATGTCACTGAAATCCTTCTAATCGGCTGGACCAATTTGAATTAATATTTTGTTTGCGTTTGGGGGTTCTTTGGCACCCTGGATGGATTATATTCACAAATCAGCCCGGTAGTATAACAAAGTTCGCCGGGTCAGCTAGTATTAGTATATTATCTTTAAAACAAAACCGAAAAACCGTTAAAATAATTTAAAATAAAACTTACCAGTGCAATTCTCATTTTTGTTCGAAGCCGTCGAGATGTTACCAAAGAATATTTATGAATTCCAAGAAACAAATCACCAAATATACTGAGCGCGAACCGTGCCAAATTTCCAGTACCGACTCGTAGTCACACCAGATTATCACACCAGTATGACAAACAGGTTTTTTTTCTCGTTTGTCACACTACTGATTTTTCCACGACATGTTGCTATTTCCTTGCGAATTTTAATACGTGCCTTGTGAGTAGTTAAATTAGTGTGACATGACATCTTTGACAGCACCAATCGTTATACTTATTACCTGTGCCACAGAGCTAATACAACCAGAGAGTTAGCGCCGTTGTCGCTTGAGGCAATTCTCGAATACAAAAATATACATTTTGCTCAGTGCTATTTTTCAAGTATCTTTCTAACTCATGCCATACTAAATCAATGCATCTCTATCAGATTTTCTCGATCGACTACATTATCCCTCTGGTATAGCTATGTGACCTGTGCTTTTTACTTATACGTATTATCACCATCACAGGTACCTAACAATAACAGATTGTTAATGCTGTTTTACTTCAGGCAATTTTCAACCACAACAATATGAATGGAAAATCTAAGAAAGCCGCTGTCAAAACTGTCAAATACGTATTGCAATTTGACGTTCTCTTCATAAAATTTGGCATAACCACTGAATCGAGATATTTTTCATGTCTCTTTCTTACGCGTGCCATATTAAATTGATGCATCTCTTTCAGTTTTTTTCAATCGACTTTCTGGTATCTCTGTGATCATGTTCACCTTACATGATGTAGTGCTAATTCATGAATAGGTGTTTGTTAGCGATCTCCGTAGTTAAGCAACGATCGGCACGGTAAGTCTTCGGATGGGTGACCGCGCGTGGTATTTATGACTAAGCGCTACCGTGGCTAAGATTATTTAGCCATGCCTTATGTTAAAGGCCTTCAGGCGGCTTAAAAACTATGCATGACACCAGGGCTAACCACCATACGGACTTTCTTTAAAGCGCGATTAGTTCCGTAGTTTAAGTATAAAAGTAGCAATTAATTTATAGCAGATATTTTAACAGTTCTCGTTATTTCAGCCTTTGGACTTCCACTGCTCGACATAAGCCTCCCTATAGATCTCCTATATGACCGATTGGAAACGGTTTGCGTTATGACTGCACTAAAAAAAGTAAGTAAGTTCGTATAGGCCGGGTGGCTAGCCCTGGTGTCTAGCCCTAGTGTCAGAGTTTTTAGGCCGCCTGAAGGCCTCTGACATAGCTAAACCGTTATTGTTTTAACCGTTTAGCCATGACTGCACTGAAACATGCTAGCTGAATAAGTACAACGCGGTTACATTAACTAGACGCTTGACCATGTGACGTTATTTTGGCGCTCAAGTACGGTGAGCAGAAAAAACCAGCCAAGTGCGAGTCGGACTCTCGCAAGAAAGGTTCCGAACCATCATCTATAAAAGATTAGTTTCTATCTGTAGGTATATTAAGATCGAGTAAAAATTGCTTAAAAATTTCAGCGATGCGTCAAGTTAACGTGACCGCATTGTATATTGGAGTGTTTCTGTCAATTCTGATCTTTCTTAAAGGAGATATAAGACTGTCAAGTCATCATATAAATACAAGGTGACCAAATATATTTCCTCTCCTATTTTCAATGCTTGTTAGCCTTACGATAATATTAAATTAGCAAAAAAACACTGGTTTATTCTATTACAATGCTATATTTAGAAGTACGAAAACAGATTGACGACAATAAGCTAGCTACCTATATGATTAAAAAATATGATAAGTTGGTGTGGATTTCCTTATGAAATTATATTATATACCTACATATTTTTACTTATGTCAATTAATCAAAAAATTGTGAATGTACAACCCGTTAAAGTGCCGTGTGACGCCATACGCCATTTACATGGAAGTGACGTCTCGAGCCGGCACTCCAGAACGTTCTTTGACTATTTTAACACGTTTTTATTGGGTCGACCTGTATGTAACTAAGTACTAGATTCTACGGTAGCTAATTTAACAATCTTCCAAGGGTCGTAGCATAGTGAAAATTGGCAGCTGTATGTAGTTCTGATGACAATACAATAATATGGTAAGTACTGTCGAACTGATCTCATGATCTGAACTGATCTGAGCCGGAAGATATGAACTGGAACTTCATGATGGAAAATTGTATCATAGCTGTTTTGGATTTCTTAGAAAAGTCTTGTAACGAACTTTGACTACGATTAGGTTTTAAGGTCTGATGATGAAACCGGAAGATAGGCATTGGCGTCCCATGATGGAATATCGTATCATAGTCGTGTTTGCACTTGTGAGGAAGGCCACGTAATTGACTTTGAATATGATCAGGTTTCAAGGTTATAACAAACCTATTACGAGTATATATTGAATAGTGTAAATATTGATTTTTCATTTTTATGTGATAAAAAGCGTGTTTTTCTGGTATTTTATTTGTTTCATTGACTGAAAAAAATGATATTCTAATTTTTTGATAATCTAGTTAACGAGCTAAATATAATAATATTTTTATTATCCAGTCATCGTGCTTATTAGGAACTTTTCTTAGGATCATCCGTCGTGTCAAAGTACCCAACTGAATAATCGTAATTGCTACTGGAACTATATAATGTACTGTCACTGCTTGCAAACGAGGATAATTCAGTATAACCCTGAGAGGAGGAGTTATAATCACTATAATTGTCTTCGTCGTGATTTTTAGTTGTAGTTGTTGTTTTTTGAGTTGTTGCGTTGAGATCTTTGTCATCGCCACGGTACCACGGTAGAGCAGCAAGTGCCGCACAAATTATCTGAAAGAAAAAACACTTTAAGTATGGAAACGTGTGTGGTTTTTCATATTTTTCTTAGAACTAAATTGACTGGTAAACATTTAGCACCCTTTTAGGGGCTTATTCTGTACATCAAAAATAACAACTTTTAATAAAAACAAAACTAAAAATTTTTACGTTGGAATTTTATCCCACCCAGAATGAAAAAAAAAACTGTACAAGTGTGAGTCAGGTTCGCATACCGAGGGTACCGTACGAATTCAGAAAATTTCACAAAATTGGTAAGCGAGTTGTTAAAATATCTATACCATAACCATCGACAAAGAAGTTTTTTTTTTTTTACTTTTCTCGTCATACATCGAAAATTAAACATTGTTAAAATAATTAAAAACCCTGTTTTAGCATGTGCTAATAAAGTTCTTTTATATGGTACCTTGTATGATACGATTTACTCACTTTGAATTTTGAACCCATATTTTGTGATTTTTTGTGATTTACATAAAAATATACAGTTTCCAGATTTATTCTTATATGTGTACTCTAAGACAATGTTCTATGTCAACGTGAAGTAAGTAGTAAGTAAGTAGGTTTTGATTTTTGTGAGTATCGAAATATGCGGTTTTTTATGACATAAACGGCTTTAACTTTTTTAAACGATAACTGATAATGTTTTCTTTTACACTACTGCAAGAAATCATAGATATCGAGTTGCGTTCCCGACATAAAGAGTCTTGACATACACACAGACGGACAGACGGACAACAAAGTGATCCTATAAGGGTTCCGTTTTTTCTGTTTGAGGTATGGAACCCTAGAAATGAAATAAACTGACAAAAGTATCTAAGGAACATAAGGAATGTAAGATGAAAAAATTTAAAAAATATGTCAATGATGAAATTTATTTTAATAATCATTTCTCGCAAAAAATGTCAAAACCGTATTTCATCGTGTAAAAAGTTCGAATAGTTCCCTCGAATTGATGAATACAATTTTTACATTGTTGTAAATGATTTTTCAAATATTTATTGATAGCCATTCGTGGGTAGGCTATGTTCCACCAGTGAACTATTAAAATGCCGGTACAGTACAGCTGTCCATGTACCGTACCAGCCTTTTTAATAGTCCACTGCAGGACGTAGGCCTACCCATGAAAGGCGATTAGGCCATGTCCCCCACGCTGGCTGGCCATCGAATTTCTTCTACGGACGTATGCAGGTTGCCTTACGATGTTTTCCTTCACCTTCACTTTATAATTACGTCATCGGCAACAGTATATTATTATAACAGAAATTCCTATTTACTAATAATTATAACATGTCAGAATTAGAATATAAAAATAGGTATCTGCAATAGCATCGTCAAGTTCATACAACAAAATTATATTTCCTCGATATTAGTAACGGCAACAGGAATATGCATGAAATATTAAGTGGTATATTCCTTTCAAATTTTTTATTTATTATTATCAACAAAAGGTTACAATATAAATAGGTACATATTTAAGTAACACCAAAAAACCTTGCAAAGGTTTGTCGTAGTGTTAAGTTCATCGCACAATAAATAAATTTTTCAATTAACAATCGGTAATCTATGATCGGTGCGAAACCGCAGGTAGCCGAGCGAGAGCGCTCGCGTCGCACTCTGTCTCGCTTTCTCTCGTGCATATGACGAGGCAAGGTAGCTGCCGGGAGCTCGCGCGCCCGATCGGTGAAGACAATCATGGCATTGCGCAGTTATTTTTATTTCTTTGGAGCTGTGATTGTGGCTTGAATGGACATATAAGAGCTTAGTCTTCTCAGCATTCAGGACTAAGCCTGAGTCGTGCGACCATTTACATATCGCTGTAAAATCTTTTTGCAACTGCATTTCAGCCTTGGATATGTCTTTATCGGCAGCCACCAGACATGTGTCGTCTGCGAATTGGAACACAACACAACTATTTGCGACAATGCTTATATCATTTGCGTACGATAAGTAGTGCAAGGGTCCGAGCACGGAGCCCTGCGCCGTGCCTTCTGTTACCTGAACCTCATCACTTAATGCTGACCCTACCTTCACTCTGTAGCTACGGTCGCCCAGATAGTCCCTACACCAATCCAAGAGGTTACCTCTAACGCCGCTTTTGTCCATCCTCTTGATCAGTAAATCGTGCCTGAGCGTGTCGAACGCCTTGCTATAGTCGATGAACACTAAAAGCACATGCTTTTTGTCGTTCAGACACGAGTTCACGTAATCTGTGAATTGGGACAGCAGCAAGGTTGTACTTTTTTTAGGCTGAAACCCATACTGAGAGGAGGACAAAATGTCATGTTTCTGGTAAAAATCTTGTATTTGCCCACCTATATACTTCTCTACTACTTTGTATATTACCGGGAGAATTGTAATCGGTCGATATTTACCGTAGTCTGTTGTACATCCTCCCTTATGGATCGGACGCACTATCCCCGATTTGAGCAGTTTTGGATAGGTACCAGTGGAGACACTCGTGTTAATCAGCCGTGCTATTATGTTTATAATTGACTCTGACATTCTTTTTATATCAACGGCTCTTATTCCATCTACCCCTGGCGCTTTGTTAGCATTCAGATTTTTAACAATTATATTAACCTTTGAGCCCGTGGCTGCCTTAAAAAGCATGGATTTGTTTGCGTGGTTTTCGTCCTTGCTTTCACAAAGCAATTTAGTCGTGCAAGTTGGTATAATTGACTTGACATTATTTTGAAATTCTTTTGCAAAATTGTTTGCTATGATTTTGTCTGGATCTTTGTGAAACGCCCTCTGTAAGAGTCCATCTATAGAATTACTAATTCTGCCTGCCATTGTATTAATGAGTCTCCACAGTTTTTTCGGATCCCCCTTATTCTTATCTTTGATGTAAGTTGAAAATAGTTTATCCCTCTTATGACACAGATTTATTATATTTTTATTTACCCAACCATAGCTGTTCCGTTTTGAATTATTTACCTTAACTTTATATGTATATTCAGAGTTCTTGTAGCAGTTATTTATATTATTGTTTATATATTCATATATAAGATGTGGACACTCCATATCTTGCGTCGGTTGCCAATCAATTTTATCTAAGAGATTAATTAGTGTATTGTTGTTGTAGCGAGTCACATAATTTGGAACATCCTGTACATATGATTCCCCCAGCAATGTGACTGCCGTCAGTCTATGGTCGGCCAGTACAGTACCGAGTGCAGCGCTGCACCCGCCTCTCATGCGGGATCGTACAAAAATATGATCGATACATGTTTTAGTAACTTTGTCTTTAAGTTTTTCTATTCTTGTGAAATCTGAGATCCCGCATAACAGGCCGTGAGAGTGCATAACATCTAAGTATGACTTTACTATAGCATTATCCTTCTTTAAATCTACGTTCGTGTCTCCTAAAAAAACGCAGTCAGTGCTAGTGAACATATTCAGTGTTTTATACAATTCGGCCACGAATGATTTTTTATCCAATAGGATGCGGGTGGTCTATACACCGCGCATATAGACAGTGAGTAGGATGAAGTGCTCAGCTTACCGCCGAGATATTCAAAATACTGTGTGGTGGATTTTTTATTACAAATTTATATTTGTTTTTAACGTAAATTATGATTCCACTTTGCCTTTAAATTATGATGCCTTTACGTCCATTTCTTAGTTCTGAGTACATAGTGTAGCCCGGAATCGCATATAATAATTGGATATTACTGGAAATGTTCACTTCTGTTAAGACTAGGATATCTATGTCCGAGCGGGAATGACTAAAGAGTTGTTCAACTTTCCAAAAATTTTTGATAGTAGAACGAATGTTTACGTGTAATATTGTTATACTACTAGGATGTTTAGGTAACGTGGCTCTGTAGCCTACTAAATCACTACAGTTAAATAGTTCCTTTATACAATTAGAAGTTTTAGCCATGTTAATAATTATACCTGTAAATAAACGAAACAATAGGTAGTTACAAAATTATTTGCGAAGTGCGTCTATGTCACTTTTGGATCTGATTTTAAATACCTTTGCGTTTTCGTTTTTACGAGCTAGCACAATTCCATCCCTAACCCATACAAATTTGAATAGTCCTCTAAAATCCTGCTTCGCTTGCCACAGTAAGGTCTTGTAGTACGGCGTCAGGGCTTCGCGGACGATTAGCTTTTCGTCCGCTGGCGCACCCTTCAGATTTGGCATCACACTCCCAGCTGTAACGGTTTTAGAGCGAGCTGCTGCTAACAGGTGCGAACGCGATGTCTCTTCTCTGAGTTTTACCAAGACTGGTCCAGTCCCAGGTTTTTTTGAATGAAGACGTCTCACAGAAATCACTTCTTCACCTGACACGTTGAGCTTTTCGATAATATCTCTAGCCAATCGAGGAAGGTCTAACTCGCTGGACTCTGGCAAACCTGTAATTTTGACGTGGCTAGACAACAACATCTGCTCCGTCTCCCGAATTTGCTGTTCCAGAGCTTGCACCTTCGTTTCAAGATAAACGTTTTTATTTTCGAGCTGAATTTGTCTTTTCTCCATGTCTTTCATTTTAGAGGCGTGCGCATCCATCGTTTCGACCATATCTTCAACCTTTTCGCTACAGAATTGAACGGCTTTGGTGATAGACTGATTTGGTGATCTCGTGTGACGATGCTATTCACCTCTTTTCTCATGACTTCCAATACCTTTTTAATGTCCACGGAGGTGTTTTCTTCAGAGCCATCTTCGTCATCGTCTTCCAAATCAGATAATGTTGCAAATGACTTTCGTTTTGTTTTTGTCATATTGTGGCTACAGTCGTTGCAGGTCCACTCCAAATTTTCTGCTGCTTTCAGAGCTGCTAGTTGCTTATTACTTAGCCCTGTACACACATTGCTGGCATGAACTATTTTTTGGCAATGGCTGCATTCCAATATGGGTTGTCTCTTGTTTATTATTTTGTCACAATGATTGCACTTTGCCATCGCGAGGGAAGGCGTCCGCAAACTATACCGTTAATGAACATTACACTTTGGGTTACATTATGGGTGCTTCCATATGGTGTGGGACCCTTTGTACGCGAGTCCTACTCGCACTTGGCTAGTTATTATTTACTGTATGGTAATTTATTTATACAGAGGCCTGTATTTGTAATATTAATGAATATATTTTTAACTACTATAACACGAGGAAAGAAAACATACAAAATTCCATAACATATAAATTGGAGCTTATATACCTACTTGCGGTTTTGACAAATTATTCTATATAATTGACAAATTAATTGAAAAAATTAAAAACCTGTACTTACCAGCAGAGTTAACTTCATATTTCTCAAACAAAACTAAAAATAATAAATTTTGAACCAATATTTTTCTATTTTATAGCGTCAATGTTATTATAAGTAGATACAATAAGACAAAGTAAAATTTCCATAACAACGCGCACGTACTTGGAAACACAGTGTTTCTTATTCTATAAAATATTTGCATTTATAATATCTTTAGAAAATACTAGAACTAAAAAATTTAAAACCGACAAAAATAAATGTTATTTTTGAGAATTTGCTAAACTCAAAGTTTACAAGGTTATTTGTATTACGCACAACTTTTTAATACAGAGACCGAGTTCTGAAACTATCTCGCTCGCACAATTTCTTTTTTGGGTGTTTTGTACGTCTATCTGTCCTTCCCCGTAATTATAATAAAGCCTCATAACTCCAACGACATTTGATCACCAAAATGAATCATTACAATGGTTATTAATAATATTGCAATCTCATTTTCAAAACAAGCTTCTACTGAACAAATACTCGCCAAGACGAATGAATCGAGCCGAAACTCGATGGGGTTGCGTCGTTTCATTACAGAGTTTTCATGACCATCTTCCAGCTCCATCATCAGACCCTGGTCATTGAAAAATAAATTACTCGCCGAGACGATTCAAATAAGTCTAAGCTATATAATATAATATTTATTAATATATTAATATTTTGGGACATCTTAGACACGGCCTCTGACCCCAAACTAAGCAAAGCTTGTGATATGGCTGCCAGAGACTGATATACTACATATAGTTATTTTTAAATATATACTTATATAGATACTAGAACCAGATGAGCTTGTATCAGTATCGCGAAGTTCCTTTGGCCACTTTCCAACTCCATCATCAGATCGGCGCCATGTCATCATAATATTGCATTGTCACGCGATTCACACATATATGTATACAAAATTTTAGCACAATCGGGAAACGGGAAGTTGATCAAATAGATTTGATGACAGACATCGGGCAGGTGAAATTGAACAAAAGCTTTTTTAGAAAGTGCCTATTACATTATCTTTGAAAAGTACATCAGAGATACGCGACCATAACCTTGCATCCTCTTTTTGGCCGCCTCACCGGCGCAACGGAGGAGGTGCTCAATCCGACGCGTATATTTTTTTATGTATCACGCGTAACTTTTTACTAGCAGTCCGATTTTAAACATTCTTTTTTTTATTGGAAATAGTATACGTCGAAATTGGTCTCATTTAAATTTTATCAAAATCGGCTGATCCACATTCTATAAATCAACAATAATATGAAAAAAGCTACATCGATCCGTGCGAAATATTCGCGAATTATGTACAAGGGTGAAGTCGGCTATGTCATTTTGTGCAAAAAATAATGATTATAGTACAGGGTCGATCATTTTTAAAACCAAAAAAATAATAGTAGGATAAAACCCATTAGAAAAGGAGGGGAATATTATAAAAATGAAAGGAAAAATAATTTACGGGCGTTCTGAGGTCGGGAAGGGTGGTCGTTGGGGGTGAGTTTTTAAGGGTAAAAAAGGGTTTTTCTCGATTTCCGGCAAAACTAAAAGACCTATCGAAAAAAATCAAATGGGAAAGATGTAGGTAATGAAAAGATGTAAAACTTTTGTAAATACACTTTTTTCACATAACCTCAAAATTTATGTGAAAAATTCAAAAAACCAAGTTTTTGGTTTTTTATTTTTATCTTTTACAAAAATATTTTTTTTTTACGAAATTTGGTGAAAACTTACCTTTTTATGTCCCAAATACGCTGTTATTTATTTGATTAAAAATATTTTTTTTTCAGCTTATTTTGAATTAATATCGAAAAAACACCCTAATTTTCAATCGAAAACTCACCCGTCAAAATATCAGCTTTTTTCAAAAAGTTGGTATGTTTTCTGTTCGTTGAAATCTCTACTTTACCTTTAAAAACTCACCCCCAACCCCTTCCCGACCTCAGATCGCCCGTAAATTATTTTTCCTTTCATGTTTATAATATTTCCCTCCTTTTCTAATGAGTTTTATCCTACTATTATTATTATTATCTAATATATTATTTTTTTTCACTTTTTATTATTTTTATAGGCTTCTACCCTGGACTATTACTACAGGACAAGTAGAAAGACGCCTCACTACCACTCCTACACTGTTGATTTTCCTTCGATAAGTACGAAGTGGTTTGGCTTTACTACTAACTATGATATTCATAAATCACACACTTAAATCCAAACCTCCAACCCTAATAAAACTAACTAAAGAACCAAATGTTTTCTTTCAAGGGATACCATTCCTTACCCCTATCAAAATGGATAAAAGCACATCTCCAGATGGCTTGACAACCCTCCCCACTATATTTTTAGGAAGTTTAGGAGGGTCCCATACCAACCGTACCTTCTTATCTTACAATTACTTAAACTTTTTTACTAGAGTATGTTCTTTAACTAAGTATTTTAAAATAAAGGAAAAAACTCTGTACCTGTTCTATCAAATAAAGAAAATTAAAAATGTTACAAAGAATTGAACTACCTACACTACTACTACATATAAAGCAATTGGATCATCCACAGACTCTTGAAGGTCTAAAGATAATCCAAATGCCATTGCCAATAAGCATTGCCACGCTGTTGGCAATGCTTATACGTTGAGCCAAATAAACACCAGCATTTTGGTCACGCGTCGCCCAGACGTCGCGTCGTCGTCTACCAGACGCTCAGAAAGACTTTTGAAAACGAGATGAGCTCCCGGCCCCCACGGACCCAAAGTCTTAACTCCAAATGGCTCAAATAATGTAACCACTACCGAGGTTAGCATATTTGCGCCGCTTATGCTGCTCCGCCGAATTGGCCGCCGCTCTGGCCCTACTGAGTTTCAAAAAGATGTGACGGTGCCAAAGTATCAAAACTTTCATCTATTGTCGCCTAAAATCGTCGTTGCGTTGTATAGAAAAAAATACACAACATTTTCAAAACTATACGGTAGTGGATTCAATTACTGAAAACACTTTTGTGTTTACAAATTTTATTTTGAAAAAGTGGTGATATCAATTTTATACCTATTGATTTTTGGGGAGCGTATTGGTTTTCACCCCCTCATATGAAAAATTACGCTTATACTATGTCGCCTTAATACTCTTAACCTAAACAGTCTTTACCCAATTTATAAAAATGTATGGAGTGTACAGTAATTTTCGTTTAGAAATATCTTGGGTTAAGCTTCAGAATACATTGGATAGACATTTCATCTCTTTGCCTTTCTTTAAAATTTGTAATTTTTATTTATTTATATCAAACTAGCACGAATATAATAACCAATTCCATTCCATTCCATTCATTAATTCAGCTTTTGGTATGATACATACACTTAGCGGCGTCATTCCGTACATTTCAGTTTCAAACGACTATAATAATATATTAAATAATTTCAATTTTATTTGTGTAAATTGGCCTTGTCTATTTAGTAGCTGCATAGAAGTTTTGTCAGAGCACTAATAAATAAATTATAAATAACAATAATATTTAAATGTCAAACTTTCTCAAATTGGGCCGATACAGACTTTTGTCATTGAGACCTATCCTTAACAAATACATCTGGCGAATAATAGGCTTTGCTTATCAAATGGCGTTTAATTGTGTTCTTAAATTTAGTTTCACAGAGACCTAATAACTGTCTTGGAATGACATTGTAATGGCGCACACTATTCCTAATAAATTATTTGTTTGTCTTCTCAAGCCGACAACTAGGATACACCAGCCTGTGTTGGTAGTGTGAAGTGGCAGGTTTGTTTTTAAAGTTAGATAAGTTTTTTCTGGCATACATAATACATTCATATATATAGAGAGGGCACAGTTAAGATAACAACTCCTTTAGGGAACGTCTAGGTCCCAATTTATAGAGAGCTCTAATTGCTCGTTTATGTAACACGAAATTTTTTCCTACATCAGCTGCTGAACCTCATAGTAATATACCGTAAGATATCACACTGTAAAAGTAGCCAAAGTATATTAATCTAGCAGTTGCCTCATCTGACAACCGAACTGATTTGGCGAACTACATGAGCCGCTGAGCTAATTTTGTCGGCCAATTTATTGTGCGGTACAATGTGCGGTCCCCATTGCAGCTTAGAATCTACTGTGATGCCCAAAAATACAGTAAATTCAACCGGCTCAATAATTTCGTTCTTTAATGTAACTGTCAATTCAACATTTCGTACGTTCGGTAAGGAAAATCTCATGCACTTGGTCTTAGAAGAGTTTAATACAAGATTATTGGCATCAAACCAACTACACAAACTGTTTAAAGCGCTATTAATATCAGGCGATACTGAGAGTCCTCTTTTAGTTTTGAATAGCAGCGATGTATCATCAGCAAACATAACAATCAAAGAATAGGAAAGGCCCAAATATTGACCCTTGTGGTACTCCCATTTTAATAGGTGACCCCTTTGATGTTACTCCATTCACGTCAACTATTTGAATCCGATCTTTTAAATACGATGAGATAAGCTTCAATGCTGTGCAGTCCATAGTATGCTAATTTATTTAGGAGCGTCCGATGATGGACGCAGTCAAAAGCCTTTGAAAAATCACAAAACACACCCACTGCATCATGGCTATCTTTCCATGGGTCAATTATAAACTTGGTCAACCTTAATCCTGCATCTGTAGTTGACCTTTCTTTTGTAAAGCCGTACTGGTTATTATGTAATAAGTTGTTTCGAGTGAAATACAATACAAGTAGTTTTGATAGGAGTTTTTTGAAGATTTTACTTATGCATGGTAATATCGAAATCAGTCTATAATTTCTGGGGTCATCTTTCTCGCCAGATTTGTACACAGGTACAACTTTGCTATGTTTCATTAAATTAGGGAATATACGTTTGTTTATACAAGAATTAAATAATAAAGCCAAATAAGGGGCAATTTTCTCTACTAAGCCTTCCATTGCCTTAACAAAAAGTCCCCATATATCTTCAGTTTTCTTAATCTTTATTTCTTTGAATGTTTTTAATATAATTAGTGCTGTCACTTCATGAAACCTGAAATAAGTAGTGGGTTTCATTACATTTTTCTTAAGAGTTTCTTCTGCCAGTGAAGGAGACGAAACGAGGTGCTTAGTAGTGTCAATTGGTATGTTTGCAAAGAAAGACTCAAAACCATTTGCAACCTCGGCTTTATTTGTTACAATCCTACCACTTACTTTTAGTTTATTTATCTTTTCATGTGTTTTACATTTTCCTATTTCTTTATTTATTATCTCCCAAGACTTTTTAATCATGTTTTCAGATGTTTTAATCTGTTCTCTGACGAATATAGCCTTTGTTTGAGCACAGGCATTTTTAAATTTTTAAATATATTAGAATACCGTTTGACGCAGTTTATAGTAGCATCATCAGTACATACTGTTTTTAATTCATTTATACTGAATAGTATATTTCTACTTTTAAACAGTCCCGGAGTAGCCCACTTAGCAAATGGTGGCTTAGCATTAATGTTGTGTTGAATTCATGTTGTAATTTAATCAAAAATATTTCATAACTTTGGTCGGGATTATTAGATGTCATGTCAAGATTTATGTCAATTTTATTGTACTTGTGATAATAAATTACAATTATAACGTCAATGTAAACTGATTACTTATTACATCCAGACACAGATCAAACACTTAAGTTCACCACCTAAATGCTTGCCCTGCCTATCCACGCCTCCTTGACCCAGCAGTCAGGGTTACTTACTACTGAGCCAAATAAGCTGGGAAAATTAATAATTTATTTAAAAAACATTTAAAGAAAATAAATGACTTTAATTTATTATATATTAAAACAAATAAATTAATTCAATTAATTAATTTTCTTTGTAACAGTGGGCTGAGTTGCGGCTAATTTTAGTTCCATACATAATCTTAAAAACTCTTCAAATTGTTCAGAAGTTGATGAGCTACTAAAAGTGGGGGTATCTGTGACCTTTGGGTTGTAATATGCATCGGTTTGATATTCAGCGCTGGAGACATCCTCGGGACATTCACCGTAGATGCTTGTAGTCGCTTTTGTTGTCGTCCTTACTATGGCACACGACACGTGCGCTGCTAGTACAAGACTCAATATCTGAAAGAAAAAACCGGACAAGTAAGAGTCAGGCTCGCACACCTAGGGTTCCGTACAAATCCAAAAAATTTCACAAAATTGGGAAGTAAATTGTTAAAATCTCTAAGTACACTATAATAACCGACTATATTATTTTATTTTTTTGTTATTTTGAGCCTGTATTGTCCCACTGCTGGGCAAAGGCCTCCCTTCCCTCCTTCCAGACTGCGCGATTCACTGCGTTGGTGGTCCAGTGTTTGTCGTGCGAGCTCAGTTCGTCGCGCCACCTGCGTCTGGGTCGGCCCAAAGGTCGTTTGGAGTTTGGAATCCAGTTGGTGGTGACCTTTGCCCAGTGGTCGTCCGGCATGCGACAGACGTGTCCCGCCCAATCCCATTTCAATTGTCCGGCTTTTCGACAAGCGACAAAAAAGTTTTTTTTTTTTCACTTTTTTCGTCATATCTCGAAAATAACACATTGTTAAAATAATTAAAAACCTGTTTTAGCATGTGCTAATGAACTTCTTTTATATGATACCTGATACGATTACCACTTTGAATTTTTAACCCATATTTTGTGATAGATTCACAAAATACGTTGGCCCTATTTTTTGTGATCAGATATATTTCTATATTTGTGTAGTCTGAGACGATGCTTCTCGCCAAATTGTATAGTTCTATGTCAACGGGAAGTACCCTGTAGGTTTTGGTTTTTGGGAGTATCGTAATATGCGGTTTTTTACGACATAAACGGATCTAAATTTTTTATACGATAACTAAGAAGTTTTTCTTTCACACAACTGCAAGAGACCATAGATATACGTTTACAGTTTAAATTTAAACTCGATATTTTTACGCGTCTCTGAGATAAAGAGTCTTGACATACACACAGGCGGGCAGACGGACAACAAAGTGATCCTATAAGGGTTCCGTTTTTTCCTTTTGAGGTACGGAACCCTAAAAATACATACAGACAAAGATAATCACCACCTCCTTTTTGGAACCCTAAAAATACATACAGACGAACATAATCACCACTTCCTTTTTGGAAGCCGGTTGAAAATTTGATGAAAATGAGACTTCCATAATATGATTCACTAAACAATAACGAATCATTTAAATCGGTTCAGAATTGGCGGAATAATCACGTAACATATAAAAATAATTAATTTTTAACACCATTATAATTTTTGAATTAAAAACTTCTTTAACGGCGTTATGCATTTTTCGGGATGGGTAAAAAATGTTAAACTAGCGTCAGGATATGCAAACTGATCGAAAATTCGTAAGACAGAGCAGGGCGCTTCCGCGACTGTGCGGGTGTGATATTGTATTTTACCACTTAAATGATAGTAAGTCATTTATTTATGTTAAAGTTTTCACATTTTTTAAGCTGCAGCAGATTACGGTAACTACTTATAACATTACTTACCAGTGCTATCTTCATGTTTTTCAATGCCAAGCTGTAACAATGAAATAAAACTTAATACTTATTTGCCCAATTTATATAGATGTTTTAGTTATAATAATTTACATAAGAATAAACAAGTATCCGTTAAAAATGTTTATGGCTCATGACATGACAATATACCTAGTATTACATTATATATACATTAGCATAATACATGCATTTTGCAAAATTATTTAAATTAAAAAAACCGTGTAAGACAACCATTGACATAAAATAAATATTATAGGTGGATACGTCGTAAGGAAGGCGAATATGTGTAAAATACTAGGTTTTTTATCGCGAATAAGTCCGCGCCTGACCACCAACTCGCCTGATGGTAAGCGACGTTGTGGTCGAAGATGAAGCACACAGACCTAGAAGATACCTATTCACTCTGACCTTGAAAAGCTTTATATTATATCTCTTAGGAAACAGGAAACAGATGCTAGATAAAAGCACGTAGGTACTACTAAAAAGGAAACTTTTACCGGCCTTTTTGACAATTCACTGCTGAACATAGGCCTATCCACGAATGGCGATTGGGTTTAATTCACCACGCTAGCGCAGTGCGTGTTGGTGGGTTCACATATCGAATCATTCTCCAAACGTCCAACACGTTTGGAGAATGACTGATGATACTTACAGATTTCCTCGCAATGTTATCCTTCGCTGTAAAGTAAATAATGTGAAAAATTCGGTAGTACCAAATTCCAACGAACAAAAGAATGAAGATAATCAAAGGAAGTATGGAACCGGGATTTGGATCCCAGTGCTCTTCTCACTAAACCACCACTGCATTGGCTTCGAATTTTTAAATATTTGGCATAAAGTACTGCAACAAAACTTCATAGTCTAGAGCACCGCCGCCCCGTAGGGTTGCGAATTTGTCCATTTTCTATTGGATATATATTTAGGGAAGTGTACATCTGAGCTACACGACCTTATCCTACCATTCCTTTTTTACTACTGGTCAAGCAGAAAGACCCCCAACTTCCACTCCTACACTGTCGATTTTCCTTCGATACGTATGAAGCGGTTTGACTCAACATTTCTGAGTCGTACCGCCAGGGAATGGAACAGTCTTCCTGCTTTCCTGTTTCCTAAGAGATACCTATAGTAAAAAGCGTTTCAAGATCAGAGTGAATCTTCTAAGTCTGTGTGCTACATCTTCAACCACAACCAGGCGAGTTGGTGGTCAAGCGAGTAGTTATTCGAGTTTAAAAAGTGGCTATACTAGTAGTTCTACATCGTACACACAATTTTCAGAATTTTCTTAAGTCCTCGACTCGCTCTTGACCGATTTAGTTCATACTCGTAAATCTTGTTAGGTCCAAATGATACTACACAATCTTCAAAATATTATCCTACTTCCTACTAATATTATAAACGCGAAAGTTTGTGAGGATGGATGGATGGATGGATGGATGGATGGATGGATGTATGGATGTATGGATGTATGGATGTTTGTTACTCTTTCACGCAAAAACTACTAAACGGATTGAGATGAATCCTACTAATATTATAAACGCGAAAGTTTGTGAGGATGGATGGATGGATGGATGGATGGATGGATGGATGGATGGATGGATGTATGGATGTATGGATGTTTGTTACTCTTTCACGCAAAAACTACTAAACGGATTGAGATGAATCCTACTAATATTATAAACGCGAAAGTTTGTGAGGATGGATGGATGGATGGATGGAAGGATGTATGGATGTTTGTTACTATTTCACGCAAAAACTGCTGAACGGATTGAGATGAAACTTTGCAATAATATACCTTATATATCAGAATAACACATAGCCTATAAATTATAATGATATACTTATTGCGTATGCGGGCGAAGCCGCGGGTAAAAACTAGTCAATCATAAATTAGCTGATGAAAATTTATTTAACTCGATCAACAATAGTAATTATTTTTCGCAAATAAATGGCATGACCGACTTCAACCGTGTACAGAATATTGACTGCCTTGGTGGCTCAGTGGTTAGTGACCCTAACTTCTGGATCAAAGAGGCGTGTGTTCGATCCCCACCCAGGGCTAATATTTATGTGATGAACATAAGCGTTTGCTCTGTGTCTGGGTGTTATTTAGTCACTATCTATATGTGTACTAGCTGACCCGGCCACGCGTTGCTGTGGCCAAATAAATTAAAATTGCGACTATAATTTGAGATTTAAACTATCCTATCTCTCAAGTTGGATCGAACTGCACATGGTGTGCGAATTTTATTATAATCGGTTAAGTGGTTTAGGAGTCCATTGAGGACAAACATTGTGACACGAGATTTATATATATTAAGATGTTTTTAAAAATAAGTATATGTAGTATATCAGTCTCTGGCAGCCATATAACAAGCTTTGCTTAGTTTGGGGTCAGAGCCCGTGTGTAAGATGTCCCAAAAATATTTATTTATTTATTTAATACTCGGAATATTTCGCTTGGATTGATGTGGTAATTTTCACATTATTGTTGATTCATCAAAAATGGCGCAGCTAATTTGAATAAAATTTAAAGGTGACCAATTCCAATGTTTAATCTTTCCAATAAAAAAATTATTATCGAAATCGGACTACTATTTAAAAATTTATGCGTTAATATTATCAAAAAATATACACGCGTCGAATTGAGTACCTCTTCCGTTTTGTCAGTCAAATATGTTTTATGTCATTGGGTACGGGTACATAAAATAAAATAAAAATAAGGTGGCTTAAATGGTATTGTATTATTTCAATGGAGTGCGTAAGATTATGAATTCGTCATCGGGTCCAGCATAGATAATCGAACTCGTGTCTCTTAAAACACTAATTTTCATATTTAGTTATTTTTCTCAAATGTGAACAAAACAAGTTTAGAACTAAAACCAAATACAGTTTAATAATTAACTTTATCAACATATTTTTAGTAACATATGTTCATAACGACGTGTAGATAAATATTCCTGAAACTCCCTGTACTTTGCTAACAGTACTGTACTATATGACCAGCCTTTCAATAGTCTACCGCAGGACGTAGGCCTACTCAAGAAAGGTGATTGGGCCATATCCTCCACGCCGGCCCATTGCGGGTTGGTGGATTTACATACGCCATTGCATTATTCTACGGAAGTATTGCAGGATGTTTTCCTTCACCAAAAAGCCAATGATGTGAAATTCCGCACAAGATTTTTATTGGTACGGTGAACGGTATTTGAACCCACGACCTCACGAATGTAAGGCGGGTGTCACTACCACTAGACCGCCACCGCTTTGCATAGTATCTAACAATATAATCATAAAATAGTTTTATCTTTGATCTACTTGATTTCTATATCGAATAGCTTATTTTAATTTAGGTTTCATCAAATTTAATTACCCTTCAGTTAATTTACCGAAAACTTCATAAGTAGATTACAACTCAACCAAAACATTATCAAATCTGACGAGCAGTCAAATAAACTAAAATCATTTTCAAGCCATTTCAATTCAGAACTGTCAAAACATTTTACAGCAAACAGTCTCTGTACTAATCACTTCATTCGTCTGTAATAAATAAATAAACAAACAAGTTAGAAGTCGTAATAAATTAGTCAATCCATCACAGAAGTTCTCTTGCAATAAATCTTTCTGGATCCCTCGAAACATCTGAATAAGGAGATAGATGAATTCACAGACGAAACGAGCGCAAAAATACAAAACTGTGGCTAGAAACTCTGTGCCTTACTTCATTCATTCAGTATTTAAGAATAAAATTCCTTTTAGCTGAGTAATGGTGAGGATTGACTGTATTTTCTCAGCAATTTCATCTCAGTAGGTGTCTGAGGTTTCTGAAATAACATGATAACTACTTACTTATTTTTTTTATGTGCACTAAGATTTACTTACGTTTTTTAGGGTTCCGTACCTCAAATGGAGAAAACGGAACCCTTATAGGATCACTTTGCTGTCCGTCTGTCCGTCTGTGTGTATGTCAAGACTCTTTATCTTGGGAACGCGTAATGATATCAAGTTGATATTTAAACTGTATACGTATATCTATGGTTTCTTGCAGTTGTGTAAAAGAAAATCTTCTCAGTTATCGTTTAAAAAAGTTAGAGCCGTTTATGTCGTAAGTAACGGCATATTTTGCACTCACAAAATTCAAAACCTACAGGGTTCTTCCCGTTGACATAGAACTATGTAATTTGGCAAGAAGTATTGTCTCAAAATACACATATAGGAATAAATCTGAAAACTGTACATTTTTATTTAAATCACAAAAAATAGGACCTCAAAATTCACAAAATATGGGTTCAACATTTAAAGTGAGTAAATTGTATCATGTAAGGTATCATATAAAAGAACTTCATTAGCACATGCTAAAATAGGTTTTTAATTATTTTAACAACGTGTTTGTACGGAACCCTCGATGTGCGAGCCTGACTCGCACTTGTCCGGTATTTTTTTTTTTTTGCTTCTGACGAAAATGGACGGTTATATAACGGAGGTTATTTTTGTGATAAACAATTCAAAATTATTCACGGATGCAGGACTCGAACCTTGCGTCTTCGGAACACTAGCCCGACGCTCTGCCCAACTGAGCTAATCCGTAATACTGCATACGCGTCGAATTTTGAAGTGTTTATCATTTAACCAACTTATAGCGTTGGCGGCGCCACCTGTGATACCCGTATTAGACAGGTTATCACTCAATTGAAGTTATAAGAACTTCTGTATATTGACGAGAGATGGCGCACTGCTAAATCAATTAAATTATTTTAATTTTATAGTGCATCCCACACTAGGCTTATCTCAAAGAGTTATTTCCTAGCTAGTGTTCCGAAGACGCAAGGTTCGAGTCCTGCATCCGTGAATAATTTTGAATTGTTTATCACAAAAATAACTCTTTGAGATAAGCCTAGTGTGGGATGCACTATAAAATTAAAATAATTTAATTGATTTAGCAGTGCGCCATCTCTCGTCAATATACAGAAGTTCTTATAACTTCAATTGAGTGATAACCTGTCTAATACGGGTATCACAGGTGGCGCCGCCAACGCTATAAGTTGGTTAAATGATAAACACTTCAAAATTCGACGCGTATGCAGTATTACGGATTAGCTCAGTTGGGCAGAGCGTCGGGCTAGTGTTCCGAAGACGCAAGGTTCGAGTCCTGCATCCGTGAATAATTTTGAATTGTTTATCACAAAAATAACTCTTTGAGATAAGCCTAGTGTGGGATGCACTATAAAATTAAAATAATTTAATTAATAACGGAGGTTGGTGTACACTACAATACGCCATAGCGTTATACGTATCTATTTGTCTGTAGGTATGTCTATGGGATTCCAAGCAAATGGACTAGATCGCCCGTCAACCGCCAAAATCTGAATTCATATTTGTTTCTCCTCTCTGATGTCTGTGTAAATTTGTAGTCACCATAAATGTTTTGCTATTGTACTGCAAACTAAATATGTCACTCCGTGACTTTAAGAATATATTACCAGTGTCATTCAGTGTGTTTACTGCTGTGCTGTACTGGCCTTTTAATAGTCCACTGCTGATAATATGTTCAGCTTACCTACTAATGACGATGGACCATATTTACTGAGCAATCCCAGTGCTTGACTTTGCCAGTGGTTACTTTGTTGGGCTCAGAAACCACGTTTCCTTATATATTATATTTAAAGTTCTCTTGCAATAAATCATAATATTTAAAGTATTATTACTCTGTCACGCAGCAACGGAGAATCAGATCAACCGTATTTTTTGCATGATAATACCTTATAGATCGGAAAATGACGATGAAAATGAAAGATCAGCTGTTTTTATCTCGAAAATAATAAAATTTTCTGATAGTATTGCACAAAAAAATATATCACGATATTGAAACCGTGCGCAAAAGTTAATTAAACCAAGTAAGTAAGTTTATTTCAGTTCTGATTTATAAGTAATTTAGAACACACAAACCAATCTCTACACCTTTGCAAGTGAATAAAATGTATTTAAAGCAATAATATATTGAAACCGGCCTCACCAAAGCCTGCCATCGTCACGTCATCAAACCTTTTGTGGAGTAACAATCTTCAAAGTTCTAATTACGAAGGGCAACATTTCCGTTTCCATCTCAATTACGGCAATAACGGCCGTTAGCAAAATCATCAATCAACATCAACGGGTGTCGTTATAACGACTAATCCGCTATAACGGCCGATCCGTTCGGTATGATTTAATTACTTCAAGTTATTTAATACCTCTTTAACTTAACAGTTGTTAAATACCGAGAGCTTAACGATGTAATTTTAGCTGGAACTTTAACGAAATCTGAAGTTTTGAACAATTTGTGAAGTGCTAATCATGGTTCTGGAATCATTTATTTATTCGACTAAGTTGGTATTTTTAGAAATACTGACTTCTTTTGCTTTTATACATATAAATAATAAATAATAAATATTTTGGGACATCTTACACACGGCCTCTGACCCCAAACTAAGCAAAGCTTGTGATATGGCTGCCAGAGACTGATATACTACATATACATATTTTTAAATACATGCTTATATAGATAGTAACTAAATAACACCCAGACACAGAGCAAACACTCGTTCATCACACAAATATTTGCCCTGGTGGGGATCGAACCCACGCCTCTTTGATCCAGAAGTCAGGGTCACTAACCATTGAGCCACCGAGGCAGTCAAAATAAAGGTCAAAGCACAAGGGTTTTATCGAAACTGTGACTAAAGCAATTTTTTTTGACCGACGAAACTGAGGAGTTACTCAATTCGACGCGTATATTATATTTATGCATAACTACGCATAACTTTTACGTAGTGGTCCGATTTCGATAATGATTTCATTGGAAAGAACATACTTTGTTTTACTCTATGTCTTATATTAGTATGTTAAATTAAATGTTATCGAAATCGGTTGAGCCATTTTTGATAAATCAACAATAACGTTAAAAATGCTGTATCGATCTGTGCGAAATATTCGCTAATTCTGTACACGGATGATGTCGGTCATGCCGTTTTTTGCTAAAGTAATTAATTAGCTAAATTTCAATTTAGTCAAAATAGCCCTAGACCATGATTTATAATATACCTAACTTATTTAGCTAAATCAAATATCAATTTCAAACAATCATTTAACGAGAACCGAAATTATTTGCATCCATTATCAAACAAAATTCATAACAAGTCTTAAGTTTTTGTAATTCATTTGTTATATTTGTTTTGCGAACAAGTCGAATGATTCTGTTCCTTTTCAACGAGTCAAAAAAGTAATTTCCTTAGCTATATTGTTGACGCGGAAGTTCGCGAATTTGCGTACATTTTTTTTCATTTTTCCTTTTCATTTGTCGGCAGTCAACGTTCGGGAGAATGATTACTGCGACGGAGCCGTGAATCACTCACGGGGTGAAAAACTGTTGCGCTCTTGCTTTTTGTTTTGCCGAAATTGGATTGTGAGATGAAGATGTTGGAAAAAATAACACTTGTAGAGGAGCCGACGTAGCTGGTGACTTTTATTATTTTTTATAAGTTTGCGTTTGACATAGGTACTGTCTGATGTTAAGCAGATATGCGGTCAGGGTGTAGCACGCTGACGTAGAAGATACCTATTAACTCGGGATTTGAAGACACCCACGTTGTACTTTAGCGGGAAGACAGACTCAGGAAAAGTGTTCCACATTCTGGCTGTTTGTATGAGGAATGTGAATGCGAAACTTGAGGTTCTAACGCTCGGAATGTTTACCTTAGAAGGTTGTAGCGTTGAAAGGGTGTAATAGAAAGCGTTGTCATTAATTTTAATATTACATAATTTGACTGCCTCGGTGGCTCAGTGGTTAGTGACCCTAACTTCTGGGTCAAAGAGGCGTGGGTTTGATCCTCCCCAGGGCAAGTATTTGTGTGATGAGCATAGGTGTTTGCTCTGTGTATGTGTGTTATTTAGTCTTAATCTATATAAGTACTCGTATGTATATACTCGCAAAAATATGTATATGTATTATAACAGGGATTATAATTGGGGTCAAAGAATAGTTCGTGAAGCGGTAAAAATCAAAAAACATAAGAATTTCAACCGGGAGGATGGATTTAAGTTATCGGCGTCGTGGAATCCTGTTGTCAACAAATGCAAATCGCGTAGTGTAGGTAGAAGGACATTGTTAGATACCGTCAGTGTTGTGTGTCGTAG
Source organism: Hypomecis punctinalis (assembly GCA_949316475.1). Lineage (NCBI taxonomy): Eukaryota > Metazoa > Arthropoda > Insecta > Lepidoptera > Geometridae > Hypomecis > Hypomecis punctinalis. The sequence goes on from OX438807.1 coordinate 1,447,913, forward strand.
TAACAATTTTTCAAGTTCAAATTGAATTGGCGGTACCAGTTGTTCCACATTCCAGTCTACCCGTGACCACGGCCGATGCAACTCGGCCGAAACGTCGGGATGAGGAGGTATTTATTTATCTCGTAATTTTAGTGCGCGATAAGTCCCGTAGTATATAATAATTATGAGTTCAAATCGCGAAAGTTTAAAAACAACAGTGTGTAAGATGTCTCCAAATATTTAATATTTTATTTAATTATGTAAAGCATTTATTCAGAAATAACAGAAGCAAATTGAATAAATTAATCTAAAGTGTTCCTACATTTGCGACAGCTGTGACGTAGTAATTCCACGGCGGCGCTAAATTTCATATAAACAATTCAGTAAAAAGTAAAGCAAATAATTACCCCGCGGCACGCGAGCACGTGGAATTAAAACGTACTAAGAATAATTAACGCTTTGAATAAACTAGCAGATATTTTTCTACGTGAAGGCAAACAAGTAAAAGACAAATAAAAGATTTTTTACGATATTTTTGTAAAAATATGTTGTATAGAAAATGTTGTTTTGCAACGTATATTGGACTTTTTAGAGTCGTCATTATGTATAACCGTAAGTATGAGACACCTGCGAAATAGCGAACAACACATAAACCTTCGCTATGGATTTCCAATAAGCCTAGTTGGAAGCAACCTGCATCCAGCGCGTTCCTGCGGCCTTGGTGCGGTGCGTGGTCTCCATTCGAGAACTTTACTGCCTCGTCGGCCATCAGTTCTCCGAGCTATGTGCCCTGCCCATTTCAATTAATCCGCTAGGCTACGTCGGTAACTTTGGTTCCTCTGCAAATCTCCTCATTCATGATTCTATCTCGCAGCGAGACTCAGAGCATAGCCCTCTCCATAACGCGTTAGGCTTGAGCTTATTCATAAGACCCACAGTAAAAGACCAAGTTTCAGTTCCATTTGTACTCACTGGCAACACACTTTTGGTACAAAGCTTTCCCATACAGAAAGTAAATTTATACTTAAAATGTATGCTTCATACGAAGCCGATAAGTAAGAGTAAGCCGATTGCTTTTTACCGACTTCCACAAAGGTGAGGGTACTATGTTCGTCCGTGTGTATTTTATTGTGGATGTTCCTTGATATTTTCGCCAATTGTGAACCAATTTAAAAAGTATATTTTTTATTTCGAAAGAGTGTACTGTCGAAATTGTCCCATTCAAATTTTATCGAAATCGAGAGCTGTTTTTGATAAATCAACAATAATCGATATAGACACATGGATTCGTGCAAACTATTGGAATTCTGTTGCGTATTCCCTGACGAAGGAGTACTAATTACTCCGAAACCGGTAGGGTTCCCAGCGGCGCGGCCGCAATATTATACGTGAGTAAAAACAGGTGTTTTCTTTAGTACGGTGACAGTTGGTGCCATTTTTGCGAGAAATAATTATTCGTGATTTTGCTGTTGTTTTCATATTATAAGTTTGTCATCATGATGCACTACACGCCTGTAAAAGTCCTACAATTTAAAAAATAACAACTTAAAAGCAAACCCGCGGGATGTAGCTAAAGTGCCGGCTAATTTGAAAACGGCAGCATTAATTTCTCTTACTGATTCGATTTAAGTACTTACAACGTTAAGGAACGTCTAATTACCATGATGTTGCTATCGGGTTTCGACGTCCCGGAAAAGCTCATTAACATGCAAAACCATATAATTATTATACAAACCCTTTTTAATGAGGTAAACCCAGTTAACTCACACGGGTGAACCGTAGAGACACAGTGTAAAAACTACACAGATTTCCAACCTCAGATCTCGTAGATGAGATACGAGTATCATCGGTGATACTTGTGTACCTTCTGCATAATAATATGAGCACTTTGTAATACATTTTGAAAATTTTACAGGAGGAAAGAACACTTTATATTTTTTCAACAGTTTCAGCGACATCTCTGGAAAGAATAGTACATGTGGTATTTTACTTACAACCCTAAGAATCGAGATATCACAAGATTAAGATCAAGATTCTGAATTGACCAGTGTTTACGCGTTTTCCGTAGAAAATCGAGAAAATTCGCGGTAAGTTTTTGATAAAATTTATGTCGCGGGAGAAAACTCTTCACTCTTAAATTGTAACAAAATTGTATGCTTTTGGTGTCAATTGCTTGAGTAAGAAATATTGCATGCTCATACGTCTTTTTTCAGAAAAGTTTTTAGTTTATGTACTTATACTTTTTAGCCTAAGTTATGCGTAAAAATCCGACTTTTTGGAGGCACAACTTTAAGGTCATTTAAAAAACTGTAAAGGCTAAGACGTACCTATAATACCAGCGATTGAAATACTGATTACATGAAAAAAATAAACACTTAAATCGGACTTTATTAAGAGGTAGATAGCATCGTATTGTTTTTGCCTCACAATTGCCTCAATGATCGTCGCCACTCTCTAGTCTTAACCCACACACTCTTTTTTGTTTATATAGCTATGTTAGAGATCAATTCAATTCAACTTTGCTAGACTACTGTATGATCGTATTGACTGTGGCAAAAGCCACTAATTAGGTGCTCCCTGTTAGCACAGTTAATTGTTAGTAGATTTGCACAATGTCAAATGCAATTTTCACCAAAATTAATTAAACTTTTAGAAATCTTTCGTTTTGAGTGGTTTGTCGCTTATTTTTAGTATAAGTTGAGTTAATGAGTCACCTGAAGTTGCGGTTTAAATAGAAAACGTTGCGTTATATAATACAGGGTTCTTTTGGAATTAATTATATATGTATACGCAATTACGCATCAGTGCAAAATACTTTTACAAACATATTTAACTGAGAATCAATGAATTTTGTGTGTTAAACTAGTTAATACTACTAGATATTTATTTCTTAACTTTGGTTCTTGGTTCCTTAGTAAAGATGTACAAAACAATCAATAGGTATATAGCAGGCACCTGGAGAAGTATTTCTGAAAGTCATAATAAGTAAGTCAAAACGTCAATCATAATTCACGCTTAAGCGCAACAGTCGATTCATCATCGTCATATCAATCTATCAGCCGCAGGACGTCGTAGACATAGGCCTCTCATAACAACAACAGTAGTCAAACGGTACTAATGAGTAAGTAAATTAGTACAGTACCTACGGGTGGCTAGCCCTGGAGTCTAAGTTAAACCACCTGAAAACCTCTGACATGGCTCAAGTAGGTAATAATTTCATGCTCCGTATCAACGCAACGTCATCCAATATCCATACTATCACTACTTGTTACTCAATTACATTACAGCAGGGACATTCAGTTGGTTTTACCGGACCGTCAGTAGACAGGGTAAAGCTGGGTAAAGCTGGCAAACTGGCGTGGAGCACGCGACCGCGGCGCCGCTTCTCGCGAATTTAATCACGAACTTTCCATTCGTTTACAATAAACTTTCTTTATTTTCTAAAGAAAAATACAGAAACAAGCTGTGGAAAAATGTGTGTGCTTTCCTTTCAAAGTCGCAATAAAAGTGGCTATGAGTAATGTTTGTCGATAACGGGGCGCATTCACGGTCCGGCTTGCTCTATACAGGGTCACTGGTAAACAATTAGCGTTCTGCGACTTTTGATAACTAGTATTCATATTCTATCATACTAATTTAAAAAAGTAATTTGACCGGTCTTAATTACGGTCTGACCGGTCGGATTATTCTTAATAATTGACTCTATGTAAAACGCGCGCTCCACCATACGCGAAAATTGTACCTCAGAGGAAATACTGTGTAAATATTAAAATAAGTGTAAAATATTAGTTCGGTATTTAAAAAACAATTATTATTATAAACTAGTTTTCGCCCGCATACGCAATTTATCATTATAATTTATAGCCTATGTGTTATTTTGTATAAGCTATATTATTGCAAAGTTTCATCTCAATCCGTTCAGTAGTTTTTGCGTGAAAGTGTAACAAACATCCATACATCCATCCATCCACCTTCACAAACTCTCGCCTTTATAATATTAAGTAGGATTAAAATTGGGAGATTTGTTGAGATTGGGGAAAATTTGTAGAACAAAAGTTGTTTGTTTTGATGTACAGAATATGCCCTTAAAATGATGATAATTGATTACAAATAACCCCGTATGTAAGTAATGAATCGCTCTACACATTTTTTCACTTAAGGTTTTAGTTTTTATAAAACTTTGTTTCTTTTGTAAAGTGTGTCAAATATGTTGTTGCAAACCATAAGTCAAATGTTATCGTCACTTCCTTGCAATGTATTGTAACGCAGTAGACGCCCGTTGTAGGTATGGAGTGCGGTGTTTACGTGATCCGGTTCTGGGAAGCCCTATTGTTCTGTGAAGCTTTATTGAGTTTTTATTGGTGCCTTTTGTATTCGGTTTTATGGCTTTATGACTCGAGTTTATTTGTTTGGTGTTTACGTATTTGAAAAACAATAGGGATTCTCGAACTTTCAAGTTGTTTACTTGTTAACACAATAGCGTTTATTGAGATCGAGTAATGTTGCGAAATATCTCGTAGGTTCGAGACTGTAGGAAATAAAGGATATAAATACGCCGGCCGACCCTTGGGGATCAGTTTATTCGTTTACCGTCGAAGCGATAACTACTCGGGTTAGAGTGCGATACCAGTGATTGTGAAGTGACTAGCTTGTGTGAATATCAGTGCCAGTGTAAAGTGTTTGTGCGAACCAGTTGTGTCGTGTGTTTTTGTGATTTTTGTGAAGTGATTGTGTGCAATAAAGTGCAAAGTGAATAATCGGCGTTTTAACTGACTATCCAAGAACCCATCTCGTAACAGTATTGTAAGTTGTAATATAAGTTGCTATGGCTAATGTAACGGAGCACATTCACGGCGCGCCTTGTTGCACTTGTAAAACCCTATAAGTAAGAGAATAAATTGCTTTGCAAATTTCATTACTCAAGGCTATGTGTTTTTGCGAAACTTTGCTTCGTTGGTAAAGTAGGTATGTTGAACATGTGGTTGCAAACAATAATTTGAATTGTATTGCCATTTCCTTGCACGGGTCTTTGTGTACTTAGAAAATCCACATAAAGCGTATTTTTAATAGTATGTTAGCGTACTGTTGCACTTATACGGGTAGCATACTCAATTTGAGTAGGCGGCTTTGTTATGATAATACATCGCAAAAAAATGAAAAAAAAAATGTCTGTAAGGTTGGTTTACGGACGATAATTTGTTGTGAAAATGTCAAATGCGTCACAAGCCGATCGCTTAGGCCGATCGTGCCTCTCTTTCACTAGTTTCGTGCTCTCGCTTGCACGCTCGGCTCAGGCGGAACGTGACAATGAGACAAACAAATAAACAAACAAACACTCTTTAAATTAAAAAGATTTTGGCTCGTTTTTGGAGCGTAACTGTCTTAATTAGTTTGATACTGAACTGTTACTGGTTAGAGTTACATTAAATGCCCTTCATGGGCAAATTTAATGGGACAACGCTGATCTAGCCAATATGAAGCTTGGATTCAAATCAGTCTCGCACTAAGAAATTCTTAGAAATTTATGTACATAACATACCACTGACATTTCGGTAAAAGGAGGCATCGTGAGGCAACCTGCAAACATTAGAAAATTTCATGTTGCGTTTTCTTTTGAAATAGTATTTTACTCCACGAACCCGCATCGTCTAGTGCGGTAGATATGACTCATCTACATGGAATGTAAGCAGAAAAAATCCAGGTCGTTGATATGACTCAATCGGCCATCTTGGCTAGGCAGTATGAATCCACCAACCCGCACCGTCTAGTGCGGTAGAAATGGAGCAATTGCCCATCTTGTTAAGGCATATATTCAACAGTGAACTTACTAGTAGTTTTCCGAACAGTAGATCTCGCGACACATTTCTTTAAATAAATCTTCATAAGCCTTTATCTCGACTCGCTCTTGACCAATTTGTATTATCGTAATTAAATATTAACGAAATCGGATGATAAATAGCGCGACAGCAAATTTCCCCTCTTTTTGAGGAAAATTCCCCCATCCTGCATTTCTACGATCAATAACAAGGGTATATTTTGTAGTAGACTATTAAAAAGACCGGTACAGGTACGCCAACCAAAGTTCACGTCAAAACGTGGCTCCGAGACACGTGCCGCGGGCCTAGCGCTGATTAAACATAACTAAGCTACCAAATTCCTAATGCTCTCTAAGTCTGAAGACCATAAATATTCCGTAGACATCTGTATCTCATGAATAAGGCTCGCAACAGAAATCAAGACAAATTTCCACTCCACCTTCGCGGATCTTGGAATATTTATTGCGTAAAATAAACGCGCTTCTGAGATAAATCTCCTCGTACTGTTGCTTCAGGTGCCTGCTTTTTTGACGAGACGGCGGGGAAATACGTAGTTTTTATGATACATTTGAGGGGAAACTGCGGGAGAAGATGTATCATACGTGCGTATCATCTTAGTCTCAAGTAAAATAGTCTGGTGGACGCGACGCGTGACCAAAATGTTGGTGTTTATTTGGCTCAACGCATACGCATTGCCATTCAGCGTGGCAATGCTGCCAGCATGCTGGGCACGCTGCCAACTGGCAGTGGGTTTGAGCATTTGGATTATCTTTAGACCTTCAAGGGTCTTTAGTTGATCCAATTGCTTAAAAAGGGATTCCTTTAAAAACATAATCACTGTATGCACTAACACTAGGTTTAATTTAATTCTACTAACTTTAAAAAATTGAAAATTTGTTTAGGTTTATAGGAAAATATAAAAAAGCCTTTTTTATTTTTATTTCATTTTATTATTATTTTATTTTTATTATTTTATTCTTACCAACTCTAGAGCTACACGTAAGCCATCTAAGTTATCTTTAAGAATCTTTAACGGATCTCTATAAATAGCGGAGAACGTTCTACGGTTGATACGATGATGACACTCTAGGCTAAAAAATTGTTAAATGTGGCGAAATATCAAGCAATAAACCAGATTATTAACCCTAGTCAAAGTATTGTTACTAAAAATACCGGACAAGTGCGAGTCAGGCTCGCACATCGAGGGTTCCTTAGAAATCCAGAAAATTTCACAAAATTGGGAAGTAAGTTGTTAAAATCTCTACTTATACTATATCCATCGACAAAAAAGTTTTTTTTCACTTTTTTCGTCATACATCGAAAATAACACATTGTTAAAATATGTGCTAATGAAGTTATTTTAATTATGATACCTTACATGATACGATTTATTCACTTGGAATTTCGGACCCATATATAGTGAATTTTGAGGCCCTACATTTTTGGTGATTTAAATAAAAATGTAAAGTTTTCATGTTTATTCCTATATGTGTACTTTAAGACAATGCTTCTCGCCAAATTTCATAGTTATATGTCAACGGGAAGTACCTTGTAGGTTTTGATATTTGCGAGTGTCAAAATATGCGAATTTTTACGACATAAACGGCTCTAACTTTTTTAAACGATAACTGAGAAGTTTTTTTTTACACAACTGCAAGAAACCATAGATATACGTATACAGTTTAAATTTCAACTCGATATGTTTACGCGTGCCCGAGATAAAGAGTCTTGACATACACACAGACGGACAGACGGACAACAAAGTGATCCTATGAGGGCTCCGTTTTTTCCGTTTGAGGTACGGAACCCTAAAAAATATACTAACAAAATAACAATAAAAGATCACATACCAGTTTGGTTTCTCTTCTAAATTGATCATGAAGAACATTTAAAAATTGTAAATGAAGAAAAATTTAGAAAAATACATCTATGCTAATAAGAAAGTAAGTAAGAAAGTTCTCAAGTATCAGTTGTTAAATCAGCAGAGATAGCGTATATACGTAAGTTGTTTTGACACTCACTACATAGTATTACTATACGTTATTATGTTATCACATAATAGTAATGCATAATTCAATGCCGCACATATACCTACCGCATAATAGTTCACAAACCAACCTACAACTACTAGGGCAGCATAAACGCTCTAAAATGCAGAATATTCCAGCTGCAGAACTAGCATTACCAAACTAAATAGCACACCATTGTCGGCTTTGATTGTATAAGTGCCGGTAAAGTTGGGGCTCTATGAGGGTGGCTTCAGTCACGGTAATGGTACTCGTATCTTACAGTATTGTGACTCCGCCCTGTCATTGAAATAGCCCATGTGCCCACGCAGAACACATTTCACGGTAGGGCTGCCCGCCTGGTAGGTAAATCGCACGCTCACTGATACAAGCCCACACGTTCGTTCGTCACTGCGGCGCGCCCCTGCGATCGTTGTATAAAAATGTATACTAAATTCCGAGACGAAGCGTTTTGTTTGAAGATGGAATACTGTTGGATACCTTCACCGTGCTTCAGTGCTCGGCGGGGAACTTAATGCTAATACTGTTGATTACTTCAATATAATGTCTGCACTACGCTCTAAACTAACTTTCCTAAGTCCAGCAAGTTTTGCTTCAAAAGTTTCCGATGTGATTAAGGAAATGGGTGTAAGTTATCTTATACTTCCCTATTAAGGTCCCGCTGAGTCGGAAACGTAGTAAGACAACATGGCTGTGTACTCATAATTATGTTTTTCTTAATTTTATCTGTCTCTTTGTAAGTTGAACTCGTGAACCTTGGTTCATTGAACCTTTTTTATTATGTTGTTTTATTATGAGTAGCGCTCATAGCGCACCATGATTAGCATCCACTGAAGACAAGCAACATTACCGCGTGTGATATTTATACAACGGAGCTCTATCGTGCCTTTGATGGCACGTCAAATAGTAGGCCTCTGTAGTTCTAAACATTTAACCATATCCTGGGGCCATATCAGAGATCATCCAGTGGCAATTTTAGAGGCAATCCAATATATTTTCGTTTAGAAAAGCAAACCTTTACAATTGAACGTTCTAGGTAAGCTTATCGCAAAGCCAAATTTTGCTAGCTCTCTTTTTGAATTGTCTCAAAGGCTTAAAGTAACCTGATACGAGTATTTTAGCGACAAACATAAAGTTCCAAAGTGTACTCTTTAGGGTTACTTTTCTAGTTTTCACGACAACATTTAACGGGGGATGGTTAGGTATAACTTTATAATTTGCATGTGTGCATCTGTATCTATCCTATACACAATAAATATGTGGCTTCATAAAAATATTTAATTCTATAAAGTATAGATAAATTCCAAAACGCTATTTCTCGTTAAGTGTATACTGTATTATTAGGTGTGTCTCTGAAAAACTTTTAACATTAATATGCATTTAATAATATTTTATTTTAATTATACTTTAATTAAATCTATAGCTGAAAGTTGTCAAAGTTTTTAATTATTATCATAGGTATTTTATAATATCTCAGATTTATTTTTTTTAAATTATTTTTATAAAAACATTATAAAATAAGATAAGATAACGTTTATTTTGCTCAAAAAGTTACAGGTTTTGGAGTTAGTAAATCTTGATGATGCTTAAAGTAATGTTGGTAGGTAGGTACTTAGATTAAATTTACAAACGTCCAGAGTGGAACTCTAAATCTCACACTAGGGTGGTCCTGTGTCGTGAGATTTAGTCTCTTCCGCTTTTAGATAAGACATCTCATAATTATTACCTAATGTAATGAAATGAGTGACTTAACAATGAGTTCTTAGTAATTTACTTAAATAAAAGTACAAGTAATTTCCATTTTTCGATTGCGTAATGTTTGTGTGTAGCGTGCATGTTGGTGTGTGAGTGGGTGTATGTTGCGAGTGTGTCTGTACAGTGAGGGCTTTGCTTGATTAATACTTTGAAGCAACTGGCGTGTTTATTATTTCTTTTTTTTTTATTCTTTATTTTTTATTTTAATAGATATGGATAAAGTGGGACGAGATTTTTTTGATATCGAGATTATGAAAACTTAACCTAGGTTGCTGCCGGCAACGGGGCGGGGCCCAGCTACCGGTGGTTGGAGCTACAGGCTGAGTAACCTCCTGACAATGCGCGCCGTGTCCAGGATCACTGCCTTCTGAATCTGGCCCTTGGCCCAACTGTCTACCGAGAGCCTCTTGAGGTGTTGGTCAATGTTTAATTATTATTATTTTAGCTGTTATCGTTCCACTGCAGGGCAAAGGCTTCCCTTCCCTCTTTCCATAGTTCTCGGTCGAGAGCTTTGGTGTGCCATCCACTGCACTGGGAATCAAATTCGTCTCGCTACCTTTTTTGGGGGCTACCGAGGGGTCTCTTGACGTTAGGTGTCCATAGATCTTAGATGTCGGAAAGGAAACTGGAGGTCTGAAATGGAATTGGAAACACCAAAATCTTATTAGTTTCAGCAAAAGCTCTAAATTTATTATAGTTCAGCGTTATTGACATCTTATAGACTACCTTAGTACATCAACATGGCCTACTTTTATAAAGAAACCAAGCCCGTAATTATGCGCGTTAAAAAACTCATTGATTCCCAACAAAATGTAAAGAACGGTTAATTTTTTCGTGGTTTTGAGTTTGGTTTTATAGTAAGTGACGTCCGTAAGGATTAGTATATTAGGTAGGTAAGTACATCTAAAATCTGCACTTTGCAAAACAACATATTATATTTCAACGAAATCTACGGTTAAAAAGCTTATCAAAAAATCTAAATCTTGACTACCCTATACTATAATAAGCCTAACTCTCGAGCACGTAGAGCGCAGGTAGACGAAGATTTCAACTAGTTACATTTGATTAGGAGGTAGGTAACAGCGTGGCGAGGGCCTGACGACGTAATCGAGTTTCCTCGAAGTGCCTCGTGCGCGGTGCGACACTCACGCGGTTTGTTAGCCACTTATCTACTTAACTCAATATTAGTAGCAAAAGTGGCATGCCGGCGCATATACGACAAGTACCTACAACATTTATGTTTTTTTTTACGAAACAAAAACAAAATTTATTTGCGAAGTGATTTCATACAAACAATCTCAGAACAGCAACAATTTGTAGGAAGCGGCCATTTAGCCATTCGAATTTTGTAAGCGCAAATGTGATACTGTTTTTGCTTGTAACTGTTTCAAATCTACGGAACCAAAGTATGCAAATATTTTAAGACACTTTCGCAATTTTTTTTACAAAATATCTATCTACTCAATCGGCTCCTTTAGATTAAAAAAACCGGAAAAGTGCGAGTCAGACTCGCACATCGAGGGTTCCGTACAAATCCAAAAAAAATCACAAAATTGGGAAGTAAGTTGTTAAAATCTATATACAGACTGTACTGCCACTGCCACTGCCACCAGCCTTTTTAATAGTCAACTACAAGACGTAGGCCTACCCACGAGGGGTGATTGGGCCATATCCACCACGCTGGCCCAGTGCGGGTTGGTGGTAATATATTTGAGATTTAATCGAATTACAGTTACGGACTGTAAACATCGACAAAAAAGTTTTTTTTTTTTACTTTTCTCGTCATACATCGAAAATCACACATTGTTAAAATAATGAAAAACCTGTTTTAGCATGTGCTCAATTCTTTTATGTGATACCTTACATGATACGATTTACTCACTTTGAATTTAGAACCCATATTTTGTGAATTTTGAGGCCCTATTTTTTGTGATTTAAGTAAAAATGTACAGTTTTCAGATTTATTTCTTCCTGTATGTGTACTCTGAGACAACGCTCATCGCCAAATTTCATAGTTCTATGTCAACGGGATATACCCTGTAGGTTTTGATTTTTGCGAGTGTCGAAATATGCGGTTTATTACGACATAAACGGCTCTAACTTTTTTAAACGATAACTGAGAAGTTTGTTCTACACAACTGCAAGAGACCACAGATACGTATTCAATTTAAATTTCAACTCGATATCTTTACGCGTTCCCGAGATAAAGAATCTTGACATACACGCAGACGGACAGACGGACAACAAAGTGATCCTATAAGGGTTTCGTTTTTTCCGTTTGAGGTACGGAACCCTAAAAAAGGTTAATCGGCATATATATACCTGCGTAAACAGCAAAGAAATATCAATTCCTAGCATTACAACAAAAAAAAAACATTCTAGAGGAATACAAGAAAGCGTTAGATCACCATGCCCAATTTTGAGCAGATACGCAGTATAGGATGTGGCACCTTTAGTGACTAGGACTTAGTGCTACATCCTATACAGTCCTAAAGTACAAGACGGTTAAGTAAAATTTCACTAACATGTTGGTTAAAGGCGGAAGGCTCCATTATTGCTCCACACTACTTCCTCCACGTATCCAGGTGAATATTCGGTAAAGTTTCGTGGGAGGGGTAAAGATTTGCGGAATGTGGGGCCGATACGTGCGCAGGGCCTTAATAGCGCCCTTTGAGCACAGAACAACGATTGCATAGAAGCTAATCTCTTGTATGTTGCGTTGCGTAACATATGACAGCACGTTTGTGTCATAAAACGCTGTGTACACTGAACTCTGTGAGAAATTTCTATGAAAAGTGAAAGCTTTTGTCTGCTTCGGTTGTGAGTTTTGTTTGTGCCGGTATGGATTAGCAAAATATATTGACTTTTATGTGTTTTTTTCAATAATCCTATTCTAGTTCCAACAGCGTACAACTGAAGCAGTTAGTATTATGCATCACACATTTTTTTACGAGCATAATAATCGACACTGACGCTATCGTTGTCGTAGACGTCTATAAAAAAACATGGTATATGTCGACCACATGTTTGCTTGCCATCAAGCGAAATGGTGTTCAAACGTGGAATTATTACCAAAAAACGCATGTGACAAAATTTCGTATAATTATGATGTTTATATTTTAATTAATGTAACATATTTGAGATTTAATCACATAACAGTTACATAGAAATACATTGCACACATACATATATAAAATTATAAATAACACATGTAGGTATTTCTGTTTCACGAGATCAGACTGTCACTAAAATATTCCTGCTCCATCTTCACATTGAAAGTTCCCTATATGAAAGTAAACAAATAAAAAAATGTAACATATTTTATAACTCATTCTCAATAATAATATATGCTATTTACTTGTAGTATTCTAGTTATAGATCTGTATGATTGACAAAACATAGTTTTTGATGTTTTATTTGCTTCTGTACTCTCATCTTTTTGTGCGTAAAGGTCCATGTGCGTTGGATTGGCCCGCAGTTGGAGGGATGTTTCTATCTCATTCAGTTCTGTATTAGCAATTTGTTGAACGCCGCGTTTGCTCTACAAATGTTTGGAATAAAATTGGATTATTTCAATGAGGTAAGATTCTAGGAAAGCTATTTGGTAAAGTAAAAATAGCGGGCTTTGTTCAGTGGGTATTGCTTAAAATAAATACTAAAGAGGTAATAGCATCTTTTGTTACAAAACATAGATAAACAAGGCGAACGGTGATTTCTATGAACTTATATCGTTCAAAGGTCTATTGTGAACAGCAATTTCTATGCCCTTATAATTATATCTTTTAAAGGTATTTCTATAACTATTATTCAGGTCAAAGCTCAGTTTGGTTATTACGATGGGCTATTATCTAACCTCTCTCGAAATGAAAATCATCTGTACGTGGGATTCAGTCCGATAACGAATAACTGAATGCCATTTCAAAACAACATTAATTAAGTTCCGCTCCAGTGACATAAATCAATAGGAAAACTTGATCCGTTTCCATAAGGACCAGACTTCACCAAGGAGACGCGGAGATGTGCATAGTTATGATTAATTATTTATCTATTTAATATTTGACTGCCTTGGTGGCTCAGTGGTTAGTGACCCTAACTACTGGGTCAAAGAGGCGTGGGTTCAATTTCCACCCAGGGCAAGCATTTATAAGATGAACATGGAAGTTTAATCTGTGTCTGGTAATATTAATTCTGTTTAATATTAATGATCTATCTAAGTATGTACTTATTTAAAAAAATATTTCTGTGTATATATCTATTTCTGGCAGCCATATGACAAGCTTTGCGTAGCTTGAGGTCAGAGATCGTGTGTAAGATGTCCCCTAATGTTTATTTATTACTAGTTTTTACACGCGGCTTCGCTCGCATACGCAATATATAATTAAAAATTATTTATAGCATATGTGTTATTCTGATATATAAGCTATATTATTGCAAAGTTTCATCTCAATCCGTTCAGTAGTTTTTGCATGAAAGAGTAACAAACATCCATACATCCATCCATCCATCCATCCATCCTCACAAACTTTCGCGTTTATAATATTAGTAGGATTATAAGTATATAATAAGTAGATTAGTATAACTAGATAGTTTTCAATTAATTCCATCGTTCGATGGACAGAGTTCTAGATAGACATGAAGCCAGTTTCAACCGATCTTATGGAACATCTGTAGGGGAGGTATATGTGCATCTGTGGACGCCCTATGGCTGAACCGCAACGACAAACAAGTCTAGGTAGGTAATCTAGGCACAGAAGAGATGTGGTAGGTATTTTTTGAACTTAACTTTTTCTTGAAATTCTTATGAACAAATGAGTACGAATAAGTATAAATGAGTATGAGTATGATATTTTTGGCTATAATAAAAAAATAAAATAAAAATAAAACCCATTTATTGCAGGCACAAACCCATATTAAACTTATATATTTTATTTCAGATTTCTGCCTAGTACATATACGAAATAAAGTGCTAAAAGTAGAGCATTGTAAGAGTAGACTGAATGCTTATTTGTAGAAATGCCATTTAAAAATACTACACAAAATGAATGTGGGACGCTTTGCCTGGGTCTGTTCTTCCCGTTAAAGTACAACGTGGGTGTCTTCAAACCCCGAGTAAATAGGTATCTTTTAGGTAAGCGTGCTCAAGCGTGACCGCACGTCTGCTCAACATCAGGCAGTGTGTAGTCAAACGCGAACCTATTCGAAATTTTAAAAAAAATCTTCTATTAATCATAATAGCGTCTGATTTCTAGTTGAGCAATCAAAAATGAATAAATGTTTTGATGTATAGAATAAGCCCCTAAAAGAATAAGTAAATAAGTTCGTATAGGCCGGGTGGCTAGCCCTGGTGTCAGAGTTTTTAGGCCGCCTGAAGGCCTCTGACATGGCTAAACGGTTAAAACAACCGGGACCTACAATTTAACGTGTCATCCGAGCCACGGTAGCGCTCAGTTGGAAAATGCCACCCGCGGTCACCCATCCAAATACTGACCGTGCGGAACGTTGCTTATTTTCCTAAAAGAATGCTAATTGATTGCCAATAACCTTGTGTAATTGTAAGTTAACTACAACATTCTGCTCATGTCCGCTCTGTTCTGGTGGAATTTCAGCTTAACACAGGCACAGCAATTGTTCTAGAAGTTTCCCAAAACGTTATTAAAATTTCAATCGGCATGTTCGATGACTTATAATGGGTGTGGAGCAAGACTTGTTAAAAGTTTGCTCTGCTCTCCCTGTTTCCGATGGGCCGAATTAAAGAATGGCACCGAGCTGTTCTGTTTTTGAGAGCAAAACTTTCTAATGACAAGGGTGGTGTCGTGATAGAGTGGGATAGGAATGGGACGGGAGCAGGGTTGGAGGGGTAAAGAAAACAAAGACGGAATCTAAACTTATTATGTGAATGTTTGTTTAACGAATTTTATGTGATACCATAATAAGAAAACATTTTTGAATCAACAACTGAAACGAGTTGAACGCTTAGGAATCCTGCCTCTCTATCGCTGGTTCCGCGTTTTCGCACGCTCGGCTCAGGCGGAATGTGACACTTTTTTGTGCAAGCAGTCGGCGGTCATCTATTTATAAAACGTTATCAAAATAGAAAACCAACAAACGCGTCTGTTGAAATAACTCAACGAGCTATACAGGAAGCAATAGTCATTCAGTCTGTTTGCGTGTTTGAATTAGAAATAATAGAATGACAAGATCTGTAGAAGAATCAAAGTTACCAACATAGCCCAGTGTAATCAAGTTGAAAGAGAAGAATGTAAAACACATAGCACCAAGAATTGGTGACCAATATAGTAATTTTTAAATGGAAACCACAAACGGACAGTCGTAGCGCAGTACGTCTACAAGTCAGTCTACGGCAAGGTAGATAGAAGACCTGATCAACACCGTAGAGACACGATGAACGTAAGCCATTTTCAACTGTTTTTCATAGGAAATACATCAGGAGACCTATATTCATCAACGACCCTACGACTACGATCTATGACTGACATGATGATAATTTAAAAAGTTTCTATCACAAAATATCTGACATTCACTTTGTGTTTAACATAAAATCTGACATTCACTTTGTAATGCATAAATTTAACAGGAATTCTAGTATGAAATCACCGTTTGTTCCTCCAGCTCCCACCCATTAAAAATGTTCCTTAAATTTTGTACAACGTTTCATTTTTCTAGCTGCGTATAGGTTTCCGGAGTTTTCGAAGTTTTGCATAAAAGAAAATCTGCTGCACAGGGTTTTGGCGCAATTGCTAAAGTGTGCTAACGTGTTGACATAGTTAGCCGATGGAAAGCTAACAGTTTTCAGTGGAGGGTAGTTAACATTTACTGCGTCAGTTGTTGTGACGAATAACTTTTGTTTTTTAAAAGACGAACCGGAGGAAGTAGGTACTCAATTCGACGCGTATGATTTTTTTTATGTATAACCACGCGTAACTTTTTTCATAGTGGTCCGATTTCAATAATTCTTCTTTTATTGGAATGAGTATACTTTGAAATTAGTCTCAATTAAATTTTATTGAAATCAGCTGAGCCATTTTAGACGAATCAACAATAATGTGAAAAACGCTTCATCGATCCGTGCGAAATATTCGCAAATTCTGTACATGGGTGAAGTTGGTCATGCTATTTTATTGCAAAAAATAATTATTTCTGTGAAAGTTTTCAATTTAGATGCGCTGATATGTGCGCTGGTCTCTGGTGAAGAAACGTTCTGTGATATTACATTGGCTATAGGCGTAGCCAGATTGTTGCGTAGTGGTATTGAAATTTAATTACTGTTTTTTTCGAATTTAATGTTATTGGTATATTTTCTTGGCTGTTGTTAAGCGGCACTAATGTTTGTTTATTTTTTAAGAGTGTTAGACTTGGAGATTGGAACTCTTAAAGTCTTCCACTCTGTATTTCTAAGCAGTCTTGGAAAAGCAAAAAAAAAGAACAAGGATATTGCTTTTTTCATCAAAAATATCAAATGTCGTATTGATATCAACCAAACTCCAATCTTTTCCGGGTTATCGAAAATGTATACATGTTTTTAAATCAAACTTTTACCAAATTGCATAACAAACTTTTGCAAATAGCTCTATAAAGATTGATAAACCCATTGGATACACCGTACCAGTGCTGATTTCAAATTACTTTACTACTGTTTTGACATTTTAGTATTAAAAAAACCAACGAGTTGTGACACGTGACCTGTACGCAAGTGTTTATTTGACCTGATTACACATAAACTTTGTCATTCGACGTAGCAATGCTACCAGCACGCTGGACATGCGATCACCTATCAGTGTAGTTTGCTTGAGTATTTGGATTGTATCTAGACTTTTGTTGGTCTAAAGATGATCCAGATTTTTAAGTAGGTAATGACCATGATAATTTACAAGTCGATTACGGCTACGCTTGACATTTTCTGTTAGGCATTTACCCAGTTGCTAAGTCAGCACTTGGTTGATATGAGTACCTATACAGCATGACTTTTTATTCAGTGCACAATTTTTTATCGCGCAATAGATATCACTAATAGACCATATTTCGCTCATAAAAAGATCGACATTTGTTCATCAATTTTTCGTCAAACTATTCCAAAGAAAATTATATTGCATGCACCCTACACTCCAGACAATAACTAGGTACCTAACAAAACGTCTCGGGCGTAGATACGACGCGGCCGCGTAGGTACTGAGACGTAAGGTGACATTGATTATTCCGTTTATTTGTATACTTTCTCTTGAAGTTATTTCAATATTTTTGTACTAAAGTGAGTAAAACCAATGTACAGGTTTAATTGTTTGTAAATTATACTTTCCGCATGCAAATTATGTGCACTGAAAAAAAAACATCCTGTATTTATGTATCAGTTAATTTTATGTAATGGCCAATAGTTGTTATGTATTATAGTAAAAGGTAGTTTTCTGAAAACTAATCCTCGCGACACAGCTCTTTAACCATATCTTCATAAACCTATACCTCGACGCGCTCTTGACCAATTTGGTTTTTACTCTAAAATCTTCTTAGGATTTACATACTTAACGATCTTAGCAAATGTTATCAAAATCAGCTGGTAAATAGCGTGACAGCAGTTAACTCTCCCTTTTTTAAGTATCCCCCTCATGGAAATTGCCAACTGCAAAAAAAAACCATTAATATATCGAACTTTTGTAACAAGTTTCTTCAAGTTTCTGTAGAGAAAAATCAACATTCGGTCAGACGAAAGCACCATCTTCGAGTTGATCAAAAACCTCTTTTACTTCTTGAACTCGGTCAAATATTTATTTATGGGCATCTGTTCATATCTATTGGAAAATTGTCAAAGTCTTGGTTGGGCCGAACATAAATAACTAATAAACTGACAAAATTCCTTGTTAAGCCTTCAAAATTCGTTGTTAAACCGTAGTTCACTCTCAAGTAAGTTCGTTTGATCATATAATTGCAGCACTTTCTCAACTACACAGACTTTTATTCCTTCGAATTAAAATTAAAGTAAATATTTCATTGATCGGATTCAGCCAGCGAATAAACGAATGTTTATTCGCTGGAATAATTTGATGGAAATTATAGATAATTTGGATCACTCTTTTTTAATAAAGTGCTACGAATCAGATAGCCTAGAACAATGTCAAAATTTATTATCAAATGTGTACAAGTTTAAAGTTCTATCGATTAATATTAGAAGTATAAGTAAAAACTTTAACTGTCTAATATTAGCCTTAACAAGACTTAGTTTTAAAGTTGATGTCATAATTCTAAGTGAATGCTGGTGGAACCCTGATATAAATATACCTGAAATACCTGGCTTCAGCTCCTTTAACACAACTAAATATATAAATAAGTGCGGAGGGGTCGTAGCCTATGTACGAAATATTTGGCCAGTTGTAGTCACTGAACCTGAAGTACATGATTGCAATTGTCTAAGAATATGTATAGGTGACGAGTTCGTTATCTTTGGCATCTATCGATCTCCTTCGTTTTCTAATGTTTTCAACTTCTTGACTTCTCTTAATGAGGCGTGTACAATAAAGGAAAAAAAGCCCTGCGTCATCTGGGTCGGCGATTTTAACCTTAATTTAATCGAGGACCCACAAAGTGAGGAATGTCTAGAGTACCTGAGCGTAGCCGCTGAACATCAATTGTTACCTGCAATAAACAAACCCACTCGTGGCAAAGCGTGTCTTGACCATATTTTCGTGAAACAGGGGTTTGATGCACTCGGTATTGTCTGTAAAACTGCGATCACGGATCATAACATTTGTATCCTTGGGGTTGCCAACTCTTCCTTGCCTATTCAGTCCCAAACCTGTTCCCGTATTAAAATTGATTTTGCTAGCGTTGCAGAGGAATTAAAACAGGAAAACTGGGCTACTGTAATCAATACATCAGATGTAAATCAAGCTGTCTTGGAATTTGACAAAATATTGTCCTCAACTGTCTCCGCCCATAGCCGACTTCTATCTGTCAGCCGTTCCCGTTCCATTCTAAAACCGTGGATCACCCCTGGGCTCATCAAATGTCAAAAAGTCCGTGACACGCTTCACCTGAAAGCCAAAAAGGACCCTAATAACAGTGAATTTCAGACAACATACAAAAGGTATCGTAATTTCTATAAAGAGCTGCTTAACCGTGTAAAGAGAACTTACGAAAGGGAGAAGTTGCTCGAGAACAAAAACAACCCAAAGAAACTGTGGAATACAATAAATTCCATATGTGATAGAACAAAAGTAAAAACCAATCCATCAGAATTAATCGCCAACCCAGATAATCCCGTTGAATCTTTAAATACATGTAATAACTTTTTTGCTAATGTTGGTAAGCGTCTGGCAGACAAAATACTGAATAATATTTCTGCCTCTGAGACTTCTCTAGCGAACACTGTAAAAATTAAAAATTCTCCCGCATCTTCCTTTTTCATGGCCCCTACAAATGCTCGTGAGGTTCAGAGGCTCATTTCTGGCCTTAAAACGGACAGCGCACCTGGTATTGATGGTTATACTACAGCTCTAATCAAACAAATCGATAACTGCATCCTGGAACCCATCACTCACATTATTAACTTGAGCCTAGAGAGCGGTTGTTTCCCAAGTAAGTGGAAACTTGCGGTCGTTGTACCTGTTCACAAAGATGGTGCCAAAGATACTCCTAGTAATTACAGACCTATATCCCTTCTGAGTATTTTTTCGAAGATATTAGAAAAAGTTGTCAACTCCAGGCTGGTTGACTATCTGGAAGCTAATATGCTTTTATCGGAGAGGCAATTTGGGTTCAGACGTGGAAAGTCCACTGAGGACGCCGTAACTTTACTTACAAACTCTGTGTCGTCCGCGGTAGATAAAAAGCTGCGCTGCGTGGGGGTGTTCCTAGACCTTGCCAAAGCATTCGACACTGTCTCAGTCCCGATCCTTTTAAAAAAACTTGAAGCATTCGGAATCCGTGGTATAGCGTTGGAATGGTTTCGTAGTTACTTGTCAAACCGCAGACAACGGGTAAGGGTCGGTACGAGACTAAGTGATGAACTTTCGGTGGGATTTGGGGTCCCTCAGGGCAGTATTTTGGGGCCGACGCTTTTTTGCATTTATATGAATGACATCTTTGACACAATTCCCAGTGCGAACATCATCTGCTACGCGGACGATACGGTTGTAGTCTTTGAAAGTGATTCCTGGGAGACAGTAATGAAAAAAGCAGAAGACGGCGTTAGTCGGATCTCGGCATGGCTGAGTAGAAATCTATTAACTCTTAATACTAATAAAACCAAAATAATGGCGTTTTATAAAACACAAAAGTCATCGCCAAGAGTAAACTTGGAATTAAGAGTTCCTCAAGGGCCGTTGCTCTCTACACACGCATCCTCCAACACTAATAGAAGTAAGGAGGTGATAGAACGAGTGGAAAAGTTTAGATACCTTGGGGTGGAATTGGATGAGACTCTTTCCTTCAGGCATCATATTTATAAATTATCAGGTCGTGTGAGGAAATTAATCTATGTCATGAAGGGATTACGCAACTCGTGCGATTTTAAAACTCTAACCATGGTATACACAGCTTTAGGGCAGTCTTTACTATCTTACTGCAACCTAGCCTGGGGAGGTGCAGCAAAAACGATGATGATAGTGCTTGAAAGAGCACAACGAGCAGTTCTAAAAGTTATGCTGCGGAAACCTTTTAGACACCCGACTGTAGCCCTTTTCAGGGAAGCCAAAGTGTTAACGGTGCGGCAACTTTTTCTCCAGAAAGCTGTATTATCGGTACACAATACCGCCAAACAAAACCGTTGTCTACCAGAACACTCAAACAGACGAGTTTATAAGGTCCCTATAGTAAGAGTAAACTCTGTCTTTGCGGATCGCCACCCCAAGTCGCTTCTGCCTAAGATTTACAACAGGGTAGTTAAATTATTCCCTGAGATAACTTTAGAAAGAACTCACAAGGTAAACCATATAGTCCGAAAGTGGCTTCTTACTTTGTCTTACGACGAAACAGAAAGCCTAACAGCTAATGAGTACATCCAAAACCTTTCATCCACGCGTGCTCGCGCAGAATAAGTTCGCAACATACACAACACGCACTCACACATCACATACACACACACACACACACGCACTCACACATTACACATCCACACACATTCAGCCAAACAGAGTATTTGTATGCGTTTTGTAAATTAAATTCCGGTCATTAACTTTCACTTTTAAATTGCTACTGTTTTTATGTTTAATCTAATAATAATAATAAAATTATAACTCTTAATGTATTTACTAGGACACCTCCACTTATAAGTTGTCTTGATTGTCGATATGTGAGGTTCCCACAACACGGGCCTAGAGCCTAGTGTGGGACCACTGTCTGGACTTGGTGTGGATCTACTGTAGTTTTAATGGAATGTAGTATTGTGTTGTCCTAATTTATTATATGAAAAATTCTATTGTATTCCACTGTATGTTGTCAAAGATAATAAAAAAAATTACTTACTTAAAATTACTTACTAGTTCGGGAGAATATAAATACCGAAACTGTCAAAATTCGTTGTTGAGCCTTGCCTAGGGACGTATAAATAGATGTCCGAAGTAGAGTTGTCCGGGACAAGTTGATTGAGCGGCTAGTCAGTTCGCATCATGGTTTATGAGGCTATTTGTCCCAGGTTAGTATCGGAACCCGACCATTGTTGTGGGGATTGCAAAACAAGCAAAAGGCAGGGTTCCCTATAGAGTTTGATTTGCACGCGTTCGAAATGCTTCGCTCAAAATGTGTGCTTTATTTCGTACTTTACGACTACCAATAAATTTGAAATTCCAAATTTTAAAACTCGGAAATCCATTTAAATAAGTGAAAAAATATAAATGTCACTGGAAAAAACAATCCAGTAATAAGTATTCACGTGAGCAGTGAATTAAACTTTTAGTAAATAGATACTCCAACTTCATTTGCAGCCAAGAATCGTGTGTAGCCTCCCGTCTGCGAGGAATGGGGTACTCGCACCTCTTGCCTCTCAATTCGATAACCGATAATAATTTTTTGCATAAAATAGCATGACCGACTTCACCCGTGTACAGAATCATTACATAGTATAAAATAAAGTCGCTTTCCGCTGTCTGTCCCCATGTATGCTTATATCTTTAAAACTACGCAACGGATTTTGATGCAGTTTATAGATAGAGTAATTCAAGATAAATGTTTATATGTATAATACACCTGTGCGAAGCCGGGGCGCATCGCTAGAACGCAAATATTATGCACGGATCGATGTAACATTTTTCACATTATTATTGATATTTTTAAAATGGCCCAGCCGATTTCGATAAAATTTTAATGGGACCAATTTCAAAGTATACTCTTTCCAATAAAAAAAATATTGTAATCGGACCACTATGAAAAAAGTTTAAATATATATACTATTCTACGCGTATATATATATATATATATATATATATATATACGCGTAGAATAGTATACCTCCTCCGGTCAAAAAGAGCGCAAGCTTGAGTCGGAATCCTCACTCCCACCAAACACGGGGCGACAAGAACCCGGATGATGATGCAGCCAAGAATTCATACTTTTTAATCTTTTGTTTACCAACTACTACTTGAATTGAAATTTACTTTCTCAGTATATTTTTATTTTAATTTTTCAAAGTTTAAGTGAAAAGCATTATCACTAAAATAATGAAATCATTGCGAAATTTTATCAAAGATTCGTTGTAAGATTACAACTTGTAAATAATGTTAAGAGCAGCTATTTAGTAAAATACTAACACATACCCGGCGATAGAAACCTCCACTGAAATATTTAACACCAAATTAACTCCTTTTCCGAAGCCAAGACGCCGAATTTTACTCAAAGATACAATACGTTTTAATTATCTATTACTTCACAGCGTTTCAATTAGTAATCACTTAATATTATACGTTGAAAAGCAGCACTTGATAATGTTCAAATTTATAATTCAAAAGAGAGAATTAACAAAGCAATCCGAGCAGCATGCAGTGTCGGATTAACCACGTAGTGAAAGAAACGAGAGTTACGGGCCCCGCATGGAAAGGGCCCCGCGAATATAAACCCGCCTATTGAACCTATACATTTAGGGCTTATATAAAAAAAATATTTTGCCGTTTAAAAATATTTAGTTTTATTTAGTTGACTGAATTTACTGGATATCGCTAAAATATAGCAAAAAACCGGACAAATGCGAGTCAGGCTTGCAGACCGAGGGTTCCGTACAAATCCAGAAAATTTCACGAAATTGGGAAGTAAGTTTTTAAAATCCCTATACTATAACCATCGACAAAAAAGTTTTTTTTTCACTTTTCTCGTCATACATCGAAAATTACACATTGTTAAAATAATTAAACATTTATTTTGCCATATGCTAATGAAGTTCTTTTATAAGTTTACCTTATATGATACGATTTATTCATTATTACTATATACTACTGGACTAATCGCGCACAAAAATTACGAGATAAATGCATCGACCGTGGTCGCGGGTAGACTGACCCGTGAGTCTACCCGTGACCACGGTCGATGCAACTCGGCCGAAACGTCGGGATGAGGAGGTATTTATTTATCTCGTAATTGTAGTGCGCGATTAGTCCCGTAGTATATAGTATTAATGTGTTCAAATCGCGAAAGTTTAAAAACAACGATTTACTCACTTTGAATTTTGAACCCATATTTTGTGAATTTTGGGGCCCTATTTTTTATGATTTAAATAAAAATGTACAGTTTTTAGATTTATTCTTATATGTGTACTCTGAAACTATGCTTCTCGCCAAATTTCATAGTTCTATGTCAATGGAATGTACCCTGTAGGTTTTGATTTCAAAATATGCGGTTGTTTATGACATAAACGGCTCTAATTTTTTTGAACGATAACTGAAAAGTTTTTCTTTTATGGAACTGCAAGAAATTATAGATATACGTATTTGTTTTAAATTTCAACTCGATATATTAACGCGTTCCCGAGATAAAGAGTCTTGACATATACACAGACGGACAGACGGACAACAAAGTGATCCTATAAGGGTTCCGTTTTATTTTCCGTTGGAGGTACGGAACCCTAAAAAGATAGATATTGAATATTAAATCACTGTTACTGCGAGATAAATACTACTATTTACAAAGCACCTGACCTGAAGCAGAACCAATTGAAATCGGGAACATAATGGGTGTGCCATACATAACCACTGACTGTCTTCAAATTATATTCAACAGGTGATTTTTTCGCAATAATTACATACTAAAATGGTTCATTATGAACTATTAACCGATGTGTGGTTTCGGTATTGCTGGGCCTTTGCCAAAGACATTGTATTTATAATCTCAGCACAACAAAGTCCCCCGAGAGAACGTGTCACGGGCCCCGTGCTTAATCCGGCGCTGGCAGCATGTCGGTGCTTGAATAGCGGCTTTATCGTGTTCTGTAACATAAACCGCTGAACAAAAGCGCTGAAAACGCTGGATGGTAATTTAGAACATGATCAACATCGGCGAGACAGGACAATGGTTTACGGATTAAAATTTAAAAAGGTTTGTTGGAATTTTCTTTTATGAGCGTTTCATCAGGTAAGCTGATGTTTGATAAAAAGAATGGTGAATAAGTTAAAATTAGAACTGGATTCTCCTTAGATTTTGTGTCTCTTAATATACACGGTAGCTGCTATAAAATCTAGTAAAGAGATTCTTCACGCACGTTTGCTCAGAGTTGAAATTCGGCTTTAATCAGGCCCACCCAAGGTTTTACAGTAAAAAAGTAACTCAATGAGTTTACGTGAAATCGAGAACTACTCGAAAACTGAGCAATTAGTATTATTATATATGCTAGCCTCGAGGGCTATGGACCCGCTTTTGCACTTACCCGCGGCCCCGACAGTGTTAGCCCCAATCGGGCTCCACATCAGAACTTACGTGTCACTCCGCACCTATGACGATGTGTCAGAACTCCACTTATACCGTCATCCTCCACCTCAGGACCAAATCAGCAAATGAGCGTTGGGCAGCTTCCGTATACAAACGCTGGTCCCAGTGCAACGGTTCGATTACACTGGCCCCGCACCTGCCACTTCAGCTGCAGAGGATAGAGAGAGCGGCAACACGCACTACCAACACTTCTGCTTCTACAGTCCCACCGCGTGCGCCATCAAACGGTGGCGACCCTATCGAGGTCGTGGAAAGTAGGGACAGTACTATACGAGTGACAACACCAGAAATCCTCTCACGCCGCGGCCTCCAATCTTCAGCTGCAGTGCCTCCCAAACGACACTCCCCATAAAGCACCCAATCAACTGGCCACCTTCTATACGGCCTTGAAGGAAATCCCTATTGGCTTCACCGTGGATACCTACTCTCAAGCCACGGTTACTGAGCCCCAACGACAAGGCGGGAACCTACTTAAGGATAAAAAATGTAACGCCTTGCATTAAGTGCTGTAAATTACATTATCTGTAAATAAACAAATTGATATTAAAATTGAATTGGTTGTTGATTTATACTTTGTCTAACATGTGATACTATAGATTAAAATGGTGACTGATTCCATCTATGTTACTGCAAACCAATTCACACTAATCTGCCTCGTGCATTAGTCAAAAAGGCAATTCGTTTGAGCAAATACGGGCACCGCATTACGCCGGATAATAGCATGATACATTATAGAAGAGGATTACATAATGACTTTATGTGGATGCAGCCTAAATCCGGATCGCGAACCAACGAGCGCACTACACATTGATCACATTTTCGCTAAATCTGTTTATTATGGAGATTAATCTCGGTCAGTGTTTACGGATTCAATTTATAGATTTTGGCGTTACTAGGGCGGACATAAAAATAAGATTTATAGTTATAGGTGTGTTTGAAGGTAGTGAATGGCAGAATATGATATGGTGGGCGAAAGTTAATGTCGTTGTTAGTTTTTCCAGTATTTTATTGTTGTTGTACAAATATGCTCATCTTTGGACAAAGTTTCGGGACAAGGACAAGGTTTCTTTTGGGTAGTTCCAAACGCTGCTGTTAGTGTTTTCATTTATTTATTGTGTTTGATTAATTAAAACTACTGAATCAAAGTTAAATTAATTTTGGAAAGGCTACGTCTTTTTTTGGGTTTCGTACCTTAAAACGAAAAAACGGAACCCTTATCGTAAAAAATTACCGTAAAACTTATTAAACTTATTATCGTAAAAAACCGCATATTTCGACACTCACCAAAATCAAAACCTACAGGGTACTTCCCGTTGGCATAGAACTATGAAATTTGGCGAGAAGCATTGTCTCAGAGTGCACTTGTAGCGATAAATCTGAAAACTGTACATTTTTATTTAAATCGCAAAAAAAAAATAGGGCTCGGATTCACAAAATATGGGTTCAAAATTCAAATTGAGTAAATCCATGTAAGGTATCACTTCTCCGGTTTTTTTTTAATTTAATATAGGTTTGCGATTTACAGCAAAATTACTCCCTGATGTTAATAGATATGCAGTCTAGGATGTAGTACAAAAATACCTATTTACTTGAGATTTGAAGATTCGTATGTTGTGCTTTGGTGGAATGACATAGACATAATCAAATCGTTTCACATTCTGGCTGTTCGTATGTGGAACGTGGATTCGAAACGCTTGGTTCTGACGCACGAAATGTACACCATTAAGAGGTGGTCCTTTGATCGCGTATGTCTCGCTGTACCATAGAAGAAAGAGGCAGTTGGTAGCAGAATTCCTGGACGCACTCTGCAAAGTGATAGTGAGATTTATCTCTCTGGCTGATATGCACCCCAACTTGCATCAATGCTCGAGACTTTGCAACTGCAACTTATAGGCATCGGTTCGCCTCTCGATCAACTCTAACGCCTCTAGTTGGCGTATTTTTATGGTGACATTATAACATCCGGTTATATGTATTAAAGAAAGAAGCTCACTGATCAGGTTGACCTACCAAATCGGAATTTGTATGCCCTCTTTTAAACATTATTACTATATACTACGGGACTAATCGCGCACTAAAATTACGAGATAATTAATACCTCATCATCCCGACCGACCGATTAGTATACCCGTGATCACGGCCGATGCAACTCGGCTGAAACGTCGGGATGATGAGGTATTTATTTATCGCTTAATTTTAGTGCGCGATTAGTCCCGTAGTAAATAGTAATAATGTGTTTAAATCTTTTAGAAATGTCTGTTTTCAGCTATCTCAGTCTTTTTAATGTTGCTTACTTTGAAAGTCTTGTAAGTACCTACCTCAACCCTACTCGTTAAACCGTCAAAATGCCACCATAATTCCTGATTTTTTATCCCAAGTTACTTCGTATTTATAGCTGAAGCCCCAGATTCCCGTTTCATCCCGACTGCGGTGCTATTAAACGCGCTTGCCGTGACGCCGAAAAAACACCTCAACATGGCTCGGGTGCCAAATTGTACCATCTCCATTTGCACGTCGTAATGACTGAATGGGCCAGTGGCTCCCAACTTAAAAGCAGATTTTTTTTTTACCTACCTAACTGAATTAAACTTCTTGGTGGCTTGGCTGTGAAGTTAGGTACAAGCTGCGCACATTTTGACTTCCTCGGTGGCTCAGTGGTTAGTGATCCTGACTTCTGGATCAAAGAGGCGTGGGTTCGATCCCCACCCAGGGCAAGTATTTATGTGATGAACATAGGTGTTTGCTTTGTGTCTGGGTGTTATTTAGGTACTATATATGTAGGTATGTATCTTGTATCTATTATTATTAGTAGTAATATTGTAAACATAAACATAAACATATTTATTTCCAAATAACACATATGCAGAACATTCTTATATTAGTGCTTAATTTTAACAAAACAGGTAAATTTTAATGTAGGTATAACAATGTAATTTTATGCACCCTGGATTTCGCACTAGGCTAGCCTGTGTCGCGAAATCCAGTGTCTTTCGTTTTTGTGAATTTAGGTATGAATGAATGAATGAAAAACTTTGAATAGATAAGGATTCTAATAGACAGTACATATATAATACTTACATATAACACAAGAAAATTATAACATGTAAATGAAAATTATAAATATGTATATTTTGACTGTCTTTGTTTCACTCCCTCTATTTTCCGTTGCGGTATCTTTCCGTACAGTTTGCCTGGAAGAAATGCTTCCAGCGATAAGGCTGCAGTTTGTTTTAACTAGTCAATTGTATTGTATTTGTATATATATTTTTGGTGTGAAACAATAGAGTATTGTATTATTA
The DNA here is from genome assembly GCA_949316475.1 of Hypomecis punctinalis. Taxonomy (NCBI): domain Eukaryota; kingdom Metazoa; phylum Arthropoda; class Insecta; order Lepidoptera; family Geometridae; genus Hypomecis; species Hypomecis punctinalis. Next base: position 1,476,704 of record OX438807.1, read on the forward strand.
TTTATTTAAAATAAGTGTAAGTAGTATATCAGTCTTTGGCAGCCATATTACAAGCTTTGCTTGATTTGGGGTCAGAGACCATGTTTATATATTTATTTTTTCCTCTTGCACTGCTAACACATGAACGTCTACCGATATTGCTACTCACCTTGTGTTCACAAACGCCAAGAACTTTCATTAAGCCTATAGGTACCACTATCATCAATCCATCTACCTCACCCACAGTTGGGAATCCATTTCCATTAAATGGTAATATGGGATGAAGATTTTTCATCTATAAGTCAATGATTTCTCGTTTTAGCCATAGGATGTTCACTGCTGGACATCAACCTCGCCTAAAGATTTCAAATCAGACCGCAGCACTCGTAGCGTAGTTTGACTAGGTGTTTGTCAGCAATCACCGTAATTAAGTAACGCACGGTCTGTATTTGGCGGTCACCCGCGAGTGGCATTTTCCAACTGAACGCTACCCTGGCTCGGATCACATGTTAAATTGTAGGTCCCGGTTATTTTAACCATTTAGGCATGTCAACGGTCGAAAACGCTGACACCAGGGCTAGCCAACCGGCCTATACAGACTTACTTTTTTATCATACTTTTATCATTTTCTATTCGTAATTCATTATCATCTCTCGTAATCAAATGAAAACGTAATTTAAGCGACGAGCAAGTTGATCTACTTATTTTTCACACTATTAAAGATAATTAAATACTCCTTGTATTTAATTATCTTTCATTGCTTTGGGCCAGTTTTCATCATAACAATAAAGTTAAGATTATAGTACGCCACGCGTGCCAAATGCGAATTGGCAGACTTCACACAGTTCTTCAAAAATATGAAAGTATCTTTGACTGGCTTTCTCATTATATTTTATTTCAAGGTTTAAAGTTAGTGACCGTGATTACGTAATACAATCCTCACTAATATTATAAATAATTATTATAATTATATGTTTGTTGGTTCATTGGATTGTTCTTCTTTCACGCAGCAACGGAGCAACGCATTGACTTGATTTTTTTGCATGGAATATTTTGAACAAAGGAAATTAACATAGGCTACTTTTTATTCCAGAAAACTTAAATATTCCCATGAGATAGCACAAAAATTAAAATACCACGTGGGCGAAAGCACTGGCAAAAGCTAGTTTAGAATAAATAAATAAATAAATATTTTGGGACATTTTACACTCGGCCACTGACCCTGATATGGCTGCCAGAGACTGATATACTACATATACTTATTTTTAAATACATACTTATATAGATAGTAACTTAATAACACCCAGACACAGAGCAAACATTTATGTTATCACATAAATATTTGCCCTGGGTGGGGATCGTACCCACGCCTCTTTGATCCAGAAGTTAGGGTCACTAACCACTGAGCCACCGAGGCAGAATAAACAGTGATGGATCCATTAAAAAGAATATTATTAGGTACAAATAAAATTTACAATAAAATTTGGTTGTATTAGTCAATTTTACACAAATTAGTCACTAAAAATTGTAGTTTTAAATACTTAAGTCACCAACGCAAAAATATGGTTTCTTGAATTGTTTGTGTGACCAACTTTATTTCAAGTTCTGTATCTACTTAGCTCATAATAAAGTTATTTACTGTAACTTCCGGACTTGTCCCTACTCCCCAAGCGTACTATACCGTATAGTTTTGTCTATGACCGTATCAACATTTAAAAAACTAATCAAAACTTTTAACATGGTGTTGCTAAGTAACATTCTTATTTATCTCTACTTTGTTGAATTTGTAGACATTATAAGCCTTAGTGCCATAGTATGAGTTAAAATAGTAAATGAATAAAAAAATGAATTGCCTGTAAAGTCGATTTACGGATGATAATTTTACGTGATGGCGTCATTATACAGGGTTATTTCTAATCAATTAGCATCCTTCTAGGGGCTTATTCTGAACATCAAAACTAACAAGTTCTGTTCTACAACAATCGTCAAAACTTAAAAAAATAAGCTGAACGCTTAAGCTCTCGTCACTAAGAGGCGGGAAGTGCGGGAAAGCGATCCGGGTCGGGATTTTTTTTGTAATATTCGAATTTGTATGCAACCTGACACATCACAAGCGGGCGCAATCGGTCGCTTTCGCTTTGCACTGGACCGCTATCGGATCGCTTTCTCGCGGCTCCCGCCTCTGTGTGACCCGAGGTTTAGGTCGATGGTGCCTCTCTATCGCTTGTTCCGCGATCTCGCTTGCACGCTGACACTTTTTCGTGCGTGTAGACGGCGTTGATCGATTTATAAGACGTCAAAAGAAAACATATCGTTTTTGTACGGCTCCTTATCGTAGCGCTCATAGCTTAACTAGGTGTTTGTCAACGATCAACGATATTGGACACATATTTTTTCCTTTGTTAATCAAACAACAAATGACAAAGATAAACCTTGTCAAAGTTTGGGAGTGGGGGACGTAACGTCACTTCTCTTACAGAAGTTTATACATTTGTATGTCACTTGTGACGTCACGCGGAACTTTGACGGACTATATCGTCATCAATTCTTGTTTAATTGACAAAAGAAAAAATACGTTTGTAATATTTTTTGATAGTTTATCTAACGGACTAATTATATTTTTTAGTTATCATGCCTATTGAGCGCTACCATGGCTTTAATGTCTCTTTAATGGTTATAATTGATGTTTACATTATAGGTCCTGGGGCCTTATTGTGTAAGCGCTCTGACAGATCGTCGTCGAATGTCAGATCGCTTACACAATTAGGCCCCTGGTTGTTTTAACCGTTTAGCCATTTCAAATGCCTGCGGGCGGCTTAAATCTCTGATACCAGGGCTGACTTACTAAGTAAGTATACTTTACTTTGACTTCTTTCAGTACGTCTGTTGGTTACCTATTCTTTGTTTCTTGCAGGGGCGTTTTACAAATAACAATAATACGCGGATACAACTGTAATTTTTAGTTAAATATAATCTTATACTACGCCATCTGCACAGTAGACTGCATCGGTGGCTCAGTGGTTAGTGACCCTGACTTCTGGGTCAAAGAAGCGTGGGTTCGATTCCCACCAGGGCAAGCATTTTTGTGATGAACATAGGTGTTTGCTTGTGTCTGGGTGTTATTTAGGTACTATCTATATAAGTATGTATTTAAAATATGTATATGTAGTATATCAGTCTCTGGCAGCCATATCACAAGCTTTGCTTAGTTTGGGGTTAGAGACCGTGTGTGAGATGTCCCACAATATTTATATTTATTTATTTATTAGTACCATTCGCCAAGGATTTAATCGAATAAAAGTTTGGAATTTTAAATTTCTCCTGGACCATATTTTAGCTCTTGCAGCCCACTGGTGGGAACCAATGACATAGGCCGGCCAAGTTAAAACTGCAGTTGTTCAAATTGTAAAACCCAGTTTTTTCTATGGGCGCTTGTCAGGCTGTACAGGAAATGCCGTTGTGACATTCTTCATCCAAATGAACGTATAACTTTGTACTGAAAAGCTTTTGCCAGAAGGTAGGGTTGACAAAATGTACAGTACACAAATAAATAAGTTTCACACGTTTAACGATATTCCAGGAATTTTTGGAGAGAGGTAGAGTATTTTTCACATTGTACTTGTGCCATTGAAAAAATCTAAAATGTAAGCTCGGGTAATAATTTTGGTTAAAAAAATTCATTGTCTCTTTTTGTCTTCGAAATATCTACCTGGACTAAATTTTCATTAAAAATATAAGAATCACACCAATTTCATCAAGAATAGTATCAAAATAGAGAAAAGCTATATGAGCTATATAGTTGTATCAGTACTCCGTTACGGCATTATATTCTGGGGGAACTCTACTGATAAGGAAGTTGCTTTCAAAGCCCAAAAAAGATGTGTTAGATCTATGTACCACCTGAAAACAACTGACAGATGTAAGCCTTACTTCTTAAAACATAAAATATTAACCTTACCATGTTTATATATTAATGAAATTGCAATGTTTGTAAGAACAAATCCCGATATATTTGTAAAATGGGCCGACGTAAATAATCGTACGAGGCGAGACAAAACAAGACTTTGTTTACCTCGTGCTAAAACTACTTTGATGACCAAAAGTGTTTTCTGCATGGCTCCCATTATATATAATAAAATACCAAGGGAAATTAGGGAATTAAGCAATGAAATGTTTAAAAGAGAATTTAAAAAAATACTGTTAAATAAGTGTTATTATCGTATTACTGACTTTTTAGATGACAAAGACATTACTAACAGTTGACATTCATTTTAACTTACTTAACCAAATCATTTGACATTATTTTAAATTAAATAATATTATTTGACATTATCACTTCACATTATTCTAATATCTGACATAATCTTAAATTCTGACATTAATACTTGACTATAATTTAACTTTTTTCGACATCTTATAACTCAGTAATATTTATATGTTTTGTTTATTATTTTTGAAATTGTACATAATCTTCATAAAATTTTAATTTAAATTGTGTGACATTTGTGCGCCACGATGGGCAAAAACATGCGTTCTGCATTATATTTCGACCTGTTTGCGACTTTGTATGTTGTACACAATTACCATGTTTTCACAAATAAATGATCTTGAATCTTGAATCTTGAATCTTGCTACCTTGTAACTTTTTTGTTTATTCTGTTGTCTATAACCGTTCTCTGTTACACTAATTTATTTAGTGTAAGTTCGTACAGGCTGGGTGGCTAGCCCTGGTGTCAGTTTTAAAGCCGCCTGAAGGCCTCTTACATGGATAAACGATAAAAACAACCGGGACCTACAATTTAACGTGTCATCCGAGCCACGGTAGAGCTCCGTTGTAAATGCTATCTGCGGTCACCCATCCGAAGACTGACCGTATCGAACGTTGCTGAACTTCGATGATCACTAACGAACACCTTGCCAAACTTACAGGCTTCCAGGCGGCTTAAAAACTCTGACACCAGGGCTAGCCACCCGACCTATAAGAGCTTACTTACCTACTAGATTTACAAGGTATATGTTCAATTAATAAACCCTCCAACCCGCTGCACAGTAACGGATGACGTCACTGTCGAAAATACGTGAATTTTTATTTTTCCGTTTTCCCTTCCGCTGGGTATTTCTTCAAATGTCGGTGATTAATTACTGGCACGTCAACCCAGAGTCACGAGTCATGGGATAGGGTTCCACAGGAAATCAGATATAAAAATTATTAATGGCTATTTAACGATGCATTTTGTTCGCCTTTGTTTGGTTTTGGCTCGTTCATTTTGTAAAATAAATTGGCTCCAGTTTCATATAAAAGAATCGACTCCACTCTGATAATGACTTTGATAAGATTTAATATTGTAATAAATTGTGAAAAAAGTTTTTCTGCTTGCAGCGCTCCGTGGCACTTTTTGCGCGTTGCCAATAAATTAAACTTTTTAAGCCGTAGAGTGTTAAACATTAATTCAAGTTTATCTAAATACCATCCTTACATAGTCGATGTACTGCTGCTCGTATTAAGCGATTTGCTTCTTCTTTCATAATGCGGACCGCAAGGAATTGGAATGCCCTGCCTCCGTCATTGTTTCCTGACAATTACAATTGGATATTTTCAAGTCAAGAGTGAAAAAGTATCTTCTAGATTTACATACTTCGTCTTCGGCTACAACTTCGCTTTTCATTAGGCGGGTTGGTAGCCAAATGCGCTATTCTACATAAAAAAAAACCTAATGGTAAATTTTGAAAATTTAACACAGATTTTTAAATTTTAGTAGGGTCTTTGGGACTTTAGCTCCTTCATAAGTGGATTTATTTTTTTGCAAATTTTTAGTTTGTGAGCTGATATTATCGATAAGTAAGATTACTTTTCAAAGATGCAGTCGAGAGTTAATTTGAATTGAATTTAAAGAAATGTTTGACTGAATTTTTTTCAGGTCGTACAAACAAATCCCGGTCTCATGTTAATTGATGGAATGCGCGGATTTTTTCATTACTATATTTTCGGTCAAATAAATCTATACGTCTATATGAAACCATATTCATACATCTATAGCAGGAATTTGACAGCGTATGTGAATGTACCGACTTATGTTTTTTTATGACTTATGTTTTCAAAATCGATTCAATGCTCTGCAGAAGCATGGTACCCTAATCTTGTGGAATCCGCGGTTTTTGCCGGAACAAATGTTTTCCCGCGAGGAGTGCTCGCTGTTTTTTGGTAATTCATGCGAAAGATAATAAAGAATTTATTCTAGAGGCGCGTCTACACCACGGTATACATTTTTTAATTCAACAGTTACATTGCTCATAATGACGATATTTCATGATCTTTTTACTTTGACAAGCATTATTATTATATACTACGGGACTAACCGCGCACTAAAATTACGAGATAAATAAATACCTCGTTATCCCGACGTTTCAACCGAGTTGCATTGACCGTGGTCACGGGTCGTCGACTTGGCATTTTTTCTTTCTTACATTCTATATTAATGTCACGGGTAGACTGCACGAGTAGACTTTGACAATCAATTGATAAATTCAATTTGTTATTTAAGTATCACTACACACGAATCATTCACCATCACTGTCCACAAATGACCAGCCACTACATAAAATCGACTGCTAACTTTTCTGCAAAATTGTAAAAAAACCGTCAATTGTGGCGTTTGTGGCTGTAGGCGTGCATTCGTGTGCGCGATCATAACTAATCTATATATTGGATTATGAAAATCGACAATATCAATTGGAAATTGGTATTGTCGATTTTGGAATTGAATCTTAATTATTATGATTTACAATTTAGTAAATTAGTTTTTGTTTGACATGTGACTTATAGCTTATAGTTATGAATAAATGAATATGAATATAGGAAATCTTCATTGTCTGCAGATTTTCAATCTTGTAGAATTCAAGTTCGATAAGCCAGTCTTTTAGCTTTCACTTGAACGATTCTTTATAGACCTTTAAATGCCTATTTTAACAAAAGACATACAATGAACGGCGGTGTGGCTGCGCCTTTATTCGTAATCGTTCAGTATTTTGTCGGGATGCGATTTCAGTTATAAATCTCTCGCAACCATAGATGGATGGGTTTTGGTTGTGTTGTGTTTGTATTTTTATAAAATTTTGCTTTAGGTATTTCGTCGCATTTTTGTGTTTTTTTTTTCATATTGAGTGCTGAGCACAGATTAAGCTAACGAAGATAACACTAAACTGAAACGTGTGTGAAGCTTTTAAGTATTTTTGTATTTTTAACCGAATTCCAAAAAGGAAGAGGTTCAATGTTCATATGTATGTATTTTTTGTGTACGTTAATCGATAATTTCGCCAATAGTGAACCGAATCGAAAAATTATTTTTTAATTCAAAAAGGTAGGTAACTTTCGATGTATTTCCATTAAAGTTTTACAAAAATCGGATGAAACGTTTTTGAGAAATCAACAATAGTGTAAGCAATTCGAGCGAAATATTCGAGTCTTGTACGTGATGGAAGGCGGTTTTGCCATTTTTTGCGAAAAATAATTATTATATTTATGAATATAAGTAAAGAAGAAACATGCTAGTTACGGTTAAAGACGTCAAAGTTAAAGATTTCCTATTTGTGATACAATTTCAACATTTCGTAATATTTCATTATTCTTAATATATATAAATCTCGTGTCACAATGTTTGTCCTCAATGGACTCCTAAACCACTTAACCGATTATAATAAAATTCGCACACCATGTGCAGTTCGATCCAACTTGAGAGATAGGATAGTTTAAATCTCAAATTATAGTCGCAATTTTAATTTATTTAGCCACAGCAACGCGTGGCCGGTATAAATTTTATAGAGTACAGCTAGTACTCTATAAAATTTAACTTGATCTCTGCGACAGCTGTCAGAAAAACACGCCTATGAAGTCCTGAATTTCTTAATTGTACAGACAGTACCTGTCAATGTCATACTTTATGGGGATGTCGATTAGTGATGGGCGACGAATGATCGTGACCACAGAGTTTTAGATAGAGTTTTAATTAAAATATCGATAGTTTATACTGACGATATTTTAAATAAAACGTAATTTATATCTAATTTTATTGTATATTTGAATATCATAACATTTTTTACATGTGTAATTAAATTAAACCCAATTATATGTTACATTAGCATCGATAATAGTGAAAAACGTCGATAAATACTATCGTTACATTATTATGAGTATTTAATTAATATCATAACATTATTTACATGTGTACATACTTGATCTTAAATACTAGTAAGTAAATAAAATCCAATTTCTCACCTTCAACTTCTCATTCGATTTCAATACAACATTGTTTGAAAATCGTTTTTTTCCACCACTATCTCAACTCTAAATATGTCAATATGTACCTAACTGTCGCATAGATCAAGTTAAATTTTATAGAGTATAGTGTGTTCATCCCTGTGCTGTAAAACATGACGTTATATGAGATAATATCATGTTATCGGTTACGAATTCATTAAAAACCTCTCAAAACAAATATGAAAATTAAGAACAATAGATTCATCAATGAGTGTCCGAAAACTCAAACTTAATCAAACCATTTTAGCGGAATTAATATCTAAATCAATTTTAAACTTTGAAGTTAAATAGCAAACCACCATTATCAATTCCAACCTCGGCGGTTTTCCCTAACTAGATAATCGTTTAACCATAGAGACATAGAGAGACGTCTTTACCCTGCGCGCGAGACACTTACTTATAATTATGTAGCAAATACACAAACGCTGCTAAATGTAACAGCTAAACATTAATTGCGGAATACAGTGTTTTAGGAATGCATTTTTCAACTATTTTTTTCATGTTTGAGGAGTATTCCTGTATATGAATATTTAAGAAATAAATAGTTTTGACATTCAACTGGAAGTTAAGGCATGTTTTTCTTTACGATGTGCATACACGACTCTAGTCTAGGAGTCTAGGCGCCTCGGAGTATCTCATATACATATTTATAGATGAATACGCTCACTCTACGGTTGCTAATCTTAGAGACTAATACTGTACTGTACCAGCCTTTTTAATAGTCCACTGCAGGACGTAGGTCTATCCACGACGGGTGATTGGACCATATTCACCGCGGTGGCCCAGTGCAGGTTGGTACAATTACATACGCCATCAAATTTCTTCTACGGACGTATGCAGGTTGCCTCACGATATTTTCCTTCACCGAAAGTGGTGTGAAATTCCGTAACTACAAAAATTCCAAAAAACTCATTGGTAGGGGAATCGGGATTTGAACCATCAACCTCACGATTATAGGGCGGGTGTCACTACTTAGACTTTAGACCACCACGGCTTCCAGAGACTAGTAATGTATGCGTAATTAAAGGCGGACCTGAGTCCCCGAACAAAGTAGATTGAAACGGCATGCCCCATCTCGTGAGTTCTGTGGTTTTCCCTAACTAGATAATCATTTAACTAAACAAGTCGGGGCTCGGTTAGTTAGCGCCGCCGGTTTCACTCGCTCTTAATTAGGTTTGCGAACTAGCTGATTTGAATCTGTTGAGAAGATAGAGAGAGAAGATTAGACCATGGAAGTAAGAGAAAAGAGGTCGCCAGGTTGAAGATTGAATGGCAACGCTTTTACGTTGAGCTAAATGAACACCATCTTTTGGTCACGCTATAATTATAGACACTTAAATTAAAAAGCTCCTTCCTCCGCCACAAATTTAAAGTCGCAAGATTTGTTACTACTGCCGAGGTCAGCATATTTGCGCCGTTTTGTTGCAATCACGGAATTAGTCTCACAAAAAGAATGCAAAAAAATTTCGTCATGATGTATCCTACAGACTAAAGTCACCCTTAAAAGTTCGTGGGCAAGGTACCAGTAATTTTGTATATTAAGGACATGACGTAATCATCATTGGAGCTTTGCCTCAAATGTCACATTAGTTGGCTCTCTAATATGACTAAGGCGTAGCTCATTTTTCGAAGACAACTGACTTTACAGCCAAACGTTATACATCCATGACCTAGTCAGACTTAGATGAAATTTGAGTGTTTCTGGGATATGTACGCAGATAGCGTGTTGTATTTGTCAGCGTTTAAAGATTAGTACGGTTTAATATCAAATCCGGAAAAATCAATATTTTTTTTTTGTAATACCGATATCGTTAACTGAGAACTAACTTACGGATGCCCAACGCTACGTCCGCCGATAGGTGGTGTCCATTCGAGAACTTTTATTTATTTATTTATTAGGCACTCATAACAGACTACAGAAAATACATGATATTTTTTTTCTTTTTTCAATTTTTGATCGATTCTGTGGTCCAAAAGAATGAGCACACAGCATGGTGAACAGTTGTATAGGTACATATTATTACAAAATTTGATACTTAAAATAAAGAGAATGACAGAATTATTTCGTGAAAAAATAACCATTAATAACATAATTTTGACTTTATGGAAAAAGTGAAAATTAAATTAATCCATAAAAGTGATACACTATTACTTAGTTGATAATTTGAAATGAAATGCATATTACAGTGCAACACAATAGTAATTACTGTATTGCACTGCATTATGGTTTGGAGACGAAAAATTTATACTTATTATTTCTAAATTGTCTGTGACTAAGTCCGAACAAATCGAAATCCAGCTCATCAACGCCGACTCCATCGGTCATCTGTCCTCCGTGCTATGTGCCCTACCCACTGCAATTTCAACTTACCGATCTGCTGCGGTCGGTGTTCTGGGTAACGCAGTGTAACCAAACTGACCATCATTATAAATTGTAACTGCAGTAGCCATTTAAACAAACAAGTTGGTAGAGACTAGTTAGCGCCTCCGGACTCTGTCGCTTTAATTAGGTTTCTGAACTGGCAATTAGAGTTTGTGGGTCGAGGAAGCTTGAAAGGAATAGTTGGAGGTACCAGTAGCTTGGAATAGCTTAGAGATGGATTTCAGCGGTTTTAAGCTGGTATTTATTGGTTAATAGGGCTCCCTTACAGCAAACGTGTTTTTAGGAGTTTTTTGCTTTTCGGCGTAAGGGTGCTCCAACACGGTACGGAGCCCTTCCTACGCGTGTTCGACTCACACTTGGCCGATTTATTAATAAATCGAGTAATTTTAATACTTTTAAAGTTTAAAACTTATTCAAAAAATGCCTTGATCCAGTTTCAACCACGTCCTTTAAGACAATTGTTTTGCTATAAATACCGTATCTGTTAAAAAAAACCGGACAAGTGCGAGTCAGGCTCGCACACCGAGGGTTCCGTACAAATCCAGAAAATTTCACAAAATTGGGAAGTAAGTTTTTAAAATATCTATACTATAACCATTGGCAAAAAAGTTTTTTTTTTCACTTTTCTCGTCATTCGTCGAAAACAACACATTGTTAAAATAATTAAAAACCGGTTTTAGCATGTGCTAAAGAAGTTCTTTTATATGATACCTTACATGATACGATTTACTCACTTTGAATTTTGAACCCATAATATTTTGTGAATTTTGAGGCCCTATTTTTTGTGATTTAAATAAAAATGTACAGTTTTCAGATTTATTTCTATTTGTGTACTCTAAGGAAATGCTTCTCGCCAAATTTCATAGTTCCATTTCAACGGGAAGTATCCTGTAGGTTTTGATTTTAGCGAGTGTCAAATTATGCGGTTTTTTACGACATGAACGGCTCTAACTTTTTCAAACGATAACTGAGAAGGTTTTTTTACACAACTGCAAGGAATCATAGATATACGTATACAATTTAAATTTCAACTTGATATCTTTACGCGTTCCCGAGATAAAGAGTCTTGACATACACACAGACGGACAGACGAACACCAAAGTGATCCTATAAAGGTTTCGTTTTTTACGTTTGAGGTACGGAACCCTAAAAATTTTACAGAAATTATCTGAGCTACTGTTAATTTACTGTTAAGCTATTAATGAACATAGAAAATTTACCTAACAACACTTATTTTGTGTAAGATGTCCCCTAATATTTAGTTGATTAATTTATTTTATAAAATGATACTCCCTTGATAGTAAAAAATTATGTGTTGACCTCTTTATACATCAACGTTAATAAAATAAAATTCATTATAATAGGTGAATACTACGTAAAAGATCCGAAAAAAATATAATCAAATTCAAACCTAAAACAGCGGGCAAATTGCTCAAAACGTAATCCTGTTTCATTTCGAATCATTTCAGCATCCAATCATCTTTTGAAACAAATACTCAACATTTTTACAAAAACAACGTCAATTTTGTATCGAAGGGGCTTATTTGGACATTGATCGGCCCTTAATTGGCTTCAGTGAAAAGGCAAACGAACTTAAAAGGCGATCTTGTTTCTTAGGCTCCCCTTGATTTGTTTACAGTTTGTTTGCAAATTAAATAAGTAATTTGAATGATGTAGCTAGGTATTTGAGTTTAATTTGAAACTCAATGGAATTAGGCACAATATCAGAGTATATTCTATTTTTTACAAGCTTTTTTTAACTTGCAATGTGTGTAGGTATGTAAGTTCGGGTGGAATCTTGCAAGTTAAACTAGACCAACTTCCCAGTTTTCGATTAAGCTGAAATTTTGCATGCATATGTATAATATTATGATATTGCATTGTCACGCAATATATCGCCATCAGATCAGCTCCAGGGTACCATAGTACCCTGGAGCTGATCTCATGTTGGAGTCAAAAGGTGGCCATAGGAACTCCTGTCCTAAACAAGATAGACCCGTCGTGTTTGGGCTCGTTTCATTTATCTTGGCTGGCACTCTGCTGCTATTTATGATATCCAGGATCTTAAAAGCTTGTATTTGAAAAATTACATTTTTATTATTATTAATTTATGTAAATTAAATAAGTGTAAATTAAATATCGTAAAAAAAAATTGCGTGCGCTGTATTTTTAGGGTTCCGTACCTTAAAAGGAAAAAACGGAACCCTTATAGGATCACTTCGTTGTCCGTCTATCAAAAAGAGACATATTTTTTTTTGATGATTTTATAGAGATTTTTACAACTTACTTCCCAATTTTGTGAAATTTTCTGGATTTGTACGGAACCCTCGGTGTGCGAGCCTGACTCGTACTTGTCCGGTTTTATTTAGAAATGAATTGAGCACAGTACAAGCGTGTGTGATTTGTTGTTAACTAAATCAGCACAACGTGTTTTATTCGTTGGCAAATGTGAAAATAATGTGAAATTCAATGAATACCCCGGGCTCGCTTGTCTCCTGCCAACTTGAAGCAGACCGCACGCCGCGAGCCAGATAGGAATATTACTTGCATTAACAATTCTGACTGTATAGAGTTTGTGCAAAAAGTGAAGCGTCGTAGGTGAGGGCGCCCGTGTGCCAGTTTAACAATCTTTTATTTAGTTTGTTAGTTGTTTTATTTAGTCGGTCTGTAATCAAATCCAGCAAGTTACATTTGATCCACTTCCCGGTTTCTGATTGAGCTAAAACTTTGCATACATGTGTAAATTGCGTGACATTACAATATTACGATGACACGGTGCTGATCTGATGATGGAGCTGGAAGGTGGCCAAAGGAACTTTGCAATGAAGCGACACAGCCTCATTGAGTTTGGGCTCATTTGAATCGTCTTGAAGAGTAGTTTGTGTATCAATAGTAACCAGGGTCTGATAATGAAGCTGGAAGATGGTCCTAGGAACTCTGTAACGAAACGACGCAAACTCACCGAGTTTCGGATTGTTTGGTTCGTCTTGGCGAGAACTTGTTCAGTAAAAGCTTGTTTTGAAACAAGGTTTTTTTTTAATTATTCTTGTTCTATTATAATTTTGTTACGTTGTCAACACTGCTCTGTTATTGCTAATACAACTAAAAGTGTTTGATCCTAGGTAGACACCATTTCGGTTTTCACCAGTTTCTACTTGCGTCTACCAAGTGTATAGTCGGTACCTTGGCTGGTAATTAAAATATTTTTGTTCGTTCGCTGTAACGCCGCGACGGTTTTCGTTTTGCACAAACTCTATTTAAACATTATATTTTTGGGCTCTCTTACAACTTCAGTGCAACCCAATTTGGTTGAGCCTTTACAGTGTAAAGACGAAAAACAAAACAGTTTTTTACGAACTTTCATTGAGAAATAAATTTGTATTATTTATTGTCAGTCAAATAAAAAAATTGATAAAGATACTTAGCTTATTTTAGTCACATGTGCTTTAGTTATAAGATGTCTGCAGATCCAATAAGACCGGTTCAATGTGGTTTCCATCCAGTGCAATCCTGCAGTCCCAATGAGATCTTCTGTGCACCTTGTGGGTTCATGACCTACCCACCTATACGTAGCCTCCGAAAGCTTTTCATTTAACAATTATTTATCAAAAAGTGACGTTCCATAGTTTATTACAAGAGCCGTTCAATTAAAAAAAAATCAACTTAGCAAAACAAAATTGTGACGATAAGAATCGTTTTCGGGAGATATGCTCTTAAACGACCGATACAACAACGAAAACCTTACAATAAACTTCATGAGGTCCATTGGATATACTATATACAAAGACATATACAGGTCTTTGACTATATATATTATAAATCGGCGCGTCCGCCAGACTGGCCCGACAATCTTCTTTGAAGGATCGTTATAAATAAATAGGCAGTGACTTATCAGAATTAATTGTTTTCTCCTTGGATAATTTAAGTAATTACTGTCACATGTTTTATATCTAAATTATTTCAACCTCTAATCTATTCCCGCCGTTTTCTACGTTTTTTTCTCAATATTAAACAAATGACAATCATATTCCATCTCAACTATCAACCGACCATGAATGTTGCTGTTGCTAGTCTTCTTCTTCTTCTTAGTTTTGGCATTGCATTATTGTGCATTTGCTAGTGTCAAGTATTAAGTTTTAATAATTTTTTATATTTTATCGAAATAGTCTCGCCATAGTCCAATAAAGTCGCGGTCAAGTCCAATCATAGTCCAAGTCATACCTCAGTAAAGCAGTGGAGACTTTACTAGAGGCGTCTATGGAGTTTTGGTAACGACACGAAACAACATGATACGTCACATTATATCACTTGCCTACACTCATGCACGTAAATTAGCTCATAATCAACGAAATACCACCATTTTTCACTAATTATCACTGATAAAAACACAAGTTTAACAAAATAATACAATGAGGCGACATGATTTTTCCGCGTTCCCGCCAAAACTCAATGTTGCTAATGCTATGGCGCCTTTGTACAGTGACGTGCGGTAGGCGAGCAAAGAGTTCCGTCGGCAGCCGAGAGTAACCTCTTTATAATCAATCTTTGCAAGGAGTTCCGCTCGCCCATTGCACATGCTGTTTACAATGCTCTAGTGCCGTCATATACCTATTTCAGTATTTTTATGGCATTAAGTAGCTTTGTACCAGCCTTGTGACACGTGTGAGACTAGACAATTCTGAAATGTTCTTTGTGGAGCAGATGAAAAGAAAACGTTTCAGTGGCAACTGCTAGTGTATTCACAAACACAATAGATACTCGATAATGTAAAGTCATTGTTGTACTAAACAAACGTCAATTCGTTCAATATAAATAAATATTAGTTCTTTCACCGTTTTCCCTTATTTTTTCGGCATCAAATAACCTATTATAGGCTGATCCGAACGCTACCGCTATCTAAAATTGATTTCGTAATAAGATACGGCAGTTCCAGCCCAATGGCTTTGAAATAAGGTAGATTTTTCAAAAGACGATAGTTAATTTTATCCTGTCATATCAAATTTAGTAAAGGTGACGTAGGCCAAAGGTGATACAAGTAGAATCGTAAGAAGTAGACGTAATAACGTTGTTGGAACTTTTTGTTTGGCTCCCGAATAAATGTTAGACTTTACTTGTTGAGAGACAATTGAATAAAGTTTTCCTTATGGGAATTACACTGTCTCGTTTGAGTTTCTCAAGTTTTTGAAGATAAATGGTGAATATCAAAAATTTAAAATATTCATCTACGTTACTGCAATATTGTATTACGATTATGAAAGATATTTGCATTTTTATAGCCACCAACTCGGCTGATGTTTCCATATTGTAAATTGCAGTCGAAAATAGACAAGATGCCGCACAACAAACTGGGATTTACATATAGATGTACAAATAAAGCCGCCAAGCCGTGGTGGTCTAGAGGTAATGACACCCGCCTTACAATCGTGAGGTCGTGGGTTCATATCCCGGTCCCGTACTAATGAGTTCTTTGGGATTTATGTACGGAATTTCACACCACTTGCTTTCCGGCGAAGGAAAACATTGTGAGGCAACCTGCATAATATGTCCAGAGAATAATTTCAATGGCGTATGTGAATCCATCAACACGCACTGGGCCAGCGTGGTGGATATGGCCCAATGACCCTTCTTGGGTAGGCCTACGTCCTGTAGTGGACTATTATAAGGCTAATACAGTACAGTACAGTACAAATAATAGTAGATTAGTAGCCAAGGGCTGTAAGGCATAAATTGCAGCCCGAGATGTTCGAGAGTGCAATTGGTGCTTACACCCGAGCTAACTATTCTGCTTTACATCTCGATTGTGAAGTAAGTAGAAAAAAACCGGCATTATAAGAATAAAACATTTTATTAAAATTGAGAGGAATATTGGACAAGATCAATTTATACATCGTCATATCTCACCTTTTATTCACTTACTAAGTTACGAGTTGTCTCACTCTACATAATGCTGACGATAACGTTTCATTGACCTTTAATAGTAGATTGCTTACCGCTCTAGGGCTTTTCTAGCTACATTATTACCCTAGAGCGCTAATTAGTCACCTACAAGCTTACTTCCAAATGGAAGTAATAAGAACCTACTTACCGAACATGAGAGATGTAAATTTAATTTATGATTATGAACACCTTTTACTATGACATCTGTTCCATAAATTTTATTAAGAGTCGAGGTTTTTTTTGTCTTTTTGTAAGCCCAATAAACCATTAAAGCCCAATTTTTTAAATGTTAAAATCATTTCTAACGTTTGTAGAGAATTGTTTTTTTTTTATTATTCAATAACTTAAAACAGTGATTACAATAAATATTGTCTAAAAACCAAGATTTGGTTTATCTTGACAAGAGGTTCTCATCATTTTATTTAACACTATGTCGTTTAATTTATTTATTGCATTGAATGTTCTCCTAATTGGACAAGCATACATTTTCAATGGTCACTCCAGCTGGCTTAGTATACGTTTCACGAAATATTTTTTTCGACGTATCAAAATGTGACAGATTTATTGATTGAACACTTTATTGCTAAGACTAAAAACACAAAATACAGAAAAATACACAGAAAGGAAAAAAAACAGCTTAAAACTTGTGTAACAAAGGGCGGCTTTATTGAAATAGCAATCTCTCAGGCGATGGTGAAGGCGAGGCATTATTTATGGTGAAGTATTTGTAAATAGTATTTATCACTTTTTCACACGTCGACGAAACTCTTTTCATGGTCATTTGCTAAGCTATAATAAAATGTTGTTACTTGACTTCGTTACCTTTTACGTATACGTACACGGTTCAACCGTTATTCAAATATAGATACCTTGAATTTAAAAGCGCTTCTCTTTGTTTCAGCTTAAGATGAGCCACACATCATGGACGAAGCGTTTGAAGGTGGCATGATCAGGCCGAGACCATGCTGGGCTGGTCGGTGCTCGCCCTCGCCTGCTGCGTCCAGCTCACGGAGATGAGGCATCCTGGCGATCTCAGCCACTTCGACTACACGAGACTTAAGCACCACCACAGGTATTAGAATAGCTCCATAGTACTTTAGTAAAAATAGTTCAAGAGGATATTTAGGACGATCAATTGGAGGCAGCTTGGTGAGCCGCTGGGCCGTCGATGTGGTAGAGATATAGATTACAAGACCTGGCGCTTTTTAGTGTTGAAACCCAAGATCGACTATAGAGTCACAACGCCAATGCGCTAAGACTATGTTACTGATTGAAGACTCTCACCGTCTTACCACAAAATATTTAAACACGCTTTAAACACTGTTTAACTGTGAAATTTGTACTGTTAAACATTGTCTTTAGGGTGCGCAAAACTTTTGTGATAAGACGGTCAGTGGCTGGTCAAATAGATGAAATATTTTTACCATGGATACTATTGCACTGTAATCTCTGATTTGATCAGTGCGATCTAATCAGAGACTAAGAGAGAGGCCTTTACCCAGCAGTGGGATAAAGAAGGCTGTGGATGATGATGATGATGATCTGATCAGAGGCACAAAATGATGTCGTTAATCAGATCAAAATAACAGACTAATCTGATTTTAAATTCAAACCGCTACATCTTTTCTCAATAAAAAATCAATTAGAGGGGCCTATCCTATTAGTGATAAAGGACAACCGGCCCCTAGTAGTTGCGCAACAGTACAATTTCAAGTAGAAATAAAGGTCGCTGTCCCTAAATTGAACCTACAATGGCGTTGACACAATATCAGTGTAAGGTATCAGAGAATACGATGCTCAGCCTAATTTATTCAAATGAAATTCAAGTCAGTCACTCGCATGAAAGCTTGAGAGAATTCTTTTTTATTACAACCTCAGCTTGCGTATATTAAAGCACGTATGCAAATAAAAGATTTTACTGCCAATACTATCTATTTTATAAGATTATATCAGCAATAAAAATTTATTTACAGGCATAAACACAAAGATATAGACACCACGTATTTTGCGGACCGACCTCCAGACTTGTACCCGTTTCACTTCATTGAGAATTTCGACCTTCCGCCCGTTAAAGAGAGTAAGAACCAGGATTGGGTAATGTCGAACGATCAAGTTGGAGAATTAAAGGATAAGAAGCATCAGCATTGGCCCATTAAGAGGGAAGCGACGATAGAAGGAGATCTAGTGCTTGGAGGTCTGATGATGGTACATGAGAGGTCGGATAACATGACTTGCGGCCCGGTCATGCCGCAAGGAGGAGTCCAAGCGTTAGAAACGATGTTGTACACACTTGACATTATTAACAACGAGTTAAGACTGATCCCAGGGGTGACAATAGGAGCTCACATCCTGGATGATTGTGATAAAGACACCTACGGCCTTGAGATGGCGGTCGATTTTATCAAAGGTGAGTGTTTTTGCTTTTTGTGAAGCTTTTTTGAATTCTCTAAAAGGGATTACAATGCGGCAATCACATTGACAAGTCTGGTGCCACACGTGACGGGCGTTGTCGCCGCAAGTATCTACTAAAATAACATACGGACAGATTGTCTTTAGCAGTTTTATTATATGTATTTGAATATTACAAACGTTTAAATCTTTTAACTTGTATAAAGAGGTATAGCTTTTAAATGAATCAGTGCGGAAAAATCTAATATATTACTGTAATAGAACACAATGTGTTTGGAAAATACCAAAAACACTTGAAGCTAACTTTTTACAAATAAACTGATGTAATCCTACTAATATTATAAACGCGAAAGTTTGTGAGGATGGATGTATGGATGTTTATTACTCTTGCACGCAAAAACTACTGAATGGATTGAGATGAAACTTCGTAATAATATAGCTTATATATCAGAATAACACATAGGCTATAAATTATTATTATAATGATATTGCGTCAAAAATCAAAATATCATGCGGGCGAAGTCGCGGGTAACAACTAGTGATCAAATAAATTATTTAACGAATAAGTATCTAAGTATAAGTATAGCACTTTAAACAAAAAACAAAGGTACATAGGATGGAAAATATTTTAATTGGCAGGTACTTCGTGTTAGAAATGGCAATTTTATCGATGAAAGCGATCTGCTGTCTGTGTCTGAATAGTAAAAAGTTAATACCTACTTTTTAACTAAAACAGCTTGCACGAAATGCACGTACTTCAAAAAATTAACAAGAAAATTAATAGTTCGCTGGAAATTTACGAGTAAATAGTTCTACATATTTATGAAAACGCTCACGTGATTTTCAATGAAACATTACTTTTTTGCATGTTTTGCATCGGAAAAGTGATTAAATTGTATGTAATTATTTCAGTACTTACTTGTTTGTTTCCATAAATTACTGTTTTGACATTCATAATTTATAGTAGCAACGCAAATGGTACAAAAAATAATTCCCATCCAATGTACGAAAATCGCTAAATTTAGTAAATTTAGCTGTTTATTTTACACTTCGTATTTTTTTGTATTTTCAATAATATAAAACAAGTGTCACGTAGAAAGTACTAATTATAATTGGCACGTAGTCATTATATTTTTAAATAAAATCTCATAATAACAAGTCGAACGTTTTCGACCAGTGTGTGTTGCCAGTGATGACTTATGGCACATAAACGTGGTCTTTCACTATGGGCCTTATTAGTAAGCTCCAAGTAGCCCAACAAGCTATGGAGAGGGCTATGCTCGGAGTATCTTTGCGGGATCGAATCAGGAATTATTCGTAGAAGAACCAAAGCTACCGATATAGCCCAGCGGATTGGCAAGTTGAAATGGCAATAGGCGGGGCACATAGCACGGAGGACTGATGACTGATGGGGTTGAAAAGTTCTCGAGTGGAGACTACGTACCGGCAAGCGCAGCGTAGGACCGACAAGGTCGGATGACTTCATTTAGCCGCTACGAACCGGTCTTATTGTAGATCTTTAGAGGAGGCCTATGTCCAGCAGTGGATTTCATAAGACTAACATAAAAACATATTACAAAATATGTAATGTTTTTTTTTTCAAATCCTACAAAATTTATCCGGTCAAAAATGAATTTATATTATTTATATACCGTCAAGAAACTTGTGTTAGAAAATAATAACGTATCTTTTGTATCTCTTACAAAGCAAAATACCATCGCAAAGATTAACTTAAACAATATTTTAAATTGCTTTAATTTTCTCCGAACAGAAAGCTTGCTATCTTCTATTTTCAGGACGTTTTAAAATTACATGAATTTGAACCCTATTTTATAATTGCAATTTTCTTTTAAAAAATATCGTTTGCGCAGCTTTCTTGGCACGAGATCATAATAAAAAGGCTTACGAAGGCACAGATGGAATTAAATTTCACCGAGTTAGTTATAAAACACCTACGTCTATTTTTCTTTTTATTACGCGTAAAACATTAAATAATGCTTAACTAAGATTTAAACGGCTATCTAGATACAAAGCAAATTGCTATGAAATGAAATAAACAAAATCGTTTTAGTTTAGCTGAGTGAGCGCTTAAATTTTATTTGATAAAATTGAAAAACTGTTTTAAGTAAAAATATTTCTACTGAGAACTAAAGTAAATATGGTTACAAAATTTACATTAAAAGATAGAATATTTTATAATTTGAAGTCGTATCTAATTTGAATTTATGTTGTTTATAGTTATTTTTTATGCTAAATTATACTGTATCGAATGAATATTATTATAAACATCAATCTACAGATAGATTAACAAGTTTTAGATTAAACTGGACCTAGCATGTGAATCAAGAAAATTAGTGGGTTTATATTGAAATTTATTCACACTCACTAGACAATGAACAACAAAATAATAGTAGATTGTATCATTTGGGAGCAAAATAATATTTTTACGGCGAGGGCGCTTTTTTGAATCCAGAGTTTTAACAATGAATTCTTATTTTTTTATTATTTAGTAGAATAAACGTAGCGAGGGATTCAAAGTACGTCGCCCGAGCCAAAAATATATTTTGCGCCCGAGTGGTACACTCTACTTTTCATCACCTCTATGAGAAAATAAAAGGCGCCTCATATTTATACACAGTATATTATTTAATAAAACGTAGAGTAACAACAAAATTGAAATTAAATGGTATCTAATAATAAAATTCAAAAAGTGCGCGGCAAAGTTCATTCCGTCCCACTTATTTGTTCCAAATTCAAAAAGTGCGCGTCAAAGATAATTCCGTCGCACTTATAAAGTTCCTTATAGATAACACCAACTTTGGGCGTACTTAAAGGCGAACCAAGTAGTCCTTTTCGAATCGATGTGATGAAAAACAATTTTTAAAGGTTTGTAGAATACAACAAAGCACCATTAAACTCAATCCCTTACTAATGTCTAGTTCATAAACTTGAACTAATCTATTTTTTCTGGTACCATCAGCAAGATTAATCAGAATAATGACTAGTAATAGAATCCTTGCTAAATTTTACTCAAATAAAAACTACTTTACGGCTGTCTTATTCATATCTGGCTATACAGTAATACGCGAGTGAGTGGAACAAAAAAAACGCATTTTCTGTCGACATACGTCAAAATCACAAGTTGGAATGTCAAAATTAGTTAGTTTATGAAACCCTTCGAAATTACGTAAAGGACATGTCCACAAAATGTATGGAGGCTGGTATAATAATAATCAAAAATTCTAACCACAACACTCGTTACATTTCAAGAAAGTTCATATTTTTCTGAGTCCATTACAATAGTTAAAAACAAGAACGACCCCTCCGATTTTTTTTAAATTAATTTTGAATTTATTAGAAAAAATAAATATATTTTGCTCAATAGGTAGTTAATCTCTAAAAGCCCTGATTAAGTAACCTCCAAACTGTTAAATAAAAGCATTTTTACCAATAAGACACACTTTTTAAGTGATTTTTTGTCACATTGTACCTACTAACTGGTCACACTGGTAGGTTATAATTTTAAATTATAGCAAATTAAGACATGGATGAGGAAGAATCAGCTACGAATGCAAGTAAAATAACGGTAGACGCACTTTATTATTGTTAAACTAGAAAAAATATTAAGCTGTAGTGTTATTTTTCATACAAGTTATTTTTCGCATTTAAAAAAAATTGGAGGGGTGAAAAATTCTAAATTAAATATTTTTGGGAAGTCCATATAACAAGCTTTTAAATGATGCATATATCATTTTGGTTCGATTTTTCTCTGAATAATATACCACTTGTGGACGTCACCTTTGGGTGTTTGTGCATCTTTATCTGACACCTTTTAAATTTCTTATTTAAAGTGGGACAAAGTAAAATAAATATTTTTGGGACATCTTACACACGGCCTCTGACCCCAAACTAAGCAAAGCTTGTGATATGGCTGCCAGAGACTGATATACTACATATACTTATTTTTAAATACATACTTATATATATAGTAACTAAATAACACCCAGACACAGAGCAAACACTTATGTTCATCACATAAATATTTGCCCTGGGTGGGGATCGAACCCACGCCTCTTTGATCCAGAAGTTAGGGTCACTAACCACTGAGCCACCGAGGCAGTCGAGTAGTCAATATTTCTTGCTATTTTAGGACGGTTCCTATTACTTTAGTCCTTATTCTGAGCACGGAGTACGTTTTCATTTCATTCAACAACCTACAAATGCCATCTAGTTTATAAACATGAACTAATTTTATCAGGTTCGATCAGCAACATCGACGACGCGGAGTACGCGTGCAATGCGACGGCGATGCGCAAGGTGATCTCGGGCGTGGTGGGGGCAGCTTCCTCCGTCACCTCCGTGCAGGTCGCTAACCTGCTCAGACTCTTCAAAATACCTCAGGTATGATGATGACGATTTTCAGGCCGTTTTCGGTCACGGTGAATTTATGCTAATTTTAGCAATGCTGTCTGACTAATATAACTGAAACAGAATAACATAAAAAGAGCATATTTGATTCGTAGAGTCAAAAGTGTAAAAAGTTACTAGTGAAACTGCTACTAGAACTTCTCAAGCTTACGCATACTATTGTTTCCCAGGTGTCATTTTTCTCAACATCTCCGGAGCTGTCTAACAAGGCCCGATTCGAATACTTCACCCGCACGATTCCCTCAGACCTGCACCAGGTTCGTGCCATGGTGGAGATTGTTCGGAAACTGGGCTGGCGATACGTTTCCATCATCTATGAGGAGTCCAGTTACGGGATCAAGGTTCGTAGATTTGTCTTTACTAATTACTAGTATTACTAATATTAACAAATATTACTAATTACTAATATTACAAATTACTAATATTTTTAATTACTAATATTTTTAATTACTAATTTACTTTTTTCACGAGAAATTGATTGACTAGATTTTTGGCATGGACATAGTTTGAAAGACTAAAAGTGACATAGGCTACTTTTTATCTAGGAAAATAAAGATTCCTATGGGATAGATAGATAGTCAAAAATATAAATTCGCGTGTAGAGCCCCGAGCATATTATAAGCTATTTATCTATATAAGGTACTTTTAATTCACGTTATAATTATACGGTCGATCCGCAAGGAATCCAACCAAACCAGTTTCAGAGTATTTAGAACTCCATCCTCAGGGAATACGCGCACCCCCGTCGACTTGCGCGCGCGCCAGTCGACGGGGGTGCGCGTACTCTGAAACTGGTTTGGTTGGATTCCTATCCGTGTTGTGTTGGATTCGTATCCTATTCCGTGAGTTTTAGCCGGATTCTGTTATAGTTATGATGAATACTCACGGTAGTTTTAATGAAGTGATACTTTTAATTGTCTAGAAAGTTCTCGTGAAGAGAAGCACAAGATCACTGCACAGTGGCAATAGTGCATTACTTTAGCAACGAAAACTGAACAGAAATGTTTGCAAACTTTCTACATTTTTTTTACTTTGCAAAAGCTGCTAAAATAAAAACGCTCCAGTTACTGTTAATGACGTAAAAAGGTGTGTCATTAAGACATTTTTAAGGCAAAAAAAAACGGAAAAGATTCAGTAGGTATGTATTTGTCTAATCCTAAGTAAAATTGTCCGCAGCAGAGTTTTCTTTTGTCTTAAGAAACTAATCTTGGCAGTAAAGTTAAGTTTAAAACTACTGTTATTCACTCCACGATACTTTTTTTATGCTAGTCTCATTTATCAACATTTACAAAGGATAAACAGTAGAGCACAGAAATCATCGAAGTTTTGTGAAACTTTAAGAATCTAGTTTATTATTAAGTTTTGTTCCAATGCTAGCTTAACTGTGAGATTTCACTCTGAAAGAGTCTGAAAGTTATTAATCTTCTTTGGTTTTGAAACTATGTAAAAAATACCAAGTGAGCTTGAGATTTTTTATGAGTTCAAGAAATAATAATCCAATTTTATAGATGGAAGGAATTTCTTGTCGGTATAGTTCGAACCAATCTTGGCAGCTGTGATGTTAGTTACAAGCTGCGGATATCCTTCCATCCATCAGCCATGAGACGTCCACTGCTGAACATAGGCCTCCCCTATGGATTTCTAATAAGGCCGATTGGAAGCAGCCTGCATACAGCGCGTTCCAGCGATCTTTATTATAATCAGTCCACCTAGTCGGTGGACGTTCTACGCTGCGCTTGCTGGTCCGTGGTCTCCATTCGAGAACTTTACTGCCCCTTCGGCTATCCGTTCTCCGAATTATGTGCCCTGCGCACTGCAACTTTAACTTGTTAATCCACTGGCCTATGTTGGTAACTTTGATTATTCTATCCTTATTCGGATATCCCTACTGAAACTCACATAGCACCTGCGCGAGGTTTGGATCAAGTCAATAAGTTGTTCCATTGCTGCGTGATAGAAGAACAAACATACTTTCAGATTTACAATATTAGTAAACGTAAGTGACCGACGGAACGGAGGAGGTATTCAATTCGACGCGTATATTTTCTTTTTTTTTTATGTACTCGTATAACCACGCATAACTTTTTACGTAGTACTCCGATTTAAATGATTATTTTTTTAATGAAAAGAGTATACTTTGAAATTGGTCCCATTTAAATTTTATAGAAATTGGCTAAGCCATTTTTGTTAAATCAACAAAAATGTAAAAAAAAGCTACGTCAATCGGTGCGAAATATTCGCGAATTCTGCACACGGTTGAAGTCGGTCATGACATTTTTTGCCAAAAATAATTATTAATTTTAAATCTCAACAAGGGGAGTTGAGATTCACAAAAAAATGTTTTACGACCCCCACCTGGTTTATGAGCTACGAGTTTAAATCTATGACCGCAGCATGGGTAATTCATTAACTGCAATTGGCAGCGCGCCCGGAATACAACATTAAACTAAAATTATTTAATTTTGTAACGTTTCAATTAAACCAAACATTGCTGACCTGTCGTAAATTCAATGACTGTCCACCGCAGCCATCGGTCGACCATTACCAATTTCACTATTTTCTGTCGCTGAAATGAGACCTGCGATTAATTTTATTTGGCTTTTGAGTCTGCACGCAGATGAATGCGTCTGTGCTTGGTTATTCTATTTTTCTTTATTCGTTTCACAATTCGCGGGCAGTGACGGGTTGCCGCGGATCTTTGAAAGGCTTTGGTGGGGCCAAAACCAACACCAAGAGGCTCTTTTACAAACATTAAATCATACAACATTACAGTTTTTGGGTGATAAATGAGGAAATCTATTTTAAAGGCGGGGATTTGTACAGTCCTGGGCTTTTGAAATGAATTATTGTCGTGACTGTATGCTGGTCTATGGAATGAGGTGCGGTACCCGCCAAGTAAAGCCTAATCTCAAAATGTTTAGGCGGGTGGTGACTTGCCATCCACTAAATGGGCCCCCCATAAAGGCTACTGTAAGCTGGCACGGAGCGGCAACGTTGGTGAGGATGGCTTAGGGTGACGAGAGGTGTGATTTTACTAAGATCTACTAGCGGCGTTATGTCCTTTAACACTTCCACCCTGGAGCTTAGGTTCTTAGCTCTCACGATTTCCTCTCCAAACCGGCCGGTCAAAGCAAAAGCTAATAATATTCTCTTAATTATTAATTAAACACTAAAACAAATATAAAAATTGTGTTATAATTATTATGATCGTGGATGGTATTTAAAATTAAGCGATGTGGCTTGAAACATGATAAATTGTGTATAACTGTGGTTTTAACGGTTTAGCCATGTTACAGTAGTTGTTTTTTTTTTACTAAGGCTAGCTGACGCAGCCTCATCGATTTGGCATTTTTTCTGTTAAGAATTTACTACTTCAATCATTTAAAAAAAATCGTTTTGATGAATCTTATTTCCCTCCGTGGTTTTACGGGTATTACACTTTAAAAGTAGCTCTACTTTAGTTACACTAATGAATTATAACAGAATACGTTATAATTATATGGTCGATCCGCAAGGAATCCGACCAGTTTCGAAGTATTTAGAAGTCCATCCTCAGGGGATAGGCGCACCCCCGCGCTTTGTGTGACTGGCGCATGCGCGCGCGCCAGTCGACGGGGGTGCGCGTATTCCCTGAGGATGGAGTTCTAAATACTCCGAAACTGGTCGGCTTCCTTGCGGATCGACCGTATAATTTAACGTGAGTTTTAGCCGTATTCTGTTATAGTTAAGATGAATACTCACGGTAGTTTTAATGAAGTGACACTAATTAATTTATTTAAATATAGGTAGCGCCTGTTGCATTGTATAATCCGAATCATACAAGTCAGCGAATGTGAAGTTAGCTACAAGCTGTGCAATATCCAATCAACGCGCATCTTTACGTGAGGATCAGTTAGGATTGGATATTGCGCAGCTTCTAGCTAACTTCACATCTGTCACCTTGTATATTCGGCCTCAACCTATTCATATTTCATGATATGACAAAATCTTCAAACTAACTTCCTTAATTATTGAATTTTGCACACGTTTTATGGTTGTTAGTGGATGGATATATATTTGTTTAATTTTAAGATCTTTTGTATACGCACTATCATGCAAATAAATACTTTGACTTTGACTTCCTATTATAACAGTTTATTATAAAAGGTGACGTCCACAAATGGTATATTATTCAGAGAAAAATCGAACCAAGATGATAAATACATCATTTGAAAGCTATGGGCTCCCCAAAAATATTTAAATTAGATTTTTTCACCCCTCCAATTTTTTTAAATACCAAAAATAAATTGTATGAAAAATAACAATACAGCTTATTATTTATTCTAGTTTAGCAATGATAAAGTGATTCTATCGTTATTTTACTTGCATTCGTAGCTGATTCTTCCATATTCATCTCTTGATTTGGTAAAATTAAAAATTATAACCTACCAGTGTGACCAGTTAGTAGGTACAATGTGACAAAATTCACTAAAAAGTGTGTTTAATTGGTAAAAATGGTCTAATAGAGATAAACTACCTATTGAGCGAAATATATTTATTTTTTCTAATAAATTCATAATTAATTTTTAAAAAATCGGAGGGCTCTTTTTGTTTTTAACTGTTGTAATAGACTCAGAAAAATATAAACTTTCTCAAAATGTAACGAGTGTTGTGGTAAGAATTTTTGATTATTATTATACCAGCCTCCATAGATTTTGTGGACATGTCCTTTGAGTAATACACTTTTTTATTCAAAAGACGTTTATTTTAAAAGCTTTTATTTAATTACCTACTTAATTGTATATTATCATTCAACTAAACAAGTGGCCATAAGCCGCAGCCGGTAATGGGCTGCTATTACCAATTTGATTATTTCCCATCGCTGAAATGAGACCTCCAGTTAATTATGCTTTCAGTTCTCCACGCAAGGTGACGCGTTGATGTTATTCTATTATCGCTCTTATTTCTATTCACTTTAGAAGTACGTAAAAATGAATATTAGAGACTAGACTAGAACTAGATAAAGATAGAAATTCATTTTCGTGATTCATGCTAGCAAATCTGTTATTTGCACAGTTTGTAATCCCTTGCGTACTGTTGGAATAAAAATACTAGTCCATAAAATAAATACAAAATAAAATACACTCGCGTTTTTGCTTCTAACACATGCTGCTGCGTCACAGATTTGAAAACTATGTACACAGAAGAGTGATTCCTGCGCTACGTCAAACCAATACACTGGCAACACTGGCAGATAAAATAAATTGATGCAGCTGCTGCCATGAATACGTACGCATTTAGATCAACTGTAATACACGGCAACACTCGCATGGACTTTATCCCTGAGGCATTACAACTAAAATTGTTTAATCCATCCATCACGTGAAGCCTGACGATGCGCACTTACACTAAAATTCACCTGTAACCCGTATATCGTCGAGTTTAGAACTAAATTCCCATGACAAAACGTATTATGTTCAGATTAGCTAATTATTCGCATTCAAATCACGCTTTGAATATTAATTTTCATTAAATTCGGTCGCATTGTTTAATTTTAATTACGAATGTCGAATTTTCGCGTAACTTATTCTTGTTACGTGGTATTTTACAAATTGTGCGGCATTTCGGGAAAGTTTCGTGGAATTTCTTTGGAATGTCTTCTGTGTTCATATTTTACTGCTTTTAAATTGTATAATTGTGGGAGTCGTAACTTTGTGAATACCCGGAGCGAGTGCCGTCGCGTGTTGGAACTTAATTGTGACTTATTTAAGAAAATTCCAGTTTTAATATGGAATGAATTTCTTTTTTTTTTCATTGCCAGCTCGTTCCGACAATTCTGAACTAGGTTTTGATCTATTTTCGGAACCTGAATGTAACTTTATATTCCTTTCATTATTATTTTAGGATTCCGTACCCCAAGGGTAAAAACAGGACCCTATTACTAAGACTCCGCTGTTCCTGCGTCTATCCGTCTGTCTGTCTGTCACCAGACTGTATCTCGGGAACGGTGAAAGCTAGAACGTTGACATTTTCAAAGATGACGTATTAACAACAAATACTAAAAACAGAAAAAAAATAAAAATTCCCTTATAACATACCTGAATTTTAAGCCGTTTTGCTCGCTATTTAATAACGGTGACTGGTAGATGCTTGAAGTTTTAAAAGAATATTTAGTTAAACATTTACCTTAAAAATAAATAATTCATTTGAAATAAAATATGAGTTTTTTACGTTCCCGATATTGTTATCAAACTTTAGTTAAAATCTCAACTGTTCCTGGATTGTCACTAAGGAAAAAAAATACAGACACTGCTGGGTATAGCAAATCAACCAACGACCTGTTTAACTAGTTGTTTCCCACGGCTTCGCTCGCGGGTGATTTTGACTTTAGTGCTATCCCCTAGGAACCTTATATTTTTGCGAAATAAAAAGTGCCCTGTCACTTAACAACCTCTGAACTTTATCCGTGCAAAAAATCAAATCGTTCCGTTGCTCCGTTGCCGCGTGGAAGAAGAACAAACCAACAAACACACTCTCGGATTTATATCTTCCTATACTTTACTGATATTATAAACGCGAAAGTTTGAATGTATGTATGTTTGTTCCTCTCACGCAAAAACTTTAGAGCGGATTGAGATGAAACTTTGCGATAGTATAATGCTTATACATCAGAATAACACATAGACTATAATTTATAAAGATATTGCGTAAAACGAAGTTCGCCGGGTCAGCAAGTTTCATATAAATATTAGTAAGGATATTAATGTATTCATTAAATAAATACTCAGAAATAGGTTCACTTTTGAACTAAATTTAAACTATCTCCAATTTCTCCAGGCATTCGAAGAGCTTGAAGCCCTGCTGGCCCGCAACGGCATCTGCATCGCAGTCAAAGAAAAGTTGGTGAAAGACTCCGGAGTAGCTGACGAGCGCGCGTACGACGACATCGTGCAGAAGCTACTCACTAAGCCCAGGGCCAGAGGTAAGTCTTTTAAGTAGTCAATCCCAAAGAATTCAACAAGTTTCCGAATCCTTAATACGACTAAGACATCAAATCATTAATCCCTTTGACCCTTCAATGAAAACCAGGAAGAACTAATAAATATGTGAAGATAAGACACTAACAAACATATTTGTTTACAACACATTATCACACCAAGGCATCTAGCCAAGTTTTTGAGAATCATGCATCTTTAGCAAACATCATAACTATTCGTAAACATCAAAGTTTTATCAATAGAAAGGAAAGAGCTGCTGTCATCCAAAATTTACTGTTATAGAAATTGATAAAAATTGGCAGACATTAAAAGCAACTTTCTTTAGCTAAACTTTCTTCGTTAGTTATCGAACTATGATAAATAAAAGACGGAAAAATAAACTCTAAGTAGCAGTCGTCTAAGTATACGATTTTTTGAAATAGCGTTCTAACACGATGATCTATCATGTCACTTACGATTAACGTAAAGATGATAGACCACGAATCTACAGCAGATACTGTAAAGCTGTTCCTATTTATTAATTATTTATTTAATTATTTGGACAAGATAAACGTGATCGTCTAGAAAATAATTAACTCAAATGGACCCTTATACGTTGTGTAAAGTTTACGTTGTGTTTAGATAATAAAATTAGGTTAAATAGTGAACCTAAATTAGTTTCAACACTAGCCTATATAAATCTATAAATAACCAGAATATAATAGGTGTTGCCAGTTCTTTGTATCATAAATAGATACAAAAATAAAATTATAAAAAAAGAGAACAAAACAAAATAGAAATAAGTTCAATACGATTCAAATAAGATGCAGTCTCAGAATAACAAAAGAAATACAATCGCTCAGCACGTAAAACACATAATGGAATAAAATTAAGTAAATTTGAATGCGGAAGGTATATAGAAATACAAAATAAACAGAGTACAGTTATACAAAAGCATGCAACTTAGCTTGATTCCGGCTATCTGCTACTCCTTACAGCTACAGCGATCGGTGATCCGCAGTCTGTCCTTCTTCTCTCTGCGTGGCCAACTTTATGCTAAAAGAAATACCGATTAATAACATTAGTGCAGTGAAAATAATATTATCTGCTCCTTTGAGTTGCGCCAAACTGCATCGCTGCTAATACCATCCTCTGGAAGGAAAACAGGTATGGAATATGGAGTTTAGATCTTTAAGATCTATAAATGGAAAACCTAAGCGAAATAGAATGTGGGGCTCCCTGCCATCCTTCACCCCACTCCAAAGCGTTGCCAACAAATCCGTCAGGGTTTAGCCCTAACCACGCCACTAAAGACACTAAATGTTCAAACCTTCTTATCTCTTACTGATCACCATTCATTCATCTCTTAATCCAATCATACATCCAAACACTCTTTTAATATGGTTAGAACCTAAGGTTCTCTAAGTTGGTTATTATTTGGTTCCCTAAGCTAATTTAAGACCAAGGTATTCCTCATGACTCGAAATGATCCCTACAGGAATATCGTGGTCGTGTGGTGTGTGTACCTAGTGCATGTACGAATATCCAGTTGTGAGACAGCGACCATTAGCTGGAAGCCATCATGAACTAGATACTCTGTGTAACCCAGGGCGGTACCGGCTTGTTGACCTTGATGCAAAGGGTGAGGTTCGAAGGGCCCGACTCCAACATCTGATCAGCTTTAAACCTTCGCCCGACTCTTTATTCGTGTTAGCTAGTGTGCACGTGTGTAAGAGAATGATTTTTTATACTAATTTTCATTTTGAAGAAGAAAAACAATATAGTTCCAGTAAGATATTTTCGTTTTGTGTTAGTTGATGATGAAAACCTTCAATAACCAGATATCTGTGTTAATAATTATATATTATGTTGTATGTTTCACAATACAAAATCATGTAGGTATAGGCGAATATTCAGAATCTCGTACTGCATTCATGAAACATGAACTTGCAGTGAGAATGTATAATTGTTTAAATCTCGTTCAATAAACACGAACTCTGAACTCCTTGCGTAGATGTCTGCTCTCCTTCATAGGTGTTTGATCCCCTTACGGGATGAGATAAGTACTGATATATTTTTATAACAGCATAATCATCCATCAGCCATAAGACGCCCACATAGACGTGCTGGACATAGGACTCCCTCTATAGATCTCCAATAAGACTGGTTGGAAGCGGCTTGCATCCAGCACGATTTCCAACCCCATCGGTCATCGGTTCTCTGCGCTATGTGCCCTGCCCAAGTGCCCATTGACACTTCAACTTCCCAATTCGCTGGGCATAACAGCATAATGTGTTATGTATATCCAAATATAATGAGAATGAATCAGATGCAGAAAATTATGAGGTTATTGAAAGTTTTCATTCAAGCAAGTTACTCGTATTATTTTTGTTTGTACCAGAACTATAAAACAGCCTAGCTACATGTAGCTGAATTTAAATGTTTAGTAGCATTCATCCAATCAATATTTCCAAACACACATCCTATATGTCCTACGTGAGAAAAACTAATAAATAGTCTACCCTTAAGATAGCCCAAAAACAATGTAGACAGTAGACCTCTCTGCTTCTGAAAGAAAAAGGACTTTACGCTACCACTATTGTAATTTACCTATCAATAAATCTGATAAGATGGTGGGAGAGAAACGGAGTCTAAGGTAGAATCGTACTTATAGTACCGCTATCTGAAAGTTAAATACTTTGAAAATTAACCTGGAAATAAATACCTTGAATAAAATATGCAATAAAGTTAGAAATCTTTCTGAGACCTGAGGCAACGCAAACTTTATCTTTGGCACGGGAGAACCGCAGGAAATAGCTATTAAATGATTATTTTATTTAGAGGATAAAATCATCAAATATCTGATTTGATCAAAGTTATTAGTTACTGCAAAGACGAATCCTTGAAAGGCATCGCCAAAGGTCTCAAAGAGATCTATGATATATCACTTTCACAACACAAACACTATTCACTATACACTTGGGAAATGAGCGAAGCGAGCGAGCTCTGATTTCCAAATTTTCACACGCGTTATAATTTAACACCTGAACTATTTTCAAAACGAGTATCCTTTACCGCGATCTAACCCGGACTGTCTCCAAAATCCTAGCTTTTCCCATACAAAATAATTGTAATCTCGACGAATTCCACGCCTGTCAAATACTTGAGAAATCAATTATAAAAATATTTATGAGTTTGTACAAAACGGACGAAAAAATTGAAACACTCGAAATCACTTCAGTTTTTGTGAAAATTTCTGGCGCTATAAATTATTTCTATTTCCAGTAAGTCAACTTGCTACAAATATAGAGTCTTCGACAGAAACAAACCTAATATGTGATGACTATCTAGACATAGTACTCTATTTGTATTTCAGTACCTATATTATTAAGTGATTTGATTTTATATAGCTATAAGGTTTATTTTACATTACAGTCTGCCGTCATACCTGTGATACTTAATTGATTTCGTAAAATTATTTCAAACTACTATCAATCAGCACATAAGTAACCATAAATTTCCTTTATTTCACTAATTTAAAGTCAGTTTCGCCATAAAATTAAATGCCCCAATACCATACCAAGTTGACTTACTGTCTAAATTTATACTGTCTCTACGCGACAGTTGCCACTCAAATGTTTTTATGGCAGTCAATATGGATTGCATAAAGGACAACTAGGGTTAACACATTTATATTTTTGCCCAACTACCAAAAGAAGAGAGGTTCTCGATTTATACATACTTTCTCTTTCTTATAAATTTTCAAAATGTTATTAGAAAATAGTATAATTTACATACTCGTGTTTAGAATAATACGTAAGACTATAATTGTAGTGTTCGATGATTTTTTCGTGACATTAAATAACATAACTAAGATTATACTGGTATAAAACGAATTAAACTATTTTGATTATCGTTATCATATAAAGTTCAGACATTAATATTAATAATTTTAATTACTTTAATACAAAAATAGTATAGGAATAAGTAAAATGACCTAATGTCGAATGTGTGTAAAACAACAGTAAACAATGATGCCCGAATCGTAATTTTCTCATATTCAAAATTTACTTCTTTACTTATTTAATACATCTCATTGAAATTAAATATAATTAAGTACATCTGAGACAGTGACAACCCTGTCCTCAGTGTTCGATTTTTACTCAAAACAATATTTCTGTTAACGCAGGAAATAAAAAGGGAAAAATATGACCTGCTTACATGTTCTAAAGAATTTTAGAAACCCTCGTATTTCAGGCACTTGAAAATGTAAGGTTTCCAATAATTTGCGGTTGACCTGTGTCAGAGAATGGCAATTTTGAACTTTATTCTTTAGTACTATAGATTCTCCAATAAAATACTGAGCAGCAAAATGCCGTGGTATTCCTCCTAGAACTTCTCACGACTAATTTTTTTTTAAGAACAATAAATATTTCCAAACCCGCATTAGCATGAAAAGGACAGCAAATACAACAACTTTACAAAGTCTGAGAGAGACAGAAAATTTTAGTTAATAATCTATAAGGTGTATTGTCAAAATATAGCATAGGTACATGGAACAGGCGTTATGTGTATATATACATACATAACGGCGGTTACAATACGTAGAATGACCCAAACTCTAAGAAGAAGAAATTACAATTCCAGTGTGTTAACGATTGTGTTTTTCTTCTCGCTAAGCAAATCCTCCTACTAATATTATAAACGCGAAAGTTTGTAAGGATGGATGGACGTATGGATGTTTGTTACTCTTTCACGCAAAAACTACTGAATGGATTGAGATGAAACTTTGCAATAATATAGCTTATATATCAAAATAACACATATGCTATAAATTATAATGATATTGTGTCAAAAATCAAAATATCATGCGGGCGAAGCCGCGGATAAAAACTAGTAAGGCATATTTTGTAACACGGTCCTGTCTGGCAGTCAGTAAATTTACGTACTCTGGCAAATAAAATGTCATTTTTCTGTAATAAATCATCGTAAGACAAAGAAACAAATCAAAATACGACGAAATCTCTATAAGAACTAAAGAGAATAATTTGTATAACTCTTACTCTCTCTCTCTTTCGTTCATATAGAGCGCAGGACAAAATAAGATTCAGTCCAAGCAGACCGGAAACACGTATGGGTACGACGCACGGACGGGGCACGTCCGGGTTTTTACACAAAATATACATACTCGTATATGCACGGGCCTTGCGTTGTATGTGCATCGGACGAGCGTCGTACGGGCCTTGTCAGGGCACGTCCCGTGCCCGCTCGTATAAATCATCTCTGAGCTTTAATGATCTTCTACGATAAGATGGCCCGCCCTGCCCCTCCACATTATTGTTTCAAACATTTAAACAACATTCAAACGATTTGAATTTTGGAGAGGCTGGTCATGCTATCTTAGAAGATTTTTCTAGGTGTACACGAGCGCTTTCATTAAATGTGACGAGTTTATCAAAGTTCAAGCATACCAATAAAACAGATGACGCCAAATAATTACAATTTGTAAGGTCAAAGTATCTTCAATTAGGACCAAATATTATAATAAATTGCAATATTCTCGTTAAAAGCTAGGTTAATTTTAGGCTTTAATAAAATCTGTCCCCGAATCATAACCCGACCCTCCGCCATTGCCCTCTCAAAGTACCTACCGCTAGGGTTACCAGATAGAAAACTTTAAAGTTAGGAAAAAGCCTGATTTTTGTTCACTAGCTATCTCTGGCTATATATGAAATAAGAAAAAAATGATAGTGGAAAGGTTGGACATTTCTATTTTACTTGCTCAGTGCGAATATTCAAACAGCACTCTAGCGACCACTGGTGACATAATTTATGAAAAGAAAAGCTAATGGAAAGATTAGACATATCCATTGCAATTGTCAGTGCGAGTACGAGGTTGCCTCACGAGGGTTTTCTTCACCGAAAAGCCATGTGTCAAGCATAATATTTTTTTGCAAAAAATGGCATGACCGACTTCACCCGTGTACTGAATTCGCGAATATTTCGCACGGATCGATGTAGAATTTTTCACAATATTGTTGATTTATCAAAAACGGCTCAGCTAATTCCAATAAAATTTATTTGGGACCAATTTCAAAATATATTTTTTTTAACAACAAAAGAATTATTTAAATCGGACCGCTATGTAAAAAGTTATACTTGGTTACACATAAAAAATACATGTCAAATTGAGTACCTCCTCGATATCGTTAGTCAAAAATGTGCATACTTTATACTCACGTATAAATTCCAAATAAATAATTTGTATTGGACAGAGTTTCAACCCACTCATGCCTGTACAGCGACCGTTCACGCAATGGACCGCCGCGCCGCCTATTGTAAACTTCAATATTAGTAACTTTTGGCACTGTCATACTTTAGATAGGTGACCACGGTAGGAATTTACAGCTGTATGCTGAGTGTGAGTTTTGTCGTAAATATGACGTAAGCATGCAATTTGTATGAAGAAATGTACAGCGCCACTAGCGGCGCGTTTTTGAAACACAAAAAGTTCATACAGATTACATGCTTACGCGCTCGCCGAAGAGCGCGTAAGCATGTAATTTGTATGAAGAAGTGTATAGCGCCACTAGCGCACTGCCGTTGCTCGATTGTGGATCCCATTTTTTAAACGTTTAGCTATGTCAGAGGCCTTTAGGCGGCTTAAAAACTCTGACACAAGAACTAGCGAATAAACATCGGCCTATACGAACAGAACTATTATCAATTCTAAAAATCCTATTATTTCCAAAGTCTGGCCACTATCCTGCGAAGAATTCAAAAACCCTGAGCTATGGTAACCCTAACAGCCGTCCACGTCGCCATTTTTAATAAGCTCACGATTTTACATAAATTCTTCTAATACCCAAGAAATATCCTTCAGAAATAACAAGCCTTCAAGGTTGTTAGAAATTCCGATTGGCTGTTTAGTATGATAATCATCTATTACATTCTGAGGAGGAATCTGCGAAAAATCTTTTACCTTCTCTTCGTCTCGAAATAAATGCCTTCGCATTTCATGTGGTAAAGGTATATCTTGTTATCGATATTTTTTAGTTGCTAGGCTCTGTTTTTGGTTGTTGAGATTATGGATTTTTATGAGCGTATTTCATTCCTAACATCTAAATAATAAATTATTATAAAAGTATAACTTTTAAAAAATTAATCAATAGATTATCATGTTGCAGCAGAGTACTAGCCATGACAAAACGAACCCAAATACGACGAGTCAATAATAAATAAATAAATAAAAATAAAAAAGCCTTTATTTCTACTACTCACAAAACATCATCTTAAAAATAGTATGTACAGTACCTACTTAAAATAGTAATCAGAAAATTATATTGAAAGTTTTGAAAACTTCATAGCAAATAGGTATTATTTTAATTACACTTACGAGTCATTAAATCACGGTTTTTAAGGCCACATTCCTACTCCATTATCAGATCAGCTCCATGGTACCATATTATTGCATTGCCACGCGATATACATATGCGTGCCTAATTTCAGCTCAATCGGAAACCTATAGATGTGCCTATGTATTTAAGTAAGTTCGATAACATTGCAAGTTAAATAAAATCTTGTAAAAATATCCTCTAAAATACCTACACAAATTAGTTTTAATATCAAAGGATCCACTTTCTTAAAATCAAATCGGCGACTCTTGAAAAATAAGTGATACTATTTAATATGATTAGGCTACTATAGTTTGAACATTAATAATTATGGAATGTAAGAAAAAATGCCAGGTTGACGAGTTTGAGTGATTGGAGGACGTCGGAATGCGTATTTTACAGATATCTGTGGAATGCGAGGACACACAGTTTTTATTTCTTTTGACAATTAAAAAAAAATATTACGTTTGCTGTCAGAACATTACACCCAAAATGTAACTTTCCTTTTTTTATCTTATCCTACTAATATTATAAACGCGAAAGTTTGTGAGGATGGATGGATGGATGGATGGATGGATGGATGTATGGATGTATGGATGTTTGTTACTCTTTCACGCTAAAACTACAGAACGGATTGAGATGAAACTTTGCAAAAATATAGCTTATATATCATAATAACACATAGGCTATAAATTATAATGATATATTGCGTATGCGGGCGAAGCCGCGGGTAAAAACTAGTAAGTAATAATTTCACACTAACACAAATTTAGTTAGATGATAATTTTAACATTCAATTTCATCAAACGATAATTCAAAAAATTTCACTCAGAAACTAGGTATAATTTTCTTAAAAACATTATCTTTATCTATCCCAATTTAACTAACGATAAAACCTAGCATAAATACTTAATACATAAATCTCTCGGTAAGCCTCTTATACTGATAAACCAGATGGAACCGAGGTCTTTTCAGAAGGTCTAACCGAATTTCAACCCTGCTTTTACGAATTCACTACCAAAGGACGATCCCGGCCTAAATCTTTTAATCTCACATAATTTTGCATTAAATCTGTATAATACACATTTCTTTGAGTTTTATGGGCTATTAGCTATAAAATCTGTCGATTTTAAAAATGGTGCTTACACCATTTTAAAATGTCGTTGACAATTGTTTATTGGCGACTTCGAACTTCGCTATTAAAATTTATGTAGCTTACTTTATAGAGTCTTATACTTGAGAGAGATCGTGTTCAATGATCTGTGTTTAGGGTTCTGTACTTCAAAAAAACGGAACCCTTATAGCATCCCTTTGTTGTCCGTGTGTCAAGACCTTTTATCTCGGGAACGCGTAAAGTTGATGAGTTGAAATTAAAACCGCTTACGTATATCTTTAGTTTTTTGCAGTTGTAAAAAAAACAAACTCAATCATCGTGAAAAAAAGTTAGGGCCATTTATGGTGTAAAAAATGGAACAACTGATTTTTTTTCGTGTTTTGACAAGAGTCGCAGAACAAAAGTTATTAGTTCTGATGTACAGAATCAGCCCCTAAAATTTAAGGATGCTAATTGATTAGAAATAACCCTGTAGAGTACTTCCAGTTGATATAGAACCATACAATTTGGAATGAGCATTGTATTAGAGAGTACACTTATAGGAATAAATCTAAAAACTGTACTAATTTTTAATTTAATCACAAAAAATATGGCCTAAATGCTAAAATATGGGCCCAAATTTGGAAGTGAGGTAACCGTATCATGTGGAGTATCATAATATGAAAGAGCTTCATTAGCACAATCTAAAACAGGTTTAAATTATTTTTATGATATGTAATTTTTGTTATACGACGAGAAAAGTAAAAAATAACCCCTTTTATCGATGAATTTAGTGACGCCCTGAGGTTTTAACAACTTTTAGCTGTCCCTTTTTTGTGCACTTTTCAGAATTTGTACGGAACTCTCGGTGTGCGAGCCTGACTCACACTTGTCCGGCTGCTTTGTAAATATTTCTAAGAAAAATCAGTAATGGTAATTTGATAAAAATCGAGGTAATAAGATCTAGTCTGCTTGGCGATGGAAACTCGAGATATCCGGGAAGTGGCTCGCGTTAAGTGAAAACGTGTTGAAATCATCTAAATATTCAATGAGGGGAATATCGGTTTTTTATCGCTCGAACTTGTTTTATATGTAAGTTTTATTTATTAAGAAGATCAATTAACGTTAAGAACAGTGTTTAATCTGTGGACATACATGTCATAAATCATCTTTTTTACCAAAATGACATAAAAATGTCCATGTTTACCTAAATGTCCTAAATATTTACGGTTCTGATTAAACACGTCTCAGCCTAGTCATAACACCTCCAAATACAAAGAGCGAAGAGAGAATATTTTCTCACTAAATAAAGAATATATCGGGACCTCGTGTCAAATATTAACTTCATGCCTAGACTGTTGCAAACATTCATAATATTTGTTGTAGGCACAGAATAACAGAACCCTACGTGTTGAGACCAGTAGGAAACTCTTCTCACTACGAAAATGTATAGAATTTTCGGTCGACATGTGTCAAAATTATAAACTAAGTCTGAGTACCCTATTTTTTTAACCGCTTTATACTCAATTCAACGCGTATATTTTTATCTAAGTATGAACACAATAGTATGAATATAAAAGAGTATACTTGCTAGTTGGTCACATAAAAATTTCATTGAAATCGGCTTAGCCAATATTGATAAATCAACAATAATGTGAAAACTTCTACATCGATCCGTGCGAAATATTCGCGAATTTCGTACACGGTTGAAGACGGTCGTGACATTTTTTTCAAAAAACAATTAGATAAGCTCTGTTATAATTATTATCATCACATCAATCAAAACCCATCTACTATTAGACATAGCGTCCCCAGATCTCCAGTAGGAGCGGTTGAATTTAATTTTAAGTTGGAAATTTGCATCGATGTACCGAATTTTTGCGGTCTAACCAGATTATATAGAACATCTATCCGTGTGCATAACAAGCATTGAAATCAGTTCCTTGACTCAAAGTTGTGAACCTCTTCGCCCTCAAGTTTTGTCTAAAAATGCCAACAACACACCCAAACACTTTCGTCCGACGACGCCTAATCAAGCACCCACCTCCTAATCTATCCGAAACACAAAACCGTATCCGACCGAAGGGCCGCAAAAAGCCGCGAATGAGGCGCAAGGAGGCGCAAAAGGGGTGCAAAGAGGCGCGTAGAGGCGCACATTGGCGTGTTAAATAGTAATCATGGGTATCGACGACCACGGGATTGAATTTGAGCTCACTACAGCGAAAAATTGTCCCTAGACGCAGCTGGTATCGGCGCGCCACAGCGGTGTTTGTCAAGCTCTGCGGGCCCGAGATAAGACCCGAATTTCCTCTTGAGCACTTGATGGGGGAATCATGATTTGTTGGGGTTTTAATGGTTTGTTGCAGTTTTTAGTAAATAAAACGCTTCGTATAAGTGTGTAGTTATCTTTTTAATGTAATGTGATGTAAATAATTACTCGTATGTGGTATTTTAATTTTTCTAAAGGTAGCAGATTTCAATTGCGGGAATAAGATATGGTTGGAATTTCTTTTTGCGCACTTTTTGGGGGAAAATTATGATTTGTGGTGGCCTAGTGGTAGTGACACCCGCCTTGCAATCGTGAGGTGGTGGGTTTAAATCCCGGTCCCGTACCAATTAATTCTTTGGAATTTATGTACGGAATTTCACACCACTGGCTTTTCGGTGAAGGAAAACATCGTGAGGCAACCTGCATACGTTCGTAGAAGAAATTCGATGGCGTATGGGAATCCACCAACCCGCACTGGGCCAGCGTGGTGGCTATGGCCCAATCACCCTTCGTGAGTAGCCCTACGTCCTGCAGTGGACTATTAAAAGGCTGATACAGTACAGTACAGTCTCTTTAATATGTTTAGTATTAAAGAGACGAATGTCGCGCCGCACGGATTTTGAAATTTGTCTATTGAGCTGTCTATATGACTTTGCATCATCGGAAGACTGCAGTCTCTGTAAGCGTCGTTCGGCCATAAGATTTTGAGTTTGATCGGAAAATTTTTGAGGTCTAATTGTACGACGGGGTCTAAAGAACTTAGCACCCACCGTCTGGACAGTTTCTACGAGCCCGTTGTTAATCTCGTCCACCGACGCAAAGTTCTCCAGGCAAGCAAAGCAATTTGAGAGCTCGAGCTGAAAGCACTCGGAGTTTTGGATATGGGCACGAGTAGGCCGGAGCGTAGACTTCATCAGGCGTGACCTTTCGAGTTTAACGATAATATTCAATATTCAAGGTTTATTTAGTTATACTGCTGTTTCCAGTAAATGTGACGTATTGTACCTATATCCCTTCAGCTGTCCCAGCGCTTTACGGCA
Organism: Hypomecis punctinalis; assembly: GCA_949316475.1. Lineage (NCBI taxonomy): Eukaryota > Metazoa > Arthropoda > Insecta > Lepidoptera > Geometridae > Hypomecis > Hypomecis punctinalis. Next base: position 1,518,906 of record OX438807.1, read on the forward strand.
AAAACGCTATCTTGTCCAGCCACGCGCGATTTTTTTTTAATTTCCGCCGCTACCTTCTAAAATCACGATTTCTCGTAATTTTTGTATGAATAGTCCCAATAAACTTTACATCATAGGAATTGTCTTGAATTCAGCTATTAGAATCTATTTATAGAATGTGTAAATTTTATTTCACGTTATCTTTAGGAAAGTAGGAAGTTGAAAAAAAATCTCCTCTCTCAAAAATTTGAATTTTTTGCAAAATACCTCAATAATCTATTGCCAATGCGTTAAAAGTATAAATAACTTACCCTCCCCTTACCCTTCCATCATTTAATTAGAAAAATGGGCACCAAAGCCACTTTCGCACCAACAAATTGACCATTTTTATCACAAACGCAGACGGTTGGAAAACTCCGATGCGCGTCCGAGCACGTGTGACGACTTGTCGGCGAAATTAGACGAGGTCGAAGTAGGAATCGAATAAAAAGTCACGACACTATATTCTTCTCTGTTTTTCCTATTACTGATTGGTATAAGTTAAAACGTGACAGCACAATAGGCAGACGTCCAAAAAATTGCTAAAGAAAAAACGGGCGATTAACCAGATTCTGGCGGCTGGGCGAAATGGGACAAATTGTTCGTCACCAGAATCTGGTGACTGGACAGTTGAAGGAATATAGGTATTTATTTACCTTATTGATGTAAGATGTTGAGTTTCTAAGTCACAATATCGCCTTATTATAAAATTTGCAGATTTTAACCGTGGAACCAAGGTAGGGCTCTAATTTTCTTTTGCGCACTTGATGGAAATATGATTATATTTATTGGCATTTTAATGGCATCAGTTTTCAGCAAGTATGTATCGTAACTGTGTGTTTCAATAAGCACGAAGAGTATTTCGACATGTTTTGTTTCAAAAAGTATTAGTGTAGAGTTGATAGCACATGTGCAATGAGCATAGTGCTTGCTTCATCTTTGAAAACTTAGAACGAATTTTAAAATAATAATAATGTTTTGCAAAAAATAGCATGACCGACTTCACCCGTGTACAGAATCATTACATAAGTCGCTTCCCGCTGCTGTCCCCAAGTTTTTTTTAATAGATAGAGCAATTCAAGATAATACACTTGTGCGAAGCCGGGGCGCATCGCTAGATCGCAAATATAACGCACGGAACGACGTAGCATTTTTCACATTATTGTTGATTTATCAAAAATGGCTCAGCCGATTTCGATAAAATTTAAGTTAAATCAATTTCAAAGTATATTCTTTCCGAATTATTGAAATTGGACTACTATGAACAAAGTTATGCGTGGTTATATTATACATAAAAAATATACGCGTCGTATTGTATACCTCCTCCGGTGGTTCGTCGGTCAAAAAATAGCTAAAATTCTCATAGTTAGTAGCATTAATTGAAGACAAAGCCGTGATTTAAGAGCTCATTGTCCTTGAAGCTAATACGCTCGACGATCTTGTGATTCAAGGACGTTCGTAACACCTGGATTCGAGTCGCGGGAACTCTCGAAATTACTTAGCTGGCAAGGACAGAATAACTCAATAGAGATGAAATACAAAATAAAATATCAGGTTAGTTCATCATTTTGGAATTGAAGTATTAAACTTATTCAATACTTATTTAGTATTAGAAATCCGAAAGTGTGTTTGTTGGTTTATTACTCATTAATGCAGCAACAAAGCAACGGGTCCACTTCATTTTTGGCATGAATATAGTAAAAAGCCGTAGTGGTCTAGTGGTAGTGACACCCACCTCACAATCGTGAGGACATGGGTTCAAATCCCGGTCCCGTACCAATGAGTTCTTTGGAATTTATGTACGGATTTTCACATCACTGGCTTTTTGGCGAAAGAAAAACATCGCGAGGAAACTTTAAATATATCCATCATCATCATCATCAGCTTATTTCGGCCCACTGCAGGGCATAAGCCTCCTCCCACTTACGCCAACTATCGATGTCCTGTGCCAAATATATCCGTTGAAAAAAATTAATGACGTATGTGAAACCATCAGCCCACACTAGGCCAGCGTGGTAGATATGGCCCAATCACCCTTCGTGGGTAGACCTAAGTCCTACAGTGGATTATTAAAAAGGCTGGTACAGTACAGTTAAAAGGTGACATAGGTTTATTTATATCCCGGAAAAATACAAGGTACCTATAGCACAGATGTTACTCACGTATCCTTAAGTAATTATTACTTAAAGGTATGCGAAATACTGTATTTTAATTAGAAAGTGCAAAAACGACGTTAGTTTCCATAATAAGGTCCCCATGTGATAACAAATGTTACGCTGGCGAAGCGCAGAAAAAAGCTAATTTAAAATATTATTCTAGTATTTACATAAATATAAAGTTTCGCTTAGTCTTATCTCCTAAAATAATACATTTCTTCTCTAGCTACTTACTTGCTCTATGGCTTATAGTCGCTTAGGTTAGAATTTCGTAAGTGTACCTAGAGGTCTTACAGGGCAACGTTTACCGTGCTATGCGCTGCTGTCTGTAGCATTTACCATTTTCGAGTGTTCTAAGTACTTTTAAGATTTTACTTAGTAGCTATCTTAGTAATATTTATGAGACTTTATTAGGTAGTTATATGACGTGTACTTAAGTGTATCAATAGATGAGTAGGTATGAGTATTTTACAGAAATTTTCATGTTAGTTTTCTAATAGTAGTATAGTCTTAGTTCGTAGGTACTCATTTTTATTTATACACATAAATATACTAGCTGACCCGGCCACGCGTTGCTGTGGCTAAATATATTAAAATTGCGACTATAATTTGAGATTTAAACTATCCTATCTCTCAAGTTGGATGGAACTGCACATGGTGTGCGAATTTTATTATAATCGGTTAAGTGGTTTAGGAGTCCATTGAGGACAAACATTGTGACACGAGATTTATATATATTAAGACTAGCTGACCCGGCCACGCGTTGCTGTGGCTAAATAAATTAAAATTGCGACTATAATTTGAGATTTAAACTATCCTATCTCTCAAGTTGGATCGAACTGCACATGGTGTGCGAATTTTATTATAATCGGTTAAGTGGTTTAGGAGTCCATTGAGGACAAACATTGTGACACGAGATTTATATAAAAGTTTTAAAAGTACACAAATTACGTATAAGTTACAAATTAAGCCGTAACAACATACAGACCAGTGGATTTCATTTCTTTCAATTTTCTCCTAAATTTTATGTATAAGGATATACATAAAATCGCAAAGAAACAGTAGATAAAGTCTAAAATACTGCAAAGCAAATACAGGAGCTAACCGCAGACAAAACGTTTAGTTGTTAACTTTAAAAGTCAATGCTAGATTCTCAGCATTAAACTTTTTGTCCTCTACTCTGCGGGCTCTTTTTTCTTGTTTTACTTTAGAGTACTAAATGTTTGGTATCCAACATTGGCTATCAGTTCTGCCCACTAAAATTTGTACTATTTCTGCAAGTTGTTAGATATTGGGATACAGAGCCTTTAATTTATTAAATAGATCTAGAAATCATTCGTTTTTATGAATTTTATCTATTATATTATAAACACAAGTTGTTTCTGCAGCATTGCTGTATTACACCGAGACTATATACTTTGCAGTACTTTAACAGTGTTCCTGCGTTCCTGTTTCCTAAGAGATATAATCTAAAGCTTTTTAAGGTCACCGTGCATAGGTATCTTCTAAGTCTGCGTACTGCATCTTCGACCAAAACGTTGCTTACCATCAAGCGAGTTGGTGGTCAAGCGAGGATTTATTCGTGATAAAAAATGCTAACTCAGGCTAAGATTTAACGTATTCCTTCTATAAGCAAAAACCAAGTACCACGTGGCCAAAAAATATAATAATTCATTTATCTCATACCTATAACCATTTCGATTACACCAGGTTTCAAACAAAAACAGTATAATAGTTAAAGCCCTCGCTTTGGTTGGAGGGTAATTCATTCATTCAAAATTTAAGAGCAAGGCCCTTGTCAGGGGAGCATCTTTCATATTTCGCGGTTCTTTGTAGGTATTTTTACTTGTTGAAAGGTAATAAAATGTCTGAAATCTTTTTCATGTAATTCATTAGACACGTATACATATAAAACCACAGATACAAAATAATAAAAACATATCTGAAAGAACTAACAAAAATCACGTAGCCTAACCGAAAACACAACTTAGCCACATAACCGAATTACAGAAATAAGTAACATGTTTAGTATGTAGGAAAGTACTTGGTTAGCTTCCGAGAAATCCTAATTTAGGCTTCGTAGAGAGGCACGTGCGAGATAAATCGGATGGATCTCGTCTAATGTATCCCTTCTGTACCCTGATATAAGGTACACGCCTACGTGCCCTTCGTTCAGCTCTGTTTTAACGTGTTAAGACGACGACGTGGTGGTTATGGGAGGTCGTTTTGCATATCTTTCATATTTCTGCTACCCTGGTAGGTGAAATGATTTTTATCGTGCTTTACACACTAGGTGTATAGAAACTTTTGCATTGCTTAATCATTTCATTGATTAAGCAATGCGCCATTTTCTCGTTAATGGTAAAAAGTTCTAATAATTTCACATTAAGTGACTAACTGGTTTAAGCAGTTTTCACAAGATGGCGCTTCCAACAATGTAATAAAGTTTGCAAAATAATTATGAAAAACCACTTTCAATGATTAGACGTTTTCGCAGATAGCGTTTTAGCTTAACTTGGACAAAGCATCTGGGCCGGAATCCCAGGGGATGCAGGTTCAAATCCTGCGAACGCGTCAATTTTTGAAATGTTTATCACAAAAAGAAACTTTTACCCTGGTAGGTACCTGGTAGGCCGTCTCTATCGAACATAATTTATTTCTTTCAATTATAAACGACTATACAGCCAAATCTGTTTAAAATACAATCATTAATTGAGAAACAAGCAAAACATTTGAATACCTTCAAATTAGAAAAACTTGTAGAAAATTAGTGGCACACAACATTTTTAGGTAGGTACTTGTTTTTTTTCCTTTCTGATGTCAAAACAACGCAACATCGACATTTAATTTTCTTTTTGTTTTTAAAAAAATATATCTCATTAACAGTTATAAGATGTCAACTGCAGAAAATAGGCCTATCCTAGAGATTCCGAATAAGACTCATCACTACTATGTACATACGAGTATTAATAGACATACTTCTGAATTTTACTATTGCAAATAAGTCTGTGTTTAACCGTCATCTGACTTAATAGTACGCGATATTTTTTGCGTCTGTGTATTGTACAGATGAAAAAAGCAGTCTTAGGAGAAATCTATTTACATTGACTTTGAAGAAAAACGTGATAATATTAATTAAAAAATAAGTAGAAAAAAATAAAAATCAAAATACCCGACTGTTTAAAAAGTGAACAGAACTACTAAAAACCTGACAAGAAAAAACAAGCAAAAAGACAATAGAACATAATAACTGAATAGTCGGGATCCATTATTCGACAGCCGATCTAATTTTTCAATGGACTTTTGCAGTTTTTTTGATTTGATTCATTTTTTTTTTTGATTTTATACTTTTTAGTTATGAGTACCTAGCTAGTTATTTACTACTACTAGCTATTTACGGACTGGATTTCCTATCATCATCAGAGTACTAAATCGTTTAAAAATGGAGGTGGGCGACCGTGTTAGACATTAGATACTTTAGGTCGTTCAATATACCTACTAGATGCTATATTATATGTCCATCCTCATTCACACGCACAGTCATAAGAAGTATACAAACATATGTGAGAATAGTTGTTGCGCAACTTTAAATCGATATAGATCCTAAACGGTCAGTCAAATCTAAAAATGTTAAGAGGAAGCTAAAAATGTTTGTTTAAATACCTATGTAACGATACCCCATTTGACATAGTTTGTTAACTTTCATTTTCACAATATACGATATATTGCCTTAGTCGTCATATTAAATTTTCGCTAATGTCATGTCATTAGTGACACTCGCCATACTAAGAGGAATCGATTGACGTGTGAATCATAGAAATCGGCCCAGGCGTTTGGTCTGTATAGTGCTTCAAAAGAACATACAAACATACGTACATACATAGGCTGTTAAACACATTACCACGCCTTTGAATCGCGCAGTCGGGTAAAAACAAAAATAACAACATGTTCTCAGAATTTTCAAACTTGATAAACACGATACCGTGATTTTACACCCTTAAGGCGTAATTTAAATGACAATGACGTCTTAAAATTTAGAGATGAGCGTCGCCTCCATCGCTTGCTCCGCCCACGTGTTAATTCAACTCATCTGTGAATTAAGCCTCATTCAGCGTATTTTGGGAAACTAAGACATTAGACGTATGGAAAGGGCTATGCTCAGAGTCTCTGTATTAGATTGTATCGCGAATGACGAGTTTTGTAGATGAATCAAAATTTCCTATTGCATATACTTTTTTTGTATAATAATATCATTTTACATGTTATATATTTTTATGAAATGATGATTAAATTTATCTAATTTTATTTTTTCCCTTTTTTGCGATGCTATTGCAAATACAATATTTTAATTTAAATTTCAATTGTTTTATGTTAGATCTTTTGTGATTTGGTTGATATGTTACATGTAAGTAATTACGTTAGTTACGTTATTCTCTGTAATACTGTGTAAATTGTCTGAATGTCTAAGGCAGTGGTCGTCACGCTATTCTGGTCAAGGGCCACATAGGACAGTGCGATGTATCACTGCGGGCCGCACACTGCTGAACTTGAATATACTCGTAACATAGGTACTAGCCGGCGTTGTAATAAAAATAGTAATGTAATAAAGCAGACTAACCACACTGCTATCATGCGTGACCTCAGTGAGCTTCAATTTTGTTTTGTTTTTTATTTTCAGCAATTTCGAAACGAGCACACTGATGAACTTTATTGTAACGTGGGTACTAGCCTGCGTTGTTTTTGGGTTACCGCGCTACCAAAAGAACATCCAAAAGTAAAAAAATGTGCGCGACCGAAGCGGGCGCGAAATTTTTCAGGTTTTTTTCAGTACTTAACAAACAGACATGAGCAAAGCAGACTGATGGTTTACTATTCTGAGCGAGCGCAGTGAGCTCCAAAATTTTTCGGTTTTTTTCAATAATTTCAAAACAGAAAATTAGAAAATTTAATTTGAAAGTAAGTTTGTATGAACAATTTTGTAATGACCTTCACCTGTACCGCGGGCCGCACCAAACACGGCCGCGGGCCGTAGTATGACGACCACTGGTATAAAATAAATATTTATTTTGAAGTTGTACCGGGCAGACAGATCATAAAAATAATTCGCGAAACGGATTTCCGATGGAACTGTAATAATTTGCAATGGAGATGACGTGCCTGTAAGATATTTTTTTATTTTCTTTGGTGCGAAATTGCGCGAGAAATTTGTACATTGTGCGTATAAAATCCCTAAAAAAATAGAGTTGAACATGAACCTTTCGTCGCCTCCATCGGTGGCTACGCCTACGTGGTAATTTACACCCATTCAGCGTATTCTGAGAAGCTGAAACATTAGGCTACGTGTCTGAAGGAAGAGGACATTTGGATTCTAGGTCTACGTACTTCATCTTCGGCTACAACTTCGCTTTCTATCAGGCAAGTTGGTGGCTAAATGTAGTCATATACTGCAAAAACTATCCTGGCCTTTGCGACCGAGGAAACGGAGGAGGTTTTATTATTATTATGTATTACCACGCATAACTTTTTACGTAGTGGTCCGATTTCAATAACTCTTTTTTTATTAGAAAAAGTGTATTCCGAAATTGGTCTCACTTAAATGTTGTTGAAATCGGCTGAGCCATTTTCGATAAATCAACAGTAATGTGAACGATGTTACATAAATCCGTGCGAAATATTCGCAAATCCTGTACACGGTTGAAATCGGTCATGCTGTTTTTTACAAAAAATAATTACTAATAGCTAATAGTCTACTGTTGAATATAGGTTACAAACCTACTCACGAAGAGAGATTAGGTCATATGCGCCGCGATAGCCTCGCACTGTATTATATAGGCCAACCCACAAAGAGCTATAGCGTCAGTCGCCACAAAATATTTGGCTATGTAGGTTGATTTACATACGCCATTGAATGGGTACAATAAAAAGAAGCCTATTACTCTACAGAATTGAAATGCGAGGTATAATTAATAGAGCTTACGCATATTACTTTTGTATTTATTACAACTAGAATTTACTATAAACATATCATACCTAAACCTATCTAACTTTTAACTTTAACTCAGTTTAAATGCTTTTTGACAACTCTTTATATTTTAATTTTAAATCGTCGCTTTTTTACCTGACTGCCAAAGAAGGGTATTTTTTTTTGTCTAACAGATCACAATTTAAAAGCAATATTAATAGTAGATCTGTCAAATAAAATCTTCAGACATGAAATTCAATTAAATGCAAGTTTTGTAAATACATAATTATTAGCTATTATAGTTCCTTTATTGTTTTTCTATAATACTTACAGATATTTCATCCAAGAAAAATGTCGCCTTTTCAGCTCAAGTTCCATAAGGAAGTTAAAATACCGCCCTACTTATTTCTCGAAGCCACTATATTTCCTCCCCATGCACCCTCATAATGCTGGACTGGTATATTTGACGATAACCGTCCTGTAACTACACCATCTCTTAAGGAGAATAATATATTATCCTGAATGTACCATGGCTCTGATGTGGGGTTTTTGCGTTTTCCTGGTATAAGTAATGGTGTCTTATAATACACATGTGCAATTATTGTACATCTACGGACTTACTTCAGCTTTGTTTTTCAAAGTCAATTCGAAATAGGTCATCGTTTCAGCCACAGGGAAGGCTACTACTAGACATAGGCCTCCCAATAAATCTTCAATAACACTGGTTAGTAGCGGCTTTCATTCAGAGCGATCTTGCTGTTTTAATGAGGTCATCCGTCCATCTTGTGGACGTCCTACCCTAGCTTGCCGCTACTTGGTCGCCACTTTCACAAAACTTTTCAACATCATCAATGACTGATGCCTCCATGCGATGTGTCCTGTCCCCTGCCATTCCAACATGCAAATCATCTGAGCTATCTCGATAACTTTGATTTTTCTACGGATCTCTTCATTTCTGATTCGATTGTTCGATTGAGATAGGTATCTATGTTTTATTTATTTATTTTAGTAGGTTTACAAATTGTAATATGCTGCAAATAAAACAATTAACTAATGTAATAGCACTTAAATTTGTGACACCTTTTAATTGTATTTCTATTAGTTAAAACAACGGTAGCACCATATTTACCATCTCTCTGCCAGTCCTTGCTTACATACTGTATCCTAAGCTGGGGGGAATATGTAAGACTAGCCTAAAATCTTTAGAATGTGCACAGAGAGCTATACTAAAAGTTGCAAATTTTAAGCCGCGCCTCTACCCGACTGCTGACCTGTACAAGGAATGTAATGTACTCACTGTTAGACAACTTTATCTTCTACAATTGTTTATACAACAACACACTAAGCCTCAGTCAGCAATAAACAATAACTTACATAATAAACTCAACAATATGAACATATATAATATTTATACCGTACCACTGACAAAAACAGTTTTTGCAATGCACTTTTCCTACTATTTGGGTCCTAAATTATACAACAAACTTAGTAAAAAATTTACTGTTCAGACGCTAAATGCGCATAAATTAAAAAAAATTGTTATCTTTCCTAAAATATATGGACTATCAAAACATTGAAAGCTTTATTTCTGTTCATTAAATTTATTTTATTAATTATTTATGTTAAAAAACGATTCTAACTATGCTTATCATAGTTTTAATACGTTTTAATAGCTTATGCATGAATGTTTAAATTTTATAATTTTAAGTATTATTTCAAAACTTATTGTTAATATTGATTCAAGTTTCTTGTTTATAATTATTTTAATCTAGTGCAACTATAGGGAGAAGCCACCGGATTCCGAGACACAGTTTTTAACTAGTTCGGAACCGATGGATTCAATACAATAGCATGTATATTTTGTGTCCTAATAAAGATTTTGAATTTGAATTTGAATTTAAGTCTAAACCAGGTCATTGGCTGGTCACCTACAAAATTGACTTTGAGAAGGTCACTAAAATCTGCAGAATAGCTACAAATCGTGATGCACAGAGTTAAGACGAGATTGAACCTTAACCTTAACAAGAACCATTAAAATTTCAGAGATTTTCAAAGTTTAATCCAAAACGCTCCATCAAAGTTCGCCCGAATCCAAGAAACTAATTGCCAAGTTGTGAACGATATTGCTTTTCTGTTTCGTAAAAGGATTATCCGAAACTAAATAGCAACTCGATGCTTTATAAGACTTATTAATTAATCTTATTTATTTTTCTACCAGCGGTAACCCGCGAATTCACTTGCGTAAAATAAGTGACCTAATTCTTCGCACAGGAACGCGCTGGACGCATTCGGCTTCCAATCGGCCTTATTAGAAATCCATTGAGGCCTATGTTCAGCAGTGGACGTTCTACGGCTGATAGAATGAAACTTAAATTTTCTAAGCTTATAATAACATGTATTTAATCAACCCAATACAATAAAACTACTGCTACATAAAAAAAAATAATTATAGTCATTCTCGAACTGTATCCTACTTCCTACTAATATTATAGAAGCGAAAGTTTCTTTGTATGGATGTTCCTCTTTGACGCAAAAACTACTGAGTGGATTGAGATGAAACTTTGCAATAGTGATAAGAATCTCATCTGATCTTAAGAATAACACATAGGCTATACTTGCGTGAAACGAAGTTTATCGTTTAGAAGTAAATCGTTTGGTCTGAAGGTAAACCCGGCAAAAACGCAAGTGATCGTGATAGGTAGTTCCCGAAATATCGCCCAAGTTGATTGGGAATCTCTTCCCCAAGTGGTTTTTGAAGGTGTTAACCTTTTAGTTTTTTGCTGTAGATAAAAACAATCTAAAATATTAAGATGCAACGTTTATTCCGAGATGCGAACGAAGCCGAAAGCTGCAAATCTCTGAGCACTTCGATGGCACGTCGCCAGACGACGTCGCTGCGGCCGGGACCTTGACACAGAAACTTGAAACAATCTATACTTTCAGTTTCAATTCAACTGCATTTTAATGACACAATGGTAAAATATATTTATTTGTGTAAAAAAAAATGTAACTATGATAGATTTCAGCAGCGTTCGGAAAATTGCGTAGTGTCTTATCGTCCGACATACCTCAGTGCTTCAAGTCAAAAGTTTTCGACCAGTGTGTGTTGTAGTGATAACTTATGGCACAGAAACGTGGACTCTTACTATGGGCCTTATTAGTAAGCTCCAAGTAGCCCAACGAACTATAGAGAGGGCTATGCTCGGAGTCTCTCTGCGAGATCGAATCAGAAATGAGGAGATCCGTAGAACAACCAAAGTTACCGACATAGCCCAACGGATTGGCAAGTTGGAATGGCGATGGGCAGGGCATATAGCGCGGAGGGCTGATGACCTTTGGGGTCGAAAAGTTCTCGAGTGGAGACCACGTACCGGCAAACGCAGCTTAGGAAGTCCACCCACAAGGTGGACGGATGACCTCTTTAAGATATATCTCAAATAAGACCGCAGAATCGCGCTGGATGCAAGCCGATTCCAACCGGTACTATTGGAGATCTATAGGGGAGGCCTATGTCCAGCAGTGGACGTCCTTCGGCTGATGGATTGATGGATGGATGATAGATTTTCTATACCTAAAAAATGATCTTAAGTAATTATGTGAACTTTATCATGTTCTGACAAATACAGTATACTCTAGCTTCCGCCTTTGAGGCTTTGTAAACTAAACAATTAAAATAACTATTTATTTATAAAAACATTAAAATATATAATTATAAATCTTATTTAAAACAGAGATTTTACTCACAGATTTTATTTGGTAATTTGTAAACTAATAAATTGTTGTTATAACATAACACCTGACCATATACAAAACTGTGAAACGATGTATAATTTTGTTTCTTATTTTGTATTCACATGTTTTTCTTAACAGCATTATAAACAACTTTGATGTAGTATTAATCTATTTACTAATTGAAAAATAAATAAGTAACATTCAAATATTACCGATATTAAATATGTACCTACTAGTTTTTACCCGCGGCTTCGCCCGCATACGCAATATATAATTATAATTTATAGCCTATGTGTTATTCTGATATATAAGCTATATGATTGCAAAGTTTCATTTCAATCCAATCAGTGGTTTTTTGCGTAAAAGAATAACAAACATCCATCCATCCATCCATCCTCACAAACTTTCGCGTATATAATATTAGTAGGAAGTAGGATAGACAAATTGATTCTGTTTTGATATCTCGTAAAAAATATACGCCAAAAATTTGATAAAAACAATATATTTTTTCAAATGTAACATCTTTTAGTTCAAAATAATACATTTCAAAGATTTTAAACCCAATCCAATGACAGGACTAGAAAATTGCGACTTGTAGGCTTTTCTATTTATATCTTTGCAACATTTGCAAAAAACTTAGCTGTAACTTAGCTGTTTGAGTCTTCGTATCTCCTCCAAATGCCTAAAATAAGCAGGTAAGGTCCAAAGATAAACAAAACAAGTCGTGCTTCGAACTAATTTATTGCCTCTCAACTAATCCCTGGAGATTGGCCGCTTTATCAGCAGAATCCGCTTAAGTTTATCTGCGGGTTGTCAAACTTTTTCTTCGACGCCCCCTGACCTATTTCTTGCGAGGTTCGATAGCGATTGCTATCGCGATTGTAAGTTGGGGAATGTTCAGAGGTTAATCGAATTAGCATTCTTATAGAAAAAGCATTAGTCATTTATTTGCTAATACGACATATTGTCGTATTAGCAAATAAATGACTAAAAGGTTTTAAGAATTTATATTTTATTAACTGTTATTATTTATAGAAAATTCAACCGTAAAAAAGTTTGAACGTCAATTTCTTAACAAAGAGTAACAATATCTTAGAAAACAAACTACAATTGATGATTACTGCTGCTGCTTGATAACAAACAAACAATATGTGAGCGATTTTTTTATAATTACAAGAAAGTTTTTTTAATAGGTATAAATACCTTTAACATTATTGCAACACTAATTTACATTAAATACGTAAACTAACACTTACTAGAGGTACACGAACTGTGAATCAATATATAATAAAGTATTGAATTACATGCATAATACGATACTTTATTTTTGTGAATATTACTAACATAGTTTATTTGTAACTAAAATAAATTACAAAGGTGCGTGTCTTGAACCGTTTGTGAACCAGTGGTGCTTCAGCGTGGTACCAATCCATCGGGAAGTTAGTTTGTCTTCGGCTGAGACGCTCGACGGTTCGTTGATTTAGACGAAGGGAGTCGCCAAATTTCGCTACTTATTTATTATATATATAGTCATATAGTCATTTATTCATAACACCATTTGTAACAAGTCAATAAGTAAAAAATACATTAGGGCACTATACAATATAGCACAAAAAAAAATAAAAGAACTGGACAATTACCAAATTAGTCACAAAATCTTAAAACAATTCAGGTAATTTCAAAAAGTCATTTACGTCATAAAATAGTTGTTCATGTAGCCAACACTTTAATTTATTCCTAAACGACCCAGCGGAAGGTGCATCCCGAACTTCTACGGGTATTCGGTTGTATATAGCGGGCCCACCAAAATATACAGACCTCTCCAATTTCGCCAGCCTATGAGAAGGAGTCACCAGTTGATTTTTTCTAGCATTGCTTCTTAAATTTAACCTAGAATAGGTACCTTTCCTCTCAAATAATCCTAAATGGTTGTGCGTGAAAAGGGCTACCTTATAGATTAGTTCGCACGGTAGTGGCAGTACGCGCAGTTCCCTAAAGAGCTCCACACAAGATACGTCGTCCGAAACCCCGAAAATGGCTCGCACAGCCCGTTTTTGCATAGAGAAAGCTCTCTTATACTCCGCTGCGCGGCCCCACAATTCTAATCCGTACGTATCCGTATATATTATGTCTTTTTATTTCTAGTTTTTGTAGAAATCACAATTAATTGTTTGACTCGTTTTGCAACCGTTACACTGTAGTTTTAGGGACTGCCAAATCTTGCTCCTTATTTATTGGGTATTAAAAAATTTAAATCCCTATTAAATATTTGACTCTTCTTCAATGGTTACACGGTACTTTTATTGTAAGTTTATGAAGCTTATTTACTTTTATTTGAGGATTGTATAGCGTCATCTGTCGGTATCGGATTCGCTCAGTTTGATTTCAATCCAGGTTTATATGTTAACTCACTTATAAAACACAACAATCATATACTAATGGTACACAAGCTTTGAATTTATTAAAAATTCAATTTTCTTTGGCATTGCTACGGCAAACCCACTAAATTAATTCACAAAAATGATGTTTTGCTATCTTCCGTTGGCTGTCAACAAAGTGACCCTTTCGGACCAGCCAGGCTGAAAACTCAGCCTGGCCATTCATCCAATTGTTCAACGTCTCCAATCTAAGCTCAACGTTTGGTATCTGGATGGCGGGACTTAGGGTAGCGATGCAAACACAGTCCTACGTGATTTGGAAATTCTTATTGACGAGTTTCGTCACATTGGTTTGGAGCTAAATTTTTCGAAATGTGAATTTTTCGACTCATGTCCGGATAAAGATTTGATACTTAACAAATTTAATGATTTGACACCTAATATCAAATCGGTAGACAAGTGTTCTCTTCGCCTTCTAGGTTCGCCAATATTAGATGAGTCTTTTCCGCCTTTCGTTCAAGAAAAAATTCGAAATTTTTGAGTGCCTCTGAGGCTACTCAAAATTAACGCCCACATGGCTTTTACCATTATAAGATGTTCTTTGTTTGTTCCAAAATGTATGTACGCTTTACGATGTAGTCCACTGTGGAAACACAATGAGCTAGCTCTTTTTGAGCTTAGACGATGTTGTAAAGTAGACCCTAGTATCCCTAGTACCCTAGTAAGTATTGTATACATATATTATATATGGCTACTGCTTGCCCTGTACTAAGCTGAAAGGGGGAGATTAAGTCCAGTATAGGGTAAGCAGATCACGTTGTATATTTGTAATTTAAATAAAAGACAAAGGGTCGTGGCTTGAACCGTTTGTGAACCAGTGGTGCCTCAGCGTAGGATCAATCCATCGGGAAGTTAGTTTGTCTTCGGCTGAGACGCTCGACGGCTCGTTGATTTAGACGAAGGGACTCGCCAAATCTCGCTCCTTATTTATTCTGTCTTTGTTAGCGTGCGACGGTGTAGAAACTTTGAGATTCACCTTATTCTTAGTTTTTGTAGAAATGACGATTAAATTTTAGGTCTTTGCGCAAAAGTTGTACTAAAATCTAAATCATTAATCTTTTATTCAGCTAGTGGCCTTATGTTAATACAGTTGCTATAAAAGCACAATATACATAAAAAAATTTAACCAGGTTGCACTCCGGGAGTACTGGCAGAAGAGAAAACTTGAACATTAGCGTTGTGCATTTAAATACTTTATACATACGAATTTTTACAAGTATAAAGACGGTCGAACCAACAGTCAGCAGTCACCATCCGTGGATGCGCGGCAGGCTAATACCAACAAACACACGCACTCTCGCGCAAGCGCCCTGCGCCGCCTTGAGCAGGGATACATTTTCGCCGCGCGGTAGAAACAGAGGGATATTACTTCCTCTCCTACGCCGCGCCGGCGGTCTACTCTCCGTCCGTCTTACTAATTCTCGATCAGGTCACGTGTCTTGAAGCGAGCTTAACATTTTTTACCCGTCTCAAAAAAGCGCACAACGCCGCTAAAGAAGTTTTCACTTAAATTATAAATGTCATACAGGTCTCGCTTTGGAGAACGCTCTTATTTACGTCATCATTGTCACTTTTAGCCGTAGGATGTCCACTGCAAGACATAGGGCTTCCTATGGATTTCCAATAAGCCCAGCTGGAACTGGTTTGCATCCAGCGCGTTCATGCCGTTTTATTTACGAACACAAAACTTTGCACACCTATCAAAGACCGATGACAATGCATTTATTCGATTACTAAAAGGTGAAAAATAAATATAGTTTAAAAAAACTAAAAAAACATGCTTCAATTCAATTCATTTATTTCTCAAATCACGCTTTCGTAGCATATTAAACTAAAAAGTGTAAAATAAATTTCATTATAGGCAGAAAATAATAATGAACGAAATATATTAAAGCGTGTTTTTAATTTACTTTAAACTTTATTTATATTGTTGATCCATCAAATCCGAGAACGTACTACGCTGTCTTGGCTAGTGTGTAGTCTCCATTTAAGAAAGTTCAGCTCTATTTCTATATTATATCGATTGGTTTGAAGGCCCTACTTAACCTAACCTACATTTATTCAAGTGTGTTTTCCGAACATGCCCAGAGATATAGCAATGATTTGCGTACCCTCCTGATTTCACGAGTAATTCAGCATTGAGTAGGGCTCTCCCGCCATAAAAGGCTGCCTCGGGCCGACCACTCCAATTAAGGCTGCAGCGAGGTGCAGTGGATGGCCCTCGGCTTCGAGGGTGGTCAGCGAAATGCCTTAAAAGAGAGGTTTGCTGACAAGGGCAGAGTTAAGGATGTGGCCTTTATCTTTTCTAGCAGGGTGTGGGGCTTCAAAATCTTTGAAATCGATTTCAGGGTTACGTATGATAAATTTAGAGAGTACATAAAACGCTGATATCGTTATCCTAAGTTCTTACTACTAATATTATAAACGCGAAAGTTTGTGAGTATGTATGGATGTTTGTTACTCTTTCGGCCAAAAACTACTGAATGGATTGATATGAAACTTTGCAATAATAATGCTTAAAGGTACGTCAGAATAACACATAGTTTATAAAGATATTGCGTGAAGCAAAGTTCGCCGGATCAGCTAGTATAAATTATAAATCTGAAAATATGTTTTTTGGTTTGTTCCTCTTTAACTCAGCAACGCAGCAACGAATTAACTTAATTATTGGCGTGGACATAGTTTGAAAGACGGAAAGTCACTTAGGCTACTTTCGATTCCACAGAAATAAAAAATTCCCATACGATAGCACAACAACTAAAATATCACGTGGACAAAGCTACGGGCAAAAGCATTTATTCATCCATCAGCCTTAGTACGTTTACAGCTAGATATAGGCCTCCCTTATAGGTCTCCAATAAGGCTGGTTGAGAACGGTTTGCATCCAGCGAGACTTTTTGATTACAATCATTAGAACAGGATTCAATTTTAAAAGATTTTTTTTTTCTCAACCTATGCTGTCCCACTTCTGGGCAAAGGTCTCCCACATTTCCTTCCATTCATCGCGTTCTGTGGCCAAATCCCGCCAACCTTCCCGGAAAGTGTCAAGATCGTCACACCAACGTTTTCTAGGCCTTCCCTGCCTTCGTCTGCCTTCCGGTACCCATTGTGTGACGATCCTAGCCCATCTCTCGGGTGCATACGAACCACATGACCCGCCCAATCCCATTTTAGTTTAGCAGCTTTTTGGCCTACGTCAACTACACCCGTAATGGAACGCAGTGTTGTGTTTCGAACTCTGTCCGTCCGTTTGATGCCTATCATACTGCGCTCCATTGCCCTTTGGCAAACGTAATAAAAAACAGAATACATTAATGCCCTGAAATGTGTGCTCTACACTGTAGAGCGTAATAAAAAGGAGCTATTCATACTTTACACGAGTGAGTCAGAAGAGTAGCGCATCTAAAATTTTTGAGGTATCAATGGGACATTGTTATAACGTAATTTTTAAATCGTAAGCTCCGGTTGTTTTAACCTTTTAGCCATGGCAGAGGTCATCAGGCGGCTTAACAAGGCTGTTCTGACACCAGGGCTCGCCATCCGACCTATACGGACTTACTAGCCGTGATTGTATATAATCAAATATGTAGTTGATTGAATCAGGCGTTACTTTGCGGAAATTCATCTTCAAATCTATGTTTTGAATAAATATTTAGTGTATTTCCGCTATCTTATTGTAGGCAAATAAGTTTAAGGGCATTAAGTGCATTAAGGATATTTATATTAAAAAAAAAATGTTGTTGACTCTTTGAGGTCGCTCGCAAGAACCTCTTGCGAGCGACATCGAAGAGTCAACACGTCCTAAAGATGCCTCGTTGAGAGGCGAAACACGTGTCGAACAGAGTGAAGTGCGGTGAGAATAAGGGTGTTATTTATTAGTGAAGTGTTTTCAATATTTTGTCATATTATTTTTAAAAAGATTTTTATAATATTTATTTGTTGTTAACGGATTATTAATATTTTAAAAATATATAATAGAGTGTAGTGATATTTATAATTATTTTATCTATTTTGTAAAATTAAGTTTTCAAATGTATAATTTAATTATCCTAATATTAGTAATTGATTGTAATTTTTTTTTATCTAAATGTCCTTAATGTACTTAATGCCCTTAAACTTATTTGCCTACAATAAGATAGCGGAAATACAATAAATATTTATTCAAAACATAGAATTGAAGATGAATTTGATTATCAAATATGTATTTAAATTTACCACTGACAAAACGTAATATGATATAATAAGCGGCTATACTCAGTTGTAAAATCCTTTCAGAAGGAAAAAAATGGGCACACGCGTTAGAGATAATCATTTCGTTTTATCACCCGAGAAGACATAATAGCTTTTCCTTTATCGCTCTGTGCAGACTTATATGTACTTTTTTGTTTCTCAATCACAGTAAAAAGGCTATTAAAATGTTTTGTACTGAAAAATAGCAAACAAGTAAATCATGCACAACATCTAGGTACAGTAATAGCTACGGGTGTCCGACGTCAGGCCTAGACTGTACCTATACCCGCCTTTTTAATAGTCTACTACAGGACGTGAGCCTACCCACCAAGAGAGATTGAGTCTACCACGCTGACCCAGTGGGGGTTGGTGGATTCACATATCCACATCGAATTTCTTCTAGGGACGCACACAGGTTACCTCACTATGTTTATCTACACCGAAACGCCAGTGGCGTGAAATCCCGTACATAAGTCCCAAAGAACTCAAAAAACAAGAAAGTACAGGACCAGGATTAGAACCCACGACCCAACGGATGTGAGTCGGGTACTACTACCACTAGACCACCACAGCTTTTCTTAAACGGCCAGGACTAGACTGAACACAGCCCAATATCTACATACATTTTCTCCAGACCCTGATATTAAACTTCTAAATCTTTCTCCCAGCAAATTGCTACACAAATACACACCAATACAAATTCTCAAAGGAAACCAAATTTATAAGTAAACAAGAACCAAAACCCCATTAAAAAACAGTGAAAAACGTGACTGTTTTCCGTTAAGCTTTTTCCCATTTACCTGGTCACAATAGACCATATTTTATCCGAGGTTAGGATCCCAATATCATTTCAATGTCCAATATTGTAGAATCCCACCACTTGCGTTGCGAGCCCCGACCTGACTCGTAATGAGGATTCTGTAAAGGAGAGCTATTTAAAGATTTTAGATACGTACCTCCTATAGATATAATTATGTAAAAATATATAAATACGCACAGAAAACTCAGCAAAATGTTTGCTGAGCGTTTAACCTTCAAGCGGGCGCGCAGTTTTTCGTAACGGTAGCGGTCACGCGTGACCTAAATGACCTATGGGATAATACAGCTAAATCAAACATTTATTAACACGATAAGTGCGAAACAGGGCTTCAAACACCCTGTCCGTGTCTCGTCTTTGCAGCGGTATGAAAAAAATTAAACTTCTCTGTCGTGCGGGAGGCATAACTTCTTTCTGGTCCAGCGTACGAAAGAGATAACTATATATCTGAGATGTGATAATGATTCCTAGTTCTATGGTACACTAACCTTAATACCGGGTTTCTTAGACCTCGTGCTGCACTGAACAAATATAATTCTAACAAAGTGCGGAACGAGATTGCGAACTCCTCGTACCTCCCGCACACCTCGTACCGCGCCCTCCGCTAGCATCACGCGGTTAGTGTTGTAGTCTGCAACGCACTCAAGGCTGCGCATGACGAATTAAAATTGCTGGTGATTATGTCGAAACGTTGCCGAAAAAAAGTTAATTAAGGAGGAAGATTAAGAAAAACCGGGTGGTAAATCTGAGTCAAAATCTGGATATGGGAAGATATTTCGAATTAATATTCCGAACCTGAAAAACTGGGTGGTGAATCTGAGTCAAAATCAGGATATGGGAAGATATTTCGAATTAATATTCCGAACATTCTTAACAAGTCGTGAGGCTGACAAAAAAGTGAAGAAAATTCTCACAGAATGCACTGGCAAAAAATATTATTGTTTGACCTGTTTTAATGAAAAACCTCCACAAGTTTGATAAATATATACAATTAAATAAAATCGATATTTATTTTCCAATCACTAAATAATGTGAAATACTGCAATTTTTCAGTGCGGTACGGGGTACATCAGACTCCACATTTTATTTTACCCCTAGAATCTAAACTAACTAATCTAACCACGGGCGGCGGCAGATTAAGGTTAATCAACTCATTGTTAATAATAATCACTACAAAAACCGTACACTTTGTCTTATTTGGCGCCAAAAAAAGGATTTAGGTCTCCTACGGGCGGTGGTGTTTATTATGTCTCGTGCCGCCACTATCTCTGGTATAGGACAAGGCTTAAAACGACCCGTAACGCAGTAATGGAAAGTATAGATAAATCTGTGCCTCTGGGAACGTGTTAAAAACACTTTTTTACACATTTGTCATGAAAAAGTGTTTTTCAATTGTTGAAGCAATTATATTGAGCAGTGCCATTTTCGACATTTATTACAACTTCTGGAAGAATTCGATGATTTATACAGCAATACGGAATATATTCGAAACTTTAATGGTAAAATCTGTGTGATTTTTCACTTTTTGATTATTTTTTGCAATCAATACGTCAAGCGTCACAACAAGCGTCCGCTTGTACACACATTGTTAAAATTTTCATCACGAATGTAATTAATGTATGCAAGTGTGGATTAGCCAATTTGTAGGACTTTAAGAAGTGGACAATTTTAATCAAATTAATATCATTTATATTTAATTTAATACTCAACAACATTTGTTGCAACATCATATATATATGGAAGTACATAATTATGCTCGGGTAAATAATTAAAGAAAGATTTCCTGCTTAGCCACGAAAGAGGACTTCTTTACCATTACGGTTCGGCAGTACCTGAAAAAGTTGTGGATCATTCCAACTCCCATTGTATTGCGGATCCTTCATAGAGTAAAACAGAGAGGGTATAACGCCAGGCAATACTCGCCTAGGCAATACGCGATAATAATGTGGCGAAACTTATCACCTGCATTGCCAGCCTCCTTGTCGTATGCCACGCATCCGATCCCTGACTCTCTAATGGGGACCTTCAAAAAGAGTCTTGGTCGATTCGCCCCGCGGGACCAACCGCTTGCGGGGCGAAACGACGCAGGACTCTCTCTATCAACCGCGCGCGCGCATTTTGTTTTTTTTTTTATTTCAAATCGATGGTCCTGTGCTTTTGTGATAGTAGTTTTTTGTAACAAATTGTAAGTTCAATTTAATAATTTTTTGATAATATAATAGTAATAATATAATAGCATTTTAAGTACATAGGGAATATTTGTTAAAAACAAATATTACTTGTCAATAGTGAACAGACGTTCGTCAATGTCGAGAACTTGGGACAGTTAAAATATCATAATGCATAGAAAAAAACTTGATAAAACGTGATCATAATGAGGGAGATAATCTGTCATAATCTATTTCTTTTTTTTTTGCATTCTACAATGTATGTTTCAAAACTGTGAATTTTGCAATAACTAGCTTTATTTGTCTCGCGGGGTATCGCAACCATGCATTTTGCGTCACTATTTGCTACATGCGTCCCGCAGACCAAAAAGAAGGACTATCTGTAGACATCTATGGCTATCCCCAAAACAACGTATTATGTACAATCATGTAGTTATGTGGGCAGAATGTGTAACGACCTGTTTTTATTGGGTTGCCGTAACACGCGCGTATAACCATAAACAGATGTTTCCATTATTTATTACTGGCCGATAAACTTATTTATGTGGGCGTACAATTTGTGTATTAAAATGAGAGAGATTTTCTACCTCATATTTATTTTTTATGATAGACTCGTCCTGTGCGACTTAGATTACGTGCTTTGCTAAAAAAGGGAATATTTTTTTTATATCATAATATTAAATATGATATATTTTTGTGAGTTTAATTGTGTGGATTTAAAATCATAGCTGCTTAATAAGTGAACCAACCCTTCATGTTTTTATTTTTATTCATGTAGGAGCGATACGTCCTGCACTAACGTCCAGCATGGGGTATTTTTTGCATTTGTAATACCCTTATTTCAAATTTTATTCACGGATGCAACACAAAATTATGTTAAGACTATCATGTAGGTATACTTTTCAGTAAAAAACCGGACAAGTGCGAGTCAGGCTCGCACACCGAAGATTCCGTACAAATTCAGAAAATTTCACATAATTGGGTTAAGTTGTCAAAATCTATATACCTACTATTACCATCGACAAAAAAGTTTTTTTTTTTTCACTTTTCTCGTCATACATCGAAAATTACACATTGTTAAAATAATTAAAAACCTGTATTCGCATATGCTAATGAAGTTCTTTTATATGATAACTTACATGATACGATTTACTCACTTTGAATTTTCTACCCAAAGTGAATCTAGGCCCTATTTTTTTGTGATTTAAATAAAAATGTACAGTTTTCAGATTTATTCCTTTATGTGTACTTTGAGACAATGTTTTTCGAAAAATTTCATAGTTCTATGTCAACAGGAAGTACCTACCCTGTAGGTTTTGATTTTTGTGAGTGTCGAAATATGCGGTTTTTTACGACATAAACGGCTCTAACTTTTTTGTACGATAACTGAGAAGTTTTTCTTTTACACAACTGCAAGAGATCATAGATATACGAGTACGTATACAGTTTACATTTCAACTCAATATCTATACGCGTTCCCGAGATAAAGCGTCTTGACATACACACAGACGGACAGACAGACAGACGGACAACAAAGTGATCATATAAAGGTTCCGTTTTTTTCCTTTTGAGGTACGGAACCCTAAAAATACCAAAACTAAGCTGTACATATCTATGCAAGGTACACTGTGTAGCAAGCTCTCGTATCGAGCATGTCGTCTGGCATCATTACAGTAACATTATGTAAAAGTAGCAATATTTCTACGTTATTTAGTCCTCGCTGTAATGATGGGAATGTCTCGCGAGTGAAATATCGGGCGCATTTGTCACCGAGACGCGGGAAGCGTTTGTCAGGCGGTGGAAAAATATTACCGAGCATTATGATCTATTAACACTGCCCTAAATATACGGAGATTTATGCGCTTTTGATGGATATAAATTGAATTGTTTATCAGGTGTTTGGAAAGAAGAATGTTATGGAAAAGCATGGTGGTGGCGTCCTAATGCGTCTCCCTGTCATCGTTTAATATGTTTTTGATGCTTTTGTTGTAAACAACCAGTAAAAATTTCTACAGGCAATTCCATTATTGAGGTAGGCCTATGAACAGCAGTGTAGTACCTATTCAAATCAAGTCTAAATTTAAATCAATCTATTGACATAAAATGACATAGGTCGTAGCATAAAAAATACCTACATAATAATCCCGATTACAGAGGCGCTATCGTAATTATATTAGCTAAATAGCATAGTTCTGTTTCTTTTTCACTTTAGGCATTCGATAAAGAGAACGTTTTTTACGTTGCTATTAAATTAACGCTGGCGCCTCTGTAATCGGGCTTAATATTTAAGTATATCAGTGATAACAATAGAACATGACCATTTGCTACTATAATAATCAATAATAATAAATATCATCATTAGATATTAAAAAGTACCCATAGATATTTACAAACTTTTCAAAGGAGTATTAGAATATCTTGGTTGTGCTTTTCCTAGCAAGTCTTGATCTGTTTGTAAGGTGACTTTGCTTTTGCATATAAATAAAGTATTTATTTTATGGCCAATCCTTTATAAACATATAGGACCTAGCTAAATCTTAGCATGCAATATTTAAACTTGGACCCTCCCACGAAGCTGTTTGTCTATGATAACTTTCTTAGGGTTACGGCATTGAACTCTAATACCATGGTATACAGGGTTATTTCTAATCAATTAGCATCTTTTTAGAGGCTTTTACTGAACATCAAATCTAATAAATTTTGTTAGAGTTTTGTCAAAACTCAAAAAAAAAATTGTGTTCCGTAGAAATATCGTTCACCCGCGACACAATGTATGGAACAGCTGATTTTTTTGAGTTTTGACAAAAGTCGCAGAACACCATTTAAGTTGTTAGTTTTGATGTACAGAATAAGCCCCTAAAATAATGCTTATTAATTAGGAATAACCCTGTATAGCTCAATTAGTAAAAAAATAAGTATGATGCAAAACACTCGCAAAGTTCTTGTGTGGAACCCACGTACTGACAAGTGTAGCGTAGGGCGTCCTGTCGTCCACCTACTAAGTGGAAGGATGACTTTATTAAGACAACACATCGAGCGAGATGCAATGCGCTTTCAATCGATCTTATTGATCTTATCTTATCTATCTTATCTTATCTTATCTTACGGAGGCAAAAGTTCAGCAGTGATCGTCCTATGGCATAGACTATGGACTGCAAGTATTACGACAGAAACAATCGCAACAATACAATCTGGATATCTTTAAGATATGAGTGAATATGTATCTTCTGGGTCTAAATACTCCAACCTCCGCAATACCTTTACTTCCTGCCAGCCAACTTGGTAGACTTGGTAGCTCTATGCATAAAAAAAAACTTTTCTATAGAGGTCCACAAAAATAAAAATAAATAAATAAATTAATTTATTGAATCTTTACAAACATCAAATTTTCACAAACAATCAATGAGATATAGACAAATAACATTCCATGTAGAATGACCTTGGTACCCAAACTAGGAATAACCTGTGTTATGGCATACCAAGGGAGGGCCTTGGTATGCCATAACACAGAGGCTTATACATTTAAACAGTCTACAACAAAACAATAGTAAATTTAAATTTATCTTCTTAACATCAGCAAAATGAATTTATGTATTAATAACAGTAATAAAAATATGCAAATTTGGAACAATAATAATTGTAAATAAAATATACTAAAACATTTTTTGGCATTTTGACGTTGCACAAGATTCTACATAGGTTAAGATTTTTTTTTATTAGGAAAGAGGCTAATGTGGAGGCTGAAAATATTTTACTTATATAACATAATTTTCATCTTTTGTTAACAGGTGCAATCATCTTCGGCTCCGACCAAGAGGTGGCGGGCGTAATGCGCGCCGTCGAGAGAGGGAATGCCACCAGCCTGTTCAGCTGGGTCGGCTCTGATGGCTGGAGTGCCAGGTAAAACTATCTTACTACCCTATCTTCAGCTTCGACCAAGAAGTAGCTGAACATGGTTCCTTGCCCTACTACCATGCTCGGAACTAGGAATACTACAAGGAGCTGAAGTGCGCGCTTTGGAATGAGGGTACGCCACCAGTTTCTTTAGCCAGATCGGCTCGGACGGCCGGAGTATCAGAAGTCACGGCTTATTGTCTAACTACCTGAGGTAAGTTCATATATGCCTGGTGGCTAGCCCTGGTCTCAGAGTTTTTAAGCCGCCCTAAAGGCCTCTGACATGGCTAATTGGTCAAAATAACCGGGGCCTACGATTTATCGCGTCATCCGGGCCACAGTAGCGCTCAGTTGAAAATGCCACTTGCAGTCACCCATCCTAAAACTGGCCGTACTGAACGTTGCTTAGGTTCTATGATTGCTAACGAACACCTAGTCAAACAACGCTATGAGCGCTACATTACTGCCTTAGCTAGCAGCCTACTTTTTTACTGGCCCAGCTTTTGACTTATTATGTGCATATGTTTGAGATTAAATTTATGCGTGATATACAAATTTGTAGACTCTCTAGCGTGACTAGCTGCTTGCTACGAGCGCAATCAAAGTTTACGATGAGCTACGAATTGCGCTACGAACCACGCTACGAAACTCTACAAGTGCTACACGATGCTACGTCAACAGCTCTACGTGATATTTGCTTGCACAGTAAATACACTTATGTTGAGATGGCTGAGGACTTTCATATTTCACTATACTTTTCTGTGGTTCGACAAATAAATTAATTTGTGACAAGTAAAGGAAACCTTGCATAATTTTACTCCAATAAAAACTACGTTACAGATGTCTTTTCATATATTTCATAGTGGAACAAAAAATCGCATTGTCTGTCGGCATACGTCAAAATCAAAAAATGGAATGTCAAAATGGTTGAAATTTGGTCAACTTTGTCTTTTGCGATATTATCGGAAATCTGAATTCTCTAGTTCCATTATAAGGTACAAACCTCTGATGCTTTATATCTTTTTGAATTTGGACAGCAAAGATAGATCAATGCTAGTTGATGATACCTTTTAAAATTACGAAAGTTCAAGTGAATGTGCATCTTTTTCTAACACCTTTTAAATTTATAATTAAAATAGGACGAAGTGTTTCTTGAGCGAGTCTCTTGCTGTGTTAGTACGATTTATATTACCTATCATTATTCTGAGCAATGTATTTAAAATGTTCAAATGACGCCACGTCTTATTTCGAGCGATCGTAAACCTCGCTGCTGCCGTTGCCGCTAAAGCCAAAACTCATGGCCAAGTAGTTAAAAAAAAATCTAATAACCCTTAATAATGCTTATATTTTGTATTCATTCACCAGGTCTCTGGTATCCGATGGCAACGAGCGCGCGGTAGAAGGCACCATCAGCTTGCAGCCTCAAGCCAATGACGTGAAGGGCTTCAAGGAGTACTTCCTGGGGCTGAATGTGAAGAACAATAAAAGGAACCCTTGGTTTGTTGGTGAGAACCGCTATTTTATATTTCTATTCAATAGATTTTTAGTGCCACGCTTTGTGCCTTCATGGTGATCTTATTAGTCTTATTTGAATATGATAGACAGATAAACGCCTTATTATTCACACATCCAACAATATAACAAGCAAATAGTACAATAGGCCCAATTTCAAAGTCGCCATCGTAAATTTAATATCAATATAAAATAGTGTTCTCTCTATCAAATGCATATAGTGAAAAAGATACAGGGCTACTCTAAATTGCTATTATAATTACGATGGCGCCTCTAAAATTGGGCCTAATATGTATCACATGTAAAATATGTTGGGGGTAATACTCATAAATTATAATACTCATAAATTATAATATATAAATTTGACAAATATGTCTGTAGTCGTACATAGAATACAACAAAATTATTGAGTGACGAGACCTATTGTGGCGGTACTATTATTATTGTACAGATTTTGTATTTTTAATAGTATTAAGCTCCATACGTCAATAAATGATTCTGATTTAAAACAGCATATCTCTGTAAAACATTGAAATATAAAAAAAAATACACAAGAAAATCGAACTTTAAGCTTAAATTTTGATTCCAGAGCTCTAGCCCTTACGAACTTAAGCTCACAATAAGCCCGATTACATAGGCGCTATCGTAACTATATTAACTAAATAGCATAGTTCTGTTTCTTTTTCACTTTAGGCATTCGATAGAGAGAACGCTTTTTACGTTGCTAATTAATTTACGCTGGAGTCTCTATAATCGGGCTTATTAAAACAACGAAATATTATTCTGTTTATTCTTGTAAATAACTTTATATTAATAAGTTAAGCAGTTAGTTTATCATAAGTTGGTGGTAGTGAAATCCTTAATCTTAAAAGTTATTTCGTAACCTACATAAGTGAACCTATATTATTTAATAATAATTATAATTTCACAATGGATATTGTAACACGATTTATTTCACCCTTTTTAATTTTGATTTAAAAAAACGACGTGTTACACTCCGGGAGTGCCGGCAGAATTGAAAACTTGAGCATTAAAGTTGCGCTTTTTTGAATATTTTGGAATGGTTAGGGAATAATTTCGCACGGATTGCTTTATTTTTGATCAATATAAAAGTAATATTATAATAAAATTTATGTGGTAAAATACAATAGGTATACACACACTTGCGCAAGCGCTCTGCGCCGCTTAAACGAAACAGCAAGATTAGGCATACATTTTCGCCGCGCGGTAGAATGAGAGGGGGATATTACATCTCCTACGCCGCGCTAGCGGTCTTTTCTCCCTCCGTCTTAAGAATTTTTGATCAGGTCACGTGTCCTGATGCGAGTCTATTTTTACCCATCCCAAAAAGTTAACGCCGCTAAAGAAGTTTCCAAAAATAATATTCAAAGAAAACCTACTATATTGAGAAGTAAAACAACTGCTTTCTATTCAACTGTTAAAACTACAAATTTATTATGAAGCCCAAACACAACACAATTATTTCAAGCACTAACAAGCTACATACACGCCTCAAACACTTCTCTAACCTCTAACAACGTGCTGCGCTAGTTATTCAGTCAATAAAGAACGATAAAAATTTCATTACAAGTCCTATAAAAGCTGGGTTTTCATAAAATGGCAGCCGTACTAGGAAGCCCTGAACGTGATCTCTCCGTTATCGAACTACTTAGAACATGTGCTCGATGTTATACAGTACATAGGATATTTAAACAGAGTGCTTTTAAAATACAACTTGTATAATTGATCGAAGGAAACGAAATGAGATGGGTTTTTGTTTTAAGTTGACGATTTTACTTTCGTCTGTACGGATGTACTATCATATCTCACTGTTATAGATAATTAGACACGATTACAGGATTTTTAGTAAATCGCCTCCCAACCCTTAAAACTGGGAGATAATAGTTGGTATGAGACTTCAGCAAGTGTTGAAGCTAGAAATCTGAAAATCATAAAATCACTTCTTGTAATAATGTAGCCAAGACAAGGACACAGTTTTCACCATCAAAAAGTTTTTAGATCTCATGTAGAGCCAAGCTTCTAGCTCTACAGGCCTTAACTTTACAAGTCTTTACTACACAAACTCTACACCATAGTCAATAAATATGCGGTTTGGATGTTTACTCGCTTTAAAAAAAAGGAAGTAATACCTTTTTAAAAGTTCCGGTGCCAATGACCATGCACGTTGTAATAAGCAAAGATTCTAAAAAATTGTCCGAACTGTACATTCAGCGTAGACGTAGAATCGTGATTTGAATTTTCCAAAGACTCTGGAATGGAACTTCCTGATTTATACGTGTGTATTTCGTCTTCGATATCTTTGTACAGACGCTTAGAGACCTTGATTTATGACCTCACCGTGTCGCAACGCTTTGAGAAGATGAAATGGGTTTTTTAACCTTGGATGAAAGAGGAAGGGTGTATGTGTTGTGTGACTTTCTGTGATGTCGTAACTGATAAATAAAATTACCAATTTGATGTGATTTTCTTTAAAAGAGACCTACAGTATAATAAATTCATATAGGCTCGTGTGGCTAGGCTTATGATGAAAGAGTATTTAATGATCTTAAGTTTGTGATTTGTTTACATTTTTGGTAGTAGCTGCGCTCCGGGGTGTTACCCGCGTTAACCCAAGATAAAAAGTAGCCTATGTATTAATTCAAAGTCTAAGCTACTTTCATACATTATTTCATGCAAATCGGTTCATCCGTTTGTGCGTGAAAGATTAACAAACATCCATACATCCTCAGAAATTTTTGCGTGTATATAATAGTAGGATATTATGAAATACACTTCTAAAATTAAAAAAATAATAATGAAAATAAAGTCAGTCAACGTCTTTCAATTTCA
Organism: Hypomecis punctinalis; assembly: GCA_949316475.1. NCBI lineage: Eukaryota > Metazoa > Arthropoda > Insecta > Lepidoptera > Geometridae > Hypomecis > Hypomecis punctinalis. The sequence goes on from OX438807.1 coordinate 1,548,683, forward strand.
AGATTTTGCTTTCCAAGCTGTTGTTTAAATCATTTAATCAAACAGTTATATGCTCAAACTGCGAGAAATTATTAATTAAATAATATTAAAGTGCAGAAAAATTGGTTTCCTTTTTGCTACTCCGAACTTATTATATTTCTATAATTAGACGACAAACTGCGAAACAGATTTCAAAAGTTTATTTTTGAAAAGTAAAAAGAAGCACAGTTGTACGTTACAATAAAAAATTGGCAGAAGCTTTGGCAATTCAAGGTTTGTTTCTGTGACTGACCTATACCCTAACTCTACCCTAAAAATATTTCGTATCATAACAAGTTTCATATTTTGTAATCTAGTAGGTTACTCGAGTTTAACCTTTCTTTTTGATTGTAATGAAAGTTTCAAACATAATTCAGCATATTCACCAACCGACAACCAAACCAACTAAGTATAGTATTAACATTTTGCAACCATTCCGTTTCGGGTAGCTGAAATAGTTTATTTCACAAGCAATCACGTACAAGTGCAGGGTAGGGTTGTCCACCCAAAAAATATAGATGGACTGATTAAAGCAAACTTGAGGCGCTAACTTGACCATACAAAAACAATCTACTGTACTTCTAAATACTATCCGATTTGAGTGCTTTTCTTTCATGAGGTAATCAACTTTTCAATTGCTAGAATTAAACGTCTTAGTTTTCACAATATTTTTATATGACTTTAAAGTTATATGTCTCTAAAAAGTTATATTTTAACGCAAAAACATGGCTGAAAAGTATACTGTACTGAATTAGCCATTTTTAATAGTCCACTGCTAGACGTAGGCCTACCCACGAAGGGAGATTGGGACATATCCACCACGCTGGCCCAGTGCGGTTTGATGGATACTCATACGCCTTCGAATTTCTTCTACGGACGTATGCGGGTGGCCTCACGATGTTTTCCTTCACCAAAAAGCCAGTCATGTGAAATTCCGTACATAAATTCCAAATAACTCATTGGTACGGGACCGGGATTGAACCCATGACCACAAGATTGTAAGTTTGGTACCACTACCACTAGACCACAACGGCATTAAAGCTGTAAAGTATACGTACACTATTTTTGTTCTGAACAAATACGACGAGCGTCCAATATTTCTGTGGTGAATCAAACTAATAAGTCTATTTTCATGTGTATTTGGTTACTATAAAATATGATACATTAGTTTCTTAAAATAATTATCACAGTTCGTGTCGACTAAGAATATGACTGTGCTTTCGCCACGAGGCGCAAATCGTGAATGATCTCACCTGTAGATTAATATTTTTACATCTCTTCAGTTTCTTTTCTCGTTTCCTGATTGGCTGTTTTAAAACTACTCCGGAAGCAGCAGGCCAATCATAAACCAGATAAATGTTACCCTCACAAGTACTAGAAAATATCATTCGACATAAGTATTTATTTAAAAAACAGATTAAAATTTTATGCAACGATTAAAAATCATGACATTTCTTATTAAAACGGTTGAAACCACAAACATAACATTTTGTTACAATTGAAGGGGTGAAAAGAGTTTTCTCCCGAAACGTAAATTTTATCGTAAATGTTCCTGCCGAAAATTATCTCGATGTTCTTCAGAAAACGCGAAAACAGGGGTCGATTTACGATCCTCTTAAGGCCGCAAAACTGCGCCGAGTACAAGCTTTATACAATCGGACCTATTAAAAATATATAAGAGAGGCCTATGTCCAGTAGTAGATATCCTACGGTTAATGATGATGATGATGATAAAAACTGATTAGTAGGTATGTACGTACATAGGGCCCTTTAGATGAGATGCCGTCTCTCCTCTGCCTCTGACGTGACTAAATCGTTAAAACGGGACCTATAATTTAACGTTTCATCTGAGCTATGGTAGCGCTCAGTTGGACATGCCACCCGCGATCACCAATCTGAAGACTGGCTGTGCCGAACGTTTCTTAACTTCGATGATCGCTGATAAACGCCAAGTCAAACTACGCTGTGAGCGCTACAATTGTAAAGAAGTTGTAGTATTTTGACTACGTCATTACGAATTAACAATACCTTTAGCTGTTTTCAACATAAATGTTACCTTTTGCAGAGTTCTGGGAAGACGCGTTCCAGTGCCGGTACCTGGGCAGTCCCCGTACGCCTTACAACGGGCAGTTTGCGCACTCGTGCTCGGGAAGGGAGCGTCTCTCGCCCAACAACACGGAGTTCGAGCGACAGCTGCAGTACGTCTCCGACGCGGTCATGGCCTTCGCGTACGCTATACGGTAAGTCTAGTAATCATAGCATAGCTCAGCCAGTACTGGCAGTTGCCGTACTTTACAACGAGCTCAGATGTACGCTAAGTATACAGTGAGATTAACTCCAAAATTAAATGTATTGCCAACCGTATCAACACGCAGTATGGGCAGTATCCGAGTGCTGAGTGGCAGTTTTGCAAATTAAATCTAATTACTTTTACGTCGAGTTGACCGAGCGCGTCGAACACGTTGACACACACGCTTGATTAGGCCAATCACAGACGTTGCCGCGCTTGTGTTGGATCGGTTTGGTGCTGGTTACATTACCGTTAATAAAACTCACACTTACCAATTCAGTTTTATGTACGTGATACAAGATGGCGCTGTGCCATTTCTATAGAAATCATATAAATGTTAACGCGATCGTTCAGGTTTCGAACATTGTTAAAATTTCCCACTCGGCCCTCTGTACGCTTTACAGCTGTTTACAGCCAATACTCGCAGTTTCCGTTTTATAATGAGCTGACCTTTGCACTTGCGTGCTCAGAGGAAGCTATCAGTACAGTAAGACTAGCTGTACATACACTAGCTGACCCAGCGAACTTCGTTTTACACTATATCTTTATAAATTATAGTCTTTGTGTTATTCTGATGTAAAAGCATTATTATTGCAAAGTTTCATCTTAATCCGTTCTGTAGAGTTTGTATAAATATACAATATTCTATAAATACACACAAACTTTCGCGTTTATAATATTAGTAGGATTTAGCAAACCGAAACTATTTTGAATAGTTTTTGTACGCATTACAAAGGGCAGTTGGCGCACTCTTATAGATACGTGCACTCAATCTGCACTAGGTATATTATAATGTTTCTAGAAGTCTAACAATATCACAAAAGCATATTTCTACAGTTTGTTCAACATACTTAATACAGTAGTTTAACGAGTGATTCCTTAGCAATCACGACAGTAGATAAAGATATAGATATACAGTGCAGCCAGTTTCAGAAGCCAATAAGCTATTTGAATTAATAACAATTTAACTTAAATGAAATGCAAGTTCAATTATTTTTCCCCTGATACGGAATTAACTCCCGATTTTTACTTATACGAGCACAACATATTCAAGCCGAATCCGAAGTTTTCCGCGTCGTAAATCACCCAATATGGATGCTGACCGCGGCGGGCTGTGATTGCAATCTTATTCTGTTTCCCGCTGATAAACACCGAGCCAATCAGCAGAGCTTCCGTAATTCTCCCGCCAAAAACATTCAGGAAGTATCCTGATATCGCGGGAAGAGGAACGGGAAAAAGTCGTAACTTACTGTCAAAGAATGACTTGCAAGTTCCTGGCATCAGCAGGGTAAATGTTTTGAAGGTTTCTGGAGGGAAAAACGTGGCTGCATTGTATTTTTTTTTAAATAATAGCATACTGATACCTAACGGTACTATAGCGGTTGACAAATGTTGTTTTTAAACTTTCGCGATTTAAAACATTATTATAATATACTAATCGCGCATAAAAATTACGAGATAAATAAATTTCTCATTAATAATAGGCTAGATGACATTTTTTTATGTCTTCTTGTAACAGCTAACGATTAATTAACACAGCCGATTAACGAAAACAAAAATAAAATACAGAACTTGGAAATAAAGAAGTTACAATCATTTTATTTTCTTGCTAGACAAAGAGCGCACTATGACTGAATATGACGTCACGGTCCGTAAGTGTCATACATTCGCCATACTATGTTATGCTTTGTGGGAAAGAGACATAGCATGCCCTTTTAATCCCTACCAAAATCTTCACAAGCTTATATCTCTGAACTGGATTAGCCAATTTTAGTTATTTTTTCAGTTTACGAAATATAATTAATTGCAGAATTCAGTAATTTCATTATTTTTAATTATTCAATACTAATCAACTACCCAATTACAACGTCACTAACACCATAATTTTACTCTACCGCATGCTGCCCATTTACAGCTAGTTGCTGTCCTCACTGTATGTTTCCTTTCGCTATTTTGCGAGTTAAGTTGAAAAAATTACTTAAGCCCTATTGTTGACAAGGTATGAGCGTATTAAGGCGTCAACTTGACACATCCTTTAACATGTTGACTTTATTTATTCCTGAAAAAAATTGTAGGTAAGGTGTAGATTGTAGGGCACAGTTGTCCTCGTCCACTTGACGCAGCTATCAAAACATGTAATATTGACTTCAATGACCTTCAAAATATATCTAACAAAGTCACACACGAGTACGTGATCGCCGCGGCTAACCTTTGTTCCTTATAAACATTTTGTACAACATTTTCGGAGTAAAATTAATCAGAAAGTTTTCCTTCGCCGGATGCTCGGGCTTATCGTGGCTGATCTCCTAAATTCGCCAGAATAATCCATCCCACGCACTATTAAATGGCGATCTCAAACCATTTCACCCATTTGAAAGTTTAATTACGAAACAACAAGCGAAATTAATTTCGAAGGGATAAAATCTGGATAAAAGGGCACCTCACCCGTAAAAATTTAAATAACAGTATCGGAAAGGCGAGCCTCTTGAGACAACCCATCTTTTCCTAGAAATAATCTGAGGATTTGTCCGGATCAGTTAATTGATAGCATATTCTTTCGTAATCCGAGCAATTCCAGGGACAGGCTTAGCTCTGAACTCTTATTCAAATTTTATATTATCCGTTTTTTATTATGTTAATATGATTGGTTTTAAATATGAATTACGATATTTTGCAATTTGTAAATATCTCTATTTAATTCAAATTGTATTATAAAATAATGAGGTAGATTAGCATTATCGATATAAATTCGCGTGACAGTAATACGTGAAGTAAATAAAATTAAAGTAATACATTATTTTAGAGACAACATTTTACTAAAAAAGATTTTAAAGACTGTTATCAAAAATATATACTAATTTAAGTTTCATTATTGTATATTTAGTCATCTAATTTCTTCAAGTTATTTTTATCACATAATCAACAGTGTTAGACTACAATATTGAATGTTTATAAAATCTTATGAAAACGCGAATGTACCAGTATGTTATTTCAAACAAATCTGCAATAACAAACTCTGCTTACAAATGTATGAAGTTTATTTTATTTCCAAAGTTGATACACAAATCAATTGTGCAGGGAAAAGAAAAGGCACCAAGACAAAGGAAGAGGAAGTATTCTATTAATACCCAAACATACAATAAAAACCGAAGCAAACATGAATCGGGCGCCCCTCGGGAGTTGACCCATTATTTGTCCATCAGTAGGACAATCCAGCCCGTTTGAACAAGTTAATGCGCTGCTTAAGGGCTTGATAGCCACCAAATTCTATCATTCTTGCGCAATTTCACATTATTAAATATAAGTCAATAAAACTTTATGGAGTAGATAGCTAAATAATGTTTATAACTCTAATGTAAAAGTAAAAGATAATATTCTGACAAAATTTTCTTTCTTATGTTAATACAACAGTTTGTATATTAAATGTGCTATAATTTGTTGAAATTAAGAAATGGAACTTGATATTATTTTCTTGGTCCAACATCAGACAGTTCAATTGAAACGTTTCAAATTATTTTTCACTTCTGGAAAAAGGTCTCTTCCATTTTTTTGCATTACTCTTTATCCTGTGTTGTTACCATTTTAATATGGTATAGTCGTCAAGTATTTTATGTAGTATAGAATGCAACCATCTAATTTGCATTTTTTTACTTACTTTCCATATTGATGATGACAACGTAATGTGTCATAAATTATGTAAATAAAATATGTATCACTTTTACAAGAATAACACGTAATCATTTTTTGCAAAAAATAGCATGACAACTTCACCCGTGTACGAAATTCGCGAATATTTCGCACAGATCGATGTAGCATTTTTCACATTATTGTCGATTTATCAAAAATTTCGATAAAACTTAAATGGGACCAATTTTGAAGAATATTCTTTCCAATAAATTATTTCAATCAAACTACTATGAAAAAGTTATGCGTGGTTAAATACATAAAAAAATAAACGTGTCGAATTGAGTACCTCCTTCGGTTGGTTCGTCGGTCAAAAATATTCTGACACAAATACACTGACAGCAAGGCCGTTAACGTGCTGCTTAAATCGGGAAATAATAGCCCTAGTTGGTCCTGCATAATTTACTCCATGTTTGATACAGGCTTACGGTAGTTTGTGAGGGAATCAGCCATCTTACCGTTGGATCGCTTCGGCTTACTCTTGATAGTTAGGGAGCTTATTTCGGACTGCGCTGCTACACTTCCGTATATGACGATTGGCAAGTTGAATGAAATTGCAGTGAGCAGGGCACATAGCATGGATTACTGATGGCCGATGGGGTTGATAAGTTATTGTGGAGAACCAGACGGAAAGGATTAAACTCTAGAAATAGTACAGAAAAAAGTTCTACAATATTGTCGATATCTTAGTACCTCAAATAAGCTATATTCATAATATTTATTGGTATCAAAAATATAAAAGATACACGGCAATAACCTATGATAATTACTTCGTTATTATTAAATTAATAATTTCTCTTTTAATAATTATACTATCTCTTCCTCTTTGCTAAGTGGCAAATAATTAAATTGTACCGACTTGAAACCAATTACAAAAAAGTTTTGTCTACGATAAATTTATAAACATACTACCTGCCCATCCCGGCTTCGCCCCGGTACGGACAATTTTTTAGAGTATAATAAACAAATGCGATTATAAATTGAGATATAAACTAACCTATCTCTCAATGTGTATCAAACTGCACGCACATAGTGTGCCAAATTTGGTTAAAATTGGTTCAGTAGTTTAGGAATCCATCGCGGACATACAGCGTGTTCCATACATTTTATCGATACAAAGTGTTTTCTTTTCTGCACCATCAGGGCTGATCTTATGGTGTAAGTATGTTGGTCATAGTGATGAGCACAACTACCAGTCTAGTTATTTTTCCGAGCGTTCAACCAATTAATCTGTGTGTGTATGTACTAGGGAGTCTACAAATATTTCTATCCCATCGTATCTAATAGATACAGATTTAAATTATTATTATATACGGGAAGACTCTACCCGTGACCACGGTCGATGCACTCGGCGAAACGTCGGGATGATGAGGTATTTATTTATCTCGTAATTTTAGTGCGCGATTAGTCCCGTAGTATATAATAATAATGTGTTCAAATCCCGAAACTTTAAAAACAACAGATCTAAAATCAAATATTTTTTTCATCTCTCATTTTCTTTCAATTTTATTAACATTACGAAATAACTTGAAGAAATACTACGTTGCAGCTTTATGGCAGAAAAACTAAAATAACATTTATTATTTTTATCTGACGTATTTTGCCGATGGACCATAATGAACACTGTATGAGTTTATGTAATAGTCTAATTGACAAATTTAAAATAACAGCTTCTATACTAAATTATGGCTTTAAAGCAATTAGATACTTAGAGCGCTTGTTCACGGCAATTCGTTTCACCGGACAACGAACCGTTTTTTCCGCCGGATTCGCGATGGTGTATGGTTTATAATGAACGTGTGTTGATGCACCGGACATCTAACTAGCGAAAAATGTAGGTATTAATTTATTGACTGTCCGTTGTCTGGTGAAAAAATCGGCCCTGAACAAGCGCTCTTATTCCAGCTTAATCATAAAACATCTAGATCAAAAACGAGTCAACCATGTTCTATATATCGTATTGTATAAAACTGCTAGAGTACTCATCAAAATGTAAGATTACATACTTACATTGTAAGTCTAAAAAGTGAAAGATAAAACAAGAAATTCTGTGAAATTTCTAGAAGCAATTTTATCGGCATAAAAAGACGACAAAGTATCTGGATACTTTACCCTTTTCTTAAATTTCTCAGATCTTATTTGTTACTCTAGCAAATCAAAATCGATTCCAATATTTCGTAGAAATTCACTTTCAAACCTAATATACACAGAAACACTTAGAAAGTTCTTATATTTACTCGAACCCACGTAAGCTACCAGCCGTATAAGTGGAAAGTACAGGAGAATCAATTTTTACCTTTTAGTCTGGATCTAGAGGGCTAGGCTTTGTGTAACATCTGTACTGGAGCAAAGAAGCAAATAAAAGTAGTAAGTAACTCAACTCAAACGTATGCCAAAAACGTCGACAATGGCTCTGTTTGTTTATTTACTTTTGTTCAGAGACTACAAAAGGGTTTATAAAAGCTGAATCTTGTTTTTAATTTCTTTTAGGTATTGTTTATTACTACCTTCCAAAAAAAAGGTGTTTGTCTGTGTATATTGTTTTATGTATGTTCGTTAATATCTTCGGCAATTGTGAACTGATTTTAAAAAAAACTTTTGGTTTAGACTCCCGAAATGGTCCCATTTGAATTTTATCGAAATCGGCAAAGCCGTTTTTGAAAATTCAACTTATGGATGACACACTCGTGCAAACTATTCGAATTCTGTACACGGTGAAAGTAGGTTATGCCATTTTGAGCGAAGAATATTTTTTATTGAATGTAGATAATGAGGGGAAATGGACAGCAATATTTCGTAGAATTATGTGACCTATAGGAGGACAAAGGTGGCAGATATCGGATCCCGTATAATCAATCTCAAGTGGCGTTGGGCTGGACATTTAGCCAGATGTGATGATGGCAGGTGGAGCAGGTCTCTGACTGAATGGAGGCCCCGTGACGGGAAGCGCAGTCCCGGTAGACCCATACAACGGTGGCGTGATGACATCCAAAAGTTTTGCGGCAACACCTGGATAAGACTGGCACAGGACAGGGATAGTTGGCGTAAGGAGGCTTATGCCCTGTAGTAGGCCGAAATAAGCTGATGATGATGTGAAAATAGCTTCTTCTATGGGATATTCGTTTTTAGTATAAGTTTTTATTTTAAGTAGGTTACCTTGAAAATAGCTACATGTATATTATCATCTCACGCATAAGTAATTAACTTTTGCCCGTGGCCTTGTCGACATAATATTTTTAGTTTTTGTGTAATCTTAAAAGATTTTAAGAACCTTTTATTTTCCGAAGCAAAAAGTAGTCTCTGACACTTTTCGACTTTTAAACTAAGTATATCGGTACAAAAAAAAACCATTTCGATCATATCATCTGTTGCAACGTTAACAAGCAAACTAATATTATAAATCTGAAATTGCGTTTGTTAGTAACCCACTTTATGTAAAAATACTTCACTTCATTTTGTGCAAAAAGAGAACCGTCGTGGCGTTACGGTGAACTAACAATAGGACTTTATCAGCAGCCAAGGTACGGACTACTTGGCAGACGCGAGTCTACTGTTAAAAACCAAATTGGTGTCTACCAAGTATCAAATACTTTTAATGTTATCATGCAATGACATAGCAATATTGTCAACGAAACACAATTAGTATAATTATTTTTCGTAAAAGATGTCATGACTTCAACCGTATACAGTGTAGTATCCGGGAAACATATAAATCAAACAGCCGTGTGCTCGGTTACAAGACAACTGATTTATTTCTAAGTACCCACTTAATACCTTAAATAAATATAAACCTAAAACTACCTTCATACAACATACAGAATTCGCGAATATTTCGCACGGATCAATGTAGCATTTTTCACATTATTGTTCATTTATCAAAAATGGCTTAACCGATTTCGATAAGATCCAATAAAAAAAGAATTATCGAAATCGGACCATTATGAAAAAAGTTATGCGTGGTTACACATTAAAAAAAAAAAAAACAAATATACGCGTCGAATTGAGTTCCTCCTCCGTTTCGTCTGTCAAAAATGATACACTGGCGACCTCACCTACGACGCTTCTTTTTTTGCACAAACTCTCAAACCTTTATTACTCATTTCGTATGAAATTATGCTACTGCGTATTCTGTACCCTCAACAAGGGTTGAGAACTCGGGTAAAAGGTACTTCTCAGAACAACCGTTACTATTGCCTTATAAAAGGAGATTTATTGAAGCGCAGATGGAAAAAACGCCCAAATATCTTGCCGTCTGTAAATATTTGGATAAAAATTGTGCTCAGAAACAAATAAGATATTTTATTGGTGTAACAAACGCTTGGTGAGGTTGGGTAAAGGGTTTTTTGTCGAAATAAGCGTGTTTGTTTGACTAAATGTTACCTTACCTTAGCTATGCACTTTTTCTAAACAAAGTCAGGTAATGACTTTGTTTAGAAAAAGTGCATAGCTAGACAAATACGTCACCTTACATTTTAATAAATAATAATAGCAAGAGTATCATATTTTCTATATTATGATTAAATAATTAGGAATATATAGCGAATTTAGATCTGAACAGTGTTCGAGTATGGTTTTTATAACTAAAATAAACTATTTATTATTATTATATACTACGGCACTAATCGCGCACTAAAATTACAAGATAAATAAATACCTCCTCATCCCGACCAGTCTACCCGTGACCACGGTCGATGCAACTCGGCCGAAACGTCGGGATGAGGAGGTATTTATTTATCTCGTAATTTTAGTGCGCGATTAATCCCGTAGTATATAATAATAATGTGTTCAAATCGCGAAAGTTTAAAAACAACATAAAATAAATTAATTATTTTTATTTACTACGAAGAAACTAATTAATTTTTATTATTATTTATGCTGAGAATTTCGATCCTGGGCTAGTCCCGATTCGATGATGTAAAAGTAATGACATAAATTATAAACAAAATACAGGGTTATTTCTAATCAATTAGCATCCTTTTAGGGGCTTATTCTGTACATCAAAGCTAACTTTTGTCAAAACTAAAAAAAAAATCAGCTGTTCCATACATTTTGTCGAGGGTGAGTGATATTTTTCTATGGAATGACAACATTTTTTTGAGTTTTGACAAAAGACGCAGAACTAAAGTTGTTAGTTTTGATGTACAGCATAAGCCCTTAAGAGGATGCGATTAGAAATAACCCTGTAAATGCAGGGTAGTTCAAAAATTACCGCAGTAAAATTCCAAATACAAAGCTGCAGATAAACATCAACATTTATTTTATTAAAAGTAATTTCAGCTTTGTTAACTGCAAAATTGAAAGGTAACCCTTCTTTATATTGCACATAAAGGATTATGTTTTACGAGCGAGATAAAGCATAAGAAAGTTGTTAACTACCGACCCTTCACGCATCGGGCTCATCAAACACCCTGTGTATACAGATACTACACCCTGAATGCCTACTGCACCTTGTAGGTAATTAAGCTTTAACGACGTATCATAATCCTGAAACTTTATACATTACAGGATTAACGGCTCGGGCTAGCCACAGAATGTGTAGGAGTGCGCTCAGCTTAATGAAACTTGAACGAGATTGTATCCCTCTGATTCGTGCTTATAATAAGTATAAGCAGCTCTACCTGAGTTTGTCAGGGTTGAAATATACATACTATCGTATCCTCGGTTAGTTTGATTTTTTGGAGATTGATAATAAATAAATTAAGAGACAGACTGAATCTTCGCAGGTTAGGTTAGTAGCGACGCCCAGATTAGTCTTATAAAAAAATCTCGATCGAGGTAGCTAAAGTACTGCGCAGGTATAAAACATGTCGATTTGGTAGGGTATCGATATTGTCACAATAACAGCAAGTTTTGTATTTTAATTTCGAGGTAAATGGACGATAAACCCGGAAAAATGGATGGTATGACGGTTCTTCATTCCAAATGTGTCTAAACAACAAGATCACCAAAGTTATTTTTTGTATGCAGGTTAGTAAATGATTGTACAATCAAATAGTCCTAAAAATTTTGTTTATTGACGCTGATTACTTTGCGGAAGTTCCTCTTCTAATCCTTGTTTTGAATAAATATTTAGTGTATTTCCGCTCTGTCGTAGGCATATAAGTTAGGGTACCATTCAACAAACCAAATTAAATCATAAACAAAATTTGTAATTAATCATCTAACTGTATTCTGTATCAAGGTTCGGCTATGGTTAGGTTTAGGTTAGGATAAGGAAAAATCCTACAAATTTAGCGGTATGTTTTTCCAGTCTACACTTAGAAGTTATCTCTTCCATGGTAAGACTTTTTTCACTAATTCATGTCGCTCTTGGCTGATGTAGTGGCGATTTGCAGACGTAGCTCCACGAGTGTTGCTGCCGTCTGACACTGATATTATCTACCATTTAGACTACGTGAAATTTGGATGGGTATACTCAATCAATCTATTGGTTCTGTAGGATCTCATTCGGCTCCTTCGATACATGGCTAAAAAGGAAATACTAACCTACGTAGCCGCCACCCCACGGCTTCGTGTCATACATGTAGTCAAGTCGATGACGGTTTTCTATGGTAGAACTTATTTCTTTTTTGCGGCTTTCGGATTGGTCACATAGTAACTGTGGTTCCTAATGATGAGTACGATGATATTCAAGAACATGCCTCTCTCATCTAATTTTTACTTCGCAGATATTGATAGCCATTAAAAGTAACATAATTGTTTTTTCGCAAAAAATCGCAACACCGACTTCCGGTGTGTACAGAATTCGAATAGTTTGCACGAATCGATGTGACATCCATGTACGTTATTGATGATTTATCAAAAACGGCTCAGACGATTTTGATGAAATTAAAATGGGACCAACTTGAAAATATACCCTTTCGAACTAGAGAAGATTATTTTAAATCGGTTCACATTTGGCGAAAATATTAATGAACATACAAAAAAGTAATACATACAGACGAACATAGTACAGAAAAACATAGTAAATATCATAATCAAAATATCTTTGGTAACAAACTCTTAGTTTCCATTTCGTGTCCAGTCCAAGTATTACAATATTTTTGTAAGGAACCCGGGACAAGGCTTACCAATAAATTATTCCAGAGTTCGCGCCGGACGGACCTTCCATAGATATGGACCAACCGCTTATTTACATTATCAGATTATGTCACTGATACTTGCCACAATTTTGTTTTGAACTTAAGAAAGAGAAACGACAGAGACTCACGTATTAACATTTTTGGAAATCAGAATTATTTTTCTTACAGAATCACCCACCTGATTTCCAAATCTCCAATAAGACCAGCTTAAAGGTTACACCTTAATAAGATTATTTATCTGTTCACATAACGGGTGGACGTCTTACGCTATGCTCTCCGTGGTCTCCATTCTAGAACTTGACGGCTCTATAATTAAAAATACTAATTCTTCGCACAATATGGCCTGCCCACTGCCATTTTAATTTGCTAATCCAGTGTGTCTCCTCGTTTATGGTTCAATCTCACAGCGACACCGATCATAACCCTTTACATAGGTCGTTGGGCTACTTAGAGCTTACTAATAAGGCACATAGTGAGAGACCACGTTTCAGGGCCAAAAGTCTTCATTATTTAATTTATTTAATGATTGTGTACACAATTTTATTTTTAAACAACAAAGGGTCAAAACCGGAACAGTGGCCATAACCAGTACATCTGACGTGCAATGAAATAATCCCTCAAGTGGCGCCGCGTTAGGCCTTAGGACCCTTCGCTAATTGATATGAACCAGCCACTTCATTTACATGGAATCAGATTAGAGACCGATACGAGCCCTAAATACGAAGCCCTTAAGGCCCTATCACTTACCAATTTATTTTTAAGGCCCTTTTAGTGGTCTTGCTTTTGTCTGAGTAGGAAAAGTTTTACCTAAAATGGAAACATGGCTCATGATTTTGAACGAAATGACGTGAACGTATGTTTGATAAACAAGATTATTTTTTGCAAAAATTAGCATGACCGACTTCACCCGTGTACAGAATTCGCGAATATTTCGCACGGATCGATGTAGCATTTTTCACATTATTGTTGATTTATCAAAAACGGCTCAGGCGATTTCGATAAAATTTAAATGGGACCAATTTCAAAGTATACTCTTTCCAAAATTTTTTATTGAAATTGGACTACTATGAAAAAAGTTATGCGTGGTTATACATAACAAAACATTTATATACGCGTCGAATTGCATACCTCCTCCGGTGGTTCGTCGGTCAAAAAATATCAGGAAATTCGGGAATAGTAATAAGTGGAGACCACGTACTGGCAAGCGCAGCGTAGGACGTCCACCCACAAAGTGGACGGGTGACCTAATCAAAACAGCAGGATCGCGCTGGATGCAAGCCGCTAACAACTGGTCGTATTGGAGATCTTTAAGGGAGGCCTAAGTCCAGCGGTGGACGTCTTATGGCTGATGGGTGGATTAATGACGTTATCTGGTAACCAGACGACTCTACTGGATCATTCACGAACTGTGCCTGTACCAGCCTTTTTTAAATAGTCCACTGCAGGAGGTAGGCCTACTCATGAAGAGGCCATATCCACCACGTTGGCCCAGTGTGGGTTGGTGGATTTATATACGGTATCAAATTCCTTCTACTCGCGTATGGAACTTGCCTCACGATGATTTCTTCACCGAAAAGCCAGTGGTGAGAAATTCTGTACCTAGTTTTTAAAGAGACTCATTGGTACGGGAACGGGATTCGGGCCCAAGACCACAGGATTATATGACGAGTGTTATACTGTATATTATTATAAATACTATTCTATACTCAAAACCACCACGGCACTACTGCACAGCAGTTGAAATTCGGTTATGCACATGCACTTAATATTTTAATAACATGTTACAAAGTGTAGGAGCGCAAAACAAAATGTAACAATAATGTGGCGCTCTCCAGACAACAAAATGTAGGTAACTAATATTAACAAACATTATTGCGTTATAAAACATTTTACTGCCCATAATATGGAAGCACCTTAACCCAAATGTCCTAAAACAGGATCCCTGAACACGACCGTTTCAAAACAAATAAACCTAGAGTTGCGGGATGAGGGCCGATTCATTCGAATTTGATAAATTGCGGGACTCTAGAACTGCTAATTTTCTGTAATCTTATTGGTTAATGATTTATTTATTCGATAGTGGGTTTTGGGAAAAAAATGTTTTTGTTATTTTGGACAGTTGTTTGTAAGTGAGTTAGCATATATGCAGTGGCCAGCGCTGGTATCAGAGTTTTTAAGTTTGGAGGCTTCTGACATGGCTAAACGGATACAATAATTTGGACTCGCAATTTCACGTATTATCTGCCACGGAACCGCTCAGTTACAAATGCCACCCGCAGTCTTCTATCCGAAGACCGACCACGCCGAACGTTGCTTATCTTCAATGATCGCTGAAAAACATCGAGTCAAATTACGCTACCATCGCTATTATTAATCTAAAGTTACCAAACATACTCGTAATTGCGTTATTTTTATGTACTCCAGACTAAGCGGGCACAGAAAATATGAGATTTATACCTCATCATCCCGACATTTAGACTGAGTTGCAGCGATCGTGGCCACGCGTAGACATGACAGAAGGGGAAGAATTAAATTAAAGATTTTTATAATTTTTACAACGTCTATTCTCTTCAATAGCGTAGGGCGAACTGCCCTCAAAACATCTCATTAGTTAACACCTACAAAGTGCTACTATATTCTATGGCATTAGCTACTTTTCATACAAACTATTAAGTATTTATGGCGTAGGACCCTTTTAGTAGTAACTATCAGGTATTCTACGGCAAGATAATATTTTTGCTTTATATTTATAGTATATTATGAGATACGAAAGCACCATGCACATTATATATTATGAAAGCACCGTAACCCAAATGTCCTCAAACAAAACCGTTTTAAAACAAATAAACCTAGAGTTGTGGGATGAGGGCCGTTTCGGTTCGAATTTGATGAATTGCGGGCTAACCTTGCGGGTGTCGGCGGCATTAGGACTGTTCATTTGCTGTAATCTGATTGGTTAATTATTTATTTGATAGATTTAGGTAAAATAAAAGTTTTTGGACAGTTTTAGACATACGAGTATTATACATTATGGCGTACTTTGTTAGTCTGGGCAGACCAGGGCAGACTGACTTTGCCCACTGGTACTTCCTGATCTCTCAATCATAAATAACAAATATGACAGCCTACCGTATAATTAGATAACAAGTTAATCGACAACAAATAATTATGTACTTTTTTAACAGAGCAAGTGCCTTTTTTAACTACAACAAAACACAACACAGGCTAAAATTGCATAAACAACTACTACATTAAATTCAAGTATCATCCACAGACCAAACAAAACATAATTCAAATGTTCAAGTGCATGTGCATTTTCAAGCTGAATGGCAATGGCAATGCTTATACGTTGAGATGAAACACCAACATTTTGGTCACGCGTCGCGTCCACCAGACTTTTGAAAACAAGACGAGCAGCTCTCAGCTCCCACGGACCCAATGTCTCAACTCCAAACGGCTCAAATATGTAACCACTACCGAGGATAGTATATTTAGATATGTACTTGTATGTGTATATCTAGTCCTACCTAGTAATCGTAAAGCCTAGAAATCCTAGATACAATAATAATCCGCCTGTAACCGCAGCCGTAGCGACCATTGAGCTGGAAGCGGTCAGGGTCGGGAATTAAATTGGGATCAGTCTTCCGTGATAGTGGGAAAATCTGGAAGAAACAAACTTGTGATTAACATAAAATATATATCTGCAGTTTCAGTCACTTCTAGGCAATATAGAAGACAGACTTCTAAGTAGGACTCTACAAATTTCAATGCCCTATTCTATGAATGCTAAATAATTTCAATGTTACTATAACACGGACAGTGAACAATGAAAAAACCGGACAAGTGCGAGTCAGGCTCGCACATCGAGGGTTCCGTACAAACACATTGTTAAAATAATTAAAACCTGTATTAGCAAGTGCTAATGAAGTTATTTTATAGGATACCTTAAATGATACGATTTACTCACTTTGAATTTTGAACCCACATTTTGTGAATTTTGAGGCCCTATTTTTATATGATTTAAATAAAAATGTAAAGTTTTCAGATTTATTCCTATATGTGTACTCTGAGACAATGCTCTTCGCCAAATTTCATATTTCTGTGTCAACGGGACCCGGTAGGTTTTGATTTTTCTGAGCGTTAAAATATGCGTTTATTTACAACATAAACTGCTCTAACTTTTTTATACGGTAACTAAAAAGCTTTTCTTTTACACAACTGGAAGAACTCATAGGTATATAGGTATATAGTTTAAATTTCAACTCGATATCTTTACGCGTTCCTGATATAAAGAGTCTTGACATACACACAGACGGACAAACGGACAACAAAGTGATCCTATAAGGGTTCCGTTTTTTCTTTTTGAGGTACGGAACCCTAAAAATAAATTCAATAAGAAAATTTACAAAAAAAAAACAAACCTTGGTTTTGTAAAAGTGCTTTATTATAAAATTGACATAAATTAATATTACGGGACATCTTAAGCATGGTTTTTGACCTCAAACTAAGCAAAACTTGTGATATAGCTGCTAGAGACGGAATTACTACATAATTATACATACCCATCACACATAGAGCAAATGTGCATCACATGAATCACTTGCCTTGGGTGGGAATCGAACCCACGCCTCTACGGATCTGGGTCACTAATCACTGGGCCACTGAGGCATACCTAAAAGCCTCGGAAAAAATTAGTTGTTTAAATCAACAATAAGTACCTACCTTTAGCAAAAAGAGGGTCGTATACAAAAAAGGAGACGACACATATTTACTAAAATACTAAAATTTAAGGCCATATATTATTATTACTCACTGCGTCAGATATTTAGTTGTGAGCTAAATACCGAAGGCAGAGGTCGCCACAACACACCCGCCGCATCTTCCCCGGCCAACTTTAATCAACCCTTGATTTTCAATTTACCTTTCCTTTCTACTGTAATATGAGGAGAAAGCGTTTATAACACACGATTCGTTTCTCCATCGTTTATGTTTCTAATTGATCTCTTACGTATTAAGTAGTAGTTCTCCGAACTAGAGACTTCGTAGCACATCTATCATATAATTATTATTATCTATGCATTTTGTTGCCAAAAGTCTACAATCCCATAAGTTTATGATTATCAGTGAACTGAAACAAGTAACGGGAATACATCAATTCAGTAAAAGAAAAATCGAAATTTTGAAAATACGTGCATTTAAAGGACTGTTGACGCATGTGAAGCAGTAGCATTTACAACAAAGCTAGCGGCTTAATTAGTGCGCTAATTCACGAGATAAAACATTGAACGAGCAGTATCACAACGCTACGGTTAATTAGAGCGCTATTGTACACCCTAAGATGCAGATGAAAAGGTAACACATCAGACATGGCGCTAAACAAATCGCATAGTGTAATACAGTCATGCTTACTCCAATTCACCCGATGTTTCAGCAAAGAGTCCAAAGCGAGGGATAAATCGAAAGCAATTCTCCCTTAACTTAATCGATATGCTACTTTGGATTTTATCCACTTTACCCATAAAATTCTTAGCTAATTGGCGTTACTATTTCATCCGCGCCTTAATGCAAAAATGAGCGCACTAATTAAGCCCTTTTGGTCCACGCCATTTAGTTGTTGTATATTTTATTATACCAAAAGGCAAGAGAAGGAAAGGTAGACCAGTAACAAGATGGGCTGATGGCATCAACAAAGTGGCTGGTACTTCCTGGATGAAGAAAGCAGCAGATAGGAACGAATGGAAAGCTCTAGAGGAGGCCTATACCCATCAGGGGTTCTCATCAAATAATCAATAAATCATGACATATATATTATATATATTACAATCTTTGACATAGTAAAATAATCAGTAATAAATTCTATATTGACAAATGTAATAATCTCTTAAAATTAATCATGACTTAACTTTGTAATTATAATACAACATTTTTTGACAATATTATCAATAGCTATAAAATTCACTAACGAAATATGTATTAATGTTGTAAATGAATCATAACCTGAAAATATAATTATAGATTTGACTAAATTACTGATGATTATTAACGATTTTAATTGACAAATGTAATAATGCAATAATATTGAACATCACTGAATATACAACTATTTTATAAACATAATAGAATTAAACAACAAATTAATATTATTTATGACTAAGTTTTAATTGTACATTAATTGATTGATGAGAAATAAAAGGCTTTTTTTATATATTTTTTTATTTATTTTAATTAAGCCCTTGTTTTTAGCTAAAATCATTACTTACGCAGATGTAATAATGCCTTAACACGTTGACGCTCTAATTTACGCGTTCATATGCATAACATTAACTTACAACGAAGCTAACTGGTTGATTAGCGAGCTAATTCACACGTAAAGACAGAGGTCGAACAATAGTATAAAAGTCAGGGCGCTAAACAAATCGCATAGTGTAATACAGAAATGCCAACTCCAATTCACCCGATGTTTCAGCGAAGGGTCCAAAGCTGACCGCAGGGATAAATCGAAAGCAATTCTCCCTTAACTTAATTGATATGATACTTTGGGTTTTCTCTACTTTAGCCTATAAATTCATAGTTAGCGTACCTCGTCCTGTATTTAAGTGTTATCTTTTAATTTATGACCGTAACGGGTTAAGGGTAGGTAATTTATTAGCTGCTTATTTATTTAGTAAAAGCCTGTCGTGCGATGTTTTTGTGCTCAGATGAGGTTTAGACGTGAAATGTTTTATGCTATGTGTAAATTTACTAAGAACGCTCTCTATATATTTTCTCCTATTTATCATTTGTTTGTGCTGTATCTCTTTAGCTGTAGCTCTTTGTCGTCATGTAAGTATTTAAAACTATGTGTAGTATATCAGTCTCTGGCAGCCATATTGCAAACTTTGCTTAGTTTGGTGTCAAACACCGTATGTAAGATATTCCCTATACTCTATCAAATTTAACTTGATCTCTCCGACAGTGACATTGACATAGAAGATTGACATTTTTAGAGTTGAGATAGTGGTGGAAAAAATCGATTTTCAAACAATGTTGTAATGAAATCGAATGAGTAGTTGAAGGTGAGAAATTGTTTTTTTTTTACTTACTATTATTTAAGATCAAGTATGTACACATGTAAATAATGTTATGATATTAATTAAATACTCATAATAATGTAATGATAGTATTTATCGACGTTTTTCACTATTATCGATGCTAATGTAACATATAATTGGGTTAAATTTAATTACACATGTAAAAAATGTTATGATATTAAAATATACAATAAAATTAATGATAAATTAAGTTTTAAATAAAATATCGTTAGTGTAAACTATCGATATTTTAAATAAAATTCTATCTAAAACTCTGTGATCACGATCATTCGTTGCCCATCACTAATAGGAATGCCCATAAAGTATGACATTGACAGGTACTGTCTGTACTATTAAGAAATTCAGGACTTCATAGGCGTGATTTTTCTGACAGCTGTCGCAAAGATCAAGTAAAATTTTATAGAGTATAATATATATAAATATATATAACTATTATTAGTTTAGTCCACTGCTGAAAATAAGACAAATCTCGAAGGTCTACACACTGCGTCTGTTATAAGTTGCGAATTGCTTAGCTATGTCTTATTTCACCAAAAAGTAGAAGTAGTTAAATCCATTAATTTTTATAGTTCCGTACCCAAAGGGCAAAAACGGGACCCTATTACTAAGACTCCGTTGTCCGTCTGTCTGTCCTTCTGTTTGTCTATCATTAGGCTGTATCTCATGAATGCATGAATGGTAATAGCTAGAACATTGAATTTTTCACTGATATTTCTGTTGCCGCTAAAACAACAAAAATATAAAAAAATAATAAGGGGAGCTCACATACAACAAACATGAATATTTATAGGCGTTTTTCGCTCGATATTAATAACGGTGACAGGTAGATGCTTGTGGAACCCTACGCGCGTGAGTCCGACTCGCACTTGGCTATTTTTTATTCAATATTTAACGCAAGAGTTTTAACGTTTGATTTAATATTTATTTTAGTTACACTGTCTCATGAAGATTTAAAATAAAATATTTCTAAGATAGATTAGTAGAAACAGTTGAAAAATAAAATCTATTGCGAGATTTAAATATTATTAAAGACAAACATGCAAACTGAGTCTTGATAAAACCTTTTAAAATAAAATATATACTTAAAATATATATCATACGAGGTTGGTAACCTGTAAACTCAAGTAAAATTATTATATTTTACTTTAAGTAGATATTTGTTTAGGTAAAATGTTTACAGAGTTGTACAAACAACTTACATAGAAAAAGATGTTTAGTGTTTTGAAACAGGGCGTAAGTAAATAAACCTTCTGTAAAGAAAATAACTACATAAAATTACTCGTGCCTTTATAATGTAAGAGTGTGTTCAGACAGAAACGCGATACCGTGCGATGCGGAGCGTATTTCGCACAATACTTGTTTTAGTAATGAAATAAGTTAAAATAGTAGTTTTTTTTAAGATTCGCTTAAGATGAGTGAGTGAGTGAAAAGTGAGTTTGTGTGTCAGGATAT
This sequence comes from Hypomecis punctinalis, assembly GCA_949316475.1. Lineage (NCBI taxonomy): Eukaryota > Metazoa > Arthropoda > Insecta > Lepidoptera > Geometridae > Hypomecis > Hypomecis punctinalis. The sequence continues at coordinate 1,570,300 of OX438807.1, forward strand.
GGAAAAGATGCGGTTTTTGAAATCTTGCAGAAACAAAATATATACCAATAGAAAGCTTATATAATTATCTTTTCAAACACATATTTTTTAGAATTTTTTTCATCGCCATTTAATTTTCAAATGGGTTCTAAAAACATTAGAAAAATGAACTATGTGCTACACCAAATAACTGCATTAAGCCTAAATTGAAAAAAAAACCTGACAGTGACATTATGAAACAGCAAAAGAAAATGACATTGTCAATATTGAACAACCAATAGAGGGCTGGTCGCCATGTTTTAAAAAATAAATAAATGTCAAACTCTAAAATACCAGCCTGCTATTGGTTGTTTGAAGATTCCTGTCTGATACGTAGACTACGTAGACCTCCTCTTAGTATTACCAGTTCAGTCTAAATATGTTCTACTTAGTGAAATAAAAAAGAGATATTATAATAAAACGGCGATACACAAAAATATATTTTTGCGTGAAATAATATTCTTAAATAGGGCACTAAACATTAATGCAGCTCGCATCGCTGCCGGTTTTCAAGGACCGCCTCCCATATAAAAAGTTTACCAACTCCTTTAGAATCCTATCTACGAATTTTTGATTTTCCGTTAAAAAATATTTTGAAACTAGCTTTTGCCCACGGCTCCGCCCGCCTCGAATTTCACTTTTGTGCCATCCCACAGGAATCTTTTATTATTTTTTTCGGAAGAAGAAGTAGTCTATGTCACTTTCCGGCCCTTGAACTATATCCCTGCCAAAAATCAAGTCAATCCGTTGTTCCGTTGTTGCGTGAAAGAGGAACAAACCAACAACCTTTTCGGAATTATAATATTAATAAATAAATAAATATTTTTGGGACATCTTACACACGGCCTCTAACCCCAAACTAAGCAAAGCTTGTGATATGGCTGCCAGAGACTGATATACTACATATGCTTATTTTTAAATAAATACTTATATAGATAAAGTAAATAACACCCAGACACAGACCAAACACTTATGTTTATCACAAATTTGCCCTGGGTGGGAATCGAACCCACGCCTCCTTGATCCAGAAGTTAGGGTCACTAACCACTGAGCCACCGAGGCAGTCATAATATTGGTATATAACCTGCATGCATTCAAGAAATATGAGAATCTATAAGCTCGTACTGGGCCAGGGTGGTAGATATGGCCCATAATGTCTTTTGTCACAGGTATTATAAGACCCTGAGCGTAACCGGGGAATCTAGAGTATGCGCCACTGGAATGAAGTAGGTATGTATTTGCTTTGGTCGGCTTACACTCCTAGCTTGATTCAATACTCTATACAATGTATACTTTTCGTCTAGAGCAAAAGCTACTTCGTTACTCAGAATGTATTAGGTATTTTGTCTAGTATCATATCAGGTACATCAGGAAGCATTATGCTTCCCGCGATATAAGACACTGCTATATCCTCTAGATGCATAGACTTATAAATTTTGTACACTTTACCGTTAGTCAGACTAGCGTTTTATACGCCCTTACAAGCTCGTTTTTGGGAGCGCATATAGACGCGTACAGGCGCAGCTTAGCACGCGCGTACGCACGCAACCGTACCGAGCCGTGGTGGTCTAGTGGTAAAGACACCCGCCTTACAATCTTTAGGTTGTGGGTTCAAATCCCGATCCCGCACCAATAAATTCCTTGGAATTTATGTACGGAATTTTAAACCACTGGATTTTCGGTGAAGGAAAATATCGTGAGGCAACCTGCATACGTCTATAGATGGCGTATGTGAAATTCACATACGCCATCTATAGATAGATAGAGCGGTTTGGTGGATTCACATTGTGAATCCACCAAACCGCACTGGGCCAACCGTACACCTACCTACGCCCAGATAAATATACTATTTGAAACCTCTCATATTTCACTCAGCGCACTGTAAAACAATCTTTAAGCATTTTTGCGTCGTGTTATGTTTGAGTCTTACTGACCTTTAGCAAAACGAGATCATTTTCCGTGTTTGTATTATTTTCTTTATTTAGCTTTTGTGATGGTAATATAGAAAGCAATAATAAATTCATGCCTTGTCTATTGAATTTGCAAACGGTCAACGATTTAATTTGTATGAAAAGGAAATATATTTTTTTTAAAAGTAGTTACTTGGTTATTGCTTTTCTAGCTTGTTAGCATAGGTTTAGTTAGAATGGTTATTTTCATGTAAGTTTATTTTAAAGTAAGCAAATAAATTATCTTAAGGCTTGGGCATTCTTCTTTATAATCCTTTCCTCTCTTAATCAGGTTGCCTGGAAGAAATCGCTCTAAGCGATAAGGCCGCCGGTTGTTGCACTATTTAAATTATATTGTATTATTTTACTGTTACATTGGACATTGTGTGAACAATAAAGCGTTTTCTATTCTATTCATTCTTATAAAATATTTACAAGTAGACACCAAATATAAAACAGTGGTTCTTTAAACGACGGACATAACATTTTAGTACTATATCTTTGTACTATTTGTACTCGCCATAATGACCAACATCAACTACCGAACCAACCGTTTTTTTTGCGGGTTCACAGTTGATTCTATGTTAAATTAGATACCTAGTAATAATTAGTAAAATGACATCTTGAACATGTCCTTCGTTTGGATACACCATGTTAATATGTTGCGTTATCAAACATCACCACATTTCGAGATCCCCTATATAATAACTTATGGCTGTCAGCTTTTAGCTTTTCAATACAAACTGAACAAAAGTAATGTATTATTACAAAACAGATGTCTTTTTCGCCATTTTGATTATTATCTATTGTGTCGCTAAATAACGAAATAATCTTTAATGTGAGATGAAATGGCGTCGCTTATTCTCGCGACAAAAAAGCTGTTTTCGTAAAATCGAAACCAATTTTTTCCGTCAAAATAAAGAAAATGTTTTATTTGAAGTAGAATTTACGCGTTTTCTTTAGCAAATGTAGGACGAAGAAATTAGGTAAGAGCCTTACCAAAGATTACTTTTATAGATAGTAAATACCTACTTATTGAATGTTAAGGAAATATCTTCTAAGTCAAGTGGAAGATAAAGAAACCATTAAAAGTGCGAATGTTATTTCTTCAGTAAATCTTATTTGATCAAACAATTTTTAGCTCAAAAATCAAGTCTCCACTCTATTGTATAGTGAACAGATTACTTATCTCTTGTGTTAATTGCGCGATATGCCTCACAGTACAATAATATGCCTCGAAGGTGACCAACGGTCCACTGGTCCAATCCATAATCCGTAGTAGAACCAAAGTTATCAAATCAAAATCAAATGAAATCATTTATTAGTATGTCGAGTTACAACTACTTCTTAAATTAATAGTCAATGTTGAGCATCAGACAATATCTCGTCATATATGACACAATAAATAATAAAATAAAAACAATAAATCGATTACATTATCAAAATACATAATAAAAAAAAAATTAAAAACAGAAATCATTCAACTTGTTATAACATTTTAGCTATAAAGGGGCTACTTATTATATTTATTTATGTAGTCAATTTAAATTTACTGTAGTCACTGTCAAAATACTCTTTAATTGTGTAAATAGTTCTGTCTAACAGAAGTACCCTGACGGCGTTGAAAAATCGATTATCATTTGTACTTGTCTTTACATGCTCTGGAGTTAGTTAGATGTCTGTCGAGTTAGCCCAACAGATTAGCAAGTTGAAATGGCTTATGACACATAACAGATGAGGTCTAAAGTTCTCGAGTGGAGACTTCGCACCGGTAAGCGCGGTTAAGACGCTCACTCACAAAATGGACAGATGATCTCATTACGATGGCAAGAACGCGCTATGGATGCAAGCCGCTTCTATACGGTTTTATTGTTGATCCTTAGTAAAACAGTCAGTCGGGTAAAAACTAAAGTCAAAATTATTAGTTTATTTAGGATACTTAATAGGAAAGTACAATACAACAACACTTTATTGACACTAACACATAGAAAAACATAACAGAAAAAACAAATACACATAAAAGGCAAAAAAGACGGTCTTATCGCTTAAAGCGATTTCTTCCAAGCAACCTTCTTTGGATATAAGGAAACGTATAGATGACAAGGACGGTGGTGTAACGTTAAAATAAAACTGTTAAAAATAAATAAAATACACAGTTACAACAAAATTTACTTAAGTACTGTGATATAATATTAAATCGTTTGAAGTACTGAAAAAACCGGACAAGTGCGAGTCAGACTCGCATATCGAGGGTTCCGTACAAACACATTGTTAAAATAATTAAAAACCTGTTTTAGCATGTGCTAATGAAGTTATTTTATAAGACACCTTACATGATACGATTTACTCACTTTGAATTTTGAGCCCATATTTTGTGGATTTTGAGGCCCTATTTTCTTGTGATGTAAATAAAAATGTACAGTTTTCAGATTTATTCCTATATGTGTACTCTGAGACAATGCTTCTCGATAAATTTCATAGTTCTATGTCAACGGGAAGTACCCTGTAGGTTTTGATATTTGTGAGTGCAAAATATGCGGTTTTTACGACATAAACGGCTCTAACTTTTTTGTACGGTAACTGAGAAGCTTTTCTTTTAAACAACTACAAGAATTCATAGGTTTACGTATATAGTTTAAATTTCAATTCGATATCTTTACGCGTTCCCGAGATAAAGAGTCTTGACATACACACAGACGGACAGACGGGCAGATGGACAGACGGACAGACGGACAACAAAGTAATCCTATAAGGGTTCCGTTTTTTCCGTTTGAGGTACGGAACCCTAAAAAAAATTAACTAGGAATATTATTTTCTATCTAGAATTACAAAAGGAACTGTTCCTTACAAGAGCTCTCATTCCACTTGGAGAAGTGTTTTTTTTTCTTGTAGGATTATATTGAATGTAGTTCTATAGCACAATAACAATACAGTAATTGTTTATACTTACCTATATTATTTTGTGTATACATTGTACCCGAATTACTATAATGGGGTACTAATTTATCTTACCTAAAACTGTTTGTGACTAGGTACCTAAATTATAAAGTCATGGGATTCCAGCCAAAAAAATATTTGAAACAATGGCAACCCTTTGAATCTAGTTATACGTACAGACTTTGCTTTGTAGTATAGAAACATTTAAATATAAAAATACTCATCATTATGATCAACTTTTATTGTGGGACCGCCTTGAAATCGAAACGAAAATGCAGCTACTATGAGTATTTTACAAAAGGGGTCCATCTATTCATCAGCCACAGGACGTTCACTTCTAGACATTGGTCTCCGCTATGGATCTCCAATAAGACAGGTTAGAAGCGGCTTGCATCCAGCGCGTTAAACCACAAAGAGGTTACAAAGCTACAAAGGGGTCCACTGTTCAACAAATCTGTAGAATGAACCCAATATCCACTCGTAAAGAGAATTGGGCTACCCATCCAAACAGGGTATGAAAGGGCGAAATCACCTATATGCGGCTTTGCTGATGAAAATCAAAAGCTAACTTCTAAAGCCGTGTCCAACCGATCCTTTGACAACCATATATGTGTACTGGCTTCCATTACTCGATGCTTTGTTTGTGCTTACTTACCTCTTGATGTAAGGTAGCAAATGCAGATATTGTAGATCTATACGCTTTTAATTAGTATGCTCCTGCCTATTGGTAGTGATCTCAATAGTAGGTACTGTACTGTACTGTACCAGCCTTTTTATTAGTCCACTGTAGGACGTAGGCCTACCCACGAAGAGAGATTGGGCCATATCCACCACGCTGGCCCAGTGCGGGTTGGTGGATTCACATACGCCATCGAATTTCTTCTACAGACGCATGTAGGTTGCTTTACGATGTTTTCCTTCACCGAAAAGCCACTGGTGTGAAATTCCGTACATAAATTCCGAAGAACTCATTGGTACGGGACCGGGGATTCGAACCCACGACATCACGATTGTAAGACGGGTGTCACTACCTCTTAACCACCACGGCCACTCCAATAGTAGGTAATAAATACAAAAAATACAATTACAAAATCGATTACTTGAATAAGAAGCACAATTGATTTCTTGGTTCCCTGGCCTCCCATGTGCTAGGTCAAAACCTGTATCATAAGAGCCAGTACCTTCCTACTTACAATGATTGCTGACAAAAAAAATAATAATTTTAGTTACACAGAAAAAATAAATGTTTACTTATACCTAAGGTTATTAGGTCTATAGCATGGATTTATCATATAAACAGGATTGAGTACTGGCAAAGAAAAACGTGCCGACAAGGATACCACATCAGATGATTGTGTCTCTTTTCCAAGTAGGATGACCAAAACATCTCGATCATCTTGGGATATAATTTTTCTTTGGAATGTTATTGCACGCAGGAATCGCAGTTATCTTACCCCTAACTCGTCGTCCTTCGTCATCGTCGTCGCTTTAGCAATAAGACGCCTACTGCTGGGCATAGGCCTTCCTTGAAGATCTCTATAATACCAATCCCCATAAAAACAATGGTCTAGAATTAATATACACGGAGATAATTCAGTTTCAAGTTTGACAGCTGTTATCGGAAATGTAGATCTTGAAGAGTTCTTTCACCTTTGTTAAGACAGCAATAGTCTAGAATTGATAATGACGGAGATAAACCACTTTTAAGTTTGACAGCTGTCATCGGAAATGTATATCTCGATGAGTTCCTTCACTTTTGTGACGACAGTAATGGTCTGGAATCCATATTTACGGTGTTGAACAACGTTTAAATTTCATAGATGTAATCTTGACACATATAAGGCAACCCGTGTCAGTACTTAACCACGAAAAATGTTTTCACAAAAACTTTTTCACGGAAAACTTTGTCACAAATAGACCTTATCACGAAAAATCTTAATCACGAAAACTTGTCCACGAATAGACTTCCGTAGTTAACAGAATTTTAAGGCTTCCGTAGTAAACAAGGCATCCATTTTGAAATAAAAAATAGCGGACTCACTTTTTTGAAAAAGTCGTCATGGGTGCAGTTTTAGAGGTTTTTGGTGGTGTATATTTCAAAATTGGCATCAATTTTGAAGTAATGTTCGCCATTCCAAAATGAATGCCAATTTTAAAATATAAACCCCCGAATTCTCAAAAAATAACACTTATGACGACTTTTTCAAAAAAGCAACATCTGCTATCTCTAATTCCAAAATAGATGTCATTTTTGAAATCTACACCCCCAAAAACCTCGAAAACTACACCCATGACGATTTTTTCAAAAAAGTGACGTCCACCATCTTTAATTCCAAAATGGACGCTAGTTTTGAAATCTACACCCCCAAAAACCTATTAAACGACACCCATGATGACTTTTTAAAAATAGTGACGCCCGCCATCTTTAATTTCAAAATGGATGCCATTTTTGAAATCTACACCCCCAAAAACCTATTAAACGACACCCATGACGACTTTTTCAAAATAGTGACGTCCGCCATCTTTAATTTCAAAATGGATGCCATTTTTGAAATCTACACCCCCAAAAACCTCAAAAGCGACACCCATCGCGACTTTTAGCAAAAAGTGACGTCTGTCGTTTTTAATTCCAAAATGAATGCCAATTTTGAAATCTACACCCCAAAAAACCTCGAAAACTACACCCATGATTTTTTCAAAAAAGTGAAGTCTGCCGTTTTTAATTCCAATATGGATGCCAATTTTGAAATCTACAACCTAAAAAAATTAAAAATGACAACCACGACTATACACCAATTGTACACCCAGCATGTTTGAGAAATATGTCCAGCATAGTCACCCTACTACACTTCTTTGTGTACACCATAGTACGCCATTTGCAATCGACGGTGATACTCTAGTCAAAAATAAAAAATAACCGTTAATCTTAAAGACGTAGGTATATTCATACAAAATAAATATCAAACTCTGTTTTATTGGCATCTATTCGCAATTTTAACTAAAATCTTATCAAACTACATTGTTAAAAAAACGAAGAAATGGTTAAGACAGTCGCGGCTTTACAGGTAATAATTCTACCATTTATAAGTGTCGTTTCGAAATGGCAATAGTGCGAGCGGGACAACTTCATCACTTTGGGAAGTCTCACTCGGCACAGCGTCTCTCTTATACCATTTCAAAGGAATATATGTTTTGTTACAACGCATTAAGGTTGAATTTTCCTAAACTAACTTTGAGCCAAATTTCGTCTGTGCGCAGTCCAGATAGTATACAAAGTCCTTGGTCTATAGTAAAGGAGAGCTGTGTAATAAAGTCTATGCGTGTGGTGTGTATGTGTGTGTGTGTGAGTGAAATGCCTAAAGACTCGTAGCAATAATTTTCATTTTTGTACAAAGTCAAATGTGTATAGACTATCAGCTTTTGCCCACGTATTAGCCTGCAATATTCCGACCTTTGATCTATATTCGTGGAAAAAATCTAGTCAATCCGCACCTATACATGAAAAACCGGACAAGTGCGAGTCAGGCTCGCACATCAAGGGTTCCGTACAAACATATTGTTAAAATAATTAAAAACCTGTTTTAGCATGTGCTAATGAAGTTATTTTATATGATACCTTACATGATATGATTTACTCAATTTTGAACCCATATTTTGTGAATTTTGAGGCCCTATTTTTATGTGATTTATATAAAAACTACAGTTAAAAAATTACAGTTTTCAGATTCATTCCTATATGTGTACTCTGAGACAATGCTCTTCGCCAAATTTCATAGTTCTATATCAACGAGAAGTACCCAGTAGGTTTTGATTTTTGTGAGTGTTGAAATATGCGTTTTTTTACGACATAAACGGCTCTAACTTTTTTATACGGTAACTGAGAAGCTTTTCTTTTACACAACTGCAAGAATTCATAGGTTTACGTACATATATACTTTAAATTTCAACTCGATATCTTTACGCGTTCCCGAGATAAAGAGTCTTGACATACACACAGACGGACAGACGGACAACAAAGTGTTCCGTTTTTTTCCATTTGAGGTACGGAACCCTAAAAAATAATAAATAAGCCAATAAACACACTCTCAGATTTAAATCGTTTATTTTAGTTATAAGTATAAGTTAAGTGAAAATACGAGTATAACTAGGTTATTTCTGAAACAGTCATGTATGACACTTACTCTCTAGAATTTCAAATCTTTGAATAATCTACTATCTCTAGAATTTATAGAAGCTAAACAGTGCACTAGACTAGATAATCCCTATTGTACTCGCTTTTCTGTTCAAAAATCAAGCAAAAATACTTCTAAAATTCGTGGTTTCGTAACAGACAGCTGCTCAAATAGCCAGCTCTCAAACCTTCAATCAAAACTTAAAATTTAACCGCTGACCAGGGCCGTGGTCCGTGGGTACTTCAAATACCCAGATTCAATTAATCTAAAGTTAATACGTCTACAGGCTAAAGGTACAATTAATATCACAGTAAATGCTGAATAGTAGTTCTGGGGTTTATTTGTTCGCAAAATTCAAAGAGGTGATTCTAGGAGCTTTCAGTTTAACTTTCAATCCTAAGCCATCGAGTAAGTAACCATAAAGAAGAATAGAATCTAGCTAGAATCTGGTATTAAAAACATAAATCAAGTGGCTTAACTTACGCAGAGAGGCATTAAATTTAATGGGTATAAATACCTAGCCGTGGTTGTCTAGTGGTAGTGTCACCCGCCTTACAATAGTGAGATCGTGGGTTCAAATCCCGGTTCCGTACCAATGAGTTCCCAGGGATTTATGTACGGATTTTCACACCATTGGCTTTTCTGCGAAGGAAAACATTGTCAGGTATTCTACATTTATGTTTATAGAAGAAATTCGATGGCGTATGAGAATCCACCAACCCGCACTGGGCCAGCGTGGTGGATATGGCCCAATCACCCTTCGTGGGTAGGCCTACGTCCTGCAGTGGACTATTAAAAATGCTGGTACAGTACAATACAGTAAGTATTGTACCTATAATTATGTCTGTGTCTGTGATATCTAAAAACTATTAAAAAGGCCCAATCTTGATTTAGTCATCATTTTGAAGAACAATTTGATTGACAGTATTCCAGCTATAAAAAATCTGTTACGGAATTAACTAAATTGGTTTTAAAAAGTTCACAAAGTGCTCGTCATGTAGAGTGCTGATATCGACAAGTATACTTTTATTATTTGTACTATTTGAACCCTTCTAAATATAACTTCAAATCTATTGAGACTCGGCCAGAAATAACCCGAAAATGCTGACTTAACTTCAAATAGAGCCCAGTTAACATCTGAAGTGACCACAGCTGAGCGTGAATCCGAAAGGTTACGTTTTGTGAAGATTTCCCTTTTTAGCGCTACGTACCTTTCCCAGGCCTATTCAGAGCGGTCCTCCTTATCCTTGGATTCTCGGGTCTTTCTGTCCCATCGAGGCCCGGGTTGGATTAGATATTAACCGGGGACTGTCTGCCCAAGTGGGTCAAGTGTCTGTGGTAGATTGAAAAATGTTGGGACAATTTGATCGGCGAGTACTTACGTACGCGGCGAGGATGCGGGCTGGAATCATTTTACGTCTGGAGCTTCTGAAAGTTCTAGTCTAGTGAAAATCGATAATAAACTTTGGACGTACATATTACATTATAGCTAATATAAATCCAAAAGTGTGTTTGTAGGTTCGTTGGTTATATGTTTGTAACTCTATTACTTAGTAATTTAAAAAGTATTGACTTGATGTTTTGTATGGATACTCGTAGATAATATAGTACAAAAACGGTTGCGACCTATTTCTGTCCTGTTCGGTGGACTACCTCGTTCGTTCAGTGGTTAGTGGCCCTAACTACTGTGCTAAGGAGGCGTGGGTTCGGTTCCCTCCCAGGCCAAGCATTTTTGTAATGAACATAGTGTTTGCTCTGCGTCTGGTTGTATGTTTATCTATGTATGTATGTTACCTAGATTAGTATTTATTAAAAATATGTGCCGACCTATATGTAAAAGGTGCATAAATAGCGGTTTATTTATGTACGTTTTTTTAGGTTTCCGTACCTCAAACGGAATCCTTATAGGATCACTTTGTTGTCTTTCTGGCAGTCTGTCCGTCTGTCAATCTGTGTGTATGTCAAAACTCTTTCTCTCGGGAACTCGTAAAGATATCGAGTTGAAATTTAAATTGTATACGTTTATCTATGGTCTCTTGCAGTTGTGTAAAAGAAAAACTTCTCAGTTATCGTTTAAAAAAGTTAGAGCCGTTTATGTTGTAAAAAACCACATATTTTGACACTCACAAAAATCAAAACCAACAGGGTACTTCCCGTTGATATTGAACTATGAAATTTGGCGAGGAGCATTTTCTCAGAGTACACATATAGGAATAAATCTGAGAACTGTACATTTTTATTTAAATCACAAAAAAATAAGGCCTCAAAAATCACAAAATATGGGTTCAAAATTCAAAGTGAGCAAATCGTATCATGTAAGATATCATATAAAAGAACTTCATTAGCACATGCTAAGCAGGTTTTTAATTATTTTAACAATGTGTCATTTTCGATGTATGACGAGAAAAGTGAACAAAAAAAAATTTGTCGATCGTTATAGTATAGATATTTTAACAACTTACTTCCCAATTTTGTGAAATTTTCTGGATTTGTACGGAACCCTCGATGTGCGAGCCTGACTCCGGTCTTGTCCGGTTTTTTTAAGTTGTGAACAACTTTTATTGTAGAACTGTTGCTCGAGTTGTTGTACTTCTAAACCGACTTCTTAAAAGGAGGAATTCTATGTTTATTTGCATTTATTTTTCATCGATAATTTCCCGACGTAGTGGGACTACTAAATAAATGTAATCAAAATCGGCTGAACCGTTTTTTAAAAATTAACAACTATATCAAAATTGTATACATCGATTCGAGCGAACTATTCGAGTTTTGTATACGATGAAAGTCGAAAAATAATTATATTGATAAAAATCAAATTATAGTTGCAAATGTTGAGCGTTTCGAATATCACCTGTCAGTTTCTATCGAACACACTTCGGGATTACGTTTTTCATCGGCGTCACCTATTTCACTAGTTTGAAACATTTGGGACCATTCAGCGAGTTTCCGGAAATGGTACAAAAACGTCGTCGGTTGAAAACACATTCACCGTTCGAATACTCGCAATCAACGGTTCATTGCAATAATATGCCGTAAAGGTGGACTAACAGTTGACGGCGACAAACGTTGCCAATTAAGAGTAATTCTGTGTGAAAACGTGCGTTTTACGGGTTTCTAACTTTATTTGAGTTTTGTTTTTAAGAAATTCGCATGAAAATATTTCTCTCACCAATAAAATAAAAAATAAAAAACAAATCTCTTACCAATAAAAAATGAAGCCGTGGTGGCTTAGAGGTAGGGACACCCGCCTTACAATCGTGAGGTCGTGGTTTCAAATCCCAGACCCGTACCAATGAGTTCTTTGGAATTTATGTACGTTCACACCACTGGCTTTTCGGTGCATATGTCAGTAGAAGAAATTCGATGGCGTTTTTTATTAGAAATAGTATACTTCAGAATTGGTCCCATTTAAATTTTATCGAAATCGGCTGAGCCATTTTTGATAAATCAACAATAATGTGAAAAATGCTACATACAAACAAACAAACAAACAAATAACTCTTTATTGTATACACAAAATAAACTAACAATAAATACATTAGTGAAATTCTTATGATAGTGCAACACTAGGCGGCCTTATCGCTGGAAGCGATCTCTTCCAGGCATACATAGATCCGTGCGAAATATTCGCGAATTCTGTACATGGGTGAAGTCGGTCATGATAATTTTTGCCAAAAATAATCTTGTTTGGGCCTATATTTTTTGAATTAAGGCCCAATTTTTTTTATCGCTCTTTCTTCGCCACTCGCGTAAATACTTCAACTTATACCGCATTAGACATCAACGCGTGACATGACTTAGGCCCTTCGCACACGAGGCGTAAGCGTAGTCCTATCGTAAGCGTATCATTACGACGCAACGCGTACGAAACCAGTAGAGTCCTACACACGAATCACGATCTCAGTTGAAATCATGGCGTTTTTTGAAATCATTCTATTTTGGACGATATTTCTGCCCAAGCTTTATTCGATACGTTTTTCCTTGTATATTCACTTAAATAATTGAATATATAAGGGAACTCTTCAACCAGTTTCACAAATTTAAGCACTTGATTCATATTGAAATTAAAAGTCGTAAGAAGAAACGAAAATTAAAATTCAGTTAAATTTTTAAAGAAATTAATAAGCCGATTTTTACTCTTGCTTTTTTACGCTAGTACGCTACTCGTACGTCTGTCGTAATCGTAATGACAATGCATACCTGAAGCATACGATTGATTAGCTGAAACACCGCTTCGTGTGCGGACTTGTTTGAACATGTACGCGCTCGTCTCCTACGAGCTTATTACGATACGCTTACGATACGGGTTATTTGCCAGTCGGATTAAAATGCGAAACTCATTTCGAATTACACATCACCGCGTGAGATGCAAATAAGTGTACATCCACCTTAAAGGAAGCTATCAATGCCTCCATACCCCTCCAGCCCTCCGGGGTCCCGAACCTTTTTAAAAGGGCCCTTACTTCTAGACCTTTTCTGAGAAATAAAATATTTGGAGCGGAAATTATACGGATCTTATTTTTTTGAGTGCGCTGACGTTTTGTTTAGTGGCTCGGGTGGAGTGTGTGAGTGGGACAGACAAACGGCGAACAATAGAAGGCTACGAGGGATTAGGTACTTTAGTCACTTTGGCTAAGACTATAAGTAGACCCTGTCTTAAGTGACTGAGTATAGCTTAGGGTATTTTGTGAAAATTGACGTTATTCGTGCTGCTTTTGGATGAATAAACGTAGAGGGCATTGACGCTAAAGCAAATTTTGGCTTGGTTTCATAGTGTACGTTATAACATACATAGTACAAAACTGACTTCCATCGTGTACAAAATTCATAAAGTTCGCTCGAATTTATGTATAAAATGTTTACGTTATTGTTGATTTTTCAAAAACGGCTTAGCCTGTTTCTATAAAATTTAAATGGTATTTAAAAGTATACCCTTTTTAACGAATAATTTCAAAAGTACACCCTTTTGAACTAAAAAAGAGTTTTCCGATTCGGTTCACAATTGGCGAAAATATCGATGAACATACGCCAAAAAAATACACACAGTACATAGAACCTACTCCTTTTGATGAGTCGGATAAAAATTAAATTTTAACAGTTCGGACAACGCACCCGCAAACGTCATATGCAAATAAAAATCAAAAAGTGATAGATATATACTTTTAAAAGATTTTTGATATTTAAGTAAATACCTACGATTTTTGGTTTGTACAAGGGCTACAACCTAAGAAATTTCTTATACGATTTTGATGAAATTTGGTATTTAAGTAGATAACTTTTTATTTTTATTTAAATGTAAATATCGTCGATGTATCCAAAAAGTTTTTAAATTTTTTAAAATTTTCATTTAATATGTAATTATTTTTCTACCGAGCGTATCTAAGTTGCTCTTGCTCTTAAGTTTTAATAATTTATGTAAGCTTTATAATAAACGAAAAAATCTAGGTATTGTAATATTACGAGTAAGATAGAAAATGTAAACTTAAAATAATATCTGCTATTTTCTGGAGATATCTCGTGGGATCACTAGCTAACTCTCTCTCTAGATTATTTAATGTACGTATTTTTCTGGGCGAAAATATCGAGGCTTACGTGAGTTTTCTCTTACGTGTTTATCTAGTATTATTAATAAATTAGATACCAGTTCCTACGGAAAGTATCAGTTTCGATATTTATTAAACTACATTTATAATATTGTATGTTTATTTATGAAAATTATTTTACAACAAAGAAACATGCATTAGTAAATAGGTGAACTAAACTCTAAAATAGTATTTTTGGCGTCAAAGGTAAAACAAACAATATTATCATCATTACGATATGCACGACGCGCATCTATTAAAAAACACTCATCTTTTGTTTTGTCGACTCTACTATTAGAGTATTATTTATAATGTATTATTGAGTGAAATTCAAAGCCTCTTCAATGCACTAATACTGAAACAAAATCTTTATACCGGTCTCAATTCTTTTGGAAGCATTTGAGTTAGTTTATCCGGTAGCTGCTTTGCTCAAATTTTAAAGTTCATGTTTGTCACAAACACTACTAACCTACACTAGTCACAGAATGAAAAATACTCTTTCAATATCTGTTTCAAAACATGTCGAAAACAAATGTTTTCTCTAAGCGATCGCCGAAAGCCAAAGCAGGAATTCTTGCAACCGTTTCGAACTTCCGCGCACGTCTTTTCAAATTTCACAAACAACACAAAATGAACTTTGAGTCTGAGCTGTGAGGGTTATTATTGGAAAGCAGTAATTTTTTAGCCAGGGTTGAATTTTGTAACATAATTATGCTATTTGCACATTATCTTGGTTATGCGTAGTATGTAAAATTGTAGAGCTACTATAGTATTAGCTACTGTACTTTCATCACGGGAGACACACTTCATGCTAGCAAGCTCAGAGAGAGTTAGGATATGCGTTATCAGTTCATCAATATCTCGTTGTCAGAAATTATACGACTTTTTTAGCACAAAGGACTCCACAATTTGACAAAAAATAACTGACATTTAATGAACATAAAAATCACAACATGTGAATTATAAAAACCCAAAAGACGCATTGGTTTTTCATAAATTCGCGCACTACAAATAAATTACTGTATTATTGACATGTTTATTAATTTTATACTATATATAACGGGACTGAACTCACGTGTGATATCACGGGGATAGTCGTAACGACTATAGTTTCGGTCGCATTCGGCGACCTTTCTCAAGTTGGCGAGTGCTAGCACGCGGAGCCGTCTCGCAATGCACTGATGTTTATTATTGTCAAATTTTGCGAGTACTACCTTAGTTGGAGTATCCAATTGCCTTAAAAGGAGGTTCACACGTAGGCCAGAAACTTAGAGGAAGAAGACATTATGACCTGATGCTATATTTTCGTCGATTAAGAAAATGTATTATATATTTCACCCTCATAATTATATTTTAGTCTACATGATAATCATACATTTTTGACATCCATGCACAATGTTTCTGAACACCTGATTGCAACTCTGGTGTTACCTTTCCAAATCAAAGGTGTCTAATAAGGGCCTTATATTTAGGCAGTTAAGGTTGGTTTTGTGCGATTGTTTTTGTTAAAAGCCACTCGTGAGAGGCCGGAAAAGGCTTTGCTATGTTTTGGCCGTTGAAAGGATGTTTTGATAAAGCCAGCTTCCATGGCTTCCATTGTTTTCTCCCCTCTTTTGATTTTCAAGAGTAATCTGTCCTTGTAAAATTATTTTGAGTTCTGCTACTTAACTAAATTTTCAAGGAAAATGTCTGATTTCTTGATCCAACAACTTTAAGATGTTTTTTATTATCGTAAATAGCCTTGGATGGGTGACTGCGGCTGGCATTTCCAACTGAGTGGCACCATGACCCGGATGCTACATTAACTTATAGGTCCAGCCCCCCTACCGCCTAAAGCAATAGCAATCGTAATAGCAATCGTTTATGACTTCATTTTAGTCATTTGGCACCGCCTCTGTGACGTTAGCCATCAAAGTTTCATTCAACGATTGCTTTCGCAATCCGCGCAAAGCAATTGATGGCTAACGTCACATAGGCGGTGCCAAATGACTAAAATGAAGTCATAAACGATTGCTATTACGATTGCTATTGCTTAGGCGGTAGGGGGACAGGTTGTTTTAACCGTTTAGCCAAATCCTTTAGGTTTTAAAAACTCCACACCAGGGCTTGCCACCCGACTTTTACGAACCTATTTACTTACTTGTAGTGTTTCCTAAGTAAATAACTAAAACTTGATTATTTATTTAGAAGCTTCTTTTATAATAATAAGCTCTATTTACTTTAAATAAAGCTATGTGAGCTCTTCAAGATCTTAAGGTTATTTTATTACAGAAAAACAAGCTCATGTAAAGCCCCTGATTGACGTACATAAGATTCGCAACGTTCCATTTGACGTTTTTCTCTTTCTTTTAAAATAGCCGTGCTCAGTACTAAAGTGTTGCGTGAAAAAGATACATCATTCTTTTTTTAGTTATAATTATCAATTTCACGCCACGTACTGAACACGGCTATTTTAAAAGAAACGGTGAACTGCAAAAAAGTCGTCAAATGGAACGCTAATTCAAATCAACGACCTTGCTTTGCGGCTCGTCAATTAAAGTTGAAGTTTTACTTGGCTCACCACGAAGTGCTGCCAACACTGAGACTATTTCTGTGTACTACGGCTTTTGGGTGCTAATTTCTTAGGACATTCTCAAATAATTTCTGCAGTCTGTTGGTGCTATCAATTCTTGGATTAAATTGGAGTGCGATAACCGAGCTTTTTATTCTATCCAACTCTTAACCTATATTTTAGGACGTTTTCGCATTTTTATCAATTTCACACGCTACAGTGACATAACATAAATATTCCAACTTCGAATTTGACAACGTTTTGTATATAGACGAGCCAAACAACCATTAAAACCGCGGTTTTCTTTGTACGTCGAGCAGGGTCTTAAGAACTTACTTACAATTTAAAACGGGCAGTCGTGTGTAGTCGTTTTGTGTGGTTTACCAAGAAAAATGCAAAAATTTGGTACATTTCACTTCAAAAACTTATAATTTCTTCACGTAAATTTAATTGCTTGAGAGCTGTAAAAGTAAGGTTGTAGTTTGATTTGTTTCTGAGATTTTTTTATTGCTATAAAGTCACTTATTTCACAAAAACGAGCACTTTAAAATAATGAAATAAGTAAAAATGTATACTTTTTTAAAGCGTACTCGTATGTGTGTGTATAGTATGTGGGTTTTATTTCGGTTTTAAAAGTAATGAATACGGTGTGTGTAAACATTGTGTATGCTCTTTTTAAATTCATACTAGTTGCGGGTACTTCTTCGAAATTTCATTCTTTGACTGATTCATCTGGCCAAAAATTTATTTCACTTTCAGCTCTGTCGCACATGTTCATATGTAAAAAAGGTAACTAAAGAACATATATTTCAATGAGGGACTTGTTTTTATTAAGTAGTTTTTAAGATATCTACGTTCAAATATTTTGTGCCCAGATGAATCAGAATTGATTACAGATGAATCAGAACAGAACTGAAAATGAAAAACTATGTAATTTGGCTGTGTAATAGGGAAATCTAATCATATTTTACATACGTACATAAAATTTTAACACTATAGCACGAAAAAAAGTTGACGAATGAACAATATTTCTTGTTTTACATTTTAGAAATCTAAAAATTGTAATACTTAATTATAATTCTTATATTACCTGGGTAAACGAAAACATTTTAAATTACATAAATGAACTATTACTAATATTTGTTACTGATAAATAGGTACATGAAAGTTAATAATTAAGAAAAATGAAACAATGTTTGAAAATATTATCAAAGATTTTCTTATACAAAAAGCATACTATAGTGTAAAAGA
Source organism: Hypomecis punctinalis (assembly GCA_949316475.1). Taxonomy (NCBI): domain Eukaryota; kingdom Metazoa; phylum Arthropoda; class Insecta; order Lepidoptera; family Geometridae; genus Hypomecis; species Hypomecis punctinalis. The sequence goes on from OX438807.1 coordinate 1,588,760, forward strand.
TTTTATGTGTGACAAAAATTCATTGCGTAACCTGACATGTGACATTATTTGTAAATGGAAATGTATTCATTCTGTTAGTTTTATTGTTTTATGTTAATTTATATTTATTGTTTACTTTTGACATTCATAAGTGTGCATTATTGTACCTATGTGAGAATAAATGAACTGAACTGAACTAATAGTACGTATAAAAATTCCATTTAATTGAAGTTGATCTCATGTTTCTTACTTTAATCTTATTTTTTTCATTATATAATAAACAGGATTCGTGAATTGTACATGGAAAAAAATAAACAGAGAGAATAATATAATGTACCAATTACAATGTACCAATTACAAAAATAAACAGAGAGAATAATATAATGTACCAATTACTATAGTAATTGGTACATTATATTATTCTCTCTGTTCAATGTACCAATTACTATAGTAATTGGTACATTATATTATTCTCTCTGTTTATTTTTTTCCATGTACAATTCACGAATCCTGTTTATTATATAATGAAAAAAATAAGATTAAAGTAAGAAACATGTGATCAACTTCAATTAAACGGAATTTTTGACAGTAGTCTTCCTTGGTAACTATCACAGAAACATAATTTTTCTTAGTATCGTTAACTATAAATAATGAAGTCACATTTAAGTACTACAAGAAATAAATCTTTAGCTTTTTGCAAGGGCCCGAGCTACTTTCAATGTCATCTTTAAAACCTTTTTCTTGTTGACGAGATCTTGATTTTTTAATGGAATATTGAGTAATCATACCTTCACCAGCAGTGTGAGACTCTTTTGTAAGTTTATTTTACTGAAGCTTTTTAAACACAAAAATGCCCTCATCGTTTGAATCTGAACAATCATCCACGTTTTTCTGAAGAAGGGTCGATAAGACATCTCTGGTGAATTTTGGAGTAATAATTTTTTTCATCGATTGACGAAGTTTCTATCCAAAAACTGTCGTCATCGAGATCTTGTTGGGCTATATAAGCTATATTCAAAGCTTTTCCAGTATGAATTTTATGATTTCCATGGCGTTTTGACCATATGAATCAGGCCAGATGAATCAGGATTTTGCCGTAATACATGCATAACTCATCATACATACTGAATTCAGTATTATCATTTTTCTACTTGAATCTATAACCCAAAAGCATTACACGAAATACAGATTGAAGTTGTAAAACCATAAAATAAATTTTATAAAACAGGCATTGTAATCATAATGCCACCTGAACTAAGCACAGATGAATCAGACATTTATCTTTGTAACTCCGGGATCCAAGCGAACCAGCCGTATATCCACCTTCTGGCTCGTCTGTTGCACGACTGGCTTCCCCCTGCGCGAGAAGTCAGGCTCTTATCATCATCACCCGACCAAGCACGGTCAAGCGCAGCATACGCCACATTAATCAGTATTATATGCCGGACACTTCTTATTAGCCTATTTATAAACATACTAAGGTAGTTATAACTAATACACATTTTTTTTGTAAAAGTGCAATTCATTTCCTTTTGATGTAATTATAATTTATAATGATTTACCAAAGGGAAAATGCGATATCGACCATTTTCTTTCGAAAAATGGCAAGCGGACGCGGTATATGAATCAGGAGAACAAACTTCAAATATTTTTAATTTATACTTGGACTGCAATGATTTGAAAAATATCACTTGTCCCAGGTAGAGTTAAAGGTAAACTGTATAGAAAAAAAATTACACACTGTTTTGTTTGTTGGTTTGAGAAAAAAACCCATAGACGTCCAAAATTTTGTCTTCGAAGAAGTACCCTTGCGCTGGAAATTACCAAGTAGTGTTTACTTTTATTAACAAGAATCTTTTTTGAGGAAAAAGCGCTTTTACGATTTAGTAAAATTTGAAGCAAAATTTCACGCAATGATTATTAAACACCTCAGAATGGCAAGTGCAGTGCCGCTTCATGCAAGATTTTGTAGTGATTACTAGTATTAGCTAATTTCAAAATTGACTTATGAGTAAGTAGCGTTGATTTGTTATAAGCGTTCGAAACGAGAGTGTCTAAGTTCATAATTATCGTCTCTACATTTTATTTTAAGAGATATTGTTCTGTGTATATGTCACAGGTGTATTATTTCATCCATCCATCCACCCATCAGCCGAAAGACGTCCACTGCTGGACATATGCCTCCCCTATGGATCTCCAATAAGACCGGTTGGAAGCGGCTTGCATCCAGCGCGTTCCCGCGGTCTTAATGAGGTCATCCGACCACCTTGTAGGTGAACGTCCTACGCTGCGCTCGCCGGTACGTGGTCTCCACTCGAGAACTTCTCGACCCCATCGGTCATCAGCCCTCCGCGCTATGTGCCCTGCCCACTGCCATTTCAACTTGCCAATCCGTTGGGCTATGTCGGTAACTTTGGTTCGTCTACGGATCTCCTCATTCGATCTCGCAGAGACTCCGAGCATAGCCCTCTCCATAGCTCGTTGGGCTACTTGGAGCTTACTAATAAAGCCCATAGTGAGAGACTACGTTTCTGTGCCATAAGTCATCACTGGCAACACACACTGGTCGAAAATAGAAACAGGCAGATATAATATTGCATTAAATGAATATTAAATTAATTAAAAATGCATTAGTCGTTTTTAGGCCGGAGAGAAAAATACCGCATTCCACCAGCGTATTTAAAAATACCTAGTACCTAATAACTATTGTAAACATTCGGCATGAGTATCCGTTTTTTGCATAAACCAAAAACGAAATACTGGCATTCTTCACCTGACATTTTCGACTTTAACTCGTAAAATCCTACTCCCTTTACAAGGGTAGGATTTCACAAGTACATAGAAACACGCGTTCACAAAGGCAGCTTGTCTGTCATCAATCAGCGCTGTCGAAGTGTCAGCCCTAAATCGCGCTGTTTTTTGCCGCAGACCATGTGCCGTTAAGTGAGGGCTCGGGATAGGGTTGCCACTAGAAAGGGATTAGTCTATTTTCAGATACGCTTGTTTTCTTCTATCTTGAGTGGTACTAAGCCTTTATCAGCCGGGATAGACGTTGTTCTTATGATTCTAAAAGTACGGGTGTCGAGTACCACTTATTTTGCTTTCGCTGTCAGGTAAACGGTCCGTCTAAAAGAATTGGCTTAATATGAGCAAGTTATGTAGAATTTTAGCTACAGAGTTGTATTTATAGTTATTTTTTTTTTGTTAATTGCCTCTGTACCGAATACATAAAAAGATTGAGAGGAAAATTACTGTTACAATAAACATATGTTATCAGTTACCCGTAGATATAATAAAACTCTCGATCACGACAATCATGACCCTTTGTGAAGAAAAAACTACTTCAAATCTGGTTTATCTATTCAAGGTTAACTAGAATTCCACATAAAAATAGTCTCCAATACAGTTTGCCACAAATCAACCAAAAAAATGTAGCTAACAATTTCTAGACTACAATCTAGCAACCCTAGATCTAAGCCGTCACGTGACGGTTGCGTTACAATGCACTTTTGCGTTGAGAGTTAGAGCACACCGACACTAAGGCCCTTCGCACACGAGGCTTATGCGTAGTCGTGTCGTAAGCGCATCGTAAGCATATCGTTACGTACGACTCAACAAGTACGAGACAAGTAGTGTTCCACATACGAATCGTTGCGTAGTCGTATCGTTTTGTAAGATCTCAGTTGAAATCATGGCTTTATATTAGCGTTTTATAAAATTAGTTTATTTTAGACGGCATTTCTGCCTAAGTTTTATCTGTTACATTTTTTCAAAAATATTAACTCAATAAATTATTATATAGACAAGGGAACGATTCAACCAGTTTCACGAAATCAATCAGTGTATCATTCATATTTAAATTAAAAGTCGTAAGAGGGTTAAAAAATTACACTTCTGACAATTTTTTTAAGAAATTAATCAAGTGTTACTTTTTTACGTCTGCATTTTTACGCCTGTCGTCGCCTGCCGTGTACGAACTTGTTTGAACATGTTCGCGCTCGTACTGCTCTTGTCTTGCGCGCGTATTACGATACGACTATGCTACGCTTCGTGTGCGAAGGGAGTTAGTATACAGTGCCGTACATGTACCGCCGTCCGATTCAAGTACACTCAATAAAGTTTGCTGGATTGCTAGACTTCATCAAAGTTTGCGCGAGTCATCTAGTACAAAATACATCGAAGAATTCCTTTGTTAATTTAACATTCTTTATTGATTACCAGAACCATGAGCGTGGCAAAAAGATGCAAGGGTGGGCAATACCTATCTTAGAAATTGAAAATAAATAATCGCTGAAGTTTCAACCTCTCGCTATAATAGCAAAAAATTTGAACATGAAAATTAATTAAAATTTAATTGCATAAACTTCGCCTTTTATAGATAGTTACATAAATAGAGTTGCCTCGGCAGTGCATGAATGTCGCAACCATGATTAATGTACTGACAGTCTAAGTTTTTTTAAAATATGGTTAGGATATTGTTGTTGCTGGCCCGGACCCTGCGCTCCAGGAAGTGCATCCACATCGTTGTATAGAAACAAAAAATAAATAAATATGAGGGGACATCTTACACACGGTCTCTGACCCCAAACTAAGCAAAGCTTGTGATATGGCTGCCAGAGACTGATTTACTGCTTATACATATTTTTAAATGGACGTGCGGCTCGGCGAACCTCCCCGACGCAGTGCTGGGTCAGCCCCCTGAGCACCTTGAACACATTATTATATTGAATACAAAGGGGTGGGTGATAGTTGACAGCTATACTTCAACATGATATTTTTTTGCAAAAAATAGTATGACCGACTTCACCCGTGCACAAAATTCGCGAATATTTCGCACTGATCGATGTAGCACTTTTCACACTACTGTTGATTTATCAAAAATGGTTCAGCCAATTTCGATAAAATTTAAACGGGACCAATTTCAAATAATACTCTTTGCAATAAAAAAAATTGAAATCGGACTACTACAAAAAAAGTTATGCGTGGTTATACATAAAAAAAAATATATACGCGGCGAATTGAGTACCTCCTCCTGTTGGTTCGTCGGTTAAAAATAATCTCTAGGTACGCTCTTGTCTAGACCTTAGTAACCCTAGATGCCATGTGACGGGTTACGTTGCAATTTTGCGTGGAAAGTTGGAACCATGTTGGAACACCGACAATACTGTACGTAGATGTAGCGCCGTTCGATTTGGGTTACACTCAGTAAACTTCGCCTTTGTTGAATATAGAATAGAAGTTTATATTTTAAAGTTTCTCTGTTTCGCTATGTTTTATAGCACATTCGCATACTTAGCCCAAACCAGTAACTGGTTTCTATGTATACGTGTTACGTACTGTACTGTACTAGTCTTTTTTTGTTAGTCCACTGCAGCAGGACTTAGGCTTTCCTACGGAGGGCGATTGTAACGACCCGGCACTATTGTGCTTATATGAGGCATATTTTTGTTATATCGACAACACCCCTTTACAGTGTGCATATATTATAGTTTTTATTCAGACAAACACCTTTTTACAGTGTACTGATTTTAATTTAGGTTAAGTTTAAAATGGGTCTGTGCCTGCAATAAATGGTTTTTATTTTATTATTTATTGTGCCATATCCACCATTGAATTCCTTATAAGGACCTATGCAGGTTGTCTCACGATATTTTCTTTCACGGAAAAGCCAGTCGTGTGAATTCCGTACATACAATCAGAATAACTCATTGGGACGGGACCGGGATTTGAAACCACTTACCATTGTAAGGCGGGTGTCACTACCACTAGACCACCATAGCTTCTTAGTGGTGCTACGTAGGTTCATAAAAATATATTCTGTCTATATGCCTAAACAGTCAGGTCAGGTCTAAGTGGCCAATCAGCGTCAATTCAATTCAATTCTTTATTTCCTTAATAAATAACATTACAGTTTACACCAATACGTTACTTATTTTACTTTTGATACTTAAAAAACATTTAAGTATACAATAAAATGTGACAGTGATAAATTTACTCACTTACTTAAATAAATAACTAATAGACAAGTTGGTAAACACACTTTAGAACCTTGTTGGATACATACCAAATTTAATGATTAATAATACCTATCTATAGAAATTATTCTAAAATAGTGCTTTTCACTGTACTGTACAAGCTTTTTTAATAGTCCACTGCAAGACGTAGGCCTATGAAGGGTCGTTGGGCCATATCCACCACGCTGGCCCAGTGCGGGTTGGTGGATTCACATACGCCATCGAATTTATTCTACGGACGCATGCAGGTTGCCTCACGATGTTTTCCTTCACCGAAAAGCCCGTGATGTGAAATTCCGTAAATAAATTCCAAGGAATTCATTGGTACGGGACCGGGATTTGAACCCACGACCTCACGATTGTAAGGCGGGTTTCATTACCTCTAGACCACCACGGCTTTTCACTGTACAGTAGAGTTATTTACTGATATGAACCATTTGTCGGCGAAAACATCAACCTGTGTATGTGTGACACCAGCGCATTAAGGTGTCGGTGACCATCGTCGATTCAATCATAACTACCAGCGTGATTGGACGTTTAGTGGCTGCTGAGGTTGCTGCAGCATCTATTCTCTGTCATTAAATCTATCTCGTTGTTTGCCATCCAATTTGTGGGAATAAAGACTTCAACTTTGATTTTGTACTATGTTAATCGGATCTAGCTTTTCCATTCGTTCATCAATTATCCTGAGGTCTTGCGGTATAATGCGGCATAAAATGCCGTAAGTTTCAATTTTGTTTATTGCATCATATGTAGTATAATTTACATGCATGTCTTAAGAAACATGTTTAGTATCTATATTCTATAAGTTATACATACGGCTCAAAGGAGATTTATGCTTGATAATTTTGTAATCATTTCATCTTTTTAAACATAGTTTTTATAGACATAGACAGACAACAAAAGTTTCCTTTGAGGGTTCCTTTTTTATCTTTTTTTTTAACCCTAAAATTGTTCCAACGCAGATTTAAAATCACCCCGGAGCTTTTCAATACCTTTGGTACGATTGCTGATATGAAAATGTTCCGCTCGCGACAGATATTAAAAATCCACGCGTCATCGCGTTTCTTAGAAAAATCTATGAATGGCTCAAGAGCAGAACATTTCAGGCTGTAGCCGCAGTAAATGCACCCCTATTTAAATGAGAGCTGAGAGTACTAATCTTGTTATTTTAGAAAACTTTTCATGAATTGCAGAAGCATCGCAATTACATCAACTCTAAATAGAAAAAGCCAGGATCAGAATTAGTCCAATCGTTCAGAGCTACCATTTCACACTTTTCACAGTATGTGTAAATACAGATAGGTATTATTAATCATTAATTGTTTAAGTTAAACGTGTTTCGACCGACGAACCAGAGGAGGTACTCAATTCGTCGCGTATATATTTTTTAAATTTATAACCACGCATATCTTTTTTCATAGTAGACCGATTTCAATAATTCGTTTTTTATTGGAAAGAGTATACGTTGAAATTGGTCCCATTTTAATTTTATCGAAATCAGCTGAGCCATTTTTGATAAATCTACAATAATGTGAAAAATGCTACATCGATCCATGCGAAATATTCGCGAATCCTGTACACGAGTGAATTGGTTCATGCTATTTTTTGCAAAAAAATAATCTTGGTCTGGTAAAAGGTATCAATAACCCCAGTACTAATGATTCACTGCACTTGCAGTGATATGCGACAGATATTATAAATCCATGCATTATCGCGTTTTATAGAATAATTCCAATCAGTGCGATGGCTAGCTAGCACCAATGGAGCTAGCTATAAATGGCTCAAGTAGAGTTCCATTTATGCTACAGCTCCCGTAATGCAGCTTTTTTTTTTATAACAGCTAAGAGTACTGGTGATTTCAGACAACTAATTTTCATGTATTTTACAACCACTGCAGAGTAGTGCAGAGTTCAAGCGTGCGTTGTGCGCTATGTCGCTTCAGCTTGGTATTTTTTTGCGTTTAACGCTCAAGTTTTCGTATAAACGGTATAAAGCTCTATTTTGACATTGGGAAGCACATCGGATGAAATTGTTGAAAATGTTGCGTTTTTAGATCGGTGGGGATGCATGTATATGCAACCCCGTTTTTACTTCGGAGGTCTCGAAGTACATTAAATTCTATCTTTCGCCCTAGTACTATTTTTGCACTGGATTTGCGATGACAGAAAAATGTTCCGCGCGTGACAGATATTAAAAATCCACGCGTCATCGCGTTTCTCAGAAAAATTCCAATCCGTGATGTGGCCAGCCGCACCAATGAAGCTATGAATGGCTCAAGTGGAGGGCCATTCAGGCTACGGCCCCCGTAATGCAGCCTTTACACTGAATGCTCGCCTTTTCAGATGGAGGTGGGAGTACTAGTTACCTCAGAGCTTTTCTTTTTCGGCCTACTTCGATGCTCGCTTCGAGTTTTGTATGTTTTAGCCCGCGATTTAGAAAAATAAATTGGTAGTCGATTGAATCAGAGTCAATTTAGATATAATGTTGAAATTAAGATGCAATATGGATAGCATTTAGTTATGTGATGAAAAACAATGTAATATGTGATGCATGTCTGAGATATATATGATATGCATTTTATAAATATACGTCATGACATACATGAATCACATTGTCACAATGAATATTTCATTGCATTGTCATCCTCTTACAAGGTGGGTATTATGCTTATTATGACACTCGAAGAGACGAGCACACTAAATTCACGCCCTTTATTATAACGGTTCTTTTGGTAAACTGTTGTGTGGTGAATTAGTGAATAAAAATGGTCAATGTACTTATTTCAATGACTTAGCTTAGTTCTTGTCCTAAGAAGATGATGAAATCTATTTTATTATGATTATTTTATCACATCGTTAAAAAGCACTGTTACATTTGTCACTACGCATATGGTTTTACATGGTTTTATAAGTAGTGTCTGCCACGCTGGCTCAGTGATAGGCGACCATGACTCCTGCGCTTTAGACGCGTGGATTCGATTCCCACCTAGAGCAAATATGTATGTGTTCAACTTATGGTGTTTGCTTTGTGTCTAGATCTTCGAGCATATATCTATAGAGTCACAATCGTGTAAAAAAATGTCCGAGGCAAAACTCTGCCCAAGCCACGTAGTGGGCAGGCTTTTTAGTTAGTCGGCTTGCAATCGCAAGGCGACTATAACACCGCTCAATGCTAAAGTGCTCGGTTACAAGCTCTAATTAGGTGACATAACGTCGAGATTCGAAAAAACGGTTCATTGTGAATTATTTAATGTAAATATCTAAGTCGCTATATATGACGGTGATCGGGCATTTTTTAACTACTTTCACTTAGGGACTGTGGCTCTGTAGATATTTGATCAAAGGTCTAGATGTTTTATTTTAATTTAAAATTATATAGTACATCAGTCTTTGGCAGTCATATCACAAGTTTTTTTTAGTTTCGTTCCAGCGACCGTATGTAAGATATCCTCTGTACATACCTATGTCACAACATTTATATTCTTTTTGTTTGCCCCCAGGGACATGCACGCGGCGGTGTGCGGCGGTCGCGCGGGTCTATGTGACGCCATGCGGCCGGCTAGCGGCGCTGACTTGCTGCGCTACCTACGGAAGGTCAACTTCACCGGTGAGATATGGCAGCATCCTTTTCTTATCTATCCATCACCCGTAGGACGCAGACTGGACATAGGCCTCCCCAATGGATTTCCAATAAGGCCTGTTGGAAGCGGCCTGCAATCTTAACTAAGTATATCGTAAGTCCACCTAGTTGGTAGCCGTCCTACGCTGCGCTTTCTGGTCCGTGGTCTCCATTCGAGAACTTTACTGGCCTTCTCTCACTAACCCCAAGAAACTCTATGTTTCACAATGAGTCGACGCCGCACCAGCCAGCTAGCACCACAACATAATTTTATCGACGTATCAAAACAAGACCGAGTTATAGAAGTCCTATCTGTCATTTTTTCACACGTTGACTAATATTATGTCGTGGTGCGTATGCTAGCCGGGCACAAGCTCAATTTTTGAATCGTTAGACTAGATTTTTATAATTCTATGCTATACTATATCGATTGCACTGAAGCGTATCACACTCAAGCGTATAAAATTTACTGTTTATTTATTTTTTTAATTATACATATAACTGAATTTTAAATTTGTGTAACTTCCTGCAATTTTCATAATTTTATTACTGAAAAAGTGATTGAATCCGTAAAACTGGTGGAACTTGGTCATAATTTGAACTGATATCGTACAAAACGATACGTATATACGTCTGTCTACGCGACGATTCGTATGTGCGAACATTGCAGGTCTCGTACGCGTTGCGTCGTAACGATACGCTTACGATACGACTACACTTACAACTCGCGTGCAAAGGGCTTAATTGAGCTCTCAGTTCAGAAAAACCCCAATTCACTAGGCCCTAGACAATTTCTTTATTGGATAACAAGTTATGACGAAACTACATTTTATCAAAAAAAAACTCGCTCCACCAAGATCATAGAGACAACTTTTACTCCCTTAAGAGTTAAAAAGCAAATTACGCCGCAGTAGTAACCTTAACCCTAGACGGAGTCGATGGTCACTTGGCCAATGCTCGTGACCTTCTACACACTTTGTTGACAGTTTTGCCGCAGCCTCCTTTGATCTCCCAACTTGAACTGTTGCCAATCTATCTCTCAAACACATCAACGATTCATAAAAGCATATTATAACAGGTTTATCTAATAGAATACGTTTACCGTCATCTTTTGATATAATTTTGTTTGCGCAGTCCCTGAAAGAAAATATGAGCTTCGTTACTTACAGACTTAAGTATAAATATTATGGGCTTTTAGTTGAATTTTAAGATGGAGGTCATACCTAGTCTGACTTTATGATTTTTTTTCCAATGTTATCTAAATTAAATCAAATTAAATTGCATTTATGGAGCCATTAAGATGAACGTGCCATTACATCAAACTCGCATGTTACATTAAAACTCACAATTAACTAAATTCTTCGCCATTATATCGTATTCTATGACCAATTTACGTGTATTTCAATTTGTAGAGCCATTCAATTAGATTTATCTATAGAAAATATATTTTCATGTACTAGTTCAGTAGTTTTGAACCATTTCACAAGATTCGAGCCTGCTAAATTCTTATTTGAAATTGCTGGAAGGCGATATTACAATTTTGCTCTCAGATCACTAAAATGTTCAATTGTTTGGAGTCCTTGATGAAAAATTAATTATGTCAAGTTTATCAAATAAAACGTTTACAGACATGCCACACGGGCGTTGACGCCGCGTAATTGCACCGCGGCGTCACCGCCGCTGCACCGCCGCGGTGCAGCGGCGGTGCTGAGCGTCGTCGCGGCGTCACCGCGGCGACCAGTGTTGCCGGTAGCGATTTAGACATTAAATCTAGAGTATTCGAGTATTCTATGAATTTTTAGCGGGAAATAAGGTTTTGAATTCATCAATCCGTTCAATCTTAAACTGAAGATGAGAAAAATCCCTCGGGTACGTTAGAAATCAGATCGTGTAATTTGTCACGACGAATGTCACAGTAACAGCTTTCCAAGTGACAGCTGTCAAACTTCAAAGTGATTATCTCGGTCATTATCAATTCTTGACTACTGTTGTTTTCATAAAAGTGATAGAACTCGACAAGATCTACATTTTGGATGACAGCTGTCAAACTTAAAAGTGATTTATCTCGGTTATTATCGATTCTAGACTATTGCTCTCTTCACAAAAGTAATAGAACTCGACGAAATCTACATTTCGGATGACAGCTGTCAAACTTAAAAGTGATTTATCTCGATTATTATCGATTCTAGACTACTGCTCTCTTCACAAAAGTAATAGAGCTCGACGAGATCTATATTTCGGATGACAGGTGTCAAACTTAAAAGTGATTTATCTCGGTTATTATTGATTCTAGACCATTGATGACTTCACGAAAGTGATAGATCTTAACGAGATCTACATTTCAGATGACAGCTGTCAAACGTAAAAGTGATTTATCTCGGTTATTATCAATTCTAGACTACTGCTCTCTTCACAAAAGTAATAGAGCTTGACGAAATCTACATTTCGGATGACAGCTGTCAAACTTAAAAGTGATTTATCTCGGTAATTATCGATTTTAGACTACTGCTCTCTTCACAAAAGTAATAGAGCTCGACGAGATCTATATTTCGGATGACAGGTGTCAAACTTAAAAGTGATTTATCTCGGTTATTATTGATTCTAGACCATTGATGACTTCACGAAAGTGATAGATCTTAACGAGATCTACATTTCAGATGACAGCTGTCAAACGTAAAAGTGATTTATCTCGGTTATTATCAATTCTAGACTACTGCTCTCTTCACAAAAGTAATAGAGCTTGACGAAATCTACATTTCGGATGACAGCTGTCAAACTTAAAAGTGATTTATCTCGGTAATTATTGATTCTAGACTACTGCTCTCTTGACAAAAGTAATAGAGCTTAACGAGATCTATATTTCAGATGACAGCTGTCAAACTTCAACGTGATTTATCTCGGTAATTATTGATTCTAGACTACTGCTCTCTTCACAAAAAAAATAAAGCTCGACGAGATCTACATTTCGGATCACTTTGAAGTTTGACAGCTGTCATCCGAAATATAGATCTCGTTGACTTTTATCACTTTTGTGAAGACAGCAGTAGTCTAGAATCAATAATTACCGAGATAAATCACTTTTAAGTTTGACAGCTGTCATCCGAAATGTAGATTTCGTTGACCTCTATCACTTCTGTGAAGACAGCAGTAGTCTAGAATCGATAATAACCGAGATAAATCATGTTGAAGTTTGACAGCTGTCATCCGAAATATAGATCTCGTTGACCTCTATCACTTTTGTGAAGAGAGCAGTAGTGTAGAATCGATAATAACCTAGATAAATCACTTTGAAGTTTGACAGCTGTCATCTGAAATGTAGATCTAGTTGAGCTCTATCACTTTTGTGAAGAGAGCAGTAGTCTTAAATTGATAATAACCTAGATAAATCACTTTTAAGTTTGACAGCTGTCATCAGAAATGTAGATCTCGTTGAGCTCTATCACTTTTGTGAAGACAGCAGTAGTCTAGAATCGATAATAATCGAGATAAACTCACTTTGAAGTTTGACAGCTGTCATCCGAAATGTAGATCTCGTCGAGCTTTATTACTTTTGTAAAGAGAGCAGTAGTCTAGAATCAATAATAACCGAGATAAATCACTTTTAAGTTTGACAGCTGTCATCTGAAATGTAGATCTCGTTGAGTTCTATCACTTTTGTGAAGTCATTAATGGTCTAGAATCAATAATAACCGAGATGAACTCACTTTGAAGTTTGACAGCTGTCATCCAAAATGTAGATCTTGTCGAGTTCTATTACTTTTGTGAAGACGGCAGTAGTCTAGAATCGATAATGACCGAGATAAATCACTTTAAAGTTTGACAGCTGTCACTTGGACAGCTGTTACTGTGCCACTCGTCGTGACAAATCACACAAGTCCATACTCGATGGGCTTATGAGATATTTTTCATGTCACTTTGCACAAATCAATGCATCTATTTCAGATTTTATCGATCGGCCACATTATTTCTCTAATATATCAAACGAAGAACAAAACACTTTCTTTCTGCGGTTGGCTCACACAAAATCAGACTGTATATGAGAGATTTTACTTATCTTCAGCCGGTTATCCCTAAAACCTTTTTTTCCGCTAACTGCCTAGATGTCATCAGTGTCTAAGGCAACACTGGGCGCCGCGGTGTCGCCGCGACGACGCTCAGCACCGCCGCTGCACCGCGGCGGTGCAGCGGCGGTGACGCCGCGGTGCAATTACGCGGCGTCAACGCCCGTGTGGCATGTGCCTAGTGTCATCTTTTGATATACTTTTGTTTACGTTGTCCCTGAAAGAAATATGAGCTCCATTGCTGAGTTTAGTATCGGTCTAATATGGAGGTTTAGACGTTTCGGGACCTTAACTGTGCCGAAGGTCGGCTCGGGATTTATGGTTCAATCACTTCGATTTCTTCAGTCAACGTTGCCGTAAGGGAGCTGTATTATTAAGGCATTTGTTATAGTGTCTCACCTTGGCTCATTTATTGGTGATCTTGGCTCTTTATTTGTTCACAATGTTACTAGTTAGTGTACAGTATCGTCGTTGTTGTTTCAGCCATGGCACGTCCAATGCTGGTCACTTGTCTTCACAGTAGATCTTCAATAAGATCGGTTAAGAGCTGTTTGTGTTCAGCCAGATCCTGCGGTCTTGATAACGTGGTAGACAGATGACTTTATTATGATTAGTGTGTTCACGTCCTACGCTATAAACAGTAAATCTATCTAACAATTTTACGCACTCCGTATGCTTCGAGTTAAGATTAGCCGTAAGAAAACATGGAATTTTAACCAATCAACACTCGTTGTGTTATTGTTACGCGATGCTTACATAATACGTAAATTGTTAGTGGGCTAATTTCAGATTTGCGATTTGTTTTAGAACTTGCTGTATTTAATTTAATTGTATTGAACGTAATTAATGGAATCTAATCTTGTGCTTTAGAGAAAGTCATTGTATTATAACGTGACTATGTTAAAACATGACTGCCCAGTGTCCAGTCATGTCAAAAAAATAGTTAAGTCATGCAATGGTAAGCAATTTAGACAATTAACGCCATATTTTTAAACCATTTGAAGAAAATAGAGGTATTATCTATTATATAAAAGGCTTCCCTGAGTGACTGACTGACAGACAGCCTACAGCCCAAACCGCTAAAGATATAACGTTGAAATTTGGAATATAGGTACATTGTACTACGTAATGGAGCACTAAGGACGAAAATTTTGAACTTTCGACCTCTAAGGGGGTAAAACGGGCCCTTTTCGTTTGTATGTAACTTTTTATTCCCTGTTCCGATTGACTTGTAACTTTGTATACATGCTTTTCAAACAAAATAAAAGTTACGTTTTTTCCTGTTTTTCCGAATTTTCCTTATCTAAGGGGTCAAATAAGGTCTCAAAGTTGGTGAAAAAAGCGTCTATTACATCCAACCAGCTGAACGGTTATGGTTGAAATCTGGTATGAAGAAAGCACACAGCAGGTCTCAATACAGCAACTAATAATATCCAGGAAAATCTGTAGGGTTCCTGAGGGATAGCCAATATTAATCAGTTTAGGCTACAGCCCAAACCGTCGATGAAATAAACTTGAAATTTAGAATATACGTACATCGTACAACATCATGAAGCACAAAGGATGAACATTTTGATAAATCGACCTCTTACGGGGTAAAACGGGCCCTTTTCGTTTGCATGTAACTTTTTATTTCCTGTACCGATTGACATGAAAATTTGTGAAGATGCTTTTGATACTAAATAAAAATATGGTTCTTCCTGTTTTTCTGAATTTTCCATAAAAAAACTTCCTTAGGGGTCAGATAAAGGAATAATAAAGTTGGTGAAAAAGCATCAATTACAGCCAAGGAGCTGAAAGGTTACGAATGGAAACGGGTATGTAGAAAGCACACGTCATGTTTTATTACTGGAACTATTATTATCCCGGAAAATCTTCAGTTTTCTTAGGGATAGCTAAAATTAATCAGTTATAATTATAATGTAAAGCTAAGTTAAAATGGTTAAATGAATTCTAACGAAATTTGGAACGAAGCTAGACAATAACACAAAAATTACTACTTAGGGTACTGCTATCCCGGAAAATTTGAGTGGGTCCTTCGGGATGTCGATTTCTTAAAAAAACACTAAAAACTGTTTGAAAATCTCAATGAATTCAATTTTATGTTAAAATAGCTACCATTTTAACTAATAAATTACTAACTATTGACGTTTTGGGAAAAGTCCCGTATTCCTTGTGCGCTAGACCAATCGTAACCCTGAATAAGCGTAAAAAATAATCACAAAGCTTTTTTTTAATAACATAGTGAAATATCTAAAATAGAATTAAGATAATGATTTATCCTTATATGGGGCAAAATGGGTCCCTAATAGTTGACGATTTTTTTCTATTTTGTGAGCCAATAATCTTAAGCTTAGGGTACGTACGGTTCAATATATGTACTTTACTATGGGATCAACCCTAAAAAGCGAAGATTACCTACCTATTCCATAGATGTTGTCGCGGGGCGATGAACTTTTTGTGTTGAACAGTTGATTTTATTTACGTGATTTCGGGGTTGGTACCATAGTAAAAGTTTGTCAAATGATGAGTTTAATAGCATTCTTGAACTGACTGACTGTCTAGATATTCACTATGTGTTTCTCGACAGTAATAAAATATATTTTTTCATCTGCCTGGGGTCAGACATCGTCTGAAAGTCCTACAAGTGTCTCGATCACTTTTAACTGGGTGTACGGTTTTGGGCGAGATTGTCACAATATCTCTCGGGAAAAATGAGTTCAGAATAATCGAAATTAAACTTCTAATGACTGAATGAAAGATGTCGAATACATATATACCGGCCTTAATTAATAGTGCTGAACGTACTGAACGTAGGCCTACCCGCGAAGGGTGATTAGGCCATCGGCCATATCCATCACGCCGGCCCATCGCGGGTTGCGGAATCTATATACGACATTGATTTTTCTCTACGGATGTACCTATACATGTTGCCTCAATGTTTTCCATCAATAAAAAGCCAATAGTGTGAAATTTCTAACATTGGCACTCATACAATTATTATTAGTATTGAATTAATTACAAAAATTCAGCAATTTATCATTCAAAAATTCACGTACTCCGTAATAAGCTTTAGATACAAGTACGAGTAAATTAAATACGCAAATACTAAGACAATGCCGTTTACGACATTGTCTTATTATTCTTGTGTTACCATTGATGACTGATGGCACAGAAACGTGGTCTCTCACTATGGGCCTTATTAGTAAGCTCCAAGTAGCCCACCATGCAGTAGCTATGGAGGGGGCTACGCACAAAGTCTCTCTGCGAGATCGAATCAGAAATGAGGAGATCTATTACCAAAGTTACCGTCATAGCCCAACGGATTGGCAAGTTGAAATGGCAATGGGCAGGAAATATAGCGCGGAGGGCTGAAAACCGATGGGATCGAAAATTCTCTAATGGAAATCACGTACCGGCAAGCGCAGCATAGGACGCCCACCCACAAGGTGGACGGATTCCCTCATTAGGACCGTAAGATCACGCTGGATGCAAGCCTCTTCCAACCGGTCTTATCGGAGAACCTTTGGGGAGGCCTATGTCTAGCAGTGGACTTCTTATGGCTGATGGATGGATGGAGACAATACAGGCCAATCCACGGGCTATTTTATGCAAATACTTAGACAATTCAGGCTAAACCGTAGGCATTATCCTTGCAAGTAATATGACAATAGGCCCAGTTATGAAGGCTCCATCGTAAATTTTATAGCAACGTAAAAAGTGTACTCTCTATTGAACCTTAACCACGAGTTATTAGTATTTTAAGTAAGTGCCAAGACAACGCAACAACGCAGACTAACAGCAGGCAATCATAATTTTAAGGAAGTATTAAGACAACGCGGTCCAGACCGCGAACTATTAGATATTATTAAAAGCAAGTGTCAAAATAATACGGGTTGAATCGCGGGCTATTATTTTAAGCAAGTAAGTACTAAAACAACGCGGGCCAAATGGCAGGCTATTATAATTTTAACCAAGTGTTACCTAAGACAACACGGGCGAAACCGCGGACTATTAGATATTATTTATAAGCAAGTACAAAGACAACGTAGGTGAAACCGCGAACTGTTTTCATTTTAAGCAAGTACCTATGTACTAAGACAACGCGGGCGAAGCCGTGGGTTTTAAGCTAGTAAATTATATAAATGTCTAGATGGACAAACATAAACATTAATCACAAAGAAAACTGCCCAGATCTTTGACAATGAGCGCGTACTTAATATGTCAAAACTGCCGAAATTTGTATGGATATACCATATATAAACCATATTTATTGGGCCGTTTTGTTCAACTAATTCAGTGTCTATTCAGATACATAATCAAAGGTATTGACAATGTCTACTGCTTTCCCAATAAATTTGCAATAGAATCGGTTGTAGCAGCTTGGATCCAGTACAACGCCGCGGTTCTAATCAGGCCATCGGTATGATGTATTTACTCCGTATTCTTAGCGTAATTCTAGCAAAATTAAAGTTTGGAAGTTTTAGAATCGAATTTGAAATTATCTATGCTTTTGCTATCGAATACATTGCAAAAGCTTCCCACCGCGATTACGCAAGAACCTACTGCGACACATATAAATGTTATCCCACCCAATAAGGAAGTCACCCATAATCCAGGAATCCCCATACTGTTCCTTCTCCACGTCTGACGTTTACGATATCTCGATTTCGGTTATTAAATTAAGCTAACGGCAGCACCTTGCGAGGGTTATAGGGCATCAAATTGTGCTTCATCCAATATTGGCTTTATCTTTGCTATAGGAGGAACTTATTTGCAGCGGTCGTGTTCCCTATTGATATTGTTTCAATTTGGCTGATTTTAGGTTTGCAATTTGTTCTAGATCTCACTATATTTAATATCTGACGCAATAAGTTTATTTTTTTACAGAGCAAGTGCCTTTAATAACTGTCACTAAATACAAGACTTACGTAATCTAAAACTACATAAACTACTACTACATAACAAGCAATTGGATCATCCATAGACCTTTGAAGGTCTAAAGATAATCCAAATGTTCAAGCCCACTGCCAGTTGGCAGCGTGCCCATCATACTGGCAGCATTGCCACGCTGAATGGAAATGCTCATATGTTGAGCCAAATAAACACCAGCATTTTAGGTCACGCGTCGCATTCACCAGACGCTCAGAAAAACTTGAAAACAAGATGAGCTCCCGGCCCCCACGGACCCAATGACTTAACTCAAAACAGCTCAAATATGTAACCACTGCCGAGGTTAGCATATTTGCGCCGTTTGTGCTGTTCCGCCGAATTGGCCAATAAGTTGAATCTAAACTTTTACTATAAGGAAGGCGATCGTATTACGTAACTATCTCAAAACAATTGAAGAATTTGTCATAAAAAAATGAAGTCACGCATTGGAAAGCTAATGTAGAGGAGTAAAACCATATTTTTTAAACTCTTTGAAGAGGTAGGTACTATAAGTTTAATTTGTGTATCATCTGGCTTATAATATTAAGAGTAAAATAATCAATATCGATTTAGTCGACTGTGGCTTGCAAACAAACCTTAATAATAGGCCCGTTGATAGATGCGGTTTTTCGTTTGATGTGATTTAATAGGATCGAACTCTAATTTAACAAAAAAAATAGTCTCAAAATTTTTAGTACTTTAATGTGTTGTTTAACTATCCCTATTTCTTTATGGTAAATGCCACTTATAAACCACAAGCAAATGATCTTACAAGTGACACTTTGTTCTCTTACTTACATTTATCGTGTCCGTAAGTGCTGAAAGGGGCGCATTTTATAAGGGAATTCCCCATCTTAGTTACCATAATATCTTTCAAATTGCTCTTTAATCCTATAATAATCCAACAAAAGCCGTTTCAGCGGCTCTTTCCCCGGTTTTCCCCAAATTGTTCTTCCATGTGATTTCATGGTTCAAAGTTTAAGACGGGTGAGTCAAACAACTTACGGATTGAGATTTTGCTGTATTATGTATGGTACCTAAGTCCTACATAGTTAATGGTGATAATAAATGATAAGTGCAGTTCAGAGCCCGTCGGGCACAGCAAAATTTGAAGTGAAGACTGTTTTAAAATTTGAATTAAATTGATTTCACTATTCGAATTTATAATATATTTGTGCGATAAACCTTCCAAAAAGATTTTCTTACTTGCAACTTTAGATTGGAGAAGCATATGCATATCTACTGCAATACGATTCGTGCAGATTGAAGTCCAGTAGTCACTACAAACTGAAATGTTTGTTACTAATAGTATCTTTATCTTAAACGCAGGTCTTTCTGGAGACGAGTTCCATTTCGACAGCAACGGCGACGGCCCGGCGCGCTACAAGATCCTCCACTTCAAGCAGGTGGCTAAAGGCACCTTCCGCTGGGTCGAGGTCGGCCAGTACTTGGACGGAGAGCTACAACTCGACTTGGACGGTATATTCTTCTATATTATTGATGCTTATAATTGTTTTCCATTTATCATCATCCACAGCCTTTATTATCTATGCTCGGTCTTATGTTAATTTCAGGTTTGACCCCCAATTTAAACTATATCGCTAACCTAACCAAACCCAACTTGCAGCGGAATGACCAACGCTCCGCTTGCCTTACCTTGGCCACCATTCTGCGATAGCCGCACACCATCACATTATGTCACCATCTTTCTCATCAAAACTTCTTTTCTATTAGACTTTTTACGCTGTGTTTTTCAGTGCAAGACTCTTTGATATTTTTGCGATTCCGTGGGTTGCGATTTTCACTTCAAGCAGGTGGCTAAATTCACCTCCTGATGGGTCGAATTCGGGCATTATTTGGACGGAGAATTGCAGCTCGAATTAGACGGTGGTCGAAAAGAAACCTGCGCACGTTTGAAGAAGGAATTCGATATCGTAAGTCAATCCATACCCAAAATCCGTACCAGGGCCAGTGGAATGGATATTTTCAATTTTTAGTCAGAAGCTCTAACTAGCCTTTTTTTACCCAGGAAATATCTTTATGGATACCACCCCACCCCAGGGGAAGCAGAGCGCTTATGCGGGATGTTATGTTTATGCCGGATGTTTATGCGGGAGTCCCGCCGCCAGTATACCCACTAAAATTCTCGGGGTACTTCTGCCAGGCGCCTTTGTGCCAGAGCTGCGGAAACGCTTTCGCACTCGTCTGCAGCTCCAATGGCGCTGGTCTCCTAGGTCCTGGTCCTGTTTCAACTTTTTGGCTGCTAATGCATCTTGCGTTATCAACCATTGTCTTTGAAATCCAGTTCAAGTGATAAGGATAGCGCGGGCGCCGGAGTCGATGTTGAGATGGCATATGATGGAAATAGTTTGGAGTAAATATTTTATGTTGTCCGGAAGTTATTTTAGTCTGGCAACCCCCTGGGGACGTCCTAATTAAAGCGTTCACCTCAAAAGAAATTAGGTGTCGAGTCAGCTGTCATTTTTGTTCAGTCTACTGCTACTTCCTGACTCTCTGGTCCATCACATACTGTCTACCAATCTCGGTCTTCTTTAAATAGGTTAGTGAAGGTTTAGTTAGTGAACGCACTGGAAAACCATATTATCCATGACGCGCGGGCCTATTATTACTTAGCCTACAAATAAAGGCAGCCAGGTAGACCGAATTGTCATTATCAATGTCTCCACAGAGATCCAGTTCAAGTGGGACTCGCCGCGGCCGCCGGAGTCGGTGTGCAGCGCTGACTGCGAGCTCGGCCAGGCCAGGCAGTACGTGGAGGGCGAGAGCTGCTGCTGGCACTGCTTCAACTGCACGCAGTACGAGGTAAGTAAGCGTTTCGACCAACAAACACCAACCATTAATCAATGGCCCAATACTTTCGTGGGTGAGTTGTATCTACATGATATCTTTAAATAGCATTTATATATGTAATAAATACATCAAAGCGAAAATATTTTCCCAAGATGGTTGAAATTCTAAATATAACTTAACTCTAAACTTATGACTTATGAAAGATAAATAACTGGGCACCTACATAAAAACTTTCTCGGAATTTGTACTCAATCGCTTGTATTCACAACGGCACGTGTATTTATTTTTTTACTATAGGAAAATAAAAACGTATTTTCTGAATATAACATTTGATTGGCCTTTATACTCGCATTTAACCGTTTACGTGTATTTTTCGATTTGTTTTGGATGTTGTTTGGAATCATCAGCAGCATTAATAAATATTATTAATTCAGTTCGAATCATTTATAAGCATTTACGAGTATATGGTGAACGTAGATTTTTACTCTGTGTCTGGGTGTTATTTAGGTGTAGGTATTTAAAAATATGTAAATGTAGTATATCAATCTCTAGCAGCCATATAACACAATGGATGATGAATGGATGGCAGAATCTATTGGATTTTAATCCGCATTGAAATACGACACATCTGCCGTTTTTAACCGACTTCCAAAAAGGAGGATGTTCTATGTTCGTCTGTATAGGCAAGTTTTTTTGTGTTTGTTCATCGATATTTTCGCCAATTGTAAACTGAATCAGAAAATTATTTTTTAGTTTGAAATATACTCCCGAAGCGAAGCGATTTAAATTTTGCCCAAATCGTCTAAGCCGTTTTTGAAAAATCAACAATAATGAAAAAAATCGACTATTCGAATTTTGTACACGATAGAATCTTTTTTTCGCAAAACCGACTGTACCCCTACTTGCCATTTTCTGCGAAAAAGAATTATATAAATGTGTGTAATGGTTTTTTGTAGCCTCTAACCCCAATTTGTTATTTTGTTCAAAAAATTCTTTCATAGCGCTCCGAATAGGTAGAGTTATCTATTTTTTTATTCAAACAGTTTGTTAGCGGCTGCAGTGTAACTTTTATTATCACACTGCGGTTTTCCGGCAACGTTCAACTAAAACTAATATAAATCTGAAAGTTTGTTTGTATTCGAATTGAGCTCGATGTAATTTGCATGTAGATAGTCTTTATTCCGGGAGAAAAGTTTATATGGCGGAACACACAACTTGTCGCACTATGGGGAAACTAAGTTACGATACAATAAATACGTATTCTCCTTTTCTATTTATTTCTTATGGAGTTAACTTTTCTTTTTGTTTTTATTTAGTTTATTCTACAAACTTTTATTTAACTTGCAATGTATGTATGTAAGTATACAATGTGTTTGTCTACCGGTGTCGGAGCCTTAAGCGGTGACATCTATGGCAAATTTTGAACCATCTGATCATACTATTATACCTACTGTAAATTTCAATGATAGGAAACTAAAAAATCTTATAACTTTTGAATACCAATCTATAGTTCCTAAAACTTGCAACATAAATTTCACATGCTTTGCAAAACGAGGCTATTTCTCGGATGAAAAGCATCCATTTTTCAAGCGGTGCGTTGTATGGAAGCTAAGTCATCTTGAAAGATTGATAGTTGTTGAAGCACTCAGCGCCCGGGGCGGGCTCCGGACGTTTAGTTCACGTCACGGAAACTCAGGATTTTTGAGGCGCTTTTTGCTACAATTTTACAAAAATACTAACCTGGTAATACTGCTGAGAAGGATTGCGGCAATACCTCACTACCTTTGATCATATATTATTACAATATGGAAGGATTTGGTTTACTATCTGCCGAGGTATGTATGAAGATATACCGATCATTGAGAACATGAAAGTGTTAAACTTTTTGGTACTATGAAATTTCGCTTAGAGCATCAAACCTCCCAACCCAAAACACAGTAAACTTTGCATATCACTGTTTGTCATTGACTCAACAACCGCAAATGATACTACTATCTACCTACTTTAAAAATAGCCCTTGACCACAATATAAAACAGCCTTCACACGACATAAAAAAACTCTACCACTACAGAATATTACCACACAGCAAATGAGCAAACGAACGCTACTAAAAAAAGCTCTACCACGACAACTTTCCTCACTATTTCACCTTCAGAACCAAGCTTACTCTTCACTATATAAACCTAAAACTGCTATTTCCTACAGATCCGGTCGCCGTTCGTGGAGACAGCGTGCATGGTGTGCCCGCGCGGCACGCTGCCCGACAGCACGCGCACGCACTGCCGCCCCATCCCCGAGGCCTACCTACGACCTGACTCGGCCTGGGCCATCGGCGCCATGTCCTTCTCCTCCGTCGGGATACTGCTCACTGCGTAACTATATTTTATATGATACTGACTATACTGACGCTAGCGTGGCTGCTCAATACTGCCGGCTCATTCCGGAGGCCTACTTACAACCAGACTCCGCATGGGCCATCGGCGCCATGTTTTTCTCCTCCGTCTGGATCCAGCTCACTGCGTAACTATGCTGTATTATATACTGATCCTGACGAATCTGACGCAACCGTGGCGGCCCGTCTCTGAGGTGGCCCACTGCTTCTGTTCCGTCGGGATACTGCTCACTGCGTAATTATACTTTATTATGTTCTGACGTCCTTGATGCCCACCTGCAGATCGGTTCTGTCTGGGTCATCGGGTCCATGTTCTTCTCCTCCGTCAGGATACTGGTCACTTCGTAACTATAATGTATTAAATACTGGTCCTGACGAATCGAAAGTGTGGCGGTCCATCTCTGCGGCGGCCCGCAAGCTGATTGCAGGCTGTCAATAGTTATAAATTTTGTATATTTAAATTACACTCAATAAGTTATGCGCTAACGTCCTAGATAGTTCATATACAAAATAAGAAATAAGACTACTGCGTAAGCGTTATTGAAAGCGAGGCGCGGCTGGGTGACCCCCTAAAGTTAAAGCTCTATTACATTTCCAGTACAAAGACCTGCGCCCATTCATTACTCCAAATCAGCTCATCAGCTTTACGGAGCTCTAATTACATTCATTACCATCTATCTGCACTTGAAGCTCTGTGGATAATTGGCCTCGTCGATAGACACCATTTCTATTACAACTAATCGAACTGCAAGTATTTAATGTCGATCCAAATGGGTATTAGCCTGGATCTGAAATAGGTTCTTCGACAATGGAACTTATCAGCTTTTCAGTAAATTAGTTTCATTAGTTTAATTGGAACACTTAGTTTACTTAGTATACAGAATAGCTATTGTGTTTTCATTTTCTTACGTTGAAATTACTAGTCGAAAGTAATGATCACTATTTTAAAGTCTAATGATTTTGACGTGCCATTTGTTCTGTACATCCAAAAGATGTCAGCTTTCTAGAAAGATTTTCAATCGGATCTGTTACTTGAAAGCAATTTACACCCAGGTGGATCTTGCGGTTCTAATCTTATCATCCGTCTTCACCTTGCTACACTTTGCTTGGTTTTCTCACTCGCCAACCTTGGAGCCCCATCGGCCACTAGTTCTGATTATTGTATGACTTACCCACTACCATTTCTATCTGTTATCTATCCATCCATCAGCCATAGGAGGTCCTCTGCTGGACATAGGCCTAGTGGCATGCATCCAGCGCGATCCTGCGGTCCTAATGAGGTCATAGGTCCACCTTGAGTGGGTTAACATGCTACTTTGCACTTGCCGGTACGTGGTCTCCACTCGAGAACTTTTCGACCCTATCGGTCATTAGTTTTCCGCGTTATGTGCCCTGCCCATTGCCATTTCAACTTGCCAATTCGCTGGGCTATGTAACTTTGGTTCTTCTACGGATCTCCTTATTTCTGATTTGAACTCGCAAAAAAACTCCAAGCATAGCCCTCTGGCTATGCTTGGAGCGACGAGCTACGAGCTAAGGAGAGCCTTAGCTCGTTGGGCTACATGGATCAATATCAATCTTTTTTGATAACATATTATGAGAATTTATTTCGTAACGAAACACAATGGTGCCAGCTGCAGTTAACATTATCACCTTTTGTCCAGGTTCGTGGCCGGAGTATGGGTCCGGCATAGTTCGACGCCGGTGGTGCGTGCGAGCGGGAGGGAGCTATCCTACATCCTGCTCGCCGGCATCCTCATGTGCTATCTCGTCACCTTCGCTCTGGTCTTCCGCCCTACTGACATTCTCTGCTCTATTCAGAGGTAAGTTTTATCTCATACTAGCTTTTGCCCGCGGCTTTGCTTCGATATATTTCGATTTTGTGCTATGCCATAAGAACCTTGCATTTTTCCGGGATATAAATAGTCTATGTTACTTTTTATCTTTGAACTTTTAACTTTGAACAAACTTTTGGAGTACATTTTTGAGTTTTTAATACGGAAAACGGAATATTTGCCATACTAAATAATATAATCATACATATTTTATTATTAGTACTACACCTAAATATATAAGAACAAAGATACCCTCTAACTAATTCAGCGGTTTGTCTTTTAAATATGTTAGCTATTTATTATTTTTGTTCGACAAAAAATTTACATTTCATACTACAAATTTTATTTCACATATTTTTGTTTAAAATTACTTTTACACTGATCGCTCCACCCGTTAAAACATTTTTTAACCGCGCCCGAGGCAGGCGTTTAATTGTTACACTATTTTCAGAAATTAATTGATAGTCGTACTTTTACCCAAAACGATCATCCAACTTCAATTAAAAGCGGGACCGATCTGAAAGAATCAAAATAACATTTTTTTTTTTTGCAAAAAACGGCATGACCGACTTCACCCGTGTACAGAATTCGCGAATAGTACGCATGGATCGATGTAGCATTTTTCACATTATTGTTGATTTATCAAATATGGCTCAAGCAATTCAATAAAATTTAAATGGAACTAATTTCAAAATATATTCTTTCCAATAAAAAAATAATTATTGAAAAAGGACTACTACTTAAAAAGTTATGCGTGGTAACACATAAAAAATATATACGCGTCGAATTGATATTTACCTAATAAAAAGATGTTATAAATTATGGAATTGTATTGTTCGGTTCCAACAATGTAAAAATGTAAGTAAAGTGTGGCTTTACATACTGCAGATACTCTTAGAGGAGTAAAACGTATAAGTATTTTCAATAATTCTGAACAACTTTTATTTTGGGGCCAACTGCGACACGACATCGCGCAAAAACAGTCAGTTGATAAATACATTTTGTCGAGAATCGTTCGTTCGTTCATTTCAGCCATAGCTTTCACGTCCACTGCTGGACATAGGCCTCTAAAGAAAAAGATCTCCAAAAAGACCAGTTCGTAGCAACTTGCATCCAGCGCGATCCTGCGGTCTTAATGAGATAATAATTTCCACCCCATCGGTCATCAGTCCTCCGAGCTATGTGGCCTGCCCATTGCCATTTCAACTTGCCAATCAGCGGGGCTATGTCGGTAACTTTGGTTCTTCTACGGATCTCCTCATTCGTGGTTCGATCCCGCAGAAAGACTCCGAGCATAGCTCTCTCCATAGCTCGTTGGGCTACTTGAAGCTTACTCATAAGGTCCATAGTGGAGGCCCATATTTTGTCAAGAATATGTACATTTAAAAAAAATAATTGACTCTTGACATCTTCTTGAATCCTTAAATTCACTCCTTGTTTTGAAACGACGTAAACACTAAACAATCGACAAGTTTATGCCCTTTGTGATAGCCGTAGTGGTCTAGTAGTAGTGACATCCGCCTTACAATCGTGATGAGCTCGTGGGTCATATCCCGGTCCCGTACTAATGAGTTCTTCGGAATTAATGTACGGAATTTAACATCACTGGCTTATCGGTGAAGGCAAACGTCGTGAGGCAACCTGCATACGTCCATAGAAGAAATTCGATTCGAATACACTAACCTGAACTGGGAGAGCGTGGTGGATATGATCCAATCAAATCAAAATCAGAAATCAATTTATTTCAAAACTTGGTACAAATATAGATAGTGCAGCCATAGTTTTGTTTTGATGGATAGTCTTCCCTAGAGTGAAGCTTATTATTGTATGTACAGTACAGATGATGATGTATACAATAGATATTACAACTAGTCAAAATTATGTTTTAGTTTTACATTTTTGCAAATTCGTAAATGTTAAAAAATATATTCATAAAATTATCTAAGAGTCCAAATTTTTTATTTTTTATTAATTATTCGTTACAAACAAAGCATCTATCTATGTAAAGTCCATTTTTCAAAATAATATATTAGTTGTGTATATATTATGCAGCGTGTGTGTGTGTGTATGTGTGTATGTGTGTGTGTGTGTGTGTGTGTGTTTGTTTGTTTGTTTGTGGAATTCGTTGCCAGTCATGGTTAAGTGCCAAGTTTCAATCAACCTAGGATAGGCCTACGTCCTGCAGTGGACTATTAAAAGTCTGATACAATACAGTACAGTACATTCTTAGAATGATGCGCATGCCAGTCTCGCAGGTAGAGCCAGCCTTTACCAACAAACTTGCCTACTTATTGTGAGGTATAACAAAGTTACAGCAAGTCAAGCAGCAGTCCTGACCATCTGCCAGTTTGCCGCACAAAGAGACTCAAACTACAATAACGGAGATCATTTCCTTCAGCTCCGAAAACGACGAGCAAACAAGGAAGCTGCTAATTCTACTTAATTACAATATTATCTCGTTTTGAAGCTCGTCTGTTTGCTGGGACGCTGACAACGATTATAAATGAGTTCAATGTAAAAAATTTGTTGTTTATTTTTGCCGGCTCTCTTATTACATTCAACATAGTAAACACAACGGTAAGTACATGTGAATAGTAGATTGTATCATAAGGGAGCAAAATAATATTTAACG
Source organism: Hypomecis punctinalis (assembly GCA_949316475.1). NCBI lineage: Eukaryota > Metazoa > Arthropoda > Insecta > Lepidoptera > Geometridae > Hypomecis > Hypomecis punctinalis. The sequence continues at coordinate 1,617,038 of OX438807.1, forward strand.
GTGAGGGCGTTTTTTTAAATTAAGAGCGAAGTGGGGGGGTTCTAGAGTAGAATTCTGATCGTAGCGATTTACAGTACGTCGCCCGAGCCGAAATATATTTTTCATCTCATCTATTCGAAAAGGACTACTTGGTTCGCCTTTAAGTGCGCTCAAAGGTGGTGTTTTCTATAAGGAACTTTACAAGTAAGCCGAAATGATCTTTGCCGCGCACTTTTTTGAAATCTACACCCACAAAAACCTCGATAATTACACCCAAGACGACTTTTTCAAAAAAGTGACGTCCGCCACCTTAATTTCAAAATGGATGCCATTTTTGAAATCTACACCCCCAAAAACCTCAAAAGCAACACCCATGACGACTTTTAGCAAAAACTGACGTCCGCCATCTTGAATTCCAAAATGGATGCCAATTTTGAAATCTACACCCCCAAAAACCTAGAAAACGACACCCATGACGACTTTTTCAAAAAAGCAACATCCGCCATCTCTAATTCCAAAATAGATGCCATTTTTGAAATCTACACCCCCAAAAACCTCGAAAACTACACCCATGACGACTTTTTCAAAAAAGTGACGTCCACCATCTTTGATTCCAAAAAAAAATGCTAGTTTTGAAATCTACACCCCCAAAAACCTACTAAACGACACCCATGACGACTTTTTGCAAAAAGTGACATCCGCCATCTTTAAGTTCAAATGGATGCCATTTTTGAAATCTACACCCCCAAAAACCTCGTAAATTACACCCAAGACGACTTTTTCAAAAAAGTGACGTCCGCCACCTTAATTTCAAAATGGATGCCATTTTTGAAATCTACACCCCCAAAAACCTCAAAAGCGACACCCATGACAACTTTTAGCAAAAACTGACGTCCGCCATCTTGAATTCCAAAATGGATGCCAATTTTGAAATCTACACCCCCAAAAACCTAGAAAACGATACCAATAACGACTATTTGCAAAAAGTGACATTCGCCATATTTAATTTCAAAATGGATGTCATTTTTGACCGACGAACCACCGGAGGAGGTATACAATTCGAAGCGTATATATATATTTTTTTTTATGTATAACCGCATTTTTTTTTTGTAGTAGTCCGATTTCAATAATTCTTTTTTTATTGGAAAGAATATACTTCGAAATTGGTCCCATTTAAATTTTATCGAAATCGGCTGAGCCATTTTTGATAAATCAACAATAATGTGAAAAAATCTACATCGATCTGTGCATAACATTTGCGTTCTAGCGATGCGCCCCGGCTTGACACAGGTGTATTATACATATAAACATTTCTCTTAAATTACTCTATCTATTAAAACAAACTGCATCAAAATCCGTTGCGTAGTTTTAAAGATATAAGCATACATGATGACAGACAGCGGAAAGCGACTTTGTTTTATACTATGCAATGATTCTGTACACAGGTGAAGTCGGTCATGCTATTTTTTGCAAAAAATAATAATTGAAATCTACAACCCAAAAAATGAAAAACGTACCCACGACTATATACCTATTGTACAGTGTACACCCAGCATGTTTAAGAAATATGTCCAGCATAGTCACCCTACCACACTTCTTTGTATATACCATAGTACGCCATTCGCAATCGACGGTGATACTCTAGTCAAAAATAAAAAATAACCATTAATCATAAAGACGTAGGTATATTCATACAAAATAAATATCAAACTCTGTTTTATTAGCATCTATTCGCAATTTTAACTAAAATCTTATCAAACTACATTGATAAAAAAGCTAAGAAATGGTTAAGACAGTCGCGGCTTTTCAGGCAATTCTACCATATATAAGTGTCGTTTCGAAATGGCAATAGTGCGAGCGAGACACCCTCATCACTTTGGGAAGTCTCACTCGGCACAGCGTCTCTCTTATGCCATTTCAAAGGAATATATGTTTTGTTGCAACGCATTAAGGTTGAATTTTCTTCAGCTAACTTTGAGCCAAATTTCGTCTGTGCGCAATCCAGATAGTGTACAAAATCCTTGCAGCGAACATAAAAAAATACAAACGTCAAACCTCAAAAAGGTTTTGTATGAAATAATTAGAAAAAGAGGCAGGAAACATACAAACCTTAAAATCTCAAAAAGGTTTTATTATATCAAATAAATCGAGAAAAGAGACGGAATTTTTTTGTTTTCTATCTTTAATGAAATGAGGATGGTAATCTTATTCTGCAATCCGAAAAAAAAAGCGCGGCAATTTATTTCGTTGCGTTAAATTTTGTTTTTAACTAAATTGATAATTTAACAGTACCTACCTAGCTTTTAATTTTCTAAATAATTTTCCAAAATGTCGTCTGTTAGTGAAAGTGACAATTTTGTAATGATGACGCCACCAGAAATAAAAAATACAGCCCAAGAAGTCATAAATAACTTACTTCCTAAACTTTAATTAAAGAAATATTGTATTTTATTTTCCTCGTAGGTGTAGTATAAAGCACTATGTATCACTCGGGAGAAAGTTCTATTTCTCACCTCATTGTCAATTTACTATTGCGCCTTAAGTAAATACATGCACGAAATACATTATAAATTAGCTGTAATGAAATCCTATACATTCAAGAAGCATACGTTAACTACCCTGCAAGGACTTGTCGGATATTAATGTGACAAATTATTCCGTACAGCTAAAGCCTCCCATTACGGAGCACGACAGATGTTCGAGAATTATCGGAGCTGGTAGAACTTCCGGTACAAATTGGTACAGTTTAATTTTAATAAAATATGATTTATAGTGTGTTGAACTTAGAGGCCATACAAGGGACTGCAAGAACGAGCTGGCGTTTGTTTTTACCGGCAAAAAAGGAGGAGGTCTATAAGGAGGACTATATTCAATTATCTTATGTATGTTTTTGTTTGTGTATGTTCATCGATATTTTCGCCAATTGTGAACCGATTTAAAAAAAATCTAAATCGACTGAGCCGTTTTTGATAAATCAACAATTATGTACATTGATGACACATCGATTCGTGCAAACTATTCTACTCTGTGATATTGGTGGAGCCATTTTTGGCAAAAAATAATTTATTGCTGCAAGCTGTTTAAACGGTCTTGAGTCTTAGGTCATTTTTAGTATGTTTAGCGGGAAGTAGACGTCCTACATTGATGTATTTATAACGTTTTATGTGATTATTATATTCACTGCCAATTAAATTGACTGCTACTTTCAATCTTCAAGTACCTACCTAAGGAAATTTCGAATAGGACCCTATCCTTAATATCCTTGAGGAAATTTTATCAATCCTTGCATATCCTATTAAGTTTCAGCCTCGCCCCAGTAAAGGCCTATCTTAATACCTTTTTAATAACCATGGGAAGAAAAGATAAACGTCATCAAGAGAGCGCTATTTAATCCGTTCTAAGCACCCCATCAACGCGGGGACAGGAGGTACGATGGGTATCTAAAAGATACTGTTTATTTGGTCAGCAACTTTTCCACTATGAATTTGGTAGGGTCAGCAGCTGACCGTGGTCACCATATTACAGTTTTTGCAAGTCACAGGCAGCCTTTACCTGCAAATAGTATTCGTTTACCTGTTGGTTCTTACTTAGTAGTATTCTTGCATAATTTTGAAGCGAAAACTTAATTAGCGGCGTTGTACACTTTTTGAAATGAGGAAAAATGTTAAGTTTGAAAATGTGAAAACTACTCTGAAAATGTATTTTTCCGGTTTATTATTGGTTTATATTCCTCTTTCATGCATCAACAAAGCAACAGATTGACTTGATTTTTGGTATGAAAGTTATAGCTAGGTCATAGTTTTAAAGACGGAAAGTGCTATGTCACTTAAAAATGGAAGGTTCCTATGGTATAGCACAAAAATAAAAATATTACGCGAGCGAAGCCACGACCAAAAACAAGTTGGCAATAAAGTTGCTGATTAAAAAAGAGCCATTTGATTGTTTCATACTGTCAGAAGTGTGTTAGGAATCAAATAATCTGGGTCCTTCTTCCTCCCGATGTTGCGGAAGTCAGAAATCGGCGTCGTGGATTCCCTCCTCGCTGAAGCTGGGTTCTGGAGGACACTGCCCTCAGGGAGATTGAGGGGTGCGAGTGCTTGGACTATCCGCGACAGACCGCGGATAGAGCATCTCGAGCACCCATGACTAGCTTGACTTAGAACTTGCTGACCGTACAATGCTAACCAAATAGAGAGGCGCCATAGATATGTAAATAGGTATCGGCCGGATTCTGCCGTAATTGTATTCCGATATCGGGATCACGAGTAGTGTCGTTTCTGGAAGCTTTCGGTAATGAAGCCGTGTCTAAAGCGGCACTGATGTTTTACCGACTTCCAAAAACGAGGAGGTACTATTTTCGTCTGTATGTATATTTTGTGTATGTTCATAGATATTTTTGTCAATTGTGAACCGATTTAATTCTTTTTTAGGGTTCCGTACCCAAAGGGTAAAAACGGGATCCTATTACTAAGACTCCGCTGTCCGTCCGTCTGTGCGTCTGTCTGTCACCAGGTTGTATCGGCCTGGCCTGGCCTGGAAGAGATCGCTTCCAGCGATAAGGCCGCCTAGTGTTGCACTATCTTAAGAATTTCACTAATGTATTTATTGTTAATTTATTTTGTGTGTACAATAAAGAGTTATTTGTTTGTTTGTTTGTATCTCATGAACAGTGCTAGCTAGACAGTTGAAATTTTTACAGATGCTGTATTTATGTTGCCGCTATTACAAAAAACACTGCAAACAAAATAAAATAAATATTTAACGGGGGCTCCCATACAACAAACCTGATTTTTTTGTCGTTTTTCGCCCGATATTAATAAAGGTAACAGGTAGAGCTTGAAATATTCACAGAAAACATAAAAGTAACTTTAGTATTTTACTTAACTCAAATTCAAAAATAATTATCTAAACCACAGTGGGTTTTGACCACTTTTAAATCGAATGAGGTTCTCTATCTTTTTTTGCTGAAATGAGTCCGCATTTGATCACCATCTCGCTTGAAAGCAAGCAATGTATTGTTCAAGTGCATGGTCATAAAACAAAAACACATAATTACTTTTTATCAAGAATATTAAATTTAAATCAAACAATCGATCTCAAGCTATAAGCAGTTTTCTAAAACAGCTATTTTACTATTTAACTTAATAAAATAACATTATAAAAATTAAGCAACATCGCTACAAAAAAATCATACGGACTCATTGAGAACATCCTCACTGGCATCTCTATCATTTCTTTCAATCTTCTTTTTACACTATTTTCTGGACAAGCCTGTAGAAAAGTAGAAAAACAATTGGTCTACCGGCTGCCAATTGTGCTAAATGTGCTGGCAATTTAGACTTTTTAATACTTATAAAAGAGCTGTATTTTTAAGATCAAACATTTCACAAGCACAGAAAAACCCCTTTTTCCGATTTAGTCAATGTTTGTCCAACGCCGTCGGATCTAGTTAAACCCGATCAACCCTGCCAGTAGCTGGAGATTTCGATAATTTGTGGGGGATAGACGAAGACAGGGTAATCGAGAAACAACGGGTCACTCCGGGAGTGCCAACAGGAGTAAAAACTTGCTCCCTCCGTCTTGCGAATTTTTTACGAATCCTGATGCAAGTTTAACTTTTACCCATCAACAAAGGGTCAACAACGCCGCTAAAGAAGTTTACACTTCAAAAAGGTGAACATCTTAAAAACGTTTTGTATCTTGACTAGTTAGCTAATTTTATTCTTGGTGCTAAAATTTAGTAGAGGTAACTTATTGCATCCTTCTAATGTATTAAAGTAAATAAAAATAAGTTTTTCTCGATGATATTTGAAAAAACATTATTGATAAATTAATTACAAAGGTGAAACCTTCCAATAAAATCCTGGAGATTATATTTTTTTATTTAACCTGTACTCACCACACCCACACACCCACACCCACAGTTAGGCAAACCGTACCAGCCTTTTTAATAGCCCACTGCAGGACGTAGGCCTACCCACGAAGGGTGATTGGGCCATATCCACCACGCTGGTCCAGTGCGGGTTGGTGGATTCCAAAATAACTCACGACCTCACGATTGCGGGTCGGGTATTACTACCACTAGATCACCACGATTTTTTGCCTACGTGCAGGGCAAAGGTTCCTCCCAATTCTCTTGGTTTCGTCGCGCCATCGTGTTGAAAAGCGACCTCGGAGTCGTCTGGATAGAGGCACCTACTTCATTGAGACTTTTGCTCATCAGTCTGGGTGCATATATATGGCTCACTTAAAATGAATACCAAATATTTTAATCTGGATAGGAAGTCTGAGAGAAAAGTTGGGAGAAATGTTACTATGACGGAAATTCCGTAAACATGGTTTGGCAACACTGTATCCCAGCGTGGCCGGTTATTCTAGCGGAACGGGAGTTTTATTGCTTTCTCTCGTGTCCGTATCGTCATGTCGGAGCGATGTTCGGCGGGATGTGGGCCTTTGTTTTGTCAAGCCTGATGTAACTACACATGACAAGTACTAGGCGTGAACTTTTTGTAGTAAAAGCTACTGTTGGTGTTTTGGTAGAAATTGTCTGGTTTTGACGTGACATTTTCATACAGCTCCTGATTCAGTTACCAGAAATGAAACTGGAGCCCAATTTTTAAAACGTTAGAAATGACTCGCACAAACTCGTGCATGCTATACTCGTACATATGCACAAGTGAAATCTGCGTGCAAGTCGATTTTTGGGTGTCAGCTGAAAGAAGGTTGATTGTTTTTCTACGTTACATTAGAATCCTGGGGCTAAATAATTAGACTGACTAACTAGTATTTTTGAATTTAAGTACTCAATACTTAACATAAGTAAAATATAAACGTTAACATACTTTTATATATTCTGTGAATATTTCAAGCTTCTACCTGTTACCGTTATTAATATCGGGCAAAAAACGGCAAAAAATCAGGTTTGTTGTATGGGAACCCCCTTTAAATATTTATTTTATTTTGTTTATAGTGTTTGTTGTAATAGCGGCAACAAAAATACAGAATATGTAATAATTTCAACTGTCTAGCTAGCACCGTTCATGAGATACAACCTGGTGACAGACAGACGCACAGACGGACGGACAGCGGAGTCTTAGTAATAGGGTCCCGTTTTTACCCTTTGGGTACAGAACCCTAAAAAAGAATCAATTCGGTTCACAATTAACAAAAATATCTATGAATATACACAAAAAATACATACAGACGAAAATAGTACCTCCTCGTTTTTGGAAGTCGGTAAAACATAAATTCACTAGTACACACCTAGTACCATTCATAAATTAAGTATTAATTTATCTATGGTACTAGGTAATAACTGTGAAAGTCCCCGCTGTTAGCATTGCACTTTCACAGTTATTACCTAGTACCATAGATAAATTAATACTTAATTTATGAATGGTACTAGGGAATAACAGACTAATTAAGTATTAATGTAAAAGTATTCTAAAGTATTGTAACGCATTAGGCCGCACGGTAATCACAGCAAGTTGTTTACACCCAAGTGCGAGATTTATGGTTTTATGACTCGAGCAAGATCAGTCTTTGTCTGCCGTCTATTGTTTAGTTTTTTTTTTTGGGTGTTTACGTATTTCAGAACAATAGGGAAGTATTGAACTTTCAAGTTGTTTACTTGTTAACACAATAGCGTTTATTAGATCGAGTAATGTTGCAAATTATCTCGTAGGTTTGAAACTGCTATATAAATACGCCGGCCGACCCTGATCCCCAAAAATGGTAGAGAAAACATCTCGTGTTCAAGTGCAGTACCAGTGATTGTGAAGTGACTAGTTTGTGTGAATATCAGTGCCAGTGTGAAGTATTTGTGCAAACAGTTGTGTCGTGCGTATCGTGATTTTGTGCAATAAAGTGCAAAGTGAATAATCGGCGTTTTAACTGATTATCCAAGAACTCATCTCGTAACAGTATTCTAAGTATTATGTGAAAGTATTCTTACTATTATGTTATACAGAGTAGTGAAAGCCTTGCTCTTACGTAAGAAACACTTTTATGTCATCATGCCATACATTCTCGGGAGTTAACACGTTTTTTTTGTGGGCATCAGCGATTTCACAAGTGGTCCCGCCGTAAAAGTCTAAAAATCTTTGAAATTACGTGCACTTAATACATTTTACACAGGCAACGTAGCAAATGAAGCAATCACTCTACAAATCAAGAATTTCCATCTGTCATCACAAATTGGTACCACTATCGCCTTACTTAGAACACGAAGCTCTATTATTCAAGCGGAACTGTTTGTTGTGCCAACGGCGTATCTCCAGTCGACAGTCTAATAATATTCCTAATCCTTATCGGTGTGATTGAATATTGAACGTGATAAATCAACCAATCGCAGCATTATATCGGCTCCGACGGTTACGGGGCTTAAATTAGCAGAAATGTGTTTCATTTCGCACCTCATTGGTCGTAATAAGGTAGAGATAGCATCTTGATTATTGCCTCAAGGGTATAAATGGATGGCTAGTTAATTTTCACTAAACATCAGACCGGGCTTGCCACCTGACCTATACAGTAGGGTTATTTCTAATCAATTAGCATCCTTCTAGGGACTTATTCTGTTCATCAAAACTAACAACTTTTCTTCTACGACTTTCGTCAAAATTGAAAGAAATCAGCTGTTCCATACATTTTGTCGCGGGTGAACTATATTTTTCTATAGAACAACAACATTTTTTTTTTGTGTTTTGACAAAAGTCGTAGAACAAAAGTTGTTAGTTTTGATACACAGAATAAGCCCCTAAAAGGATGCTAATTGATTAGAAATAACCCTGTATAAACTTCATAAGTAAAACTTTTTTTAAATCTTAGTATAGTAGAGTAATATTACAGTATCATAAGTCATGAATAGACAAGATATTTTCATAATGCCTGCTCCACTTGCTAAATTACTCTTGAAGCGTAAATTAGCGCGTTAATTAAGCCCTTGCGTAGCGCTTAAAGCTGCGAGTGTTAGGTGGTTTTAACGCGTTAAAATGTTGGCCTCATCGACGTAACTGTTTTATTAACCCGCTAATTTACGTGTTAAGACGCAGATAACGCAGTATAATAAAAAATCATATTCAGTTAAAAATGTCTTTTTGAAGATGGATTTATGGAAAAACATCTAAATGCGCCGGTAGCTATCATGATGATGATTGAATTTAAAGTATAAATATTGAAAATTTGAATATATAACGTGACAAATCAACCAATCACAGCTCGGATCCTGAGCCCGCGGGTTGTGGGGCTTAAATTAGCTCAAATGTGTTTCATTTCGCACCTCGTTACACATAATGAGATTGAGATAGCGTCGTTATTATTGCCTATATAGCAATCAGGGTAATGCTTAATTGACATATATTATTAGATTTTAGTAATGTTTTCAGCTATATATTATCTGCTTGCCAAAAAATTTCATTTTTCTATTTTTATACTTTTGGATACTACTGATTTTTTAACGAATAATAATAATTTCATAAAAACTTCATCATAGATCATAGACTTTAATGAAAATGAAAGAAAAAATTGTCAACATACTGCCTAAAAAGCCGAATATAATCAAACAAGCTTAGAAAAAAAATTGTTGTATGTGAAGTGGGTTTATCGACGACAATTTCACGTGATAACGTCTTAAGAAAACATTGTTAAATCGTCGACTGAAACTAGCCGAACGCTCAGAGGGCTAAGTGCGAGATTTTCGCTCGAGCTCGATCGCGTTAACGTTTGATGTGATCTCTATGGAAATGGCACAGCGCCATCTTGTGTCTCGTACAGAAAACTGAATAGCTAAGTGTGAGTATTTTTTACGGTAATGTGACGAGCGCCAAACCGATCGAACACGAGCGCGGTAACGTATGTGATTGGCTAATTCAAGCGTGTGTGTCAATGTGCTCGCGTGTGTGCACGGCGCGCTCGGTCAACGCGACGTAAAAGTAATTCGATTTTCTTTGCAAATCTCCCACTTGACCTCAGACCTTGGGCCTTATTGTGTAAGCGCTCTGACGTTCGGCTTCGCTTTTTCTCCTGCTCGCGCTCGTGGCGTGAGTAACTGGCGCGAGCAGGAGAAAAAATGAAGCCGAACTTCAGAGTGCTTACACAATAAGGCCCCTTGACTCTTAAGCTTGTTCCGCGCTCTCGCTTTCGCGCTCGGCTCATGCGGACCGTGACACTTTTTCGTGCGTTCATCGATTTATAAGGTATCACGTCAAAATTTGTACTGTACTGTAACAGCCTTTTCAATAGCTCACTGCAGGTCGTAGGCCTACCCACGAAGGGTAATTTGTCCATATCCACCACGCTGCCACAGTGCGGGTCGGTGGATTCACGCCATCGAATTCCTTCTACAGACTCCTCAGGTTACCTCACGATCTTTTCCTTTGCTGTAAAGCCAGTGGTGTGACATTCCATACATAAATTCCAAGGAATTTATTGGTACTGGACCGGGATTTGAAACCACGATCTCACGATTGTAAGGCGGGTGCCATTGCCACTAGATCACCACGGCTGAAACAAAATTGGTGTAGAAGTAAAAATGCAACTGTACAAACATGTAACGCTGTAAATACATACAGTTATAAAGATTGCCGGGAGCAATCTACGCGGCTCGCTGGCCTGCCGTCACGTGCCAATACAGCGTGTCATCGCCGCCCCGCGGCGTGACGGCCGCATATTGGACAATACGATTACCTGCCCGGGGCGCGTATTGTTCGGACAATGTGCGACGGGAGCGGACTGGGGCGAAATATGCATTTGAATTACGAACCGTACCGTTTAATTGGTACCTACGTGACTTGTAAGATCTTTTACGCTATTGTGTGGAGAGCTTTTTGAGTGCGGATGTTCGGGATAGATAGCTGTGCTGCAGTTAAGACAGCGTAGTGAATACCCTTAGTGGGTAGGGTTATGTTCAGCAATGGACTATTAAAATGCCAGTAGGTAAGAGGTAAGAATGGAGTAAACATTAATTCTTTCGATTTGTCTTTTTAATAAGATTTCTTTTTGTTAGTTGGAAAATTATGGAACCCGCTATAATAAGTCTTACATTTTATTGTAAGAGAAAATAAAATGCAATAAGTATCTTGATAATTTCGAACCCAAATTAATATAATATCACCATCATATTTGAATTAGGTTTATAAATATCTCAACAAAAAACTCATGTTACTAATAAATAAACATTGATCAAACAAATCAAGGAACGAGCCAAAAGGCACAAAAACTACCATTATCGAAAAAACCCTATCAGGAGTATAAATTAATTTTATTTATACCTACCTTCATAAAAAACTTTTGGTTATACATGAATATTAAAACATATTGACATTGAACAAAATTGTTAATCGAACATAGCGAAAAGATAACAACTACCTTCATCTACCTATATCTTTATCTACCTTTGTCTAAAAAGTATTATCCGCTTGCAAGTCCCCTTGTAATACCTGCCTTACACGCTTAATACCAACCTACCGGCCACAATATCACGTCTGCACACAATAGAAAATGGTATTACTATCGTCCATTCCTGCTACGACAGATGAAATCCGGCGTGCCCCGGGCGGCGACCGCAGGCGGAATAGAGTGGTTGACAGCTAGCCCGGTCACAGGTGCCCGGGGACGTTCGTTATACGTGCTACTCTTGGTGGCCTTTTGTTGTAATGTTGCTGGAACGTGTACATTGATTGATTGCCAACGCTTTTATTATGGAAACGTGGTTTTCACATATTTAAATGTTTTATATCACGGGATTGTTCTCACGTTTCTTTTAATAGTCATTACATAGTACGACTTTAGTTTCGATTGCTGTATGTACTGTACTGTATCAGCCTTTTTTTAATAGTCCACTGCAGGACGTATGCCTACCCACGAAGGGTGATTGGGCCATATCCACCACGCTGGCCCGGTGCGGATTGGTGGATTCACATACGCCATCGAATTTCTTCTACGGACATATGCAGGTTGCCTCACGATGTTTTCTTTCACCGAAAAGCCAGTGGTGTGAAATTCCGTACATTAATTTCAAAGAACTCATTGTTACGGGACCGGGATTTGAACCCACGACCTCACGATTGTAAGGCGGGTGTCACTACCTCTAAGCCACCACGGCTTCTCTAAGCCACCACGGCTTCTATTGCATTCGGCGATATTTCTCAAGTTGAGTGCTAGCGCGCGGAGCTGTCTCGCAATGAGTGAATAGTGGTACAGGGCATTGCGAGACGGCTCCGCGTGCCAGCACATTAAAAAGATTACCAACTCTTTACCTCATATTTATTTTTGATGTGAACGACGTGACGTCTATTAAATCGATGAACGCCGGCTGCACGCACGACAAAGCACGTTTTCATTGTCACGTTCCGCCTGAGCCGATCGTGCAAGCAAGAGCGCGGTACAGGCGATTGAGAGACACGATCGGTATCTACGTAGTTTCCGAATATCGCTCGATTTGATGTATACCATTTTTCGATTATTGCTGATTTTTCAAATACCACTGAACCGAACCTATTACAATATTTCTGAAAGTATAAAAAAGTATATATCCTAAACGGCCGAAGCGATAATTTCAATGTGACTTTTGAAGTACGATCTATACTACGGTTTCATACGACTGAAAATAGTATAATTGTCGTCTATTCCTGCTACAACAAATGAAATCCGACCTACCCCAGGCGGAGATGTGATGTTTTGTTGTAATGTTGCTGGATCGTACGTGTACTGATTGATTACCGGCACCTTACCTCAAAACCATTGTCACATCAAAAGTTTGTTTTTGCGATAAACAATTGAAAAATTTGGTCATTACTTCAGGATTTGAACTTGCATACTGATACTCATGTTTCGGTCTCGGTCCAAATCAGCAAATTAGATACAAGATGATTGAATTTTGGATAATTTTCTCTACGGCGATACGAACTAAGCGGCTGGCAAAAATCACCCCACGTTTTTGAAAATGTACTAGACTAAATTGTTTTCGACAAGTATTTTTCAGTTGTTCACGTACTTTTACAACAACTAAATAAGAGACTCGTAAAATTTAATTTGTGTGTAATGACATAATAAAGTATTATGTTACCTTGCTAAGGCCCTTCGTAAACGCAGCACGGAGCGGTGCTACAGCGTATCGTAAATAGGAGGCATTTACAACCTTCGCACATATAGGCGCGTATTACAATACGCTTACGGTATCGTAAGCGTATTCGTAATCGTATGACTACGCTACGCCTACAAAGGGAGTAAGAGTGTTCAGAACTTCAGAACTGTTAATACTCAGACCAAATATAAAAAATCTGTTAATGGTGATTTTTATCATTCTAAATGATCAAAGTGCCGCAAACAAACTCGGGTCAGATAAATTCCAATTGGCGAGCGTGACGTGGACTCGCCGACACGCCGCAATGGAATCTGCGGTTTCATCGGCCAACTGCGTTGAAATTCATTTCGATAACTTGGTGCAGGAATTTCCGATTAAAACTAAATTAGTTTATTGGCTAGATTGGTGTCAATTGAATCCATTTTTTTTTGTTTTTATATTCATTCTCTTTATTGTTGAAATTCGAACTTCGTAGGCAGCTTAATAACGCTTAGTAAAAAAGAAAAATACATGTGCCTAGTACCTTTGTACTTTTATTAAATCTTTTTTAAGTAATAATAAGTTATGTGTTAAGTTATAAATCTTAAGCACCAAATCTTATTTTTCTTATTTTTGTCTGACATGTTTTTCCTTAAACCGTTGTAAAATTCAATGATAAAATATACCTATATACAGGGTTATTAATAATTTTTAGTACATCAAAACTAACTTTGAGTTGTAACAAAAGTCGTAGATCAAAAGTTGTTAGTTTCGATGTACAGAATAAGCCCCTAAGAGGATACTAGTTGATTTGAAATAACCCTGTATACTTTTAACATTTGCTGTCGTACGCATTCCTTTTCAAAACAATCAAAACGCGATTACATGACGTGTCAGCTCGGAGCCTTAGCATGAGTGTTGGTAGTAAATGAAAACTAAAATCGTTTTCATGTCTTTTGTTTGATGTCTCGATATTTTTTTATTAGTTCATTCCCATTTTCGCTAGAGACGCTGTACTAAAATTACAAAGAAACTACTGTAGTTTTTGTCTACGTATAAACTCATATTTATCCCTCTGAATACCATTCCAAAACTAAGCTAACTAACTAAGCCACTTATGTATTTTATAACAATTACCTATTTATTTATTAAATATACTTACTCTATCTAAACACAATTTCTATTGGAAATCTTAGATCATCTAGTCAATATTTCATGTAGTCATACAAAAGAACCGAGAATGAAAACTGCAAAGTTACATTTTTAAAATGTCATACATGTACTAGAAACATATCACAGTGTCACTAGCATCACAATAAAACCAGAGCTATTCACATCACAACGGGCAGTCTCCGGGCCTGGACGGATATCGATGATTCTTTCAATTACCTGTAGATAATCCAATTCGATTTAATATACGTCTGTAGTAAATAGATGTCTATAGAGTTACATGCTTACTCTGTACTAAATGAAAAAGGATTAAGACCGTAATTATGATCAACTTTTACTATGGAGCCCACCCAAAATTCAAAAAAAAAATTGTTGTGTACAAAAATTCAACTCGACATCGACAAAATGTATGAAGAAGCTGATTTTTATTTTTTGAATTCCGGGTTGGCCACATAGTAAAAGTTATTCATAATGATAGTCTGAATCAGCTTAGTACATCAGTTTTACATGACCATTTTAAAATGTGTTACACGTTATAGATTTTTAATTAGCAGCAACCGGTTTTTTTTTCAAAATGAATGATTACCACTTTGATGTGGTAATTATTTGAACGTCTAACAAATTCATGCAGGAATTTTTATGACTTAGACACAATGCTCTGTTTGATCGGTCCCAAATCTATCTCATCTACTTAACTACGATATTCCAAAACTCGTTTTTCATAAGATATAGAATAAGCCGCGCTTGACCACCAACTTGCCTGATAGTAAACGACGTAGTGGTGAAAAATTAAGCACACAGATTTAGAAGAAACCTGCGTTACCTACCTAATCCATTCTGACTTTGAAAGCTTCTAATTATATGTATCCCTGAGGAATCAGGAAAGGCCACAGTCTGTCCCGTTTCCGTGGTTCTGATGACAAGTGGAATGGTAGGCCCCAGTTATTTTAACCGTTTAGCCATATCAGGCGGCTTAACAACTCTGACAACAGCGCAGCCACCCGGCTTATACGAACTTACTTAATTACTTACCGTTCGGATCAGAAACGCTTAGTCAAACCACTTTGTACCAATCTAAGGTAAATCAACAGCCGTCCCGGCCCTGCTACCGCTCGGTGTAAAGCCAAAACTAGCTCAGACAAGCATTTCAATATTCCGCGCAGCCAGCGGGTATTCTTCAGAAAGCGAGCCCGCATTCAGCGTACATTTTCCTATCACAACATGCTCGTCCGATTCCCTACGTGATCCCATTCGGGGCGAGCCACAGAGTATTACTAAGCTGGTGCAGAGAAATCATAGTTTGTGACTATTTGAATTGTTTTTGCTTGTCGAATTCATGATTGCAATAGTCTTTATTAACCGTTAGGGCGGTTTGAGACTAGCGTTTTATACGCGCGTATAAGTTCGTTTATAGAAGCGCATGTGTATGTACGCGCGTATAGGCGGGACTTTCGGCACACGCGCAACGCGTGCTAGCGTTGACGCGCTTCTAATGGTGCCGCCACACTCTCCACGAAGCGACACCAGCACCGCAGCTGTAGCTAACTTCACATCGTAGTGAAGTTCGCTACAGATTCTTCTGTAGCTAACTTTACATATAAAGCTGCCGGGCTTGTGTGGCCTCGTGGAAAGTATGGTGGCACCATGAAGCTCGTATACAATACGATACCAATACCGGTTCGAGCAAACACGCCGAAATATGCAGTTTACGCGAGTCCGGTTTTTCGGAGCGCGTAATGTCAAGCGCGTGCAAGCGTGCAAGTATGCCGAAACGATCGTATATGCGCAGAAAAATACTTTAATTCGAATGCTCTCTTAACATAGAAACCGTAGTCTGTCTGCGATATTGTATTGAAAGGACCGCTAAAACAACTTTATATGCTAAAGCTACCTATACTACTACTACATAGAAAGCAATGGAATCAACCACAGATCCTTAAAGAAATAATGCTGATGCGACTTTGTTGTTCACAAGCTGAGGTAGGTGTTTGAAATGTTTAACATTAGGTACTCAAACTCATGTCTTCTTGCAGATTCGGCACGGGTTTCTGCTTCACCGTAGTGTACGCAGCGCTCCTGACTAAGACCAACCGGATATCCCGCATCTTCAACGCCAGCAAGCACTCGGCCAAGAGACCCATCCTCATCTCTCCCAGCTCGCAGCTGGCTATCTGTGCTGCGCTAGTATCTATACAGGTAATGCCACAAACTTACTTATAGATAGATAAATTCTTTATTGCTACACCAAAACTTAAATAAACTAGGAACTTATAGCTAGTGTTACAATCGGCGGCGTTGTCGCTAAAAAGCAAATTCTTCCAGGCAATACTACACAATACAAGAACACTTTATTGACACCACAAGTATTAAAACATAATAGAAGAAGAAAAAACGACAGAATAATAGTACAAAAGGCGGTCTTATCGCTTAAAGCGATTTCTTCCAGACAACCTCTACTGTGTGGAAATATGTAATTGACATGGACGTATGGAAACATAAATGAATAAAGTAAAGCTATAATTATCCAAAACCAATAAAATACACTACATAATAATAGGCATACAGAAATACTTCTTATAATACATACAATAAAAATAAACCTACTGACATACAAAAATAAATATAGATAATACAGGCAACCGTTCTTGTGAAGGATTAACAAAAAGGTTTAGGCGACAGGGTGTGCATAAATGTACTTACTGTACTTATACAGCTTTCTGCTTACACCCTGTAAATACTAAGGCGAAAGGGGGTGGTTAAGACCACCATTATTAGCAACTTTTACTATGGGGCCAACTCAACATTCGAGAAATAAAAATCAGCTGTTCCAAAACAAAACTAAATCGCAATCGACAAAATGTATGAAACAGCTGTAGTTGTTCTTAATGACGGTTTAATTACCTCAGTTCGGCTAAGTCTGGATAACCCTGAATACAGGGTCAATAATCAAATCAAATATAGTCCTTTTAAGGGCTTATTCTGTACATCATAACTAACAACTTTTGTTCTGCGACTTTTGTCAAAAATAAAAAAAAATTGGGCATAGAAAAATATAGACCCGTGACAAAATGTACGGAACAGCTGATTATTTTTTTTAGATTTGACAAAAGTCGCAGAACAAAAGTTGTTAGTTTTGATGTACAGAATAAGCCCCTAAAAGGATGCTTATTGATTAGAAATAACCCTATATAAGTGTATACCTTCCAAAGTAAAGGTCGAAACAAACTTCATAATAGCTATGAAGTTAGCTCTAAGGCAACCAATCCTCGTGCAACTGTTATGTGATTTTCAAACAGGATTGGGATTTGCGCAGCTCTGTTTGTACACGTTTTTAATTGTAGATTCCACAATTCAACGTGTCATCCGAGCGACGGTAGCGCTCAGTCGCAAATGCCACCCACGGTCACCCATACAAAGATTCACTGTGCCGAACGTAGCTTAACTTCGGTGATTGCTGACAAACACCTAGTCAAACTACGATATGAGCGCTACAACTAACTTAAGGCCGATTCACACATACGGCGGGCGCGGGTCGGGCGCGGGTCGGGCGCGGTGCGGGTCGGGAGTACGGCGTGTCTATTTGTACCTGTTTCAATGGACGACCACACACAGAACGCGCCCGCCCCGCGCCCGACCCGCGCACGCGTTCTGTGTGTGGTCGTCCATTGAAACAGGTACAAATAGACACGCCGTACTCCCGACCCGCACCGCGCCCGACCCGCGCCCGCCGTATGTGTGAATCGGCCTTTAGGTACGATACTTATTTTCAGAAATTTTTCACAGTTAATCAACGTTCAACATGGTCAGTCTTCGGATGGGTGACCGCGGGTAGCATTTACTTACAACTGAGCGCTACCGTGACTCGGATGACACGTTAAATTATAGGCCCCCCTTTTTTCTAACCTTTTAGTCATGTCAGAGACTTTCAGGCGGCTTAAAAACACTGACACCAGGGCTAGCCACCCGGCCTTTACAAACTTACTTGGGAAGTTTTATCGCTACGCTACCCTTCCCTGTACGCTACTACTCGTATTCTGTAACATTTGTCTCTGCTCTGATTTTCTCATTTTGTGCTGTCAATCAACGTACGCCCACATTATTAGAATTCTGCACCAAAGGGGAAAAAGGAACCCATATTTTTATATTATTTTGTTTGACACTGTAACTACTGTTATTCAATAAGTACAGTATCGTATACAGTGTATCGCACACATATACAGTGTATATGATACACATAAAAAAAAAATATTGTTCGCATCAAATCTTACCTGGGCTGGATCTATCAAGTAGCTTTATGAGCTTATGCCCAGGGCCTCGTGAATTCCCCTAGCTAAGTCAAAAATAGACGATGATGCGAAAATATTTATAATTTTACTAAATTTAAGGCGACTTGGTATCAGCGTTGAGCGGTTTTTGAGGGGGTGAAACAAGGGCAGGTCCCCGCGCGGCTAAGGAGGTCTGACCAGCTTAGCTAAACGCGCGCGATCTCGATTACTTCGTAGTAATCTGTGTAAGGGCAAGTCGTGCCTATGAAGATAATATTATAATTACATTCGCTAATACTATATACTATAAACGCAGATAATATTATAATATAATTTCTAGCTCAGGCGCGTTCGTGCGCTTTGTTCCGTATTATTTTTGTAATAAGTATAGGTTATTCCAAAATAACGATAAATAACAATATTTGCTTAGAATTTTATAACCAATATATAATGAAATTATGGACTAAATTTGATAAAAACCAATTATTTACCACCCATATCGGACAAGAGAAAATAAATAACGATATTATGCCAATTTTTTACCAACCTGAAAAATATCATACTAATAAATGCAATAAATATGAATATCACGGCACTTGAATGTTCCGCTTACCAAACTATATTAAATTATACAACATAAAATAAAACGCCATTTTTTTTAATTACATAATAATTAAATACATAATAATGTATCATAGTACCTAAAATACAAAATTCGAATAATATGACACCCCTCACACTTTTGATATTTCGTTGTTATAATTATAATTGACGACTTCCAATTTGCCCCACCAACCCACCCCATTAGAGGGGCACAATCTTCTATTTTCTTTTTTGAGAGGAATCTGTCCCATTCGTTCCACCTTAGTGGGCCAGATTCTACACATATTTTTGGTTGGTGGAATCTGCCCCATTTATATTACTATTTATAAACATATTTTTCATTCTTCACGCATGTAGATACCTACATACAAATTAAGGCGTATTTTTTAACCTCTATAAGAGAGAGAAGCCACTTTGAAACAGGATAAGTGAGAAACCTGGATTAGTGAAAAACTGCGAGTGAACCGCGAAATAAGCGAAAATAAGATGGTGGTCCATTCAACTCTCTCTTATCCAGGTTTGACTGTATATTGTGTACTCAAAGGCAATGTTATTTGCCAAATATCATAGTTTTAGATCAAGATGAAGTACCCTGTAGGTTATGATTCCCTTGTAAGTGTCGATAGCCCATCTTTATACCATCGAAGCGTTCGTGGGGAATTACCAAGAGGACGCATCGAATGATATGAGGGGAATTACATCTACATGATCTGTCACTGTCAAAATTATGTCACACAATTGTCGGTAGCCCTACCTGTGGACCTGTCTACAGGCAGGGCTTCAGGATGGGAAAAAGACACGATGACTAAAAAATATAATTAGTCTGTCAGATAGATTATTTATCAAAAAGTATCAGACACGTATTTTTTCTTGTGTCAATAAAACTAAAATAATTACATTTTTGAGTAAGTAATATGGGAAAGTTTGAATGTTTAAGCTTGCACACAGCCCAGATTATTGACCTTAGAAACATATTTATTGACAAGTTTTTTTACCGGGTAGACAACCATCTAATAAAATGATAATAAATATTTTTTGCAAAAAATAGCATGACCTACTTCAACCGCGTACAGAATTCGCAAATAGTTCACACGGATTGATGTAGCATTTTTCACATTATTGTTGATTTATCAAAAATGGCACAGCCGATTCAACTTTCGAAGTATATACTCTTTCCAATAAAAAAAAACAAATTCGGCCTACTATGTAAAAAGTTATACGTGGTTATACATAACAAACCTTTCACCCAAAACACTTCACCCTTTCAAAACAATTCACCCTTCGTGGGTAGGCCTACGTCCTGCAGTGGACTATTAAAAAGGCTGGTACAGTACAGTATACATAACAAATATATATTATATATCTACGCTTTGAATTGAGTACCTCCTCCGTTTCGTCGGTCAAAAATTGGTTTTTACCATCACTGTAATCATCGTCATCATCTACGGAAGCCTATAATACGAGAATGAGAATGTTGTCGTTCACTGGGGGTCACACGTGGGGTGTTGTAATGCTTAAAATGTTGCAGTCTTTGCATTACTAATTTTATTTAAAATCGCGCGACACGTCTGGTGGGGTAGAATCCATTGGTTTAAAATATGTATGTGTAAAATCTGCCCCACCAATATGTGAAGAGTGGGGCAGATTCCACTTCAAAATGAATCAGTGGACTATGCCCCGTGAGGCAGCTTGGTGGGGCAAATTGGAAATCATCATATTTATATTCGATGTTGCTTAGATAAATATTAAATTCTCATTTATTATGTACCTTTCCAAAATTATTTCGTTTCTCAAAGGCATGTCACGTTTATGTCATGAATCCAAAAACTATGACTGTAACTATTTTTGCCAATAACCGATTTCAATCGTCTACAAAATTCAAATAGTTTGCTAGAATCGATATATATATATATATATTGCATATTTTTGAATTTTCCGATAAGCTCGCCCGATTTCGATAAAATTTAAAATCCTGGAGTGTTGATCTACCAAACACAGAAATAAAATCATCAATATCGGTTGATCATTGGCGGAGTAATCGCGTAACATGCACACAAAAAATACTTACATACGAATTGATAACCTCCTTATTTGAAGTCGGTTAAAAATATTTACCATCCCTATAATTTGCCTAAGAAAAATATACATATAAAATATATGTACATATAAACATCTGATACTACGATACCGTATAAATTAAAATTCACACGTGCGTGTTAGTAGCTACTAAGATGTGTAAGAACTTTTAGTGCATACCTAGCTAGGTATGCACTAAAAGTGAATGAAATAAGTATGTAGGTACAGGTAGACCGACACTAAGTATACCCATCATAATATACGTGTAATATAAATATTATTCTTCGAATTCGACAATCTGGTACAGGCAAGATGATTTTTTGGGGTGTTTATTACCAATTTTGATAATTGATTGACCCAAAAGTTTTACGACAGGATGTACTGGAGTTTCCGAAAAAGTTGTACACGTCTGCTCTCGACAACGCGCTGCGGCAGACTGGCGGGGGTCGGGCGTCATGGTAATGCCTGGTTTCTCAGCGTGCGCGCTTCCAAACATAGTGAATATTGATTTTAAATTAGATTTTTTCGAAACTGGTACATTTTTGGTGAAAACTAATTCCAGGATTTTTTTTGTATGCTTGTTGAGATAACGTGCATTTATTTTTGTAACCATGTCTTTACTCGTCACTGAATAAAGTTGACTCATTTCACCCACGGGAACGTTAAAATGAGCGTTTTTTTGGGAACTTCATGATTTTTTTCTATCGAGCCGAATTTATTCAATTGTGTTTCTGTTCCCGACATTTACTAGAATATTTTGTGAACATTCTAATTACATAAAATATTTCATTTATGAATCGTTTATAAAGGTTAAGTTTTGAAAATTCGAAACAACGAATCACCAAATTTGGAACGTATTTCATCTTAACTGATCGTAACGTTTGTAGCGCTGAGTTTGGAGCTTGAGTCCTGCGATTGATCAAACCCATTCAATTCATTTAATTCTCACTCTAATCTAAGTCTACGTTCATCAAATATTTTAGTGTCTTATTTTTTTCCTACACTGAGTAATTGGTGGGCCTCTATGAAGTATTAGCCCAAGGGCCCCTAAACTTACGGTCCGGCCCTGAATATAACTTAGAGGTACATTATGACAGAGGTACATTATTATGAATAAAATCAGGACTTGAATGGAAACTCCGTTTCATTAAGATACAGCTACGAACCATATAATATTAAACTATCATAGCAGATTTCGTTAAAAAAAATGCATTTCTTAAAGAATATTATACACGCGTGAAAATTGTAGCACCTTTCTTTTTCATCGTCCAAAAGCAACTCAACCACAACAACAATTTCTATTACAATAGATTCCACAAACTCATCAACAACACTTCGATATGGCTTATCATAATCTAATAAACTGGCTAAATAAAGGCCGTAGCCAACTCGATTAGCGCTGCCTCGGGAATCACAATCAGTCAACCAAGGGCACTTCCCTCTGTCCGCAAATTGTTGTAAAAACCTCATTATTCCCGTAAAGGGCAAGGGCACCAGACTGTAAGGGTTCACATATCAAGGCTCTTAGAACTTACACGTCATGCTATCTGCCAATCATTTGCAGGGCTTGTATAATTAATGATATTAAAGCGCGAACAGTAAACGTTTCATTGCTCAAAAACTATACGGTACGTTAACGTGCTTAAAGTTAACGTACCGTATAGTTTATACCGTATGTTAAACTTTTTTTTTAATAAATCATTCTGAATAAAGGCCTACACACGAGGGGAGGTTTGGCTATTATACACCACACTGGCCCAGTAAAATAGTATCTAAGTAAAATGTTATGGGTTGGGTAGCTCTAGCCCTGGTCTCAGAGTTTTTAAGCCGCCTTGTGTCATCCGATCCACGGCTGCGCTGAGTTGTAACTACCGCGGTCACGCGAAAACTGAACAGTAATGCTCCATCCACACTCTCTACAAGGAGACACGAGGGAACGCGAGCACGAGAGTGTGGATGGGGTGCTCGTGTCGCCTCGTCTCACATTTTCTTTGCGTCCGTCGGCGTCGCCTCGCACGAGGGCCTCGCCGAAGCGCTTGCGAGAGTGTGGATGGGGCATGAAATAATTTCGTATTCACATACTCTTACTGGTAACTGTCAATCAGTTAAACACCATCGAATTTCTTTTACGGACCTTAACAGATTGCCACACGATGTTTTCTTTCACCGAAAATTAAGCGGTGTGTAATGTATCGGGGCCACACATTGGAAGGTGACTTGCGTTGCGTGCAAGCTTGGCTACGAATTAAATAGCCAAACAGACCCAATTATTTTTTTCGGTTTACGTCCAATGACAGTCCAAGATAAATCCATATGCAACCAAGTTGAAACCAAGACTACAGTTTTAGCTAATATATTTTCAGTTTGTAGCTTAGTTAGCAACGGAACACCACATTTAATTTGGGCTCACACGCTCTTGTCCGCTATAATTGATGGTACCCACCTGATGCCTCTATCTCGCGGTGGCTGGAGTAGGCCGACGTTTCATTTTTGAACGAAATTAATAGGCTCATCGATCACAGATTCAATATCGTAAATAACTTCGCCCACGCGCCAACCAAGCGATCTTATAATAATAATAATACTTAACTTTAATATTCTTCAATTATTATTTTCAAGGATGTATCTATTAGAGTACAACAAACTTCTACTGTTTAGGTACATTTTACAATTGTTGTTGTTAACCTGTAGTATCTCACTGCTGGGCAAAGGCCTCCCCCCGATTTGGCGGTTTTGTGCTAGTGTACCAGTACCATACCTTGTACATTTTGGAATTTTAGAATAAATATTATTATCTAAGACAGGAGCTACTCACGCGCGGTTTCAACAAGTCATCAACAATAATGCATTTAAATACAGCAGGGTTATAAGATCTTTGTAACACTGTTTCGATTTTGCTAAATGATATTTAGTATCAATTAAAAAAATTACTTGACAAAAAAATCTTATAAAATCACTGAAAATAGGAAGTAACACTGGCCACACACGTTTGCTGCGAGATGACTGATCAAATATTAGGTAGTTTAAATGGCAATAAAATGAAATTTTAATTATTTTACCTGGATACTAAAATAATAGATACATGTTAATTCTTATCAAATATAAACTGAATTATTGACGCAATCAAATTTTCGAAAGCATCTTGTTCACGCGAAGCCAACTTTGGACAATATCTTTCTCGATGAAGATGGCCATAAACATTTACAACTCAATTTCGTCCTAGATTGAAGTTATCTCAACACCTACTCATGGTGTTAAAAAAGTGTTTAAACCGTGTAAAGGCATTTGAAATGGTTAAGTCGTTGAAACAACCAGCCCCCCTATCGGCTAAAGCAATAGCAATCGTAATAGCAATCGTTTATGACTTCATTTTAGTCATTTGGCACCGCCTATGTGACGTTAGCCATCAAAGTTGTTCATTCAACGATTGCTTTCGCAATCCGCGCAAAGCAATTGATGGCTAACGTCACATAGGCGGTGCCAAATTACTAAAATGAAGTCATAAACGATTGCTATTGCTTAGGCGGTAGGGGGGCAGGGCCCACAATTTTACGTGCCGACCCACGGCAGTGCTCAGTTTTATTGCCATCCTCGGTCACCCACCGGAAGACTCATCGTATCATACGTTATTTAACTTCCGTGATCGTTAAAAAATACCCAATCAAACTACGCTATGCGCACTGAGTTTTTCGGTGGCACCACGCCTTACTATACTGGCCTTACATTGTAATCATTTGAAATATTGTAATCATCATCCGTCTGTCTCCGTCATCCTTGTCACGGTAATGATATTTAACATTATTCCGTCTTCATAGAAACGGTCGGAACGCGAATCATACGTACGCGCCTCGGAGTTCGGTATGCTCTCGGTATGCTAGTCAGTCGCGGCGCGTCGTAGTGACGAACTAACAAATTAATTTATTGTAACTATTAAGCTTGCGATTAATGTTTTTAGGATTCTTTGTTTTACTACGGATCACTAAGTACATCAAAAAATATGTACATATTTTTATTAAACGCTTCCTGTTTATTTTTTGGATTTATTTTTTGGAAGAAATATAATAATTTAACATTATATACTGTACTGTATCAGCCTTTTTAATAGTCCACTGCAGGACTTAGGCCTACCCACGAAGGGTGATTGGGCCATATCCGCCACGCTGGCCCAGTGCGGGTTGGTGGATTCACATACGCCATCGAATTTCTTCTACGGACGTATGCAGGTTGCCTCACGATGTTTTCCTTCACCGAAAAGCCAGTGGTGTGAAAATCTGTACATAAATTTCAAAGAACTCATTGGTACGGGACCGGGGATTTGAACCCACGACCTCACGATTGTAAGGCGGGTGTCACTACCTCTAGACCACCACGGCTTACGTTTTACTACGGACCCCTAAAAACATCAAAAATTATGTACATATTATTATTAAACGCTTTCTGTTTATTCAAAGCGAATTTATTTTTTGGAAGAAATATAATAATTTAACATTATATAATAATACATAGAAACTAGACAGAAACTTAAGTAGGTAAGGAGTAAATAGATGAAATTATTTTAATTAATGAAACTTGATTTTTTCATCCCGAAGGCGGGCATCCCTAGCGCGTGTTGCGTACTGCGTAAACACGAGGGGCTCCAGGTATTTATTTCAAGAACAGGGCTGAGTCACAATACTGTTAGACATCATTGCCGTGTCCTAGTTATGCGGAGTATTCAATAAATCGACAGCAAGTTAAATTGCTTACTTCAAACACTTCAAAGCTACATTGTTAGCGAAGTTCCAGCAAAAAGATGGGGTTAATTAAAACTTGGTTCCTTTATCTTCTTATCTCGATTGATGGAGCTATATCATGTTTCTTTGATAGGCGTAACTTTAGAAATATGTCACTGTTATTAACATTTTTTATTTTCATTGAAGTAGCCAAGCTTTTTGTTCACTTCGAGTCTAAGTTAATATGAGTTTATACGTAAACGGAAACGTCAGTAGTTTTGGAGTGGTTTCATACATTTTTCTACAGCGCCCTTATACGAGGACAAAACTAACATAAATGTATGGCGCCACACGAAAACTATAAGTAATATATAGTTTGACTGCCTCGGTGGCTCAGTGGTTAGTGACCCTAACTTCTGAATCAAAGAGGCGTGGGTTCGATCCCCATCCAGGGCAAATATTTATGTGATGAACATAAGTGTTCTCTGTGTCTAGGTGTTATTTAGTTACTATCTATATAAGTATGTATTTAAAAATAAGTATATGTAGCATATCAGTCCCTGGCAGCCATATCACAAGCTTTGCTTAGTTTGGGGTCAGAGGCCGTGTGCAAGATATCCCAAAATATTTATTTATTTAATAGTCTTCGTTCACCATCTAAACTCAATAGCAGATAGCATGGCCTATTTAAAAATAATATCTGCGCAATTCCATACGAACATCGAGTTGGCATTTTTTCTGTCATACGAATAGAAGAACCGAGTCGGTTATTGTTTCAGGTATTTTTCTTATCTAAGTAAAGTCACAAAATAACTTTATTTTAGTTGTTTTACTAATAAAAAAGCGAACACACTTAAAAGCCGCGTAAATATAAACACAGGTGTAGCGAAGCACAACTAACACTCATTTTCTACGCTGTATTATTCGTTTCGTACACGCAACGCATGTGTGTTATTTTCTACTCTGTTTTAATTATGTGAAGAAAAGGAAACTTACTGTAAATGTTACTTAAACTGCTGAATTGTTTTTGAACTCTATATTACATTATACCTATATTTAAGGCCGCAAAAACACTTTGATAACAATTTTAATGTGTGATATTAAAAAACACTACCAATTTTATTTTAACAAGAAAATTATGTTCTTTTTGTCGCTTCTTGTCATCGTTAAACGTTCATAAAAGTTTTAAAAATATTATAATTTTATAAATTATTGGTTATTTTAACCGTTTACCCATATCAGAGGCCTTCAAGCGGCTTAAAAACTCTGACACCAGGGCTAGCCACCCGGTTTATACCTACAATATTAGAAATTCGAAGTAGATGTACAATGAGGCAAGCACAGAGACAATAAGGCTCCGAAATTGAAAACCTACAAAAATACTAAAGTTTGTTGTTTATTTACCAAAGATTTTTGGCCTCAAGTTTTGCCAGAGCTATGCACTACGTACTACGATTTCTTCAGCGCCTACCTACAAGGGATTTGTCACTTACTGTCTTTAAATCAAACGAGTAAAATGTCCTTTATGAAACTTATTATCGAATAAGATGTGTGGGACTCTGAGTTTTTCCATTTGCTTCTTGGTTATGGAAAAACTCAGAGCCTGTCAGAGAAGCATATAAAGAAGTTTTATTAACCTTAAACTCAGGGACAGAGTAAAGGCCACCACGATTAGGAAAAAAACCAAAGCTAGAGATGTCATAAAAGAAATAATGAAATTGAAATGGAAATGGGCTGGGCATATACAATGACTTGAGCCAAAAAGGTGGGCACAAATCATCACAAACTGGGTCCCTAGAGGCACGAAACGGAAGACAGGAAGACCGCACCAAAGATGGCAGGACGACATTGTCAAAGTTGCTGGAAAGCTATGGTCCAGAATTGCGCGGAAGAGAGAGGAATGGAAGCTGTTGGAAGAGGCTTTTACCGCTACTGGCCGTCCTTACACTACAGTTTAATTAATGTTATGTTTATGTAAATTGTTTATGTTTTAAGGAAAGTAATTTTGTTTTTATTATGATGTATGGGAACGGCTAGTGCGGTGCAAGCAAGCTCGAGATAAAATCGCTGAAATGTGTAATCATACAACGCCACTGTGTCTAACGACATCATTCTCTCTCCCCAGGTGCTAATAGTGGTGGTGTGGATGATAGTGGCTCCAGCCAAGGCCATGTTTCACTACCCTACGCGGGAAGACAACATGTTGGTGTGTGACTCGTACGTCGACGCTTCCTACATGATCGCCTTCTTCTATCCCATCGTGCTCATCCTCGTGTGCACCGTATACGCCGTGCTGACGAGAAAAATACCTGAGGCTTTCAATGAAAGCAAGCATATTGGTAAGTTTTTTTTTTCTGATTTCAAAGTCACTTACCATCAAGCGATTCGGTGGTGAAGCGCGGATTTATTCGCGATAAAAAAAAAAAGATTACTTCAAACCTGTCTTATTAGAGATCTATATCGTTTCAGCCATATGATTCTTTAGATTTAACTCCTGCATGATTGACTTGTTCTACTTGGTCGTGCTTATTCTCATATGTTCCGTGTACGCTGTTCTCACGAGAAAAAATCCATAAGCCTGCAACGAGAACAAGCATATTGGTATGTTGGTGAGTTTTGTATAGGCATTGACGGTCTCTCTTAGACCTCTACCTCGAAAAAACGGATTACTGTCTATTTTAGCAAAATGCGCATCCACTTTATCAAAAAGAGCGTACTTTATTGTAGTAAAAGACGCGTCTAACTTGAGCAGGGGGTAGACTCACATTTTACATAAGTAGGTGAGCAGCAGCGCACCTACTTATGTAAAATGTGCGTCTACCTCAGATAATACAAATAATTCAGCTAAATGATATCACCAGAAGGCTATCTGAAAGAGACGCGCTTTTTCAAGAAGACTCAGGTTCAACCCCAATTATAGGTACAACAGTATAAGTTTATACTTTATTTAAGGTTCTGTTTTGAGTATAAACTTTACCATATTATAATAACAGTATAATTAACAATTTATGTTTTACATTTGCTGTACACATAATTAATAGCACACAATTAGGATTTACGCAAACTAAAACAACTATCTAAAAGCTTTTAGCGTGAATAAACATCGGTATTTAACCTAACATAAACATAGTGGTACCATTGAACTGTACGAGTTTCAGTGATATTATAGGTGCCATATGTTTCATTCATTTAAGCATTAACGCTTTTGTGTTACAATAACTGAATTTAAATACCATACATATCATATTTAAAGAGATTTATATCATTTATTTTACTTTTAGCGTTTCAAAAATAACTAATTTATGAATCAAATCGTTTGAAAATTACCTGATCCTGCATTAGCGGTTGCTTTAAATACTTATGTGTACTGTACTTTATACTGACCAAACCATACAAGTCAGCGGATTTGAAATTAGCTAGATCTTTGCTTCAAACAATGAACACTACATAACCGGAACCTTTTGATCAAATTGTTCTGACTCACAACGCGCGGAAGGTGCACGCTCTGTATTTTCCCCGTGACTATAACCTATTGTATCGCTAGAATTGGATCGAAAACTAGTTCAAACACGAGAGATTTGTGTATTGAACTATTGAAATTCGCTTCACATTAATTTGATTCTATTTTCCCTCGCATGTGTGTTCAGGTCGCGTGCTCCATCTTTGTCCGTCCTGAGTAAACTTCACCTCTACTATTATAAATATTCAAAACCTCCTGTGTATTATTTTGTAGCGTTAATGTTTGTTAAACAAGGCTGGGATGTAGCGTTTAGAGCTTGATGTTGAAAGAATTATCTTTGACAGAGTAAATTATATACTAGGGGTAAATTAAGTACCCATTATAAATAAGTAGTAAAGTCTTCCAATAGATATCATGGATATGTGAGCATAGCCTCGTGTTCAACGCTATACTGTATTTCTAATTTTCGAATTTCAATTCATTTATTGTATAAATATTCCTAATAATTTCTATCGACTACATAATTGATAATTATTATTTTGACGATTCGTAGGGTGTTGCTCGTATTATATTTTTGTATGTAATTTTCCTTACTGAAAATAAATGACTATTTATCTATTAATTACTAGAACTACTGAAAATATCAGATCGCGGCTCAGTATAATAAAATATATTAGACGTATCGTATCTTTTTATATTTTTTAATAACAGTGCCGTGGTAAACTTCGTAAACTTAGAATTGCATATTTAATTAAAAAGAAAGTATTTAATTTCACAATAAATTGCTATTACTATTAATAGCAATTTATTGTGAAATTAAATATTTTCTGCCTAACAATGATCAGTGACCAGTCAATCTTTTAAATTTATTTTTATTTGTAACGAATTTGTTTTATTTTTAAATTGCATTAATCAGACTACAAACTACCCTGGTCTTTAGGGTGCCGTACCTCAAAAGGAAAAAACAGAACCCTTATAGGATCACTTTGTTGTCCGTCTTTTTGTCTGTCCGTCGGTCCGTTTGTTCGTCTGTGTGTATGTCAAGACTCTTTATCTCGGGAACGCGTAAAGATATCGAGTTGAAATTTAAACTATGTACGTATATCTATGGTCTCTTGCATTTGTGTTAAAGAAAAACATCTCAGTTAGCGTATAATAAAGTTAGAGCCGTTTATGTCGTAAAACTCGCATATTTCACACTCACAAAAATCAAAACCTACAGGGTACTTCCCGTTGACATAGAACTATGAAATTTGGCGAGAAGCATTGTCTCATAGTACACATATAGGAATAAATCTGAAAACTGAACAATTTTATTTAAATCACAAACAAAATAAGGCCTTGATTCGCAAAATATAGGTTAAAAATCAAAGTGAGTAAATCGTATCATGTAAGGTATCATGTAAAAGAGCTTCATTAGCACATGCTGAAACAGATTTTAATAATTTATTAAGAAAAGTTAAAAAAAAAAAATTGTCGATGATAATTTGTAGACATTTTAACAACTTACTTCTCAATTTTGTGAAATTTTCTGGATTTGTGCGGAACCCTCGTTGTGTGAGCCTGACTTGCTCTTGTCCGGTTTTTATGAATTAACAACAGTTTTTTCTCATAGATACGCTGTAGAATGTTACTAGAAAGAAAAACGTAGCAACACAGCGCAGCGCTCGCCGCCGCTGCCATAAATACAGATTACTACCAGACATGTGCGATTCCAGCTCAGAACCTGCAAAGTAGATTAGGTTCAATAAAATCGAATCAAAGTGTACAATAAATATGAATTTACTTCAACTAGATTTATATAGAGCTAACTTTTCACGGTTTACGGAGTTAAGGCTTGAAATAGACGTAGCTACGCATGAAACTGCGTGTACACATAACACTATAGAAGGTTATCTTTACCATTATAAAAATCCGAAAGTGTTTGTTGGTTCATTGGTTTGTTCCTCTTTCACGCAGCAGCGGAGCAACACAATGACTTGATTTTTGGCATGGACATAGTTTGAAAGGCGGAAAGTGGCATAGGCTTCTTATTTAGAGTTCCGTACTTCAAACGCAAAAAAAACGGAACCCTTATAGGATCACTTTGTTGTCCGTCTGTCCGTCTGTGTGTATGTCAAGACTCTTTATCTCGGGAATGCGTAAAGATATCGAGTTTAAATTTAAACTGTATACGTATAAGTATGGTTTCTTGCAGTTGGGTAAAAGAAAAACTTCTCAGTTATCGTTTAAAAAGTTAGAGGCGTTTATGTCGTAAAAAACCGCATATTTCGACACTCACAAAAACCAAAACCTACAGGGTACTTCCCGTTGACATAGAACTATGAAATTTGGCGAGAAGCATTGTCTCAGACTACACATATAGAAATAAATCTAAAAACTGTAAATTTTTATTTAAATCACAAAAAAAACAAAAAGGACCTCAAAATTCACAAAATATGGGTTCAAAATTTAAAGTGTAGTAAATCGTATCATGTAAGGTATCATGTAAAGAACTTCATTAGCACGTGCTAAAACAGGTTTTTAATTATTTTAACAATGTGTAATTTTCGATGTATGACGAGAAAAGTAAAAAAAAAACTTTTTTGTCGATGGTTATAGTATAGAGATTTTAACAACTTACTTCCCAATTTTGTAATTTTTTCTGGATTTGTACGGAACCCTCGGTGTGCGAGCCTGACTCGCACTTGTCCGGTTTTTTTCCAGAAAAACAAAATGTTCCCATGGTACAGCAAAGAAATAAAAATACACGATATCGCAGGCAAAAGGTAGTAAGCCATAAAAATCTTTGTAATAAGCGCTACGTCGTAGCAGCGTGCTACGTGTATTCGTAGAGGTAATCCCATAAGGTGTAAAAGAAAGAAATAATTTATAAAAGGTATGCTAAACTGAAAGTAGCTAATTCAGGCCAACGTTGAGAATAACTTTTGATTTAAGGCCAACCCAAAATTCTATAAAAATCAGCTTTGTCATACGAAATTGGCACTCGACATCGATAAAATTTGTGAATCAACTGACTTTTTTTTCGATAGCCTGATTGCTCCGTACTAAAAGTTGTTCGTAATGATAGCTAAAATCATCCCCTTACGGTTTAGTACACCTTTTCGATTAATATTTTATTAGCGCTTATTGAAAAGTTGTTTATACAATCTATGGCATAATCTCTACAAATACACGTAGCACGCTGCTACGAACGTAGCACTTGTAAAAAACAAAACGATATTGTTTTTATTTAACTTTATAAATATTTGAAAGTTTGAACACGTGTAGCACTTGCGACGTAGTTTAAAATGGTCAATATGTAATTTAAATAAAACCAGACAAGTGCAAGTCAGGCTCGCACGCCGAGGGTTCCGTACAGATCTCAAATTTTATAGTTTTATGTCAACAGGAAGTACCTTGTAGGTTTTAAGTCCCTAGAAATATGCGTTTTACGACATAAACGGATCTAACTTATTTCTACAATAACTCAAAAGTATGATTTTTTTCATACCTGCAGGAGATCATAGTTATACGTAGGTACCTATGTATATATGGTTTAAATTTTAACTCGTCAACATTATACGTTCTCGAGATAAAAGATCTTATCATACGGATGGACGGAAAGACGTACAGACGGACAATAAAGTGATTCTATAAGGGTTCCGTTTTTCTTTTGAGATAGGTACGGAACCCTAAAAATGCAAAATTGATACTTACATCTTATGAATACGTTGATTGGTTTCAAGTCGTCTTCCCCGCTAAGTATATGGATTTTAATGCATTTATGTACTTGTATGTACAATATATACTTAAAATGGGATTTTTTCAGTACACAGAGCGTCCATATTTTCGCACCAAAGGCAAAAATGATCGAATTTTCGGTACTATATCATCTCATAATTATTAGGAGCTCTAGTTACGTATTTGTGACTAATTAAGAGTTCATTATAGAATGGCAAATAAAAAAATAAATGGAAACTGCATCAAATTGTCACTAAGCAAGAAAAAGTACGCTATTTTATACAGATTTGTAAAGGAAAAAGGTAACGATGCTCTCCACACGTGCTACCACATAGAGCCTCCAGGAAAATTACTATCTTTTCGTCTTTGTAACATTATTTCACAAAAGAAAAACGAAGTTACGGCCTTTCTTCCTACGAAGGCAGAATAGCTGTGATTAAAAGCTCACCCTTAAAAGCCCTGAAACCAGAGCTAGACTGTAAGTAAAGAGCCAGCTCGCATAGATAGAAACTGGGCTAGCTAATACATACACGTTTTACACTATTTTCTTTAACTAGAATTTTTGAGCGGTCGCTGAAGTTAAGCAACGTTTGGCACGGTCAATTTCCGGATGGGTGATCGCGGATGGCTTTTTCTGATGAGCGTTACTGCGACTCAGATAACATGTTGAATTGTAGGTTACGGTTGTTTAACCGATCAATCATTTCAAAGGTCTTCAGACGCATTAAAGACTCTGACACCAGGGCTACCCTACCTAAATCAACTTACTCACATACTTACTAATTAATTTTTCAAGTCCTGTTTGTGTATAGGTATTCTAAACTACCAATATTTTGCCACCAACCAACCAAGCCCAATTAGCCTCAAAAAAACTTGGTGTTCTCTCTAGGGTGAGACGGTATTTCACACCTGAGCAACTGCTTAATCTTTATAAAGCGCAAGTCAGGTCTTGCATGGAATACTGCTTTCACCTTTGGGATGGCTCTGCCAAATACCAGTTGAAGGCTTTGGAGTCCATTGAAAGGCGAGCCAGGAAGCTGATAGGCAACGAAACCTTGACTGAGTCGAAGCTGCAAAGTCTCGAGCATCGACGTAGGGTGGTGTGTCTGTCTGCCTACTATCGGATACAGTGCGCCCAGGAGTTGCACGATCTGGTCCCACCTGCCCCTTTCTTCTATCGTACGGCTAGACAGACGCAACCAAAGCGCCACCCTTTTATGGTGGACATCCCACGCGTTAGAACAAAGCGTTTTGAGTCCAGATTCCTCATACAAACTGCCAGAATGTGGAACGCTTTGCCTAAGTCTATCTTTACGGTAAAGTACAATGTAGGTGTCTTCAAATCTCGAGTAAATAGGTATCTTCTAGGTAAGCGTGCTACATCCTAGACAACATATCTGCTTTACATCAGGCAGTGTGTAGTCAAACGCAAACTTATTTGAAATAAAAAAAAAACGATATGTCTTATAAACGTTGACCTAATACGTTATCTTATAAAAAAAATAGTTGACAAGGACGTAGACTGCATTTGTTGTGATTAAGCCATAGTCCACTGCCTGAATTCGTGTTAGCACTTATGAAAAAACAACATAAACAAAAACACAAAAAACATTAAAAAAAACTCCCAAGCATTCAGATTTACTCACCTTTGTTCGTTCGGGATAAAAAGGCAGAAATGAATCATGCGTTAATTACCCACAACCTCGAATCAGGATTCAAATGTTCTCTGAGTTTGGTCAGCATAGCTTCGCCAACTCCAACTAAATACCTCAATGCCTTTAAAATACGTATGCTTTGTAGAAAGCCGCTCTTACATTATATTCCTCGGCACGTATACTCCGGCCGAGTTTCAGCCATTTTTTGCTTCGTTTTTGTTACAATGCCCCGTCGAGATGAGGTCTAGGTGAAAACATTCTTTTTTTATCTCAGAGAGCTAAACATCTGGGCTTATGTGACTACGATACTTATGAGGAAAGCTTTTTGCACAAAGCATGTCAGTTAGACTCTCAGAACATATTAGGCTCCCTTTTTTGCTGGTCTAAATTAGCTGGTAATATTCTTCTGTTTGTGCCTTGATGTGGTTCTCGGGTGAAGTGATATTTACATAAGTAAATCCGAAGATGTATTCTAAGAGCAAATCATACAATGGGGCGAATAGACTGAATGTTTGGTTATGATAATCTCTTTCAAAGCTTAGGTTTAGTTATTGTTTTTTTGGGTTTGATTTTATTTGTTTGAGGATAATTTCTAGTTGAGGTTGCTTAGAAGTAACGTAAAGATAAATTAAATATTTTCTGTAATTGTAAGCTTCTTGACTACACTATTTTTGACCAACCGAGGTACTCAATTCGACGCGTACCTATATTTTTTTATGTATAACCACGCATATCTTTTTACACAGTAATCCGATTTCTCAATAATTATTTTATTATTGAAAAGAGTATACCTACTTCGTAATTGGTGTTTTTGTGGGTACCTGGTACTTGTTATAAGTGGAGGTGTTTTTATTACGTCCGACAAAACTAAAAAATAAAAATTGTTAAAGTTACTTATTATACCAGTTTCTTAAATCAGTGTGTGTATCACCTTAATTTGGACGTGTTCACGTAAAAAAATACCGAATGATTGATATTATATCTGAAATAATCAAGTGATTAATGTCAGTGTCCACATAGTGAATTTCAATCTGGATCATTGCTTTCAAACTACCCTATAACTACTGACTAAAAATTTTGAAATCAATCATAGAATAGCATAAATTCGGTCACATCGTCATCTACCTCGTTGGCCGAGGGGTTTGAAACACTACTGCGAGTCGTACGACGCAGGTTCGATCCCCAATGCGCTAATTTATTTTTGTACGACGAATACCCAGGACAGCAATATAAACTAACACCTCAGTGAGTAAGCGCTGGAAACTAGACGATATACAACAATCACAGCGAGTACCTATATCAAACGCAATTAATTATTTTAAAAAAGTATGTCGTCCAGACAAATTACCTGTGCTGGCTGCCTAGGTGTCATAAAAGGTAGAAAATATGTAAATTGTAGTGTTTGTGCGCAGACATATGATTTTGAATGTGCCAATATCAAAGAAAAAAACTACTCCTACTGACCGCCGTTAAGCTTGAGTTGCCGTCGTTGTTAGCAACTGTCCTGAAGACGGAGCTCCAACCGATTAGTACCGACATCCAGTGCTTAAAAGAACTTCACAAGTCGGTACTGCACCTTAGCGACACTCAAAAAGAGATGAAGAAATCTATCGATGCACTTAGCACCGTTAACAGTCAACTCAGGGCCGAGAATTGTGCTCTACGTACTACTGTTGAGGAACTGTCTGATAGGCTGAACAACATCGAGCAGCATCTGAGAGCGAACAATTTAGAAATTCACGGCGTTCCTGAGCACCGTTCTGAAAATATTGCCAGCATCCTACAACAATGTGCAAGTGTTGTGAACTGCAAGCTGGACCCAGAAGATATTGTCAATTGCACGAGAGTTGCTAAACAAAACAAGGAAAGCAAGCTGCCGCGTACGACAATTGTGAAATTCAGGAACATCGGTCGTCGTGATGAATTTTACTCTGCAGTGCACAAGTACAACAAGTCTCATCCTAAAGACAAGCTTAACACTAAGTTGCTAGGATATTCAGGTGACAGAATCCCTGTCTATATATCAGAACATCTCTCACCGCGCAACAAAGCTCTACATGCTGAGGCAAGAATAAGAGCGAGAAATGCGTCTCACAAGTTTGTGTGGGTGCGTAATGGTCGCATTTATGTCAGAAAGGACCCTGCTTCTCAATACATACTCATCAAAAATTTGAGCAGTCTAGATCTCATTAAATAAGTTTTGTTCAAAATGTGTGTGTATTAGTCTCAACATAAATTTAATATGCAAGGATTTTTATTTTTTGTGATAATTCAATTTAAAGCTTTTGTAAAAAAAAAAATTTCTTTTAGTAGTATATCTTTTAGCACATTTTTATAATATCATTAAGATACTATTGTATAATCTATCTTAAGTAAAAATAAATCATATGTCCTGGGTAGAGTCCTTAATGGCTTTATCTATTTATTATCAAAATATACGTGGTTCAAGGACAAAAGTGAATGAAATATACAACTCAATTTTATGTCAAAATTATGATGTAATATGTCTTAGTGAAACTTAGTTGGATAATTTAATTGGCTCTGATGAGATTATTGACAGCAGATATTATGTATTTCGTTGCGATCGTTCCGAGTTATTCAAAAATCGATTTGATAAACATCACGGCGGGGGCGTGTTGATAGCTGTTTTGAAAAAATACGAGGTACAAGTAAAATTAGACTGGCAACTAAATTTAATAGAGAATCTATGGGTACAAATAACAGTTGGCAATAAGTTAATTATGAACCTATGTACAGTATACTTGCCAAATTATCTACCCTGTCCTATATACGTTGACTTCCTAGAGCGCTGTAGGAGTGTACTTGGCTGTGCTACCTGTCCTACCTGTATTCTTGGCGATTTCAATCTTGGTGATTTGAATTGGTCGAAAGAACTCGGTTGTCCAACTGCCTTTTACTGCGATAAATCTAAAGCCCTCCACGAACTGTTACAGACAACTGCTCTCCATCAACTCAATTATATTTATAACTACAACAACAGATTATTGGATTTAGTTCTTTTTGATAGACCAGAGGACAGTATGGTATCGAGTGCTCCAGTGATCAGTCGACTTGACCATCATCACCCCGCGCTTGAATTGATCTATCGGTGTTTTCTTCCTACGTTACTTGAAAATAAGCAAGTAGAAAAACTTTGCTACTACAAAACCGACTACGAGAAATGCATCGGCGAATTGAACTCTGTTGATTGGAATAATTGCTCAAATGATATGAACTGTGACGACTTTGTCCAGTTTTTCTACAATAAAATTTACTTAGCTATAGAACGATATACTCCTAAAGGTAAAAGCCGCAGCCATCGATTCCCTATCTGGTTTTCTAAGGAGCTCGTTCTATTAATTAAAAGAAAAAACAAGTTTCATAGAAAATTTAAGCGATTTGGTAACCCACGGGACTATGACACTTACGCTTTTTTTAGAATCGCGGTGAAAGAAAGTATGGATATTTGTTACAAAACATATATACAACGTATTGAAGAAGACTTAAGTAATAATTTAAAAGCTTTTTGGCGTTACACTAAGAGTAAAAAAGTCACTAACGCTGTGCCAAGTAGAATAAAGCTTCACGATAAGGTAGCTAATACCGGGCAAGATGTTGTTAACTTGTTTGCCGATTACTTCTCATCCGTGTACAACAGCCCGTCTAATGGTAACTACAGACCTAACTTTGCACCAGCGAGCTTCTCGACTTCCTCTATTATAATTTCTGATAAGGAAATTATGACACGCTTGAAAAGCCTAAACACCACAAAATCTGCAGGACCAGACGGAATACCACCAATATTTGCTCGGCTCTGCGCACCGGCTCTGGTTAAACCACTATCCTTGATATTCTCAAAATCCTTAGCAGAAGGTACTTTTCCATCTTTATGGAAGTTAGCCAAAATAACCCCTATTTATAAGTCTGGCGACAGGTGTGATGCTTCTAATTATAGGCCAATCAGTATACTCAACTGTTTTGCAAAGATATTCGAAGGGATTGCATACGATCACATCTATAATCATGTCAAACATAAATTAAATTCAAATCAGCATGGATTCATCACAAACAGGTCTACACTCACAAATTTTCTGGAATATACGACTTACATTTGTGAATCTTTCGAGAACGGTGTACAAACTGATGCCATTTACACAGACTTTGCTAAAGCCTTTGATCGGGTTGATCATCCAATATTATTAAAAAAGATTGATCATCACGGCATTCACGGGAATCTGCACAGATGGCTAAGTTCCTATTTATTAAACAGGTCTCAGCTAGTTTCTTTGTACGGTTATGACTCTGTACCGTTCATGGCGTCGTCAGGTGTGCCGCAAGGCTCAAATCTTGGGCCGCTGTTATTTTTGATATTTATCAATGATTTGCTAGATCTTTTAAATGGTAGTTTTCTGGCATATGCAGATGATATTAAGATATTTCGAAGAATTAAATCTAGATTTGACTGCTTGTTGCTTCAAGAAGATCTGAATCTAATAAACGACTGGTGTGCAGTCAATTACATGTCACTTAACGTAAGTAAGTGTCAAATTATCAGTTTTACGAAAAATAAATCGCCCATTTGTTTCGATTATCAACTTGACGGAACTCTACTTAGTCGGGTTGTACTCGTTCGAGATCTAGGCGTTATGTTTGATTCTAAACTTTCTTTTAGATCTCACTATGATTTCATAGCCAACAAAGCTAGTAGAGTGCTAAGTTTTATTCTGCGTACAGCTAAGCCGTTCAAAAGTATTGCCACTTGGATCATGCTATACAACAGTCTGGTGAGGCCAGTTCTGGAGTATTGTTCTTCGGTGTGGTACCCAATATATGACACGCACACGGACAGACTTGAAGCCATTCAGCGTAGATTTTTGCGTGCATTATGCTGTGGATTGGGTCTAAGGCGCAAAGTCAAAGAATATTCCGACAGGTTAAAAAAATTCCAAATGAAAACCCTGGATAGTCGCAGAACTGTAACAGATTTATGTGTTCTATACAAAATAGTCAACGGCGCTTTTGGTGGTGAACTGTTAAGTAATATCAGCTTCAGAATACCATCTCGCTCGGTTCGTAGGTTTCAGCTTTTCAACTCGACACCCGCTTTCAATAACGTCTCACGGAACAGTCCTTTGATAAGGATGTGTCGTGAATACGACGACATAACTAACCCCCCAGACATGTTTGCTTGCAGCAGCTATGCATCATTTAAATCTGCTGTTAATAATTTGTTGTAAATTTCTTGTGAATATTTATTTTAAATGTCAAAATATAATTTCAAAATTACATCTTAATATAACTAACTGTGTACTGTGTAACTTTTCTTAAGTTGGCTAAGTTGTGTGCGGTTATAATTGGACCTAAGGTTCAAGATGTTGTACTAAGTCTATTATTGTTATTTATTGTTAACCTTATGTCTGTAACCGAACCTATTTAAATAAAAATAAAAAAAAAAAATAAAAAAAAAAAATATTTTATCAAAATCAGCCGAGCTATTTTTTCTTATAAATCAACAATAATGTTAAAAATACTGTATAGTATACAGGGCTATTTCTAATCAATTATCATCCGCAACTCGCAACATACATCCACTCACACACCAACATGCACGCTACACACACACATTACGCAATCGAAAAATGGAAATTACTTGTAATTACTTGTACTCGTATTTAAGTAAATTACTAAGAACTCATTGTTAAGTCACTCTTTTCATTACATTAGGTAATAATTATGAGATGTCTTATCTAAAAGCGGAAGAGACTAAATCTCACGACATAGGACCACCCTAGTGTGAGATTTAGGGTTCCACTCTGGAAGTTTGTAAATTTAATCTAAGTACCTACCTACTAACATTACTTTAAGCATCATCAAGATTTACTAACTCCAAAACCT
The DNA here is from genome assembly GCA_949316475.1 of Hypomecis punctinalis. Taxonomy (NCBI): domain Eukaryota; kingdom Metazoa; phylum Arthropoda; class Insecta; order Lepidoptera; family Geometridae; genus Hypomecis; species Hypomecis punctinalis. The sequence goes on from OX438807.1 coordinate 1,657,636, forward strand.
GTAACTTTTTGAGCAAAATAAACGTTATCTTATCTATCCTTTTATTCTGAACATCAAAACTAACATTTTCTGTTCTACGACTTTTGTCAACAGTAAAAAGAAATGGTGTCCCAGAGAAAAATATCGTTCACCCGCGACCAAATGTATTGAACAGCTAAAATTTTTTTTATGAGTTTTGACTAAAGTTGCTGAACAAAAGTGGTTAGTTTTGATGTACAAAATAAGCCCCTAAAAAGATGGTAATTGATTAGAAATAACCCTGTATATATCCATGCGAAAGGTTCGCGAATTCTGTACACGGTTGAAGTGGGTCATTTTTTGCAAAAAATATTGTTAACTGTTGTTTCTAAACTTGAAATTAAATACTATGAATCCTCACAACATGGATGTTGCTCACACAGTGCACTTTAAGAGGTGTATTGTTTATCTACACTTCATTATGAACGACGTTTATCATGAAACCACCTGAATGGTAGTTACGTTAATTTTAAATTTTATTAGTTCCTTTTCTAATTTATTAATTCCTTATCATTTATAGATTGATTAAACCAATAAAATACATTGTCATCATTTCCACATCAGCTTTTAGAAAATACTTCAAAACCCTCATACCTACTAGCTATCTTCATTATCTAAAACCGACCGATCGGTAGTAAAACATTTACACAACTTTCAGTAAACAATCTGCTGCCCGATCTCTCATGCCAATTACACAATGTTTACCAATTAATGGAAAACAAACCTGAACTAGCCGAGTGTAGTGCAAGCCGAAATTGTTAGCGCTCTAAGTTGAATACGATGAGATATTTCTGTAACTTGGAATAAATTACCGGCTCTTCAGATATGTTTTTCCTCAGCAATGCTTACTATCATGCAGGTGGTTGTTATGTACTGACATTTTTATGATCGACTTCAAAAAATAAGGTTCTCGATTCAACTTTTTGATTTTATTATACAAGTAGGTACTCGTACCTATATAATCAATAATAAAACCGAACAAGTGCGAGTCAGGCTCGCACATCGAGGGTTCAGTACAAACACATTGTTAAAATAATTAAAAACATGTTTTAGCATGTGCTAATGAAGTTCTTTTATATGATACCTTGCATGATACGATTTACTCACTTTGAATTTTGAACCCATATTTTGTGAATTTTGAGGCCCTATTTTTTGTGATTTAAATAAAAATGTACAGTTTTTAGATTTATTCCTATATGTGTACTCTGATACAATGCTTCTCGCCAAATTTCATAGTTCTATGTCATCAGGAAGTACCTTGTAGGTTTTGATTTTTGTGAGTGCAAAATATGTGGTTTTTTCGACATAAACGGCTCTAACTTTTTAAACGATAACTGATAAGTTTTTCTTTTACACAACTGCAAGAAATCATAGCTATACGTATACAGTTTAAATTTCAACTCGATATCTTTACGCGTTCCCGAAATAAAGAGTCTTGACATACACACAGACGGACAGATGGACAACAAAGTGATCCTATAAGGGTTCCGTGTTCTCCATCTGAGGTACGGAACCCTAAAAATCGACTGTACGTTTTTTTTTGCGCGATTATGTTACGTGCTTACTCCGCCAATCATGAGCCGATTTTGATTATTTTTAGGGTTCCGTACTTCAAAAGGAAAAAACGGAACCCTTATAGGATCACTTTGTTCCGTCTATCCATCTGTCCGCCTGTCTGTATGTCAAGACTCTATCTCGGGTAGACGCGTAAAGATATCGAGTTGAAATTTAAACTATATACGTATATCTATAGTCTCTCTAAAAAATTAAGAGCCGTTTATGTCGTAAAAAACCGCATATTTTGACACTCACAAAAATCAAAACCTACAGGGTACTTCCCGTTGACACAGAACTATGAAATTTGTCTAAAAGCATTTTCTCAGAGTACACATATAGGAATAAATCTGAAAATTGTACATTTTTATTTAAATCACAAAAAATATAGAGCCTAGATTCACAAAATATGGGTTGAAAATGCAAAGTGAGTAAATCGTATCACGTAAGCCTAAAACCTCTTTTAGCATGTGCTAAAAGAGGTTTTTAATTGTTGTTTTTAAACTTTCGAGATTTGTGCTAATGAAGCTCTTTTATATGATACCTTACGTGATACGTTTCATTATTATTATGTCGTTTATACCTAGTCAGGTCATAAGTATTTGCTTCAGTAAAAACTTTTCTTTTAGAATGCTGGCCATAAAAAAGTTTATTGAATTAGAATTTCGAATTTTTCATGAAAATAAAATTGTATGCTTTTTAGAATTTTACTCATTTTTAAATATGGAGTGGACGCTTAAAGAAGACCGTGTTGCAGTTATTGCGTTGCATCGTTGCGGTTACGCGCCAATTCAAATTTTTCAAATTTAATAAATCCAAATATTCGTTTATCGTACCATCAAACGATACAATGAAGACTCTAGTGTAGATGACAGGTCAAAAAGTGGTCGCCCTCGGTCTGTTAGGACTCTAGCAGTGATAAAAGCTGTGAAGGCGCGAATTCAAAGAAATCCCAAACGTAAGCAGAAACTGTTGGCCCTTCAGATGGAGTTAAGCAGAACCACGGTGAAAAGGGTGTTAAATGAAGACTTAGAGCTTCGGGCATATCGAAGAAAAACAGGACATTGTTTAAATGCTCGTCTAATGGACCTGAGACTGAAGAGATGCCGCGCTTTGTTGAAGCGGTACGCGGGAAAAAAATATCGGGAAATTCTTTTTTCGGATGAAAAATTTTTTACCGTAGAAGAGAGCTACAACAAATAAAATGGTAAGGTGTACGCAAACAGTAGTGAAGAAGCAAGCAACCGTATTTCGCGTGTCCAACGAGGTCATTTTCCATCCTCGCTCGTGGTATGGTTGGGAGTTTCTTATTGGGGCTTAACAGAGGTACATTTTTGTGAGAAAGGTGTAAAAACGAATGCAGTTGTGTATCAAAATACAGTCCTGACGAACCTTGTGGAACTTGTTTCTCATACCATGTTCAATAACAGACCCTGGGTATTCCAACAAGATTTGGCGCCAGCTCATAGAGCGAAGAGCACACAAGACTGGCTGGCGGCGCGTGAAATCGACGTCATCCGGCACGAAGACTGGCCCTCCTCCAGTCCAGGTTTGAGTCCGTTAGATTACAAGATATGGCAACACTTCGAGGAAAAGGCGTGCTCAAAGCCTCATCCCAATTTTGAGTCACTCAAGACATCCTTGATTAAGGCAGCCGCCGATATTGACATGGACCTCGTTCGTGCTGCGATAGACGACTGGCCGCGCAGATTGAAGGCCTGTATTCAAAATCAAGGAGGTGATTTTGAATAAACTTTATTGTCATAAGAATCTATGTTTTGTTAAGTTCATTTTGGTATATAAATGGTTACATAATGAATAAACTTGTTTCAATTATTTTATATTAAACATGTAACAGAATTTATGACCTGACTGTGTATACTACGGGACTAATCGCGCACTAAAACAACTCGGCCGAAACGTCGGGATGAGGAGGTATTTATTTATCTCGTAATTTTAGTGCGCGATTAGTCCCGTGTAGTATATAATAATAAGGTTTTTAATTATTATATCAATTTTTATAATTTTCGATGAATGCCGAGAAAAGTGGAAAAGAAACAACTTTTTTGACGATGATTATAGTATAGAGATTTTAACAACTTAAAAATTTTCTGGATTTGTACGGAACCCTCGTTGAGGGAGGAGCCTGACTCGCACTTTACCGGTTACCGGTTTTTTAGTTAAGTAGTGATTAAGTAGCCATTCTTCATAAATTTTTCAGTTAAATATTTACCGAAATCAGCTGAGCCGTTTTTGAAAAATCAAAAATAATGTTACAGTTATTATGTACACCGATAATACATCGAACCGTGCGAACTATTCGGAATCTGTACACGGTTGAGTCGGTTGTGCCATTTTTGGCAAAAAAAAATATATTTAATAGTCCGCTGTTGAACATAAGCCTTCTGGTGAGAGGTCATAATTATGTGCCATAAAGCTTGTCCAGCATTGGCTGGTGAATAAGCAAGGGTCTGTCAGTTTGTCCGTGTATCTGAAGCATTGTTAGCGGCCATTGTGACGAGACAATGCGTCGGGATTGGTGCAGACGTGTTCTGATTAGCTCGCTGTTGGCCTCTTCGACTAATGTATAGGAACGTGTACACTGTACACACGCACACACACACACAAAATAAATACAGTAAAATAAACACAAGTAAATTCAGAAGCTGATTAAATGGTTGGAAGTGAACGTGTTTACGAAAGGTAAATTAATATTGAAAATACTCATCATAATAAACAACTTTTACCTATAGGACCGACCTGGAAATTCTGACCTTGAAAACTTCTCTTTCAAAGCTGGGGTTCCATAATAAAAGTTATTTATAATGGTGTATCTGATGTGTGGTTTTGATATTATTTGCCCACTGCTTCTATTTTAGGAAGCAGTGGTCAAAATTACTAAAATAGATCCACATAAATTTATTGAGCAATGTTATATTTGTTTTATTGTTTCAATTAAATTAATTTGTATTGTTTTGTTTGGGGACCGTAGCCTGAAAAAAATACTTGAAGTTTTCTAAAGACGTTTTGTCATGAAAATTTTGGTTTCTCCCTGATAGTAACAATCGTTCGTAATCAAGAACTAAATTATCCTTTTCCACTAAGCATAAAGCCGTGGTGGCGTAGTGACACCCGCCTTACAATCATGAGGTCGTGGGTTCAAATCCCGGTCCCTTACCAATGAGTTCTTCGGAATTTATGTACGGAATTCCACACCACTGGCTTTTCGGTGAAAGAAAACATCGTGAGGCAACCTGCATACGTCCGTAGAAGAAATTCGATGGCGTATGTGAATCCACCAACCCGCATCGGGCCAACGTGGTGGATATGGTCCAATCACCCTTCGTGGGTAGGCCTACGTCCTGCAGTGGACTATTAAAAAAAAGGCTGATACAGTACTGAGCATATATTTCACTTCCTGAATACCCGTGTGCAAATGGTATCTAGTAAAACTTCTTTCAGAATAATCATAACGCTAAGTACACCTTCCGGTTCCGCTCACCTTCATAAATTTTGCTTAGTTTGGCATCAGAGACGTATGTAAGATCACTTCATTAAAACTACCGTGAGTATTCATCATAACTATAACAGAATACGGCTAAAACTCACGTTATAACTATACGGTCGATCCGGCGCGCGCGCGCGCCGGTCGACGGGGGTGCGCGTATTCCCTGAGGATGGAGTTCTAAATACTCTGAAACTGGTTGGATTCCTTGCGGATCGACCGTATAGTTATAACGTGAGTTTTAGCCGTATTCTGTTATACGTATGTAAGATGTCCCTAATATTTGATTGATTTATACTAAGTTTCAGAACTGTACATTTATCATCATTAACATTATTTCATTGTTTATATTTATCTAGCATAGTATTACTAAACTTGCCTAGCACATAGCGCGGCAACATGCTGACACGTTATTAGCAAAATTGTAATTGGTAGAGCCGTGTGCAAACCGCCATTAAGCCAATGTAGATTTTGCGCGATGCGGTTGTTATTCATATTCCTAAATTATTCGAAAACAGCTTATTTGATTGTTGCCTAACTATGAATAAATATGTATCACTAAAAATTAAAACTGAATTCTTAACTAACGTAACTACGGCAACTGCCGTAAGCCGTGGTAGTCTAGAGGTAGTGACCCCCGCCTTACGATCGTGAGGGCTTGGGTTCGAATCCCCGGTCCCGTAACCAATGATTTCTTGGGAATTTATGTGCGGAATTTCACACCAATTGCCTTTTTGGGTGAAGGAAAACATCGTGAGGCAACCTGCATAATTATGTCCGTAGAAGAAATTCGATGGTGTATGTGAATCCACAAAACCGCACTGGGCCAGCGTTGTGGATATGGCCCAATCACCCTTCGTGGGTAGGCCTACGTCCTGCAGTGGACTATTAAAAGGCTGGTACAGTACAGTACAGTAGGCACCTATTTTTCACATATTATGCGGACAAAATCCCCATTAATGGATTATTTCACTTATCATTATGAGCAACATTTACTACGGGGCCAATCTCGAAATTTCGCAAAAATGAGCTGTCCCTCACAAAAAGTTCATAGACTCTTCACAAAATAGGACAGCTGAAATTTATTTTCGCGTTTCTGAGTCAGCTCTGTATAACATTTGGTTATAATTATGGTGATCATAAATAATTATATATTATGTAATACAGTAGAACCTCAATTATCCGGCCCTCGGTTATACGGATTCACGATTATTGAACGCAGGTCGTAAGTGAGCTGAGACAAACCGCTTTATTTAATTTGATTATCCAGATTTCGATTATCTGAAAACTCAACGACACGAATTACACGTTGCCACGTTATTCGAAGCTCTACTGTAAATATTTTTAGATGTGTATGATTATTCATTTGCGTAAACTTATATCAGTTTCTTAACTAACAAAGTCATAGATCAAAATGTAACACTTTCTGCTGCTATGCCTCTACGGAGAATTTACAAATAATTGGATTTCTGATAATTTCAAAGGAACTTCATGAAATAGCGAACACAAATACTGGTCAAAAATGTATAAAAAACTGTACCTGCAAGAAACATCAACTCGAAGAAGATATCAAATCGTAAATAAAAACAACTAAACAAGTATTTTCTCCCTAGTTTTCCCGCGGGGAACGCGCCTACACTTACCTACCAGCCTACATTCGAAATTCTCATCTACCTACAACGACACAACCTGAAAATATTCGAAAGTGATATTATTATCTTTACGAGGTGCCGATTCCTGTGGCGATAGAGACGACGGAAAAACGGTAGAGTTCAATTCAGTCGGAAGTATGTCGCGCCGACTAGAGCCGATATTTTTTGTCCTAACCCGGTACGATTGTTACTATTTGCTATAGTCACATAAATAAGTGTGTATTTTGTATTATTAGCAAAAATTATAAAATAATTAATATCCAACAACCCGATCGATGTTAAAAATTAAACTACAGTTACAAAATTATACAATAAACTAACTGGCCCGGCGGATTTCGTTTCACGCAATTTATTTATCAATTATATATGTGGTATTCTGATGTATAGGCATTATATTGCAAAGTTTTATCCCAATCCGTTCAGTAGTTTTTGCGTGAAAAGGTAACAAACATCCATACATACTCACAAACTTTCGCGTTTATAATATTAGTAGGAAGTACGATAATATGGCACTATAACTCTACCATCACCTTTCAGGCAAAGAATCAATAAATTGACAGTTAAGCATAATGCTACAGACAGCTACATCACTATATTATATACTCGTATTATATGGCAGTTGTTTTTTGTGTGTTTGTCTATGATTATTGTTCTATGATATATTACTTAGATCATCTAAGCTACTCAAAATATTGCCATGGGTTTTCAATATCGAAACTAGGACGACCAGCTAGATCAACCCATTCATCGCCCATTGCTGGACATAGGCCTCCCCTATGGCTTTCCAATTATGCCGGTTGAAAGCGGCTTGTATGCATCGCGACCCTGAAGTAAGTGAAGAAGGTATTTGAGTATGAAATAATTTGGCACAGTTTGATAAATATACCATCAAATAGATAGCCAGTTTAGTAAATTTTGTCGGATCCGCCAAATTATCGCAACCGTCAGCTCGTAACGCTTGCCTAGTCGCGCATGAATCCCTTAAAAACGAGCGTCTCGTTCCTACGGGACAGATCTCGCACTCCATCCCGGCTGGATCCCGCCGGGATACGAGACGACACTAAGTTTCCCTGAGATGTTTTCCGATTCATTCCGGTGACATTTCACAAGACGTCTTTGAGTACGGCAAAAACCAGAAAAACTGTTGCCACAGCAATAATTTATGTAGGGTGTTACTCACGCGATGTTTTTATGGCAGATTGCAAATAATCTTTAGTTTCTTGCGTAAGCACACCTGTGTTATTAACTGTCTTAACTGTATTAAAAATAACCATGCATAGCACGCTATATAATCCAGCTGTAATTAAATACTGCGGAACGAATGAGTGTTTGCTCGGCTTGATTGGTATTTGTTTACAATTATCACAGAAATCTGTAAAATAACAATTATAAACGAATTGTTCTATTAGGTAACTATCTTGTTTATAAGATTAATTTGAGGTTCTATAAATTATGTAATATTATGCGGTTCCGTCTTTAGGCTTTTTCATAATAGTACAGTAATTAGGTATATTATTGACACAGATGTTGTTATTGCATGCCGAACAGGTAGAATATGGCGGTTAATTATTATTACTATACCATCTTGTATTACCCATATACGCAATAAAGATATATGACTATGACTCTTATATTCCAATATCAAAAGTAGTTTCAAAGCAAACTGAAGAATATTTTCGAGGCCAATTTTGGACATAGCGTATTTCATTCAAATACGAGTACATCTAGAAAATAAAATCAGCTCCCCCATACAAAAAGCCACTCAAATTCGACAAAGTTTTATTAGGTATCTGATGTTTGTTTTAAATTTTAGATTGATTCTAATATATTCTTTTTCGTCGTATTGATGTTCCAAATATCTGTCTACAAGGCCTTTTCACAACGCCATAATAATGACTTGAATTACTTTTTAGGGTTCCGTACCTCAAAAGGAAAAAACGGAACCCTTATAGGATCACTTTGTTGTCCGTCTGTCAGTCTGTGTGCATGTCAAGACTCTTTATCTCGAGAACGCGTAAAGATATCGAGTATAAATTGTATGCGTAAATATAAACTGTATGCGTATATCGATGAACTCTTGCTGTTGTGGAAAAGACAAACTTTTCAGTTGTCGTTTAAAAAAGTTAGAGTCGTTTATGTCGTAAAAAACGCATATTTCGACACTCACAAAAATCAAAACCTACAGGGTACTTCCCGTTGACATAGAACTATGAAATTTATCGAGAAGCATTGTCTTAGAGTACACATATAGGAATAAATCTGAAAACTGTACATTTTTATTTACATCACAAAAAATAGGGCCTCAAAATTCACAAAATATGGGTTCAAAATTCTAAGTGAGTAAATCGTATCATGTAAGGTATCTTCATTAGCACATGCTAAAACAGGTTTTTAATTATTTTAACAATGTGTTTGTACGGAACCCTCGATGTGCGAGCCTGACTCGCACTTGTCCGGTTTTTATTTTTGATATAGTATACCTTTTTTGAACTCTATAGATGGAAACGATATGCCCATCTTGTGAGCTCAGTGAAACTTACACTATCCGAGAATTTCTTTTCTTTCCTTCCTCACCTATCCTTTTCGAGGATTTTCCACTTATCGTGTTCTAGGAAAGAATTGGGTTTCTTGCGATTTTTACCGGTATAATAGAATATAGGATTCGCAGATCTACTTTTAGAGAATAGCTCTGAATCTTTCCGATCATCCATTGAAAAAGATGAAAAAGCCTAGTCATGAACAAAATTGTTAGGCAGATTAACCACTCGGTATATATCTACCTACTCACTGAATTGTTAGAATAGGTACGAGTTTAACTAAAACTATTGAAATCTGACATGAGCGAAAGTAATACTAGAGAAGTAATAAGATATACCTAGCTACAGACATCATCATCATTATCAGCCGTAAAATCACTGTTGGACATAAGCCTTCCTTAAGGTTCTCTTCAGGTTTCAAGCAGCAAAAATCTCCGTTTTCGACACAGCGATTTTGCTTTCGTCTATCCAGATGTTAGTCATCCTCTACATGTCTCATTTTTCAAAGAATCTCGACGAAACTTGGTACTCAGGTTCTTTCTACCTATATATATTGACGGTTTATTTTTTCATCGTCTATTTTTGACAGGGCAGGGTATTTCCTTCAAAAAAGGGGATGTTTGCTCTCACGCTATTTATCAGCCAATTTCGATAATATTTGGCATGATTGCTTAATATCTAAATCCCAATAAGATTTGCAAATATAAATATATAAATAAATATAAATATTTTGGGACATCTTACACACGGCCTCTGACCCCAAACTAAGCAAAGCTTGTGATATGGCTGCCAGAGACTGATATACTACATATACTTATTTTTAAATACGTACTTATATAGATAGTAACTAACTAACACCCAGACACAGAGCAAACACTTATGTTCTTAACATAAATATTTGCCCTGGGTGGGGATCGAACCTCTCTGATAGGTAAGTAAATAAGTTAGGGTCACTAACCAATGAGCCACTGAGGCAGTCATGAATATGAACCAATATGAACCAAATCGATCAAGAGCAAATCGAGAATAGGCTTATATATGAAGAATCAGTTAAATAGATGTGTCACGTCGCGAGGTTCACTGTTTGGAAAACTACTAGTATAGGTTCTATATTGAGTTTTAAACCACTTGGAGTGGGCCTTTATATTATATTATTGTTCTACAACTATTTCAAGAAAACCAATTGCTTTCCATTTTCTACGAGGAAAGTTTGACTCTATCTCGATGTTTACCAACACCACTTTCACCTTCATTTCCGACATGATTTTCATTGCTCCCGGAGACAGCTTTAACTCGACGTTAAATATCAACGAGGCAAAGTTAAGGCAAGTGTCAGAAAGCTATTAAACTTTGCCACTGAGCCGCGGTATTGAATAACAAAGTTCTGACGAGTCCGACTCAACCGCTTGAAGGCTCTGAACTAATTACGTGCAGTTATCTCCTCGCGGTGTCAACGATAAGGTGTTCACTAACTTTAATGCGTTTATGACTTTGTGATGAAGCTGAATCGCTACAGTTTATAAGGATACGGCCATTTAGTTTACAATACAAATAAAGATACTAAATCTTGCTTTAAGGCTCAGCGGTCAGCTCAAGAAATTCAAAACTTAGATTGTAGGTAAGCTTATTCATTGCTAAGCACATCGTGAGTTCACGGAAGCAGTTTTGTGGCAATAGATATGATAGTTTTTTTTATCAACGTCATATCATTTATAATTTAATTATATTTATTTATTTATTATTATCAACATAAGGTAACACTAAAAAACCTTGCAAAGGTTTGTCGTAGTGTTAAGTTCTACGCACAATAATTCATTTATTTATTTAAAAAGTGCAAATAACAATTAAGGTAAAACAGGCAGGTAATTCGTGCGAAACCGCAGGAAGTCAAGCGTAAGACGTTCACTCCTAAATACAGGCCTCCTCGGTGGATTTACGGCTTGAATCCATTATTTAATATTTTAACATTCTTCTTTCATTAACTAAAAAAAAATTATCCGTCGTACTTACCTACTGAAGTGCATCAACCGAAAACTGTGACGATAACCTTAATTACTAGCCTAAGAGCAAATGTAGCCATTCTATACAAATCTAAATGATTAATTTAAGCTTTGATATGGCAGGCAGAGCTTGATAAGTTGATTGTAGCCGTGGTGGTCTAGTGGTAATGATACCCATCTTACAATCGTGAGGTCGTGGGTTCAAACCCCGGTCCAGTACCAATGATTTCCTTGTAATTTATGTACGGAATTTCACACCACTGACTTTTCGGTGAAGGAAAACATCGTGAGGCAACCTGCATATGTCCGTAGAAGAAATTCGATGGCGTATGTGAATCCACCAAGCCGCACAGTGCCAGCGTGTTGAATATAGCCCAATCACTCTTCGTGGGTAGGCCTACGTCCTGCAGTGGATTAATAAAAAAGGCTGGTACAAGTTGATAGAAGCTAGGTATACGAGTATATTGCATCAAAACTAGTTCTTGTGAATAAATAAGCATTGTTTGAGCAGTAAATTGCAAAAAAAGAAATACCAAGAAAATGTTAATTCTACTAACGTTAGGCATTTAATTGAATAGGACGCGGTGTTGAATAAAGTTTTGTTGTGCACTAGTTTTAGTAGTTACCTACTTACTTCTAATACCAAGTCTAGACGCAATGCGTCGGTTGACCTTCATGGCCTTAATTAGCAACTATCACCATGAACTAGAGACAAATTGAAGACTATTGTTTTCTGTGACCCGCAACCTAAAAAAACTTAATAGCACCTAATGGTAAGTACCTCAAGCTTGAACCAAATACCAACGCAAAAACAGCGCAGTGCGGATCGAGGTTAAACAATAAGTATTATGTTGTAATTTATCCAAAGAAAGTAGTAGTAAGTACACATTTAGAGTGATAGATCTCCATTACCTAATGTAAAAGCTCAAAACAAAATGAATTAGAGGCCTTATTGCCCTGTCTATCCATAGATCACTGACGGTATAGAAATATCCCAAATCCTCAAGTCCGTAGTCGTCAGCGTATTCAGCTGAAAGCATTATCTCGCTGATACTTACCAACTATTGGATTTCACACACCCAAATTACAACAGATGAAGCTTCTCAAACATTTATCATATTTTATCGTTTGTCGCAGGGTTCACTATGTACACGACGTGTGTGATCTGGCTGGCGTTCGTGCCGCTGTACTTCGGCACGGCGTCGCACGTGCCGCTGCGTGTCACCAGCATGGCCGTCACTATATCGCTCAGTGCTAGCGTCACGCTTGTCTGCCTCTTCTCCCCCAAGGTGAGTTTGATACGCGAATATCACCTGTATGTCCAGGCATCTACGTCACACGTCCCACTGCGTGTCATCAGCATGGCAGTCACCATCTCGCTCAGTGCTAGCGTCACGCTAGTCTGCCTCTTCTCCCCTAATGTAACTGTCCCTTATGCGGCTGAGTGCCACGCGAGTATCATCCGTATGACCAGCCAGTCACGTCGCACGTGCCGCTACGCGTGACCAGCATGGCCGTCACCGTCTCGCTCAGTGCTAGCGTCACGCTCGCCTACCTCTTCTGTCCCAAGGTGAGTTTGCTACGCGTACTATGTCACCCAATTAATAACATCGCACGTTCCGCTGCGTGTCACCAGCATGTCCGTCACCGTCTCGCTCAGTGCTAGCGTCACGCTCGTCTGCCTCTTCTCGCCCAAGGTAAGACTGTTTCTCACTGCCACGCGAATGTCGCCTGTAAGTCCAGACTGCTATGTTGCACGTGCCGCAGCACGTCACCAGCATGGCAGTTACCTTCTCACTCGGTGCTAGCGTCACGCTCGTCAGCCTCATTTTCTCCAAGGTGAGAAAATTCCGTAGAAAGCTGGACGCTACGCAAATATCACCCGTATATATTATGTATATTCAGCCAGTGACGTAGTGCTCATAGCGTAGTTTGAAGTAGTTTGTCAGCGTACACAGAAGTAGTTTGTCAGCGTACACAGAAGTTAAGCAATGCTCCGCGCGGTCAGTCTTCAGATGGGTGATCGTGGGTGACATTTTCAACTGAGAGCTACCGTGGCTCGGATGACTCGTTAAATGTCAGAAGCCTTCGGGCAGCTAAAAATAGCGACACCAGAGCTAGTCACCCGGCCTATACGAACTTTAGCCAGTGACATTACACGCGCCATCATCAACATAGCACATGAAATTGACGATAGTGATTATTTGATTGTTCGACATCGCACTTCCTTATCTCTCAAACATCAAATCATTCGTTTTTAAGCTTTCGCGATTTGAACACATTATTATTATATACTACGGGACTAATCGCGCACTAAAATTACGAGATCCTACCCGTGGCCACGATCGATGCATCTCGGTTAAAACGTCGGGATGATGAGGTATTTATTTACCTCGTAATTTTAGTGCGCGACTATTCCCGTAGTATATTATAATAGGAAATAATTATCAAATCATTCGCCCTTTAAGTATAACGCCGTCACTATAAGCCCGAATACACCCATAATTTATAGAGATGGTTTTGCCATTACAATTGAACATTCCCATTGAAATAATGGGATCCTTTGTGATTCCGTTCTGTATGGCAACTCAAATGAAGGACGAATGTACTTATACGGGTTATTTGCCAACATTGTGCTTCAACTATCTCTATCCATATATAATTAATAGCTTATGCTAGTGTTTCAATGTATATTATATACAAGCCAAAAAATATTAATTCATAGTACAATGGACTCGTAAAGGAAAGTTGCCGTCTCATCTTTTCCATTACAATTTTATAGTCGTCATAAAAAATAATGGGACATAATAAGAAATATATATTAACCCTACTATAAAGTTTAATCATTTTATACTGCCATAAGAGCCACCCCACATTTAGAGCCCCTTATTACCTTCATTGTTGAAACCATTACGTCATCAGTCATGAGTCAGCACCTGAGTTAAGGACCCTTTTCATATGGATTCTTCCTATTTTCATTCGTGTGCGGATTTGTTACGCGATTACCGACCTGCATCCAGTGTCGTAACTAGAACTGTGCCAGCGTTACCGAAACGGCGAAGGTCTTGAAGAGGAGCAAAAATGTCTAGCAGCAAGTTTTAGGCCATGGATAAGCGTAGAATCGACTACAGCATCGACTGCTCGCTCTGGGTGCTAAAAAAAACTACAAATCTGTTGAGTGCCCTGTGCATCTTACGTTTTAGATGTAGTAATATGTTTTAGTTTTTAAACTTTCGCGATTTGAACACATTATTATTATACACTACTGGACTAATCGCGCACTAGTTACGTTTCGGCCGAGTTCTCGTAATTTTGTAATTTTAAATCTCGTAATTTTAGTGCGCGATTAGTCCCGTAGTATATAATAATAATATGTTTTAGTTATTTATCACGCGAAGGTACACGCATAAAGACAGAAGCGTCTTATCACAAAGGAACACTCGTTTTCGTGTTACTCTATATACAATTTTTGTAAGATCTTACTCGTTCCTACTCGCTTCGTACCAGGGCAGAAGTGCGTTACAAATAAATATTTTTCGCAAAAAATCGCAACACCTACTTCCACCGATTACAGAACTCGAATAATTTGCACGAATCTATGTGACATCCGTATACATTTTGTTCATCGATCAAAAACAGCTCAGCCGATTTCGATAAAATTTAGATGAGACCATTTCGGAATATACCTATACTCTTGCCAACTAAAAAAGATTTTTTAAATCGAACATAGTAGGTACCTCCCCCTTTTTGGAAGTTGGTATAAAGTACGGAGCAGCAGAGAAACAACTATAGTTTCGGTTTACGTATCAGCTAATAGGTATACTAACCCCACAGATCATCCTACTTCCTACTAATATTATAAACGCGAGTTTGTGAGGATGGATTGATGGATGGATGGACGTTTGTTACACTTTCACGCAAAAACTACTAAACGGATTGAGATTAAACTTTGCAATAATATAGCTTATATATCAGAATAACACATAGGCTATATTTTTTTATGATATATTGCGTATGCGGGCGAATCTGCGGGTAAAAACTAGTAATTTATAAAATGCACCCAAACACAATCTTGCACAAATTGCTATAGGTATACCTAGTCGAAATCTCATATAGTCATTTATTCATAACACCATTTGTTACAAATGTGAGGACAACCGTGGACTCCATGCAGTAGAAACGCCATTATTTCAACAACTCTTTGTAGATTTATTTCTTCCAATACATTGTTCCTTAAGCTTTAAAAATAACTAATCTAGACTTGTTCTTCGCTCCGACGGCTCGACCAGAATGGTCTTCAAAACCTCTGCCAGTTCCAGACCATGATTCTTAGTAAATTTATTTATTAATTTTTACGACTTCCTCTGCAATAGCCAACCACAGCTCGTTTCCTGTTGCATTTACTTTTTAAAAGTCTGTGGTTGACTACCACCCTCGAACTATCGTGTCTGTTCAAAAACCGCACATTATTTAAAATATGCAATTTTTGCCCAAAACCCAACACAAGTCATTAAGTAAACATTGCATAAGCAAACTTATTGCTAAAGGTGACAATATGACTAAAGGTGTGTTCTTCACGTTCCAGCTGTACATAATCCTGATCCGTCCGGAGCGCAACGTGCGGCAGAGCATCATGCCGGTGCGGTACAGCCGCAAGCCGCCACCGCAGCACGCGCCGCCGCCGCCCGCGCACCACAAAAGTGAGTATACCATCAAGGTCCCCGGTCATTTAAGCAACAAACATCGAGTGCACGTTTATCATATACTGCTCGATTTATTCCACAGCTTTGCATCAATGCAAGACGATATAATAGTGTTTGTTGAACGTCTCCGACTTTTACTGAAGCAGTCTGACGAATATATTTGCCTGGGTCTGTCTTCCCGCTAAAGTATAACGTGGGTGTCTTCAAATCCCGAGTAAATAGGTATCTTCTAGGTAAGCGTGCTACATCCTAGACCGCATATCTGCTCAACCTTACATTACATTAAACTAGGTATTGTAAAAGGGTACAACATACTGATAGATTAGTTTTAAGTACTATGATTAATTTTTAACTGATTTTTATATCCAGTAGGTACACATATTTTCATCTATGTATATATTTTTTTCTCATATGCGTCGAGTTAATGTGACCGCGTTATAAGTTAGAACGAAAATTTAAAAAAATGTTTTAAAGAAACTGAAAACCGACCAAATATAACTTTGCGACAACTAAAAAAAAAACAAGCCACGTGCAAGTTTAATTCGTAACATTTTGGCAAAATAGTTCAGACAAGTTACTACTTCACCTTTCAAATTTAAAGTTGTGGAATCGTATAACGTCATACATGCGAAAAGTTAACAACTTTCAGATATGTTTTTTTTTAATTTAATTATTACACTCCACAGACTCCAGGGTCTGTGTTTTTTAAGATATACATTAAGAAAAAAGATTTGAACAATATTGCTTATAAAGGCTTAACAAAAGGACTCTAAATCTAATAAAATTAAAAACAAAACAAAATATGATTTTACATATAATTTTTCAAATTGCTACTTATACCGCGCAGAGCCTCCATCACCGCCGCGTTTCGGTCTTTAATGGAATTTTAATAAAAAATCAGATATGTTTAATGTGTAATGTTACTGCAACTTAATTTTTTAAAGTTATAAAAAGTTTTGGTGATCAACTCTAGGCAAGTTACAGGGTTTATCTACAGCGCGGCCATTAGGGCTTCGTTTCAAGCTCACTGTAAGCTTGCATGAACGTTGCTACCTACCTTATATTTGTAAGTTACAAGCTTGTTGACGTTACTTTCAGTAATGTTATTGCAACATTTGCTTGCTTAGCGGGAGGTTGCCAATACTTTTTATTCTGAAAAATTAAATAAAACATGTACAGTGTCATATTTTACTTAGGTATATCTCGGCAAAGTTAAAGGTGTGGAGCCTCGGGTAAAAGCTAGTAAACTTAGACACAAAAACTAATTAGTGGACCCGGTGAACCCCCTTAGTTTCAGTTACGTGAATTTTCAAATATTTTGATATTCGTCATGTTATTTGAAGCAAAAAAATCTAAAAATAACAAAAATATGTCCTGGCTTTCTTAAGTTATGAATGGATTAAAATTAATGTACCTATCTGATAGAGCTTAGACAGATTAGAGGATCTTATTATTTTATATTTTAAAAATAGGTATTCCTATTAACGGCACCGATTGTTTTTATAGATAAAAGAAACAAGGTTTTTTCTTTTATCTAACCAGAAGAAAATTGATCTAACGGATTTTTTCCTCGCTTTTTCAGAACCAACATGTGCCGACAAGGAAACTCAAACCGAAGCTGTAGATTTCAAACTCGCCAACGGGCAAACTCTGACTCCTTTCGACAAAGACAGCGACAAAAAATCTGAAGAGAAACACACCAAAGACGACCAAATCAAAGAAAAGGACCAAATTCAATGCAACAACGTGCACGAGAAAATTAGAAACGTTGCCACGAACAACGTTCCTTCGAACATCACTGCAACGCACAACGTTGCAGCGCAACACAATGTATCGTCGTCTCACAATGTCGTTGCGTCAAATGACAGAGCAGGCACGTTATAGCAACGACATTCATCGAGATCTCTAACCGAGGTTTTCACTAAAAATAATAATACTAGTGTAAAGAAAAAAAGTTGCTCATGCAAAGTGAGAGAAAGAAAGCCTATAATAGTGTGAAAGGAATAAGTTGTGACGTTGCATTTTTTACGAACAATTTAGTATTCGGTGATAGAACAGAGAAAGAACTCGTGGCATTTAAAGAATTTACTTGAGCTACATTTTGACTGGTAGATAACAATGCTGCTGTGAAAGTTATGCTTTTACGCATTATTCGCAATGTTTTTGCGTAATATTACGCAACGTAAATAGCATTTCATTGCGTGCATTTAGTGTAACTTGTAGTTGCTGCGATTAGAATGAATATTATAAATAATAATTAATATATAACGAAAAAATTGTTCTATATCAATACTCAGTAAGGCTGTTTTGGACGTGTAACGTCATATATTATCATTAACTATAAGAATATTTTAAATTGTAATAACATAACGTAGTATATAACTATATCTACCGCTTTCAATGTATATAATCTGTATGTATTACATACTTTTATGGTTGATATTATAATACGAATATATGATATCTCAAGTTGTAAGTAATTAAGTATAACTGATTACAGTGTTTGTAAAATTTTCTCGATCTCATATTTAAATTGTAAATAATATTTATAAGTAATACATGTGTAAATAACAAGAGAACAAGACAAAATAGTGATGTTTATTGTAAATATGATTAACTCCAAGTATTATTAAGTTTGCGTTTGATATATAAAATGTATAATCTAAGTTATATATAAGTGAAATTGGACTAAATTTCAACTGGGCAGAGCTGTGAGCCAGGACAGTACCGGCATGATCGAAATAATTAGTAATTTATAATTACATTATATAATGAGTATTTAATTAGATATATAAATATAAATTCCTTCAGAATACTTTGTCGTAGTTCACTCACACTATAATGATACCTATCAATATTTTATCTGATAATTAAAATATTGTAGAGTCAAAATACATAACCTACCTGTTCATCATGTAAACTATAATATAACCTATTACGAAATATTGTATACCCATACTTACGAAATTAAGAATTCACCTCTCTTCCTAAGTAGGTTTAACTAATTACATACACATCTGATATAAAAGCAAGATCTGTAGTACTGACTTACTCTACCAATTAAAAATTGTGAAATTTTTACTCGTACAGTACCTACTCATAGTAGCTATGACATGAGATACCTCCCAGAAAAACAGAAACAAAAATCCCATTTCTCACCTTACTACTTAAAAAGGTGTATAAATGTATGTTTTAATTGCATGTCAATCAGTAGGCATTAAATTGACTTCCTACCTATACAGGGTTATTTCTAATCAATTAGCATTCTCTTCGGGGCTTATTCTGTACATCAAAACCAACAACTTTTGTTGTGCTACTTTTGCCAAAACTCAAAAAGAAATTTGTTGTTTCATAGAAAAAACTATCTTTCACCCGCGACAAAATATATGGAACTGCTGTTTTTTTTTTAGTTTTGACAAAATAACCCGGTCAATTTAGACATTCGAAGTTACATAAAGTCCCAACAAGCTGAATTTCTGTGAAATTGTTCAAAACATAACTATAAACAATGTCATGAAGTTCCCCATCATTCCCCTGTAAGGAAAAAATTTTATTCAAGGTCAAAGGTCAAAAAAATGAGTTTTTCGCGATTTTCAGCAAAACGGTAAGTTTTATCATAAAAGTATCTCAGACAAAAATTGTAGATCATAAAATTATCTATAAAAAATGTATCAATACTTTTTTTCTTACGAGCCACCGTTTCTGAGATATAACGATTCAAAAAGTTATAAAAGTTGTTATCGTCATAATATGCACACGTTTCCACGCCACCTATGAGGTAGTGTACTTAGCGCGTTTTTTAACGTGGTTTCCCCAGTAGGCCTACTTCACGGGTCAGTTGTGATCCTGTTTAATGTAAAACTATTGCATAATAACGGAAATTTTCAGCTCCGTACGTAGAAAGAAGAAAGCGGATGCCGTTGGTAATAACTTCTTGTTGAGTTGAATTACTCTTTTTAAAAACTTCAGCACATTGAATTAAATCTTGTTTTCTAAACATTTTGAAAACTGCTGTTTTACCCCTCCTGTAAAATGCAGATGTCGTATCACAGCAAGTTATTGCGTGTTATAGTTATATATATATATATATAGTACGCCACGTATATACATCTAGAGTTGTTATATTTTATATAATTTGGTATATATATATATATTATATTATATAAAATATAACAACTCTAGATGTATATACGTGGCGTACTCATGCATATTATGACGATAACAACTTTTATAACTTTTTGAATCGTTATATCTCAGAAACGGTGGCTCGTAAGAAAAAAAGTATTGATACATTTTTTATAGATAATTTTATGATCTACAATTTTTGTCTGAGATACTTTTATGATAAAACTTACCGTTTTGCTGAAAATCACGAAAAACTCATGTTTTTGACCTTTGACCTTGAATAAAAATTTTTCCTTACAGGGGAATGATGGGGAACTTCTAGACATTGTTTATAATTATATTTTGAACAATTTCACTGAAATTCAGCTTGTTGGGACTTGATGTAACTTCACTCTCATTTTTTGGTCTAAATTGACCGGGTTAAAAGTGTCAGAACAAAACTTGTTAGTTTTGTTGAACAGAATAAGCTCCTTTTTACCAGTGGACAGAATAAGCATCTAAAAGGATGCTAATTGATTAGAAATAGCCCTACGAATAATTATTTTGTTTACTTACATACGTCTAAGAAAGTTTTATTTTTTTTTTACTAAAAAAATACTAACCAGACTCCGGGGTCTGTGTGTCCTTTGTTATCTAAAATTTACAATTTACATTTAATTTTAAAATATGTTTGTACAACACATAAAAACCATAGATAGGTATATTCGTAACACCAAAAATACTCTATCCATACCTCAAACCTAACAAAATTCCAACGTTTCTAGACTTGCTAGACTAATCTTTAGCTTATTCCTATATACCTATTCCATAATATGTACTAAAGTTAAGAGTAATATGATGTTTGCCTCTACTGTCTTGCTCTCCCAGTGGATATTTACTCAAAAACGAGCATTGAAATAAGGAAATAAACAGTTTTGATGTTAACTGTGGTTTACTTCCCTTACAACCCAAAAATAAATTAAATCAATTTTCGGAGACATCTTACACAAGGTCTCGGAGCAAAAACTAAGCAACGCTTGTGATATGGCTGTCAGAGACTGATATACTTCATATACATGTTTTAAATACAAACTTATATATATACTAAACAGCCAGACACAAAGTAAACTCCTATGTTCATCACAAAAATGCTTGTCCTGGGCAGTGGCGTATTATCCCTAAGGCAAGGTAGGCATGTGCCTAGGGGCGCGAAGGTACAAAGGGGCGCACTTGCAGAATTGTAAAACAAAGAAAAAAAATGATATAGCATAACATCAATTGCCCCAGTAAGTAGGTACCTGTGCCACCCACTTACACAATAAAAACTATTATTTTTGCCTACAACCTCAATTTGTTTCAACTTATAATAAAATATAAATTATATAATAACAATGTCTAGATAGGTACTTAATTCATTACCAATGAATCATTATCCTTCGTGAATTTTCTTTATGCTCCATCTTCGACCACAATGTCGCTTGCCGTCAAGCGAAATAATGGTAGTAGGTAAGTACTTAGTGTGATTGTTTTTCAAATCCTTTGTGTATCTAAACTTATCGTTAGCAATTAATAATAAGTATAATTATTTATAATTAGGCATCTATTAGGAGCTTTTCCTGTACCGTGCTCTTTTTCAATAGTTCACAGTAGAACACAAGCCTATCCACAAAGAACGATTCTCCATGCTGGCCCAGGGTGGTTTGGCGGTTTCACATATGCCATCGAATTTCTTCTAAGAACTTTTGCAGGTTGGCTCGCGGTGTTTTCTTTAAGCAAATACTGTTGCCATCAGTTACCTACATGTAGAACAGGCGTGTATCTATTCTATCTATTCTATATTAGCTAAATTACCACTGACTGACTGACTGACTGACATAGAGAAATGTTTGGGCTATACGGGTGGTGTGGGGGAAAAAGTGAATATAGGGTCATATAGGGGGTGTTCCAAAACCTCTGGGAAAAATCTGAAATTAGAAAAAAGTCGTACCCTGATGGTGAGATGCCCTGGTATCTCGAAAACGGTAAATAATTTTACCAAAGCAGTTGAACTAAAAATTGATAAAACCCTGGGACCTTTTTGGAGAATTGAAAAAAAAGATTGCCGCCGAAAAAAAAAACATGGCCGCCATACAAAATTGAATCGTCAATACCTCGGAAACGGTAAAACTTGAATAACAAGTGTTTGACCAAATGTCATAGGGAATCGAGAGAGCTACCTGGTGGGGTCGATGAAAATTCAAGATGGCGGATTCAAGATGGCGGCCAAATTTCAAAATGGTCCGAGGGGGCTGATTTTTTGCACCCGGGGGTTTTTGGGGTCCCTGATTTCATTGGCGAAAAAAAAAATTTGGATTTTTTTTTTAAAGATGGCCGCCATGCATTGGTACTTTTTCAACTATTTGCAATGACAATAACAATTCGTATAAAGATGGAATAATGACCACGGAGGCTTCTTCAATGACAATAACAGTTCGTATAACGATGGAAGAATGGCCATGCAGGCCGCTTGCGGCCCGCGCACCGCCCGAAATACTAGTTAGGTGTATAAATGTAGATACATCTTAAAACTTTTTTTTAAATGTTTTGCTAAAATAAGAACTACAAGCTATACTAGGGACAAAAATAGGCACATTGGACACCTACCTACTCATCATTAACTAGAATTAACACCCATGGGGGTTCGGTACTCCATAAGTGGCCTTTTCTTGCGTCTCCGAGGGTCTCCATTACCACAATCACACAAAACGATTACGGTTTAATGGATCCCCCAAATTGATTAATGAGTTTCAGGAGTGGATTACAGTGGGTACCTGCCACAGATCTCGAGAGATGACGATTCTTCTTCATTGCTTCAAAACTTCATTCATTCGGCTCCTGTCGGTGGAGCAATTTTTATCCTGGTCCTCGCCACCAGTCTCCAGTGTCTAAAACTACAGATCCTTTTCTGGGAATGTTCTTATGTTGCGAAATAATCTATGCAATCAGTCCACATACAACAAGACTGTATAAACGCCCAAAATATACTAGGTTACCAACATTCAGCTCAAAATATCACCTTCATTTTTGAAACTATACGGTAAGTATGAGTTAGGGCACGATTCTAAGTCCGTACGACTCTAATTTTTTACCTTTTAACGGCTTGGACGTATACGGAACTTTGGCAGATTGTATGGAGAATTCGGAAAGTTCCGTTTACGTCCTAGCCGTCTCAATACAAGTTTCGTATAAGTCCGAGCTATTCGAAAGTCAAAAATAAAGCCCCAGGAGCAAGTAGGTATTGAAAACGTGTGCTGCTGCGGGATAGAACGGGATATTGAAATATGCGATTCCTTTCTATCACTTAAAAAATTAACCTCGTGTTCAAAGACATTCACACAGGAGTAGGTACATTCAGCAAGGTAGGATTGTACCTGTACCCTAGAGAAGTGCCTAAATAATTATGTTTGTGCAAAATGCACCTCTAGGGTTCTAAAAACCTCTCTGTCCATCTCTGTGGTACCTACCTTATTCACGCTGATGCGACTAATTT
This sequence comes from Hypomecis punctinalis, assembly GCA_949316475.1. Lineage (NCBI taxonomy): Eukaryota > Metazoa > Arthropoda > Insecta > Lepidoptera > Geometridae > Hypomecis > Hypomecis punctinalis. The sequence goes on from OX438807.1 coordinate 1,681,238, forward strand.
AGACAGAGCTGCGTGGTAAGAAGGCTGTCTTTGAAGTGACGAGGTGTGAGGGGTCTTCGTCGCTGGTGAGCCGACAGGGATCGGGGTCTGGATAACTAATCGATTTAGGAGATTATGATTAGCGATCAAAGTATAGGTAGGTACAAATTAATCTGATTTAAATCATAGATTTGTGGCACAGTCACATAAGAACCTACTTATTAAATAAATATCTATGTAGAATCCTTACTTATTAATATTATAAATGCGAAAGTAACTCTGTCTGTCTGTCGCGCTTTCACGCCAAAACTACTGAACCGATCTCAATAAAATTTGGTACACAGATAGTCTAGAGCCTGAGAAAGGACATAGGCTACATTTTATCCCGAAAATTGCATAATTCCCGTAGAATAGGACAAAATCTATCGTTATCGAAACTGTCACCTTCACAAAGACGCTAAAAGGCCCAATTTTGAAGGCACCATCTTAATTATAACAGTTAATTAGACTATTTCTGTTTCTTTTTTACTTTAGGCATTCGATAGAGAGAATACTTTTTACGTTGCTATTAAATTTACGATGGCGCGTTCATAATTGGGTTGATTGGGCCTAATATGGATTGACAAAACGTAATTAGATAACAGGTGACATACATTGACTGCAGATTTTTATAAACGTCTCGCTAAGCATCAAAGAGACAAATTGTCTTTCCACCATTATAGCCTGCTCCTCGAAGAGGAAATAAAGTATGGATTGACAATGAAAACTGACATTAAAATTGGACAAAATAGTTTTCTCTTCGCCATGCTACATATTACAATGACGTTTAATACTGGGCCGTCATTTCGTCTGACATTAAAAAATATTTTTAAATATACCACCATTAGAGGTTAAACATATTTCTTTATTCTACCTTTAAGGTACAGAATCCATGCTAATATACTAAGAAACGGAGCGACTTGATTTTTAGAAGTAGTATGTAATATGTATCTTGAAACTAAGGTTATTAACCTTGATTCTGAATTGTGACCTTGACACAAACATACTACATTTCTGTTGGTTTGGTTAGAATTGAACAGTGATAAAAGTGCAGCCCGGCTCAGTTGCGGCACTCCTCATGAGGCACGCAACTGCCGGCCAGCTTCTCAGCTGCTGTAGTTAAAAACCCCAGAAAAGCGGCCCAACCTCGAGTGCAAACTTCTAAACTGCCTAGGGGGAAAAGACCAAAAAGAATCGGGAGACCTCGAGCGCCACCTTCTCAGCTGTCTCAGAAAAAACCCAGAGAAGCGGCTTTACCTGGGATTCCCGCGCCGCCCATAAGCCTCGGCTACTAAGTTCCCCCGCCACGACAAGGCGGGAACCCATGGGCGGGTACACTCTAACCTTATCTTAATCAATAGAAGCATTTATAAGTATAAGGTATTTTGATGTCGGATTAGGTTTGAACAGTAACAACAAGGTACAAGGTACTTGATCGTTTTATATAGCAAGTGCCTTTATTAACTACCACTAAATACAAAACTTACAATGTAAAACTTCATAAACTACCACTACATATCAAGCAAAGGGATCATCCACAGACCCTTGAAGGTCTAAAGATATTCTAAATGCTCGAGCCCACTGCGAGTTAGCAGCGTGCCCGTCATGCTGGCAGCATTGCCAATCAGCTTGGCAATGCTGTTTTACGTTGAGCCAAATAAACACCAGCATTTTGGTCACGCGGCCGGTACACCAGACGCTCAGAAATACTTTTGAAAACAAGATACCGGCCAACACGCGCACAACGTCTCAATTTCAAACGGCTCAAATATGTAACCACTGCCGAGGTTAGCATATTTGTGCCGTTTGTGCTGCTCCGCCGACCACCGCTCCAGCCCTGAGTCTCAGAAAGATGTGACGGCACCAAAGTATCCACGCAAGTCGCGTCCCATTCTAAGGGTCGTCTACACTTTCATGGGACCTGCTTCATACCGTCAGGCCTTTTGCCATCACCACGCGCAAACCCATTCGGTTAGAGTTCGAGAACGGCTGCGATATTGGCGGTCGCAAAAGCCCTGCGTGTGACATCGTTCACAATGGCGTGGCAACCAATTCGACCAGCGCTTCTTGACCAAGAAACACGGTGGTGACCAAGCTGGTCAACTAGGGTACTTGAATAGGTGAGAGCGCTCAGCTATGTGCGACGCGGCAGCAAGGTGGGTCGACTAATATCTCGACGATGTCATCAATACCGCCGGTCGAGCCTGGTCACGACCGACAAAGAGCCGAAGCAGATGGCACTGCAAGAGAGAGGCCTATACCCAACAGTGGGACAAAGAAAGCCGCGGATGGTAACGATGACGAAACAAATTAGTTGAGATTGGCTGTTTTTAGGGTTCCGTACCTCAAAAGGAAAAAACGGAACCCTCATAGGATCACTTTGTTGTCCGTCTTTCCATCTGTCCGTCTGTTTGAGTTTGAAATGATTATTTTTTACAATATTTGTGTACCGTCTCACATTGAATTGGGGCTAATATTTTGTGGCGCACTTACTATTTTCGTTACCATATTTTGTGACAAGATAAACATAAATTAAGTTATATCGCGGGCGAAGCCGCGGGTAAAAGCTAGTAAATATAAATATTTCTAATGTTGTAAACACCTAAGAAAAGTTTATTACTAGATGTAGGAAACGCAAATTGTACAAATTCCGTTACCTTTGTAATTAAGTCGTTGGGTAGTGATATAACTTAATTATACTAATTTTGGGATCTAGAATGCGGCTGAATCGATACTTTTCATCATGTATTTTGAAATCCCTATTTCAAGTGGCAAGTTCACTCAAAAGTTGTCTATGGTACAAATTGTATTTTTCACATTTTTAAGTCTAGGTTTGTATGAAGAGGCTCCTTCTGTGCCCTGTGTAATAGGGCCTATTCTGTGACAACGAGGTGACATCCAAGGACTTTGAATACTATCTGGACTGCGCACAGACGAAAGGAGTTGGTAAACTTTTTATATGGGAGGCGGTCCTTGAAAACCGGCAGCGATGCGAGCTATATTAATGTTTAGTGCCATATTTAAGAATATTATTTCACGCAAAAACATATTTTTGTGTATCGCCGTTTTATTATAATATCTCTTTTTTATTTCACTAAGTAGAAAATATTTAGACTGAACTGGTAATACTAAGAGGAGGTCTACGTAGTCTACGTATCAGACAGGAATCTTCAAACAACCAATAGCGGGCTGGTATTTTAGAGTTTGACATTTATTTATTTTTTAAAACATGGCGACAAGCCCTCTATTGGTTGTTCAATATTGACAATGTCATTTCCTTTTGCTGTTTCTTAATGTCACTGTCAGGTTTTTTTTTCAATTTAGGCTTAATGCAGTTATTTGGTGTAGCACATAGTTCATTTTTCTAATGTTTTTAGAACCCATTTGAAAATTAAATGGCGATGAAAAAAATTCTAAAAAATATGTGTTTTAAAAGATAATTATGTAAGCTCTCTATTGGTATAACTTTTGTTTCTGCAATATTTCAAAACCCGCATCTTTTCCATATCCTTTGGCTCAAAGTTAGTTTAGGAAAATTCAACCTTAATGCGTTGTAACAAAACATATATTCCTTTGAAATGGCACAAGAGAGACCCTGTGCCGAGTGAGACTTCCCAAAGTGATGAAGGTGTCTCGCTCGCACTATTGCCATTTCGAAACGACACTTATATATGGTAGAATTATTACCTGTAAAGCCGCGACTGTCTTAACCATTTCTTAGTTTTTATAACAATGTAGTTTGATAAGATTTTAGTTAAAATTGCGAATAGATGCCAATAAAACAGAGTTTGATATTTATTTTGTATGAATATACCTACGTCTTTATGATTAACGGTTATTTTTTATTTTTGACTAGAGTATCACAGTCGATTGCAAATGGCGTACTATGGTGTATACAAAGAAGTGTAGTAGGGTGACTATGCTGGACACTATTCTTAAACATGCTGGGTGTATAGTCGTGGTTGTCATTTTTATTTTTTTTGGGTTGTAGAATTCAAAATTGGCATCCATATTGAAATTAAAAACGGCAGAAGTCACTTTTTTGAAATATCATGGGTGTAGTTTTCGAGGTTTTTTGGGGTGTAGATTTCAAAATTGGCATCCACCATTTTGGAATTAAAAACGGCAGACGTCACTTTTTTGAAAAAATCATAGGTGTAGTTTTCGAGGTTTTTGGGAGTGTAGATTTCAAAATTGGCATCTATTTTGGAATTAAAGATGTCGAGCGTCACTTTTTTGAAAAAGCCGTCATGGGTGTAGTTTTCAAAGTTTTTGGGGTGTAGATTTCAAAAATAGCATCCATTTTGAAATTAAAGATGGCGGATGTCACTTTTTGCTAAAAGTCGCGATGGGTGTCGCTTTTGAGGTTTTTGGGGGTGTAGATTTCAAAAATGGCATCCATTTTGAAATTAAAGATGGCGGACGTCACTATTTTGAAAAAGTCGCCATGGGTGTCGTTTATTAGGTTTTTGGGAGTGTAGATTTCAAAACTAGTGTCCATTTTGGAATTAAAGATGGTGGACGTCACTTTTTTGAAAAAATCGTCATGGGTGTAATTTTCAAGGTTTTTTGGGTTGTAGATTTCAAAAATGGCGTCGATTTTGAAATTAAATATGGCGGATGTCACTTTTTGCAAAAAGTCGTCATTAGTGTCGTTTTCTAGGTTTTTGGGAGTGTAGATTTCAAAATTGGCATCCATTTTGGAATTAAAGATGTCGAGCGTCACTTTTTTGAAAAAGCCGTCATGGGTGTAGTTTTCAAGGTTTTTTGGGGTGTAGATTTCAAAAATAGCATCCATTTTGAAATTAAAGATGGCGGATGTCACTTTTTGCTAAAAGTCGCGATGGGTGTCGCTTTTGAGGTTTTTGGGGGTGTATATTTCAAAATTGGCATTCATTTTGGAATTAAAGATGGTGAACATTACTTCAAAATGGATGCCACTTTTGAAATCTACATCCCCAAAAACCTAGAAAACGACACCCATGATGACTTTTTGAAAAACTGACGTCTGCCATCTTTAATTCTAAAATAGATGACATTTTTGAAATCTACAATCCAAAAAAATTAAACACGACACTCATGACGGCCTTTACAAAAAAATGACGTCCGCCATCTTTAATTCCAAAATGGATGCCAATTTTGAAATATACACCCCCAAAAACCTCGAAAACTACACCCATAACGACTTTTTCAAAGAAGTGAGTCAGCCATTTTTTATTTCGAAATGGATGCATTGTTTACTACGGAACCCTAAAAATGATTGTGACTTTTCGTTATAAAGTCTATTAAGATTTTTCGTGACAAAGTCTATTCATGGAAAAGTTTTCGTGATTAAGATTTTTCGTGATAAGGTCTTTTCGTGATAAAGTCTATTAGTGACAAAGTTTTTCGTGAAAAAGTTTTTTTGTGGTTAAGTACTGTCACGGGTTGCGTGATATGTGTCAAGATTACATCTATGAAACTTAATCGTTGTTTACCACCGTAAATATGGATTCCAGACCATTACCGTCATCACAAAAGTGAAGGAACTCATCGAGATCTACATTTCCGATGACAGCTGTCAAACTTAAAAGTGGTTTTCTCCGTCATTATCAATTCTAGACCATTGCTGTCTTAATAAAGGTGAAAGAACTCTTCGAGATCTACATTTCCGGTAACAGCTGTCAAACTTGAAACTAAATTATCTCCGTATATATTAATTTTAGACCATTGCTTTTATGGGGATTGGTTTTATAGAGATCTGTAGGGAAGGCCTATGCCCAGCAGTCGGCGTCCTATTGCTAAAACGACGACGATGACGAAGGACGACGAGTTAGGGGTAAGATAACTGCGATTCCTGCGTGCAGTAACATTCCAAAGAAAAATTATATCCCGAGATGATCGAGATTTTTTGGTCATCCTACTTGGAAAAGAGACACAATCATCTGATGTGGTATCCTTGTCGGCACGTTTTTCTATGCCAGTACTCAATCCTGTTTATATGATAAAACCATGGTGACATCATTGAGGAAGGAATCAAATGAAGATGGTGTAATGACATTTAATCGTAGATACTTTGACATGTAATAGTTTAAAAACCGAAATAATAATCATATAGGCGTCTCTTTCAAATGTACATAATAAGAATAGACCAACATTATACAGCACAGTTTCGCTATAGTGTCTATATTTTTCGTGACGTGTCGCGCGTGCCTGGTCCGCTATATTGAGTCGAAAAACAATAGCGATGTTCTTATTATATCAAAAAAAACTATCGATATTTAGGTTAGTTTTTATTTGTGTTATTGATTTGCTGAAATTTTGAATTTTTATTTCATTTCACTTTTCATGTCAAATTTGACAACTGTCATTCCAGAATTAATACAAGTAAAATGGCATGACAGGTGTGAAAGTAACAGCAGTCAAACTTAGAAGTATTATTATCTCTGTAACTATCGAAGCTAGACCATAACTGTCTTAATAGCAGTAATAACACTCAATGAGATCTATTAGATTGTTCTCATGACTGCTGTCAAAGCTTAAAAGTGAATTATCTCCGTAACTATCGAAGTTAGACTACAGCTGACTTCACAAAAGTGACAGAGCGCAATTAGATCTATATTTTAAATGACAGCTGTCAAACTTAAAAGTGGATTATCTCCGTAACCATCAAAGTTTGACTATTGCTGTCTTCACAAAAGTGATAGAACTCAACGAAATCTACATTTCGGATGACAGCTGTCACACTAAAAAGTGGAATATCTCCGTAACTATTAAAGCTAGACTATTGTTGACGTGACACAAGTGATATAACTCAACGAGACCTACATTTCAGATGACAGCTGTCAAACTTCAAAGTGAAAAATCTGTGTAACTATTGACCCTAGACCATTGCTGTGTTTACAAAAGTGATAGAGCTTAATAAGATTTGATGTGACAGCTCAAACTTAAAAGTTGATTATTTCCGTAATATTGATAGATGTCATCTGAAAGATATCATATCTCTCTTTGAGTTTTATCACTTTTGTGAAGACAGCAATGGTCTAGCATCGACAGTGACGGAGATAATCCACTTTTAAGTTTGACAGCTGTCATCCGAAATGTAGATCTCATATCAGTTTAGTGAAGAAAGCAATGGTCTATAATAGATAGTTATGGAGATATTCCACTTTTAAGCTTGACAGCTGTCATCCGATATGTAGTTCTTATTAAGTCCTATCACTTTAATTCTAAGTCATACCTCAGTAAAGCAGTGGAGACTTTTCTAGAGGTGTCTACGGAGTTTTGGTAACAACACGGAACGACATGATACGTCACATTATATCACGCACGTAATTCAGCTCATAATCAATGAAACACCACAATTTTTCACTAATTATCACTGATAAAAACACAACTTTAATAAAATAATACAATGAGGCGACATGTCTTTTCCGCGTTCCCGCCAAAAAACTCGTCCTGCCATTCTAGTGTGGATTCTTGAATATGACAGCTGCAACCTTGACATCTGTAATTTTTAGGGTTCCGTACCTCAAAAGGAAAAAACGGAACCCTTATAGGATCACTTTGTTGTCCGTCTGTCCGTCTGTGTGTCTGTCTAGGCTCCTTATCTAGAGAACGCTTAAAGATATCGAGTTGAAATTTAAATTGTATACGTATATCAATGAACTCTTGCTGTTGTGTAAAAGAAAAACTTCTCAGTTGTCGTTTAAAAAAGTTAGAGTCGTTTATGTCGTAAAAAACAGCATATTTCGACACTCACAAAAATCAAAACCTACAGGGTACTTTCCGTTGACATAGAACTATGAAATTTGGCGAAAAGCATTGTCTCAGAGTACACATATAGGATTAAATCTGAAAACTGCACATTTTTATTTACATCACAAAAAAATAGGGCCTCAAAATTCACAATATATGGGCTTAAAATTCAAAGTGAGTAAATCGTATCATGAAAGGTGTCATATAAAAGAACTTCATTAGCACATGCTAAAACAGGTTTTTAATTATTTTAACAATGTGTTTGTACGGAAACCTCGATGTGCGAGTCAGACTCGCACTAATTAATTTGTGTCGATAGTTTTATCGATAAGTACGGGGAAATCGATAAGTGTAGTGTGGTAGTAACAACACTAAGCCGCCGTATTATGTGCGGTGGGTATGCAGGTTTTTCTCGTCGTTCGGGCAACTCCATTTGATTCCTTCCTCAATGGGTGACATGATTTTTTCGCGTTCCCGCCAAAACTCCCACATGTCTATAAAAACTTATAATTTTTATTTCAAGATGATTGGGATATTTTCTTCATGTACTGGTAGCTACAATGACAGCTGTTCCGTCTGATGGCTTGTCAAGTTCAAAGTATATACGTCAAGTTGTCAATGAGTTTTGGCGGGAACGCGGAAAAATCATGTCGCCTCATTGTATTATTTTGTTAAACTTGTGTTTTTGTCAGTGATAATTAGTGAAAAATGGTGGTATTTCGTTGATTATGAGCTGATTTACGTGCACGAGTGTAGGCAAGTGATATAATGTGACGTATGTTCCATGTTGTTACCAAAACTCCATGGCGCCTCTAGTAAAGTCTCCACTGCTTTACTGAGGTATGACTTGGACTATGATTGGACTTGACAGCGACTTTATTGGACTATGACGAGACTACGACAGTGAGACAGACGAGACTATTTTGATAAAATTGTATTATCAAAAATTATTAAAACCTTGACACTGGCAAATGCATAATAATGCGACGCTAAAACTAAGAAGAAGAAGAAGTTGTCAATGTTTTTGTGTTGTTGTTTGTGTTTTGTTTTGGCGAATGTCGAATCGAAATCGTATCTGTAGTTCAATGGTCAAAAATAAAATTAACGCAATAAATACCAATTTTCTTATACTATGAAAGAAGAGACTGTTCAATCTATCAGAGAAACAACCCGTAATCAACTGTTTCTCAATCGGAGAAGGCAAAAAGATGAACAAACTGACGTTCGCCGCTCTCTCGCCAACTTAAGGTTAGTAAAATAGTAAATAAACGAAATAATAATAATATAATAATATAATCTTTATTGCAGATAACACAGATCCATATAGTACAATGTTACATAGCCATAAACTTAAACTAAGGTAGGTACATTATACAACAATTTGGCACTTAAATGAAACAAAATAAGTAATATAACATGAATGAACAGGTAATAATCGCATCTTTTAAAATTATAGTAATAATTAAACATTAAGTAGATCATTTTTTTTTATTTTATTTTAGCGAGATCAACAATTATTTAAACTAACTAGACGAATGGCACATTTACTTAATTTGATATGCTTTATTTGTACCTGGTATTATAGTTTTTATCCAATGTTTTATGCAATAAACAGATGAATTTGATGATACGTTCATGAAAATACTCAGAATTTACTTAATTATTTAATCAGTTATCACCTTTTGCTTTGTTATCATGAATTTTTTGATGTATATAAAGCCTAACCCAAAAATAGATAAACATAAAATGAGCTAAATACCTTACAATACGCTCTAGAAATTTTATATTACTCTCTAAATATATAATACCACTTAAAATCCCAGAATATTATAGGCTAAGTATGTCTTTTCTCTGTTGTTCCTTAGTTTTTCAGTCATCCAAGCTTCAACAGTTCAAAGAAACTGTAGGTAGGTGTATAATATATTCAGACTTTTGATTTGTACTGTTGGCTTTTGGTGTTGTTTTGTTTCTTAGTTGGTAAAATATACAAACAAGTTACTCTAGTCATATAGGTACAAGTATCGGCACATAAGTCTAGCACTGAGGGCAGTGTGGAGGAGATGGTTGTGTACGGTGACTGCCATAGGCACTAAACGCATGCGCAGTTATTCCCTCCACACTACTCAGGGCTACACTTATATACTCGAACCTGTATATTTTTATCTTATTTATTTCTTGCATGTATGTATATGTATTATGTACTCATTTTTTTTGTACAAGTTTTTTTATTATTTTTTTAGGTTTGTAAACATAGTATAGTAATTGTAATAATATAATATGGTTTAGTGTATGGAATGTTTATAAGTTTTGTATAAAATAAATAATTCTTGTACAAAAGTGGTTAAAATAACGAATTCCAGTATCACAATATCTTTAAGTTGTCTTACATGTATTATTTAGAGCATTATTAGCTTCAAGTGCAATAATTTATAATACCTACAATCCATGTTTCAGGCTAAACCCACCAGATGTGACCGCAATAGCCAATAAACTGAAAACCAAGGCTTCCATATCAGCATCGGAGTTGAAATCATTACAAAATGCTCTTGTAGATGAGCCTAAAAATATAGAAATAGTGCTGAACACTCACGGAGCCCTGAGAGGTCTGGTGAGGGAGTTAACTGGTAAGTACTTTTCCTTTTAAATCTACAAATCAATAAGATAGGAACTCTATAGTGTTAATGAAACTTCTGGGCGGCTCTGAACATAAGGAGAGGTTGCGCAGTACCAATACATATATATTCATATGTTAGCATCACAAGAGAGGATGCATGCAGCTTGTAATTAACTTCACAGACATCAACAAGTTTGATCCGTCTAATAACTACTTCCAACAAATTCCACACACTACTTCAAACTAAAACAATCATTTAATATTATGATTCAAATTATAAATCACTTCTGAGGTGGACTGCTTGACTTAGTTTAAATTAGTACTCCTTTGCACAAAAAATTGCTTCTTTCTTTGAAGAACATAATATAGCATATGGCACTGAAACATAGTCTCTTCTCTTACTATAGGCCTTGTTAGTACCTAGTCAAACAAACTATGGAGAGGGTTACGATCAGAGTATCTCTGTGAAATCGAATTAGAAATGAGGAAATCTGCAAAGATTTTCTCTAGGGAGAATTTGCCCAATTTTGCCCACCACAGAAAAAATGTGTTAACTATAAATATTGTACAGGGAGGTCAAAGAAATTTTGAAGGTGGCCAACATCTACACATTTGCCTTGTCTTAATTTAGTCTCTGATGTAGACCCATTTTAATCAAGTTATATAATATTAAACTTTCTCTATGCTGTACCTGCTCCATTCCAGGTCACGATGTGAGCAAGCAGGTCGCATCCTGCGGCTGCCTGTGTAACCTGGCGCTGGGAGACTCCAAGGCTTGCTTCACCGTCGCTAAGGCTGCAGGGGTCTACCTCGTAGCCTCACTCGATAGTCTCACCACACAACTTGCTGTAAGTAACACAGTATTCCTGCTGCTGTTCCATTGCAGGGCACGATGTGCGCAAGCAAACTGAATCAAATTTCTTTAAAGTTGAAATCAAGTCAAAGTGATCAACTAGTGTGTTAGCGATGGCATATAACACTAAAACATAGTCTCTTATGGGCCTTGTTATTAAGCTCCAACTAGCCCAACGGACTATGGAGATTATGCTCGGAGTCTCTTTGTGAAACCGAATTAGAGACGAGAAAATCCATAGAAGAACCAAACTTACTGACATAGTCTAGTGGATTGGCAGGTTGAAATGGCAGTGGTGATGGCCGACAGAGTCGAAAATTCTTCGAATGTAGACTATGTAACGACTACATCTATGGGGAGGCCTATGTTCTCTGCTGGGCTGGATCACCAATAAGACCGGTTGGAAGCAGCTCAAGCAGCTTGTATCCAGCGTGATCCTGTAGTCCTGATGAATTTATTATTTACTTTTCCAGGAGACAAGTGCGTGGACTATCGGCAACTTGTCAGGGAGCGACGCGCGCGCGTGTGACATCATCATTGCGCAGGGTGCGCTTGCCAAGCTGTGTGACGTCACACAACGCGGGGATCTTCAGGAAGCTGCTGTATACGCGCTGACGCATCTCGCTTATGTACTGCAGGATGACTTGTCGTAAGTTTCCTTTCTTATCTTCTATGAAGATCGTGCTTAATGTAACACACTTCTAATAGGTCTAATTGGTAATCTACAGGGAAATCTTATGTCCAGAGGACGTCTTACAGCTAATACAATGATGATGAATTCCATTTTGTAGCTTTGTGAAATGTATACCCTGGAAAAGGTATACATTTCACAAAGTCTGCGTGCTTCATCTTCGGCCACAAACGATGCTAAACATCAGGCGAGTTGGCGGTCAAGCGCGGACATAAATGCGCGTTAAAAAAATATATATTTTTAAATAAATAATATTTTTTTCTAAATTCTAAAAAAATAAATAGTATTTTTTTCTAAATTCTAAATTTTTCTAATTTACACATTTGCGTTTGAGTACAACCTGCTTGATGTCTTGACATCAAGCAGGTTGTACTGCTTGCAGATATGCAGTCCATGGTGTAGCACACTTACCTAAAAGATATACAGGGTTATTTCTATTCAATTAGCATCCTTTTAGGGGCTTATTCTGCACAAACGATGCTAAACATCAGGCTCAGGCATCAAAACTAACAACTTTTGTTCTGCGATTTTTGTCAAAACTAAAAAAAAAAATCATTTGTTCCAGGAAACATTTTGTCGAGGTGAGCGATATTTTTCTATGGAACAACAATTTTTTTTTGAGATTGACAAAAGTCGTTGAACAAAAGTTGTTAGTTTTTATGTACAGAATAAGCCCCTAAAATGATGCTAATTGATTAGGAATAAACCTGCATAAGTAAACAAATAACTTTGTTGGTTTCAAGTAAAGCTCAAAACAATACTTTCATAAGCTTGTTTCTGTGGATCCTCTGCGCAACGTTTTCATAGAAAAACCTCACAAGCTAAAAATATAATTTTGATTATTTTAGAACCGAGTATCTCCAGAGAATCATCCAATTCCTCTCCCAGACGGACCTCACCATCGACACAAGCCGCCTCCTTTTCATCACATCCTGCCACAAAGATTTCTCTCCCGAAATCTTACCGTTACAATACCTTAGAAAAATCATCGAAAAACTTACTGTGAGTATGGAAAACCACATACAAAACTGTGAAAATGCTACTGAAAAATCTACCAAAAGTAATGATAACAAATGCTGTGATTTAGTTTACTTAATTAGAGTGTTAGCTAATGTGAATAATGTTATTATTTATAATGAGCTTTTACAGTATTTTGTCAGCAATAATTTAGTAGGACATTTAAGGAAATTATTACAAATTGATGATGATAAAAGCTTGCTGTGGCTTTTAGGTAATATTTATAATTGTTGCGGTGATAATGTATTTTTTAATCAATTGTTTTGTTGAGAATTTTGAAATGCATAAAACAGTAAAACATTAAAGTTTTAGTAAATAAAAGATATTTTTCTATTTCGCAATAAATATTTTATTATATCAATAATTATCATATTCAATAATAATAATAGGTAATAATTTATTAGATTAATATTGGATAAGGCTACGAATATAGCTTTTTAATATTTTTACGTCACTCTCACAAATATAGCAATTAAGGTCGGACCACACTTGCGCAGTACGATAGCGGATATTTTTAATCAAAACTGTTCATTTATACCCAATTATTTCAGTATTTAAATCATATAATGATTCAACACGAATCAGCTCTCAACCATATTTAAAGCCACTAATCGACGTAAAAACTTCAACATTAAAACCGTGGTTTTAAAATCGACGACTTTTAAACGTTCCATTTGACGTTTTCTTCTGTTGCAGTTTACCTTTTCGTTTAGAATTAAATTAGAATAGCCATGCGTGAAATTGATAATTTTAATTATATTTAAAAGAATTATCTTTTTCACGCAACACTTTAGTACTGGACACGGCTATTTTAAAAGAAAAAGTAAAGTGCAAAAGAGGAATGCGTCAAATAAAACGTCAAAAAGTCGTACATTTAAAACCGCGGTTTTAAAGTTGAAGTTTTATTTACTCGACCACTGGCTTAACAAAACAGAATTTATGATGTACCTACATTGCACAATTCTCATTTCACTCCCGTATTTTTTCCTCCGCAAGGTATCGTATAGCCAATGGACACTCAGAGTAAAACGAATACGCACTGAAACTTTCCATAGGAAAAGTTGAAAGAAGTTTCTGACAGCACTACTAGTTACAGTTTTGATATCTACATGTTGCCAACTTTGCCAAGGAATTTAGTTGATGTTAATCAAAAATGTTGACCAACTGTAGCTCAACAAAAATACAGTGTATAGGTATAGAGAAGAGAGAGAGTAACCTAGTTCTTCTGTTTACATTGTCTTACAACAGTCACATTTTCAATCTAAAGCACTGTATTAACTGTAAACTTTAGTTTATTAATAAGTAATCAGAGAGTAGATCAATACGTGGCGTTCGACTTCACAAACTTTACAAAATTGAATTCAACAAAATGATACCATGTTCAGAACGTACAAAGCTTTTTTTGAACTTGCATTGAACAGCACCTGACATTATTTTGCATATTTATTATATCCGATACCTATCGTACCGCGTGCAGATGGCACGACCTTATTACGTTGAAATAAATGCTAATATTGGCAGTTATTAAAATGGAATCGAAAATCACTTTACTCTTACGAGGGCATAGAGAAAAGCTATTCTTCTAAGTCGTAATAACAGTCTGTCAAGTTCGCAAGTGATATGTTTCAGACGAGGAAACCGGTCGCCTGATAGTTCATCGATTTGTGAATCTGCATTCGTCTGAATTTTGCTAGTTTATTATAGACTAGTGACCCGCCCCGGTTTCGCACAGGTTTATTATAGTCATAGTCATATATCTTTAATGCGTATATGGGTAATACAAGATGGTATAGTAATAATAATTAACCGCCATATTTTACCTGTTCGGCATATACATATAAACCTTCCTCTTTAATCGCTTTATACCTATATTAAAAAACCGCTTCAAAATCCGTTACGTAGATTTAAATATATAAGCATACATAAGGACAGACAGACAGCGGGAAGCGATTTTGTTTTATACTATGTTGTGATGTCCTGTAAACTCATCTCTATGAACGATATTTACTATGAGACTTAACTTAAAATCTCAAATCATGTCTCATATCCTATTTCATACCACACTCGAATGGCATATCTGTTACTTTCTTTTACTTTTGATCTCGTTCAAAAGCGTGAATCACATAGGCAATACGAATTAAAACCAACACAGCTCCAAAAATATTCGACTTATGTTTTCGTTCAGTATTTTTCTACATAATTTAATCAAAAAACTGGTTAAATCTCGAAAAAATATATGGAACAGCTTGTTACAGAATTGGTCTCATGGGTTGTTCATAAAAGTTGTTCATCATTATAAATGTACAGTACTCCAGAATCACTAAAATAATTATAAAGGGTTATCTGCTTGCCCTAAGCCAAAAGATCGTGATTCAAACCAATACTATAAACAACTTTTTCTTCTGAACCAACCCGGAATTCGAGAAAAAAAAAACAACTGTTCCATACAAAATTACGACTCGAACTCGACTAAATCTATGAAACTGACGATTTTTTCTTAAATTCAGGGTCGGTCCCTTAGTAAAAGTTATTCATCATGATGATCTGAATCACCTTTCGGCATGTAGTACCTACACCAGTTCTGTATAACCCTATTATGTTTGCAGTCTAGTTGGGTAAACAAAAACATATCGCTTGCTCACTCGACGACGAGACAAAATTTTCAGGCACTAAACAAAGTCTAATTTTTATAACAATTAAAATCGAAAACTTGTACTCGAAGTTCGTCACACGTCCTTTTGTTTTAAAAAGGAATTCGACGGAACTATAAGGCGTGCCTACTGAATATGGTTTTTTGTAACACACCTACATCACTGTCAGTTAATTTTTCCATCTTCCTCGCTCTCGGTGATATAATTATAAAAGGTACCGAAAGAGACAGCTATTTTACATTTGACAGAACAGATATTTTATTTGAAAAATAATCCCTGTTATACTCGATCTTGCAGTACATACTTCAAAATTTTAAGAACCATTTCGCGAAATCGTCTAAAGATAAAACAATGTGATTTTATAAGGGTTGCACACATAAGCGGGTAGGACAGTCCTCACTGTCGGCTCGGCAAAATTCGTCTAACGCCAAATCCCACCTGAGGCAGTTACTATGTTACGTTGGGCATCACTCTGCTTGTACCGATCGGCAATCGGTGCCGATCGAATAATTCTTTCGGATCTAATCAGCATAATACGGTTTTCATTCGGCCGTTACGCGTCTCTCCATACGTCGCGGCATTACTGTACTCATATCCGTATATTCGGTTTTACCACCCAGCATTGCCGATCAATGCCGGTCAGATTATATGTGTACAAGCTTAATAGTTTTGTTTTTTCTTTTTCTTTTTGAAGTACGAAACCCTAAAAAAGGCGGTAGAAAATAATAGATCGGAATTCAAAACTAATGGAAGCTGGATGAAAATATAATAAGTTTCCAAAATGTAGGTGTGTTTCAAATGCCAAGACATATAAAAAATTAGCGCGTATTATTCAAATACTCAAATTGACTTCGCTTGGATCGATATGGAGGCCCGAACCAACTTACATTCGGAACTTAGAATTATTTTATTGTCTATTCTAATTTTAATTTTGGCGATCGATACAGTCCATGTGGCTAGAACCAAAAATTAAAAGTAAATAAGTTGATAATAACTTTCATAGATCCTCATTAATTTAGCTAAGTTATACTTACATTACAGTATTTTAAAGAAAATATAATAAGAAGTATTCATAAATCGAACACATTAATAAATCATTGATTACAGTAACTTCCTTTCTAGTATCTTTCCTTTCCCTCATTACAAGTCAAAAACACTAACAGCCTGATTACGATAGCTACCACTCGTAGTCGTGTCGTATCGTATATCAATCCAATTGGGCAACACTTTTTTTCCGTTTTGTCGGTAAAATTAGTTCGTATAAGCCGGGTGGCTAGCCCTGGTGTCAGTTTTTAAGCCGTCTGAAATTCTTATACGAAGTTACTAGACAAAACCGGAAAAATGTCGCGTCGGACATGGCTAAATGGTTAAAACGACCGGGATCTATATTTTTTTCCTCGCTTTGTTTGTTCATAGTTACATTACGTGATCCAATTAGTTATGCCTCATTCTCGAGCGGCATTACTGTCATATATTTTATTGTTTTTTTTTTTCAGGAACGATCATTACTTTGACAGTGTGAATTAAAACTAACACACTCAAAAATATTCGTATCTCGTGGTTTCATTCAGTATTTATGTCTCTCTAGAAAAGTAGTTGCGATAGGTATTAGCGCATCGCCGTCTTTGGTGTCGACAAGGACCGCGCTCTTACCGCGACGACTTGCGATCACGATTGACAGCGAACGTAATCAGGCTTCCAATGTTAATACTTTTACAGAAGTTTCACCTCTACCATAAAACATAATAGTCATTTGCCGTCTAGAACATTTGCTAGCCTAAAAAATTAGATTCCAAAAAATCGATATCGATATTTTGGTTCGGGCCCCGTCGAATTTACAACGGCTATAAAAAGTTGGTGCACTCATAATATTCTGTGCATATAATACTTGTACTCTTTCAAGTCAATCATTATAAGACTCGTTATATTGCTATATTCATATGTTTTGAGCCATAAGGCGTATTTTATGGCAACTACTCGTCATGTACTCGCATATATCAGCCCATTGATGAAATCTTAAACTGGCCAAGCTAATTTGAACTGAGCAAAACCTAATCATCACGCAGATGCTATGTGCTTCAGTTAGGATTTGGTTTTGCGTAGCATGTTGCTAACTTCCCAGCCGCCAAAAAGTTCGATTCGGCATATACTTCCACTTTGCCTCACTAAGTCGGTACTGGTCGGCATAGTCGACTGCTATCTTGTCTCACCTTGGTAGGGCACATTCCACGCATTTTTAAACCGGAATCTGCCTCACGATTTGATTCACTAATTTAATAGTAAATATTCACCAAAACATAATCTTAGGCGGAATGGGCGTGGTATATGCGCGTACATGGCAAGCGCTATTCGAGAAGAAACAAGGTATGATATTCCCGAACTTCGATAGTAATTTATTAATGAACCAAATGGTGAGATAACTCGAGGCGAGCATAGACTATGGAAGCTCGGGAATAGCAGACCTGTTCCGTGATGATAGGTCTAGTCATTGCGCGCGCCCAGTTACGTCTGTTCTGGCGCGTGTTTGCGGTGCGTGCGTCGTCGCGCGCGTCCTTCTACCGCCTGCCCGTTCACTGCTTGTCCCGTCACTGCACAAAGATAACTCTATTGATTACATCCAAGAGTCCAGCTAAGGCCCATCATAACAACTTCTTTGCACACCCCAGAAAAATTGAAACGTAGCAGCTGCAGCAGCACCCCTAGGATGGCAAACTTAATGTCATTTTTCAATGTCAATCCATACTTTATTTCCTCTTTGAAGGCATAAATTCACAGGATAAATTGGTGGAAAAATTCACTTTGCTATGCTACGGTTGCAGTAATGTTTTGCTACCCACGAAGGGTGATAGTACTAAACACGGCTACGGAACGCTAAAGTACTAAACACGGCTAAGAAAAGAGTAAACTGCAAAAGAGGAAAGCGTCAAATGGAACGTCAAAAAATATTCGTCTATTTTAAAACCGCGGTTTTAAAGTTGAAGACTTTTTGCACGTCGTTCAGCGACTTTACGTATAGAAGGTTAGTATCCAACCCAAAAATAATAAATTCCAAACAATTTTAGTGATTAGATAACCATGCACAACAAGGCAGTTAGTCTGATATTAATTGTTAGTATAGAATAGAATAAATTTTATTATATTGTGAAAGTAAGTTCGGTTAGTCGTTGCTTACTAGGTACTTATTTCAAAGTTAATATGTTATGACAGAACGAAAAAAAAATAAGGTGTTCTCCTCACCGTTACCGTGCGGTATCATTTTGGTAACGACAATTTTCAACTCTGGGTAGGTGGCAACAGAGGCCGGATTTATTTTCGGAAGGTAGTGCGGGCTCAATCGGCTCTCTGTAACGATAATGGGTTGAAACTGACTTGTTGTGCAGTTTCTTCTTGAGTATGGTATAGTACCTACTAGATAATATCTTTGAGCTCTCTCAATCGAAGGAATTTGGGCGGCTTAGAAACTCTGAAATCAGAGTTAGCCATCGTGTTTATTCGGACTGATTTACTTCATCGCAGCCACAGAGCTATTACAACTAGAGAGATAGCGCTGTTGTCGCTTGAGGCAATTCTCAACCACAAAATGTATGGAAAATCTTGCTCAGCGCTGTCAAAACTGTCAACTGTTAAGTCTCTTTCTAACTCATGCCATATTAAATCATTGCATCTCTTATTTTCTTTTCTCGATCGACCACATTATCCCTATGGCATCTCTGTGTTCGCAGGAAGAGCGTAGTATACAGGGTTATTTGTAATCAGTTAGCATCCTCTTAGGGGCTTATTCTGTACATCAAAACTATAGTCTGTTTCATTAGCGCTGACAACGCACACCCTAGAATACTTCGAGTCGGAATTGGCCCATGCGGTACGACTCTAGTCAAAATATGTTCACAACCCTTGATCCTCTACCAAAAAACGTGGCAATTGCGGTATCGACACGAAAGCTATGCATTTTGTATAAAAAACGACTTTTGTTCCACGACCTTTATTAATTCTCAAAAAAAATGCTGTTCCATAGAAAAATATCGTTCACCCTCGACGAAATTGTATCGAACAGCTGTTATTTTTTTAGTTTTGACAGAATTCATAGAACAAAAGTTGTTAGTTTTGATGAACAGAATAAGCCTCTAAAAGGATTTTAATTGATTACAAATAACCCTGTATAACAAAAGTCGTTATTTTACTGTAGATGCGCTCCATACGTTTTTGTAAAGCTCTCTTGGCGGGGCGAAAAGAACTAATAATAGTTACCTTGCGGCTCGTCTGGGCTCTTCCCGTTGGCGAGGTCTCCATTAGTGGAGGGTTGTCGCTTGTTCTTGTTCTCGAACCCGTTCGCTCGCGACCGTGTATGATCTGGAACGTTCCGGAATGCTTTTATTACATGTCAAATGGCCTAAATCACCCTTCAAATGTCTTCCTAACGTCACATTTAGTATATAAGCTGTTGTTATTCCTTAATAAATGACTCATTACACATTGAGAGAGAGACTCTAGTATCTTATTGTCTTCCTATCGCCACCTGGCAAATCTTCAATCACCCTTCAAATGTCTTCAATCACCCTTCAAATGTCCTCAATCACCCTTAACGGCTTTTCAACCGGTCACACGTCTCACACTGGCATATTTGCAAGTTTGAATATACAGGGTTATCTGCTTACCCTATACTAAGCCGAAAGGAGTGATTAATTCGTTAATAATTAGAAGTGAAAATCATCATTGTGAATAACTTTCACTACGGAGCAAACCCAAAATTCGAAAATAAAAATCAACTGTCATACAAAATTGCAACTCGCCATCGACGAAATGTATGAAACAGCTGATATTTCTTTCTCGAATTCCCGGTTGGCCCCATAAAAAAGTTGTTCATTATGATAGCCATAATCACCCCATTCGGCGCAGTACATGGTAAGCAGATAACCATGTAGTTCTCGAAAAAGATCGGTTTATCTGAATATGAAAATTTTATACTATTGCTGCATCTGAGTCTGAACGAGTAGATTAGCGCATCACCTCCTTTCGGCTTTGTACACCAGTTCTGTATAAGCATTGAATTTCTAAATATCACTGGTTTTTAAGTTTAAACATGAACCTGTTTTTTGGTTTGAGAAATCATCGTGGGGCAAAGTATTTGAATTTCGATGGTTTTTGATGGCGTTTGTGAACCCACCTTCCCGCACTAGGTCAACATGGTGGACATGGTCAAATCGCCCGTCGTGCTAGTGCACTGGGTACCTACTACTGACATTCATAAAATTTTTGAAAGTCGAATGAAAATAAATCGAGTGGTGGCAGAGTGATGTCATAAAGGCTGATTTAAATTTCTTGGAAGCTGTGAAGCTGCGAGTACCCAATCCTGGCGCAGCTACTAAGTGAGCTCCAGTCAGGATTGGGCTATCCGCAACTTGTAGCTAACATCACAGCCGCCAAGTTGTATGATTCGGCCTATAGCAGAATGCTTACTGTTAGCATAGACGGTGGAGCGCGTGCGCGGGTGCAGCTCGGGCAGCGTCATGGGCCGGCAGCCGCGCCCGCGCCCGCACGCGCCGTACTCGCTGCAACAACAATGTTACATTATGAGATCGATATACAGGGTTATGAACTGCGTGGAAAAAAAGTCGTGGTGGTCTAGTGGTAATAACACCCGCCTTCCAATAGTGAGGTCGTGGGTTTAAATTGGCATTAAATTGGCACGGGACCGGTCCCGTGCCAATGAATTCCAAATGTACGGAATTTCACATCACTGGCTTTTCGGTGGAAGAAAAGATCGTGAGGCAACCTGCGTACGTCCGAAGTCAGAAGAAATTCGATGACGTATGTGAATCCACCAACCCGCACTGGGCCAGCGTGGTGGATATGGCCCAATTACTCTTTGTGGGTAGGCATACGTCCTGCAATGGACTATTAAAAAAGGCTGGCACAGAACTGCATGGTGCACTAAGCCCATAGCAGGTGATTCAGGCCATCAGAATATCAGCCTGCCAATTGACAAGTTTTCATATTTCACATGACTATGAAATTCCAAAACCATTTCGGGGTATTGCGAGTCTGATCATTTTGCTTATTTTTTCAAATTTTTTAGTGCAGTAATTATAAAGATATTAAATTAAAACTCTCATCCAAGTGGTGCACGGATTTATAGTAGAAGTTCAGTAGCCTATAATAAAAAAAACACTAGCAATATAAAATGACAGTTGACACTGACATTACGTTTCGTTTTATCATCACTTTTTTTTCAGACATTCTACTAAAAGTATCGCTAAAATCAGTGTTGCCTACGAAATATTTGAGAGCCTACTAAATCGAGCCCTAGAACTACGAGAAATCCATTATAATTTTGAACGTGTTACAGAATACTGTTATAAATTACTTGTTAAAAATCATTATTTTTATTTATTATTTTTAGAAATTTTTCCACGCATAAAATTACTTGCTACATAAAATTGATTTAAGTCAAGTGAAAAATGCAATATTACTTTATCTTTAGTTCGATTTAAGTTTTCTATTTATTACAACTTTACATAGGTTTAGTCTCATAAAATGTACTAAAAAGTAGAAATCTACCAAAAGTTGTCACGCTGGATAATTTGTTTGTTGTCATTGCCAGTGCCATGACAGTGACAGCTACGCTAGAGCTTGACTTTGTCAGTTATAGATGTTTTTTTTAATGTGACTTCAGTAACATTTAATATACATCCTAAATCATGCAGTTACGTCCTTTTAGAATAAGCTCTTTTACAAAAATTATTTTTACGGAAAATATGGGTCTAATTGAAAAAATAAAAAATATGTGTACCATATTTTACAATAATCTTTCAGAAAAAAAATAAAACTAATAACGATAAAAATTTGAAATGTTGTCAATTCTCACTACTGGCAAAGGTCTCCCTTCCCTTCTTCCAGACGTGCGTTCGTCGCGCCGCCACGCAACTCACACGACAAACAGCGGCCCACCACAGCTGTAGACCGCAGACCATCATTATGAACAATCTTTTCCATGGGGCCGACGCGACCCAGAATTCGACAAAAAATCAGCTGATAAATAATAATCAACATTCATTTTGTTGATCTCAAGTTGTAATTTTGTATGGATCAGCTAATTTTTTTCTCGTATTCCGGGTTGGCCCTATAGTATACGTTGTTTATAATGATGATCTGAATCACCTCCTTTCACCTTAGTACACCATGAGGTACTGGATAGATCTGTATTCACTAAAAACCTCCTGCAACCACTTGATGATGGCAAATGCGCCAACCATGCGGTGCTAAAAGCCCCTAATGAGAAAAAATTAAAAAAAGCTTGAGGACAATAAGCAATTCCATACATTTTGTTGAAAGTCAATAAACTATGGAACACGTAACTTTGTTGCGCTTTCAGTTTGTCCCCGTTGTAAAAGTTATTTATAACAATTAGAAAATCACCTTTAGAAGCGTGGACTCGTTTAGATAAACAAAGTACTAAGACGCTGGCAAATGCGTAAGATTGCATTGCCAAAATCATCTATAAAAAACGCCACTTTTTAATCAAATCCTCAACTTTTAAAAACAATTAATTCAATTTCAACTAAAAATATGGGCACAGATAAATCAAAATATAGCTATAAATCAATTAATAGATTATGTAAATCAATAAACTCACTCTCGTATGGGTTCCCGCCAAAAGTCGGGCGCGTGCACGGGCGGGAAGTGGTAGTTGTTTTGATACCCGTACCCGTCCAGCCCCGTGGCTGCCGAGCGCAGGCTGGCGTGCAGCGAGTTCTTCATACACTGCAACTGGGGTGCGACACTTGCTGTTATGTTGGTACTTTGGACGTCATATTTACGTTATATTATATGTTGATTGTTATATTCTAATATATTCTGTGTATAGTGTTACAGACCGAATCAAACTTGTGGTGGTGAAAGGTCAGAGCGCGAATTTTTTTTTTGCATTTACAGATAAACTGTTCGTTGTAAGTATAATCCGCGCCACACAAGTTGGTGGATGGGAAGTTGGACGCAGAACGCTGCGCAAAAAGCTAAATATAGGTATGCTCGGGAGCCAGAGATACGAGACGCCGGGGTACACCCGACCGCCAACCTCAGCCTCCCGCGCGCTCCCTACGCCCGTTCTCACCACTTGGCCACTTGCGTCGGCATTGTGAACACAATATATGCAATAATTAGCGAATTACGGCGAAGTGTCATCTGCGGCTAACTTCTCATCCGCCGACTTCTGTGGCGCGGATTATAATTAAAGCTCATATAGCGGCGATGAATAGATACCTAGTGTTAACGAGGTATATACATACACTTAGAAACCAAAATAGACGAGTTTTACCTACCAATAAAACTCATATTATGTCCGAAGCCTTATTCGAAGCCTTTTAAACATATATATTGAGAATGCATCTTCCGTTTCCGGCCGTATTTGCGGTTGTAGTTCCCTCTGTTGGGCTAAAATGGCAACCCAGGCCGCCACGTTCCCAGGCAGCGTATAGTTCTCCTCATTGAAGTCTCAATAACATAAGGAATTAATGAACACCAGGCAGAACTTACTGTAAGGCTTCGAATAAGGCTTCGGACATAATATGAGTTTTATTGGTAGGTAAAACTCGTCTATTATGTCCTTGAGCCGTTATTCGAAGCCTTTTAAACATATATATTGAGACGTGTTTGTTTTCGCCTGGTGAACGAGACGCCAATGTGAATGCACAGAATAACGTCAACATTAATAGGTATTTATAGAATTAAACAGTATGAAAACATCAGTCACAAATGTAATAACGTAATGTTAATATAGCGGATATAATTATGTAGCGCTACATAAAAATATAGAAGAAAACTAATATAATAGTCACTGCTACTATAACATCTTAGTTTCGAATATTGCCCCGGTAACGTATGTATGTATGTTATTATTGTACAGAACCAAATACTTAAGAGTCACATAGTATTGCTGTCTTACAGTTTCAATGTTATCGCTAATAAGTACTACATCAATTAGGAATTTAAGAAAGTAACTTAAATTAAAATAATAATAAAATTATGTTTATCATTTATTAATAGTCTGTCGATTCACTCTTTGAACGCGACAGCAATGGTGGTATCACCACTATCAGCCTCCGGCATAAAGGATTTTACATCATTGGTGATTCCAGTTAAAGATGCAGTTTTCACTACCAGTGTACGTCAATAGTTATCGATCCTATTAGGCACAAAACTTGAAACCGGAATTAGAAATAAAATTGTACATTTGCCAAAATCTGTCCACTACAAAACCCCTGAACTGTTCAAGGTTTCGGACTTGACATTTTGTTGCGGCCTCCTTGTCTAGCTGTTTTTAATAGATACAGTCTACATCTACAGTAATAGAAGGTAGATACTATATGTTGAAAATGACATTTTTAACTATAAGTACAAAAGTTCTGAATTTCAATTAAGTAATAACAAGCAAGACTTAATAAAAACCAAAATAAAATAGTTACTCAGTTAAATCCTTCTAACTAGTGGGCTTTGTAATCTTAAATCTCCTCACAGTTGTTCAAAGCGAGCGAGCGAGTCAAGATGACTTACAGCACCCCTCTTTATCCCGCGTTAGAAAACCTTGGTGTGGTATATAACCAACTCTTAGATTCAAACGTGTTGAACTTTGTATTCAATAATGAATACAATAACCCGAAACTAGCACACCGTCGCAGCGTCGTGGTGCTTCCCGCAAATAATGAGTAGGTCGATTAAAAATTGACCATCAATTGAATAGTACATGTATTTGTATATATCCCGAACATGGCTAATCTTAGCACTATTATTTGATATGCTTTCATTTCACATGTTCGGAGCCAAGCCGTAGTATTATTATATCTTCTTTGGCCAAGCTTCCTAACTGAATTTGATTCTGGAATATTTGAAATGATAATATTTAAGCCAAGCCAAGATAACTTTGAAGCCAAGAATTTCACGAATTATTCTAATTATTGTCATACCCTTATTTATAGGGTCATAAATATGTAAACTATACAGACCATGTTACATAAAAACTAAATGTAAATATTATATAAGTTACAATGCAATAAATGATTAAGTAGGTATTGTACCTACTGTTAATTTTATCTGTAATTAGACGCTGGCGTGGACCGGCTTAGTTATGCTATATTGGATTCAGGGAATATCTACTGTTAATTTTATCAAACAAATTTACAGGTATTAAGAATATTATCTCTCATTCTTTTTACTTGGCTCGCAATATACTATTGTTGTACATATATGTATTATGATAACAAGCCATGAACTTTCACCCCATATTTTTAAATTTTTTCGCGTCATATTTGCGCTCTCGCTCGACCCATGAACAAGTCATTGCGTATGCGTAGGCTCGCATGTGTTGCATGAAACTAGTGGACCTGGATTCTGAAGCTTCGCTTCGTAAATAAAAGACTTACATACCTAAACTTTTTGTTATCAGCCTAGTCAAGACTGATAGAAATAAGAATTTTGCCATTTTTCAGCCGTGTATACTAGAAAATGTATCAGATACGCAAATCAAACCAGCCATTCTTTTGTATGGTTTACGTTTTTCGCATGCACGACTTAAATTTGCCTTTAAAGGCAGAGACAATATCCGAAGCAAATATAAGGATAATAATTATATTAGAGAGTGAAAAACATTTCTCACTAAAAATGGTCGACCCTGTGGAATAGCCAACAGGTCAAAGTTCAATACTTTTTCTTTAAAACTCTTTAATCAGCTGTTGTCAAAGCTCTGTCTACAGAATCCATAAATACCACTGCACTAAGTAGGTATTGTGGTAATTTTTACTAAGGGGTCAATATAAACAGTTGACTCTGTGGTGTGTGAAACTGTAGCTTTTGTTGTACAAACAGTTTGAAGAAACATTGATCCATCCTCTTATTAATTGCAAAAGTATTCTGAATATCTTCTGGTTCATCTCTACAGCCGCGATTTGTTCCAGAGTCTATAATTATAGTAATGAAATAAACAGAGAAACATAGCAGTTCGAATACGGAAATTCGACTCCTCAGACAGACTGACACACAAAAATCCTGGTAAATTCGAGTATTGAATTACTCTGAGAGCGATTGCAAATCCAAATTGCAAAACTATAGGATTCATAAAACAATAAGCAATATTTTAATATTTCAAGCAAGAAATAATATGGGCAGTATGTGTCTGAAATAAATTAAAATTGAATTTATTCCGATGGACAACGGGACGCATGGAATCATCGCTTTTCGTGGTAAAAACCGGGGTTTGGTTTCAGAGACATGTACTCGTATGTAATAAAAATTTATTTTGTTGACTTGCTTATCGTCGGTTACTTACTTGTCAAGAAACAGTTTCATGACAGTGACCGTAAATGCAGTGCCGTAGATCTAGCGGCGGGCTGCGCTTAAAAGGAGACCTGTCTTTACAGTTCCCATTATTATTAGCACCAAAATGGGTAGGCGCTCTTTCACCCGTATTTATGAACGCTTCAATCTAAACCCGCAAAAACAAGTGTTATATCAAATTTACCTTCTCATCTGCTTGGTTCAATGAACTTAATTGATTTCAAGATTATAATAAGTTTACCTGGACTTGTTGAACCGTGGTAAACTACTGTGGTATTAATATTTTATTAACCACAACAGCATTATAACACAACCCTGGCAATGTATTATTGAATGCATATGGCACAAGGGCTCATATAACTATGTTGCAGTATTAAAATTCACGCAAAAAGCAAGTTGAAAATTTATAATTGAATGCTACATTGTATAGCAATTACACTGCAACAACAACCCCAAACAAATGCAATGTAAATCACAATCGAACTCAAATGGCTACAAGAACGCGCAGTAATTAGGTACATTGCATCAACAAAAAGGCGATACAATAAACCTTAAAAAACGCATATAATTACATTGTTATACCAATTACACTGCAATCATTAAATGTTATCTTATGTATGATCACAAAATACAATACACATCGTAATAAATGAATGCATATGGCAAAAAAGGCGCATATCATTAGATTGGTATCAATAAATGTTATCATATATAAAACCACAAAAAGCAATACATATTAAGCTGAAAACATAATAAATGAATGCATATGGCAACATGGGCACATATGATTACATTGCACCACAAAATCTAGATGTTTGTGAGCATTGTCAAAGAATATAATCGACGGTGCCGTAGGCGACCGGCTGAGTTATTCTATACTGGATTCAGGGTTAGCGCCGCCTGATATCCATGAAACTAACTACCTTCTGATCGGAGCAGGAAGGTTATGATTGTATGTTTGTATAAGCTAGGTGTATATCTAACCTTTACAAGTATTCAAATTGTCTGGAAGATAATGAAAAGAATTTACTAAAGTACCCCCATTAATATTTATGAAAAGAATTCTGAGAACTTGCTTTTACTAAACAAAACTTTTCTATATGGGGGTATCTTATGAAATAAGTCTTGGTAGTTCCAGTGACCGCCAAGTAATACCAGACCATCGAGAACAAGTCGCTCGAAAATTAAATGAATTGCTTGAACATTTTCATGCTTAAAATGAAAAACATGTGTCATTTTATCGTAGCAGTCAAGATTGTTTGCTATTACCGAACTTAATCGTTTTCAACATTAAAATGTTGCAATAAATCTCCGAATAAAATACCTTTCATTGAAACAAATAGCCCTACTTTTTCCTGGTTTAATAGTAATAGTTATCAGCATTTATTTGCAATTGTCAGATATTTTCAAAATTAATTGTAATTATAAGGGCCGCCTCGGCGGGCACCTCTATAGAAGACTCGATCTGCTAGATCGGCGCCGGAATAATTCTACTCTGAGGTATTTTGGTGTGTTGGGACCGACCAGCGGCTACGTGCGTGTCTGTACCCGAGGGTAGTACAACAGGTATAGTTTTGAATTTGCCATACCTGGTCAGTAAGGTGTTCTACTACCTTACTCTTTTTGAAGCTTACATCCTCAGCGACTTGGCGGTCACGTGGTCACCACCTGCAGCCCAAGTGGTGGTCCCCACAGCGACGGCGGCGTGGAGGTCTGATATATAATATTTATGCGGTTCCTAGTACCGCTACAGGACGATGACGTCGACTAGGTTCATCCTCGAGCACGTGAACAACTTTACGAATTTTTCGCATATTTTATTTCAGTCATTATGTAGGTAGAAATATAACTTTTCAAATTGAATTAATTCACTTTCAGAAAAAATATTTTGAAACTACAACCTATTTAAGTTATTTAGAACAATAGAAGTAAAATAATTTTGTGAAATGATTTTGAAATAACGACGAACGCTAACAGCGTTAACGTAACTTAACGGCACGGAAGTTAAGACGCCAATGAGGAGAACTATACGCTGCCTGGGAACGTGGCGGCCTGGGCTGCCATTTTAGCCCAACAGAGGGAACTACAACCGCAAATACGGCCGGAAACGGAAGATGCATTCTCAATATATATGTTTAAAAGGCTTCGAATAACGGCTCAAGGACATAATAGTAGTCAGTAGAGGTATTATGCACAACAGTCCAGTAACTAAAAACTAAGGTGAATATCAATTGATCCACATTCGTGCATAAACTCACCAATAATTTGGTTTTTAGGTTATGTAACTCGTAAACGCTACCTATTCATGGCTGCTAAATGAATTTTCATAAACTTAAAATGAGCAGTTTATCTGTAAAAGGCAAAAATCCCAAAAAAATAATTTCGCGCGCTGTCCGAGCAATCCCAATCAGCCTTCAGTTGAGCTTACTCAACGCCATTGATTGGGCTTAAGCTTCGGTCCGAATTGTACTAGCAACGCCAACAGCACTATTAGATACTAAAAGTTTTTTTGTACTTTGAATGGGACGGGCCCGGTCCTTGCACGCCCCTTTTTAAAATAAATAATCCCTTTGGATGTTGGCTTTGCTGGAATTGAATTGAACCACGGCCTAAGTATGTCGTACCTAAATTACAAAATCAAGTTTCATAAATGTCATCATTGCAATAAAATATGAACAAAATAAATTTGAATTTTACACGCTATGATTATTATCTTTTTAACGTGTTTTGGTGGGAAAATACAGAAAGTAAAATAATGGAAAACTTATTCACTTGAAAATACATTTATCACTTATAGGTGAGTCTACAGTAACCTAGCTATACTTAAAGCAAAAAATGAGAATGAGATAGAAATGATTAGCTGCGTCAAAACAGGTACAGTAGGTCTCAAAATTAGAGTTTTTCAGTGCTTGTGCAAATACTAACATAACACTAGTCATTGTCACTCTGATACGTAATTAAATTCTAGACGTTTATGAACTCATATCCTCGACATTTTATGAACAGGTGATAAAGTAACTCAATTTTCGAATGAAATAATGATTAGGGATAAAAGTTCATAAATGTTGACATAAAACAAAGTTAACAAAATTCAAAACGCAGCGGAACAAGGACGGGACATAACCAAGATAGGTTTAATTAAACAAGCATGCATTTTCCCAATTGGCTTAACTACTTTACGAAATTACTATTTGGTTGCTAAATAAGTAAGCGACGATAATTTACACGAGAGTAGTGTGAATTTTTTGGCCTTTATTTATGATCACGTGACGTCCCGTCCGCGCCGGCGTATTTGTGCTGCGGCCACGGTTTACACGGGCTGCTAAAAATGTTATGAAAAACCTTTAGCGTATTTTATTAGTCAATACGTTTGCGAAGTAAGATGAGATTATTCATTGTTTGGCTCTACTCAACTCTTTGAAATACTCTACTACGTCTATTATATTATGTATTTGTATGCCTAAGCAAAGTAACACCGTCTAATCCGTCTATCGTCCACAATGCTCGTACCTTATGGGTATTTCATCAGAAATTAATAATGGCTAACATTTTTGCTAACCAAGCTGTCTGCGAGGTCGTACATTTAATAATCACTTTTGATTCCCCTAATTTTCCTCTGATGCAAACACTGTGACAGATATATTATCTACATCTACATGATGTAACGATTGTATATTCTTTTCGCTTTTTTATGTTCGTAATCAGTCAGTTATTTAATGAACTGTTTTATTCATAGAAGTCAATGTGGTTTTTGTTTCAATTTTGTATGTTCGGTAGATACCTGATATGCAAAGTTAATCAATGAATGAGATGTTCCATCCTACAGAGGAGACTATCGTTAAAGTGGTGGTCTGGTGATAGTGCGCCCGTGTTCCCCGCGGCCGCGGCGTGCGGTGCGTGACGTACGTGTGCGTGTCGCGCGGCGGCGCCGTCAAACAAGAGGTTAGTGACCGCGCCCCCCGCGCCGCCCGCGCCCCCGGCCCCGGCCGCCGCCGCGAGTACCTCTCTGCGGCGGCGCTCCGCCTCCGCGCGCAGCCGCCGCACGAGCCGCTCCGCGTCCGCCAGTCGCGCGCGCAGCGCCGCGCGGGACTCCGCCGTGCCCTCCTCGTCCTCCGATCCCTCGCCCACCCCTTGAGGCGCGGAACTTGAAGCGGCCGGGCTAGCACCGATGTCGGCGCATTTCGGACATTTCGTTTTTATTTCGAGTTCACGTAATTTCCTGAAAAGTTGAGTGAGAAGATACAATACTTACATGGTGTTTTGTTTGTCTTGATTAGTTGTGGATTTCATTTTGGTAGTACTTACAAATGAGTAGCTTGAATGACAATACACAATTATGTACGTGGGACAAATCAGTGGTGAGACAACAAATCAGTTTTAAAATGTATGCCTAATAAAATGTACAAAGAAGCCGCGAAATTGTTTTGACTGTTTGTCTTCCGAAAAAAATATATGGGTGCTGTATTACGTATACATATAAGGTAATTTCACGGTTAATTATATTTCAAATTATTTTTGATCTGAATTTTGTGGTCAACGCCAAGGTGAACAAATATTTTAGGCAAAATAAATATTTGTTTTTAGCACAACTTACTCGGCTTGTGCATTAACCAGCCTTTGGAGTTGCAGCGCTCTAGCTTCAGCTGCTCGTGCTTCGCTTCGAGCTGATGATGCTTCTTTCTCTAGTCGGGTCACTTCGCGCTTGAGCTTAGCTTCCTGTCAAATTAAAAAAAAACATATGCCTAAAAAAACAATTACGTTTTTCAAAGAATTTGTCCCTAGAGTTAAAACGTTACAAATGTGTTAATACCGGCTGTTAATAACTATACTGAATAACTGACGTAGCATTACAGATTACAGCTCAGCTATTAAAACAAACAACCGTGAAACAATAACAGACTTAAATCATGAACGATTAGTAAAGCGAATGTACTGTAAGGAATTTTAATTGATTTACGAAACAAGTGCGTGCCTGCAACAATCGAGCATTCAGGTGGACCTACCTATACCTAAATAAGTTTAAGATTGTGCTCGTATATGAAAATTATATGGACTTAAGTACATTTTATTTATTATACCGTATTATTTACATACCTCACTATTTTCGGGAGTTTCTTCGCTAGCAGGCGAGGTTGGTTTCGACGACGATTCTTGTTTGAAGATGAGTTGGAATTGCAAATCTGAAAATTTGAAAGGATCATGTAAGTATTAGTTCTTGTCATCAATTAATCTAGAAGAATATCAACCACTAAATAACATAGCGTAATGACAATTTAAATAATATTTGCGAAAGTTTAATCGAAGACAAAATCGGACTTGATGAAAATGAATAAAATTATTTTGACTTCTGTTTATTTACCTATTTCATTTCCTCATCACACTTACAGCAACGCCAAGGCGCATGACGAGTCATTGGGTATTGGTAGGGTTATGTTAGGTGTACGTAATGTAATATTATATAGACGATATAGTATAACAAAACAAATCCCTTAACTTAATTCCCTTAAAATTATTCGTTTCGTCCATGAATTTTCAACTCCTCCTTCTGATGCAATCGTAACATAGAATGCACTTCTACTTCATTTTGTGAGACGAATGAGAAATGATTCATCTAGGGCTTAATCCTAAACGTCCAACAAACTATCGAAATAGCGAGTAGCGTATTCGCAAAGCAAAACAAGCTTTCTCGGTAGTTTCTTTGTACGCCACCATGCAGACACTCCTACATGCATTCGCGAATGATTCACCGCTTACGCAAGTTTCAAAATACACAATAACAACTACGATGGTGCTTACGGCATTATTCAGATAATTTGTAAGAAGGCATTTACATAAATCTCACGTTTTTATCCAAGCGTCGAGGTTGTTTTGAAAGTTGATATGCATTATCCTTATGTTATTGCCGTTGTTAGCCTTAGCCGTGGTGGTCTAGTGGTAGTGACATCGGCCTTGCAATCGTGAGGTCGTGGGTCCAAATCCCTGTCCTGTACCAATGAGTTCTTCTGAATTTATTTACGGAATTTAACACCATTGGCTTTTACGTCCGTAGAAGAAATTCGAGGGCGTATGGGAATCCACCTACCCGCACTGGGCTAGCGTGATGGACATGGCCCAAACACCCTTTGTGGGTAGGCCTACGTCCTGCAGTGGACTATTAAACAGTCCTGCGATAGTCCACTGCTGAATGTAGGATTCAATTCTAGAATGCAAATCAATGTCATTTTGTGCTGATCTTGGGCAGTTTTGGCCCTCTTGGTATATCTAGTTCTCAAGCTATAGGCCAAATCGTACCAGTCGGAAGATGTGAAGTTAGTTACAAGCTGCGCAAAACCCAGTCAATGCGCAGCTTTATATGATCTTCCATCAGGATTGGATATTATACACATAGTGGACTCACAACTTTTCTTTTACCCTTACAGGTTTTTGGAGTGTCCTTTGTCAATATTCTTCGTAGCCAACTTAACTGTCCTTCGAAATTCATAGAGTTTGACTGTCATAAAAAACAGTAGGTAAACATCTGTGCACAAATGCGGACCTACTATACTAGACGTTATCGGCACATTTTAAATATGCGTTATGTCTTTAACCTCCTTGTTTTTGGTGTGTCGTACGCACCACGGTAATAATGCTAGCTTCTTTTGGTAGAGTAATTGAAATTGAAAAAAAAAAATAAAAGTATTTTTATGCAAATGAGTGACATGAAGAGTACATCGTCCTTGTATAACAATTGATCAAAAAAATATACCTACTTGGTGGTGATTTCTACCGTGATCCCTGAGGTGGTGTTTTCATAAGGTTTCTTCTAGGTCTACATACTCCATCTTCGGCTACAATCTCGCTTTCCAACAGGCTAGTTTGTGGCGAAATGTTGCTTTATTTTACAAAAAACAAAACTTCTTCAATGAGGCATAGATGAGCATAGACTCAGCAAAAAAAAACTCTTGCCACAATTTGCTCCTGTTCGTGAACGATCTTCATGGCGATGATGATGAAATGTGTAATATCGATAAATCATCAACGTAGTGATGATGGATTTATTTTTTATGTTACCTCTGTTCCTTTCTCTGAGCGCCTCTATCTCAGCGTGGAGGCCGCTCAGCATCAGTCGGTGCTGTTCCTGCAGGAACCGCACGCTGTGCTCCAGGTGGGACACCCTGGCGACGGGGTCTCCTCCGATAATGAACCCTGGCCCCGCTGCATCTGGAGGAGACTTCTTCACCTGAAACGGATAGATTTTCTTGTTATCGTCAACGGTGGAGGTAACGGCGCGTATATTATATTTTTTTAATTTTGATGTTTGACCATGCTTAACTTTTTATAGAGTAGTCCGATTTTGATGATTCTTTTTTTGTTTGGTAGATCATACTTCAGAGGTATTTAAACTTAAATTTTATCGAAATTGGCTAAGCTATTTTTGATAAATCAACAATATAATGTGGAAATTACTACATCGATCCGTGTGAACTATTCGAATTCTGTACACCTTCAAAGTAGACAATGCCATTTTTTGGGAAAAATAATTATTTAAATATTGTATTGCTTGATTTGTACCAAATGTTTTATAATAGGTATTTATCCATCACACTCATTCCTTTTAAGTTCCTTACCCAACTTTGCCTCACGATATTACAGTCAAAGATGCGTTTAATATATCCGATCAAACCACAACAGTGGCAAGACAACAACCATGAACTTTACTATATCTAGCCTGTTATTAAAGTAGGTACATACAGGTGGAACAATGAACTATAAATCATTTAGCAGCCGGGACGTCGCCGCCGAGTTTCCCAGGCAGGTGAGCGCTGGGAAAGCCCATCTGATAGAACACAATGACATTTGCGATAATGTGAATGACCGGGCAGGGCAGGATCCTTTGTGTTTTGATGGCTCCATGTTTACGACTTGTTTTATGTGTTTATGCTTAGTTTTCGTACAATAGCGAATGGCAGGGTTATACCTAAATACATATTTAATGAATTACAACGAACCTAAAAATGCAAATCATTCTTTGAATCGCTTTAATATCATAGACAATGAACAAAATAAATAAGATATAGTAAGATAGCTTGCTTAGCCGATGCATCATCTAAGAATAATCATGCAGATAGCAAGAAATATTTCAGCCGTGGATGGGTATTCAAATGTAATACTCACTTGCAACTTCGCAAATGGAGCCGCCGGCACGAGCACTTTCGATGCCATCGCTGCACTATTATTTTCGTCACAAATCAAAGCAACAAGATATCAGGATATAGCGCAATTAGCGCAACCTCCTTTGTTGTGGACCGCCTCGGATCACGCGCGACCGACCAATGATAAAGATCCCGCATTTGTGCACAGACTCGGCAAAACACGACCTTGCCCACTACGCGTAATAATTAAAAATAAAATTTCCAGCTCAAATACAAAAACAACACCGTATCAACTGCTGCGTTATGAGGTAGACTTTTCGTTAACTGTAAATATAAACCAAGGGTCATCGGCCGTGGCGACCTTGAACCAGTGATCTGGATGTGGTTTGGAATTGACTGTGAGAGCACTTTTTTCGGTTTTTGGAGATTTTTCAGGGGGTTTAGTAATATTTGATGTCTTGTGACGGACGGCTCGCCGGGCTCGGGGCTGAGTGGAGCCAGGGCAGGTGCAGGGCGCGGGCGGGCGGCGGAGGAGGGGTGCAGTGTCTATCGATCGCGCCGCCGCACACAGGTTCCGCGTACGGCTGACTCACGGGCTTCTCTGTCACTATCCAGCGGTGGCTCGCTGCCAACTCCACCGATGGCTTAATGCCGTGTCATTCCACTATCTGATAATAGCTCAATTTTGGAAGACGGATCCTTTTCATCTTTTTGTTCCACTTTCTTGACAGCTTAAAAACTTTCAGACGTTCTGTAGATAAATATACAACAGGCAGCGGATGACGCAACGTTGAAGAATATTTATGAGCAGTTTTCATTCTAATGTAAATTATTCATAAGCAGCCTCGTTAGGCAGAATGACATTCTCTATTGTTTATCTCGATTTCCCTCATGGCAAATGTCGTCTAATTGTGTTGAATTTATCACAAATGAGTAGGTAAAAGCACGATAAGGGACGTAATTAATGCAATGGTCTAAATTACTACAGTTGTAGAAAGCAGGGAAAAGCGGCAAGTAAATCAGTTATTTATGGGGAGAAAGCTGAAAACTAAGCAGCCTTGAAAATAGGTACTTACTTCGTTCAATAAGTAACGAATTGAGCTTAAGCACGGAACATTAATTTTAATGGTACTTTTAATAGTTAGGTCTAGGACTCTAGATACTTTCATCGTCCTACTTATCCATGGTCGAGTTAGTTAGAGTTTACTTTGGTACCTAGGTACCTATGTTATTACTTATTTGTGATTACATTAAGTGATATCATATTGGTAAATGAATATATACCTAGGTAACGAGTAGGTACAACCGTAAAATATTGATTATCATGAATGGCCCTACATAGGTACCTACTCGTACACGCTACAGCATATTTTATTAGCTTGCACAAAATAATTACTTACCCTAAATCTAACGTAGATTTTATTCATGGATTCAAAATCAAATTGTAAAATAAAAGGGTCTATAGGTAGTATATTATGCACAAAATCAGGTTAAAACGTTCGAGCTCGATAGCCCATACTGTAACTCGCCAATAAGAAAAATAGTGCAGGGGCTTTATTGTCTAAGCGCTCTTACGTTTGGCTTCGCTTTCCCTCTCGCTCTCGTGGAGTGAGTAACTGGCGCGAGCAAGAGAAAAACCGAAGCTGAACGTCAGAGCGCTTACACAATAAGGCCCCAGGACCAATCTAACTGCCACGATTATAGTAATCATTGTTTGAGTGTTTTATACCTTCTTGTTCATACAAATTCTTATGAAAATATTGCAGCTATAGCAATAATTTGCAACAGCTTTTGATCAAACATTAAGCACGTGTGCTTATTTTAAGTATTACTTACTTTATTTTATTAGAATATGATTATATGTTCAAAAGCTTGTAAGAATTCTGCTTGTCTCAGTCCATTATAATGTCTAATCTTTGCTACAACATGAAACAACAAGGAAAATCCTTGTAGCACGAATAATGTTGCAATTACTTACTTTATAACTACGCAAACGATGTCAACCTGCAATACCAGCCTATTTTATGATTGCAGCTATAGAAGCTTTTAATGAAGCGTGAGGATGTTAGACTAGTAGGTACTTCTGACCTTCGATGCCAACACTGTGCACATCATGTCAACCATCTGCGGTACCTACTGCCGAATTAATATAGGCCTGACGACCAATTCAAAGTGAAATCGAATTCTCCACTTTTTGGAGAAGCGTTCTAAGCTATGGGTGCCATTATGTGGGCTCTAATTTAGAATTTTGCGATCCCTTGGGGCCTTGACTTGGGGCTATAAAAATGTTCATCATCATCATGTCATCTATAGGATGTACCTTGCTGCACATAAGCCTCTCCTATAGATTTTCAATAAGACTATTTGGAAGCGGGTTGCATCCAGCAGGTATTTTATTGTTGGTCCACTTTGTCATACTTGCAGTGGAAGGCCTACAGTGCGTAAAAAATAAAAACATCTTCGCTTCAGAATTTTTCAAAATATCGTACGATTCGTGCATTTAGTGACTCTAGAATTTGCATAACAATAAGGAAATTATTGTAAAGTGGCTAGTTTAAAGCCTATTCATCAGTTAAGAGACAACCTGACACATTCTGGTATGGTTTAATTAGAAAAAAGCAACAGAAAACTACAATAATTTATGGTATCAACCGAATCACAGTAGACAGACAGACAGTCAAAACTCTTTATTTACAACCACAACTTGAAAAATAAACAATATTTACACATATACGACAAAAAATATGATTATAAAGTAGCGGCCTTATCACCTATTGCGATTTCTTCAACAACAACAAATATTTACGAAACAATAGCACTGTTTCGTAAATATTTTTTGTAGTCAATCATTGGAAGACAAACCTTACATTCTGATTCTTACCATTGGTGAAAGGATACGAAGGCTGATTCAACCCAAATCCAACCATCATCCTCAGTCATAGGACATCCACTGCTGGAGATAGGCCTCCCCTATAGAACGTCAATAAGACAGGTTGGAAGCTACTGCATACAGTACAATCCTGCTGAGGTTATCTGTCCACCATATGGCTGGACGTCCTACGCTGCGGTGCCTACGTGTTCACGTAGATGCGATACACGATACGATACGATAGTGACAACACCATCCTGAAAGCGATAGCGGACGACCCACATGCTCCTGCACTGAGGCATTTCGTGCGGACCATGATTCCTCCTAAGTATATGACCAAATAAATATTTACTAACCCTAGTTTGTAAGCTAATATAAGTTACTAACAAAAGATGGATCATGTTTGAGTTGTCCGAAATAAATAAATTTTGAATTTTGATACGTTACGTGTTCTCCATTCAAGAACTTTTCAACTCCATCAGTCATCAGTGCTTTGTGCCCTATCCACTAAACCCAAATTTACGCTGAGAGTTAGTTCGTTAGGTCGGGTAGGTAACCCTGGAGTCTTTAAGTCTTTATCTTTATACTAAGAGAGTTTTTAAGTCGTTTAAAGGCCTCAGAATGCTGATGAAATCAGTAGTTAGATAAAAGTTTCTTACATTATCGTCAAGCTCGTCATCATGTTCGCTGGACAGTGTCAGAATGGCGGTCCGACTCCACTGCGGGAAGTGGCGCGGCTGCAGCGCCGGCATCGGCGGAGCACCCATGTCTTGCAGCGGACGGGCGCTAAATAACATTGTACACGGAACCTGTGAACAATTCATGTGATTACTGCTTGTGTGGGCAGTGTATTAGGTACATACAGAGTGAATCTTTTTTTTTAACATAGGTATTTGGCCGCTAACTCGTCTGATGGAAAGCGAAGTTGTAGCCGAAGATTGATCAATTTTGATACAACAAACCAGTGAGATTTACCTATATATATATACTTCAATGTAACAAACTGTTAACTGAACAATAATCATAAATACTTATCATGATGACTAACTTTTAGTATAGAACCTACACAGAAATCACGAAAGAAAATATTTTGATCAAACTCGCAAAAAGAAAAAATTGCAATTATATCATGAAATCGCAAAAAAACGGTTATATAATTATAACGGCTCCTATGCGTGATTTGAGGATTGCTCCCATAGTTAGTCATGACTTGAGCATGAGTAGGAGGTAGGTATTAGGTAGGAGTTCTAGAATACCTATGAATGTCCGTCGTCTACCATCCTACCTGCACCCTGTATGTAGATAGACAGTAGTGACCCTTCCACACGCCACCCACGATTAGCCACTGATCGTAATCAACGGAATAATAGCCCGCGCCCAGTCAATCAATCAGTCACGAATGTTTGAAAGTTGCATCGCACATGCATTCGTCGAGTGCACTGTAATCACTGTAATTAACAACTGTTTTTTTTTTTAAAAGTAGGTACTCCACATAAATAATTATCTCGCCACTAAGACATGGCCTAATAATAATAGAGATTTCTTCATCAATATGTAGTAAATTCTCTTTTGAGTAAATATTTGAAAATTCGTAATTGGGCGCTAATAGGGTTATGCGGGTTATGTATATACGGAGAATTGGGCGTGCGTAGTCCTTTGGCGTGCGTGTTTAATATTGTTTATGAGACGTCAAATTATTGACAAATATTGTGTTGACAAACATTCGTTGCCTAGAAACTAACAACTTCGTTAGTTCAATAATCATTCCTGCTCTATGTGTCTACCTATTA
The DNA here is from genome assembly GCA_949316475.1 of Hypomecis punctinalis. Taxonomy (NCBI): domain Eukaryota; kingdom Metazoa; phylum Arthropoda; class Insecta; order Lepidoptera; family Geometridae; genus Hypomecis; species Hypomecis punctinalis. Next base: position 1,720,935 of record OX438807.1, read on the forward strand.
CGTTAATTTTATTTATTTTTCTTGTATTCTTTTTTTAAAGGAATAATTATTTTATTTACTTTATTCAACCATTGATAAAAGCAAAGTGTTAACAATTTAAAAGTTAGACTGCTGAGTACTGTGATAGTCAAGTGATCTTGATTACAATTTAGTGCGAGCGAGAAAGAACATTGTAAAATTTTCATGTGTAAACAAGACAGCTATTTCAATCCGATTAATGTGATCAAAGTTCATGCTACTTCCAGAGCTACTTCCTATTGTCAAAATTGTCAAATGGTAGCAGAGCTGTCAAAAAATTCAAATATCTTTGATTGGTTTTCAATTTGTTTTGTTTGTTGTAAAAAGCGAGCGAGCCATGGCTAAAATTTAATTGCATTTACCGGGATTTTCGTATGCATTCCAACATTTTGGATCAACTGAACAATTATCTGAAATTGTTGATTCTTCTGAGCGGTAATGGACACTTGTGTCCGAGGATTCTCCTACATGCCGCAGAGTAAGATCGACGTTAATTTACAGGTAAATAGTTCATTTTATATTTGTGATAAATTGCGATTTCATTGCTCATTAAGTCCTTCTTAAATTGCATTTACCGGGATTTTCGTATGCATTCCAACATTTTGGATCAACTGAACAATTATCTGAAATTGTTGATTCTTCTGAGCGGTAATGGACACTTGTGTCCGAGGATTCTCCTACATGCCGCAGAGTAAGATCGACGTTAATTTACAGGTAAATAGTTCATTTTATATTTGTGATAAATTGCGATTTCATTGCTCATTAAGTCCTTCTTAAATTGACTGTGGTGATATGCAACCTACTTTAGAAACCATAGCTTGTTACATCGCTTATGCCAGATCTGTAACTAGCTGTCATTACTTAATATTCATATTCTTGTACGCCGTATTTTTGTCGATTAAAGCCATAATTATTCAGAAATGGTTTAGAATTCTACAATTTAATCGACAAAATTTAAAAATGGATAAATATCTAAGACCAGAAAGATTCGAAGCCGATCCCTCAGCAAGTTCGGACCAATCGAATCTATGGATTCATTGGAAGGCAACTTTTAATAATTTCATTCAAGCTATACAAGACAAAGAAAAGATAAGTAATGACTGCAAATATCAATTATTAGTCAATTACTTATCCCCGATCATCTACTCGCACATCAAAAATGCAAAAGATTATGACGCAGCTATACTAAAATTAGACGCATTATTTTTGAAACCAGTAAACGAGATATACGCCCGTTACCGATTAGCCAAAAGTCAACAAAATCCTGGAGAATCTATTGATCAATACATACAAAAGTTAAAACTCTTATCGAAGGACTGCGACTTTAAATCGGTAAACGCTGAACAAAATGAAAGTGAGTACATTCGAGACGCCTTCATCTCAGGGCTATCGTCATCAGCAGTACGTCAGCGACTCCTAGAAAACAGTACTCTTACTCTTGATGAAGCTTATAAGCAAGCACGAGCTCTAGAAATGGCGCAAATTAATAATGAAAATTACCGACGAGAACCAACGCCTATAATGAATTGCGCTACGAATTCTAATAAAAAACAAGAAACATGCTATTTCTGTGGAAATCGTCGCCACCCTCGGAGCGAATGTCCTGCTTCCAATACTATATGCACGAAATGTGGAAAGAAGGGGCACTTCTCGAAAGTGTGCCTTAGTCGAAATCCTCAAGTAGCAGCAAGTGAGGCTCCAGAAGAAAACGCTACTCATGCAATGTCTACTTCATCATATCTTTCCTGCATATTGTCAGCAACAGATCTTAACAAAGCGACACTATCAGTTATCAAAAATACGGCGTACAAGAATATGAAAATGAAAATGAAAATGAAAATCTTTGAGGTCAGCAGATACAAATGCAGTTCCTCTGTCTGAATGTACATAGCTCGGTATACCAAATACTGAGAATAACTCTGTCAACTTCTTTTTAACAGTTTCTGAACTTAGGTCCGAGCAGGGAAACGCGAAAGGAAATCTGGAGTATTCGTCTATGATACTGGCAATCGCTACATGCTCACTATCATAGACGAATACTCCAGATTTCCTTTCGCGTTTCCCTGCTCGGACCTAAGTTCAGAAACTGTTAAAAAGAAGTTGACAGAGTTATTCTCAGTATTTGGTATACCGAGCTATGTACATTCAGACAGAGGAACTGCATTTGTATCTGCTGACCTCAAAGATTTTCTGCACGGGATGGGTGTAGCTACAAGCTATACCACACCATATAATCCTCAAGGCAATGGCCAAACTGAGAGGTACAACGGTATTATTTGGAAGACAGTGCAGCTTTCGTTAAAAACATTAGATCTGCCCATCAGTCGCTGGGAAACTGTTCTCGCACAGTCACTGCATTCTATAAGATCGTTATTGTGCACAGCCACCGGTTGCACTCCTCATGAGCGAATGTTTACTCATCCGCGCAGATCCGCGAACGGAGAATCAATGCCGACGTGGCTCACGCAGGCGGAAAGAGCACTTTTGAAGAACAACGTAAAGAGAAGTAAATATGATCCAATTGTAGAGGAAGTCGAACTAGTCGAGACAAATCCCATGCACTCGCATGTGAGATTACAAAATGGCAGAGAGCTTGTTGTCTCCAATCGGCATTTAGCACCCACTGGGTATGAGCAATCCGATACGGAGGATCCAGATTTCGAAGACTTGACGGGAGATGATGAGCAATATGCTACCCCAGAACAATCTCCAGAAACATCTCATCGATCATCAAGAGTGCGGCGCCCTCCTGCATATCTCCAGGACTACGATACATCTTAACCAGGGGAGAATGTGGTGATATGCAACCTACTTTAGAAACCATAGCTTGTTACATCGCTTATGCCAGATCTGTAACTAGCTGTCATTACTTAATATTCATATTCTTGTACGCCGTATTTTTGTCGATTAAAGCCATAATTATTCAGAAATGGTTTAGAATTCTACATTGACGCAATAACTTTCCAACATATACCTACTAAATGTTGGAAAGTTATAGCAACCAACATCAGGAGAGATTTATAAAACTGGTTGAGACTACTTATAAACCTATCACTATAATACTAATAATAATATAATACTATCAGAGGCAGCGCACGTAAGGCTCGCGCCCTAGGGGCTTCGCACTTCGAAGGCAGCTGGGTCCCCCAGTGGAACATTAAGAAAATAAAATAGGGCCTCGCAAAATGTGAATTACCACAGGAAATTTTGGTCTTGCTCTGTCAGTGGGTGGGTACTATTTAGCCATACCTAACCAGAATAATAATATATAAAGCACAGACCCTGAAATCTGTGGAGTATATTAATTAAATAAAAAAAAACCAGAATAATGACTGGTAATACCTAGCGGTTTTATTAGAAATCCGTAGGGTATCCTATATTTCGCAGTTGCTGTGATGATGATGATGTCTCCCAGCTGGTTTCAACCCCAGTGACTGCTTCTGTTTAATTAGGTATATGTATAAGTTTATAATTTATATCATGACTAGCGATCCGCCCCTGCTTCGCACGGGAGCTTGTATTATACGTATAAACCTTCCTCATAAAGTGTTATGTATTAAAGAAAAGAACATCAAAATCCATTGCATACTTTTAAAGATACATATAGAGACAGCGGGAAGTGACTGTTTTATACTATGTAGTGATGAGCAAGTGGCGTGCATTTGCAGTATATTTTGCAGGGAACATCCTTGAAGAGTCATCACAGGTATAATACTGTATGAATACTTGCAATGATTTATGTGTTAAGTCATATTAGTAGTCCTAGTAGGCTGAATAAAAACATTGGTAGCTGTGAAAATAGACACAAGCTGTACTATAATAAACCCAATCCATGCAAAGCTGTTGAGTGAGCTTCAGTCAGGATTGGGCTTTACCAGCTTGTAGCTAACATCATGCAGCCACTTTGAAGTTTGATTTGGTCTACACCTCACCTGGTCTATACCTCATAAAACCCATTTCAATTGGAGGCACTGAGTTCATGTATTTCTGCCTGTTTTCAGTTCATCGAGAGTGGTGAGCTGGAGCGGACGTGGAAGCTGAGCCGCCGGCAGCGAGTTAAAGACCAGGAGCAGCGGATATGGGAGGACTTTGTCAAGGAGCAGGACATGGTGCAGAAGGCTTATTCAGGTATACCTCGCTCGACGTATTAGGGTGTCATTATTTATCTTCTTCTTGAGTCAATGTTTCGTGCTCAAAAATTATATCCCAGCTTTTGACCAAAAATTTGCCACCTCAATGGCTGTCTTTGTTGCCTCATTGTATTTATCATTATGATCAACTTGTAGGTACTATACTATTTGACTGCCTCGATGGCTCAATGGTTAGTGACCCTGACTTCTGGATCAAAGAGGTTCGATCCCCACCCAGGGCAAACATTTATGTGATGAACATATGTGTTTGCTCTGTTATGGTGGGCGTGTAGGCTGGGCGTTATTTAGGTAGTATCTATATAAGTATGTATTTACAATATGTTTATGTAGTATATCAGTCTCTGGCAGCCATATCACAAGCTTTGCTTAGTTTGGGGTCAGAGACAGTGTGTAAGATGTCCCCTAATATTTATTTACTATAAGACAAACCTTGGAATCTTGAGCTTTAGGAATGATGGATTATACACATTTTTTTTCATTATACCTTATATCATATTTTATGTGTATTTTCATATGTATTTGATATTGTTTGAATGTTGGAGAGTGACATAGGCTACTTTTTATCCCGAAAATATAAAAGGTTCCTATTGGAAAGCTCAAACATTTAAATATCATGCGGGCGAAGCCATGGGAAAAGCTAGTATAATTTGATACTGTACTGTACTAGCCTTTTAATACACCTTTTAATCCACTGCATGACATAGGCTTACCCACATAGGGTGATTGAGCCATATCCACCATGCTGGCCTACCGTAGAACTAATAGTAGAACTTACAGGAACGACCCGTCCAAAGTGGGTTTTTAGATTCACATACACCATCGAATTTCTTCTATGGAGATGCAGGTTTCCTCACGATGTTTTACTTCACCAAAAACTAGTGGTGTTAAAGTCCGTACATAAATTAGAAAGAACTCATTGGTACGGGATTTGAACCCACAACCTATCGATTATTAGGCTGGTGCCATTAACACTGGACCACCACAGCTTAAATATAATAAAATTTTTTTTTTGCTAACATTCCAGAAGATCCATACCAGTTCCTACACGAGTTGCCAGAGAATGCCCTCAAGGAACTCATGGAGTCTGAATTGAATAAACTAAGAAAGGAGACAGAGGAAGTCATTGAGGTGAGCAATTTTTGTTTATTTTCATCACATCTATTCGAAAAGGACTACTTGATTCGCCTTTAAGTGCGCCCAAAGGTGGTGTTTTCTATAAGGAGCTTTATAATTGCGCCGGAATTATCTTTGCCGCGCACTTTTTGAATTTGGAACAAATAAGTGCGACGGAATGATCTTTGTATTAGAAACCATTTAATTTCAATTTAGTTTAATTTTACTCTACGTTTTATTAAATAATAATATTGCAATAAAATATGAGGCGCCTTTTATTTCCTCATAGAGGTGATGAAAAGTAGAGTGTACCACTCGGGCGCAATAGTAGATTATATCATATGGGAGCAAAATAATATTTTTACGGCGAGGGCGCTTTTTTGAATCCAGAGCGAAGTGAGGGATTCTTTAGTAGAATCCTGAACGTAGCGAGGGATTCAAAGTACGTCGCCCGAGCCTAAATATATTTTGCGTCCGAGTGGTACACTCTACTTTTCATCACCTCTATGAGAAAACAAAAGGCGCCTCATATTTTACTATAATATAATTATTTAATAAAACGTAGCGTAACAACTAAATATAAATTAAATGGTATCTAATAATAAAACAAATGAAAACTTATATTTACATTATTTTCATTCATTTTCTTGGCACTGAACATTAACATTACAAATACTTCCAAATTCAAAAAGTGCGCGGCAAACTTCATTCCGTCGCACTTATTTGTTCCAAATTCAAAAAGTGCGCGCCGGTGCACTTATAAAGTTCCTTATACAAAACACCACCTTTGGGCGCACTTAAAGGCGAATCAAGTAGTCCTTTTCGAATATATGTGATGAAAAGGCTATTTTTACCCTACTACCAAGGAAGGGTATTGTTTTTACAAGCTTTTATTTAAGATGCAATGTATGTATGTAAGTTCGGGCGGAATCTTGCAAGTTAAACTTGACCAACTTCCCGGTTTTCGATTAAGCTGAAATTTTGCACGCATATGTATATTGCGTGACAATGCAATATTATAATACCCTGGAGCTGATCTGATGATGGAGTCAGAAGGTGCAATGGCCATAGGAACTCCTGTACTAAACAAGATAGACCCGTTGTGTTTGGGCTCGTTTTACTTGTCTTGGCTGGCACTCTGCTGCTATATGATATCCAGGATCTCAAGAGTTTGTATTTAAAAAGTTATATTATTATAATAATTTATTTTTGCGTATCTTGTAATAGGTATAACAATATGGCTGTTTTTTGGTGCCAATTTGTAAGTAGTTCGATTTTTTTTAATTCAAACCTATAGATTAGGGTATCAAAATAAAGGGAATTGAAAGGAGATTACAGAAATATACATATTATGTCATGTATTTAGATTAAACCTACTAATGTTATAAACGCGAAACTTTGTGAGTATGTATTGATGCTTGTTACTCTTTCACGCACAAACGGATGAAATTCGGTATAAAGGTAGCTTAGATCTTGGATTAACACATAGGCTACTTTTTATTTCCGACTAACACGGGTAACACCGCGGGGCGCAGCTAATCAGGAACAGTTACAAAACCATTTTTAAACCTTTTTAGTGTGTTGCCAAGAACCAAAGTTACTGACATAGCCCAACGGATTAGCAAGTTGAAATGGCAATGGGCAGGGCACATAGCCTGGAGGACTGGTGATGACCGGTGGAGTCGAAAAGTTCTCGAGTGGAGACCACGTACCGGCAAGCGCAGCGTAGGACGTCCACCCACATGGTGGACAGATGACCTCATTAAGACCGCAGGATCGCGCTGGATGCAAGCCGCTCCCAACCGGTCTTATTGGAGATCCATAGGGGAGGCCTATGTCCAGCAGTGGACGTCCTTTGGCTGATAGATAGTGCGTTGCTTAGGTATTTTTCGCAGTCGGGATTTTAATTATTTTAGGCTAACAGAGCTTGTTAATTATTTGATTTTATATTGGACTAGCTGACCCGGCCACGCGTTGCTGTGGCTAAATAAATTAAAATTGCGACTATAATTTGAGATTTAAACTATCCTATCTCTCAAGTTGGATCGAACTGCACATGGTGTGCGAATTTTATTATAATCGGTTAAGTGGTTTAGGAGTCCATTGAGGACAAACATTGTGACACGAGATTTATATATATTAAGATTATTTGTTAGAATGAGCAGGAGCTGCCGAACCAGGGAGTAGGTGAGCAGCAGTGTGAAAAGCAAGCCGTCTTCAGCGTGACATTCGCTGAGGACAGTAACAACGATGTTGACATGTTTCACATCTTCGATGACGACACCGAACTGAATCCGTCAGGTAATGGACATGATGACTAAAAAAAATATAATTATAATAGATCCAATAACTGCGTCAAGTTACGCAAAAGATCAATTTTAAATGTGAGGTTTTAAATATATGACAACTGCTTAAGTTTGCTCCTTGATCCCGTAAGGTTTAAGGTTTAAGGTTCACTTAGGGACTGTGGCTCTGTCGATATTTGCTCAAAGCTTACGGACTAAAGTCAAAGTCATATCATTTATTGCAACGTATGAAATTTACATGCGGTTCTTAGTTAACATGTTTTGTATAGTGATACATATGACCCTATAAGGGTGTGGCAATTTTATTATTTGTATTAGAACGATTTATTATTATGTTTTCTAGACTATCGTTAAGAAATATAATAATGATTTTTTTACCCAGTCAGTATAATGCCTATCTCAGCATTAACTGTACTGTACTGTACTGTACTGTATCAGCCTTTGAATAGTCCACTGCAGGACGTAGGCCTACCCACGAAGGGTGATTGGGCCATATCCACCACGCGGGCCCATTGCGGGTTGGTGGATTCACATACGCCATCGAATTTCTTCTACGGACGAATGCAGGTTGGCTCACGATGTTTTCCTTCACCGAAAAGCCAGTGGTGTGGGATTCCGTACATAAATTCCAAAGAACTTATTGGTACGGGACCGGGGATTTGAACCCACGACCTCACGATTGTAAGGCGGGTGTCACTACCTCTAGACCACCACGGCTTGCTGCTCCTTGATCCCGTATAATAATCATCTTTGACAAATTGAGTCCATAAGTGCAGTAGTTTTTTTATAAATTACATAACATAACAAACGTTATTAAAAATTTACGTTCTATGGCTACACACGATAGCTATATACGGGATCAAGGAGCAAACTTAGGCAGTTGTCATATTTTTAAAATCTCACATTTCAAAGTGAACTTTTGCGTAACATGACGCAGTTACGTTCTATTGGTGCTGTCAAAAAGAAAATAAACGGTTGGATCTATTATAGTCCGTCAGAAAGATTAAAAAAAAATAATAAACACGTATTTTTTCTTTTGTCAATCAAACATAGAGTTATTACAACTAGAGAGATAGCGCTGTTGTCGCTTGAGGCAATTCTCAACCACAAATATGTATGGAAAATCTTGCTCAAAACTGTCAAAACTGTCAAATAAGTAATGGAATATGACACTACTGAGAGGAAAACATGGCAACTAGCCACTGAATCCGGCTGGTACACTTATCCCTACCGAGCTATCCCCCCTGGTAGGGATAAGTGCAATTTTTGTAGATTTAGTTCTACCAGTAGGGATAGGTGCACTGACCATTTGTGTAGTGCACTTATCCCTATCGAGCTATATTTGGTAGGGATGGGTGCACTGCCTATTTCTACTAATTTTGTACTATTCGTATTATATGCTATTACTAATCGAATACAATAATAGGGAACGTTGGTTTTATTGAAAAAATATTTTTCTGAAAGAAGTTTCATTAGGTACACAACTTTTTGCCCTAACATTTTTTTTCTATGACAGATGTCAAAGTGACAGCTGTCATATCCTAGGATCGGTACTAGAATGGCATGACAGGTGTCAAAGTGAAAGCTGTCAAACTCAAAAGTGAATTATCTCCGTAACTATCGCTTATAAACCATTTTTGTTCCAACAAAAGTGATAGAGCTCAACGAGATCTACATTTCGGATGAGAGCTGTCAAACTCAAAAGTGGATTATCTCCGTAACTATCACATATAAACTATTGTTGTTTGAACAAAAGTGATAGAGCTCAACGAGATCTACATTTCGGATGACAGCTGTCAAACTGAAAAGTGGATTATCTCCGTAACTATCACATTTAAACCATTGTTGTTCTAACAAAAGTGATAGAGCTCAACGAGATCTACATTTCGGATGACAGCTGTCAAACTTAAAAGTGGATTATCTTCGTAACTATTGTTACATAAACTAGTTATTGAATATACTTCACAATTACAAAACACGAAATAGATCTCGTTGAACTCTATTACTTTTGTTAAAACAACAATGGTTTATACGTGATAGTTAAGGAGATAATCCACTTTTAAGTTTGACAGCTGTCATCCGAAATGAAGATCTCGTTGAGCTCTATCAATTTTGTTCAAACAACAATGGTTTATATGTGATAGTTACGGAGATAATTCATTTTTAAGTTTGACAGCTGTCATCTGAAATGAAGATCTTGTTGAGCTCTATCACTTTTATTAGAACAACAATGGTTTATATGTGATAGTTACGGAGATAATCCACTTTTAAGTTTGACAGCTGTCATCCGAAATGTAGATCTCGTTGAGCTCTATCACTTTTGTTAGAACAACAATGGTTTATAAGCGATAGTTACGGAGATAATCCGCTTTTAAGTTTGACAGCTGTCATCCGAAATGTAGATCTCGTTGAGCTCTATCACTTTTGTTAGAACAACAATGGTTTATATGTGATAGTTACGGAGATAATTCATTTTAAGTTTGACAGCTGTCATCCGAAATGTAGATCTCGTTAAGCTCTATCACTTTTGTTAGAACAATAATGGTTTATAAGCGATAGTTACGGTTATAATCCACTTTTAAGTTTGACAGCTGTCATCTGAAATGAAGATCTTGTTGAGCTCTATCACTTTTGTTAGAACAACAATGGTTTATCTGTGATAGTTACGGAGATAATCCACTTTTAAGTTTGACAGCTGTCATCCGAAATGTAGGTCTCGTTGAGCTCTATCACTTTTGTTAGAACAACAATGGTTTTTAAATGATAGTTACGGAGAAAATCCACTTTTAAATTTGACACCTGTCACTTTGACACCTATCATGCTGTTATAGTACCGATTCTAGAATATGACAGCTGTCACTTTGACATCTATGATTAAAAATAAGTTATGTACCTAATGAAACTTCATCATTTCAGCAAATTAATTTTTCAATAAAACCAACGTTCCTTAGTATTTTATTCGATCAGCAATAGCATATAATATGAAGAGTAGAAAATAGTAGAAACAGGCAGTGCACCCATCCCTACCAGAGGAGATAGCTCGGTAGGGATAAGTGCACTACACAATTGGTTAGTGCACCTATCGCTACTGGTAGAACTAAATCTACAAAAAGTGCACATATCCCTACCAGGGAGGATAGCTCGGTAGGGATAAGTGTACCAGCCGACTGAATCGAGATATTTTTCATGTCTCTTTCTAACTCATGCTATATTAAATCATTGCATCATTAAGACCGCAGGATCGCGCTGTATGCAAGCCGCTTCCAACCGGTCTTATTGGAGATCCATAAGGGAGGCCTATGTCCAGCAGTGGACGTCCTTCGGCTGATGGATGGATGTATAATCCTTGCTTACTTTTCTTGATCGACCACATTATCTCTCTGGTATCTATGTGCAATCAAATAAAAAATGACAAATATATATATTTTTTTAAATATAACTTACAGACTTCGAGCAAATATCTATAGAGTCACAATCGTGCAAAAAAAGCGTCCGAGACAATACTCTGCCCAAGCTATTGTAGTGGGCAGGTTTTTTAGTTACTCGTAAGCCGATTGCAAGCCGACTATAACACGCGATGCCAAAGTTTGCGGGAACAAGCACTAATTAGGTGACATAACGTCGAGATTCGAGAAAATGGGTCATTGTGAATTACACATATTTCATATAAATCCCCCTTTGAATATTTATATCATTCTATTTTTAGTATTTGTCGTTATAGTGGCAACAAAAATACATCATCTGTGAAAATTTCAGCTGTCTGTATCTTATGATACAGCCTGGTGACAAACAGACAGACGGACGGGCATCAGAGCTTAGTAATAGGGTCCCGTTTTATCCTGTTGGGACGGAACCCTGAAAGATTCTTCTAGTCAGCCTGAAATCATAAATAAGTTACCAGTGATTATTATAGGTCCAATCCTATATGAATCGATTTATTCTTATAACGTCCCTGATGTGTTGTTTCAGTAGATTTCGTAATAGAAGTTAGAAGGCCATTGCAGGATGTGTAGTAAAATAGGGACATTCCAGGCGGCGAGGAGGATCCTCCCGACTCTCCCAGCACGGTACGCGAGCGGCGCAGCGACTCGCCCGGGCTGCCCGGTTCACAACCCTACGCGGAACTGCCTCCCAGTAACGAAGGTATACCTATTAATAATCTATTTTCATTAAGTAGTGTTTAATTATTTCCTCCCTCAACAATCACTCGAGAAGTATTTGAAAACATAGATACGATATGTAGATGTCTTTAGTTATTTCCTCGCTGAGGTGGGATGAAAAGTTACGTGTTGCACTCGAGTGCAAAGATTTTTCACCTTGTGCTCTTTTCATTCCCTCACAGACGCTCAGGATTCTAATTTTTGAATCATTCGCTGAGGTTTGATTCAATTTTAGAAATCTTTCGCTTGCTCTGTCCTAAAAATTAAGCACGCGGTTAAAAAAGCAACTTTGCACTCATATACAACAAATAACTATTAACAGTTGATGGAAATTACAGTGCACTATAAAAATCATTTCTTTAGTTATAAAATTCTCAGCTGTGATGTCGTTGTTCGGTGCAAAACCCAGTACTGTCTCAAGCTGAGACAATGCTTCTCGCCACATTTCATAGTTCTATGTCAACGGGAAGTACCCTGTAGGTTTTGATTTTTGTGAGTGTCGAAATATGCGGTTTTTTACGATATAAACGGCTGTAACTTTTTGATACGATAACTGAGAAGTTTTTCTTTTACACAGCTGCATGAGATCATACTCGTATATATACGTATATAGTTTAAATTTTAACTCGATATCTTTACGAGTTTCCAAGATAAAGAGTCTTGACATACACACAGACGGACAGACGGACAACAAATTGATCCTATAAGGGTTCCGTTTTTTTCTTTTTGAGGTACATAACCCTAAAAAAGAAAAAAATGTTGAAAGTTTTAAAAATATATTATTACCATTTAGTGGCGGCATCGGAGAAATCTAGCGAGAACGTGTCGAACGTGATCGAAAGCAGCATATACTGCGCGAGAGTTAGAGATCTACGACTCAAGATCAGTGAAGAAATGTCCGATATTATGTTAGTACCATACATTTCACGAAAAAGACAAATTTTCTTGTTGTGTATCTTTCTTGTGACTGTTTTTTTTGGTCCTTTTGTCCCGTTTTGTAGTGTCAACAAGGTGTTATACATATTGTATCGTATCGATTTAGCGGATAGCTAATTTCTCATGGATCTCTTCGCTTGAAATCACAATCACGCATTATCACTCACAGAGCACAACAAATCACCTAGGTATTAATTTGTGTGACCACACTTCACATTCTGCGATACAGGGGAATCATTTTTGAACTTCTCACGGCTTGGTCGTATACGGAACTCGTATGAAGCACTCGCAACTTCCATACACAATATAGAGTGTTTTCTTACAATCTGTTAAAGTTCCGTATACGTTCTAAGACGTTCGAAGTTGATAAATTCGGCCCCATGCAAAGTCAAAGACAAGGTGTATAGTCTGAACTGTAGGAAGCACCTTTGCTTTGTCTTGTGTTTGTTAAAGGCTAATCTTCCCAAATTCCTGTTCAACTCAAAGCATGCGTTCTTTATTCGCTCACGGGTTTCTAACATTTTTCGCCCAACCACGTGTTCGAGGTGGTTAATGAATGAAATTTATTTTGTTAGAGGCAATTAAGACTCGGGAGGCAAAGACAGAAGTTCGCTTCGGGCAGCATGTGGGGTAGTCAGTACGCGGTTAACGATCATATTATGAAATCGTAACAATTTTTCTTGGCAGGTTGTCCCTCGATGCTCAAGACATAAGTTCACTAGAGGGCGCGGAGGTGTCACAGCGCTGTCGCCGCGCCGCCTCGTTCTGCGGGCGGTTCGCGCGCGTCTACATGTACCAGCTGCAGAGACAGGTAGCGACACCTATAAAACTTATTAAAACTTAATACTTGACACTGGCAAATGCACAACAATGTGACGCCTAAACGTAAAAGAAGAAGAAGATATATATACCTGTTTGTTCACAAAGATGAAATAAATAAATCCCGTTGCAGTTGGAGAGCATAAAGCGCCACGTGTCCAAGTCCCCTCCATTCGCGCAGCACACGAACTTCCAGGCGCAGATGTTCCGCATCGTCTCCTTGCACCAGAATATGCTGCAAGCGCTGCAGGTATTGTGTAATTTGTGTGTGATTTAACTGCATAAACATAATTTTCCTATTTCTTTTCCAATGTGTGTGGTGCACAAATATGGTCATCAACTAAAGTCCAAAAAACTAGAGGTTTGCCAAAGAGCGATGGAGCGCAGTATTCTCGGTATCCGCCTAATAGATGGAGTACGGAACTTAGAGTTAGAGATGTAGCTCTCACAGCCGCTACATTAAAGTGCCAGTGGGCCGGGCACGTCAGCCGGTTGTCAGAAGATATCTGGGCTAAAATCACCACCGAATAGAGGCCCAACTTGGTGCGGTCTCGTGGCAGACCCCCTACTAGATGGCGACACGAATTTAACGCCTTCGATCAAAATTGGCAGGAATCAGCACAAGACCGACAAAACTGGAAATGTCTTTGCCCAATAATGGGACAATACAGGCTCATAAACAAACAAACAAACATTTCCAATGTTGTTTTTAAACTTTTGCGATTTGAACACATTATTATATACTACGGGACTAATCGCGCACTAAAATTACGAGATAAATAAATACCTCATCATCCCGACGTTTCAACCGAGTTGCATCGCTCGTGGTCACGGGGAGACTGATTTTAGTGCGCGATTAGTCCCGTAGTATTTAATAATAATAAAACATTTCCAATGTGTAAGTTCGAATAGATTTTGATAGTCTAGCGGCCTAGTCCTTCACACTTTTCTCTACACCGAATTCCCTCCTGATGGTACTGCTAAAACCCTCAGTTGTTTTTAGCAGCTCCACCAGATCTTGTATTTTAGTGCAAACAGTTTGAGATCGTCCAGACACAGAAGGTAAGAGATATTTTCTTCCTAGCTGCGAAGCCGGTCTTGTCCATTATTTGCCTATTATTATTATAAATTCAGAAACAAAGTCCACGAAATGGAAAAAATACGTAAGTGCATTATAGGTTTATTGGCCGAACACAGTTCTTGGCGGTTTTGGTTGTGAGCAGCGCGAAGTTATCCTCGCGCAGCTGTTCAGTGAGCTGTTCAGCAGCTTGTAGTTAACACCACAGCCGAGAAGAAGTTTGATTTGGCCTATACGACACATAAAATATCAAACATGAGTAAAGCTCCATCTTCTCACTCGTCAGATGTTCCACAAGTCGTTTGCCGCGACGTCGTGCCTCCGCGAGTGTGGGCGCGCGTTGACCGGCGTATGCGCCTTCATACGCGACGTGTCTGACGCGTGCCGCAGCGTGCCGGCGCCGAAGGATTTCGTCGCTGCGAGAGATCTGTACAACGACGTGAGCCCTAGTTATTTGTCACTGTTGTATTTATACTAAATAAAACACCGGTTTTCACTCACGTATGATATACGGGTAACCCTGGGAACCCGACCGGTTTCGGAGTAAATTAGTACTCCTTCTTCAGGGAATACGCGCGCTCCCATCGACTGGCCCACGCGCACTGATTAGCCAGATTAATATAAAGTTAATTCTGTTTCATAGACAATTTGTACCTTAATCCTTGACTGTGAATAAACGTTCCTTTCTAGCCTAAAAAGCATCGACATGATATATTATGCACTTATGCATAATATTTTGGAATTTGAACGAACGACTTCTCGAATCTAAAATGAGCGTTTTCCCCACAGGATACTAAGGCTTCGTAAAACGAACATAATATAATCGTTTATTTTAACGCTGTTTGCAGGAGTTGGTACAAACGTGCGACAAGCTGGAGTCAGCTGTACAGAGCTACTCGCAACGGGTCGCGGACTTTGTCAGCTCTTCGGAAATGCTCACACTCGACGTTAACGTGAGTTAGCTTTATGTTAAATAGGCGAGAGTGAAACGACGGTTTATAGCACACTGGTTTATTTCCTTGACTGTCACCTACGTATAGGCGGGCGCAGCCGCCGCTGTATATATATAAGTAGGTACCTATCTAACACTTTATAATATCGTTTCCAACAGCTAGTACAAACGTGCGGTAAGTCGCATTAAATCGAAAAGAGTTCCGACTTTGTGAGCTCCAAAGAAATGCTCACCTTTGACGTCAACTTAAGTAGTTATTATAATATCGTTTCTAAAAGCTAGTAAAATCATACAGAGCTTTAGGTCGAATCACGCAAGTCAGCGGACGTGAAGTTAGATACAAGCTGCGCGCAACTTTATACGAGCTTCATACAGAATTAGATATTGCGCAGCTTGTAGTTAACTTCACATCCGCTGACTTGTATGATCATGGACTTGGTTAACTCAACGGAAATGATCAAACTTGACGTTGGAGTTTTGGCGGGAACGCGGAAAAGTCATGTCGCCTCATTGTATTATTAGTAGTAGTATTAGTAGCGCTCGTAGCGTAGTTTGACTAGGTGTTTGTCAGCGATCACCGAAATTAAGCAACGTTCCGCACGGTCAGTATTTGGATGGGTGACCGCGGGTGGCATTTACCAACTGAGCGCTACCGTGGCTCGGATGACACGTAAAATTGTAGGTCCCGGTTGATTTAACCGTTTAGTCATGTCAGAGGCCTTCAGGCGGCCTAAAAACTCTGACACCAGGTCTAGCCACCCGGCCTATACGAACTTACTTACTTATTGTATTATTTTGTAAAACTTGTGTTTTTATCACTGATAATTAGTGAAAAATTGTGGTATTTCGTTGATTATGAGCTGATTTACGCGCACGAGTGTAGGCAAGTGATATAATGTGACGTATCATGTTGTTCCGTGTTGTTACCAAAACTCCATAGACGCCTCTAGTAAAGTCGCCACTGCTTTACTGAGGTATGACTTAGACTACGTTTGGACTTCACCCCGACTTTATTGGACTATGACGTGACTACGACAGTGATTATTTTGATAAAATATCAAAAATTATTAAAACTTAATACTTGACACTGGCAAATGCACAACAATGCGACGCCAAACAAAAGAAGAAGAAGAAACTTGACGTTCACGTGAATATAGCTCAAATGAAACTTCTTGGCAGCTCTGATGTTAGCTACAAGCGGCGGATAACACAATCCTGTCATTGCAGGCCGCACCATCGTCGACCAAAATGAAAAAGTTGAAGAAACCTTTGTCTAACACCAAGACACTTGCCAAGACTTTGTCGAGTGAGTGATCTTTCTTTTCTAATCAAGCGCCTAATCACCATTATCATATTGAGGAAATTGAATTACAATAGAGTACATAACGAGTATAGTCGAGGTGGTCAAGAGGTAGTGACACCCGCCTTACAATCGTGAGGTCGTGGGTTCGAAACCCCGGTCCCGTACCAATGAGTTCTTTAGAATGTATGTACAGTTATTCACACCACTGGCTTTTCGGTGAAAGAAAACATCGTGTAGAAACCTTCATATGTCCGAAGAAGAAATTCGATGGCATATGTGAATCCACCAATTCGTACTGGGCCAGCATGGTGGATATGGTCCAATCACCCTTCGTGGGTAGGCCTACGTCTGCAGTGAACTATTAAAAAGGCTGGTACATGATACATAACGTGGTGGTTCAGTGGTAGTGACCCCCACCTAACAATCGTGAGGTCGCGGTTTCAAATCCTGGTCCCGTACCAATGAGTTCTTTCTAATTTATGTACAGTTATTCACACCACTGGCTTTTCGGTGAAAGAAAACATCGTGTAGAAACCTTCATATGTCCGAAGAAGAAATTCGATGGCATATGTGAATCCACCAATTCGTACTGGGCCAGCGTGGTGGATATGGCCCAGTCACCCTTCGTGGGTAGGCCTACACCCAGCAACTATTAAAAAGGCTGATACAGTTCAGTACAATGTTCACAAATTGGTTGACCGCAAGACCTCGCAGGATGCAAATCACTTTCAATAGGTCGTATTTGATAATTTATAAGGCAGGCCTGTGTAATACAATATTGTAACGTTTGGAGTTATTGATTTTGGAATTAAAACATGGCGAAGGTCTCAGATCCGTTATTTTAATGATCCCCATCCATATATATTACTTGTACATATCTATAAATACAGACATAATATATAGATAATAACATCCAGCCGCTATGATAATGATGATTCGAACAATATCGCGTTTCAGGCAAAGATACAGACGCGCGGCTGTCGATGTATTCCCTGGATACGCTTCGCAACAACCAAGCGAAGACTTCGCGCTCCAGGGACACTTCCAGGTATCATCGATAACTATTACAATTATACCTAGAGAACTAAATACAAATATTTTAAAAAACCGGACAATTGCGAGTCAGGCTCGCACATCGAGGGTTCCGAGTTCCGAACAAACACGTTGTTAAAATAATTAAAAACTTGTTTTAGCATGTGCTAATGAAGTTCTTTTATCTGATACCTTACATGATACGATTTACTCATTTTAAATTTTAAACCAATATTTTGTGAATTTTGAGGCCCTATTTTTTGTGATTTAAATAAGAGACAATGCTTCTCGCCAAATTTCATAGTTCTATGTCAACAGGAAGTACCCTGTAGGTTTTGATTTGCGAAATATGTGGTTTTTTACGACATAGACGGCTCTAACTTTTTTAAACGATACAAGTTTTTCTTTTACATAACTGCAAGAGACCATAGATATACGTATACAGTTTAAATTTCAACTCGATATCTTTACGCGTTCCCGAGATAAAAAGTCTTGACATACACACAGACGGACAACAAAGTGATCATATAAGGGTTCCGTTTTTTCCGTTTGAGTAACGGAACCCTAAAAAAAGAGCGTGGAGTCCCTCCGCGCGGAAGAAGAGAAACTTCGTAATGTGGAAATGAAAATAGGAAGTGGTAAAAATTGTTTATTAGCGAAATCATATTGTTTCTTTAAGACAAACTTTATTAACATTGCTTACAATTCATAATTGATCGCATCAGTGCTTTCAGACCCCCTCCATGGTAACGTTAAACGTTTAACGCAACCTTGTTGGAAGTCGCATTAGAGGTTTCACTTCAATATTAAAGGACATAATACTACATAAGGTCCCTGACCCTAAACTAAGGAAAGCTTGTGATATGGCTGCCAGAGGCTGATATATTACTCGTACATATACATGTCGGGGTCTGAGAGTGATTGTCTCAATCACCCGCCATCGTTATTTGTTGGTCATTCATTGGTACAGCTCGCCGGCGGTCTCCAGTTGTCCATCGCACCAAAATAAATACTCTGTACTACTGCAACGGGTGGTTTTATTGACCTAGTATCACTTGGTAATCAATTTAACAAGAATTTTCGAGGATGAAAACAGATTTCAAAGTCAATAGATTTTCACGGGTGCAATCCGCCTCGCGCTCGGAATGGCATGACGTTTCTCGGTCATCTGTCAAAGTCATTTCATTCCGACACAAGCATGCAGTGTTGCCACGTGCGACCCCACTCGGGTGATACCCACTTTAAAATCATCACTATTGCTTTCAACTAAAACCAGCTATGCTGTCTCACTCCATCATACATAAATTTTAAATGCATACTTATTAAAGTAAAATTTCTCATGTTAAACGTTTAACGCTACCATGGAGGGGGTATGAAAGCATTGTTGCGTCAAAGTTTCACTTCTTCCGCGCGGAGGGACTCCACGCACTTTATTTTTTTTATAGATAGTATCTAAGTAACACCCAGACACAGAGCAAACGACTATTTTCATCACATAAATACTTGCTCTGGGTGGGGATCGAACCCACCCCTCTTTGATCTAGAAGTCAGGGTCACTAACCACTAAACCACTGAGGCATTCAAGCCCCCTCACATACTACAACTGAAATACAACATTTTACTACGGAATTTCGCTTTGTATCTACAGCGGCACGTCTAAAGGGCGCGCCTCGCCGAGAGATGGCGCTGGCAGCAAATCTCCTAAGGCTAAAACGAACAAGAAAGCGTGAGTTATATTATTCTATTCATAGCGTACTCCTGCTATTAGCTAAGAGCTATATTGTCGTTTGTCATACATCGACATTTATACTAAGCGCCACACAAATCGGCGGATGAGAAGTTAGCCGCAGATGACAGTTCGCCGTGATTCGCTAATTATTGCGCATGTGTGCACAATACCGACACAAGTGGCGTAGTGTTGAGCACGGGCGTAGGGAGCGTGCGGGAGGCATGAGGTTTGCGCATATCTATATTTTGGCTTTTGCGCAGCGCTCTGCGCATAACTTCCCATCCGCCAATTGTGTGGCGCTTAGTACATCATTATATTATCAACTGTTGTATGTCCACTGCCTGGACATATAACACAATCAAGCTGGCTCTAACTTGCTGGACTGAAGATTTTCGTCATGATTAAACCCATAAAATAACCATCCATCCATCAGTCATAGGATGTCCACTGCTAGATATAGGCCTACCCTAAAGATCTCCAATAAGACCGGTTGGTAGTTGTTAGTGTGGGAGCATAACATGGTGCAGCATGCATACACGTGTGCATCGCCGAGCGCGCGACTGCCAACTGGCGAGGGGCGAAGCGCCGCACACACGCAGCGCGCGAAGATTAGAGCGGAGCGACGAGCGACGTGCACTGGCCTTGGACATAGAATCGATACTGGCGGGCTCGGCGAATGGCGTATATCTTTATAGTTCACGAAAGAGACGGAAGATAGGACGCCTCGCTTCCGCAACTGCACTGATTGCAGATTCAAATCACAAGATGCTCGCGCCATGAATATTTATAGGTAAATAGTTAAGTTAGGACATAAGGAATTAGATTTTAATAAATAACGAAGTTACTTATTTGGATATTGGCGTTTCACTCACTAGTATAAAACCTTCTGATAGGAGCACACGCCCACATTGGTGACCCCGAGTTAAGAACCGTTCGAGTTGAAGCTTCGATTTTACCTGGGATACGTTTGCTTCAAGGGTGGACTTAACGATGCAGCGCTTAGGATTGCAAGTGGCTGCCAGATCAGAAGAAGATGCCAAGATTGATGTACTGGTGAAGCAACTCGAGAAGCTCACGCTTGAAATCGCAGATCTACGAGAGCAAGAGGTATGCCGGCGTAACTTCCGAAATCGGTCAAGATCGAAGTCTAGAAGCAACAGCAAATCGCGGAAACTTGGCGATGCAGATTGGTTGTGTCGCTACCATTTTAGATTCCGCAACCGAGCCAAGAAGTGCGAATCGCCGTGTTCCTGGAAGAGCCAATCACAGACGTCGGAAAACTAGAAAGGACATCGGATTCGGCGGGACCCGTTGTCGAAGCAATTCATAGTAACCGCCTGAGCGTTACTGACCGCCAAACCGGAGAACGTTACCTCATCGATACTGACGCCGAGATCTCCGTGTTGGCTGTCAAACCGAACCAGCGACATTCCCCGACCGACTACAAGTTGTACGCAGCGAATGGCAGTACAATAAGGACCTATGGCGAAAAAACTTACCAGCTGAACTTGGGCTTACGACGCAATTTCTCGTGGACATTCGTGATCGCTGACGTCAGAAGATCTATCATTGGAGCTGATTTTCTACGACATCACAATATTCTGGTAGACCTGAAGGGCCAGAGATTGATTGACGGGCTGACCAAGCTATCAATCAAGACGCTTTCGATCCGCAGCGATGACTCAGCAGTACATGTCATCAACATGAATCATCCGTTCAGCGATATACTAAAGCAGTATCCAGACATTCAGAGGCCGATGTCGCTCAAGAAACCGCCGCAACATGACGTCACGCACCACTTAGAAACAACTGGACCACCTGTTCACGTCCGACCGCGACCACTAACGCCTGAAAAATATATAGAAGCAAAGAAAGAGTTCGAGCGCTTGATGGACATGGGCGTCTGTCGTCCATCTAACAGTTCCTGGGCCAATCCTCTGCACATTGTCAAGAAGAAGGATGGACAACTACGCATCTGCGGTGATTATCGCTTACTCAACGCGATGACGTCACCTGATCGCTATGCAATTCCGAGAATTCAAGATTTCACATTCAGATTGAACGGCATGAAGATCTTCTCAAAATTGGACATTAAGAAGGCTTATTACTGGATTCCAATGGCAAGCAAAGAAGACGCACAGAAAACTGCAGTCACTACTCCATTCGGACTGTTTGAATTCACTTCAATGACGTTTGGACTACGCAATGCCGCTCAGACGTTCCAGCGCTTCATGCACCAAGTACTCAGAGGCCTAGACGAATTCACTTTCTGCTATATTGATGATGTCATCGTGTTTTCGCCAGATGAAGAAAGTCATAAGCGCCATTTGCATCAGATATTCAAGCGCCTGATGGAATTTGGACTCACTATCAACATTGAAAAATGCGAGCTCGGAAAGCAAGAATTAGATTTCCTCGGCTATCACGTGTCTGCAGACGGCATCCGACCACCGAAAGAGAAGACAGAAGCCATCTCATCATTTCCCAAACCAAAAACAATAGAAGAATTGAGAAGATTTTTGGGGATGATCAATTTCTACAGAGATGCGTTGCCACATCAAGCAGAAAAACAGATAGAACTCAACAAGCTGTTACACAATACAAAGAGGAAAGACAAAACGCCAATCACGTGGACTCCTGCAGCAGAAGAAGCTTTCAAACAATGTCGTGACAGCATCAAACAAGCGGCGACATTGTCTCATCCTATACCAGGAGCGAAGCTACATATTATGTCCGACGCCTCAGAGAAAAGTATCGGTGGCGTTGTCCAGATGTACCAAGACTCAGCATGGCATCCAATAGCATTCTTCTCGAAGACACTGAGTGAAGCACAAAGAAAGTACAGCGTGTACGACCGCGAACTTCTAGCGATGTACACCGCTGTCAAACACTTTAGAAGATATATAGAAGGAGCTGAAGTGGTTATTCATACCGACCATCGACCACTTACTTACGCCTTATCAAAAGCACCGAGCAACAGTGACACACCGCGACGAGAGAGGCAACTGCAGTTCATCAGCCAGTTTTGCTCAGATATCCAGTACGTGAAGGGAGCAATGAATCCAGTCGCCGACGCTCTCTCAAGAATTGAGACAATTACTTGCACTTCTACACTTGACTATCAACAACTCGCCAATGAACAGGAGCAAGACGACGAGTTGAAACTATTACGAGCAAGAAACAACTTGAAGTTTGCTCGCGTAACTTTGCCAGGCGTTATCAAACCCATACACTGCGAGATGTCGACAAGCGATCCGAGACCGTACCTGCCTACATCGTTTCGAGAAGCTGCCTTCAAAGCGCTTCATGAACTGAGTCACCCAGGCATACGAAACTCAAGAAAACAAGTAGCGCAGCGATATTTTTGGCCGAATATGAACGCCGATGTTTCGAAATGGGTTAGAACTTGCCTTGGCTGTCAGAAGAGCAAGATACAGCGCCACACTATCGCACCTCTGGGCCAATTCCAAGAAGCGGGAAGATTCGAGCATCTTCACGTCGATATCGTAGGAGCGCTAGTACCATCAGAAGAACACACCTACATCGTCACCATGATCGATCGACGCACCAAGTGGCCTGAAGCAGTTCCAGTGCGCAACATCACAGCAGAGACCGTAGCCAGAGTAGTCTACGAGCACTGGATTTGCAGATACGGCTGTCCATTGAGGCTGACGACGGACAGAGGACGCCAGTTTGAATCCTCGTTATTCCACGAGTTGATGAAGAAGCTGGGCGTCGCCAGAATACGCACAACTGCCTACCATCCCCAGTCAAACGGGCAAATAGAACGCTGGCACCGTACGCTGAAGAGCGCGCTGATGGCGAGAGGAGCTAACACCAATTGGAGCCAAGAGCTGCCCACAGTTTTACTGGGCATGCGCGCAGCAGTACATAAGGCGACAAACATGAGCCCTGCCTTGTGTACATACGGAGCGACGCTACGACTGCCTGCTGATTTTTTCGTGCCTACAAAGAACGCAGATGAACCAGCAGAGCTCATTAAAAAGATGGCGCAAACAATGAAGTCGCTAGCGCCAGCACAACAGCAGACATCGACACGCACTCCGTTCGTACACAAAGACCTGTCAACCTGCACACATGTCTTTGTCCGAGTCGACTGTGTTAAGAAGCCGCTTACGCCACCGTACGAAGGACCCTATCTTGTCTTGGAGAAGCACGAAAAGTACTTCAAGATTCAGCTACCGCTACGCTCCACTGTGATCTCGATCGACCGACTCAAGCCTGCATATTTACTCGACGAGCAAGATGAAGACTCGAGTAAATCGACAACTACGAGTACAAGCGTCGTTTTAACAGATCAAGACCAGCCAGTTGTCGCGCCACCGAAGCAGCCCTATATTACGCGAAGTGGCAGAATCGTCCGACCCACCGTACGATTTTTTTGAGCGGGGGTGATGTGGGAGCATAACATGGTGCAGCATGCATACACGTGTGCATCGCCGAGCGCGCGACTGCCAACTGGCGAGGGGCGAAGCGCCGCACACACGCAGCGCGCGAAGATTAGAGCGGAGCGACGAGCGACGTGCACTGGCCTTGGACATAGAATCGATACTGGCGGGCTCGGCGAATGGCGTATATCTTTATAGTTCACGAAAGAGACGGAAGATAGGACGCCTCGCTTCCGCAACTGCACTGATTGCAGATTCAAATCACAAGATGCTCGCGCCATGAATATTTATAGGTAAATAGTTAAGTTAGGACATAAGGAATTAGATTTTAATAAATAACGAAGTTACTTATTTGGATATTGGCGTTTCACTCACTAGTATAAAACCTTCTGATAGGAGCACACGCCCACATTAGTATTTTTCTAAAGCGCCCCTGGCGGTAACTAGGAAGAAGTAACCAAAATGTATGGAAGCACACGCGAACGTGAAAGTTTAAGTCATCATCATCGTCATTTCAGCCATAGGACGTCCACTGAACATAGGCCTCCCCTAATGATTTCCAGTAAGACCAGTTGATAGCAGCTTGCATCCAG
Organism: Hypomecis punctinalis; assembly: GCA_949316475.1. NCBI lineage: Eukaryota > Metazoa > Arthropoda > Insecta > Lepidoptera > Geometridae > Hypomecis > Hypomecis punctinalis. Next base: position 1,745,534 of record OX438807.1, read on the forward strand.
CGCAATCCTGCGGTTCTAATAAGGTCATCCGTCCACCTTGTCGTCTAAAGTTTAAGTAAAGTAGACAAAACCTGGACTAATCGTTCAGGACGTGTTGACTCTTCCAGATCTCTCGTAAGAATAGTAGTCTTAGTATAGTAATATTTTATCATTTGTTGCTTTTTATCGGCAGGTCTCGACGGCCTTTAATGCGCGCGCCGGAGTCGGGGCCGCGGAGCACGACCGCGCGCCGACAAGACGCGGATATCGCCACCCTGGTGCAGCGCGTGCGCACGGTGAGTCTAATAAAAATTATCAATTATATTATCTAGCTTATGCTCGCGGCTTCGTCCGCGTGTTATTTATGCCAGGTATGCCATGGGAATAAATTTTTCTAGGATAAAAAGTATGTTACTTTCAGTCTTTCTCAAGTTAAGTCAATCCGTTGCTCCATTGCTGCGTGAAAGATAAAATAGACCATTAAACCAGGAAATAATTTTCGGATTTATAATATTAGCAAAAATAAGAATAGTAAGGTAAATGCAGCTTCATGCATTTATTACAACTACAGGGCGAGCCTACATCTTGAGGGATGTGATGTTAGTTGCAAGCTACGGATAGCCCAATCTTGACAAGCTTGTTTAACAGTTGCGCGAGGATTGAGTGAACCGCAACTAATATTGCAACTGCCAAGTTGTATGATTCGGCCTATGAGTTATTTATAACACACCATCACATGGAATATACGTTTAGTAAGGAAAACAGAGAGTTTCCTGAATAAACGTCGATTCCATTTGATGGTTTGGTTAGACTTCTTCTTCGTTTTGTTTCTCTCACCGACTTCAGAAACTTTGTCGTCTGTTCAATGTCTTCTCTAGTCTGCGCCAGTCGACGCCTCAACTCGACGTCTTAGCGTTGAATTAGAATAATTATAGGTATGTCCTGTCAATTTATTATTGAGGTATTGTTTTTGCTAAAACATACATAAGACGTATTTTGTCAGTGTGAGTCGTCCCACACGATGGGAGCGTGGGCCGGGTCCCCGAGCCGGTCCCCGCGGCAGGGCACGCCGCGCCGCCCGCCCGCGCACCCGCTGCAACAGCCGCCGTACCCGCTGTCGCGCTCGCCGAGGAAACACTCGCCGGCGCTGAGGAACTCGCCGCTACACTCCGCGCGGTATACACTGTTATTACTAATCAATTAGCAAACTTTTAAGGGCTTATTCTGTACATCAAAACTAACGACTTTTGTTCTGTGACTTTTGTCAAAACTCAAAAAAAGTCAGCTGTTCCATATATTTTGTCGCGGGTGATCTATATTTTTATAGGATATTAATATAAAGGATATAAGATAGGATATTTTTCTACCCATATACGCTCCGCTGCCAACACAACCATGAGCTGCGATATACACCTTTTTGTCGTTTCGCATAGTCTTATTTATGAATTGTAAAACTTTGTTTGATAAAAGACATAGTGTCTGTGGTGTAGAGATGGAAAAAGAAAAAACAAATATTATAGTTTAGTAGCTCTTGCCCGCAGCTTTACCCGCGTGGTATTTAAATATTTATGCTATGCCAAATATCAAGCCAATCCGTTGCTCCGTTGCTGCGTGAAAGAGGAACAAACCAATAAACCAACAGATACAATTTCGGAATTATTTACAAACAGCCTTCGATAAAAGTCTCTCGCGTTATCTTTATTTTGGACCTAGTGTACGAGATCAACGTATTTGAGATAAACTTGCCGTCAAATATCAAACTCAAATATGTCACATAACATATTATTTCCTCCAACAGAAACTCTCAAAAAACCACCGCATGGACAAAGAACTCCACCGGCAGTCCAAAAGGACTAGGATCTCGTCGAAACAGCCCTAAACCCTCCCCCACACGGAACTCCCCCATCACAGTCCGAAGCGACACTCCCAACTCTACCACCACCATCAAAACCGTAATAGCACCCGTCACCAAAATACAATGCGCTAAAAAATCGCCTCGAAAAGCCGACAACAGTTCTGAAAACTTAAAAGGCAGATCCAAATATACTGCGAAGAATTCCGATAGATCGATCAAAAGCAGCGATAGATCCGTGAAACTATCATACGTATCAGGACGTGACAAGGACATTGAAATATCTGAATCTCCTAAAGGAGCAGAATACGGCAAAAGTATTGGAAAAGTTGATGATACAGATGGCAAAAAAGGTATTATTGATAAAGATGTAGTTACCAACATGTCGGAAAGGCCGGGGCATATCGGAAATCCTGGGAAAGAAGATAATACTGGCCGAGAGTTCTGTGGAGTTAAGGAATTGACTGATAATAATGATGATTATTCTGCCCGCTACGCCAGAGAAGTGGAAGAAGAGAAGTGCGAGAGAGAAAAGAATATGGTGAGTTTTATTGTTATTATTTTGTATTCTGCAGGTGGTTAGGAATTGAGAGGTCTAAAATGAGCTCAGTGCATTGCTTTATTAGTTTTGTTGACTTTATTACTTCAGTTATTATCACTAAAATGAAATACACGACCTGAATGAAAAGAATACTTCAATAGTCTAGTATTTCGGGATTGCTGGCCAATATTTGTTTCTAGATTTTTTCGCCAGTGAAACCGTATTATTGTTTATCGAAAAATGAATCATCATAATAGGGTATTTGACTAGTTTTTGGAAATCGTTTTAAATTATTCGTTAGTACATACTAAGCACACTACATTTATATTTCCGAGAGATCTACTGTATTAACAGTGAAAATCAGTGTTAAAGAATAGATATTCAAGATCCCACCAAAAACGACATTCTGTAATGGCGCTGGTCTTGACGTCACTCACTAGTAAATAACGTTAGTTAATACTAGTAAATACGCTAGTTCACCTCTAAAAATTGACAAAAAATACTTTAAAAGTAACTTACAGATCCAATAATATTACTCCGAAATCACAAAACACAAATTAAACAAACAACAGTCAATCGAGAGATTCTTGTTTACTAGCACGTGACGTCGCCAGAGTTGCCGCCCTTCTTAGAGCGCTTACGTCGCAGATAAAATATCGTATTTTATTTCGTTCGATTTGCGAAAAATAGACAATATTTTAGTTTAAATAAAGTGAAATACGCCTATTTCAGGCTATTATCTGTATGGATTACCACAATTAATAGTATATTTTCAATGTTTTCAAATAGCCTATCTTTTATTTAAATAACCCTTTCTAGATTTACTTATAGACTTCAGTGTTGTCGAAATAAAACGAACTGCTTCAAAAAAACAAAAGTAATAATTTATTTTAAATAATTTTTACATGAAAGCACACGTTTTACAAGTCAACCTAGCGAATTTTAAATTTCAGAGAACAATTTATTTGTACCGAAAAAGCTCAAAATGCATCACAGCGACTTACTTAACAAATACAATTATTTACAACAGTAAATCAAATTTCAATTATAATAAAAATCGCATTGAAATCTTGTAAAATGTATTTCAAGAGCTAAACGTATTGTTTTAGTACTAAAATGTAATTGTTCATAGATAAATAATTAACAAAAATATTCTTAAAACATGTTTTCTTAAAAAATAATGTCATATTTTTATTCTATTTAATATGATAAAGATGTTTTGTAAGCATCGCTCCTACAAGCTATACCTAGCTGTACTATTTTGAATAGTCTTGTCATTAAAATGTGACGTAAGCTCTTATATTAAGGCTTATTTTACCTTGCGCATGAGGCTGAAATTGTCATGATGTTTTACGGAGAAAATGAAAAAAAAAACTACACAGACATAGAAATTGCAACCTTCGTTTGATCTTCATTGAACTTTCCAACTGGTTATTATTTATCGGCAATGAAAATAACTAAAGCGTCTAGTACTATTTTCGTCTCCTTTCCTTCAGTCGATTAGAAAAGGACAGCCTCACGTCTAATCGGCAAAACTCACTAAATTCTTTGTATCAGAATTTGTGTTGTCGAATTCGTCAAATTCTTTCCTTATTCTTACCGTAAATGGATGAAAATATAGAATATCTGATGAGGTGTACTCTACTCGATGGGTATACGACTACGTGTGGGTGCGTGATTGTTTGTGTGTGCGTTTAGGCGCATTTGCCGCAAAGGGGCTGGTTATCCATCACTGAGAAGGTGGCGTCGGTCACTGGGTTTCTGCATTTCTGGAAAAATATAAGGGAAGATTAGCCATAAGCTTTAGAAAAGTCTTATTAGAATCCTTTTGACTATCTCAAAAAAAGACAGACACAGAACGGATTGGCACAGCAACGAGGCTCAAAGAACAGTAAGAGTGTAGCTCAGCAGTGTGATACCTCTGACACCAGGGCTAGCCACCCGGCCTGAACGAACTTATTTGGCAGTGTGATAAGGAGGGCTTCTTTCATAACCAGCTCTCTGACTTTCACTAGGTTTAGAAAACCTGTATGGCTGCGATGAGTCCATCAACACGCAACTGGATTGACTATTTTAGACTGATACAGCACAGCTCAAGTTTTTGCTAAATTAGACCCCCTCGCTTAAGATTCACCTGTTTTTTGGGCATGTTTTGCAATTGTTTCGATTTTTGGGATGTAGTGCCATCCTTTCTTGTTATCTTAGGATGCCAGTGTTGTTCCATGCAATATTCAAGGACTAGGGTAGGAGTACGCTTCTTGAAGCTACTATGCGTACTTGATCACATAGTAGCTTCACAGGGCTAGGAGTAACCCGCGGGCTGTCGGGGCCGTGGAGCAGTGCGGAAGCGTGCCCATAGCCCCGACACAGCGCAGAGGAGGAAACACCTCAGGTTTTTATTGGGTTTCCCGTTGATCGAAGGATCAGAGGGGTCTCCCACATAACCACTGATCTTCCCATCCATAATGGATTTTTCTAGGTCAATAAAAAAAGAAGTAACCCGCGCGGTATGTCGCCCGGCCGGGAACGGTACGTACCATGCAAGTGAAGCAGTCGCGGTGCCACTTGGCGTCGAGCGCAATGATGGCCTTGTCCACGATGGGCGACTTGCAGCCCGCGCACCGCGCCGCGAACTTGTCCGCGTAGCAACCCGCGCAGTACGGCCGGCCTGCCTGGAACACGCAAAAACTAGAGTTAGGGTTTGATTCTTGACAAATTGTAGTATAGCTAACTAGGTTATAATTATACGGTTACCTCAGCGCGATAGCTAGGGTTTAATTTATAGTTTAGCATATTTGTACGATTTGACGATATGTCAGTGCTTGGCGAATTCTTGCTTCAAAAGAAGCTTGAGCCGCCGATAAAGGAAGATAAAGTTGGGAAATCTTAGAACGGCATTTTTAATGCAGCTGGCTAGCTCATGGTCGATGCCGTTGTCTAGACGAAAACAATATTCCATGAACCCAGAGGCGTACAATGTCTACGGTTGGTCTCGCGCATAAATATCTTCTTAGAACGTTCAGCTGGTAACCTATAAACCCCCCCTAATAAAAATTGAGCATTTCCACTTCTAGCATCTACCCGAGCCAGCCCAGTTCCTTGAAAGAGCGGAGCGTGACTCTAGGACGCTAGGACAATGGCTCCAGGGCTTTAGAGTGGTGTATAGCATAAGTACCTGTTCCATGAAGCCTCCGCCGCCGAGCTCCTTCCGGCAGACTCCGCAGACGAAATGGTGCGCGTGCCACGACACGCCCAGCGCCTGGATCACGCGCTGGAAACAAACAATCGATAATTAGACCACTACTTCGCATTTACGTTATTAAAATACTCCTGAATATTTATAATATCCTACTCTCTTGACTCTTTTAAGACGGGAATAGTTATGTAAATACCGAGGGCCAAGAACTCTCTTTTTCCCTTTTCGTGGTTTTCGGAAACTCTGTGTTGTGTGTGATCAGACCAGATCGGCCTGCCATCTTACGTTGACCAGAGGTTGTGTTGGTTGTAGGGTTCATAGCTGATTTAGTTCAAAATTCGTTAGACGTGCGAGTTATAGACGTCCAGTTGTCTTGCATATATAACGTATGAACTTTGGAACTTTTTGGACTACATCGAAAAAATATTTCTGGAGCATATCGCATTTCAGACGCGATCGGATATTTTTATGTCAAATACGCTTCTCCCCGTCGCTCGTTGATAAACCTCTAGTGTGCCGAGTTTGGTAATATAGCAATTAATTAAATCTCGATTTTATAAAAAAATCCTCATTCATTTTTTTAAACTGACGAAATCAAGGTTATCAATAACTGATGTATTAAGCCGAAAGGAGGTGATTCAGACCTCATTATGAACAATTTTAACTGTGGGATTATTAACCTGGAATTCGATAAAGAAAAATCATCTGTTTTATACATTTTGTGGATACCGAGTTGCAGATTAGTATGAAACAGCTGATTTATTTTCTCGAATTTTAGGTTGGCCACATAGTAAAAGTTGTTCATAAAGTTTTTTTTTTATTTAGAATAGGTTCGCGTTTGACTACACCCTGCCTGATGTTGAGCAGATGTGCGGTCTAGGGTGTAGCACGCTTACCTAGAAGATACCTATTTGCTCGGGATTTGAAGACACCCACGTTATACTTTAACGGGAAGACAGACCCAGGCAAAGCGTTCCACATTCTGGCTATTCGTATGAGGAATGAGGATTCGAAACGCTTGGTTCTAACGCGCGGAATGTTCACCATAAAAGGGTGGCGCTTTGGTCTTAACCACGGCCTTTTGGGTCAGTACAGGGTAAGGTAAGCAGATAACCCTGTATTAGACACCTTCAGTTGCTAATATTGTCCATGACCACATGACGCATGCCACTCGCAGACATAGTGGCCTCAACAGTAACCATTGCGGCACAAACCCAAGTCTTTACCGCGTCGCCATAACAATCGTTTTTTTCTCCCCATGATGTCACCAAAGACAATGGTGTGTATTAATTAAGGTGTTGAAGATGAGTTGTTTTGAATCAAGAGTCATCGGTCATTCCTCGTGTAGGTCGCACGTAGGAAGGTTAGCAATAAGCTTAATTTAACTTGTCCGTCAAAATAATCAGATAATTACTACTATATCCTGTTTGCACACTTTTAGATGATGTTTATCGTTTTGCGAATAGAAATGATACCCACGCTTAGCTATCAATAAGTGTTCTGTAATCAACCGTTTTTTTCACGCCTATGTAAGTATCAGTATGAATATTGAAATAAAAGTTGAGTCTATTACAAAGTATGTAACTGTTATAACACACATATTCTAGGAAATTCAATTAGATTTTTGTCTCCGCAGAGATTTAGACCATTTAATTAGATAATGTAGATATTTTTCTCCGAAAAACATAATTCGGGTTTTTAACAACGGGGCTGAACCCACACCTCACGCTCTCTCACCGCCCCACCAAACCAAGTCGTTTAAAATAGGAAGTCAGTTAATTATAACTTGGCTCTTAATCTCGCCCAGCATGCCTATGTGAATAATTCGTTCGCTTGGAAACCTCCATTTATGGTGTCGCGGAGGCTCGAGAATAACAAACGTGGAGCCCTGACCGGCGCTTCTGTGAATCACTGCCGACGCCGCCGCGGCACTACTGACCCGCCAATGCTATGCCACAGATTACCACGAGTGCTATAATATCACTCACAGATGTATTTTGACGTGATAACGTCTTATAAATCGATGAACGCCAGCTGCACGCACGAAAAAAACGAACATGACTCATTGTCATGTTCTCCTGATCCGAGCGTGCAAGTGTACACCGACTTTACAGACAAGCAATTTGTTTAATGTAATTAAATAGTAAACAAGCTGATGGGTTTTCTGTTATACTAAGCGCCACACAAATCGGCGAATGAGAAGTTAGCCGCAGATGACATTTCGCCGTGATTTGCTAATTATTGCGCATGTGTTCACGGGCGTAGGGAGCGCGCGGGAGGCATGAGGTTGGCGGGCGGGTGTGCCCCGGCATCTCGTCTCTCTGGTTCCCGCGCATACCTATATTTCGGTTTTTGCGCAGCGTTCTGCGCATAACTTCCCATCCGCCGATTTGTGTGGCGCTTAGTATAAGAGGTATCTGTCCATTGGTATATAATCCGACCGGTTAACTCAGTCCTCGCCTGCGCGGTACAGGGGCGCGGAAGTAGACGACAAAGGGGGACCGAGACATGTGCGGGCGGTTAGTCTCCTCCGTGTGTACCTGTCTTAGTCCCCTTTGTCGTCTACCCCGCGCCCCTGTACCCGCGCAGGCGAGGACTGAGTTAGCGGTCGGACTATAGCTAGTGATTTTCTAGTGGGGCAGCAGCTGCTAATTCTAGTTACTGGGTTGGGCAAAGTTTTTAAGAGGGCAAGTTTAGTGTCCCCTTAGCTATGCTCAAGCCACCGTCCCCTATAATATAAAACACCACAAGTGTTAGAATAAGAATAAGAAATATTTATTGGCCATAAAATAACATTAAACGTTACAGGCAAGTCATGGTTTACAATTATTGATGTCTACGGTATTGTATTTACATTTTAAATAGGTTTTTTAAATAAAATATATCGCATTTTTCGAAGTCAAATTATGTACCTTTAAAAAAAAATGCCAACATGAAATATACGCAATCAAATTAAAAATCTACTTTTTCTGGAAGTTGGGTTGGTTAATAAGAAAATCGTCATTTTTAAATGTCAAGCTTAGCGCAGTGCAGTTTTCTTTTCTTAAGTTTTTGTTCTACATTAATTCCTCCACACCTGATGAATAAACGAACAGCTGCACATTGTAAGCCTCGATACTTCACACCTAACAATTACTAACATCTCAATACTAACTCGCAGACTGTTTATCCCCAATTATCAAGTACAGCTATCATGAGTCAGACGAGCTCCACAGACTGTATAGAAGTACACGTATTCATTACGAACAGATTATTGTAATAGTAGCCACTTACTCACGTTACAAAATGTAATGTAGTAGCTGTAAGGTAGGTTATTGCTACTCGTTAGAGTGTGGAATATTTTGCATGGCGGGATTCTGTAAGGATTTCCCATAACCGTGCTGAGCGCATATTGGAATTATTACTAGCAGCATCATTTTGTACACAGTGGGTTCCCCAGGCTGTCAGACCAGTCATGCCCAGGCGGAGATGGCGAACTGGACAACTTTTGTAACAACTGGACCCAAATAGCTTTAGAATGTGAAGAGTGGAAGGAGAATAGGAAGGCCTTTGCACAGCAGTGGGACGGAACAGGCTTATAATTGTAAAAAAATCCATCATTTTGTAAATCATACGCTTGCTGGACTGAGGTTTTTAATGAAAAAAATATTCGAGTAAATCTCAAAATACCTATTTCAAATAAATTGTAGAGAACCACTGCGTGAATCTTATAGCTTTCTGTTATTTTTCTACAGTTTTATAGACATACTTTTAATCGCCGAACAATCTTCCTCCACTTAATTTCTTCCCCCACAAGGTAACAGATCAGCTGATTAAAATCAGAATGCAAATCTCTTCCAACTGGTCTTATTTGGCTTTTGACCAAAAATTATTCGCTTCAATGGCCTGTTGCCTCATTTTAGTGGTGCAGGTTTTGGGGCATGCTGCACAGTTGGTCAGATGTGACTTAGTCAGCGGTCTTACGCCGTATTTTTTTTTTTAATTATTTATTTATATCAAATTAGCACGGTAACAGTAACCAATTACACTAATGATAAACAATAAAACTTACATTACGTCCACGTCAAATTTAGTTTACAATAATAATGAATTATAAAGCACATTGAATTCGTTTATAAATATAAAATACATAAAGAGAACAGTTATGTATACATTCAAAAACACAAATTATTAAATACAAAATAATATCGTAAAAAAATATTAATTATAATCATTCGTTCATACATCACACCTTTCACAATAGCACACACATTCCGCCATGATCCTCTTCCAGTCATCAGTAAACAGATCGCACTGTTGTCTTGCGTCAAGGATAGACATTCAATGTTGGAGCTGTCTATGAATCCCCATTTTGCTAGATTGTCTCGGCTCCACTTTGGAACGGAGGTGGTTTAGGGTTTTCCAGGTGGGCCAAGGCTCATTATAAAGACAGTTGGAAGCTCTTCAGCTGATTTAATGTAGTTTACATTAAAGCAGAAGACGATGAATATGTCTCTTGTTCTGTTTCCTTTCCTCATTCGCTATTTTTTCTAACATCCAGTAACATCATACGTCCTATATCCGTAATCCGTATGCAACAGGCGTGCTGATTATGCACGAGTCAAGTAAACACTCCATAACACGTTATTTGCCGTACTAATGAACTAATCAATACCTCTGTTTACAGCTATTTGTTTATCAATGTTCCATTGACAGACCGACGAGCAACCTCTACTTAGTTGGCTTTGATTCAAATTAACGATTGATTAGGATTTCCTTTTTTACTCTATAATATATTGATTATTTGATTTTCTTCGTCTTCATTATACATTGTTTCCTCGTCGATTGTTTTCTGTAGCGCTTTGCCTATTTCGCTTTTCAATAAAATGTGATTCAAACCATGAAACTCACTGGAGCAGGAACAAAAAATGCACCTTTTTATCATGGCGTCAAGGTGAAACTAGATACAGTACACCTTGTCCTTGCTGGATAAATTTAAATTCGAAATTTACTAATTCATGAACAATAATAAAATACATCGCAGTATAACTGTAGTTGTAGGAGATAATATAACAAGATTGAAATAGAGAATAGTTAATGCATACCTATTAAACTCTACTCTGTTATGTGTGTTGAAGGATGTAGAGTTCAATTTTTGAAACGTTAGATGATTACTTTTACAATCGCGTGCTACGCTGTCCCGTTCGCACTAATGTAGATTTTCAATGTTGGCTTTTACTCTTATTCGTTCTCGTGACTAGCGGGCTATTGGTTTATAAAATAGAGCCTTGATCAAAATGGGGAATCTGAGCGTGTTCGGTATGCCTATTTAGAAATCTCGGAGTCTCTCTGCGAGATCGAATCAGAAATGAGGAGATCCGTAGAAGAACCAATGTTACCGACAAGCCCAACGGATTGGGAAGTTGAAATGGCAATGGGCAGGGCACATAGCGCGGAGGACTGATTACCGATGGGGTCGAAAAGTTCTCGAGTGGAGACCATGTACCGGCAAGTGCAGCGTAGGACGTCCACCCACAAGGTGGACGGATGACCTCATTAAGACCGCAGGATCGCGCTGGATGCAAGCCGCTTCCAAACGGTCTTATTGGAGATCCATAAGGAGGCCTATGTCCAGCAGTGGACTTCTTATGGCTGATGGATGGATGGACTTAGAAATAATTCAGTTTTACATCTTATTCAGACTTTGTATTGGCCAATTATTAGAAGCATATACAGGGTGATTGGTAAACAATTAGCATCCTTTTAGGGCCTTATTCTGTACATCAAAACTAACAACTTTTATTCTGCGACTTTTGTTAAAACTCAAAAAAAAATCAGCTGTTCCTTACATTTTGTCAAGGGTGAATGATATTTTTCTATGGAACTACAATTATTTATTTTGGGATTTGACAAGACATTGAACAAAAGTTAGTTAGTTTTGATGTACAAAATAAGCCCCTAAAAGGATGCTAATTGTTAACCAATCACCCTGTACATATAGTCAAAGTATTTATTGCGTAATTATTATTAATATGCCAATTTTATAATAAAATAAAATAATTAATAAGTGAATCAAATTTAACAGTAAGATCACAAACAAATAAAAATATTGAATAAAAATAAAATTACATTTCGTGTGCGGCTATCATCACCCTTCCAGTTTAGGAATTCATTATGACTATTTATAGAACGTCTGCTCGACAAGCCATCGTTTGAGACGACTTTTGAAGCACGCGAGACTTGGAGCGTTAGTGATGTTCTCCGGTAACTTGTTGTATACGTTCTGTCTCTTGACGTAAGTGAGTCTATCTGATTGAGCCAGTTGCCTCCGTACCTGCTTCAGCTCGGTATACAGGTGCTTCAGCTATACAACTCGGTATACACACATGTGTGATGTATCAGGGCAATACATTTTAATACATATAAGGCTTAAGCTCAATGACTCGAGAGAAGATTAGATAACATTAACTACTTTGTTATACTGTACTGTACTGTACTGTACCAGCCTTTTTAGTAGTCCACTGCAGGACGTAGGCCTACCCACAAAGGGTGATTGGGCCATATCCACCACGCGGGCCCAGTGCGGGTTGGTGGATTCACATACTCCATCGAATTTCTTCTACGGACGTATGCAGGTAGCCTCACGATGTTTTCCTTCACCGAAAAGCCTGTGGTGAGCTTTGTTATACTACCGTTTGAAAATTATTAACATAATATTAACGTAGGTACATTTATTGATCTTTAAAATTATTGTGCCCAATAAAGCACTAAAATATTGTGTTCTATTTCCAAGTAGTACTTAAAGTTAGGCATGTACTTTTTCAATTGGGATTTACTTTTATTTTGGCACTAGTTATTTTGAGTAGGGTAGGTACTTAACAGTATATGTGCTAAATCAATTCGACATAATGAAGCAGTTCAGGTTCCTTTTTTATATAGCCATAGGCAAGTACGCATACGATGTCTTAGCATGCTTCAGATTTTAATACGTTTAAATTGAAAAATAAATAGACAAATATTCAGTCATTTATTGAGACAAAAACAAAATTATACTTATAACCAGTGGTTAGTGACTGCCTCGGTGGCTCAGTGGTTAGTGAACCTGACTTCTGGATCAAAGAGGCGTGGGTTCGATCCCCACCCAGGGCAAGCATTTTTGTGATGAACACAGGTGTTTGCTCTGTGTCTGGGTGTTATTTAGATACTATCTATATAAGTATGTATTTAAAAAATAATATGTATATGTAGTATATCAGTCTCTGGCAGCCATATCACAAGCTTTGCTTAGTTTGGGGTCAGAGACCATGTGTAAAAAAAAAAAAAAAAACTTATATACGTCTATTATAGTAACCATATAGAATCAGTAGTAATTATTAGTAGTGACACTGGCAACTTGTCCACTCCATCCTAGTTGTAATTGATGGCCCGATACGGAGATATGACCACAACATGTTGTTATGATACTGATTACATGATGTACTTTATTTATTGTTGCATTTATTGCAATAAGCAAGTGTTATATCATTTTGTAAAGATATTGTAGACATAAGAGTCGTGCGTCTGTGTATATCGAGTTTTGACGTAGGTATACAGGCTTTTAACACACAGAGAGAGAAAATTGTGTCGAAATAGATAGCAAAGTCATCCGTAAAGTTAGTAAATAAATAAATATTCATCAAAAAGGGCCGAGCCAATTTCGATAAAATTTATTTCGATATTTATTTTTACCAATTTCGAAGTATACTGTTATGATTTTATTTTGAGTGCTTTCCACACTAGATTTTTTTATCTCAAAGAGTTATCTTTGTGATAAGCATTTCAAAAATCTGAAGCGAACGCAGGATTTGAACCTGCCCCTTCGGATCACTAGCCTGACTCTCTAACCAACTGAGCCAGCCTGCCTCCTAGGAGGCGGGCTGGCCAAAGGCTAGGTTCAAATCCTGCGTTCGCTTCAGATTTTTGAAATGCTTATCACAAAGATAATTCGAAGTATACTCTTTCCAATAAAAAAAAAATCATCGAAATCGGACTACTATGAAAAAAGTTATGCGTGTTTAAACATCAAAAATATACGCGTCGAATTGAGTATCTCCTCCGTTTCGTCGGTCAAAAACAAACTAACAACTGGACACATGAAAGAAATTTTTACCACCCGAAGTAGAGACGCTTTACTCAGTGACTAAAATCCTAAACAAGGTGACTACGAGTTCCATTCATCAGTCATATGACGTCCACTGCTCGACATATGCCTCCCCTATGGATCTCCAATAATACCGGTTGGAAGCGCTTTGCATCCCGCGTGATCCTGCGGTCTTGATTAGATCAACTGTCCACCTCGTGGGTGGACGTCTTACACTGCTCTTGTCGGTACGTGGTCTCCACTCGAGAACTTTTCGACCTACGAAAGACTATGAGTTATTATCACATTATTTTTTACTGGTTTCCTAACACGTATAGTGTGATTCACGGTGGCTTTTTGCCGCTATCATAGAATTAGCCGTCCTAGCCCGGCCAAGGTCGAGGATCAAGTGTTATTTGTTTATGATTAGTTTACCTACTTGTGTCTATTGTCGTATCAATAGATTACAATTATCCTCATTGAGTGAATAACAAATGTTACATTATAACATTGTTGAGTTGAAGCGGTTGGTAAAGAAATATCTTTTAAAAGTTACTATCAACTTTTAATTATCAAAGACGAAATACTGCCCATCTTATGAAGATTCAGCAGATATGCTTAAATTTTTCACCCGAGCAATGTCCGGTGCATCTACATACATTGATTTATAAACCATATAACCACCGCGAATCCGGCGAAAAACACGGTCCGTTGTCCGGTAAAAGAAAACGGTAGTTTACAAGCGCTCTAATGATTTTGACAAACTAACATTTGTTTGTGCATATTTCAAGTGATCATCTGCGACTGTAGGTAATTTCGTGTAGGCGTTTTGTGGTTTTTTAATCGGCTTCAAAAAACAGGGGGGTTTTAATGACTAGGAAATACAGGCGAATGAATAATTTTGATGTCAATAAGTCAAGGTTACGGGGGAGGATCAGGATCACGCACCCTTACCATCCATGAAGCTCAGGGACTAACATACGAGTCGGTAATCGCCATAAAAACAAAGCCAAAAACGAGACTACACGAGAGTGTCTCACACGCGGTCGTTGCACTATCACGGCACACTGGGACCTTCATCTACTACGCCGACGACATCGAAAATGATGCCATTAGTCGATTCGTGCGGCGAGCATCGTCTGCATCATCGGAGACCATCAAGGAATACAACCTACAGATGGCCGTCAGGGATCGGAACGAAGCGGTGATGGAGGCTCTGGGCCAGGAGAAGGAGAATTGCCGTAGGACCTGAAAAAGTGTAAGCATTGCGTGCATGCCCCAAGCATTCATGCTCGCCATCGAAGGCTACTTCTTGCGGCGGAATTATGTGTCGGGTCGTTCTCTTCCCTCAAATATGGTCGAGGAGAGCGACGGCGGGCACGTGTGTCATACTCGTGATCGGGTGCTGCTAGCGGGTCGCCGGTCTGTTTGTGGCTTTCACGCAATGCATCGACTGAATAGCTTAGACTAAGATTTAACCATGTACCAACTCTCTTTGTACAGTAAACTCTAATAATTATCTTTAGTTAACAAAGGGCACAGACCCTGGAGTCTGTGGATAGGTAATTTTTGGATAAAAAAAAAAAATTGATGATGATAACTTCTTACTTTTGATTTTGTAGTGGTCTTCCATTACGTGAGGTATCATTTTCTTTACTTATTTTCTCGTATTTCCCATGGTTCATTTAACGTCCCATCCCAATTTTGCTTTTATTAATGCGTAGATTCCGTAAACAGGAAACGTTTTTATCAAAAGCACTATTGTTTTTAGCCCGTCATGCTATCTCGTCCGCAAAACGGATTAATGGATTAAATGGGTTTGCGCTATAGTTTTATTAATAGAAGATTAGCTTACCTATTACCTACAGTGTTGTAACTGATATCCTATAGGTATTTTTTCTAGAATAATAATTGTTATGTTGAATTTTGTTTTCGCCTATTGTTTCTAAGACAAATAAAGTGTACTTATAGAATGTAATCGCACCAAACGTATTTTTAAATATATTATTTTTTAAACCTATACTGGCCTACCTATACTACTACTCCTGGGCAAAGGTCTCCCCCATTTCCTTCCATGAGTCGCAATACATCGCAAACTCTTGCCAGCCCCTCTCGAATGAGTCAAGAAAACTAATATTAGTTGGAGTTATTGTTCACTCCTGTCCTATGTTTGTAACATTGCCTAAAGTGGACGTAGTAACTGCTCATTAGATACTAAATAATTATTTGCAATTTATAAAAAGGCTGATGACGCTAGATTTGATGAAACTAATATGATTAGGCCGCCAGTTGTTTGACTAGTTTTAAGCTTTATGTTACGTGTCTCTATTCATTGTAATATATTATGTATGTTGAAATAATAAAGGTATGATTCCGAACTCCGCTGCAGGCAGCAGCAACACCGCAGCACTACTACTGCCCCCCATATAGTATCTATGAGTTCATATGAGATTACGTTCCGAGCTAAGCAACATTGTCGCGGCAGCAATATGAGAAAAAGTAGTGCTGCAGCACTGCTGCCTGCTGCTACTTCTTCTTCTTCGTGTCGATGATCCAAATAATATTAAAGTGAGAATTTATAAGGTCTTTTCCCAGTGTCTTGCCACTGCCACTCCGCGAGGGGAGGCATCATAAAGACTACTACTACTGCCTGCAGCGGAGTTTGGAATCATATACCTTCAAGAACATCTACACAAGTATCTATAATAAGTTTACGTTAAAGTTTTGATCGGAACTCGCACGACGAACACCAAATAACAAAGCAGGGCTTTAATATTCTGGGCTTTTGCCCAGAAGTGGGTCTATGCAGGCTGAAATTAAATAATAATACGGGAAACAGATTCCGGAAAAATCTTGCTATGCTTCTATAAAAATTGTAATCAAAGCGCTGCGTGTACGTGGGGAATGCTCTCCGGTTTTCTAGTAGCGCATGTCTGGACATCTGATAATAGAATAGGTGGGCGGTTCAAATTGCGATTTCAGAGCACATTCTCCGAAATGTATTTAGTTGAAAACCGATACACATGCAACCTTGCGTTATTATCTGCTTCCACGCCGTTCTGTCTTCAGTTCTCCTCAAAATCTCATTGAAAACGGAAGGCTCCGTGATTTATTTAACCAGCTCAAAGACGCTTGACCAAATTTTTTGAGATTATCGAAATAGTTTTTTGTCATCTACTTCCTCTATTCCAGGCATCTAGATGCCAATCGACTTCCAAAAAGGGTTTTTATTTGTCAATGTGTTCTTTACTATTCTGAATTTCTCCGTTATTATTAGTCGGCCGAATCGCAAGCTTGTTTTTTCAGTCTATAAAAAACTGCGAGACAGGTTACTGTAGTTACCCACGTTTTTATGGGAAACTCGTTGCCCACAGGTAATAAGTTTTAATTGTAGAAAATTTATGAAATTTGCCGCGCCTACAGAAAAGCGTTACTTTCGCTGCCTACTCATACTTTTAGTTTGAGATAAATAAACAAATGACTGAATAATGAATGGAATGACCCCAAACTAAGCAAAGATTGTCAAATGGCTGCCAGAGACTGATATACTACATGTATACACATATTTTTAAATACATACTTATGTAGACTTATGTACCTAAATAACACCCAGACACACACAGTGTGTTATGTTCGTCACATAAATATTTGCCCTGGGTGGGAATCGAACCCACGCCTCTTTGACTCAGGAGTCAGGGTCACTAACTACTGAGCCATCGAGACGGTCAATGATTGAATGAAAAAGATTTATTGTATGATGTCGGATGCTGTTTTTATCAAAATCCTTATAAATATGTAAATCTGGAAGTATGTGTGTGTTTATTGGTTTGTTTTTACTTTTCTATACAGCAATAGAGCAACGAATAGACTTGATTTTTGGCATGCATATAGCTCAAAAATCGGAGAGTGTCATATTATGTAGTTTTTATCCAGGAATAAATAGAAAAGCCTGTTGAAATTAGCGGGTAAAGTTGTAAGAATACTCACGTCAGTAATGGGGTCACCGCAGCCGTGGCAGCGCGGGCTGTGGTGCTGCGTGAAGCACGGCACGCAGTGCACGCCGCCCTCGTGCTGGTGGAACTTAGCGCCGTCGATCGGCTTCCGGCATGTGTTGCACGTGAAGTGCTCCGGATGCCATTTCTTGTTCAGTGCCGTCACGATCTGTGGACATCAGAAGTGGGATCAGATGGGGCGGAAGAGTTCAGAAGTGTGACACCTCTTTCACACAGTCGAACATTAGTGATAATAGTGATGGGTTGCTAATATTTTTGAAATCGTGGGTCGAACCTGGTCTTGATTGGCACAGGATGACACAGTAAATGAGGACTATACCCAGCATTGAGAAAAGGAAAGCTGCGGATAATGGTGGATGATGATGATGGGTAGCTTGTTGAGTAAGTGACTAGTCTATTGTGTTAGGATAATGTATTTGCGTTGTGTTGTGATTTGGCTTATAAAACGCCTCGTCATTATGGTCATGTCAGCCGAAAGTGTACCCTGCCGGAAATTGACCCAACATTTTCCAAAGGACTGTTAAAGAAGTTAAATGCTGTGTAGCCAATTTCCTCCGATTTTTTATTAGGTTATGCCATGAGTGAGGTAACGATTCTGTGCTGTTCTTGCTAGTCCGCAGTCCATGGTTCAAAACCTAACGATCCATACCGATCCGACCATTTTTGCCGTTCCTTTGCTACTTCACTTTACTCTTCCCGCTGTTGCTTCTTGTTTATTAACTAACAATATCTGAAGTCCTGCACGTTTTGCTTTCTATATACAACTCTCCAGAAAATATCCGTCGGTTCGTCGACGGCCTAGCGGTCGAGTCTCGGTCAAGGCCGGAAAAGTAATTAGTGAGCTGTCGTAAAACTTGTGATCCCGATACATGACAGACACGTGTCGAAATAGACGTGACTAAACGTTCTGCGATGTACTTTCATCGGTTTCCTCTCCAGGATGATCGCAAAATCCTCGTCCTTAGTTATCTTTGCTTGTGTTTCTCTCAGTTTTGAGTCACTAAGATTAATGGAGTCTTTTCCTTATGCAAATAATTCTTTAATCATCTTTTCCTTATGGAAGTGGAAATCATTAAATTATTAAAGCCTTTCTCTTGTATAGACGAGCTAGAAAATGAGCAAGACGCTAATGTTAAAATATCACTCTCGTTAACAACAATGGTATATATAAGGCCACGTCACACAAGTTAGCGGAAATGAAGTTAGTTAAAATCTGCTCAATATCCAATCCTGACTGAAGGTCACACAAAGCCGCGCGTTTATTGGATATTGTGCAGCTTGTAGCTAACTTCATTTCTGTCAACTTGTGTGACGTGGCCTTTACGTAGAAGTCAAAACTAACAGTTCGACACTCTGCCGCAACGCACTGCGCTTATGATCCCGAAATATACAATGTCAAATCCCATGATGGCTTATCAATTGGGAACACTACCATTTAGTCTGAAACACGGACATCCTCATCTTTACAAACTACTTCCAGGGTTTGAATAATTGCTAACGAGGTACATTCCAAGACAGATTCTGTGAAAGAGTTTACAACAACACAAAGTCAAAAGACGTCCTTTCTAAGGCGAATCATTAATACCTATTAAACCCATTCGAACTTCCTTATAAGTTACACCAGCTTTGAACGTATTTCCAGAGCATGGTGATGTGATTCACCGTGAAGTTTGAGTCAAAGGCTAAAGTTAGGAGAAGTTGTTTAGTCGATATCTCAGCGACATTTGCTCCGAGCCCACGGAGCAAGGTCGCGGTGAATCAACGGGGTAAAATATTGTAGTCGATTCTGGTATACCAATTATTTAATCATATTAGATTCGATTATTTCTAAATGGCTGTTCTTCTTTCACTCATGACAAGTTTAGTCTGGTTATGATAGTTTGGATATGATCCCAAAATGGTGGATATTTGTTTTTTTTTTGTTTGCTTAACATTTGGATCTCGAAACGACTCTATATTGATAAAATTTCGGTATTAAATTAGAACTTTCCTTAAAAGAAAGAGAACTAAGAACTTTTCTTTTGAAGTAGAAGTTTATCCGTAAACGTGTGTACACAGATTTTTGCAATTCTTGTTCCAAGAGAAGCTTCTGGTTTACTATGCGAGTTCTCAGAGTTTGTTATGAAAGTTCTCAGTGTTGCCACAGAATAGATAACAGTTACTGCGATGTTGTTTTGTAGCAGATTTGGTTTACGACCATTGATTGGTGAATCAAAGTACAAGAAGTGAAGCGTATTTCCCTATTTTATTTCATGTGTTGTTTTAAAACCACCTACTTGAACATTTAAAGAGAAAATGCTTCATAAAGAGTCCTAAATATAGCTCGTTACGTTTGATCACTTCGTTAAGACCAAATAAAGTAATACAATGCTTCCCTATTAGCAATTTACACGGTTGTTGAAGCAATGAGCTGGCAAATAGCGCGGTGTCCGTAAAACACTGGACAGTACACATCACCTTCCAGATATGCGAGAATGGACATTGCTGAAAATAGACATGATGAGCATATTGTTCAGGGCATAATTACGAAGTGATTTTTTTCATTTGACTTGTAGAATTTGCCTGTGAAGTTTTCAATTATGATTTAATCAACTTTACATCGACGTAGGTAGCTAAGGGGTTAGCCATCGCACACCCTAGAAACATTTTTGCGCCCCCTAGAAAACTTGAAAGTTAAATAGATTATACCAGGATTATATGTTCAGTATTAATCCGAAAGGAGGTGATGAAAATCATCATTATGAACAACTTTTACTATGGGGCCAACATAAATTTCGAGAAAAAAAATCAACTGTTCCATACAAAATTGTTACTCGGAATTGACAATGAAACAGCAGATTTTTTTGCTAGAATTCCGGGTTGGTCCCATTGTAAAAGTTGTTCATAATGTTGGTTTGAATTAGCTTTTGGCTTAGTAGGTACACCAGTTCTGGATAACTTTGTATTTTTCTGGTGTAAAAGTAGGCAGTTATCCTCTAAAGAAAATTCTAGCTTCGCCAATGCTACCCTAGACTAAAAGCCAAGGCTGACTGGGTGTTTGAAAGCCGAACGACGACGCATGCAAGCGCAAATGGTTGGTATGTCTAAATGTATGCGTGGAAAGGTCAGACGTGAGCCTTGCACTTGCTGGACCGACGACCATGACCGAGCCCTAAGCGATGCAGGGCCTTAGGCCGAGTTCTCAATATAGCTCAAATGAGTCGTCAAATACTTATTGTTTATGTTTTCTAACACATAAATGATGGCTTAATAGCCTTTCTTCATCACATATTTCCATTGCAACAAATCAGAGATGCTAGAAATGCTTTATTTATTATTATATTTATTAGCATATCAATGCAAACTTACCTAAGTCACAACTCGAAAAAAATACCCGCGACTATTTTAAAACGTTTAAAGTGCATTAAACATAACTGATATGCGGCATTTTGTCGGCGGATCGTAAAAAGGATTGAAACAACTGTCTAATGTTCGTTGTATCATAAATTAGTTTTTCATAGCCAGTATAGCTTATATCTCTATGGGTTTCCACCTTTCTCATAACGCCCTGTTGGGTCAACAGCCCGTAACAACACCCACTCGAGTCATATTGAATTTGCGATAATATTGCACTCTATCGGGCTTTATGACATTGTTATTGGTCTGATAGGTGTCGGTGGTATCTACGATATCGGAGTGATAAGTGACGTCATTGGGTCCAGGTCGTTTGATACTGTATCTAAATGTTGTTTTAAAGAGTAATTACTTAGCGCACTAATTTAGGTTGAACTTGACCTAGACCTACATAGTTTGAAATATATGATACACGACTTTACAACAAAGCAAAATTTCAATAAGTTTCAAAGTACCTATGAATAAATGAAGCAAAATATTGGGGATACATAAATATCGGTTAAACATAAATTAATCATATAACAATACCACTATTCATATATTATGTAACTCTCAGTGGTTTTAATGAACATGTAAGAAGCATAAAATAAAATAATGAATAGTTTAACTTGATGGATACAGACATATTGTTTCCATGATCCCACATAATCATATTTAAAAAAAAAACTTACTCGTCCTGTGATGACATTGTTGCATCCACTGCAGATTACGGGCGCTTCCTCTTTGGTAGACTGAAACAATGAAAAATAATGATAAATATTTATGTAAGTATTTGTAACATTTGGAACGAGTTATGGAAAAGTCACTGATTGGAGGCTCTATGAATTAGCATGGCGGCTGGATGGAAGTCGCTTTTTACAGGCTTAATGTCAAAATTTTATTATTAAAATAATTACTGTCGAACCGTAAATGAATGTTTATAGTTTGAATCGTTTAAAACAGGAACGAATAAGTACGCCAACCGTCGTCATGAAGGAAAATTCTGTAATATATCATGTACCTTGAATAATTAAACCTATTTGACATTCTAATAATATTGCTTAAGTACTTGTGACCGTGGAAAAGTATGCCCACCAGCTAACTGCTTAATTATCACTGCGATTCGGTAAGCATCAGACAGACATCAGAAGAAAATATTTTTTTTTTGATTCACAATTGGCGAAAATATTGATGTTCATCAATATTTTAATTTCGCCAATTCACAAAAAAAAAACCGGACAAGTGCGAGTCAGGCTCACATATCGAGGGTTCCGTACAAACACATTGTTAAAATAATTAAAAACCTGTTTTAGCATGTGCCAATGAAGTTCTTTTATATGACACATTTCATGATACGATTTACTCACTTTGAATTTTGAGCCCATATTTTGTGAATTTTGAGGCCCTATTTTTTGTAATGTAAATAAAAATGTACAGTTTTCAGATTTATTCCTATATGTGTACTCTGAGACAATGCTTCTCGCCAAATTTCATAGTTCTATGTCAACGGGAAGTACCCCGTAGGTTTTGATTTTTGTGAGTGTCTAAATATGCGGTTTTTTACGACATAAACTACTCTAACTTTTTTAAACGACAACTGAGAAATTTTTCTTTTACACAACAGCAAGAGTTTATCGATATACGTTTACAGTTTAAATTTTAACTCGATATCTTTACGCGGTCCCGAGATAAAAAGTCTTGACATACACACAGACGGACAGATGGACAACAAAGTGATCCTATAAGGGTTCCGTTTTTTCCTTTTGAGGTACGGAACCCTAAAAACAGACGAGCATAGAATCTCCTCCTTTATTGAAGGCGGTTAAAAATCACTCAACAACATTTTACAAGGAAGTATAGGCCAAATCAAACTTCTTGGCGTCTGTAAAATTCGCTACAATCGCACATCCTCTCTTCTCGCGCAGTTCACATCAAATTTGCAACTGCGCAATGACTCACTTCGTGTTCACAAACGCCAAGAAGTTTGATTGAGTCTATACAGGGTTATTCCTACTCAATTAACGCCCTTTTAGGGGCTTATTGTGTGCATCAAAACTAACAACTTTTGTTCAACGACTTTTAAAAACTTTCAAACGTCAAAAAAAATCTTTATTGAAAAATATCATTCACCCTCGACAAAATGTGTGAAACAGCTGCTTTTTTTAGTTTTGACAAAAGTCGCAGAACAAAAGTTGCTAGTTTTGATGTACGGAATAAGTCCCTAAAAGGATGCTAATTGATTACCAATAAACCTGTATAAATTTATTGTGGTTTAGAGATCGGACTTACGTTATAAACTGTGTTGTAGGAGGACATTTTCCACGCGTTTTGTTCGTCAATATCGCGACTACAGTAACGTCCAGTTTCTCACAATATACCTGTGTAATAATCTAATCGTTTACATTCACTTTGTCATCGATGCATGGACTCGATAACAGATAAGATAGGGTTGACACGCTCGATTTTTATACTAAAATGTACTAATATAGTACGGTCGGTTTGTTTGTTTATATTTGTGGCCAAAAACGTGCTCGGATAAAGCGTATCGATGATGTAGCAATTTCCATTGATGATATTTATTGATTGATTGATTAGTTTGTATTTGAAATTGATTTGTTTTACTTTTTCTGGGACAATTCAGATAAGTTAGTGTGATTGTATTCCAAGAAAATCCTGACAAAATATAATATGAATGGAGTCTTTATACCCACCCTATTGCTTATTTATGAATCTCCTTTGGGTATTGTTGATTTAAACAATAGGGATGTTTACTGGGTATGAAAATCATTATTATAATTAGTCCGTCAGTTAGATTGTTGAAAAATATTGGACACGTATTTTTTCTTTTGCCAATCAAACAATCAGTGACTAAGATAAACCTTGGCAAAGTTTGAGAGTGGGGGCTCGTGACGGCACTAGCCGGTACATTTCATAGCGGTTAGTGACGTCACGCGGAACTTTAACAACTATATCTTCATCAATTTGTGTTAAATGGACAAAATAAAAAATACGTGTCTAATATTTTTTGACAATCTATTTGATGGACTAATTATATTTTTTTAGTAAACATCCCTATTACACAAGCGGTGACCCGAAGTATTAATAAAATTACTGATAGACAAACAACGGAATGATCCTAAACGGGTTCCTTTCTTATCTTTTGGGGCAGAAAACCTTAAAAAGTATGTGTAGATTTTCTTTACGTAGATGCTCTAATTGCAGAATATCCTGTTTGTAATAATAACTAGCTTTTTCCCGCGGTTTCACACGTGTGATATAATGATATCCCACAGGAATGTTATCTTTTCTACTTAGATAAAAAAGTAGCCCAATGAAAATCTCCGATCTTTAAAGTATATTGGTTCCGTCTCTCCGTTGCTGCGTGAAAGAGTAACAAAACATTCAACAAACACTCTTTCGGATTTATAATATTAGTAAGAATGACAGCAGTGATAACAATAAAACGATTCTATTTCAAAACAAGCTATTTATAATATGAGATTTCACTACCTAAAATCACATTATCTGTAATCGCTAAGTGAGTAACATGTCTAAGTCCATCCAACCATCAGCCATAAGAGGTCCACTGCTGGACATAGGCCTCCCGTATGGATCTCCAATAAGACCGGTTGGTAGCGGCTTACATCCAGCGGGACAATGTGGTCTTAATGAGGTAATTCGTCCAACTTGTGGGTGGACGTCCTACGCTGCGCTTGCCGGTACGTGCACTCGAGAACTTTTCGACCCTAACGGTCATCAGTCTTCCGTGCTATGTCAACTTGCCAATGCGCTGAGCTATGTCGGTAATGTCTAAGACATAAGTGAATGTCATTTAAAATGTTTTGTTAACGACCAGCCCTAGATATAATGTGATTGTAAATTTAAGTAATGACATCATCTAGCCGGCTCCTACGGCCCTATATGGCGTCGCTTGCTCGCAATGTGCTGTTGCCAATGCTTCCTGCATCCGCCGATTCAAGTCTCATTTCGATCAGGATGCTATAAATCGTTTCTTTTTAACCAACTTCAAAAAAGAGATTGGTTCTCAATTCGACTGAGTATTTTTTTGTATGTTACGCGATTAAACCGCCAATTATTATCTAACCATTTTGATGATTTTTTTTTGTTTAGTAGGTATTCAGAGGTAGTTGCATTTAAATTTTACATGAATCAACAGACCCGTTTTTGAAAAATTAACTATAATGTGAAAATTAGTACATCGATGGTACATCGCTCTGTGCGAACTATTTGTGTACATATACACTGTTGTAGTCTGATATGCCATTTACAGCGAAAAATTATTATTGCTCCCGAACTACTACTACTATTAACTCCCGAATTTATCTTGAACTCTCTTAGAAATCGGATACAATTTGTTCTGCCCTTAAAAATATATGTAAGATCATTTGTATAGATTACGTCTCGTATACAAGCTGAGCCATTGATGTTATTTCTTCAAGTAGAAGTCCAATTTATATCTCCGTTACCTTCTGGGCCGTTGAACGATCATTTACTGTTGTGTAGGTGTCATTGTGGCCATTGATATTGTTGGCCCTATCTATATGTACCATGGATGTAGGACGTCAGTCCTCATAACTAACAAGGTTACAACAGCTTGTACACGGTCAGCAAAATGATCATACCGTTACTCCATAGATCATTATCTAGACATAGACATAGCCTAGTCAAGACCATCTGTATTTTTCCTTACTGCGCCAAACGGGTTTTTATCTACTCTTGTCGCGTAAACATGCGTATTATCTATTTACTTGTCAAACCTGAAGTGAGTCACGATGGTCCATTCATTCAGCTCCATTATCACAAATATTCATAAATCAAAACTGCCTGTGCGAGTGTGAACTCTGCTCTCCTTCCAAATATGTACAAAACTACATGCGACCTGAATCAGCAAGTTGTTGAACCAGTTGTGTTACTCACTGGCAAATCCAACTCTGTTTTGGGATTACCATTTAATTCCGGGCCTGATGACCTTTCTCGGTAATTTACACCGAATTTTGCACTTGAATTAGCCAGACAAAACACGGAATGTCACAACAAGACGTTTGTTTGTAAACATAGGCTTTTATTGCTGTGTAAAATTAGAGATTTGTTACTAATATTGTGATGTAACCTTGGTCTTTGTTCAACCACTTATTTAAAATTTTAAAGTCATAGTATATTCTTGTGTCTCTGTGGGCTATCAAATATTCTCTCAATGGTGTTCTTAAAATATGCACCCTAAAAGTTCGCCCGAAATAAAAGATGACAGAATCACAAGACGTTATCGGTCCATGACATAGGTTTGAAACGTTTAAAGTTATTCACTCAAATTGTGTTGCACCTTGTTTTTATTGTTTTATTATCTTTTGTGTCAAAACTTGAAACTCATTTTTTGAATTATGGTATTTTTCTCAAAATACATTCCATGTGCTATATATGTACATATTTCAGAATATTCCTGATTCCGAATTGCTTATGTTAAGCATTGTTTCTAAATATTCTGATTGTAATTTGTATGTGTTTTCGAGATTTAGCAGTCTCAATTATTTCTTCATAAATTCAACAAATGCAGCACAGCTGCACAGGTGAAAAACAAATCTGTACGACGACGTTTACGAGTTGCAGCGTGCATCAGACAAATCAACCGCCAGAAGTTTATGACTCGCGGCGCTCAGAAGTGGGACGCGCGCGCAAGGTCAAGGTGTCGCAGGACTTATTGTTCGTATTTTGGCTCGCGCTAAATATGTAAGCGGCTATATTTGTTGGCTTTCCTTTTAGTGTGTTCGTGATGAAAGTTTGTCCTTTCGGGGATTTATATTTTTGGACTAGGACAGCTTCTTTGAGTTGAAGTATTCTGCGCTATTTCTATTAGTATGTTTTGTATCATGTATGTAAACATTTAATTTTGACAACTGTAGCTTTTTTTATCCCTACTGTTGGGTATAGGTCTCTCTTTTGTATTGCCATCTACTTCAGTCAGGTCAACAGTTGGTTTACTTAGATGTAATTTGGATATTATAATGAAAATGTGTTTCTATTCCAATTTCCTTCTATCAAAGGTAATTATTAATTAGGTACGTATAGTCATAATTTAATTCCCTAATACCTATAGCAAATACACATGAACCAATACCTACTTATGCTCTATTTCATAAGGAAACTAATCAAATACCAACAGGTTAGGTAGGGAACAATCACGGTTATATCGGCGTACAAGCGTTATGGTTTCTAGCCAATCAAGGTTTAACGTATTTAAATAGAATCTAATTAATGAAAGTCAATTTAAATTATTGTAATAACAACTGTAGACGTAATATTGAGGACATTTTGGCATAAAATTTTCCTTTATATAAATAGAGCGTATTTTCCCAACCATTCTTGTTGTTTATTTGCTCCAATATTTACACCTGTGCTTTGAAGATCCTACAACAAATTATGTGCTATAAAATGAAGTATGTGGGATGAGTTTATTCTTGCTACATTATGGGGTTGGAGACACAAAAACTGATGTCAATTTAAAGGGATTATTGCTGTTTATGACTGTCTACCTTTCGCTCTTTTATTTGTTTGTTTATTAACTTTGAAATCTGAATGTTTCTATTTGAGAATAGTTAGTTTTTGTTAGTTTTCCTGTAGTTACATTTATAATTGGGGTCCTACGTGACCGATTACATTGATCACAATTCATATAATCGCTTAGTCAATATACATATAAGTACAGGTACGTGTAAATAAATACGTATTCCACGAATAGTTCATATTAATTGTCTTATCGTCGCTTATCGGACGTTCGTTGATTAGGTATATTGGTTTCGATAAATTTTGTTGTTGTTTTAGTTTATCTAAATCTATATTAAAAATTACTTTGTATAGTTTCTATCCGCGGTGTCGTTTATTTACTCAACCGATACATTATGAAATCCAAATATGTATAGTATAATCATCATCATCATTTCAGCCATAGGACGTTCACTGCTGGACATATATGACTGTATTGTATATGGAATAATATTGCCGCTACCAATTTTTATGTCTTCATTTAGATTTATAGTCTTGTCAGAACCGTAAGATGTTCCAATCTACTTTCAAATAGGTTTTTTGAAAGCAGCTTATTTGCACCGTGTTGGTTTGGTCTTTACTTTAACCAGTTCATGTTGACGATGAACACGTTGCACAAACTTACTAAATCCGCTTGCCTGTTTGTCTACCGATCTTCTTTTGGACTTGATCTCGTAGAGAAATCATCCCATCCGTTCCGAATTTCACTCGATAGTTAGTGTTACGTTAAGCTTACAAATAATGAGGCCCATAGCTATGGGACTAAAATTCAGCGCCATCTTAAGACATAACTAGTAAAACACCAGTTGAAAACTTTCGACGGGTTGCATCGCCTGCTTTACTTTCGTAGTCCCCAAAGGACAAATCTCATAAAATGAAGCTAAATACACTCGCTAATTCAATATGCTACTAAATAAATGTAGAATTTATCTATTCCCGCTGCACAGTCTTGCAATATATCCGAGATTGCGTAGCTCGCGATAACCCCAAAAACTGAAATAGTCACGCGTGGGAGGCATTGTAATACCGGCCTCGCTCTCCAGAATTATTGCAAAAACTCTAGTGAAGTTCCTAATACCTGGGAAAATGTATAATTTTGCTTCAATTTTACTAAAGTTACGTTCTTACTAATAAAGTACTCTAGTAATTCATTTGTTCGTAAGGTAAGTATTTAACCTTATAATGATACAAAGTTTTACAATGACCATAACATTCTTAAAGTTTTGCCCCCCAAAAAAAACATTTTTTTTCTCGACGAAATAATATAGCTAGTTCCGTAGCTTGGCATATGCGCATGCGCACGCTGCAATAGTTTGCTGGAATACTCCGCATTTTGCTTTAATTTTTAACTATTGATATTACCGAATTTTAGAACAAATCAAGCTTATTTCAAATCACGTCTTTTTAGTACTATTTTTTTAGTTAAATTATTATTTTAATCTTACAGTTCGGTTTTCCCATCTCTACAAAAAAACAAGTTTATTTATATCTTAAAGTGACTTTTATTATGAAAAAGAAACTATTTTCGATCGCATGAAAATACTGGGCGCATGACCTGTGTGACACCTATCTTTGTTACAAATCATTCTGACAAGAGGAATAATGGTGTTCTACAATAATAACTCGAAATGAACTTTTAAATTTTGGGACTCCGAGCAAATAAAAAAATCAAGAGAGAACGTCGTTGAACAGTCAAGTGAGGCCGGTTTTTTTATACATGTGTGAGTGCGTCGGTGTTGCGCCGCCATAGTTCGACTGACAAGCTAATGCGTAGTTTCGTTGTACGTGGATGTGTGTGTAACTGTCTGTACACAGCAAGGCGTAGTTTTGGTTGGCTTCACTTGTTTGTTCACAACATTCTCTGTTGATTTTTTATTTGCTCTGAGTTTTGGGACTTATTTCTTGAAGAGAAATTTATCGTATCGTCACGACATAACACGTCTCACATTTTAAATAACAGTTAAAAGTGTAAAAGCAATGAGGCGTTTTCAAAAAAAAAATTGTTTCTCAAAACTTACTAGATGGCGTAATACTCATATAAATTGATCTGTCATTATCAACTGGAATAGGGTGAGAGAGAGAAGTCTATATTAAAGTCTCCACTGCTTTACTGAGGTATGACTTGGGACTACGTTTGGACTTGACCGCGACTTTATTGGACTATGACGTGACTTTTTTGATAACATATTATCAAAAATTATTCAATTAATACTTGACACTGGCAAATGCACAACAATGCGACGCCAAAACATAAAAAAGAAGAAGAAGAAATCTTGACAATGACAGTACGATTTCCATAGTCAAAGGATCGACTATTTCAAACTATTGTCGCCAACTAATAGATACTTTTATTACTATATTTTTTTGTAGAAAACGCCTCATAGCAAACACTTTTAATGGAAATTATAAAGATGACCAGTTCGAGACAGCCAAAAAAAAGTTAGAGACTAACGGTTTTATTCAAACAGTTGATTGATACTGACTAATAATAACAGTAAAATAGTATAGGCCGAATCATACAAGTCGGCGCATGTGAAGTTAGCTACAAGCTGCGCCATATCCAATCCTGACTGAAGCTTGTATTAAAGCTGCGCGTTGAATAAATATTTAGAAATTTATTTATTTATTTAACTGAAATCATCACTAAAGATTTTGAATAGTTCTACGATGCCTACTACCTACGACAAAAACCCTTAAAAATAAAAAGCTGTTAATTAAAAAGATCAAGTTGCGAAGCTTTCCATTAATATTGTAGGTAAATATAATGAGGCCATAACAATATCATTATAATAATTTGCTCTCCATAAATATGCATCAGAAACATGTACGAGTAATTTAACACCATTGCGTAGGCGAAGCATCAATGAATTTGCATACCAAGCGTAAATTGATGATGTGCAATGTATCGTATTTCTACGAGATTGCATTCTTCTCACAATAATCAATTGATACTTTAGTCTATATGTATAAAAATGAAACCCGTTTTCCGTTGTCACGACATAACATGAAAACGGCTTGACCGATTTGGCTTATTTTTTTTTTGTAGTTTTCTAATACTCTGTGCAAGGTTCTTACGGAAAGCGAAACGAAGTTCGCCGGGTCCGCTAGTTTTTAAATAGAATTGCTCTAACAACATCATCCGGTTCTGTCAGTGTAGGTCCAAACATCAAATTTAAAGTTTTGTAATTAAGGTTATCACTTTTACTTTGCCACTCTGTTGTAGTCTTACCAGTTTCATCCATTCTTCCTATTTGTATTCCCTGCTAGTTTTATTTTATCAAAATTGACATTAATGAGTAAATATCCTGTTTGTACACGCTGCCCCCGCCCTACCGCAAGGGGTTAAAGTTCTAGCGAGCCTTGAGTTCCTGACAGTATAGTAAAAAGCCACTGATTCGGTTTTAGTTCCGTCTTCACCACAAACTTGTGGTGATCTAGAGGTAGTGACACCATACAATAAGTCGTGGGTTCAATACCCCGGTCCCGTACCAATGAGTTCTTTGGAATTTATGTACGGAATTTCACACCACTGTCTTTTCGGTGAAGGGAAACATCGTGAGGCAACCTGCATACATCCGTAGAAGAAATTCGATGACGTATGTAAATCCACCAACCCGTACTGAGCGAGCTTGGTAGATATGGTCCAATCACTCTTCGTGGGTAGGCCTACGTCCTGCAGTGTACTATTAAAAAGGCTGGTACAGTACCGTCTTCGCCCGATCGTGGGTCCGGACTTCGGAGTATAAAATCCCGGAATATGCTCTTCATTTATCTGTTCAGTTTAATTGATCGGTATCAGAGTCTAATAAGGGACAAATGGCACGGCCCGTAACATCTGGAACATTTATCTTGGAAGATATAACAACTAGTAACTCGTATATAGATAATATTATTATGTATGTAATATAGGGATCGAAAACACTGGCAAAAGGCGTGGTAATCAATTCATAAAAAAACCTTACGACGTAAAACGAATAAACAACAATACAAACAATCGTGACTGGATTTTTTTTTCAGCCAACACAAATCTTTGCCAAAGAAAGAAAAATAATTTATCGACATAGATTACTAACATGTTTCTACTTAGACTTAAATTGATCGTCATAATGACAGCAAAGAGATTTAAATCACTTTAAAATAGCGGTTAATCCGGTATTTAATTAATAGTCCTTGCGGTGTCTGCCCACTAGTATTCCAATGCTCCAATGGTTTCACCGGTGGGCGGTCAAATGTTATTATCTGTGCCCCCGATTAGATCATCAATTTCTTTGAAGTGGACTTTAAAGAAAATTGAGACAACTGTTCGTTGAATTTCATTTTTTTTCATAAGAGTGGCGGAATGTCGTTTGTTCCGGTTGCATCTCATTTTAGACCGACGAAACGGAGGAGCTATTCAATTCGACACGTATATTTGTTTTTTTTTTTTAATGTGTAACCATGCACAACTTTTTACATAGTGGTTCGATTTCGATATTTTTTTTTATTAGAAAGCGTATACTTTGAAGTTGGTCCCATTTAAAGTTTTTCGAAATCGCATGCATTTTTGAAAAAAAAATGGCTCAGCCGATTTCGAAAAATCGATCCGTGCGAAATATTTGCGAATTCTGTACACGGTTGAAGTCGGTCATGTCATTTTCTGCAAAAAAAAAAATGTATTGAAAATAATCATCATTTTAGCTTTTTTTATTCAAAATTATACCACTTTGTCCACCAACTCGTTTGATGGCAAACGAGGTGGTGATGGCAAACACTAGTATTGCTGTATGAAATTTACTGACAGGCATAGATATTAGATATACCTCTTCTAGATATATTTTCAATAAAACCAATCATAAGGGACGATCTTGCGGTTTTAATCGGATCATCTGTCTTTAGAAGTGGACGTACTCGTTGCAATTTTAGTGCATTTCCAATGTCATAAAATTAGAATTCGCTACCGCAAGGGGTATTCAGTACGATCAACTGAATATTTTATATCTTCTATTCGAGGATAGGTCTGCGCTCTTCGAAAACATCTAACAATGTAGCGTTACACACGACACTACAGACGACTGGACTGTTATAGAATACTTCAAAAAGTGAGCAAACACGCATTGTATCAGCAGTCTTGGCAGCCACATTGTTTATAGTTTTTGTAAATGATTGCACTAAAACATAAAAAGAAATAGAATTACCAAAATATTCTCGCTAATTTAGTTCTTGACGTTGCAGTTGGTCATTGACTTTGCCATGCACGTTGCTTAGTATATTTTATCCTTTTCGCAATTCACTCATCACACATCTCACTTTGTTTATAATTTCATAGGTATATATACTATTCGTAACCTTGGTTTTGTTTCTTTAATTTGTATTTTTTTTTCACAGCCAATTTATCAAATAATACCACCACACCACCTGTTTGTTAGTATCTGTTTTAAGAGACTCCCTATTGCCTAGATTATTTCAGTTATTTATATTTGTATTTTTCCATTACGGATATTTCAGGGGCTGTAGGTATATTATGCAAATGAGATTTCATTAAATGGGCAATAAATCATTAAATGGGCCATAAATCGTAAACGGTAAGTTGTACAAAAAAGTTTACTGGAAACAAAAGATGCTAAATTTTATTTTCTACAATATTAGTCACCGTGACTTTTGCCCTAAAGTGCATAGTTTCCAAGATATCGCCAAAAAACTTTTTTAAAGATGGCGCTTGAGGCTCCACCTGGATCTTTCAGAATTTTGTGATTTTATGCTCCTATTTGTGATTTTATGTAAGTGATCCTAAACCTAATAAAAAATGTATCAAATAAATTCTTTTTTTCCTGTATTACTGGGTGGGAATCCAATCCACGCATCTTTGACCCAGGAGTCAGGGTTACTAACTACTAGGCCAAAGAGGCAGTCGAAGTTTTAAGTACAGCTAGTCTAGATATTATAGCAATTAGGTGTTTGTAAATTATCAAACAGAACACAAATGTAGTTCAACTATATTACAGAAAACTGTTCTAATATATTACCTTTCACAGGCTTGGTTCTGTACATTACTTAAAATTAACGAATACGCTGTCTTTTGAGTATCAGTCCAATAGACAAAACGCATAAGGAGTACAGTATCCTTAATCGGTCAATCTGGTATTCTTGACAGATGACTCAAATGTTAACTAGCTGAGACGGAGAGTTAAATTGTTGGTACGACGCTAGTCGCAATTTACACGACCAATTGATGGCTTCATCTTCTTGTTAAGGAATAAATTATTACACTAAATACTATCATTTAGTTTTACAGTATCAGCCTTTTGGATCAACGAAACGGAGGAAGTACTCAATTCGACGCGTATATATTTTTATAATATTTTTTTAATGTATAACCACGCATAACTTTTTACGTAGTAGCCCGATTTCGTTAATTATTTTTTTATTGGAAAGAGTATACTTTGAAATTGTCCCGTTTTACTTTTATCGAAATCGGCTGAGGCTTTTTTGATTAATTAACAATAATGTGAAAATTGCTACATCGATCCGTGTGAAATATTCGAGAATTCTGTACACGGTTGAAGCCGTTTAATATGAAGTTAATAGTCCACTGCAGGTCGTAGGCCTATCCTCGAAGGGTGATTGGGCCATATCCACCACGCTGGCCTAGTGCGGGTTGGTGAATTCACATACGCTTCGAATTTCTACTACAGTTTTTTTAAATATTTTATTATATTTTTTTCTTCTAAAATAATTTGTAGAAGATGAAAAGAGAGAGCATTGTTACTGGAATGCAGTCTGTGTTTGTACTTAGATATATGTAATTTTATATTATGGACTTCTGATGTCTGAAATGAAGTTTTATTATATTGTTATCTTTAGATATTATAGATTTAGATCTCTTTTCATTGCACCAAATCAACCTCCAAGGGATTAATATACATATTTTTTTAAGGGTATCAAAAACAAAAATACTCCTATATAAGGGTTTAAACCCATATTGCTGCTCCGGTTCTACTGGACCGATTAAGTTATTTTTAAATTACTACTTTTCTTAAAATATCCTTCCTACTAATATTATAAACGCGAAAGTTTGTGAGGATGGATGTTTGTTACTCTTCCACGCAAAAACTAATGAACAGATTGAGATGAAACTTTGCAATAATATAGCTTATATATCAGAATAAAACATAGGCTATAAATTATAATGATATCGCGTCAAAAATCAAAATATCATGCGGGCGAAGCCGCGGGTAAAAACTAGTCTTTTATATGAAATCGTCTCAAGGTGAGCTCGACCATAGGGTGAATCTAACAACTTGGCGGCTGTGATGTAAGATAACTGAATCCTGGCGCAGCTATTAAGTGAACTTCAGTCAGGATTGGGTTTCGCAGCTTGAAGCTAACTTCACAGCCGCTAAGTCGTTTGATTCGACGAGCGATTTTCACTTTTTTCATGTTCTAAAATAATCAGTTCACATATTTTATATGGTTTTCTGTCAGTAGTTCCATTGATGGTACTACTCGCGTATGTATACTTCTCTAGTACCATAATGGTAGAATTTATATCCTCAACGTCGATAGTACCATTGATCAGTACCACTGATGGTACCATTCACATATCTATGTGACTTGTACCATTAATGCCTTCAGGCCCGGAAAATAGAATTTGCAAAAAGTTGAGTTCCTATAAGGTTGCATACGTCAAAATTTTTAAAACTAAAAAGTATCGATCACTCAGCTATTCAAAATTATCACATACATTGGAACGCGTGGAGACACTCAAAGATACTCCACACATTTACAGATTTGCACTCATGACTAACCTAAAATAATGCGAACGATAGTGATTCATATTTCGCGATGATATTCTAGCCTATACCGATTCAATCTAAACACTTGGAGTAAAGACAATTCAATGGCAAAGATAAAAAATATATTTTTAGATATTAGTAGCGGTCTATTCGTGGATTAGTTTATTTTAGTCGTTGATTTATGTTAATTGTATTTTGATAATGATAAGTACAGTAGGTAGGATATCTAATTACCCTGATATACTCTTCAGTCTCAATTCAGGGTCAAACCTGAATTTAGGGGTAGACTGAAGAACTGAATAATTCTGAATTTGATATAGTGCTATCGCTACTTTAAAACCTGCCTGGCCGTTCCTTTTACATGTTTGAGGTCATTGAACGTCATCAAACTTTTTAAATAATTTTCCTACCAGTATACACCAATTTTCAGCTTTTAGAAGTAGTTGCATGATACACATTTTTTTTAAATTCAAACGGGTATCCCCACTAAACTCTAAAAAATCCAGCTGACTAGCTCCGGCCGAAGTATTGTTATACACCACCATGATAACATAATACCAAAAATTCAGCTTGTAGAAAGTACCTACTTGCATTTTTGCGGTTATTCCCCACGCTATTACTTTTTTGTTGCATCTTTAGACTTATGCTAATGTTATTATCTTTAATTTGTAGAAAAATCGTGATCAATATTATGCATTATAATGTGGCAGCATATCCGCTGTCAAAATCTAGCCACTGCCGGGGTGAAGGTCAAACCCATTAGTTTCTTACTACGTGTTTTGTTTACCGATGATCTAATCCAATTTAATAAATTACTATCTTTCGATCATCTTAGTGCATTTTTTGCTCTATATCATAAAAAATAAGGATATTGTATCTTTGTCTGGCTCGCACAATTATGATTTTTAATATTAATTGAATAACTTACAATTGTGTCTATTATAGGGCAAAAACATGCACGCAATATAATTTATCAGGTTTATCTTTTTGAGTGAACCTTGTACCTACTAGGTTTTTATTGTAATCACTAATCATATTCATCACTATCGCTATTTTTATACGACGAATAAAAT
This sequence comes from Hypomecis punctinalis, assembly GCA_949316475.1. Classification (NCBI taxonomy): domain Eukaryota; kingdom Metazoa; phylum Arthropoda; class Insecta; order Lepidoptera; family Geometridae; genus Hypomecis; species Hypomecis punctinalis. The sequence goes on from OX438807.1 coordinate 1,781,988, forward strand.
AATTCGCCGTATAAAAATAGCAGTGCAAAGTGAAAAATCTGCGAAAAGTGAGGAACCTTAAAAAGGCAGGAACTAATAGGGACCCAAATCTCAGAAGTGGGATTCCATGATTTATTTTCTGGTATAAAACCAATACCGAAACTCTTTTAAAACGACCAATTATGATTGATTTGTACTATAGCAACATATTATTGTCAAGTGGCATCAATAAGTATTTGTAAGGACCGCGGACCGCCACAAACCAACAATAAAGACTTTATTGACAAGATGAATAAAGAAATAAACAAACTATACCATCACCTATTCGATCCAATTGAGCGAATTGCTCAATGAAGGGGCACTTACTCGATAGCCTCATAAACAAACACCACCGTACTAATCTAAAAATATACTTACATTCTTAAGAATTCCACACCAATATAACTGTTAGAAACAATAATATTCTCATTTAAACAAACAGTCTATCTGTTTTGATTGCTAATCACGTGTTATTTTTAAGTGTGAGTAAACTTGCTCTCATATATATAGAATTTCCTCGTATTCTAGTCTTTATATATAGCAGTTTTATAAATATAAAAACTTATGTTGAAGTTATATTTTTCAAGGCTATGATTGTCAATGACAAAACAATGAGGCATATGCGACCTTGTGTGAACTCATTGTGATCCATATATGGATTAACTTTTTCTAGCTGTACAATCGTTGGAAAGATTTCTATTACGTATGCATGTCTTATAATAGCATCAAGGTTGTATATTATAGCATATAGCGTAAATTGCGAAGCAGTAAAGCTTTCAAGGCTTACATTAACGTACATTACATAAATATGAGCTGTAAGTATTGTGTGAACATTACCTGTACATATCTTTCGCCAGCTTTCACGCCATCACAAACTTAAATGTATAACTGTGTCTGGCCTTCAGGCGGTCTAAAAACTCTGACACCAGGGCTATCCACCCAGCCTATACATATTCAAACTTACTGTCTCGACATTGTGATAGGTATAAAATTTAAAGTAGTCCAAAATTACAAAATATTTTGTTCCAAGAAAGTGATGTCTAGATTTTATCACGGCAAGAGCATCCAAATGATTGTTTTCAATCCAGAATTTATGTGTAAATTCTAAAATAAACGAGCGCGGGCCGTCAGGACCATCAACCTAGTTTTTATCTGTCGCTGTCCACGTGAGAACACATTATTTATTTTATCTGGAACATGTAATTCTACTGAAGTTGTTTAGCCAGAAACTTAATTTTATAATTGGGCGTGTGAAACGGTTTATTTTTCGGAAGGAACATTTCCAACTCTGTTTGCCATAACAAATACGAGTACCGCAGCTAAACGAGTTACATCATTAGGAAACCAAATCTTAGGAGCTTAGAAGATTATACTTGCTATATTTGAATATAAACTGTTAATGTACTTTTTACAATTATTACAACACACCGCACCTTACTTTCTCTAAGACCTAAAGTCTGTCCTTGTCGTCGATGAGTTGCATGCAATTGAGGTTGTCTGAAAGAAATCGCTATTAGTGAAAATACCGCCTTTTATGCCTTTTCTGCCCTTGTTACATTTGTTATGTTTTCCTATTTGTTGGTGTCAGCAATGTATTGTAAAGTCAACATTTTATTTAATTCTGACTTTGCCCTGGGCCAAATTTTGAATGGAATTTGAACGAAAAATACTGATTGATTGTCCTGAATTGATTTAAGAATCGTTATTGGCGCCATTGGTCCTTATTACCATTCACCTATGTCCTCTGCTAATTGCATATATTTGCCAGCTACTGCTCGTCTACGAATACAAAATGGTTCATTGAATACATTTTTCAAAATGTTTCGGAGTTCGTCGTTGCTCTTAATTATTGTTACTATTTTGATTTTTGTCGTATCTCCAAATTAATCCATATCTTTAGTTAGGTAGTTTATATAATTTTATTTGCCTCATAATTTGTCCATTTAGGTTCCGTTTTAAAATCTACGTAATTTTATTTGCCTCAAAATTTATCCATTTAGGTTCCGTTTTAAAATCTACGAAAATCATAGTGTAAATTTCGTCCAGCTGGTGTGTATATCCGAAAATTTGGAAGGTTTTCGCACTCGTAAACACAGCGGTGTATTTATACGCCGGTCTTCTATTTCTAAGCTCATTATTGTTACATCGCCGGACTTTACTGCGGCCTTCGTCTTCATTCTCTATGTCATATTCGCTGACTCTGAGTCTGCAATATTTGAAAATGATATCGGCAAATGTTCGCCTCATTTGTTTCATTTCTAAATGCCCTATATTCTTAACCCATCGCTTTCATACTTCGAAGCTCTACAATTCTTATAACGCTTCACCCTATTACTGTGTTGAGATTGCCGTGGAATGCTGTCACACAAAACTAATATTTCAACTAAGATATTACTGAAACTAATTGAGGAAGACCTTTGCCCAGGAGTGGTACAGAATAGGATAAAAACAATTTAGAACATATATTTGTATGTGCAATTCGTAGTTCGAAGACGTCGAGCAGAAACTTCTAAGAGAGCTTTTTCTCTTGTAATGTTTGTGATCAATTTAAAATATATACTCGTAAGTCACATAAGAATTAACCAAGGAAAAATATTTAAAACTACCATCAGTCAGTAAGTGCTACGATTGTTAAGTCAGCACAAGTGAATAAGTTATGGGCTAGCACCAGTCATCTTTCTTTGACCTAGGTTTCCTTTTCAGGCGCACAGCGTTCGTAAAAAGTTACTCATATTCCGATTTAGGTTCTTCTATTATGTTGCTTATAGGTTTGTGAAAGTGGATACCAATTTTGAAATTGCAATGCTTTGCCAAAGCACATAATAATTTTGTATAGCATAGAAAATTCATAAGAAAGTTTAATTATTTTTAGGGTTCCGAAACTCAAACGAAAAAAACGGAACCCTTATAGGATAACTTTGTTGTCCGTCTGTCCGTCTGTGTGTATGTTAGACTCTTTATCTCGGGAACGCGTAAAGATATCGAGTTGAAATTTAAACTGTATACGTATATCTATGGTTTCTTGCAATCGTGTAAAAGAAAAACTTCTCAGTTATCGTTTAAAAAAGTTAAAGCCGATTATGTCGTAAAAAATGAATATTTCGACACTCGTAAAAATCAAAACCTACAGGGTACTTCCCGTTGACATAGAACTATCAAATTTGGCGAGAAGCACTGTCTTAGAGCACACATATAGGAATAAATCTGAAAACTGTACATTTTTATTTAAAACACAAAAAATAGGGCCTTAAAATTCACAAAAAATGGGTTCCAAATTCAAAGTGAGTAAATCGTATTATGTAAGGTATCATTTAAAAGAACTTCATTAGCACATGCTAAAAACAGGTATTTAATTATTTTAACAATGTGTAATTTTCGATGTATGACGTCGATGGTTATATAGTATAGAGATTTTAACAACTTACTTCCCAATTTCGTGAAATTTTCTGGATTTGTACGGAACCCTCGGTAGCCTGACTTGCACTTGTCCGGTTTTTATTTATGACAGCGTGTATATTTTTTAAAATAAGTAAAAATATACAAGCTTTTGTCAGGCAAGTTTTTCTGTAGTTACTAAATGCTTTAGAAAAAGTTGAATATATTTTAGCACGTGTGTATCGATCGCAACGTACTATTATTGTCGTTCGACCTTACATTGACACTGACCTACGCTACACAGAGCTTCGTATTTTATTTTAAAGAGCAACTTATTAGCATTAATTTTTGGAATGATTTGCATCTTTGAACTTTGTATTTTGAAATAAATTTCACCAAAAGAACATCGATTTGAATAAATCTATAACACTGAATTTCGTTTATGTTTATCTTAGTTTTACAAATACAAAAAACTTATTAAAATTACATACCTACTAGTTAATTGAAGTTTTTTCTAGTATTGCTTATAACATTTTTAAAGAATTTTTGGACTTAAATTAATCATTATTGAGTCTTTTACCACCACTGTATTTTGATACAGTCGCAAATGCTAGAGTTTTAACTTTTTGACGATGTCTCCAGCCAACGAATTTGAGTGAAATTTTGAAGACGCGTACAGTATTATCGAACAATCAAAGTGTACCCTTATCTTTACTTTATGAATCCGAAAGTGTGCATGTTGGTTTGTTCCTTTTTCACGTGGCTGCGGAGCAACGCGAAATATCAAGTCGATACTTACTTGATTTTCCTCATGGATATGATTCAAAGGTCCGAAAGTGACATGGGCTTCTTATTACCCCGAAAAATAAAAGGTTCCAAACAAAAGTCTAAATTTCACGCGGGCAAAGCTGCGGGTAAAAACTAGTGTTGAATAAAATCATGTGGCGCAGTATGTAAATCATATAGTTTGATAACTCAAATGTACGTAAAGACAGAGTCGTAAGTTGGGTCGTGTCGTGGCTATGTTTCTTCATCGGGCTGAATTAAAACAGATGCTGGTCGTTAGGCAATAAACTGTAGCGCTTGCATCTGGCTCTAGACTTCACGACTGCACGACAAATAACTTTCCTAACATTCTACTGAAGTATTTTAGTTTTGTATAGATTGAAAGGTTAAATTTGCTAGTGAATTTAAACTGAACGAAATCTTGTAAATTGGAAAACTAGACTTTCTGTTACTTTTTAGACCTAAGGATTCTGAGACACGGCTCAGGCATTAAACAATCGTTGTATAAAAGATACTGTACTGTGCCAGCTTTTTTATTAGTCCTATACAGGACGTAGGCTTACCCACGAAGGGCTATATCCACCAAGCTGGCCCAGTGCGGGTTGGTGGAAAAACATATAAAAGAGAAATTTGGTTAATGTTCGTGTTTTATCATAAATTGGGACGCTCTAGGCCTCATATAGAGAATACTAGACCACCTAAAGGAATACCTTCTGAAACGGCTGAATGTCAACAAAACCAGGCCCTACAATCGGAATGAAAGGCTTCAAATAAATTTCGTAATATAAAAATAATATTAATGAAATAGAGTACCTTCTGTAGTTAATTTTATTACTATAATTGTATTGTAAATAAAACTAAGTGCCCAACCGAAGTTTGTTTTCAAATCGAAGCCGGCATGTAACCAGCTGTTCAACATTTCAATACGGTATTTAAATTAACTTTTCCTGTATCATTTTCATAACTACAAAAGGTGAGCACTGTAAATTTGTTATAAATTTTGTTCTGACGTATTTTTAATTACCATCTTCAATTATAAGGTTTTAACCTTTATTTTTCCGTTTAATTCCATGGGTAGGCACTATAATTATTGCGTTTACTTCAGTAAAATGATATTATAATTAAAATTAAAGTTCAGGGTTTGCACGACTGCTTATTATCTTAGAATTCGTTTCACCTTTATAACAAAGTACGTTTACGTATAATTTTGCATTTAAAATAGCAAAAAAAACTCAGCACAATTCTACGCAGTCGTAACAGAGTTACGATTTCACAAACTTTGTGAACCTTAACAGAACTTTGAAAAAAAAGAATAAAACGATCCAGGATCATAAATCAGATATCGCAACTCAAAAGGTTGCAAACAAAACTGTCAACACAAACGTCCCGCAATTCCTTCCTGAAATGTTGGAGTGTCACCGTTCGAGAATAGCAAGAGTTTACAAACAAGTAAACGACTCACCATGATGTGGCTCCGAGTTCCAGTAGACCGGTACACGTGTGTACGTTCCTGCGGCGTATCGCGGACTGCCGGGCCGGCGCGGCGCTCGCCTCGGCTTCGTGTTATCGCCATGACGTAATGCTTGCATTTATTGTCTTCGTTTCGGTAGCTCCAATGTTTTCACACTTGAATTGAACCTTTTATATGGAGATGAGATGCTGTAAAAGGTCTGAAAGCGACAGGACAGCAATGCTCCAAATTATTGCTTCTTTAACGCGGCGTTATGTTTGCTGTGGAGATCGTTTTGGTGGTGAGTTGAGTGAAGTAAAGTTGGAGTGCTGTTAGTTCAACCTTTCTCGTGAAACAACTTCTGTAGTATGGTATGGTAAAGGATTTAAACTATTTTATCCAATTTTCATGTCAGTTGTCAATCCATACTTTGTTTCTTCTTCGGGAGGATTAATTGGTAGAAAGACAATTTGCCTATTTGACATGATAGGGGTGCTGGATAGTGAATGTCTACTGCACAAATCGAGTTTTCTGATTTTCTTTCTGACAGTCTTTATATTTCGAACATTGTGGTCTTATTCGGCTACTACTTTGGCGTCCTGATTGACCTGATTGTAAAGATCCACGACTCTAGGACCGGACGTGTCAATCATTCGATGTATTTTTAAAAAAATAGACCTCTACCTTTAAATAAAAAATAATCTGAAATTGTAATTCTACCGACACGAAATCATCACTATCCGTCTTACCACAATTTTTTTAGTCACGCTGTAGACTATGTTTAACAGTACAAATTACACGGTTAAACAGTGTTCAAATCTTTTATGGTAAGGTGGTTTTGTCTAGAGTTTATACGAAATTCGTTCTTCATGTTATGTCGTTAATATAAAACGCCACAGTCGTCGTAGTATGATGTAATATGTATGTTCATTGTATATATTATGTTCAAAATTGTGTCTTATACTATACAATGATAACTTCCTTCTACATCCATTCAGAGTCCTTTCTTCATTCCAGATTGTTGTCTAATAGAATATCTAGCGTAGTACAGCTTAGAATTCACATTCTTCATACGAACAGCTAGATTGTGGAACGCTTTACCTGATTCTGTTTTTCCACTAAGGTACAACATAGATGTCTTCAAATCCAGAGTATAGACTTCTATGGTAGCGTGCTACACCTATCGCATATCTGCTTAATATCGGGCATAATGTAGTAAACCTATACTGAATAAAAAAAACTATATCAATGCTCACTCTATGTGCTCTACAATAATGTGGATTAAAAATGCAACGGTGCGTAGGCCGGTGATGTGATGTTTGGTTGCAAGTGCGATTGGCGGGGGTAGCGGTTATCATCGCGTCAATTATCGTCTACAGCTCTTTATTAGCCACGTTGAGCGGCCTTCAAATACGTCTCGTTTCGGGAACTCTCTACAATTTGTATACATTTACTAGATCTTTAAAAATTCATGTGATATACAAATAGTAAGTACAAAAATAGTTAGGACATAACGGTGGTTTTCAAACTGGGCTAGATCTATTTTTTTGCTAACAGACTTCAATTAGGTAAGAAATAAACATGATCAAATAGTGGAGTATTAGAGGATGTTATCAAATTGTTAATCTTAAATTGACCTTCAGTCGTGTGAGGACCCATCAGGTAACCTACCAAGATAATAATTATTTTTCGAACAAAATCGCAACACCGACTTCCACCGTGTACAGAATTCGGATAGTTTGCACCCCAGAAGAATGACAAGTAACAGAAGTGTTGCTAAATTTTACTCAAATAAAAACTACGTTACAGCTGTCTTATTCATATCTGGTTATACAGCATACCCGAGAGTGAGTGGAACAAAAAAACGCAATGTCTGTCGGCATACGTCAAAATCACAAGTTGAAATGTCAAAATGGTTAAAAATTTGTTTCCACTTAGTCTTTTTTCTTATCGGAAATTTGAACCCTCTATTTTCAGCAGAAGGTTCTAATCTCTGATCATTTTACCTTCCTACTTTTTACCTTTTTGAATTTGGTTACCCGAGATAGCTCAATATTAGTTTGTGAAACCTTTCGAAATCACGTAACTTCGGATGTATGTGCATATTTTTCTAACACTTTTTAAATTTCATATTTAAAATGGGACAAAGTGATGTATATCTCTTGCTATTTTAGTACGGTTTCTATTACTTTAGTTCTTATTCTATGGTTTGCACGAATTGATATGACATCCATGTACATTATTAGGCGATTTTGATAAAAGTTAAATGGAACCTCGGAAGTACAAATATTTTAAACTAAAAATATTTTATTTAAATCGGTTCACAATTGGCGAAAATATCGATAAACATACACAAAAAAAATACATTCAGGCGAACATAGTACCTAATTCCTCCTCCTACAATTTTGGAAAGTCGGTAAAAATCACTAAGCAATAGCCGTGGCCGAAGAGGACTTGGAATGCATCATGATCGTCGTCATCACCTTCAATCTGAAATTATTTTTCGATCTGAATAATTGGATTCATTTCTTTCATCACTCACAACCTACGAGTACCTGCTGCGATTCATTATTCTCATTACTTTAAAAATCGCTCTAAGCGATAAGGCCGCCGGTTGTCGCACTATTTTAATTATATTGCACTCTTTTATTGTAAATTGTGTGAACAATAAAGCGTTTTCTATTACTTTCGTATTGAGAACGTCTTAAAGTTTTTTTAACGCTAATAAGTCCGCGCTTGACCACAGACTCGCCTGACGCTAAGCGACGTTGTGGTCAAAGATGAAGCTCGCAGACCTAGAAGATACCTATTCACTCCGATCTTGAAAAGCTTTACATTATATTTCTTAGGAAACAGGTAAGCAGGATGACTGTTCCATTCCCTGGCGGTACGAATCAGAAATGTTGAGTCGAACCGCTTCGTACGTATCGAAGGAAAATCGACAGTGTAGGGGTGGTATTGTGGCGTATTTCTATTTGTCCTGTAGTAAAAAAAGGTATAGTAGGTAGATGGGGATGTTCGTAATATTCAATAGGCTATTTGACTAGTTTTTGGAAATCGTTTTAAATTATTCGTTTGTACATAATAAGCACACTACATTTATGTTTCCGTGAGATCTACTGTATTAACAATGAAAATCAGTGTTAAAGAATAGATATTCAAGATCCCACCAAAAACGACATTCTGTAATGGTGCTGGTCTTGACGTCACTCACTAGTAAATAACGATAGTTAATACCAGTAAATACGCTAGTTCACATCTAAAAATTGACAAAAAATACTTTAAAAGTAACTTACAGATCTTGTAATATGACTCCGAAATCACAAAACACAAACGACAGTCAATCGAGAAATTCTTGTTTACTATTATGTGACGTCACCAGAGTTGCCGCCCTTCTTAGAGCGTTTACGTCACAGATAAAATATCAAAATATGTAATATCGTATTTTATTTCGTGCGATTTGCGAAAATTAGACATATCATAGTTTAAATAAAGTGGAATATGTCTTTTTCAGGCTATTATCTTTAAGGATTACCACAATCAATAGTATATTTTAGTATATTTTCAATGTTGTCAAATAGCCTATTGTAACAAAACTCAACTTTTGTAGAACTTTCTTTACAAAATTCTTTCAGTTATAAAAGTATTAAAAAAGTCTGAACAAGCTCGTCAAGTCACTTCTAGGCCCATATTATCCAGTCAGGAGAAGAAAAGTTACTAACTGTCCTTTATAAACATGCAAGAGGGCATTTGACAACAAAAACATTTGTTACAGAACAAACCGTGCGACGTGACGCGGCTCCTACGGCAGCTCTGCAGCGGCGACCCTGCTGGGTACGTAATCTTACCATCATCATCACGTAATAATCCAATGCTTGCCATAGGCCTCCCTTTGTTGATGCCTCTTACCTCTGTACCTTGCCAATTGTATGTACTCTGAACAACTGTACACTACTCTACGTACTCTTAATTCAGGCTAATTGCCATCAAACTGGTTAGTAAGCGCTGGATGCAAGCCGCTTCCAACTGGGTTTATCGGAAATCACGTTTGTTGTATGAGAGCCCCCTTTATTATTCTTTTTTATAATATACTAGTTTTTACCCGTGGCTTCGCCCGCATACGCAATATATCATTATAATTTAAAGCCTATGTGTTATTCTGATATATAAGCTATATTATTGCAAAGTTTCATCTCAATCCGTTCAGTAGTTTTTGCGTGAAAGAGTAACAAACATCCATACATCCATCCATCCTCACAAACTTTCGCGTTTATAATATTAAGTAGGAAGTAGGATTATTGTAGCGGCAACAGATTATACATCATCTATGAAAATTTCAACCGTATAGCTGTCACGGTTCATGAGATTACAGCCTGAACATACGGACGGACAACGATGTCTTAGTTAGCATCCCGTTAGCATAGGGTCCCGTTTTTACCCCTTCCATACGGAACTAAACTGGGGTTTAAAAGTTAACATCTTATTTAAACTCCTACGTAGCGCTTAGCTGTAAATTCCACTCATGGACAGACCCACTCTAAAATTTGATTGATAAAAAGTTGCTTTACTACAGTAATGTGGTAGAGATTTGGTAGTTATTTTTCCGGAACGGGCCCGTCCCGTACACGACTCGGTCTAATATAAATCGCCCCTTAAACTGCTCGATATTATAGGCAATTGTGACGTATGGACAATTATAATGAAGTCGTTATCAGGCGATAAAATTTCTCGAATTGCGGCGATTGCATAAAAACCTAGGTTAATCATTTGTAATGAGTTCATATAATAACTAAATTCGTTTGTATACCTAATTAGAATTTCCTTTGGTCCTGAAATCGTACTCGAAATATTGAATTTCATTGAGTTGTGTTATTGAAAACGTAATGGCGTTGCATATCGTATGCCACGCTGCTTGCACCTATAGTCTCGCGTCGTAAGAATGAAAGGGATGCTGTGTTATAGTGATAGCCAAAAGTCATAAGGTTCTTAGCACCATCGAGCGACCTGAAGGGCATTCCAAATTTCAGCAATGGACTAAAATAAAGAGATGAGTTAGTTGGTTTAAGTTTAGAACATTTGAAATTAAATGAAATTAAGTTATTTACTAGAATGTTATAATAATTAATTTACGAGTTTCCTTACATCCTGTAATTTCTGAAGTGCAAATGTTTTTACTTAAAAAATATGCTGCATTCCGATTACGCATTGTCATTAGTTTTGTTAGAGAAAAAAAAAACTCTTCGAATCATTGACCGCCAACAAACATTCCCAACAACATAATCACCGTTAATTCGTGAAAACTAACAAATCGTCTATTGCTTTATACGGGTCCGCATTATTTAGCGTACCGGGCGCAAAGTTCTCGCATCTCGTTCTATTAATACCGCGGCGAACGAGACGGGGCGACGGTGAGCCGCGCGCCCACGTGCGTTTCTTATTTGGTGGTCTGACTAATTGCACCTGATGAGGTGCGATCTCGTAGAGCTTTGGAGAAATTATTGGACTTTTGTTGGCTGAAGGACGTTGTTTCTGGAACAATGTTTGTCATGATTTTTTTATGACGAAATATCTATGTATTGAATAGTTTTGATAGATAGTCGGTATACCGAAATACCTCAATCTATCTTCTATGCAAGCGTGGTGCACTCTATATCTGCTTACTGTACCAGCCTTTTAATAGTACACTGCAGGACGTAGGCCTACCCACGAAGGGTGATTGGGCCATATTCACCACGCTGGCCCAGTGCGGGTTGGTGGATTCACATACACCATCGAATTTCTTCTACGGACATATGCAGCTTGCCTCACGATGTTTTCCTTCACCTAAAAGCCAGTGGTGTAAAAGAAAATCAGTTGTTCCATACATATTGTCGCGGGTCAGCTAATTTTTTTTTTTTTAGTTTTGACCAAAGTTGTAGAACAGAAGTTGTTAGTTTTGATGTACAGACTAAGCCCCTAGAAGGATGCTAATAGATTAGAAATAACCCTGTATAAAACCTCAGCCTTTATTCAGTTTGAGGAACAAATCAATCAAATCTATACTTTGGAACGATTCATCTACCAAAACAACCGAGTCAATCGGCTATCAAATCAGTCACGTGACAACAAGTACAAGTACCTATAACAAGTACGACTTACACCACTTCGCCGAAATAAGCTCGTTGACGGCCCACGTGGTGCGGGCCCAAACGAAGTGCCATGACTAATGTGGTATACGTACTCTATATCTACTCATTGCTACCAATCCTACTGTTTTAACAGTAGATTTACTGTTTTCGCATTGATGACACTATTTTCTGTTTCATTCCTAATGTATACTGTTTTTCAATAAGCGTACAGCGCCACCTTATTATACCATGTAAATATTTTTTATAACTACTAAGTAAACTAAACTTTTGAAATATAACGACAAAATTTATAATAAATTTAAACCTGAATATAGTGAAAAGGAAGCAATTATTATGGAGGATGAAAGTCGAAAATAATTTTTAATTTAGATATTTGTTTTTATTAAGTATATTGAAATATTATTCTAAATAAAACAATGTAAGTGACTAATTGTAATTAATAGAAGCAAGTATTTCATTGCTTTAATTATGAGAAAAGGGTCAGAGATCAGCTATTCCACTTTTCCTAACTACTGTTCTCCTGTTTTTTATTGGTGAGCTGCTGGTTTTTAGTGTTTTGGGGTTGGCAACACCGTCTATACCGCACACTTGATCTCGGTCGACCACTTGTAGGCTCTACCGAGGTGTTGTAACTGCGCTTATCTGAACGTGCAACATGACACCTGACCTGAGTTGTAGAGGACAATAACTAGAGCTAATAAAATTAAAAGAGCGCACAAATTTAAGACACCATCACTGTATTGAATGTAAAGCAGAAGTGAAGACAGGAAGAACAAAAGAAAACTAAAACATTCTACTTGTTAAAAAATGGCATAAAAAAACATAAAGTTTACGGAAAAGTATTTACATTAAAATACAATAAAGAGATCGCCAACATGAGTAACTCTTTTGATGTTCAAAGCCAGGCGGCTGAGGATACAGTTCATCTGCCCTGTCTCTCGAGTGAGTACGAAGTGTAATCGCCATCGACTCCGCGGAGTCATCATCATTTTAGCTCTTGTAGATCCATTATTGGATGTGACTCTTGGAGTGTTTTTAAAATTTGAAAACTGCCTTGATGTAACTTAATGTCGAAGAAAAGGTTTGTGCGCTGCAGATAATTTAGGTGTTTTATGGTCAATGTCATATCTAATTATCAATGACTATTATGTTATCAGGCCTCAACATAGATTTCTAATACGACCTGTTGCTTTGTAATTCCAACTGAAGTCACTATTTCCTGACAATCTGGATATCTTTAATCTAATGCAAATATATATCGTGCTTAGGTCATTACCTTGTACAGTATTCAATTATTTCCTTTTTTTGTTTTAGAAAATGATTTTCCTATTATTTTTAGGGTACCGTACCTCAAACGAAAAAAACGGAATTCTTATAAGATCACTTTGTTGTCTGTCTGTCCGTCTGTGTGTATGTCAAGACTCTTTATCTCGGGAACGCGTAAAGATATCGAGTTAACATTTAAACTGTATACGTGTATCTATAGTCTCTTGCAGTTGTGTAAAAGAAAAACTTCTCAGTTATCGTTTAAAATAGTTAGAGCCGTTTATGTCGTAAAAAACCGCATATTTCGACTCTTACAACAATCAAAACCTACGGGGTACTTCCCGTTGACATAGAACTATGAAATTTCTCATCAAAAATCTCATCAAAAAAATCGTCTCAGAGTACACATTTAGGTATAAATCTGAAAACTGTACATTTTTATTTAAATCACAAAAAATAGGACCTCAAAATTCACAAAATATGGGTTCAAAATTCAAAGTGAATAAATCATGTAAGGTACCTACCATATAAAAGAAGTTCATTAGCACATGCTAAAACAGGTTTTGAATTATTTTAACAATGTGTAATTTTCGATGTATGACGAGAAAGTAAAAAAAAAAACTTTTTTGTTGATGGTTATAGTATAGAGATTTTAACAATTTACTTCCCAATTTTGTGAAATTTTCTGGATTTGTACGGAACCCTTGATGTGCGAGCCTGACTCGCACTTGTCCGGTTTTTTCATAACAATCTTCATATCAAGGAATTTCATATTTTCGGATCTTTTTATCTTTCGACATTGCTTTGATGGTGGCCTTGAACAAAAATCTAATTCCATAATAATTAATTATTAAATACAGTTGTTTCTTCTGTGGATTTGGTTACCATAATTAACGCTATTTTTGGGCTACTGTACAAATTCTGGGCTGACTTTGCAAGATCTTTGGTATCATTAATCTAACTATGGTGTTTAGGAAGTAGGCAATCTGCGAGTTCGGCGCCACTTGTCTGTGTTAATGTTAACTGAAGCCATATCTGCGCCATTAGTCATGTGTTATGGGGTTCCGAGGCTTGAGTCACGGCGACCTTCGCGGCTAGCGCCTGTCGCCAAATATAGGGCTCCAGTTTGCCGTCTGATTCGAACTCTTGATTCTGTGTTAATGATAATCGTTATGATGTAGGTTTGTATGTAGATCGTGTAAGTACAGGTTACCGATAAGTCTGTATACCACACTTTTGATTGTTGTTGACTTTAACTTTCTTTGTCTTGCGCGTTAAAATTTCGAAAAACTCATTATAATCCTACTGCTTAACTTAGTCCGGGGACCCGCCGCCCGCACCTGTCTCAGTCCCCTTGGTCGTCTCCCCCGGCGCCTCTGTACCGCTCAGGAGAGGGCTAAGTTAAGCGGTAGGATTATAGAGGTAACTATTTTATATACAAAATGGCCACTCCTTTCCCCTATTAATACACAAACCAAAAAGCCACAGCGATACCAGAGTGATAATGTGGTCGATCGAGAAAATCCAAAGGAGATGCTTGATTTAGAGATTTTTCATAGGTTTTTGTAGTTCAGAATGGCCTCAAGTGACAGCAGCGCTATTTCTCTGGTTGTTATAATATATCTCTGTGCAAAAAACGTTTTTCGCGCGAAATTGTAAAAAAAACGTTATTCAAAGTCAAAGTCAAAATTTCTTTATTCTGTAGACACAATACAGGCTCTTGGAATCGTCTAGTTACAATTTTTAAAAGTTCTACTTAATAAAATTTTTACTATAAATAACTAAGCACACTTTTTAAATTTTACAAGATCAGTATCATTAGGTACACAAAAAAATAAAATATTAGAATACAAATCAAAAATAAAATTGTATCAGTATCATGAAAAATAACTATGTCATTATCAGTATTCATTACATTTTATGCCTGTGCTGGGCTATGTAGGTATATAACTTTGGTTCGTCTGCGGTCTAATCTCCTCATCTCGGATTCGTTCCCGCAGAGAGACACCGAGCATAGCCGTCTCATCGCATAGCACGTTGAGCGGATCCAGCGGATTAGCAAATTAAAGTGGCAATGGACACATAGTTCAAAGAACGGATGGCCGATGAGCCGTGAAGTTCTCGAATGGAGACCACGCACCAGCAAGCGCAGCGTAGGACGTCCACCGGCTAGGTGGACTGACGATATAATAAAGATCGCAGGAACGCGCTGGATGCAGGCCGCTTCCAACCGGCCTTATTGAAATCCATGGGGGAGGCCTATGTCCAGCAGTGGACGTCCTACGGTTGATGGATGGATGGATATGCCTGTGCTCGAACGCTTGTTTTTTTTTTTATTTCAAATATGTTGTAATATTAATATTAATTTATTCAAATTTTGTGTTTTTGTTTATTTGTTCAGACAAAGAAAACATTTACTGCACGCACAGGAGATCATTGTATTTATTTTCTACCTCTAGTCTTAAGGTGGTTATTTAAACATATGAACTTAAAATTTTTGAACGTACTAATGCGGCATACATTAGTTATAGTTTGAAAGTATTTTTCCATTTGTTACTTCGTAGTTTCTGATAAAAACCTATTTCGCAGTATTTTTTGTTTCTTATTATCATTACTGTTAATCATAATCCTTTAACAAGCGTTAGATATCGTTAAAGTTATAATTTTGTTAAACTATTGGATTAGATTGGATTGCGCTAGCACTAATTAAATATCGATCAATTGATATATGTAGTAGGTATGGGCCAAATCATACTAGTCGGCGGATGTGAAGTTAGCCACATACTGCGCAATATCCATTCATGACTGAAGCTCACATAAATCTGCGCGTTGATTAGATTTAGGCAGCTTGCAGCCATGGAGGAGACTGGAGAGCGCATTTTTTGTTGAAACAATAGGTCACCGATTTTAAGCGGGGGGAGGGGTAAGCTCCGCTGGCTGTAATTGGCTGACGCCAAAATGACGCAACGACAACATTTCTTGTAGTGATGCCAAAAATGTTACTAGCAAAATATCGATATCGATATTTTTGACTTGGTTCTACTTTGAATAAAATATCGTATCGCGATAACTCATCTTTTTAACTATTGACACGATACTGGATCAAATATCGTATCGAAACCACCCAATCGTATCGTCTCAACAAAGAGCGGCTTTGAAAAATATTATTTCTGTGTACTTTGCCACTTACAGGTTGGCCGACGTAAATAAGTATTGTTTATGTAAGTACCTAAAATAAAACAATAAACTTTGATGGTATAAAAGACAATGTGTTCTATTTTTTAAAATACGATACCGCATCGATCCAAAATATCGTATCGAAACAAGCGGATCGAGACACTGCGATGCGATCCATTGCAATCCAAAGTATCGATACAAACATCTGGATTGAGCATCCCTAGTCGGTAGTCATCTAAAGCGCCTATCGATGGTGAGCGAGGCCGCCTCGCGCACTTTCTCCACTGGTTAATATGCTCCTTGCTTGCAGCTAACTTCACATCCGACTTGTATGATTCGGTTAATAGAACTAGTGAAACGTTTTTAAATCTCACTAGATCAACCGTCGAAAGTACGAGAAACAATAATCTACAGTTCGACGATCAAACTGATATATCAAACTAACACTGGCGACTTGCCGTGAAGCCTATATGCAATATGCTTGAGTACTGTACCGTACTGTACTGTACCAGCCTTTTTAATAGTCTACTGCAGGACGTAGGCCTACCCACGAAGGGTGTTTGGGCCATATCCACCACGCTGGCCCAGTGCGGGTTGGTGGATTCACATACGCCATCGAATTTCTTCTACGGACGTATGCGGGTTGTCTCACGATGTTTTCCTTCACCGAAAAGCCAGTGGTGTGAAATTTCGTACATAAATTCCAAAGAACTCATTGGTACGGGACCGGGGATTTGAACCCACGACCTCACGATTGTAAGGCGGGTGTCACTACCTCTAGACCACCACGGCTATGCTTGAGTGAAGTCGTATTATTTTGAAGAGATGCATCGTCCCGCTTCTGGTCAAAGAGCTTCCCTATTCTCGTTACAAACGTCACGATCCTAGGCTTTGTGGGACCCGTTAGTCCAAAAAGAGTCCAGTTCGTCCCGCTTTCCCTGCTCGAGCCAGTCAGCTGGTCTGACGGCTTGAGGAACTCATTATGTACTCGTAGAGAGTCGTGAACCAAGTATGGCACATCTGATATTCGGCAAATAAAATATAGGTCAGTGAAATCACAGGGGCTTCAAACGAACATTAAAATTAAAGGAGTGACTATTATGCTAATTTGGTCTATTTGGAACAAGTAGTTTATAACAATAAAAGTACTAAGAGGCTAATTACGACCAAGAATGGCAGAGTCGAAAACACATGACTTTCATGTCTCATGATGACGTGATGCCACAATGACAGTGCGAGAAAACTTGTAATTACCTCAGGTGAAAGGAAAAATCATGTGTTTCAATCCTTCGTTTCATAGCTCCGCCTTAGTCTTCTGCATATACCTAACATAAATATACTTCAGGACATTTTTATATCTCGGAAACTGGCCTCCGCTATTACGCCTACCTTTTCAGGTTCTGAGTAAAAGATGCGCTTCGCAATTATTTTAGACTTATCAGTAATACCAGATACAGAAAATTGTCGCCCTGACCGAAATCATCGTGATACATAATTTTTGAAGATATTATCATTATTCACATATACTTACTACGTAAGCGTAGCCCATGCAGCAATAGGCAGGGCGTGGCACGTATAGGTAGTCGATGAACTAATGAGTGTAAATTTTTGGCATGGAGACCTAAGGCCGCCAAGCGCGGTGTAGGACGTCCGCCAACATGTTAGTCTGATGATTGGAATTAGTCTGCAAAATACATACCGCTTCCACCTGTTTTTATTGGAAACCTAGAAGATGCATGTAGCCGTGGTGGTCTAGTGGTAGTGACCGCCTTACAATCGTGACTTCAAATCCCGGTTCCGTACCCACTAATGAGTTATTTGGAATTTATGTACGGCATTTTACACCACTGGCTTTTCGGGGAAGGAAAACATCGTGAGGCAACCTGCATACGCCCGCGGAAGAAATTCGATGGCGTATGTAAATCCACTCATCCGCACTGAGCGTGATGGATTTGGCCTAATCACCCTTCCTGGGTAGGCCTACGTCCTGCAGTGGACGATTAAAAAGGCTGATAAAGGCAGTACAGTGCATGCAAAGGACGTAATTTATATTCTACGACGGATGATGATGATTGTGGAGTAATTACCTGTTTATTTCACATGAACCATTCATATCCAGTTTACATAGTCACACTTGTGTCATTGATTTATCAATTGGCTTATCGTGTACTTAGTAGGAAACGGTTTTGTTTGTTTAATTCTCTGAAATATTTGTACAGGTTTCTCGAGAGCGATGTAATGCTGAAGCTAATCTAATCTATCTTGTAATCGGTTTCTAGGTGCTAATGATTCTTCTGATTTTGATTACTTGGTAAAGTTGGTAGGTACGTCACGGTTCAAATTTCTTGTTGTCGCTTGCGTGTGTTGTAATATGAATTTTCGCCCCTGTAAGTTTTCCTGAACTAATTAAAAGAAATATATACTTTATTTTGATCTCCTGGCACCATGTAGGTACATTTCTACTAAAGTAATTTGAAAATTTGCAATTTTAATAAGATAACGGCATTGCAAACCTCAAGAAAGGTCACTTAGGTAGGTAGGTACGTTCCGACATCTCGTGCTATTACCAAAGAAGATATAATAATACTACGTATAGAACGGCCACTCGTTACCCCCCACCCGTTTGAGTCTTCCTCACTTCCACCCCGCGTCAGGACACGATTTACTACTCTGCGCGCGGGCTGCACAGGCCGCTGTAAATACCCGTGTAGCGTTCGTGCGTATGTGTAGTGTCTGTGAATAAATATAGTGTTGTGTGCGTAAGACAGCAGATTTTGTATGAAGAAACGCGGAGTGTCCGGGCTGGCTATTACTTAGAACCTTATGATTTAGTCTCAGCTGCTACCGTTCTAATTATCTCTACTCTTACCATTGATGAACACAGCAAGACATGTATAATGCATCGAATAGTACTGTATCTTTTGTATCTTTATAACATTTTTGCTCGTAAAGTGGCTGTAATTACACCAATTTCAATATCGTAATGTATTTCATTACGCACTTGTGCGTTATTGTAATGTAAAACGCACGAGTTTATTTTTAAATAAAGTAACATGCACGGTTTTTTAAGATGCTCCGTCTAAAAATGAACGATACTTTTTAAAATCTTAGCAAAGAGTTTTTATGTCAGAAAAGTGGTCGATATTTTATGAATAAAATTAACTTTGGGAGATAAATATTATTTTGCGCGCTATTTCTTTTCGCTGTATTGTTTTTATTTGAAAATATCGTCAAGTCATTTACTTTCACTCAAGAGAGTGACAGAGAGACTGAGGAAATTGTAACTAATAATAATAACTTGACAACATTAAAAATGCCAAATGGCAACGTAACAATCACTTTTACGCACACTGCTTTAACAAGTAATTAAAGATTTATTCGTTTAAGAAAGTCAGAGTTTTATTAATTTCCTCGCAAATATGTTATAAAACGTCGTATGACATACGTGCGCTTTGAAAATTACAGCCTCTGCTTCCTTATAGCAATATCGCCTCGGCTGTAATTTTCAACTTACCGCACTTATATCATAATGTACTATTATCGTATCAGCGGATCAGCCTTTAAAAGTTTAAATAGGCTCGAAAGACAGATTGGGTCATATCCATCGCGGTTTGACCAAGTGGCAGCCAATTCACATACTCCATCGAAATTCTTCTCAGGTTATGCAAATTGCGTCGCGATATTTTACCGAAAAGCTAGTGCTCTAAATGCTCGCACATAATTTGCAAAGCTGTACGCTTTTGACGCGCTTTTAAACCAACGTTCTCCGACTAGGCCACCACGGCTGTTCCAACAGTAGAGTCCCCGATATGCACCTATGGCTGGCTATGGCAGTGGCACGTAGCGTTACGGTGTCGAGGCCATTCCCGGCACGGGTTTATGTGCATTCTATATCCCATTGTCTGGCGGCTCTCGCATGAATAAAATATGGGCTAATAATGTTTTTGTATCGGCATGTACTTTGAAGCCAATATTGTGTATATGTCTATGTACCATAATACGTATCACCTTTGCATCAGTGAAATGGTTATAGAGATAAATGTATTATAAAAAGTTTCTTCTACGTAACTCTACTGTATTAGATAGTTGGTAGAGCAAAGTCAAACATCTCAAATTCTGCTAGAAGGAATTTAGCTCAGATTTGCTAGATTTTGCTCAGATGCAAGCGATGTATAAAAAGAACAAAATATTTTTTTGAAGTAAACTGTATAGATAAATTAGAATGAAACACTGACAAAATATGCCCTTTTGTAAGGCATCCTCACAGACTATCCCCGATAAATAATGTCTAAACTGAAAACTCGTACTAGTCACTTTTTTGTTTACTCTGTTATAAAACCTATCAATATTAGAGTACTTAGACAAAAAAAACGCAAACAGTGTCATAGCGAAGCACGCTACCAACCATCCAATAAAGTACATAACGAGTCCACAGCGGCTAAACCATAGATAGAGTGCCAATAGAGGTGGCATAACGACCAACTAGGTTCGACTCGAGGGTACATAAATGCAGGGATAATGAATTCGGTATTTCTAATCAATTAGCATAACTTTTTTTAACTTTTAGGCGCTTATTCTGTACATCAAAACTAACAACTTTTGTTCTGCAATTTTTTGTCAAAACTAAAAAAAAATCAGATGTTCCATACATTTGGTCGCGGGTGAACGATATTTTTCTATGGAACACTAATTTTTAGGGTTCCGTACCTCAAAAGGAAAAAACGGAACCCTTATAGGATCACTTTGTTGTCCGTCTGTCCGTCTGTCCGTCTGTGTGTATGTCAAGACTCTTTATCTCGGGAACGCGTTAAGATATCCATATATAGTTGAAATTTAAACTGTATATACATATATCTATGGTCTCTTGCAGTTGTGTAAAAGAAAAACTTCACAGTTATCGTTTAAAAAAGTTAGAGCCGTTTATGTCGTAAAAAACCGCATATTTCGACACTCACAAAAATCAAAACCTACAGGGTACTTCCCGTTGATGTCAATGTGAACTCTGAGACAATGCTTCTCGCCAAATTTCATAGTTCTATTTAGGAATAAATCTGAAAACTGTACATTTTTATATAAATCACAAAAAAATAGGGCCTCAAAATTCACTAAATATGGGTTCAAAATTCAAAGTGAGTAAATCGTATCATGTAAGGTATCATATAAAAGAGGTTCATTAGCACATGCTAAAATAGGCTTTTAATTATTTTAACAACGTGCAATTTTCGATGTATGACGAGAAAAGTGAAAACAAAAACTTTTTTGTCGATATATATAATATAGAGATTTTAACAACTTATTTCCCAATTTTGTGAAATTCTCTGGATTTGTACGGAACCCTCGGTGTGCGAGTCTGACTCGCACTTGTTCGGTTATTTTTTTGAGTTTTGACAAAAGTTGTTAGTTTTGATGTACAGAATAAGCCAATCGGCCAAAAAGAGACCCTTTCAATTGTCTCCCGCTTTCCGTGGTGTCTCCGTTCCTGTAACTGGCAGCTTGGAACTAATTAGGAGTTTCGCTCTCATCGACTCTTAACTTTGGCTCTTACATAGAGTCAAAAGCCCAATTAGCCTCCAAAAAACTTGGTGTTCTCTCTAAGGTGAGACGGTATTTCACACCTGAACAACTACTTAGCCTTTATAAAGCGCAAGTCAGGTCTTGCATGGATTACTTCTCTCACCTTTGGGATGGCTCTGCCAAATATCAACTGGAAGCTCTGGAGTCGATTGAGCGGCGAGCCAGGAGGCTGATTGACAACGACACCTTGACTAAGTCGCAGCTGCAAAGTCTTGAGCATCGACGTAAGGTGGCGTGTTTGTCGACCTTTTATCGGATTCACTTCGGAGAGTGCGCTCAGGAGTTGCACAATCTGGTCCCACCTGCCCTTTTCTTCTATCGTACGGCTAAGCAGACGCAACCAAAGCGCCACCCTTTTACGGTAGACATTCCGCGCGTTAGAACAAAGCGTTTCGAATCCTCATTCCTCATACGAACAGCCAGAATGTGGAACGCTTTGCCTGGGTCCGTTTTCCCGCTTAAGTACAACATGGGTGTCTTCAAATCCCGAGTAAATAGGTATCTTCTAGGTAAGCGTGCTACATCCTAGACCGCATATCTGCTCAACATCATGCAGTATGTAGTCAAACGCAAACCTACAAGGAATAAAAAGAAAGCCCCTAAAAGGATGGTAATTGATTAGAAATAACCCTGTATTCTTACCTGCTATAACCATTACCCATCCAAAGAACTTTTAGACCTCATCAGTTTAGCGCGGAACTTATTGCTGATGTTATTTGTATCCATCCATCCATCTGTCCATCAGCCGTAGGACGTCCACTGTTGGACATAGACCTCCTCTATAGATTTCCAATAAGGCTAGTTTGGAGCGGTCTGCATCCAGCGCGTTCTCGCGATCTTCATTATATCGTCAGTCCGCCTGCTCGGTGGACGTTCTACGCTGTACTTGCTGATCCTTGGTCTCTATTCGAGAACTTTACGACGCCATCGGACATCCGTTCTTGCTTGCAACTTCCTGATTCGCTGAGCTATGTTGACTACTTTGGTTCGTCTGCATATGTCCTCATTCCTGATTCGATCCCGCATGAATAAGCTCAAGATAGCCCAACGTGCTAAGGAAAGGGCCATCAACATCAGCCTGTATCCACCCACTGCGCTGGTCGATATATAATATAGGTAATAAACAGTTTAGGGGCTCTATTTTTCAAATTTCGAACACCTAGGAACGTATATTTATCTTTAAGGACGACTTTTATTCTCGAGATTTCTTTTTAATTACCTTACGTTCCATTTTACGGTTTCCTCCTTTACAATATATGGTTTCTTTCGAAATTGCCATGTCAAGTACTCAAAATTGCCATATAGGAAAGGGCTATACTCGGAGTTATTTGTAAACTTACAAATAATTGGCTTTAAGTAACCTTTGCTTACTCTATGTGTCCATAGCTCACGTAGTCTTAGCTCACCGCCTCCCGGGCGCGCCTCGATCCAACCACCTGTCACATTTGTAATGCCACCGTGGAGCCAGCTTACTCATTTATAGCTCTAATTGAACGCTTTTATGCTAATTGTGCTCGTTTATTAGCTTAGCTGTAGATAATGACATATATTATGCTAATATTCTTTGTAATTACGAAGTGTAAATGTATCTATTTTTTACCGACTTCCAAAAAGGAGGAGGCTCTATACAGGGTTATTTCTAATCAATTAGCATCCTTCTAGGGGTTTATTCTGTACATCAAAACTAACAACTTTTGTTCTACGACTTTCGTCAAAACTAAAAAAAAAATTGCTAGTCCATAGAAAAATATAGTTCACCCGCGACAAAGTGTATGGAACAGCTGATTTTTTTTTTGAGTTTTGACGAAACTTGTAGGACAAAAGTTGTTAGTTTTGATGTACAGAATAAGCCCCTAGAAGGATGCTAATTGATTAGAAATAACCCTGTATATGTTCGTCTGTATATATTTTTTTTTGTGTATTTTCATCCATATTTTCGTCAATTGTTAACCGATTAAAAAATCTTTATAGGTCGTTTATAATTACTCCCGATGGGACCACCCATTTAAATTTTATCGAATTCTGCTGAGCCGTTTTTGATAAATCTATTATATAAAAGGCTTCCCTGAGTGACTGACTGACAGACAGCCTACAGCCCAAACCACTAAAGATATCACGTTGAAATTTGGAATATAGGTACATTGTACTACATAATGGAGCACTAAGGACGAAAATTTTGAACGTTCGACCTCTAAGGGGGTAAAACGGGCCCTTTTCGTTTGTATGTAACTTTTTATTCCCTTTTCCGATTGACTTGAAACTTCGTATACATGCTTTCCAAACAAAATAAAAGTTACGTCTTTTCCTGTTTTTCCGAATTTTCCTTATCTAAGGGGTCAAATAAGGTCCCAAAGTTTGTGAAAAAAGCGTCTATTACATCCACCCAGCTGAACAGTTATGGTTGAAATCTGGTATGAAGAAAGCACACAGCAGGTTTCAATACAGGAACTAATAATATCCAGGAAAATCTGTAGGGTTCCTGAGGGATAGCCAATATTAATCAGTTTAGGCTACAGCCCAAACCGTCGATGATATAAACTTGAAATTTAGAATATACGTACATCGTACAACATCATGAAGCACAAAGGATGAATATTTTGAAAAATCGACCTCATACGGGGTAAAACGGGCCCTTTTCGTTTGCATGTAACTTTTTATTCCCTGTACCGAATGACTTGAAACTTTGTATACATGCTTTTCAAACAAAACAAAAGTTAAAGTTTTTCCTGTTTTTCCGAATTTTCTTCATCTAAGGGGTCAAATAAAGTCCCAAAGTTGGTGAAAAAAGTGTTAATTACATCCAACCAGCTGAACGGTTATGGTTTAAATCTGGTATGAAGGAAGCACACAGTATGTTTAAAAACAGGAATTAAAAATATCCAGGAAAATCTATAGGGTTCCTTAGGGATAGCAAAAATTAATCAGTTTAGGCTACTACCCAAACCGCTGAGGATATAAACTTGAAATTTGGAATATACGTACATTGTACGACATAATGAAGCACTAAGGATGAAAAACGTACCCAACTCTAACTTATGGGGTAAAACGGGCCCTTTTTGTTTGCATGTAACTTTTTATTCCCTGTACCGATTGACATGAACCTATGTATAGATGCTTTTGAGACTAAAAAAAATATGGCTGTACCTGTTATTCTGAATTTTCCTTAAAAAAATCCTTAGGGGTCAGATACGTCCCAAAACTTCAGTGCGCTTTTTTAAATAATGTAGTATCTAGAATAGGATTAAGATAATGATTTATCTTTAAATGGGGCATAATGGGTCCCCAATAGTTTACGACTTTTTTTATTTGTGAGCCAATAGTCTTAAACTTAGCGCACATACGGATCAATATACGTATTTTACTATGGGATCAACCCTGACAAGCGAAAATTACCTACATTTTCCATACATTTTATTGCGGGTCGATGAACTTTTTGTGATGAACAGCTGATTTTATTCACGTGATTTTGGGATTGATACCATTGTAAAAGTTAATCAAATTATGAGTATAATAGCATCCTAGAACATGCTTGACGAGTGACATCTAGATATACACTATATGTTTCTCAAATAAAATAGGATATAGGTACCTACTTGTGTGCCATTTTTTCATTTGCCTGGAAAATTAAATTTCTAATGACTTCGTGAAACATGTCGAATATCTGTACCGGCCTTAATTAATAGTGCACTACTGAACATAGGCCTACCCGCGAAGGGTGATTGGGCCATATCCATCATGCCGACCGAGCGCGGGTTGCTGATTCCACAAACGACATTGATTTTTTCTCTACGGACGTAGGTACCTATACAGGTTGCCTCAATGTTTTCCATCAATGAAAAGCCAGTAGTGTGAAATTCCTTACATAGTTACTCATACAATTGTTATTATTGGCTCCCTCGGTGGCTCAGTGATTTGTGAACCTGACTCCTGGGTCAAAAAGGCGTGGGTTTAATTCCTACCCAGGGCGAATATTTATGTGATGATCATATGTGTTTGCTCTGTGTCTGGGTGTTATCAATGTATTTTTGTTTATTTAGCACTTTCTTGCACACCATTTGTACAAAAGGAGGACTTAACGTTAAAAAGCATTATCAGCCAGTCAACCTACAGGCACATGTATATGTAGTATATCAGTCTCTGCCAGCCAAGTCACAAGCTTTGCTTAGTTTGCGGTCAGAGACCGTGTGTGAGATGTTCCCCTATATTTATTTTATATATTTATTTATTATTGAGTTAATTTCAGAAATTTGGCAATTTATCATCCAAAAATTCTCGTACTCCGTAATAAGCTTTAGATACAAGTAAATTAAATAACCAAATACTGAGACAAAGCAGGCCAATCCGTGGGCTATTATCATTTTAGGCAGTACAGTCATGGAGAGCTACACATCCGAAGCAAGAACCAGCGGGCCATAGATCGAGTCACTCAGAGAGGCTATGGTCGAACGGCTCAACTTGAGTCTGGAGGCGGTATCTGACTCAGGTGATGCTAACCTGGTCAAGTTTAATGCCACGAAAACTCATAGCTGTTTGTTTTCGGCCAAAAAAGGCCCTTCCAATTGTCTCCTGCTTTCCGTGGTGTGTCCGTTCCGGTTACTAACAGTCTGGAAAAATTAGGCGTTACGCTATCATCGACTCTCAACTTTGGCTATTATATAGAGTCAAAAGCCCAATTAGCCTCAAAAAAACTTGGTGTTCTCTCTAATGTGAGACGGTATTTCACACCGGAGCAACTGCTTAGTCTTTATAAAGCACAAGTCAGGTCTTGCATGGAATACTGCTCTCACCTTTGGGATGGCTCTGCCAAATACCAGTTGGAGGCTTTGGAGTCCATTGAAAGGCGAGCCAGGAGGCTGATAAGCAACGAAACCTTGACTGAGTCGAAGCTGCAAAGTCTCGAGCATCGACATAGGGTGGCGTGTCTGTCTGCCTACTATCGGATCGGATACACTTCGGTGAGTGCGCCCAGGAGTTGTACAATCTGGTCCCACCTGCCCCTTTCTTCTATCGTACGGCTAGACAGACAGACAGACAGACAAAACTCTTTATTTATAACCACAATAGGGAAAATAAACACTATTTACACAAATACAACAAAAAAATATGATTATAAAGTGGCGGCTTTATCACCCATGGCGATTTCTTCCAGGCAACCATGCACGAATATGAATCGACAAGAATAAGAAATAGTGGCCTTAAATAGATATCAACAAAGAAAACACCTCTAAATAATAAACTAAATAAACTCAATTTAATCTAAGTTTTAAATATACTTACATATATACGATATAATATATAAATATAATTATACATATACCTACATATATACATACCTACATACGTTATATAGACCAACGTGACCAAAGCGCCACCCTTTTAATGTGGACATCTCAGGCGTTAGAACCAAGCGTTTTGAGTCCACATTCCTCATACGAACTGCCAGAATGTAGAACACTTTGCCTGAGTCTCTCTTTCCGTTAAAGTACAATGTAGGTGTCTTCAAATTTCGAGTAAATAGGTATCTTCTAGGTTAGCGTGCTACATCCTAGACCGCATATCTGCTTAACATCAGGCAGTGTGTAGTCAAACGCAAACCTAACTGAAATAAAAAAAAACTGATACAATTCAGGCTAAACCGTAGGCATTATTCTTGCAAGTAAAACGATAAAAGGCTCAATTATGAAAGCGTCATGGTAAATATAATACCAACATAAAAAGTGTTCTCTCTCCGCTGGGCAAAGGTTACCACCGACTGGATTCCAAACTCCAAACGACCTTCAGGCCGAGCCAGACGCAAGTGGCGCGACGAACTGAACTCGCACGACAAACACTGGACCACCAACGCAGTGGATCGCGCAGTGTGGAAGGAGGGAAGGGAGGCCTTTGCCCAGCAGTGGGACAATACAGGCTCAAAATAATAATAAAAAAATAAAAAGTGTTCTCTCTATCGAATGCTTAAAGTGAAATAGAAACAGAAATAGTTATGGTAATTAGCTATTATAATTACGGTGGGGCCTTCATAATCGAGCCTAATACGGACTTAATCACTAGCTACTATTATTTTAAGTAAGTGCCAAGAAAACGCGGGCCAAACTGAGGGTTTTTATCATTTTAAGCAATTACGAAAATAACGCAGACCAGACCGTGGGGTATTATAATTGCAAGAAATACAGGCTAACGGCACGCTATTATAATTTTAAGGATTTATTAAAACAACGCGGGCCAGACCGCGACCTATTAGATATTATTAAATATATGATATTATAAGCAAATGCCAAGATAACGCGGGTTGAACCGCGGGATGCTATTTTAATCATGTAAATACTAAAACAACGTGGGCCAAACTATGGGTTATTATCATTTTAAGTACCTAATTATTAACCTAACGCGGGCCAAACCGCGGGCCATTATCATTTTGAGCAAGTACTAAGACAACACGGGCCAGGCCATGGGCTAATAGCACTGTAAGTAATACGACAATGCAAGCCAAATGGCAAGCTTTTATAATTTTGAGCAAGTATTAACACATCGCGGTCCATGCTGCGTGCTATAAATAACTATCTTAAGCAAGTACTAATAATACGCAGGCCAAACCGTGGGCATTATCCTTGCAAGTAATTTTAAGCAAGTATTAAGACAACGCGGGCCAAATCGCGGTCTATTAGATATTATTATAAGCAAGTACAAAGACAACGTAGATCAAACCGCTGGCTATTTTTATCTTAAGTACTAAGACAACGCGGGCGAAGCTGCGGGTTTTAAGCTAGTTAACTATAATATACATGGATTTCACATCGATTCGTGCAAACTATTCGAATTCTGTACACGCTGGAAGTCGGTGTTACAATTATTTCGAAAACTAATTACCATCAGTAGCAAACAAGTATTTTTGAACTAAATGAGATCCATCGTCTACTAAACGCTAGCAGCGTTTAATAGACGATGGATCTCATTTAGTTCACCTTACAGCTGGCTGTCAATTATTGTTTCAACCGATTCCGTGGCTCGGATGACACATTAAATTGTAAGTCCCGGTTGTTTTAACCGTTTAGCCGTGTCAGAGGTCTTCAAACTTAAAAACTGTGATACCAGGGCTAGCCACCCGGCCTATACGAACTTACTTTTACTTAAATCTATAGTACAGAGAGTAATTGAATGTGGTCAAAAGAAAATTGTAAACGATTTCCTTTCCTCGAAAAAAATCGAACTTTTCCTGCTGGGCTAGTATGCGCGCCACGAATTATTTCGTTCGTAGTGTCAGAACGACACAGCGTTATGGCAAAGTATATATCTGTCACTTTTTCACACGTCGAAATGAGTTCATTTCGTGGCTATTCGTAGTTGCATACTTGACTAGATGGGGCCCTATTTTTTTAATTCGAACGCCTAGGGACGTATCTTTACGGACGACTTTTTTTTTCTCAAATTTAATGAAAATTATCCATTTCACGCAAAACTTGAGTACTCGACATGGCAATTTCGAGAGAAACCATATATTGTAAACGAGGAAACCGTAAATGGAACGTTAGTTAATTAAAAAGAAATCTCGAGAAAAAAAGTCGTCCTTAAAGATAAATATACGTTACTAGGTGTTCGAATTTGAAAAATACCTAAACTGTTTATTACCTATATTATATATAGACTAACTGCCCGCCCCTGCTTGAAAATATAATAAAACCTATGTTCAATAGGATAGTATAGCTTCCCATCAGAAAAGGAAAGAATGTTTTAAATCGTTTCAGTAGTTTTAGAGCCTATTCAATGCAAACAAACAAACAATCAAATCTTTCCTCTTTAAAATATTGGTATAGACAATCTAATTCTCGTAGCCTAAATCCTTCCAATTTTCATTCCTAATTCACGCTATGTAGAGAAAATATTCTGTTCTAAACTAAAAACCTCGAGAAATTCCGAGTTACTTTCAACTGCCATTTATATTTACGTTTCAATCGTACTAATGCAGTTGGCATTGTTTATCAAAAGTGCATGATGTCAGTACATGAACTAACCCCGTCCCGATGCCACTATGGCGTGTCGTGACAACGCTACTGAGTACTGACTCCATGCCTTCATAATTATTTTTCGCCAAAAAATGGCACAACTAACTTCAATTATTGCAATCCACGTACTAAATTTGAATGTTTCACTCGAATGTTTATTATTTTAGTCACTTGATCTTTCAGAAACCGCTTAACCGATTTCTATGAAATTTAAATTCCGTGTAAATACTCTGAAATATGATCTACCGCCATAACACTGGAGGTAGTGTCATGCTCAGAGCAATTAAAAAAATCAAGAGAGAATGTTGTGACAAACAAGTGAAGCCAACCAAAACTACGCCTCGCCGTGTACAGACAATTACACACACATCCACGTACAACGAAACTACGCCTTGGCTTGTCAGTCGAACTATGGCGGCGCAATATTGACGCACTCACACAGGTTTAAAAAAACCGGCCTCACTTGACTGTTCAACGACGTTCCCTCTTGATTTTTTTATTTGCTCTGAGGTGTCATGATTATTTTTTTATCCAGTAGAAGTTTGATTTGAACATTTTTTCCTCCTATAAAATTCATAGCAAAACATTAAATAGCCTATTCGAATTTATCTTCAGGCAATGTGTTCATCACGCATATTGTTGTCAAATTGTGGTTCTCAAAGCATATTACATTCACTGCTGGATAGAGATCTCTTTTATCGATTTTTAAAAGAAACCAGCTTCTGGCTTTTCGGTGAAGAAATACATCGTGAAGCAATCTGCGTACATCTGGAGAAGAAATTTTAAGACCCATGTGAGAAAACAACTCTGTCTGACAGTCACCCTACAGAGCCACCCCGTCCCGTCTCCGTGGCTGCGTGTTGCCGGAGCCACCTGGGCCAAGGTCACAGAGAACTGACTCCACGTTTCATCATATCTATTCCTGGCTTCCGTGACTCCAACCCCTATGTCATGAGGTGTCTTTATTTGAAGCTAATCTGCTTTTTAATCTTGATAGTGCTCGTTGGTTGGAAAGGGAAATTGTTGGTTGTTTGGTTAAATGTGTTTTATTTTGCAACTTGTTTATAGATTGGTAGGTAGGTACTTAATATACTGTACTAGTCTAGTTTGTGGCAATAGCGTGATTGTTACGGCTCTATCATACAAGTGTTGCTGTACAAAATGCAGGGACATTCAAAAGCCTATACAGACATATCTTTTACTATTTAGTAATGTAATTAATGAGCAGCTCGCCTCTCACTTTTACACACCTTCTCGTAGGGTAGAAACATGTTGAAATGTACATGTGTACATTTGATAGGTCTTAAATAGAAAATATTTAATATAAAATGTACACATGTTTAGCAAATAAATGAATCTCTATCTTTACCATCATAATATATCTCTCGAAATCACAGCTCCAAATAGTACCTACCAGCCCGGCTAGGATACGCACGAAGTAATATTTCTTTCGACGTGTCAGAACGAGACAGCGTTATGGCAAACTATGTCTGTCACTTTTTCAAATGTCGAAAAGAGTTTATTTCATGGCTTTTTGTGGTCTCATGCTGAGCTGGACACCATGTATGACTGATAGAAATTTTTATAAAAAAAGTTAGTAAACGGTTATAGGTACTTATAGCAGTGAAAAAAATCCTGATTCCTCCTTGATCCTTAGTTTGAAACGTACTTTTTTGTGTGAAGATCTTTATAAACATACATTCATTTCTTCCACTGCTAAACGCCAAATACTTAGTAGATATTCTTTATGGCGATGAAAATGATTACTATGTATGTGGCGTACATCGTTTTCAGCCATTTTAAATAGGTTTTCAAAGTTCAGATGGTTTTTGTAAAATGAATAGAACAATGAATATAATTTAAGTAGCTCGTATAAGTATTTGTATAGGTATGATTATCTACCCATTCTATCATCTCCTGAAAAATGTCATCACGTTTGAGCCACATCTAAATTGCAATGAGCGTTAATTTCTGAGATAGCTGAGTGACATCAACAGCGGTCCGCCGAGGTCGTCTCAATCTATTGCATTGCCGACCATTATCCTTTAAAACAACGATGTTTTACTTGTTCTGTGCGATTTGCTCGTAAACGACTTTATTTGGATTGGCTACGTGGCTTGTCGTAAGTTCTAATAGGTCACTGCTGAACATGGGCTTACAGAGAAGGGCGATTGGGTCATATCCACAATGCTAGCCCAGTTTTATGGTTGGTGCAGTTACGCGACAAATTATAGGTTATATGCCTGATATAATATAATCAGTGCTTCAGATTATCATTTATCAAAAAATATTGGACGCGTATTTTTTATTTTGTAAATTAAACAAAAAATGATGAAAATTAAATTAAATTTCCTCGTGACGTCTAGCCTAACTACACTTTATATTTACATACTATCTATAACTTGGTTACATTATTTTTGGCATTTTTGGGGACTTATTCTCAGCCCCCTGATTTACGGGCGTGTTTATCTGACTAGCGGAAGTGTATAAAATACTTGGTGATCTTTACGACAAAACTCACACTCAGCATAAGCGATATGTGCTCGTGCTCTACCTACATTATAAAACATTGTCAGCATTCTGTGGCACATACCGGCACAGTTAGATATACGTCAATATTGTTTAATAATAATTTAATTACCGGGCTTTTTTACCCAGTCATGCATATTTTGCTGCTCTACCGTTGATGTTTTTCTGACTTAATATTCGTCAACCGTGTAAAACGTGTAATTATTATACGATCTTTATTGTATTAGATTCACTGTTTTAATTCCTTTTGTTTGAAACGATATTGTAGTAGGTTCTTAAGCCATAAAACATTGTCAGCATTCATTTATTGTATTAGATTCACTGTCTTAATTCCTTTTGTTTGAAACGATATTGTAGTAGGTTATTAAGCCATAACCCACTGTAGAGCTTCAGACAAAGTTTGTATCACACGTAAAATATAAACATAAATGAAATACTTAAACCGAAGGTCTTTCACTAGTGGTTGAGTTGGCGACTGATCTTTAAAATTTCCAGGGTTAGTGATACCGTACTAATTGTACTGTAAATGGTTGTGTTAGTGTATAAAGTTTACCTATATACAGGGTTCTCTCTGTTCTCTCTGCGAGATTGAATCAGAAGTGAGGAGATCCGTAAACGAACCAAAGTTACCGACATAGCCCAGCGGATTAGCAAATTAAAGTGGCAGTAGGCTGTGCACATAGTTCGGAGAACGGATGACCGATGGGGCAGTAAAGTTCTGGAATAGAGACCACGCACCAGCAAGCTCGGCGTAGAACGTCCACCGACAAGGTGGACTGACGGTTTCCAACCGGCTTATTGGAAATCGATGAGGGAGGCCTATGTCCAGCAGAAGACGTCGTACGGCTAATGGATGGATGATATACAGAGTTATTCTATACTTTTACTATAGGGTCATCCGGAATTCCAGAAAAAATCGGCTGGTATAATGTTGCTGATTCCGAGTTGCAATTTTTATTTATTTTATCGATTTTGAGTAGTGATTTCCTACGGAACAGTTGATTATTTCGTCCAATTTCGGGTTGATCTCATGGTAAAGATAGTTATGAAAAATACAAACCTAAGTTCAAAATGATGTATTGAATCATACCATTTAGGTTTAAATATACCTTTTTTGAATAACCCTGTAGATAAGGGCGTGTTTTGCGAGTAGGTACGTGTAATTTAGTTTCAGAACAACAAAATCATATCATAGGTTTCAATTGGCCCCGAAACTTTGGCTAGTAAACGACCAAATACATAAAATATTAGCTATGTACCTAAACGATTTCGTAGTACGACGAAACTTATTAGTAAACAAGGACCTACATGTTAAATTATTTTAGAAAACCCCTGACATAGTATTATTGCGAGATTTCTAAGAACCATATTTCAAATAATTATTTTTCTCAAGATATGACACCACCGCGCACTGACGTGTGGACGTCAGTGCGCGTGTATGTACATAATTTGAATAATTTGCACGAACCGACCATTGTGCATTATTGTTTATTTATCAGAAACGGTCCTGCCGGCTGCCGGTTTCGATGCAATTTAAATGAGACCACCTCGGAAGTACCACCTCGGTATACTTCAAAATAAAAAAAATTGGTTCACAATTGGCGAAAATATCGATGAAGCATACACAAAAACAAGACAGACGAACATAGTACCTCCTCCTATATTGAAGTCAGTCAACCGTTATAAAAACTGAACATAGACACTCTTACTGGGGGTTTCTCTAGACGACGGGCATACCTATGCAGGATTTCATTGTACTTATCAGCTACTTACTTTTACTACAGAACAACCAATGTTTGGAACAGCTGATTTTTTCGCGATTTCGGGTGGTTTCATATTTTTTTAAGTTGACCATTATAAAATTATATATATGCAATGATATCCTAGACTCAGGATTTAGACAACGGGCATACTCTAGGACCTAGACTACCTAGAGTATGCCCGTCGCGCGTCATCTAAAAAAACACCTGATACAGCGCCAAACACAAATGAGCACGACAAAATGATAACATCACTTTTTTAGAGAAGGATAAAATTTTCACGTGTGGACTGTTTAACATATACATCAAGTCAATTACTGTGTATGTTACATACCACTATAACATAACGTAGCTCTAAAGTAGGTACTCTATAATTCTCTTGTAAAAATCAAATACACGATGCTTTTACTCCCCACATAAAGTTATGGGGAATTTTATGTTTTTATATACCTAGATGGTTTGCGCCCAGACGTCGCCGGCTGTCGCGTCTGGGGGTTGCACCCCAGGCAGCCGAAGATGACGACATTATGTCATATTTATCTTATTTTGATATACCGACGTCTCTGGTTCTACTTGCACACCAAAGCAGCAAGCTTACAGCAAACTATTTGCATTTTGCTTCCAACATTGTAGCAAATTCTTCTCGTGTGTGCGTACTGTATAAGTCAATGTATGCGTGAATCAAATGCTTCTTATTACACAAGCATTTGCTGTTTGCTTGCTGCTTTGCTACATAGTTAATTTATAGAGATAGGACCGCTACAATAAGATTTTCTTCTTTTCTTAACGCTTATAGCGCTAGTCTAATTGTAGCAATTACCGTAGTATGCAAGAGTCAGTGCGGTCAATATTCAGAAGGGTCTGCAAGCAAACTGCAGGCGATCGATTTATCTGACTGCAATTATGGCTCGGGTCACACGCAAAATTGTATTGTGTTATGGCTCTAACCTTCTTTTATTGGAATTTTAAGCTAATTTTGTGATAGGTATTTGCAAAATAAAAATTAAATATTCTTATGAATCCTTTGCTTGCAGATTGACCAATGAAAAAGTGACCGGAGCCAAAAACGCGCAGCTGCTGTGCGTCCGGGGCGTCAGCCCGCCGCGACAGCCCAGCACGCCGCAACTGCTCCGGGTATGTGTACCTTATATCTATACTAGCTTTGCCTCCTTCTTCGCCCGCGTGATATTTTTTTTTCTTGTGCTATTTTTCAGGACAAAAAGTAGGCTAGGTCACACGTCAATCTTTGAACTATGTATTGTATATCCATGCCAAAAATCAAGACTATCCATTGCTTTAATTCTACGTGAAAGAGTTATAAACCAACAAACGCTTTCGGGTTCATAATATTAATAAGGATATCAGCGATAATTGGAACGCCATCATTTGGCTTACAAGCGTGACGTAGGGTTTTCTCCATAACGTTGACGGCCATGTTATGTAAAACCATTGTGATAATTCAACATGTATCAGGTCCAAAAATTGTTTTAAGTTGTAATAAAATTATGCTTAGTTAAATATTTCTACATACCTCAATCTGTGTCCATAAATGTGGGTGACTGGGTGTATATGAAAACTAAATGCGTCTTCGAAATACTTGCTTTACTTTAAGTTATGTTTGATAGTGAATACAAATTAGTTGGCGAACACAATTCTGACCACTGTTTGTTATAATCAGTTCTAAACTTCCCAGATCCTAGAAGAGACAATCCAGAAGCAGTCCCCCCGGCCGCTATACGTGAAGCCACGGAACCCTGAGCGCTACCGTCTCAACTTCAACATCCCTGAGACTACCGCCAACCGTATCTTCCAGTATCGCACCAGATTCGTACAGCATATGCTCACTAGCCCGTTGTATGCTAACAGTGCAGTTGGGAAACCCTGGGAGATGATTGGCAGGTATGTGACATTGAGCTTTGTTACTTTAGAAATAGACTACATATTCCAGTACCGTACCAGACTCGTGCAGCACATGCTCACTAAGCCTTATTGTAGGTATGCTAAAAGTGCAGTTGAGAAACCCTGGGAGATGATTGGCAGGTATGTGACATTGAGCTTTGTTACTTTATAAATAGACTACATATTCCAGTACCGTACCAGACTCGTGCAGCACATGCTCACTAAGCCTAATTATATGCTAAAAGTGCAGTTGGGAAACCGTTAGGATCGGCGGGTATGCGAAATTGAGCTTAGTTACTAACGAATTAACTAAACTTCAACATCTTGGAGACCACGGTCAACCGAATCTTGCAGTATCGCACCAGATTCGTGCAACATATGCTCACTATTTCACTGCAGTATACTCAACTAGACGAAATGACTAGAGAAACTAAAGCTAACCGCCTACAACGCACATCGAAGGAGTCGAGCCTGCCGTCAATATTATCAATATCGTGCACCCTATCAGCAGTGTTCAATCTGAATTTCTGTTAAATACTGTTGGCGTCTGACATTTCCAAAGTTCTTTCGCGTACGAGTGCGCTTTTACCATAAGTAGTCACCAAATTGT
Organism: Hypomecis punctinalis; assembly: GCA_949316475.1. NCBI lineage: Eukaryota > Metazoa > Arthropoda > Insecta > Lepidoptera > Geometridae > Hypomecis > Hypomecis punctinalis. Next base: position 1,818,560 of record OX438807.1, read on the forward strand.
ATCCGTAAAACTAACTTTATAGAAGCAGACCCCCAACTCAATGATAGGATGACACCAAATCAACATGAAAAAGCTCGCACAAGTCCGGAAAAATGGTCCTTCCCCAAAATAAAATTTTATTCACACTATAAAAATTAGATCTTTATTTGTTTCTAGTGTATCGGACAAGATAATCGACGAGCTGCTGCAAGGCATCTCCAAAGAGATGGAGGTTAGTCCGGTGCTACGCGAGCTCTACAACTGTGAGACCAACTGATTTTACTATCACATTTACTTGATATTTACCTATTTACTTGTTTCTTGTTATACTTACGTAGTAAAAAATAAATTTGGAAACTGCGCTTTTACTTTTAATTCAGAAATTGAACCGCCTTGCTAACTACGTTTGGTGATGGTCACATTTAGGAGCGGCTCCGTCGGAAAACGTGTCCGCCATAGTTGTTGAAAGCATGTTTGCGAATTTGAGTTGTAGGTTGTTTGACCTGTCTCTACCGATAGAAACTTTTCTCCTCAACTGTGTACAAAACAGTGGGCAACCTCGCCTTGATAGACGCTCAGTCACACACTGACTGGGAGTTTTCCATAACGCCTGACATTTGGTGGCAGTTGCAGCACTAATATGGCCCAAGGAACCAATGAAATATTTTCCGGAATGTTTAAATTTAACACTCTGAAAACCCGACATAAACTGAACTTCTTATTATGCTACAAGTTTTCAATAATATAACTCTGACACCAGAAAAAATACAAAAGAGTCTTTCAACGTCTAAATTTTTAATGATTTATACTGGTTTCTAACTTTTGAGCTCTCTGAGATTGCTCGCGTGTGTGGTTTTTTTCTATCTGTGTTGTGCATACGGAGAATTTTCATTGGCAAACGCAGTGAAATTATTGGGTATAGTGAATTCTTAAGATGTTTGGGGTGTATAAAATAATAATCATAATCAATTTAAAATTATGTATTACGTGAACACGTATCCTATACTACACTGGAGCTAGATGAAGCTTGAACGAAGTGGCAACGCAAGACAAAATATAAGTAACAGTACTGAATTATACTTATTTCTGAATAAAATTATGTAAGTACAAAGTTTTAATAAAAGGCTGACAAAATGTATCCATAGTAGTAATTTTTGATTATAAAATGCTTAGTTTCAAAAGTTTCTGTAGGAACCCTTAGAATCTCTTGACACAAGGCTTACAAGAAACAAGAAAACACTGAGAAGGTTTAGAAAAGTGTTAAGATATGTGTGTTATTCGTATGTTTGAATGGATTAACAATGGCACTTTAACTACTTACTAATGTGGTGGTATCTACGAATGAATACTGATATCAAAAAGTTCTGGTGAATCAGTCTTCTTTCTGATGAAATACTCAGCATACATTGATAAGCAGTACACTTAAACTATATTAAACATAACAATATCTCTTGGACATCTCTCACTCAATATAAATAAGGCACTTAGACATACGACTAGGCGTAAATACCCGAAAATATTCAATACTAATCATAATTCACTAAAATTGTTCATTACAAAACTTCGTCTTTGTTATAACTTAGTCTAAACGAATTTAACACTGCACCGAATTTGTCCTTCTGTCGTTTTAGCGTATCATTTTTCTCCATTTTTGGCAATTTAGCTATACTTTCGGTGCTCGACGTGTCCGTTTGATAAGACTCTTCAGGTGTTGGTGGTGTGGGCTTTTTCAATCCTGGTTTGAGTAATTTGGGACCACCAGAGGCGTAAATATTCGTTAACTTCAGTTTGAAGTCTTCTTTACTTAAACCTGAATCTTCGTCGTCGTCCGGATGTTGCTCTGGATCAGATTTATCTTCTGCAGTAGTAGCAGATGTTTCAAGAACCTCTGCAGTCAAAGGTCGTAAGTTTTGCGCCGCTTCTTTGGAAGTTATTTCGTTCTTCAACGCTAGAAACATCGGAGATCTTTCACGATTCACTGCAAATTCTGTATTTTCTACCACGTTGCCAGTAGAATGCGATCGTTTACGAGGTTCTTCGTCGTCACTATTTGTTATTTTATTCTGAAAGATTGTGTTTAATTTAGACATGAAATGAAGCTGGCGATCGCTACCAAAAGCTAAATTACCGTCGCCTAAAGAGCCATTTGATTTTACACTATTTATACTTTCTCGAGGTTTGTTCACTTCTTCTTCGTCGATTAAAGGTGTAGAGCTTCTTTTTACTCCTATCGTGTATGATTTCGTGAAGTTTGGACTTCGAAAGAAATTTTCATCCATCGGCATGGGTGGTGGGATTGGTATATTTGGTATTTCTTCTTTGGAGTCCTCCATAGATTCACTCAAGGCATTACGGTCAATAGTGTCCGAATAGCCCGATTCATCCGTTCGAGAATCGCTATCATTAAATGCCGTCACTTGCTCGTGGTCGTTTATTTCATCGTTATCTACAGCATCTCCTCTCTCACTTTTTTCCTCTTCTTCGTTGACTCTAGGCAAATCTTCTCTGTGAACTTGCGCTATGACATCATATTTAGATAACCCTTGATTACCCAGTGATGCATCCGAACCTGCGTCAGATAATTCGCTAAGTGATTTTCTTTGAATCATATTCTCGTTGTAACATGCATCTTCATCGTTCAGTTCTTTAACGCTAACTATTTCTCCGTAAGAGTCCTCTTCCGCTTGTAAGACTTGATCGAGTAGATCTATGATTTTCGCTTCCTTTTCTTCGTTGTTTTCTATATATGATTGGTGCATTATGATTTCTTCTGTTTTGGTCGCTGTTTTGATGGGAACTATGTAGTTTCTGACGTCGTCTTCGTTTTCTTCTTGTATGGTGTCTTCTCTCTGTATGTCTCCTCCGTGGTTACTAACGCGGGTTAGCGTGTCGGGAGGGGTGGGCGATTCCACGATGATCTGTACGGGCGGCTTCCCGTTCCTTTTTGTGAGGGAGTGTGTGTACGACACTCGAATATTGTTTGCTAAGGTTGTCTTCTCAGGCCGTTTGCAGCAACATAATGTTAGGAAGTATATTATTAGTCCTGAAAAAGAAATGGAACATCATTCGTTTATTTCTTATTTTTTGTAAGTAGATTTCATGAAGAAATGGTATTTTGGCAGAATGATCCGACCTAAACCAATTTGAGTTCTTTGGTAATATGAATTTTCATGCTGCTCAATTTTTGTAAAAAAAAAACTTGATAGTATATCTGCATAAGACCGGAAAAGAAATGGATGGCGTATGTGAATTCGTGTTGGTACCCATAATTTGGCTACTGGACATGGCGTAATTATCCTGCCTTTGTTTTTAAGTGGACTATTCTTATTCGATGAGGGAGCTATAGGTCCTGCACTGACATCTCGTATATCGACGCCGAAAGGGGAAATACACGGAATACTCCCCGTATTCCGTGTATTTCCCCTTTCGGCGTCTACACTAGCCAGCCCAGCTCCAAATTACGCAGCGTAGCTTTCGGCCGATTAACGGAGCGTGTCTCTGGGCCCAAAATATTCATGGGGAAGGTGATATGAAATAAATATGTAAAGGATTTTTACCGATGCCGGTCCAAACTCCGACCCTCGCCCAGGTGCGCACGTTGATGAGCACCATCAGGTGGAGGTTGATATAGATGCTGACGCATGGCACCAGCGGCACTAGGGGAGTCTGAAATATTCACGTAACCTTTACTATTGAACTTAATAACCACAGATGGTTATTCTCACCGTCTATGGTCGTAATATTTTAGAGCCGAAAGAATTTTATGAATAACGTTGTAGTACAAGCTTTGCACAATACAGTCAATAACATTCCGTAAACTAAAAAATAGTAGTCAATACTTTTTTGAGAGAAACTTTTTTTGAGCTTATATAAGCCTTTCTTTTGCGTCATTCATTTGGTATCTTATACGATCTGGTGTATTGTAAGTATACTTTCTACGTTTGCGTAGCACTAACTAATATTCTGCGAACGTTTTTGTCCACCTGCCGTGATTCTGCTTAGCAACATGTTCTGCTTACCTTAAATAAAATATCCTCCTTGATTTGCGGCTGTAGCATCATTTCCACCACCAGGACCAATGCGAGCACGTTGAGCACTGTGGTCGGGATCAGCGGACTCTGTACGTTGAACGCTATTATTGCGCTTGTCACTCCGATACACACTGGAAAACAATAAGAAATGCTATTAACTTTTGCTCGGGACCTTACCCTAAAAATACAATACAAATTTCATTAACTTCTGCTCAGGGACTTACCTGGATATCGCGAAAAAATCGACTGTCCTAATCATTTTGTCGCCAGTTGTATGGAACAGCTTTTTGGCGATGTTGAAGTTGGGCCCTTACGTAAAGTTAATTAAAATGATATCACTCTTTTAACAGTATTATAACTATACTGATGATCGCTGACAAATACCTAGTGAAACTACGCCTTGAGCGCTACAAAGTTAAGCATCAGTCAAGTTACAAGTCAGTGTTCGGATGCTTGAGAGGGAGGCGTTTAACTGACTGATTTAACAAATGACACGTTTAATTGTAGGTCCCGGTTATTTTAACCGTTTAGCTATATCAGAGGCCCTCGGGCGGCTTAAAAACTCTGACTACAGGGCTAGCTGCCCGGTCTATACTAACTTACTTGCTAAAATGGTAAAAAATATATTTACTGAACAATAACATGGATATTTTGACAATGCGAGACGAAGCTTGCGTCGGCGACCTTCCGAGGCCGAACACCTGTCTGAGATACCGGGGCTGCCCGGGCGTGTAGTTCGACTCATATCTGAAACACATTACAAATAAAATATTAAACCATCATTTATGGAGGACACGTGGCAAGCGCAGCGTTTGGCCAAGAACTCACGAAGCGGTTATTTCTCGTGTCCCCCGCGGTGGTGGAACTGCGGTTTAATTTCTATATTCACGCGATTGGTTATTTGTGCGGTTACGCAGCCGTCGCGGTTGAGATTATCGGCCGCAAACATGGCGGGCGATGACCATATCAACCATTCTTATTGGAAATCCATAGAAAATGACCGTGTCCAGGCCTTTATGTATAATCATAACGGCTGTAGTGGTAATGATGACGACAATATTTTTTAAAATGTCTACAGCTATATAGTAGTTTAATTAATAACCCTACTAATATTAAAAACGCGAAAGTTTGTGAGTATGTATAAATGTTTGTTACTCTTTCACGCAAAAATTACTTAACGGATTGAGATGAAACTTTGTAATAATAATGCTTATACATCAGAATAATACAGCCTATAATTTATAAAGATATTGCGTTAAAAGAAGTTCGCCGGGTCAGCTAGTAATCCAATATCATAAGTGAAAGTTTGTATGTATGGATGTTTGTACCTCTTTCACGCAAAAACTAGTGAACGGATTGAGATGAAACTTTGCAATAATAATGCTTATACATCAGAATAACACATAGTATATAATTTATAAAGATATTGCGTGAAACGAAGTTCGCCGGGTCAGCTAGTATGATTATATACGTACCGGAGTATTATAACGCCGACTGCAACTGCCGTGTAGGAGAACAGGGTCCCAAGACACAGCATCAAAATCAAAGGTTGCAGCTCTATGAACCCAGATATCAACGCTGGAATCATACAGAGAATTCATGAGACAATTATAAAACGGTATTTCATAGTTCTTCATCTCATTGTAAGTTGCGCTACCAGTATTCGATATTGTGTACTTGGTGCCTACTTTCAAATAATAACATATTTTCCCAAAAAATCGCAACACCGAATTCCACCGTGTGCAGAATTCGAATAATTTGCACGTATCGATGTGATATCCATGTACATTTTTGTCGATTTATTAAAAACGGATCAGCCGATTCCAATAAATACTCTTTCGAACTAAAAAGGATGTTCTCAAATCGGTTCACAAATCGAAAATGTCGATGAACATACACAAAAAAAAAATACATATAGACGAACATAGTACCTCCTCCTTTTTGGAATTTGTCTCAGTTACTAATGCAATTAGGATCGAAATTATCCGAATGTATTCTTCTATTCAATGCACAAGCCGAATTATACATGTTGGGGGATGTGACGTTTTCTACTAGCTGCGCGAAGCCCAAGCGCGAAACTAAATAAACACAATACAATCGAAAATCTTAAAAAAGTTAATACGCTCGTAAAGGCGGGATTGATAGCCTTTGCGTCAGAGTTTTTAAGCCGCCTGAAGACTCCTTCTAAAGCCGTCGTGGTCTAGTGGTTGTAGCGCTGGCCTGTCATTCTTGAGGTCGTGGGATCAAATCCCGGCCCCGTACCAATGAGTTTCTTTGGAACTTATGTATGGAACTTCACACCATTGGCTTTTCGGCGAAGGAAAACATCGTGAGGCAACCTGCATACGTCCGTGGAAGAAATTCGATGGCGTATGTGAATCTACCAACCCGCACTGGGCCAGCGTGGTGGATATGGCCCAATCACCTTTCGTGGGTAAGCCTACGTCCTGAAGTGGACTATTAAAAGGCTGGTACAGTACAGAAGGCTTCTGACATAGCTAAATGGTTAATACAACCGGAATCAGAACTAACAAGAAGAACATTGATAGAATGATTTACCGATAATAAGTGTGCATCCGGCGGTGATTATCGCAGGGGAGCTCCTGCTGCTGGTGACCCGTGACAGGAAGCGCAGGAGGAGCTCGTCCGAAGACATGGAGTAGATCAGCCGCGTCAGGCAGTACAGTCCGCCGAATAAACTGGGAGCATAAAAGAAATAGTACTACTTACTAGAGAAGACAAAATAAGAATGTAGTTTACGTCTAAAATCGTCCTACTGCCTCCCAGAATTGGATTGAATTTTCGCAACAACGCAATCGCGTGGTGTGAAGGAACTTTGATGCCCGTTCACCGTGTCAAAGTGACTGTTTGGTGGTGGCAGCCCACGCCAGTTTAACCTGAGGTAGCACAGCGATCACTTTGGTTACTTAGACAGCTATTTAGGGCAACCACATCATAAATTATATAGTATTTAAATAGCTTTGAAGCAACTTTCAGTGTTGTTATGCAAATCCAGGAATTTTCAGAAGTTTAGGTACGCAAGTACTCATAATTATCAGCAGCATAAATTATATAGGGATTAACTAGCTTTGAAGTAGCTTTCAGTGTTGTTTTGCAAACCCAGGGATTTTCAGAAGTATACACAGGTAGGTAGGTACTTAAATATGGAGGCTGGGACATTGTTACAGTATTGTTTTTGGCCAAGACTTCACGAACGAGCAACGAAGTCTGCTACAGACAAAGTAAGCAATGAATGAAGCTGAAAATTTTATCGTACTTCAGCACGGGAAGCATAGCAAAGGAAATAATAGTCCTTCCACCATTATATCCCCTCGAAGAGGAAATTAAATATGGATTGACAATGACAGCTGACATTAAAAGTGGATAAAATGGTTTTCTCCCCTTGCCGTGCTACCCGGGCAGGGGCATAAAAAGTTTTTAAAATTCCAATTGTCAATTTTTTCCAAATTTCCAAACCCGCGAAACCTCGTAAGTCCCTACACTTAGCAAAGCTACACTCTGTTTAGCTCACTCATGCATATTCACCCCGCTGGAACTGTCCCATTATAGCACTAAGAGTTTTCCTTATTTTGCTAATATAAGCCGCTAAGTTAGGTCATCCTACCTGGCATAGAGTCCAAACAGCGAGCCCACGCCGACCATCCACCACGCCCAGCCCAGTCCTGCGTGTGAGAAGGCATCTGCTACCGAGATCACTTGGTCCTGAAAAATAACCAATATTTCGCTTTTAAAATTGAATATATTACTGTGCAAAAAATTCAACCCAGACTGGAAGGATGCCGTTCACTCAGGATCAGCGTACCCTCCCAAAATCTCTAATAGCTTCCCGAAATGAAAAAATGTACGGATTACCTCATTAAGACCACAGGGTCGCGCTGGGTGCAAGCTCTTCAACCGGTCTTATTGGGGATCTATAGGGGAGGTAGAAGGGAAAAGAGCGTAGATCAATATCTAAGGTGGGCAAAGAACTGGGACATAGCCATATCTACATCAAGCTGAAGAGTGTTATAGATGGAAAGATATATCCCATGTAGTAGTACTACAGAGGCGGGACATCACGACGCTAGGCTGTGAGCTGTGAGCAAACAACCCGAAGAAGAGGAGATATATGGCTAAAACAACGGCGACGACGATTTCTTATTACTGCACATCAAGTTTCCAATTGTTGCTGATCAAGTTCGATAATTTCAATAATTGCCCAGAACAATATACGTTACCATATAATAATAAGGCACTGTCATGGTGATGACGATGGAGATGCTGAGATAGGTGAGGAAGGTGATGCCCAGCACCGACAGGATCGTGATCGGGATCGCGCGGCGAGGCTCCACTACCTGGAACACAATTAAATAAATGGTTACATCATTATTGACACATCTCTATAATTTAACTTGTCATCTGAACCACGGTAGCGTTTAGTTGTGAATGCCACCGCGGTCCCCCATTCGAAGACCGTTGAGCATGGTCAGTCTTCCTTGCTTCACTGATGAAACTTGTCTGTATTGCTTATTAGTAAAGGGTAGATGCACTGGTTAGAGCCATTTTGACTACTTCGGTGGCTCAGTGGTTAGTGACCCTGACTCCTGGGTCAAAGAGGCGTGGGTCCCACCTATTCCCATTCGATTCCCACCCAGGGTAAATATTTATGTGATGAACATAGGTGTTTGCTCTGGGTGTTATTTAGGTATTATCTAAAGGTATAAGTATTTATTTAAAAATAGATTAGATAGTTTTTTTTTTATTTCGAATAGGTTCCCGTTTGACTACACACTGCCTGATGTTAAGCAGATGTGCGGTCTAGGGTGTAGCACGTTTACCTAGAAGATACCTATTTACTCGGGATTTGAAGAAAGTTGCAGTCAATACTGTCCTCACCTCCTCTCCCGCCGCGCAGATACTGTCGAACCCCATGAACCCGTAGAAGCAGATGGCCGCCCCCTGCAGCGTGCCCATCACGCCGAACGGGAAGAACCCGCCAACACCGTGGTTGGGGGGTACGTCCTCGGCAGGGATGAACCAGTTGTCAGAATTTGCTGGAACATTTACATCGCAATTATAATTTCTTTCCCATTTATTTTTATGTCTAAGTGAGAACTCTTTGTGAGTGGTATTTTACTGTGGGCCTTATAAATAAGCTCAAGATTGCTCAAACATGCTATGGCGAGCGGTACCTATGCTCGGAATCACCGACATAGCCCAGCGAATTAGCAAGTCAAATTGGCAGTGGGCAGGGCACATAGTTAAAAGAAAATAAAATGCTCGATGGGGCAGTAAATTAAGTTCTCGAAGGGAAATAGATCAAACGGATGTCATGCATATTGTAATTAGGTCAGGATGACAAATTACACTTCAGGGATCTTGTTTCTACAATATATTTCATTTTACATCAATATTTTGTATTTTAACAAAAACAACCGCACCGCCATGTTTTTCTCTACATCAATCTAATGTTGACACTTTTGGAAAATTAAAGTTGCCTATGAAATTATTTTAACAAATATGAAAAATAAATGAATATTCAGGCATTGAGCGGTAGTACAGCTAATTATATTATATATGTCGAGTGAATTAGGGGACCATAAGGTGTGATTTGTAACAATACATTAGAAAATAAAGGTGTAGCGTATATTGTTATTTACCCACAAACGCGCCGAGCACCACAATGAAGAGGACAAAGGCTATGTTGACGACAGAAAACACGTTGTTGACGAGAGCCCCCTCTTTCACGCCGAACGCCAGGATCGCTGTAACAAACAAACGTAAATTCAGTATGTATGTATAGTTGTATATGGATATTTCACTGAATTGTGCAAGTCTCTGAATTGGAACAGATTTCATCGGGACCCGTAGTTCATGTTTATTACCACAACTTTGGAATTTTAGGATGGATCTCAATAGTGGACCCAGGCCCATTCGGGGATCCATTCTGAGATATCCCTTTCAATAGAGGAATTATAATGTAGATTTGGATATTGGTGGCGTACCTACGATCAGTACATCGTATATCAGTACTTCAACAGCATGTCTCGTTGCTTAGTGCTTCTACACATGTCCACAATCCACGCTTCTAATAAAAAAAAGAATAGGTAAGAAACGAATAATATCTCTTTTCCTTGCTCTTACTCATTCAGCCACAGAACGCAGGTATTCCACCGTCAATTTATTAACGTCAGGCATGTAAGTCTGTTGCTTTTGGTACACTAAAATGACCACTCACCCCCCATAACAAGGACGACAAGGCAGGCGAAGAAGTCGAAGTAGTCCGCGGTGAAGGGGGCAGCAACAGGCGCGATGGAGATGAACCACGTAGACATGGAGGTGTTGAGCAGCGTGTCCATGTGCAGGCTCAGCCCGCGAGCAATGCTTGCTGTGCCTGGAATGCAACATCGTAATACTTTTTATTTAGGATCTAAGGACTTTTTTCTACAACGACTGCCTAACAGATCAAACGAGTTCACTCAATCATTTCACGTCTTCAATTTCATTTTGGGGAGTTCCGCTCATGTCTGCAGAGCCCAAAGATTTATGTTCTCTTGACCTTTTTTCAATTACAATTTCTTAAATCTTAATTTCAAGGGAAGTTTCTTCGCTACCCAATGCAATGCAATGGGAGTAGACTAGTTTAGATTACATTTGTTGAAAGGAAGAATGCGGTTGTTCGTGGCATTAAGAATGTTTAAATACAAAAAAGACGCCAGTTTCCGAACGCTGATCGTGCTCAAGTAGTTCCTATTGTTTTTCATGAGCATCATTTTCAACCTAGTCTATTTGGAAGGCTGCTAGCGCGCCATACGCTGATTATGTAGCTATTCATCGGTATCATAGGATAAGGTTCAGTAAACATACCGATCAGAGCATCAAGTATGTTGATCCAGCCCACGAGGAAGGCCGCCAGCTCGCCGAGCGCCAGGTACGAGTAGGAGTACGCAGCGCCTGCGCGTGGCATCCGAGCCGCGAACTCCGCGTAACATAGCCCTGCAACCGACATACGACTTGCGTGAAAATGTATACTTGCACGTCTTTTCAGCACTCTTAGCATGGCAAACTATTGGTTGTTGTGTTGGTGGGTAGTGATGTAAATATCGGTTAGGATATAATAAATAAGGATCTGTTAATATAATATAATATGATATAATAAATAATGATGAATAATGAAGCTGTGGTGGCCTAGAGGTAGTGACACCCGCCTTACAATCGTGAGGTCGTGGGTTCAAATCCCGGTCCCGTACCAATGAGTTCTTTGGAATTTATGTACGGAATTTCACACCACTGGCTTTTCGGTGAAGGAAAACATCGTGAGGCAACCTGCAAGCGTCCGTAAAAGAAATTTGATGGCGTATGTGAATCCACCAACCCGCACCTGGGCCAGCGTGGTGGATATGGCCCAATCACTCTTCATGGGTAGGCCTACGTCCTGCAGTGGACTATTAAAATGGCTGGTACAGTACAGGAATGATTTGTTTAAGAGTGCAGGAACTGAATCAACAGTCTACCTTACATTCGAGATCTTTCCGACGCTATCGATCAAACATTCTGCGAGCAATTTCACTTCATCTCTGGGTACCTACTAAATATTCTAAATGTACTTTTGTCGTCGTGAAAATTTCATATAAGAAATCTTTTAGAAGAAAATTGTTACAGCAAATATTGCTCGTGTTTTATGTACTTAACAATGGACAGAAATGGAAATGCGTATGCCTACCTAAGCGAATATTAATTTATGTTTAAAAAACACCAACAACAGTTGTAGCGTAGATATCTACAAAGACAAGATTAGATAAAATACCGCAACTTAAATTCCATAGAATTTTAATTGGACTCATAAACATTTGCTTTTCTTTGTATACAATCAAAATCTTTTTAATATTTTCCGGTTTTATTGTCGCGAAATTGCAATTGTGTGATTCAACAAGCAATCTAGCGATAAAGGAGTATTGACAGATAACCCCCTTTGAAGCCTTATTGGGTCCGCAACAGCGTAGAATAGCTGATTCACGACGTCAATTCATTTATTAGTCATCTTAAATATTACCAACCGATAAATGTTGTAAAAGGAGAGATGAGTAGGTAGGTATGTGTATATATTATAACGTATATATGTAAGTATATTTAAAACTTAGATTGAATTAAGTATGTTTAGTTTATTATTATACAGCCGTGGTGGTCTAGAGGTAGTGACACCTTAGCCTTACAATCGTGAGGTCGTGGGTTCAAATCCCCGGTCCCGTACCAGTGAGTTCTTTGGAATTTATGGACGGAATTTCACACCACTGGCTTTTCGGTGAAGGAAAACATCGTGAGGCAACCTGCATACGTCCGTAGAAGAAATTCGATGGCGTATGTGAATCCACCAACCCGCACTGGGCCAGCGTGGTGGATATGGGCCAAACACCCTTCGTGGGTAGGCCTACGTCCTGCAGTGACTATTAAAAAGGCTGGTACAGTACAGTACAGTTTATTATTTATAGGTGTTTTCTTTGTTAATATTTAGTTAAGGCCACTATTTATTGTTCTTGCCAGTTCATATTCGTGCAAATTTGCCTGGAAGAAATCGCCATGGGTGATAAGGCCGCCACTTCATAATCATATTTTTTGTCGTATATGTATAAATAGTGTTTTTTTTTCATATTGTGGTTGTAAATAAAGAGTTTTGCCTGTCTGTCTGTCTGTGTAACTTGCAAATAACGTGACGACGGCTTAATAAACGAAGGAGAGCATACCAGAAAAGCTCGACCATGTTCAATGCAACTGAAGTTTAAAGAGAAGGGAGAAAGAGGTAGACGTTTCGATTTAAGCAGGTTAGTTTATAAATGTTTATGTACGTAGGTAGAGTAGGTACCTATTACAAAACATTTACAACCTGCTAAAATCGCCTTCACTGCTGCAATGAGCACAATAGACAGCCTGTTTAGTTTCAAGGCGACTAAAACAGAGCTAATCTTCTAGAGAAGTACGAAGTGCCAACAGTGCCGTAGCAGCAGCTATGAGGAAGGGTAGCGCGACAGACGGACCAACCACGTGCTGCATTACTAAAGCTCATATATTATCTGGCCTGTCGTAGGTGCTGCCGACACTGGTGGTAACGTTATAGACTCTATAACGTTACCATCAGTGTCAGTGTCATCTATAATATAGAGTATAGTACAGAACACGATAGGGTAAGTCCCGGATAGATGCCGCACTTTTTGAAAAAGTCTCACAGCTTCTATAATAATCACAATATTTAAAAACTGGTTAGGAGGTCGCGAAGTACGGTCTTTAGACTACAGTCTAGTATACAAGGTCAGTAGTCAAAGCCACGAATAATAGGAAATAAAACCATTTTTGTCGACCTCTAAAATTTCACGGATACATGCCCCACCCCGGATTGTCGCCCCGCCTGATAAATTAGACCGGAGGATAGATGCCACTTTGAGAAATACATTAATAATTAAAGTTAGTTATGCGTAAATATGATCTATAATGGATTTATGATAAACCTAAAGTACATAGATAAATATTGAAAGGAGCATTTACTATGTATCAAGGTTAAGGATAGATGCTCCAACGAAAAAAAACACATTCCACCTAATACTCGTTGTAAATACTCATGTCAAGTAAAAGCATAGCTCAATACTTTCGTTCGAAACGCCTTTACTTTACTTTTTTATAATAATTTAAGTATATTTAAACGTTTGTGTTGGGGCATCTATCCTCTATGTTGTTTGTTGAAAATCCATATTATGTTATAAAACCAAAGGTTAGATGCCCTTTCAAATGATCTAAAAATATTTAAAAATAAATGAGGTAGCGTCAGTAAAACACATTTTTATGATTACGAGTAGCTACCAAAATTAAACTGCTTAATATTTTTTTAATTAATAATTTATATTTACTCTCAAGAGATTCTTAAAAAAATCTAAATGAAAAACTGCTAAGGCAGCTTCCAAATCATATTCATTCTATTTTCTGGCACACTGCTTATGGCACCTGGTTTTTGCATGTATTTTCTGGGCATTTATACACCGCAACACATTAATTCTCATGTGGGTACTTACTATTTACAAGTCAAGTATAGATGCCTTAGTTGAAGGTTATGCGCCTCTAAAGGCATCTAACCCAACTTCAAACGAGGCATCTATCCGATTAGTAAAGGATAGATGCCTTTTGAAAATACTTAAAAATTAAGCAGATTTTTTTTATAAAATACACATTAAAAGCTAATATAATAGTTTAACTCTATCATTTATTAACAATTAAAGCAAAACATTGATTAGAAAAAAAATACCCACCTTTTGAAAACGCGTCTTTATAAAAATGAAGGATTTCCGCGCGTAAATTTTTTTCGTGTCACACAGAGTTGCACACGGTCGTCGCACACGCTGCCGAGCGACTGACCGGCGGGGGGCAGGGTAAGAGCAAGGTCATGACATGCATTAGAAGTGATAGGTAATTACGCATATTGGAGTTTTTGAAAACGTGGCGTCTATCCCAGTGCGGCATCTATCCGGGACTTACCCTATTTATCTGCTAGCAGCGCCGCCGCAGCAGTTATGAGGAAGAACAGCACGACAGACGGCCTGGCTATTTGCTGGGCAACTGGACCGATGAGTACGTACACGCCCAGGCTCAGCGTACTACCGACACTGATGATATAACGTCATAGTACAGAACAAGGGTCACCTGCTAGCAGCGCCGCGGCAGCAGCTATAAGGAAGGACAGCACGACGGACGGCCCGGCCGTGTCCCGGGCCACCGGGCCGATGAGCACGTACACGCCCAGGCCCATCGTGCTGCCAACGCCGATGGCGGTCAGGTCCCAGCGGTTCAGGCATCTGGAACGAGATTCATTCGGGAATGACGCTTTAGAGGTCATTTGACTAGATGTCGTAATATCTGCACTCGTCTTTTAGATTGCGAAAATAAAAGTAGATATGTACATTGAATAAAAAAGTCATCATTACAGCTATAAGACGTCCACTTCTGGATAAAGGCCTTCCCTATTATTTTCCAATGAGACTACTTGGAAATGGTTTGCATAAAGTTATGATTGAGAATATCGACGGAAAATATAAAAAATTGGCACGAATTTATTTGATTACAATTAATCATGATGCTTCGTAGTAAATTTTTATTTGAATGTTTCTTTTAAAGAAATCCACAGCGCTTTAGATGTAAGTTAAGAGTATGAAAATTAAACAACTCAAAACAATTAAATCGACTAAAATGTATAACTTAACAAAGAGTTGAATACATCTTCAATTTCGACAAAAGATCCCTAATTTAGTCAATTTATATCTTCCCCATTTTCGAACTCGGTGAAAGAAATGCTATGGAGATGGCTATGCTCGGTGTCTCTCTGCGAGATCAATTTAGAAATTAGAAGATCCACAGACGAACCTAAGCTACCGACATAGCCCGGCGGATTAGCAAGTTGAAACGGGAGTGGGCAAGGCACAGAACGGGTTGCCTATGGAGCCGAAAAGTTCTCGAATGGATATCACGAAACAGCAAGCGCAGCGTAGGACGTCCACCGACTAGGTGTTATGACGATATTATAAAGATCGTAGGAACAGTCTGGACGCATGCCGTTTCCAACCGGCCTCATTAGAAATCCATAGGGGAGCCCATGTCCAGCAGTGGACGTACTACGGCGGATGGATGGAGAGAAAAGTAGCTACCTTCTCAAGGTGGTCTCCTCGGCCTGGTCAGGCGGGCAGGGCCCCCTCCGAAGCAGGGACTTGCGCAGGCCGCGCCACTTCCCCGCGGCCATTGGTCATTCACACCCAGCGCGCATCTGGACTGCCTCACTTCGGTATATACCTGAAACGGCAATAAAGAAACGTTCTACATATAACTTAGTACGTTTCTGCCTGGAAAGTAGGTATTAGAAAACATACGAGTTTTGATGTACCTATACATTCTGAGGAATTAATTATAATAACATTTTCTTCTTTTTAATTTTTTAATCTTAATCAACGAAATGACTCCTCTGATGTGTCACAAAAAGACGACTTTATTTAAAATACGTACAGACAAATATAAACAAACGAGAAAATAAGTTGCAATACTCCAAGTAGGTACAATAGAATTCTAAAATCATGCTTAGGTACATAAATTTAACTAATTTATAACAATAAATACATAACTTAAAATAAGAATAAATTAAAAACCACACAAAAACTACGCTACCGAAAAATATCATTGATAAATTAACGATTAATAACAATACTATAACTGATCCCGGAGAGATAAGTACATCATTTAATAGTTATTTTACAAATTTAGCGAGTAACGGAAATAATATACAATCGAACGCAAAAATACCCCATAAGGAAAATACAATATTTTTATCCCCAACAGACCCTAAAGAAATATATAAAATCATAATGTCACTGAATAACAGCGAAGCAGTGGCGTATAATGGTCTTAATACTATAATGATAAAACGAATTTCACCATCGATCTGCACAGATCTTAGCCACATTATTAATTTAACATTTGAACAAGGCAAATTTCCAAGTAGCTTAAAATCGTCTAATGTGAAACCAATATTTAAAAAGGGTGAACGTTATAAAATGAGTAACTATAGGCCCATAACACTTATACCAGTAATATCCAAGGTACTTGAAAAAACAATGTACAACAGGCTCTACCAATTTTTAGAAAAAAATCAATGTATTACAGAACAAACAACTATGTTCACCACATAAATGTTTGCCCTGGGTGGGGATCGAACCCACGCCTCTTTGATCCAGAAGTTTGGGTCACTAACCACTGAGCCACCGAGGCAGTCGGCATTGTCTTTTTCCATTCGTATATAGAAATTTTTCATAAAATACTTTAAAGGTTTCATCGCTAAGACACAACCCGACCGACGAAATGCAACCGGGCCCGGCCGGGTTTGTGAAACATAGCGAGTTGCAAACTCTAATCCAGCTTTAGTGTATTCCTGTCTCAGTGAAATTTACGGTTTATCTGTCCACTTTGGGCAGGGATGATTATGGCTAGTTAAATACGAGATAAATAACTAGTAATAACTAAATAAACGAGATAAATGAATCATCCCTACGTTTCAACAGAGTTGCATCGATCGAAGATACTCGGTTGAAACGTCGGAATGATGAGATATTTATTTATCTCGTAATTTTAGTGCGCAATTAGTTCTTCCCGGAAAAAAATAAAATTTATCTAAATAGGTTAAATCTTTTTTTTAAATTAGGGTTATCTCAGACCTTAGAAAGATTACAAGTAATAGAAATATTTTCTTTTTGTGATAAACATTTCAAATAATAAATCATTAGAAATATTGCTAAATTTTACTTAAAAAAAAAAAATTACAGCTGTCTTTTCATATCTGGTTATACAGCATACGCGAGAGTGAGTGAAACGAAAAAAAAACGCAATGTCTGTCGCATACCTACGTCAAAATCACCAGTTGGAATGACAAAATGGTTAAAATTTGGTTAGATTAGCTCATTGGTCTAGATGATTGAAGGCATGCTGGAAATAATTTTGCCTAGACTTTTTCATATCGGCATAATCCAATTGGTCACCTACTCGGCAATAGCACGGCCGTCGAACGGAACCTTAAGGACCTTGATACCGTATTCATGTAAAATATGTAAATTCCAGCAATTCAAAAAGATATCATGATATTAGTACGTAGATAAGCGTAAATTGCAAATGAGTAGGTACAAGTTGAATCACCGGCGCCGCGTCATATTGTGTGTTTAACGACGTTTCCAAGTATGCGAGGCAGGCCTAATTATATTGCTACGTAGAACTCTACCTATCTTTTAACACTTATAATACCAACATTTTAATCTAAAGAAATAATGATAATTTGCAATTATTTGCATTTGTTCCCAACGAGTAACACCCTCAACTGTCACACTGTTACTCGATGGGAAATTTTAAAGAAACAATTCCCAAGCAGTTACACTGCCAGTCACACTGTTACTGGTTGGGAATAAATGCTTGTTAGTAATTTCCTAACCAGTCACACTGTTACAGGATTTAATGAAAAGAACATTAAAACAGGTTTTTCAATTATAATGAGGCGTTTTCTCAAAGGAAAAAGAAGGTTCGGTTAGTAAAATTAGATGGCGTAGCTAAAACTTCATATTTGAATTACATGTATCAATATCGTCACTTGGTTTATAAACAACAAAATTACAAGCGATAAAGCAAAATTGTTTCAACCGTACCCAGTCTACCCCACTAATAAAAATAGTTCCCATCGAGTAACAGAATAACTGGATGGGATTTTTTTCTTTAAAATTTCCCATCGAGTAACATTGTGACATTTGAGGGTGTTACTCGTTGGGAACAAATGATTATTTGTATGTTGTGGGTAATCTCCGAAATCACTGCAAATAATTGTTTTTTTTTTTTTCAATCGCGCAACATGCGGGTGATAACGATATTGTTGATTTATTTAAATTTTATTTCATTTTAATTATTCACATTTGAATTTTTTAAAATAATTTTGTATTTGATTGTTCACGATTGGCTTCAAATACCTCTATACTTATATTTATTATATTCCGTTACCTTACGCATACCGAGTCGATAGACAAAATCGTAGTCACAAAGAAGCGCCAACCAAATCTGGTGTTATCATTGCTTTGTAAAGTCGGCTGTTTTCTTACAGTTTCCTTGTGATTATCTGTAATCTCATACTGCAACTACAGCAGTATCTCTTATCTCTCAGTTAACCTTACATTCCGAACAGTTACTCAACTGTAGGTTAGTATATCGGCGACGATTTGTCGTGATTTTTCTCGCGGCTTTGGTTGAGAAAATTGACCCAATAGATACCAATTGAAGCCGTGGTGGTCTAGAGGTAGTGACACTCGCCTTACAATCGTGAGGTCGTAGGTTCGAACCAATGATTTCTTTGGATTTATGTGCGGAATTTCACACCACTGGCTTTTCGGTGAAGGAAAACATCGTGAGGCAACCTGCATACGTTCATAGAAGAAATTCGATGGCATATGTGTATCCACCAACCCGCACTGGGTCAGCGTGGTGTATATGGCCCAATCACGCTTCGTGGATAGGCCTACGCCCTGCAGTGGACTATTAAAAGGCTGGTACAGTAGTAGCTACCTACTTCCGGACTGTTGTTGTAACTCACTCTCAATAAATTATAACGAAAAAGGAATATGGAATCGGAATTACGGAAACGTATACCTAGACAAGTCCTATCAATATTAATTTGAAAGATCAAGAATTATACACCAAATTACATCATTGAATTGTACGAAATTGTTATAAAAGGGTCAGTCTTTCAGGCAAAGAGAGGATGATACTGAATTTTCAACAGTGTTATTTATAAAAATAAAATCACGGTAAAACGTGCCTACAGAACATGTATTTTTACAGATAAACGACTTTTTAGTCATTAGATACCTACTTTATAATAGTAAGCCTCATCTTCTTTATATTTAAAAATTTTGTGTCACATTGTTTGTCCGCAATGAACACCTCAACTACTGAACCGATTTTAACCAAATTTTATACACTGTGTGCAGTTTGATCCAACTTGAGAGACAGGATAATTTATATCTCAATTTAAAATCACATTTTTTATTGGTGCAATTTTAATATTATTATGCCAAAACGTTTGGCGGGTCAGCTACTATGCTTATTTGTCTTTATATGATATATGAAGCCTTCTGTAAAGATGCCACATTTAGAGGGAAAACACCTAAATTAACACCTCTGCTTAAATTTTCTCCTTACCATATTGGTTCACAATATTTATATCTACGAGTACGTATTTGCTTAGAAATTGACCTTAGATGTGACATGTGGCCTCATATAATTAAACTATTATTGTATCCGCCAAAATTAAGTATAAATCATTCACATAATTTAATAAATAGGAGTAACACGGTATCATCAGAGATTAAGAGAAATATGTAGTAAACACATGTTTTCATTAATAAGGACTCGTCACAAACAATGCAGGAAAATGTATCTCGTAAAATGCCTACTCTTATTGCGTCATCACTGCAGTGTACAACGGAGGAAAATTTTCATTTAGTTCCATTACGGTGCATGTAATAATAAACACTAATGCCTATAACCAAAACGAGAGACGACAAAGTTGATACAAATATCATACTATGTTTGAAAAACCTGAACCCTTGTCCTATACTTTGAGTATCAACAATAGTAGGCACCTACTTATATTTAACAGTTTTCATAGTAGCCGATATAATTTAATATATTAAATTAGAATAAATTTAATTAGAATAAATTATTGACATAGGTATCGAGGTATATACCTAGGTACTAAAATTAAATATACAAAAAAGTGTAAATAATAAGTATACTGAGCGTCACATAAATTGAAAGATGGGAAGTTAGCCGCAAAATGCTGCGCAAACGCCAAAATATAGACGTTAGCGGGTGCCAGAGAGACAACCTCGTGCCTCCCGCGCGCTCCCTACGCCCGAGCTCACTACTTCGTCATTTGTATAGGCATTGTGCACACATGCGCAATAATTAACGAATCACGGCGAAGTGTCATCTGCGGCTAACTTCCCATCTTTCAATTTGTGTAGCGCTCAGTATACCGACAAGAATCTAGGTCTCGTCATTTCACAATAAATATAAGTGAAGTAAATTAAAGGTACAGCAGTTGAGTTTATATACGCACAAAGTTTCTAGTTTCATGTAAATATGTACTTAGAACTACATACGATTCAACTAAGTACATGTATAGTACAAAATTGTATAATCTAAGTATAACCCGGAGTCCCAGCTATACACTAGCTTAATTATACCTAAGTTGTTTAACAGATAGTGGGCACCTAAGTTTGAAAGATCTTCAAAATTGTTACCAGTACCACAGGGAGAAAGCTGGTAGAGTACGAAACACTTCGTTCTTAAGTACTAACTGCTTACTGTTATAAATCAAACTAATAAGTTCATTACGATGTGTATTTGGTCACCATACACTATTTTACATTAGTTTCTTAAATAATTATCACAACTTGGATTGACTAAGAATATTAAGAATATGTGCTTTCGCCTCGAGGCGCAAATCGAGAATGAACCTTATGATTAATATTTTTACATCTCTTCAGTTTATTTTCTCGTTTTCTGATTGGTTGTTTTAAAACTACGCCGGAAGCAGTTCTTATTGGTTAAAATGCAGGCTGGTTGTTATATCGGCCAATCATTAACCAGAGAAATGTTAACCTTACAAATACTAGAAAATATCGTTCGACATATATATTTAAAAACCAGATCAAAATTTAATAGAACGATTAAAAATCATGACATTACCTACCAAAAGTACCTATATTAGTACAACTAGTAGTCTGCTTTATATCAACGTAGAAACTGAGCAATGTAATTAAAATACACTTAAATACATACTTTACTGCGTTTCACATTCTTTTGGTTCCTCTTATCTTTAGTTATTTTAAGCGAATCATTACTATAATAGCTAAGCATTCAATTTTTAAAAAATCTAACTGTATGAGCAATTGCACAGTTGTACACCCCTAGTACAGAGCTATGCTTGGTTGTTCTAATACGCAAATAATTAAACATAAATAAAAAAATATCAGCAAAGCAAGTTGAAGTGGCATTGGGTGAGACACTTAGTTTATAGAACGGATAAACGATGAAGCCATTCAGTTCTCGGATGAAAATCACGTATCGGCAAGTGTTAGACGTCCACCAATGAGGTGAATTATTTTTCTAGTCAAAACCATGGGAATACGCTGTATGCAAGCCACTTTAGGCCGGTTTTATTGGAACTCCATAGAGGCCTATGGCGTTCCAATAAAAACTATCACCCTAGGCCTAAGTCCTGCAGTGGACTATTACAAAGGCTGATACAGTACAGTACAGAGGCCTATGTCCAGCAGTAGACTTCTTATGACCGATAATGATGATATATGTAATTATGATGAATTATGATGAATGATATATCTAAATCTACTTATTGTCAGGAAAGCAACAAAATGTGAGGCAATATAAGTGCAGTATTACTTTCTTGTTAAACTTAGAGTACCTTTACGCACTCCCCATACACATAGTACAACCTAAGATGCGAAACTATTCTCTAGGTGTGATACATAACCACAGTTCCCCACACTGTTGTTGAGACATCTATCTAAATCCTTAAACTAAGACTGTAACCACATTTATCTATATTAACTCTTTTCATTATGTATGCTACTTTGTTCCTAACTTCACATCTTGACTTGTAATGTCAGACTTTCCAGAGTAACTAAAGAACCATGTGACTTAGTAAATAGTTATAATCTTTCAAAAACTCCAAAAAAGCATTCAGAACCGTAGAACAAAACGAAACTCTTACCTTCACTAATTTGCTTCCAAATCACAAAACCAATTTTGATATCACAGAACCATTTTCCAAAAACAATATAAACGATACAAAACAAGGTTCTTAACAGCTCGGCTGCTGTTGAGTAACTAAACATAGATAACATTGAGGTGCTCGTGATAAGATAACGAAATAATCGGAAGATCTTTTCACTTGTTCGCCGAGATACTAGTTACAATGTTCCGTGGTATCGGAATGGGAAAATCGCTGAGTACCGAGATAGGAACATTTTTATTTCTAAAAGAAATACCTAGGTGTGTATCTGATGGTGATTAAACGTCATCTTTGTTTTTAGAGTTCCGTACTCAAAAGGTAAAAATGGTACCCTATTACCAGTCTATGCTATTACTAAGACTGTTGTCCGTCCGTTTGTCACCAGGCTGTATCTCATGAACTCCATATAGCTAGATATATTATGTTTTTTTTTACAGATGATGTATTCCTGTTGCTGCTATAACTACAGACTAATAATAAAATAAAACAAATATTTTGGGGGGCTCCCATAAAAAAACGTATTTTTTAACTACAGGACCCCGGGGCGGGCGGTTCCCATTTGGTGCGGAACCAGTTGTGCGCAAGTCCGACTCGCACTTGGCCGATTTTATATGTCTCTTTTCCGTTATCCATCTGCGATTTATAGTTCTCACTATCTGGATATTTTAATTCTGTAATTAAGCTCTCTGTTATTATACACATATATTAAGCTGACTGTTACTCAATCACTCTTCGTTATTAATTTACTAGCGGACCCGGCGAACTTCGTACCGCGAAAGTTAATGAATGTAGGTAGCTAACCTTACGGAGATACCTACATTAGGATATTTTAAGTTTAATGGCTGTCATCCAAAATGTAGATCTCATTGAGCTATCTCATTTTTGTGAAGATAGCATTGATCAAAAGTTGACATTTGCGGAGATAAACCACTTTTAAGTTCGACAGCTGTCATCCAAAATGTAGATCTGGTTCAGCTATCTCACTTTCGTGAAGATAGCATTGATAAAAAGTTGACAGTTACGGAGATAAACTACTTTTGATTTCAACAGCTGTCATACAAAATGTAGATCTGATTGAGCTATCTCACATTTGTGAAGATAGCATTGATCAAAACTTGACATTTGCGGAGATAAACCACTTTTAAGTTCGACAGCTGTCATCCAAAATGTAGATCTGGTTTAGCTATCTCACTTTTGTAAAGACAGTAATGATCTAAAATCGGTAGATACGAAGATAAACCACTTTTAAGTTCAATAGCTGTCATCCAAAATGTAGATCTGGTTCAGCTATCTCACTCTCGTGAAGATAGCATTGATAAAAAGTTGACAGTTACGGAGATAAACTACTTTTGATTTCGACAGCTGTCATACAAAATGTAGATCTGATTGAGCTATCTCACTTTTGTAAAGACAGTAATAGTCTAATATCGGCAGATACGTAGATAAACCACTTTGAAGTTCGATAGCTCTCATCTTCGACAGCTGTCATCCAAAATGTAGATCTGGTTTAGCTATCTCACTTTTATAAAGATAGTAATGATCTAAAATCGGTAGATACGAAGATAAACCACTTTTAAGTTCAATAGCTGTCATCCAAAATGTAGATCTAGTTCAGCTATCTCACTTTCGTAAAGATAGCATTGATCAAAAGTTGACAGTTACGGAGATAACCTACTTTTAAGTTAGACAGCTGTCATACAAAATGTAGATCTGGTTGAGCTATCTCACTTTTGTAAAGACAGTAAAGGTCGATTCATACATATCAGTGAACCCACAGTTCCGGCACAGTACCGCATCAGTGATAATTATTCTTTCAAATATTCTCTATGGATGTATTCACACTTGTCAGTGTCAGTGTCGTCTCAGTACCGTCAGTGTCAGTGCCGGCACCGGCCATCACGGACGTGATCGGCGACGACGATATTTTATCACGGATCACTGACGCCGCTGCATCAAAAACAAAATGGAGGACGAGATGTTGATTGAATTAGTTCGTGAGAATACTGTTTTGTATGATTTATTCTGTGTTATTGAAGAGCGCTATCAAAACAATCGATATCAACGCTAGTCTGAAGGGAACGTCGTGCACGAAGACCCGCAGAGAACTGTACTGTGCCTGATATGTGTGAATTGAAGCACTGATGCACCACTGTAGCACGGATACGGAATTGTAACGGTACTGTGCCGGAACTGTGGGTTCACTGATATGTGTGAATCGACCTTAATGGTCTAAAATCGGTAGATAGGAAGTAAGTAATAGTAAGTGCGCCACAAAATATTAGCCCCAATTTAATGTGAAACGGTACACAAATATTGTAGCAAACAATCATTTCAAACCCAAGAAACAGTCAATCTCTACTAATGTGTTTCGTTATGGTTATCATCCGCAGCTTTCTTTGTCCCACTGCTGGGTATAGGCCTCTCTCTTTCTGTGACATCTACCTCGGCTCTTTGCCGGTCGTGACCAGGCTCGACCGGTGGTATTGATGATATCGTCGAGATAGTCGACCCACCTTGCTGCCGCGCCGCACATAGCTGAGCGCTCTCACCTATTCAAGTACCCTAGTTGACCAGCTCGGTCACCACCGTCTTTCTTGCTCAAGAAGCGCTGGTCGAATTGGTTGCCACGCCAGTGTGAACGATGTCATACGCAGGACTTTTGCGAAGGCCAATATAGCAGTCGTACTCGAACCGAATGGGTCTGCGCTTGGTGATGGCAAAAGGCCTGACGGTATGAAGCTTGTCTCATGGATGTGTAGACGGCTCTTAGTATGAGACGCGACTTGCGTCGATACTTTGGTGCCGTCACATCTTTCTGAGACTCAGAGAAGGGTTGGAGCGTTGGCCGATTCGGAGCAGCACAAACGGCGCAAATATGCTAACCTCGGCAGTGGTTACATATTTGAGCCGTTTGAAATTGAGACATTGTGCCCGAGGTGGCCGGTCTTGTTTTCAAAAGTCTTTCTGAGCGTCTTGTGTACCCGACGTGTGACCAAAATGCTGGTGTTTATTTGGCTAATGTATAAGCATTGCCAATCAGCGTGGCAATGCTGCCAGCATGCTGGGCACGCTGCTAACTGGCAGTGGGCTTGAGTATTTAGATTATATTTAGACCTTCAAGGGTCTGTGGATGATCCAATTGCTTGTTATGTAGTAGTAATTTATGAAGTTTTACATTATAAGTCTCGTATTTAGTGGTAATTGATAAAGGCACTTGCTCTATAAAAAAAAGTCAAGTACCCTTGCACCTTGCCACTGTCCAAACCTAACCTGACATCATAATACCTTATACTTATAAATGCTTCTGTTGATTAAGATAAGGTTAGAGTGTACGGGTTTTCGCCTTGTCGTGGCGGGGGGACTTAGTAGCCAAAGCTTATGGGCGGCGCGGGAATCGAAGGTAGAGCCGCTTCTCTGGGTTTCTTTTCACACAGCTTAGAAGGCGGTGCTCTAGGTCTCCCGTTTTTTTGCGTCTTTACCCCCTAGGCAGCTTAGAAGTTTGCACTCGAGATTGGGCCGCTTCTCTGGGCTTTTTAACTAAAGCAGCTGAGAGGCTGGCCGGTAAGTTGCGTGACTTATGAGGAGTGCCGGCCTGAGGCGGGCTGCACTGTTATTATACTGTTCAATCCTTACCAAACCAACAAAAATGTATGTTCGTGTCAAGGTCACAGTTTACAGTCAAGGTTGATAAGTTTACTCATGCCATACTACTCATGGTAAAAATCAAGTCGATCTGTTTTCTTCGTATATTATAATGGATTCTGTACCATAAAGGTAGAATAAAGATACATGTTAAACCTCTAATGGTGGTAGATTTAAAAATATTTTTAATTTCAGTCAAAATGACGGCCCGTTATTAAACGTCATTGTAATATGTAGCATGGCAAAGGGAAAAACGATTTTATCTAATTTTAATGTCAGTTATCATTGTCGCTCCATAGTTTAATTCCTCTTCGAGCTGACGTAATAAAGGAAAGAAAATTCGTCCCTTTGCTATGCTAAGCGTGACATTTATAAAATTCAGCAGTCAATGTATGTCACCTGTCATCTAATTACGTTTCGTCAATCAATTTTCGGCCTAATTATGAAGGTGCCATCGTAAATTTAATAGCAACGTAAAAAAATGTCTCTCTATCGAATGCCTAAAGTGAAAAAGAAACAGAAATAGTCTAATTAGCTATTATAATTACGATCGTGCCTTCATAATTGGGCCTGTGATAGGTTTTTGTCCTATCCTACAGGAATTTCACTATGCAATTTTCGGGATAAAAAGTATCCTATGTCCTTCTCCTGGTTCTAAGCTACCTCTCCACCAATTTACAGCCGAGTCGGTTCAGCCATTCTTGAGTTATAAGTGGAGTAACTAACACGACTTTCTTTTATATATATAAGATGTATCTAAGTATGTTTATTTTTAGAAGTATTTATGTGTGACTATTATTTTGTACTTTATTTTATTAGTTTCTTTCATTCGCTTTCGCATTCAAATCGCTTTTAGCGATAAGACCGCTTTTTGTGCGTTTTTTTCTTTTGTTATGTTTTCTTATTTGTGGTTGTCAATAAAGTGTTGTTGTATCATATTGTATTGTAATTTTGTTAAAATTTCAGGAACCGTTAATATGAACCATTAACTGAAAAGGTATGACAAAAGTGTTCTAGTTCCTTTTGTTATACTTACCTACTTTTTTTTTCAAATTTATTTATGTCAAAATTAACTCAATTGTAACTGATATTACGTAATTTTTTTCTTTTCTAAATTTGTGTGAATTTTTTAATTTGTTTCATGTTTTACCATTGATATTTTGCTAAGTTGTTAATATAACTTAATGTTATGTAATCGGCAGAGGGCCTTGGTATGCCATCATACAGGGTAATACTAGTTTGGGCACCATGGTCAGTGGTCACCTTACACGAAACTGTAACTAACGAGTTACGTTTTACCTACTGTTTTTAAGTGATAGGTATGCAGAAGGTTGTAGAGATTAAATAAAATGTATTTATTATTTATTAATATAAATGCTGGAATATTCATATTTTTTATTTATTAAACATTTATTAGTACCTAGCTACTTAAAATACATTTTATGCTATGACTAGGTCTAAATTATAGCAGTTATTCATACAAGTAGAACAGTAATTGACAAGTTTTCATATTTCACAAGGCTATGAAATTCGAAAACCATTTCGAGGTATCGAGATGCTGATCATTATGCTTATTTTTCCAAAATTTTTAGTGCAGTAACTGCTAAGATATTAGATAAAAACTCTCACCCAAGCCGTTTCGGGATTTATACTAAAAGTTCAGTTGCCAATGATAAAAAAAATACTAGCAATTTAAAATGACAGTTAACACTGACAGTGTTGACACATAAAATGTAGTTTAAAAATAAAATGTCAGTGTCATTTTCAAATTACTTATTTTGCTTTAGCCCGAGAGGTAAACGCAAAAAATGCAAATACTTTCCAAATCCTGAATTATTGGTACTAAGTTATCAAAATGGTGTACATCAATACCCTGGAGTCAGTCATCTGGGTTCCCTAGCATTTGGTGAAAGAATTCGTTTGGATTTTAAAAGTATCTTGGAACTAGTACTACTTATTCTTCTTCTTTTAAGTGGTGCTAATTTAAAGCCTGTATGGCAGACCCTGTTACATATTTCAAGTGATTGGCAGTTGTTAAACTTTTTTTTACATTTTTCTTCCCATAGTATACCGCGGTACATAGTAGACTTTTTGCGCTGACCTCCCGGCCTATTTGTTGTGAATTGTGACAGATTGATTGGCATTGATAGTGACAGCAACGCTAGCACCTATTTTTTTCTAATGTGGCTGCAGTAAAATTGTTTATGAGTCCTAAATTTTGCAGTTACATCCTTTTAGAATATGCTACTTTTCAAAATTAAATTTTACGGAAAATATAAGTCGTATTGGAAAAATAAAAAATACGTATATGTTAGTTTGCAATATTCTTTCAGATAATAAATAAATATAACTATGTTAAAAATTTGAAATGTTGTCAATTACATTCACTAACTCACAAAAAAAATACAAAACTACTTAACTTTTATTTTACAAAAGCACACACAAAAATAAATAGATATTTACTGAACAAAAAGTTTGTTACATGATGAGAATATGTATGGAGATGATTTTTTTTTTCGGAATTTCTCAGCTGATCCCATACTAAAAGATTTTCATCACGATGACTTTGAAAGTCCCGGCACTATACAAAACATTATTTTGGTGTTGTAGGTCTTGTAGGATGTTGGTATACTTATTTAGATGAAGCCTCAGATCGATATTAGATATATTATTACATTTACAACTGAGTGCTACCGTGACTCGGATAACACGTTAAATTGTAGGCCCCGGTTGCTTTAACCGTTTAGCCAAATGAGAGGCCTTCAGGCGGCTTTAAAATTCTGACACCAGGGCTAGCCACCCGGCCACAGAAAATGTCAGAGGGATAATGTGGTCGATCGAGATAATCAGAACGAGATGCATTGATTTAATATGGCATGAGTTAGAAAGAGACGTAAATATATCTCGATGCAGTGGCTAGTTGCCTTGTTTTTCTCCCAACAGTGTCAAGTTATTGTCAAATTCCAATTCATATTTTACAGTTTTGACAGCTCTGAGCAAGATTATCCATACACTTTTGTGGCTGAGAAAGCCTCGGGCTACAACAGCACTATCTCCCTGGTTGCAGTAACTCTGTGCATCCGGCCTATGCGAACTTACTTACTAGATATAACTAATACTTAGTTATATCAAAATAACTATTACTTAGTTATTAGTTATATCAAAGGTACAAATTAAAAGTAGGTGTACATTAATTTTATGAAATATACGAATACGAATATGAATACAATTCAATTGTACATCATCGGAAACAAATATAAACTAAAATAAAGCAATAGGCCTCGTCCATAATTAGTCTCGATGAAAAAACGTCCCATGTACTTAATGGAACGTTAATTGGGATTCAATGATGGTTTAAAAACATTAACTAGGTATTTAGGTGCTGGGTTTAGGTTAGGTTCTCGATATGGTCCCCCCCGAGTGGGTTCTCGCCTTGTCGTGGCGGGGGGCTTAGTAGCCAGGTCTCGCCAGCCTGGTGAAGCTAAGAGGAACCCGTGGTGGGGCCGCCTCTCCGGGTCTTGGGCCTCGACAAGCCCGTGCGGAGCCTGGCCAAAGTAGGTTGCGTGCCTTATGGGGGGCACCGCAACTGAGGGGGGCTGCAGTGTCGTATGGGAAGCACTGCGGCTGAGGATTGGAGGCCGCGGCGGGAGAGGAGTGTCGGTATGTCGTCGGCCGCTCTCCCTATCCTCTGCAGCCGTAGTGGCAGGCGCGGGGCCACTTTAATTGACCCGTTGCATCGGGATCAGGGCTGTCGGACACGGGTACTGTCTGACGCCCAGTGCTGGTTGGTCCCAGGTGGGGGATGACGATGTGTCTGGTGTTCGGCACATCGTCATTCTGGAGGGAGCTTACGCTCTGAGGTGGGGCCCGGTTTGGGCCAGCGCTGTCGGGTGCCGCGGAGGAGTGCGCAAGCGCGTGCCCGTAGCCCCGACGCCAAGCGCAGTGGCGGAACACCCAGGGGTTTTGGTGGGTATGCCGTCCAGCAATGGGCGGAGACTCCCACATAACCACCCGCCTGTCTCGAGGTGCGGTGGTATCTTTAAAAGATTTCCCCTGGACAAAAAAAAAAAGTTCTCGATATGGTTACTAGGATTTGCAGTAGCTACATATCATTCTCAAAACAAAAGTTCTCGGGTGGAGACCACGTACTGGCAAGTGCAGCGTAGGACGTGACTTCTTACCGGTCTTATTGGAAATCTATAGGGGAGGCCTATGTCCAGCAGTGGACGTCCAATGGCTGAAACGACGACGACATATAACACGGGTCTACAAAAAAGTATCCGGAATAATTTTCACTTATCCACCCATGCTACGAGTATGCTCGTAAATACAAGTTCATAAATAAAATAAAAATTAGATAATCAGATTAAGTTTTTGCGATACTTAACATTTTCCATATTGACTCTACTCTCATAGAACTTGTTAATGATTAATTATATTTACGTAGCTGGCATCTAATGTTAAAAATACTGTGTTTTAGTGCTCTCTTCAAGATATTTTGCTTAAAATATTTAAATATTATATTTTCAAGCAAAATGTCTTGAGAATATGTAAATAATCCTGAAAATGTTGATACATTTGTGCCGAAGTGGTATTTAGTAAGTAAGTACTGATGTTCTATATCGCCCACAATACCTATTAAACTAAAACACTAAGATTAACGCTGGGTTCCACATTTATGTTGCAATGCGTGTGCTACTACAAGTTTGAGAAATTGTGTAAGTGGCAAAAAGACATCATTTCGGTTTGCAGTGGCGAGAATCGACTAATCATTATTGTGTTATGTTATTCTGCCGGAAAACTTATGTAGTTAAGATAGCCAAGGGTATTTCTTAAAATAAAAATGCCAAAATCGTATCCAAATCTACCATGGGCTACTCGTTCTCTGCCACACATCAATCTTCAGCCGGTTCCGAAACTTCCTCACATTCACGAAGAAGAAATCACACCTACTTTACAATCAATTTCTTTAATGTCAATATACGAAGTACCTACCTTTTACATCACTACAGCCGCACAAGATAACACAAATTAAATTAATGATATTGTAAAGAACATATACCTATGAAGCTAGAAATGATTTTTGCCTTGTCGCAAAAAACTTATTGGGAAATAAGAGGAGTGATAAGTATTCTAAATTTATCGAAAATGTGTTATTATCATTCCAAAAACTAGACCGCAATATGTCCTTAAAAAAACACTATTTACATTCTAATTTGGACTTCTTTCTGGATAATTGCGGAGCTTTTAGACAACATTTTTGGAACGTGGCTCACGCTTTAATCAGGACATCAGAAACCAAACATAGAAAAATGGTATCAAGGACATTGGAACACTTCAATGTTGATGTTACGGACGTATAAAATAAAAGGAGGCCGTGAAAAGAAAACGTCGGAATTCTACCGGTAATTGAAAAAACATAATAATGTTTTTATTACTATCTACTACGGGAGTTACCGCGCGCTAAAATCACGAGATAAATAAATACCTCATCATCCCGACATTTCGACCGAGTTACATCGATCTTGGTCACGGGTAGACTGGAACTGGACATTCCAGTCTACTCGTGACCACATGAAACGTATTTATTTATCTCGTATTTTTTTGAGGTCACGGGTAGACTGGAATGTTCCAATTCCAGTCTACCCGTGATCACGATCGATGTAACTCGGTCGAAACGTCGGGATGATGAGGTATTTATTTATCTCGTAATTTTAGCGTGCGATAAGTCCCGCAGTACATAATAATAATGTGTTCAAATCGCAAAAGTTTAAAAACAACATAATAAATTCTGTTCATTTTCGCCAAAATGGTACTATTTAAAAAAAGGGGAAACTAATTTTGATACATAATAATTATTTTTGTATGAAATTCAATAGGTATGTAAAAATAAATAAAAAAGTTACTTTACTTAAGGAATACTTTTTTCAAGTCAAAATTTGTAGACCAGTTAATTAGAGAAGTAATTTTCCCTATATTAGGGAAATTACTTCTCTTATTATAAATAAAAAATAATTTTGTAAAATTAAATGTTTCCTCATAAATGGTTTTCCTGTTATTCTTTTGATGATTTTTTTTTACCCTAAAGCCCTAAATATGGTTCTCCTTATAAGTTTGATCATATAAAAAATCGGGCAAGTGTGAGTCACTCAACGAGGCTTTAATATAGATCCAGAATAGAAACAATCGCACAACGTATGGCTCTAATGAGCCATAAGTATGTGTGAGTGTCGGGGAACTGAATTTAATAGATAACTTCAAACTAGTTTGTACTTTAAATATATTAGATAAAAATAAAAGTATTTTAAGAGATTTTTGAAATTGTATGTTGTTGTCTGGATAGTCTTTTTTTGGAAATATGTCGAAATTGTCAAGATTAATGTATGGTATATGTTACGAAGATGGGAAATTTGAAATTTAGCTAAGAAATAAAAATTCAAAATAAACAAAACCTCAGATAAAGTCCGAGGAAACTACGAATTAAAAAAAAAATATATATATATATATAGATCCAGAAACCTTAGGGTGAATCTAGTCATCACTACATAGTATAAAATAAAGTCGCTTCCCGCTGTCCCTATGTATGCCTCCTAATCTTTAAAACTACGCAACGGATTTTGATGCGGTTTTTTTTAATAGATAGAGTGATTTATGAGGACGGTTTATATGTATAATACACATGTGCGAAGCCGGGGTGGGTCACTAGTTGATAATAAAATAATTAAATTATAATTTTTTCGTCATAAAACACGTGAATTACTTTTTATTTTTCCTTTTGAGATACGGCACCCTAAAAACCACACTAAAAACATTGACTACAGTGCTTTTCACATTGCAATATATCTTTATCATACGCCAAAAAGTCTAAAAGCGTAATAGTATTTTTTTTTTTCGCAATTTTGGCCCCATAGTTTTTCATTTCGCAAGTTTGGTCATAACTATGAGTTAGGTACATTGATATCCTAGATGTCCTATAATATGTCAAACGTCTAAAGAAAAAACCGGACAAGTGCGAGTCAGGCTCGCACACCGAGGGTTCCGTACAAATCCAGAAAATTTCACAAAATTGGGAAGTAAATTGTTAAAATCTCTATACTATATACCATCGACATAAAAGTTTTTTTTCTTTCACTTTCTCGTCATATATCGAAATTTACACATTGTTAAAATAATTAAAAACCTGTTTTAGCATGTGTTAATGAAGTTCTTTTATATGCTACCTTATATGATACGATTTACTCAATTTGAATTTTGAACCCATATTTTGTGAATTTTGAGGCCCTATTTTTTGTGATTTAAATAAAAATGTTCAGTTTTCAGGTATATGTGTAGATACTCTGAGACAATGCTTTTCGCCAGATTTCATAGTTCTATGTCAACGGGAAGTACCCTGTAGGTTTTGATTTTTGTGAGTGTCGAAATATGCGGTTTTTTACGACTAAACAACTTTTTTAAACGATAACTGAGAAGTTTTTCATTTACACAACTGCAAGAGATGATAGATATACGTATATAGTTTACATTTCAACTCGATATTTTAACGCGTTCCTGAGATAAAAAGTCTTGACATACACACAGACGGACAGACGGACAACAAAGTGATCCTATAAGGGTTTCGTTTTTTCCTTTTGAGGTACGGAACCCTGAAAATCTGTGAAAAAATGTAAAAGTTTTTGTTACCTAGCTACCTACGTGCTTAGGCATAGGTACTTATTGTTATGCAATGAAAGCAATTTGTAAGCACGTAGTTTATTTTACTCGTTATTACTAATGGGATAACTGCTTGCTAGGTAAATACATTTAAATTGTAGTATAAAAGGTAAGCACAAATTTCATCCCTCCATAAGTGATCTATCTTTCTATCACATCGTTTGAAAATACAAAACTATTTCACAAACTTCAAGTCACGTAAGTATTACCAACTACTATTACCTACTATGTGTTATTTTTGTGATTAACAATTCAAGAGTAACGAACGCAGGATTTTCAACATGTTTAACTGTTTGTTCATGATCGGGTAGACTACCCGTGACCACGATCGATGCGACTCGGTCGAAACGTCGGGATTATGAGGTCTTTATTTATCTAGTAATTTTAGTGCGCGATTAGTCCCGTAGTACCTACATAACAATAATGTGTTCAAATTGCGAAAGTTTAAAAAGAACATATTTATCGTTATTATTATCTGTTTTAATTGTGATGTCAGTAAACAAGAAAATTATCTAAAATTAATGCATTTATTGACTGAGGCGAAGCAAAGGTCTTGCTCATATGCTTTTGTCTGCGCGGATGTTAATTTTTTTTTATCAACGTGTGCGAAAGTGACAGATAATTATACTTCACCATACCTAACTCTTGTCTCCTTCTGACTCGTTGATAGGATTTGGTGGTGCGTACCTATACTAGCTCAGCAAGTCGCATTTTCAACGAATCTCGACGAAACTAGTTACCTACTCAGGCATGGGATTTATGGCATATACCTAGCTAGTCTACGCATTTTGCC
Source organism: Hypomecis punctinalis (assembly GCA_949316475.1). NCBI lineage: Eukaryota > Metazoa > Arthropoda > Insecta > Lepidoptera > Geometridae > Hypomecis > Hypomecis punctinalis. The sequence continues at coordinate 1,853,085 of OX438807.1, forward strand.
GGCATTTGGCAATTATTGTCAAAATAAAGTGATACCGCGCGTCTCTCATATCACAAACTGATTTTTTTTTTTCAACAGACACTTTTCACCAGGATGGCATCGGGAAAGAGCATGGTGTTGCTAGTAGTGTGCATCATGTTGTGTGTACTGTGCGAGCACACGGCGCGCGCTATCGTGAAGAGCGTGAACATCGGATCGTGCCCTGGCAGCACGATGTCCGACGACGACTGCTTCAAGCGGTGCGTGGCGCAGGGCCACAAGCACGGCCGCTGTGGGAACTTCGGCTGGTTCAGCTGTTTGTGTGAAACATGGATACCTTGAACGTTTCTTCGTGTTTCTTTTATGTTGCATCCTCTAAAAAGACATTGTGGCCAAGTTTTTTAACTCTGTATAAATTTAGCATATTGGATTAAGTAAGTCTGTAAAGCTATTTTTATTGTTAGGTAATAAATAAATTTTTATTTTTGTTTGAATTTGAATTTATTTTAAAGGCGCCAGCGTAAATTTAATACCGTTAAACCTTACAACTTTGCCCGGATTCCTTTTTTTCATTCAATTGAAAATTACTATTTTTACGTTTTAGAATCGGATGTGTGTTTTAGCCATATCATCGTCAAATGTCTTGTTCCTCACAAATAATATCTCATAACATTAAAAACATGCTAATTTCACAAAAACCCAAATTTAGAGCGAACTACATTTTGAGTACTTTTTACAACTTTGTCCATTTTCCAAGAAATAATATATATATATATATATATATATATATATATATATATATATATATATATGTCAGACTAGGGTTGTCAGCTTTCACTGTTAACTGTATTTTGTTTTTAAACTTTCGCGATTTGAACACATTATAATTATATACTACGGAACTAATCGCGCACTAATTACGAGATAAATAAATACCTCAACCACACGTACCATACGTACTTCGTGGAGAATGTCTACAACAAGACAAAGGCTTAAGGCGCTATACGAGGAAACCCGAGCGGATATGCTGCGGTTACTCCCGCTATCCACAGCGTCAACATACGAAGCGGGACCATCTGCAACGCCAAGTACTCAGGTAGAGCGGGGACACACCTAACTCCAAAATGGAGAGGCTTGCTGTTCCTACATTGAGCCTGCCAGATGGCGACGAAAAAATGGCGGTGCTGCTAAAGAGGCAAGAATGTAACTTTAATACCATCAATCGTGCAATGGCGAAAGTTAATTTGTCAAAGACCTAGGCGTACTTAAGTACAAGTGGGAAAACATTGACAAGCTGCACTAGGAAATAGAAGTGGCTCTGAAGTGAAGCGACAAGGTAGTGTACAGCACCAAATATGAGGGGGCTAAAACGGCAAATCAACAGCAAGATTTGGACAGGGAAGCACTATCTACTATCAGCGGGGACCCTAGCAAGTGGGTTTCGTTTCGGGATCTATTCCTCGACGTCATTCACAAAAATCCGTCGCTTCCCAACGCATAAATGAATTTCAAAGTTCCTGTGGTTTTGCATGCAGCAAGTTCAAAATGCCTGTTTTGTAAAGGCGGTCATGCTTTGGATCAGTGTAAGAAGATCATTGGGATAACGCCATCTAAGAGAAGTGGTTTTGTATCAAAAGCGAAGATATGCAAAGTATGTTTGTGCAACCACAGCGATAATATTTGCCAGTCGACAGGGTCGCGCTAAGAATGCGGACGCAAGCATCATACAATGTTAAGCTGTCTACACACAATGCCGGCGGCAGTACCGGCGACCCGGCTGCTGGTGTTGCCGGTGTTGCCGGCGGCCTGCCTGGTCGACAGAGTCGTGCGAAGAATGCGGACGCAAGAATCATACATCAATGTTAAGCTGTCTACACACAATGCCGGCGGCAGTACCGGCGGCCCGGCTGCCGGTGTTGCCGGTGTTGCCGGCGGCCTGCCTGGTCGATAGGGTCGTGCGAAGAATGCGGACGCAAGCATCATACAATGTTAAACTGTCTACACACAATGCCGGTGGCAGTACCGGCGGCCCGGCTGCCAGTGTTGCCGGTGTTGCCGGCGGCTTGCCTGCGGCACAGTTTTTAAAGGGTTAATGTGTGTAGGAATCTTTACACCATGCTTATAAACCAGCTGGCCGAGCAAGGTCAATAAAATGCGATGGTAATCAAAACAATACGCCTTCCACTTCTAGCAAAATCAGCAAAAAGACATCGACATCTAACCACGCATCGAAAGTGGAGCTTGAAGTTTTGTTAACTACCGTATTGCTCAATGTTAATGCGATGGATATAAATTATGTCACACTTCGTTGTCTTCTGGACCAGGGATCGCAGATAAACATTATAACAGAAAGGGCTGCTCAGGCTCTACGGTTGCCTAGAAATAAAAAGAATGCGACTCTATACGGAGTTGGGAATGCCTCTGAAAATTGTAAAAATCAGCTGCGTTTGGAATGTCAATCGACAATATCAGGATGTACTTTCGACATTAATAAGGTGATTATAAATAAAGTGATCGGAATTTTGCAAAGCGCGACCTTCGAAAGGGGAGATTGGGGCCACATAGACAATTTGATATTGGCGGATCCGGACTTCAATATTTCGCGCACTTTGGATCTTTTGCTTGTTTATGCACAGGTCATTATGAAAGGGTTGTGTAGAGGTCACGATCCCACAGCCCGGCAAACGCAATTAGATGGATTCTGTGCGTAAGGTTGCCAAAGACTTTCAATTGTCTTGTTGCCACGGTTAATGTAAAGGAGCTTGTCGGTTTTTGGGAAACAGAATATTTATTTTGTCTGATGAAAAGGAGGTCTCTAGAGATGACTACTGTATAGAGTGCTTCAAGAAAACTACAACACGAACGGCAGACGGAAAATATGTGGTTAAAATGCCCACAATTGAAGGCTACGAGTTAAAACACGGGAAGTCAAGGCCTACTGCCGTTGCGATATATTTACAGCTTCAGAAAAAATAGCAAACTGGCTAGTATGTGTAATGATTATGTTAGAGAGTTAGAGAATATTATGAGCTGCAGCATTTACACCCTGCAGTCCCAGCGGAAGGCCCGAAATTTTTCCTACCCCATCACGGAGTGCTGAAAGAGAATGCTATTGCAACGAAACTACGCGTATCGTACGGTATCTATCTAAGTATGTATTTAAAAATATGGTATATGTAGAATCATAGTCTCTGGCAGCCATATGACAAGTTTTGCTTAGTTTGGGGTCAGGGACCGTGCGTAAGATGTCCCCTAATATTTATTTATTTACATTCATACATACAAACTTTCTCGTTTATAATATTAGGCGGATATCGTTGTATCTGCTCATCGTTATGTATGACCAAACCTTCCCTATGGAGCCAACGTTTCGAAACATAATAATAGTAGATTGTATTATATTGTAAGGGAACAAAATAATATTTTTAAGGCGAGGGCGCTTTTTTGAATTCCGAGCATAACGAGGGATTCTTTAGTAGAATCCTGAACGTAGCAAGGGATTCAAAGTACGTCGCTCGAGCCAAACATATATTTTTCATACCACCTGCTCGAAAATATCTCATTATACGTCGTACAATTACAACGTAACATAAGTTATTATTAACTTAACACAATCGCGAGGGCCATGGCAGGTCAATATTGTTGTATGAAACTCCCTAGGGAGTAAAGTGATTTAAATTTGGACCGTCTAATTCTTATGAAAATTTCGTAACTTAGAACATTTAAGGACATCGTAAAGAGGTTTCATTTTGTATTACCGAATTAAACCTCTTTGCATTGAACGGCAACGGGTATTGTAAGGAGGATTTATTCGATTTTAAAGAATATAACCTCTTTGGTGCCCGTGTATCAGTTCAATTTTATAGTATACCAATAACAACCAGACACAGAGCAAACACCTATGTTCATCAAATAAATATCTGGGTGGGAATCGAACCCTCGCCTCTTTGATCCAGTAGTCAGTTTCACTAACCATTGAGCCACCGAAGCAGTCAAATTTATTCCTTTTTCACGCAAAAACTAGGTACTGAACGGATTGAGACGAAACTTTGCAATAGTAATTCTTATATATCATAATAATACATAGGCTATAATTTATAAAGATATTGAGTGAAACGAAGTTCGCCGGGTCAGCTAGTCCTAAGATATGTCAGTCGTCTAGAGAAACATCGTGTATAACGAGTATGACTTTGTCGTACGAGTGTGACATTGTGTTCCATTATTTAAATTTAAGTTTTTTTTTATTATTATTCTCAAGCGTCACAATATTTCTATTAGTAGAAATTTATAATTAGCTTATTTGTTATCCTATTTAAGTTTATAAGCTGTAATATAAAAGCTGTTAGTTTCTAAGAATGTAAAAATAAAAATAAAATAAATAAGTTTTTGTTACCTACCTAGTCAAAATTGAGGGCCGCGGGTTTTTGTTTTTAAAAAGACAAAAATGAATTTTCACTTATTTAATTATGTCCGATTACAATGGGAGTTGAATTATAACTAACTTAAAGCTAAACTAAAAGCTAACGGGAGCGGTCTTATCTATCGACTCCCACGCTAATGCATACCGGACCACCGTAGAGCCAGACGCGTACTCAGCGGTTTTGCCGTCCGGCTATTCTGGGTAGAGCTGCTAATGAACAACTGTTATTGTTGCTGACGGTGTTCCAGCATGCATGACTCCTCCCTCCTTAAGATCGAAATTATCGCGCAGATTTTCTTTGCCACGATAATTTCGTCGATAAAAGTAAAATGAAACACAAAATGTAAAAACTATAACTAAAATTACGTATAAAATTAGTGTTCCTATGCTTATTCTCTTCATGTCAATCGCACTATCACGCTCACTATATTGACCCATTTCACTTTCACTTTTCACTAAAATGCTGGCTAGTTGCTGTAGGTTGGTGAGGTCTATGCCCTTCACGTTCAAGGGCTCCACGAAGCGCGTCCTCTCCAGCGGCACCAATGCAGGCAGGTTTATAATGGGTAATGCAGGTAGAGACAATCTTCTTGAGTACTCTCGATGTTTTCTCATGACTAAGCCTTCGACTTCGGCTTCGCAATCGTCGTCTGTAGTCACGATGTAGGTCCCTCGCAGGTGGTGATGGGTTATCTCGTTGCCACAATTTTGAGTGAGGAGGACGTCCGTCCTGGCAAACACCATCCATCGGTTGTCCTGTATTTTCTGCACTTTTACCTCTTCTACGTCAACTGGTATCTGGTGGCACTGCGTTGTATCCGTTGCGAATCGGAGCAGGTTGGCAATGCAGGTATCCTTGACCAAGGAGGATGAGTTATCTTCTTCACAGAGAAATAAGGACTCTTCTATTTCCTTACATGGGCGTGTTAGTGACACCGTTTTCAACCTTTTCGTCAGTAAATAGGGAAATTTTGGCAGGATAACGTGAGTTTGGCTACGGGAATTTGAGACAGGTAGGGGGAGGACCTTGTAGTATGTATATGTGTCGTTTTCTACAAGGGGTATGTCCATAATGAAAGTTATTTGATTTTCCTTCGCGTAAGCTTTTAACTCTATACATTGCTCTAATTTCAGTAGATTTTCGAAGTTTGCCGTGAACATAAGTTTACCTTTTCGTTCTACATCCTTAAGTATTGACAACAATTCGTTAGAGTCTAAAATAGCTTGGTGTAACATACCTAACTTACTGAAAGCTACAGTAGTTTCAATTTCGTCCAATATGGTATAGAAAGTTTGGAAATTATGGAAAAATAAGTGATACGTGTTAATGATCTTGAGAGTATCCTTAGTTGCGTTATCGTTAATTAACTGTTGCTTAACTTCCCAAATTGCCTTATCCAATTGAATGAAATTGTTTCTAGTATCGTTTGTAATGTTCACCAATGATTTCAGCATTTCTACGACCACTGTTACTCTTTTATTTTCCGTGATTTGCTTAGATTTTATATTTTGTATTAACGTGTCATATTTCATGGCGTCGTCATTGTCTAAATTTCCGGAAATTAATTTGATTATCGATCCCAAGGGATTTAGGACGCCGCGTTTAACTCTTTTAACTGGCATTAGTTGGTTTAATTTCTGCATAGTAATATTTTTAATAAAATCTGTCTGAGTCTTTATGTCGTTGATGCCTGCGTTAATAGGTTTGTTTCCGAAATGGTTCTCTACATGCTTATTCAAATCTAAATATCTATCAAAATTAAAATCTAAATCGTCTCTGATTAAACTTAAATCTAGAGTCTTAATAATAGACCACTTATCACTACTTATAAGAGCTTGACCTTCTTTGATCGGGAGGATTCCGGGGTTACCCCTGATCTGCTGAAGTAGAAGGGCCAGGGCAGCTGACGTCTGCAGCAGGACCAGGGCGCACCTGTGAAGGACGTTTTAAATCCTTAATTGGTGCTTTAGTCTCACGACCTTTCATTTTAATCGGTACTATGTTCCTGTCTATTTCTCCTACGACTTCCGCCTTTTCGTACCGCGGTTTATCCTTTCCTCTTCTAACGTTTACGCCTTTTACGAAAATAGTGTCTCCCTCCTTTACTTTGAACTCTTTTTCCCCTCCAAGTTTCTCCTTGATTTTCTTTTTAATATTTATAGCTTTATCTGTTAAATACTTGTATAGGAATTTAATGCGGTTTTTGTGGTCTTGCACTAATTTTTGTGTATATTCCCTGTTAAATTCGACATTAAATGGGTTCTTAGAGTCGGTGTGACCAAATACTACTTCGAAAGGCGTTAGTCCTGTGGTGGAATGGATTGTATGATTATATGACATGAGCGAGTAGGTCATTACTGACGCTGCATCTGTGAGTTTGTGTTCATATTTGGCTAGCCTATAAATTTCGATAAGGGTTGAATGAAACCTTTCGACCACCCCCATTGAGTTCGAATTGTGTGGGGTACCAATATGTAAGTCTACCTTATAGAGGCTTAAAGTTTCCTTCAGCAGGGCATTATTGAATTCTGACCCGGAGTCAGCACTGATTCTATGTGGTACTCCATAGATAGAAAAATACCTAATAAGAGCCCTAATTATTTCAGGTGTGGTTTTGTTCTCAATCGCCATGGCTTGTCCGAGTTTACTGAAAGCGTCGACTAAAGTTAGATATGATTTTCCTTCTATGGTGAAAACATCGATGAAAATCTCTTGGAATGGTTTTGTTTGTGTCTGCGTGAGTTGTAGTTCCGGTTTCAGTGGTTTCCTGTCGTACTTCATGGTTTTACAACCGTCGCACGAATTTATTATGGTGGCTACTGTAACCTCCATGTTATTCCAATAGTATGTTCGTTTTAGATGCGTAATCGTCTCTTTTATTCCTCGGTGGCAGGTTTTTCCAATATGGTACTTTTTCGCAATTTCTACCTGCTCATTTTCATCTTCAATATATATGACCCTCTGCGTACATTCGATAATCTTTACGGTATCCTTTTTGAATAATGTGGTAATTACTTCGGCGAATTGTTTTCGGTGTCCTTTATCTTCAAAATAGATGAAATATTTCACTTTTGGTTTAATGTATTCTTTTAAGAACTGTTTTACTAAATCTAGTCTTTCCAATGGTAAGTGGACTTCCAAAATGTTTTGTTTTGGCCTTGATAAGTTCTTTACTGCCAGCTCTCCTCTGAACCACGTGTGTATTAATATTTGGTTCGGCTTAGTATCGATGGCTTCGTTCATAATGGGGATTCCGGAAGAATCCGTTTCGTAAACTGAATGTTCCGTTTCCGAGTGTTCCGATGCTGTCAACGTATCGCTTGTTGCGGATGGAATAGAAAAAGGCGACCTTGGTTCATATAGAGGGGTAAGCGGGGCGTATTCCGATTCGGATGACAAGATGATTGTGTCCTCGCTTTTATCTTCTTCTGATTCTGACGGTATTATCTGGTAGACGGTTATATTGTCGTCGTCTGGAGTGTCTCTATCTGTTTCCTTTTCTTGGTTTCGCTTCTGTTTCTTTTCTACATTGACCTTCATAGAGTCGACGTCTTTCTCTATCGCGTTGACTTTGATACGCGATAAGGCATCCGCTACACAATTTTGTTTTCCTTTTTTATAGACGATGTCATAGTCAAATTCTGCCAAACGGAGCTTCCACCTGGTGAGTTTGCTGTTATGTTCCTTCATATTATTGAGCCAGGCAAGGGGTCTATGGTCGGTATAGATGGTGAACCGCCTACCGTATAGGTATGGCCTGAAATGCTTCACGGCCCAAACAATGGCTAATAGCTCCTTTTCTACGGTACTATACCTGGTTTCAGCGTCGTTCAGGGTGCGACTGGCATAGGCTATTGGTTTATCAGAGCCTATAGGGCCCTGGGATATTACTGAACCGACCGCGAAATCCGACGCATCAGTTGTGAGTATAAATGGTTTTGTAAAGTCCGGGAATTGCAGGATAGGCGCATTTACTAACAGCTCTTTACATTTCTCAAAGGCGCCTACAAATTCTTCTGTGAGTTCTATTTTGTTTCGCTTTTTTAAACAGGATGTTAAGGGCCGGGTGATTTTGGCAAAGTCCTTAATGAATTTACGGTAATATCCCACTAGTCCCAAAAAGCTTTTAATTTGGGTAGTCGTTGTTGGAATTGGGAAATTCAGAACGGCCTGTATCTTATCATCATTAGGTTTAAGTCCATCTTTAGTTATCATATGGCCAAGGTAAAGTACCTCTTTGCGGAAGAATTCACACTTATCCAATGTCACTTTTAGGTTTGTCTCCCTCAATCGGTCAAAAACCATACGCAATTTCTCGACGTGTTCTTGCAGGCTAGATGAATACACGATTATATCATCTAAGTACACGAGGCAATGCAGTCCTTGTAATCCTCTGAGCACGTTGTCCATTGCGCGCTGAAACGTAGCTGGTCCCGTTTTTAGACCGAATGGCATTCGGGTAAACTCGTAGTGACCCGCTTGCGTGGAAAACGCTGTCTTGTGTCGGTCTTCTTCCCTCACTTCAATTTGGTGGAATCCGCTCGCTAAATCGATGGTACTAAAATACACTGATTTCCCTAATTTATCAAAGAGATCAGCGATATTAGGCAGCGGGTATTTATCATCCGTGGTCATTTCGTTGAGGCGGCGATAATCTATGACCATTCGGTATTTTCTTTCGCCTGAAGCGTCCGTCTTTTTGGGTACCAGGTGAACTGGTGCGCTCCAAGGTGAGTGCGATTCCCTTATGACGTCATTTTCTAAGAGTTTGGTCACTTGGTTCCGGATTTCTTCATTATAAAGGGGTGGATGTCTGTACGGTCGAATGAATATGGGGTCTTCGTTTTTGGTTCTAATTTCGTGTTTGACCTTGTTTGAGAAAGAAAGTGGTATACCTTCGCAGTGGAAAATGTCTCGATATTCAGAACATAATTTTTCTATAGCTTCTCGTTCTTCTTTATTGGTGTGGTCTAGCCGTAACTTTTTTAGATTTTCTTTTAGGAGTTGGTCAACCTCGCAACTACTCGAGGTTACGTTTATGTTACATTCGTCGCCTTCGTGTTTGGTTACTTTAAGCGGCTTAGCAAATGCCATTGAAATAGTGTCTTCGGAAGTATTTTGAATCACCGTGTACGCGAATGAATTTTCGCACGTGACAAGGGCACTTGGCATTCTTACTCCTTGTCCAAAATCGACAAAATCTATGATGGCCTCACCATTTTGTAGGTCGGTGGGGACTTTGACTCTTGATTCTGTTCGGGGCTCTAGCAGTATTTCGTACGGCGGGTTGTATATAATTGGTATGGTTGTGTAGGGTGTTTGTAGGATCTGATTTTTCATGTCGATTGTAGCTTCTAGTTGTTTCAATAGATCGCTTCCTATTAGGCCGTCGTAACGACTATCGACGTCATACACGTAGAACTTGTGCTTGCCTACGCATTGGAAAGTTTTTAGTAGCGGTATGCAAATGGCCTCACTGTGTTGGCTACGGGCGTGGGTACTTATCACCTCGAACGGCTCGTAGTATTTGAAAGCAGCAAAATATTCGTCCGCTTTTGCAGGGCTAATGAAGGACCTTGTACTTCCGGTGTCAATCATGAAGCGTGCTTTGATTTCAGGTATTACTATGTGCGGTAATTTTAGAACAGAACTGCAATTTAACTCTATTATTTCGGGTGAAAACTGGAGGCCGTTAACTGAAAATTTTCAGTACTCGTCATATCTGCGTAATCGTACGCCTCCGCGGGCATGTCATGGACTTCTGGGACCTCTGTATTGTACATGTAGTTTTCGTCGTAATATGCGGCATCGACATTTTGCTCGGTTGTTTCCTCTACAATTTCGTTATTATAGAATACGTTTTCTGTGTCAGCTGAGGCATTCAACATGTTTTGCCTCAATGGTCGGGCTGTCCTCATCGAGACGTCCGGTTCTTCTAACGGTTTGGGGCGGTTTGCGTTTGGCGGGATGCCGAATTTAAATCCGTGGCCAAAAGGTTGCTGTGGCATAGGTGGTCTTGCAAAATTTGAGTTAAATGGTGGTCTAGGACCTTGTCCGAAATTGAAATTTGGTCGTGGAGCGCCGAATCTAAAGTTCTGGGGTCCTGCATTTTGATTAAATCTGAAACCTGTTGGTGGGGTGCTCGTTTGAAAATTGGGTCTAAAACCAATCTGTGGGGGTGTGTTTTGGGGCTGAAGGCCGAATCTGAAACCTTGGGGTTGTTGCGGAATACCGAACTTAAAGCCTGGGTTAGGCGCAACGAATTTGTTTTGAGGGTTGGTTGGTAATCCGAATTTATAGTTATTATTTGGGATGGTGCTTATTGGTTTACTGGGTGCGGCCGAGGCCTGTCGCTGTTTTTGTTTGGCGTTAAACTGAGTCATAAAGTTGACCTCCTCCGTGACTATACTTAGCGCGACCTCTAAATTGGGGCACCCTTTCAGGCGTACGATGCGGATTAAGTCCTCAGTCAGATTGTATAAAAATACATTTAATGCCATATTATTATACACTATCATTTTAGCCGCTTTTACTCCTTCGTCAGTTAAAAGATTAACCTTGGCAAAGAGTGTGCTACGGGTCTGCTGTATCCTGTGACAAAAATCTATGTAACTTTCCCCGTTGTTAATACGCATTTGTTCTAATTCAATCGCGATACACTCCTCGGAGCGTGGGTCGCCGAAATGCTGAATTAATACCTCTCTGAGCGCGGGCCATGAATTTATATCTTCGCGCTCACTTAGTAGAGCAGCGGCTCTACCATGCAATCTACTGGTAATTGCGTGGAATACATATTGTTGCTGTACTGCATTAGTTGTTGAGCCATACCCGTTATATATATAGTGTGCTTTTCTTATAAAAAGATTTAGCAGATTTTCTTCCCCCTCATATTTAGGTATTATACATAATAAATCTTTGGGTACAATTCTGATTGGCTGGTCTACCATTTTGTTATATTTATCTTAATTAATACCTTAACACAATTTATAAAACTAGTTTAACTAAGTAAATAAGTAAGAAATTATAGCGACGATGTCAGTACGCAAATGGAAAATCAAATAACGATTATTTGGTCTAACCAACGGAAATAAATGAAAACAGGGAATGGAATGCGAAAAGGTTTACTCACATAACGCCCGTCTTCATCCTTCTGCTGTAGTTAGTAATGCCTTGTAAAAACTGCCGCGTCCAATGAAGACAAATTTATTTGTTGGTTCGGATTGCTGCGAGCCCGGTCACTGAATTTAAGAAACCGTAACTACGTGTACGCGCGAATAGCACCTTACGACTTTACGCGACGTATCCCAGCAATCCTACCGGCTGCGCCAGTCAAAATTGAGGGCCGCGGGTTTTTGTTTTTAAAAAGACAAAAATGAATTTTCACTTATTTAATTATGTCCGATTACAATGGGAGTTGAATTATAACTAACTTAAAGCTAAACTAAAAGCTAACGGGAGCGGTCTTATCTATCGACTCCCACGCTAATGCATACCGGACCACCGTAGAGCCAGACGCGTACTCAGCGGTTTTGCCGTCCGGCTATTCTGGGTAGAGCTGCTAATGAACAACTGTTATTGTTGCTGACGGTGTTCCAGCATGCATGACTACCTACCTAGGCGTAATGTTTTACTTATTGTTATGCAATGAAAGCATTTTGTGGGTACGTGGTTAATGATTTACTCGTAACTAACATCATCGTTTTACTAATTTGATAACTATTAACTACTTACTAAATACATAAGTAATAAATACAGTAAGTATCACCAACTACAAAGAGTTATTTTTACCGATTGCCAAAAATGAGGAGGTAATTAGTTTGTCTGTATGTATTTATGTTCATCGATATTTTCGCCAATTACAAAACCGATTTAAAAAAATATTTTGTAGTTTGAAAGAGTATACTTCCAGGTTTCATTTAAATTTTATCGAAATCGGATGAGCCGTTTTTGATAAATTAACAATAATGTACATGGATGTCACATCGACTCGTGCAAACTATTCGAATTCTGTACACGGTAGAAGTCGGTGTTAGGATTTTTTGCGGAAAATAATTATTTTTGTGATACAATTCAAATAGTAACAACCTTAGGTAACAACCACGGGATTTGAACATGTGTAACCATTACAATACAAGTAAGTAGCTGTGTAACTGATAGACCACTCTGACGCTCACGCCAAAGTTGAAGTGTTTATACTATTTACAGTTTTAGGTTACATTATAGAAGATTCGTGAAAATTAAAAGTATAAAATGTACGATTTCAAAATACTTATTTAATATTATTGCCCAAGTGACCCCTATTTTTTACGCGCAGTGTAAAATCTTACAGAATTGATATTCTAGTATTATTAATTTTATCATTTATTGAGATTAAAATTACTTTTCCTCTATAGAGTCAGATTCAAATAATACTTGGCATTTCAAATTCAGCGCTACCGTGGCTTCTTAATTATTTTGCATTAAATGTCTCCACTTATCTGTTCATTTGGTGGGGCGCTATAATGATTAAAATTTTGCAGTAAAATTTGCACTTCATGGCATTACCAATTTAATTTAAAATCGCGCGACACCCCTGGTGGGGCAGATTCTACTGGTCTAAAAAGTGAGTGGAATTTGCCCCACCAAGATGAGACGAGTGGGGCAGATTCCACTCCAAAAAATGATGGAGTGGAATCTGCCCCACCAGTGGGGCGCTTTAGTGGGGCAAAGTGGAAGCACTCGATACGTTACATGTTGTTGTAATCGTTTAGTCATATCAGAAGCCTTCAGGCAGCTTAAAAACTTTGACACCAGGTCTAGCCACTTTACCTAAGTATATGAACTTATTTTAGCTTGGTTCTCGGGTCTTTGGCCGTGCCGTCAACAGCCTCCACAGAGCTAATACAGAGAGATAGCGCTGTTGTTGCTTGAGGCAATTCTCAACCACAAAAATGTATGGTAAATCTTGCCCAGAACTGTCAAATATGAATTGAAATTTGAGATTTTCGGGGGAAAAACTCCTCAAATGCCTCTGAATCGAGATATTTTTCATGTCTCTTTCTAATTCATGCCATATTAAATCAATGCATCTCCTTCAGATTTTCTCGATCCACCACATTACCCCTCTGGTTGTAACTTGTAACAGCTCTGTGACAGGCCTATTACTTACTATCTTAAGTTGTAACCCTGATGTCAGTAAACAATAAGGTTATCTCAAATTAATGCATTTATTATGTTCTTTTGTATCTGGATTGGATATGCACAGTTTAATTTTATAATAATATTTTTAACTAAAATGTAAAATAGGTATTATAGACCGCATCTCACAAGATGGCCGAATGAAGTTACCTACAAGTTAGGCTGCGCAATCTCCTATCACCGCGCGGCTTTGTGTGAGCTTCAGTCAGGATTGGATATTGCGCAGCTTGTAGCTAACTTCATTTCTGCCAACTTGTGTGATGCAGCCTATATGCATAGTTTTTATGTTTTAAGGCATACTAGCTGACCCGGAAAACTTCGTTTCACGCAATATCTTTATAAATTATAGCTTGTAAGTGATATTCTGATGTATAAGCATTACTGATGCAAAATTTCATCTAAATCTGTTTAGGAGTTTTTGCGTGAAAGAGTAACAAACATACATACTAACAAACATGGCTGGCACATGCGTCACACTCGTGATCGGGTGCTGCATGCGGGTCGCCGGTTTGCTCGTGGCATTCACACAATGCACCGAAACTACTAAGTTATCTTTACTACTTACTCGTACTTTACTAAAAATTTAAACTAACCCATCTCTATTGTACTATGTATGGGTTGCCTGGAAGAGATCGCTTCCAGCGATAAGGCCGCCTAGTGCTGCACTATCTTAAGAATTTCACTAATGTATTTATTGTTAATTTATTTTGTGTGTACAATAAAGAGTTATTTGTTTTGTTTGTACTAACTCTTTTTGTACACAGTAAAACCGTATAATTGAATATTTTAGTTAACAAAAGGCACAGACCCTGGAGTCATGTAATTATATATACATACATACTTTGTAATATTAGTAGGACTAGGTATAGTTTTAACCGCATTTGGCAATTATTATCATAGCACAAACTAATTATATATTTTTTACAAGCTTTTATTTAACTTGCAATGTATGTATGTAAGTATGTAAGTTCGGGTGGAATCTTGCAAGTTAAACTTGATCAACTTCCCAGTTTTCGATTAAGCTGAAATTTTGCACGCATATGTATATTGCGTGACAATGCAAATTATGGTACCCTGTAGCTGATCTTATGATGGAGTCGGGAGGTGGCTATAGGAACTCCTGTACTAAACAAGATAGACCCGTCGTGTTTGGGCTCGTTTTACTAGACTTGGCTGGTACTTTTCTGCTACATGATATCCAGGATCTCAAAAGCTTGTATTTAATGAGTTATATTTTTATAACAATTTGTTTCAACAGATATTTTTCACCAGCCATCAAAAGACGATAGTAATAAACCAGAATGGCATCGAGCAAGAGCATGCTGTTGGTAGTAGGTACTTAGTGTGCATTATGATGTTCTTGCTGTGTGAGCACGCGGCGCGCGCTGACGTGCACATCGGCTCGTGTCCAGCCGGCGCGCTGTCCAACGACTACTGCTAGGGCCAGTGCCTGGGCCAGGGCTACAAGGGAGGCCACTGCAGGGGCTTCATGTGGGCCAACTGTTGGTGTGAAACATGAATAAATGAATGTTTCTTACTTGGTTATTTTACTTTGCTATCCCCTAAATTGAAATTGCCAAGTTATATTTATTTTATTAATACCTATTAAGTAAATCTAATCATGCCTAGCTGTTAACTTCCTTATTATTAATAAAATACAAATATTCTGAAACATACAAGTCGGCGAATGTTAAGTTCAAGGGGGGATCCAGCCATTGGGTCATCAAGTTGTACCTATTAGTAGTTGACGGAAATGACGAAACTTTTCAAGTGCAAGAGTAGCAAGTATGATCTATTGCGCCTAATACTCTCTAGCTTTTAAAAATCAAAATGTAGGATGATGGCCTAAGAAATAATCACCGTTTTTAAAAAAAAATCTTTTGAATTTTAACAAAGAGCCGATTTTAAGTGAAGAAAAAGAAGAAACCCGAGTGTTCAACAAGGGCCCAGGGTGGGGTCATGACCCCTTGACTTTACTCCTGGATCTCTGGATTGATTAAATAAGCTAACAAACATTTTTCGTACTCCATACTATACTAGGTACAACCTGCGCAAAACCAACACACAGCCTTTTGTGAGCTTCAGTCAGTATTGGAAATTACGCATTACGCTCTACAAGGCAACTTTACATCTGCCGACTTGTAGGTAGGTAGGAGGTACCTATGATTCAGTCAGTCAGCCTATAGCACGTTCCCTGTCCGATGCAATATGATTTTACTCTGCAGCTATTGTACGTCCAATTTTTTTTTTCAATTGTTATATTGTGGGTATTTTATAGTAGGTAACACAAACATTTTTTCCCAAATTGTATTTATTTTTAAAAAAGTATTTTCTTACAAAAAATAATATTTGACTCCTTATCGAGTCATGGACGTATCACGACATGTTGAAAACAAAAAAATGGTTACATCTACAGTTAAAATTGGAGTTATAAACTTGTAAATTAAGTTACTCAAGCGTACTGTCAAAATGGCGTCTCGCGTGCGCTCAATCGAAGTGGGTGTATTCTGCTATTACCGCGAAATCTAAACTTTTTAGTGTTAGTGGGTACCTATTCATTTTTTGTTTTAATTGGGCTATCCAGTTATAAGCGTAACCTTATAACTAAGTAGGTGCTTACTGTAGGTATGTGCATCCTTAGAATAGACTGATACAAAATAAAGTAATAAAGCTGGAAACATAATATCGGACGCGGCTGACGGACGCGCCTGATGGTCGCGATTTAGCAATGTGCACAGTCTTAAAACATCCGGCGTGCCGGATCTCGGACGTCCTAACGCTCAAGGTGACGTCCGCGGACTGATGTCCAATAGTTTGCACGGCTCCGTGGACATTCATCATCTAGATACCTATCAGTCGCGGCTGTCAGTCGCGTCCGTAAGCCGCGTCCGGTAGTATGTTTCCAGCTTAAGCCTTGATCCTCCTCATCAAGACAAACTTATGGAATGTTAATTGGGATCCAATGATCGTTTGTGTCATCAACACCTAAATAGGTTCTCGTTATAGGTACGTAGTTACTAGGTTTACGGTAGGTACGTATTAGTTATTAGTAGGCAATTATTAGAGTATTAATTTAATAAATTAAATGTTTCCTCATATATATACTTTTTCTGTTATTCTTTTGATGACTATTTTTTACCCTAAAGCCCTAAACATTGCTCTCCTTATAAAAAATGTACAAGTGTGAGTCACGGGCTTTTATATACAGGGGTAATCAATAAGCATAATTTTAAGGATATTCTGTAGTCAAAACAAACCACTTTTGTTCTACGTTTCCCAAATGTCAACAAATTTTCCTAAAAAAACACCTGGAATCGGCATATACATATATGTAAAAAATATTATTTTTTGAATATCTAACTAATATCTTAGTAATATTTAACTAATGCATATTAACACAGAATCTCCCTGAGGTCCAAGTCTCTGTCCAATTTAGTTAATTATGTAATTTTTTTTTTTAATTTTACATGGTAATATATTAATAAGTACGATTTTTTAAAAGTCGTAGATCAAAAGATGTTTGTGTTGATGTACGCTGTACAGAGTATACCCTCGAAAGGAAGCTAATTACTAGTAACACTGTAGATCCAAAAAATCGAGGAGGTCGTTTTAAAACCTTAGGGTGAAGCTAGTCATTGATAATAATATTTACAGTTAAAAGGAAAAAGAAAAAATAGATATATTTTCGTCATGAAACTCATAAATTATTTTTTCTTTTTCCTTTTGAGATACTGCATCGTAGAAACATTGACTGCAGCGCTTTTCAGATTGCAATAGGTATACATTTACGTACTATACTTACTACATTTCGAAATTTTGGCTCCATAGTAAAAGTTTGGTCATAACGATGAGTAGGCACAATGATATCCTAGATTTTAGGACTTAGATTACATACATCGTGTAGGTATAAGTTTTTTTAACCTGTCTACTTACATAGGCATAGGTACTTATTGGTACGCAATAAAAACAGTTTGTGAGCACGGATTTCCAGGGCACTCAGAAAGTTTTGCGACAAACATTTTTTTTTGTATGAGACATTGACCAGTTATGTTTTTTTTTGAGAATGCGTTCAATTATAGTTTTAAATAATAGCATTCAAATTTCAATAATTTTAAAGAGGTAATTAAGATTATCGAGACACATTGAGAAATGGATCTGTGTTACAAACATAATCACACGGTTATTTTTTGTAAATTTAGATATCGCCTAAAACCGGAAGAATCGTAAGTATGATACGACTTCAAATGGTATTTAACAATAAAACGTCACCTAAACTACTTTATATTGCTGGTATAATAAAATATTAAAAATAATAAATAAATAAATATTTTGGGACATCTTACACACGACCTCTGACCCGAAACTAAGCAAAGCTTGTGATATGGCTGCCAGAGACTGATATACTACGTATACATATTTTTAAATACATACTTATATAGATAGAAACTAAATAACACCCAGACATAGAGCAAACACTTATGTTCATCACATAAATATTTACCCTGGGTGGGGATCGAACCCACGCCTCTTTGATCCAGAAGTTAAGGTCACTAACCACTGAGCCACCGAGGCAGTCAGATAATGAATTTAAGTATTCTCAAATATATAATTTTGACGGATGAATAAAACGTGCTAGCACTGAATCACATAATTAAAATTAATACACAAATTATACAACAAAAGATTCAGCATGTTATACTGATTAAATCGGGAAGTGTTTACCAAAGGATATGGAAAAGATGCGGGTTTTGAAATCTTGCAGAAACAAAAGTTATACCAATAGAAAGCTTACATAATTATCTTTTCAAAGACATATTTTTTAGAATTTTTTTCATCGCCATTTAATTTTCAAATGGGTTCTAAAAACATTAGAAAAATGAACTATGTGCTACACCAAATAACTGCATTAAGCCTAAATTGAAAAAAAACCTGACAGTGACATTAAGAAACAGCAAAAGGAAATTACATTGTCAATATTGAACAACCAATAGAGGGCTGGTCGCCATGTTTTAAAAAATAAATAAATGTCAAACTCTAAAATACCAGCCCGCTATTGGTTGTTTGAAGATTCCTGTCTGATACGTAGACTACGTAGACCTCCTCTTAGTATTACCAGTTCAGTCTAAATATTTTCTACTTAACGAAATAAAAAAGAGATATTATAATAAAACGGCGATACACAAAAATATGTTTTTGCGTGAAATAATTTTCTTAAATATGGCACTAAACATTAATATAGCTCGCATCGCTGCCGGTTTGCAAGGACCGCCTCCCATATAAAAAGTTTACCAACTCCTTTACTGGAAAATACGCATATATACATAGGGTACCTACGCGGAGAAAAGTTTCACGCTGGGTCCACACGACCTCACCGATTCTCGGAAGAAGGCCCGCGTGGAATAAGTGCCATGATATGATTAATAAATTTAAAACATTGGTCAAACTCTTAGGTCATCCTCCTTTCAGCTTACACTTAGCCCCATGTGACTTCTTTTTTTATTCTCCAAAATGAAATAGTAGCTCAAAGAGTGTTCATCGTCGAAAGATGCACGCACGGTCAGCGTTCGATAACGCCGTAGAACAGGAGTCTGAAGTGGACCAATAAAAATAATTTGAAAATTGGTTCAGGCACATACATTTTTGCATAGATACTGGTGGAAAGATCTTTGACAATATTTATTTAAAATATAGTTACCCATAGAACGTATTTTTTGGTGTCGCAAAAGTTTCTGAGTGTCCCACGTATTTCACTAACTGATAACTAATGGGATAGTAACTACTAAATACATTTAACTCGTAGTATATAAGGCAAGCACTAATTGTACCACTCCAAAAGTGATCAAACTCTCTTTCTATATCACATCGTTTGAAAATACAAAACTATTTCACGAGGTATCTTCAAATCACGTAAGTACCACTGCTAAGTTATATTTGTGATAAATAATTAAATAATTATTTTTGCAAAAAATCGCAATACTCCACTGTGTACAGAATTCGAATAATTTGCACGAATCAATGTGACATCCATGTATATTTTTATTCCATACCCAAAGGATAAAAATGGGAACTTATTACTAAGACTTCGCTGTCCGTCCGCCTGTCCGTCTGTCTGTCATCAAGGCTGTATCTTAAGAACCGTGATAGCTAGACGGTTGAAATTTTCACAGATGAATATTTATGTTTCCGCTATAACAACAAATACTAAAAACAGAAAAAAAATACTAAAGGCGGGATTTTTTTCAACAGACACTTTTTACCAGCATCAAAAAAAGCGATATTAATATTCAAGATGGCATCGGGAAAGAGTATGGTGTTTCTAGTAGTGTGCATCATGTTGTGTGTGCTGTGCGAGCACTCGGCGCGCGCTGTCGTAAGGACCGAAAACATCGGGTCGTGTCCTGGGAGCACGATGTCCAACGAAGACTGCTACCAACGGTGCTTGGCGCAGGGCCACAAGCACGGCCGCTGCGGGAACTTCGGCTGGTTCAGCTGTTTGTGTGAAACATGGATACCTTGAACGTTTTTTACCTATTTTATTTTGCCAACCCCTATTTTAATTAAAAAGACTCCATCATAGTTCATTTATTCGGCAACCTAGCGGTCTTAATGGGTGTCAGAGACACATTTAAATAGTCAACATAAATCTACACAATGGTAATGACTTAACAAAAAACCAATTACTGGGATAGTAATATTGTATATAATATGTATTATAAATACCATATGTATATAATTATTATGTTTTATTATATTTACTTATTATTGCACCACCGACGATTCTGCTGATCCATAATGTTTTCCTCCACGGGTTACCTGGAAGAAATCGCTATGAGCGATAAGGTCGCCCTTGTACTCCTGTGTGATACATAATTAATTCTAAGATTGTTTGTAATTGTTTTTCTTTGGTGTACAATAAAGTATATATATGCATCTCTCGGGCCAGACCCGGATTTTTGATGGGCATCAGTGGAGCCGAAGCCAACACTGAGAGGCCCTTTTTAAACATCATTTAGCTATGTCGTAGGGGTGGAGGTACAAGGAGCCTATTGTGAGTAATGAATTCAAAAAATAATGGGTTATTGTGGTGAACTTATGGGTGTTATGCAAAACCGGTCTATGGAATGAGGTGCGGCACCCGCCAAATAATGCCTCATTTCAAAATATTAAGGCGGGTGGTGACTTGCCATCCACTAAATGGGCCCCCCATAGAGGCTACCGTAAGTTGGCTATTATTATTAGTTGGTTATTATTATTATTATTACCTGTATAAATAAATCATCCATTTAAACTTAATTCTTCTTCTTAATGGTGCACTCTTGTCAGAGTGGTCGTGGTTGCGTGGATGGTTCACGGAGGCTCCTCGCCGTTGTCATCTCTTCCCAGGGCTGCTGCACGTCTCGCTATGTTCCTCCATCTGTGCCGATCATTCGCATCACGAGCACACTGCACCACGGTAGACTGTGTGGCTTTTTTAATTAGATCGGTCCAGCGAGTTGGTGACCGACCTGGACTTCGCTTGCCTTCCACTTGGCCCTGCACTACAAGTCTCTCCATCGAGTACTCATTCCTGGAGATATGTCCAAAGAACTTCAGTATTCGCAACTGCACAATCGACGATAACCTATCTTGTATGTGAAGTTCTTTGAGAATGGAACTGTTAGTGCGAAACGCTGTCCATGGTATTTTCAACAGTCGTCTCCAACACCACATCTCCAGCGCATCGATTTTTCGGCGATCCTGCAGCTTAAGTGACCATGTTTCAGCTCCGTAAAGAAAGATCGGAAAGACTAGGCACTTCATAAGCCGAACCTTGGTCTTCTTGGTTATACGCCTGTCTTTCCATATTTTCCCTAGTCGCTCAACTGCCGATCTGGTGATAGCGCATCGTCGTTTGATCTCATCTTCGCATCCTCCAGAGTTCGAAATGGTAGCACCGAGGTAAATGTATTTTTCTACCACTTCGCAATTGGCTATTTTCTGCCCTGCTGTGTTATTGAGTCCAGCCCGGTCTACTACCATTACTTTTGTCTTATCCCTATTAAGGGCAAGCCCAAATTGGAGACTAGTGGTTTCCAGACGAGTCAAAAGCTCCTCAAGATCTTCTTTTGTTTGCGCTATAAGTGTAGTATCGTCAGCGTACCTTAGGTTATTGATCACGCGTCCACCCACCGAGATGCCCTTGGTCCATCCTTCCAAAACAATACGCATAATCAACTCCGTATAGGCATTGAAGAGCTGCGGTGACATTATGCACCCCTGCCGAAAACTTAATTCACCTCAATTAATTAAATCAGACTACATTTAGGTACATTATACATTAAAAGTAAACACAACAAGGTGCCAGTTGTATGAATGATGAAAACCTACCAAAGCCATCCAATCCTTCGAGCAAACATCTACAGAGCCACAGTTCCTAAGTGACAGTAGCAATAAAATGTGCGAGCGCCGTCATACATACCGACTTAGATATTTACCTAATTCACAATGACCCGTTTTCTAGAATCTGGATGTTACGTCACCTAATTAGTGCTTGTAACAGAGCTAGCACTTTGACATCGCGCGGAGTTGTAATCGGTTTGCAATCGCCTCAAGAGTACGACTAACCAAAAACCCTGCCCGCTACGTAGTTGGCAGGGTTTTGACACTTGCAATAACGTTTTGCACGATTGTAATAGTTGTCTAGATATTTTCTCGAAGGCGCCATCGTAAATTCAAAATCAACTTAAAATATTGCTGTTTTGCCATCTTTCACAGGCATGCGTAACGCGTAATCAGGGGCACGGTAATACCATTACCGTATCAGGGGTTTTATTTTCGAATCGATAAACCGTCATAACGTATGCGTTAAAAGTCGAAAGACAGAGTAAGAGCAAAACTTAATGGTGTCTTTAAAAAGAAGCAAGTCGTTGCGCTGCACAGCAAATTTATATGTCAGCGGGGAAGAGGAATGGAGTTTTGAGCAACTTGTAGCTAACTTCACAGAAGCTAAGTTACGTTTACTAGTCAATCATATTGTAGCAATAGATTGCGCTCGCGAGGTCTACCGATCGCAGATCTACTAGTTTAGAAATAAAGTTACTTATAATTATGTTAAAAAGTAAAGTACAGTACCTAAATTCGTATAGATTAATCTGCCCCCCGACCGCCTAAGCAATAGCAATCGTAATAGCAATCGTTTATGACTTCATTTTAGTCATTTGGCACCGCCTATGTGACGTTAGCCATCAAAGTTGTTCATTCAACGATTGCTTTCGCAATCCGCGCAAAGCAATTGATGGCTAACGTCACATAGGCGGTGCCAAATGACTAAAATGAAGTCATAAACGATTGCTATTACGACTGCTATTGCTTAGGCGGTCGGGGGGCTGGTGACAGAGTATTAAAGCCGCCTGAAGGCCTCTGACATGGCTTAAACAACCGGGACCTACTCTTTAACGTGTCATCCGAACCACGGTAGCGCTCAGTTGTAAATGTACCCGCGGCCGTTCATCCGAAGACTGACCGAACGTTGTTTAACTTCGATGATCGCTAACGAACACCTAGTCAAACTAATTATGAGCGCTACTTGATAATTATGTTAAAAGAAGCATCATTAAGGGGTGGGTAAGTAATTAAAGCGGGTAGCGTTGCTGCTGGGATCACAGCAAGTAATAAAAACCTGTTGACGCGATCTAGCAACATAAACTGGCGCGGTCCTCCTTTCCTCTCCTTGTTGGTAATAGAGATGAGAGTGGCACCTGCGGACAGCGGCCACCCAGCTGTCAATAAAAAAGATTTTCATGTCGACGCACGCAGGCCGCAGCACTCTGCATATTTATCGCGCTATATATAGGAATGAGGCGACTTGTATCGACTCTAGTTAATAGATCGATTTTCCTTGTACCTATATATATTTTTCTATATTATATTTATTATCTTAATGTTATGTACAAGAATTAAAATTATTTTGTTAACAAGCAGAAATTAAAAATATATTCTTTTATATAAAAAAGGAATCGTGGTTGTTAGTGTCGCTAAAACTCGAGAACGGCTGAACCCATGTGGCTTAAATACCTGTGGAAGCTAAGGGAAGGTTTAAACGGTGAGAAAATATAAAAAAGTGAGTAAAATAATAAAAATTTGAATTTCCTATTTCCATACAAAATTATCCATCGTGGAAAAGTTGACATTTGACAGATGGTGAGATGAAGTTCACCGTGTCAGCTAGCGAGGAATAAAACCTGATCAAATGTCACCGGCCGTGGACAATACACCGAAAATGACCTGATGACATTACCCCGTTGGACAGCAATGCCCGATACAGTCGATGTAAACACGTCAAACTAATTAAGTTTAAATTTCAACTCGATATCTTTACGCGTTCCCGAGATAAAGAGTCTTGACATACGAACAGACGGACAACAAAGTGGTCCTATAAGGGTCCCGTTTTTTCCTTTTGGGGTACGGAACCCTAAAAACAGGTCTCACTTGTTTGTTCACAACATTCTGTCTTGATTTTTTATTTGGTCTGAGTCTGTGTGTCTGTGAATATCAAAGGCCTTGTACTCAGTAATACAAGTATATAAAACTTTTCTACATTTATTTTCTTAGAATTCCGTTAGAATTCGTATTTAGCTTCTCGGGTTATTGCGATTGGTTTGGTTAAACTAATAGGTTTCTTACTGTTGGAGTTGGGTTTTGATTGTTTAAGTACTGGATCCATATTGATTGGTGTGATCTATCGATAATGAATCGATAGTACCGTAGTCCAGCTCTAGTTACACATGACCGGTTCGAATACGGAGATGCTTGCACTATGCGTGTGTTCATGAAGGCAACGGCACGCAAAATGAATTGCTCCTAAAGGACCTTACACATTAAAATCGCCGTTCCGGCTGTACCCCCCGCCGTGTTAGTACTTTATTTTATATAACAATCTTGTTAATCTCACAGTTCTGAAAGTTGCCAGAATTACTTCGATATTATTCGTGGCCTTTTTTGTTAGCGGCATTTTTTTAGTATTCACAGATTAGTACGATACACCTTTATGAACAGAGGCGGGTGTCTGAGTCAGCAAACTTCGCGGAATATTGATACCACTGGACACCGCCTACATATTTGTCCAAAAACTGAGTTTTTGTTTACCCAGGAAAATCCTTTATGTTTGCCACCGGCCTGGCGAGACCAGTGGTTATGTGGGAGGCCCCGCCGATCCTAGTATGTCCGCCGGCGGTATGCCCTTCTTACCTTCACGACGGCGAATCTACATGTGCTTTACCGCCGACTGCCGGTGACTTTGTGTAAGCTCCTTTATCATAAAACGACTAAGTAGTAATGGCAGTTCAGTCTCATCAACTATATAAAAGACTTGTAAAGTTACCGAGTCACACAGTCGTCGGTTAACTATTCCTTGGGATAACAAAACTTCAAGTTCTTTTATTCCGAAATTGAAATTTGCTTATCACGTAAGTATCTGTATACACATAGTTTTACACCATGCAATTTATACAATATACAATACAACATTATTGTACACCAAAAAAAAAAACAGATTAATAGATTAAGTAACAAAGTACAAATTTATTAATTGTAAATATCTATTTATATATTTTAACTGTTTTCAAATTGGTGTAGTTGAAAGTCGGTATGCATGAGGCTTGTAAGTTGTAACTTCAGGCAAACATAGTCTCTTGTCATCCAATTACGATTTCTACAACAGATTAATTGATTTTGCGATCAGTGATAGAGTTCACCGAAAATAATGGACAGCTATAACTACCAAAATGCTGGTGTTTATTTGGCTCAACGTGTAAGCATTGCCATCCAGCGTGGCCAACTGGCAGTGGACTTGAACATTTGGATTATTTTTAGACCTTCAAGGGTATGTGGATGACCCAATTGCTTGTGACAAAAATATGACAAAAAAAACTATAACTACCTGTATCTACTATGCAATTTTCAATAGCATTTATGTTTTGTCAACAGCCATCAAACTGAATCAGCCAAACTCTAGGAGATATTAACACGAAATCGAAAGCAAAAATCGAATCTGGTAACCTCATAATTCTGGCAGTGACTTGCATAGTTTTGTGTTTGCTGTGCGAACACTCCGCGCACGCTGACGACTACATCGGCTCGTGTCCGGCCGGCGCACTGCCCAACGGCTACTGCTGGGGCCAGCCTGGGCCGCGGCTACAAAGACGGATACTGCGGAAGCTTTATGTGGATGAACTGCTGGTGTAAAACATACAAACGTATCCTTACTTGTTTGTTTTATTTTTCCGTCTGATCTAAAATTGTTCGAACATGGTGCTGATATCCGAGACTAGACTGTTACTGAACCGGAATTTCGTAGTTTTTTCAAAACAATTTGGTTTTTTAACTATGTTTAACAAATTATTGATGTTGGTAGTTACTGTTATTAAAAGAGCTTACAATCCGAAGCCGGTACCTCAGTGGCACAACCCAGCTTAGTATCTGTGGGTTAGCTTATCTTTTACGGTGCCACCGGTGGTCATTTTTCGCGGCAAGTGACATATTTACTAGTTAATAATCTAACTAGTAAGCCGTGGTGGTCTAGCTGTAGTGACACCCGCCTTACAATCGTGAGGTCGTGGATTCAAATCCCGGTCCCGTACCAATGAGTTCTTTGGGATTTATGTACGGAATTTCACACCACTGGCTTTTCAGTGAAGGAAAACATCGTGAGGCAACCTGCATATGTCCGGAGAAGAATTTCAATGGCGTATGTGAATCCATCAACCCGCACTGGGCCAGCGTGGTGGATATGGCCCAATCACCCTTCATGGGTAGGCCCAGTGGACTATTATAAGGCTGATACAGTACAGTACAGTCTAACTAGTATAAAGACCGGGTTACTATTGATCTTACAAGTTTTGCGAGGGAGAGTACTGACGGAAGCTGCCGAAAACAAGAAGATACGCGCAGTAGTAAAATCAGCCTACATGGCTGTCCCAAAGGAGCTCGGTGGCTCAGACCGGCGTGATGCGCTGCCGCGCCGGCTGCCGGTGGCCATGGTGTAAGGTCCTTTATGATATAACGACTAAGTAAGTAATAATTGCAGTTCAGTCATCTGCTATATAAGGCATTTCTAAAGTTCTGGAGTCACACTATTTATCAACTATTCATTGTAACAACATTTCGATTATTTGTATCGTGAACTTGAACTTGTAGTTTGAACTGTGCTTATCACGTAAGTTAAGTGCCTATTATTACCACAAATATTATTCAGGAATAATTAGTAAATTACCTTGTGGATTTAGGTTTGAAACCGAAATCAATGTTAATTAATGTTAGTGTGGCTTTTGGAGAGCCCGCACTACTTGGTGAAATCACTTCGGTGCTTACAACAATTACATTTTAGCCAGTTACTTATCAGTCGTGCAGTTGTGTCTGATTTATTATATTTATAATGTCTGAATATACGTAGTTCAAAATCATCAATACAGGGTTATTTCTAATCAATTAGCATACTTTTAGAGGCTTATTTTCTACATCAAAACTAACATGTTTTGTTCTACGACTTTTGTCAAAACTCAAAAAAGTTGTTCCATAGAAAAACCGCTGAATTTTGACAAAAGTCGCGGAACAAAAGTTGTTTTTGTTTTGATGTACAGAATAAGCCCCTACAATGATGCTAATTGATTAGGAATAACCCTGTATATTATTAGTAAGAACCTATCGCTGACATGTCATGAGTACTGTGTAACATAACAACCGGCGAGCAATGAGCTCGTTTCTTCATTAGCTGCAAACCGCACTTCCAAAAACAGAAAATAACCCTACCCTGCATATATAAACTGGAAGTCGCGTTATTCGTTAAAAACACTCCTATTTATTTACAGTCACATCCAACCCCCGTCGAAAGAATTAGCTGGTGGCCCATGAACCTTATATGAAAATCGTTAAAAGGGGACCAGAATACACTATAATAAAAGTATTTAATAAACCACCGCAATCAATAAGAGATGAACCGAATATAACTGCCTTCAAAACAAAACTTACAAATCTTCTTATAATACAATCTTATTTCAGCATACAGGAATACCTTGATGGCAACTGTTTTAATATCACGACATAACATATAAATATAATATAATATAAAGGTTATACTTAGACACTTTAAAGCTTAACATAACAGAGATACCTACTATAATTTAGATTTAAATTTAGCTTATAAGGATTACTTTCTTTTTGCAACATCCTATTAAACAGGGTCCTCAAGTAAACTTAAGTGTAATTAGCATATATAATAAGTTGTGTATGTTAATACTCTAAGTTACTTGTTGGTGCAAATAAAAATTTTCTGATTCTGATTTATTTAAACAGTGAAGATAGATCAAATCTCTGATCTACAATAGAGTTCAACGACAATAGTGTTCCTGATGTGTTAGCATCCAACCAAATATAAATATACTATCAAGTATTGAATAGCTCAAAGAGTTATTTTTGTTATAAACATTTCAAAATTCGTCGCGAATGCAGGACTCGAACCTTACGTCTTCAGATCACTAGCCCGACGCTCTCCCAACGGAGCTAATTCGCAGCAGTCCTGACTTTGTTTTTTTGAGTGTGGGATGCACTATTAAAATAAAATAATTTCGCATTGCAAATATGCATTTATTATGTCTCAACAGGTGCAGTTAACCGAGTCAGCTGAGTTATAGGGAATATTTACACAAAATTGAAAAGAAGAATGGCTTTTGGCGCCCGCATGATGCTGCTGGTGGTATGCATGGCAGCAGTGCTATCGTGTTTATTGCACAGCACACATGCTGACGTGCACATCGGGTCGTGTCCAGCGGGGATGCTGTCCAACGACTACTGCTGGGGCCAGTGCATGGGCCGCGGCTACAAGGGTGGACATTGCGGGAGCTTCATGGGGATGAACTGCTGGTGTGAGACTTGAATAAATGAAGCATTTATTGAAGTATTTTTTTTATTTTCCTGTTATATTATTATATTAAGCCCGATTACAGAGGCGCCAGCGTAAATTAAATAGCAGCGTAATAAGCGTTATCTCTATCGACAAAGTGAAAAAGAAACAGAACTATGCTATTTAGCTAATTTAGTTGCGCTGGCGCCTCTGTAATCGATAGTCAAATTAGTCAGGACAATAGACTACTCTTTGAAAAAAACATGGTATAAAATACGAAAATAAAATTAGCCAATTAAGCTCTTAAACTAATTTTGTATTTACAAGACCTAGTTTCTTTAACTTGGATTCACAACTAGATACACGAATACCCTTTTCTTTTCTTAAATCTACAGTGGGTACAAAAAATTTTTTTTTTATCTTTAATCTACAAATGAATCCATGTCCATCGACTTGGCATTTTATCTTTCCTATTCAATTCTTCTTCCTCGTTTTAAAAATAAAGGATTGACCCCATTGTGAAAAATAAGTTGTTCCATACAGATTGTCGATAGTTACTGATATATTGCTAAGCAGTAGTGTGCAAACTTTACTACGACACTACAAGTATGTTCTGAATCAAAGGACAATGTTTCCAGAGGATTTTTCCGCCATTATAACGAGCGCGGTGATGACTTATGGCACAGAAACGTGGTCTCTCACTATGGGCCTTATTACCAAGCTCCAAGTAGCCTAACGAGCCATGGAGATTGGAGAGGGCTATGCTCGGAGTTTCTCTGCGAGATCGAATCAGAAGTGAGAAGATCCGTATAAGAACCAAAGTTACCGAGATGGTAATGGGCAGGGCACATAGCGCGGAGGACTGATGACCGATAAGGTCGAAAAGTTCTCGAATGGAGACCATGTACCTGCAAGCGCAATTTAAGACCTCATCAAGACCGCAGGATAGCGATGGATGCAAGCCTATACAACCACTTTTATAGGAGATCGTTAGGGGAGGCAAATGTCTAGCAGCGCACGGCCTATGCCTGAAAACAAGAAGAACGAACGCAATTTACTCGTAGTATCAACATCAATATGGAATTGAAAACAGAAAAATTGCTAAGTCGATGAGTGCCGAGCAGAGTTTTGCACTGGTAGAGCTCAAAATTTGTAATGAGGACGCGAGTTATTTTTTTTAATAAATAAATTAAATTACAGAGTGCAAAGAAAATATGGACTACTTAACCAGCTCCAAGCGCAATCGCAGTGTAGTTATAAACGAATTTACGTGACAAAGCGTTACAAAAACTCTCCTTCTGGTCCACTATTCAGTTTTAATCGATGCAAAATTTGAGCTCAATCGGAAACCGGGAAGTTGATCCCCGCCCGAACTTACTCGTACCTACATAAGATATGTATGGATCGAAAGTCGGTCGAGTGAAGGCACGAGTCAAAGTTGATGTTTCACACGGAATGCTTCTTTTAAAGAACGGACCTAATGTTTAACATTTTTGAATGACGTTATACTCAATATTGAAGCTTCAGATTTAAATTAATAACTAATCAAATATAGCTCTATTTGATTGTGATCTATTAGACTAGGAGACTTCGAACAAATATCTAGATATTTGCTAGGAGAGTAACACTGAAATTATACTTAGAGTCCTAGTAAACTAAAAAAGAAATTATACTTAGAGTAACTTAATGATTGGTCCCGCTCCGCTTTGCTTGATCAATCATTCATCGAAGTTTATCTGTACATATAAATAAATAAAATTGGAGTGTCTGTTTGTAATATTGAAATAACCATTTTTTACTACATGCATATGAATTTATATCGTCACTATGGTACAAACACCAAAATAACATTTATTACAATTTTTGTCTGTCTGTCTGTTTGTTCCGGCTAATCTTAGAAATGGCTGGACCGATTTTGACGGGACTTTTATTTGCAGGTAACTGATGTAATAAGGAGTAACTTAGGCTACGTTAATTGACTTTTAGGAGGAACGAAGTTCGCCGGGTCAGCTAGTTTGAAATAAATTGATAAATTATTATAAAATTTAACTTTTTTAAAATTCAAGTTTAGATTCTGCATGGATATCATTTAGCAGCAGAATGCTAGCCAAGACAAGTAAAACGAGCCCAAACATGACAGTGACAGGTCTATCTTGTTTAGTACAGGAGTTCCTATCCTACCTTCCGACTCCATCCTCAGATCAGCTCCATAGTACCATAATATTGCATTGTCACGCGATATACATAAATATGAATGCAAAATTTCAGGTCGAAAACCGGGAAGTTGATCTCCACCCGAACTTACTCGAACATAGGACGTGGATGTATCCATTGCAAGTTCAATATAAGATTGTATAATGTGAGTCGTAATTAATAATTGCTTGTGTAATGTGGTTCTTGAAGTTGTTGACTCGTACGTCTACCTAGGACAAAGTAGTCCAGTTAGGTAGGTCCGACTTATACAAAGAGGCCAATCGCCGAATCCAACTCGGATGGGCAGCGTTCGGAAAATTGCGTAGCGTCTTCTCGTCCGACATACCTCAGTGCCTCAAGTCGAAAGTTTTCGATCAGTGTGTGTTGCCAGTGATGACTTATGGCACAGAAACGTGGTACCTTATCAGTAAGCTCCAAGTAGCCCAACGAGCTGTGGAGAGGGCTGTGCTCGGAGTCTCTGCGGGATCGAATCAGGAATGAGGAGATCCGTAGAAGAACCAAGGTTACCGACATAGCCCAACGGATTAGCAAGTTGAAATGGCAATGGGCAGGGCACATAGCGCGGAGGACGGATGACCGGTGGAGTCGAAAAGTTCTCGAGTGGAGACCACGTACCGGCAAGCGCAGCGTAGGACGTCCACCCACAAGGTGGACGGATGACCTCATTAAAACAGCAGGATCGCGCTGGATGCAAGCCGCTTCTAACCGGTCTTATTGGAGATCCATAGGGGAGGCCTATGTCCAGCAGTGGACGTCCTTTAGCTGATGGATGGATAGATGGATGATAATGTGAGTAAACTGGAAGTGAATTCAGAATTATGACGAATGATAGAGATGAATGGAAAAAGTGTACCTACTACTGTACCGACTCCAAGTTAATAGGTAAGTGGGATAAGGGTAGCCAGATGATGATGATTTATTCATAAGTATAACTATAGCGAAGCTGGGGCACTGATTCATAAAACCACCAACAAGTAGGTATCATACTATCCAGATATGTACTATTAAATAAATTAAGAGACACCATTAATTTATAAGTAATGTAAATTACTAATAATCTAAAATCGGAAGAAGGAGAAGTCTCACGACACATGACCTTTAGTGTGATATTTAGGGTACCACTCTGACTTACACACAAAACCACACTCTGAGATTAAATTAACAGACTTGGAAATCTGTAAATTTAATCTAAGTAGGTATCTAGACTTGCAGAGTGCTAACACTATTTTAAACAGCGCTAACATTGTATACGTATATGTATCAGCCTTTTTTTTTAATAGTCCACTGCAGGACGAAGGCCTACCCACGAAGGGTGATTGGGCCATATCCACCACGCTGGCCCAGTGCGGGTTGGTGGATTCACATACGCCATCGAATTTCTTCCACGGACATATGCAGGTTGCCTCACGATGTTTTCCTTTACCGAAAAGCCAGTGGTGTGAAGTTCCGTATCACTACCTCTAGGCCACCACGGCTTTTTAATATTTACTAACTTAAAATCAAGTAAGTTATTGATCAAATACGTTATCTTATCTTACATTCTCTCCGACTTTAGTACCTACACAATAGACTATTTTTCAACGTTAAGTGATTAAGAAAACAATAATAAACCGTTTCTTAGGATTGAAGCTCGTCGGTCTCCTATCTCTAAGGAATTTCAGAATTTTGCAATGCATTGGTACTTTAGGGGTATTTAAGCTCTAATTTAACGATTGCTAATGATGTATTAGTTAAGTACGTAACCACACCACATCTTTATTATAAAACGGATTTATAATGGTCGCACGATTGTTTAACTGTTCTTCTTTGTATTAACACCATTTCAAGCACTTGTGGTAGCCAACCTATCTGGATCACGTGAGTATACTTACTTGCTTTATTTTTAGGAAATAGTTTATTTATAGGGTTGTGTTATGTGTACTTCACTTGCCCATCAGAGAGGTACCACATCTTTATGTATTGCCGACTTCGAAAATGAAGCATATTCGTATAAAAGTATTTTTTTGTGTTTGTTCATCGATATTTTCGTCAATTTCCAACTGTTTTTTAGGATTCCGTACCTCAAACGGAAAAAACGGAACCCTTATAGGATCACTTTGTTGTCCGTCTGTCCGTTTGTCCGTCTGTGTGTATGTCAAGACTCTTTATCTCGGGAACGCGTAAAGATATCGAGTAGAAATTTAATCTGTATACGTATATCTATGGTCTCTTGGAGTAGTTTAAAAAAACTTCTCAGTTGTCGTTTAAAAAAGCTAGAGCCGTTTATGTTGTAAAAAACTCCATATTACGATACTCACAAAAATCAAAACCTACAGGGTACTTCCCGTTGCAATAGAACTATGAAATTTGGCGAGGAGCAAGACACATGTAGGTATAAATCTGAAAACTGTACATTTTTATTTAAATCACAATAAAATAGGGCCTCAAAATTCACAAAATATGGGTTCAAAATTCAAAGTGAGTAAATCGTATCATGTAAGGTATCATATAAAAGAACTTCATTAGCACATGCTAAAACAGGTATTTAATGATTTTAACAATGTGTAATTTTCGATATACGAGTATGAAGAGAAAAGTGAAAAAAAAAAAATTTTTGTCGATGGTTATGGTATAGAGATTTTAACTTCCCAATTTTGTGAAATTTCCTGGATTTGTACGGAACGCTCGATGTGCGAGCCTGACTCGCACTTGCCCGGTTTTTTTCATAACTAGCTACGAAAATGGAATTTTCCTTCACTGTTTTGGATTAGCGACATTGCATGAACAAATTGTACTTAGGCTAAAAAAATGAATTTATTGAACATAGATCTGTGCCAGCCATAGGTACATATACGAGTATTTCGCCATACACTACGTATTGAAATTTATGTGATTGCAGTGTAATATTATTGTACCATTGTAATTATAAAAAACATGCCTTTGAACAATAAGATTACCCACAAGGGAGATGAGGCCTATACCCAGCAGTGGGTCAAAACAGACAACAATATAATGATGATAAAGATGAAATAAATAGATATACAAATTATCATCATAAACGTTTATTTATACATCAAAGTATTAGCACCGAACATGAACATTTGTTGCATTTTTGTTAACAGATACAACCAACCGAGTGACCCAAATTCTACGGGATATACCCGAAATCAAAAGAAAAAATGGCAATACGTGAACCCCGCGAAATTGTCGTGTGCGTCGTAGTGGTGTTGTGGATACTATGTGGTCACGTGGTGCACGCTGACGTGCACGTCATCTCGTGTCCGGCCAGCGCGGGCGGCGCGGGCGTAAACGCGCTGTCGAACGACTACTGCATGGCCCCAGAGGCGGCGTAAGGCGTGGGCCACCGGCCACGTCCTCATGCCCTAGGGCCTCGCGCCTTAGCGGCCTCGCACAACGAAGATAGGGGGTCCCCCACTTAAAGAAATATACCAGTTGAAAATAACTTGTGGATCATTTTTGTATTCGGACCTTCTATCTTATACCACGTCGTTATACCACATCATTATACCCACGGAAAATGTCTACTTGTGAAAAATTGAAATAATAAATACTTCACCTTAACTCTGTCTCGTTCTGTCACATCGAAAATCTTGTGTTTTTTTATTGCGTGAAAGTGCGTATACTAGCTCGGATAGACACGATTGGCACAGTACCGAGGCAGAAGCTCAGTAAGAGAGATGCCTATACCCAGCAATGGGATAAAGAAGGTTGTGAATAACGATGATTCTATGATGACGAATCATGTTATCATGATTGCGAAAATTCCTCAATTAGCACTCCCTTTTCTATCTTAATATATATAAATCTTGTGTCACAATGTTTGTCCTCAATGGACTCCTAAACCACTTAACCGATTATAATAAAATTCGCACACCATGTGCAGTTCGATCCAACTTGAGAGATAGGATAGTTTAAATCTCAAATTATAGTCGTAATTTTAATTTATTTAGCCACAGCAACGCGTGTCCGGGCAGCTAGTAAAATATACATTCTTATTTCTAAAAATTGATAAGTACCTTTATAACGTCTTAGAAAGCAATTAACTTACCGACCAAAGGTAAAAATAATAACAGTGTGTACTTACCACTTGAACACATTGCATTGTTTATACTCGTAGGTAGCAGAAGACGTGGTGCAGTAGGAAAGCACTTGAAAGGTATATCAATGTTTTGAACGGATATAGTCGTACATTAATATTGATGATACTTTAATATAGGCATGTAATTTCTAAGAAAGCTGTAATAAAACACTCATAGTGGGGCATCCCAGATAACACAAAATAAAGATAAAAGTAAAAAGCCTACAATTTCACTCGCGAAAATGGTGCGACTATTCGTACACCTAAATAAATAATAAAATAGATGTAGGTACGATACCTCGGTTACATTCCAAACTGCACTCTGGAAATTCACATAACAGCCATAAAATTGCACTTAAGAATTGGAGTAGCACAGGGAAGTATACCTTGACCAGTCTTCTTCCTACTTCTCACGTTTTTCACACAATAATTTGAACAGTTGCATTAAACGATAGAAAATTGATTCCTGAAAGGTTTCCAATATTACTTTGTTAAGTATTTCCCACTTTGTTTCGATTTTATGCGTACGTAAGGTAAAACGCGTTATAATGATTGTAGTACAACCCACTCACTGTTGGAATGCCGCTGCGTGTTATCAGATAACGCTAAATCGTTTGATTAGTATTTGCTTATTATCAATACTTTGGTATATCTGATGATAGAGCAACGACTTTATGTGAAAATAATAACAGTTTTTGCATAAATTAACATGGGTGGCATGAAATTAAAGAAGCAGTAGGTACTTTAAGTATATTACACCAAGTAGGTAAGTAATTTCGCATAGGCCGGGTGGCTAGCCCTGGTGTCAGAGTTTTTAAGCCGCTTATAGGCCTCTGATATGACTAAATGGTTAATATAACCGGGGCCTACTATTCAACGTGACACCCGAGCCACGATAGCTTTCAGTTATAAATTCCACCCGCGGTCACCCATCTTATGACTGATCGTGCCGAACGTTGCTTTTAACTTTGGTGATCGTTGACAAACACCTAATCAAACTACGCTGTAAGTGCTATATTATTATACCTACTATAAAGTCAAAAAGTTGGCACGATCCGACTATTCGATATACCTAGGTATATATGTACAATGACCTATATAGTGAACATGGCACATAGCACGGAGGTCTGATGACCAATGGGGTCAAAAAAGTTCTCAAGTGGAGACTATGTACCGGAAAACACAGTGTAGGACATCCAGCTACGAAGTGGACAGATGACTTTTAACCGGTCATTTATTTTTGGAGATCTATAGCCCAATGCGAATTGAATGGCGTATGGATCCACATAAATGCCATCCAATTTCTTTTACGTAAGTATGTGTTTTCTCACGATGATTTCCTTCCTCTAAAAGTCAGTGATGTTAAAATGTCTATGTATGAATTCCATGGAACTCACTACTATACAGGGTTATTCCTAACCATTTAGCATCCTTTTAGGGGCTTATTCCGTAGGTACATCAAAACTAACGACTATTGACAATACCAAAAAAAACAGCTGTTCCATATATATTATCGAGGGTGAACGATATATTTATATGGAACAACAATATTTTTTTATGAGATTTGATAAAAGTAATTGAACAAAAGTAACTACAATATGATACAATACTACTTTATATGCTAAAACTACCTACACTATTACTACATAGAAAGCAATTGGATCATCCACAGGCCATTGAAGGTCTAAAGATAATTCAAGTGCTCAAGCCCACTGCCAGTTGGCAGCGTGCCCAGCATGCTGGCAGCATTGGGCTTGAACAAAAGTTGTTAGTTTTGATGTACAGAATATGCCCCTAAAAGAAGGCTAATTGATTAGGAAGATCCCTTTGTACTGACTACTACGACTAACAAAACCCAGTTTCTTACAAAAAGAAGTCAAATATCTAACTAGCTTTTGGCTTTTACCCTTTACCTGTGTAGTATGATATAATGATAACTTATTTTTTATTTTGTATAGGTTTGCGTTTGACCACATACTACCTGATGTTAAGTAGATATGCAGTCAAGGGTGTGGCACGCTTATCTGGAAGATACCTATTTACTCGGGATTTGTAGACGTTGTACTTTAGCGGGAAGACAGATTCAGTCAAAGCGTTCCACATCCCGGCAGTTCGTAACCATCTCGAAGACTACAATAAAAAAGATACTAAATCATAAGTACATCAATGCAACAAACCAACGTCCTTACTAAAGGATAACAATCTCAGATTTGCTATCAGAGATAACGGCATATTCACACATGTAGTCATATAAAGTCTAAACGTACCTACTTATTGTATACCTACCTAAGAAGCCATATGTCGTGTTGTATATTTTCCTAGGATAATACGTAGATATAATAAGCGTTAACATATTGTGAAAATATTTTTTGAACTTCTTTCGCGGCGTTGTGCACTTTTGCGATGGGTAAAAACAATGAAACAAAATGTATGCTGACTTTGCGGATCCTGAGGAGCTTTAGTTTCCATTGTAAACCAAGTTCACAAGCTGAATAAATTGAATAGAATTGAAAAAATGTTAAACTCGCGTCAAGACACGTAACCAGCCCCCCTACCGCCTAAGCAATAGCAATCGTTTATGACTTCATTTTAGTCATTTGGCACCGCCTATGTGACGTTAGCTATCAAAGTTGTTCATTCAACGATTGCTTTCGCAATCCGCGCAAAGCAATTGATGGCTAACGTCACATAGGCGGTGCCAAATGACTAAAATGAAGTCATAAACGATTGCTATTGCTTAGGCGGTAGGGGGGCTGATCGAAAATTCGTAAGACGGAAGGAGCTAATTTTCACTTCGGCCGGCACTCCTAAAGTGCAACACGGTTTTTTTTTTAAATAAAACATCTACATCTTAGGTAGGGGAAGTACTTGAGCCAAAGAAAATTATAGGTATAATATGCCCAAGCAAAGTCAAAGTTAGTGTAGTTAAGTGGCGCTGCTGCTGGTGCTAGACTTGCAAACGTTTTCATATATAGATTGATGACTGCACTGCATGTGGCTTCTATGGCTTTGATCTACGATGAACTACGATCAACTTTAGGGCTGCACCAGCAACATAATATTACATCAGTTAAATAACCATTAAAATCTCGGGAACCCGCCGTAGTCCCCTAATTTTCGAAATCAATGAGCTACGCGATTACAGCTTTTGATTCGATCCTAAAGGATCGAATCATGGTCGAATGATGGTACTGTTTTATCTATAAC
This sequence comes from Hypomecis punctinalis, assembly GCA_949316475.1. Lineage (NCBI taxonomy): Eukaryota > Metazoa > Arthropoda > Insecta > Lepidoptera > Geometridae > Hypomecis > Hypomecis punctinalis. The sequence continues at coordinate 1,891,036 of OX438807.1, forward strand.
TAGCTTAAAACCCGCGGCTTTGCCCGCGTTGTCTTAGTACCTAGGTACTTACTTAAAATGAAAATAACTTATATACTTGCTTATAATAATATCAAATAGTCCGCGATTTGGCCCGCGTTGTAATACTTGCAAGGATAATGCCCACGGTTTGGCCAAAATTGTAACAGTATTTGTCTATAATGATAATAGGACACGGTTTGGCCTGCGTATTATTAGTACTTGCTTAAGATGGTTATTTATAGCACGCAGCATGGACTGCGATGTCTTAATACTTGCTTAAAATTATAAAAGCTTGCCGTTTGGCCTGCATTGTCGTATTACTTACAGTGATAATAGTCCATGGTCCGGCCCGTGTTGTCTTAACATTTGCTCAAAATGATAATAGCCCGTGGTTTGGCCCGCGTAATTAGGTACTTAAAATGATAATAACCCACAGTTTGGCCCACGTCGTTTTAATACTTACTTGATTAAAATAACAGCCCGCGGTTCAACCCGCGTTATATTGGCATTTGCTTATAATAATATCTAATAGTTCGCGGTCTGGCCCGCGTTGTCTTAATAAATCCTTAAAATTATAGTAGCGTGCCGTTAGCCTGCGTTGTTGTATTACTTGCAATGATAATAGCCCATGGTCTGGCCTGCGTTAATTTCGTAATTGCTTAAAATGATAAAAACCCACAGTTTGGCCCGCGTTTTCTTGGCACTTACTTAAAAGAATAGTAGGTCGTGGTTAAGCCCGCATTAGGCTCGATTATGAAGGCGCCATCGTAATTATAATTGCTAATTAGCATAATTATTTCTGTTTCTTTTTCACTTTAAACATTGGTTAGAGAGAACACTTTTTATGTTGCTATTATATTTACCATGGCGCTTTCATAATTGAGCCTATTATCGTATTACTTGCAACAATGCCTACGGCTTAGCCTGAATTGTATCAGTATTTGCCTAAAATGATAATAGTCCACGGATTGGCCTGCATTGTCTCAGTATTTGGTTATTTAATTTACTTGTATCTAAAGTTTATTACGGAGTACGTGAATTTTTGACGATAAATTGCCGAATTTCTGAAATTAACTCAATAATAAATAAATATACAAAATAAATATTGGGGGACATCTCACACACGGTCTCTGAACGCAAACTAAGCAAAGCTTGTGATTTGGCTGGCAGAGACTGATATACTACATATACATGTAACTGTAGGTTGACTGGCTGATAATGCTATTTAGCGTTAAGTCCTCCTTTTGTACTAATGGTGTGCAAGAAAGTGTTAAATGAATAAAAATACATTAATAACACCCAGACACAGAGCAAACACATATGATCATCACATAAATATTTGCTCTGAGTAGGAATCGAACCCACGCCTGTTTGACCCAGGAGTCAGGGTCACAAATCACTGAGCCACCGAGGGAGCCAATAATAATAATTGTATGAGTAACTATGTAAGGAATTTCACACTACTGGCTTTTCATTGATGGAAAACATTGAGGCAACCTGTATACGTAGGTACGTCCGTAGAGAAAAAATCAATGTCGTTTGTGGATTCAGCAACCCACGCTCGGTCGGCGTGATGGATATGGCCCAATCACCCTTCGCGGGTAGGCCTATGTTCAGTAGTGCACTATTAATTAAGGCCGGTACAGGTATTCGACATGTTTCATTAAGTCATTAGAAATTTAATTTTCCAGGCAAATTAAAAAATGGCACACAAGTAGGTACCTATATCTTATTTTAATTTACAAACACATAGTGTATATCTAGACGTCACTCGTCAGGCATGTTCTAGGATGCTATTATACTCATAATTTGATTAACTTTTACTATGTTATCAACCCCAAAATCACGTGAATATAATCAGCTGTTCAACACAAAAAGTTCATCGACCCGCGACAAAATGTATGAAAAATGTAGGTAATTTTCGCTTGTCAGGGTTGATTCCATAGTAAAATAAGTATATTGATCCGTATGTGCGCTAAGTTTAAGACTGACGGCTCACAAAATAAAAAAAAAATCGTAAACTATTGGGGACCCATTTTGCCCCATTTAAGGATATTCTAGATACTATATTATTTAAAAAAGCGCAATGAAGTTTTGGGACGTATTTGACCCCTAAGGAATTTTTAAAAGAAAATTCAGAAAAACAGGTACAGCCATATTTTTTATTTAGTCTCAAAAGCATCTATACAAAGTTTCATGTCAATCGGTACAGGGAATAAAAAGTTACATGCAAACAAAAAGGGCCCGTTTTACCCCGTAAGTTAGAATTGGGTACGTTTTTCATCCTTAGTGCTTCATTATGTCGTAAGATGTACGTATATTCCAAATTTCAAGTTCATATCCTGAGCGGTTTGTGTTGTAGCCTAAACTGATTAATTTTTGCCATCCCTAAAGAACCCTATAGATTTTCCTGGATATTGTTAGTTCCTGTATTGAAACATACTGTGTGCTTCCTTCATACCAGATTTCAACCATAACCGTTCAGCTGGTTGGATGTAATTGACAATTTTTTCACCAACTTTGGGACCTTATTTGACCCCTTAGATGAAGAAAATTCGAAAAAACAGGAAAAAACGTAATTTTTATTTTGTTTGGAAAGCATGTATACAAAGTTTCAAGTCATTCGGTAGAGGGAATAAAAAGTTACATATAAACGAAAAGGGCCCGTTTTACCCCTTTAGAGATCGATTTTTCAAAATTTTCTTCCTTAGTGCTCCATTACGTCGTACAATGTACCTATGTTCCAAATTTCAATTTTATATCTTAAGCGGTTTGGGCTGTAGGCTGTCTGTCAGTCAGTCACTCAGGGAAGCCTTTTATATAATAGATAGATATAGACTTCCTTTAGGAAGTCTATATTATAGATGGTATTGTAGTAAACAGTAGCATCATCAACTACATTATTTTTGTTTTAAAAGTATCAATCATGGACTTGGCATTTACCTACATTCCATATTGATGGTATCAATGTAAGTAGTGGCGGTGGTGGTCTAGTGGTAATGGCACTTATAATCGTGAGGTCGTGAGTTCAAATTCCAGTCCCGTACCAATGAATTCCTTAGAATTTACGTACGGAATTAAAACACAAACATTTTCGGTGAAGGAAAACATCGTGAGGTAACCTATATACGTCCTATTCGGTCCTATGGAAAAAAATGATGGCGTACGTAAATCCACCACCTCGCACCATAGCCCAATCACCCTTTCGTGGATAGGCTTACGTCCTGCAGTGGGCTATTAAAAAGGCTGGTACAGTAAGTAGTGTGGTGCATATTCTATAACGCCTGAGGTAAAAACATCCGCAAATCCAATCGAAGATATAATAAAACGCCTGCTAAATTTGCGGCGCACAATACGCCAGCCGCGGAGTCAATAGTACTCAATAGGAAATTTCTAAGGAACATTGAATGATATTGTTTTAAATTAGGGAAATTCAGGACTTTTATCTTGTTCCTCTTTCTCTTCCAAAACTACAGCACTGCGGTAGGTGTCTGCGGTGTAGGGGAAGATGGCGTAATAATCGAGTCAAGGACTATGAGGAGTACCTACCGCTCAAGTTCAGGAAAGCTGTATTTGCGTCTTTAGTGTTTGTGGTTTTGGAGATATTTGGGTGACTCCCATTGCGAACTGGATCTCATTGCCTGATCTTCCCCTAAAGCCCCTGATCGACGTACAAAATAAACCGCGGTTTTATAGTTTTCTCTGTGGTATGAAGATAAGACGGTAGGTATAACCACAGAGAAAACTTTAAAACCGAGGTTTTATTTTGTACGTCGATCAGGGGCTTCAGTCTAAAATTAAAAGTCCGATCTATATTTAGGTACCTATTATTATGTTTATTTTTAGAAGGCTAGATCGGTCTGTTTGTCTGTCTGTTTACTAACCAAAAAACAATAAGGATTTTGGGATATAACTAAGAATGTCCGTTTTCCGTGGCTTGATTTAGGTACTTACTTACGTACCTTTTACACCAGTTCAAAATTTCACCATCTGACGACATGTCTGCATTTGACATTTCGTTGAAAATATTTCTTTTCAATCCGAGAATGTCTCGGTACACACCGATAGATACTTCGCGGTTGGTAGATGAGGAGCTTCCTAGGAAGGTAGAAGGCAGAAGAACCTTAGCACAGGTATTTTAAAAAACTGTTTATAACCGTAATAAAACAAAAATGTCTCGGCTGTTCCTATTATTGTACTAGCTATTAGTTGATATCATTTAACTTCTTAAACATGCCTGATCAAAGGTCTGAGTCATCATCCTCAGCAGCAGCATATCAACCCACTGCGAGGCATTTATAAACCTCCATCTTTCGCCAACTACTCGCCCCTGGTCCCAACTAATATCATCCAGAAGCCTACAACAATCTTAAAAACTCACACCAAAATTTGCCTTTTCCATCTTTCGCCAATTACCTACACCTGCCCCGTGCCAATCTCATCCAGAAGCATTATCCTGCCACAAGAGCACCCAGCTCATAGCGTACACGGTTCAAACTAACGAAATTTGTAATCAAATGTTAGGAAATAACAAAACTTAAGCCGGAAACATACTATCGGACGCGACTTACGGACGCGACTGACAGCCGCGACTTAGCAATGTGCACAGTCTTAAAACATCCGGTGTGCCAGATCGCTCTCGGACGTCCGAACGCTCAAGGTCATCTGAAGGTGACGTCCACGACTTATGTCCGATAGTGTGCACGGCTCAGTGTTCTTTCATAGTCTAGGTCGCGGCTGTCAGTTGCGTCCGTAAGACACATCCGATAGTATGTTTCGAGCTTTATATTCGTAATGTGTCTAAAAAAACAAGTGAATGAAAGGTTTTGTCAAAAAATAATCAATTTTATTCCAATCAAATATGCTGGCGGTCACATTTCGCAAGGCAACCTTCACGGGAAGCATGTCATAGGGACAAATAGTCTTTCCACCATTTTATCCCATATTTATATATTCCCAAATTTTATTTCATGAAATAAAGTAGGTATGGATTGACAATGACTGATAACTGACAATGATATTGAATAGGGGAATACCTACATAAACCAGCCCCGGTAGCACGGCAAGGGGAGGAAACCATTTTATCCACTTTTAATGTTTATGTATTAAGTAATTTAATGTATTCCCCTATTCAATAAAGGTGACGTCCACAAGTGGTATATTATTCAGAGAAATATCGAATCAAGATGATACATACATCACTTGAAAGCTTGATGTATGGTCTTCTCAAAAATATATAATTTAAATTTTTTAATCCCTCCATTTTTTTAAAATGTGAAAAATAAATTGTATGAAAAATAATAATACAGCTTTGTATTTTTTCTAGTATAGCAATAATAAAGTGCTTCTATCATTATTTTACTTGCATTCGTAGCTGATTCTTCCATATTCATCTCTTAATTTGCTAAAATTAAAAATTATAACCTACCAGTGTGACCAGTAGGTACAATGTGACAAAAACACAAGAAACTGTGTCTAATTGGTAATAATGCTTCCATTTAACATTAATGGAGGTTATTTAACCAGGGTTGAGATAAACTACCTATTGAGCCAAATATGTATATTTATCAACATTCAAAATTAATTTAAAAATAAACGGAGGGCTCTTTTTTGGTTTTAACTGATGTAATAGACTCAGAAAAATATGAACTTTCTCGAATTGTAACGAGTGTTGTGGTTAGAATTTTTGATTATTATTATACCAGCCTCCATACATTTTGTGGACATGTCCTTTATATAAAAAACAAATGACGGATATGATTTCCTATAAATTAAATAAACATTATTTTTCAAATACTTGCGGCCACATTTCGCAAGGCAACCCTATTTAAATAATATATTCCCCTAATGATATAATTATGTAAAAAATTGGTTTCAACCGTGTACGTTATGCGCGGGATGTTCTTGCGGTGGGATCTCGGACTATAAGTACAAGATCCAGACACCATAACTTGCCTCCCGATCTATACCTACCTACGAACGTACCTACTTATTCGGTGCCCAATTAAGGATTTATCAACAACAGTTTTTCTTCCATATCTCAAGATTCTCAAGTTCCGATCAGCAACCTTCTCTTTGCCTTCAAAATCGCCAGTATCGCAACACAGGTTAGTACATAAAACTCTAGTGTCAAACAAACCTGCGCGTGCGCCGGTCGTCCGTCGCGCTGCAACCACTCACGTCGCGCTGATCGATGTCGTGATCTACATTTTTTGCTATAAGTTTTTTGATTGTGTCTGTGATATTATAAACATTATAACTTGGATGACTTGGACTTGTTTTGCGGCTGGCTTTGAGATTAATTGAACAAGTGAGTCTTTTTTTGGTTTTACATAAAGATATCTACCTACCAACTAATAAATATTAATTAATACAACTGCTTATTATTATTATTTTTTAAATATCTTGAATGATATTCTAAATGTAGCGAGATGTGGCGAGATATCAGGTTTTTTATATATTTCGTTACAAATATTTATACTGTGAAAAAATATGATGAATGTGTCAAATGTTGAAAATAGCCATAACTATCATTAAATATATTTCGTTGTAGTTAACATAAAAAAGACCTAGGTGATACTACGAAATATTTCAATAGTTGCAGGTAATTCAATCACTGATGACAACTATTAAATATACTTAGCTATCCCTAAGTAGGTATATTAATCTAAGCCATGTTGTTAGCCACCTAAACTAATACAAAAACGCTTCCAAGGACTTCTCCATACCTACAGGCTCAAGAATTCCTTGAAAAAATATTTTATTCTTAACTTAACTAAACTTATACATATTCAACCCGAATGAGTGGAGTAAAAATATAGTACATTGTACACCGAGGGGAGAAAACGATTTTATACCACACGCACTCGGAAAGTGTATTACTCGTTCATAAACGGGTTACAGAGTTCGTAATTTCTCACTTAAAAATGTGCGGCGGGAAAAATGATTTGGAATTTTATTACTGCCCTCCGAAGCAGGGCAGGAATGTTGTATGAAAATCCATTACTGCCCGGCTAGCTTTCTTTTGTGTTTTAGCAGCGAACATAAAAAAACAAAACCTCAATAAGGTTTTGTATGAAATAATTAGAAAAAGAGGCGGGAAACATACAAACCTCAAATCTCAAAAAGGTTTTTTTTATGTCAAATAACTAGAGAAAAGAGGCGGATTTTTTTTTGTTTTCTATTTTTAATGAAATGAGGATGGCAACCTTTTTCTGCAATGCGAAAAAAGTACTTATTCAATAAAGCAGCCATGTTGCAGGTACATAACGAAATGTGTATATTTTTTTCCCAAAAATGGCATAACCGACTTTAACCGTTTACAGAATTCGAATGGTTCAAACTGATCGATGTAGTAATTTTCACATTATTGTTAATTTATCAAAAACGGCTTGGCCGATTTCGATAAAATTTAAATACCCCTAAAGTAGATTTACCAAACAAAAAAAATATACTTACGAATAGACTTGTAAGCCTCCTCCGTTTCGTTGGCTAAAATATGCAGTAGTAAATTGTCGTAATATCGATATTTTGTCTAACTTAAAAGTATTAAATTTCGATTATGAACGCGCCTAATAATTCTGCTAGAATCATTGGAATGTCGCCACCTGCAGGCACCAAGTATTTACAATATCTTAACGCTTAGACAACTTCTAATTAATGTCAGAGACCTTAACCGACTTCCAAGGTATCAAACTTGCTGACCAGTATTCATAAAACTCTTGCAAATAGCATGTATAGTTTAGGTAACTATCATATCAATGTGGGTATTTCTTCCATCTATTCAGCCTTAGGACGTCCACTGCCGGACATAGGCCTCCCCTATAATAGATCTCGAATAAGACCGGTTGGTAGCGGCTTGCATCCAGCGCGATCCTGCGGTCTTAATGAGGTCATCCGTGCACGTTGTCAGAGGACGTCCTAAGCTGCACTTGCTGGTACGTGGTCTCCACTCGAGAACCTTTCGACCCCATCGGTCATCAGTCGTCCGCGCTATTTAGGTATTTCTTACCAATCACCAAAATGCAGCAACGTACAGAACAGTTAATTTTCGGATGGGTCACCGCAGGTGGCATTTACTGCTTCAGTGGCACTATAAATAAATCGTTTATTAGGACATAAAATAACAATGTTCAGGGTAATAGTTGACCCAAAGGCTCCAAAACTATTTAAAACTGTATTTTAGGAGCCAATGGCTTCTCCTTAAAATATTTACAATACATTTGTTAATATTATTGTGGCTTAGTTAATACGTCTAGGCTTTGTAGCAGCTAAATTTCATCTCGCTTATGCAATTTCATATTACTGTACTGTATACTGTATCAGCCTTTTTTAATAGCAGCGAGCATCTATTGTTTGTAATTAATTATAGATTAGAATGCAGTTATTGTTACGAGAATCTGTTGTCTAGACAAACCTTTTTTAGGTTTTTAAGACAATATCATTAGTTATAAGTTTGTAAAAAATATTATGTAAAGAAAAAAAAATTTGTCCACTGCAGGACGTAGGCCTACCCACGAAGAGTGATTGGACCATATCCACCACACTGGCCCGGTGGCTTATAGGTAATGACATCCGCCTTACAATCATGAGGTCGTGGGTTCAAATTCCGGTCCCGTACCAATGAGTTCTTTGGAATTTATGTACGGAATTTCACACCACTGGCTTTTCGGTGAAGGAATACATCGTGAGGCAACCTGCATATGTCCTTAGAAGAAATTCGATGGTGTATGTGAATCCACCAATTCGCAATTTCATATTATTGATGACAAAAATCACAATTTTCAATTTCCATAAAAAGTAACGATGCATGTCAAAACCTTTAAGGCGGTTTTAAAACTCTGACGCCAGGGCCATCCACTCGGCCCGAATAAACTTGCAAATAAACCTCTACAAACTTGCTTCGTTTTACGATTGGAATTACCATTTCGTCGCATTTTTATTGCTCAGGTAAAAAGAGAAACTAAATGGTTTTTATCAACAAACGGAAAAATTCAAAACCTGCTGCGCAAGTTGCAGTTTGCAAGTTATTTAATGTTTCCAGTAATTTCTGATCTCATTTCAATCTTGCAATACTTTTTAGGGTTTTGTGCCCAAAGTGTAAAAACAGGTTGCTATTCTTCTTCTTCTTAGTTTTGGCGTAGCATTATTGTACATTTGCCAGTGTCAAGTATTAAGTTTCAATAATTTTTGATAATATTTTATCAAAATAGTCACTGTCGTAGTCTCGTCATAGTCCAATAAAGTCGCTGTCAAGTCCAATCATAGTCCAAGTCATACCTCAGTAAAGCAGTGGAGACTTTACTAGAGGCGTCTATGGAGTTTTGGTAACAACACGGAACAACATGATACGTCACATTATATCACTTGCCTACACTCATGCACATAAATCAGCTCATAGTCACCGAAATTTCACTAATTATCACTGATAAAAACACAAGTTTAACAAAATAATACAATGAGGCGACATGATTTTTCCGCGTTCCCGCCAAAACTCCTCCAGGTTGCTATTCCTAAGGGTTCGTATACACAAATGAACAAAATAAACATTTCAATGGGGCTCCCGTACAACAAACGTGATTTTTGCCGTTTTATCTTCTTCTATATAAAAATGAATCGCAAAATGTGTTGGTAAGCGCAAAGCTCAAGAACGCCTGGACCAATTGGGCCAATTCCTTTTTAAATGTTAGTTGAAGTCCAAGGATGGTTGGTTGGTTGCATGGGTGGTTTACGGCGAGAAAAATTCGAATAATTGCCGGGAATACCCTAAAAACAGCCCTTTTCTTTTTCCCATACAAACGTTTTCTAACTAAAATCAATTTGACCTTTACTGCTGTTTAATAAAGTTCATATTAAATTCCAAAGTATCTTCGCTTCTACGAACTTTGGCAAAAAAAAGAACCCTTCTGGGTTTCTGGGAGCGAAGATACTTTGGTCACCCGAGCTGAATCCCACACACCGCCTTATCACCAGGGTGACGGTTCCGTTCAGGAGAATTTTTGCCCCGACTATAAAATTGGTAGGAACAAAAAACTGCCACATTCCAAATCTTTTTGTCACAACGAAGTCTGCCGGGTCCGCTAGTGCTAAATATTAATAACGGTAACAGTTTAAAGAATATTAAAAAAAAAGTTAAACGTTTTATACGGTAAAGGTTGTGTGGTATATTTATCTAAGTTTAATCTAAGGATAAATTTTCTTAGATATTAAGCCCTTGAGTACCTATGTTTGCAACTCCCTAACAGTGTATGTACCTAGACATTAAGATTAGTGTGTATAATGCAAGAAATAAATAAATACTATATAAAAACCCTAGGTACGTGCGCGAGTCTGACTCGCGCTTTTTTACTGTTGTCGGTCGATCAATCGGTGGATACTCAGTCTTGCCCATAAAAATATCGAACTGCTTAGCCAATATCATTTTGTTAATCACATTTAGGTAGATAAGTATAAAACCAGGTTGATATCCAGTAGGTTTCTAAATCTAGAATAAAATGACAGTACACGAGACTTTACATTTTACAAAGACAGCGCACCAACCAAAACATTTTCCTCATCTTTACTTTCAATCATTTGTGTCTTTGAACAAATAAATAAATAGTGTAAACCACGTTACACACTTACCTATAGCGTTCCATCAATCTACATGGAGAATTGGAGAGGGCTATGCTTGGAGTCGCTCTGCGAAAATGAAGGGATCCGTAAATGAGCCAGAACACAGTAGTTCACGACTGTGTCATCCATCTATCCAACAGCCATAGGACATCCACTGCTGGACATATGGATCTCCAATAAAACCGGTTGTAAGCGGCTTGCATCCAGCACGATCCTGCGGTCTTAATGAGGTCATATGTCCACCTTGTGGGTGGACGTTCTACGCTCCTCTTGCCGGTAGATAGGTACATGGTCTCCACTCGAGAACTTTTTGACACCATCGTTACGCGACTGTGTAACGTTAAATTAATATGGCATTCCATACTGTGGACTCAAGGAATACAATGGCACCGCACATTTCAGCTCAGCTCCCTTTGATGGGGTCATGACCAAATTGGGATTATCTTTGACACTATTGTCATTCAAATTTGATTTAATTTCTAATACATGTGTTGGGTATAAAATAAAATGATTTATTACTACAACAACTTTTTTCAAATCCCCCATAAGTCAGCGGCGATATTCGTTTCGACTAAGTAAGCAATTTATTTATTTATGTCACAAAAATAAAAAAATATTTACAAGCAATAAGAGAAAACTTAACACTACACTACACTAATACACTAAACATTATTTTATTTCTGCGACAAGTTGGCTCCATCTCAGCATAATGCCGGTTGCGAACAACCGGCGCTGATCTTGCGATGGCGCCGACATTAATATTTGGCAATTAAAGGATTTTTGTTTCATTTTCAAACACCAAAAGGAATCGATTATTTTGCCAGCCTCATGTAGTTATATTATATAAGATTACCAATTCTTATATACACTTTGAAATTTATTTGGAACGTCTTGGACCAAAAAAGAAAAAAAGACAAGTGTTTCAAAAGGAAAAAAATCCGGACTTACCCAAGCTCATTTACATATTTTATGATTGTGCCAATAACACAAAGCAATGTTGTTGTAAATACTTACTTAAATCTCAAGAAGACAATACAACTGTTATGAGCATTTGGATTATCTTTAGACCTTCAGGGGTCTGTGGATGATCCAATTGCTATCTATGTAGTAGTAGTGTAGGTAGTTTTAGCATTAAAAGTAGTACTTATTGTAGTTAATAAAAAAGACTTATGTAAATGATACTTATGCACCTACTATTTAAACATACTTATACCTAACAGCTCTATTTAGGTAAACTCAATGGGTAAACTGCAATGTCTCCGACCTTTGTCGAAGGACTGACAGCAAAGAAAATGAAAATACAACCTTCATAATCGACAATAAACAACATTGTACAACATTTTTTATTACTGTTGTATATTACTGTAATTTTTGGTGTACAATAAAGATATTTATTTAATGTTTATAGCTATATCCACCTTAGCATGAAATAATGGGGATTTCCTCATAAAAGAGTGCAAATACTGGGAGGATCAAGAAAGGAATTCTAATATTTACAATGCTATCGAGCGGGTTAGCTAGTGATAAATAAATATAATCTTAGCTCGTCAAAGTACTGATAAAATCATAGCGTCACTTGACCGTCCATCACTGAAGTTAAGCAACAATCGGCGTGGTCAAGCTTCAGTGACCGCAAGTGGTATTTACAACTGAGTATTACAGTGGCTCGAATAACACGTTACGCTAAAATATGGTTCTTAGAATCGAAATCTTGCGATGTAGTGACACATGACGACATTGTAATTAATTCATTTTAATCTAGTTTCACTCAAATTTGTTTCATTTAATGTAATGTTGTAACGTTGAATGTGATAAGTACTGTTGTATTGAAATGCAATTGATGAATTTTATTATAATTAATGACATTTATGACATGTAATTTCTTAATCTAAATTACCAGTAAAAATGTTTATCTGTAGGCATATCTGTTAGCCGTGTCGGAGACCTATGGGTGGCTTAAAACTATGACACAAAGGTTAGTCACACGGCCGGCTTATTCGAGCTGACTTAATGATAAATTGATTAATCTTAATAGATTCAGTTTTTCCTTCCATTGTGTTTCTTGTTTTTCCCCGGTTAAATGGCCACTTGTAACTTGTACCTATTTTATATCTCTTAATTATATTGCAAAGTAAACCAATCTCTCCATCAGATGTCTTGAGACAATAGGTCTTGACGACTTGCGCGCAGCCACTCGTATTTTACAAACACTGCATCATGCGATATGTTATTCTACGATTCTTCTATTGTTTTTAAGAGAATAGATAAGATGCTAGGTATTTTATAACAGAAAAAATGCCAAGTCGATGATATTTTAATAACCTTTATTAATATTATTAGTGACATATAGGTATTTTGTGATGAATTGTAAAATTGCCAGGAAGATTTGATCAATTATAATTTCATGGTCTAGGGCACCACCGTCGCATCGTATAGGGTTGCGACGAGTACCTATGTCGATTTTCTATACGATTCATTTTGGAGAACGTGCTTGAAAGCTTCACAAGCTTATTCTACCACCTTAATTTTATTACAAGACTAGAAAAACGCATTACCACCCCTTTTTTACGAAGGGTAAATCTTCCAAAGATACCCGACTGCTTTGCGCTGCAGCCGGGTTAAGTGCAATTACACCCACTATAACCCCCTCGGTGGCCGGCCTTTGTGCGGTTTTGGGAGCTCTGGGATCTTTAGGGGAACACAGGGCCAGCATTACCACCTTTTCAATGTTGATATTTTTGTTCCTTAACTACACACGAAGTGGTTTGATTTAAAGTTTCTAATCCTTATAGCCAGAGGATGAATCAGACTGCCACCTGCCTTGTTTTCTAAGAGATATAATCAGAAACTTTTCAAATACTGAGTAAATACGAGTAGTTTTCAAATTCAGAGGTGTCTTCTAAAGCCGCTGATGGACGTGTTAAACGACTTCGACTTTAAAACCGCGTTTTTAAAATAGATGATTTGATGACTAAGAAGCGTTGCGTAAAATTGATAATGTTAATTACGTATAATATTTCAAAGAATTAATTATCTTTTACACCCAACACTTTATTACTGGCCACGGCTTTTTTAAAGTAAAGGTAAACTGCGATTTTAAAACCACGATTTTAAATACGAAGGCATTTTGCACGTCGATCAATTCCTTAAGTATGCGTGCTTCATCTTCGATCACAATGCCACTTGCAATCAGGCTACTTGTGGTCAAGCATGAACTTAATCGCGACAAAAAATCTTTAAAATAGAACATTTTATTTATAATACCGTAATAGCATATTCAATAGCTAGCATCTTTTTAAATTCTGGTCTAGGCCAATAAAACCTTGAGACGTTGAAACTGGAATCACATTTATAATTTGCTGTAAGTGTTCCAACTATACGCGTTGGTTGATTATCAACTTGTTTAGGTATCTACTTATCGTTTATCATAGCTAAATAAATTATAAGGATGACTGCAATGACCTCCTTTCGGTTCAGTATCACCAATATATGGAACCTAGAATGTACGAGTATCTCTAGACGACGGGCATATTCTAGAATAACTTATCGTTTATCATAGCTGAATAATAATAATTTTAAAGTAATATTAATGCAAAAAAAATACATACAGACGCACATAGAACCTCCTCCATTTTGGAAGTCGGTTAAAAATGAAGACTATTCGTTACTGTGTGAAAGAATAACAAAACCAAACACACGTTCGGATTTATAATACCTATTCGTAAGGACTGTCTAGTTTCTCTGCAAGTGACCAACTCGAAGTCGTTCAAAACGGTCTTAGAAAGTAGTTATGCTACTTCCTTTCCGAGCGGATAGCAAATATTAAATTTGAAGATTGAATATTTTAGAAAATTGAAGAATAAAGCAATAAAAGGATCGTAAAATGACGAATAAAACGTGGTAGAACCTGCTGCACGAGTCGCGACTATTTATCAATCTTATTCGGTCATCAAGGCAATAAAAATAGCCTAGGCATTATGCTATAGGTATGTATTGCTATAGTTGTACAGAGTTATCCAGAACAGGTGTACTAAGTCGAAAGGAGTTGACTCAGACCCTTAAATATTAATGGGAAGTAATATTTGGGTAGTAATATTAATTAACGATGAACAAAACAAAACTAAACAATAATGAATGAACAATATGTGTGCAAACGCTACCTTGGCAAAACATTGGCCTTTGCACATTACATGCTATGAACATTGATATTATTATATTCAAACAAAACTTACAAATAAAAACAACAAACAAACAACAACTTACAAAACTTTGATACGAAACACGAGAATTTTTAATATAGCGGTGAAGCGAAAAGTACTGAGGTGCAGATTGCAGGTTTAAATCCACCAGTCACGGACATTTTTTGTATGGGGTAGAGTCGTAGAGACTAAAAAATATAATTATAGCCCGTCATATATGACTAACAAATAGATACCATCCGACATGTATTTTTTTTTTGCGATCTTAACAAAGACTGAGAAATTACGATTTCTACGTAAAAAAGTGTAGCGTCGTGGCTAGCTACACTTTTTACGTAGAAATGTCCCACTCCCAATTTTGATAATCTTTTGCGTTGCCATTTTTGTTAGATTGACTAAAAAAACATACATGCCAAAAATGTTTTGATAATCTAACTAATGGACTAATGAAATTACAAATACGTTTATTCAGTTCAGTCCTAGTCCTCAGTCCCTAAGCAGATTTTCTCCCATGTTAGCAACACTGATTCTGATAATTCATACATTGGGTCTGTTTGAAAGTAGAGTATTTCCTGACGATCGTGGCCTGACATTCGCTGCTGTCCCCGTTGCACATTAATAATAAACATAATGTCTGAATGCCGTAACCGATTACGTCATACGTCTCATGGACGCTTATCATGCTGGTCTCATGGACGTTTGTATGCTGGATGGATCGCGATGACTTCCACTGTGTACTGTGGTACTTTCTCCGCATTAGGACGCATGCCATAAGGGGACTGCTTTAGTTACCCAGTGGTTAGTAGCCCTGAGTCTTGCGACAAGATACGTTTTGATTTTTATTTAATTAAAGGGCTTTGTCGCTTAGCGACCACATCGTCCTGTAAGAGATACATAACTCAAACTAAACTTATCCTTTTAAATCTACATCTACGAGATTATACAACATTTTGGTACTTTCAGAATTTGTAGAAAACAATATAGTGTTCTGTAAGACTAACGTCTTTAGTACCAAGATACGTGGGATCAATTATCGCATTTTAATAATAAACATAAATTATGTGTCTCGATGATATTAGGCCCGATTACAGAGGCGCCAGCGTAAATTTAATAGCAATGTAAAAAGCGTTCTCTCTATCGAATGCCTAAAGTAAATAAGAAACAAAACTATGCTATTTAGCTATTATAATTACGATGGCGCCTCTGTAATCGGGCTAAGTAGGTATGTATTTAAAAATGTATAAATATATATAATTATTAGTTATGTCTCTGGCAGCCATATCACAAACTTTTCCTTATTATGGCAAAATAAAATATAATAATAATACGTTTGGGGTCAGAGACCGTGTGTAAGATATATTTAATATATTTGAATACCTACATGCCAATAAAATTTCGATCTCTTGTGTTAAGAGATGTATAATTCGACATAAGTTTAATACGTACAATATTATGATTATAACATTATGTTACGATTGATAAATAAACTATAGGTTCTATATGAAATATAAGATGTAGATAGCTTATATTTTATATAGTAGGGGGATGTGCTATATAGGGGTTTCAGAAGTTTTTTACCTATTTACGTACTCAAACAAATTATGCGAGTGAGACAGCTGCAGCCGGTTGAAAAGCCGTTTATAAGTAGAAAGAATACTTACTTATGTCTATAGACAAAGGGGGATTACCAAACGAACTCGTATCTTAACATTTAGTTTCCTTCCGTGTGCCTACTACAATTCTTATAAGGAGGGATATTTTATAGGTGCATATATGTCACTGAATTGCCGAGTTCTTTCCTGATAAAGATTAATTTGTGGGAAAATCTTTTCCCGGTGACTATTGAAGAGCACTAAGAAACTATAAGGAAATTCTGTAGATGGTAGGTATTCTTGACACTCCTTTGAGAAAATCTTATAGACTCCTATAAATATGCAGCAGCTAATTATTACTTTTTGATTTCGTAAAAATTGAATGTATTAGTACCTTAGACAAGACGAAAAGAAGATATTTGAAACGCTTGTTACATTTACATTTGTACTTTATACAATACCTAGATACCTTCTGTATCATATCTACGAATTTGTCTATGATTTGCATTTTGTGCTAGGCTATTTAGGCTAAACGACACCTCTAGCTCAAAATGCAGTAAAAGACTGCATTTTTACAAGCTTTTAATTAACTTAGGTACCTATGTAATTGTAAGTTCGGGTAGAATCTTGCAAGTTTTTGACTTCCCGATTTCCGATTGAGCTGAAATTTTGCACACATACACATATGTATATCGCGCGACAACGCAATAATATGGTGCCATGGAGCTGATCTGATGATGAAGTCGGAAGGTAGCCATAGGAACTCCTGTATTAAACAAGATACCCATCCGTGTTTGGGCTCGTTTTGCTTGTCTTGGCTAGCACTCTGCTGCTACATGATATCCAGGTCCTCATAAGCTAGTATTATTATAATAACTTATTTCAATATGAATTTTCTTAATTTAATAAAGTCACAAAATGTATCTCAAAGAATTGAAATGTAGAAACACTAACTCATTAATATTTCTAATTTTATAATAGGGATGTTTACTGGGTATGAAAATCATTATTATAATTAGTCCGTCAGTTAGATTACTGAAAAATATTGGACACGTATTTTTTCTTTTGTCAATCAAACAATTAGTGACTAAGATAAACCTTGTCAAAGTTCGAGAGTGGGGGCTCGTGACGGCACTAGCCGGTACATTTCATAGCGGTTAGTGACGTCACGCGGAACTTTAACAGGCTACATCTTCATCAATTTGTGTTAAATTAAGAAAAGAAAAAATAGGTGTCTAATATTTTTTGACAATCTAGTTGACGGACTAATTATATTTTTTTAGTAAACATCCCTATTGCAGAACTGCATTCTCACGACACGTACCTACCTACATGGAAAAACGTATGTAATTGCAACTAATCTCACATTTACAGCGTTATGTAATAACTATGTTGTTAATATAATTACAATACCGCTTCATATCCAATATTTATGCACTTAAATAAATAAACAAGTAGCATAATGATTAAGGCTAATTATAGTACTTACTGTAACTCTTAAATTAAATTAATTTTAAACTGAGCACAAGCCACTTTTAAACAATCTTTAAAACTTTTGTGGTAAGACGGTATATGTCCAGCATTGTAGTACCTAGCTATGTATACGTATATGGGTCAGGCCGTAGATTTTGCCACTTTTTAGGTCCCCTAACTCTCCGCCTCTTTTTTCTTATAGTAAATTACTTTTAATTTGTTTCTAAATGTCATCATCGTGTGTCGTAAGGATCGGTTAATAGGGGCCAGTAAAAATAATGGAATAATTTAATAAATTGTAAAAGTTATAGGATGTTTATCTGCGAAAAATGACTAAATTTTCATAAAAAACGCAAATCCGCTTCGGTGGGAGTGAACTTTGCACATCAATAAAATAAAAACTATAACACTTTTTGATAATCCGTTTGATTTGACGTTATAAAATTATAGTCAATTATCCACGGTTTTAATATCTTTACGTGTTGTTTAAGAAAAAATCATAATAAAACGCAGATTTATTAAAAACTTTCGAAAACTGTTCATTTACAATATTTTTATTTCGCAACCATTATTTTCTCGTTTTATTATTCTAGAAGCACAGTGAGATTTAAATTAAGTCGCGACAACACCTAAGTAATGTACTCTTTAATCATTAAGCTCGTAGTGGCCACAGTTTTGTCAGTTCGCTGTCATAACCCGTGCGAAGTAGAAAGTGTCACGTGTTTTACGAAGTGAATTTTATGAGATTAAATGAAAAGTTTTTATTTGGAATCTATCATTGTCTTTGTGCACGATTAAGTAAGTTGTACATGATCTTCCAACGTTGAGGTGGCATGATAATATGTCTTATTTATTGAGTTATGATCGATTTTCGCTACCATCTTCGCTATGAAAACAGGTTGTTCGCTATTTCTTCGCTATCAACTATTCTTCACCATAAATAATACTGAGTACACACTAGGTGCATTTATTTTTTACTGTTGACATGTTTTGCAAAACTTGAATGAGATCAAAAGTCTGTACTGAAGTAAAAACAAAATAGGTAGGTATAATGTTCGTTTTTGTAACTTTCAATAAATAGTACCTACGTTTAACATTTATTTAAATTACCATATATCTTCGCGAGACTAATAATTATAATATTAACTCACTAGTAGTCGTCCAAACAGTAGATTTCGAAAGTATAAAGGACATCATTCATTATGAGCGAAACCTGAAAGTGCCGGTCAAAGTAATGAATTATGAAATATTATTAGAAGATAATATTCTGAGCATTTCAAACTATGCAACTAACCCGCTAAGATCACTTAGTGAGTAGTCACAGGACACGAACCTCAGAGGTAATCATTTGCAAATAATATCATACGTGTACCTATCACCATCCTAACAATTGTTCATCATTATTGTTCGCCATTGTTCGCGACAGGATAGCGAAGAATTATGCGCAATCTTTTCGCTATTTGTGGCAAAATCTACGGCCTGACCCATATCCTAGCCTATCAGTGATGATAGTAGTATTTTATTGAAATAACAAATGACTAAATTAGATTATTTATTATTAGTGAAAACAGTTCACACGAAATTTGCATAAGAATTAAATAGAATTAAGATCAACAGAACCTATTATTTCAGTCTCATTATTACTGTACAAATAACTTAATAATTATTTTAGAAAATAGAATGACCGACTTCACTGGTGCACAGAATCATTACATAGTATAAAACAAAGTCGCTTTCCGCTGTATGTACGGTCTGTCCCCATGTATGCTTATATCTTTAAAACTACGCAACGGATTTTAATGCAGTTTGTTTTAATAGATAGAGTAATTTAAGAGTAATGTTTATATGTATAATACACCTGTGCGAAGCCGGGGCGCATCGCTAGAACGCAAGTATTATGCACGGATCGATGTAGCATTTTTCACATTATTGTTGATTTATCAAAAATGGCTCAGCCGATTTCGATAACATTTAAATGGGATCAATTTCGAAGTATACTCTTTCCAATAAAAAAAAGAATTATTGAAATTGGACTACTATAAAAAAGTTATGCGTGGTTATACATAAAATATATATATACGCGTCGAATTATATACCTCCTCCTCCTTAAATCAATGACAAAATAGGCGTACGTAGCATAGTTTGACTAGGTGTTTGTCAGCTCTAACTGAAAATTCTGACACCAGGGCTAGCCACCCGGCCTTTACGAACTTACTAACTTTTTAATATTACGCAATTTTGTAATGTGTAATATATATCCACGTTTTGTTATGTTGACCGCGTCAACTATTTTGTACCGTCCTGACCCTGATCCAACTCTTAAAAAAACCTAAAAGTCGGCGCATTTTAGAACTGGCCATTGCCTTCTTTATAGGATTAATTAATACAATTCTCGCAATATAACTCATTTGGTGTGTGTGAGAACATTAAACTATTATATTAGTGGATATATTGGATTTAATAAAACCTAATACGATTTGTTGATACTAGTTTCATAGACTATGTCCAATTTGTCGAGTATTGCCTAGGTAAAGCCCAAATACGAAAAAGTCAAAATATTACTTAAAAGGTTAAATTAACATAGTTTTATGAGACCCACCCAAAAAAATACTAACAAAAGTTTTACGCACGCTTTAGAGTTTAGACAATGTTTTACAATACAAATTGCACGTTTAAAATGTGTTTAAAGCGTGTTTAATATTTTGTGGTAAGGCCGTAAATGGCTACGATCATTCTAAAATATTGTTTGTATCTGCTTAATTATCTTGACACATTTTTAGGAACGTTTAGGTATTTACGAGACTATTATTTTAGCATTATATTCAATGTTATTGATTTAGGCATGAGATTTTATTCTAAGACAATGTGTTGAATTAAGTATTTCAGCTTGAAGTTTATGTAATAGGTACCTATAATTATGATGGATGAATAGTTATCTGATTTAAGTAAATTTTCTAAAGTTACTGTCGCACTGTAGGGCATAAGTCCCCCCACTTCCTTCCAAGAACTACTACGTTGCATATTACAAAAGTACTTGTGTTAAAAGTTTCTAACATCAACAAGTATTTTAATCAAATATACAGGGTTATTTCTAATCAATTAGCATCCTTTTTAGGACTTATTCTGTACATCATAACTAACAACTTTTGTCAAAACTCAAAATAAAAATCAGCTGTTCCATACATTTTGTTGCGGGTGAATGATATTTTTCTATGGACTTTTTTTTTGTGTTTTGACAAAAGTCGTAGAACAAAAGTTGTTAGTTTAGATGTACAGAGCAAGCCCCTAAAGGATGCAAATTGATTAGAAATAACCCTGTATAACTAACGTTATAATCTACACTATATAAACCTCACTCAATATCAATATTATTATATATCCATAATATGTACAAATCCGAAATATGTTGATTTGTTACATTTTCACGCAACAGCAGATCAACGGGTTAACTTGATTTTTGTCTATACCAATATTATAATAAGAAAAGATTTGATTGTTTGTTTATTTGCATCGAACAGACTCCGAAACTACAGAACCGATTTGAAAAATTATTTCACTGTTGGGAAACTACACTATCCCCGGTGAACATAGGCTATATATTTTTTTTTAAATTAGGGATCCTTACAAAAACTCCCTTAATGTAAGCCAAGGTGTAAAAATCATCATCAAAGAAACTCATTGATACGGGATCAGGGTGTGTGACGTTACTTGGTTACGTGGCAGGTATATACGCACAATACTTATAAAATCTGTCTTTTTTAGCCAATAGTACCCGGGCGAAGCCGGGGCGGGCAGCTAGTCTTCGATATAGTTCAAAAGTATAATGTAGAGAGTGATCTATCTAGGCTACATTTTATCCAAAAAGTAAATAAATAAATATTTTGGAACATTTTACACACGGCCTCTGACCCGAAACTAAGCAAAGCTTGTGATATGGCTGCCAGAAACTGATATACTACATATACTTATTTATATACATACTTATATAGATAGTAACTAAATAACACCCAGACACAGAGCAAACACTTTTGTTCATCACATAAATATTTGCCCTGGGTGGGGATCGAACCCTCTTTGATCCAGAAGTTAGGGTCACTAACCACTGAGCCACCGAGGCAGTCCGTCGAGGCAGTCGAAGAAATAAAAGGATCTCTTATGTGATGGCTCAAAAATCATTACAATTACCCAAGCAAAGCCGCGTGCAAAACCCAGTAAGCTCTAAATCTGTGATTTATTCTCTAAAATTGGTACTTAATGTAATCAGATCTTATCGATCTAGGAAGTATCTTAGATTTAAATAACTGAATGAGACATTAATTAACAGTGGGCAGAACACGTTTGCTAAGCAGCATGAAAAGTGACCTTCATAATATTCTGTAGCCGGTTTGGATAACTTAATATATAAGCACAGTGTTCATGCGAAATGTTAATTATATAACTAATAACTGTATACATATAAATCTCCATAAGATTGTAGGTCAAAGGAATAAAAATACACGTGATCATAATTTTTATGTACATTTTTAAAAAGCACAGGTATGCCACTATAACTTGGCGGCTTTTTAAGTAGGTTTGTAGGATTACCTTATATATCTACTTTACTATGTTTAGTAGGTAACTGTGTTTAGTAGTAGCTTTACAATATTATCAAACATATAACATAAGATTCCGCGCGTTAGAACTAAGCGTTTTGAATCCTTATTCCTCATACGAACAACCAGAATGTGGAACGTTTTGCCTGGGTCTGTCTTTCCGCTAAAGTACAACGTGGGTGTCTTCAAATCCCGAGTAAATAGGTATCTTCTAGGTAAGCTATACCCTAGACCGCATATCTGCTCAACATCAGGCAGTATGTAGTCAAACGCAAACCTATACGGAAAAAAAAGACATGATGGTGGTGAAAAAACTTAGATGAAACTTTGATCATGAAACGATGTTTCATGATCAAAGTTTTCCTGAACCAACAAACCTGAATGTTTAGCCGTGTTTCGCTCAAAATTAATAACGGTAATAGGTAAATGCTTGAAATATTCACAGAATATTTATATGTATTATATGTATTAGTTACATAATAAATAATTATATTAAAGTAAAATAAATATTTAAGGGCTCCCATACAACACGGAACCCTTCGTTCGCAAGTCCAACTCTTACTTGGATAAGTAAAAATTTAACCCTTAAGCAAAACGGCGTTTTCAAAAATTATCTATAGTATGCAAATCGTCGTAGAATAATATCATTTTGAAATTTAATATGAACATCTTACCATAGAATACAAGTTCACTGAATATTCAATATCTATCACGTTTGATGCCTGATTAGCACTTGACACCAGCGGCCGAACAATTGACTGTCGTGATCGAGTGATTAACACGTGTCTTGAAATTCGTATTGTATTTTGTGGAATTTGTTTTAGAAGATAGTTTAAAACTGCGTAGAAAGTTTAGCGACATTATTTGCTCTACAGGGTTATTGGTAATCAATTAGCATCCTTTTAGGGGCGTATTCTGTACGTCAAAATTAACAACTTTTGTTCAACGACGTATCAAATAACGTAGGTATCTAAAAATATACTGTTCCATAGAAAAATATCGTTCACGCTTGACAAAATGTACGCAACAGCTGTTTTTTTTTTAGTTTTGATAAAAGTCGCAGAACAAAAGTTGTTAGTTTTGATGCACAGAATTAGCCCCTAAAAGGATACTATTTGATTATACAATAACTCTGTAGTATATGGCATGCGTAACGCTCACTCGATCATACCTATAAATAAAAACAGAAAAAATATCAAATTTTACGCACCTATACTAAAGAAAACACCGGTTTTTAGTCACGTATAATGTCGCGGCCGGGCCGCTGGGAACCCGACCTGTTTCAGAGTAATTAGTACTCCTTCGTCAGGGAATATGCGCGCTCCCGTCGACTAGCGCACGCGCACTACTTTTCAATTTTCATGCATCTTCACATGTATAGCAACTTCCAGAAATTCTCCGCCTAAAATTGGTTATTCCAGTAACGTAAAGTTAGCAAGCAAGCCGTGGTGGTGGCATGCAAATTCATTCTATATTTCATATTAAATTTATTTTTATGTATATTAGATTATAAGTATGCCATTTAAAATGTAATATGACTTGCCCAGTATAACAAACTGTTATAAGGCCAATAAATTATTCTTATTCTTATTCTAGTGTAGTGGTAGTGACATCGGCCTAAAAATCATGAGTTCGTCGATTTAAATCCCGGTCTTGTACCAAGGAATTTTTTGGATTATTTTCTATGGCCCAATCACTCTTGGTAGACTTACGTCCTGCAGTAGAATTTTAAAAAAGCTGGTATGGTACAGAACATAGTACAAAAGTTAGCAAATAACGCAATAAACAAATGCTCGTAGATATATGCACTGGAATTATTAATAAAAGGTTTGCAATAGTCCCTACTTTTAAAATAATAGTAATAGTATTCCAAATCCAACTTATTGTACCCGCAAAAAAATAAATAGTGTTGAACGGTCATCAAAATAACATTTACTTTGGAAAATTCACCTCAGTTTTATCAGGAAATCCGATTTTATCCTTAAATTACTTAAATATAGGCTTAAGACATTTATTATGTGAATGAAACCGAAAAAACAGGTCCTCTAGCCCTGAACGCTCTGAAGGTTCCTGCGCTAAAGTTTGTTTATTGGCAATTATTTTCAAAAACCTCGAAAATACCTCATACATCAGTGATCGTTGTTTACGGAAACTATAAAAATAAGTATTCTTTTCATATTTAGTGTTTTTTTCCATGATATATTTCCCACCTTATCTTTTATACGTTTTATTACTAAAAACATAAACCTGCAATGTAACAGTGAATATAATCAGCTCTAAAAATTTCAGAAAATAGAGTTTTAAAATGTTCTTAATTCATAAGTTCATTGTTTTGATTTCATTGCTTACAAAGTTTCTTTGGTGCTTTCATTGTACCTATTGGTATCTAAATAAATAACATTTTAACCGACTTCCAGAAAGGAGGAGGTTCTATTTTTTGTGTATATGTTTATTTGAACCGAATCAAAAAAATATTGTTTAGTTCGAAAGGGTATACTCCCGAGTCCCATTTAAATTTCACAGAAATCGGCAAAGCCGTTTTTGAAAAATCAACAATAATATAAACAAACCGAGCGAAATATTCGAATTTTGTTCATGATTGAAGGCGGTTTTGCGTTTTTTTTGCGAAAAATAATTATTCTTTTTGCAATTAATTATCGGTTCTTTTATGCATTGCGCTGTCAAAATACCTATGAGGATAGCTAAAGCTCGGTATAGTTTGTTAAGTCATATCTACTTTCTAAATATATTACGTCACATTCTTTTATATAAACTAAGTATTTGATTAAGGCCTCTTATTAACGAAAACCGGCTTCTTAATTATGTAGCAAACCCAAACAAAATGTCAGACTTATAATGTACAGCCATGCCTGACCTCGTGATACAAAGATGGAGGTAAAAACTCAATTTGCATGTGGATTCGCTATTAAAAACGGCTTAGTCGATAACGGCATTTTTATGATTTATATGTCTACTACTTAGTTCCTTACTATTTACTGGCTGTCTTAGTATTTTTTTTTGTATATTTTGAGGCTTTTGGTAACATATCTGGGAGAATATAGCGACTATACTCTATAAAATTTAACTTGATCTCTGCGACAGCTGTCAGAAAAATCACGCCTATGAACTCCTGAATTTCTTAACAGTACAGACAGTACCTGTCAATGTCATACTTTTTGGGCATGCCAATTAGTGATGGGCGACGAATGATCGTAACCACAGAGTTTTAGATAGAGTTTTATTTAAAATATCGATACTTTATAGTAACGAGATTTTAAATAAAACTTAATTTATCATTAATTTTATTGTATATTTTAATATCATAACATTTTTTACATGTGTAATTAAATTAAACCCAATTATATGTTACATTAGCATCGATAATAGTGAAAAACGTCGATAAATACTATCGTTACATTATTATGAGTATTTCATTAATATCATAACATTATTTACATGTGTATATACTTGATCTTAAAAAATAGTAAGTAAATAAAATCCAATTTCTCACCTTCAACTACTCATTCGATTTCATTACAACATTGCTTGAAAATCGATTTTTTTCCACCACTATCTCAACTCTAAATATGTCAATATGTAACTGTCGCAGAGATCAAGTTAAATTTTATAGAGTATAGAGTCTTTTGACAGTCCTTAGCCAACTGAAAATTCTGTAGCGTAGGTAAATGTATAGTGCTTTCTTATTTTACTCACTCATTTTATTTAGTATTATAACAGTATTTATCTGTAAGTATAATATAAATGATCTAAGTTCTACGCTGTTATAGTTCTACGGACTTCTCGTTTTACTCTTAGCTGATCAATGGCAGATGGTACTATAAGAGAGAGGCCTATACCCAGCAGTGGGATAAAGAAGGCAATGATGATGATCCAATATTAGCAATAACCGAAGTAAAGAATAAGTAGATATATAAATCATAAAAATAAACCGTGGTGGTCAAGAGGTCGTGAGTGTTGTGACGCCCTCCTTACAATCGTTTACCTATTCTTTGGAATTTACGGAATTTTACAACACGCTTTTCGCTGAAAGAAAACATCGTCAGGCAACCTGCATATGTCCGTAAGAGAAATTCGAATCACGCGTATGTGAATCCAACAACCCGCACTGGGCCAGCATGGTCGATATGGCTCTATCACCCTTCGTGGGTAGGCCTACGTCTTGCAGTAGATTATTAAGAAAGCTGGTACAGTACAAAAGTAAAGAAACGGTCAGCATGCTCAGACTTTTGATACAAGCAACTGAGCTACCTTGCTTTGGATGATACGTAAAATTGTAGGCGTCAATTGTTTTAACCGTTTAACTATGCCTGAAGCTTTCTTATGACTTAAAAACTGTGACACCAAGGCCAGCCACTCGGCCTATAAAATATATTTGGCCTCCATCGCCAATAATAAGAACAATATCTAGAAAATGCCTTTATTAACTAAAATATGATACAATACTACTTTATATGCTAAAACTACCTACACTACTATTACATAGAAAGCAATTGGATCATCCACAGACCCTTGAAGGTCTAAAGATAATCCAAGTGCTCAAACCCACTGCCAGTTGGCAGCGTGCCCAGCATGCTGGCAGCATTGCCACGCTGAATGGCAATGCTTATACGTTGAGCCAAATAAACACCAGCATTTTGGTCACGCGTCGCGTCCACCAGACGCTCAGAAAGACTTTTGAAAACAAGATGAGCTCCCGGCCCCCACGGACCCAAAGTCTCAACTCCAAATGGCTCAAATATGTAACCACTACCGAGGTTAGCATATTTGCGCCGCTTGTGCTGCTCTGCCGAAATGGCCGCCGCTCCAGCCCTACTCTGAGTCTCAGAAAGATGTGACGGTGCCAAAGTATCGACGCAAGTTGCGTCCCATACTGAGGGCCGTCCACACTTTAAAAAAAGGGTTTCTACAAAATTGAATAGGTTAGTTGACTAGTATTGAATTAATTTATAGTATTAAGATTACTGAATTTTGCAATGGAATATGATTCGTAAATTGAAAAATAACTAAAATTGGCTATTCCAGTTCAGAGATATAAGCTTGTAAAGATTTTGGTAGGGATTAACAGGGGATGTCATAGAATGGTGGCCGAAGCAAGGTAAGCGGAGCGTTGGTCGTCCGGCTGCAAAATGGGTTGACGATATAGTCGAAATCGCGGGTCGAACCTGCTGGGCATGCGCAAGTATGCAAGTATGCAAGTATGCGCGCCACGAATTATTTCGTTCGTAGTGTCAGAACGAGACAGCGTTATGGCAAAGTATATATCTGTCACTTTTTCACACGTCGAAATGAATTCGTTTCGTGGCTATTCGTGGTCGCATGCTTGACTAGCTGGACACGATTTGCACAGGACCGAGGCAGATGGCACAGCAAGAGAGAGGTCTATACCCAGCAGTGGGATAAAGAAGGCTGTGGATGATGATGATGAAGAGGGGATGCTTTGTCCCTCCACAAAGCATATCATAGTATGGCGAATGTATGACACTTACGGACCATGACGTCATATTCTGGCATAGTCTAGCAAGAAAATAAAATGCTTGTAACTTTTTTATTTCTGAGTTGATTTTATTTTGGTTTTCGTTGATCGGCTCTGTTTATGTTTATTGTTTATGTTTATTATGTTAGCTGTTACAAGAGGAGATAAAAAAAAATTGACAACTAGTCTATTGTAAAAATCACGTTTTGTCAAACGTTTCAATTTGATCAATTAGTTGCAGTCAAGAGCTAACTAAGTGTGAATAATGCTTTGTTAACTGCTCAATTATGTAGGCTTCATTATACTAACCGTGTCTTTCTACTCTTATCAAGTGCCCTACTTTGTATTTGACTCTTTCCATAGTTGTTAAGCCCTTGAGTGAATACGTTCGCACGTCACCCGTTAATTGGATTGCTACTTAACAGCTGTTAAGTGTCATCTTGAATTAATCGCACTTTAAAAACACGACTTAATAATGTCAAAGAAATTTTATGAGCTTCACTTTAATCTTAGATATCAATATTAACTAGAATTTCCTTAGGTACTGTACTGTATTGGACCACTCGTCCACTGCAGGGCGCAGGCCTACCCACGAAGGGTGATTGGGCTACATTCACCACGCTGGCCCAGTGCGGATTGATGGATTCACATACGCCATCGAATTTCTTCCATGAACCTATGCCGGCTTACTCACGATGTTTTCCATCACCGAGAACCATTGGTGTGAAAATCCGTACAAAAATTTTAAAGGACTCCAACCACGACGACCAACTCCGGGGTTAAACCCACGACCTCAAGTTTGTAAGACAAGTGTCACTACCACTAGACCACCACGGCTTACTATTTACTTAGATCTAGAATTTGCTTATTTAAGTAGGTACTTATCAAGAATTTCAGATAAGAGTGATGAGCGCAGTACTGTGTCGCGCTGAGTCTTGCACTGGTAATACAAGAAATACTTATGCTAGTGTAACACAAGCCGGCCTTATTGCTGAAAGCGATCTCTTCCAGTTCCAGGAAGGATATTCATACATTTGAACATATAGCTCGTGTCATCACTCCATCGCATAAAAAATGCATCTTTGAAGGGAACAAAATAAAACGCCCTATCGGCGAAAATCTATACAACGGACTTGGTTGATCTAAAACTGTGCGTGTTATTCATTGATTTAAGATTCTTTGATACAGTGAGAATAACTAATATACCTACACATTACACACTCATAAACTTATGTAATATAAGCTCAAATACCACTTGTGCATTTGATTGAAATGTAGTAAACCAAGGTGAAGTGGCACACATACCTCGCAATGTTACCGCCGAGGTCATATAGATTTTCCTCAACAATCTACAGACTAGAGGTCGTAAAAATATGTCCATTTGTAAAATATCACGTTGAATGCAACCGTTAGTATAATTTGAAGACAGTTAATTACCTAAAGCATTTCTATATAAATGACATTTGTTTATCCTTACTTCCATAGTAATCACTACATAGTATAAAACAAAGTCGCTTCCCGCTCTCTGTCCCTATGTAAATATCTTTAAAACTACGCAACGGATTTTGATGCGGCTTTTTTTATAGATAGAGTGATTCAAGAGGAAGGTTTATATGTATAAAAAGCAAAAGCCTGTGCAAAGCCGAGGCGGGTTGCTAGTACCTAATATTATAAATGCGAAAATGTGTTTGTTAGTTTATTTGCTCGTTCCTCTTTCACGCAGGTACGGAGCAACGGATTATAGTCGCCCTATCCGGGCATTACAAATGTTTTATGGCGCTATGGCGCTTCTTATCAATAAGGTACTTAGATAAAATTAAATGTGTTACTAAACTAACTTAATACTATGGATAATAAAGGTGTCGTTATCTAATATTAGAGGGAAGCGTCTCGATGAAATTAAATAATAATATGTCTACTGAACTAACAATACTATGGATACAGGGTGTCGTAATTTATTATCATCATAGAGAAGCGTCACGTAGTTTTCTTGTGGCTTACATAGCTGGTGGCTTCAATGTATTCTTTTAGTGAGTAAAAGTTTTTTTTCCCTCAAGAATATTTTTAATTTTATTTTAAATTTGTTAATTTTTTCTTCATTTTTTATAATTGATGGTAACCTGTTAAAAATTTAAAATCTAGAGGTGATAAAAATATGTTCAATTGTACATACCACGCTGAATACAACCTATTGTTCAATTTGAAGAGAGCTAATGATCTAAAGCATTTGTTTACAAATCATATTATAAGAAAGTGTAGAAAGCTTTAACAATAATTCTAAACAAAATACAAAGCGATAGATATAAATAGCCTATTTAATACCTTTTGTAGAGTTGGCGATTTCGATGTTACTATCGTTAGAAATTGAAGTGCAAATAATAGCTTTAGAAAGTTAGTAAGTAAATGGTATTAATAGAACAACTATAGACTAACTAGACGTAAGTAATAAGATGTAAATAATGCGACCTTTTTATTTGAACAAGTCAAACATTTTTCGAGATTTCGTAGTTATCTTATAGTAAATGTTGTTCATCTCGATGCACTAAGAAATGACGCGTAAGCTACCAGTAACGCAGTTTATATCATTGTGTAAAAAAATACATTTTTATGAAATTTTAATGTAATGCTCAACCTCGACCGAGAAGATGGATAAAACAATACCTTCGTCAGTTAGGAGACGAGAGACAAGCAGTAATTACACTATTGGCTGAATGTGAGCCTTTTTGAATGACGAAACGGAAGAGTTCAATTCGACGGGTAGGTATTTTTACGTAATAGTCGATTTCGATATTTCTTTTTATTGAAAAGAGTGTATACTTCGAAATTGGTCCCATTTAAATTTTATCGAAATCGTCTGAGTCATTTTTGATAAATTAACAATAATGTGAAAAATGTTACATCGATCCGTGCGAAATATTCGCGAATTACGTACACGGTTGAAGTCGGTCGTGCTATTTTTTGAAAAAAAAAATGATTTTTGATCACTAAGTATCAACGTTGATAAGCTATGAGTTGAAACGCTCGATTGCAAGAATGCTGTTATTGAAGTACAGGACTCCGTAAGTGAAGCCCGGAGTCCCTCTGGTAGTGATGTCAAACGTGCCATTGTCCGTGCGTAGGCGCATGCAACTGATCATAATGATCATTGTTTCTCAGGCTCGATGCTCAGGCCTGCTGAAAAAACCAGACGGTAAAAATGTACAAATTATGTGGAGTCAATTTCCTTGACATGTGTTTCGAGAAATTATATTCCTAAAGCACATACCCCAATAACTGATATTTTTGTCTCGATAAGTTACTGTCGATAAGGGGGTCGATATCGACCCCCTGAAAGAAACATGCATCCACATACTGAAACTGAATATAACTATTTTTCATGTCAATAAAATCAACCAAAAAAAAAACAAAAATAATCCTTTTCGTATAATAATTTGGAAAATTTACGAAAATTGGAAATGTAAATATTTCTAGGCATAGGTAGGTATATGGGTTAAAAGGTTTTGCGCAGGGTTATAAGTAGCCCTGTGTACAATACCTACACCTACATATTATTGTATGTAGGTAGATAGCTTTGTAATATTTGGTAAGTAGGTGTACGATAAGGTTAAGGATAAGGACGAAGCTTGTAAAACAAAAAGCAGAGGACATCTTGTTTGCGAGCCGCCGGCGCGAGGAAAGGTCTTCCACCTAATAAATAACACTTCCAAAATTAAATGTTTCCTTGCTTTAAGATTTACATAAAAACGAACATACGTAACAAGAAATGTTTAAAGACAAAGAAAAAATTGTTTTTCCATGATAGCCTAAAAAGGGAAGTTGTGATTCATTCGTTAACTTGCAATAATTTTACACGCAGTATTTTATTTTTGAGTTCAAAACTTAACGATTGTACTGTACTGTACTGTATCAGCCTTTTTTTTTTAACACTGCAGGGCGTAGGCCTACCTACGAAGGGTGATTGGGCCATATCCACCACGCTGGCCAGGTGCGGGTTGGTGGATTCACATAAGCCATCGAATTTCTTCTACGGACGATTGACGATTGACCGCAAGGGTATAATATTATTTATTATACTTTGAGAACTCCACAATCTGGATGTTCTGAAAGAAGATAATATATGCTTACGATGTTTTCTTTTATCGTTTGAAGCTGGTCTGCGGTGATTTCAAAAAATGAAGAAAGAAAAGAAGTAGGTAAATAAAGACATGTATGATTTGAAACTTGATCTCAAAACCCTTAGAACTTATCTGAAAAGATGCTATAGTATGTTAGTAGTAGGTATATGATCTATAGGGGACGTATATATGTCTAGCAGTGGACTACCTATGTCTGAAACGACGAAGTATAAGATATGACTCTACAAAAGAGTCCAATCACGACTATAAAGTCGTGATTTTGTAATCTCAATTCTAGAAAACTGAACTTTTTATTGTAAACTTACTAATTTATACATTATTGCACAATATTCTTGGACTTTTCAACACATGATAGGTAAATAAAGTATAATGACTACTAACTCTGTCACGGCGCTCTTACGCAGCGACCAAAGACTTGCAGACTTAAAGTCATCAGAGTAGAGTCATCCGCCACCAGCACCACATCGTCGCTAATGGCCTTACTACAAAAAAGATTTAAACTCGCTTTAAACACTGTTTAACCGTGAAACGTGTACTGTTAAACACTGACTAAAGATGCGTAAAACTTTTGTGGTAAGACGGTTAGTGTCCACTGTCCACTCAATCACAACAGATCACTGATATCTAATAATAACAGATTGATAATGTAATTGTCACTTGAGGCAATACTCAACCAGAAAATGCATGTAAAATCTAGCAAAGCTGCTATCAAAACTGTCAAATAGGTACGTATTGCAATTTGACGTTACCTTAAAAAAAACCGGCAAAATCCATCGAATCGAGATATTTTTATCTCTCTTTCTAACTCGTGCCATTATAAATCGATGCATCACTTTCAGATTTTCTCGATCGACCACATTATCCCTCTGGTATCTCTGTGAGACAGGTGGTCCATTCTTCTGTCGTTATTTCTTTTTCTGTTATTTTTTTTTACTACTTGTGGTGTCAATAAAGTGTTTTTGTATTGTATTGTATTGTGGTCGAATTTTTTTTCTTTATTCATATCGAAAACAAAACATATGTCAGGTACGCTCAAATAAAGGCTAGGAAGGAATGGAAGTGGCCCATTCCCCATCCACGCGCGGTCAAACTACAAGCGAGGCGCTTCGGAGTTGACGTAGTGATCGTATACTCGTAGTTTAGTGATACCTACTCCGGACTTAGGCGGTAGGTGGGACCAAGTGATAACCTTGTTGTTTTTGGCCCTTCCAATAAAATTGTCTCCAGTTTTCCGTAGTGTCTCCGTTTCGGTATACTAAGCGCCACATAAGATGGCGGATGAGAAGTTAGCTGCAGATGACACTTCGCCGTGATTCCCTAATTATTGTGCATGTATGCACAATTCCGACGCCGCGTGAAGTAGTGTTGAGTACGGGCGTAGGGAGCGCGCGGGAGGCATGAGGTTGGTGGGCGGGGGTGTGCCCCGGCGTCTCGTCTCTCTGGCTCCCGCGTATACCTATATTTCGGCTTTTGCGCAGCGTTCTGCGCATAACTTCCCATCCGCGAACTTGTGTGGCGCTTAGTATAACTGACAGGACAGCCTGGAACTATTAGGCGTTTCGCTCTAATGAGTTATGCGCTATGACCTTTAGACGGCATCACGTTATGACGATACTCTGCTATAGGTAATTTACAACCTTCCCGGCTTTCCTCTAACTAAACTATAGCTAGGTATTTAGTCAGAACATACGACACAGGAAAATACGTCGTTCGATATTCGTACGGACTTTTGTATTGGGACTGAAGGTACCTGTAATTGTTTTGTATAGTGGCGTGTGGTAGACCATGGTGCATGGCGCATTGATATAAAAGTGACTACAGAAAAGCCTTAGTTGCATTAGAAGTTATTTTGACAGTGTGTCTGTGTTTAGGTAGTAAAAAAGACAATTACTTCTTAGCATCAAAGCGAAATATTGTATGTAAGTAAAACATTTGATCACTAGTTTTTGATTATTTGGTTTTTAATTTGTATTTCTGTACATAATACTTAGTAATTATAATCCACAATCGCCCTACGTATAGTTTTTCGGATGAATTTTTTTCGAAAATTAGTCTTAAGGACTGTCAGTAAAATGAATCTTACAGTAAAAAGATTTTACGAACCGTGCACAGTAGCCATTTCTTTTCGTTTAAATACAGATGCTTCCAGTTAAATAATTCTGATTTACTTAGAACAGTAGGCCCAATTATGAAGGCGCCATCGTAAATTTAATAGCAACGAAAAAACTGTTCTCTCTATCATATACCTAAAGTGAAAAAGAAACAGAAATAGTTAAAGTAGCTATTATAATTACGATGGCGCCTTCATAATTGGGCCTATTGTCTTAATAATCGGAGAAGTCTGTATACAGGGTTATTTCTAATCAATCAGCATCCTTCTAGGGGTTTATTCTGTACATCAAAACTAACAACTTTTGTTCTACGACTTTCGAGAAAACTCAAAAAAAAAAATCAGCTGTTCCATACATTTTGTCGCGGGTGAACTAATTTTTTCTATGGAACAACAAAAAAAATTTTTGAGTTTTGACGAAAGCCGTAGAACAAAAGTTGTTAGTTTTGATGTACAGAATAAGCCCCTAGAAGGATGCTAATTGACTAGAAATAACCCTGTATATCGGTGGGCCCGCTATATACAACCGAATACCCGTAGAAGTTCGGGATGCACCTTCCGCTGGGTCGTTCAGGAATAAATTAAAATGTTGGCTACATGAACAAAGATTTTAAGATGTAAATGACTTTTTAAAATTACCTGAATTGTATTAAGATTTAGTGACTAATTTGGTAATTGTCAAGTTCTTTTATTTTTATTTTGTGCTTTATTGTATAGTGCCCGAATAAGCCCGATTACAGAGGCGCCATCGTAATTATAATAGATAAATACCATAGCTCTGTTTCTTTTTTACTTTAGGCATTCGATAGAGAGTAAGTACGCTTTTTACGTTGTCTATAATAGGGCCTAATGTAATGTTTACTTCTTGTAACAAATGGTGTTATGAATAAATGACTATATGACTATATATACCTAATCAAATTGCAATATAATTATTGATATTGTTATATTGAAGCAGAGAATGCGAAACCTTGCGGTCGTTGCCTTATCAAGTCGTGACATTAAAAAATGCTAATTCTCTGAAGCCTTCGTAAATAATGATATGGGCGTAGTTAACATTTGATGTATAACGCTACGAGTAAACAGTTAGTTAGTTTTTGTGCCCGGTTTCGACTCGGATTGGAGCAAATAATATCACTAAGTCTGATCTTGATTTTTTGTTAACTATTCTGAGTCAACTTGTCGTGAAACTAAAATTGTTTAGAACTAGTTTTAGATACTTAATCATTTGCAAAATTAAAGTGTATTATTTATGTTATGGGCCTTATTAATAAGCTCCAAGTAGCATAACGAGCTATAGAGAGGTAATATGCTCGGAGTCTCTCTGCGGGATCGAATCAGGAATTAGGAGATCCGTAAAAGAACCAAAGTTACCGACATAGCCCATTGGCAAGTTGAAATGGCAGTGGGCAGGGCACATAGCGCGGAGAACTGATGACCGATGCGGTCGAAAAGTTCTCGAGTGGAGTTATTTTTTATGTACCCAACTCAAAAAAGAAAATTTCATTTTATCGCAGAATAAGTAGGTTAACGCTTATTGTTGGGTAGTGTATACCAGGCAACGAAGAAAATACCTCTCGTGTGTACATGCACTTTCACCTGAGATGATATTGCTGTATTTTAAAATTCATTTAACCTTTTTTAGGGTTCCGTACCTCAAAAGTAAAAAAACGGAACCCTTATAAGATCACTTTGTTGTCTGTATGTCAAGACTCTTTATCTCGGGAACGCGTTAAGATATTGAGTTAAAAATTTAAACTGTATACATACTCGTATGTCTATGGTCTCTTGCAGTTGTGTAAAAGAAAAAACCGCATATTTCGACACTTACAAAAATCAAAACCTACAGGGTACTTCTCGTTGACATAGAACTATGAAATTTGGCGAGAAGCATTGTCTCCGAGTACACATATAGGAATTAATCTGAAAACTGTACATTTTTATTTAAATCACAAAAAAATAGGGCTAAGATTCACAAAATATGGGTTCAAAATTCAAAGTGCGTAAATCGTATCATGTAAGGTATCATATAAAAGAAATTCATTAGCACATGCTAAAACAGGTTTTAAATTATTTTAACAATGTGTAATTTTCGATGTATGACGAAAAAAGTGAAAAAATTAAAAAACATTTTTTGTCGATACTTGGAGATTATAACAACTTACTTTCCAATTTTGTGAAATTTTCTGGATTTTTACGGAAACCTCGATGTGCGAGCCTGACTCGCACTTGTTCGGTTTTTTTATGAATTGAGTACCTACAAACAACATTACAGGCCTTTTTTCTGCTTATTTGACAAGGACAGTAAGTAAGTACCATAAGTACCTACAGTATCTTTTCCTTCTTTCGTCTGCAACGTGCGTCATATCTGAATGCATTTTCTTCTCAATTTTATTATCTGTTAGTTACAAATTTTAATTCGATTTTAATTCAATACATACTGTATGTAAATGATGTAGGGAGATTGTTCTCTTTAAAATTTTCTTATTCTTCCAGCTGATTGAAATTTCAGGGTTTCCTATCTTTCATTTATTTTACGTACTAAAAAAGGGGTTTCAAAATAATTTTATAATACCTCGGTAGGGATACATTAGGCTGACGGGCTGAACCTTTCTTCTATATACATAGTAATTAATACACCTCTATTTTTCTACATCATAAGTGTTAGTTATACAGGGTTATTTCTAATCAATTAGCATGCTTTTAGGGGCTTATTCTGTAAATCAAAACTAACAACTTTTGCTCCACAACTTTCGTCAAAACTAAAAAAAATTCAGCTGTTCCATACATTTTGTCGCG
The DNA here is from genome assembly GCA_949316475.1 of Hypomecis punctinalis. Classification (NCBI taxonomy): domain Eukaryota; kingdom Metazoa; phylum Arthropoda; class Insecta; order Lepidoptera; family Geometridae; genus Hypomecis; species Hypomecis punctinalis. The sequence goes on from OX438807.1 coordinate 1,928,045, forward strand.
GGTGAACGATATTTTCCTATGGAAAAACATTTTTTTTTTAGTTTTGACAAAAGTCGCAGAACAAAGGTCTTAGTTTTGATGTACATATTAAAGAGGATGCTAATTGATTAGAAATAACCCTATATAGGCCCCTAAGAAGTTAATTGGCTACCATCTTTCTCTTCGGATGCCATATTTGTTTATTTTTTCATTATTTTATTACATAAGTGACTGCGAAATCTATTATTGCAAGATAATTACGACGTCGCATCATAGTCGTAGAGTTTGTGCAAAAACAGAACCGTCGTGGCGTTACGGTGAACTAACCCTGAGGTAATTTGCAGCCAAGGTACAAGGATACTTGGTAGACGAAGGTCTATTGATGAAAACCGAATGGTGTCTACCAATTATCAAACAATTTTAGTTGCTAGCAATGACAGAGCAGTGTTGTCAACGTAACAAATTTAGTAAAATGGCACACGGGCGACCTCGCCTGCGACGCTTCTCTTTTTGCACTAACTCTAGCCCTGAACTCGGCGTGGCTGGAGCGTGACGGACGCTCGGTTCAGGACAGCCAGTACAAAGAGTATTTACGTAATTAATTTCAAATTATAATTATTATACGAAGCAAACATCTACTACGAATACTTATGACCCGGATACCGGATGTGCTACGTCGTGTCTGTCATGCTGTGAAGCAAATTGCTTTATTTTTTGGTCATTATCTGATACTTTTTGTGCTTATTTACAACAATGTTAGTTTTGATGTGATTATTCCGTTTAGTTAGGTCAATAATAAGCAGATTCTGACTTCGACCATTATGTCCTGTTATGCCCACATGACAAGTTTGTGGCCAGATATGCAATGAAACAAACGCTAATTATACCTTAACTCTACTGTTGGCACCAGCCTTTTTTACCGATTTCAAAAAAGGAGGTTCTCAATCTGTGTGTATATACACATATATACTTTATTTTGTATAAATTTTACGCGATTACTCCGCGCGGTCTCGCCTGTGTTCGTTCTGTGTTGTGGCTCCCAGCACACGAGACTACAGTACATCTTTTGAACCGCGACCACGGACGGGGGTGGGTCCTCGCGCCATCGGGCGGGAAACCCACCGGCCGATACGATGACATCGAGACCGGTCGTATCCGAAGCCATCATCGGGGTCGAAGTTCGCCTCCCCCCGATATATTACCTGAGAAGACGAGAGGATGGCCTAGCAAACCACCATCGTAATAATCCACTACTGAACACAGGCCTACCTACAAGGGCAATTGGGCCACATCCACTAAACTATGGCCCAGTGGCTAGTATCAAAGTTTTTAAGCCGCGTGAAGGCCTCTGCCATGGCTAAACGGTTAAAGCAACCGGGACCTACAATTTAGTTTTCCCGCGGTCACCCATCCGAAGACTGACCGTGCTGAATATTGCTTAACTTTGATGATCGCTGACGAACACCTAGTCAAACTACGCTTACTTACTATTTGGTGGGCACTCGACGGAGGATATAAGTAATCAATGATCATGAATCCTTACCGCCTCATGGTCACCCATCCGAAGACTGACCGTGGTGAACGTTGCTTGACTTCGATGATCGCATGCACCTAGTCAAACTATCCTCTCTGCTGGTTGGTGGTCAGAATGGACGGGGGATAGTATAAGAATGTTATCAATAATCTCGACCCAGGTCCTACGGGCTCAAATCGTGACCTCACAACGGTATTATAGATAAGAGTGCAGCACAACAATGGTCGTAGGTTTAATAATGAGGCAGTTAGTCTGATTGCAGCTGACAGTGGGAAGTATTTGTATTCATTAGGCGGCGGACGCGCAGCTTCCGCGTGCGCGACCGTTTCAAGGCAGCTCTTGGTCTGCCTTACTTTCTGCTTTACTCAGGATAGGACGGTGATAGAATATACTCCATCTGTCTTATCAATAAACACAGAATAGAGGAAGAATAACTTACCCCATGGGAAGTTGGGAAATGTAATAATCGGCCAAGAGCGAGTTGGACTCGCGTACGAAGAGTTCCGTACCGTATGGGAGCCTCCCTTAATATGTATTAAATTAATTACTTATTTTTGAAGAGATAATACCTATAATTAAATAACATTTGTACAATATTGCAAAATTGTTTTGCAATATTGTACAAATGTAGTACAGTAGTTACATGTCGTAAAAAGCATTGTCAACACAAAAGTTTGTGTTTTCACAATAAAAACACATCACGCCATCACATGTCATACACAATATAATATAATATCACTTATAACTTAACCTATTCCTAATCTCCATCGAGAGCCGTTGCCGTAAAAAAACCGGACAAGTGCGAGTCAGGCTCGCACATCGAGGGTTCCGTACAAATCCAGAAAAAATACACATTGTTAAAATAATTCAAAACCTGTTTTAGCTTGTGCTAAAGAAGTTCTTTTATATGATGCCTTACATGATGCGATTTACTCACTTTGAATTTTGAACCCATATTTAGTGAATTTTTAGGCCCTATTTTTTTGTGATTTAAATAAAAATGTACGATTTTCAGATTTATTCCTCTATGTGTACTCTGAGATAATGCTTCTCGCCAAATTTCATAGTTCTATGTCAACGGGAAGTACCCTGTAGGTTTTGATTTTTGTGATTGTCGAAATATGCGGTTTTTTACTACATAAACGGCTCTAACTTTTTCAAACGATATCTAAGAAGTTTTTCTTTTACACAACTGCAAGAGATCATAGATATACGTATACAGTTTAAATTTCAACTCGATATATTTACGCGTTCCCGAGATAAGGGTTCCGTTTTTTCCGTTTGAGGTACGGAACCCTAAAAAATACGTCTTTTTGTATGGGCGACCCCCAAAGCGATCCTATTTTAGTAACTGCCTTATCAATATTAATAGAACTAGTACTACGACCCGAGTTCACCAACAGATGTTTACTTTTTTAACTGTTCGTTAAATCTTAAACGGCTTGTTAACGAAATTTTGCTGTTCACCAAGCACTAACCGTTGTTTAAATACAGTAATCGCACGTTTAACTTAAACGATGTCGTCAACCTTGTTTAACCAATGGTTACCCGTTGCATTACCGGCATTTGCCATAAAAATCGAAGACGCGAACCAATATAATACTTACTTACTTACTTTAATAGGTAAGTTAAGTATGTACCACAGAGGTAGCTATGTGGTACATACCTACTTATTCTTTTGACGAACTCCAGCCTTAAGTACGAATACCTACACCTGGCATGATAACAATCCAGACATACAGACCGTACCACCATATTTACTACAGCACTACAGCCAGACATTTGATTTGCTCATGGATTTGTCTCAATAAAGATAAGGCATTATTTAAAAGGATTGCAGCTAATCAACTCCGATCAGCAAGTTATGGGCAGCAAATTAACTGTTTTGCTGACCAAACAGTTATTTTGCTGCCTCAAAATTCATGGTTTTCAGAATGCTTGAAAGTTTTATTGGTAGCAAAATATAAATTAATAAAATAGAAGTAACTTTCCACCAACCAATGACAGACTATTTAATTTGTGCTGTGCGAGACGAGCCTGCGTGCTCCTTAGTCCAACCATTGGTCCAACCGTGAAAAAGATCGCCAAATGTGATCGAAACTATAGTAGCAGTTATCTAAAAAAAAGCGCGAGTAATACCTGTGCTAATTAAATGCAAAAACCACGGTAGTTTCCACAATCAATGCCAGCTACTTTAGATTTTTTCGAATTCCGGGTTGGTTCTTTAGTCAAAGTTGTTCATTATGATGTACCTCGTGTTTAGTTACAATATTACTACACCTTTTATAAACACATTGCACATCAAAAAATCTATTTCAAAAATGTTGTTAATAGGTACGATAGAGTTTTTGTAAAATGTTTTTTTTGGAGATTGGCCACGTAGTAAAACTGTGCAAAATGATAAGTAATAAGAAGTATATAACACTTAGTAATAATAGAAGAGCAACTCCACTTATTTAATGTTATAACTTACCTCAAGTTGCTGATCGAGTAGTTTTCTTTTTGCTAACCAAAATTATTTTTGTGGAACCAAAATCTAACTACTGCTGAAGTTTTCAGTGACAGCAATCAAAAGATATTTATCTTCTGCAAATACGGGCGGTGACGAGCTGTTTCTCTTTTCCACAATCATTGTTTGGAGCCAGTCACGAAGTGATTTGTAATTTTCCTAGTCGTAAATTATTTATTTATTTCATTGTAAATATTTTCTTTTAAGTATTTTTTAATATATTTTTTGGAAATGTGCGGATGGATATGGGTGAGTAGCGTTAATTTTCCAATTTAGGGTTTACCTATTTGTTGTAACTTAAAAAAAACCGGGCAAGTGCGAGTCAGGCTCACACACCAAAGGTTCCATACAAACCCTGGAAATTTCACAAAATTGTAAAAATGTTGAAATCTCTATAGGATAAATTGAAAAAAGTTTTTCTTTACTTTTCTCGTCATTCATCGAAAATTACACATTGTAAACCTGTTTTAGCATGTGCTAATGAAGCTCTTTCTTATGATACTCTACATGATACGATTTACTCACTTTAAATTTTGGGCCTATATTTTTTGTATTTAAGCCCTATTTTATTGTGATTAAATTAAAAATATGCAATTTTCAGATTTATTCCTATGTGTGTACTCTAAGACAATGCTCATTGCCAAGTTTTATAGTTCTAGGTCAACTGGAAGTACCCTGTAGGTTTTAATTCCCTTGAGTGTCAAATATATGGTTTTTTACAACAGAAACGACTCTAACTTTTTTATACGGTAACTGAGAAGTTTTTCTTTTACACAACTGCAAGATACTATAGATATACGTACATAGTTTAAATTTCAACTCGATATCTTTATGCGTTCCCGAGATAAAGAGTCTTGACATACACACAGACAGACAGACGGACAACAAAGTGATCCTATAAGAGTTCCGTTTTTTCCTTTTGAGGTACGGAACCATAAAAACAAGTTACTTATTTGTTGTGAAATTGTAGGTAGGTAATAATTATATTGTTATGGTTACAATTGGCACTCGCCAGTACAGTGAGTGCTTGCTGGTACATGGTCTCCATTCGAAAACTTTACGGTCCCATTAGACATTAGTTTTCATTAGTTCTACTTGATTTGTACCCAATACTAAAAATAAGAATTGTGCGATGCGTAGCACAAAACTACTTATTCCGTAAATAATCGTGTAACTACTTATATCAATATACCTTTCATTTCTTTTTGCTATTAGTTTTGCTATCGTTACGAAATACTTACATAGTATCTACTTATGTAAAACTTTGAGCTTGGTATACACTCCTGTTACAAGGTTGCTTCTCCATATTTTCTTTCGATAATAAATTTTTACGCCAAGCAATTTACACTGTTGCTTTTTTTTTCAACGAAAAAACGATTCAGCAGATTTTGATAAAACTTACCTAAATGAAACCACCTCTGAAGTATGATCTCAGATCTAACTAACAAAAAAATCTTCAAAATCTGATCATAATTATTGGCGAAATAATCGTGTAACATTCACTCAAAAAAAGTAGAGTCAAATTGCGAACCTTCTTTTATGAAGGTTAATAACGTCTTAAATCAACGCCCGTCCCAGAATGGACATAACTAAACTATCAAATAGATACTCATAATAGCCTTTATTACAACTAAATTGGTTTTCCAAATCGTCAAGTCCATTTCGTAAGTAAGTAAATCAGCTTGCTTGTTGATAGTACGCACGTGTCGACTCGCTACTGCAATGACTTTCAATTAATATCGTTGAACTTACTTAAATTGCCGCAAATAAAGCCATTGTCGCAAGTGAGAAACGCCGCGACGCTGGCTACAATGTTGGAATCATAGAGTATCTAGATACTTACTCGTGATCTAAGTACTCGAAAGTACATATGTTTACCTATAGGCACTAAAGACGATTCAATTAAAAAAAAAACCGGACAATTGCAAGTCAGGCTCGCACACCGAGGGTTACGTACAATATTAATTAAATTAGTTAAAATAATTAAAAACCTGTTTTAGCATGTGCTAATGAAGCTCTTTTATATGATACCTTACATGATACGATTTACGCACTTTGAATTTTTCGCCCATATTTTGTGAATTTTGACGCCCTAATTTTTTGTGATTTAAATAAACATGATCAGTTTTCAGATTTATTCCTATATGTGTACTCTGAGACAATGCTTCTCGCCAAATTTCATAGTTCTATGTCAACGGGAAGTACTCGGTAAGTTTTGGTTTTTGTGAGTGTCGAAATATGCGATTTTTAAGACATAAACGGCTCTAACTTTTTTAAACGATGATTGAGAAGTTTTTCTTTTACACAACTGCAAGTGACCATATATATACGTTTACAGTTTAAATTTCAACTCGATATCTTTACGCGTTCCCTAGATAAAGAGTCTTGACATACACACAGACGGACAGACGGACTACAAAGTGATCCCATAAGGGTTCCGTTTTTTCCTATTGAGGTACGGAACCCTAAAAAAAAATCAAAAATATTTATTTATAAAAGCACATGTACTAGTAAGTACTTACATATTACTACCTCTACTTATTTTACCTTAGCCACCTACGAAAGGCATTTAGGTAGGTACCTACCAGATATTGCTACGGAAGCGATGTATAAAGTAAATAATAAAGAAATATAAATAATTTATGATGAAATATAATAATTAAGAGATGACGTACGAGTATAATAGAGTGAAGTGGCGAAAGGAAACGTGCTGTGCCTACCCCACCTAATGGTATAAAGGTAAGGACAATGATGATAAACAATTTATTTATTATTTGATGTATTAAAGTTATTAAACTATTATACCGTGTGTAGATTTGCAAAGTGTTCTCTTTGAGAGCCGTCTGGCCACCATTATTAACAACTGTCTGTCGGTATTTCCTAACTTTTTAACTAGGTAGGTATACAATGGATTTTGATAGAATTTTCATTTTATCGTATTGTGAATTTCTCATAAAAAGTATCGCTGATATAAAATTAAAATACGTACGTATATTATATTTTTATATCAGGGGACATCATTACGTATGTTAATCGTGTAGAGCTAGAGCGGGTTGCTAGTAAATTTCATAAATGTATACATATAATTCGACTCTACTTTTGATCTGTGAGCGGAATTTCGACGTTGCTTTCCATTTGCGACAGTATGTTATACGTGCTGTCTAAGTATTGCAGTAATATTCAATCTGCAACATTTTAAATCTTGTAGGTATTATTATTATTAGTATTTCAATATTTTGTTACGTATTACGAGAACGTGTTGCAAAATATGAATAAATTATTTTTTGCCGCCGTCGTGTTAATCTTGTTATGGGCACAGTTATGATTAAATTATAGTGTAGGTACTTGGATAAGGTTGTATAGAATGATGTGTGTAGGTACTACTATTTAAATTTCGTGTCACTTTGCTTGTCCGCGATGAACTCCTCAACAAATGCGCCGATTTTAACAAGATTTTGTATACCGTGTGCAGTTTTATCCAATTTGAGAGATAGGGTTGTTTAATTATATAATTGCATTTTTATTGGTTTTAATATGATTATGCCAAAACAACGTTTGGTGGGTCAGCTAGTTAGTCACTAAAATTCAAGATTCAGCAGATATGTAGTAATAGATAAGTAGTACTCCTACTAGCTACTTGATGCTTAAATAATAAATACAATAATATAATATAAAATAGGTACTTACATACATCACTAATTTTGTAATTATCATCATCTTTTCCGCATTTATTTAAGTACTATTCGATTTCTAAAAACAATCGTTGGGAGAGCTTACACCAATGCTTCTAAAGCCTACTTGTATTTGTTAGTTAGTCTAAGTACCTTCATAGGAGATCCCCACAAATCTAAGATGATTTGGATGTCCAAATCATCTTAGATTAGTAAAAAAATGATATTTGCAATTTGAGTGTTTGGTACATAAGTGTCTGCTCTCCACTCGTCGGCATGTATCGATGAACGCCGGTTCCAGGCACGAAAAAGCGTGGCTCATTGTCACATTCCGCTTGAAGCGGAACTTGCTTGCTCTCGCTCGCGGAACAAGCGATAGAGAAGCACGATAAACCTAAGCTTGTGTTCACGTCATCACCTAAAATACCGCCCGTAAAAGACCTCCTTTCTACCTAAAACACTGTTCTGACTGGCTGTTGTTTGGGTAACGCTTGCTAATTTGCTCATAGAGAAGCTATTTTTTCTGCACTTCTCAACGTAATTTATTCCACCCATTGTTTTTAAAACTTATGTGAGATAATCGCTAATAAAATGTATAGGCACATTTTTAAGTACCTATTTAAAATTCAGATCCTTTGTATTTTCTGATTTATTAATATAAATGAGTAGTGGTGGTTTTGTCTCGCTAAAACTCGAGAACGGCTTGACCGATTTATTTGTAAAAGCTTATAGAAGTTTTGATGTAGTTTAAAAGGTGATAAAACAAAAAAATGCGATAAAAATAATAAAAAGCTAAATTTATTTGGCCTACATATATGTAAACGTCTCTGGTCGTCGGTGGCGCTAAAAGTCATCGAAATTAGTGGGACAAATGAAGGTGATATGAAATTCGCCGGATCAAAAATATGTGTACAGATACATATAGGGATTTAGTAGAGGTTCTATAAATGTACCCAATCTTACAACGTGCGAGTACCTACTTTTCTGAGGTCGACAAACTTTCAGCCATACAATGCAGGATAGTTAGGTTGTATACAGTCAGGTACAATAGACTACAGTAAAATTATGCTTTTGAAAATTATTTCGAATCGTGAGAACTCACAATTTTTACTACAAAAACCTGATTTAGAATTTTTCAAGATTTAAACTTCACTAAAGTGATCTCTGGACCCGTTTATGCCACAACACTAACTACGTGGCGTGACGGCACTTCAATGACGCGTCACGTGACGTCTCTGTGACGTCACGACCGTCACCGTCACGGGCGTCACGGTCACGGGTGCTCCGTGACTCGACTGCTAATAGCATTGACAATGATAGTGAACTGATTCACTCGCTCTAACTCTCTTCATTGATCACAAGTGTGTTCCTAAGCTATTGGCATTGATTTATACCATAGAGTTTTACAGAGGGGCTTTCTCTTCTCTCTTCTTTGGGTGGCGAACAATATAGTTTGTAGACGAAATGCTCTTGTAAGGAACTTGGACTCGTGAGAATTCACAATTTTTACTACTTAATTAACCTCATAGGTTTTTTCAGGATTTGAACCCATGACCTTACGATTGCAAGGCGGGTCTCATTACCACTAGGCCACCACGGCTTCTCTCTGGAATTTATGTACGGAATTTCACACCACTGGCTTTTCGGTGAAGGAAAACATCGTGAGGCAACCTGCATACGTCCGTAGAAGATTTCCATGCGTATGTGAATCCACCAACCCGCACTGGGCCAGCGTGGTGGATATGGCCCAATCACCCTTCGTGGGTAGGCCTACGTCCTGCAGTGGACTATTAAAAAGGCTGGTACAGTACAATATAGGTTTTTTCTAGATCAAAGGGTCAATAAAGTAGCTTTATGAGAAATTGTGCATGATCTTATGTCCTTATACCTAGATCGAATCAAACTTCTTGACGGCTAGGCGGCGTGAAATTAGCTACAAGCTGCTCGAATCCCAATCCTCGCGCAGATGCTAAGTGAGCTTCAAGTTAGGATTAGGTTTTCCGCAGCATGTATACTGAGCGCCACACAAATTGACGGATGGGAAGTTATGCGCAGCGTTCTGCGCAAAAGCCGAAATATGGGTACGCGCGGGAGCCAGAGAGACGAAACGCCGGGGCACACCCGCCCGCCATTCTACGCCCGAGCTCACTACTTCGCCATTTGTATAACATGCGCAATAATTAGCGAATCACGGTGAAGTGTCATCTGCGGCTAACTTCTCATCCGTCGATTTGTGTGGCGCTTAGTATAGCTAACATCACAGCCACCAAGAAGTTTGATTTGGCCTATAGATAGACTAGAGTTCATGCAAAATTAGGTTCCCGCTGTGTCGACACAATGTCGACATGTCCCATCTCACACGATCTGTGATGTGAAGTCTATGGATATTCTGAATAGCATGTATTTGTGGGTAGGTACTAATGTTTGCAATGCGACCGCCTATAACCGGTCAAAGATATTAGTTCTACACGATACTGGAAGTCATACTTAAATATTGATATGATATTTACAGCGACAAACAAAATTCACTTACTCCATATTGACATTTTTTTTTCATAAATCATCATAAAATGTCTTCTGTTAGACATAGTCTTTATAATGCTTAGGTATACAGTATAATCTCACTTCTTCTCTTCATCGTGTCAATGGTTCAAAAAAGATATATTAATTTCTCCCAATATTTAGCCACTCATAATCTCACTAATCAATATACCGATACCCAATAATCCGGCATCCTCCACCCGCGCCTCCCTCGCCCCTCTACGCCCTTTACGAGGGGAAAAAACTTCAAAAGATGCCCAACTGCTTTGCAGTCGGGTTTTGTAGGATTGTACCCGCTAAAACCCCCTCGGTGGCCAGCCTTTGTCCCCTCTTGGGAGCTCCGCAATCTTCAAGGGAACGCACCGGTGCTCCCAGCACTTTATACGACTACTCGCCTAGTATTAGTACTAGGCTTGTGCTGACCTTTACGACAACGTACCGATGCCATATTCTAGTGCCCCGCAGGCAGGGTAACGTCCCTCTACGCCTATGCGCTCCGTCACCGCGTCGTCTCGTCTAGTTATCGAGCGGAGACCACGTACCGACAAGCGCAGCGTAGAACGTCCAATGTCCACCTACAAGGTGGTAAGAGGATTCTAAATCGACAAGTGTTTTCTTGATTTGTGTCATCGACATCGAAAAAAGTCGCGGTACATTTTTGATAACATTTGCGTTCCGGGAGAAAACTCTTTTTACCCCTTAAATTGTTACAAAATGTTCTTTTTGATGTCAATCGCTTGAGTAAGAAATATTGCACGCTCGTACGACTTATTTTTTCTCAAAAAATTTTAGTTATGTATACTTTCAGCCAAAGTTTAGCGTAATAATATAACTTCTTAGAGGCGTATAACTTTAAGGTCATTTAAAAACTAAGACGACTAATCCCAGTGATTGAATTGCTGATTACATGAAAAATAATCACTCAAATCGGATAACATCGAAAGGTAGATAACAAATGTTTTTGTAAGGAAAAGGTGGCGCCTCATAATTGTCTTAAGACCGCGGGATCGCGCGGAACGCTTATGTTCAGCAGTGGGCGTATTATGGCTAATGGATGGATGGATACTTAATAATCTATAGAATGAGTTTTGGACGTAAGTAGGTACCTACCTACATTTGTTTTAGTCTAATTTCGCAGTTATCGTGCAATGCGGGCGACCTTGCTTGGGATCGACATTCAAGGCCTACTGATAAAAAATTACGACTTTTTCTAAGGAAATTGTAATTAGGAAACCAAACATTTGTTCAACTAATTAAAACAAATATCGTGAAAACGGAATTTACGGAATTTTCACAGTTATACCGCATTACTGAATATCAAAAGAAAATGCGTAATTGACCATGTTGTGACCATGTACATGTTGTATATTATATTATCGTGCATATACAGGGTTCTTTCAAATAATTAGCATCCTTTTAGGGGCTTATTCTGTACTTCAAAACTAACAAATTTTGTTCTGCGACTTTTGCCAAAACTAAAAAAAATCAGCTGTTCCATACATTAGGTCGCTGTACTGTACTGTATCAGCCTTTTTTTAATAGTCCACTGCAGGACGTAGGCCTACCCACGAAGGGTGTTTGAGCCATATCCACCACGCTGGTCCAGTGCGGGTTGGTGGATTCACAATAGGTCGCGGTGAACGATATTTGTCTATGGAACACCATTGTTATTTTTTAGTTTTGATAAAAGTTGCAGAACAAAAGTTGTTAGTTTTGATGTACAGAATAAGCCCATAAAAGGATGCTAATTGATTAGAAATAACCCTGTATAGTAATGACGCGAAAACTATTTGTTTATCTCCAATGGCTGTTGAGAAGTTATCCTGAAAAAGTAGAACTGCGCGCAGTCATGGTGCCGCCAAGGATTACTTTTACGCAGGTGCAACTGCATGATATGCTATTATTTCGTGTAGCACTTGGCTGTACTACCATACTGCCTTTAATCTATAACGACATAGGTACCTAGGTCCCTCAATTTGGCATATAGGATACAAACTAGGCAATAGCCATGATAACTGGTAAAAAAAATATTATTATAATTTGTCCGTGAGTTAAATAATCAAAAAATATTGGACACGTATTTTTTCTTATATCAATTAAACAACAAATGACAAAGATAAACCTTGTCAAAGTTTGGGAGTGGGGGTGGTGACGTCATCTCTCTCACAGAAGTCTACACATTTGTATGGCACTTGTGACATTACGCGGAACTTTAACATGGCTATATCTTCATCATTTTTTATTTAATTGACAAAAGAAAAAATATGTGTTTAATATTTTGTGTTAGTCCATCTGACGGACTAATTATATTTTTTTTTAGTCATCATGCCTATTAGAACAGAAAATGTTTCTCTACCTTTGCAGAACTGAGTACAGTTTTCTTTTTCCAGATGACATTCATGAGGTTCCTGTCATCGCTGCGGCGGTGTAAGCAGCTGGACGATGGCGACACGTCCACCAAACTGGCGCGGTGTCTGGGGCTGCTTGACCTCACTGCCCTGGGTGTCGGCAGTACACTAGGACTGGGGGTGTACGTACTAGCTGGTGCCGTGGCCAAGACTGTGGCGGGGCCGGCAGTCACGCTCAGCTTCCTCGTCGCTGCCATCGCTTCGGCTTTTGCTGGTTAGTTGTGTACATCAAAACTTACAGTTTGCACTTTTGAGAGTAGTAAGCACTCTACTAAGTAATCTAGAGTTAGGAAATAGGTTGGGAGCAGCGTTACTCTCTGTAAGAATTTGAATATATAGTAACTTAAAGTACGTACCTGATACATCCACTGACGAATACTTTTACTTAGTAGAGCATGTTCAGGAATTGTACAGCTTAATCATTCTCCTCACTCATTTTTCGCAGCGTTGTTAGCTAGTTTACGTTTCCATAGCTGCGTCCCATCAGCTTGATGGACATATTCTACAAAGTACGTAGAAAGGTTTCAATGCCACTCACAGAACCCCAGAGAATTCTTAAAATAATGTAGTAAAAATTTGAATAATAATTATAACAAGACCCTGAAATATATATACATCAGGGGAATAGGTGGAGAAGATCGGCATAAAAAAAAAACACCAGAGAATTCTGCAAGTCTGTATTTCTCGATAGTCTGTATTGGCCGCAGCCCCTTTCTGCTCAATACCAATCCGCGTAAACTTATTTACAATGACAAGTGTTTTGCACTTCCAGGTCTATGCTACGCAGAGTTTGCGGCGCGCGTGCCCAAGGCGGGCTCGGCGTATGTCTATAGCTACGTGAGCGTGGGGGAGTTCATCGCATTCACCATTGGCTGGAACCTTATCCTGGAGTACTGCATCGGCACCGCCAGCGTCGCTAAGGTAGCTCCATAAATATTAATTACTATCTAGTAGTTCTCGGAACAGTAGATCTTGCGACACATCTCTTTAACTGAATCTTCATAAACCTATCTCGACTCGCTCTTGCTTGACCAATTTGGTTCATATTCGCAAACTTTGTTAGGATTTAAATACTAAATAATCTTGACAAATATTATCGAAATCGGCTGATAAATACTCCCCTTTTTAAAAGAAATACCTTGAGAATCAAAAATCACGGACGACAAAAATATCATTAATATAGAATCTGTGTACCAAGTTTTGTCGAAAAGCCAATGCCGGTATTTGTATGGAAGGTGGCGCCTTTTTTTTTCGCGCGGCCATCAACCAAACCTTGTTTTTATAGTTCAGTATAGTGTAACAAATGATGATTATGAAATGCTGCAGCTGTAGTTTCAGTCCAAAAAGAGTTACAAGACTTAGAAATTCGTTTTGATTTATTTGTTTTTAAGGTTATTTTATCACCTAGGCGCAAGTTACGAGTTAAGTTGACATAAATAAAAAACTGTTGAATGCTTTTTGAATTGTTAGGAGTGAAATTGCACCTGGAACTATCTCGCATTCTGCAAACCTCATCTGCAAATTATCCGTTTTTGTCTGTAATGCGATAATTGACTATTTACTTGAAAGATGGTATGGAAGAAATCGCTCGACAATGTCTTTGTCTATGTCTGTGTCTTTGTGTGCAATTAAGTGTTCATCCATTCCTTTATTTACCGTGTAAAATGCATACCGCGTAATATGTATAACTGTTTTCTACGATAACACCAGAGATTTATAATCATAGCAGTGCTAGATAGATATTAGGGTCCTAAAACAAAAGCCGATTCGTAGTTTTAAAACACTGGTCACCTATAATTCAAAACACGCTCACATAACACAAAGATCGAGGCATGAGAGCATAGAACAATTAATACCGAGGTGACTCCGGGTTCTTCTCCCCCCGTGTTTAGCAGAAGTGAGGTTACCAACTAGAGCTATATATATATTTTATTGGCGGCTGGACGCCTCGGCCGCTAAGGGCCGAAAGGCAGCGGCCGAGGGACAGCGGCCGAGGGGCAATGTTTGGAGGGTGCGAGTACCCTTCCCAGTCCGCGCGGACGAGCGGCTTCGCTCAGCACCCTCGTTAGTTTCTAGTGTGGCCATCGTTGGCCATATCTTGGCTTGATGGAATTGGGTTGGCCATCTTATGGCTTGGTGGTGTAGTCCCAGATTGGAGTCTTCACGACCTGCACTGAACCAAGTGCAGGCGGCATCTCTTCCTCTTTAACTTGATATGACGTGACGCACGTCGGGTCCGGTGGCGTACTCGAACAGGCGAACGCACCTTCGGAAGATCAGTCTCGGAAGTGTACACTCGAACAAGACCGACTGAAACGCGGAGCGAAGCTCTTTCAGCCTGTCAGGGTTCGTAGCGATGCGGAGATGGGGAGTGGAATCGCTAGCCTAGCTCAAGCGCGCCGCCGCGCGAGCCAGGGATCACGTCTCTAACATTCCCTTTGAAGCTTTGATCGTCGAGCATGATGGTCAACGACGCAAGTTGGGCGGCGTCAAGCTCAAGCCAGGGCAAAGCGACGCCTACCCGTGGTTCTAATTCTGATTCTAATTCAAAGTGAGGCCGATAAGTCCTGCACTGACGTCCCGCATGGGGTGTTTTGTGCATTTCCCCCTCCAGCGTCTACCCGAGCCAGCCCAGCTCCTTAAAGTAACGGAGCGTGGCTCTGGGTTGCTGGCATAACTGCTCCAGTAGCTTAGATGGAGAATGAGATGATGGTGATGTAGATGACAAAGCCGATGATAATGCAGAGGCATCATGCAACCCGTTAGCTATTCTAGTGTTTTCCGTGGCCTTGCAGTGCCACAGAACATGATCTACAGTTTCGTTTTCCTGCAAACAGCCACGACAAAGTGGGCTGTCAGTGGCTCCAAGTTTATTCAAGTGACTATTTAAGTTGCAGTGACCAGTTATGAGTCCTACCATAAGTCGGAGGTCTTGCCGCTGCAAACTCAATAGGTCGTTTGTGATGTTTCTATTTAGATTGGGTAAAGCAGCCTTAGAGTGCTTGCAGTCCTCCCTTTTGTTTCACATATTCTGTTGTTCTTTTTCGGTATGACGACGCAGCAACTCGCGCACTTCCGCCGCTGTTGGCTTACAGTGTTTTGTTGCCTCCTTCCCTATCTGTTTTCTCGTGCCCTCTTTGGCGAGGGTGTCGGCTATGTTGTTGCCTGATCATGATCCGTGTCTCTTTGTCCAGCGCACGATTGTTTTGTGTTTGCTTGAAAGAGTTTGAAGTGTCGCATGACACTCAGCGGTAACTCTAGACCTTGTTACAGGTCTTTTGAGTGCGTAGATAGTAGCAGCACTGTCAACCGTGAACACGATGAGTTCTTTGGCCTCACTGTTTTCTGAAGCTGTCAAAAGCTCATTTAAGGGTACAAGTGCTTTTGAGACTAGTAATAGGCCCATGGCCTCCGCTTGCAAGGTTGTTGTAGTTTTACTCAGGGCCAGGGACTCTCTGAGCCCAAGTTCCGGCGAGTAATAGCCGCAGCCTGTTCCTTCCTTGTTTTTTGCACCATCCGTGTAGACATTCCAAGATGGCACTACATCATTTGACACATTGTTCTCTATGATCAGCTCATACTTTTTGCTGTCTAGATGCGTTTTAGCTATTCTATTCGTTCCACGGTTTGCTTTGGGAATTATTTACCCGTGGTTGTCCGGTAGTGTGCCACGATGGTGGCTGGCATCGACGTTGAAGCGGCTGGCGCCGGGGGCGAAACTCGACCCCGGCCGCCGAAGCGGGCTCGCGTAGTGGCGAGGCCCGATGCGGCCTCGCGTCGCATAAGCGACAGCAGCGGCATGATGGCTGGGTGTCGCGACACTAGGCATCGCGAGTTGGTTGGTTGAAGCGCGCCCCGACCGAATACCAAGGCGTGAGTGAGAATTAGTTAATCCTTATTCTTTTGTAGCCGGGGGTGGGGCGCGGGGGGGGGGGAGAGGGCGGTTTGTAAGTGAGAAATTGAAACAAACTAAGCTCCTGTGCGCGTTAGAATAGGACATGAGACAGCCAACTACATACACATCCTCAGCGGTGGCGGCGGCGGTGCGTGCGGCGATTCCATATCGCCGGCGGATTGACCACTGTCAAATCACGAGTGCTTGGCGCACCATAATATAGTAGGTACCGATATAACGATTATTTAGGTGTTTTAAATGATCTAATATGCGGTATCTTTACAAAAAACCTGATGAATATTTACAAACTTTTAACTCTCATAACTTTTCTCGGACTGAGGGTAGAATTTTTTTGATTATTAAACGTTGTTTATAACATCTTATTGTACTAAAAAAACCAGGTTTGCTTAATGGCCGCGCGAATTTTAAAAGGCGCCAATTTCAGGCATTGGCTTTTGTTGAAAAATGCATCCTGTAGACAAAATCCAACATCTGGACAGACGAAATCAAAATCATCTTATTAAAACGAAGATCTCTCTCATTTCATTCGCTTGACATTTAACGATTGCATAGGCAGCCTATCCGTAAAGGACCGGTTAGTCAACAATGATTTGACATTGAAGAATTTTAGACAAAGTTTTATTTATAAATTTAATATTTCAGAAACAACAACAAAAGTCACCACTATGACTGATCCAAACTCTTCATATATTATGAGACTGAATAAGCTGAAATCAAAAGAAAAGTAACGGAAGATGTTTCTTTTATACTGTTTGATAGTCGAATAGCCAAATCAAGACAAGTGACTATATATACGTTGAACACTGTATACGTTTGAATCAAACCACTCCAACACAATGTTTGCCGTTCCAGGGTATGGCGCTTTATGTCGACAGCCTGTGCAACAACACGATGGCGAAAACTATGAGGGTGTGGGCTCCCATCAACGTCTCCTTCATGGCGGACTATCCTGACTTCCTGGCGCTGGCGCTGGTGCTGCTCATTACCGGTAAGAATTGTTCCAGACATCATCGTCAGATGTTATATCAACAACACGATGGTGAAGGCTCCCATCGACGAAGGTATATCCTCGTCTTAACAATCTTCGACACTGCCGCTTGTCACGTACGCCACAGTGATGTTGAATTCAACGCTATCTCTTCGCTATTTGTGGCAAAATCTACAGTCTGACCCGTCTTCTTTCTGGTGGACTGTCCTGACTTCCTCGCGTTGGCACTGGTGCTCATCATCTACGTCATATTTTATCTAAAGTAAGACTAAGGAAGTAAGTTCGTATAGGCTGGTTGGCTAGTCCTTGTGTCAGAGATTTCAAGCCACCCTCAGGCCTCTGATATGGCTTATAAGTAGGACTTCCAATGTTAAACATAAGTGGAGCTCCATAGAATTAGGTATAATAAGATCGCATGGAAGTCACTTCTCGGGTGACCCTGCAATCTCTCTCCACGTTGTTGGTAGACTACGTTATCTTATTAGCGGCAGTAGGACGTCCGCAGTCTACTGCTGGATTTAGGCGTACCCTATGATTTTTAATAAGACTGGTAGAAATGAGATTACATTCATCGTATTGTTGCGATCTTATTCAGATCATCGGTCCAACTTGTGGCGGATAGGTACGAGTACATATACGCGATAACCATCACACACAGAGAATAATTAGCTATACATGCTACTGTTGTACCATATACGGTCATAAATAGGTGTTCTAAGTACGAAGACAATGAAATAATAAACTTTATTAGGTACTCCACTTCCATTATAATACCTACTTGTGAAGTCAGCACTTGAATGACTTATCTGATATTGTTAATTGGCTGGCCCTACAGTTTAATGGTCACCTTGAATAACGTGCAGAACCGTGACGGTTCACAATAAAGCGAGCAGGCATTCACTTCATCACAAACAAAACATAAAAACATCGATGTAAAGTCAGAAGCTTTTGAAAGATCCCAAAAAGATTAACAAACAATTTGAGACAACACGAAAACACTTAGGTACTGCTACTTTTTGTAAGTTATGTATTTTGGGTATCTACGTGGACCTATTATAATTTTAGTAGGATTGATGGTTTGGAAAATGCAGGAACGCTCAGTGATATGATGTCTACTATATTATTCAAATTAAAATTCAAAATTAATTTATTGACAAAAACAATATTGTGATAAGCAGCATAAAAAAAGAATCGAAAGCAAACAAAATAATATATCTGCTACTATGATTATCTTGAGCTTCGGATTACTAAACTGAGCTTAGCTTGTGTCTTAGGTATCGTACAAAAATTATACTTAAGTCAACATTATGAACAGAGTTTACTAGAGTCAACCACGAAATACCAAAAAAATCAGCTGTTCAGTGACATTTCGTCTTTGTATGGAACAGGTGATATTTTATATCGTATTACGTGTCATCGTTGATTTTCCCATTATTTCTACTTAGCAACCCTCTATTTTAAACTCTCCTATATCCTGCTGTATCCTTGGTAGTTGATTATGTATCTCTATTTTATCAGATCTCTTACAAATCTCTATTTAACTCTTCTAAATCCGTGGTAGTTGGTATGCATCTGATACATTCATAAAATCAAAGTCCTTGAGATGTTAAAATGATAATGCCTTTAAGATTATCTCAATGTTCCTGTTAATTTCCAGTGTTGCTAGCAGTGGGGGTGCGCGAGTCCACTAAACTGAACAACCTGTTCACGGCGCTCAACCTCGCCACCGTCATCATCGTCCTCTGCGCTGGGGCTGCTAAGAGTAAGTCATTTTCTTCAAAAATAACTTCCGTTTCTTATCCTTTACTAGTTTTTGCCCGCGTGTTAGATATGTTGTTTTACTCAGTAGCCTAATACTTTTATGTTATTTTATAACATATTTGCTCGTAAAGTGGCTGTAATCACACCAATTTTAATATCGTAATGTATTTCATTACGTACTTGTGCGTTATTGTAATCAAAGACTGTAATGTAAAACGCACGAGTTTTTTTAATAAAGTAACATGCACGGTTTTTTAAGATGTTCCGTCTAAAAATGAACGATACTTTTTAAAATAGCAATTACTTTTTAATTTAGCAAAGAGTTTTTATGTCAGAAAAGTGGTCAATGTTCTGGCAACGTAACAATCACTTTAAATTGTTCAAATTTCTATAACTTCACTACTACCTACCAACAACAACAACAAATAACAAGTAATTAAAACAAGTAATTAAAGATTTATTCGTTTAAGAAAGTCAGAGTTTTATTAATTTCCTCGCAAATATGTTATAATACGTCGTATGACATACGTGCGCTTTGAAAATGACAGCCTCTGCTTCCTTATAGCCCTCGCCTACGACTCGGGCTAAGAATATCGCCTCGGCTATAATTTTCAACTTACCGCACTTATATCATAATGTACTATTCCAACTAAGGTGGGAAATTCCAACTTTTGAACTATGACGACGCCAAAAATTAAATCTATCCCTTGTTCTGTTGTTGTGTGAAAGAGTGCCTAACTAACTTTCAAACATACTTTTGAATTTCGGATCTATAATATTAGTAAAAATAAATTCGCGTTAAACCGCATTCTGCTGGATGTTAGACATAAGGCAGAATGTGTAGGAACGCAAATCCAAATTCCTAATTTATAAACAGAAGTTGAATCTGCCCCACTGTTGGGCGGCTTGGTGGGGCAGAGTGGAAGTCACCAATAATCCTGAAGTAAAATATACATTTCAGAACTTTTTAAATAGTCTAGTAAATCATTGTGTAATTACTATTTCAAAGCATTACGAAAAAAAGAAAAGTAGTAGAAGATTCTACAAAATTACACAAAAAGTGATACCTACTTAATTAGCATAAAGATGATGAAAAACATAGAAATAAAATTTGTAAAAGATGCACATCATTTATTCCGACACCATTGTTTTGTAAAATATGTTTACATTTATGCATCTGAAAGAAAACGAGCCAGACATGCACATACAATTCGTTTTACAACATTAGCAGCCATTGTAAAGATACCTACTGTTGTTTACTCTGTCTGAAGCGCACGAGTGTTGGAGTGCCTCTAGGCAAACGCTATCTCTCACGTGTACCTACATTTACGAACCTGGCTCTCCGAGCAAATATCTGTAGTGACACAATCACAATCGTGCAAAAAAAGTGTCCGAGCTACGTAGTGGGTAGGCTTTTTGTTAGTCGTGAAGCGATTGCAAGCCGACTACAACCCCGGGCTATGCCAGAGTGTTCGGTTACAAGCACTAATTAGGTGACATAACCTCGAGATTCGAGAAAAAGGTCATTGTGTAAATATCTGAGTCGGTATGTATGACGCCGCTCGGACATGTTTTTACTACTTTCACTTAGAGACTGAATAGAATAGAATAGAATACTTTATTGACCTTATAACTACGTGTGTTACATTAGGTACGTCAAATTTACAATCAAAATCTGAGGCTTTGTAGATATTTCCTCGAAGACCTGGCTATTATTTTATACGAAGTGTATGTATGTATATTAAGCCCGATAATAGAGGCGTCAGCGAAAATTTAATAGCAACGTAAAAAGCGTTCGAATGCCTTAAGTAAAAAAGAAACAGAACTATGCCATTTAGCTATTATAATTACGATGGCGCCTCTGTAATCGAGGTAATTATCATTGTATAGGCTGAATCCGTGAAACCGTGGTGGTTTAGCGGTAATGACATACATTATAATCGCATGGTCGTGGGTTCAAATCCCGGTCCCGAACCAATGAGTTCTTTGGAATTTATGTACAGAATTTCACACCACTTACTGGCTTTTCCGTAAAGGAAAACATCGTGAGAAAACCTGCGTGTGTGAATCCACCAACCCGCAATAGGCCAACGTGGTGGATATGGCCCAATCAACCTTCGTGGGTCTACGTCCTGCAGTGGACTATTATAAAAAAAATGGTAGAGTACTACACAGTACAGGCTGAATCAAACATCTTGTAAGCTGTGGTGCTAAGCTACAAGCTGCAGATAACTTAGTCCTGACTAAAGCTCACTTAACAGCTGCGGAGGGTTGGATTACCCGCAACTTGTAGATAACATCACATCCGTCAAGACATTATTTTTAATTTTTCTATTGGGCCAACTGCAGTGAGATAACAAATAAATTAATATAAACAATTGTAACTGTACCAGCCTTTTTTTAAATAGTCTACTGCAGGGTGTAGGCCTACCCACGATGGGTGTTTGGGCCATATCCACCACGCTGGCCCAGTGCGGGTTGGTGGATTCACATACGCCATCGAATTTCTTCTACAGACGTATGCAGGTTGCCTCACGATGTTTTCCTTCACCGAAAAGCCAGTGGTGTGAAATAATATAATATAAACAACATAACTTTTTAAATACAAGCTTTTGAGATCCTGGATATCATGTAGCAGCAGAGTGCTAGACAAGTAAAACGAGCCCAAACACAACGGATCTATCTTGTTTATATAGTACAGGAGTTCTTTTGGCCACCTTCCGACTCCATCATCAGATTAACTCCATATAAAAAAATTTAGCTCAATCGGGAACCAGGAAGTTGGTCAAATTTTATTTGCAAGATTCCACCCGAACTTACAAGTAGGTACAATGTACATCCATTGCAAGTTGAAAAAACATTGTAAAAAGGCGGAAGCCTTTATCTCTTTCATAATCTAGGAAAATAGGACTAGTCTTGAGAACCGTGACTAAGTAAAATCCTGAGAATTAAATAGAACTATGACGCTGTATTTTGTAGCTACTTTGTTGATATGTAAACTTCAGCTGAAAATAGATTCGAATTCAGACGACACGTAATGCAATGTCAATATTTACGAGTACATATTGCAATATGCATAACAAATAAACAAGGTGACTGAGTGAAATTACTTAGTTACTATTTGATTAATGAAGTGTGAAATTCATTGTGTAGGTATGCACTCAAGATAAAATGTTTTGTTACAGTTAGATTTTGTACTGAAGATTATATTATAATTTTAGATATTTTTAGTCTTATAGTTTCTATTTTAATCTGGAATTACATGTTTAGTTATTGGCTAAGTAAAGTTATTATGAGAGGCAGTTATCATTACTACCAGTCGTGCGACTTTGAAAACTGATGAAAGAATCTATTAGTTTTAAGGCGTATTTTTAGTAGGTTACATAATATAAACGTAATACCATTTCATAGGTCATTGAATTGATCTGTCCTCCACAACCTTATTTATCTCATCGCTGCGTATAAGTCTGTCTCTTACTGCTAGCTTCCTATTCTGTGTCAATCGTTTCTAGCTAGCTTAGCATACGACTACGAAAAGAGTTTTGTCTACTACTAAAATTTGACACATTGATCATAACTGTCTCGTTCTATATACGTCGAAAGAATTATTTCGTGAAGCCTATACTAGCACGGCAGGTTCGTAACGCGATTTCGACTTTATCGTCAACCCTATCTAGGTATATACCTTATCGTTTAATTGCTTTTTATTGTAACATTTTCGGTTCAACTTCCAGGCAACCCGGCGAATTGGTTCATCAAGCTTGAAGACATTCCGGCGGAGTACCAGGACAAGGCTGGTGATGGTGGTTTCATGCCGTGGGGGGTCGCCGGAGTCATGGCCGGCGCAGCCAAGTGCTTCTTCGGGTGCGTATACCACACAAGAAATAGAGGAGGAATGATAGGACCTATAGAAGACTTACTCCCTAAAAAAGTAAAATTTACCTCCGAAAGTTGCGCCAAATTGAAGCATGAGACAATAGAAAGGCAGGAGAGTCTGTAGAAAGCTTCAGAACGCTAAATGAAATGATCCAAGGTCTGTGTTATTTGCTGATGATGTTTAATTACTAGTAAAATCAGAAAAGGACCAAAACTTAAACCACACATTACAAAAAACTTTAGAGAAAGTCTCAAACTGGCTTCAGCAACATAACCTGGCAATAAACTGCGAGAAAACCAAAATTATGCAATACAAATCCTAAAACAGTCCCTGTCCAGTGACCTAACTCTAAATTATAATAACATTAAACTAGAAAAAGTAGAGTCACTTAGCCTGCTAGGAATAAATATAGACACACACATAAACTGGAAATCACACATAGACTGCATCAAAACAAAGTTATCTAGATTCATATATGCACTTTTTGAAAACCAGTACAGACACAAAAACAGCGCTTTCAGCATATTACGGATATGCACACTCATGGTTAAAATATGG
The DNA here is from genome assembly GCA_949316475.1 of Hypomecis punctinalis. Classification (NCBI taxonomy): domain Eukaryota; kingdom Metazoa; phylum Arthropoda; class Insecta; order Lepidoptera; family Geometridae; genus Hypomecis; species Hypomecis punctinalis. The sequence continues at coordinate 1,951,787 of OX438807.1, forward strand.
ATTAATATTGTGGGGAAACAGTGTTAAACTCTGAACAACTTTTTATAATGTAGGAAAAATATATCAGAATTATTGCCAAAATAGAAAATACCGTCAGTTGCAGGCCATTTTTCAAAAAATATAATATCCTACCACTACCCTGCATATACATACAAGAATTATACATATTCGTTTATAAAAACAACCACGCCTTTTGCAAAATAAAAGATACTCTTCATTTAAATACCCGACATAAGTACAATTTCATATTTTGCTTGCCATACTCAAGAATAAAAATGCTGAATGAAAGTCCTTATTATATGGCAATTAAAATCTAAAATAAACTACCAATAGACATAAGAAACGAGCCAAAATTAAAAAATAATAATATAAAATTAAAACAATTTCTATGTTCGAACTGCTTCTATTCTTTAGAAGAATACTTCGAAGTTAACAGTTGTAAAAAATTAAACGACATATATATTTATAAAGTTTATATTTATACGCCGATCAGCTTTCAAATTCAATGTACCTATGTTTTGATTTATAGCGCCTTAGCATGTATTTGCAATGCCCGACAAGGGCTGCTAAGTTTTAAGCTCTTATCTTTAATTAAGATCTATACAATGTTAACATAGTGGCAAACATATAAATTATGAATTATGATCTTGACGCGTAAACATAACGTTTCTTCGCTAATTCCTTGCCTTGCATGGCGCAGCTGCAGCACTCCACTAGTACAGAATAGCGGTTCACCACGGGATCATACCTAAACCGTGAAGTTGATCCTCTGTACTTGGTTACAGAGCGCTCTCTAAAGCTAAGTATCCACTAAGAACAGTTGCCTTTACCCGAGGCGACGCAACTGGAGACCTTATCCTCAGCCTGCGGCACGCCTCACTCTGAGCGAAAAGAGGAAGAAAAGTTGGCCCAGTCCGCCTCAAGTAGAGGCTGGTCAAATGAAAACATATCTACCTTTACAGCGCCATCTGCGTCGGGGTTATGCCCGTCACTGTCAATAAAACAGCCTTCGTTGTTTGTAACGAAAACTCTTGTAATGTTTCAGTTTCGTGGGCTTCGACTGCGTGGCCACCACGGGCGAGGAAGCCAAGAACCCTAAGCGCGACATCCCGCTGTCCATCGTCCTGTCACTGGTCATCATCTTCGTGTCTTACTTCACTATCGCAACGGTGTTGACTATGATGCTGCCTTATTACTTGCAGGTGAGTGCATTTTGTCAAAGAAGATAATATAATAATATGATTTTGTCTCCGGAAAATATGTCTATTAATTATTGACTAGGAATAAATTTAATCAAACCGAGTTTGCTTTTTATACTTATCAAATTTAAATTTTCTTTACAAAAAAAATATGCTTTAGCTTCATAAACAGAACCAACATACATACTTTTCTTGAATGTCCGAACTGTAGATGCTTACGGTCATCGTATAATCTAACTAACCCTCGGCTAAGTTTAGTCCAATTAGCCTAAAAGCAAAGGTAAAACTAGCACTGTATCATGCAGTTCAGGTTCCGTGTCCTGCCTATAATATTGGAGTACCTAAATTGTTTTTTATTTATGTCCATTTTCAACATTATCCATTTATTCTATATCTCTCTCCAGGACGCGGACGCGCCGTTTCCCCACGTGTTCACAATCACGGGCCAGCCGGTGATCAAGTGGATCGTGACCATCGGCGCTATCTTCGCTCTCTGCACTTCACTACTTGGTGCCATGTTTCCTCTCCCGCGCGTGCTGTACGCCATGGCTGGAGACGGCGTCATCTTCAGGCCGCTTGCTTCCATCTATGAGAAGACCAAGACACCACTGCTGGCTACTATTCTGAGTGGAGGCTTAGCAGGTTAGTTGTGCTTCGCAATGTTTCCTATTTCACGTGTGCTGTACGCCATGGCTGGAGACGTCATCTTCAGCCCAATTACGTCCATTTATGAACGAACCAAGACACCGTTACTGGCTATTATCCTAAATAGAGGTTTAGCAGATAGATTTCACTTATCGCTTGCGAGAATTTTAAGATTATTTTGTCTTTCTTTTCTAGCTATAATGGCTGCCCTCTTCAACCTAAACCAGTTGATCGACATGATGTCCATCGGGACTCTCCTCGCCTATACCATCGTCGCAACCAGCGTGCTTATTCTCAGGTAATCTACGTATCTAATTGAGCTTATATTGTGGAGTAACATGTCTGCATTTGATCATACATCGTCTTTTAACAGGTACTTTGAAGCAGCTCTTAGATATAGAAAACCTAACCTTGGAAAGTATAAATCCTATGTATCGCGATTTAGGCCATTTTAAGGACCTACATATCGCAATTCTAATCCACCAAAGAATCTCGTGAACTGTGTGGCTTATTTTAAAAGTTTTTGATTAGGAATTAGACCTTGGTGGCCGACCAGTCCCTGTACCGTAAGGTCCTTATGGCGATCCTAAATTTTACCGCTTAGGCTATCGTTTTGCTGTAGTACTTATCAGTTAATGAGGTGATACAAAATGTCAGTGTGATCCATTACAGGCCCGTGCTATGACGTTACTAAGAGAAAAGTCTTGTCTCTTGTCTTAAGATTACATTAGATAATAAGCAGAGAGTCACGTGTAACATGGCGCATTGTGTCTGCAGGTACGAGGAAGAGAACCCGCTACCAGTGAGCAGCAGCAAGCCGCTACCGGAGTCTCCGGGCGCGGTGGCGCGGCAGGCCTTCAACCTGCTCGGCCTCAAGTTCCCTACGCGCCTCTCCAGCACCATCACCAAGTGCTCCATCTGCATATTCTGTGAGGATCTTACAAAACAACTAAGCTCAGCAGTAGGAAATACCTTACCCATAGCACGAAAAACTAACGGCTGATGGAGCTAAAACGTTTGAAAGATAAAACACCCACGCAAAAGGTTTAATCTCTGTTCGGCTCTCTCTCTCTTTTGAAACTGCATGATCTCGCTGTATGGAAGCTACTTACAACCGGCCCTATTGGACCCTATCGACTGAGCAGACCTATATCCAACACTGAATATCATGTCCTATGATTGATAATGATAACTTCTCTAAAGGCGATTCTATATTTCCAGTCGTCGTGGCGCTGGTAACGTGTATCCTGGTGGACCTGCCGTGGGGCAGCGCGGGCGGCGCCGTGCTAGGCGTGCTGGGCGCTGCACTGCTGTTGCTGCTCATCATCATCTACCGCCAGCCAACCAACAGCACCAAGAACCTCTCCTTCACTGTGAGTACACTACAGTCGTGGTGGCGCTAGTGTCGGTGTCCTGGCCGACCTGCTGTGGAGCAGCGCGGGCGGCGCCGTGCTGGGCGCCACGTTGCTGCTGCTGCTCATCATCATCCACCGCCAGCCCACCAACAGCACCGAGAACCTCTCCTTCACTGTGAGTACACTACAGTCATGGTGGCGCTAGTGTCGGTATCCTGGCCGACCTGCTGTGGAGCAGCGCGGGCGGCGCCGTGCTGAACGCCACGTTGCTGCTGCTGCTCATCATCATCTACCGCCAGCCTACCAACAGCACCAAGAACCTCTCCTTCACTGTCAGTACTACCCCTTTAAAGTTATCTTAGTGCTAGCATTATACCTAGGTACCTACTTTCTAGAAGGCCTTTGAGCATCAGCGCAGCATTGATTGCAAGAATAGCTGAATACCTATTAGTACTGTGTTCAAGACTCACTCCGTAACAAAGTGACATATAAAAGTTTATGTATAATATCATCTAACAAAGTAACATATAAAAGTTTATGTATAATATCATCCCACTGCCATGCAAAAATTAAAATATATAGCCTGCACTCGTTGATGTCTGACATAGCACAGTACGAGATCACACGTACCCGCGTTTCTTCCGAAGATCCAAACCGCGCACCCAAACATTTATCTCTTCTTAGATAAACGGTAAATACTTTGTCATCTGTATTGCTTACGATCGGCCAGCCTAACAGGAACAGGTACCTCATACGGACCCTCATAATGACTGCCTTGGTGGCTCCGTGGTTAGTGACCCTGACTTCTGGGTCAAAGAGGCGTGGGTTCGATTCTCACACATGGCAAGCTTTTATCTGATGAATTTAGGTGTTTGTTCTGTGTCTAGCTAGATGTTATTTAGATACTAACTATAAGTATGTATTTTAAAAAATAAGTATTTTTAGCATATCAGTCTCTGGCAGCCAAATTAAAAGCTATGCTTAGTTTGGGTCAGAGACCGTGTGTAAGATGTCCCCTAATATTTATTATACAAGTTACTGCCTTGACAGTGAGACTTTACAGCTTATATAAAAGTTGTTTCCCGCCAGGTGCCGCTGGTCCCGCTGGTGCCGTACCTGAGCGTGTGCATGAACGTGTACCTGATGGTGCAGCTCGACTACCAGACCTGGGTGCGGTTCATCATCTGGCTTATCATCGGTGAGATTTATTACTTCCTTCAATGATCTTTCAAAAGCGTGACTTAAACGCCTCGCAGACAGTTGCGGCCTGGTAGTGCTCACCAATCACGGAGAAACTGGGGAAGAGCTCTAACTGTAGGACTCAATCAGTTGATAAAAAATTCCATTTTGGACGCATTTCTCTCGTTTGTAGTAATTTATATCAATTTTCTCAGTATCACGATTTTTATGTACTGTGTATTTTGATGTTTATGTATTGTGATAATCTATCTAATTTTCTGTAATAAGGTTTGATTTTGTAGAAGACTGCGCGCCGCGTGTCTCCGCGGCATTACTTTATTGCAATGATGTTTAATGTGTATTATACTTCAATGCTTTTTTGATATTTCGGGCTGAGTGCAGTCTACCTATTTGAAAACGGGGTATCAAACTTTTTTGTGTTTCCGCAGGTTACCTCATCTACTTCCTGTACGGAATCCGGTTTAGTAATCTCGCAATGAAACAGAAAGACTCGAGCCACTCCAACGGTGTTTCGAAGGAGAAGCTCGACCAGACAAGCACATGCACTAACTGCACATCTCTCTGATAACCCACTTTATTTTAATATTTGTTTAGGTAGTGTCTAGTATTGAAATAGGTTGAAAGTATAACATCTGTCGCGAAGCACTGATCAGAGTGATGGCAATTTTACTTTTGTATTCAGAACAGAACTTAGGAAAAACTTCAAAAGGAAATCGATGCAAAATGTACTTTCTGTCTTTTATAATGAATGCAGATAGATGAAAACACAGAATGAATAATTTTCAAATCGACCCCTTTCTAATAAAGTTCAAAATATAGCACTTCACGACTAGGCATGATTTGCCACAAATTTATTTCAGAAAGCTGTGGTTAAACGTCTACAATATTTATAAATAATTAGTTATGTTCTCAACAAAATCAAAAAAAAAATGTAGTGGTAAATTATACAAACCCGATATTACCTTTTAAGTTTTTCCAAAGCATTTTACAATTTAAAACGTCTAAAAATAGATACAATTACCATTTTTTTAGTTTTGATTGTGTAATATTATGTGATACAGTCTGCATTTCAAGTCACAAATATTGAAATTGAATAGTTATGTAGTAATAATTTTATAATTGTTGACAAAATAAGGAACCATTTATCTTTAGAATGTTTGAATAAATGAATTGTTTATATAATTAGATATATATATTTTATTGTAAGAAGCAGGTAGAATTATTGTAAGAAGCCCATAAAAAATTAGGTAGCTTATTACACACCATTCAACATTAAGAATAATGTTAACTTTTACTGTAATCTTTTTCAGATGAGAAAAAACTGATGTAAATATTTGTAAAGTTTACGAGGACCAGTTATAGCTGTTTTATGTTACGTAATTAATAGTTTATTTATTTCATAACGTACTTGTTTGCTAAAAATTGTTACATGAGATTGTAGTAGTAAGTCAGAATAACTAGGCTGTAATATTTATTTTTGGCCACCTACATCAAACAACATATTTTTTTACAGAATGAGCCTAGTATATTATTATTGTAGGAATATTTCTAGCAACTTTCCTAAAATCAGCAATAGTCAAATGTAAATGCAAAGACTAGAAATCACCTAGGAATGAACTTCACTACTCTCTTTAACACTAATTTAAAAAAAAAGATAAATAAGAAATATACAGGGTGTCTCAAAAGAAATTTTATATTTGTTTAGCTTACTGCGTGAACGCTGCGTACTTGAGGGGTGCGGGGGTTATGTCAATTGGTAGCTTGGCTCTTGGGGATTCAGTCGCTATGGAGCGTTTCTCGGGAGCAGACCGCGCGTTGTGCGTGCGAGAGTTTTACAAGAACGGTGATTCGACAACTGTCGCGCGTAGAAAATTCTGCAGTATTCGAGGTTTACGCCACTTAAATGATGCGCCAAGCCTTCCTCTCATTCGACATTGGGTTAAAAAGTTTGAAGAGACTGGATCAACGCTGGATAAATCAAAATCCGGGCGACCTAGGTCATCAAGAACGGTAGAAAACGTGGAGAGTGTTAATCAATCTGTACGTGACGACCCGAGCCTTTCAATTCGGAAGCGCGCGAGTGCTTTAAATGTGCATAGATCATCATTACATCGCATTATGCACAAAGATCTAAAGCTGCACCCCTACAAAATTCAATTGGTGCAAGAATTAAAGCCCCAAGATGCCGGTCAGAGGCTTAATTTCGTAAATCAGATGATCTCCCGGAGAGGTGACATAAATTAGCCTCCACGTAGCCCAGATTTAACCCCTATTTTTAAGAAATGAATTCCCCTATTTTTAAGAAATGAATTCCCAAAAAGTGTATTTTAACAATAAATAAACATTTTTTCTATATACCGCTTCCTTTTTTTTAATCAATCCACTAAATATGAAATTTCTTTTGAGACACCCTGTATAACATAAAAGGCAACTACGTAAAATAAAAATTAATCTTGTATGTTCTTGTGATACGCGTGATTGTGATAATGATTATTGTTAAGTTGTCAAAAGATGTTTATGTTGTAAGTTGTAGATGTACTTATTTAAATGACATTGTTTTACTTCCGTTCAGTTATTTAAAACCGAGATGCAGTCGGCGAGCTATTGAACAAAGAACTTGTATTATAGCGTGGAGGTATGTTCACTATTTAATTCTATCTTATGAAGTGAGTTAGTACGCATGAGATGATACGATGTGCAATAGGCCTGCGATATATCTCAGGCCTATTGCACATCGTATCGCAGCAGCTATCAGCTCACTGCATCGCTAGTTTAGCACAGAAAATAAATCATCCACTATTGATTGATACATAGTTTAGTCAATATCAATCCGTACCTACTTCGAGGAAATAAAATGGTAGAATAATTATTTTTCGCCGAAAATGGCATCACCGTATTCAACTGTTTACATTCTTTTTGATATCAAATACGGCTTGGCTGATTTCGATATAATTTAAAAGGGACCACTTCGGGAGTATACTATTTCAAACTAGAAAATAATTTTTCAAATCGGTGTAAAATTGGCGAAAATATAGATGAACAAAAAAGTACATACAGTCGAACATGGTACCTCCTCCTTTTTGGAAGTAAAAACAATTTGTCATGATAGTAGTGCTGGAGTTCCATCCGTTTTTAGATACCATATTCCACCTACTCCCGCTGCATGTCTTGACCATCACCTAGCCGACATATGTGTGGAAAAAGACCTATCAATTTACATTTTTGCATCATTAGTTTCCTTCGTTTCTTTTTTATCTTTTTTGTGTCTTCTTTTTCTATCAGTATAGTAGGATGTTATGCTCGGTTCTGTTAACTAGAATGCGAGCAGAAGCATAGAAATGTCAGAACGAACAGGAGTCCTATTTTTCAACTTCGTACGGAACGTATACGGAACATTGACAGATTGTATGAAAACGCTCTAGATATTGTCTACGGAAGTTACGAATACTCCATACAAGTTCCGCGTACGACCAAGTCGTGCAAAGTTCAAAAATGATGCCCCAGAAAAACATGTAATTTTTCAATCACAATTAAATGTTTTGCATCCATAACCACAAAGAGCCGAAAAACTAATCACAAAAAGAACAACTACTTATCTACGTTCAAACCTTATGATAGATATTTTTCCACACATATTTTATAAATAAATAGTAGGTAAAGTATCCGTGATGATGATTTAAAACCTTGTCGTTATTGTACCCAACTGCCAAAAGTGGGTAACGTTTTGAATTGCGTTGATTTTATTTTAGATAAGCAGTAAGTGATTATTAACAAACTGTGATTACGAATGAGTCGACATACTTAATAAGGAATGATTGTAATAAATAATATAATATTTGACTTGAGTGAGTTTCATTTGAATAAGAAAACCAGTTGTAAGCCCCTAGGCGGCTTAGCCCCCTTGCCCGGCTGGTGTCTAGAAGCCAACTGACCTGGTCAGAATGGCGGAACAGTTGGCACCAGGGCACAAACAGACTGTGTTCATGACCGGAGCAATCGACCGAGCCAATGGAGAGCCAGTAGAGACCGCACAAGGGTACCACAAATAAATCACGCAGGCAAAGCCTAATGAAATATATTGGAATACCCACATCGTTTACATCACCTCATTCATACAAATTAACATGCGAAGCTTTCATGATACATAATAATATTTGTTCCCCTAACTCATACCTTAAGACTATACTAATATAACTATAGACAGGTAGGAAGCGGCTTGTCCGTCCTATCCTAACAAGGTCATCTTTCCACTTTGTAGGTGGTATGCCGCCCTTATATTTACATGTATGCGGTACGGGTACCTAATAGACGTATACGTGGTACCTAACAGTAATTGCTACAATTAAAGGAGATCATTCACTGTCCAAGCCGTGGTGGTCAAGAGGTTGTGACACCCGCCTTACAATCGTGAGGTCGTGGGTTCGAATCCCCGGTCCCGTACCAATGAGTTCTTTGGAATTTATGTACGGAATTTCACACCACAGGCTTTTCGGTGAAGGAAAACATCGTGAGGCAACCTGCATACGTCCGTAGAAGAAATTCGATGGCGTATGTGAATCCACCAACCCGCACTGGGCCCGCGTGGTGGATATGGCCCAATCATCCTTCGTGGGTAGGCCTTCGTCCTGCAGTAGACTACTAAAAAGGCTGGTACAGTACAGTACATTCACTGTCCATACATTTTTGGGCTAATTCTAAAAGTGTGCGACAAAATGGTTAGCAGCTCAGCTGAAGTTAGCTACAAGTCGTGCAATATTTAATCCTGACTGTAGCTCATATAACATTGCACATTGATTAGGTTCCGCGCAGCTTGTAGCCAGCTAACTTCACATCCGCCGACTTATGTGATTCGGCCTATAGACAAGGCAAAGAAATAACGCCTTACGATTTTACATTCTCCCGTAGTTTAACTGTTTAATGTAACGTTTAGAGGAAAGGACGTCCACGAGTGGTATACTATTCAGAGAAAAATCGAACCAAGATGATATATATATATATATACATCATTGGGTGTGGGATGGCTCGTGACAGGCAGCGTTGTGACTCATAGAAAAGACATTTTGTTTTGTTCCTGTTACGACGTGTAATAATGTTATTAATTCTGTTTTTCAATTGTGATTGTGACAAATTATTATGTACGAGTATGTAATAAGTTTTATATAACTCTTATTATTTATTGTTAATTAAGTGACAGAAAGAAATGTACTTGAATATACATCATTTGAAAGTTTAATTATAGGCTTCTCAAAAATATCTAATTTAGATTTTTTTATCCCTCTATTTTTATTAAATGTGTAAAATAAATTGTATGAAATATAACAATACAGCTTTGTATTTTTTCTAGTTTAGCAATAATAAAGTGCTTCTATCGTTATTTTACGTGCATTTGTAGCTGATTCTTCCAGATACACTTCTTAATTTGATAAAATTAAAAATTGTAACCTACCAGTGAGACCAGTTAGTAGGTACAAGGTGACAAAAAACACTTAAAAACTGTGTCTAATTGGTAAAATGCTTCTATTTAACAATTTGGAGGTTACTTAATCAGGGTTGCTAGGGATAAACTACCTATTAAGCCAAATTTTTTTATTTATCTTAATAAATTCAAAATTAATTTTAAAAAATTGAAGGGCTCTTTTTTATTTTTAACTGATGTAATAGAACTCAGAAAAATATGGACTTTCTCGAAATGTAACGAGTGTAGTGGTTAGAATTTTTGATTATTATTATACCAGCCTCCATAGATTTTGTGGACATGTCCTTTGAAGCGGATTCCCACATTTGGTGTTTTTTTTTAATTATTTTTGTATAAGACAGATGAGAGATTTTTCTATTTTTATAACCATGCAACCCTGCGTATCGTCATCATTATTATCGTGACATAGTAGATGAAAATGAAGTACACATTTAAGAGATCCCTTACGACTATTAGACTTATGTCTAAATATTATCTAAGGAATTATGAACAAAAAAAAATTCCAACTATTACTTATCAATGATTTTATTCCAACGCAAAGCTGATTAATACATAAATGATATAAATACTTACAGTAATTGATTCAAAGCATATATATTATTCGAAACATCAATAAATTATATTACTATCAAATTAATACATTGCCATTAAAAGCTTCTAAGCCTAAAATTAGAGGAAAAAATACAAGATTCCAATTTGAGAAGCTCACTTAATTAAAGCCTGCCTCAAACAGACACGGCTAACAGCTGAGTCGAAAGTTAATCAACATTCGATACGTTCAGTCTTTGGATGGGAGAACGCGGATGGCAATTACAACTGAGCGCTATCGTAACTCGGATGACACGTTAAATTGTAGGTCCTTTAGCCATGTCAGAGGCCTTCAGGCGGCTTAAAAACTCTGACATTAAAGCTAGCCACCCAGCTTACACGAACTTCCTTTTTACCACCGTTGCCGTAACCCGCGTCTGTCTGTGGGAGGCTTAGCTGTTTCACAGCAAATTCCTTATAATACTGAGATATACAAGCTATTATTAAGTATGGTGAAAAAGTTTATAGTGAAAATACTAAATAATAAATAGGTAATTTAATATTACAATTTGCTAACAACATACAACATAATATATTCAAATATCGTATGAAGGTATGGATAAGTAAAATAATGTTACAGTTTGCGCCAAATAAAAAAAAAATGGCGCGATCTGCGCATCTGTAGTATAATGCTGACAGTGCCTAATACGCACTGACTCGCTTCAGATGATACCTAATACTTATATATTAATAATCTAGATTTGCGCAATTTACTTTTCTCGAACTTTAAATGCATAGCGTGAAATAAATTATATACTGAGCATTATATTAAATGCCCTGACATAATATTAGCAAAAAAAACAATACTTTGGCGTAAAGGAACTACAAATTTAGCCTACATTTCACGTGGTCAAATATCTTAATTAATATTAAAATGATGCTTTGCAGAGTGCAGTGCTTTGAGACGTGTATCTCACCCATCCAGCCATTAGCCATAGGAGGTCCACTGCTCGACATAGGCCTCCCCTATAGATCTCCAATAAAACCGGCTGGTAGCAACTTGCATCCAGCGTGATCCTGCGGTCTTAATGAGGTCATCTATCCACCTTGTGGGTGGACGTCCTACGCTGCGCTTGTCGGTACGTTTTCCCCATCGGTCATCACTCCGCGCTATGTGCCCTGCCCACTGCCATTTCAACTTGCCAATCCGTTGGGCTATGTCGGTAACTTTGATTCTTCTACGAATCTTCACATTCCTGATTCGATCTCGCAGAGAGACTCTGAGCATAGCCCTCTCCTTAGCTCGTTGGGCTACTTGGAGCTAATTCATAAGGCTGTTTCCATATAACTGTGTAAAAATGAAAACAAGTGTAAATAATAGTTAGGTATGTAAAAAATGAATTAATTATTTGTAAATAAGCTAATTACACATTTTAATTTCTTTTTTAGAAATTATTTGAGTGTTGCAAAAGTTGTAGAACAAAATGTTGAATAAATTGTGAACGCAAGCTTAAGTATTTGTCTCCTGGTCACACTGGCACTGTCATCCGCTGTCAAGGTGGCGCCACTTCCGCCCTCTTTCTTTTTAGTACATGTCAGTGAACCCTACGTACAGTGAGAATATTTAATTTTATAAAAAGCTCTGCGTAACATTACTATTTCATTAAACATATAATCAATCTCAAATGTGCGTTTTTCCTTCACAAAAGTTGTTTGTTTTGATGTACAGGTCGCGGCATATAAGTGTGGCGCTGAGCGAAGTGTGGAGGGGATGGCTGCACATGGGTTTAAGTATGGCGGGCACCATGCGCAGCCATCCCCTCCGCCGCTGCCTGTACAGAATATGACCATAAAAGGTTGCTAATTGAATACCAATAACCCTGTATGCAAGTAGCCCAACGAGCTATGGAGAGGGCTATGCTCGGAGTTTCTCTGCGGGATCGAATCAGGAATAAGAAAGATTCGTAGAAGAACCAAAGTTACCGACATAGCCCAACGGATTAGCAAGTTGAAATGACAATAGGCAGGGCACATAGCGCGGAGGACTGATGACCGGTGGAGTCGAAAAGTTCTCGAGTGCAGACCACGTACCACAAGCGCAGCGTAGGACGTCTACCCACAAGGTGGACGGATGACCTCATTAAGACCGCAGGATCACGCTGGATGCAAGCCGCTTCCAACCGGTCTTATTGGAGATCCATAGGGGAGGCCTATGTCCAGCAGTGGACGTCCTTTGGCTGATGGATGGATGATGGATGAATTCTGTATGCACCTCTGAACGTTCCTGCGCTTTACAGAACATCACCTTGTACATCGTAATTTACCTAGGAACTATACAACTACACTACGGAGATTCCTAAAACAGCAATAAAATATTTTAAATTAATAAATCACTCAAATATAGATTAGCCATCATCATCCACAGCCTTGATGATGGACCACTTCATCATCATGGGTATTATAATTATTTTTGAATATTATATTAGTATTCAAAACGACTTTAAAACATAATGCAGATTCTGTAGTAAAAACTTAAATACTTAGTTTATTTATATTTTTAAACTTTCGCGATTTGAACACATTATTATTATAAACTACGGGACTAATCGCGCACTAAAATTACCTCCGTATTTGTTTATCTCGTAATTTTAGTGCGCGATTAGTCCCGTAGTATATAACAATAATTAGTTTATTTAGTAGTGTAGGTATGTAAATTCTTAACAATGGTAAGTACATTTACAATGATATGTACCTACTACAAAAGCATATTACACAACGTGTAACAGAAAGGTTGAACATACTGACGGGCATGTATGTCTATCCCGTCACGAATCACTTGTATGAATTTCAAACTTCAAAAGCTATATTATTTTTCCTATACGAACAACAAAAAAAAATTTTTTTCGTGTTATTTTAGACAACCCTAACAAATCCCGGAAACATAAACCAAAAAAAACATCCCGCTCACAGCCGTACACGGTTCAAACTAATTTTTTACACAATATATTATAAATTTATGATATCTAATATCAAGCAATATGAACAGGGTTATTTTTATGCAGCACTCGTAACGTGTTCCGCATTTTTTTAAAGTTTTAAAAGATAATTTTAAACGAGACCTGCCTGCATTTTGGTTTAAGAATCACCAGATCCCAGTTAGTTACAAGATATTTTTTTTAATCCAGTTCTGATTAATTGTATAGATGGCGGATCTATATAATTCTATAGTTAATTACCTATGTAAACTGTACATGTTTAGATATACCAATGAGTCATATGTCTTTAGCTATTTTTTCTCTATGATACGACTGTTTCACCTGCGTCTTAGCGCGTAAATTAGCGTGCCAATTAAGCCAATTTCATTTCAATAAGCACAAAAATGATATTAAATTTCTTTGGCGTTCAAAACTGCGCCAGCTAATATATTTACCAAAGAGTTATATACTGGATATGAAAGAGACGACCGTGCTGCTAGGGCTGACAACGTCTCCCTCACTCGGCTGGGGTCAGCCGAGCGTGTGAGCGAGAGAGTTGTTGTGCAACAGAGAGGTGTGGCTGTCGTTATGTAGATCAGCCAGTTGTACCTGGTCCATTTTGCGTTTACGTTCCACGCTGTGCCATGCGCCGTATGTGAAGTATATTATAAGACCTGAAATAAAAACAAGAATTATATTTAAAAAACCTTTTTTTAAACAAGCTATTACTGAACAAGTACTCGCTAAGACTAATCAAACGAGCCTAAACTCGATAAGGTTGCGTCATTTCATTACAGAGTTCCTATGACCATCTTCCAACTCCATCATCAGAACCTGGTTGCTGTTGAAAGATAAACTACTCGCCAAGACGATGTTGTGTCGTTTCATTGCGAAGTTCCTTTGGCCACCTTCCAGTTCCATCATCAGATCAACACCATGTCATCATAATATTGCATTGTGGCGCGATTCACACATGTATACTTGTCAATCGATACATTTCAGCTCAATCGGTAACCGGAAATTCAGTCAAATTTAATTTGCAAGATTTGATGACAGACATCGGACCGGCAAAACTAAATAAGAAAAAATTAAAAAAACATTGTAAAACAATAATTAAGATTAGATTATTAGACATTAAGACCGACTACAGAGGCCCCAGCGTAAATTTAATAGCAACGTAAAAAGCGTTACCTCTATCGAATGCATAAAGTAAAAAAACCGGACAAGTGCGAGTCAGGCTCGCACATCGAGGGTTCCGTACAATTCCAGAAAATTTGTCAAAATTTGGAAGTAAGTTGTTAAAATCTCTATACTATAACCATCGACAATAAGTTTTTTTTTCACTTTTCTCGTCATACATAGAAAATTACAGATTGTTAAAATAATTAAAAACTTGTTTTAGCATGTGCTAATGAAGTTCTTTTTTATGATACGATTTACTCACTTTGAATTTTGAACCCATATTTTGTGAATTTTGAGGCCCTATTTTTTGTGATTTAAATAAAAATGTACAGTGTTCAGATTTATTCCTATATGTGTACTCTGAGACAACGCTTCTCGCCAAATTTCATAGTTCTATGTCAACGGGAAGTACCCTGTAGGTTTTGATTTTTGTGAGTGGCTCTAACTTTTTTAAACGATAACTGAGAAGTTTTTCTTTTACGCAACTGCAAGAGATCATAGATATACGTATATCGTTTAAATTTCAACTCGATATCTTTACGCGTTCCTGAGATAAAGAGTCTTGACATACACAGACGGACAGACGGACAACAAAGTGATCCTATAAGGGTTCCGTCTTTTCCGTTTGAGGTACGGAACCCTAAAAAGAAACAGAATTATGCTATTTAGCTAATATAATTACGATGGCGCCTCTGTAATCGGGTTTATAGTCTGACTAAGCCAGATGTAGGTTAAAAGATAGCTGGAGTTTTGGAAAGAAGCTATTGAACTAAATTATGTGTTGCCCAAAACGTACTTCAGATTTTTTATACAACTGCACTGACGAGGCGAGTAACCACATGAAGTAAAGATCGTCATGCTTGCCTCTTTCAATTAACCGTCATCATTACAATGAAAGGCATACCACCATAAACAGAGGCACTAAAGATAAGACAGGTATTGCAAGTACAGCTATCTAATTGCCCAATATGCGAAGCCCTAGGACTTTTAGGTAGTTAGTATATTGATCAACATCGTCACTGCCAAATTTTAACTCACTACATTCTTCCATTGACGCAATTCGTTCAAAACAAATAATTAAAAAGACATAATTAGCATAACACAGGCGGCAAACGTATTATTTTGTTATAAATGATATTAGAGTATCGCAAACAAAATAAAATTAAGAATTTAGTACAAATTAAAACAAAACCTTTTTTTATCGACGAGTTCAAATCGGGTCACAAACTCGTTCCAGGTAAAGAAAACCTAAAATGGGGGACAGTTCGACTATATAATTCGACGTTTGATTTCAAAATCAGATCGCGATAATTAGCCAAACGATTTAGGCATAAAAATGCTTACTAAATTATTATTCTTGTTGATGTGCAGTGTTTATGCACAAGTGAACCTCTCGGAAGACGCTGATCTCGATTTCAGAGAACTTGCAGTGAAATACGGACAAGAAGCGAAAGAATTCGACGTGGTCACTTTAGATGGCTACGTACTCAAGCTGTTCCATATAAAAGGGGATCCGAAACGACCCGTGTTACTCGTTCACGGTTTGATGGATTCCAGCGACTGCTTCATCATCAGAGGAAACTTATCCTTAGCTGTGAACCTGGCTCGAAACGGCTACGACATCTGGGCGATCAACCACCGCGGCAACCGATACTCTAAGAGACACTTATCCTTGAACCCTGACATAGACCCAGCATTTTGGAACTTCTACGTCCACGATTACGGGACCAAAGACCTGCCAGCTACGATCGACTTTATTACGCAGAAAACAGGATCCAAAATCAGTATTATCGGTCATTCAGAGGGCACTACAACCACGTTAGTTTTAGGATCGACAAAACCAGAGTACAATGAGAAGATAAACGTATTTATTGCCCTGGCCCCGTCTGCTTTCTGCAATACACCCGAGACTTCGTAAGCACTGTCATTAAACTGGCACCGGACTTTAACAAGGGTCTTAGAAACTCGCGCACGGAAGAACTTTTTGCATTCCACTCCCCCTTTAAAGCTATGGCCAACGTCCTATGTAACATAAAAGATGCAGGGTACCTGCTTTGCATACGAGGCATCGTTTTCCAAATAACTGGAGCGGATCCTGATCAATTCGAGCCAGATTTCCTCCCTATATGGATCGGTCATTTCCCCGCTGGGACCTCAAGGAAGAACATGTACCATTTGACTCAAATCAGTAATATGAAGAGGTTTGCGCAATATGACTATGGAAGGAAGAAGAATTTGGAGAGATATGGATGGAAACTGCCGCCGGAGTATGATTTAAACAAAGTGACTATGAAGACAGCTCTGTTTGTGGCAAAGAATGATATTGTATCGACGATTGAAGACGTCGATTTACTTAATAAAAAGCTCCCTAATGTGGTGGAGTATAAAATAATGGAGTACGCTCCATTCAATCATATAGACTTCGTGTGGGGAAAGACTACTCATTCGGTTGTTCTCCCATATATTATGGATATGCTTAAAAAATATACTCGGAGCACGTGAAAAAGTTTTGTATTTGTTTTGATGATATTTTTTTCTATTTTTAACTAATCTTTAAATGACGTCTAGATTTTATGCCTTCATCATTTTAGTCGTAGGAAGTTCGTGATAGGCGTTTTATAAATACTCCTCGGGACATTTCACGAATTTCTACTTTGTGAGCGGTTTATTCACTTGCGAATTCGAGTCTTCTTTAGGCATTTAGAGAACAGAAGAAAACCACTAATGAACTTTACAAACCATCGATTTTCATTTCTATTACTATCATTATGTACGGAAACCATATCTAAAATAAAATATACAGACTATATTAATGTTTACTTAATGTGGTATCTAAATTAATAGAATCTATGTAAACAAAAATTTGTTCAAACATTACATATACAAGATTACCCATATGTTTGCCATGTGCTAAGCCTAAAGAAGGAACTCATAATGAACAACATTTGTCGTAGCGAATATATTTTGGAAAAAAATGGGTTCTCCATGGAAAAAAAGAAGTCCATTGATTTACAGTTAAGTCCTTATTACTTGTTGAAAATATAGAGAAATAAATTGATTATGTTTTGATTATGATTGTGTATTGATAATATGTTTCAACATCATTGACGGTCTATAGGCACATTTCATAATTATTATATCACAAACTCAGTACTTGTATAACATAAAAAACTTGCATATGATGCGTAAAACGACCTCCTTTCGGTGTTACGATCAAGAAACACCAAACCATCAGATATATTTTGCTATATCACTGTACATTCTAAAGAAAATCACATGTGAGTAGAAACATTTGTGACTTTTATGTCGCAGTAAATAAGTAAAAAAAACCGTTCAATGAGCTATTGAATCCGACGTTCGACATAAGTTATCTTATAAGCAAATGTTAAGTGATAAATAATAACCTGGCATGAGGAAAACAAATAAATAAAAACAGGACAAAAACTTGCAAGTGCTAATTAAGTTCTTTTATATGATGCCTTACAATCCTTACATGATACGATTTAGTCACTTTGAATTTTGAACCCATATTTTGTAAATTTTGAGGCCCTATTTTTTGTGATTTAAATAAAAATGAAGTGTTTTCAGATTTATTCCTATACGCGTACTCTAAGACAATGCTTCTCGCCAAATTTCATAGTTCTATGTCAACGGGAAGTACTCTGTAGGTTTCGATTTTTGTGAGTGCGAAATATGCGGTTTTTTACGTCATAAACGGCTCTAACTTTTTTGCACGATAACTGAAAAGTTTTTCTTTTTCACAACTGCAAGAAATCATAGATACGTATTCAGTTTAAATTTCAACTCGATATCTTTACGCGTTCCCGAGATAAAGTGTCTTGACATACACACAAACGGACAGACGGACAACAAAGTGATCCTATAAGGGTTCCGTTTTTTCCGTTTGAGGTACGGAACTCTAAAAAAGAGTGGAAGATTTCTGTTAAAGATAATAAGAGAGAAAAAGATGATGTTAACGTATGACAGAGTGAGGTGGCGAAAGAAGCGTGCCGCGCCGAGGGATAAGGACAAAAAAGATGATGTTGTACAAAATAATAGTTACAGCGCCGACGCACCGTCGTGCGTAAGTCTACGCACCCTTAAAAATCACATATTATTTTCGCAAAAACATGAATTAGAGGTAACATTAATGAACACAATGTAACAGACACGAATTAAAAGTTACTTTATCCTGTTTACTAATATATTGCATGAAATTAAAAAATAAATTATATTACATGTGTATTTTATACATCCTTTACAGGTATTGAAGAGACCCTTTTATAAATTAAACTTGCAAAAATAACAATCTTTAAAGGCAGAGAAAACAAAAATCATTTACAAATATTTATTTACAAAGTGTATTATTATTTTATAATACTCTTTAAAACAAAGATACATTTTAGATGCGGGTAGGACCACTGGGCCCTAAACATCTTAGGATTATTATTTATGGCTACATACATTTATTATAATAGAAATGAAATCTATTTTACTATGGAAATTAACGTGGTTTTCACACATTTTATACTAGCACTCGCCAACTTGAGAAAGGTCGCCGAATGCGACCGAAACTATAATCATTACGACTAAACGTGAGTTCAGTCCCGTTATATATAGAAATGAAATCCGCAAAAAATCACAAATCGCACCACAATACTTTTAAAATGTGACATACATTTTATTGTCACTATCTGAAATCTAACTGTAACATTCCTATAATAGCTACAACTTAAAGTAAACACCAATTACAATATTATCGATAAAACAAATATTGATCGAGATTCTACAATCGACGGCAGCACGAAACATATGTCTGAATTTGCGATCGACTTCAGTAAATCGAACACCAATCTAGTTTACTTCTAATAAAATTCAGCGCGATATAGAAAATAAAAACTAAAAAATTTACCGTGAAAATGTAACAGATAAGAGACCGTATTGCACAACTGTACCCGAATGTACTGTAACGATCTACGGGCGATCTATTAAAATAACACGTGATGGAACAATTAACGAGTTTCTATGAATTAAATGTACTAATTTTTGAAAACTTGGAAACCTTGATCACCTGCGGGCTTCTTCCCCATCTCGCTCTAGGTCACCAGTGTTTGCTACGCATTGTGTACTTTAAACTAATCGGGTATCAGCTCAAAGTCGTCTGACTTTAGCACAAAAGGTTGTTTTAGTGACGATAAGATATTTAAATGTATATAAGGGAGACTAATTAGTGTGGACGCACAAACCGCGAAGTGCGTAAGCCAGTAAGTCACGATGTCCTTCGAGTTTATAGCACTCTTCTTGACGTCGGTGTTCGTTGCGTTAGACGCAACGACCTGCGACAGTAGGGCTGTGGACACTTTGGACGTCCCAGAAGATGGCCGGCTCAACTGCAGGGAACTCATAACAAAATATGGATACCCTCCGGAGGTACATCACATCACGACGAAAGACGGTTACATTCTTGAGATTTACCATATCCCTGGCAACAAATCGAAACCTTTGCTGCTCGCACATGGAATCTTCGACACGTCTTGTGGATGGTTCTTGAGAGGGAACAGATCTTTAGGGATCATGGTGGCGGAAGAAGGCTTCGACGTGTACGCGTGTAACTTCCGAGGCAACAGATACTCCAGAAATCACACTAATCTGGACCCCAACAAGGACAAGGAGTTTTGGAACTTCAGCCAAAACGAATATGGAAACTACGACCTTCCCGCTGTTATTGACTTTGTCCTAAACTATACCGGTCAGAAACAAGTCAGTATAGTTGGATTTTCGGAAGGAACTTCGTCAGTTTTCGTCCTCGGCTCTTCGCAACCGGAGTACAATGAGAAAGTGAATATATTTGTCGCTTTAGCTCCCATTGCTTTTATGGAACATGTGCGTCCCGCTCTTTCCATTATAATTAAACTCAGCCCGTTCATAGACTTCATATTGCCGCCGAGTGTGAATGAGTTATCTGGCTACCATTCTATAGAGAAGGCTGTTTTGAACATACTGTGTACACGCTTGCCGATAAGCTACGAGTTGTGCTACCTAGGAGGAATCAACGCGTTATCTGGGCCAGATTCCAACGGCATCGAAAGGGAATTCCTTCCGGTGATATTTGGGCACTTCCCCGCCGGCACTTCACGCAAGAACCTAATGCATTACGCTAAAGTAAGTTTGCAGAAGAGTTTCAGACGGTACGATTACGGAACCACTGAAAACTTGAAAGTGTACAACTCTACGGAGCCTCCGGTTTATGATTTAAGTAAAATGAGCATTAACACAGTAGCAATAAGGGGTTCAAACGACACTGTGTCGACGAAGGAAGACGTGGAAAAGTTGTTAGGGATTATCCCTAATGTGGTGGACAGTAGAGTGGTGAACGGCTACAATCATTTGGAATTCATGTGGGGTAGAGATGCGCCGGAGACGACTTACGGATACGTTTTGGATGTGTTGAAGAAATACAACTAGAATCTGTTATTGTAATAAAACTTTTGCCCCTTAATGAATATTTCGTTTTTATTACCTCTATCTTTTTAAATGATAAAATTGTTGAGGTTATTTCCAAAATGTTTAAAAATCGTAGGTACTCTCATTTTGCGTACATGGTTGACAATTTTGGCATCTCAACTATAAAAATATTATAAAATTAAATTATTATTCAGCAAAATCGTAAAATCGCCGTTAATTAAAAAAAACTAATTGACTTCAAAAAAAATAAAAATAAAGTTTTCCAGGCATAAATCCCAAAAAGGGGCCATAATATTAAAATGTGGTAAATATTTTTCAGTCTTTGTGACTGCAGATTTTAAATGGTATGCATATTGTCTAATCTATTGTAATTGCCTCATGATGCTTAGCTCATTTGCACCGTATTCTAATATCGATAAGGCGAGTCGCTGAGCACTAGTAAATTAAATAAATAAATAAAAAAAACATTTATTGACTATAAAACTTAAAATATTGACAATTCTTGCTTATTTATTAAGCATGAAGAACTGGCTGGCGTCCGTATTAGTAATTAAACTGTATTACTGGCGCCAGATCCTCAAGCCAGTGTGATGGTAAGGGTGGGGTTTTGCGCAGTTTGTAGCTTCACAGGCGCCATCAAGTTAGTTATATCAAACTTCAACAATACAGATGTTTAGTGCTGCCATATACAATAAAGAAATAAACATAAGTGAAAGGATAAGAGAAGGAAGAAACACTAACCTGCCGCGATCCAAACGGCGAACCGGAGCCACGTGGCGACATCTAGGTTGAGCATGAGGTACACGTTGATGAGGATGCTCAGCCCGGGCAGCCACGGCACCAGCGGCACCTGACAACACATTCATAATCATATATAATTAAAATCATTTTGTGGTCTCGGAAGTCAGGCAAGCTGCTGCAAGAAAGACATACGGGGCAATTTTAAAGGATTTTTGACATCTCTAAATATAGTTTTAGTGTTGCTCTCCTTTTCTAATAGATCGCAATCAAAGAGTCAGCTATATTTTAGTTAGTTTAAACCTGTCAAGTTAAGCCTTCAAAATTTAGCCTAGCCTATATTCCAGGTATCGGGCATAAAGCTGGGGCCTCACGTTGGCTATGTTGGCTAAAAACTGTAGTCTTGGTTCCAACACTCCAATGTGTGGATCGATGTTGGACTGATATTGGACACAAACCGAACATTAATAAAATTGACTCTGACTGGCTATTCAATTCGTAGCCAAGTTTGGATGCAAGTCACCTTCCAATGCGTGGCCCTGACATAATAGCCCGGGCGACGAGCGCATACCCACTGCCACTTCAACTTTACAATGTGCCTTGGGCTTTATTAGTAAGCTTCAAGTAGCACCTCGAGCTATGAAGAGGGCTATGCTCGGAGTCTCTCTGCAAGATCGAATCAGGACTAAGGAGATCCATAGGAGAACC
This sequence comes from Hypomecis punctinalis, assembly GCA_949316475.1. NCBI lineage: Eukaryota > Metazoa > Arthropoda > Insecta > Lepidoptera > Geometridae > Hypomecis > Hypomecis punctinalis. The sequence continues at coordinate 1,974,258 of OX438807.1, forward strand.
AAAGTTACCGACATAACCCGCAGCGGATGGGCATGCCAAATAATGTAATGGATAAATAAAACTAAAAACATTGCGTATGTGCTTCATTCTAAATAAAATATAAAATACGTAAGCTCTACTTTAGTATTCATAATAGGTCAACAAAACTAGCTACAACGGATCAAAACAACAGTGGCCCTATTGTCGCTGGCTTACAAAAAGGCAAATTAGAACAGCTGTGGCCTACAATCCCTTACACTTATATAAGTAAGTATTATTCTCGAGATCATCTTATACGAGTATATAATATGTTTTTTTTCAAACCTTACTATTACAGAAGTAAAAAATATAGATCGTTATGAACAGTTTTTATTCACAATAAGGGGACAACCCCGGTATTGCAAAAAACTATCCATACATTTCGTCCCAGGACGATTAACTTTTTGTAATTTAATGATTCGAGTTAATTAGTTTTTTATTACTTAATACTTTATTGTTTCTATGAGTACACTTATTCATTAGGCACATACTTAATATTTAAAAATTTGTTAGAATTTTTTGCTTTATTGCGAAATAAGCAGTTGAACTGTATGTTAAAATAAATATGCATATTAACAAATACTAAATTACATTTAATGGAAATAGTACACTGTACACGACCTTACTGCATTAATTTACTCGTAATTAAGTAATAATTATATGTGCATTAGTTGCACAATCGGTAAGAGCATTATTTAAACAACAATAATAGAAATCTTCACGAGTGGATTTTTCTGATGAAGGAAAGCATTTTTTTTTAATTTCATATAGGTTTGCATTTGAATACATACGGCCTGGTGTTAACAGATATGCTGTCTAGGATTTAGCACGCTTGCTTAGATCATGTGGAAACCTGCATACGTCCGAAGGAATAATAAAATCTGATAAATTGCACAAAATTAGATCACAATATAGACATGAACTCGTAGAACCAAAGTCTAACTTAGCAATGCACTTGACTGAGGAAAATCTACCAAAGTGGATGGGCAATTGGGCGTTTGGTTTAGTAGGTTTTAATCACTCATAAAGTGGCACCTTGTTGTGTTTAGTCTTGTTTTTTGTATTTACTTATTTAGAATATTTAGTGTAATGTGGTTGTTAATTGTGTTTAATGTTTATATTTGACTGAAATCACCTTGGTTTTAAGAATGTAGAAAAATGAAATGAAATGAATTATGATTTAATTTTGTTTGTAATTTAATTTGTAAACATTGAGTAATTGTAATTTGTTTTGGACTATTCAAAAGTGTGTCTGTGTAAACTGAAACTGAAAAACAGTTATTATAAAAATATTCAGTAAATAGCCAAACAATCTAAAAGATATCGAAAGAGAAAACTGTTTCATAAATCAACAAAAATAATCCTTTTATCGAATTTTAATTACACATTAGACGAATTTTTTAACGATAATCTGGAAAACATAAAAATAAATCGTTCCAATACAAATAATAAAATTTGCTATTCCCTTATAGGGTCATATGTATCACTATATAAAACATATTAACTAAGAACCGTATGTAAATTTTATAGGTTGCAATAAATGATTTGACTTTGATTTTAATATATCGCAGGGGTGGAAACTGAGTCCATGGCTAAAAATACTGAATTTACTGACTAAAACTCCCTAAAATACTGACCAAATTTCTATAATGCTAACCCTTGGTCGGTCAGTATAACACCAAACAAATGTTAGTTGCTGTTAGTTATTTATATTTGTTAATAGTGTATGGAGAATGATGGTAAATAAGTAAGAAAAATATTTTTGTGTTTGGCCTCCACCATCCCCATACCCAACCGCTGCTTTAAATTATGCGTCATGATTTAATGATAAGAAACAATAAGACTGTATGTTGCCAAGAAAGCCATTTCTCGAAAAAACTGACTTTTACTGATTTTAGCCAAAAAAAACTGACTTTTACTGACTTTACTGACCATTTTCCACCCCTGATATCGATATGGTGTGGCATACAAGTCGGCGGATAAGTCACATCATATCAGCCATAGAACGTCCACTGCTGGACATAGGCCTCCCCTAATGATTTCCAATAAGACCGGTTGATAGCGGTTTGCATCCAGCGCGATCCTGCGGTCCTAATAAGGTCGGACGTCCACCTTGTGGGTGGACGTCCTACGCTGCGCTTGCCGGTACGTGGTCTCCACTCGAGAACTTTTCGACCCCATCGGTCATCAGTTCTCCGCGATATGTGCCCTGCCCATTGCCACTTCAACTTGCCAATCCGCTGGGCTATGTCGGTAACCTTGGTTCTTCTACGGATCTCCTCATTCCTGATTCGATCTCGCAGAGAAACTCCGAGCATAGCCCTGTCCATGGCTCTTTGGGCTACTTGGAGCTTACTAATATAAGTCACATATAAGCAAAATAAATAGTAAACTTGCCCAGTATTGCTACGTTTTAGGCATACTAACAAATATATCCTCGAAACAAATTGCTACAAATGCTTATTATGGTTACGTTTATCCTCGGTTAACATACGGTGTAATATTTTGGGGCAATTTGGTAGAGATTAACTCAACTTTCATTTTGCAAAAACGATGTTTGAGAATCATAATATAAATTAAACAGTACAGACACACTACGTGATATATTCAAAACTAATAATTTTTTAACACTCACTAGCATTTATATATATGAGACTTGTATATTTGTGAAAAATAATATGAATTATTTCAGCGAAACATTCTGTAATCGTGACGATATTAGGAGGCCAAAACATAAGCATAACATTATTGTACCTCAACATAATAACAGCATGTTCTCAAAGAGTGTTTATGCTATGGCAATCAAAATGTACAATTGCTTGCCACTGGAAATAAAATTACTAGAAGGAAATCGTTTTAAAAGAAAATTGAAAACTTGGCTTGTTTCGAAAGATTTTTACTGTATAAAAGAATATTTTGAAGATTATAAAATAACTAAGTACAACTTGCTGGATCTGTAATAATTTAGTATAAAGCAGAAACAGTTTTTAACAATAATACAGTACAATAGATGCTGTGTTTGTCAAATATCTGTCGTACTTATTAATATGTCTTATTATATTGTTCGTTTACATTATGTGGGTATAACTCTCGTTTAGGCACATATTATGTTAGTTAAGTTCGTTTGTAAGTAAAGTTCGTTTACATATTTTGTATAACTATTTTATAAAAGATTATTGTACGCTCGAAATGGGCAGGCTGTTGAAACCAATTTTTTGTAACATCTTTTTACACGGCTTAACAATGAACATTTTCTTATTCTTATGAAGTTAGCTACAAGCTGCTCGAAACCCAATCAACGCGCAGCTTTAGGTGAGCTTCAGTCAAGATCGGTTATTGCTCAACTTGTAAGGTTTGCGTTTGACTACACACTGCCTGATGTTAAGCAGATATACGCGCGGTTTACAGTGTAGCACGCTTACCTAGAAGATACCTATTTACTCGGGAGTTGAAGACACCTACATTGTACTTTTGCGGGAAGACAGACTCGGGCAAAGCGTTCCACATTGTAGCTGTTCGTATGAGTGTGAACTGAGGGCTAAGTGCGAGATTTTCGCTCGAGCTCGATCGCGTTAACGTTTGATGTGATTTCTATGGAAATGGCACAGCGTCATCTTATGTCACGTACAGAAAACTAAATAGCTAAGTGTGAGTATTTTTTTGCGTTAATGTAACGAGCGCCAAACCGATCGAACACGAGCGCGGCAACGTCTGTGATTGGCTAATTCAAGCGTGTGTGTCAATGTGCTCGCGTGTGTGCGCGGCGCGCTCGGTCAACGCGACGTAAAAGTAATTCGATTTGATTTGCATAACTCCCACTTGACCCTCTGGAACCTCTTATCCGCCGACATGTATTATTCGGCTTATACCTAACGTGACCATACGTCCCGCTGGGCGGGACAGTCCCGCTTTCAGGCAGTCTGTCCCGGTGTCCCCTGCGAGGCCGAAATTGTCGCGTTTTTGCATACAGACAAAGTTATAATAATATAACTTATAATAATACTGAAAATAAAAGAATTTTTTTTCGCGTTCGCATTATTGCGGTGTGGCATTCTTCTTTGACCATGCCAAATTTTGGAAAGTCATAAAAACCGCTTCCAACCGGTTTTAGTGAAAATACATAAGGGTGGACTAAGTTTATCAGTAGAGGCTTATGATGGCTGGTGGAAAGACGGATGGAAAACACTTAAAACTTTTTTTTATTATAAAATTCCGCAGATGTCCCGGTTTGACGGAAAAAATAAACGGTCACGTTACTTATACCTAACTGGACCAGCGTGATAATTGTGACCCACACCCTTTAAAGGTAAGCAGCTGGCATTATGTAGAATACTAGCTGCCTGCCCCGGCTTCGCCCGGATATGATTGGCAAAAAGCAGACATTATAAGTATTGTGCATTTATATACCTACCACGTAATGTAGCTAAAGGTCATACACATGAACACCAACCAGATCTTCGATTCACGTGAAGACCTTCTCTATACTTGCAAGGTTGCCAATACATTGTCTACATTCGAGAACTTTAAAGCCCCATCGATCATTCGTTTTACGAACTATGTGTGTAACTACACATACCTATTCACTATCACTACAACATAAATTATAAATCGTCTGTATGTCGGTTCGCCTAACTAAGGTTTTCCAAATCTGTAGGTCCTACTACATAAATCGTCGCTTAAATAGAGGTATATCCGTATATAGCCGTGGTAATCTAGTGGTAGTACCATCTATCTTATAATCCTGAAGTGGTAGTTTCAAATCCTGATCCCATATCAATGAGTTTCTTTGGAACTTATCTACGCAATTTCACACCACTGGCTTTCCCGTGGAGGAACATATCGTGTGGCAATCTGCATCCTTACGTCTGTAGAAGAAACTGGATGACATATAGGAATCCACCAACCCGCACTGGGTCAGCGTGGTGGATATTATTTTGAAAAGGATTAATACCAAGATATAAATTAAGAGCCCTTTATTGCAGTGGCATTTCTGTGTAATTTTTCAAATAAAAGAATACTTATTGTGGCTTAACTATAACAGTTAGACATATGTCACTAATTTTTTTGTACTTAAATGATTCGATAGTTTTCGCAGCGTACGCGATGCAAAGAATATTTTAGGTAATTTTTTACACCTTGGGATACATTATGGGAGTTATAGTAAGGATCCCTATTTTTTTAGGGTTCCGTACCTCAAACGCCAAAAAAAGAACCCTTATAGGATCACTTTGTTGTCCGTCTGTACGCCTGTCCGTCTGTCTGTCTGTCTGTCCGTCTGTGTATGTCAAGACTCTTTATCTCGGGAACGCGTAAAAATATCGAGTTGAAATTTAAACGTATATCTATGGTCTGTTGCATTTGTGTAAAAAAAACTTCTCAGTTATCTTTTAAAAAAGTTAGAGCCGTTTATGTCGTAAAAAACCGCATATTTAGCACTCACAAAAATCAAAACCTACAGGGTACTTCCCGTTGACATAGAACTATGAAATTTGGTGAGAAGCATTTTCTCAGAGTACACATAAAGGAATAAGTCTGAAAACTGTACATTTTTAGTTAAATCACTAAAAATAGGGCCTATGCATATAAAACTGTACATTTTAGTTAAATCACTAAAAATAGGGCCTATCACATAAAATATGGGCTTAAAAATTCAAAGTGAGTAAATCTTATCATGTAAGATATCATATATATTAACTTTATTAGCACATCCTAAACAGGTAATTATTTTAATAACGTGTTTGTACGGAACCCTCGATGTGCGAGCCTGACTCGCACTTGTCCAGTTTTTTTTAAATATTATATTATGTATCTTTCTATCAGTGAAAGAATTTTTCAAATCCGTTCAGAATTTTTGAGCCTATTCGATGCAAACAAACAATCAAATATTTCCTCTTTATAATATTGGTATAGATTCGATTCGAGGTATAGATCGATAAACACGTCCGATAGCTGCTAATCATAAAGTCCTGGGGCCTTATTTTGTAAGCGCTCTGGCGTTCGGCTTCGCTTTTCCTCCCGCTCGCTCTCGCGGCGTGAGTAACTAGCGCGAGCAGGAGAAAAAGCGAAGCCGAACGTCAGAGCGCTTACAAAATAAGGCCGCTGGGGAGAAGCGCGGCCTCCGACGCGTTATTTGTAGGCACGCGCCGCCCGCGCCGGCCGGCCGGTAGGTACCTCCGCACCGCTATGTGCCTGCATTTTAATTCTGTAATATCTTCGGAAATATTAATTTAAATTACATGCTGTATAGGACCATATTGATTTATATTGAATGGACAATGTATTGAAGGTACTTAATTGGATAAGGATTATTGTTGTGTTGCTTAAAATAACCTCCTAAATAATCCATTTTTTTTTTGTAAAATTTAAAGGATAAAAATGGTTATTGTGGGTTATCCTTAAGAGATAGACATATACCATCGCGGACTTTTTTGTTGACCTTTTTAAGGTGTACAATACTGTAGTACATTATTTTGATTTATCTCTTGGGGTTCAGTCAGCGTTTGCAATGTAAGCGCAAAAAAATGTGTTTATTTACGACATCACATTAGAAACCTGTAAATTCATCAGTGTTTCTCTGCAATATTATGCATGTATTATACATATAAACCATCCTCTTGAATCACTCTATCTATTAAAAAAAAGCGCTTCAAAATCCGTTGCGTAGTTTTGAAGATTTAAGGAAACATAGGGACGGACAGACAGCGACAGCGACTTTGTTTTATACTATGTAGTGATTTTGCCTGTGTTGAAACGTCCCGTACATGGCACAAAACGGCGCGGTTCAGTGACGGAATGGTCTAGTGATAAATTCATACTTTTCAATACAAAGAATATTTTTTGCCAGACGCAGATGGCGTGACGATATGAGCTTACGCGACAAGCACTGGGTCACCACAGCAGTAGATCGCGCAGTCTGGAAGGAGAAGAAGAAGGAAGGCCTTTACCCAGCAGTGGGACAACGCAGGCTGAAATAATAACGTTCCTCGCCCGGTATGGTACGTTATAGTGGGCAGATGCTAATACGATGACGAGAGCATTTATTTTTATTCGGAAGTTAATTAAAATAAAAGTAAAGAATTCCGCTCTGTAATCTATGATGTAATAAAATAAAAAACAAACAGAAAAGTTGCGACGGATAAAATGATAATTGATAAGATAACAGTTACATTATCTTTCCGCAACGGTACTGTCTGTACAAGAAAACATTTAACGAATAGGGAAGGGTTATTTAAAATGTATCATAGGAAATAGACTATACGGAAGCATTTCAACAATGTCCTATAAATTGTAGTTCCTGTTAAATAAATCCCATCACTTTCTTATCTATTCTTCTCTGTAAAAAGTTGTGAGATTGAAATGAAATGTAAACGCAAGTATCTTTATTTATTCAGTATCTAATAATCAATGGGAGCATTAAAGTTGGAAAGATGTACCCAGAAACAGCAGATAAAATTTCAATTTTGGAAATCCCCGACCACAATACCTATAAATTAAGGATTATACTAAGCGCCACACAAATCGGCGGATGAGAAGTTAGCCACAGATGACACTTAAATGATTCGCTAATTATTGCACATGTGAGCACGATTCCATCACCGCGTGTCGTAGTGGTGAACACGGACGTAGGGAGCGCGCGGGAGGCATGAGGTTGGCGGGCGGGTGTGCCCCGGCGTCTCATCTCTCAGGCTCCCGCGCATACCTATATTTCGGCTTTTTGCGCCGCGTTATGCGCATAACTTCCCATCCGCATTTGTGTGGCGCTTAGTATACCTGAGCTTTCCAACAAAAGTAGCAAGAAACAGGGTCTGTTAATTTGCTTAATGCGATGCCACAGATACACATGTTATATGAAGCCTATATCCAACAGTGTAAGCAGAACAGCTGGTAAGCGGAGCTTTGGTTGTCCAGCATCAAGATAGATCGAGAATATCGTGATAAACGCGTGTTGAATTTGCACAAGATTGGCGCTGGACTGAGGCAGATGGTACCGTAAGAGAGTATTATGCCTAGGATAGAAAGACATGTGAAGGATGGAGGGTCGGAACTCCGCCAGGGCAGTGCCGTGAGAGTTCATCACGTGACTTGCAGAGTCTATAAGTACTACAGAGAAGGCGAGTTTCTTTTCAAAGACGGGTTATCTGCTCAGAGCCACCAAAGTCTGCCTGAATGCCATGAATCTATAGTAGAATTGGACAGGACACATTACCAGGCGAAGTGATAGGTGAAGTAAAGTAGTGATATGGTGTGGATATAGACAACGCAAGCGGAGTGTAAGCGTAAGTGACTGACCGGTTTAAAGCAGTTCTCACAAATGGCGCTTCCAACAATGTAGTAGTTGGTAAAAATGATAAACACTTTCACTAATTCGGCGCCTTCGTAGATAGCGTTTTAGCTTAATTGGACAAAGCATCTGGGCCGGAGTCCCAGAGGATGCGGGTTCAAATCCTGCGAACGCGTCAATTTTTGAAATGTTTATCACAAAAAGAAAGTTTCTATACACCTAGTGTGTGAAGCACGATAAAAATATTTTCACTTGTAGATAATACTTACAGAAAATGCGAGTTTCTTCTCCGAGACGGGTTGCCTGCTCAGTGCCAACAAAGTCCCGAGTAGTAACGTGGCAGCTGCAGCCAGGGCCGCCACGGGCCCGGGCCGCAACTCCGCCAGGGCTGCGCCGTGAGAGTTGATCACGTACATCGCTATGAAACACCAAACGCCTGCGGGAAATATTAAATGATTAACTTATGAAAAATATGACCATTGATGAATTTTAATTGATCTAAAGCGAAGCGAAGGTCTTTGCTTCAAGTAGACGATTTTGCTTTCGTGTGCCCAGATGTTGATTTTGTCCAAAGGTAGCATTTTTCAACAAATCTCAACGAAACTTAGTACACAGGTTTTACAATTATAATAATGAAACCTGGAAGAAATCGCTATGAGCGATAAGGTCGCCCTTGTACCCTGTAAATTTACTTAGTCCTAAGAATGTTTGTATTTGTTTGGTGTACAATAAAGTATATATTAATGATATTTTTTTATTGGGGGAGGGGGTAACTTCAGGGGTTCGGCAGAACAATGTGCGCTGAATATTATCACTACATAGTATAAAACAAAGTCGCTTTCCGCTGTTTGTCCCCATGTACGCTTATATCTTTAAAATTACGCAACGGAAATTGATGCGTTTTTTTTTAATAGATAGAGTGATTCAATAGTAAGGTTTATATGTATAATACACCTGTGCGAAGCCGGGGCGAATCCATCCATCCATCCATCAGCCAAAGGACGTCCACTACTACATAGGACATAGGCCTCCCCTATGGATCTCCAATAAGACCGGTTGGAAGCGGCTAGCATCCAGCGCGATCCTGCGGTCTTAATGAGGGCATCCGTCCACCTTGTGGGTGGACGTCCTACGCTGCGCTTGCCGGTACGTGGTCTCCACTCGAGAACTTTTCGACTCCACCGGTCATCAGTCCTTCGATGGGGCGAATCGCTAGTATATAAATAAATATAACTTACTGTAGAGTGTGACGAGTAGCGACACTAGGGCCGTGCTGAGTCGCGTGGGCGTTTCGTGTCGGTCCGCGTTATACAGCTGCCGTGCCGCGGTACGTGCTGTCAAGTTCAGAGCTTCGGCGGGACGGTGGGCTGATGTGGAGCGCTCGTATCTATACAAACATTGCCATTTTTACTGAAGTCCATAAAAGAAATAAAAAATAGTTAAAAAAAAAATAAAAAAACACGCTTAGGATTCATCAACTTTTTTCTTTTTCGTCTTTGATAGGTGTGCAAAAGGATATGGAAAAGATGCGGTTTTTGAAATCTTGCAGAAACAAAATATATACCAATTGAAAGCTTATTTAATTATCTTTTCAAACACATATTTTTTAGAATTTTTTTCATCGCCATTTAATTTTCAAATGGGTTCTAAAAACATTAGAAAAATGAACTATGTGCTACACCAAATAACTGCATTAAGTCTAAATTGAAAAAAAAACCTGACAGTGACATTATGAAACAGCTAAAGGAAATGACATTGTCAATATTGAACAACCAATAGAGGGCTGGTCGCCATGTTTTAAAAAATAAATAAATGTCAAACTCTAAAATACCAGCCCGCTATTGGTTGTTAGAAGATTCCTGTCTGATACGTAGACTACGTAGACCTCCTCTTAGTATTACCAGTTCAGTCTAAATATTTTCTACTTAGTGAAATAAAAAAAGAGATATTATAATAAAACGGCGATACACAAAAATATGTTTTTGCGTGAAATAATATTCTTAAATATGGCACTAAACATTAATACAGCTCGCATCGCTGCCGGTTTTCAAGGACCGCCTCCCATATAAAAAGTTTACCAACTCCTTTAAAGAAAATCTGATCGCTCAAAGTAGGTCAAAATCGAGCTCAAAGCACAAGCAAGCAAGCAAACATACAGGTGAAACTAATAAAAGCGTGTTAAAAAGAGAAATCAACTTTTTTTGTCTTGACAATCTTCTTACAAAGACTAATATTTAATTATACCCGAGTGCATTTAATACACCAATAATAATAATTAGAAATACTACATAATAACAATAATTATATTTCGTCAAAAATGGCATGAATTGTACCAGCCTTTTTATTAGTCCACTGCAGGACGTGGGCCTACCCACAAGAGTGATTGGGACATAACCACCACGCTGGCCCAGTGCGGCTTGATGGATTGACATACGGCATCGAATTTCTTCTACGGACCTATGCAGGTTGCCTCACGATGATTTCCTTCACCGAAAATTCAGTGGTGTGAAATTCCGTATATAAATTCCAAAGAACTAATTGGTACGGGACCGGGATTTGAACCCACGACCTCACGATTGTAAGGCGGGTGTCACTACCTCTAGACCACCACAGCTTCAAAAAGGCAAAAATGGCATGACCGACTTCAACCGTGTTCAGAATTCGAATAGTTCGAACGAATCGGTATGTCATCCATGTAGTAATTTTACATCAATGTTGAATTAAAAAAAAACCGTTTTTATTTCGATAAAATTAAAATGGGACCACCTCTGAAGTATGATCCACCAAACAAAAAAAAATCGTGTAAATTGGTTCGTAATTGGCGGAGTAGTCGCGTAACATACATATAAAAAAACCGGACAAGTACGAGTCAGGCTCGCACACCGAGGGTTCCGTACAAATCCAGAAAATTTCACAAAATCGAGAAGTAATTTGTTAAAATCTCTATACTAAAAACATCGACAAAAAAGTTTTTTTTTTTTTCACTTTTCTCGTCATACATCGAAAATTACTGAAAATCTTTAAAAAACAGTTTTAGCATGTGCTAATGCAGTTCTTTTATATGATACCTTACATGATACGATTTACTCACTTTGAATTTTGAACCTATATTTTGTGAATATTGAGGCCCTATTTTTTTTTGGGATTTAAATAAATTTTTATTTACAGTTTTCAGATTTATTCATATATGTGTACTCTGAGACGATGCTTCTCGCCAAATTTCATAGTTCTATGTCAACGGGAAGTACCCTGTAGGTTTTGATTTTTGTGAGTGCGAAATATGCGGTTTTTTACGACATAAACGGCTCTAACTTTTTTAAACGATAACTGATAAGTTTTTCTTTTACACAACTGCAAGAATTTATTGATATACATATACAGTTTAAATTTCAACTCGATATCTTTACGCGTTCCCGAGATAAAGATTCTTGACATACACACAGACGGACAGACAGACAGACGGACAGACGGACAGACGGACAGTCGGACAGACGGACAACAAAGTGATCCTATAAGGGTTCCGTTTTTTCCGTTTGAGGTACGGAACTCTAAAAAGTGTAATTTGGTTCGTAATTGGCGGAGTAGTCGCGTAACATACATATAAAAAAAACGTATATTCGAATTGCGAACCTCATTTTATGAAGTCCAGGGCCGGACCGTGAGTTTAGGGGGCCCTGGGCTAATAGTACTTAGTGGCCAACCCAATTATTCAAAGTATAGGATAGCAAGATAGAAAGAGACGGAGTCTGAGAGGGAAACAACGGAGCACGATCAGATCGAATGAATGTATAATGGCTGCCGAAGAACCAACTTTAATACATGAATTATAATTGAATGGTAGTCGCAGAATTCGCAGGGTTGGAAACCTTACAATCTGTTTAATTCGCATTATCATCTTTGAAAAAGTCGTCATGGGTATCGTTTTCGAGGTTTTTGGGGATGTAGATTTCAAAAATGGCATCCCTTTTGACATTAAAGATGGCGGATGTCACTTTTCTGAAAAAGTCGTTATGGGTATCGTTTTCGAGGTTTTTGGGGATGTAGATTTCAAAAATGGCATCCCTTTTGACATTAAAGATGGCGGATGTCACTTTTCTGAAAAAGTCGTTATGGGTATCGTTTTCGAGGTTTTTGGGGAAGTAGATTTCAAAAATGGCATCCCTTTTGACATTAAAGATGGCGGATGTCACTTTTCTGAAAAAGTCGTTATGGGTATCGTTTTCGAGGTTTTTGGGGGTGTAGATTTCAAAAATGGCATCCCTTTTGACATTAAAGATGGCGGATGTCACTTTTCTGAAAAAGTCGTTATGGGTATCATTTTCGAGGTTTTTGGGGATGTAGATTTCAAAAATGGCATCCCTTTTGACATTAAAGATGGCGGATGTCACTTTTCTGAAAAAGTCGTTATGGGTATCGTTTTCGAGGTTTTTGGGGATGTAGATTTCAAAAATGGCATCCCTTTTGACATTAAAGATGGCGGATGTCACTTTTCTGAAAAAGTCGTTATGGGTATCGTTTTCGAGGTTTTTGGGGATGTAGATTTCAAAAATGGCATCCCTTTTGACATTAAAGATGGCGGATATCACTTTTCTGAAAAAGTCGTTATGGGTATCGTTTTCGAGGTTTTTGGGGGGTGTAGATTTCAAAAATGGCATCCCTTTTGACATTAAAGATGGCGGATGTCACTTTTCTGAAAAAGTCGTTATGGGTATCGTTTTCGAGGTTTTTGGGGATGTAGATTTCAAAAATGGCATCCCTTTTGACATTAAAGATGGCGGATGTCACTTTTCTGAAAAAGTCGTCATGGGTATCGTTTTCGAGGTTTTGTTTTTAGGGTTCCGTAGTAAAATGAGGAACCCTTATAAACTTCTTTTTTGTCCGTCTATCCATCCCATGAATACAAAGCCTTATAACTTCCACATTTATAAACCAAATTGCATTGAAATTTGACGTTATAATAGTTTTAGTATAGATCTCAATTTCAAATATATGTAAAGAAAGGATAATTTTTTTTTCAAGTGGTATTGTTGAATAGGGCCTCTAAAATGAATGTAATGTTTCCTAAACAGTTTTTTTTGTCACGTGTACCATTGGTGAGATATGTGTCGTCAAAATTGATAAAGAAGTATCCAAAAAGCCATATGTTAAGATGATATATGAAGTCATAGCCTGTATTCCTACGAAGTTAGCCTGTATTCCTGATAATAGATATGGTACCTGAGCAGCAGCACGCAGGAAGCCACCATGGAGTATGCCAGCAGAGTCCCGATGGACATCATGTGGATCAGCTGCTCCAACTCGAATATCATGGCCAGCGTCCCTGTATAACACAACACAACATAATAATATAAAAAAATTGACTTTGGCTACACTTTGATCTTAAAACTATACTGCATGAAAGATAGCTTGATCTCTGCGACAGTGACATTGACATAGAAGATTGACATTTTTAGAGTTGAGATAGTGGTGGAAAAAATCGATTATCAAACAATGTTGTAATGAAATCGAATGAGTGAAGAAATGGATTTTATTTACTTTTGGCGTCGGCACTCGTATTGAGGAGAATGGAGGTTCGTATCAAACAAGATGGCGGCGTGCCTTTTTTTAATTTATGGCCTGATAACACGGCTTTTGAGCCAAATTTTACATGAGTAGGAGAGAGTTTGGATTCAATTTCCTCACTCTTATTTGAGATCAAATATATACACATGTAAATAATGTTATGATATTGAAATATACAATAAAATTAATGATAAATTAAGTTTTATTTAAAATATCGTTCGTATAAACTATCGATATTTTAAATAAAACTCTATCTATAACTCTGTGGTCACGATCATTCGTCGCCCATCACTAATCGGCATGCCCATAAAGTATGACATTGACAGGTACTGTCTATACTATTAAGAAATTTAGGACTTCATAGGCGTGATTTTTCTGACAGCTATCGCAGAGATCAAGCTATATTTTTATAGAGTATAATTAAGGTTTCTTACTGCTAAAAAAATATGCAGCGATAATGCGTTAAGCTCACCATCACACCTAAACCTTATAGCGAACCAGTTAAGGTCCCTTACCGGTGAACAGTCCAGCGATGATAGTGCCCACTAATGGAGTCTGGAACCTCTCGCTAACGGTTCCCATGAACTTGAACAGTAGACCATCGCTCGCCATCGCGTAGATGATACGCGGCAGAGGGAAGACGGCGCCCATTAAACTGTGACAAACAAATTCAAAAGATAATAACATAAATACAGGGTGCTTCTCTAGACAACAGACGTTTACATATTACATAAGATGAGCTTCTTTACTTTGAGACCAACTGCGAAATAAGGAAATATGCGAATAAATTAAGGATTTCGCGAATCCTTTTTTTTAGGGTTCTGTACTTCAAACGGAAAAAACGGAACCCTTATAGGATCACTTTGTTGTCCGTCTGTCCGTCTGTGTGTATGTCAATACTCTTTATCTCGGGAACGCGTAAAGATATCAAGTTGAAATTTAAACTGTATACGTATATCTATGGTCTTTTGCAGTTGTGTAAAAGAAAAACTTCTCAGTTATCGTTTTAAAAAGTTAGAGCCGTTTATGTCGTAAAAACCCACATATTTCGACAATCACAAAAAAATTAAAACCTACTTCTCCTTGACATAGAACTATGAAATATAGCGAGAAGCATTGTTTCAGAGTACACATATAGGAATAAATCTGAAAACTGTACATTTTTATTTAAATCACAAAAAATTGGGCCTCAAAATTCACAAAATATGCGTTCAAAATTCAAAGTGAGTAAATCGTATAGATTTTAACAAGTTAAGTACTTCCCAATTTTGTGAAATTTTCTGGATTTGTACGGAACCCTCGATGTGCGAGCCTGACTCGCACTTGTCCGGTTTTTTTGTATAGATCAACAGATTTTGTAGATTTTATTAATCAACTTCAAAAAACGAGGGTCTTAATTAAGTAAGGATTTTTATCATATGTATGTTACGCGATTACTCCGCCAATTATGAACCGATTTTGATGTTTCTTTTGTGAATCATACTTCAGAAGTGGTCCCATTTTTTTTAAATTCCGTTTTGCAGCTGAACCCTTTTTGAAATATTTAGAACCATGTGAAAATTACTACATCGATGGTACATCGATCCGTGCGAACTATTCCAATTCAGTACACAAAAAAAAGTGTTTGGCAAAAAATAATTACATATTTATTAGGATACCTTGAGCAAAGAGCGCAGATGGCCCCCACGGACACGGCGTACTTGGCCCACGGCCAGCCGAGTGTTGCGTACACGTGTGGAAACGGCGCCTTCTCGTCCTGCGACAAAACTATTCTTTACCAACTCATTTCTATTCTTTCTTTCTCGGATCTTAAATAGGTAATGTTTTGAAACTGTCTCCAGTGGCGTAACTACCTATACCATCTGAGGCCCGTGAAAAATTCTTTATACCACACCCACTCGGAAAGTGTCTTATTACTCGTTCATAAACGGGTTACAAAGATCGTAATTTCTCCCTTAAAAATGTGCGGCGGGAAAAGTTATATGGAATTTATTACTGCCCTCCGAAGCAGGGTAGGAATGTTGTATGAGGGTAGGAATGTTGTATGAAAATCCATTACTGCCCGGCTAACTTTCTTTTGTTTTTAGCAGCGAACATAAAAAAATACAAACGTCAAACCTCAAAAAGGTTTTATATCTAATAATTAGAGAAAAGAGGCGGTTTTTTTTTTGTTTTCTATTTTTAATGAAATGAGGATGGCAACTTTATTCTGCAATGCGAAAAAAAGCGCTGCAAATTATTTTGCTGCGTTAAATTTTGTTTTTAACGAAATTGATAATTTAACAGTATCTAGCTTTTAATTTAACGAAATTGATAATTTAACAGTACCTAGTTTTTAATTTTCTAAATAATTTTCCAAAATGTCATCTGATAGTGAAAGTGACGATTTGGTAATGATGACGCCACCAGAAACAAAAAATACAGCCCAAGAAGTCACGAATAACTTACTTCCTAAACTTTAATGAAATAAATATATTGTATTTTATTTTCCTCGTAGGTGTAGTATAAAGCACTATGTATCACTGGGGAAAAAGTTCTACTTCTGTTCTCGAGTTTCCTTTAAACATACTCTCGAACAAAAATAGATCGTTTTCTCCCCTCGGTGTACAATGTACTATTAGATGGGGCCTAGTAATAATTGTCGCGTTGTAATTTTATATTAATTAACCGTAAAAAGCTCTAGCGCAGCGAGCGCGGAAATTTTCCATGTTTTATTTTTCATTTAGGTATAGTAGTAAAATTTGGAAAATTTGGCCAAAATGTTAGGTTATTTTTGAGTTCGCGGCCTCTTAGGCTCGGGCCCATGGCATTTAGCTTGAAGCGTAGGTTAACACATGTTTGATATGTCGCAACACCTACCGCGAATCTAGGTTACACGCGCACCCTAAATTACGTTGTGCTGATCTAGAATAAGTTTTCTTTAAAATAAGATATTAGAATTAATCATTCTACAAACGGAGCTGAAGCGTTCAACATGTTTCCTTTATAACATCCCTGAAACCTCCAACGTCACAAGCCAGCCCTGCCACCCTGTAGTTACGCCACTGACTGTCTCGTTAACAAGGAGCCTAAAGCAGACGATTTTAGACCTTACCTGCATGCAATAAGGCATCATGAGAGTAAGAACTGAAGACACTCCGAAGTACGCGAGGAACACGACCAGCAGAGAGGCGACTACGGCGAAGGGGATTGACTTCTAATCATGATGCAGTCGAATCTAGACCTTACCTGCATGTAATAAGGCAGCATGAGGGTAAGAACTGAAGACACTCCGAAGTACGCGAGGAACACGACCAGCAGAGAGGCGACTACAGCGAAAGGGATTGACTTCTAATCATAATGCAGTCGAATCTCGACCTTACCTGCATGTAATAAGGCATCATGAGGGTAAGAACTGAAGACACTCCGAAGTACGCGAGGAACACGACCAGCAGAGAGGCGACTACAGCGAAAGGGATTGACTTCTAATCATAATGCAGTCGAATCTCGACCTTACCTGCATGTAATAAGGCATCATGAGGGTAAGAACTGAAGACACTCCGAAGTACGCGAGGAACACGACCAGCAGCGAGGCGACTACGGCGAAGGGGATTGACTTTTGCGGCCGACGCGCTTCTTCGCCCGCCGTCGCTACGCAGTCGAATCCTGGGGAGAGAAGGTTATTGTACTGTCACTGTTTAAATGCATACTTTTTGCCATTTTCCGTACTTAAAAAGTTAATTTGTTGTTTAAATTACTGATATACCTTATTTTGAAAAGTTAAATAAAAAATAATAATGAAGCACAAAGGGATTCCAAATTCTAGAATTATTCGTTAAATATAAAATCTTACTTTTCAGATAGGCCATAAATAACAGTCACATAGCTAATAGATAAATAAAGGTAAATCAAGACAAGCAAATAATAAAAAGGCGCTACCATACTTTCACCTCTTTTTGTAAAATAATTGTACTGTACCAGCCTTTTTTAGTAGTCCACTACAGGACGTAGGCCTACCCACGAAGGGTGATTGGGCCATATCCACCACGCGGGCCCAGTGCGGGTTGGTGGATTCACATACGCCATCGAATTTCTTCTACGGGCGTATGCAGGTTGCCTCACGATGTTTTCCTTCACCGAAAAGCCTGTGGTGTGAAATTCCGTACATAAATTCCAAAGAACTCATTGGTACGGGACCGGGGATTCGAACCCACGACCTCACGATTGTAAGGCGGGTGTCACTACCTCATGGCCACCACGGCTTTGTAAAATAATTACCAAGTAAAAATTAGTTTTTTATAATTAGTCCGTTAGTTAGATTATTTAAAAATATTGGACACGTACGTTTGTGGGGACTCGTGACGTCTTTAGTGTGACGTAGTATGTACATTAGTAGCGCACTCGTGACGTCACGCAGAACTTCAACGGGCCATATCTTCGTCAATTTTTGTTTATAGGTAACAAAAGAAAAAAAACGTATCTATTTTGTTTTTAAATTCTATATATCGAATTTATTACATGTGTGTAGTCTTCTAGCCTATTATGGTGATAGATAAATAATTATGATGATAAGATGTTGAATAGCGCTGGGCTATAAGACTCACCGATGAACCCGTAGAAGCAGA
The DNA here is from genome assembly GCA_949316475.1 of Hypomecis punctinalis. Taxonomy (NCBI): domain Eukaryota; kingdom Metazoa; phylum Arthropoda; class Insecta; order Lepidoptera; family Geometridae; genus Hypomecis; species Hypomecis punctinalis. The sequence continues at coordinate 1,992,723 of OX438807.1, forward strand.
CTGCGGCCCCTCTGATGATGCCGGCGACTCCGTAGGGCGCGAACCCTCCGCTGCCGAAATCCTTGGGCCCTGACTTTGGCACCTCTGACTCCGGGATACGCCAGTTCTTAGTGTCCGCTGCGAGTGCAAACAAATATGTTACCAATTACATTGTAGAATACCTGCAAAATTCCTATTACGATTCGACTAGAAGATTTTTGTATTTCTCTCTACTAATTTTCTATATATTACCATGGCAGAATAAAATTCTAGTGATATACAGCCTTGGCCAAAAGTATTAGGCACCCTGTATTTTCACTCTATCTTCTAAACTAATTTCACTCCTTTTTGGCATTTTTAAAAAAATTAGGTGCCAATTGATTCACATCAACAGAAATGAAAGCTTGTTTACTTGTTAGAGTCCAGAACACAAGTGACCAAACATTGACTGATAAGACCGAAAGAAAACCGAATCCTTTGTTTTCGGTCACCAGGTGTTTTATGACCTTAACAAAGAGCTGCTTGATATTATAAGAAGTTATTTATGACCCCGGTAAGTCATTTAAGATAAGCACTCAGTTATTGGTTAAGTAGTAAACATGCATTTTTTTAAAGGTGCCTAATACTTTTGGCCAAGGCTGTATCACATTGGCGCAACAATTCTAGAAATATATCACGTTGGTGCAACAATTCTATATGATATATCACAGTGGTGCAGTAAATGCGACTACTGCTGTTCAAGTAAATAATAGCACTCATTAAACTGTTATCGAATACAGTAACAATTTAAGCCGCGAACAAAGTTACACACTAAATTCGACTCTTTAGTTGAAACACAGACTTGTCCAATATTAATTAAAATCGAGAACAAATAGCTGATTTATTTGACAACATAATAGTGCTATCTCTTCCTTGTATTTTTGTTTGAAAATAATGGAAACAGAATCAGCATATTTTAGTGAAACCAACAGCATATAAATAATAATAAATAAATAAGTATTTTGGGACATCTTACACACGACCTCTGACCCCAAACTAAGCAAAGCTTGTGATATGGCTGCCAGAGACTGATATACTACATAATATACTTATTTTTAAATACATACTTATATAGAGAGTAACTAAAGAACACCCAGACACAGAGCAAACACTTATGTTCATCACATAAATATTTGCCCTGGGTGGGGATCGAACCCAAGTCTCTTTGACCCAGAAGTTAGGGTCACTAACCACTGAGCCACCGAGGCAGTCCAATAATTATTGTAGCGCTCGTAGCGAAGTTTGACGAGGTGTTTGTCAGCGATAACCGAAATGAAACAAAGTTCCGCACGATCAGTATTTGGATGGGTGACCGCGGGTGGCATTTTCCAACTGAGCGCTACCGTGGCTCGAATTACACGTTATATTGTAGGTCACGGTTGTCCTAACCGTTTAGTCATGTCAGAGGCCTTCAAGTGGCCTAAAAACTCTGACACCAGGGCTTGCCACCCGGCCTATACGAACTTACTTACTAATCATCAGAAATTGGTCTCAATACATGTAGGTTGAATAATACTGAACACACCTTTAAAAGATCCGGAGATGATGACAAACAGCACGACACACAGATTGACCCCCGTGCAGAAGTTATTGAACTTCGTCGACTCCTTTACACCGAACGCCAGACCCACTGGAAAATTCAATAATATGTTAGCGAAGTCTTTGTATGTAAGTATAGATAATTATATTTTGCAAAAAATAGCATGACCGACTTCACCTGTGTACAGAATCATCACATAGTATACCTAAAACAAAGTCGATTTCCACTGTCTCTCCCCATATATGCTTATATCTTTAAAACTACGCAACGGATTTTGATGCAGTTTGTTTTAATAGATATAGTAATTCAAGAGAAATGTTTATATTATGTATTTGCATGCACGGATCGATGTAGCATTTTTCACATTATTGTTGATTTATCAAAAATGGCTTAGCCGATTTCGATAAAATTTAAATGGGACTAATTTCGAAGTATGCTCTTTCCAATAAAAACATAATTATTGAAATCGGACAACTATAAAAAAAGATATGCGTGGTTATACATAAAAAAATATATACGCGTCGAATTGTACACCTCCTCCGGTGGTTCGTCGGTCAAAAACTAGCTGTTTATGCAGAATCAATCTTTATGGCGGCTGTGAATTCCGCTACAAGCTTAACCCAATCCTCGCACAGCTGTTACCCCCTTCGCACACGAGGCGTAAGTGTAGTCGTATCGTAAGCGTATCGTAATACGCGCAAAGGACGAGAGCAATACGAGCGCGTACATGTCCAAACAAGTCCGGACACGGAGCGGGGCTGCAGCGTATCGTAGGAGGCATTTACTGTCATTACAACAGGCGTAGCGTACTGGCGTAAAAAAGCAGGCATAAAAAAGTTACTGTTGATTAATTTCTTTATAAATTTGACAGAACTTCTTAAGACTTTTAATTTCAATATACAGTGATTGAATTCATGAAACTGGTCAAATCGTTCCCTGGTCTAAATAATTATTTATTGAGTAAATATTCATGGAAAAATTTAACAGATAATGCGTAGGCAGAAATGTCGTCTAAAATAAACTGATACTTATAAAACGCCAATATAAAGCCATGATATCAACTGAGATCTTACAAAACGATACGCCTACGCGACGATTCGTGTGCGTGTTCGACTCCTCTCGTACGTGTTGCGTCGTAACGATACGCTTACGATACGCCTACGCCTACGCCTCGTGTGCAAAGGGCCTTAAGCGAGCTTCAAGTCAGGATTGAGTTTCTTGTAGCTAACATCATTTTTTTATTTAATTTTGTAATTATGTAATGACGAAAATCCATGACATTTTAATTGACTTACTTCTATAATCTATGATATTTACATTGTACTTTTGATATTTTGTATTGTTCCGACATTATTTAATTTTGTATTCGGTTGCCTTTCTACAGCATTTAATCTTGTTGCTGAAGTAGATAGTTATTTATTTTTTATTTAACCAATTTTTAAATTTAATTTTTGCTATTGTGTGTTGTGAAAAGACGAGATATATTTTGCGGTACTAATTATTATTATACAAACTGTTGTATATTTAATTTTAGTATTAAGCTAATACATCAATAAATGATTCTAATTCTAATTTTAATTCATCTCAGCCGCCAAGAATCCTTTCCATCCTTTAAAATAGTTTCTTAAATATTGTAAAGTCATGAAGCGAGTCCAGCGGCATGACAGCTGTCAGATGCGTCGATATCGCCTTATCCTATAAAAGCACAGAGTTACCAGAGGGATAACGTAGTCGATCGAGAAATGAAAGAGATGCGTTGATTTAATATGGTATGAATTAGAAAGAGACCTGAAAAATATCTCGATTCAGTGGCTACTTGCCGTGTTTTTGTCCCGATAGTGTCAAATTCTTGTCAAATTCCAATACATATATTTGACAGTTGACAACTAGTGATAGTGATAGTCCGTACATTTTTGCGGTTGAGAATTGCCTCAATCTCTTGTTGTAATAATATAAGCGATTCTAACCGGAAAAGAACATGATGACAGTGAAGGCGAATAGGTCCGGATATTTGGCGAGATGAGGCGAGTCGAGCGGCATGACAGCTGTCAGATGCGACGATATCGCCTTATCTAGCAAGGAGTCCAGGTACTCGCTCAGAGCTTTCACTACTGACGCCGCTCCTGTAACACGATCAAAAATACTACTAGTACCGAGGTGTTAGTACAAGTTTACATGCAAATTGAAACTACAATACGAGTAGTTTCCGTATGGCTCCATACATTTTTGTACAGCGCCCCTGGCGGTAACGAGGAATTACTAACGAAAATGTATGGAGCCACACGCAAACGCGCATGTTTAAGTAAGCAGTGGTGGCCTGGAGGTAGTGACACCCGCCTTACAATCGTGAGGTCATGGGTTCAAATCCCGGTCCCGTACCAATGAGTTCTTTGGAATTTATGTACGGAATTTCATACCACTGGCTTTTCGGTGAAGGAAAACATCGTGAGCCAACCTGCATATGTCCGTAGAAGAAATTCGATGGCATATGTGAATCCACCAACCCGCACTGGGCCAGCATGGTGGATATGGCCCAATCACCCTTCGTGGGTAGGCCTACGTCCGCAGTGGATTATTCAAAGGCTGATAACGTATGCAAAACCTGTTCTAAAAACACTCACTCCCTAGCAAAAGTGTACGTAGAGACCGGATCAAGCTACTAGGCGGCTGCGGTGTTATCTATAGACCGAATAAAACATGTTAGCGGCAGTGAACTTAGAGAGAACTTAGTCACGTAACAAATTATCAATATGCCAGTCTGTGATCACTATTCAATACATTCAAGATTTATTTTAATAGAGGATAATTAATTTTTACCAAAATGGCAACACCGACTTCAGTCGTGAACAGAATTCGAATAGTTTTCGCGAATCGATGTGTCATCCACGTACATAATTATTGATTTATCAAAAGCGGCTCAGCCGATTTTGAAAAATAAGACCATCTCGGGAGTAAGTAGGTATATAGTTGCGAAATAAAAAAGTTTTTTTAAATTGGTTCTCAATTGGCGAAAATATCAATGAACATACACAAAAAAATACGTACAGACGAACATAGTACCTCCCCCTTTTTGAAAATCAGTAAAAAGAGGGAATATTTATTCATAACATATCAGTTTGAAATAGAATCGCTCTGATTTTAACATTGTTATTACTTTTCGATGGACAAGTAGAGCATGGCCTCATATTTTAGACGACATTTTTTTTTCTCCTAGTGAAAGTTCCTTTCTAGGTCAACGCTTGGAGCGCGAACTCTACGTGGTCAACGGACATTTAGCCGCTCCACGCAACGGTTCCGTGGTGTAGTGGTTATCACATCTGCTTTACACGCAGAAGGCCGCCAGTTCGATCCTGGCCGGAATCACACTTTTTGCCTCATGATTCTGCTACTTTTTTGGCACACGTTCACATTTTGTGTTTCAAGACATCGAACAAGTATCTATGCTCAAGGGATCATTAAAAGATGACATACATAGTCCGCTATATAAATAATCGTCTGCAACCTCAGTAGTGTTTTAGTAGCTTTAAAGTGAACAAAATATAGAGCAGCTAATATACCTGGTTACATCAATATTGATGTAGTTTTGCGACTGCATTGCGCACTAATGCGAACAAAATGACCGCTGTTTATTAAGGTTCGTCCTATCAGTGATATCAATAAGACATTGCAACGTAAAACATCATTCTCAATAGGTCATTTTGTAACTTTTTTGAAGTGAAAACGTGGTGCACTTTTTGAGATAGTTAAATTTTTTTAAACTCGCGTCAGGACACGTAAGCTGATTTAAAATTTGTAAAATGGCGCAGGGCGCTTGCGTGAGTCTGCGATGTTTAAATTTTCACTCCTGCCGGCACTCCCGAAGAGCAACCCGTTTTTTATGTTATAACGCCTTATAAATGGATCCACACATGTCACGTTCCGACTGAGCCGAGCGTGCAAGCGAGACCGCGGAACAAGCGATAAGGAGACACAACACTCAGGAATACTCAACTAGGAGCATAAAATGATCTTGACAGCAGAGGAACTCTATGATAGCACTAATATCGGTTTGCAAGGGCGATTTGTCTCTTACCTATGTTTATTTTTTGTACCTACTACGGGACTAATCGCGAACTAAAAGTATGAGATAACATATGAGGTATCCATTATCAGATGAAGGCAGGGAAGGCCTAAAAAACGCTGGCGTGATGATCTTGACTCTTTCCGGGAAGGCTGGCGGGATTTCGCTACAGAACACGATAAATGGAAGGAATAGGGATTTTTCCAGAATAGGGACAGCATAGGTTGAAAAATAATCGCGAAAGTTTAGAAATAACATTACTTACCTATGATATACTCTAGTATGAGGTTCCAGCCGATGATGAAGGCGATGAATTCACCCACACACACGTAGCTGTAGACATACGCAGAGCCAGCCTTTGGTACGCGCGCGCCGAACTCCGCGTAGCACAGCCCTGGGAAAAACAACTAATATTAGACACTGCCTGAAAGGTTCTGCAATGTTATGAACCTATTTTAGTGCTTACTATTATGGCTCCGTGCCCAAAGGGTAAAAACGGGACCCTATTACTAAGACTCCGCTGTCCGCCTGTCTGTCTATCTGTCACCAGGCTGTATCTCATGAACCGTGATAGCTTGAACGTTGTAATTTTTACAGATGACGTACCGATTACAATACAATACAAGAACACTTTATTGACACCACAAGTAGTAAAACATAACAGAATAAGAAATAACAACAGAAGAATGGTACAAAAGGCGGTCTTATCGCTAAAAGCGATTTCTTCCAGACAACCTCTACTGTACTATTCTGTTGCCGCTAAAACAACTAATACTAAAAACTTAAAATAAATATTTAAGGTGACTCCAATACATGAATCCTGATTTCTTAGCCGTTTTAGTTTGACAACGGTAACAGGTAGACGCTTATCGTGCTGCCCACACCCAGCGCCGTGAGGTCTAGCACAGACAGCACGTAGACACCTAGACCTAGAATGTTCTAGATTATTTTATCTTACCAGCAAACACGCTCGCGACTGCAGCCAGCAAGAAGGAGAGTATCACAGCCGGCCCCGCGTAGTTCTTGGCGACGTCTCCAGCCAGCACGTAGACGCCTACGCCCAGGGTGCTGCCCACGCCCAGCGCCGTGAGGTCTAGGGCAGAGAGCACCCGCGCCAGACGTGCTGCGCCCTCCTCGGCCGCCTTCCGCCGGGAGAGCGCGCGGTAAGCCAGCCGGGCTGCCTTCGCCGCGCCAGCTTTGATGCCGCCTGGACCACGAGAGATAATCAAATTAGAACGTGTTACGCAAAGAAACGACATTGGTTTTCTCAATTTTCCTTTACGGCGTAGAATCCTGGACGTTACGGAAGGAAGAAAGATCCAAAATCGATGCATTTGAAATGTGGTGTTGGAGGCGAATGCTTCGTATTCCTTGGACTGCGCGCCGTATTAACGTGTCCATTCTTGGGGAGCTCCGTATAAAAACACGACTGTCGACGACTTGCTTCCAGCGCATTCTTAACTACTTTGGTCATATTGCTCGCAGAGACCCAAATAACCTCGAGAAGTTAATGGTAGTAGGAAAGGTCGATGGGAAAAGATCACGCGGTCGATCGCCTACGAGATGGACGGATCAAATAAAATCTTTGACCGGCATGCCCATCTCAGACGCCATGAGAACCGCAGCAGACAGATCCAAGTGGAAGAACATTGTCCAAAAAGTTATCCAAGATCAAATCGCTCCAGATTAGACATGACCTTCATTAATGAAGAATACGACTGAGAAGAGACGCAAAGAAAATGAACAAAAATTTTGAGTGGCTGAATTTTATGTTACACTTGTATGAATATGTATAATAAAATATCTGTCATAAAAGAATCATCATAGCTCCTAAACAAATGGAATGAATAATTTCTAACGTAAGTAAATAGCAGTTTAGTAGCATTAAATTATTATGCTAAGCTTGAAAAATGTCTGAAGACATAATTTGACGAAAAGTACCACTATTAACTATAACTTCTTTTGTGCCACTACCAAAACCTACGGAGTAATAAAATGCGAAAATTGTGGATAAATTATTTCCTCTTATCTTCACACACGGAGCTAAACAAATCGAGAGTTATATACTTATTACTTATCATAATTTTCTAGCTGCTGAACGTATACAGACCTCCTTCCAAATTCACAAAACGACTGATAGGAAACGGCTAGCACGTAACGACTAAACAATTCACACTAAGGGTAAACGTCCTACGATACGCTACGGAAAAATCAACAATACTATGACAAACGCTACAGATCAAAATAAGAGAAAATTAAGGAATTGTATATGGCTGACCTGAAATTAAAATACCTATTACAGCAAAATTTAAGACTGACCTGCCATTATTGCGCAGAAAGCAATTTCACAAAGAATAAGAATGTCTCTACGGCAAGCAAAACAAATGAAATGACACTCGGCGGCGCGGAAACCCGATCACGACTGGCCGCGGTCGCTGGACATTTGCGATTATCGCAACATTCGCAATCTACGAGCTAGGTATGCAACTACTATCAGAGCTACTGCATACCTACTGGAAGTTATACAATATTGCCTACATTTTAACCGACTTCCAAAAAGGAGGTTCTATGATCGTATGTACTCTGTAAGTCTGTATGCATATATAATTTTTGTGGATGTTCATCGATATTATAGCCTTTCATAAATTCTTTATTTTTTAGTTCGAAAGGGTATACTCCTGAGGTTGTACCGTTTAAATGTTACCGAAATCGACTGAGCCGTTTTTGAAAAATCGACAATAACGTAAACTCAATTCGAGCGAACTATTTGAATTTTGTACACGATGGAAGTCGGTTTGCCTATTTTTTCGAAAATAATCATACTAATATTATAAATCCGAAAAGTTTGCTGGTTTGTTCCTCTTTCACGCAGCAACGGAGCAACGGATTGACTTGATTTTTGGCAGGGATATACTTCGAGGGCCGGAAAGTGACATACGATACTTTTTATCCCGAAAAATAAAAGGTTTCCTGTAGGATAGCACAAAAATCAAATTCCACGCAGGCGGAGCCGCGGGCAAAAGCTAGTTATTAATAAAATCAAAAAGAACTCTCAATACGATAGTAAGCGGCAAAAGTAGGAGGGAAAGACCAAATCAAATGTGGATGAATTGTGTGAAAGATGAAATGCGAGAGAAAGGAGTTGATGAGATGACGTATGATAGAGTGAAGTGGCGAAAGGAAACGTGCTGTGCCGACCCCGCCTAGTGGGATAAGGGCAAGAAGATGATGATGATAATGAATTATAAAATCAAATAACTGTAGGTAAAATTAATCTGAAAACTTCCGATCGCATACTTTATTGAGAGACGAAGCGGTCTTATTGCAAATCCATAGGGGAGGCCTGTTGTCCAACACATCTGATTTTCAGCTTAGCAACAAAAATAAAGCATATTTTCGCAATCAAATCAATTGGAGCATCAATTTGAAAGGCGGCGTTGTTTTTCTGTTGACTCCGCTTTACTCCCAATTTAGATAAAATCATGAATCATCAATTAAAAAGCACGCAGTACTCGTAACAATACTGTCGTACATACTCGGATGTAGAGGGCCAAACTAATTACAAATATTATTGTTCGCCAATAAAGCCACAAGCGACTTCAACCGTGTACACTGTACCTACTTAGTTACAGAATTTGAATAGTTCGCACAAATCTATGTATCATAGAAGTATTAGTAATTAAAGTTATTTTTTCAAAAACGACTATGCCGATTTCGACAAAATTTAAATGAGACCAACTCTGAATTATGATCTACCAAAGAAAAAAAGAATTATCAAAATCGGTTCATAAATAGGCAGAGTAAATACTTCTACAAAAAACTATGTAACATACATATACAAAAAACTTTTTGAAGCCGTTAAATAAGAGGAAAAGGTAAAAAGGTTTAGAATTCAGGATACTTCTTCCATGGCTCAGGTTTACTCGTACATCATCATCCACAGACTTCTTTATTTTTGATTGACCACTATTGATTTATTACTGTACTGTAACAGCCTTTCTTAATAGTCCACTGCAGGACTTATAAGCCTACCCACGAAGGGGATTGGGCGATATCCACTACGGTAGCCAAGTGCGGGTTGGTGGATTCACATACGCCATCGAATTTCTTGTACGGAAATATACAGGTTTCCTCACAATGTTTTCCTTCACCAAAAAGCCAATAATAGTGCATGTGGAAATCCGTACATAAATTCCAGAGAACTCATTGGTAAACCGGGATTTGAACTCACGACCTCACGATTGTAAGGCGTTACATTACCATTAGACCACCACGGCTGAAGCTGGTTTATAGCTGTAAGTAATTCTTAGCCAAGCGAAGGCTGGACGAGCCTTTATTAATTTGATAAAATAAAAAAATGTAACAACAAGTTGGAGTGCAAAGATGGTTTCTATTATCACTTAGACACGCTGGATGCTGGCTTCCATTTGGTGTTATTGAAAATCCATAGGACGTCCAACAGTCGATGAACATAGCTGATTATAATGATAATGAGTTTTTTGTGGGCACTGGACAGCAATCTAACATAAATCTCTAATTTAAAAAAACACTTCTATTTTTAAGCACTTGTACTACAACAGGCTCAGCAGCCTAAGCAGTGTCCAAGTGTTCCCATAAGCGTTGCTACGGAACTTGTTTTTGACTATTGACTATAGCACTCACCCAGTAACTTATACCACATAATTACTCAGTACACTGTCGCCACAATTACAAGTCTCTCTGAGAGGCTCGACCACTACTGATACAGTAACAGAAATAACCTCTTTCAATTGGTTTCAAACTAGCTATGCTCTGTGGTTTTGCTCTGCAGCCTTTTAGCAAAACTTAGGAATTCTATGTTACTCTCGTGAAAAGTTATCATCATCATTAATTAATATACTGAGCGCCAGACAAATTGAAGAATTGGAAGCCGTAGATGACACTTCGCCGTGATTCGCTAATTATTGCGCATGTGTGCACAATGCCTATACAAATGACGAAGTAGTGAGCTCGGGCGTAGGAAGTGCGCGGGAGGCATGAGGTTGCGGGCTGGTGTGCCCCGGCGTTTTGTCTCTCTGGCTCCCGCGCGTGCCCATATTTCGGCTTTTGCGCAGTACGCTGCGCATAACTTCCCATCCTTCAATTTGTGTGGCGCTCAGTATATCAGCGATAGGACGCCTACTGCTGGCCACAAAAAAAGTATTTACTCCTATTTCAAGCCCATGAAATTTTCAAATTTGAATCATATTTTTCACCACACACACACACATCAAAAATTGGCACCACTAACTTCTACCGTGTACAGAATTCAAATAGTTTGCACCAATCGATGTGACCTGCATGTACATTATAGTTGATTTATCAAAAACGGTTCAGCTGACTTCGATAAAATTCGATAAAATTTAAATAGGCCCAAGCTCGAGGGTATGCCCATTCGATTAAAAAAAAATTAAGTGGTACTCGATTGTCGAAAATATCGATGAACATACACAAAAAAATACATACAGACGAACATAGTAACTCCTCTTTTTTGGCGGTCGGTAAAAAGTAGTTTTTATTTTTTGTATTATGGCAATCAAGTTGCCTTTTTCGCAGAAGTTCTTGGCAATATTTTAACCCTGTTTGATGTCGTTGCGCATGCAAGTAACTAATTCGTATTTCGAACCAATTTTAATCAGTATCCATACAACAACAGAAACGTCGATTGAAACTGCAAAAAAAGCCGGTAATAACTAAAAAACACAATTTAAAAAACACATGGCGACATAGGCACGCGCAACAACGATAAGTTTACGTAATAAAACTGCATATATAGGTATGTATTTACAGATATTTTGGCACCAATTCACTGGAATTTAAGTCAAAAGATACATTTATCTCAAATCTGTTACTAGAAATATATAAATTGAAAGACTTAGCTGACAGACAAACAAAATACTTGCTTAAATTTATCATATTGATCCCAAATCAATTGACCAATGTACATTGCTTGTCAATTTATTTTATGTGGGCTACTAATATAGTACAGTGAACCTCATTTAGGTGTAGTAGGTATCTTACATTGGTCTTGTTGATAAGTGAATAATAAGTAAGTTTGTATGTCTACAATTGAAACCGTCTGAAGAATTGTCTATTGATTGTTATTTTTATTAGATGTTTCTTGAGATATTATTGTTAATCAAACGAACATGTGATGTTCGATGTCAATTATGTGAGCAGCTTCATTCGAAGCGATTTATTGTTTACATACAGTAGATGCGCTCCAGCCTAGACCTTGCACGGATTTTTTAGAGTGGTAACTTTTTTTTTTTTTTTTTCTTTTTTGTCTGTGGTTATATCCTGCCCCCTCTACAAATTACACTCTTATATGTCGGCTTCTAATTTCGAATCATTTTGTTTAGAGCTTACAAATTCACATTTTACTTTCTAGGGATGGGTGTAGAATTCTGTACGCGTCTTAGCTGTACACAGGGAGGGTATGGATAAATCGCTTCGAATGAAGCTGCTCACATAATTGACATCGAACATCACATGTTCGTTTGATTAACAATTATGTTTCGCAGCTTCATTCTTCGCGATTTATTGTTTACATACAGTAGATGTTCAGAGTAGGTAAAATGTGAAGAAATACACCTTAGTACCTATATATAATCAGTCTTTATTTGCATATGATTGTCGTTTTACAGCTTAGCTTAGAATTCACAGGTACTAATATTGTAATAATATATACCTATATAATTTGGTATCATGAAGATGAATCGTTGTAACAGATTTCCACCAAAAGACAATACAGTTGTGTCAAATAAATTTGAATTGCTGATGATAGGTCTGTTATAAAATTTAGTAAAGACTGAGGAGGGATCTATCCATCCTGTTGTTTTTTGAATGATGTCAATGTTGACTCAGTCTTCTGGCTGTGGATGTAGCAGTGTGACAGGTACTATGTTCATTATAAATTGATGTATCTATAGGTACCACTTTTAAATATAATTCATCCATTTTCCCAGAGTGCAAAGATATTTTTGAGTGTGGTTTCTTGTAATTAACAAATAATGAATTTGTTTCTCGATGTGTACTTGTTTTACTAATTGAAGCTTCTAGGTATGCCCACCTACCGGGCTAGAATGCGCGCCACGAAATATTCCTTTACAAAACAGTATTATGGCAAAGTATATATCTGTCACTTTTTTACACGTCGAAAAAAGTTATTTTCATAGCTTTTCGTGGCCGCATGCTTGACTGGCTTGATGGCCGGGCAAACTTCAGGCCGATTATTTTAAAATAAAGTAATTAAATAACCTCAAGACTGGTTGAGTAGAATTTGATACTGACATGTTTATTATATTAGGTATTATAATTATTATATCTCGAGACGACTGTATTTCGATATCTTTAATTGTATTAATTACTACGTTGGAATACGATGTGCACTTGTGCAGTAACCCAAGGGACAGGGCTAGGGTTACAATCTTTTTTGATATAGTTTTGAAGTCAATACCTTCATTTGATACCTATTGTGCTAAATAAATAGACTACAATTGGATCCCTTGTTAAACTATGTTTAGTGTTGGCAGATTTTAGCTTGAAAACTCCTTTCATAAATCGCTTAAATCATCATCTGAATTTTCTAGTAATAATAATAAAGCAGATCTGTAAAAGTTAGCCGTATCATAACTAGCTCAATGTAATTTTAGTATAATTATAACTGTGGGTTTACAATAATCTCTCCATGTCTGTATACAATCAGTGTACAGCTTAAAAGTTGAATCAGATAGTGAAGATACCATAATTTCTACCATATTGAAGGACAAGTATTTCTTCTATAATGCTTCCCTGAACGCCTTGCGGCTACCAACTCCAGAGTTCGGTGCAAGTTGTGATTTATCCTAAAAGGAGAGGTTAACAATTTTACACTCGGTTCAAATATATGGGATCCGAAATGATTAATTTATAAAACAGTGGGAATCATGTCTGAGTATGTCAATATGGTACTAAAATTATACCATCTGTTTTTTCTATAGTAAGTAATAATTTTTTGAAGTAAGTACTCTTGAAATAAGAGAAAATGCTGGAAATGCATAGAACTTGTTCTTCCAAGAAATGGTAAATGCTTCTACAGCTCATGCTTCTGGATAATTATGTCAAGTTACATACAAAGGGCATTTTGAATTGTATCTACCTACATAGTATTAGGTACTTGCAAATAGATCAGTCTCTGATCAATCCTTCCCTATTCTCTTTTGTATTTATATAATATGCGAAAACTGTTAATTTGCCCATTTACCAACATTGCTATATTTCGCCAGAAATTATATTCAAATGTTAATATTAAACACTTCTCCTTCTATTTATAAATACATGATATAACTGTTACATTGCCATTTGACATCACAGTATATTTAAGTCGACAATATTTTTTGTGAAACATTGAAATCCGAAGAAAGCTGCCCTTAATTCTAATCCATTTATACGTAATGTTTTTTCCTTCCAATATCCAGAACATTCCTGTTACACTATGCACCGTAACCTGCGAATGATGCATCGGAATAATATTTCTCTTTATGAAGCTGTAAACTGTACTCTATATAACTTAACTACTAAGCAAGTTATCTTTTAAACTTTCATGAATGTTCACTACTTATTCATATCTGGGGTTATGTAAAAGGCAAGAATATTTGACTGTTCGAAGCATTTGGTGTACAACACCATGAATATTGAACCGCAGGGCACGCTGAAATTAATAACTGTACAAAGCGAGCAAAGTCCCGTAATTTACAAGTACGTGTTTACGTGTTTTTTATTATAACAGATAACTTGTATCCTTATTATTATTATTTTTTCAGCGGGTAGTTATAAAAGCATGTTTATTGAGTCAAAAGTAAAGCTTGTAAATTACATTGTGAGTTTTCGGTAAAGGGCAGCTTTTTGCGGAGTTAATGAAAAAACCCTAATTTTTCAAACAAAGATTTGGTCAAGGTAACTTTAGTTTTACATTTTGTTCTACGGATACACAAAACGTCGCCTGAGTACACAGCATACATTAAATTATGTGTTTTTATTAGAAATTCTATGACAGGTTTGAACAATTTGGTGAAAACTAATGGCACAGTGCATAAGCCGAAAGGTAAACAATAAATTCATAAAGAACACCATTTGATACGTAGGTAGGTACCTACGTTCTATAGGATTTTTGCACAGAAATAAAGAACACCATTGATCCCATGAAGCAATTTTTTGTTGTTAATTTTGATGCCGAGCGATAATATTCTATTTTGAAATATTTTATGTCCACAACTTTGTTGTAGATTTTGTCACCATCATAGACCTTTTTCAGTCTTTTTTGGACTAACACAGTGTTAGGATATGTAGGTACCTACTAAGCTTATCATTTCTATAGGGGGTAGATAAATGGTATAGCCCCATATCCAAGAAATTAATTTATTCAATTCAAAAAATTTGTAAATTCAACCCAATTGTTGAGAAAATACTGAAGTAGGTAGTCCAACATATTGTATCTGGCTCCGCGGCGGAGCTGCTTTTCTCGCTGTCTGCGAGCTATCGGTAGGCATTTCTGCTCGTTGACTGTCGTTACGGGTAGTTGCTTGGTCGTCGAACGTTGCTTGGTTTGTAGTCCGTCTTGCGGTGTTGAGGTACGTAGTTTAAACGGGCGCTAATGCTTCCGCTTTTGAAAGCTACATTTGGGCGCTGAAATTTAGTTTTCGGTGCGTTTTTCAGGACATCACCGGATTGATGAGTACTTATAGCTAATTCACCCAAATTTTCACCAAACAGGAATTACTCTCTTATCGACTCGATGAGCATGTCTTTTAATTTAGTGTTTCTTTCCGATATAGCGAAGCCTCTGCGAGTTTTCGGGTCTAAATAGTGAATGTCAGAAAATGGGCGACAGACATCGCTTATTGGTTTTATAACGCTTTTGTTTCGAGATCTCATTTGTTAGATCGGTCACTGATGGCAGCGGGTACAGGGCAGCGCCAAATTGTTTTTGCTTGTGGCCGAGAGGTTTTCCGCTTCACTGAAGAATCAGGTAAGGCCGCCTTTACTTCTGGGTTTAGGGTATCCTTATCCGGTAATAGGCGCCCGAGATTGTCGAGAATGACATATTCTTTCAACAAATTGTCTTCGATTTCTTTAGGCAGCTCCTGGTCCAGAATGTCTTACCGTCGTCGGTAGGCAATGCCAGCAATATGTATGGGCGGACCCAAAAACAATTTATCTTGAAGGTATCATCCAGCAGCTGTCTCCAGGCGGGCCGTTCTCTGCTTCTTTAGCAGGTTGTGGAGGTGGTGGTGGGGTCTGCTACGGCAACACCTGGCTTGTAGCCGAGTGTGTAGGTGCCGAAGTTAGGGCACGGGGTGATGGCGGTTGTGACGACGGCGACACGCAAATTCGTCGACATACAGGATTGTATCCTGAGTCGGCGTCTCGTATATGAGCTCCGTTTCTTATGTATCCATGGTGGATCCGTGATACCAATGTTCTTATTAGAACATGTTTTTTAACACAATAGTGACAGTAACAGCCCAAATATAGCAGTACGCATCACTTTTACACGTGACAGAGGTAACCCAGGTATGGTATCTCGCATCACTTAACAAGTTGTTAGCAAAATAGTGACAGTAACAGCCCAAGTATAGCAGTACGCATCACCTTTGCACGTGACAGAGGTAACCCAGGTATGGTATCCTCGCATCACTTAACAAGCTGTCACTTGCTGTTCAAAATTTCATCGATTTCCACTTTTGTATCTTCCGACGCATTTCTTTTTCGTTGTTTTCCTTTCTTCTTTCCCCAAGTTCAGAGTCCGGATTACTGATTGCTTGAAACTTTGGCGTGATTTGTAGGTTGACGTGCGAAGGCTTGAGCACGGAAACGCAGAATGATTCGAAATTAGAAGCCGACATATAAGAGTGTAATTTGTAGAGGGGGCAGGATATAACCACAGACAAAAAAGAAAAAAAAAAAAAAAGTTACCACTCTAAAAAATCCGTGCAAGGTCTAGGCTGGAGCGCATCTACTGTATGTAAACAATAAATCGCGAAGAATGAAGCTGCGAAACATAATTTACAATAAACAATCTATTCAAAAACATTAACGTAAAGTGTTGCCAGGAAAAGCTATAGGGGCCGTTCAAGTATTACGTAAGCACTATATAGGGGGTGGAGGGGTATATCTGTTGCTTATTTTTGATGACATGGGGGGTGGGGAGGTCTATATGGTGATTACGTCAGGAATAGTAAAGTTATTTATTTCTTGCTCATGAATAAATAAAAATAGCAAAATGCATATAGGTAGAGATACCAATGATTACGTGAGGATGGGAGGGGGGGGGGGGGGGATGAGAGCTTTGCCTACTTTTGCTGACAAGGGGGGAGGAGGGGTAAATAATTGTAATAAATCTGCTTATGGAATACTTGAAAGACCGCATAGCTCGCACTATCATAAAGTTAACATATATTCTGTAGAGCCAAGTTTCTAACTCTACAATCTCTAACAAACTCTACACCTTAGTTGAAATAAATGGTTTGGCAGTTTCGTTACTATAGTCTAAACAGCGAGATAATGCGTTCCTGAAGTCTGTCAAATGGCCGTGACTAGTGATGGGAAATAAATAACACTGTTATGTACTTTTTAACGAACCCAATAAACAAGTCACCAAGTTGCATTTACCTACTTGTCTGTCTGGATTCCAATTTCCGAAATTCACTAAAGTACTAGGCCACCGGGCCTAAACAAACTTAGGTACTTAATAAAGTTCTTAATAAAATAAAATGTGATAGCAATTTTGGTAAATATTTGCTAAAAACATAATTTCTTATACTTAACTTGCTTTGCGTGTTTGGTGTGGGTGGAGTTTTATCTGTATAATCATGGTTGTTAGTCTTGCAAAAACTTGAGAATGGCTAAACCGATTTGGCTAATTTTGGTCTTGAAATATCTGTTGATGTTAAGGGAAGGCTTAAATGGTGAGAAAATATAAAATGTTGGGAGTAAAATGGTAAGAACGTGAATTTAATTTCCTGCATGTAAAAGTTGTCATTGTCTGTTGACAGATAGTGATTCACCGGGTGAGCTAGTAATAAACAAATATGCAACATGTTAAATACGGAATACATCCTCATTATTACAAAATTATTTTAAAAAATAACGATAATTTAAATATAAATACCGTTACATTTGCCTGATATTTTCAGCACTACTGGGCACTACAAAAATGTACAGTTGATGTAAACTTAAGATAGCGTATACTATTTTTCAAAAATTGATTTCTGAAGTTTACTTATTTAGTTTATTGAATCAGGCGTTACTTTGCGGAAGTTCATCTTCAAATCATTGTTTTGAATAAATATTTAGTGACAGAGCGGAAATACACTAAATATTTATTCAAAACATGGATTTACTTATTTCTAAAAATTCAATTCATGCCACTTCAAAATTATGTCATTTGTTCGATGACAACCCTTCGCATTCCCTCACTGTTTAAACCAAACCATAGAATTAGAACTAAAGTAATAGAATACCCACTAAATTTTGCTCAAAAAACTATGTTACAGCTGTCTTTTTCATATCTGGTCATACAGCATATGCGAGAGTGAGTTGAACAAGAAAAACACATTATCTGTCGGCATACATCAAAATCACAAGTTGGAATGTTAAAATGGTTAATAGTAGTTCCACTTCGTCTTTTGCAATTTGATGCGAAATTTGAACCCTCTAGTTCCAGTAAAAAGGTTCAAATCTCTGATCATTTTACTTTCCTACTTTTTACCTTTTTGAATTTGAACAGCCAAGATAGATAATTGCTAGTTTCTGAAACCCTTTGAAATCATGTGAGTTATGTGCATCTTTTTCTAACACCTTTTAAATTTTATATTTAAAGGGGAACGAAGTGATGTATGTCTTTTGCTATTTTAGTATGGTTTCTGATTCTAATTCTATGGTTCAAACTATATAAGAACTATGGTATAATTATTTTTTGCAAAAAATAGCATGACCGACTTCACCTGTGTACAGGATTCGAGAATATTTCGCATGGATTGATGTAACATTTTTCACAATATTGTTTATTTATCAAAAATGGCCCAGCTGATTTTGATAAAATTTAAATGGGACCAATTTTGAAGTATACTCTTTCCAATAAAAAAAAGAATTATTTAAATCAGACAATTACAAAAAAGTTATGCATGGTTATACATAAAAAAAATATATATATATTTTATATGTGTTGAATTGTATACCTTCTCCGGTTGTTCGTCAGTAAATATAAGAGAAATAAAGAATAAAATGATAAATGGCCTTACTCCTTACAGCCATACGAAAAAATGATAAAAATGATGTTGAAAACCCAAAAATACTATCTTACGATATACCAGTTCATACGATGTGAACTGGTATATCGTAAGATAGTATTTTTAGCCATACATGTATAAATTTGTTGGTAAACCAAGAGAATTCCATATATCATTGAGTTTTTGGACATTGTGTACCAAGGAAATAAATTATGTGGTAGTGTATACCTACCTACCTACCTACCTAAGAAGATAATATTACAGCTATTTCCTATTTTAAAAAATAGATGATGCAACATTTATGTGAAGTAAGTCAGACAGATTTCACGACATATTGCATAGTAGTATATTTGTTGTATCAGTTACATGAGAAGTTGGAATGTGCAGCTTGTAGCTAACTTCACAGATGGTATTGAGATTGATTCGGCCTTTATAAAGATTTTATATGATAAGCATTATTAAAAGCTGGAAATCGCATAAATGTCATAACTACATAATCAACGTACCACCTGCTCCTATGCAATTTGTTTCCTCCTTCATAATCCGAACCACCCTAGGGACGGAAATGCCTTATCTCCGTCATGGTTTCCTCACGATTACTCTCAGGATATATTTAAGACAAGAGTGAATAGGTAGCTTCTAGATCTACATACCTACCTACTCCAGTTTCAGCCACATCACTTTCCATAAGGCCAGTAGGTGGCCAAATGTAGTCCTATAATGTATAATAAAAAGATAGTTCTTATTTGCAGACTTTTAAAAAATTTTCAGATAATTTGTCAAAATGTTTTCGCAACCCTTTGTATATGAAAGGTGACATTCACAAGTGGTATATTATTCAGAGAAAAATCGAACCAAGATGATATATATGTCGCAGGCAATTTGTATGATTCCGCCGTTTACATACGGCGTCGTCAGTTTAAAAACGCTCGCAGTTATGTATAATGCCGAAGGCAAAATGTATATTGCCTTAGCATTTTATATTATGCCGAAACATTTGATTGACAATTAAAACGCCGTATACATAATGCCGAGGCAAATTGAAGTATTTAGTTCTGTTTCTTACCACGCGCGTCGCTGATGATCAAAACAAACAAAATGGCGTCAAGTAGTGGTTTTATGAGCCAAGAAAATATTGAAAATACTACGTGTACAAAAGGCTTTTCGCAAAATACTTGTGATTTTAAAGACATTTATTATAGTGAATTTAAAAAAAGTTACGTTTCTTAAACGAAAGCAATAAACACGCCGTGGACAACTTTCAAGGTTTTTCGGTACCTAAAAAATGCTAAGGTGTCCATAGAATCTGGTGTTCCGAGGACTCCTGAAATGTGCAGGAGTCTTCCTATTGTTGCATATCGACCATAGTTAAAAAATGGTCAGAGGATATCAAAAGAGGCTAACCTGACCAATTGAAGTCGAAATACCTAGATAAGTGCTTATGTTGGTTAGTTAATGTTAGAGTATACATATTTAACGGAAGGTCCTCAACTCGTAATAAGGACATATTGTTTGTGGCGCTTCGCCGGCCGCTACCGGGGCACGCTCGCTTCGCTCGCTCGGCTCGCGCGTTGTTGTCACTGTTCAAACCTAACCTAACCTACAAACTTTATATAAGTTTGACTTAAGGTCACTAAGTTTGGTTCACTTATCCTGGTGTAAAAGTCAATGTCAGTATTTCCCCACCCATATACTCCCACATCCCATCGCATTCCGAAGATCGCGGTTTAGGCTCAGTGCCCCACACTCGTTTTCGTACACTCCAACCGTTAAATGAACTATATCTCGAGATTATAATCGATCTGATTGATTTGAACTGTCCAAAATTTTTATCTGTCAATCTGATTTTTCTGAAGTGTGTTTTGTCATGGTCACCCTAAAACTACAACCGACGTTGAAATTATTACAATTGAATGAGTTGTCATTTTGCCTTCGGCATTTTACATAACGGCGAGCGTTTTTAAACTGACGACGCCGTATGTAAACGGCGGAATCATACAAATTGCCTGCGACATATACATCATTTGTTTTCACAACCCTTTGTATTTTTTTTGTAGGTACTATATGAAAGGTGACGTTCACAAGTGGTATATTATTCAGAGAAAAATCGAACCAAGATGATATATACATCATTTGAAAGCTTGTTATATGGGCTTCCCAAAAATATTTTATTTAGATTTTTGCACCCCTCTAATTTTTCTTAAATGCGAAAAATAAATTATATGAATAATAACAATACAGCTTATTATTTTTTCTAGCTTAGCAATAATAAAGTGCTTCTATCGTTATTTTACTTGCATTCGTAGCTGATTCTTCCATATTCATCTCTTAACTTGCTAAAATTAAAAATTATAACCTACCAGTGTGACCAGTTAGTAGGTACATGTGACAAAACATCACTTAAAAAGTGTGTCTAATTGGTAAAAATGCTTTTATTTAACAATTTGGAGGCTACTTAATCAGGGCTGTTAGAGATAATCTACCTATTGAGCAAAATATATTTATTTCTTCTAATAAATTCAAAATTAATTTTTAAAAAATCGGAGGGGTCTTTTTTGTTTTTAACTATTGTAATAGACTCAGAAAAATATGAATATTCTCGAAATGTAACGAGTGTTGTGGTTAGAATTTGTGATTATTATTATACCAGCCTCCATACATTTTGTGGACATGTCCTTTATTTGAGCGATTTTCTGTTACTTACCTATTTTAATGATTAATTCCGTAGAACCTATACTTAGAAAAGTACTTACTGCACATGCCACGGCGATAGGAAATAAGTCAAAAAAGCCTGATTAGAGTGCCGCTTTTACATAACTTTTTTACCAATTTTATCACTGAAAGTTTACCTGTTTCGAAAGTCTGCCGCAACCCGATGCCTTGGCCGGTATTACCGACCACAGGTTCATAGTGTCCAATCGAGTTTTCACCGGGAAAAGACATGTTATTGATTGTCGCGGGTGCACATAACCTCAAAATAGTTTATCACTTAGAACAACAAACAAAATACTTGTAAGTATTTTTATTGGTATCTGTCGTTTCTTTAAATATGTTTTATTTATACCTATTCAGAATTATTAAAAAAGGAACAATATTTCAATAAAATCTAAGCTCGCACTATAGAAAACTCAAACATAAGTCAAAACACAAAAATGATGAAATAAATATTGCCAGTATATCTTTTAAAGTATCCTAGTTCTTCCCGAAGGAACTAGTGCTAGGGTTATTTGCTTACCCTGTACTAAGCTGAAAGGGGGTGATTCAGACCGTTATTACGAACAACTTTTACTATGGGGTTTTACCCAAAATTTGAGAAAAAAATCTGCTGTTTCATACAAAATTGCAACTCGGAATCGACAATTAGTAATCGACAACAAGTACAGGGTCAGCAAATAAAGGCTCCTTTACACACAGGCGGTACGAGCGGTATAGCAGACAGGCGGGCATCTGTATTGTACTGGTTATATAAGAAGGGCTCACACAGGTCCGGTCGCGGTACTGCCGTACCGCCCTTTACCGCTCGTACCGCTCGTACCGCTCTACCGCTCGTACCGCCTGTGTGTAAAGGAGCCTTAACCATGTACAATAGTTTTCAATCAATCGTGGGATCATCTTGCTTCTTTATTGTATGGGCGAGGTTACAGCCTCGTTGATGCGACAGGACGCGGCAGTTCTCTGCCTGTAGGATTTTCGGACGGTGCGAGCATGCGACACGCCAGCACCTACACCCACCTCCAGCACCCTCTCAGCCGTCTTGGCTTTGTGGAACATGATTTAAAAAAGAAACCGGTAGATGATTGGTGGATAACTAGTCGCAGATGCTTCTAAGCCGCTGCCAAGCCGCAGCTCAGCTAGCATCAGCTTTATGCTGTGCGCGCAGCGGGCAAGATGCAAGTGTGCCTGCGGGCTGGTCATCTTGGTATAAAAACTGGTTTAGAAATTCGCTGAACTTTGTCACAGATAGACTTCAGCACTTTCTAGGGCACACTAAAAACGAATTTCATACTTTATTACACAGTTCGCACTAAGACAGACTCAGTATCATGACCATTTACGCACATGTATACGTTTAAAAATAGAAGCCCTAGTGTTGTTTCACTCAATTAAAGATATAGGATCTACAAATACACACATATAGCGCTGAACTAATTAAAAGTGCTAAACCTCGTGGTCCCTAGTATTAGTATAGTTAGTACCTAGCATTAGCAAATTACCCTATAATCAGAAAAGAACTTGTAACCTGGCAGGAATTTACTGTCACAACCATGGATTTATCATATAAACAGGATTGAGTACTGGTAAAGAAAAACGCGCCGACAAGGATACCAGATCAGATGATTGTGTCTCTTTTCCAAGTAGGATGACCAAAACATTATCTCGGAATATCTCGCAGGAATCGCAGTTACCTTACCCCTAACTCGTCGTCCTTCGTCATCGTCGTCGTTTTAGCAATAGGACGCCTCCTGCTGGGCATAGGCCTTCCCTAAAGAGTTTTATAAAATCAATCTCCATAAAAGCATTGGTCTAGAATTAATACATACGGAGATAATTCAGTTACTCCGACATCTTTAATTCCAAAATGAATGCCATTTTTGAAATCTACACCCCCAAAAACCTCGAAAACTACACCCATGACGACTTTTTCAAAAAAGTGACGTCTACCATCTTTAATTCCAAAATGAATGCTAGTTTTGAAATCTACACCCCCAAAAGCCTCAAAAACGACACCTATGATGACTTTTTGCAAAAAGTGACATCCACCATCTTTAAATTCAAAATGGATACCATTTTTGAAATCTACACCCCCAAAAACCTATAAAACGACACCCATGACAACTTTTTCAAAAAAGTGACATCCGCCATCTTTAATTTCAAAATGGATACCATTTTTGAAATCTACACCCCCAAAAGCCTCAAAAACGACACCAATGATGATTTTTTGCAAAACGTGACATCCGCCATCTTTAAGTTCAAAACGGATGCCATTTTTGTAATGTGTAAGGGGTGTCCCTTAAAACCCCGAAAATTACACCCATGACGACTTTTTTAAATAAGTGATGTTCGACATCTTTAATTCCGAAATGAATGCCATTTTTGAAATCTACACCCCCAAAAACCTGGAAAAGTACACTCATGATTTTTTATTAATTCTACACCCTTTATTGTACACCCAGCATGTTTAAGAAATATGTCCAGCATAGTCACCTTACCACACTTCTTTGTATACGCCATAGTACGCCATTTGCAATCGATGATACTCTAGTTAAAAATAAAAAATAACCATTAATCATAAAGACGTAGGTATATTCATACAAAATAAATATCAAATTCTGTTTTATTACCTATTCAATTTTAACTAAAATCATATCAAAATACATTGTAATAATAACTAAGAAATGGTTATGACAGTCGCGGCTTTACGGGTAATAATTCTACCATATATAAGTGTCGTTTCGAAATAGCAACAGTGCGAGCGGGACACCCTCATCACTTTGGGAAGTCTCACTCGGCACAGCGTCTCTCTTATGTTATTTCAAAGGAATATATGTTTTGTTACAACGTGTTAAGGTTGAATTTTACTAAGCTAACTTTGAGCCAAATTTCGTCTGTGCGCAATCCAGATAGTATACAAAATCCTTGGTCACAACAATGACAGTGGCAACAGCTTGATGTTGATAATGACATTACGATAGTGAATTACAGCCTTAAATTATTGTTTACAGCTGATTTTTTTACTGTCTTGTTGTGTATGTTAAACATTTGCCAACTGTGTTTGCCAATATATTATACTCACTGACGAGTAACAACGACACAGATATCCAAAAATAAAAGATTGATAGCATTGTTATCACTTCAGGTTATTCTCAACCACAACAGTTACAACAAGAACTAAGTGAACTGTGAATAATTAATTAATCTTCACTTTACGCCCATGTGCACTTAGCGAAACAGCCAAGCCGCATATATATTGAATAAGGTATACTTAGTGTTTGAGAAGTAAGAACTTGTAGAGTTAAGACGTGTAGAGTTAGAAGCTTGGCTCTACATAAGATCTGACAACATTTTGAAAGTGCGAACTGTGGTCTTGGCTATATTTCACATGGAAATGTTTTTGTTGGATTACAAATACAAATCAAATACCTACTAACTTTTATTCCTCAGTTTCAAGGGTTAGGGATTTACTCAAAATCCTGAAGTACGTGTTTTATTATTGATAACAAAGAGCCTTCATATAAATTTTTAGACTTCTAAATCATCAAAGTCATTTGATTTCTAGCATGAAAATTAGTGTAGGTATAAGTTTCATACAAGTTTTCATCTCCCAGTTTTAAGGATTGGGGGGTGATTTATGAAAAACCCTGAAATACGTATTTTATTATTTACAACAAACAGCCTTCATATCAATTTTTAGACTTCTAGCATGAAAATAGGTAAGTGAGTCTCATACAATCTTTCATCCGCAGTTTTAGGGGTTGGGGGCGATTTATTAAAAACTCTTAAATATGTATTTTATTATTGATAACAAGGAGCTTTCATATCAGTTTTTAGACTTCTAGCATGAAAATTAGTGAAAGTCATACAAGTTTTCATCTCCCAGTTTTAGGGGTTGGGGGGAGATTTATTAAAAACCCTGAAATACGTATTTTTTTATTGATGACAAAGAGCCTCCATATCAATTTCCAGACTTCTAGCATGAAAATTAGTGAAAGTCTCATACAAGCTTTGCATCAATAGAGTTTTAGATATTTTTCCTTTGTATATGCGTAATAGTACCTTGATGCCAAATATCAAGTTTCTAGGTCATCCGGAAGTGGGTTAGGTTTTTGGTCTATAGGTAAGTCAGTGAGTGAGTCAGTGAATCAGTCAATGAAACCTCGGTTTTTAAACGTAAATATGTCAATAACTGTTGAAGAAAAATTTACGAAATTTTGTATTCTGGGCTAGCTAAACAACTTTAATAAATAGGCTAAAATATTTAGGTTAAATTGTTTTCGAGTTATGAAGGGGTCAAAAGTGGCTTGAAATGGTTCGTGTAATTTTACACACGTTGCGTCGCCAGCTTTTTCTTTGTCTTGGCTGGACACCGAATCAAACTTTATGGCGTCTGTGATCACCAGGCGTGTCATTGCGCAGTAGGTTATATAGCAAATTCGTTGTGTCGGCTGCGCTGCCCGGCAGCGTATTGCCAAACTGTACCTATACCTACTGACCCAGACACCCATAGTCTGTACTGAACTACGTCGTGCTCGTTGAAATCACAAACAAATTGGAGCAAAGTACATACGAGCTCAGAGCAGTCTGAGGTGGTATCTTAGATTATAGAGGGAATAGATACGAAGTAAATTCTTATGTCCCCCCGCAAAGATACAGACCTTATAGTGGTCAGCTAATTTGAGGTCCTGTAGGAACGAAGGGCGTGGTTTATATTCTGATTTTTGCCCTCCAACTCTCATTACACCACCTCATTACTTTAATTATATTGTTTGCTTCCCTATATCTTAAGATTAAGGCATTAAAAATATGTAATGAAATTCTTCGCCCCCCACCATCGACTATACCTCAAAAGGCTTTTGACAGTTGTTGCCGTCATTATTCTGAGACCATCCAACCAATAAGAAATGATCTCCAGATTTGTGTTTTGGTTACAACAAAGCTGATTATAATTTCTACAAAATATATTGTATTGAACGTGTAAATAAATAGAATTAAGTATAACATTATAAGGGCACAAACAATAACAACCATGGTTACCTGCTGCGTTCGGGGCTGCGAACCGTGTTCTAAGAACAAAAGCGAAAGTTTATAATTTTTCAGGTTAGTCGTAGTTTTTGTATTTTCACGTCTATTTTTTTGAAATATGAATAAATCTTCAGTGCAGGAACTATAAATGAAGTTTAAAACTATCTATTTTAATTCACAACACAGCATAAAACGAAAATTTTGAGAAAAGCAAATATATTGAATGTTTACACTACTTCAAATAGTGATGTGGTAAAGTTACGATTTTATTGCATTGCATTATGCTATTCGATACTTCTATCGGTACATAATCGGTAGAAGTCATAATAAAGCTATGGTTGTACGTACAGTACTAATTTTTGCCAAACTTCCTTTTAACCCGACTACCAATTAACGACTACCTATGTTTTTAAGTGGAATCTTGGTTAACTATTGAGTTCGTAAAAGACAACATTCATATTGGGCTAATGCTGATAGTTCCGACCAAAGCAATTATTTGGGAGATAGTGTTGAAGCATATAATTATCAACATGTTATACTATGGGACTAACCCTCTATGATCACTCCGTGCGTAGTTATCGAATTTTAAAATTATTTATTTTCATTTACTAACAAAAAATATGTACCAATTTACCTGCTTATTGGAACCGTTTTAGTACCTACTTAATTTTCTTTTGCTATTTTTATTTAACGTCATATTCAGTAGTATTAGATGCTTTTTGCTGTAGTTAATATGTGCTGACTTGTTTAACACGCTTTTTTTAGTTTCACCTGTACGTTTCCTTGCTTGCTTGTAACCAATCCCTTTGAGCTCGATTTTGATCTACTTTGAGTGATCATATTTTCTTTAAACTTTGCACACCTATCAAAGACGCATGACAATACATTTATGAAAAAAAAATTGAAAAAAAAAACGAATAAATACTCTTTCATTGCATATCAAACTAAAATGTATAAAATAATGTTCAATACATATAGGCAGAATATAATAATGAATGAAAAATGTTAATAATATTATAAAAAAGCGTGGGATGCTCGATTTACGAAAAATTATGGCACAAAATGTTTTTTTTTTGTAATGGCATTAATATTTTTCGTTCATTATTATTATTTGCCTGTATTGAAAATTATTTTACACTTTTTTATTTGTTATGATATGAAAGCGTGATTTTAGTTTATTTTTAAACTATAGTTATTTACGAGTATATTGATTTTGGATCTCGGAAACGGATCCAGTGATATTGATGATTGTCATTCAAATAAAAATTGTTGATGTTCAATTGTATACAATGTGTTTGTCTACCGGTGTTGGAGCCTTAAGCGGTGATATCTATGGCAAATTTTGAACAACTTTTACTGTGGGGTCAACTCTGAAAACGCAAAAAAGACACCTTTTCCATACTTTTTGTTAAAGGTTCATAAAAAATCGTATGGAAAAGCAGTTTTTTTCACGTTTTCAGAGTTGGTCCCATAGTAAAAGTTGTTCAAAATTTGTCATAGATGTCACCGCTTAAGGCTCCGACACCGGGAGACAAACGCATTTAAGTTATTCCTAAAAACACAATTTATAGAAAAAAACTTTCTCGTGGCTAATCTCTGGCTAATACTGACGATTACTTTATTACTTATTTAGAGGGCAGCGCGCATAGCAGAATTTAGTAGTTAGGTAGCACATGTGTCACACTCGTGGCTGGGTTTTATATTTTTCTGCTCATGTTTGACTTGACGAGTAATGCATCGCCTACTCGTATTTTCTATTCTCTATCTTTTCGCCTATTTTAATACCTTTTTGCAAGTCACAATCATATCAAAAAACATATCAAAATGCCGTTGATTTTTTTAAGTAATTACAATTGAGATCTATACTTGAACTAGGTACTATAAAATCAAATTTTATGCAATTCGGTTGATAAATGTGGAAGTATAATGCGGACAAGTTGTAAAGGAACAATGAATCCTGAAGAAGAATTAAATTTAGGTAAGAAGTACCTATAATAATTTAAAAAAGGAAATAAAGTAACTATGATTGGACCATTGATATTTCAAGCCACCAAAAACATGTAAACTAATTTATTATTTCAAATTAAATGCAATTATTTAAAATATGTTATTTTTTATTATTTCGATACACATTTCCTAATAACATTTGTTTTTAACGAGTTTGACCGATCAGCGCGTCAAATTGTAAATGGTTTTTTACCATTTTCAGATTTGGTAACTAAAATTCATTTAGCAATGATATATGGAAATTTCTGTTACGATTTTTATTGAAAAAAAAAACTAAATTTGTTCGCTGGTCTAAGTGTACGATACATTTAACAGTGTCTTAGTTTCATACATATCTGGTTGCTTAGAATCTTTTTGAAAATAATTGTTTTCAAAACTCGGTAACTACACAGGAGGTGTCATGTGGGATAAAATGTACAGGATAACAATAATATTACCTACTAATATACCTACTAATATTATTTCCTAAATAATTTTTTTGCCGGCACTTTTTCAGTTAGCCCAAAATGAATGATGTCTTTTATATAGTGGTTTAGAAAGAGCGAAATAATGAGGAAAGTTATAAATAAAATTTATGACAGTAAATTTAAAAGTGTTGTGTTAATTATGAAGGCGCCGCCGTCGTAATTATAATAGCTAATTAGCATATTTCTAATATTTTTTTCACTTTAGGCATTCGATAGAGATAACATTTTTGACATTGCTATTAAATTTACGACAGCACCTTCATAATTGGGCCTAGTATAGACTTAAAAATCTTTTAGTACATCGGCAGTCAAGTATTTCTCGGAATAATCGAATTTTTATCGATTCGAATTTCCAATCGATTTACGAACTATTGATTAAGCACAACGCTTCAAGGGGGCGGGGCAAAATCGACGCCATGTTTCCGAGATTTGCTATGACGTAGCTGAGACTCGTTTATTTGAGCGCTCGGGCGCCCCTATGGGTGGTATGCATTTTGCTCGCTTGTATGTAAAGCAAACTGTGACACGCTAATATCTGTAACCAACTATACATCGTGTTTCATGATTTTCCGGAATTTTATTGCTATGCTGTTGCGGTTGTTACCTATCCGTTAAACTGAATAACTTTCCCAAAAAAACATACATATTGTGAATTAATTTAAGTTTTAACAAAAGGAAAGTATGACCACTATGACCGCAGCTAAAAATAAATTTGAAATGTAACAATTTGAACTGTAACAACTATACTTACTGTGACTATACACAGGGTTGTTAAAAAAACTTGAGTGTTTCAAAGTAGGTAGGTACAATTTTATTTTATTTCCATAATTAATTTTTTAGAAGAAAGATATATCTACCTACTTACGCAATCAATTGTAGGTAAGTACCTATTTGTAATTTCGGGTTAGATAATAACCAAATTAAGTTAATATGATAAATGGTTGATAAGTAACAAAGTAAATTAATGAATCAAGAACAGAAAATTGGCGATGTTCATTAAATGCCAAAAACAAAAACTCGCACAGCAAGAAATGAAAGTTACGCCACGCCTTTTGTCAAGTGCTTTATTTCCCAATGGAAAATTATCAAGTGAAAATTTTATTCCAATTATTTACCGATCTTTAACTAACAGTTTTGAAGTCGGTTTATTTTTAACACGCTTTTATAAGTTTCACCAGTATGTTTGCTTGCTTACTTGTAACCAACCTCTATGAGCTCCATTTTGCCCTAATTTGAGCGTTCAGTTTTTTTTTAAACTTTGCAGAAACTAAAAAAACACGCTTTCATATCAAACTCAAAAGTGTAAAACAATTTTCAATATGTACGGTTTATATTGTAATTATAATTACAAATTATTATAAAATGGCTCGCGACGGACCACATCGTAGGACATAGAATAAGGCGACTTTGGTTACGACACGTAACAATCATGTTAGTATTAAGTTTGACATAATTATCTGTTTGATTTTAATTAATTTTTTTGTAGTTTGTGACATTTATATTGTAAATATTCTTTTGTGATTAAATAATATATTTTTTCTGGTAACTACAGTCTGTTTAAATTACTTTTTAAGTTCTTGTAATTCTTTTATATTTCTCCGTTTATATTATTAGTTGTGAATCAATATTGACAATTATTATTTTCGATTGGAAATAAAGTAGAAATGGAGTAGCGTGACGCCATCTCTTGCTATTTGAGTTTTTGTTTTTAGCATTTAGTGAAAATCGCCGATTTACTGTTCCTGGTCCATTAATTTACTTTGTTATTAATCATTTATCATATCGACTTAATTGGGTTATTATGTTCACCGAAATTACAAATAGATATCTACTTACAATTTATTGTACGTATCTTTCTTATGAAAAATTGATAAATACTGAAATTGGAAATACTTAGATATAATTTTTAACAACCTGCGTAGTTAGTTAGTTCAATTAAATTGTTTTTTTTTGTCATACTTACACGTTTTTTTTAGTTATAACTTATTAATAGATACACAATAGGTATAACAATTGCAATAGCATAACAAAAAATACGGGATTTTTTTAAACATTTTGCATAGTTAGTTCAAGATATTCGCGTATCACAGTTTGCTTTACTTATAAGCGAGCAAAATGCATACCATCTCAGATTGCTCTGAGCTCGTATGTACCTACTTTGCTCCAATTTGTTTGTGATTTCAATGAGCACGACGTAGTTCAGTACAGACTATGGGTGTCTGGGTCAGTATACACTTTGGCAATACGCGTCCCCATGAATGACCTCAGAAATCTGCTTGCGAGAAACCGAAGCTCGGGCTCAGGAAACCGGACGACTGAGCTTGGGAGATCGGTGATAAGGCAGGCGGCTGGACTGTGCAATGGGCATACCATACGTGTCGCCTCTGAAATATTATAATAAGATTGTAAGCAGACGAAACTCAGCGTGTTCCTACTGTCTAATTAATAAAATAGTACCCGATTTTTTTGCAAAGGAACATTTTAGACCTTTTATTGATAGATAAAATATGACAACCAGTGTAGGCCGTGTAGAGCTAGAAGCTTGGCTCTACGCCGCCGTTGGAGCGTGGGGCCCCCTAAGGCGCGGGCCCTGTCGTAGCATTCGCTCCTCTTGCTATGTGGCTAATCCGGCACTGATGACAACCATTATGACACGGTGCTGATGCCATAACTGATTTACCCATGAGTATTTATAGCGAATACTATTGTACCTGAACGACCTTGCATTAACAAACATTTTTTAAACATACCTACGTTATGTACCTACCTACTAAACTTCGGTCGTATTGCAGTCCGTTTACAGTTAGGTATCTAGCCTCTGACTGACGTTATATAGCTCCCTCTGTTTATTCATTAGGTACCTACACACCATCGCAGGATAGACTAAAATGGATAATCTAAAAATCTAAATAATAGTTAATTTTCTTAAATAGACGATTTCAAGAATATAGTGTAACGTAACATATGAAAATATTTCTAAGTTTGTAAATACCTATCTAAGATTAGATTATTATTATACAGGTATTTACTAAACATCTGAGATTTATTTTTTACAATATTTTTATAAAAACAAATATAAAAACATTACTTACCTATAACCATTACCTACTTACTTAACCTAGGTTGCCGCCGGCAGCGGGGTGGGGCCTAAGCTACCGGTGGTTGGGGCTACAGGCTGAGGAACCTGACAAAGCGCGCCGTGTCTAGGACCACTGCCTTCTGAATCTTCTGAATCTGGTCCTTGACCCAACCGTCTAGCGAGAGTCTCTTGAGGTGTTGGTCGAGGTTCTTTGCTATTAAACCGTTCGCCGACACGACTATCGGGACGGGACAATGATCGCCGAGTCAACATGATGGATAATCCTGGCTACTTGGTTATGCCTGTGCAACTACTCGCCGTTGGCAAGATGAGAACAACTGGAAGTAATATGCCTGAGTGACTCTCTGGGACGGCGGCATGCCCGACAAATATCGACCGAACCATCTTTCAGGATATACTTCCGGTGGTTGTTCGTCAAGACAACTTTGTCCGCAATTGCACAGGCAAAACCTTCGGTTTCCCCAAAGAGGTCACCGAAGCGCGGCCAGGCCACCGACGCGAGCAGGTCCACATCGGGCCCATTAGGGCCCGATAGAACCGCCCGTGCAGCTCCTTACTCTTCCACACTGCCCTGCGATCCATCGGTGCTTAGCACCGATGGCTTGCGCCAGTTCTCATTCGGCAGGGAAAGCAGGGTGAGGCCTCTGTCAACCGCCACCACATCGCAATGCATACCACGCCCGCTGTTTCGGAAATAATCCCGGAGACTGCACACTTCGCGGTTGTGGAGGTCTTTGGCGTTTAAAAAGCCTCGTCCACCACACTTCCGCAGAATGTACAGTCTCATCAAATGTAATGAAATGAAATATATTTATTCGACAGATACAAAATAGGTACAAGGAAACTTATAAAATAACGAAATACCTCAGCTAGAAATGTTGAGTGCTGGGAGGACCCAACACTCAACGCTGGTATTCTGGTGAGCCCCTTTAAACAAGGGTAGGTAGGTTTAACTCTCAAAACAAATAAAAAAATCCAGAGGGAACGTCGTTGAACAGTCAAGTGAAGCCGGTTTTTATACATGTGTGAGTGCGTCGCTGTTGCGCAGCAATAGTTTGACTGACAAGCCAAGGCGTAGTTTCATAGTTACCTGGATGTGTGTGTAATTGTCTGTACACGGCGAGGCGTAGTTTTGGTTGGCTTCACTTGTTTGTTCACAACATTCTCTCTTGATTTTTTATTTGCTCTGAGGTACAAAATTAACAGCTCTGTGACAAAACACTCAAAAACAAAACACATACATTGAAAAACAAAATCTAATAACAAAACTCAGGTATACAAACGTATTATAAGCAAACTACACATATTAGTGACATATCAATAAACATACATAAACTTAAAAAATACCGTATACAATACAAAACAAACAAAAATATTGCTCGCAAAGAAAACATAATTTTATTTTGAAAATTGTTCATAGGCAATTCTTGTCCCATAGGATACACTAGCAGGCAACGAGACGAGGACGGATAGAGTCAGATGAAAGATTGATCATAAACTATCAACCCGTGCTACTTTACTACAATATTTACTGTGTAGGCAACTTCAGTTGCCTAGACAGTAAATATTGCTTAAGATATAGCCGAAAAGAACAAAGAAAGGACATGTCCACAAAATGTATGGAGGCTGGTATAATAATAATCAAAAATTCTAACCAAAACACTCGTTACATTTCGAGAAAGTTCATATTTTTCTGAGTCTAATACAACAGTTAAAAACAAAAAAAAGCCCTCCGATTTTTTTTAATTAATTATGATTTTATAAGAAAAATTAAATATATTTCGTTCAATAGGTAGTTTATCTCTAGCAGCCCTGATTAAGTAACCTCCAAATTGTTAAATAAAAGCATTTTTATCAATTAGACACACTCTTTAAGTTATTTTTTGTCACATTGTACCTACTAACTGCTCACACTGGTAGGTTATAATTTTTAATTTTAGCAAATTAAGAGATGAATGTATAAGAATTAGCTACGAATGCAAGTAAAATAACGATAGAAGCACTTTATTATTGCTAAACTAGAAAAAATACAAAGCTGTATTATTATATTTCATACAATTTATTTTTCACATTAAAAAAAAATGGAAAAAAATCAAAATTAAATATTTTTGAGAAGCCTTTCATCAAGCTTTCAAATAATGTATATATCATCTTGGTTCGATTTTTCTCTGAATAATATACCGCTTGTGGCCGTCACCTTTGAGCTCTCTGATGGGGGGAGCCAAATTGTTCCAGCATTTGGCGGCCGCATATCGGAAGCTAAGGCGGCAACGCCAACTGCCGGGCACACAACCTACCATAGCCGTGTCTGGTGTCAGAAACCCATCTAATTTTGTCATGCAAGTAGGGAGGATTACTGTGCTTCACAACTCCAAAAAGAATACGTCATCACAGACGAGCATGAGTGTAGCATACCATGGGATGTGAGCAGTCGACGGACTCTCCTGTCCAGGGCGTACAGCTCAGTCTGAATCCACCTTAGTGTGCCAAAGGAGTAGGGGAGAGGCATACAAAATGACATAGGCGGGTTAAATGACACACTTGCTTATCTCCGAAACCACAGAAGAATTCGTTCTAACAATTACGTGAAAGTGGCTGTTTAGTAACCTATCACAACCTGTCGCAACTTCAGTGGCGTCCGTCAAGCCTTGTGAGATGGACACTTGTTTGTTTGATTTTTGCAATTACGAGTTTTACTTAGGTGGAAGGAAACCGTATGTAGCAATATTATTACCGCAGCTCGTAAAACGCTGCTCTTATGTCCTCAAACCCAAGAAATAGTCACAAACTTGATAGTCGCCCACATGATAGTCGCCCACCTATGATATTTTTCACCCTGTTTATTTTATCAATTTTTCTACGACTCCTTTACGTTTGCTCAATTCATAGAGTAACTTGGTAAGCCGCTAGGATAAATATGTCGGTAGCATAAGACAAAATAAAATGGATCACGTATATGTGAATCAAGTGTACTCCACTAATATTTTATTTACAATTGGAAACAAATACTCATTCATATGTTTTCCCCAAATAAAATCCATATGGTTTATTTTCTCTCGCTCCATCACGTGAAAACTAACTACGTTCGGCAGCTGGTCTCTCAGCAATTCTACATTTTCCATCGGAGTCACATGATCGTTAGCACCAATCATCATAGCTACCTTCATAGTCACTTTAGACAGATCATAAAGTGGAGGCGTTTGAGAATTATACATCGCCAAATTTTTTTCACTCCCGTAGTCATACTGCGCAAAGGTATTTCGCTTCGCTATCTGCAGAAAGTGTGCAAAACCTTTCCTGGAAGTGCTCGTAGGAAAATGTCCAATTAGGATATAAAAGAATTCTGGCTCCATCTCTTCCATATCCTCCCCAGCTATCGGGTAAAATATGCCTTCAGCGCAAACAGTATAACCGACCCGTCTTAAAGAACAAATACTATTTTTAAATTGTGTTAACAGAGAACCATCACTAAAAATTTCTTCTATGTCAGCTGCTTCTAAATACATGTTTAATAGCGGTGCCACCGTCAATATCGTACTAAGACCAGATCTGATATTGTCTTCGTTTATATACACAACAGGTGCTAAAGCTATAGCCACTCTGATTTTGTCATTGTACTCCGGTATCGTAGAACCTAAGGTATAAAATAATGTGTTACCTTGGGAATGTCCGATCACACTGACACTGGTCACGTTATTTTCCTCTAAAACTAAGTCTATAAAGGATCGCAGGTCGAAGACGGCCATTTCGTGAAAGCTGAAGCTCCAAAATTCTTTATCCGTGTCGGGGTCGAGGGTCTCATGCCGTCGGCTGTATTTATTTCCTCTATTGTTTCCCACCCAGACGTCGTAGCCTTCATCTGACAATATTGCAGCCAGAGAATTTCGTCCCCTCAGAATGAAGGAGTCAGCGGAGTCCATGATTCCATGCGTCAGAAGCACTGGCTTGGTCTTGTTTCCGGGGATACGAAACATCCTCAAAATATATCCATCTTCGGTGGTCAAATCGTATTGCCGAGTTTTATAGCCGTACTTCCGCGCGAGACCATTAAAGTCAAGGATTGCATCTTCAGGTAGAAAAAACTGTGAGACAACCGGTGCTAAGAAAGCGTCAAGAGTAATGAACATTATCATGGCTATATCAAGTTTCATAACGAAAAATACAGCTCCCATTTCTCACGATTACAATGCAATGAAGAAGTTTTGCATAATTACAGTCCCAGGTATTTTGCGCACTCGCTTTAATAAGTTCCGCAGTCCATTAGCATAGATGCATAACTCTTTTTATATTGAATCAGAAATTATTTTTTCCACCATTTCTGTACCTATAAAATTTCATCATTTATTATCGGAGAGGTCGGCATCATCTCATCACATATTTAAATTGATGACTACATCATCCAGACATATAATGTCAGTTATATATTACATATTAGTGACCAAAGTTTCACCACGAACCCAAACCTTTGGTATTGTACCTATTTCCATCACCCATCTATAGGACATCCACTGCTGGACATAGGCCTCCCTATAGATCTCTAATAAGACTGATTAGAAGCGGTTTGCATTGGCTTGCCCCACCTTTTTACTTGTATAATAACTTGGCAGTAGGCAGGGCACATAGTTCGAAGAATGGGTGGCCGATGGGGCCGTGAAGTTCTAGAATGGAGACCACGACGTACTAGCAAGCGCAGCGTAGGACGTCCGCCGACTACGATGACTGACAATATAATTAAGACCGGAGGAACGCGCTGGATGCAGGCCGCTTCCAACCGGGTTTATTGGAAATCAATAAGGGAGGACCATGTCCAGCAAAGGACGACCTGCGGCTGATAGATGGATAGATTGTTTAAAAAAACAAGTTTCAGTAATATGTACAAAATTACAAAAATGTTTGTAATCCTTAAATTTGACGAAGATACTTGGGTTTTATTATGGAAAAAGTAATAATTATTTACTTAAGTTACAAATTAAAATCATGCATTATTTATTAGCTACTAATTAACGAGACTTGTAAAAATATATTTCTCTTTGATATACCAAGGTATTGTATATTTTATTCTTAAAATAACTGCAATAAGATCTAATCATACTTCATACTAATGTTATAAGTCCGAAAAGTTTGTTGGTTTGTTCGTTTTTCACGCAGCAACGGAGCAACGGACTGACTTGATTTTTGGCATGGATATAGTTTGTTCAAGGGCCGAAAAGTGATATAGGCTACTTTTTATCCCGAAAAAATAAAAGGTTCCTGTGGGATAGCACAAAAGTCAAAATAACACGCGGGCGGAGCCGCGGGCAAAAGCTAGTAGATCTTTCTATCTAAGCCATATTATTGAGAAACTACGTAGGCATACTTAGGAAGGTAGGTAGGTACTGCATAACTTTTAGGGGGAGAGACGTAGCAGAACGACCATCACAGATCTGAAAACCAGATAAGAATGGACTGTTTTGAATAGTTATTTTCATCCCCCTATTTACTTATATTTGTTCATAATAATACGGTGTCTGTCGAGCAAGTTGAACAAAAATATGTGAATACTAGTTTTTACCCGCGGCTTCGCCCGCATGATATTTTGATTTTTGACGCAATATCATTATAATTTATAGCCTATGTGTTATTCTGATATATAAGCTATATTATTGCAAAGTTTCATCTCAATCTGTTCAGTAGTTTTTGCGTGAAAGAGTAACAAACATCCATCCATCCATCCATCCTCACAAACTTTTGCGTTTATAATATTAAGTAGGTTAAGTATAATTGAACAGGTTGGCACAGGTCAAAGACAAAATTCCCGATCTTTTCAATTTTCTTTGGCAATGCTACGGCAAACCCACTAAATTAATTTACAAAAATGATGTTTTGCTATCTTCCGTTGGCTGTCAACAAGGTGACCCTCTCGGACCAGCCATTTTCAGCCTGGCCATTCATCCAATTGTTCAACGTCTCCAATCTAAACTCAACGTTTGGTATCTGGATGACGGGACTTTGGGTGGCGATGCGAGCACAGTCCTACGTGATTTGGAAATTCTTATAGACGAGTTTCGTCAAATTGGTTTGGAGCTAAATTTTTCGAAATGCGAACTTTTCGTTTGAGACTCATGTCCGGATAAAGATTTGATACTTAACAAATTTAATGATTTGGCACCTAACATCAAATTGGTAGACAAGTGTTCTCTTCGCCTTCTAGGTTCGCCGATATTAGATGAGTCTTTTCCGCCTTTCGTTCAAGAAAAATTTCAAAATTTTTTGAGTGCCTCTGATTGGCTACTCAAAATTAACGCCCACATGGCTTTTACCATTATAAGATGTTGTCTGTTTGTTCCAAAATTTATGTACGCTTTACGATGTAGTCCATTGTGGAAACACAATGAGCTCCTTTTGAGCTTAGACGATGTTGTAAAGCAGTCCCTAGTATCGGTTTTGAATATTGACATGAGTGAAAGGGCGTGGCTACAAGCCTCCTTGCCTGTTAGGCTTGGAGGGTTAGGGGTCCGCCAAATTTCAAGTGTTGCTTTACCAGCTTTCTTGTCCTCCATTCATAGTACTCAGAACTTGATTGAAAAAATCCTCGCACCTTCTTTAGGCCATTCTGGCGTAGATGTAGCTCATTTGAATGAGGCAACGAATGCTTGGAGGGTCGCTTGCCCAAATGCCGAGCTTCCAAAGACTTTATCGTCGCAGAGACTGTGGGATCGGCCGATCTGCGAACTAGCACGGAAATCTCTTCTAGACACGTGTCCTAGCGTCGCGGATCGCGCTCGTATCCTTGCAGTCTCTGTATGGGAGTCCGGTCTTTGGTTGCAAGCATTGCCCTCTTTCAATACTGGTAACCTTTTAGACCCAACTGCATTTCGTCTAGCTGTCAGCTTACGCTTGGGTGCAAGGTGTTGTGAAGCCCATCGCTGTCAGTGTGGTACTGCAGTTGACCAGCTCGGTCACCACGGTCTCTCTTGCTCAAGAAGCGCTGGTCGGATTGGACGCCACGCCAGCCTTAACGATGTCATACGCAGGGCTTTTGTCACCGCCAATATCGCAGCCGTACTCGAACCGAGTGGGTTGGCGCGTGGTGATGGCAAAAGGCCTGACGGCATGACGCTGGTCCCATGGAAGTGTGGACGGCCCTTAGTATGGGACGCAACTTGCGTCGATACTTTGGCACCGTCACATCTTCCTGAGACTCAGAGTAGGGCTGGAGCGGCGGCCAATTCGGCTGAGCAGCACAAGCGGCACAAATATGCTAACCTCG
This sequence comes from Hypomecis punctinalis, assembly GCA_949316475.1. Classification (NCBI taxonomy): domain Eukaryota; kingdom Metazoa; phylum Arthropoda; class Insecta; order Lepidoptera; family Geometridae; genus Hypomecis; species Hypomecis punctinalis. The sequence continues at coordinate 2,032,193 of OX438807.1, forward strand.
GGAGTGGTTACATATTTGAGCCTTTTGGAGTTGAGACTTTGGGTCCGTGGGGGCCGGGAGCTCATCTCGTTTTCAAAAGTCTTTCTGAGCGTCTGGTGGACGCGACGCGTGACCAAAATGCTGGTGTTTATTTGGCTCAACGTATAAGCATTGCCATTCAGCGTGGCAATGCTGCCAGCATGCTGGGCACGCTGCCAACTGGCAGTGGGCTTGAGCACTTGGATTATCTTTAGACCTTCAAGGGTCTGTGGATGATCCAATTGCTTTCTATGTAGTAGTAGTGTAGTATTGTCATTATATTTAAAAAAAAAAAAAAAAAAAAATTGACTAGTATAATTGATATCATAAGAAATATAGGTAGATAGATAAACTCTTTATTGCACACCAAGAAATAAACTCTAACTGCCTCGGTGGCTCAGTGGTTAGAGAACCTGACTTCTGGAACAAAGAGGCGTGGGTTCGATCCGCACACAGGGCAAACATTTATGGAATGAACATTGATGTTTGTTCTCTGTCTGGCTGTTATTTAGGTACTATCTATATAAGTATGTATTTAAAAATATGTATATGTGGCATATCAGTCTCTGGCAGCCATATCACAATCTTTGCTTAGTTTGGGGTCATAGGCCGAGTGTAAGATGTCCCATAGTAAAAAATATATATATATATATATATAAAGAAATAAACAAAAAGAAGAAACAAAGATACATAAACAGTGTTACAATGGACGGCCTTATCGCCGTTAATGATCTCTGCCAGGCATCCTTAGGATGGAGAGGACAGAAAGCGTATAAATAATGGACACTATGGACAGGGTGCGCATTAGTTAAAAATATAAGTTAGATTATACATCATTTAAAATAAATAATTTAACTGTAAATAACCTATAAAAACATTTTTATTGAGTTAAAATATGTTATTACAGTTTTTCGTAGGCAAGCTCTACGAAAAACCGTTCATAAAATATTTTACCTATAAAAAATAGCCATGAAGACTTTCCGATAGGCAAGCTATCATAGGCGGGTTTGTAAATAAATAAAAAATATGCTAAAAGATAAGTCTCATTTGGTTATCACATCGATCAAAGTCTATCTCAGTAGGTCACTTAAAGCTCACTAGGAAATAGAATCTACTTACTTAGGGTTATCCGGACAGAGTGTGATAAAAAAGTGGTGTTCACACCATCACTACTCTAGGCCTTAGAGTAGTGATGGTGTGAACCCATCAATATGGAATGTAAGGAAATAAATGCTAGATCGATGTGTGAACCACACTTGCAACAAGAGTCTAGGGGATAGAGGGCCAAACTGGGTTCGAGAAAAGAGCAGCTGTTTCAAACGTTTTGCTGAATCCGAGTTGCAATTTTATATAGAACAGCTGACATTTTTTCTCGCTTTCTGGGTTGACTCCAAAGTGAAAGAGGTGAAATAAAAAGCAAAAACAAAGTTTGTTACTTTATTTAGCAAAGGACTTGTTGGAGGCGGAAATTCGAATTACCTACCTACTGGGGGCAAATTTGCTTTGTCAGTTCGAATATAATTTAACTGTATTCTTTTAGAAGATCCCTCAAGTGGGGAAAGAAATGTTTGTTTATATTTTTGCCCCAAATAAAATCAACGTGGTTGAACTCCTCACGCTCCAACTCGTGATAACTGACTACGTTCGGCAGCTGATATCTCAAAAGTTCCAAGTTCTTCGATGGAGTCAGCTTGTCGTTCTTTCCTACCATCAAAGCCACCTTCATAGTGACTCTACTCAAGTCATAGAGAGGAGGTGTTTCAGATCGGTACATTTCCAAATTTTTCTCACGTCCTTGATCATACTGCGCGAAAACCTTCCGGTTCGCTATTTGCACGACGTGATCTCCGGTTTTCCTTGAAGAGCTAGTTGGATAGTGTCCCATTAAGGCGTAGAAGAATTCGGGCTCCAATTCTTCAAGGTCTTCTCCCCCTATCACGGAAAATATGCCTCCAACGCACAACGCGTAACCAATCTCGTTCAGAGCGCAAACATTGTTCCTAAATTGCACTATTAAAGAATTAACACTTGCGATCTCTTCTGCACCAATTACCATGAAAAGTAAATTGAACAGTGGCCCCAAACGGAACACTACGGAGGCAGGAGCTGGCAAATAGTCTGTATTAAAATAAGCAACAGGTCCTAAAGCTATCGCGATACTGATCTTATCATTGTACTCCGGTAATACGGAACCTAGAGTATAAAAAAGTGTATTCCCGAGCGAATGTCCAATCACACTGACACTGGTCACGTTGTTTTTTTGTAGAATGAAGTCTATGAACACTGGAAGGTCGATGACGGCCATTTCGTGGAAGCTGAAGTTCCAGAATTCTTTATCCGAGTTGGGGTCGAGCCGTAAATGCCGGCGGGCGTGCAGGTTTCCTCTCATGTTACCCAGCCACACGTCGTACCCTTCATCAGACAGCAATGCCGGTAGAGACTTCTGACCTCTCAGTATAAATAAATCAGCGGAGGCTAGGAATCCATGCATCAGAAGTACAGGCGTCTTTTGGTTTCCAGGGATCCGAAACAAAGTCAGAATATATCCATCTATGGTGGTCAAGTTATAATCTTCACATTTGTAGCCATATCTTTTTGCAAGACCTTTAAAGTCCAGAGTTGCGTCTTCAGGCGGTGTTTGAACTGAGAACTGTGAGAACAATAATGACAATGTGAACGCTAGCAAAATAATTAAACTAACTATGGTTCTAATAAGTTTCATTATGAGAATCAAAATGTACCCGCCTTATTCACTGCACCAGTGCGCGTGTATTGTACTTATTACTAAATACGTATGTATGTTTTAAAACCTCGCTTTTATAAAATTTACACAATGCGTAAATTTTATTATGCAGTTTGAGATCGTTCGAGAAATGGTTATAAAAAAGGTCATCGGATGAATTTTCGGCAGGTAAATACCTAGGTATGACATACTTCAATTTGGAGTTCTTGAATTCAACTGTTGTTACACCAGGCTCGATAATTTATGCAACCAAAAAAAATAATAGTAGGATGAAACCCATTAGAAAAGGAGAGGAATATTATAAAAATAAAAGGAAAAATAATTTACGGGCGATCTGAGGTCGGGAAGGGGTTGAGGGGGGGGTTTTAAGGGGAAAAAACGGTTTTTCTCGATTTCCGGCAAAACTAAAAGTCCTATCGAAAAAAGTCAAACAGCAAAGTTGTAGGTAATAAAAAGATCTAAAACTTTTCTATTGACACTTTTTTCACATAACCTCAAAATTTATGTGAAAAATCCAAAAAACCGAGTTTTTGGTTTTTTATTTTTATCTTTTACAATAATATTTTTTTTTTAACAAAATTTGGTGAAAACTTACCTTTTTATGTCCCAAATACGCTGTAATTTATTTGATTAAAAATATTAATTTTTTCACCTTATTTTGAATGAATATCGAAAAAACACCCTAATTTTCAATCGAAAATTCAACCGTCAAAATATCAGCTTTTTTCAAAAAGTTGGTATGTTTTCTGTTTGTTGAAATCTCTACTTTCCGATGGTGAAAAAAAATATATATGTTACTATAGTAAATCTTCTCAGAAAATGCAAAAAATCGAAAATAAATATTAAAGAAATAAATGTCAAAATGTACAAAAAATATATTATAAATCTATTAAAAATGTATAAAATATGTATAGAAATCGGCCAAAAGTTTGTTATTAAAAATATATTTACGATATATATTTTATATATTTTTTATAGATTTTTAATATATTTTTTTATGTATTTTGAAATATTTTTTTTTCATGGGATTAACTAAATTTGTTTGTCTAAAATTAAGGAGATTATTATTTTTCTATCTTGTACTAAAATATCATTTAATTTCAATCTTTAGGTTATGTTACGTTAAGCATACTATTTTTTAAAGAAAATATTACGATTTTTATGTTGGAGTTGATTGATACAGATATAAATATGAAGCATGATGCGTAGGAAGGTAAATACTATCTCTATCAATCAACTCAAACATAAAAATCGTAATATTTTCTTTAAAAAATAGTATGCTTAACGTAACATAACCTAAAGATTGAAATTAAATGATATTTTAGTACAAGATAGAAAAATAATAATCTCCTTAATTTTAGACAAACAAATTTAGTTAATCCCATGAAAAAAAAATATTTCAAAATACATAAAAAATATATTAAAAATCTATAAAAAATATATAAAATATATATCGTAAATATATTTTTAATAACAAACTTTTGGCCGATTTCTATACATATTTTATACATTTTTAATAGATTTATAATATATTTTTTGTACATTTTGACATTTATTTCTTTAATATTTATTTTCGATTTTTTGCATTTTCTGAGAAGATTTACTATAGTAACATATATATTTTTTTTCACCATCGGAAAGTAGAGATTTCAACAAACAGAAAACATACCAACTTTTTGAAAAAAGCTGATATTTTGACGGTTGAATTTTCGATTGAAAATTAGGGTGTTTTTTCGATATTCATTCAAAATAAGGTGAAAAAAATTAATATTTTTAATCAAATAAATTACAGCGTATTTGGGACATAAAAAGGTAAGTTTTCACCAAATTTTGTTAAAAAAAAAATATTATTGTAAAAGATAAAAATAAAAAACCAAAAACTCGGTTTTTTGGATTTTTCACATAAATTTTGAGGTTATGTGAAAAAAGTGTCAATAGAAAAGTTTTAGATCTTTTTATTACCTACAACTTTGCTGTTTGACTTTTTTCGATAGGACTTTTAGTTTTGCCGGAAATCGAGAAAAACCGTTTTTTCCCCTTAAAACCCCCCCCTCATCCCCTTCCCGACCTCAGATCGCCCGTAAATTATTTTTCCTTTTATTTTTATAATATTCCCCTCCTTTTCTAATGGGTTTCATCCTACTATTATTTTTTTTTCAATCTTTATTATTTTTAAAGGTTCTACTCTGGCCTATGTTACCATCAAACGTAAGTACTTATTTATAGAGATTTTAGGGTTAGAGAAACAATAAGTAATACTTCCTATAGTCTATAATATATAGGATGTATACTATTACATCCTTAATCTAAGTATGTAGTATACAATTATATTAGATAAAATTAACTGAATCAAGCCTCAGCTGGACTGATTTGTATATAACCAGATAAAAAGCAAAGTCGATGTGTAGGAATAACGGATAATATTAAACCAGGTGAAAATATCATACCTAAGTACCTGATATTATTAGTGAGTAACTATTTATCGGGTTTGAGTTATACATAACCAAAGAAGACATAATAACAGCAACTAAACAGAGCTGCGGTAATAATATTGTTACGTACTGTAGGTAATATTATTAGAGGTTCTATTTTTCTTTATTCCTTTGAAAATGGCAGGCGAACGAGGTTACATAGCTGGTGCAACATGGAAGTTCGGATGAATTCTAGTGACGGATGTCGTGTCTCGCTCGTGGTTACGTCACTGGTTACGTGGGCCATCATCTGTGAGATAATGCGATCGAGAGAATCTGAAATTTTATTCATGAGTTAGAAAGAGACATATATTCTAGATAGAGATATATAAATATCTCTAATATTATATATAATTCCCAGTTTTGACAGTTCTGGGTAAGATTTTTGTGGCTAAGAATTGCCTCAGGCGACAACAGCGCTGTCTCTCTGGTTGTATTAGCGCTGTGGGTTAAGTTTTTATATGTTTTGTTATTATCACTATTAAAATCATCATTACCATCCGTAGGACGTACTGATAATGGTTCCTTTATTAGACTACCGGTCCACTTTGTTGGTGGCTGTCCTACGTTGTCCTCATTTGAGAATGTCACGGCGGAATAAGTCAGTGCTTAACCTACAAATCAAGCCATCTGTTGTACAAACTATGGGCTCTGCCTATTAGAGAAGTCGCTGATTTAGGCATTTGTTTTCGCCCGCTACTTGTCGCCCATTCAGCATTTCCGTATGCTGTTTTAATTATTTTTACACCATTATTTGAATTAATTGGCGCTCGGTTAAACACTAACCGTATTATTTGTCCAACTTCATCGATACGTTTGTCCAGCTTTATTAGCCTTCGTGGGAATATTTTTGTAGATATTGTAGGAAAACTAACCTTTTGCTACGTTTTCAACTGAAACCTCGTTTAAAGATTTATCATCTTTGATTCGTAATACGAATCTGAGTCTTTCAATTGGTAATAATTTTATTTTTCACTGACACAGTCAATCTAAAGCCATCTTTAGTCCAGGATGGATGGTTTTGTGTTTTGTTGGATTTAATATTTTTCTTCTTCTGGGGAAGTGCCTACGCCAGCCCCCCTTTAAAGTCGGCTTGGTCCGAATACGCGGCTTACACAATGCTTGAATATTCTTCTAAATTACAACCTTTCCAGATGTTTTGACGCGCCGCCCTCATCGCGGCCCGAACTACTGCAACTGCTCGCGAGAACGCCTGCGAGCCATTGATTTGTTGAATCGCGGCGCGGGGGCCTTCGCCCGTGTCCGATGAAGCCTTCGCCTGTCAATGAAGCAGTGGTGCTTCGAGAGCTTCGGCCGCCGTGACAAGCTCTCCCTCCCGCTACATACTCCGTGATTTTAACTACAACGCGAAACTCTGTGCTATCGTGAACTTTAAGCCTAACCTAAGTCAATAATATAAATACTTAAATAATATAAATATTTTGGGACATCTTACACACGGCCTCCGACCTCAAACTAAGCAAAGCTTGTGATACGGCTGCCAGAGACTGATATACTACGTATACTCATTTTTAAATACATACTTATATAAATAGTAACTCAATAACACCCAGACATAGAGCAAACACTTATGTTCATCACATAAATATTTGCCCCAGAAGTTAGGGTCACTAACCACTGAGCCACCGAGGCAGTCAAATTCTAAAATTAACAAAATATTATTAAATTAATTCTAAACTTGACGTACGTAATACCTAATTTTTATTGGCATCCATGTCAGAGGCCTTCAGGCGGCCTATCTAATAAGATCGGTCGGTAGCTGCTTGCATCCAGCGCGATCCTGCGGTCCTAATGAGGTCATCCGTCCACCTTGTGGGTGGACGTCCTCGTCGTTTGAATACTTTGGGGTGATCCGTGCATCTCCTAGTGATACTTAGCACTTAACTGGGGGGTCTGGTCTTAATTGTACTGATCATAGAGGGTCTTTGCCCTATAATTGCCTCGCTGGCAAGCGTGGTGGCGATCGCAGAGACGTAGCTTCGCGACAGGGATGCTGCTGCCTATCCCTGCCCTGTGCCATTTTAGCTACGTCAGAATCGAATGGTTATACCGCCATTAGTAGTCGGTTCCGCTGTACCTCAGTCGACACCTGGTACTAGAAGGGGGTGCTATTCTACCGGCACCCCACAACCAAGGTTTAGGTTTCGAAAAAAGTTGAATTCTATTCTAGATAGGTATCTAGAGTAAGTCCAGTGTCCTTATATCTTTATCTGTCTGTTTTTATAACGTCCCTCTGTGTTTTTATAAACTCTCTGTATCAACTGTATGAAGAGCTTGTTTCCTTGATAGCGGCTAGTCTGGGCAGGTCTAGGACAAGCGTTTCATTACAATATTTAAAAGCTATACCATGCTATACTTACGCATATCGGGAAAAGTGAAAAGAAAATGAACGTTTGTGAATAAATGATTTATTTGTCTAACTAATTAAACCAACTACTTCATATTATGTAGAATAGTAAATTATCTTTAATACTGTTTAATAATCTGTTAACTTATCTATTATTTAGATGTTGTTTTAGATACTTACATTTAAAAAAATACAATAAATTACATGAGTGTAAGTATGACATAGATAGATATTAGTTATGCTATAATAGATACCGACTAGAGCTAGCGACATACTTATAAAATAATAACAGAAAAAAAAAACTAAATAGTTAGATGTTTATGCAGTAACATAGCTAGGTATATTATTGTCGTAGCTTCGTAGCTATGAGCAGTTTAATTGTTTCTTGAATAATAATCAACACAATTATGTAGGTACTTAATTATATTTTATACAATGAAGTTTAACATTTTTAATTAACATAGTATAATATACGCTATTGCGCTAGACTGCCGTTCAAAAATAAATTAATAATTTACTTACCTAAAAATTAAATCATTTATCATCTACATCAACACAAATCACAACTTTAGTTATAATTTATTATAATAAATTATTTCAACAGTTTTCACTAATAGTATAATTATACATATTATATTTATAAATAGGTAATCTGCTAATAAAGATGGGCAAGAATATTTATGCCATAAATAAAATAACACTAAAAATTTTGATCTCACAAAAACATCATTGGATTTTTATCGAATTTCTATGTCTAATTTTAAGTTGTAATTTCTTTATTAAACTACTACGAATAAGATACATAATATAAGACGTATTTAAAGCAAGTATAGATATGTAACATATTACCTACTAAATTCCAAAGACAAAATTATGAGAAAAAGACATCTAATAAGTAAATTAATTTTACAAATGATTATACTAACAATACTGCAAACATCGCGCTACAGTTGCATAAAGAAGCAATTTACATGGGAGGCCGGAACGCGCACAGTTTGAAGTAGCAGATCATCTGAGAACCTGAAATGAATATAAATCAGAATCAGAATCAGAATATCGTTTATTGCTATAAAACTGGTACATATGTTGTTAAAAAATTATAAGAGAAGTATCACAGTCTTACCCTTTTCGGGCGTGCAATATTTTACTGAATACATACCTAATTACCTATTTTTATAGGTCTAGGTAGGTATTAAATCTTATAGCTACTATAAAGGCTCCTTTACACACAGGCGGTACGAGCGGTATAGCAGACGGGCGGGCATCTGTATTGTACTGGTTATATAAGAAGGATGTCAAAGGTATGTGTCAAATAAAACGTCCTGGCGGCTGCGAGTATGAATGAATGAATGAATTAATTTATTTATTTGCAAGAATGTAGTACATACAAGGTGTTACAATAATTGACAAATTTCCTTACATCCTGTCATTTCTGACGAGAAAATGTTTTTATATTAAATTAATATGCTAACAAATTTTCTTAAAGGGCCACAGGCTTTACTATGGCCACAAGCCACAAAAATATGAATAAAAAATAAATGTCATTATTTATTAGAATTATTGAAGTCAAAATTATACAAGTTAAATTAAATTGCAAACAAATACTCAAAAGCTACCAGGGGCATTAAACGGTTTTCTGTAATTTAGAAACTCGGATACTTCGTAAAAACAGTGATCCAACAAGTAGGTCGTTAAAGTTTGTTTAAACTTGAAATATGGTAACTTTTTTATATTTTTTGAGTAAGCTACAAGGTGCGCGAAACCCTATCATAATTATTCGTAAGCTTCAGTCCGGATTGGGTTTTGCGCACCTTGTAGTTTGGTTAGTTCTGAAAAATCAAATCATTTTTTTATTTCAGACACATAGGATCCTTTTGGGAATTCAACATTAAGCGAATTCAACTTTTTTCGAAACCTAAACCTTGGTTGTGGGGTGCCGGTAGAATAGCACCCCCTTCTAGTACCAGGTGTCGACTGAGGTACAGCGGAACCGACTACTAATGGCGGTATAACCATTCGATTCTGACGTAGCTAAAATGGCACAGGGCAGGGATAGGCAGCAGCATCCCTGTCGCGAAGCTACGTCTCTGCGATCGCCACCACGCTTGCCAGCGAGGCAATTATAGGGCAAAGACCCTCTATGATCAGTACAATTAAGACCAGACCCCCCAGTTAAGTGCTAAGTATCACTAGGAGATGCACGGATCACCCCAAAGTATTCAAACGACGAGGACGTCCACCCACAAGGTGGACGGATGACCTCATTAGGACCGCAGGATCGCGCTGGATGCAAGCAGCTACCGACCGATCTTATTAGATAGGCCGCCTGAAGGCCTCTGACATGGATGCCAATAAAAATTAGGTATTACGTACGTCAAGTTTAGAATTAATTTAATAATATTTTGTTAATTTTAGAATTTGACTGCCTCGGTGGCTCAGTGGTTAGTGACCCTAACTTCTGGGGCAAATATTTATGTGATGAACATAAGTGTTTGCTCTATGTCTGGGTGTTATTGAGTTACTATTTATATAAGTATGTATTTAAAAATGAGTATACGTAGTATATCAGTCTCTGGCAGCCGTATCACAAGCTTTGCTTAGTTTGAGGTCGGAGGCCGTGTGTAAGATGTCCCAAAATATTTATATTATTTAAGTAGGTACATAAGCAATAGATTTAGATAGATCATAGGCGTGTTTGTAAATAAATAATTTTCGCTGTAAAATGTCTCTCCTCTGGTTATCAGATAAGTGATGGTCGTTTTTCCACGTCTCTCTGAAAGTTGTTTATGGGCGTTTCACGAGTTTATTTTTACTTTAAACTTAAGTCTGTAGAAAAACACCGCAATATGGTCCCTTAAAAATACAATTTACTTTGATACAGTTGTTTTAAGCGTAAATCCATCGCACTCGGATGCCGGTTAGGGGTTTACACAATATGGGTAGCGTCCGAGTAGCCCTTTAAGAGTGCACTAGGTCTGAGCCAAATCGTGCTGTGATAACGTGGCGTTGGCTGGTTGTGGTCAAATTAGATACTTGTTATATTTCATCAAAATAAGAACAATAATCAAATTGTAATCATTATTTAGGTACTGTTTTTAGGGTTTCTGTACCTCAAAAGGAAAAAAACGGAACCCTTATAGGATCACTTTGTTGTCCGTCTGTCCGTCTGTGTGTATGTCAAGACTCTTTATCTCGGGAACGCGTAAAGATATCGAGTTGAAATTTAAACTGTATACGTATATCTATGGTCTCTTGTAGTTGTTTAAAAGAAAAACTTCTCAGGTATCTTTTAAAAAAGTTAGAGCCGTTTATGTCGTAAAAAACCGCATATTTCGACACTCACAAAAATCAAAACCTACAGGGTACTTCCAGTTGACCTAGAACTATGAAATTCGGCAAGAATCATTGTCTTAGAGTACACATATAGGAATAAATCTGTACATTTTTATTTAAATTACAAAAAAATAGGGCCTCAAAATTCACAAAGTATGGGTCCAAATTAAAAAAAAATTTTTTTCGTTGATTTATTTATTTATCCTATACAGATTTGAACATTACAATTTTGTGAGATGAGGTGTGCGAGCCTGACTTGCACTTGTCTGGTTATTTTTTTTGTAATAAAAATAAAGCCTCAAATATCCCTAGCTATCAAAAGGCTTCAGACGTAACTACAGATATACCATCTTCTCTTCTCATTTTTAAAAAGAAAATGTTGACATACCAACTTTTCCCTTCTTGATCTTCCATTTCTGAATGGGCTTCTGCTTGGGTGCTCCGCGGCCGTTGCCGTCGGACTTCGAGATCCTCTTCATCATGGAGTCCTTCAGCAGCGACAAGTCCACGGTATCAGAAGGTACTAGCCCCGTGCCTGATGGAACCCATTTTGGCCTGCGAGAAAATTAAAGAGTTTACATTCTACTACTTCATGTAGATACATATTGTATCTCTGCTCTATTTAGTGCCCGAGTTTATGTAGTTAGCAAAATAGGTATCTCCGCTCTCTATATAGCGCCCGAGTCTATGTAGTGTGTAGCATAAGGCCAAGTGAGAGAATCACACGGTCAGCACATTCTGCGAGGCTCAGTAGCGAGGTCAACATCTTGTACAAAAAGTGATTCACCACCCTTCATTGTATATCGGCTCTCTGTAGTGCCCAAAAGATTGGTATCTCTGCTTTATGTAGTGCCCGAGTGTATGTAGCTACTATTAAGCCAAGCGAGAGACTCACCCGGTCAGAACGTTCGGCGAGGCCTGGCTCCGCAGCGAGGTGAGCATCTTGTACAGGAAGGGGTTCCTCAACACGACACCCTCATAGTTGTCTCCTGGTGACAGCAGGTCTGAGTCTAGGTAGTTGTGGTCCTGTCGTGAAAATAACACATAATATCAGGAAAACGCGGAGGTCTTGGTTGCAGAGCTATTAAGCCTCAAGAGCTCTAACATAGTTAAACGGTTAAAACAACAGGGACAGTAGGTAACAGATAATTTTTTGACATAGACAATTTTCATTACGTTTATGCTATTTATATTACAGGTTACTAATTTTTTATCTATAGTCTCTTTTCTTAATTACCAATATACCGGAAATTGTTACTTTGAATGACACTGACATTTTACTTTTTTGTTAATTAATCTGATTAGTCTTGTGGATTAATCTCTGCCTAATAATTTAAAATTTATTTTATTACATATTATTTTGATAATTTAAATTTTGTAAATTACTTTTAGTTATTAAGACAAATTTTATTTAGGCATAACTATTATCAATGTTATTTTTGAATGTTATCCGACGATTTCAAATACATGTAATGTGTCTACGAAATAAAGACATTTGACTTTGACTTCAAGTCATGAGTGAATAGGTATCTTCTAGGTCAACATACTCCATCTTCAGCTACAACTTCGCTCTCCGCCATTAAATTTGGTGGTCAAATGTAGCCCTATTTTGCATTTAAAAAAATCCACATAGGTCGGTAGTCTTGGTTGAGGAGTTACTAAGCCGCCTGAAGGCCTCTAACATGTCTACACGACTACTAGGTACAAGAGGCGTTAGCATCTAAGTCATGGTAGCGCTCAGTTGTCAATAGCACCCGCTGTCACACAACCAAAAGTTACTAACCGTAGCAAATTGGTGATCGGTAGGGAGCATGGAATTTATTGGTATCAATTGAAATTACTAGCCCAGAATATCAATATACAATACAAGATTCCATCTTATTATACCTATTTAAAAAAATGTCTTGTGTAAACACACTAGCGACTTGCCCCAGCTTCGCACATGTGTATTATACATATAAACCTTCCTCTTAAATCACTCTAGCAATTAAAAAAACAGCATCAAATTCCGTTGAGTAGTTTTACAGATATAAGCGTACATAGGGACGGACAGACAGGGAAGCGACTTTGTTTTAGACTACTTATGTAGTGATTTACGTATACTCGTATGATCCATCATTCGTAAAACCTGCCGCACCGGGCTTCTAATGAAAACTGCCCTTTACAACACACGAGTTATTACGCAACCAATGTGTGAACATTGTAGTGTTAGTCCTTTTTATTTATTACACTCTACAGACTCTATAGTCTTTATTATTAATTTTACTCTTTTTCTGGAAGACTATAATTAAATATTTATTTTTACGAGTTCAAGAAATGATGCACGTGCTAGCCATTGTCCTCCTACTACACCTTCTCCACCATGTTTTAGGGAAGAGGGTGACTCGCTACGCGAAGCCGCCGCAAAAAGAAGCTAAAGCCAATCTGATCGCTCTGGACATGTGTACCCATGTCCAGAGCGATCAGATTTGCAACAGTAATTTAATCTAAGACCAGACTGTCTTCTGCGTTAACCGTTCGCTTACAGTGCTTACTCGTAGTACACTTGATGACACATCCGAGGATGTGTCGTTGTTAATAATAATTGTTATATAATGGCAGCATCTGCTTCATCAATTCTAACTTTTAAATGCCTTATATTTTTAACATCGAGCTAAATACTTGCTCAATAATTTCCAGATAGCATTATTTTTTTCACAGGCTTTGCAATTAACTTGTCTGGTCGCTCTCGCTGTCGTGACGGTGTCACCACCATCGCAAATATCTCTTATAATAATTACCTGGTACATAATGCCCATATCTCCCGGAGACATCTCGTCGTACATCTCAATGGCCGCGGCCAGTGATGTCACCACCACACACAGCCACGCGGCGCTCGCCATCTTCCACGGTGTCATCGCCATTATGGATATCTACAAATTCAGTGGCGTATTATCCCTAAGGCAAAGTAGGCATGTGCCTAGGGGCGCAAAGGTACAAAGGGGCACGCTTGCGGAATTGCAAAACAAAGACAAAATATATAATAAATAGCATAAAATTAATTGCCCCAGTAAGTACCTATGCCACCCACTTACACAATAAAAACTATTATTTTTGCTTACAACCTCAATTTTTAAGAAAGGACTAACTTAAACTTCCAACGCCTATAAACAACCTTGTCAGTGGTACATGATTTCTGATTGAAATTGGAAAGATACGACTGCAATATAAAAATTCGTAAACGACTATTATTACAATATTTGCTCTTTTATGTTTCTAATTTACAAGGCTTCAAACATAAAAATGGCCACAGCCGGTACGCTGGCCACAACCGGGGCGTCTGCCAAAACCTTTTTTCAGATAATTGTTGATTTTTCAAAAACAGCTCATCCTATCTTTGATAAAAATTTAAATATGACCGTCTTGAAGTATGTTCTGCCCTTTCTATCATAAACAAGAAAATAAACAGCAAAATCGGTTCATACATTGGCATAGTCGCCAAACCCCTGATATACATCCAAAAAAATAAACCTACACTACAAATTGATAACCTCTTTTTTTGAAGTCAAAAAAAAACAGTAATCATTTTGTATTCAAAACACTAGAAAAAGTAACTGCGGTGATGAAAACAAAAAAGAAAGCCAAGTCGATGGTGCATGGTCAGAAACGTAAATCTACATTTTTTTTCCCTGTTCTGTGACTAAAAATACCTAACTGCGGTGTGGATGCACTGTAGAATCTATTCTATGTAGGTACAATACCTATTATGCATAAACATTAGATAAACCTCTGCTCTGATACTCGCACTGATTATTTATTTCTGAGCTGGGTATTTCTAGGCACTAAGAATCTTATACAATTTATTTCTAAGTAAAACCATTCAAGCTTGAATAATTTCACAAAGAGCAACTCAACGAAAATATACAAACATCAAAGGTATCAAAGGTTTGTTTTGAGCGCTTTACTGAATAAATCCGCTCTAATTTAAGGCAAAAACATATTTTTTTGTACTGGAATGTATTCATCATGATTCAATTCAGCATATTTCTTTAGATTTCGCTTACCTACTTATAACCAAGTGAAAGAAAATTCCACTAGCAAGAATCAATTTCGAAGGCATTGTAAATAACTACCTACTTAAATTATTTATAATTGCCAATAGACGTGATCATTACTATAATTAGTCCAGGAGTTAGATTGTCAAAAAATATTAGACATGTATTTTTTATTTTGTCATTCAAACAACAAATGACGAAGATAAACCTTGTCAAAGTTTGGGAGTGGGGGTCGTGACGTCTCCTCTCTTCAGGCATTACCGTCTTTACCATAAGGGCACACGGGGCCTGTACCCAGGGCCCCCATCCTCAGGGGGCCACGAGAAACAGACAACTTCTCTCACACATTTATGTTTTCTCAAAATAGTTTGGACGGACATATTACAATTTAACTGAAACCAGTACAAGTGTAAGTCAGGCTCGCTCACCAAGGGCTCCGAACTAATTTTGAAAAACCGCAAAAAAGTAGGTAATAAGTTTACTTAGTTACCTTATGGCAAAGCTGGTCATCGATTGTTTACGCTTTGACGTTAGTAGTGCACAAAATGGGATTTTTAAAGTCGTAAACTTAATTTAAAACCTGTTATCGCTTGTACCAGTGGAGCTCTATCATATAGTTTATCCCACATGATACGTGATGTGTGAGAGAAGTTGTCAGTTTCTCGGGGGCCCCTGATGATGGGGGCCCTGGGCACAGTATGGCCCTTATGGTAAAGACGGTAATGCCTATCTTACAGAAGTCTATACATTTGAATGGCTTTTATGACGTCACACGAAAAATTAGAAGACAATATATAAATATTAAACTTTAAGATAAGGTCGTGTCAGTATAATGTAAAACAGCAAGATTACTTTGTATTTCCATGAAAAGTTTAATAAGATTGACATTACGTGACGAAAATACTCACGAAATGACGAAACAACTTGACTAATTAAAGAATTACAAAGATCAAGTGAAGACGAAACTGTTTTAAAGTTCAAGTGAAATTAAGCGTCTTTATGAATTGCCAACAACGCGTTACGCATATTAAATAATAATGAATAAAGGAAACATCAGGATCGGATCAAGGATACCAGCGCCTGGGCGCTGGGAGGGTTTTAGCCCCACTTTTACGTCGTTACCGTCTTAGCTAACATCTTCTCTGGATGCATATTTTTTTGGCAAATAGGTATGTCAGGGTTTTCCTATTCGACTGACGGTCATCGACTATGTGACAATGTCTGTGTAGAGTTAGGTTTCTGTTTTTGCGCTGAGGCGCTACGGCAAAGCGAACTTTTATCAGTATCCTCGGGCTTTCTAGTTACTGAACTTGTATAGTAACAGGACTATACGTTACCGGCGTTATTTTAACAAAGCCCTTAGTCAAGGTTTACGTAGTTTACTTAAACTTTCGCATTCGCGTGTGGCCCCATACGTTTCGGTTGTTTCTTCCTCGTTCCCGCCAGGGGCACTGTACAAAAATGTATAGAGCCATACGGAAACAGCTGTAGTTTAAATTTACGTGTACACCTGAAATTAACACTTCTGGCCACTGCTAAGCAAAAGCTTATTCTACTAGAACCCCTTCTCTAAGCCATTCGTAGGTACAATACGTAGGTGTGTGGTACACACTTACGTCACAGCCCGGACACTCCGCGATTCTTCATACAAAATCTGTTGTCTTACGCACACAACAGTACATTTTACTCACAGACACTACACATACGCACGAACGCTACACGGGTATTTGTGTGTAGAACGCCTATGGTTGTCAACGACCCATGTCGACCGTATGAATTGTAATTCTGACTTACCAAGAAGTTTTGTGAGTGCTGATACGAGGTACTAGCCGCTGCAGGTTTCACATACAATCGTACATACACTTATTTCGATGAAATCACTCATTTACCTACGTAGAACATAACCAAAACACGGCACTGTTACGAAATTCCCTTAATTTTCTCACATATTGTTGAAGTATCCAGTAATATGAACACGCACACACACGATTATGTATATTTGTAAAATCCTCCCATAATTTAAACAAAAGATATACCTAGTAATTAACGATTAAATAAATCACGCGCTAAACGCACCGACCGATGGCCAACTGAGGGAAGTCCCTAATTTCATATTTCATACACCTACGCTAGTGAGGCCCCTCACTGGTTAAATAGCGGTTGCGGGATCGTTGCTGGTTTTTATAACTGTTTCTGGCAATGTTTCCGAATAATTGCAAAAAAATATTTTTAACCCTTGACGCAAAAAAGGAGGTTCTAAAAGTTTATCACAATATTCTTAGCTTAACATGTATCAAAGAAGATATAATAATACTACGTACAGTACATGTCTTGTGCCAGTGTGATGAGAATCCAGAATTTTAAACGGTATTTTTTCGGTGTCTCTGTCGACTTTTTAGAATATAATATCAGAATTTTAGGCATATTTGCAGAGGTCGTTTTTTTCAATAAATATTGATATTTTGGGAAAAATCTTAGTAAAAAGATTTTTTGAGAATGTCTAGAAGATTTTTTTGTAAAAGGTATAATTGGCTTGATGACAAAAAAATATAATCAGTCCGTTAGATAGATAATTATTAAATAATATTTGACACGATTTTTTTCTGATGCCAATTAAGTAGCACTAAATATTTATTCAAAACAATGTTTTAAAAATTGTAAATGATATAGCTCGTTGAGGTATGATTAAGGACAGGGCGGGCTCAGGACGGGCGCGGACGTGGGCCCGTACAACGCACGTTCCAAACATTTTGTCTTATGTAAATCATCTCCGCGAAAAGCAAAAATAAAAAAGAAAAGTATAACTCCCTTCTCCCGAACTTTGACAAGGTTTATCTTTGTCATTTATTGTGAGATTAACAAAATCTAATTCTTTATGTATGAAAAAATATTTAGTATTAGTATTTATGTAGAAAAAATAACTACAAATTATAGGACTGTACATATTAACTAAATTTTATATACATGTTCGTTTATTTACAGAAAATATACAGCATTGAATTAGTTCCCAATTTTGGCCGCGCGCAGAATTATCTTGGCGTACTTTACGACCGATCCGCCATACTTTCATGCGGAAGTGAGCTAGATGCGAAATAAATTTACAAAAATGAATATCATTCTAGTGCTTATAAAGTATAATGAATTCATAATAATTTGACAGCACTGTAACTAAAAGTAAGCGATTTATTTTATTTGAAACAAATTATCAAGAGAAAGGAACTAAATTTGAATGACATAATTTTTATAATAATATTATCTACTCGTACCTACTAAAAGTAAATAAGGTACCTTATTTTATCTTTAGGGAAATAATGAAATGATATCTTGTCGCGAAATGTTGTAGAACAGCCATAAACAGCACACGTCTTCCCCATTGTAAGTCTGTATTTTTTGTAGTAGAATTCACCGGCCTGTACAACCCGCGCGCAGAGTGAATTTTACGAGTCCTGACGCGGTGTGGAAGTGAGGAAGACTCAAACGGGTGGCCGTTCTATACGTAGTATTATTATATCTTCTTTGCTTACGTTGGTAGTACTAGTAGGTAAGTAATAATATAACTTTTAGTGATAGCAGCTATAAATGCTCAAGTCTGCAGCACTCTCAAATACACTCAGTATATTTTAAATATGTAGTTCTGTAGCAGCATATTTGCGACTATATCGTGGGGCTGCCATAATAGTGACGGTTCAGAAAGTTATCACGACTTATTCGTGTCAATTAACTGATAAAAGCTTAATTGGTAACGCAGTTGCATTTTACGGTACACATCCTCCGTATACGGTCACAGTTCCAGCGCTGAAATGATTATGCCCCCTAGATTTGCTACTCCACAGAGCAATTGTTATCCTCCGTATACGGTCACAGTTCTAGCGCTAAAATGATCATGCCCCCAAGGTTTGTTACTCCACAGAGCAATTGTTATCCTCTTTATACTGTCACAGATCCAGCGCTAAAATGTTCATGCCCCCTAGCTCTCCCTCCTTAATTCGACCACCTTAAGCGATGTTATGCTGACCCTGAAGAGTATTAAAACTTTTGAAACATTTTTCTAAGCTGTTTTCTAGACAATAGAATAAGAAACAATAGTTCAAAAGTACTTTGGTAATAAAAGTTTAGCCTTCATTACTTTCCAAATGAAATATAAGTGGACTTGTAGTAGGTATTTTGTTATAACTTTTCCATTATGAATTAGTCAGTACCCGATATTAAACGGTCGATTAATCGCGGTTTTATCAAATAATATCTACGACAAAAACTAGACTTATCGAGCCAACCTACGCATTAGAAACTCAACAACAATGTTCTAACTACAAAATAATATTTAAGTACGAGATCACCTGCTCGAGAAATAGCACAAGGACCGTTGTAGAGACTTACTGATATATTTTCATCGGATTTTCATTCATCTGTGCCAATTACCAAGTTGGAAATAGAATAAGGCGTCAAAAGTACCTGACAAATATTCCATTGCTACGTAAAATAAGTGGAACAACGTAATAGAGCACGTGGGTATTTTTATGGATCTATAACATTTTCCCAAACGTCCCTCGTCATAATCCAATCATGTGCTACTTTCTCTGATATTATCCTCGCAGTCAAGTTACAGATTGGGTACAAGTTTCTAGGTAGACCTTTGTAAGTTGACCACTTCAAAGTGGAAGGCATCCAAAGATCTGAGGAGAGGATTTCTCTTTACCACAGCGTGCGAAACACTTGACCTTATACCCTAGACCGCATATCTGCATTTTATTTGGCAGTAGGTATGTAGTCCAAAGCAAACTTATATCAATTTTCAGACTTCTAGCATAAAAAATTGTAGAAGTCTCATACCAACTTTCATCCCCTAATATAAGGCGTTGGGGGGTTAAAGTTCCAAGTTTTAGAATTTTCCTTTTATATATGTACCATTACTAGTCTACATAGGAAATTTCAGCTTTCTAGAACTTCAGGAAGTACTCTATAGGTTTTGATGATTCATCAGTGAGTCAGTGACGAAATCGAGGGTTTTTAAATATCGATAAAATCTAAAGTAAAGAGCTATGCAATTGAAATTTTACATGTTTATTAAGTTTATCATGGACATGATATCCAGAGAATTTCGTTTATCTGATACTAGCGACCGGCCCCGGCTTCGCACAGGTGTATTACACATATAAACCTTATCGCTCTATCTTTAAAAAAAATCGCATCAAATTCAGTTGCGTAGTTTTAAAGATATAAGCATACATAGGGACAAACAGACAAGGAAGCGACTTTGTTTTATACTATGTAATGATAATGATAGTCCAAACCCAAGTTATGAGGGTTCAAAAAATCGGCGAAGCGCTTAGAGAAAAGGTAGGTAGTGACCTTGCGCTTCGCTTCGCTTGGCTCGTCTTGGCGCAGGCACTACCGTGCCTGTCCGACGCCCCGTTGCTGGTTGGTCCCAGGTGGGGGATGACGATGTGCCTGGTATTCGGAACGTCGTCATTCTGGAGGGAGCGCAAGCTCCGAGGTGGGGCCGGGCTGTCGGGTACCGAGGAGTGCGAAAACGTGCCCGTAGCCCCGACACCAAGCGCGTGGCGGAACACCCAGGGGTTTTGGTGGGTATACCGTCCAGCAATGGGCGGAGACTCCCACATAACCACCCGCCTGTCCCGAGGTGCGGTGGTATCTTTAAAAGATATCCCATGGTAAAAAAAAAATGCATTACCGTGCCCCCAGATTGAACGTTCATAAGTCTTATTATTTATTTTAAACTGTTTTATTTAACCTCACTGTTTTTTGGGTCAAATCTGAATTTTTTTTAAGTGTTTTTAGTTTATGTATACTTTTTAACGTTTTTTGCGTAAAAATATGACTTTTTGGGGCTTATAACTTTAAGGTAATTCAAAAATCTGTAAAAGCTAAGACGTACTCGTACCTATAATTCTAGCGATTGAAGTGTTGATTACATGAATAAAAAAACACTCAAATCAGATAATATTTAGAGGTAGATAACAGCTTATTATTTTGTATGGCTGAGTTGGCTCACGATTGCCTTAAAATGCCGGTATAATAAACTATAAATAGAGATGATATGTCCCCATTTTGAAATCTGTATTAGAAAAGTTATCAGGGCCATATCAGCGCTCTATACGACTGTGGAGCTATTTCCGGAGCTCGTTTCAGGGACGTTACCTTGGTTTTCAGCTCGTCACAAAGTTAACTTGGGTGAGTAAGCATATCAGATGAAATATCCTACTGAATCTGGCACTTAATGGCAATAGTGGGCGAACTGAAACGATGATTAAAAAACGTTTTTGAGGACTGGATGGATATATTTAAGTGAAACTAGACAGGACACTTCAAATCACAGAGGTACAAATGTCATAGTGGTCGATCGAGAAGAGAAGAAAAGAGATGAATTGATTTAATATTTAATTCGAGTTGGAAAGAGACATGAAAAATATCTCGATTGAGCGGCTAGTTGCAGTGTTTTTGTCCCGATATTGTCAGATTCTTGTCAAATTCCAATAGATTTATTTGACAGTTGACAACAAGTGATAGTGATTGTCTATCCATTTTTGCGGTTGAAAATTTCCTCAAGCGACAACAGCGCCATCTCTCTTGTTGTAATAGCCTCAAATAAATAATTTGACACATATCTAAATACCAAATAAACTCTAGTTCCAATTTGTCACAACCATGGAGAAATGACAAGAATCAGAAGTTTCGTAGAACTAAAATAACTATTTTATGTGTAGTATGACAATCGTAGTGTAACAATCCTAATACAATCCTATAACAGTACTTACAGTCTTTCTGAAATCGTACGTACAATAACTAATTAGATATTATCATAGAAGTAGCTATATATTTAGGGCAATATAGGGGCACTAAGTACATATAATATTTTCGTGTTATGGTGCGACGTAGTAAGAGAAATAACTACTTGGCAAAGCTAAGCGCAAAGCAACAGCGCAAATTAATGTATTATGTATATCTCAGTTGGATTCATAATTACTTAACACCTCCCCAACTAAACCTACATCAGACGAATAGAAAGCAACACTTAGTAATTACACTATTTCATCAAAATGTTTATTCATTCGTAGAATTATTCTGACCTGAAGCTATCATCTCCACCAAAAACCTTTGCCATTGTTTTATTTACAGCTAAAAACGTAGAGACGAAGAGATCAAACAGTCTGCTTGAATTTTACAGCAGTAAGCAACCACGCAGCGCTCCAGGCGGTCGACGAGGGTCTATAAAGAGACACTTTTAGCCCTTGTAGAATTAGCATACATACAGGGTTACTTAAACGTTGTTAGAATTTTACTCGACTACGCAGCTACGAATCGTAGCCTACGAATCATTTTTACTGGGCTGTCATGTAGCAGGGCCTTAACGTAAGCCGTTGAGTCTATCTCTCATTACGATACGCATACATACACTATTAAATAAATAAATATTTTAGGGACATCTTACACACGGCCTTTGACCCCAAACTAAGCAAAGCTTGTGATATGGCTGCCAGAGACTGATATACTACATGTACTTATTTTTAAATACATACCTATATAGATAGTAACTAAATAACACCCAGACACAGAGCAAACACTTATGTTCATCGCAAAAATATTTGCCCTGAGTGGGGATCGAACCCACAGCTCTTTGAACCAGATTACGAGTATAAGTAAAATTATAGAAAAAAATAGTATTTATAAAATTATAAACATTTACAGGTATTATAGTGTGGAAGTCACCTTTTAAATGTATATGAAATGTGTGGCGCCTAGTTTCGGAGATCACATTATTATTACATTATATACCTACTACGGGACTAATCGCGCACTAACAAAAAATGCCTTATTTGTTTATCTCGTAATTTTATTGTGCGATTAGTCACGTAGTACATAATAATAATGTGTTCAAATCGCGAAAGCTTAAAAACGATTATAAGTCTTCGAAACTAGGCGCCGCACATTTATACATTTAAAAGGTGACTTCCACACTATAATATCTGTAAATGTTTATAATTTTATCTAAAGTTTACCTACTGTAATTTATTCCCTATTAAAGAGTTGGTCGCCTAGTAGAATTTTATTTGTTAATAATTATTTTCTGCGAATATTAATTATTGTATACGGTGAACCAAATAAAAATAGAATTCGAAGAGTTTGCACGAATTGATGACACATCCATGTGATGTATATTGTTTTTGATTTATCAAAATCATCTCAGCCGATTTCGATAATATTTAAATATGACTACTACGGGAGTATGTATACCCTTTTGAAAAAAACATGTTTATTAATCAGTTCACAATTAGCAAAAATATCGATTAACATACAGAAATAAAATACATACAGACGAACATAGTACCTCCTTTTTGAAAGTCGGTAAAATAGTTTAATTAATTATAAATAAAAAAATGGTCTATAATAAGTACCTAAACAGTGAATGAGTAAGTTATTGTAAGTAAGTTGCTCAAAAATTCTTAGCTCGCAAAATTTTACGCAACATTTTGCGATTGGTTACAAGTTGAATTATGTAACCCTGTATAACTTACTTCTCTCACCTCGGTTTGTTGTATGTTACAAGTTGTTCAATTTAACTTTATTCCATAAACTTTGACTTCCAACACTGAACATTGCTGTACCAATATTTAAGAAAAAATAAATTAACTTCAATCTGTCGATTTACCCTTTACCTTTTCAAATTTATTTCTGTTTGCCGAAGGTTTTAAACGTAACAAGCTTACTTAGATTTACATAACCTTTCTGTCCGTTTAATGTATTAAACTAAGTAAGCAGGTATGTATATAGGTACTCCTAGGTAAATCTGTATAGTAAATCACCTTGATATTCCCGTTTAAGTACAATATGTTTACAAAAGCTTTAATAGGTAAAACTAAAACCACACATCAGACATATCACTATGAATAACTAATAAAGGACCCATCCTAAACCACAAAGAAATAAGCCCTTTCGTACATATTTTTATTTACTCTTGGACGTACGTTGTAATACATACAATGAGCCGGTGACCTTTCTTCGCGATTTTAGGGTAGTTCCCACAGTAAAAGTTGTTCATAATCATGTGTCTGACGAATGGTTTTAGCATCATGGACTTTTCTTCGTATTTTCGTGAATACGAATCTAAAGTACATATCTACAAGCAATGATTTGGTTACTAAATGTTTAGATAAAATGAGAAGTGAAAAACTTTTATAATTTACCTTGCTGAGAGAAACGAGTAGACAAGAGTTTAATCTATCAAGAGCCAGTTTTACTACCCACTCTATCGTAAAAATAGATAATACTAGTATATATACTTACACTTGTTGACTGCCTCGGTGGCTCAGTGGTTACTGACCCTAACTTCTGGATCAAAGAGGCGTGGTTTCCATCCCCACCCAGGGTAAATATTGATGTGATGAACATAAGTGTTTTCTCTGTGTCTAGGTGTTATTTAGGTACTATCTATATTAGTATGTATTTAAAAATAAGTATATGTAGTATATCAGTCTCTGGCAGCCATATCACAAGCTTTGCTTAATTTGGGGTCAGAGACCGTGTGTAAGATGTCCCAAAACATTTATTTATTTATTTGTAGAGTTTGTGCAATGAGAAGCGTCGTAGGTGAAGTCGCCTTGTGCCATTTTACAAATTTTTACGTTGACAAATTACAACACTGCCCTGTCATTGCTACCTTCATTACATTGCTAGTACAAATAAAAGTGTTTGATACTTGGTATACACCAATTCAATTTTCACCAGTACTCACGTCTACCAAGTATAGTCGGTACCTTGGCTGCTGCTTAAAATCTTATTTTTAGTTCATCGTAACGCCTCGACGGTTCTCTTTTTGCACTTAGAGAGTATTTACCACCAAAATACTTTTTCGAATTGATATTCAAAATTGAACACAAATAAAATATTCTGAGCTTATTACTTATATAGATAACAAATATTACCTAAGATAAATTAATACGACTGACAATAGTCGGGCGCTACAGGTGGCAAGGGCAGAAGCCACCCGCCATCGTGCTACATCCTACGCTCTTCCCAGAATCGCCAAAATCAGGGTTTCTCAAGCTATGGGCCATGATCCAGGAGTGGGTCACGAATATTGAGTGGGCCACAACATTAAAACTAAATACCGAAATAAATTAGACTTATCAAACTCACGGCGATTAAAAGAGTTAAAGTTGATGTCAAAACTATAATGACCAAACGTGAACAAAACATAGGAAACAATTTCATCCTTGCCATTAAAATAACCTTTTTGTTGTAATTAGTTGACAAGTGTTTTGTCCATATTGGTAACGGTGAAATTTCCTAGAAGTGTGTCCCGGGCTTGTAAACTTGTATTCGGTCGTAGCCCAGACTTTGGGAACCTCTGGCATAAATACAAGTGGCGTCGAAAATAAGGAGCCATAACTTATAGTAATAGTATTATAGCTTAATCCTAATTTTGATATGTTCTAAATTATAATCGACAGAAATTGATGTCGCAAATAGAAGACGCTAGTACCGTAGCACAGCCACTGGCTAGTTCGGGAATATCAGTCTTAATTTACTGATTAATGCACCTCCAGTTAGGTACAATGGTAACAAATACTCGTAAATGAAACCTCTGGTCCCCGAACTAGCCGAGGAGGCTGCGCTGCGACAACTAGCGGCTTCTTTTATTTACGACAATGTAAGCAAAACCTATTTTGTACTCTGTGAGCCGGTTAGACATTTACACATAATCACTAAAACAGTGATGAACATTTGCGGTATACGGTTTTCGGGCCCTCTAGAAACCCAAAATACGGTCTGCGTTTTTTATATTTTTATATTTATTTTTAGGTTTTATACAAATGTTTTGTATGGAAATGACATGTACTTATATAGAATACGGCTCATTTATCAAATGCTTACCTTTGTTTCTTTAAAATACGTCTATTTAGAGGTACGATCAGCTTAAAATTGACTTGGAACAACATTACCTACACTAACATTTCTCTAGTTATTGTTACCCTTCTGCGGTTAGGTAGGTACTTGTATGCCGTTGAAGTATTTATTCCGAAGTCAAATAATAAAATCATCAACAATACAAAAGTAACACAAAAACCCAAAATAAAGCTAAGTAAACTCTTAAAATTTCGTAGAAAGTTTGAGGCGTGAGCTTCGAGCAAATATCTGTAGAGTCACAATCGTGCAAAAAAGTGTCCGAGGCAAAACTCTGCCCAAACTACGTAGTGGGCAGGCTTTTTAGTTAGTCTTAAGGCGATTGCAACTCGACTACAATGGTTACAAGCACTAATTAGGTAACATAACGTTGAGATTCGAAAAAACGAGTCCTTTTGAATTATTTAATGTTAATATCTTAGTCGGAATGTATGGCGGCGCTCGGACATTTTTTTACTACTTTCACTTAGAGACTGTAGCTCTGTAGATATTTGCTCGAAGGGCTTGAGTCACCCCACGCGACACTCAACATGTGAATAGTTACACAGAAACTTTATGACGAAAGTAAAGTTGCTATTTGGGGCCCACCACTAATGAATTAACTAAACTACAGGCCATGCTACTCGTAAAATTCATTATTTGCAAAATTCGCTTTGTCAATACGAACCTACCTACTTATTTACTACTTGTCCGCGGCTTCGCCCGCGTGATACAGATACAGATCGGTATTGGTGCTAAAGTACATAAAATACAAGTCACAAGAGTAATAATTAATTTCTGTACGATACATTTGTGAAGACACCTAAGGCCGCCTAGTGTCGCACTACCTTTTAGAATTTCACTGTTTTATTTATTGATATTTTTATTTTGTGTGTACAATAAAGAATTATTTATTAATATTTATTTGTGAGGACAACCAAGGACTCGATACAGTAGAAACACCATTATTTCAACAAGTCTTTGTAGATTTATTTCTTCCAATACATTGTTATTTAAGCTTTAAAAATAACTAATCTAGACGGCTCGACAAGAATGGTCTTCAAAAC
The DNA here is from genome assembly GCA_949316475.1 of Hypomecis punctinalis. Lineage (NCBI taxonomy): Eukaryota > Metazoa > Arthropoda > Insecta > Lepidoptera > Geometridae > Hypomecis > Hypomecis punctinalis. The sequence goes on from OX438807.1 coordinate 2,059,129, forward strand.
CAAACGAGTTCAAGAACTTCCAGACCATGATTCTTAGTAAATTTATTAATTAATTTTTAATACACTTAATTTAATTTATGTTGTGGGTACTATCATACTCTTTCAAGGAATAGTTTGCTAATAGTAAGCTTAACCGATCAGAAACTTTTAAGACTGATCTTGAAAATCGAGATAGAAGCCGCATTTTTTATGCCGTCGGGCAGTTTGTTATAAATATCGGGACCCTTCACGTACACCGACTTTCCTGCTTTAGTGAGCTTATGTTCTCTTTGTTTAAATTTATTTTTGTACATACTACGGTGTACTACATTCGAACCATGATATTTTGATTGGTATGCTATCCCATGGGAAACTATTATTTTTCGGGATGAAAAATGACCAATGTCACTTTCCGTTTTTCTAACTATGTCGACGCCAAAAATCAAGTCAATCTGTTGCTCCGTTGCTGCGTGAAAGAGGAACAAACCAACAAATATACTTACGGATTTATAATATTAGTAAGTATATGGATAAGGGAGTAAGAATAAAAATAGGTAAGATTTGCAATTTTAGCACAACATCCCTCCTGAATAACTTTAAAAACTCAACAAGTTCATGTTTCAAACGTTGAGTCAAATTTAAAGAAAAACAGCCTCAAGTTAGCCTCATAGGCCGAAAAACTTGATGTAGTCAATAAAATGGTATTAGTACTATTGTTTATGTAGGTTTTACCTCCTAAGTTTGCTTTTTAAATAAGTTTATCCCGCACTGAACCATTCCTTAAGAGTATGTATGGCTTTTTCGATTTTAATTCCTAGTCTATCTCTATTTTTATCTCTGATTCCTACATGCGTGTCGTCTGCAAATAAACTAATGTAACTAATGTATGAAAGGGCAGAGAAAATTTGGCAAAGGTCTAGCGTTGGCAAGCGCCCGATTGCAACTGACGGGGTAGCGGGCGGCGCGGCGTCTTGTCAAACCGCTGGGAAATATTCAAGTTTTGAAATAAATATTTAACTCAAAAATATAGGAATTTAGTTGGAACCCAAAATTTAGCAGGTTCACTGTAGTATCTAAAGAGAAACATTTACATAAAATGATGTGGAAAGTCAGAAATTTCATTATTAAGTAATTCGATTTAGACTTTTACATTAAGCTGTTTTTGGACTTTGTATGATCGAGTAAAGTACACCCTGTCGTGTAACAAATTAGTACATTACTTAGACAATATCCTTAAGTCAATATCTGATACCGATTTATTCTTTTCAAAACTTAGTGAAATAATTCGAAACTGTGTTATTTGCTTGCCTAATATTTGTAATTATTCTTAAGTGTTTAGAGATAAGTTATTTTAAGCTCAAAAACGTTTTGGTTTTTTAACTGTAAGTTTTTGAATGTTGTAATAGAATAAGTAAATAAATAAATAAATAAATAAATAAGTATATCGTATATTTTTGCAAGACCGATATTTAGTAGTAAATACCTAAAAAATTTGATATAGCAAAACGTTTTTCTCCGCTTCTTCACTGGTGGCTAGCCTTAAAGGCACGCGCCGTCGCACTAAGTTCGTACAGCCCTGGTGTCAGAGTTTTTAACCGCATGAAGGCCTCTCATATTTTATGTAAAAAAAAAAGTGATGAGTACGCGGCGAGCGGCTCTTGTGGTGCGGACATGTACTCTTTCAACTAAAAATATGAAACTCTCTGATAGAAATGGAAACCATTTGCTTTTATGTTTAAATAGTTATTCCATAGTTATACTAAGCGCCACACAAGTCGGCGGATGGGAATTTATGCGCAGAACGCTGCGCAAAAGCCGAAATATTGGTATGCGCGGGAGATAATTGTTTCTATGTTAATCTGTAATTTTTCATAAACCTAAAACCGTGTAAGAATATTATGTTTGTGTATAAAAACAACATTTTGTCAGATGTTCACGTCTTAAAATTAGTTACTTTACGATACTATACTGCATTGTAGACAAATAAATATGTAAAGTGTTTGCATAGTTTACGCGCCAAGCTGTTACTGAGTCGCCGAATTAGTTTATAAAAGTAGGTACATAAATTGTTATTCTCTAACTCAGTGACTTGAGTAGGTAGATATTTAATGTAGTTAGCCGCTAGTAATAATTAGCTATAAGTGTGAATCGGTGTACAAGACAAACCAAATGGTTTTTTGTACAACTTTAAATTAAAACTTATTGTAACTTTTAATGAATAAATAAAAAAAAGAAAAGTTCATATCTAAATCTGTCAAAGAAATACTTTTGTTTTATAGAACACGCTAAAACATGTGTTATTTTAAAACTTTCGCGAAAAAAAACATGATAAACGTATATACCGATGCGCGATGGTAAAATTATTTAATAAGTTATATTCTTTAGATTCAGAATTTAAGTATCAGTCTATGGCATGGTCTTTTAAATAGACGAAAGTATTAAAAATATCAAAATCTCAACAAAAATGTTGTAAGTAACAAGTGAATTTAACTAATACAAAAAGTTCAATAAAGTGTTCAGCTATTTAAGCGTCATAATAGTAGGTCTATAGCAATATACGAGACATACCTACTGTTAAAAGCCCAGTTGTTTGATCACTGCGCGGGCGATACTAATTGATAGTCAAGTCAATAATGGTAACACACCTAACAAAAAAGTTTTATTGTAAGAGTCCTAGAAACACTCAGTCAGAGAGTTTAAACCTTCAAATTCGTCTATGTATTACAATATGTCTTTTATTAGGTCTTTGCATACAGCCGCTTACCATCAAGTGATTTGTTGCTCGTCTATTGCTTTTTATAAAATAACGCGTAAAACTATTTACGCGCGGCTTTCCAAAGGATCCTTTAATTTTTCAGAGATAAAGAAGTACTTTTGACACTCTCCGATATTTAAATAATATCCTTGCAAATAATTTAGTGAGGGCTTTTTGGACAGTCAAAGAGGCAATGAAGGAACAAAAATAACCAGATTTCATGACTTATGAGGAAAATTTTGATCACATCAGCTATCATAAAAGTAATATAATAACTAAAAACACGCTTAGGAGTCATCAATTTTTTTTCATAAATGCATTGTCATCGGTCTTTGATAGGTGTGCAAAGTTTGAAGAAAATCTGATCGCTCAAAGTAGGTCAAAATATCGAGCTCAAAGGGGTTGGTTACAAGCAAGCAAACATACAGGTGAAACTAATGAAAACGTGTTAAAAAATTGTGAATTTTATACGGTTTATCGAATTTTCTTCGTTATTAAACATGTTTAACTTTTGAAAATTACAAAATCAAGTAGAAATTATGTTAGTCAAGTGTATACTCGACTAACACATACAGTCCAACAGAGAGTCCTTTTTGCTGTTACTTAATTGTTGTTTCAATTAAAAATAATATAGTATGTTGAACTTAATTACTTATTTTGCGTCGAAAGAATAATATCTACGAAATTGTATACCTATCGCTTGTTGATTTCATATTTTCTTTTCTGCTTAAGTAACTAGTTGTTATATCGAAAACTAGTTGCCTGTCCCGGCTTCACATGGCTACGAACGAAATAGTCTTAGTTATGAACCTACCAGAAGAAACATTCTAAAAGTTAATAAGATAGTTTGTATAGGTACAGTGGTGGTGCCTTTAAGCCGCCTGAAAGCCTCTAACATGTCTAAACAGTCAAAATAACCAGGATACAATTTAACGTGTTATCCGAGCCACGGTAGCGCTCAGTTGTAAATGCCAGCCGCGGTCACCCATTCAAAAACTGCCCATGCCAAACATTGCTTAACTTTGGCAATCGCTGAGTGCTGACAAACACCTAGTCAAACTACGCCATGAGTGCTACAATAAACAAAAGTTAATAAAAACCGCATCGCAATTTAATGATAATTTTAGAAAATATACGCAGATATACGATACACAGAAACAAAAAAGTGACATTGATTTATAATAGAGTAAAAAAAAAAAACAAAATTGTTTAGTGTCTCAAATTCAAAATGTAAATTACAACACTATTCCCCAAACTGGGTATAATAAAAGCACCCGTATTTTGGGGCCTAGGCATTCCCGTTATGTGACTACTAAGATTAAAATGTTGCATGTATTGTGTAGTGGTATCAGAGACACAAACCTGTAGCTTCAACGGCAAGTTGGTGGCTCTAGCTGTTGCTGCTGATGCCGGAGCTGCTCCGCACGGACTGAGGCCGAGCCCGCCCGCCCTAGCTTTATATCCCGCCCTACGCGCTCCGGGACAATACTAGCCCGATTTTACTAATATTCTGTAGGTTCTAGAATTTGTTTGTTTGTAATTTGCCGTGAACTAGTAGTGAAATGTTATTTTTTTTGTAATATTAGCTCTTTCTGGTTTATGTATCTTTTTAAATATTTAATTTTTCTGGTATTTGATGGTTTAAGATAATTTTATTTGTAAGAAATACGACAGTGAACATCATAAAAAGTCGCATACAGATTTTTAAAGAGTATAAAACGCATTTTCTTTCCCTTGTGGCGTAAAAATATCCGAAGAAACAGATGTTTATTTTATTTTTTTAAGCAAATTACTTAGTAAGTCCTTGTAAATAAAAATATAATAGAGGTTTACTCGTATTTATTTTTTTAATAAATTTTCTCAAGCGTTTAACAAACTAAAACCAAACTAATCTTGAGATCTCCTGTCTAAATATTTTTCACGAAACGAAGAGACTCAAAAATCTATTATAATTCTGCTTCAGGCGTTAAAAGTAGGTTTTGTGAAAAATGCTAAAGATCTCAGGTCACGGACGAAGTACTATTTGTATCTGCACAATGAGTGAATGTTACGTGAGCACATACGATGCAAGTAGGATAATATTAAAACGTAGATGGTAAAACACGGGCAATCAGTAGGTAATTTACATAGATTACATTGGCATTGGGATTTTTTACGTATTGGCGTTCGTAGTATAATGTGTGATAGTGACGAAGGGTTACATCAAGTATCGATGTTTACTTATACATCCAATAGATATATTGCAAAAATGTATAGAGGCCATGACCTTGCACAGTACTTGAGTATTATTTTTATTTTTGTAAGATGATTTTCGCGATTATTTTCTTTAATTACGTAGTACATTACAGCCTACAGTTTATGTAGAAAAATAAATAATAAATATTAGGGGACATCGTACACATGGTCTCTGACCCCCAAACTAAGCAAAACTTGTGATATGGCTGCCAGAGACCGATATACTACATATACTTATTTTAAATACATGTCCCTGAACTCAACGTCAAGCCGGTACGGAGTGAGTGGGGGGATCACACCAGTCCCGGGAAAAATTAAAAAAAATCCTAATCGGTTATTTGGATTTTAACAGCCAAAATAAAAAAATGAGGAAAATTTATACCTTGAACCATATTTTTAGGTACTGTAACAAATTTCACAATTTTACGGTGATGATTTTTTTCACTAAAATTCTTGATTTTCCTCATTTTTTTTTATTTTGGCTGTTAAAATTCAAATAACCGATTGGGATTTTTTATATTTTTCCCGGGACTGGTGTGACCCCTCCTCTCACCCCGTACCGGCTTGACGTTGAGTTCAGGGTCACCCTGTATTAGATAGTACCTAAATAACACCCATACACAGAGCAAACACCTATGTTCATCACATAAATGCTGGGCCTGGATGGGAATCGAACCCATGCCTCGTTGATCCAGAAGTCAGGGTCACTAACCACTGAGCCACCGAGGCAGTCAATTGAAAAATATTTTTCCAGTTGTATTAATATGACATATTTCGAAATACATGGCGGCCATACTAGGTGAAACTCGTATGTTCAAATCAATTGCACAATTTTCGATACCTAATACCAAAGTTCTTCAACAAATAAAGCTCGTAACCAATATGTAGGATTCGATGTTGAAGTATTTCTTTACGCAAGTAACATTGAAACATGAAAAAGTTACGTAGCCTGTTTAGTAATTTATTTCGCAATGAATCAAAACAAAAAATACGTGTTCTGTGGAAGCCCACGTCATTGATGCCTATTTATACGTAGATTAAAATCTGAGCATACGTAACGCAGTTGCGGTACACTTGAAGCCCAGCTTTGTTTTCATACGACATAGAACGCAGTAGTTAAGCTTTTCATAATGCACGATTACGTAATACATAATTATTTAATTTCTAGTAATACTCGTATCAATTATTAACCATACAATACGTATGTAAAGCTTAAAGACAATTTTCCGGTCTCGACGGAAGACCAGCGCCGGTTGTATAATATAACCGGCATCATGCCGAGATGGGACCGGCTGGTCACGAAAATAAAACACTATACTCTATAAAATTTAACTTGATCTCTGCGACAGCTGTCAGAAAAATCACGCCTATGAAGTCCTGATTTTTTTAATAGTACAGACAGTACCTGTCAATGTCATACTTTATGGGCATGCCGATTAGTGATGGGGCGACGAATGATTGTGACCACAGATATTTAGATAGAGTTTTTATTAAAATATCGATAGTTTATACTGACGATATTTTAAATAAAACTTAATTTATCATTAATTTTTTTGTATATTTTAATAACATAACATTTTTTTCATGTGTAATTACATTAAACCCAATTATATGTTACATTAGCGTCGATAATAGTGAAAAACGTCGATAAATACTATCGTTACATTATTATGAGTATTTAATTAATATCATAACATTATTTACATGTGTACATACTTGATCTTAAATAATAGTAAGTAAATAAAATCCAATTTCTCACCTTCAACTATTCATTCGATTTCATTACAACATTGTTTGAAAATCGATTTTTTCCACCACTATCTCAACTCTAAAAATGTCAATCTTCTATGTCGATGTCACTGTCGCAGAGATCAAGTTAAATTTTATAGAGTATAGGTACAGTTCTACAAGTATAAGTTGGCGGTGGCGATTTGAGGAACTAAAACGGCCATCTCAAAAATTCACTTTGACACTTCCGAGTTCATAGTAAACATCGTTGCGAATATTTTGTTAACTACTGTGCTATCATCATGCCTAAAGTGATAAAAAGTGGTACAAGAGAAGCAGTTATAAAAGTACACTGACATTGAACACAGTGGCGCACAGCCGCGCCAAGTTATACTTGCCGGACTGTAGTTTAGTTATTAGTGTAGTTACAATCTTTGTTGCTGTATTTTCTTTGTTTTGTTTTCGTCAATAAAATATTGTCTATTGTCTCTAACTTTGGCTGTGACTTTTTTTAGCAACACGATATTTTTTTTTTGTAAATACAGCACCAAACTTTAATTTAGGAAAGGTATCTAAATACGGGCGTGAAAACGTATTTGGTAGCCATGACTGCATATTCCGTGGTATGTACCAATAAGCAATATACGTAGTAAAGTCATCACAAAATAAAAGGCCCGTTTTGACAGTTCACGCCCATGAAGTTCTCAATTATTTACCGATCGAAATGTTCTGATGGTAATTGCATTTTTCATTGACGGGTACCACCCACTCAGCTAAGTGCTGTGCATAACGATTTTTTCGTATTGTCCACAGACTATTAATAATCGGTTGAGGAAAAAAATAAATCAGTCCAGATACATATTTTTAAGGCCGACTCACACTTAGCCGGTATTATTTATTTAAATACTGGTGTTTAGATGAATTAATTACTGAATTCACCAGTCGCGTTGTGATCTTTATTTAAAATTATAAGGTTGGAGCTCAAAGTCGTAAATAATGGCAATATTGATTTCTATAGAATGACTCTCAGAATCAATGACAAGTAATAGAAACCGCACTAAAATAGCAAGAGAATACATCACTTTGTCCCATTTTAATTATGAAAAGGTTTTAGAAGAAAATGCACATACACTGGAACTTTCATAATTTCTAAGGGTATCATCAACTAGCATTGAGCAATCTCGCTCAGCTGTCCAAATTCAAAAAGGTAGTAGGTAGGAAGGTAAAATGATCAGAGATTTGAACCTTCTGATGAAACTAGAGGGTTCAAATTTGACAACTCAACTCAACTGTCAATTTTGGATCATCATCTGAAGAAAATGACTGACTGCAGGTTCACTTTTTCTCGATTCTTTTTCTGATTGAGTGAATGTTATTTTAACCAAAATATTAAATGAAATAAAATTGACTTTCACCTTACATATTCAACTCGATCAAACACTCAAGCAAAGTGTCGTATGGTTACATCTCTAATTACGTCGCGAAAACAAAAAAAGGGCTTTTATTTTGTGATAAGTATAGCTACTTAAGTGTATAGTGACGTCACGTAGTAAACGTAAATGGCACCGCGCATCTCAGAACGATCTGACCGAACGACGCGATTGATCAGATCGTTCTGAGAATGCGCGGATTTTTTTCGGACAATTTGATAATTAATTGATTTCGACATGATAAAGAAATAATATAATAATGTTTTTTTTATTCTAAAATATAAAGATTGTATAGAAAGAAATCGCTCCATACTAAATTTTATGCATAGTCCTTATTATGTAAAAAAGAATATACACACATTCATGTTATAATTTTTTTAAATTAATTTTCCTAGTGAAATTTGAGTTACACATTCGTAGAAATCTTTGTACATTTCTCCATAATTGTAATAAAAGATCAAGATAGTCACAAAACACGTAAATTCAAAGAGTTGGACTCAAACTCAAATCATTCATTGCATTGCAACATATGAGACTCGCGCTCAAATTGTTTCAGCTTGTTCGCAGATTTCGTATCCGTGAATCATTCTCATTCGTGCTATGGAGAGGGCTATGCTCGGTGTCTCTCTGCGGGATCAAATCAGAAATGAGGAGATCCGCAGACTAACCAAAGTTACCGACATAGCCCAGCGGATTAGCAAATTAAAGTGGCAATGGGTAGGACACATTGTTCGAAGGACGGATGGCCATCCGTCCTTCGAACAATGTGTCCGGAAAGGGGCCGGAAAGTTCTCGAATGGAGACCACAGACCCGCAAACGCAGCGCAGGACGTCCACCGACTAGGTGGACTGACGATATAATAAAAATCGCAGGAACGCGCTGGATGCAGGCAACGCTTTCAACCGGCCTTATTGGAAATCCATGGGGGAGGCCTATGTCCAGCAGTGGACATCATACGGCTGATAGATAGATAGATATAATAATTCTCAAACTCAAATCATTTATTGCAACATATGAAATTTACATGCGGTTCTTAGTTAACATGTTTTGTAGATTTATACATAATATGACCCTATTTACTATTACGTTTTCTAGATTATCGTTAAAAAAATCATCTAATATGTAATATCATTTCGATAAAAGGATTATTTTTAGTTGTTTTATGAAACAGTTTTCTCTTTCGATATCTTTTACATTATTTGGCGATTTATTGAATATTTTAACAGCCATAGGATTTGGGCTAGAACTGCGCATTGCTAAGTTACGAGTAGACTTTGGTTCCACGAGTTTATGTCTACTCGTACATTGTGATCTAATTTTGTGCGCCTAGACGCCTTGTTGAAATAGTCAGGGTGCTTTTTGACAAATTTTAATATTTCAAATATATAAATAGATACCAGGGACATAATTTCAAGTTTTGTAAAGTATTGTTTATGGAATTTTGGCTTGGTAATATCGGCAGTTTTTATATTTATATACTGTTCTCATGTCATGTCTGTTGATCGCTTATTGTATGAAGTTTCACTTCTGTCGCGTCGGTATACTGTATCCGCCGCCCACAGACAGCTCTAATTGGACACCTGGATGTGCTGCTCCTGCAGATTTAGGGGAAAAGCCAAATATTATTTTTTATCAACGGAAAATTTAATGTAAAGCATAAATCGTCGTCGTCGTTTCAGCTATAGAGCATATATAGATATAGGCTACCTAATGGATCTCCAATAAAACCGATTGGAAGCGGCTTGTATCCAGCGCGATCCTGCGGTTTTGATGAGATCATTTGTCCAACTAGTGGGTGGACGTCCTGTGCTACGCTTGCCGGTACGCGGTCTCCACTCGAGACTTTTTCGAACCTAGCAGACATCAATCGTTCTACTTGATTCTTGCTATGTATGCTACGGACAGACGGACTACAGAATATGGGTTCCGTTCTTTTCATGTATTTTTTGGTTTGTTGACTCTTTCAACCAGCAACAGAGCAACGAATAGGCTTGATTTTTGGCATGGATAGGTGTGGTTCAAAAGTTGGAGAGTGATGCTACTTTTTATTCCGGAAAAAGGTTCCTATGGAATAGCACAAAAATCAAAATATTATGCGGTCGCGCGGGCAACAACTAATGAAAAGAGAATAAAAAGAAAGCAAAATAAATCGTAACGTGTTTTGATCTACTTATTCCGTCTCAATTTTCAATACGTCGTAGACAATCTCGTAGCAGATTCTACGCAGTTTCGTAGCACCTACAGGTATCTACGCAGACGGCTACGAAGCTATTTTCGTTACTCAATTTCACGTGTAAAGAGCATTATTTATTATGTTTTTACAAGTTGTTGCGGTTGTTTTAACCGCTTAGCCATGTCAGAGGCTTTCAGGCGGCTTCAAAACTCTGACACCAGGGCTAGCCACCCGGCCTATACGAACTTACTTACTTACCTAAGTTATTTTTTATTCGAAATAATACTAATTTACATATTTTTTCTATGTAATACATATTTAATTTAAACATTACTGTCTGAGTTATTTGTGATCCTTAGGCCGTAGGCATAGCTATGTCCAGCCGTTTTTGTATATTTTGTGGGATATCATTAAATGATAATTAAGTAGTCAGATAGAATAGAGATAGTGAGATTCTCCATAACTACATTATAGCGCGAGAAAAGCCATTTCTCTAAACACTAGGGCGTGTTAAAACGACGTTCGTACTTATTAAGTAACTCGATAACATCTGTTACCAATCATTTTATTTCCCAAGGTAACATTTAAAGGTCCAGCATACTGCAGCGAGTCGCTGCGGGTGGAAGGGGCCTCAACACGATGAATATTTGTAGTAGCATTGCCTGGGTAAGATTGGCACAGGACAGGGAAGGGCGAAAGCTTATAACGGACCTACGGGAGTGGGCTGAAATAAGCAACTGCCACTAGGCCGAAAGGGGGTGTTTCAGATCATCATAATGAACAACTTTTACTATGGGGCCAACACAAAATTCCAGAAAAAAATCAGCTCTTTCATACAAAATTGCAACTCGGAATCGACAAAATGTATGAAACAGCTGATTTTTTCTTCGAATTTTTTGTTGGCCCCATAATAAGTTGTTCATAATGATAGTATAAATCACTCCCTTCTGGTTTAGTACAAAGAAATCAAATAACCCTGTATACTTAGGAAGACGTCGGAATTTGACTGATTTTGAGTACAATTTGGTTGTGGTACGGTAGGAGACATACGGTTTCAGGAGAATAAAACGCGACACTTCACTCCAATTTGTCCGCTTGACATAATACTTTGCTGATAGACGCAGCTGGGTGCTTTCTCGCCGAAATCATAGAAAGTATAACAGTGATCCAAAATGTTTTTGCTTTATGTAGCGCTGCGACTCGGTACAATGTGTTTGAGCCTTTAAGAGAGCCTATAAAATGCTAAGTGTCCTCAATGATCTTTCGGTGTTGCGACCGGCCCATTTTTTACTGCCCATATGACCATAAATTTTGTTTTATGTTAATAACTGAGTATTTAGGTGAACTGTTGTCTGAAAGCTGGCCTAGTGGAATAATGATCTGCCCAAGTGCAGTTTGGTGGATCCACAAAGACAAATTTGAGAGTAGGTATTGTACCTACTCTCAAATTTGTCTTTGTGGGTTGCTTTACGATGTTATTTTTCACCGAAAGCCAGTAGTGCGAAAATCAGTAAATTCCAAAGAAACTCGGATACGGGACCGAGTTTGAACTCACGCCTTGAAAGGGGAGCGTTACCCACTAAGCCACCACAATTTCGCACGCCATGGCGGGTTAGTCATAAACACGAGTCTACAAGGAATTCCGTGTAAATTGTCTGTAACTGTAACTGATTAGATAGATAGATAAATACTTTACTGTTCTTACAACAAAATAATGTTATAAAAAAATAACATGACTAAAAAGAAACTAATGTATCAACAGGTGATATTATCCCTTAAAGTGATCTCTTCCAGGCATCCTTAGGATAGCGAGAAACGTACAAGAAAATTAAAACGTCAGGGAATTACACACTTTGTATTTACATTGCGGTAATATGGAGAGTCATGAAGCTAATAAGTATTTTTCCAGGAATTATTCATTACATAGGTACCTGAAGTATCGTTTAACCTTTACTAACAAATTCCTCGCAAAATTAACAAACTCGGAAAATTAATCAAACGAGTGGAAATGTATGGTTTCCAATACCTTTCAAATTTACTTAATTGGTAATCGCTTTCCATTATTTTATCGCTTAATTTAACCTTTGAACTTGACTTGAACTATTGCGTAGGCGTTCGAAAATAGGCGCTTAATTTGGTTTTGTTTTAGTGAGAACTTATACCTAAATTATTAATTAAGCCGCAATAAGCTTATACTTATGAAATGTTAAATGTTTAGAATACGAGTGGATTTTAATGTAGCAATTAGGTGTGCGAAACTACGAATAAATAAAATAAGCCAGGAATGGAAAAAACGTTTTATAATAAAACTAGCTGCGCCCCGCGGTTTCACCCGCGCAGCTCACGATTGTGTTGGGTACTATAATGAGTAAAATATCTTAGTGGCAATTTAACAATTAGGAAGGTATATCTGATAAGCCGTGGTGGTCTAGTGTCGTGACACCCGCCTTACAATCGAGAGGTCGTGGGTTCAAATCCCGGTCCCGTACCAATGAGTTCTTTGGAATTTATATACGAAATTTCACGCCACTGGCTTTTCGGTGAAGGGAAAGATCGTGAGGGAACCTGCATATGTTAGTTAGTTAGAAGAAATTCGATGGCGTATGTGAATCCACTAACCAGCACTGGGCCAGCGTGGTGGATGTGGCCCAATCACCCTTAGCGGGTAGGCCTACATCTTGCAGTGGACTATTAAAATGCTGATACAGTACAGAACAGTTATATCTCACACTCATAAGGCACATCATATTATTGTTTAGTGTAGGTATCACCCGTGGGCAGGCCTACGTCATGCAGTGGACTTGTAAAAAAAACGCTGGTACTGTAGGTAACTATAATTAAATATTAATTTTTCTCATTTTACTTTTAAGCTATTTTCATCTGCAACCACGAAATGTGGAAAGACAATTAAGCAGGTTAAAGATTGCGCAGCAGCATTTTTGGTGCTCCTACCTTAAGGAGCAACTCATGTAGCAAGCCTGGGGAGCGAGACTATGTAAAAGATCTTAAGGGCGACGTTAAGCATAGTCTCCAGCATCTGATCAAGAGATTCTTTGAATTTAGGTTTATGTCTAGGTACATAATCAAAGAACAGATGGTTACCTACATTTCCTAGATTTCGCTTGATGTCTCCTTGGACATCTCGAAAGCTTTTAACAGGGTCTGGCATGAGAGCCTTATTGGCAAGCTTCCATCCTACGGCCTGCCTGCTGATTTCTGCGCATGGATATCAGATTTCTTGAGGAATCACTCGATACGAGTGGTTGTAGATGGCTTCTCGTCAGACCAAATGGCTATCAATGCCGGTGTTCCTCAGGGGTCAGTGCTCTCTGCGACCCTCTTCCTACTGCATATCAATGATCTGCTAAAGCCCGGGATGTTTGGGTACGCAGACGACAGTTCTGTCGTGGAGAGCTACACGTCCGATGCAAGAACCAGCGGGCCACAGATCGAGTCAGAGAGATGCACGGGCGGTGTCGCCGCGACATCAGACATTTAGACAGTTAGCGAAAAAAAAGGTTTTAGGGATAACCGTTCAACCATAAGCTGAAGATAAGTAAAATCTCTCATATACATTCTGATTTTGTGAGAGCCAACCGCGAAATCGGATCGTGTGTAACATCAGCGGTCCAACTTTGTCCTCGCTAACTTTTTCTAATATTATATTAAATCAGAAAGTGTATTTTTTGTTTTTCGTTTGATCACAGATATACTAGATGAATAATGTGGTCGATCGATAAAATCTGAAAGAGATGCTTTGATTTAATATGACACGCATTGAAAAGTGACATGAAAATTATCTCATAACCTCATCGAGTATGGACTCGTGTGATTTGTCACGACGAGTGTCACAGTAACAACTGTCAAACTTCAAAGTGATTTATCTCGGTCATTATCGATTCTAGACTACAGCTGTCTCCACAAAAGTGATAAAGCTCAACGAGATCTACATTTCGGATGACAGCTATCAAACTTCAACGTGATTAAACTCGGTTATTATCGATTCTAGACTACGGCTGTCTTCACAAAAGTGATAGAGCTCAACCAGATCTACATTTCGGATGACAGCTATCAAACTTCAACGTGGTTTATCTCGGTTATTATCGATTCTAGACAACTGCTGATTAATATCTTCTTTGCACATTTCTTCAAGTTTTCCTTCACCGAAAAGCCAGTGGTGTGAAAATCCGTACATAACTTCCAAAGAACTCATTAGTACAGGACCGGAATTTGAACCCTTGACCTCACGAATGTTAGGCGGGTGTCACTACCACACTAGAACATCACGGCTATTAGGCATTTTTGGTGCCTGGCTTTTTAGATTATAAACAGAAGGAGGGATTGGTTGCACGTGTACCTACAGCAGTGTCTGTTGTGACAGCTGTGCCATATCGTCGTAGACATCGGACTGGTGGGGCATAGGACACATTTAGATCACATATCTATACGAAATATGCGCTCCAAAGTATATATATAAGCAAATATAAGCTCCATCCGTTTGGAACAAAATTAACAACAGAACTACTGCGATGGCAACTGTGAAAGGAGATCCGATTTGACAAATCGTGGAATTGGATTGCTGCTAGAAAACATTGGCAGGCCACCATTCCCATTTGGGCTATACACCGAATCAAACTTATTTCCGGTTATGATGATAGCTACAAGCTGCGGAAAACCCAATCCTTACTGAAGCCCACTTAACAGCAGCAGCGAGAATTGGGTCAACCGCAGCTTAAAGCTAACATCACAGCCGTCAAAAAGTTTGATTCGGGATATATGTACTTCCGAGATAATGGTATCTAATAAATTAGGCATATCAGTCGCAAACTCCACTGATGGACAAGAACAAAAGAAACCGTTCAAGCCACACGTGGATGTATAGTACAGATAAACCTACCATTTTATATTTCGATTTTCGATCCATCAATCGTAGGATAGCCACTACTGGACCTCTCCTATCTTAAGGATCTCTGGCCTCTCCTATGGATTTGCTTGCTTCCAGCGAGCTCTAGCGGTCTCAATAATAGAATATCATCAGTCCACGTAGTCGGTGGACATCCTACCGTCCTACGCCTCCTTCGGTCTTATCTTTTATATTCTACCATCATATTTTTCCTCGCTAATCCGCCGAGCTATATCGGTAACTTTGATAGAAACGCCTACAGATTTCCTATTTTTCGTTTCCTATATTCAAGTAAGCACAAAAAAGTAATAAGGATAGGAATTGTACAAATAATTATTTTTACAATAGCGTTTATTACAGACTTACCTAACTATTGTACGTGAGAATTAGCGAAAAAGTACGAGAAGGTATACTTATTTTCCGGGAAATGGAGCCATACAAATTATAGCATATCCATCTAATCTCTCTTACTTTATAAATACACTATTAGAGATGAAAGGATCCCAGGGATATGCCGTACACAAATAGTAATTCGTATTATTGATGAGTTTGTGAGACCTGACAATATTTTCTTGTTCAAGTTGATCGATCGAAGGATTGAGGTATATTTGGACGTCTCTCCACGAATGGATAGGCATCGGTTTCATTTTGACACAACAATATTTGGAAGGTAAAACTTTGGAACACCGGACCGACGCAGGTAAAGTTTGGATGAATTTGTAATAATAGGATACGATAGACGACACGAATACAATAGTAAATCATCAACAATACAAAAACTTATGATTACAACTAGATAGGCACCTGTCTAAAGGGTGACCTCTATGACAATTATGTAAAAGAGATGTAAACCCTTTTAAACTGTGTTAGTCAAATTCTACCGAAATTTTCTGACATGCTTATAGACCAGGATATAGTCTTGAAATCTAGCGCCCACTGGCCCAGCGTGGTAGATATGGCCCAATCGATCATTGTGGATAGGCCTACGTTCAGCAGTAGACTATTAATAATTATTTTTCGCAGAAAATATCATGACCGACTTCAACCGTGTACAGAATTCGCGAATATTTCGCACTGATCGATGTATCATTTTTCACATTTTTGTTGACTTATCAAAAATGGCTCAGCCGATTTCGATAAAATTTAAATAAGACCAATTTCGAAGTATACTCTTTCCAATAATAAAAAACTGTCGAAATCGGACTACTATGTAAAAAGTTATGCGTGGTTATACATTTAAAAATTATATACGCGTCTAATTGAGTAGGTACGAGTACCTCCTCCATTTCGTCGGTCCAAAGACCGATACGGTACAGTACATGCAGTATGTCGTTTTAGAAAAAAACTGAAGCATACAGTGGCCAATCAACAGAGTCATTATCTGTGAAGACTTAGTTAATATGAATTGTTATAAAGCTTGCGGGACGAGACTGGATGGCAAAGGCAGCGGACCGTAAATCATGGCGTGAATTGGGAAAGGCCTATGTCCAAAAATGGAAAACGGAAGACTGACAAAGAAGATGAAGAAGAATTGATATAAAAAAACATTATTTCAAACAAAAT
This sequence comes from Hypomecis punctinalis, assembly GCA_949316475.1. NCBI lineage: Eukaryota > Metazoa > Arthropoda > Insecta > Lepidoptera > Geometridae > Hypomecis > Hypomecis punctinalis. The sequence continues at coordinate 2,075,896 of OX438807.1, forward strand.
ACGCGAAGATAAAAAAATACTGGGCAATAGGTGTATACAGATCATCATTTGAACTGTGTTGTACTTAATTATAAGCAATGCAGAGTTTCCAAAAGTATTAGGCCGCGCCAAGCAAGTTGGCGCATGTGAAGTTAGCTACAAGCTGCGCAATATCCAATCCTGACTGAAGCTCACATAAAGCTGCGCGTTGATTGGCTATTGTGCAGCTTGTAGCTAACTTCACATCCGCCAACTTGTGTGGCGCGGTCTATACCTAGTCCCCATCACCTATGATGTGGACTTTTTGTGTACCTATGTTTGCCGTTTCGTAGGGCTCATACCGTAGTTTGACTAGGTGTTCGTTAGCGATCATCGAAGTTAAGCAACGTTCATCACGGTCAGTCTTCGGATGGGTGACTGCTAATTTACAACTGCGCGCTTCCGTGTTAAATTGTAGGCCCCGGCTGTTTTAACCTAATGTCAGAGGCCTTCAGGCGGCCTAAAAACTATGCCACCACGTCTAGCCACTCGGCCTATATGAACTTACCTACTTACTTTGTCGTTTAGATATTTCTTCTGGAAGGTTTATAGATGTAATTCATTCGTATCCGAGCGAAGCCAGGACGGGCAGCTAGTACCTATGTAAGTTACCTAATATTGTGGTAAATATTCTTTAGGGTAACTGATGAACATTTGATTGGCTTCGTATTTCTCCGTCTTCGCCACCGAGTTACTGAGCTTGGGATAATTTTAACCTCAGTTATACAATCTTTGGATATTCGATACCTAACAAATTGATATTCAACATGAAATGAAAAACGGTTGCTACAATTGTCGTATTTGCCTCTAGTACCTACCTAGGTATTAACGAGGTTTTATAACAGGTTATTTACACAGATCTACCTAGTAGGTACTTACAGTATTACATAGGTCATGAATAGCGAAGGGCAGGGTTTTCCAAACTATGGATCGCGACCCACCAACATTAAACCGAGCGAATATTGAGTGGGCCATCACATTAAAACTAAACTAAATTTGTAATTTTTCTTAAGTAATTAGATATGTTTAAGTTATTTTTAAGCTCAAAAACGTTTTGGTTTTAGACTGTAAGTTTTTGATTGTTGAAATTGAATAAATAAATAAATAAATAGGTACCTACCTACTGGAATAATACCTACTCACTGCGATTAAAAGTAACGAGTTGAAGTTGATGTCAAAACTGTGCCTAATGCAAAAACATATTAGTCGTTCCCATTAAAATAACTTTTCTTGATGTAGTTAGTTGAAAAGTCTTTTTTTCATATCAACTTATTGGTAATGGTTAAATTTCTTAGAAGTGGATCCCGTGTTTGTAAACTTGTATTAAATGGGTCGTAGCCCAGACAACTTTGAGAACCACTGGCGTAGGGCAAATAGCTGTTTGCTTAGGTATCTATGATCACTTTGACGGCAGTGCATTAGAAGAACGAATCACCCTTTTCCTATGCCAGCAAGAGTCACACTATCTCTCGATAAAGCACTAAAGTACTTATTAAAAAAGCGTAGAGACACGTCAGACAACCATATAAGACTATATTTCAATCTTTGAATCGAGAGTAGTGTTTCTCTCGTCTAAAAGGCAAAATCTTTCTTTTTGTGATAAACATTTGACTGACTGGTTTAAAGCAGTTCTCCCAGATGGCGCTTCCAACAATGTAGTAGTTGGTAAAAATGATAAACACTTTCATTAATTCGGCGCCTAGTAATATTGTTCCGTGTTCGGCGCCTTCGCAGACAGCGTTTTAGTTTGATTGGACAAAGCATCTGGGCTGGAATCCCAGAGAGATGCAGGTTCAAATCCTGCGAACGCGTCAATTTTTGAAATGTTTATCACAACTATACACCTAGTGTATGAATCACGATAAAAATAATTTCAAAAAGGCAAAATTTTTACAGTCGAGATATTATGTTTATATTAATGACATAGCGTTTACCTTATGTATCTAATATATTGTGTGGAATACCTGTAGTAGGTACCTGTAGTCCTGTACCCTAACTTATGTACCAGATACAAACCCTAACTTATGTTTCAGAATCGCCGTCGGTTACATCACTAAAATTGTTTCTTTGTGACAAAACCACGTAACCTATCCCACCTAAAAGTGACGGGCCAAGTGATGATGAGCCCCTAACAAGGCATTCGTGTCAATTATGGGCGATAGCCGCGCCGCATCGTCCGCGTCCTAACTAGGAGTTACGACCGTCATTCTTATTCCTTGACCAGTTAAATGTGACCTTTCCTTGTGGAGCCTTTCCTTGAATCTTTGTTAGCGATATTTTATGCGTTTTGTTGTGCACGGCCATTGATTAGTTAGCGACCTTTCCTCTTGTAGACTTCTCTTTATCAGAGTTAACGTGGGCCGACATCAAACAGGCTTCGTTGTAATTTATACTCTACACTGCTGGTGGCGTAAACAAGGTTTAATTAATTTTTCGATGCTTTCCATGCTGTAGACAAAAAACATTCATGAAGGCGTGATGCATGAGCGCGGGTATGTAGAGATTTTCGCTAGAGAGGGGGCAGCTGTCTACTTTTGCTCATCCTAGGAAAATAAAATGCACCAATTTTCAACTTTTCTGGGGTGGGCAAAGAAGAGTGGGCATTGGCCCATGCCCGTATCGGTTCGTTCTCATAATGAATTATCTTCAACATTTCAAGAGTACTTCACGAAACAATGGATTAGTTTTAAAACCGGCGAATTATTTAGTTGCCATAATGAAAAATTTCGGACAAATAATGCACTAGAAGGCTGGCACAGAAGAATAAACTCGATCGTCATTAAAAAGCCGAAGTTATTTCTTTTTATATCAAAAATTTAAAAAGAAGTAGAATTACAAACAATTAATATGAAAAAAAGTAAACTCCATTGCAAACAAAAAAAACGGCGGCAACAAGATATTGAAAAATCGGATCAAGCTGATAAAATAATTTCAAAATATTTAAACAGTGAAATATCGATTGGAGAATGCTTGCAAGATTTATCGGAGCTAGGTATAAAATAGATTTTTATTTTTTCGTCAATTTCAATAAAATAAAGACATTTTTGTTTACTTATTTTCTGTTTCATTGTACAGGTAATATTTTGAGAATATAGTATTTTGCGAATGTAATGTTTTGTGAATAGTAAGTAAGTAAGTTCGTATAGGCCGGGTGGCTAGCCCTGGTGTCAGAGTTTTTAGGCCGCCTGAAGGCCTCTGACATGGCTAAACGGTTAAAACAACCGGGACCTACAATTTAACGTGTCATCCGAGCCACGGTAGCGCTCTGTCGGAAAATGCCACCCGCGGTCACCCATCCAAATACTGACCGTGCGGAACGAATGTAATGTGTTTTGTGAATGTAATATTATGAGAACGAACCCCCGTATCCCCCTTAGCTCCAACCATATAAAGAATGCTAAGTCGATGGCCCATAAGCACGAGTAAAAAAGTCCCATTGATTGATTTACTACACAAAAAATACATGTCTAAAAACTAAATCTAACTGACGAACTATTTCTAGACAATTTTATAGTTATACTAGTTTCTTGTCCCAAAGTTCTCAGCTTATAATATTATTCGCGAACGAAAGAATGATTAATTACTTCCAGGTATCGTAACAAAATTACGTACCTACATTATTAAGGTATCCGAAGCGAAACGCCTGAGGATTGTGGTGGACCCGAACTGGGCTAAGCCTTGGGTAGGCACCCGAGAGATTCACCGTTTCCATGGAAGCTTCCGCAGAAAGGTTCAGTTAATCCTGACTACGTGATATTGTATTACCTAACAGTTTCGTGGTTTCTGTTCGGCGTAGGAAGTAGTATGGCGACCGTCTTGTTACAGAGAAGTCTCATTTTCATCTCGGTTTGTAAGGTTCGCGTGCGAAAGGCGGGGTTTAAGAAATAGGACAAATCCGTAACCTTTTTCGTGTGTTTAATTAGCACTTTGAGAACTTTAGTATTACAATCTTACCAAATGTTAAAATCTGCTACCAGTAAACTACTAAAACTAAAATAACGAGAATTTGGTGTTTATCAATTTACTACCAACTTCTACAGTTTTTGAAAAATTTATCACAAAATGAACATTTCTATAAATCTAGTGTGTGAAGCATGATAAAATCATTTCATTCACCTCAAGAATGGTTCTATTTTTCACTAAAACATACAAAAATGTTTATTATTTTTGTTATTCAATATACTTATTTACAATAGTTTTTAGAATTAAAATAAAAATCCTTGTTAATATTAATAAAATTACTATATTTCATTACAAAACACCATGGCACCGCGTCAAGGCACGTCCGAATTTTCAAATCACACAAAATTAACAAAACTATATACACAAACAAATTATAACGAGTTTTCAACGGTGCGGTACATTACAACGGCAATTATTTCGCATAACGTGATTATAACAATAATGTTATTTCACATAGCGTGATAGCAGCGCCACTGTTTCGCATAGCGTGATTATAACAACCGTTGTTTCGCATAGCGCGATTAAAACAACCGTTGTTTCGCATAGCGTGATTATAACAACCGTTCATTATTTTTATTGACGACGCAATTAAACATTATTTCGTTGTTAAATTATTATATAACAAACTAATACTGACCTAAAAATAAATACTATGTTAAATAAAAATCACTGCTTTGTACAATACTATTATGTACACGTTGATATAATTATAATCACATTTAGGGTTGAAGTTAGACGGAATTTCTAGAAAAGTGAAAATATGAGCTGTCCCTCGCTCAGCTCAAATTTTTGTGTAAATAAGTACATTTAAAATTTTACCATTTCTTTAAAGTCATTGATTTTTTTTTGCATTTTGTAGCAAAACAACTATGAACTTAATTGCGATTTGAACCAAATTCCATAATTGTATTTTTGAAACAAATTTAAATATACAAAACCACTAGTATGTATTTGTATATTTTAACTAACAACTTAGTCTTTACTATTATTTTGATTTAAGAAATTCACTTTGACATAGAACAATTTTTTTTAAATATTTTTTTTTATTTTTCCAGAATTATGACACATTCACAAAAACATCTGACTTCATACAATAATACTAAAAAGAAAATCATAACAAAAATAATGAATCACTTTTATAACTTAAATAAATTAATCCTAATAAAGTACATTATTATTATCACCTTAAAATTGACTTATTATTAAAAACAATAATTGTTAAACATTTATCTAGATTGACTTTCTCGAAATGCGACTTTCAGTCAAATATAAATTCACATAACGTTAAAAAAGGTACGTTTTCTTGTGCGTATTTTATAAATATAACAAAATTATTACGTTAGGTCCCAACGTTTTATTCAATCTCTTTCCAAAACGAAAATGACTCGATTGACTAACTAAGTAATATTATTTTCTCACCAAGTAATTATAAAAACGTTTAAGGCCAGCCTTATTCTAAAAGTTATTCTACAACTTGGCAAAAAAGTAGAATTTTTGTCACATCCGTGGATAAGCCTATGTGCAGCAATGGACTATAAAAAGGCCAGTAGGTGCAGTACAGTCACAAATGTTAACTAGTCACTGGCAACCCCTAAATAACCCACTAATCATCTAAATTTGTAATTCCATTTAAATATTTCATTGCCAAGCCATATTTATATGCTTTATTACTTGTATTTTGTCTCACTTCTTTATCTGTCGAATCTGGTGAAATGGGGATTCGCAGGAAGCGCACATTGCAAGTGCTGTGCTCCGGTACAAAATATGCAACATCTTCTCTCATGCCCTAACTACCCAAATACCTGAACACTTCAGGATCTTTACGATGCCTCCCCTCGCGGAGTGGCAGTGGCAAGGCACTGGGAAAAGACCTTATAAATTCTCACTTTAATATTTGGATCATCGGCACGAAGAAGAAGATCTGTCGAATCATTATTTAGAAGCATTGACAGTTCTCAAGTTGTTGCCAATACTTTTAAAATTAAAAGAGGCACTGCCAACTTTATTGTTAACTTTACAATTAAGGTCATTCTCCATTATACCGTACCGTAACCATGACCGTGTTGGGAACGTATCGCACGGAAAACAACACGATACGCTCTAAGCCGACTACAACGTATATAAATGCCGAATTAAACAAGTCGATGGATGTGAAGTTAGCTACAAGCTGCGCAATATCCAATCCTGACTGAAGCTCGCATAAAGCTGCGCCGCTTCGGCCGTTTAGGAAACTGCTATGAAACTATGCAATAACTGGATTCCAGGCATGAATTGACATTGAGTATCGTATTACATAGTTTCAATAAGTGGCTAAAATAACATAAACATAGTACTTCTTGGAAACCAATGACGTAGAAGTATTAAAAAATCTTTTTAGGAAACCAGTTTCCTGAATGTATAAAAAAAGCCATTTAGGAAACCAGTTTCCTAGCCCCGGTTTCCTAAACGGCCGAAGCGAGCTGCGCGTTGATTGGGTTTCACGCAGGTTGTAGCTAACTTTACGTCCGCCGACTTGTATAATTCGGCCTATACCCTCAGAGCAAATAAACATTTCAAGAGGGAAATTCGTTGAACAGTCAAGTGAGGCCGGTTTTTTATACATGTGTGAGTGCGTCGCTGTTGCGCCGCCATAGTTCGACTGACAAGCCAAGGCGTAGTTTCCTTGTACGTTGATGTGTGTGTAATTGTCTGTACACGGCGAGGCGTAGTTTTGGTTGGCTTTACTTGCTTGTTCACAACATTCTCTCTTGATTTTTTTATTTTCTCTGAGTTTATACCATCTACGTAAGTTAACAATAGTCGTCGAGAATATTTTGCCAAAACACTTCATGCATCGGGCGGTTCGTGGTTGTTATTTCAGTTGGACATTTATAAATATTTATTCGTATCTAGTAAGGTACTCGCACAAGGCACTACAAGTCGTTAATGTGTATAAATATAATAACGTTCAGCATAACTAACCTGTCTAATTTCTAGCCACATGTATATCTCAGGCACATTATCAAAAGGCACACTACGTTTCTACATTTACATATTATGCCAATAACTGTTATTAAATTATACATAATATTACTTATAGCACGGTAATGGTGTCTACCAGTATTGCGACTCGGCCCTGTCCTTTAAATAAACTTAATAACTACAGCCCGCGTGGCCACGCACAACGTAACAGGTGCTAGGGCGCGTCATTACACATCCCCGTGCATTTCAGTCAAGTACCGTAGTACTTTTGTAGTTGAGATTTGCACTTTTAACCCCAGAGCGATATGGCCGAGTTGCTAACTGGGTATTGTAGTAACATTCATCGAATTTTGTCACTACAATTCCCTGCTAAGGGTTGCCTGGAAGAGATTGCTATAAGCAATAAGGCCGCCCTTTGTTGCACTATTTTAAGTCGCTTGTTTTTTTTCCTTTCTGTGTATTTTTCTGTATTTTAGTGTTAACAATAAAGTGTTTATCTATCTATCTATCTATCTAAGTTCGATAAAGGTCGGTTTGAAAGATTAAAGAAAACCTTAAGGATTCGCATCAAATCGAAGTTAATTATTTGAAAAATCATCTATACTTAATTACTTACATTTGACAAGAGTGCTAAAAGTCTAAGGAGGGGTTGCACCAAATTACTTTAACGATAACCAAAGCTTGACCAGTGGTGAAATCTCTGGATACGTCAAATATTTTTGACGTAACCAGAGATTTTACGACTGGTTAGGGTTTGGTTGTCGTTAAAATCCCTAGTTACGTCAATAATATTTGACGTAACCAGAGATTTTACGACTGTTTAGGGTTTGGTTATTGTTAAAGTAATTTGGTGCAACCCACCCTAAATATATTTTTTTATGATTCAGTAAAATATACCCACCTAGAATTATAAATATTTTAAATTTATTACGTGGAAATTCGTTTGTCCTACGACGGTTTTTCTATAAAGGCTCATCTATAAAGGCGATTCACTTCTGGCACTTCGCCAGCAGTTGCCGCGGCCCGTTTATCTACTTAAAAACCATGTAGGGTTCGGCTCACGACTTCGACGAATTGCTCTGGGGTTTAAAGTGGAAATCTCAACTACGAAAGCCCGAGCGGCATTTGGCTGAAATGCACGGGGAATTGTATTAACGCCGCTAGAGCAGTCCGCCTGATAGGTAAATCGCATTCTTACTGATTACAAACCCACACTTCCGTTCTCGTGACGGCGCATCGACTGTTGGAGTACCGAGTGCGTACCGAACTCCTAAACGCGAAGGTAGATTTGCGTTCCATACACAGAATACAGAATACTGTTAGATACTATTACCGTGCTTAAAGATTTATTTAGATATTTCAACAATAGATGTACGAGCGGACAAGATTTCAAAAACCGTCAAAAACTGTAATCTTAGCCACGCGGTTAAATATTATTTATTTAACTCGTTTAAATCTATGTAATAAATAATCTACTAAAATACGTCTATCATTTCATTACTTACGGTGGTCAAAGTAGAGCAAACTTAAATTACGGAAATTTAAAACCCTAGCTTAAAAGTTTTGTTAGACTATTAATTTTGTAAAGGCATTTAGTATCCCTGTATTAAATGGCTATACTATTACAGATTTTTGATTTGATATCCATCTCACTCAGCTGTGAAGTAACAAAATAAGTACTAACTAAATTTCACATGTGTTCAATATTGTTCAGAAAAGAACCTTTTGAATATTGCAAGGTTTGTGAAATAGGTATTTTTCTTGTAATTTGAATTAAAAATTGATATGATGACAACGAGGATCAAAGTTATAGGTACTACAGGATCATCGGTAACTTAAGCACAACTTCAAAATAAACTATTTTATCTATTTTATCCAAACTAAATTGAAAAAAAAAAAAATAACAACTATAGTTTGTGCAAAACAAGAAGCGTCGTAGCTATGAGGTCGCCCGTGAGCCATTTTACAATTTTGTCACGTTGACAACACTGCTCTGTCATTGCTAATACAATTAAAAGTGTTTAATACTTGGTAGACACCATTTCATCAGTACTCGCGTCTATACTGAGCGCCACACAAATTGAAAGATGGGAAGTTAGCCGCAGAGTTGCACAAACGCCAAAATATAGACGTTAGCGGGTGCCAGAGAGACGAGACGCCGGCGCACACCCGCCCGCCAACCGCGTGCCTCCCGCGCGCTCCCTACGCCCGCGCTCACTACTTCGCCATTTGTATAGGCATTGTGCACACATGTGCAATAATTAGCGAATCACGGCGAAGTGTCTTCTGCGGCTAACCATCTTTCAATTTGTGTGGCGCTCAGTATAAAGTATAGTCGGGGTACCTTGACTCCTGATTAAAATCTTATTGTTAGTTACCGTAACGCCACGATGTTTGTTTTTTGCACAAACTCTATTGTCATACTTTGTCTATTTTATCCAAACTAAATTGCAAAAAAATAACAGCTATTGTCAATTTGTTTGCGACATTAGTGGTAGTATATTAAACTTCTTGGCGGTTATGTGTTAGCTACAGACTGCGGATTGCCAATGTTAACTGAAGCTCACTAAAGCTCGGGTCACACAGAGGAGCCGCGAGAAAGCGATTTTTTTTTTATTCCTTGTAGGTTTGCGTTTGACTACATACTGCCTGATGTTGAGCAGATATGCGGTCCAGTGCAAGGCGACAGCGGCCGATCGCGCCCGCTTGTTATATGTCAGGTTGCATACAAATTCGAATATTACAAAAAATCTCGCCCCGGATCGCGATCGCTTCCCCGCACTTCCCGCCTCTGTGTGACGAGAGCTTTAACGAGGATTGGACTATCCGCAGCTTGTAGCAAACACCACAGCCGACAAGAACTTTGATTCGGTCTACACAGTAAAAGTTAATTTACTAAAATAGCCTTTAAAACGGTATGCCTAAGTTATCGGAAATCTGGCATAAATTAATAAATAATTGAAAGGTGCTATTGGCCGCGCCACACAAGTTGGCGGATGTGAAGTTAGCTACAAGCTGCGCAATCAACGTACGGTTTTATGTGAGCTTCAGTGAGGATTGGGTATTGCTCAGCTTGTAGCTAACTTCACATCCGCCAACTTGTGTAGCGCGGCCTATACCTTCTTCACGGAAACTACTACATATTATCGTAATGAGTTGCGTCACCGTCGTCAATGTGGTCGGGTCAAGCGCGCGCGGACGCGGGGTGGTAGGTGATGACGTTGTGTGCGTGCGTGAAGGGCGGCAGTTTAGTCGCGGGTGGGGCGGCAGACACGGGCGCAGGCGGCAGCTGCAGAGCGCGGGACTTGCCGCCCAGCGTGCAGCGCGTCGTAGCACCGCTCTCCACTTCCACGGGCAATTCACCGCCCGTCAACCTGACGGAACAAGGTATTCCATTATTTTTTGACGAGATAACGTCCCATTAATCGATGAACGCCGACAGCACGTACGAAAAAGTGCCTACCTGTTGCCGTTATTAATATCTTGCAAAAAACGGCTAAAAATCATGTTTATTATATGAGAGCCCCCTTAAATATTTGTCTTATTCAGTTTTTAGTAAATGCTGTTATAACAGCAACAGAAATACATCTGTGAAAATTTTAAATGTCTAGCTATCGCGGTTCATTTGATAACGAGCACATAGTTGGTAAATGGCAAAAAATTGCTTCGTTACGATGATTATTTATATTCGTTTATTGCACAATTATATTATTACTCAGGAACATTTTGCCGATTCATTGTAATTTATCCTAATATTATCACACAGGCTTTCAGATAATAATATGTTCTAAGAGACGGGCATATAAATAGACATTGCATAATATTACGTGTCAGTCGACTGTCGAATTAGAAGCCAAAAGTACACGATGAGTTTTAAGGATAAAGTAGTGATAGTGACTGGCGCAAGTTCAGGTATAGGCGCTGCTACGGCCATAGCGTTCGCAGCAGATGGCGCACGAGTCTCAATGGTGGGACGGAACCAAACTAAACTGAAAGCTGTCGCCGAAAGCTGCGAGAAAAACGGCAGCAAGCCTCTAGTCATCACCGCTGACGTTACGAACAGAGACGATAACAGACGGATAGTGTCCGAGACCCTGGACAATTTTGGCCGATTGGACGTATTAGTGAACAACGCCGGCATTGCCTTGAGAGCGGCCATTCTAGATCAGAACGCGATGGAAACGCACGAGCAGATAATGTCCACCAATCTACAATCTGCTGTGCATTTGACGCATTTAGCCGCACCACATCTTATAGAAACCAAAGGTAATATAGTCAATATATCCAGTATTGCAAGTCTAGGCGTTGTGACCGACGGGAGTTTCTCGTATATGACAGCTAAAGCGGGTCTCGATCATTTCACCAGAGCGGTAGCTCTCGAACTCGCTCCTAAAGGCGTAAGAGTGAATTCAGTAAACCCTGGAGCAGTACGAACTGATATATTGAAAGGGTTTGGTATGTCAGCAGATGGAAAGTACGACGCTACGTGGGATGGTTTAGGGCAGCTTTCGCCTTTGAAGAAAGTGGCTGATCCGGCGGAAATAGCCGATTTGATATTATTTCTGGCGAGTGATAGAGCGAGAAGTATTACTGGCTCGTCGTTTGTGGCTGACAATGGGGCGCTGCTCACTGGACTGGTCGAGGTACCGGGTTGGTCAAAATAACGTGTGTTGATAAGAAGGTTTACATGTGACTTGTTATTTTTAGCTTAGAAATTGTTATATTAAAAAAATGTATTAAAATAAAAATCTACTGTCTATTTTATTTATATTTTTATGTTTGTACCACTCTAGTCTGGTTCGGTTTATTTTAAAAGCTAGACAACTAGCAGTAAAATTTTAGCATAAACTCTTTACCTTATTTAGAGTTTAGATTATTGTGACATTTTCTAGTAATGGAGCAATATAACTCTGAATAAGATTGTAAGCGTTAGCAGTGGGCAGGGCCGGATTCAGAGATCAGGAGGCATAGGGGCAACAAATCACTTATGACAAATAAAGGCTTAAGTACTTCTTCAAGATGGGTAGGAAATTACATATTTATACTTATCAGGACGATTTGGAATTATATTATTTTACTGATTGCCTGATTAGAGTGAACAAATAAGTATATATTAATCATTTTTGTCAATATTTAAGAATAATAATGAATTATTTTTCTACAGAGTACTGTAGGTAAAAGTACAACAGAGAAAAATAATCAAAATAAAAATTGTTTGCTAGGTGGAATTTGAAAGATTTTGCTGTCAAAATCTATTGTAGAGGCCCCTGCCAATTGCCCCGGTTTTCCTCCCCTAAATCTGGCCCTGGCGGTGGGAAAGGAAAACAGGGTTGGTTAAATTGTATGGATGATAGTATGCGAAAGAAAGAAGTCCCTGTATGCTAAGATGACGTGTGACAGAGTGAAGTAAAAGGAAACGTGTTGCGCCGACCGCAGCCTGCTGGAAAAAGGCCAATAAGGAAATTAAAGCGGCACATCCGTTGGCCCTTGCCTCAAGTCGAAAGTTTTCGACCAGTGTATGTTGCCAGTGAAGACTTATGGCACAGAAACGTGGTCTCTCACTATGGGCCTTATCAGTAAGCTCCAAGTAGCCCAACGAGCTATGGAGAGGGCTATGCTCGGAGTCTCTCTGCGGGATCGAATCAGGAATGAGGAGATCCGTAGAAGAAACAAAGTTACCGACATAGCCCAACGGATTAGCAAGTTGAAATGGCAAATGGCAAAAAATGGAAATGGCAGGGGACATAGCGCGGAGGACTGATGACCGGTGGAGTCGAAAAGTTCTCGAGTGGAGACCACGTACCGGCAAGCGCAACGTAGGACGTCCACCCACAAGGTGGACGGATGACCTCATTTAGACCGCAGGATCGCGCTGGATGCAAGCCGCTACCAACCGGTCTTATTGGAGATCCATAGGGGAGGCCTATGTCCAGCAGTGGACGTCCTTTGGCTGATGGGTGGATGGATGGAGCCGTCGGCCGCACAATGTTGCTGGAACTTTGTTGATTTTCGTCTAATAAATTCGCAAAATAGTCGAGTTAAAGTAGAGACCTTTAGACCTAGACCTAGATGTATAGAAGATACTCACATGCTGTATCTATTATAGATGACTCCTAGCAGCTCCCCCACTAGATCCGGCCCTGCAGTGGGGGGCACAGGCTGCGCGGGCACTAGCCCCACCACCAGGTCATTCTTGGCGGAGGGCACGCTGATCACCACCAGTTGAGCGTCGCTGCTCATGATGCGGATGGCACCGATCTGTCGCAACCAAATTTTGATTTAGATCTGTGATAATTGACGATATCGGTGAGTAATTTACATTTTGCGAGGCCCATTTTATTTCCCTGTACTGTACTATACCAGCCTATTTAATAGTCCACTGCAGGACGTAGGCCTACCCACGAAGGGTGATTGGGCGATTTCAATTTCAATTTTTTCAAATTCAGGGTAATTTCAAATTTCAATTTCAATTTCAGTTTCAGTTTCAATTTCAATTTTCAAGGGTGATTGGGCCATATCCACCACGCTGGCCCGGTGCGGGTTGGTGGATTCACATACGCCATCGAATTTCTTCTACGGACATATGCAGGTTGCCTCACGATGTTTTCCTTCACCAAAAAGCCAGTGGTGTGAAATTCCGTACATACATTCCAAAGAACTCATTGGTACGGGACCGGGGATTCGAACCCACGACCTCACGATTGTAAGGCGGGTGTCACTACCTCTTGACCACCACGGCTCTTTATTTCCCTGCGTAACCCTTAATTACAAAATCTACCCTATAAAGTTCGAGTTCCCTAAGGTTAAAAATTTTGACAAGTCAACTTTGGCCTGCGAGGTGCGAGGCCTCTAGAGCACGAGGCTGTCGGCGATGGCGCATGTCGACCACCTCTTACGTCGCCTCTGAGTAAGTGGCCACTCTGTATGCCTACTGCATAGAGTTTTCAGTATTATGTGTAGAACTCACCTCAGGGATAGGCGTGGGTTTCTTCAGAGGTTTGAAGGTATTGGCGTCGAGCTTGAACACAGCGGACTCCGTGACGAGCAGGCAGCGCTCGGCCAGCTTGTTGAACCGGTTGAACTTGTGTACTTTACAAGAGAACAGCGGCCGACCGATCTGGTGCGTCTTCTGCAGGCTCGTGATCGCTGACTGGTAGATCGCTGTAACATATATACGGATTAGGTTGGAGTACATTTGTGTGGCAACTTTAAACTGGGACAAAGTACTGAGTGAAAATATTTTCTCAGTCAAAACTAGAGCGTCAAAAGGTTCTAGTTTGATATGAATATAAATAACGTAATATTTTTGTGGAGAAGTAGATGCAGCATTACTCACGATGTCATGGAGATGTCATTAAGTTGCTAATTTGAAGGCACTCCATAGATAATTCTTTATGGATAATATTATAGTCGATATCAAATAAACGACTATGAGTTTTAGAAACCATTAATATCGATCCTATCATCAACGCGCAGCAAATCTTCATCACCACTGAACTCGAAGAACCAGTTTCAGTTGTAACTCACCAGCATTGTTGTTATATCGGTTGTCGGCGAGGTAGTCCCCGAGCCATTGTCTCTGCAGAACTACATCTTAAGGGCACTGTGCTCGAAAGACTAACTTTCGTCTTACCAGTCTTGTTGTTATATCAATCGTCAGCGTCTTGTGGGGTCGAGTCTCCAAGCTTTGGTCTTTGCAGATTTCTATTTTAAGAGCAGTAAGCTTAAAGAGCTAACTTCAATCTTCATACATCAATAGATCTTGTCTTGTCGTCCTTGTCGTTATATCGGCTGTCCATGAGATAGTTTCCTAGCCATTGCTTTTGCGCGCCCCAGGCGGCGCGTCATCCTCACAGGGCAGACGCGCAGCGAATCTTCATTACCACTGAGCTCGAAGGACCAGTTTCAGTATGATCTTAACATAAATACACACCGGTTTTGTCGTTATATCGGTTGTCGGCGAGATAGTCTCCCAGCCACTGTCTCTGCAGATCTAAGTCCTAAGGGCACTGAGCTCGAAGGACCAACTTCAGTCCTAACAGATCACATCTTACCAGCCTTGTCGTTGTATCGGTTGTCGGCGAGGTAGTCTCCCAGCCACTGTCTCTGCAGATCTAAGTCCTAAGGGCACTGAGCTCGAAGGACCAACTTCAGTCCTAACAGATCACATCTTACCAGCCTTGTCGTTGTATCGGTTGTCGGCGAGGTAGTCTCCCAGCCACTGTCTCTGCAGATCTAAGTACTAAGGGCACTGAGCTCGAAGGACCAACTTCAGTCCTAACAGATCACATCTTACCAGCCTTGTCGTTGTATCGGTTGTCGGCGAGGTAGTCTCCCAGCCACTGTCTCTGCAGATCTAAGTACTAAGGGCACTGAGCTCGAAGGACCAACTTCAGTCCTAACAGATGACATCTTACCAGCCTTGTCGTTGTATCGGTTGTCGGCGAGGTAGTCTCCCAGCCACTGTCTCTGCAGATCTAAGTACTAAGGGCACTGAGCTCGAAGGACCAACTTCAGTCCTAACAGATGACATCTTACCAGCCTTGTCGTTGTATCGGTTGTCGGCGAGGTAGTCTCCCAGCCACTGTCTCTGCGCGCCCCAGGCGGCGCGGCGCCCGCGTAGTGCTGACGCGCAGCAAATCTTCATCTTCAACTGAGGCCACTGCGCGCGCGGCACCGGCTTCAACACTAGCCACGCGCGCCACCGCCGATACGCGCCCTGAAACAATACACATCATCACATCACCACAATTTTCCGCGTGACGTCACAAATATCAGAAAAATGGCGTCACGACACGTCAGAGGTGACGTCACGACCCCCACTCCCAAACTTTGACAAGGTTTATCTTTGTCATTTGTTGTTTGATTGACAAAATAAAAAATACGTGTCCAATATTTTTTGATAATCTAACTTACGGGCTAATTATAATAATGATTTTTCTACCCAGTCATCATGCCTGTTGTTAAAATCATGTCGCCTCATTGTATGATTTTGTTAAACTTGTGTTTTTATCAGTTTATTATTATTAGTGAAAAATTGTGGTATTTCGTTGATTATGAGCTGATTTACGTGCATGAGTGTAGGCAAGTGATATAATGTGACGTATCATGTTGTTTCGTGTTGCTACCAAAACTCCATAGACGCCTCTAGTAAAGTCTCCTCTCCTTTACTAAGGTATGACTTGGACTATGGTTGGAACTGGGCGGCGACTTTATTGGACTATGACGAGACTACGACAGTGACTATTTTGATAAAATATTATCAAAAATTATTAAAACTTAATACTTGACACTGGCAAATGCACAATAATGCGACGCCGAAACTAAAAAGAAGAAGAAGACTTTTAGAAATCGTACCTGTATAATGTTCATGTGCACGCCTTGCGGCGCGGGCGTGGGCCAGCGTTTGATGACGCCGCGGTTGCGCTGCAGGTCGCTCTGGAGCACGTTGAAGTAGCGCCGCACGCGGTACCGTCTGACAAACAAATCACATTATGATTTTATTAAACGTATCAACAAATGAGACTTTTATTAAATCCTTTAGCTAGTGAGAAAAGCTATAGAATTATTGTACAATATAATATACATAATTGTATGTATTGTAGATGCATCGGTTGTGGCCATGTGATGTTGAAATGATTAGTTAATTGAATCAAAACAAGGAGTTGAAATTATTGTATAATTATCCGGCCGTATCGCACGCCATAGCGCTAAATGATATCATCCGTCGTGACTTTCGTAGCGTAAACGTGGCAGCTACTCTGGAACCAACAGGTTTGCTACGAGACGATGGAAAAAGACACGATGGAATGACCTTGATTCCCTGGAAGATGGGACGGCCCTTGGTGTGGGATGCTACTTGTGTCGATACTTTGGCGCTGTCACATCTTCTACAGACATCAAGGCAGCCTAGCGGTGCGGCAATTACGGCAGAATCCCAAACGGCGCAAATATTCATCTCTCTAGATATTTATTTGTGCCATTTGGGGTAGAGACACTTGGACCGTGGGGGCCGGGTGCTCTAGAGATATTCAAAGATTTTTCGGGGAGATTAAAAGAAAGCACAGGTGACCATAATGCTGGCCTGTATTTTGGGCAGAAAGTCAGCCTCGCAATTCAGCGAGGCAATGCGGCCAGCATTTTGGGCACGTTGCCTGAGATTAGAGACTGTTTAAACTTTTTTTAGGTTTAAACATTCTCTAATTTTTAACTAGTTTTTTTTAGATAGGGTATTTTAGTTTAGATAGGATAATTTATTTAAGTTTTGTTTTGATGTTTTATAAGTTTTTTGTATAATTAGATTATAAAGAATGTAACACCATAAATATCGTTTGTGTGAAAGATTAAAATGAAATATTATTTAAATTTTTACACAATCATTAAAATTCAAAGTGGACGAAAATGGAAACTAAGATGGTCACAATCAGTGCATCTATCATACGTCTCGTTGGTATATGATTATCATAATTTAGATCCGTATAGTAAACTGTGCTAGACTGCAGTCCGAGCCACTTCACCATTTAGATACAACCTAGCGAGGCCGCCTCACATTATAAAGTAACAAGTGAGCTGAAAACACACGTTGATCGATTCTCACGGGAGCCTTACAGGTGCCAAGGTCTGAGGCGGCCTTGACAGAAACGCATTATAAATGACCACGCCACAGGTTTGCACGCTTGTGCTTTTCATCTTTGCCTGACAGAATAACAATTTCACACGTTTTTAAGGAGCGAGTCTTCTACAGGGTTATAATATATACTTGTCCTGTACTAAGCCGAACAACTTTTAACTTTTAACTTTTACTTTTACTATTTGCGGTTTCGATAAAATTTGGCAAGATTGGCGAACAGAGCTCTTTAATAATAATAATATATCATTTATTCCAGAATAAAACATTCCATATTTACAATAGTAAAATAATAAAATAAAATGTAAATTTGATTTAAATAATGTCAGTCTGTGTATCTTCTAATGTGAAGCTTGTTCCATCTCATAGGAATGGGTCCATTTACTTGCATCATCGTGGCGAGCACAGTATTCTCTGAGCGGTGGAATCTCTCGCGTGTGATCGCTGATCTTTGCCGCATCAGCGCGGCGAAACCGGCCAGTCTTCGTTCCGTGAACATTCCGGAAGCACTGCAGAATCTTGGCAGTTTCAGTAATATACGCAAAGCATTGTTATATTTTACCCTAAGTGCATTATACTCTGCCTTTGTATGATTGCACCAGAGCTCGCAAGTGTACAGGTTTGTGCAGTATGTCTGAAAGAGCAACCTCTTGACTTCTTCGCTGCATCTGGTGAACCTCCGCGCGAGCATATTCGACTTAACACTTAGGGCATGTCTTTGTCTGTCGAGATCCCGCGAGTCAGAAAGATTGCTCGCGACAATATGTCCCAGATATTTAAACTCCTCAACCCACTCAATTTTCATGCCATCTAGTGTGATTGGTGGTACGTTCTTGGGTTTCGTTTTTGCCTTGAACATCATTCCTTTGGTCTTTTTGACATTGTACACTAGTCCATGGGATTTGGCATAGTTTTCGCATATGTCAAGCAGTCGGCGCAGTGCTGAGACCGTCGGTGCTAGAAGTACCATATCATCCGCGTACGCTATGTGATTTACACACGTTCCAGCAATATGGCATCCCACTGCCGATTCCTTCAGCAACTGGCTAAGCTTGTCCATGTAGACATTGAAAAATATTGGAGACGATGACCCACCTTGTCTCACTCCGCATCGCAATGGTACTGACTTCGAAAAGGCGTCATTCCATCTCACTATATTTTCTTGTTGCTGATGCCATTTCGAAAGTATGTCGACTATTTGATCAGGCAGATCCCTGGCCCTTAATTTCTGCCACAGCTTCGAATGCACGACACGGTCGAACGCCTTTGACAAATCGAGGAAGCAGGCATATACACTAGTATCACGGCTGACATAATGACTCACGGTATGTTTAAGTGTAAATATGCCCATGTCCGTAGAACCACCAGATTTGAAACCGACTTGCGTGTCTGATACTTTCAGGTTTTTGGAGTATTTAAGCACTATGATCTTCTCAAATACTCTTGCACAAACTGTGGCAAGTGATATTGGTCGATAATTGGAGCTATCTGATGCATCCAACTGACGGCTCTTCAGAATAGGAATTACTATTGTTTTGGTGAATTCGTCGGGAAGGTAATTCCATTTAATCATCGACGTAAAGAGATTTGCCAGTAGAAGTGGAACTATCCAGCTCGAATTTTTAATATGTTCCAGAGTTAGTGTATCGTGTCCTGGTGATTTTCCAGTTCCCATTATCTTCAGCGCACTATTTACTTCCTCTACTGTGATTTCGATGGCCTTTTCTTCTGGGCATTTTAAAATAGTTTCGTATTCTTCTTCTACTAAAGGTGTCAAATTCATAAAATTGTTGCAAAGAGTATTGGCAATATCAATATCCTTTGTTTTTCCATCCATGTGAGTCGGAACTATATTCTGGTTTCTTGTTGCTGCACTAGTTTTGGACCAGAAAGAGACAAAACTTTTGTTTTTGAGATCACGGGCCATGGCATCCATTTTAATTTGTTCTTCAGAATTTTGACAATCCCTCAGTGCTTTTTTAAATATTTGCTTCGATCTTTTTCTCTTTTTCTCTTTACTGAACCTTCGTAAGTCTATGTTTACGTGGGCTTCATTTGAGAGTTCAGTGGAGACTACGTACCGGCAAGCGCAGCGTAAGACCTCCACTCACAAGGTGGACGGATGACCTCAATAAGACCGCAGGATCGCGCTAGATGCAAGCCGCTACGAACAGGTCTTATTGGAGATATTTAGGGGAGGCCTATGTCCAGCAGTGGACATCCTATGGCTGAAACGAACGATAAGCCTATGTATACTTAGGCTTCAGAAGCCTGTGCTTATTGCTTATGAAGGTTCAGTTAAAGAGCCGTGTTCGCAATGTCTACTGTTCGGAAATCCTATCCTACTAATATTATAAACGCGAAAGTTTGTGAGGATGGATGGATGGATGGATGTATGGATGTTTGTAACTCTTTCACGCAAAAACTACTGAACGGATTGAGATGAAACTTTGCAATAATATAGCTTATATATCAGAATAACACATAGGCTATAAATTATAATGATATTGCGTCAAAAATCAAAATATCATGCGGGCGAAGCCGCGGGTAAAAACTAGTAATAAAAAATACGTACTTCCAAGCGTTGTAGATAGTAAGCGCAGCCTTCATCCTCTTGTACCGCATGCGCGCGAGCGTGCCGCGCCACAGTTTCTGCAGCAGGATCACTATGGACGGGATCAGCTCGGCTCGAGATGCTTCTAACGCGTGGACTGTCTTCGCACTCCTGTAATACAAAGTCATTTTAAAAAAATGTATTTTTAAAATACGTTGCTACACCCTAGACAGCATGTCTCCTTAACATCAGGCAACATGTAGTCTAACGCAAACCTTATACATATTCGAAATAAAAGAAAAAAATACATAATATTACTGAATTGATTGCATTTACGCATAAATGTCGTTTGGGATTATCACTAAATAGTATAAAACAAAGTCGCTTCCCGCTGTCTGTCCCTGTGTATGCTTATATCTTTAAAACTACGCAACGGATTTTCATGCGGTTTTTTTTTAATAGATAGAGTGATTCAAGGGGAAGGTTTATATGTAAAATACACTTGTGGGAAGCCGGGGCGAGTCGCTAGTACTTTATAAAGTACTCGTAATGATTAGTTTATTAGTACTTTAAGTGCGAATGAACCGTATAATTAGATCTACCAAGATCAGAAATTATTTCTGTACCAAAATGATCAATCAATGAGTAGCCGATAGACAAAGCTGGTTTTATCAGAAATATTAGTGTTATCAGAATATTAATAGGCTATTTGACTAGTTTTTGGAAATCGTTTTAAATTATTCGTTAGTACATACTAAGCACACTACATTTATATTTCCGAGAGATCTACTGTATTAAAAATTAAAATCAGTGTTAAAGAATAGATATTCAAGATCCCACCAAAAACGACATTCTGTAATGGCGCTGGTCTTTGTCGTCACACACTAGTAAATAACATTAGTAAATACGCTAGTTCACATCTAAAAATTGACAAAAAATACTTTAAAAGTAACTTACAGATTCTCTAATATGACTCCGATATCACAAAACACAAATTACACAAACAACAGTCAATCGAGAAATTCTTGTTTACTATCATGTGACGTCACCAGAGTTGCCGCCCTTCTTAGAGCGTTTACGTCACCGATAAAATATCAAAATAATATCGTATTTTATTTCGTGCTATTTGCGATAATTAGACATATTTTAGTTTAAATAAATTGAAATATGTCTTTTTCAGGCAACAATCAATGGTATATTTTAAATGTTGTCAAATAGCCTATTATGCTATGCCTACTAAACGGAGAAAAGTTGTTCTTAATGATGACTATATACATATAATTATCAGCATTACTCAGCAACAATGGCACAGATATAAAACGCCATATGCATTTTAATTTGAAATACGAATAGGCATAATCCTGTATTGTAACACCTCACGGGATAATCAGCTTAGTATGGCCAAACTGCACGACAGTAATGTTCAAACCACGCAACAGCACCGCAAGTACAACAACCTTATCCTTATCAGTATTCCCTCGAAAGTTGGGTCACGTACATAGAATAGCATCTTGTCTATGGTATCGCTAATCAGTACTAACATTATAAATCATCAAATGAAATGAAAGTGTATTTCTTGGTGTATTGGTTGGTTTCTCTTTCACGCAGAAACGGAGGAACGGAATGACTTGATTTTTGGTATGGACGTAGTCTGAAAGACGGAAAGTGACCAAAGGCTACTTTTTATCCCGAAAAAATAAAAGGTTCCTATAGGACGGCATAAATATCAAATGTCACACAGGCGAAGCTGTGGGCAAAAACTAGTTCATAATATTTCAAATTTCGATCTTACCTGATAAAGAGTTTGGTATGACCAAACTGCACGTCAGTAACGTTCAAGTCCCTCAACAGCACAGCAACGGCATCCTTGTCGTTGTTTCCTCGGAAGTTGGGCCACGTGTACTGGGAGAGCATCTTGTACCGCTTGAGGAAGCGATCGTACCGCTGCCGGGACGCGAACCCGGCGCGACGCACTCGTACGTTCTCTACTAAGCCGAGGTAGGCTACTTGGTGACGCACCTGAGAAATAAAGGTAAAATTACACATTACACAAACATAAAATATCAAGTAGGCATATTTGTTGCTCTGTTTCTGCGTGGAACAGTAACAAGCAAACCAATAAATCAACAAAAACACTTTCGAATTGATAATATTAGGTGAGGACAGCAAGTGACCACCTTGATTACTAGAACATGCACCTTGAACTATTTGTTTAGAAGTTATGATGACATGTTCGTATGAGCATTTGTTTGGAAGCCATGTATAAAGTTTATCGATTCATGTAACCTAGCATCAAAAATTACTCCTTTCGACATATTTACTAAAAATTTAAGCCCAACAGTCGTCCATCCTGATAATGTGTGCATCTCACACAGGACTTGATCACTAAACCGAACTAGTAGTTAATACTTCTTTAATGATAACCAATATTATTATTAATATAATATATTAAGAGTTTTGTCTGTCTGTATTTCTTTATCAAAAGTACTGACCAGTTGGTCGTCCCAGGTGTTAGGCCCCTGCAGAGGGTTGGGTTTGACGCAGCGCACGTAGAAGGGCTCCTTGCTCTGTAGCCCGGTCACCAGGGCGGACATCGAGTTGCGGAACAATGTGGCGGCTGACGGCGGCCGTTTCGATGTCTGCGAAATTAAATAGAGTCATTATAAAAACCAATTAAATTACGAAAGATGCATGTTTATTTACAAAATCGTTCAAACTATACAGCAATAAATCAAGTTTTTGATCTGAACACAATCGAGCGACGAGACAAGTAGGGGCCTACTTGTCTCGTCGCTCGATTGGTTCGTCTGATACTAATAATCACGAATACATATTTATCACCTAAAAGAACAGCGCTAGTTAGCATTTTCAACTTTAGAAACATAACTTGAAAAACTTCACTTAATTTAACGTTACATATTAGTCAATTTCTTGATGCTCTAAAATTTCGTTGGAAACATTACCTAACAGCGAGGTATATGTATAACACCCGACTTACAGTAAATTACTCTTTTGTTAGTGTTTAAATTACTGGTAAAACAAGATAGAAGATAAATAGAGATATCAATGAATCCCTATGTTAGTTCTTACCTTCTGTATGTGTGTCCCGCCTTCAGGCCACATGTCTGCGAGCGACTTGTTGGTCGAGGAGTGTAGCAACCTCTTCAGGTCCTGCCACAGCGAGTCTTTGTTCTTATCCATAAATCCGGTTATCGCGTACGTCACATCACCCGCGTAGTGCCTGCCGAAATAACAAAAATATCACAAATATTAGATTCTTTGTAATGCCGAATTTCCGTTAAACATAAAAAAAATCATAGCAAATTTTACATTTCCGATAATACTTATGAATATTATAAATCTGAAAGTGTATTTGTTGGTTTATTCTTATTTTACGCTGCAAATAAGCCAGCAATACTGTTATCCCAAAAAATAAAAGGTTCTTATGGGATA
Source organism: Hypomecis punctinalis (assembly GCA_949316475.1). Lineage (NCBI taxonomy): Eukaryota > Metazoa > Arthropoda > Insecta > Lepidoptera > Geometridae > Hypomecis > Hypomecis punctinalis. The sequence continues at coordinate 2,099,472 of OX438807.1, forward strand.
CCACAAAATTTAAATATAAAGCGGGTGAAGCCGCGGGAAAAAACTAAACTCAAACGTAAATGAACTGTATTAATACCAAGCGGAAAATAAATTGCGGATTGAATCTAGGGTCTTGTTGTCTAAGAACGGTAGTGTTCATCTTAATTTTCTGTCGTAAAACTAGGTTTAAGGCACCTAACCGTAGGGGCCTAGGATTACACCGGCAGTAACAGTTGATATTATTCCGCCAGTAAAGTAAGATAGAGACCAGCAATCAATTCAGCAAAGGAATAACGAAAGCACTCGAAAATGATTTAGAGTCAGTGAACTCACGTGATTCTGAAATCGACGGCGTGCTTGAGTTTCTTGTCCGTGGGCGAGAGCTGTCGCGACGTGTAGTGCTTGTGCGAGCCCAGCCGCCGGTCCATCGCTTCCAGCAGTTGCTCGTCGGATATCTGATGGTTTAATATAAAACATAATTATATTAAGTTAATTGCCAGATTACCAAAGCTAGCCAACTAGCCTATAAAAACTTACTTTACCGGATTATTACATTCTAGAGACATCATTTCATTTATTTTTAATCCCCGATCTAAGGTTACATGTCTAAGGGGTACTAGCGTTAGGGCAGACAGTTTAGGGGAACTAGTTTTGTGATAGTCCCCCCAAGATCGAGATTTGTGATAGTCTCCTTAGAAAAAAAATCTATGAAAGGGCGAACGAAGATGATTCTAAAATATTTTTTTGCAAAAAATAGCATGACTGTCTTCACCCGTGTACAGAACCATTACATAGTATATAACAAAGTCGCTTTCCGCTGTCTGTCCCCATGTATGCTTATATCTTTAAAACTACGCAACGGATTTTGATGCAGTTTGTTTTAATAGATAGAGTAATTCAAGAGAAATGATTAAATGTATAATACACCTGTGCGAAGCCGGGGCGCATCGCTAGAACGCAAATATTATGCACGGATCGATGCAACATTTTTCACATTATTGTTGATTTATCAAAGATGGCTCAGCCAATTTCGATAAAATTTTAATGGGACTAATTTCGAAGTATACCCTTTCGAATAAAAAAAGAATTATTGAAATCGGACTACTATGAAAAAAGTTATGCGTGGGAATACATAAAAAAATATATACGCGTCGAATTGTATACCTCCTCCGGTGGTTCGTCGGTCAGAAACAGGACCCTATTACTAAGACTTCGTTGCCCGTCCATATGTCCGACTGTCGGGCTATCACCAGGCTGTATTTCATGAACCATGATGGCTAGACAGTTGAAATTTTCACAGATGTATTTCTGTTGCCGCTTTATTGTTTGTTGCTATCTATAACAACAAATACTAAAAACAGAATGAAATAAATATTTTAGGGGGGCTCCCATACAACAAACGTAACTATTTACCGTTTTTTGCTGGATATTAATAATGACAACAGGTAAACTGCTTGAAATGGGGATAAAGGACTCCACACACCATTACCCAGACGTTTTAAGAACAGGTCCATTAGGGTCAATAGAGTATACCTTGGTGGGGTTGAGGCAAGCCTCGTCCATGATGGAGATGATGCCCTGATGCGGAGCGTCCACCAGCTCGCAGATGACCCGGTTGTTGAAGTACTGGATGGGGTTCCACTGGATGCCTTCGCGCGCGTACTCCTCCTGCTCCTGCTTCAGCACCAGCTCTGGAACAATTACCAACATTAGTCACCATACATTAAGTGTATCAAATGGTTCCACATTTGCCTCTCCTCATAATAAGAAGAGTCAATAGTCCAATAGTGTATGAAGACGTGCTTGTGATAGTATATACTCGTAGCTGACTAAATACCATCACAACCATGTCTTCATACACTAAAATGCTGCCAACGACGTTTTTAAGACTTAGAAGACTTTGAAAAGCATTAGATTATTGATCTCTAAGAAAACAGGAAAGCCGACAGACTGATGTCAACTGCCAACAGAAATTATGAGTCAAACCGTTTCGTACGTCTCTAAGGAAAATCGACAGTGTAGGGATGGTAGTGAGCCATCTTAAAACCAATATGAATATCTCACCAATAAACAGCTGCTGCAGCTTCTCGTTGCAGTAGTTGATGCAGAACTGCTCGAAGCTGTTGGTGTCGAATATCTCGAAGCCGTAGATGTCCAGCACGCCGATGAGGGAGCTCTTGTATGTACCCTCGGGAACTTCGATCTTCTTGTTGATCTGCAAGTTGCGGGGTTTGCGTTAATAGATGGCGCTGTTACAATATTTTTTTCTTTTACCAATAACTAGCTTGGCCTTAAACTTTTAACAACTTAGGTCCCGGTTTCGTCAAAATTTAAATAAATAAATATTAGGGGACATCTTACACACGGTCTCTGACCCCAAACTAAGCAAGCTTGTGATATGGCTGCCAGAGACCGATATACTACACATACATATTTTTTAAGTACATACTTATACAGATAATACCTAAATAACACCCAGACACCGAGCAAACCCCTATGTTCGTCACATAAATATTTGCCCTAGGTAGGAATCTAACCCACGCCTCTTTGACCCAGGAGTCAGGGTCACTAACCACTGAGCCACCGAGGCAGCCAAAAATACGACAAAAAATACAATTTGTACGGAACTTTTGGTGAGTGAGTCTAACACTTGTCCGTTTTTTTGTCCGTCTCTGATTGCGCAGCTAGAGTGATAGCTTGGTATAATTAGCATCCATGAGGAAATGTTCTTTGCTGACTAACTCTCCTCCGGCCGATAGAACACGCCTCGATATGGCGGCTTGTTGCGCGTGTTCAGAAACTATTTTAAAATAGCACCCACAGATGGCGTTATTCTTCATTTCCTTCTAGCCTTACTAACGCTAGCTTAGTATGGCTAGCGTTTATAAGGGAATGTTCCTTGCTAACTAACTCTCCTCCTGCCGATAGCACTCGTTCAGCCATAGGGGCTTGTAGCGCGTGTTCAGAAACTAGTATAGAATCACACCCATAGATTATTATATTAATATTCTCAATTTACAACTCACCTGTTGCACGATCCACGTGAAGAGTCTGTCATAGGCCGCCTTAGCTAGCGCTAGCTTGGTATAATTAGCGTCCATAAGCGAATGTTCCTTGCTGACTAGCTCCCCTCCGGCCGACAGCACGCGCCCAGCCATGGCGGCTTGTAACGCGTGTTCAGAGACGCCCAACGCGGACACGCACTGTCGCAGCGGGCCGCCGATGGTCAACTGTCCTTCCGCTGATTCCGTGAATGTTATCTGGCCCTGAAAGATAAATTACACTTCAAGGAAGGTTTACGAAAGCCTCGAGTCTTATTTAAATTTTCTCGTTGCGAAGAAAGACAAAGAGCAGACTGAGTCAACTAATAAGACGGAATACCAATTCTAGGCGGCGGAAGATCACTTGCCAGCTGCGCCAGGATTGAGTTTCGCGCAGCTTGTACCTAACTAAACAGCCGCCAAGATATTTGATTCGCCGTATACAGACATTATAGGTACTATAGTTCTAATCAGTTTTTTTTAGGGTTCCGTACCTCAAAAGGAAAAAACGGAACCCTTAAAAAAAACAGATTAGAACTATGTCAAGACTCTTTATCTCGGGAACGCGTAAAGATATCGAGTTGAAATTTAAACTGTACACGTTCAAAAACTTCTCAGTTTTCATATAAAAAAGTTAGAGCCATTTATGTCGTAAAAAAACGCATATTTCGACACTCACAAAAATCAAAACCTACAGGGTACTTCCCGTTGACATACAACTATGAAATTTGGCGAAAAGCATTGTCTAAGAGTACACATATAGGAATAAATCTAAAAACTGTACATGTTTAAATAGCGCTTCGAAATTCACAAAATATGGGTTTAAAATTCAAAGTGCGTAAATCGTATCGTGTAAGGTATCATAATATAAAAGGGCTTCATTAGCACATGCTAAAACAGGTTTTTAATTATTTTAACAATTTTTGACGAATGACGAGAAAAGTAAAAAAAAACTTTTGTCGATTATGATGATGAGTATTTAAATTTTAACAATGTACTTCCCAATTTTATGAAATTTTCTGGATTTGTACGGAACCCTCAGTGTGCGAGCCTGCTTTGCACTTGTCCGGTTTTTCGATAGCGGATGTGGTGGTCAGAGATGTGTGATTATGTGATTTCAATAACGTGTCGGACGCTGTAGAAGTCACGTCATACAACTTAGGTCGTGACTAGCTCGTTACCTAGTATCTTATATCTAGATTCTAGACTAAATTACCATCTACTCACCAGTAAAATAACCCCGGCTACGACGCTCCAGATCTCCTCGACGACGGAAGGCGGGAAACCCAACGCATTGAACGCAGAGCTAGTCATGTTGTACAGCTTAGAGTCTTGCGCTGTGACTTTCTCGTTGCCGAGTATCTTATAGCTTGTGCTGGATGATATACCGAACTTCTTGCAAGCTGTATTGTTTGAGCTGAGGAGCTGGAAAGATAAATAATAAATCGATATTAGGTAGAGACAAATGTGTAAATGTAATCGTATCATAAAAGTAAGGCGTATAATTCATCATCGTCATTCAGCCATAGGAAGTCTACTGCTGGATATAGGCCTCCTCTAAAGATGTCCAATAAGACCAGTTGGTAGCGGCTTGCATCCAGCGCGATCCTGCTGACTTAATGAGGTCATCCGTCCACCTTGTGGGTGGACGTCTTACGCTGCGCTTGCCGGTACGTGGTCTCCACTCGAAAACTCATCGATCATCAGTTCTCCGCGTTATGTGCCCTGCCCACTACCATTTCAACTTGCCAATCCCCTGGGCTATGTCGGTAACTTTGGTTTTTCTACGAATCTCCTCATTTCAGATTCGATCTCGCAGAGAGACTCCGAGTATAGCCCTCTCCATAGCTCGGTGGGCTACTTGGAGCTTACTAATAAGGCCCATAGTGAGAGACGACATTTCTCTGCCATAAGTCATCACTGGCAACACTGGTCGAAAACTTTCGACTTGAGGCACTGAGGTATGTCTTAAGATTTGTATAATTATTTTTGCCAAAAATATAGCACAACCGACTTCAACATTGCAATATACGTACATAATTCGAATGGTTCGCTCGAATTGATGCCGATTATATCATTATTGATTTTTCAAAAACTGACTAACCAATTTTGAAAACATTTATATGCAGGGCCTGATTTACCCTTAGGCTAATTAGGCTGAAGCCTAGGGCGCGAGGAACGGGGGGCGCGGCGCGCTGAAATCGTGACTCATGGTATATCTATGGTACTTACTAGCAGTTACTACTTTTGGGCCGACCGTAACACACACACATGGCGGGGGCGCTTCCTCATAATTAGCCTAGGGCGACCTGACCTCTAAATCAGGCCCTGTTTATATGGGACCAACTTCGAGGTGTATACCTACCTCGAAGTTGGTCCCTATTACAATAAAAAATAAATAAACAATTATCAAAATAGGATAACTCTGTAAAAAGTTACACGTATTCATACAAAAGGTCGACTTGAATACCTCATCCGTTTCGTCTATTAAAAATCCATATTTTGTACTTAGAAAAGCAACTATGTCGAGATTTTTTTCATTTAGCATATTTTCGAACCATGCTTAAGGTTAATTACATTATTATCACTATGATATTTTATCATTTAAAGCCTAAAATGATCGACTCTATAAGTCATTTATTACCGCGATACTTTATTTTAGATCCCTGCACTGACAATGAAAAATGTGAATATATTTCTTATATGATTTCTTCTACAATCCCGCTTTTGTAACTAAGTAATTTCTTGTACAATTCCGCTTTTACAGCAAAGTAATTTTTAGCCATCCCTCATTCATGTTATGCATTGTTATCTGCGCTGACAATATCGTCAATACCTACTTATTTCAAAACAAAATGGAAAACATTTCGCTCCAGTTGTAGAAAAACCAGCTCGGAAATGATCGAGGGCTATTTACCATAACATTGGATAACTGATGTCACCGCGGAACCTGTTATTGGCCGGCCACGTGCGCTGTTTACAAACACGCCTTTCTATGGACGATTCACTACCGGAGCTAGATGATTGAAAGACGTGTTTATAGGCGTCCCGACTCTGTGCTACCTTACGACCAGCCGGGCTACGATGCGCCCCACGATTTATAACTTTCAACGTGTCAGAACGAAACAAAGTTATGGCGAAGTATACATAATTATCTGTAAATTTTTCACACGTCGAAGAGAGTTCTTTTCGTGACTTTTCGTGGTCGCATGCTTGGCCTACTGGGGCCTGATTTTTGAACTTCGTCTGGCTTGGTCGTATACGAAACTTTACGGATTCTCCATACAATCTGTCAAAGTTCCGTATACGCTCCCAGGCGTTCAAAGTTAAAAATAGAAGTCCAGATAAGCGCGAGTCACGTTAACTGACTTCCAAAATTATATATTCGTATTTATGCATTTTTTGCGTATATTGATGGATGTTAATTTAAAAATCTTTTGTTCCAAAGAGTATACTACTAAGGAGGTCCCATTTAAATTTTAGCGAAATCGGCTAATCCGTTTAGACGAATCAATAACAATGTAAAAATATAATAACAATGTATAAATATCAATGATCTATCGATTAAGAAATCATTATTATCACGATTATCACCGAAATTAAGCAACGTTCCGCACGGTCAGTATTTGGATGGGTGACCGCGGGTGGCATTTTCCAACTGAGCGCTACCGTGGCTCGGATGACACGTTAAATTGTAGGTCCCGGTTGTTTTAACCGTTTAGCCATGTCAGAGGCCTTCAGGCGGCCTAAAAACTCCGACACCAGGGTTAGCCACCCGGCCTATACGAACTCACTTTTTATCTATCGATTTGTGCGAAGTTTTCGAATTCTGCACACGGTTGAAGTCGGTAATGCAATTTTTGGTGAAAATTAATTATTATCCTGATGTATAACACAATAGAACTTCATTTGGCAGTCAACTCGGCTGATGAATTCTCTTTCTTTTGCGGTAGAAGATGGAGTACATATGTAGACCTAAAAGATACCTTCACTCTTGCCTTAAAGATATCCGCATAGTATTTTATTACGGAAACTATTGTGGTTTATGCGCCTATACGCAGTGACCGTTATTGCAACGAGATACAAGTAGATCGGTAATTTTATCTTTTGTGATTTGCTTTCGCTTGCACTCGTTACTCGTTACACTTAGGATTATTCTCTTGATCTTCTTTGACTTAGGTAACACTTAGTGTTGCATCATTCTAACTTTTAAGCTGTCAACGGCTCAGTTTAAAATGTCCGTGTTGTAGTAATCGTTTACGAATAATTATTTGTTGTTTTTAAACTTTCGCGATTTGAACACATTATTATTATATACTACGGGACTAATCGCGCACTAAAATTACAAGATAAATAAATACCTCCTCATCCCGACGTTTCGGCCGAGTTACATCGACCGTGGTCACGGGTAGACTGGTGAGTCTACCCGTGACTAGTGCGTGATTAGTCCCGTAGTTTATAATAATAATGAATAATTATTTTTCGCAAAAAATCGCAATATCTACTTTTACCGAGTACAGAATTCGAATAGTTTGCACGAAACGGTGTGACATCCATGTACGTTATTATTGATTTATCAAAAACGGCTCAGCCGATTTCGATAAAATTTAAATGGATCTATCACGGGAGTATATACCTTAGAACTAAAAAAACATTGATAAATCGAATAGTTTGCACGAAACGGTGTGACATCCATGTACGTTACACAAAAATACTACACAAAAAATACATACCTACAGAGAATACAGACACAAAACAAAATAATACACAAAAAATACATACCTACAGAGAATACAGACGAACTTAGTACTTCTTCCTTTTTGGAAGTCGGTAATAAGGACACCCGAAGTGGTTGAAATTATAATCTACAATAGTTGATGATGACTTTATAAGCAGTTTCTAAAGATTTATCGAGTCATGAAGTCTACTTCTTTACATGCCAAAGCGTATGATAAATATGACTCTCGATCTTTAGCCCAGCACCTTGGGTGCAGCGACCTTATGCCTTTGGTGAAATATTGCTTACATCGAATGTCACAGGATTTCGTCGAAGTAAAGCTAATTTGGCAGTACGCCATTTTTTTCTGTCAGTCACAAGATGCTTGCAGGTAGTATGTGTCACGCCTTGCTCTTATTGTAGCAGTGCCGTCAACTTTGGATAATTTTATGTTTACGACTTTTAATAGCGCTTCGTAATGCTAATCATTTTTAGGGTTCCGTACCTCAAACGGAAAAAACGGTACCCTTATAGGATCACTTTGTTGTCGTCTGTCCGTCTGTGTGTATGTCAAGACTCTTTATCTCGGGAACGCGTAAAGATGTTGAGTTGAAATTTAAACTGTATACGTATATCTATGATCTCTTGCAGTTATGTAAAAGAAAAACTTCTCGGTTATCGTTTAAAAAAGTTAGACCGTTTATGTCGTAAAAAAAACCGCATATTTCGCACTCACAAAAATCAAAACCTACAGGGTACTACCCGTTGACGTAGAACTATGAAATTTGGCGAGAAGCATTGTCTCAGAGTAAACATACAGGAATAAATCTGAAAACTGTACATATTTATTTAAATCACAAAAAATAGGGCCTCAAAATTCACAAAATATGGGTTTAAAATTCAAAGTGAGCAAATCGTATCATGTAAAGAAGAAGAAGTTATTTTATAGGTATCATATAAAAGAACTTCATTAGCACATGCTAAAACAGGTTTTTAATAATTTTAACGTGTTTGTACGGAACCCTCGATGTGCGAGCCTGACTCGCACTTGTCCGGTTTTTTTATTATTTTTGTAGTTTATTTCGTACAACGTCATCAGTTGGTTATAAATCGTTATATGGTCCTCCTCCACTTTAGCATTATAGTAGTTACTGGGCCAACCCTAAAATCCCGAAAAAAAATCAACTGTCCCGAACATAAAAGTTCGTCGAATTCCGTCAAAATGTATAGATCATCAATTTTTTTGTTATTACCAGGATGGTTCCATCCATCAGCCATAGGGCGTCTACTGCTGGTCATAGGCCTCCTCTAAAGATCTCTAAATATAATGAAAACTATAATGAAAACCACAATGACGAGCACGCTGATTGGTTTTTTTTTTGCTGTCCACGCATTATTTCGGACGTGATGTCACTGGCTGGTTCCAACTACCAGCCTGCGCTTACGCACAACCAGCATTACGCTGGGTTGGGACCAGTTTTGTGACAATGGTATTAGATAAAATAAGTGTGTTTTATTAAATTTGTTTTGTTGTTTATGTAGTGTACTTCATATTTTTTGTTGCAAATAAATTCTGTATTTCTATACCTGATAGAAGGCGTGGAAGTTCCTCTCTCCAGGCTGCAGGCTGATGACCCGGCTCTTCTCCAGCAGGTAGTTGCTGATGTGGCCGCCGACCGGGTCGCCCTTATAGTCAAAGTGAATGTCCATATATTTTCCAAAGCGCGAGGAGTTGTCGTTACGGGTGGTTTTCGCGTTTCCGAATGTTTCTAAGATGGAGTTTGACTGGATGAGCACGTTCTTTACTCTGGAATAGAATAGAATAGAATAGAATTTATGATGCATAATTTATCATCATTCAAATCGATAAAGTTTTTCTTTTTTTTTTTATTAATGGTTCACAAAACTAAGCTTACACATTAAAACTTACAAACATTAATAAAACGACATGCATAATGTATAATGTAAAATAAATGTTAAACGCCGCTTAAAAATGACACGGAGGGATTAAAAATATTTAAATCTTGGCATATATTGTTGTACAATGAACACATGCGATACAAAGAAGAGTGTTGGCCGTAGTTTGTACGAGCAAATAAAATGTAAGTGTATTTATTTTGAGTAAGTAAGTGATCGATTAACCAAATGACTATAGTAAGCGTATCTTTTGAGTGAGTAAGTTATTGATCATAATAAGTGTATTTATTTTTAATAAGTGATTGACCAAATGAGTATAGCTTTTTGAACTATCAACAGTACAAGGAAGGGGTGTCAAGAAAGTTCGTATGGTGATATAATTACGCCGAATCAATTTTTTTGGCAGCTGTGATGTTAACTACAAGCTTCCCAAACCCGATCCTGACCGAAGCTTATTTAATTACAACTTTACTTAATTATTACTTACTTACTTTATTTAATTTGCAGCTAACTCTTCACAGCCGCCAAGAACTTTGATTCGGAGATTGTAAGCTGTTTAAAGGCCTTTGACTTGGCTATGCAGTTAAACAGCGGGATTATCGGAATACGCATATCAGAGCCACAGCAGCGCTCAGTAGAGAAAATTGAAAAGGATGATTCAGGACCAGATAGTCAAGCATGCGACCACGAAAAGCTACGAAAAGAACTCATTTCGACGTGTGAAAAAGTGACAGATATATACTTTGCCATAACGCTGTCTCGTTCTGACACTACGAAAAATATATTTCGTGGCGCGCATACGGGCTAGTATGCGCGCCACGTATGGCTGGACGTAAGATATCGGATCTCAAGTAGGCGATTACGCACTGAAAATATTTCTAAATCATGAAGGATTCTTTCTCGGCCATAGAACAAATACCGCTCGATACAAACCTTAGCTATAAATAAATTATCCAATACTGGCAGAAATTTGCATCTAACATAATGCAAAATCTAGGTGTTTTGTTAGATGCACAGTGGACGATACAGGCCCTGATACTGAAGTCGTACATAGGTTGTACCTGTAGATGTATTTTTTTTTTTTAAATGTGAGTTAGATAGTAACAATAAGACGTTTACCTGTCGATATATTCCCTGTGCACCTGCGTGGTGTTCGCGGCGATATATTTCATGATGAACTTGGACGCCTCGGTCTTGCCCGCGCCCGACTCGCCCGATATGAGCACGCATGTGTCCCTGCCCTGGAAAATAGAACAGGCATTGTCAAACCAAGGTCCAAGATCATTTATTTGTGAAAACATGGTAATCGTTTACAACTTGCAAAGTGTCAAACAGGTCTTGATATAATAGAGAACGAATGTTTTCCCCATCGTGTCTAACAAATGTCACACAATGAAATTAAAATTTAAGAAGAGGATGTACAATTTAATAAATAATAAACCATGACAGATAAAGAGTTTGGTTTTGCATTTACAGAAATACAGAAAATTTTATTTGGGACAAAACAATTAGGTACACTGAAACAAAACACGAAAAACAACTAAAAATAGAACAATTCATACCCATTTGTCCACATGTGATGAAGAATTCCCATTATCATTATGCAAATAGACTAAGTAAGTTAGTAGGTATAGGCTAGGTGGCTAGCCCCTTTTATGGCAAGTTTTTAAGCCGCCTGAAGGCCTCCGAGAAGGCTAAACGGTTAAAACAACCGAGACCCAAACTTAACGTGTAATCTGAACTACGGTAGCTGTCATTTGATTATGCCACCCGCGGTCACCCATCCAAAGACTGACGGTACGGAACGTTGCTTAACTTTGGTGGTTGCTGACAAACACCTAGTCAACCTACGCCATAGAGACCTGTAATTATCATATCCTTACTAAAGTGTATTTGTTGGTTGGTTTGTTACTCTTTCCCGCGGCAATAGATGGACGGATAGAGTTATTTTTTATCATGGACATGATATAGTTCAAAGATTGGAGGGTGATAGGCTACTTTTTTACCAGAAAAAGAAAAGGTTCCTATAAAACAACACAAAAATCAAAATATCACGCAGTCAAAGTCGTGGGCAAAAGCCAGTTATGAATAAAACTATGTAATATAAATATCATTATCAAGAAGCTCGTCAGTTTGTTTACACTTTATTACATCAACTTTGAGGCCAACGTCTCAACTAAATCAACGTTATCATTACATTTTCCGCTATTTTTTATATTACTGCATTTTAATTGCATTTATGTGAGAATTGCAGAAAATTGAAGAATTCATTCATGTTAGTCTGATATCTGAGGCGGAAGCACTTGCCACAGTCACAATACAGGTACAATGATGTGAATACTGTGCCCTACTTATTGATAACACAGAAGTGGTGTATCTATGAAGTAACAAAGCATTCTATACATGCAGAATGCAGATCAAACGATTTTCAATCACTAATTTAGCTTTTAATTAATAGCTTAGAATTCAAGTAAGTTTTAGGACTCAAAACACTTAGTTTACATTAGCCGGCAATCACTAACAAGTACAGCATCAAGGCATTTTATAATGATATCATACATAAACATTAAAAGAAACATCAAACACTAATGCCAAATATACCTAGTTTTAAAGTTCGGGGAACTCAAGCAAACTCGCAGTACTAAAATTGGTCACACATGGATTACAGGAAGACGTTGAATACTAGCCGCCTCTACAATTTTAACAGTAATATATAAAAGAAGCCTGCCCAGAATAGGTAGTCCTAAATAAAAAAGACAATGACGAAGATAATTTGTTCAATTGATCATATAGGAACTTTCTTCGGGACGTATATACCGGAATCATTACCCCACAAAACACCGCATTAAAAGGACAAGAACCTATTATTTACAGTGTTCTGCACTTTTTCTAACCACCTTTTATCACCCACCACCCATAACCATGCCGTGAACCAGGAAATAAGTCTCCAAAATAGTCCGGCGCGTGGTCATAAAATTTTAACACCACGAATTCCCGAAAGCGGCGACGTGGTACAATCTGAGCTTTTGCCAAAGACAGTTTCAAAAAAGGCTTTTACAGACTTTACGACTCGTTGAAAGAGAGAAACAATAGCATGAAAGAAAACAATGATGAATGCAACGTCAGTCTGTTCCAACCGATTCAATTCGACGGTTTATGTCCGCTAAGGCGTTTAATACTTCGGCACGGTGCTTATTGCAGATTTTATTTCTGGAGCTTCGTTGTTGGGTTTTATGGACCTTTATCTTGGATGCGTCGAAAGTGGACTCATTCTGTGTAGCTAGGGTTGCCATCCGCCCGGGTTTCTCCGGAATCGTTTTAGTTTGGAAGGCACGTCCGGGCCGGACTGCATTTGCAATCCAGTTAAAAAATTTAAAGTCTGGGCCCTTGGGGACATGCACGTCTCGGTTTAAAAAACCTGTTTACATGTCTGGGTTCTGGGGCTCTATTTTCAAATTAGAATGCCTGGGAAAGTATACGGATTACGGAACTTTGACAGATTGTATGTCCATACAAGTTCCGTATACGACCAAGTCGTGCAAAATTGAAAATTGAGGCCGATGGGCTCTAAAATCCTGGGTTATCATTCGTCGTGTCATGGTTGCCAAATTTTAGAGATGGCAACCCTATGGTTAGCCTAAATTGGTCAGTTTCGTTTTTGTCCCTTCTCATTGTCGATCTTTATGCAGGCTAAGTGTGTGGGAGGAGGCTTTGCTTCGCTGTAGGCTGAAATAACCTGCCAATGATGATGGTGATGATTCTGGGTGGTCTATCTAGATTCAATGAAAACATAAAATTGCTTTGACTTTTTCTAAAACAAGAGTCATAATTTAGTCTCCTTTTAGCCCCTTCTTTAATTTGTGGATTGATTGACATTAATTCTCTTAACAATTATTTTTTCTCAATCTTTCTTGAGATACAAATTTATTATCATATCCTTATTTATAACGTCCTTTCATTCAAATCTTTCAACCAGTATAAGTACCTATCTACGTAATTATCATCTTCTAACCAACCATATTTTAACTTTTTTTATTTCGTATAGCTTTGCGTTTGACTACATAGGTACTGCCTTCTACATACTACATTTATCTACGCTCAAAATCAATTATGTTTTCAATACTAATTTGTAACAGTAAATAAATACATGATAATAAATTGCACATTCCCTGGTATTAAGATAGCCATCTAATCTCTGAGAATTTGCTAATGATAAAATATTAATTACGATACAATTTCAGTACATAATTAAATTTCTACCGGGACTTTACCGTTGCGAGCACCTGAATTAGGTATTTCAATTACAGAACGGATAATTTCCTAAGCTGAGATAAATTGTTCATGATCCATTAAAATGCATAATTGTTTAATTTAACTACCGACTCAAAAGCAACGTTTCTCAGGTGCATCAAAATGTATCTGAGGAATTTATTCGCTTCTTCCTTGGTATTTCTATATTCATTGATAGCGTATTTTTTTAAGCTAGGCTTTACATAATGAAATAAGCCTAAAATGGAGCACGCTTAGTTGCTTATGATCAATAAATGTCAATAATATATAGGTAATCAACGTATCAACAGTACGTAAGTAGTACGTAATGGTCGTAGTTTTAGCCCCTAATGCGTGAACTAATGGCCAAAAGTTCTGCTCCGGCAACTAGTCTTTTCAACCAATTTCAACGATAAACTGTGCGAAATATCATAATCATAAATATATAATAAGTTTCCTCTTCATTGGAAGACCCCTACTCGTGTAGCTATTTTATCATCATTACTGGCATAGCAGCTTGTTACAGCTTACTGGACATTAGGCCTCCTTCACCTCGACACCAAAGGAAGAGCATTCACCTAAAAGCCGCGCCTGGAAATGAAGCTGAACGAAAAACCTGAATCGTCCATACTCTCCAGATATTAGTATAAAATTATACCACACCCTATCAAACAGGGTATACATTTATAGTATTAAAACTATAATTAGTCCTTGGTTTTTAACTACCTACTATTTGTGTTCCTATGTAGATGTGTTTTACATAAATAAATAACTATAACCATTTATTGTTTAGCCAAGCCAACGCCAATGCCGTAGACACATCACCGTGCGTGCATCTACTAATATCAGTAACAGTATCACAAGTTCACAACACGTCATAATGATTACTTTAACAGCAACACCTACTGCGTTACAAGAGCGATAAAACTAAGTAACACTCAAGTGTTCCACGGTAGAGTTAAGCTTCGAGCACCGGCCACTTAATCACGCCCTGGTGGGCAAAGAACGCGGAGTAAGCTGAGTTATTGGCACTCAAGTTCATGTTGAACACTTGCTTGAACTTAAGCTTGGGGTATTTATTGATAGTTAAACGGTAGAAAATATTTTCAAGTATAGTTGTTCATGGCATAGATGGTTCTGTCATCGTACAAACCAGTCGCCACCGTGGAAGAAACCAGAAGAACTTTTAATGACATTTGAATGAAGTGAACTGAAACCAAAATTGTAACTAAATCCGCTTTGAAAAACGAGAGAAATTGTGTTAGAGTCCGGAGTGCGATACAAATAAAAATATATATATATATTTGGGACATCTTACACACGGCCTCTGACCCCAAACTAAGCAAAGCTTGTGATATAGCTGCCAGAGACTGATATACTACATATACTTATTTTTAAATACATAATTATATAGATAGTAACTAAATAACACCCAGACACAGAGCAAACACTTATGTTCATCACATAAATCCAGAAGATCCAGAAGTTAGGGTCACTAACCACTGAGCCACCGAGGCAGTCAAATTATACTATTTTAGAGTAATTTTTGTTTGGTTTTAGGCTTCACTATTTGAGCGCTAAAATTTTTTTAATATTTTTTTCCAGGTTCGATGTCTAATGCTTACAATATGTGGCTTTGCCACGGCACAAACGCTACGGTATCATCTTCCTGCTAACAGGCACAACATAATATCCGTCGTTCCGAATGAATTAATTGTTCAAGTTGCAATGAGAAGACCTACAAGTTACAACTCTATGATTTCCAAAAATCCAAACAGAATTTACCAAGAACAACGAAAGAACAGTTTTTTACAGATATTTGTGCCTAAGCACTCTGGCAGGCATGGGCGCCGGACGGAGTGACAATTCGAACATAATAGTCCGCGGTTCTGCGCCATATGCTTTAGTACTTCTCCGATGACCTTGTGGAACATTCAATGAATGAAACCTGGAGGGCTGTGGATGGTACAGAATATTACCTGTTGCCGAAGCACTCTCTGGCAGGCATCGGCGACGGCGTACACGTGGGGAGGCACTTCGAACATCTCCCGGCCGCGGTACTGTGCCATGTGTTGGGGGCCATAGATGTCGAGGGTCTTGTACGGGTTCACGGACACGAGCACCTCGCCGATGTATGTGTAGATCTTGTTGTGTTGAAACCTGCGGACAAGAGAGAGATATGGTTTAGGATATGGAGTTGGTAGAGAAGATAGCTGGTGGATGTTCCATCAGGCAATTTAGATTAGTTAGGGGATTGCGCTATAGGTGTATGGGACTCCGCACTAATTCTTATCTATGTAGTCTAAGAAACGTATTACACATACGTTCACAAAAAAATAATGAAACGTTTAAATGAAAACATGACGCTTGGATGGATACTTCATCATGCCATAGTTATAAAAATAACAGTATTTAAAGTGGTAAATGGCTCTATTTTCAGGTGATTGCCTAAATCATTTCTGGGCAACATGAAACTTGGACGAACCTGAGTCTTGGTAGAACTGGCGACTTTAAAAATGGTAATAAATTAATGCCCATATGGCCAGCTATGGTGTCAGAGTTCGCCTGAATACCTCTGACATGGCTAAACGGTTACAACAACCGGGACCCTCAATCCAACGCGTCAGTCTAGCCACTGTAGCGCTCAGTTGTAAATGCCACCTGCGGTCACCCACCGAACGACTGACCGTGCTGAATTTCGCTCAACTTTGGTGATCGCTAAGCGCCACCTAGTCAGACTATGAGGTCTATATCAGCACAGTAGCAACATGAGTTGCCCACGCCTACCGCCGGCAATCAGCCGAGACCGATAGCAAATCTGTTGTTATTAAATTAGTTACGTCTCATTCCAGGCCATTAGCGCCCGCCATGGTTCATTGACGGGAACGAATCATTAATCCATTACTTTGATCACATTGTCTATATCAGTTCGGTAAAAAATGGAGGACTAAAAATTGACAGCAGGTGGCGAATAGTCTGATGCAGAAATATAGTAGTGGCTCCGTTGTGTAATGCTACACAACTAGCACACGATAGAAGCAGATGGGGCGTTTAAGCGAAAGGCCTATCTATACAGGGTTATTTGCTCACCCTGTACTAAGTCGAAAGGGGGTAGTTCAGACCATCATTGCGAACAACTTTTACTATGGACCCAACCCAAAATCCGAAGCAAAAAAAATCTGTTGTTTCATACAAAATTGCAAGTCGGAATCGACAAAATGTAAGGATCGGAATCGATAAATAACCCTGTATACGCCGAATCATACAAGTCGGCAATGTAAAGTTAGCTACAAGCTACGCAACATACAATCCTGACTGAAGCTCACATGAAGCTGTGCGTTGATTGGAAATTGCGCATCTTGTAGCTAACTTCGCATCCGCCGATTTGAATGATTCGACTTGTACCCGGCAGGCAAAAAAGACTTTAGAATATATTTACTAATATTATAAATCCTAAAGTGCGTTTGTTTATTACTTTTTCACGCAGCAACAGAGCAACGGATCGACATAATTTTAACGATCGGAGAGTGTCATCTGGGCTACTTTTTACCCCGGCTTTTTTTTTTAACAATCCTTCCCAAAGCAGTGCCGACACAACTAATGACCGTCGTGAAACCATCAAATGCAGCTAAACCCGTAAAGTCGGCGTGTTTCAAATCATAAGTTCTTAGTTCGCACGGGGTCGGCGACCGAGGCCGCGCCAGCCGCGACCACCACACAATACCTCTGCCATCCATCATGAAGGCTGTTTTTGCGACGTCTGATTGTTATGTCACAAAGTCACTATCGATTAAATAAGCAGCCGCATTGCTGAGAGATTTCACGGATAGACGAAGCTCATCGTCTTAAAGAACCCTTTTAGAGCGTAGGATAGATGGGAGAAGATGATCGCTTACACTCGGAGATGGTACTGTACTGTACCAGCCTTTTAATAGTCCACTGCAGGACGTAGGCCTACCCACTAAGGGTGATTGGGCCGTATCCAACACGCTGGCCCAGTGCAGGTTGGTGGATTCACACACGCCATTGAATTTCTTCTACGAACGTATGCAGGTTGCCTCACGATGTTTTCCTTCACCGAAAAGCCAATGGTGTGAAATTCCGGACATAAGTTTCAAAGAAACCCATTGGTACGGGGCCGGGATTAGAACCCACGACCTCACGAATGATAGGCGAGTGTTACTACCACTAGACCATCATGGCTTTTACGCGGCACAGAGATGGTAGAGTATTGGGAATATGGAAAGAAAGCCGAGCTAAAAAGTTTTTGAATCAACTGGAAGCTGCTAACACCATTGCGTTTATGTTTTCTATCACTTATATCATGACGCCGCGGGACCATACGAAGGTCGTACCACGGGAAAATAATACATAATATACATTTTCCAGACGGTCATTTTCTAAACTTAGGCAATTTTTTTATCTACCGGGCAGACCTATGCCCGACAAAGAGCGTCTTAAAGCTACGGTTAATTTTCTGCCAAACATGATGCTATTCAAAAAGCAATGTCGAAATTCTAGACCCTTGCAATACATTTATACTTAAAAACAAGCATGTTTTGTTTACACCTTGATGTAAATTTTAGCTTCTAGTGGGTATTACGTCTGAAATTGAAATCCTTGCGTTTTTATTTATAGAAGTGATTGATTACAATGACAACGAGAATGACGATTGAATAATGGCTTAAAATACGTAGATCCTGATTGGGGTTTTTAGCTCTGAGTAACTCTTGAATAGGCAGTTTTTCAAAATTTACAAATCTATTTGCCGATGATTAAGTATCAGAGTGCAATAATTCTTAGTACAGTGATTGAGCTACATTTTATGCCAAATTATTTTTTACCCATGACGCAACATTAAGGTGTTCTTATTTTAAAGGTGATTTTAACAGTAAATTTATTAGAAGCAATGTGACATCAGGGCATGCTCAATTGGTCATCTTCAATTTTGAATTTACCTACTATTTCGCCTGCCTCGGTAGCTCAGTGGTTAGTGACCCTAACTTCTGGATCAAAGAGGCGTGGGTTCGATCCCCACCCAGGACAAATATTTATGTGATGAACATAAGTGTTTGCTCTGTGTCTGGGTGTTATTTAGGTACTATCTATATAAGTATGTATTTAAAAATAAATATATGTGGTATATCAGTCTCTGGCAGCCATATCACAAGCTTTGCTTAGTTTGGGGTCAGAAACCGTGTGTAAGATGTCCCAAAATATTTATTTATTATTATTTATTTATTTATCCTACTCAAATTGGCCAAATTTTGACTCAAGTCAATCCATTATCAATATCAATGTCAATATGAGTCTTTCAAGACACTCAAATACAAGATAAAGAAGTCACTTAATTGCAGTATTTTTCTCAGTACCAAAAACGCTACAGCCTGGTCACAAACCTAATTACTAACACGACGTCTCGAGGAACATGACGCAGCCGGAGTGGCATGCATTGCTCATAAATAAACCACAACATGCTCTACATTTGTACCGCAGGTTGTTTGATATGACACAAGCTAACGTCGTACGTTTACATTCAGCTCTGATGGACAGGGATGTACATACGAGTATTCTTATTCGGTATGGGGGCGATAAGTTGTGTTTTTCTCCCTTCAGCGTCTACCCGAGCCAGCCCAGCTAAAGCTAAAATAACGGAGGCTGGCTCTAATCCGCTGGCATAACTGCTCCAGTGGCTTGGATAGTGAATGAGATGACGGCGATGTGGATGACTAAGCTGATGATTATGCAGAACCGTCACGGAATCTGTTAGTTTTCTAGTGTCTTTTGTGGCTTTGGTAACAATGAACCAAACTAAAACTCAATAAACAAACTCGGTTCTGTGCTAATAGAGTCCAGGTTCGACCCGCTATTTTCACAATATAGTCGACCCATCTTGCCGCCGAATTCTCAGAAATATGGTTCTAAAATTCCAAAAACTTCCGTGGGAACTTCGTTGCAAGTTACCTACTACTGCGACTTCAGCAGTGAGAGCTTAAGCTACATATTTACATAATCATCTGTCGTAGAGTATGTTCTGTAACCAAAGCCACAAAAGACACTAGATAACTAACGGATTGCATCCCAGCATGATTTCCGACAGAGACAGGAGCAGTCTAGCGTCTAGAAAAATATTTTGTGGAGCGTCTCTATTGTTTTCGATATACAATGTAGTGTTAAATACTAGTTAGTACCCACATCACACCATCTAAGTTCACATGTATGATCCATTACGAGAGGCCTCCTTATAAGCTTAGGTGCTTAGCAGTAGGGTTGTGTGAATTTTGAGGATAGGTTGTTATTTTAGATATAGATTGATTTAAGACTATTTTAGGCGTAGAATTTGCTGGTTTTTCGTTTATTTTATGTACACGTCACAATATCTTAATAGCATATAATTAAAAATGTTTTACAGCATAATAATATTACACCTTTTGCAAAAGCTTTCCACTACAGCTAAATAAGTATGAGAGCTAGATTTTAAAAAGTTTAAAGTTCTGGGCATTAAGTGCAGCTCTACAACTCTATTACGATTTCTAGATAATCTGCCAACCCTGCATGACACAAGCCTACATAAGCCTGCCCGAGTTGCAAAAAGGTGCGCGTGCGCCGGCGAGGTGACGTCACGCGGGCGGGCCGGTTCAAGATCAGCGCGCGAGGTCAGCCGGCCGCGGACAGTGCCGGCATCGCCCCGATCTTGATTTCATTGTCAAATTCACAGGCCTATGGGTAATTAGTCCTTTAGCTTTAAAAGTCTTAATCCTTAGAGCAGTGATGGTCAAGCTGCAGCCCTCGGCATTTTTCAAACAACTAGAAACCCGAATAGCTTCGCGTCAGCTACACTTGTAGCATGTTCCTTAGGGTGCATGATAACCAAAATCTAGGCACGCTAGTATGTTAATATGAAGTTCATCAGTGTGCGGCCCTCTGTGATACTTCACTCTGTCCTATGTGGCCCTTGACCAGAAATGTGACGATCACTGGCTTAGAGCATCAAATCATTATTGATATGAATCAATACATGAGGGTTTTCTGGGGGAGAAGGAGGGAGTACAGTCGAATCTTATCTTATCCCGATCTCGACGAAAGGATAGTTGGTATAGGTTATAGGGCTGTGATGTTACCTAGAAGTTGCGGGTAACCAGGATTGGGTTATGGGGAACGTGTAGCTAAATTCTTAGCCACCGAGATGTTTGATTCGGCCTATACAGGGTTATTTCTAATCAATTAGCATCCTTTTAGGGGCTTATTTTGTACATCAAAGCTAGCAACTTTTGTTCTGCGACTTTTGTCAAAACTCAAAAAAATAATTAGTGGTTCCATATTCCATATCGTATATGGTCGCGGGTGAACGATTATTCGATTATTTTCTAAGGATCACAATTTTTTTTTAGTTTTGACAAAGGTCGCAGAACATAAGCTGTTAGCTTTAATGTACAGAATAAGCCCTTAAAAGATGCTAATTGATTAGAAATAACCCTGTATATTCGTAAACCGCTACGTTAATCATAATCAGGTAGGTATATTTTATCTCTCAATATCTTATGAAAAATTAAGCTAATTTGTAAAACTGTAACGATAAGATTAGGTACGAGTACTTATTAGAGCTATTAATTAGACTGTACGTAGTCGTAATAATATCACCTTGTCTATTACAATCGTTGTTGAAAAAGTAATCAATGGTAAGACGATTACTTCTGTCCAGGGCCGGATTATCCCTAAGGCAAATTATAGGCAACTGCTTAGGGGCCCCGCGTACTCTATGGGCCTCGTGTACGCACCAAGAAATAAACCCGACAAGAGTTAACAACTTAATTCCCGGTTACGTGCAATTTTCACGATTTCTACGGAATCTACGTTGGGCGAGCCTGACTCACGCTTGTCCTGTTATTACCCTTTTAACGTACGGAAATCTAAAAAGTAAGACAAGAATCAGAATCATTTTTTGACGTATCGCGCTTAATACTATAATTAAAAATTCACAATCTGTATAATAATACATAGTACCGACAACAATAGGTATCGTCATTCACAAAGAAAATTAAAAGATAAAGGTTAGTACGTTAAAATGTTAACGTTTTAACCTTTATCTTCTATCGTTAGCGTTTAAATGTTATAACTTTCTTGGAAGCTTTATTTATGCCCAACTAAACAAAAATCTGAATTTAGTAAATGACACTGCATACAAATGTAAAAACAAAAATAAAAAATACCTTCTTACACTCAGTTATAAAAGCACCGAAGAAATGCTTCGCCCTACAAACTAGTACCTATTCCTTTAAATTAATTTAACAAATGTCATTACTGAAAACGTTGACACGAACTATTATACAATAATTATTATTGTGATCATACAACTCTTGCACATACTCACCAGCAATGACACTATTAATCATTAACTCCTACTAACCCCCTGTTTCAAATAATCCCTGAAGAGAATTAGCTTCCACAAACACAGGGAATCCTACCGTGGAAGCTAGTGCTTCACAACTACCTAAATACGTAAGTAAACAATGTTTGTGCTTAAATTTAAATAAAAAAGGAAAAGGGCCCCAAAAATGGCATTGCCTAGGGGCCCTGACTGGGTTAATCCGCACCTTATTCTGTCTTAGTAAGTGGTAACTAAGTTATCGTGAGCAATTAGGTACGAGTACATCCTTTACTTGGTATAATAAACTATCCTCTGATTTAACATACAATGAGCGACCCTAGGACAATGGTGAGTCAGAGAATCTGACTCATCGTAGCGTCATTTTCTTTCATTTGAATAATTACACTGTTGACATAGAAGAAAATTATGGACGTATTGTTAATTGCAGCTTCGTATGGTATATAGCGGAAGGTGTAGTGAGAAAACCTGCATAATACATGTTTATAAAAAATAATTTCAAGTAATCCCTCCTACTTCTCGTCTGATGACAAGCAGCCATGTGGCCGAAGACGAAGCATGCAAACTATAAAACAACTGTTCACTCTGACCTGTATTCTACCCAGAGTTCTAATCTCTACGTATGTATATCAAAAACTTTTACTTTCATGCATCGAAGGAGCCGAACGTGCCATAGTCCTACATTTTTACAAAAAATCGTATGCGCATCCAATGCAGAAAGCAAAGCACAATGTTTAATGATGGTTGAAGCCAACCAAATCAAAACGTGTATGAGAGCTTATAAAGAAGACTTCTTCACTCATTCCTCAGAAAAATAATTTAAAGATCCGTGGTGGTCTAGTGGTAGTAACACTCGCCTATCATACGTGAGATCGTGGGTTCAAATCCCGGTCCCATACCAATGAGTTTCTTAGGAACTTATGAA
This sequence comes from Hypomecis punctinalis, assembly GCA_949316475.1. Classification (NCBI taxonomy): domain Eukaryota; kingdom Metazoa; phylum Arthropoda; class Insecta; order Lepidoptera; family Geometridae; genus Hypomecis; species Hypomecis punctinalis. The sequence goes on from OX438807.1 coordinate 2,122,706, forward strand.
CGGAATTTCACATCATTAGCTTTTCGGTGAAGGAAAACATCGTGAGGCAACCTGCATACGTTCGTAGAAGAAATTCGATGGAGTCTGTAGGCCTACCCGCACTGGGCCAGCGTGGTAGATACTTCCCAATCAACCTTAGAGGGTCGGCCTATGTTCTGCAGTGGACTACTACGGGATCAGAAGCGTGGGTCCGCCCACCCAGGGCAAGTATGAACATAGAAGGTGTTTGCTCTGTGTCTAGGTGTTATTTAGGTATTATATAAGTATGTATTTAAATGTAGTAGGTATACATATAAGTCTCTGGTAGCCATATCACAAGCTTTGCTCAGTTTGGTGTCAGAGACCGTGTGTAAGATGGCCCCTAATATTTATTTATTATATTTATTATTAAATGACTGGTACAGTACAATTAAAAGATCCACACCTACACCGATGACAGAATAAATACGCATAGAACATACTCGTAGTTACGTAAACAACACAAATGCACCTGTATGATTCACAACACAAACCTCGTATAGATATCTTAGTACCTGTCGAAGGCTGCAATATATTATCATAGTTTATCTTATCAGTTCTGATAACACCACCTACATAATACGATAACTCGTGTTGATATTAGATATCTCTTTAAATATTAGTAACAGATCCTGTTACGGTATCTTACTATTAGTTTATCTACAGTATTTATTTAACAGTCTGAGTATCCGGATTCTCAGTTTTAAAACACTGATTTTGACTGCCTCGGTGGCTCAGTGGTTAGTGACCCTAACTTCTGGATCAAAGAGGCGTGGGTTCGATCCCCACCCAGGGCAAATATTTATGTGATGAGCATAAGTGTTTGCTCTGTGTCTGGGTGTTATTTAGTTACTATCTATATAAGTATGTATTTAAAAATAAGTATATGTAGTATAATATCCTATTAATGACGTGTACTAAATTGTATGAATAAATGAATATGAATATATCAGTCTCTAGCAGCCATGTCACAAGCTTTGCTTAATTTGGAGTCAGAGGCCATGTGCAAGATGTCCCAAAATATTTATTATTTTATTAAACATGGGTGAAAAATATCTATAGACTTAATAATAATTATTTTTCCTGCAAAAAATAGCATGACCAACTTCAACCGTGTACAGAATTCGCGAATATTTCGCACGGATTTATGTAACATTTTTCACAGTATTGATGATTTTTCGGAAATAGCTGAGCCGATTTCGATAAAATTTACATGGGACCAATTTCGAAGTATACTCTTACCAATAAAAAAGAATTGTCGAAATCGAACCACTACGTAAAAGGTTATGTCCTCCTTTTATTCAACTGAGATAACGAATCCTGAAACCAATTCCGGATCGTGGAAATGATCAGGATAACGTCTCAGATCAGATTATATCAAATTAATTTATCTAATATAGATCTAAAAACGATTCTAATTCGTCGAGCTATCACACAAAATCAGCATATTAATAAAGATTGAATTTTAAAATCTATCACGGAAGTTGTAAACAAGACGTCAATAAAACAACGTAAAACTGCTCTTCAGCTTCTAGAGGATTTTATTAGACAGAAGGCGAATAAAAGTCTGGAGTTTTGTAATACTTCCTCTTTCCCCCAAATTGATCGCTATTCCTGGCTATCCGGTGGAGTTACGACTGAAAATTTTATCGATTCAATACTAAGAAATGTTCAAAAATTGTAAGCGGCTGCTGTGAAATGTAACGTGAGTGAGATGCATTTTTACTCCGCGGAATAATGATTAAACCATATGAATAAAGACAAGATTGCAAAGATTTTAAAGACACATAATTGATCTGAAAAGTTTTTTCTAAACCATTATGGACTCCGTGGACAAAACGATGTAATAGCCATCGAGCTACAAATATAGTGTCCCTATATTTTATTATCAAAGATCATATTTATTCAAAGAAGGAGAATAATCATTCGCACCCTAATAACTATAGCAACTGATACTCTATCTCTATATCTACAATCATTAAAATTATTTGCTGGAGCTCAACTCGCAAGATAAATAGATGAACGAAGAAGAAAATGAATGTAATTAATAACAAGGTACAGAAATGAGGTTACGAACAAGGCGTCTCGCAGTCTTCGAGGCCCAGTGACCTCAGCTCGTTGAGTAACTAGCCGGGAGGGCTACGGGCGGCGCATACAGAACACCTGATTATGCCATACGAGAAAGCGTGCCGTCGCAGGGCGGCCGCATACCAACGCCTTTGAGGACCAACGTTGCTGTTAAAAAGAGGAAGAAAGCAAGCATAAATACGGCTTTCTTCGCTGTAATTAAGAATCAATGGAAGAAACGTGAAGAACAATAAAAAGTAAGTTCGTAAAGGCTGGGTGGTGGCGATAGCCCTGGTGTCAGTGTTTAAGCTGCCTGAAGGCATCTGACATGGCTAAACGGTTAAAATAACCGGGGCCTACAATTTAACGTGTCATCGAGCCACGGTAGCGCCCAGATGTAAATGCCACCCGTGACCACCCATCCAAAGACGGACCGTGTTGAACGTTGCTTAATTTCGATGATCTGACGAACACCTAGTCAAACTACGCTATGAGCGCTACGAGAACGATAATGAAAAAATATGACTTCAAACAATAGAGCCCAAGTTGCCACGAACCATACTTTTACTTACACACTACACACGTGAACTTGACACATATAGATGAGTCAAGAATTCAAAACCACAAAGGTCAAATAATGCAAATATAGATAAGGAAGTGGTCAGTCGAAGGCTGCTCAAATTCAATAGGATCCAAAAATTTATTATAACCACATAAAAATACGTGACTTTAATACCAATTTACCTAGTTAAAGTACGTAGTCTTTTACAACAATGCCCTATATTAATTTAAGCGAGATCCCCTGGGTAGTTCAAAATAAAAACGAGTTTATAGCTCATACGAACCGGACACGCTATCAACCCACGCCTAGCCATTTGGGGCAGAGGCTTTTTAAATTAATTTATAGAACAGTTGTATATTAGGAAAGTGGACCTGGCAAGCAGAAACATCAGTTAGACGTTGATCGAAATGGAAAACAACAGCTGTACCAATAAAGGCATGAATAAACTCAAACGACGTTTCGTAAGCTGTGTGCAAGAATTACTTGAAGTGAGTTTAACTATTCTGCTCCAAATGCTTGGACATAAAAAAAGTTGTATTTTGAACTAAACAAAATGAACTATTTTAGAAGTTACGATTGAAATTAAAATGCGTCTGAACTTTTAAGGTAAATCACTGTTATGAAAAAGATGGGTAATTTTATTGATAGAATCGTATAGATGGTAGAGTGTTTTTAAGTCGTTCACTGGAGTAAAAATACTAGTCGATTGACTCACAATAATTGCTAGAGTTCAATGGTCGGCAAACTATAATTTGCGTGTGTACGTTTGCTAACATCTGTTGCTTCAGAGTCCTACAAGTATTTCTAGTGGCAACACTGTACTATAATAGCCTTTTATAATAGGCCTCTGCTGTACATAGGACTATCCACGAAGAGCGAGTACGTGAGGAGAAGAGAGTATGAGTGTTACCACAACAAGCAGATGCTTAATGATAAATTGATATTAGATGTTCAAGTTTCGTGAGGCAACCTGCGTACGTACGTAGAAGAAATTCGATAGCGTATATAAACCCACGAAGCCGCACTGGGCCAGCGTGGTGGGTTTGGCCCAATCGCCCTTCGTGGGTAGGCCTACGTCCTGCAGTGGAATAAAAAAGGCTGATACAGTACAGTACAGTTCAAGTTTAGAATTTGATGAACACCTCTAGTGCACACACCATAGAATTTAGAGTTCACGCGGCTTTTAATAAAGCGCACATACTTAGAATACTAGCTTCCACTTTCCAATACCATGAAAACTAGAGCAAGTCAACCAATTAACAGAGCTACCTCGCAAACATCTGTTGCCAACAAGCCATCTGTTCCATGGAGCGAGTAGGCACTTAATTAATAAAACAAATTGCTCAAAGCTCGTACGCAACTTGTAAAATTAGCTCAATATTCTTCGAGATGATATTCTTCGTGCATACATAAATACGACGTCGAGAGCCATGAGTCACGAAATGACGTCAGATGATGACTGCTTGATGATAATCGTTTGTAAATGCTCTCAAGGCGATGCTGGATTCGAAAATGTGTTTATATCTGGTTCTGGCCGATTAAACTGGAAAATGAACTTCATTGAATTTGTTTTAGGGTTTCGTACCCAAAGGATAAAAACGAGACCCTTTTACTAAGACTCCGTTAACCGTCCGTCTGTCTTTCTGTCTGTCTGTTACCAGGCTGCATTTTATGAACCGTGATCGCTAGGCAGATGATGTATTTCTGTTGCCGCTATAAGAACAAATACTAAAAACAGAACAAAATAAATATTTAAGGGAGGCAATCAATATCCAATCCATACACAGGTAGAGTCTACCTGTTCCCGTTATTTCGAGGGTCTACCAGCCGGGATAATATGCGCGCCACAAATTATTTCGTTCGTAGTGTCAGAACGAAACAGCGTTATTGCAAAGTATTTATCTGTCACTTTTTCACACGTCGAAATGAGTTATTTTCGTGGTCGCAAGCTTGACTAGCTGGTAGACGCCTGAAATGGGGCTAACGGGGATCCCATACGGTACGGAACCCTTCGTGCCCGAGTACGATTCGCAATTGGCCAATTTTTTTACGAACCGGTTCGGAGATGATGTCTTATTTTCGGACGGCATCGAAAACGTCGCGGCTTGCTCATTCAACCTTGGATTGGGATTAGTTATGTGCATTTAGATTAAAATTGCCAAAACAGAGGCATTTATTTTGATTTACCATGATATTTCTGCGCATTATGCTGAATATGAAAGTGGTAGTTTCAAAAGATGAAAATACAAAATCTTTACAACACTGATCGTTCAGTGTTTGTATGTATATCTTAATATATATATATAAATCTCGTGTCACAATGTTTGTCTTCAATGGACTCCTAAACCACTTAACCGATTATAATAAAATTCGCACACCATGTGCAGTTCGATCCAACTTGAGAGATAGGATAGTTTAAATCTCAAATTATAGTCGCAATTTTAATTTATTTAGCCACAGCAACGCGTGGCCGGGTCAGCTAGTTTTACTTATATAATTTATATATTTTGTGTTGTCATTACCTACCATTGAAATGTTTCAATGATAGGTAATAACAATAGGCAAAAGTTAAGGCACATTTATGGCCATAGGTATGCTTACTATTATTACAAACCTGAAAGTGTATTGGGTGGTTTGTTTGTTACTCTTTCACACAACAATGGATAGTCGCAATTAATCGACTTCCCAATGCTGATTTGAAGTCACAATGTCATAGATTTTTATTCGAGAAAATTAGGAAGGATTTCGTGAGAAACCGCGGGTAAAGATAGTATTGTAATAAAAAGGAATATCAACTTTTCGCCAAACACAGAAAATCCATAATATCTAAAAACTATAATAAATATCAGGGGACATCTTACACACGGCCTCTGACCCCAAACTAAGCAAAGCTGCAAAATTTGCTGCAAAAGACTGATATCCTTACAAATATTCAAATATAAAAATATCACGCAAGCGAATCCGCGGGCAAATAAGAGTACTACATAAAGCCAGTATGCATATATGTAGTACATATATATACATACTTATATAAATAGTAACATCCAGACACAGATGAGGAAAAAAAAGAAAATTCATCCAGATGTCTCACGACACGCTCTCGGCTCTACCATTGACAACAGCACGCGCCAAATAAACGACCTCCGCTAGAACGGAGCATCTCGGCGGCGACTGCACGCTTTGTTGACACAACACAACGCTGGCACGTGGCTCGCATTACCGTCCGGGTCGCCAGCACTCGCATATGGCAGTTAGCAAATAACAGAGAGACATGAATCGACAGTAAGTTCGTCTTCGTATAGGGCAGGTGGCTATGGCCAGCTCTGGTGTCAGTTTTAAAGCCGCCTGGAGGCCAGTGACATAGCTAAACGGTTAAAACAACTAACGCCTACAATTTAACACGTCATCCGAGCCACGGTCAGTTGTAAATGCCACCCTCGGTCAGTCATCCGAAGACTGACCGTGCTGAACTTCAATGATCGCCAACGAACACCTAGTCTAACGTAGCATATAGCAGCTAGCAAATAGAGAAAATGAAAGACAAATTGTACCGAAATGAAAAATATATTATAAAAGTAATGGTGATTGAAAAAAATCTGGTGAGAATGGAAATTACCGTCCCATTAGATTTCAATTATTATGACCTCCAACTTGAGAATTTGAGAAAAATCGTCAATCGCGGTCGAAAGTAGAGTCGTTGTGACTATCAAAACACGGAGTTCAGTCCCGTTATATAAAGAAAAAAAATTGCGAAAACCTCGTTAGTTTCCATAGTAAGGTTGAGATGATTTAATACTACTCGTACCTAGAAAATTAAAATTCCTGCTGGAAATAGCCAAAGTGGATAGAACGCCTCATTACACCGGTTTCAATTATATTATAGATCTATAGAGCGGGCCTATGTACTACGTCTGAAAAGAAGAAGGATAGTTCCAATCAACACCAAAAATGGTATGCACAAGTAGATTAATATTTACAACCTTTATAGAATCTATACTATTCTATAACTTCTTTACTCTACAATTTCCCAACACACGTCATGGCTTATAATTCCCCTCGTCAGGTCACTTTCCTTATTCCGGAAATGGACAGAAGTCATGTCTCAGCGGCAAGGAGGGGCTTCACTTCCGACACAGAATAACCTGCAGTTAGTGCTTCCGCCGCGGCATGTCCTCGGCAAATAAAACATGAGCGACTGCAGCCGGGAAGTCGGCCGTTTATAGGTCATCGTGCAAGGGGCTTTTGTCTAGTTGTAATTTCCCTTTCAATCTTAAACGGTGTAGAGCTCATCACCTAATTAGACTAGGTGTTTCTTAGCGGTCACCAAAGTTAAGGGACTTTTGACATGATCAGTCACGGTTGGGTGGCCGCGGGAGGCATTTACAAATGAGCGCTGTGGTGGCTCGGAAGTTTAAGTGTGGGGTTCCGGTTGTTTTAAACGTAGTTTGTTAATTCTCCAGTAGAATTACTGACAATATGAGCTTTTTTACTGACGCCATTAAGGTTCTACAATCAGATTCACTCACTTTAAAATTTTCTTAAATTTTTTTTTAGATTCAAAACTGTAAATAAATATTTTCCAATTTCTTAGAATTTCGTTATGATACAACTGACTTCCATCAGAGCCGAGTCAAACACCTCTGTTCTATTTTCGTTCGTCTCTAATACGTTCACGGTACGAACAATTGTATTTTGGTCGCAATATTTGAAATTATCTGGAAATGCATGAAGTTTTAGATAGATACTTCAAGGTAGGTCATCGACGATGCCTTCGCATCGTTGCACAGAAACGGTAATAAGAGATGATCTGTTATCACTTTCAATCAGGAGACCCGGTCTTTGTTTCTCACAGGCCGTGATCGCCCACTATTCAATACAATTTATTTAAAAAACAAATGAAGGATATATTTTCCTAAAAATAAAAAAAAAAAATATTTCAAATACTTGCGGCCAAATTTCACAGGGCAGCTCTATTTAAATGTATTCTCCTATTCATATAATTACGTAAAAAATTGGTGTGAACCGTGTAATGAGCGGGATGTTCTTGCGGTGGGATCTCTGACTATACGATGTACAATATTTTAAACATTTCAGTTATGTCCTAGACTGACCTAGACCCCGCACTAGACTGTACCTGTGTTGCAGGAGGTTAAAAAAGTTAGTTTTTCAATAAGGTGCGTAAAGGTCGGTTTAAAATCGTCTCGACTCGAGCCACGATCACAATCAAGCGAACGAGGTGTGATTCCCAAAATGATGGCGTAACATTATTTATAAATAACTGCCCCCCATCATTATCTACGCGGCTTCAGTGTTATTCATGAAATCCTGGAGTATTTCTGGACCAACCAACGGATATTTCAGGGCCGGTTACATTTCGAAGCGTTTCTTTTTATCCCTTCAACACAACTGTCTGATTTACTAAACAACAATACACAAGAGTCTCAAACATTTTTTGATAAGGATTCTGAAATTCGCGAAAATCAAAAATGTAAAAGCGTAGAAAAGAACCCTCTAAATACTTAGATCTGGCAGTCTGATCTTCTAGAAAAGCTCTCTTGTACTTTTTGACGAAAGCTATGGCTACCATGACCATTACGCCTCTACATTTATAATTTTAATCTCCTGCTAGGCACAATAAAGAATGCTTATCGCAAAATAAGGACCTGATAGAAATACATTACATGATTACTTTCTATTTCAGTAATTAAATGCCTGCAAAGGCAGCAGAAATATCGTAATAACTTAGGCGAGCATTTCTGGCAGGTCATAACACCGATACGGACATGCGAGTTGTTCAATGGGTGTGCAAAGTCATCTTGCGGTCGTGCATGATTTGACCTCGATTCTTCGCACCGTCTTCAAACTTGCATGAACGGCTTTGTTAGCAGACATTCATGAGAAAGTTTAGAAAACTACCTTATGATTTTTCACGGTTGAATATCGCCGAACTTTTAAGATTGCTCAGAAGACTTACAACTATGTCACAATATTTACAGATTCTCATTCTATCAATTCATACGTTCACGAGTACGTCGACCTGATTTTGATCTTATCGAGTGATGTTTCGTAAAATATACGTGGGTTGTTTGAACCAGAATTTAGCCACTTCAGTGGTACCTACTCTCGAAGGTCTCGGAATGTATGGTGTTGATATTGAGACACTCCGTATATGGAGTATTGATGTTTGTGATGAAATAAAAAGAATAAATTTGTGTGCAATTTTCGGAAAATTAGATATACGAGTATTTGAATTTCCCTGGTGCTAAATAATAGTGTGATTCATTTATTAGTCAGTTTAGGTAGTCACTGGGATATTGAAGAATTAATAGAAGCTCAATTACAATTGGATTTATTATCCTCTCACTTACTAAGAGGAAACATTGAGTCCCTATTAAAATAGTAAATAGGCATTGTATTAGGCAGGAAACGCATGACTTCACCGAGAAATGACGGTAATACATTTGTGTAATCCTATTTGTAAGTACGCGTGACGCAGCTTGTGACTTTACGTCAGTGAATAACACTAATATTTGTTTAGCGAGGAAGTAGTATGCATCACGAGGAAGAACATAAAACATTAATTTTATAATCCATCAGCTGCTCGGCATAGAACGAAGAAATCTCTTTCTAGCTCCGATAAGTAAAGTTCTAGTTGAATGCTCAATATCGTAAAACTACGAGTATAGTAATTCTTCGGAGTTTATCTGATATAGCGTTTTCTTAGATCCATTGTTTGCGAAACCTTGACACTGACCTTAATGGCACTGAGCCCTTAGTCCAAGTTTTGCATAGTTCAACTTAAACTTTCGCGTTCAAGTGTGGCTCCATACATTTTGGTTAGTTCTTCCTCGTTTCCGCCAGGGGCGCTGTACAAAAATGTATTGAGCCATACGGAAACAGCTGTAGTTTCAATTTACGTGTAAACCTGGACTAACCCCTCTGATGAGACTTTTAAATTCTTTCTAGCGGCCCACTATTTCCGGGTTTTTGCATGAGCACAAATCTGATGTGGGTTAGGATTGGAACCACTGATTTGTGATGAAAATAGCGAGACCAGGCATAATATTTGTCAACATAAGTGTAACAAATAAATTCCCACACCACACAAAACAAGCGCACACGCCCATGGCTGTCGTGGAAGCGTCTCTTCTAAACGGCATTTACCGTGGCAGTACTTGGTAAATATGTAAGGTACATGTTTGCAAGTCACCAATCGCACTACCATGCAACTTCACACCATCAAAGTGTGACTATAAGGGTTCACCCACTCACGCTCCACTAGAACAAGCTCGTGACGATCTAAAACGAATGACATATCGTTTAGAGATGTGATAACATTAACAGAAGACCTTCAAGGACAAAAATTCCTCCACCGGCAAGAGCGTAACCTTAAAGTTTTGAATGAACAAAATAGATGAAACGTTCTGCGAGAATTAAAATTAATAGAGCCACCAAAGCTCTAATAAATAAAACCGGACAAATTCGAGTCAGGCTCGCACACCGAGGGTTCCGTACAAATCCAGACGATTTACTCACTTTGAATTTGAACCCATATTTTGTGAATTTATTGCCCTATTTTGACTGTGATTTAAAAAATATGTACAATTTTTAGATTGATTCCTATATGTGTACTCTGAGACAATGCTTCTCGCCAAATTTCATAGTTCTATGTCAACGGGAAGTACCTGCTGCTGCTGTTTTTTACGACATAAATGGCTCTAACTTTTTTATACTATAATTGAGAAGTTTTTCTTTTACACAACTGCAAGAGATCATAGATATACGTATACAGTTTAAATTTCAGCTCGATATCTTTACGCGTTCCCGAGATAAAGAGTCTTGACATACACACAGACGGACAGACAACAAAGTGATCCTATAAGGGTTCCGTTTTTTCCTTTTGAGGTACGGAACCCTAAAAATCACTAGCATGTCAAACATTTTGCGCGATATAAATGACTGCGTAAACCTGTGGAGACCGGCAGAGAAAAGGCCACACATCACAGAAGAGGAAAGTACTCATACTACGTGACACATTCACCCCAGGTGGCCCATGACATAAAAAATACGCAAAAAATTAAAAAGTGATATTTTGTTGACTAAATACCAAAAGTAACACTGTAACTTTTCCGTATTTTTTTAAGCCATGGGTCATCTGGGGGTCAAAGCTTGTAAAATATGTGGCACATAATATAGGTACGTTCCCTAGGTGTAAGCTGTCTGCACAGGATAATGCATAACAGCAGTACGCACCAGTGTGACCTGAGACGTCGGTCGGCGACCTCACTAATGGCAGCTAATGCAGCAACCACTTACTGTTCGTTAAATGGTGACGAGACTAACGAGAATGCTATCTTAAGCTTAGCACCACTGGGAATTCTTCCATCTAATGTCTTGAAGAATTCGGGCTAATTTCTTAGGAAAATTTTGACGCCTTCGCTTCTTTAGGAAACTCAAGGACTGCCTGAAATGGAATACGTATCTAATCTAATATATTTAGAATATCTAAACATACGTAGAAAATATTTCATGGGGCTCCTTTTCGCAATAATTATATCGATATCTACAAGCATTAAACAGGTCCCTTCGGAGGATGATTTCTAACATAATTATTTTTTGCAAAAAATAGCATGACCGACTTCACCCGTGTACAGAATCATTACATAGTATATAACAAAGTCGCTTTCCGCTGTCTGTCCCCATGTATGCTTATATCTTGAAAACTACGCAACGGATTTTGATGCAGTTTGTTTTAATAGATAGAGTAATTCAAGAAAAATGTTTATATGTATAATACACCTGTGCGCATCGCTAGAACGCAAATATTATGCACGGATCGATGTAACATTTTTCACATTATTGTTGATTTATCAAAAATGGCTCAGCCGATTTCAATGAAATTTAAATGGGACCAATTTCGAAGTATACTCTTTCCAATAAAAAAAGAATTATCGAAATCGGACGACTACAAAAAAAGTTATGCGTGGTTATACATTTAAAAAAAAATATACGCTTCGAATTGTATACCTCCTCCGGTGGTTCGTCGGTCAAAAATGATGTAAGGAATCTTAGGAATCTACACATTTTCCTCTGTATTTCTGCGAAAGCGTTGATATCAGAAACAAACCCAAGCGATAGTTTCAGGTATTTCGCCTTATCTGAAGTTGCGAGATAGCCATCGATACCAAGTCGTGTAGACATCTAATACTTACATTATGTCTGTGATAAGACCTCACCTTATCGACCCACTGCTTTAGATTCGCGTGTAGATATAGATCTTATACGTCAAGAAAAGGTATTTGTGATATGCCTTCTCTTTACTGGCAATCCACTATCAAGCCTAAACTTCAGCTCTATGTCAATTAATTAAGTAAATATTTAATCAATGAAACATTGAGCAGCTGATTTTTCCACACATCCCTATATTTCGCCAAGTTTGATCAATCGGACTGATGGAAACAAAAGTTAATTCAACATAAAATAATAAGAATATCAAAACGACATCGTCGTAAAATAATTCCATAAATATATTAAGACGTGAAAGATAATCCTGAAGAGAGCAAAGAAGAGAGTAGAGAATGAGACGACAAGCGAGATATTCCAAATGCAAACTGCAAAAGTATCAAAAGCCCCTTCAATTACTTCTGTTACTCGGGTATTTAACTACAAAGTCAGAGTGTGACAAGCATGACTATTTTAAAATTCTGTTGCAAAGGTCCACAATAACCCAGTCTGACAAGCATGGCTTAGCAACAGTACCGTTACCACATGTAGATCCTCCGGCGTCTAGAGACGTGACCTTTCGAAGGAAACAGAGCGCGAAAAACGAGTAGTTCCGCGCCAAAAAGGTCTCCAACTCATAAAAGTAGGTGTAGTGGGCTGAGTAATTGGGCCAGGCTCTGATGCACGAAAGCTTTTGTCATTTTGTAAAAAGAATACGAATAGCAGCAGCCGCGACCTTTTCAGAGGAAAGAAAAATATAATTTATTCCACCAAAGTTTCGACCTAAAGGTACGAGTAAACCTGATATAGGCGAAATGTATTATATAGGTACATATTAGGTATTATCCTGTACAAATGTCGTGCTTTGACTAATCGGGGAAATTGTTGGTAATGGAAATAACCCAAGGCACAAAGGAGTGGAAGCATGTATCCCGTGGTAGGTCGACATAGGCTGATATCAATATTAAATAGCCATGCAATCAATTTTCTTGCGAATATTCAGAACCTCAGCAAAGTAACTCCTACTAGAGTAGTAATGGATTAATATTACAAACTTATGAATGTATACATGTAAGTATGTAAGTTCGGGTGGAATCTTGCAAGTTAAACTTGACAAATTTCCCGGTTTTCGATTAAGCTGAAATTTTGCACGCATATGTATATTGCGTGACTATGCAATAATATGGTACCCTGGAGCTGATCTGATGATGGAGTCGGAAGGTGGCTATAGGAACTCCTGTACTAAACAAGATAGACCCGTCGTGTTTGGGTTTGTCTTACTTGTCTTGGCTGGCACTTTGCTGCAATATGATATCCAGCATCACAAAAACTTGTATTTTTATAATAATTTATTACTATCAATATTGTAGTGTCAATTCTTGAACAGGAAAACACTAAAATAAACGAAGCTATCCCTAGATAACTTTTTCAAAGAATCAAAAACAAGCATTACAATCTTTGGGAGAGAATACCTCGTTGCACGAGCGACTGGATATTTACAACTTGAGTCACACGCATATTTTGAATTAATGCGGTTAACAATGGAAGATTGTTTCAGTAATCATTATCATCCGTAGAACGTCCACTGTTGGACACAGATTTTCTCCTAGAGTTTCGCAATAAGAACTATTAGAACCGAGTTTTATACAAACTCACTCCTTGGTCAGAATCAGGTTGTCTGTTAACCTTGGCATTGCGTGTACACATCCTACGTTGCTCTTGCCGGTGTGAGGTCTCTAAAGAGTTACCAACTCTATCAGACACCTCGCACCACAGTAGGCCCAATTTTAAAGGCGCCATCATAATTATAATAGCAGTTTAGAGTAGCCCTGTTTCTTTTTCACTACTAATATGCATTTGATAGAAAGAACACTATTTTACGTTGTTATTAAATTTACGATATCGCCTTTGAAATTTGGCCTATTATCTCATTACACGGAACAGCGGTTGGTAATGATTATTATGACTGACTAGTTTTTACCCGCGGCTTTTCCCGCATGATATTTTGATTTTTGACGCAATATCATTATAATTTATTGCCTATGTGTTATTCTGATATATAAGCTATATTACTGCAAAGTTTCATTTCAATCCGTTCAGTAGTTTTTGCGTGAAAGAGTAACAAACATCCATACATCCATCCATCTTCACAAACTTTCGCGTTTATAATATTAAGTAGGATTAATCTATAATTTTATATGGTAAGTATACTTAGCGCCACACAAATCGGCGGATGCGAAGTTAGCCGTAGATGATTCGCCGTGATTCGCTAATCATTGCGCATGTGTGCACAATTCCGACGCCGCGTGTCGTAGTGGTGAGCACGGGCGTAGAGCGGGCGGGAGGCATGAGGTTGGCGGGCGGGTGTGCCCCGGCGTCTCGTCTTTCTGGCTCCCGCGCATACCTATATTTCGGCTTTTGCGCAGCGTTCTGCGCATAACTTCCCAATCGCCGATTTGTGTGGCGATTAGTATACCTACATGATGTTGTTTTTAAACTTTCGCGATTTGAACACAATCACAGCTGTGCAATAAGGACAATGCCTCTTGCGGCCTAGAGGTATTTATTTATCTCGTAATTTTAGTGCGCGATTAGTCCCGTAGTATATAATAATACCTACATGGTGTTTCAGAAAAGTTTCGTTTAGTTCTTTCTCAGAATTTTAATTCCATTTTGTCTAGTCACGTGTAGGAAATAAAATTCTTTCAATAATTACCTAGATAAGCGCCGGCAGCCATCGCTATTGACGGCACGATAACCGTGAGCATTTACCTTATCTATTGTTTTATTGATATGAAAATATTGCAATAACGCCGGCGGTACATTAAATACTTAGTCAACTAATATTCTATATCTATCATAAATTGTTATTAGCTTCTACGATAGGACTAGAACTGTGGACTAGAAGCATAAAGCACATTTTCTATGTACGGATACAAAACTCTAGATTTATGTATAGGTCCGTATGTGGTATAGATTTTGACTCATTTAAAACCTTGACCATAGAAGAACTGAGATATTTATGCATAAAAATGGCTTAATTGCCGGCCCATTTCAAATTGGTCTCATTGAAAATCCATTAAGGAGACCTATTTCCAGCAGTGAGCGTCTTATGGACTTTTTAGTGTGTTGCTTCCACGAAAGTATTCTTATAACTGTTACCTAGTAACAACGTAGGTACGTAAATGTAGGCCAATTATCGATTCGCTGAAATATTTCATGTTCTCATGCACCCAGAAGCCCAGAACTCGTTTAAAAATTAAACCTTTCCAAATAAAAAGCAACCTTAAGTGTCCAGACGAAAGTCAACTTTCGAAGGGTCCAGACGTCCCAGTGGCCTCAATTAAAGCAGTAACAATGAATTACAATGAGCGTCGAGATGCCGGTTAGCACTTAGACAGCTGTGCAATAAGGACAATGCCTCCAGCGGGCTAGCGGCTAGTCTAGACCTCTAGACTGAGCTGTTAGTCTAAGCCAGGGGTCTCCAAACTTTGAAGCCTTAGGGCCATAATATTTTTCTCGGTATGTTCCAAGGGCCAAAACAATTTAATTTTTTCTGCCCACCTAAGCATAGGCTTTTTAGTGTTTTTTGTTTTATTAGTGGTTTTTAGTAGTGGTATTATTTGTTGGTTACTAATATGCTTAAGCCGTGGTGGTCTAGAAGTAGTGACACTCGCCTTACAATCGTGAGGTCGTGGGTTCAAATCCCGGTCCCGTACCAATGAGTTCTTTGGAATTTATGTACGGAATTTTCACACCACTGGCTTTTCGGTGAAGGAAAACATCGTTAGGCAACCTTCCGCATACGTCCGTAGAAGAAATTCGATGGTGTATGTGAATCCACCAACCCGCACTGGGCCAGCGTGGTGGATATGGCCCAATCACCCTTCGTGGGTAAGCCTACGTCCTGCAGTGGACTATTAAAAAAGGCTGATACAGTACAGTACTAATATTTCTGCGCCATCATTTCTGTCGTAAAGTTTTACCTTGCAAATAAAAAAAACGAGTAATTATCATTCTGTGTTGTCATTCTCTTCCATTCAACTTATCACAGCAATAGTAACAACATTTAAACATTGGGTGTCGTGGGTCAGATTGGTGACACTAGTCTTAAGCTATCGCGGGCCGGATTGAAGGCACTGGCGGGCCGGATTTGGCCCGCGGGCCGTAGTTTGGAGACCCCAGGTCTAAGCCACGCCGCGTGGCCATGATAGACTGAGTTTTTGCCTTCCTAAGTTCGTATAATATGCCGGTTGGCTAGCCCTGGTGACCGAGTATTTAGGGCGCCTGAAGGCCTGACATAGACGGTTAAAAACACCGGGACAATTTAACGTGACACGGTAGCTCACGTCTCAAAGTTACTGTTATAGCCCAGCGGATTAATAAGATGTGAGCAGGGCTATAGCACATTGTCTACAAATGGCCATAAAACTCGTGTACGAAGACCACAATTACAAAGTCGCCCGATGGAGTCCTGAGCCGTTTTTACTTACAGGCCGAATGTTCTTGGCGGCTGTGAAATTAGCAACTAGCTGCTTTATATAAGCTTTTACTTTTCAATAAAAAAAAATCTATAGGCTTCATCAAATCATTGACATAAATCAAACCTGCAGTCAATTTTACTACTTATTAAAAAGTGTAATAAGAAGAAGCGTAAGAGTAACGTAAAAAAACAACCAATGAGAAATCGTTTTAAAATTATCACAAAAACCCACAGCGAAGGCTAATAAAATTGCTTCCACCAAAGCTCACATAATAAAGCCTCTACCACCGAAGTAAGACATCAAATCCCACAAATTGCGGAAGTCTCAATAACCGTGCGAGTGATTGATGGTTGGCAGTTACTATTTGCCTACAGCCCGCGGTTATAGCCCGGCCCACGACGAGGGAAATTGACGATCAACACTAGCTAAGGTTCTTTATTTATTTTATAACGAGTAAATAGCAGTGCTTGCTGCGCTAACTGCCATTTTTGTTTAGGAAAAATTATATATGGATAGGTAGACCTACCACCGCGCCTCGGAGGCACGCTTTGGTTAGTATGTGGGAGTCACGCCGGCTGGTCGGTCGGTATACCTACTCGTACTAAAATCCCTGGAGTGTTCCACCACAGCGCTTGGTATCGGGGCTACTGGCACACTTTCGCCTCATCTGCGGCCCCGACAGAGCCAGCTCCAGTCAGGCTCCATCTCTTTTTAGGGTTCCGTACCTCAAACGGCAAAAACGGAACCCTTATAGGATCACTTTGTTGTCCGTCTGTCCGTCTGTGTGTATGTCAAGACTCTTTATCTCGGGAACGCGTAAAGGTATCGAGTTGAAATTTAAACTATATACGTAAACCTATGAATTCTTGCAGTTGTGTAAAAGAAAAACTTCTCAATTATCGTTTAAAAAAGTTAGAGCCGTTTATATCGTAAAAAACCGCATATTTTGCACTCATAAAAATCAAAACCTACAGGGTACTTCCCGTTGACATAGAACTATGAAATTTAGCGAAAAGCATTGTCTCAGAGTACACATATAGGAATAAATCTGAAAACGGTACATTTTTATTTAAATCGCAAAAAAATACTGCCTCTAAACTCACAAAACATGGATTCAAAATCCAAAGTGAGTAAATTTTATCATGTAAGGTATCATATAAAATAACTTCATTAGCACATGCTAAAACAGGTTTTTAATTATTTTAATAACGTGTTTATACGGAACCCTCAATGAGCGAGCCTGACTCGCACTTGTTTTATGTAGAATAGGTTACATTTGACCAACTCTCCTGATGGTAAGCGAAGTTGTAGCCGAGTATGTACCTAGAAAATACCTATTCACTCTTGACTACTCCGTGCCGATATTGATGTCGGAACACCAGACACATCGCATCCTCCACCTCGGGTCTAAACCAGCAACTAGGTATCGGACAGGCCTCGATAACAGCCAAAGTCAAGGCGTGCAGGCGTTTTTGGCGTTACGCATGAGCTTTTATGAATTTGGACGATATCGTTCTATCTCTTGACTTAATAATACCGGACAAGTGTGAGTCAGGCTCGAACATCGAGGGTTCCGTAAAAACCTGTTTTAGGATGTGCTAATGAAGTTCTTTTATATGATACCTTACATGATACGATCTACTCACTTTGAATTTTGAACCAATATTTTGTGAATTTTGAGGACCTATTTTTTTGTGATTTAAATAAAAATGAGAGACAATGCTTCTCGACAAATTTCATGGTTCTATGTCAACGGGAAGTACCCTGTAGGTTTTGATTTTTGTGGGTGTCGAAATATGTGTTTTTTTACGACATAAACGGCCCTAACTTTTTAAACGATAACTGAGAAGTTTTTCTTTTACACAACTGCAAGATACCATAGATATACGTATACAGTTTAAATTTCAACTCGATATGTTCACGCGTTCCCGAGATAAATAGTCTTGACATACACACAGACGGACAGACGGACAACAAAGTGATCCTATAAGGGTTCCGTTTTTTTCCTTTTGAGATACGGAACCCTAAAAAGTGATTCTTTCCGATGTTCCGACTATGTGCCGGTATAGATACTGTTGGCTGTTTGGACCCGACTGCCTCCAAAGTCCAAACAGTGTCAATGATAATGTTGGACTGACCACGTTACACACGATCCGATTTAGCGGTTGGCTCTAACCAACCTGAACGTATATGGGGGCTTTTCCTAGTGATTATGCTAAACTACTTTCAGCTGTCCTTCAGCTCTAGAATCTTGAAATCACCAAAAATGAATTACATAATATCAGAACCAACTCACGACATGTAAAATTCCGGATAATATAATCTTGTCATATATGTGTAACGTCGTGCATGATGCAAATGGTCATACATTGCAATCTGCATGGCTATTTATATCCAGCGCGACCTATTTGCACCACATTCCGTGCTCAGGATCAGAGGAGCACTGTGCTGGAGGAATCCAGTATTGCCATAAGTTTCAAAAATTCCTGATAAAGAATTTCAAATAAAAATATCAACCGCGCAAGATCAACTTATGCGATCTTGTGCCTAACAAATGAATTTGAAAGCACTTGGTACGTGTAGACTTGAAGAAACAAGTACTTAAGTGTATGATTTTTAGCGTATTTTTTTATTGTTCAATTCAATTCAATTCAATTCTTTATTTCCTTAATAAATAACATTACAGTTTACACCAGTACGTTACTTATTTTATGCTTAATACTTTAAAAAAAAATTAAATTTATGTATAAAAAAATGTGACACTGCTTTAAGTGAGTAAATACTCACTTAAATAAATAAATAACTAATACACAAGTTGGTACAGCACATTTAACACTTAATATCTTGTTAGATACATACCAAATTGAATAATGTATAATAGTACCTGTCTATATAAATTATAAAATATTATTCTAAAATAGTGTGCTTTTCACTGTACAGTAAAGAGTTATTTACAAATATGGACCATTTGTCGGCGAAAACATCAACCTGTGTATGTGTGGACACCAGCGCATTAAGGTGTCGCTGTGCTCGGCAGATGGGGGACTGGTCTCGCGCCACGGTGCGCGGGGGCACGGGGGAGAACAGCGGTACTCGACCGCTGCGGAAACGGGTGAGGTTCTCTGGTACTGAGAGTCGACTCACCTCTGACAGCAGAGTGGGGCAGTCTAGTATACCGTGGAGGATTCTGTACATGGTTAGAAGGAGATCATGCGTTCGGCGTGCTTCTAAAGAATTAAATCCCAAGGCACCCAGTACATATTTCGATGGATATAAATATGGGTAGTAACCATACATTTTTTTGTACAGATATCTCAGAATTGATTGTGAATGACAATTACCATTATCATTAAATGGTGAAAAAAATCGCTTCGAAAATTGGAGACATCACTAGAAATACAAAGCACAGTAGGAAAATCTGGTGTCGGAGGTCAAGACTCATTTTGGGTCGCTACGCTTAGAAAAGTAAGTAAATATAGAAGGCAAATAAATCATATTAATAGAAACAGATCAATATGTTCTACATGTATGAGGAAAATCAGTCCAAAAACGCAGATTTTTATACATGCCTACTGGACCGGAAACCATCCTAATGCAGGCAGCGTATTCACCGCTACAGTAATAATTGTGTTAAAAACCGCCAACAAAACTTGTTTCTCAACGCACAGTCACAATAAAACGCCTTATTAAGTAAGTTCATCCATTATGCAGTTTCTACATCGGAAGCTTTAGGCATGCAAGGCCTATCTCCCGAGTTGTTATGTCACTGATCGTCGGTTCTCGTATTTCGTAAGATGGCCCTTTGTGGCCTTTTAAATCCGGTCAAATTGGTAATAGGTACAGATTATGGACATGATTTTTACCAGCTTATACAATCTTTAGAAGACAGACCGTAAGACCGTGTGTGAGATGTCCCCAAATATTTATTCATTTTATAAAATCTTTGCTTTTCTGTATTGTACATACTCGTTGTGTTCTGTTGTAAATACTCGTTCTATTTTTTTCATTTTTTGGTGACTTTAGTTGCTTCGTCTTTTTATTTAACCACAGAGTTTGGTTTTTAGGACTAGATCTAGAGGTGAACTGATAATTTTGATGATAGAGCTCCACTACTTATATAGTTTTCTCGATTTACTTTCGTATAATACAATTATTTTAGTTTAGGATTTATGAACAAAGTTATCGCAATTTCTCACAAGGAAATACATTGTGCGGTTGAGTATTTTGATTAATCTTAGTCTTACAACATAATGTAGACTAGCAGATAACCGCAACAGCAATATGTAGACTTTACGCACTATAACTGTACCTAACGGTTCTTCTCTAAACAAATAAACATTGAGATCACCGCAAATCTCTTCAAGCAACGACTTCATTACGAAGAAAACTGTATTCCGGGTTCAAAGGCAATGCTTTCAGAATTCCTAAGCAACATAAGGTTTAATATCTTAGTAAAAAGTATGTTCGTATAAGGCCGGGTAGCTAGCCCTGTTCTCAGAGTTTTTAAGGACCTGAAGACCTCTGACACGGCTAAACGGATAATACAATCGGGGCCTACAATTTAACGTGACATCCGAGCCACGGTAGCGCTCAGTTGTAAATGCCAGCCGCGATCACCCATCCGAAGACATGACCGTGACGAACGTTGCTTAACTTCGATGATTGCTGACATACACCTAGTCAAACTACGCGATATCTAAGTACCTATCTGACTGTGCCGCGAAGGGTATTTACCCAATTACATAGGTCGAAATTCTGGATAGTGCATGGCTGACTACTCTTGCGTTTTGGTTATCAGATGAGCGTATTTCTTGTCTCATTAGGAACTTAAATAAAATGTCGTTGCAAACCTCTCCAGACCTGAGACTCCTGGTTGTTTTGTGGCTGGGGCTTTAATTTACGTAAAAGCCGGTGTTACTTTGATCAGACTTCAGGGTTTACGATTGCGACCCTATATGTGCAGTCATTGTGTGAATGTATACTGGGTTCAGCGTTTATATGTTGCTTTACACCTAATTCTACTTTGAGAAAGCCGCAGCGGTACTAAACACGTATAGGGGTGTGAATTGTGATACCTTGTGGTTTAACGTTTCGAGGTATGTGAAAAGCCGCGATAAAGACGTTGAAGAGTGGTTTGAATTGAATATAATTAAAATATAAGGTAATTTTTTATCGAATCTACTTACTTACAATAGGTATGTATAAAGATGTCGATTATCTAATAATTATTTTTCGCAAAAAAATTGCACAACCGACTTCAATCGTTTACAAAATTCGAATACTTAGTTCATATAATTTTACAATTTTGTTGATTTTTTAAAAATTAAATTAAATTAAAATTAAATCACCTTTTTAAAAACGGATCTGCCGATTTCTTTGAAATTTAAATGGGAGGGAGAATCGGTTCACAAGTGGCGATTATCGTTGAATATACACAAAAAACAAAAAATACTAACATGGTATACTGAGCGCCAAACAAATTGAAAGATGGGAAGTTAGCCGCAGAGAGCTGCGCAAATATAGACTTTAGCGGGTGCCAGAGAGACGAGACGCCGGCGCACACCCGCCCGCCAACCTCGTGCCTCCCGCGCGCTCCCTACGCCCAAGCTCACTACTTCGCCATTAGTAGCATAGGCATTGTGCACACATGCGCAATAATTAGCGAATCACGGCGAAGTGATGCAGATGACTGCGGCTAACTCCCCATCTTTCAATTTGTGTGGCGCTTAGTATACCTCCTTCTATTTGGAAGTCGGTTAATAACACAGAAATAAACAGTTCTGTCTCGAACTCAAGCATTTAATTACGTAAATGACATCATTAAACAGTAACTGCATTTGCGTGCAAAATCAATTACGACGCCATGTTTCAATAAGAGCGAGTCTTTTCATTGCTTGTCCGATAACATGGAATGACTTCTCAAACAATAGCTTGAGGAAAATGTATGAAAGGACGGCGGCGTCACCTTGAACGGTGACATCACTACATCAGCATGGAGAGACAAGTGTTTGCTTTGGATTATTGCAATATTCGGATCCAGCTGGGAACCATTCTCAAGTAGACTGCACGCTACACAAGCTGACTACAATATCTTCGGGCTACTCACAGGCACAATATAACATATATTATGCATCTACTGTGTCACAGGTCCGCGCCGCAGACGTACCTACCTCAGACCATTTTAAACTTAACATTATTATTATTATTTTTTAATTAAGAAGTCAAGAATTTTTAGATACCATTAATTATACTGTGCAATTGATAATGATGTAACTATTAGGAAGGCTATCCATCAAAATACAGGTGTTCTCACACCTAGTTTGATGGCCATGGCTACATATGTATTGTATTAATTGTACTGAGAGAAATAAATTATTATTATTATTACCTATCGCTCGTTTTTAAACTAAAAAATGTTGTCCTGAAAAAACCCTATGTTATATTCAACGTAATAATGGTCTCTGACATGGCTAAACGGTTAAAACAACCGGGACCGACAATTTAACGTGCTATCCGAGTCACGGTAGCGCTCAGTTGGAAAATGTCACCCGCGATCACCCACCCAAATGCTGACACTTCAGGCGGCCTAAATACTGACACAAGGGCTAGCCACCCGGCTTATATGAACTTAGTTGCTTAACGCAATTAAAATTTAAGATTTTAGCGAATTCGACCTAATGAGTCTTGAAAGCGAAATGTTCTAGTAGTAGTAGTAGAAATAATAGTAGACGAAAGTTCTACTATAACCCTATATAGGTAACCAGAAGTATCTCGCCGATACTGCGGGTTGCTGCTCCAGCGTGCAGTTGGCCATGAAATTGTATTAAGCGAGTAGCGTAGGATAGGACACTTGCCAGTTGTTGACGGTAGGTGGAGCAGGTCAATGGCGGAGTGTCTAGCCGCGCGATTATTGACGTAGGCCCGGAAGACCAATGTAGAGAAGGAACTATATCATTGTTTAAAATCATATGGGTACAGGTAGCAGCACGTAAGTTTAGCGCTGAGTATAGTGTGGAGGGGATGGCTGCGTATGGTGACCGCCTTACTAAACCCATGCGCAGCCATCGCCTCCACACTTCGCTCAGCGCTAAACTTACGTGTCTGTACCTACCACTTGGATGACACTGGCGCGAGAAACGGTAAGTTCCGTAAAAGAGGAAGGAAGGTCATGCGGTTATGCCCTGCAGCTGAACCAAGTTGCCAATGATTATGGCAGCAGTTTCACACCATAGCTACCTACGTCGAGGTAGACTCAAGTCGAATCGACCCTGTCTGACACCAGCGCCCGGATTACCTATCGAAACCTACTTAAACAAGAGCGTTAAAGCGCATCGCGAGCTTTATGCTAATCAAAACCTGGTCATCAAGGATGAAAACCAGATTGTGAACTACCAACTGTCCTAGTATTTTGTTTGGGTGCCTAGCCCTAGCAAATAGGATATAAACTAACACTAGGCAGACAGGCACCACGAAAAGTGGTAATTAGAGCGCAGGCGCCTCAAGGCACAGAGTTAAATTTTTAGATGATTATGATAATAATGCCACCAACACAATTAATTAAATTCTTAAGTAACAAAACATGGTCATTGACATTTTTAGTTAAATTATCTACACACACTACAAAAATTGCCAGGTATGCCAGAAAGACTTTAAATAGGTATTTATTTTGAGTTATTGATCAGTACCTACTATAGAATCTGTGTCATCAACATGCAGTCAACAAACACTTTAAAAACCTGTTTCTTATGATTCAAATTCATACATAAACATAGACATGACCAGCACCCGGCCTCGCAGCGTGATTCATGCTATGATATCACTGTTATGTGTTTTGTATCTATTAGTGATTACTACCATAACAGATCCACAGAAATGTCTAACAACTAGCACTAGACCTGATTTTTTTATTTGTAGGTTTGCAAGGGAACGTAGCGTGCTTGGAATTAAAAGAATGGATAAGTCCACAACATTATAATAAGCGCGATTACAGAGGCGCCATCGTAAATAAAATAGCTAAATAGTAGTTCTGTTTCTTTTTTAATTTAGGCATTTGATAGAGAAAACGCTTTTTACGTTGCTATTAAATTTACGCTGGCGCCTCTATAATCGGGTCTATTGTGTACAGAGGTAGTTAATGTTGGCCGAAAAGCCACCAAACTCAAGTGGGATTGGACTCATTGGGCGGGACGTGTGGCGCGGATGTATCCCGATCTATGGGTCAGGATCGTCACAGAATGGATACCTGACAGACGACGCAGCCAGAGAAGGCCCAAGAAACGCTAGCGTGACGATCTTGACTTATTTGAGACGGGTTAGCAAGAAGTGGGCCGTGGGGTGCCGGCAGAGTAGAATAGCACCCCCCTCTTGTACCAGGTGTCGTAAGAGCCGACTGAGGTACTACGGAACCGATAGATGGCGGTATAACCATCCAATGTGGCGTAGCCTAAATACCACAGGCCAGTGTCGGGGAGCAGCGGCACTGGTGCGAGGAGCTACGTCCTGCGATCGCCACCACGCTTGCCCAGCGCGGCGATTATGGGCAATTTCCCCTCATGTATACACACCACACGACCAGGCCCCCAGTCCCCGGCGGCTCCGCTATTCCTGGCTCTGGTAGCGGTCACGGTAACGGCGGAGAGGGGGGTGCGAAGAATCTCCGGCAGACGCCCCGCTACCACCCCCAACGGAAACTGGCCCTGGTAACGCATAACATACGCACTTTGAGGACGGATCAAAAGATTGTCGAACTGGAAGAAGAGATGAGTAGGTTGCGCTGGGATATTTTGGGGTTATCTGAAGTCCGAAGAGAGGGTGAGGACACGGTAACTCTGAAATCGGGCAACCTATTCTACTACCGGGAAGGCGAACAAAAGTCTCAAGGTGGTGTCGGGTTTCTCGTCCACAGATCCCTCACTAACAACATTGTAACCATCGACAGTGTTTCGAGCAGGGTTGTATACCTAATACTCAGAATATCTAAAAGATATTCGCTGAAGGTCATTCAGGTATACGCACCGACCTCGGCACACCCAGATGATGAAGTGGAGACTATGTATGAGGACATAAGTCGGGCCATACATATGTCTGAAACCCACTTTACTGTTGTTATGGGGGACTTCAACGCAAAGATAGGCAGGAAAATTGAGGATGAACTGAAAGTGGGGCAATTTGGGCATGGGCAACGGAACTCCAGAGGACAGAGGCTGGCTGACTTTCTGGAGAAAGAGGGCCTTTTTATGATGAACTCTTTCTTCCAGAAGCCGCCTCACAGGAAATGGACCTGGATAAGTCCCGATGGTTCTACGAGAAATGAGATAGACTTCATCATGACCAACAAGAGACGAGTATTCAATGATGTCTCCGTGATCAACAGGGTGAAAACCGGTAGTGATCATAGAATGGTAAGATGCACATTGAATATCAACGTTAGACTTGAAAGGTCACGCCTGATGAAGTCTACGCTCCGACCTACTCGAGACCAAATCCAAAACCCCGAAAGCTTTCAGATTGAGCTCTCAAATAGCTTTGCTTGCCTTGAGAATCTTGCGTCGGTGGACGAGATCAATAACAGGCTCGTAGAAACTGTCCAAACGGTGGGTTCTAAATTTTTTAGACCTCGCCGTTCAAAAAGAACCCAAAAACTATCGGGTCACACTTTAGACCTCATGGCTAAACGACGTTTATTGAGACTGCAGTCTACAAGGGACGCTGCGTCATATAGGCAGCTTAATAGGCAAATCTCTAAATCCTTGCGGCGTGATATACGTCTCTTTAAAACCAAAAGTATTAAAGAGACAATTGAGCGAAACAAAGGCTCCAAAGTGTTTGCAAGGAATTTGTCTATTGGGCAAAGCCAGCTGACAAAGCTGAAGAGAGAAGACGGCAGTGTAACGTCGACCAAGCCAGAGGTACTGGAGGAGATCGAAAGGTTCTACGGACAGTTATACGCTTCGGTAGCTAAGCCTGTTGACAGCACGGCCAAAGACCCGAGAGCCAAGCTGACTCGACACTTCACCGAAGACATCCCGGACATCAGTCTGTACGAGATTAGAATGGCCCTGAATCAGCTTAAAAACAACAAGGCGCCGGGTGATGACGGAATAACTTCAGAGCTTCTGAAAGCGGGTGGTAAACCGGTACTTAAAGTCCTTCAGAAGCTCTTCAACACCGTTATCCTCAAGGGCATAACGCCAGAAGCATGGAACAGAAGCGTGGTGGTGTTGTTCTTTAAAAAAGGTGACACCACTTTATTGAAGAATTACAGGCCCATCTCGCTTCTGAGCCATGTTTATAAGTTGTTTTCAAGGGTCATTACGAATCGTCTCGAGCGCAGGCTTGATGACTTCCAGCCTTCCGAACAAGCCGGATTCCGAAAAGGCTTTAGCACCATAGATCACATCCATACGCTGCGGCAAGTTATACAGAAGACCGAAGAGTATAACTTGCCACTTTGCTTAGCGTTTGTGGACTATGAGAAAGCCTTTGATTCGGTCGAGACATGGGCTGTGCTCGAGTCTCTCCAACGATGCCGTATAGACTATCGGTACATCGAAGTGTTGAAGTGTTTGTATAATAACGCCACTATGTCAGTCCGAGTACAAGAGGAGAGCTCCAAGGCGATTCCTTTAAAAAGAGGGGTCAGACAGGGAGATGTGATATCTCCGAAACTGTTTACGACTACTTTGGAGAACGCCTTTAAGCTCCTGGAATGGAAAGGATTTGGCATCAACATCAATGGCGAATACATCACTCACCTTCGGTTTGCTGACGATATTGTGGTCATGGCGAAGTCGATGGAAGAACTCAGCACGATGCTCGAAGGCCTCAATCGAGTTTCTCGACAGGTGGGTCTTAAAATGAACATGGATAAAACGAAGGTCATGTGTAATGCCCATGTTGTACCCACCCCAATATTTGTTGAGAGCTCGGTTCTTGAAGTTGTTGACTCGTACGTCTACCTAGGACAAGTAGTCCAGCTAGGTAAGTCCAACTTTAAGAAAGAGGTCGATCGCCGAATCCGACTCGGCTGGGCAGCGTTCGGAAAATTGCGTGACATCTTTTCGTCCGATATACCTCAGTGCCTCAAGACGAGAGTTTTCGATAGTTGTGTGTTGCCAGTGATGACATATGGAACTGAAACGTGGTCTTTTAATGTGCGCCTCATGAATAAGCTCAAGATAGCCCAACGTGCTATGGAGAGGGCTATGCTCGGTGTCTCTCTGCGGGATCGAATCAGAAATGAGGAGATCCGCAGACGAACCAAAGTTACCGACATAGCCCAGCGGATTAGCAAATTAAAGTGGCAATGGGCAGGACACATTGTTCGAAGAACGGATGGTCGATGGGGCCGGAAAGTTCTCGAATGGAGACCACGGACCAGCAAGCGCAGCGTAGGACGTCCACCGACTAGGTGGACTGACGACATAATAAAAATCGCAGGAACGCGCTGGATGCAGGCCGCTTCCAACCGGCCTTATTGGAAATCCATGGGGGAGGCCTATGTCCAGCAGTGGACATCCTACGGCTGATAGATAGATAAATAGCAAGAAGTTGCGATGGATCGCGACTCATGGAAGAAAATGGGAAAGACCTTAGCCCAGGAGAGACAGTAGGTATAATTATGTTAAGAAAAAAACGGCTTGCGTTTGACAACATACTGCCCGATGTTATGCAGGTATGCGTTCTAGGGCCTAGGCAAGCCTACCTAGAAGATACCTATTTACTCGGGATTTAAAGACATTGTACGTTGTACTTTAGCGCCACCCGCACCTGTCTCAGTCCCTTTTCGTCGTCTCCTCCGGCGCCCCTGTACCGCCCAGGCGAGGACTAAGTTAAGCGCTAGGATTATAAATATCTGACAGGCGCCAAACCCAATCCTCGCACAACTGTTATTTGAGCTTCAGTCCGAATTAGGTTTTGCGCAGCTTGTAGCTAACTTCACAGCCGCCAAGAAGGTTGATTTCGCTTTTAAATTGTTCAGATTTCTGAAGCAGTTGAAATAGGGTGAATAGGCCAGTTTGCCGACCACCACCGGTTCACGACCACTTTTTCATAAAACCACTATAAATAGTTAAATAAAAGCGCGCCAACGTTTGTTTTGGTTTTTGAACGATACTTTAGTCAATCGCTTCCCCTCCGCGACACTGTGATTTATCTTCTGATACGTGATGCACTTCAATGAGCCTGTGAACCAGACCCATAGTGGACGTGTCGGAATTGGTTGCACATATTTACGATAAAAATAGTGAGAGGACACTTTTTCAACCGCAAGTAAAACAAGTTTTTGTCGAGATTCACGCATCCAAATGTAGCTTGGAATGTTTATAAAAACACGTTTTTACCCCTAAAGGGTCATTTTAATGTAAAATATGCGCTTTTAATTAAAATAATAGGTGTTCGGCAAACTAACCTACTAAAATTTTGTATGCATCATTTCACGACCACATGGTCGGCAAATGACTATTTCCCATCGATCTTCTTCATAAATTTTCTAACTGATACTTCATGGTACGGCATTTTAATCTTTATCAGTTTGATCTTTAGGACGTGGTTTATGTACACTTCAGAATGCGACCAGCAAAATGTGTTGATTACCATTAAAATATAAAGCATTATTTCGGTGGTCGACAATCGGTCAGCTAACGACCACGTGTCTTATGCCGTACAAAAATTACTAAATAAGTAAATAATACTATTATTAAAATTACTAAATAAGTGTGAATAGATGAAAAATAAATATCATAAAATAATTGAATGAATAATATTAGATAACTAAAATTAAATGTCATTTAAACATGATTATTTGATGCTGTTATTATTTACGACCCTAAGACAATGCCTTAAGGCTCTTTTTTCAATGGCTTTTGAGTGGACGTCAACTAACGAAAATGTCGGACGTTAACTGACCACATGTGGTCGGGAACTAAAAAATAGCACATTTTGATAAATCATTATTTATTTTATACTTACTAACATAAAATACAAAAAACCTTATGTTTTTTCACTTATTTAAGGTTTTTTCTAAACTTCTGAGTATTATTTGAATCAGAACATTATCATTATAGTGAATAATGTCACTTCAAAGATTACTAGTCCACTAAGTGGTCGTGAACTGGCTGGTTTACCCTAGCCTCAAAGATTGTTTGTCGGGTGGGCACTGGATTAAAATTAAATAATAATTGAAGCATAGCTCTTAATTGATGTGCAATAGAAATAATACAACATAATATTAATAAAATGAAACATACCATTATCATTTCTTTTATATTCATTAGTTAATTTTCCTCCCATACAAAAATTTTGAATATAATTGTAATATTTCTACTGTAACAGCACCTGATGTTACAATTATTTTAAACATACTGCTCATTTACCCATCAGTCATATAAAATACCTAATCACTTCAGATATCTCAGTCTAAAAAAATATTGCCAATGCTACAATTTTGCAAATAACAAAGTAGGCACAAAGAGAGTGAAGAAATAGATATCACCATCTGATACATTAGGAATGTATCAGTCAACCCGCAACATGTTTATGAAGAGTACAAGTTGAAATCAGGTGAACTAAGTAATTTATTTTATTTTTACTCCCTATGTGTACAGGTGCTGCGGCAAGGTCAATGTTACTGCGATGCCACTGTTGACGTAGCACCACCAAGATGTTATTATAATTATTAGGTATTTATTTAGGTACCAAGAAAACACAGTAAAATTAAATCACTCCACATAAATCATAATCATATTATTTATAATATGAAGGCTATCTTGTTACTTTGGTACAAACATTTGCAGTTAAATTAATAATAACATTTTCCTTAGGCATAAGTAGTGTAGGTCAGTTGTGAATGTGACACAGGCATTGAGTATTCAAACAAACTGTTGTTGATGAGACTTTGCTGGGGGTCTCGTCTCATGATACAAAAATTAATTTGCACACGTAGCGCACTGTGAAGATGATTACCTGTAGATGAACTTACATAGATATAAGAAGGCATCCTAAAAATATAGGGAATCTCACCTCAAATGCAAATTCTCGATGAACTTATCCGTTGTAAAATTGTCAAGGAGCACGAAGTCGGACACTCCGACTTCAGGCTGAGTCGCCATCTTCGGAACTTTACACAATAACTGAACAAATGATCACACACAATCGACTGTAAATAATTTTATTGTTTGTAAATTCAGTCAACAAACCGTTATTTTTTTCGACGAGAAACACAACCTCCCCTTTGAAACATTTCATTCAAACTGTCAGTTATTTTATTTTACGGTACTGGCTACCCTTAATAGAGTTGCTCTTATAAAAAAAAAGACGTTTTAGAACAGATTCGTGTATTTCTTAAATTATTTGAGAACTAAGTTGGAACTAAGGCATAATTATATAGTATGTTTCATCTGCTTTACATACCTAATCCCAACATACACAATGTTATATTTTGCCATATTTTGTAACAAACGGCCCAAATTCAATTAATTCATCGTATAATTTTTGAACGAAATATATAATTTACAAGGGTTGCTCACTAAAGTTCTCTTATTTGTGCTTTTATAATAAAAGTAGACAGGTAGCGAACAGCGAAACGGCTCAATAAGAAAGAAAATTGTTTATTTTTAAACCGTGTAAAAAGATGTTACAAAAAATTAGTTTCAACAGTTAAAAGTGATTCCATTTTGTCTGTTACGATATGATCGTATGAAGTCGTAAGAATTCCAGTAAGAAATTTAAATCTCTATTCATTTTACCTTCCTACTTTTTAATTTGTACAGTCGAGATAGCTCAAGGCTAGTTTGTGAAACTCTTCGAAATTACGTAAGTTCGGGTTTATTTGCATCTTTTTCTAACACCTATTAAATTTCATATTTAAAGTGGGACGAAGTGAAAGCGGATATATCTCTTGCTACTACTCTGAAATAGTACTTTAGTACTTATTCTATGGGTGAGTCCCAATCGAGACTTACCTACATTATAAGTTCTTTGTACCTATTGCATATGTTTCAAATATAAATATTACATTTCATTATGTCAGCTGCGCGAGGATTGCGGATTTTCACAACTTTTGGCTAACCACAAATGCCATCAAGTTTGATTCGGCTAGTTTTTGTTCTCAAAACTTGTTTTTAGTATATATTTTGCATAATATGATTATTATTTTCCTGAAGGTATACTAAAGCTAAAAATAGCTAAAATACGGCCCATTTTAAAAAAAAATGGGAAAGTCTCCGACGTAAGTAATTACAGACCCATCGCGTTACTTCCAGTAATATCAAAAATATTCGAACGAATAATATCAGATCGCATATATTCATACCTAGAAAAATACTCACTGCTCGACGAAAATCAATTTGGCTTCAGAAAACATTCTTCCACGACTCTTGCAATATATAAATATTATCAACATATTCTAAACCACATTAAAGACAAACACCATTCGATTGGCATTCTACTAGATATGACGAAGGCGTATGACAAAGTATCTCACGACATTTTATTGAAAGATCTACACGAAATAGGAATAAGAGGAAAACCTCTAAACTGGATACGCTCCTTTTTAACAAACAGAAAACAGTTTGTACAAATTGATCACTACAATCCTAATGAAATTACAAAAAAAGACATATTGTCAGATATATGCACACTGAATAACTCAATACCGCAAGGAAGTGTGTTAGCAGGTTTACTATTTTTAATATACATTAACAATCTTCCAAAGATTATGACAACCCCTCGAATCTTGTTTGCAGACGATGTCTCTCTTCTGTTCAAATGTTCACCAGATATCAACTCACAAAGCCAGATAATAGACACATTCAAGATGGTCAAATCTTGGATAGAAGCACATAACCTAGAAATTAATAGTAACAAATCAAAAATAATCCAATTTCACCCATATCAAAAGAAAACACTAAACCTCTCTGAACTATCAAAAAACCTCAATATTAAAGTAATAAACAAATGTACACTATTAGGGATCGACTTTGATAATAATCTTAACTGGAAAGGCCATATCGACAAACTGAAAACAAAAATGTCACAGTTTATTTATGCACTATCAATTCTAAAATCAAATACCAATATCGAAACCGCAAAAACTGCCTACTATGCATACGCTTATGCCTGGCTTAGATACGCCATAGTTATATGGGGTAACAGCACCGATGTTAATGACCTGTTTATCAAACAAAAGAAATGCATCCGAATCTTAATGAATGTTCGGAGACGCGATAGCTGCAAACCACACTTTCAAAAATAGAAATATTAACCCTGCCTTGCATACACATATTAGAAGCCGCGCTATTTGTCAAAAAACACCCTAATTTATTTACAGTCTCACCAAATCCCCGCCGAAAGAACCAGTTATTGGCTCCCGAACCTCTGATGGAAATCGTTAAAAAAGGACCAGAATACACTATAATCAAAATATTTAATAAACTACCCCAATCAATAAGAGATGAACTAAATATAACTACCTTCAAAACAAAACTGACAAATCTGCTTATAACAAAATGCTATTATAGTCTACAGGACTATCTTGATGATAAAGCGTCTTGATATCACGATATTACCTATCTACATATATTTTGCAAAGAATAAAAATAAAACAATCTATATTATATAGGTTATACTTAACAGATAAACTGTCATATATTTACAACTTATTGTCACAATGTAATTTAGATTTAAATTTAGCAAGTAAGATTTACTTTGTTTTGCTTCACCCTATAAAACAGGGTCCTCAAGTAGAAGTAAACATATAATATTAAGTTATATATGTTATATTACTCTCTTGTTGGTGCAAATAAATATTCTGATTCTGATTCTAAAGCTAGAGTAGAGCATTACCAATAAAATCTAATCATTATTTTTCGAAATGGCACAACCGACTTCAATCGTATACAAAATGGACAAAATTCGAAGAATTCGCTCGAATCTATAAGAATTTTTAATTATTTTTTTAATTTTCAAAATTGGCATAGCCGATTTTAGCAAAAATGGGACCACCTCAGGTGTGTTACAATGTCCTTTCGAACTAAAATAGAAATTTTCGAATTGGTTCACAATTGGCGAACCTATTGATGAATATATACCAAAAAAAACATAAATACAGACGACAGAGGTATATAATCTCCTTCTTTTTGAAAGTCGGTTAAAAACCTATGAGCCAATTAATTAAATATGAATAGTTTATTTTTTATATAAAAGCTAGTAACACTAAATCAGCCGCCATTTTCCTTGTTGTAGGTGCATCAAATGTCATAATAGTTTCAATTTT
The DNA here is from genome assembly GCA_949316475.1 of Hypomecis punctinalis. NCBI lineage: Eukaryota > Metazoa > Arthropoda > Insecta > Lepidoptera > Geometridae > Hypomecis > Hypomecis punctinalis. The sequence continues at coordinate 2,156,331 of OX438807.1, forward strand.
CCTAAAATTCTAATTTTTCTTTAATTTTCTTCAGTTATTTATGAGTTTTATGTTGTATTCGCACTATATTTTAGCGCTATTATATTTTAATATAGGCGTGAAAAGGTTGCAAGTGCGGAGTGACAGTGATTTTGCTTAGTCGTCATTTCAAGGATCCTCGATGCTCCACAATGAGGATCGTCCCTGTATGATGTAGCGAGTTACACACCCACATAGCAGTGGCGAAAGTTCTTTTATCGAGTGGTTCTTCTCGGGGGCATGCATGCGTGAGCTACGGCTGCCCTGTGAGGGCGTTGATGGGACAATGAGCGAGTCCCCAGGCGTGGAGTGGCTGCCAGCGTACAGCCCGGGCCCGCCGCGCCACAGCCCCCTCGGACCCATCCCGCGCTTCCTCTACGAGGATGTGCAGCCCTTCTCGCTTCAACAGGAGAACAATAACAAGGATGACCAAAAAGAAAACGCAAACAAAATAAAGCATGCGAAGCCCGCGTACAGGTAAACTCGTTTTTTCCTCGACAAAACCTATGTGTCTACCAATTATGTCCAGTGAGTCACCTCTGTAGGCTGTAGGTGACCCTTGTCTGAGTACCAAACACGTCTGACATGCTAAGTGTTGTGGTTTGTGGCTAAAACTTTATATTTAGCTTTATAGCATGATGATATGCCCATTTAGATACATCTAATCCTCTATCTAAACTTCAAATCCATACAATGTTCTTACTACCTGTTCTTATGTATGATCATACAATGTGAATTATTGGTTCCATGGACAAAATCTAACCGAAATGTGTCATTACCAGTGAATAGGAATGCTTTGTCATTCAATTTTAATTTAAGATAAGAAAATAATGATACAATATTGACACTACTGGTTTGTCTGACTGTTAGAATGATTTTCATTGACAAAATAAGTTTTAACCACATAAAGAAGCTGTGGAATAGAATAAATTTTATTGTGAAAACTGTACAGAGATGGTAAAGTGTACATAATAAGTTGGAAACAATAGTTATGTTTGGATTAAACATACAATAATTTATATATATTACTTAACTATTAAATAGGTATATTAATAGCCAAATAACTTACATGGTAAAATGGCAAGGTGATAGATTTAAACAACTCAATTATAATAATCCTTAGTTATTGTACATATCAAAATATTCTTTGATATTGTAAAATACTTTACTACTGAGCCAGTCTTTTAAGCTTTTTTATATATATACATATATAATTAAATAGATTCATCTATTACCATTTAGTACTTTTAATTCAATATGATTATAAACCTTTGTAGCGTTAATGAAAGCACTTTGTGATCATCATCATCATCATATCAGCCATAGAACGTCCACTGCTGGACATAGGCCTCCCCTAATGATTTCCAATAAGACCGGTTGATAGCGGTTTGCATCCAGCGCGATCCTGCGGTCCTAATAAGGTCATCCGTCCACCTTGTGGGTGGACGTCCTATGCTGCGCTTGCCGGTACGTGGTCTCCACTCGAGAACTTTTCGACCCCATCGGTCATCAGTTCTCCGCGCTATGTGCCCTGCCCATTGCCACTTCAACTTGCCAATCCGCTGGGCTATGTCGGTAACCTTGGTTCTTCTACGGATCTCCTCATTCCTGATTCGATCTCGCAGAGAAACTCCGAGCATAGCCCTCTCCATGGCTCTTTGGGCTACTTGGAGCTTACTAATAAGGCCCATAGTGAGAGACCACATTTCTGTGCCATAAGTCATCACTGGCAACACACACTGGTCGAAAACTTTCGACTTGAGGCACTGAGGTATGTCGGACGAGAAGATGTTACGCAATTTTCCAAACGCTGCCCAACCGAGTTGGATTCGGCGATTGGCCTCTTTCTTGAAGTCGGACCTACCTAATTGGACTACTTGTCCCAGGTAGACGTACGAGTCAACGACTTCAAGAACCGAGTTCCCAACTGAAATAGGGGTGGGTACAACATGAGAATTACACATGACCTTTGTCTTATCCATGTTCATTTTAAGACCCACCTGTTGAGAGACTCGATTAAGGCCTTCGAGCATCGTGCTGAGTTCTTCCAAAGACTTTGCCATGACCACGATATCGTCGGCAAATCGAAGGTGAGTGATGTATTCGCCATTGATGTTGATGCCGAGTCCTTTCCATTCCAGGAGCTTAAAGGCGTTCTCCAGAGTAGTAGTAAACAGTTTCGGAGATATTACTTCTCCCTGTCTTACGCCTCTCTTCAAAGGGATCGCCTTGGAGCTATCTTCCTGTACTCGATTCAATGTACAATGTACCGATAGTCAATACGGCATCGTTGAAGAGACTCAAGCACAGCCCATGTCTCAACCGAATCAAAGGCTTTCTCATAGTCCACAAACGCCAAGCAAAGTGGCAGGTTATACTCCTCGGTCTTCTGTATAACCTGCCGCAGCGTATGTATGTGGTCCATGGTGCCAAAGCCCTTCCGGAAACCGGCTTGTTCGGGAGGCTGGAAGCGAGATGGGTCTGTAGTTTTTCAATAAGGTGTTGTCACCTTTTTTGAAGAACAACACCACCACGCTTCTGTTCCACGCTTCTGGCGTTATGCCCTCGAGGACGACGGTGTTAAATAGCTTCTGAAGGACTTTTAGTACCGGCGTTCCACCCGCTTTCAGAAGCTCTGAAGTGATTCCGTCGTCACCCGGCGCCTTATCGTTCTTAAGTTGGTTCAGGGCCATCCTAATCTCGTACAGGCTAATGTCCGGGATGTCTTCGGTGAAGTGTCGGGTTAGCTTGGCTCTTGGGTCTTTGGCCGCGCTGTTTATAGGCTTTGCTACCGCGTATAACTGTCCGTAAAACCTTTCGATCTCCTGCAATACCTCTGCCTTGGTTGACGCTATACTGCCATCTTCTCTCTTCAGCTTTGTCAACTGGCTTTGCCCAATAGACAAATGCCTTGCGAACACTTTGGAGCCTTTGTTCCGCTCTATTGTCTCTTTAACATGTTTAGTATTAAAGAGACGAATGTCGCACCGCACCGATTTTGAAATCTGTCTATTGAGTCGCCTGTATGACTTTGCATCATCGGAAGACTGCAGTCTTAGCGAGCGTCTTTCGGCCATGAGATTTAGAGTATGATCGGAGAATTTCTGAGGTCTATCTGAACGGCGGGGTCTAAAGAACTTAGAACCCACCGTTTGTACAGTTTCTACGAGCCCGTTATTGATCTCGTCCACCGACGCAAAGTTATCCAGGCAAGCAAAGCGATTCGAGAGCTCGAGCTGAAAGTTTTCGGGGTTTTGTATGTGGGCACGAGTAGGTCGGAGCGTAGACTTCATCAGGCGGGACCTTTCGAGTTTAACGTTGATATTCAGTTTGCCTCGCACGATTCTGTGATCACTGCCGGTTTTTACCCTGTGGATCACGGAGACGTCGTTGAATATCCGTTTCTCGCTAGTCATGATGAAGTCTATCTCATTTCTCGTGGTACCGTCGGGACTCATCCAGGTCCATTTCCTGCGAGGTGGCTTCTGGAAGAAAGAGTTCATCATGAAGAGTTCCTCTTTCTCCAGAAAGTCTCCCAGCATGTGGCCCCTGGGGTTCCGTTGCCCATATCCACTTTGTGATACATTGCATTTTTACTTTGTGGAATGGTCTTGTTGTATTTATATTTAACTAATTCTTAAACTATTGTGTTGGTTTGATTTGGTATCAAAATAAATAAATATTAGACGAAAATAATTATTCATGCCAATTGTAACAACCACCATTATTTTATTCACACTAATGAGAGTTTATCATTCTGATATTGAGAAGAGAAGATAAAATGGAAAGTATAGATACACAGTACAAAAAAAATAGTGCATGGAGTCCCTCCACGCAGAAGAAGTGTAACTTCGATGCAACAGTGCTTTCATACCCCCTCCATGGTAGCTTTATACGTTTAATGCAACCTTGTTGGAAATCGCATTAGAAGTTTGACTTCAATATAACACTTTATTGGCACTATAATGAGGAAAATATGTAGGAAACAGAAAAACAAACACATGCTGTAATAATAAAATAACCTATACCCCTATTTATTAATGCTGAATAGGCTAATATACATTATCAAATGCTCAAACAACTACTTGCCTACAAAATGAATAACACATAGTAACAAGATAAAAAGCATTTCAGTTATGTTTCATATTTATGTATTTATTATTCATACACATATTTATGAATAACTGAGTAACCCTATAACATTGTACTGTACCCTGCAAAACAGGCATAGGCAAATCATCATACTAATATTATAAACGCAAAAGTTTTTATGTATGAATGTTTGTTTCTCTTTCACACAAAAACTACTAAACGGATTGAGATGAAACTTTGCAATAGTAAAGCTTATACATCAGAATAGGCTTTAGTTTATAATGATATTTTAGAAACAAAGTTCGCCAGGTCAGCTAGTTAAATCTATTTTTGTTTATCAATATTCAACAAACAATCTTTGTTAAAGGCCAAATCAAACTTAATGGTGTCTATTGAGTTCTTGTGCATTTGCAGTGCCTTCATATGTCAGTGGTGATTTGGACTGGGAATTTGGGCAGCTTGTTACTAACTTCACTGACACCATTAAGTTCAAACTTACTTTGTTCTACAGGGTTATTTGCTTGCCCTGTAGTAAGCTGAAAGGGGCCATCATTATGAACTAAAAAATCTGCTGTCCCATACAAAATTGCTACCACGAATCAACATGATGTTTGATGAGCTGTTTTTTTTTCTCGAATTGTTGGCCCCATAGTAAAACTTATTTATTCATAATTATGGTCTCTAACACCTCATTTTCACTTGTACACCAGTTCATATAATATACAGAAGTTGTACTATTGAGCAAACAAATTTACTGTTTATTTTGATTATTTCAGTTATGCAAGCATGATCCGTCTGGCAATCAGCAGCTCTGCCAGCGGGAAGATGACCCTCAATGAAATCTACACATATATTTGCAATGCATTCCCTTACTACAAAGAAGCAGGAAAGGGCTGGATGGTGAGTATCTTTTGTCATTTTATTCTCAGCTCTGCCCACAGAGATCCCAGAGGGAGAATGTGGTTCTCGATGTCATTGCTGTAACTGTTGATTTTTCATTGGAGAATGACATGGCTCGGATGAGATGTTAAATTGTTCGTCCCGGGGCCTGATTCTCTATCGACAAAACATAACGTAACGCGATTTGTATTTTATTTTATTTCCCTGAATTTCATTTGGAGAACTGTTTGATATATGTAAAAATACGTTAAAATAAATTATAAACCGAGTTTAAGTTATGCTATTTCAAAAATAAGTAATTTTCATACTAATTTCTTAAAAACAAAGAGCATGTTAGAGCGTTACGTGCTTGTTTTCATACAGAATCACTCACCCGGTTATTTTAACCATTTAGCCATCTCAGAGGCCTTCAGGCGGCTTAAAAAAACTGACACTGAGCTAGCCACCTGGCCTAAATGAACTTATTAAAGAATGTCAAATTTCAGTACATATCTGACATTTTTATCAAAATTCTAGGCCAGATATTCCATATAGAACAGAAAACCCAGGTTACATTATGTTGACAAGCTGGGTTGGCTCCGGTAGTCTCTGGAGGGAGAAATGACTAAACTTCCATGTGGGAAATCAATGCAGAACCTATTGTCCCACACCAAATTAGAGTATTTGAGTTATCAATCAATGGTTTTTAAAGCTTTTATTAGTTTCACCTGTATGTTTGCTTGCTTGTAACCAACCCCTTTGAGCTTGCTTTTGACCTACTTTGAGCGATCAGATTGTCTTTAAATTTTGCACACCTATTGAAGACAGATGACAATGCTTTTATAAAAAAAAAATTATGACTCCTTGGCATGTTTTTTTAGTTATTAAAGGGGGTCACCTTTAATATTTAATAATATAAATAAATTAAAAAAAAAAAAACTAAACAAACATGCTAAAGAGTCATCATTTTTTTGTGTAATATCTTTTGCCTGATTTATGGCCACTCAGTTACTTAGTTGTAATGTGTTATCTTATTATTTTAGCAAAGTGAATTTTCATTGCAATTAATTAATTATAATGTAAAATGACCAGAGGGTGCAACCAACATTTCAAAACCTTAAGTTGAGAGCTTTATCACTTGCGAAGAGACAGATTGATGTCATCAGGATACAGGAATAATAAATTAACTGAATGCATATCTTACATTTATAATTTTAGTAGGATATCTGTTGTCATGAATGAATGAACACAAAGAGTTATCTTTGTGATAAGCATTTCAAAAATCTGAAGCGAACGCAGGATTTGAACCATGCCCCTTCGGATCACTAGCCCGACGCTCTAACCACTGAGCTAGCTCGCGTCCTACGCAAGCTTCAAATTTCTGAAGTGCTTACATTTCCCAACTTATAGCGTTGGTGGCGCCACCTGTGATACCCGTATTAGACAGGTTATCAATGTTGTTCATAACAATGAATGAACACTTTATTGTTAACACTAAAATACAATACAGAAAAAATACACAGAAAGGAAAAAAACAAGCGACATAAACTAGTGCAACAAAGGGCGGCCTTGTTGCTTAAAGCAATCTCTTCCAGGCAACCCCTGTCATGTTTTTTAAAATACTACCTCAGTGGCCCAATTGTTAGTAATCATAAGGAGCCAAAGGAATGTGAGTTGGATTCCCACCCAGGGCAAGTATTTAATTACTTATGTGATGAACATAGGTGTTTGCTCTTTGTCTGTTTGATCTTTATAAGTATGTATTTTTATAATTTCATGTACCTACCCATATCAGTCTCCGGCAGCCATATCACAAGCTTTGCTTAGTTTGGGGTCAGAAACCGTGTGTAAGAAGTCTCCTTATATTGATTTATTATTTACTAGCCTATGCCCGCAGCTCCGCCTGCGTGGTATTTTGACTTTTGTGCTATCCCACAGGAACGACAACTGTATGGAGCGTCAACAATTTTGACGCTCCATACAGAATCCCCGTGGTCTAGTGGTTGAGCACATAGGGAAACGACTTCGACTACACCGAGATCGAATCCACTCACCTCCAATTATTTTTGCACACAATTTCACTATACTGAACAAAATGGATTGCAACTACAGTATGAGCAATAATATCACATTCAGAAAACCACAAAGAAGTAGTTCATTGAATGACATCACCACATCGACTTGTAACACGACCATGTTTGAGACAACGACACTTAGCCTGCAAAACTTATCGACGGAGGATAATCAAAGAGTTAAAGAACTTAACGACGTTATAAATAAACTTCGGGAACAGCTAGAATCAGCCAATAACGAAATCGATTGTTTAATGTTAGAAAACTCGAGTCTACGACAGAATCTAGAAAAATCGAACAAAATTATAGACATGTATAAAAAAGTAGGGTCAGCCGAAGCGATTTGCAAAACGCCCAGATCAGTCAGCAAATTAAAATGTAGGACAAGAAGAAACAGCAATCCCGTATTTTTACCATATAAATCTCCCGTAAAATGCACAATACCTTTGACCCCAGAAAAGAACACAGAACCTATAGACGACAATCACAATATTTCGCTCGATCACTCACTTCAAGAAAATACTAAGGTTCAACAAAATAACATACCATGCCATAATATACCAGCTTACCATAAAATAAATACAGCGAAGACAAATAAGCAAGAACGAAAACCCAGCCAAGATTACCTGCCCCCTCGTTCCAGTATTAAACCCAAGAAACGCGTCATTATTATCGCTGATCAGCAGGGACGACACTTACGTTCGTCGTTAGAGGCAATACTTGGTCCAGAATATACTGTAGAATGCACTTTCAAACCGGGAGCGAAATTTTGTCACTTGTTGTCTAGTTATGATACGGAAATTCAGAATTTAAGTAGTAATGATTGTATTGTTTTGTTAGGTGGTACTAATGACACAAGCCCATATGAATTTCAGAACCACCTAAGTAACTTTTTAATCGACTGTAAAAAATCGAATGTTATTGTTTGTGAAACACCCTACAATCAGTCTCTTTGTATTGGGAAATTAAATGATAATCTACAATCCATATGTAACAAATTCGACAACGCTCATTACATAGATATGCGTTTCAGTAGATATATACCGAAGGGAAAGCACTTCTTGCGACATGTTGCTTCAAATATTTTGAGAGATGTGATACGTCTAGATTATAAATTTAAACTCACGAATCGAAAGGCTCAGGAATCAATGCTCGATACCTCAAACCACTCTTATAATAAGCGACGTTTTAGAACGGATAGAAGTACGCAAACGGAAAATATAATTCAGGATTATGTAACTGACTCACAGACAAACCACGAACAGCCGAAAACTAAAACTAATAAGGATTTTTTTCGTTTATAATTCGATAAATATAATGCACCAAAACATTGATGGACTGATCAATAAAATGGAAAACATGACGGTATGCTTGGATGACTTAAAAAAGAAGAATAGATTTATTGACGTAGTATGCATTACTGAACATAATATGAAAGAAAGTGACACCCATGTTCTAAATGTAGATAACTATACTCTGGCCTCCAAATCATGTAGACATAATCGATCGGGAGGATCATGCATATTAGTTCATAACTTGCACAAATTCAAAACCTTACCTGAGGTCAACTCGTTAAGTACTGTTAATGTAATTGAGTGCTGTGCGGTCGAATTAATAGAGCACAAGATAATAATAATATGCGTTTATAGGTCTCCGAGAGCAAAAAAATCAACACGAGAAAAATTTTTTGACAGATTAGAGGAGGTTTTAAATGCTACTTGCTACCGTAATAAAAAAGTGATAGTTTGCGGTGACTTTAACTTTAACACTTTAAAAAAAGAGCCTGCTGTTCGTCAGTTTGAGGATATTCTGTCTCGTTTCAACCTCAAACTAAGCGTAAACCAACCTACAAGGCCTCGCAGTAAGACGTGCCTTGACAACATCGCTCATAATATCAGAGGTGGTACAACTGATGTGATAGAATGCGCTCTGTCTGATCATACTGCGCAAATTTTGACATGTCCTGTAAAGAAAAGTTATTTTATAACTCAGTTTTTTAGATATAAAAAAGAATACAGCAGTGAGAACATCGCTAAATTTTCTCAATACCTTAGCAGCCTGTCCTTCCATGAAGTTTATAACAGCGATGACGTCAACAATGCGTATGATGAATTTATTGACTTGTTCCTTCTCTTATACAATCTTTGTTTCCCCACAGTGAAAGTAAAAATTCCTCTTACAAAGCGACCGAGATGGTTAAGCAAAGGCGTAAAGGTCTGCACTAAGCGAAAACGTCACCTGCTGTGGAAATATAGGCATTCATCGAATAAATCTAACAGAGAAACTTTTAAAAAGTATTCGGCGCGACTAAAGCTTATCATAAAACAAACACAAAGAGCTCAAAATAATTACTACATTAGCCAATCCACAAATAAATCAAAGGCTGTGTGGAATGTTATTAATAAATCTAAAAAATGTAATTTGAGGGAACAAGTAAGTCAGGTTAAAATAAATGGCAAAATTATTTCCAACCCAAAAAAAATAGCGCAGGCTTTCAATGACTTTTTCATTGACGCAATAGAAAAAAATCCTGTTAATACCAATAATACAAATAGTACTACAAATAAGCTAAATCACTCCCAATCAAACTCTTGTTTCCTAGAACCTACAAGTGCAGACGAAATTGAACAGATTATTAAATCGTTGAAAAACACTAATAGCACCGGGTATGACGGTATATCAACCAGAGTAGTTAAGAGTGTAGCTAAAATTCTTTCTCCTATCCTTAGCGACATGATTAACAAAAGCTTTGAGAGAGGCGTCTTTCCCGAAAAATTAAAAACTTCTATAGTCGTACCTCTTTTCAAAAAAGAAGATAAAGAAGATTTGGGTTGCTATAGACCAATTGCGATGATACCTGTATTTTCTAAAATCTTTGAAAAGGTAATCCACAAACGCCTAAGTAGTTTTTTTGAAATTAATAATATATTTGCCCCCGAACAAGCAGGTTTTCGTAAAAAAAAGTCAATAGATAACGCTATATTTGACTTTCTTGGAAGGATATATTCCGGACTGGACAGCAAAAAGAGAATCACTGCTCTCTACATGGATATGTCGAAGGCATTTGATTACGTTGACCACAATATATTAACTAAAAAGCTTGAGCGATATGGTATAAGAGGTAATGTGTTAAGTTTAATAATATCATATTTAGCAAATAGGTTACAGTACACAGAGATTACTAGACTTAATACTACAAACAAAATAGAGTCAAAATTCCTCTCAAGTCGAAGGGAGATAAAATTTGGAGTGCCACAAGGCAGCATATTGGGTCCACTATTATTTTTGGTTTACATTAATGACCTCCCCAGCGCCACAAATCACCCAATGGTTATGTTTGCAGACGCGCTGCACCGTAATTTTTGCAGATGACAAAAGTGGTGAACACGAACATGACATTAATAGTTCTTTAGAATCAATAATTGACTGGCTTCGAAGCAATAATCTAAAAATAAATCTGGACAAAACACACATTATGACATTTAAAAATAATAATACTAATTTTGACATTTTAAATATACATTATCACGACAGACATATCAATGAAGTCCAAACTACTAAATTTTTAGGAATTCACATTGACTCAAATCTATCTTGGAGAACACATGTAGCTCACGTGTGCTCTAAGCTCAACCAATTTTCATACGCGCTGTATATGTTACGTAAAGTGGCCAACGAAAACACTTTACTAAGCGCCTATCACGCTTATGTAGGATCAACACTAAAGTATGGTGTTTTAGCCTGGGCTAACTCCGGGGAAAAGCTATCAGCTCTAATAGCTCAAAAGAAATGCATTAGAGCAATATGTGGGTTGAAGCAAAGAGATTCCTGTAAGCCCTATTTTCGTAAATTAAAACTACTGACACTACCTTCGATATACATCTACGAATCAGCCGTACTAGTCAAGAATAATCTAGATAAGTATGAAAAATTAACAAGCAAACGGCACAAAGATAGACTGCGTGAGCCATACCGTAGGACAGCGCTTTATAATAACAGCACGTTTATGATGAGGTTGGCTATTTACAATAAACTGCCGAATATTGTAAAAGATACTAATAATGTTGACATTTTTAAATTTAGACTTAAGAAATTGCTAATAGACAAGACATATTATTCTATACAGGAGTTTTTAAATGACAAATCTTTGTGCAAATATAATGTTTAATGTACTCTTAAATTCAATAATGATGATTTTGCATGCCATGATGCTAGAGCATGGTGCTCATAATTATGTAACTAATTTAACACCTACATTTTACCCATGTCTCTGCAAAATAAATATTTTGACTTTGACTTTGACTTTGACTTTGAACCTTTTATTTTTTAATAGATTATAGGGATAAAAAGATTCCGGCCCTTGAACTATATCCATGCCAAAAATCAAGTCAATCCATTGGTTGCTCCGTTGCTGCGTGAAAGAGCAACAACCCAACAAACTTTTCGGATTTATAATATTAGTATGATATTTATGTCAATTGTTTCAGAACTCGATACGACACAACTTATCTCTGAACAAGTGCTTCATGAAGGTGGCTCGGAGTAAAGACGACCCGGGAAAGGGCTCCTACTGGGCCATGGACACCAGCTACAAAATGGCGGAGGTGGCGCCCAGGCGACGCCGGAGTCTTAGGGTATGTGTCTTCAATTTCAGACCTATTAAGAGGATCGTGAATCGACCAGTGCTTGCGCGTTTCCTGTAGAACATCGAGAAAATATTAGGTACTTTTAAATTACATTCCGGGAGAAAACTTTTTTCAACTTGTAACAAAAAGTTGTTCGTCTTATTTTTTTCAGAAAGGTTTTAGTTTTTACCTCAAAATATAACTTTTTAAGGTTCCGTACCTCAAAAGGAAAAAACGGAACCCTTATAGGATCACTTTGTTGTCCGTCTGTCCGTCTGTGTGTATGTCAAGACTCTTTATCTCGGGAACGCGTAAAGATATCGAGATCAAATTTAAACTGTATACGTATATCGATGAATTCTTGCTGTTGTGTAAAAGAAAAACTAAAAATTCGTTTAAAAAAGTTAGAGTCGTTTATGTCGTAAAAAACCGCATATTTCGACACAAAAATCAAAATCTACAGGGTACTTCCCGTTGACATAAAACTATGAAATTTGGCGAGAAGCATTGTCTTAGACTTCTTAGAGTATACATATTAAATCTGACAACTGTACATTTTTATTTACATCACATGTAAGGTGTCATATAAAAGAACTTCATTAGCACATGCTAAAACAGGTTTTTAATTATTTTAACAATGTGTTTGTACGGAACCCTCGATGTGCGACCCTGACTCGCACTTGTCTGGTTTTTTAAGGCTGACTAGCCCTTAAAAAGCAACAAAATTCAAAATCTGTAAAAAATAAGATGTATAATCCTAGTGGTTGAAGTGCTGATTACATGATAAAAATAGTGCGTGGAGTCCCTTAGCGCGGAAGAAGCGAAACTAGCGTTAAACGTTTAACGCAACCTTGTTGAAAATCGCATTACAAGTTTCACTTAAAAAAAAAACTCAAGTTGGTCAATATCTAGAGGTAGATAACAGCTTATTGTTTTTATATGGTCTAGTTGGCGCCTCACGATTGCCTTAATGTTAGTATAGGATTCAAACTTCTTGCCGGCTGGACGTTCGCTACTAGCCTCCTCATCAGGCGCTACGTCAAACCGTCGACTAAGCAGTAGTTCTGCACATCTAAAACTCGCATATAAAATTGGGGAAAATCAGCATCAATGATGACTTTCAAAATGTGAGATACCACAGTACATCAGGTGTAGACTCGGCGCAGTTGCAGCTAGACCACCCGCTGCACTCATCGCCGTACTATTCGCTGTGACCTGTGATAATTCGATCTTATGCTGTTTGGATAAATACAGATCGCAGATAGTAAGTAATAATAGTCATATTCAAATTATATTTTTACAAAATCACCATAGAATGAAGGAACAAAAGTCTAATTAAAGGTTGATCCTTAAAATCAGTGTTCGTTAAGTCAACCCTGGGAAACTGATATAAATTCCAAGTTTAGTACGTAGTGGAAGTTTTGATTTAAGGACTGGGCGGTGGAGTGACCTTGCAGCTTTTGCCTGCCTTACAGCGTGGTCTACATGAGGACACATCCTCAACGTCCGATCGATATGGACTCCTAAGTACTTTATCGTACTTTCCGTTTTCAACGCCGCTGTGGAGTGACTTCCTGTCCAGACTAGGAAATGTCACCAGCGTCACAACAAATTCCCCAGGGGTTATGGCCTCTGGCGCCCAGCCTTGGCAAAGGGGAGTATTCCCCGAGGCCAATTCTCACCACGCCTAAGGAGGTGGTGGAAGGACCGAGATGATGATGAAACTGATATCGACCCCTTGCAGTCAGTCAATTTGAGCTCATACGAACCTTTGTGATGACCAGATGGCGCCGTACAGTCCGGAGTGCAGCTCGAACAGCAGCGGGGAGGCGGGCGCGGGCGCCGTGGACGCCGGGCCCACGCCCCCCGCCACCCCCACCACTCCCACCTCGCCCGCGCTGCCCGGCGCCGTGAAGGAGGAGCGAGCCATCAAGGAGGAGCCAGGTGAGTACTGGCAGGTGGCACTACACGCAGGCACGCGAGGCCCATGTGCCCCCCCACCCCCTTTTCGCCCGCGCTGCCCGCCGCCGTGAAGGGGGAGCCGGGTGAGTACTGGCAGGTTGCACTACACGCGCGGGGCCAATGATGTAGAATAAATCTACATTTGGCCACCAACTCGCCTGATGGAAAGAGAAGTTGTAGCCGAAGATGGAGTATGTAGACCTAGAAGGATACATATTCACTCTTGACTTAAAGATATCCAAACCGTAATTGTCAGGAAACAATGACGCAACTTCACATAGCAATGCTGTATCGCTCCAGCTTGATCAGTACATTATGAGCTCTTTTCCCTTCAAATATTACCATTACACTCTACATAAGACATGGATTTTGGTTGTGGAATTAAAATGGAATGTCTTTTCCAGATTCACCAACAGATGACGCTCTGACGGCCCTGATGAACGAGGAACTGATGACTGACGTCGACATTAGCAGAGGTGAGCATGGATTTATTGTTCGCTCAAAAGAGACGTCCACAAATGGTATTCTGAGAAAAATCTAACCGTGGTGATATATGCATTGTTTGATGCTTGCTTTATGGGCTTCTCAAAAATATTTAATTTATATTTTTTCATCCTGTCAGTTTTTTTAAATAATAAAAATAAATTGTATAGATAATGGAAATACAGCTCATATATTTTTGTTCATTAAAAGTTGATGAATCCAGGTATTTCAAGGTTGCTTAGTCAGAGTTGACAGAAATAATGTATGTACTTACTAGTTTTTACCCGCGGCTTCGCCCGCATACCCAATATATCATTAAAATTTATAGCCTATGTGTTATTCTGATATATAAGCTATATTATTGCAAAGTTTCATCTCAATCCGTTCAGTAGTTTTTGCGTGAAAGAGTAACAAACATCCATACATCCATCCATCCTCACAAACTTTCGCGTTTATAATATTAGTAGGATTGTTTCAAATATATTTATTTGTCTGAAGAAATTCTAAATTGATATTAAAAAAATCGGAGGGCTCTTTTTTATTTCAATTGATGTAATAGACTCAGAAAATGACGTACTTTCTCGAGATGTAACGCATGTTGCAGTTAGATTCTTTGGTTATTATTATACCAGCCTCCATATTTTGTATACAAAATTGGTTTGGTTTTTTTCTGAGTGCATCAGTAAAAATCAAAAAAGAGCCTTCCGATTTTTAAAAATTAATTTTGATTTTCTTATTATAAATAAATATGTTTGACAGAATAAGTAGGTTATTTCTGGCGACTCTGATTAAGCAACCTTGAAATATCTAAAATTAAAGCATTTTTATCAATTAGACCCAATTTTTAATGATTTTCTTGAAATATTGCTCTAACGGGATGCACCAACTTTTTATGAATTCTATAATTTTAGTAAAATGTGTATTAATATGGAAAAATCTGGTAATAATGTAAGTAAAAGAATGATATGATATAGCTTAAACAGAAAAAAACGTGAGCTATATTCCATACAATTTATTTTTATCATTAAAAAAAATAAAGAGATAAAAAACTAAAAATTGAATATTTTTGAGAAGCCCATAAAGCAAGATTTTAATTGATGCGTAAATCATCTCGGTTAGATTTTTCTCTGAATAACATACCATTTGTGGACGTCTCCTTTAATGGTATCTGTGAGTTTGTGAGGTAGCTATAAGCTGATCAGTGCCCACCCCTCAGCTCAGCTACTTTACATAGCGACTGCGCCTCGTTTCCTCGGTCGCCATTCATTTTGAATTATATTACAATAAGCTAGTTGACAATATTTTTTATGTCCTCTTGTAACAGCTAACCATAAACAGAGCGATGAACAAAAAATAAAGAAGTTACAAGCATATTTATTTTCTTGCTAAACAAAGAGCGGACTATGGCAGGCTATGACGTCGCTGCCCGTAAGTGACTTACATGTGTGTCATACTATGTTATGCTTTGTGGGAAAGGGACAAGGCATTCCCTCTTTAACCCTACCAAAATCTTTACAAGTTTATGTCTTTGAACTTGATTGACCAATTTTTTTTTCAGTTTATGAATCGTAATTAATTGCAGAATTCACTAATCTTAATACTTTAAATTAATTCCAATTAATTCTAGTTTGTTAGGAAGTCGTTTGTTTTCCATGTATTTTAATAATAGGATAAGTTAAGTAGTGTTTTCATGTATGAGTTTGGAGTGTATACCATGTGTTTGGCGCAGAGTCGTGGTGGAGCGCGGGGTGCGCGCGGCACGCGTGCGGCGCGCTGCGGCACAGCTCGCTCACCGACGACTACGGCAACTTCGTGGTGCAGCGCATCGACTGCGACTGCCCGCCGCGGCCGCCGCCCGCGCCGCCCGCGCCCGACCCCGACCCGCCCTACTGGCACCACGACATGTTATAACACCGCCCGCCGCACCTCCCGACCACGCCCGGCGGCTCGGGGCCCACGTAGTCCACGACGACGGCGACAAGCGGCCCGCGAGACCGACTCAACTCGACACATTTCTTTCCCGTCTCAGTCGCCGATGTGGTGAATAGCCATGATGACTGGATAAAAAATCATTATTATAATTAGTCCGTGAGTTAGGTTCTCAAAATATATTGGACACGTATTTTTGATAACCTAACTGACAAACACAAAATAACCTACAAATTACAAAGATAAACCTTGTCAAAGTTTAGGAGTGGGGGTCGTGATGTCACCTCTCTTACAAAATTCTCTACATTTGTATGGCACTTATGACGTCACGCGGAACTTTAACGGGCTATATTTTCATCAAATTTTGTTTAATTGACAAAAGAAAAAATATGTGTATAATATTTTTTGATAGTTTATTTCACGGACTAATTATGATTTTTAGTCATCGTATCTATTGGCTTTCTATGTGAAAGCGCTGAATGCAGTGCTATCGATTTAGGGCGATGAAAATTATGCTCCTGTAACGCGCCTATCCTTCGTCGGTTTTGTTTTAAATTGGGTCGAGATTGTATATTATGACTTGTGAATTCCTCGATGGACGAGGTAAGCGCAAGTGTTGCCTATTTGGAAAGTTATGTCTGCGCACGATTAAATGTCGAATCGATATTATTATGATGCTATTTTAAGGAATCGAATATATTAGCGCGAACGAATAATGGTCGGTCTCGATTAAACAAAATGAAAGTTCCAATTCGATTAAAATATTTCGAAACTTTTATTCGCGTTAAATCGAAACCAAGGCGGATCTTTGGTCGGTTCGAACTACTTAGTGATGTACTTACGGAGTATCGATACTATCGTTTGGACAGAGTTCGTTTGGTGTCGATTTATTCGCGAATTTTATACTCGGCTGAGCTTCAGCCTTCGTGTGTTCGTTTATACAATATACGCTGTTGTTGTAATAGTAAGTAATATTAGTAGCTTTACAACAGTCGTTAAGTACATCTTCGCTAACATGTCGACAACATATCTGTCTATTGATATTATAATGTAGTACACCTGAAACTTTGAAGGCTGTCCTACGCACCGGTCTCGTTTCATTATATTGCTAGCAATGACCTCATCTTCTATTCATACTAAAATGAATATTTAATTAACATATGGAAATAGTCACGTGAAGGAGTACAGTTATTTTAACAGCAAATACAGTGAAATATATAAAAGAGTTGGTTACCTTTTTCCAGTTTTTTTTTTTATATATGGACAGCCAAAATTTACAAAATCGATTGATATGAATGAAAAAGGTCGACAGTCATGGTCTTTATGGTAAATGTATTAAAAATGACAAACTAATAAATGTAAGAAGCATCACATTTGCGGCACATTGGTTTCGTTTTACTTTGCCTTGGACTCGTAAGGTCTGCTTGCAGTTATAATGCGTAAAATGTTCAATCAAATCCTACCTGTGAAAAAGATTGACATAAAAAAATAAGTCTTGCATCTATAGTTTTGCTGTGTGCTAAACTTACTGCAAATACTCGTACATTTGAAATAACAAATTGCAGATTTTTACCAAAAGTTGAATAAAAAATTACCATATATTTACCTATTAATGATGAAGTTCGAAGCCATGTCATGTCGCGTCGTCAGTGTAACGCAAAATTCCTACTCCTAGACATAATAGCAAATATTGAAGCACATTTTATTAAACATTCGAAAAATTAACATCGACAGATATTTTATTAATAAAAAAATAGATTCCTGATACTGTAGGTGTGAAATAGCGTGTATAATATAAAGGCCTTCGCACATTGTATGGACTCAACACTGACTCGATTCAAGGCAATGTTATTGAAATGTAAATGTTATTCCAACATAGGAACGATGAATTTTGTCTTTTCAAATCTATTGTTCTTGGTACTTTGCTGGGCATACAATTCAATGGTTCACTTTGAGTAGGTCAGTGTTGAGTTCTACTGCAGCGAGGACTTTATGGAATTTAAAGAGAAAACTTTAGAAACAAATGATTACAGTATTGGAGCCAGATTGGTGTCGAACAGATCTCAGAATGACCAGTATAGTGTATATTATTATTATAAAGAATATATTAATAGCGTGCTAATATAATAATTTTAACTGTGCATAATATACATACATTTAGTTTAGTTGATAAAATATGAGTTAGTTTGTACGAATTTATTATTTAAAGAAAAAAATATATTAATGTATTAAAAATCGCACTTATATACGTAATAAATGCTTTGTAGAATCGTGTAACATCGGCCTATTGGTAAATATTTATTTTAGGTTCTGCTTGCTTAAACATTGCGTTATTTTTAAGTTTTCTTAGGGTGCAAAACATACTTGTTGTATTTAATTTGTGCCATAAAAGCGTTCGATGGCATTGAGCACTTAATTAGATTAAAAATAAATAAGCAGTATAAGGCGTAGCTTAGGCTGCAGTCAACCAGTGGCGACAATTTCACTGTTGTCAATTCCTAAGCTATTTCTTACACTGTAAAATAAAAGTAAAACTGTCCCATATCTTATTGAAAATGTGTTCAAAAAAGTTTTTTAGAAGTTGTATCTACATACATGAGTATAATATTAACGTGTATATAGTAAGGTGTTATTTTAGTACGATCAGGTTTCTTGTGAAAGTGTTGTATTGTAACATTTTTACCAGTTTTTCGAAATGCTATTTGTATTGGAGTCGCAACTTGTGGGATTTGTACGCGAAATGCTTCAATATTGCCATGTTAATGTAGATCTACTAAATTAATAGCGAGCAAGCTGCAGTTACCCTTAAAGGTAATATGATTTATATTTTATCAGGTAAATAAAACCACTCGTGTGACGGGGTCTTAAATAATGCCCATTACATTAGCTCACCAGTTTATTTTGATGATAGATTGATGATTTCTCTGAGTATGGCAATATTGAGTATTCGCGTATTTCTCAGAGCGTGGGCGCTAATACTAAGGAGGTCGTTTATAAACCGACGTGTACGTCGGAATTTCACATAGTTGTTAATATATTTTAAGCTTTTATTTACTCATTGGAAGCAGCTTAGATATTACATAAGATTAAAGGCGACTGCACAACTTGTCGACTTAATATCGACCCGAGCAAAATGTTGAAACGTGTCGTGTCATTGAAAAAAATGTACTCATTGATTTATTTCCGTTGTGTGCAGGCTCTCGTTTCATTTTGAGTTGAGTGGGTGTTGAGTCGAAATAGTGTGCGAGGACCTTAACTCTACTTAAATGCAATGCTTTGCATGAAATACTATATTATGGAAAACAGGTATGAAATATAGATATGATTTTATTGGTTCAATAACATTCCCCTTAAAATTAGTAAAGTTTATATTTATTTTGGTAATTGTGTATCTTGCAAAAAATGAATTGATAACACTAGGTTATTTATATTTTTACATATTTTAATTTGATTTAATTAAAGAGTATTCATCGGAATAGGAATAGATTGCTTATTCGAATTTGTAGTATAATTAATGAATTATTAATTATTTTGATGAGTTTCGTTGTACAATTTTTTAGGTTGTTGTCTAAAACAATGTTTCTAGTGCGATGATTGTTAATGTGTGTTAACTAACAAAATAACTGAACTAAAATATTTCTGCTCAATTTTAAGGCTTTTAACTGGACAGGTCTATAGCAACTAAAAATATAGCTGTCTTTTTCATTGCGATCGATTAGACAAGGAGAACAGCACTTTAAAATTATATTAAGAGTCATGTCAAAGCCAAAATTGCCTCAGGTGTTAGTAAAATACCTACTTTGATTGGTGCTTGCTTATATTTTATTTTCTAATTTTCAAGACATGAAAGAGCTAAAGAAATAAAAAAAGCTCAAGAAATGCTAAGGATTTGTTTTTCACTTGGTAAGAGATAACACTTAGAGTGGATGTAGCCCAGCACGCGCACCCCTGCGTGTTTTTTTCGTAGTAATCAAATTAATAATTGGTATTTTTTAACCTGGTGTTTTTTGATTGCTTGAGGAATATTTGTGATACATAGCTGCAGTATGACCACTGACTGCAATGTTATATTTCGTCAAATGGCAAAACGCAATGTTTGTATTGCTCTGTAGCATCGTACCAGAAGAGAATAGAAAATTCCAGCTAATTAGAAAATAATCATATATATTTTTTATCCTCGTGTATTTTTTTTGCTTTCTGTGAAACATTGTTTTAGACAAAACTAAGAGTATAGATTTTAGCGCATATTTAATCACTTCACGTCGAATTAACCTTGGTTTAGTTCTTGTAAAGCGGTGCATAATATTAGTTGCCATCTTATTGTTTGATAGTATTTATTGTTTCTGTGATAAAAATCTTTATATTTTTTTTTCGATGAATTGTATTGAAAAACTTGTACACCGGATATTGTTCGGGCATAGAAGCTTCTTTCACACGCGCGACGGTAAATGTAGGTTCAGAAAGAGATATGTATTTATTTTGTATAAACTGGATTACTATGTACGAATTTCTGATTATGTATGTATATAACAGAATTAGTTTGAAGAGAAGTTCAGGCAGCTATGCCCGGACTCGATATTTAGGTCCAAATGTTTGGATAGATGTATATTTTTGCGTTATTTCGGTTACTCACTCCGCCTATTGAATGATATTAACGCGGCGATTAAAAATAACTATTTTATTATTATAGTAAACACGTTAGCAGTTTAATTTAAGAGTAGTCTGTTCTACCTCTAAACAAATCATAGTTGATGTACAATAAAACTTTTAACAGAATTATTTTTATTTTATTGAAACCTTTGCTTTGTAGTTTACTATTTGAAGGACGAGCGTAAGGCAGGCAGGCCTCGATCGGTAAAACAATAAATCGATATTTTTATAATTAATTCCAACTGGCGCAGTGGGTACGCGGGTAAACACAAATTACCCCTACACCCACTAGTGGGTGAGCCAGTGGGTGAACGGGTAGCGAGCCATAAAATCGAATATAATAGCCATGTATACTGAGCGCCACACAAATCAACGGATGGGGAGTTCTGCGCAAAAGCCGAAATATAGGCATTCGTGGGAGCCAGAGAAACGAGATGCCGGGGCACACCTGCCCGCCAACCTCATGCTTCACGTCCCTACGCACTACTGCATGCGGCGTGTAAATTGTGCACACATGCGCAATAATTAGCCAATCACGGCGAAGTGTCATCTGCGGCTAACATCTCATCTGTTGATATATGACTACGAGAACATGTATATCCTCGTGGTCATACTAGACAAACTACTATGACCACGAGGAAACACCCGATTTGTGTGGCGCTCAGTATAGATGAATGTTCGGGAGAAACAGTCAATCGGCAATCGCGAGCCGGCGCATTCGGCAAAACCAAATACAACGATTGACTTGTGCCCTCAGAATAAGGACTAAAGTAATAGAAACCGTCTTAAAATAGCAAGAGATACATCACTTTGTTCTATTTTTTTCAAAGGTGTTAGAAAAAGATGCACATACACCCGAACTTACGTAATTTCGAAGGGTTTCACAAACTAGCGTTGAGCTATCTCGGCTGTTCAAATTCGAAAAGGTAAAATGATCAGAGATTTGCACCTTCTGATGGAACTAGAGGGTTCAAATTTTCGATTATAAATCGCAAAAGACTAAGTGGAACCAAATTTTAACCATTTTGACATTCCAACTTGTGAAATTCTCCTGAATCTACGCCATATATTCGAATTTACCGCCCGGCAGTGCCGATCGAAGCCGGCCCGAACATATAAATGTACTAACTTAGCACATTTATTTGTATGGCTTAGTCTAAGATCTAAGGCTGAGTTTAGATCTCTTTGAATCTTTAAAACACTCTTCTGTATTTTGACGTGAAATCGTCTATAAAATTGCAATATAAGGGAGGCAAGTCAAAATCGGGGGATACAGTTTGGTGTTGCAGCTTCTTATCTATCGTCTCTATCCTAAATTCAATTACACCATCGGATACATTGACGGTGCCAGTACATCTGCAGCTGAGACGTTTGAAATAATGCAAGTGGATACTGATATCACTTCTATAACGACATTTTAATATAATATCACCTATTACGAGACGTATTCACGTACAACACACAGCTGCGTCTACGACACAGCCATACCTTTTTTTTTTCAGATATACCGTGATGGAGTATGTGCAAAAAGGGAACCGCCGTGGCGTTATGGTGAACTAATCATAAGATTTTAATCTGCAGCCAAGGTAACCATACTTTGTAGACGCGAGTACTGATGAAAACCGAAATGGTGTCTACCAAGTATCAAACACTTTTAGATTTGTTTCCTTATTCAGATCTTTTAGTTGTACCATAGACAAATGAGTACTTTTGTCTATGGTTGTACTAACAATGACAGAGCAGTGTTTTCAAGGTAACAAAATTAGTAAAATGGAGGAGTTCCTGGTGGACCAATGGCACACGGGCGACCTCACCTACGACGCTTCTCTTTTGCGCAAACTCTATACGTACGTGGCGTATACTCTAACTAGGCCATATGCTAAGTAAGTTTTATCATTGTATAAAATAAGAAGTTAAACAACCCAGTTTGAAATATCAACAACTTTAATGATAAAATATATACAAGAACAATATACATACAAATACATGTGTTAACAATATATCGCTCCGGTGCAGCTGCGGGTAATGCGTGACAATGTACTTCCAAAGAACATAATAGCTATAATAATCACCATTAATCTAAATAGTGCTACAAAATGAAACATACAAAACAAATTAACCAAAACTAAATGAGATACATAATTAAATAAAATTTTATCTATAATAATGAGAATTAAATTATTATAATTCGACTTTATAAACAACCAGATATCGGTGTATAGAAAGGCGCAAGACAAGACAAGAGGCGAACCATGAGGTTTTCAAAACAAATTCAATCTTTATCGTTCTTTAAATATACTAAGCGCCACACAAATCGGCGAATGAGGAGTTAACCGCGGATGACACTTCGCCGTGATTCGCTAATTATTGCGCATGTGTGCACAATTCCGACGCCGGGCGTCGTGAGCGCACGGGAGGCATGAGGTTAGCGGGCGGGTGTGCCCCGGTGTCTCTTCTCTCTGACTCCCGCGAATACCTATATTTCGGCTTTTGCGCAGCGTTCTGCGCATAGCTTCCCATCCGCCGATTTGTGTGGCGCTTAGTATACAGTAGAGAAGAAATCAAACGACGCCAAAGTCTAACTTAGTGGCCTCTGCATGTAATTTAGATCTAATCTAATTTAATGGCTAAAACTTTCAAAAAATATCGTGCGGTCTCATTTTACTTCGAGACAAATTTTATGTGGTTTTTGATGAACAGTGTACGTAGCCTAATTTTGAATGTTTTAACAATAATTATATCGCCATGAATAGCGCCTTACATTTAGACAACTTCTAAAGACTTGGTTGATTCGTTTCACAGCAGGTATATAACATTTTGAGCAACAACAATTGTCATAAAACCTTATTTCACAGCTAACATCATTTGCTCAAAATTAATATAAGAAAAAACACAATTTCAATTACAAAAAAGTTAGTGAAACAATTCAAATCAAAATTCACATTCGTTGTTTTAAAAAGCCAATATATCTTAAAAGTTACAATCACTATAAATTTCTATATCTAGGTAGTTACACTAATTTCACGAAATTTCGAAATAAACATGTACTTTTCATAACTTATAAAAGAAAACAAACATGTTTAATTGCACATGACAGTAGAACAGATCACTAGTTTCTATGCACCATAGTATTAATGCCTTGTAGAAAGGCGCTACACAAAATCACAATTTAAAAATAATATACATATAATAATCATTTTGAAAGACTGAACTAAGTTTCATTTTATGCTGGCTTCATACTTGGCCGAATAATACCTATAGAAGATGTATTGGTGTCACATTTTATTTTATTTTAGTACAATAGAATGAAACACGAAATAGCAATATATTTTTGTGATTACCGGTCAAGTGTGGTGTCAGCTTTATAAAACAATACATTACTATAAAATGCACATTTTGGACGTTAGGATTCAGATTCTATAACAGCGATAGAAGTAAGAAAATTTCATGATATTGTAGAACAATGCCACATTGCTTCTTAGAAGAAGTAAGAACATTTCATATTGTCAAACAATGCCACATTGCTTTTCGTCAAGTGTTGATTACATAATAATAAATTATGATACAGTACAAGGACTGGCCATATTTTAGAGTTGTTTCGAGGTATACGGGATAGTCAGTCGGTATATCAGCTAAATGTGCATTTGATTATTTGATACTACAAATAAAAACGCTTTTTTAATCTTGAAGGATCTAGCCACGGCAGAAGCCTTTAACAATAATACTGCTACAAGGGGGTTTGAAGATTTTCAACAAATAGTCAAGTTTTGAAGTTTCGACCTAATTCGTATAGCAATAAAGTCGAAATGTTAACGGGTGATCAATTCAAATTCATTCAAATCAAATGGGTGCAGCCCGTTTCTTGACATTCCAATTTCGCCTTAATTGCTCAGACGCCTTAAGTCTAAAATTGTGCAATTCAATTACTGGTGTCTCGTTTCAACCTGAGATTCTGTACTCTTGTATCACGACAGAGACGTAAGCGCTATAAAGGCTTCTTCAACAGATACATTCTTCAAGATCTTAATACATCACAAAGTAAAATAAATATATTTAAATAGAGGTTGGTGTATACAAAAACAACGAGAGTAATTATGAATTGAACATTCTAAATTCGACTAATTTATTGCATCCAAAATGTCGGAAAAGTTAATTAAGTACCTCAATCAGAAGTTACATTTATTAACATTGAATAAAATCTATTATATTGTCTAAAACGTTACAATGGGTGCGAAAGCAATTTCGATAGCAAACCCTACATTTTAGAGACTACGCAATGGTTATCGGCTAACATAAATAAGTGACATAAACTAACCTATTTATTTAAAAAAAAATATGTAAAAATAAATATTCTATAATCTAAGTCGTTCGTGATCGCATCGTGAGAAGTAACATTTACATATTCACAGCCCTAGCAACATCTACTGAACGTCGGGATCTAGCAGCTTCGCCAAGCTATCACAAGTCATCGAAACATCGTCTTCTTACTGACAGTACGCGTAAGATGACGCAGTCATTTCAGCAGACAGTCAAGCTGCTCTAGTCAATACAAGAGATAAGAAGATTCAAAAGGCAAGATTTAAAATTATTATATCTCCGGTCTATATGTGATTACACTTTGTAGAGTTACAATTGGTTAAAAACCTTACTCCATAACGCTAGACCCATCCAAAGAGAAGCAGTTTATAATCAATTTCGAATACTTATTTAGAGTTCGAGGCAAAATTAGGACGATCGGCACCTATGCCGACACATCGTAAGTATTTCAAGAGTTCTAAAATAGAACCGTGTCAAATATTTTTTACAACTGTTAGAGATTTAAACATAATTATATCTAAACTACAACAAGCGGAATATAATTTAAGTTAAACTACAGTCGTATCGTTAAGAAAAGCTATTTGGCAGCTGGGATACAATATGAGGCGTTAATAGTTAAACAATTGAGAATTCTAATACGAAGAAGTATAATCAACAATACAGTACTCCAGCGTATTTTCCTCGCGAGCTTCGTCACTCAGTACGACAATTTATATTTTTCCAATACTATATCTTGTAACACTGGTTTGACCAATTTCCACTGGCGCGTAGTATATCGAGCCACAAAGTCTAAGCGCACTGATCAGCGCAGCGAAATACAAAACGTTCGCAGATCGAGAACGGTAAAATACCAAACTTTGAATCTCCTAGACTTCAAAAAGGAAAAGTTTATTTTTACACACCACCAGCATCTCACGTCACAGTCGAAAGTCTGAAAACACGATTGAAATGTACGAGGTCCAAAGTTGAGTCGAGTTTATTATACCATGACTCCCTTGATACGTTCGCGCGCGGCGTGGACTACTCCGGCACGAGGCCGAGCGCGGCGAACAGGTCGGTGGGCCGCGCCCCGCGCCGCCCCGCCCACCGCAGCGCGCACGACACCAGCGACAGCACCACGGATACCACGAACATGTAGAGGATGTACCTGACGAACAACACTAATGAAACTGACGTACTTGATGGCTACACACAAATGCAGACGTGAATGAAACGCGGTCTCAAACTAACTGTCAGAGAATTGAAACATTTTTGAAGTGAAAATTTCTTTAGCGGCCTTGTGCACTTTTTGGAATGGGTAAAAAATGTTAAAATTGCGTCAGGACACGTGACCTGATCGAAAATACGTAAGACGGCGCAGGGCGCTTGCGCGAGTGTGATATTGTATTTTACCACATAAATGATAGTATGTACTTTATACTCTGTGCAACTCGTTGTTTTTTTATTTTTTCTAAATTACACTAGTGCTGGCGCGCTGGTCCTAGTGTCGTAAATCATTAGAGATACCTGTGCACGCGCGGGCAGTAGGAGTGGCGCGCGCGCGGTCAGAGCGAGTCGCGGTGCCACACCCACGTGCGCTTGGTGTGGTCGAACCGGTGCGCCAGCCACTGGTCCTGCAGCAGCTCCAGCCGGTCCGTCGACAGGTACAGCGGCTTGCCGCGCCTGGACACGGAACACATTGTTTAAAAAACTTGGTAAATATCATCCCATTTTTACTAAGGCGTTTGATTTGGTGGATCATGATTTATTTTTATGTAAACTTTGCAAGTTATATATTCACAAAAAACTGTTACGATGGGTTGGATCTTATTTGATAAATAGATAGCAGGCGATCGTGGTTCAAGAATTTCAGATCGGAAGTAACTTCCGTGTCTTGTGGTGTTTTGCAAGGGTCACATGGGGGTCCTCTGCTCTTTCCAATTTCTAGAAAAATGTCTTTGTTCCCGAGACCAAAGCGTCGCGTCAGGATCACGATGATATACGCGGACATTACTCGAAGATACGTGTGGAGTAGAGTGACTCACTTGAGATCGCGGTCCTCCTCGTCGTAGTCGTCGAGGTAGAGCGAGCCCCACAGGCAGGCGCGCCGGCCGCGGATCACGATAATGTACGTCGATGTCACAACCAAGAATATGCCTGTACCGCCGCCGCACTCCATTGCATGCTGAAAGTATCAAACATTCTCATGTCATGTGTGATTTATAGTAACCACAAAGCAAAAATTAAACACTATGCACACATTTGAGACTAAATATAATATCACTGTAGATGCCAGTCGTTTCTCAGTAACCAAGGCCTGAGATTAGTGACAAATGAGTGTCTCGTGTTGGATCGTGGCGCAGTACCTGCACGGCCTCGGCGCGGTGGTGGTGGCGGCAGCACGGCTGCTTGAGGCAGACCAGAGTGCCGCACAGCAGGCACACGGAGGCCTCCTTGGGCACGGCGCCGCACTGCAGGCACACGCGCTCGTGGTAGTACGTGAACAGGCGATCGTAGTCGCGCGGCAGCGCCAGCAGCGCCGGGCCCACCCACTCGGCGTGCAGCGAGCCCAGCAGGCGGCGCACGGCCAGCTGCGCGCGCGCCGCCGCCTGCCCCAGCCCGCGCGCCCAGCTGCGCGCCGCCGCCGTGCAGCCCGCGTCCAGCGCGCGCCCGGCCGACCAGGAACTCCAGTCCATGCCCTGCACACAACACATGTCTCACTCAATTTTTGTCGTCAAAAGTAAAAATCTTGTAGCATTGTATTACTTTACATCATGAATAAAATTTTAAAGAGAAATCATCAAAGAGACGTCAAAAAAAAATGCATGAAAGGACATTTATCAAGGTCACATCAATTTTATAGAATACAGATATTTGATCTTATATAAAGCTATGTTCTGACGACTAACAATGTGGAGGTATAAACTGATACTTCCAAAGTGTCGGTCGTCACAATATTTGGTCAGTCCAATTGATGTCGGTTCCGACCTCATACTCACTTCAGTGACTAACTCCAAGTAATACGCGAGCCTGACGAACTCTTGTCGCGGCGTCTGTATGTCGGGCAGCTCGCTGCCGTACAGGTGGTGCCTCAATAAAGCCGCTACGCGCAGGAACGGTAGCAGCAGGGTTTGTAACTGTAACAAAACATACTGTGTAACTTTCTGGTATAACATTTATACAGCTTTAAACCTAGTCTAGGTTTTGGATTTTCTACCCGGGATCTATTTTCCGTAAATAGGTCTGACTCAACCAGAGCAGAGAATAATAGATGCGCCGCTCGCCGCAGTCCACCGCAGTCCGGTGGACTGCCCGGGCTGCGGAGTTTTCTAGTATAATGTTAGCAGCTAACACAGAAACTTACCTCTTTCTCCATTCATACTGTATCCGGCTGTGGTTCATTCAAGACCCCGCCGGGGGTCCATCTTCCGTAAACTATGCCGACCCAGCTAGCGCAGAGAGCAGCAGATGATATCCACCATACAGCTGACACCTAACACTGTTGACACTTATCTCCGAAACTGACCTCTTTCTCCATCTGCACGATATCCGGCTGAGGTTCCGTAGACGTGCCCGCCGGAGGGCCGTCTTCAGTAAAGAGGTCGGACCCCGCGAGCGCGGAGAGCAGCAGGTGCGCGGCCTGGCGCAGGCCGGCGGGCTCCCCGGGGCGCGGCGGGCCGGCGAGCGCGGCGCGGCCCTCCGCCGTGGCGTTGGCGCAGAACTGGCACACTATCTGGTAGTACGTCAGCGCGTACAGCGACTTCACTATCGTCGTGAAGTCTTCTGCGGAAGGAAGGAAAGATTACAAAGTTACCAGACGGTTATCACGTGATGGCAAAATGATACGGAAATATGACGTACAATATCACAACTTGCTAATATAATTTATAAATTCAAAAATTATCATTGTATCAACTGAACAAAGAGTAAAAAATGCTGCAGTCGCCAAAGGCGACGGCACTGTTTGCCAACCCTCGCAACGAGGGTTGCTAGATAGAATTAGGGTACGTGGCAAGATGACCCGATGTCACGATGAAGGTAGATTCAACACTCGTGCATATCCAAGTAATGAGGCGGCGCCAACAGTAAAAAATGAATCAAAAGCACCAGCGGATCCCTTAGCAGTAGCGGCACGGGTTTGTCGGCGGACGGGCGGATCCTAGGCGGGGCTTGCGAACCTTCACAATGAGGGCATGTTGCAAGGTGACCCAACGTCACCACGTATATTCAGCACTCACGCATATCCAAATAAGGCGGGTGGGGCGGCGCCAGCAGCAGGAAGTGCATCAGCAGCGCTAGCGGGTCCCTCAGCAGCAGCGGCACGGGCTTGTCTGCGGGCGGGCGGAGCGCGGGCGGCGAGGGCGCAGCCGTCGGCTCCTCGGGCGGCGGCGCGGCCGGTGGGTGCAGCAGGTCCCACGTCTCCAGCGCCAGCGAGCCGAGGTTCTCCGACGCGCTGCACAGCACCCGCGTGTGCGCGCCCGCCACTACCAGGAGGGGGACTGGAAAACACGAGTTAAATATAAAAAAAAAGGAAATTTGTATAGATCGGGTAGCTAGCTTTGGTGTCAGAGGTTTTATGCCGCCTGAAGGCCTCTGACATGGCTTAAAACAACCGGGACTTAAAATTTAAAGTGTCGTCCGAGCCACGGTAGCGCTCAGTTGGAAAATGCCGCCCATGGTCACCTATCCAAATACGTGCGGAACGTTGCTTAATTTCGATGATCGCTGACAAACACCCAGTCAAACTACGCTACGAGCGCTACCAGCTTACACACAGGCGGACAAGGAAAATCCAGATCTTGGTCGTTGGCTGAAATAACTCCAGACCACTAAATGTCTGTGTTTTTTGATCTACCATTAATGGTAGGGACGCATTACGCAACGCAACTGTTTAAATGATTTTTTTGAAAGTCAACTAAAGCTTTTTGTATGCGACGTACAATTGAAAATAGATTTCTCACCTATACATTCATTTCTTGGTTTATATCGGGGCGCGTGTGACGTCAGCAAGGTGCCGCCGCGCTGCACCAGCTCGCACTCGAGGTTGGTGCGCACGAGCGACGCTACGAAGGTGAAGATAGCCGCGGGCGAGGAGCCGTAGCGCTGCTTCAGTTTGCCGCCCGCCGTCGCCGTCATGTCCTCCATGCACTTGCCCATCGCTTCCGACAGTTTACTGGGCGCCTGCGGGAATTGTGGTTGTTATAGCTTTTTGAAGATTGAATGATTGATTTGTTTAATTTTTGTATTATTAAACTTTCAACCGAAATAGTTACGCGGCGCATAAGGAAAAGTTCATCAAAGTACCTAGGCGTGGTAGATTTACCATACGTGCGGAGCATGCGTATCCTCGCAGTTGATCCTGAGGCCTACACTCGCAGCTCTGAATCACCACCACAACAAAAACATCTAATTTCGTAAAGACTTTTCGTGGCACCATCCTTATCAAAACGCAAACAAAAAAAAATTACGGTGCGTCGTCCACGGCACGTTTATCTAGCTTGAAAGTCTAGTGCGAACTGTCGCGAGCAGCGGCTGACGTACAAAATTAAATCCGGTTTTGATCGAGTAAACACTGTCGGAGAATGTTGGGAGCGAATAATGCTATTTACACTAAAACAAAATCGATGGATCGATGGAAATTCCAATGGTGACATAATGCCGACTGTACTGGTGCATTGCGGTACGATGGAGCACGGTATTGTTTCTGTGTGGATACTGACCGGCGCGGGGTGCGGGTGAGCCAGCAGGTCGCGAAGCGGGGGCTGCGGCGCGCGGGGCGGGCGCGGCGCGAGCGGCAGCGCGGCGTTGGCGAGCTGGCGGCACACGGGGCACAGGTACTCGCCACGCTCCACGCCGGCGGCGGCGCGCGCGCCCGCGTGCAGCGTGCGCAGGTAGGCGTGCAGGCAGCGCAGGTGCAGGTGGTGGCCGCACGACGCCGCGTGCACGCCACCCTCCCAGCCCACCGACACGGCCGCCAGCGCCGCGTCGCGCGCGAACCACGCCTGCAGCTCGTCGTGCACGCGGTAGTGGTGCGCGGCGGCCGCGGCCTCGCGGTCGGCACGGTCGGCCTCGGACAGCGCCAGCCGGGCGGGCGCACCGCGCCGCCGCCGGTGCCCCAGCACGGACGTCGACTGCAGCAGCACCACCAGACCCACCTGGAACATACACGACATTACTTACAAATGACAATGTTTATACTGGGGCCGTGTGTGGGATCACACGCTATCTGGATGGCCGAATGTTAAGAATTTAATAACGGACAAAATCGTCAGTCGTTTGATGCATGCTGTTCGTCATAGTTCCCCCGCTCGGGTGACGTGACTCACCGGGTCGTGGTGCGTGGTGGGAGTGCGCGTATTACAGATGACGCAGTCGTAGTCGCGCTCGAGCGGCGCATCGTCGTCCCACTCCATGGCGGGCTCGGCGCCGTCGGCCGACATGGCGGCCAGGAACTGCTGCTGCTTGCGCTGGAACTCGCGCATCAGCTGCTGCTGCCGCTCGCGCGCGCGCCGCGACCGCTCCTCCTTCTCGCGCCGCTCCCTGTACAAACATATAACTCTATATACACGAGTACACGTGAGCGACGGCCCCGACGCAACGAGGTTCCAGTGGACCCTAGTAATGTAGTGTGAACCATCACAGACAGTAGACACGTGGGCCCAACTGACCTGGCCTTCTGCTCCGCCTGCCGCTCCCGCTGGTGCGGCCACAGCGTGCGGCGCACGTGCGCGATGGCCTCGACGCAGCGCGGGTCCAGGGCGGCCAACTTCCGGAGAACCTTGCCGATGTAGTACGGACCGTCGCCTGTACAAACAACTTACAATAGGTATCATGACTAAAAAATATAATTATTCCGTCAGATAGATTATCAAAAAATATTAGACTCGTATTTTTTTCTTTTTATGATTTTATTCCCCCCTCCATTCTTCGAAGCACAAAATGGTAAGTTCGATATTCTACATAACAGTTTTGGATAGGGTAAGTGGCGTATTGAGTTTAACTGGTGAAATATTCAACAAATCTAGTTTTACAGAACAGATAATTGTGTTCGTGGTAATAAAAACATATTACATTATACAGTGATTGACGTTTATATTCTCAATTTCTTCTGTTTATACCAAAATGATAATATTGCCAACATTGGTAATAATAACTAATAAATAACTCCCGATGTTAAGAATTATAAATTATTATTATTCGATATTATTGAAGTTGCAAAATTGAATCCAGATAACAATTCTATGGCGACATTATTATCTGAAATGAAAGAACATTACGAACTATTAATTAGAACTAGTAAATCTATCCACTATAACAACACATTACTTAACTGTACAAATACATCAAAAATGATGTGGTCAATCGTTAATAAAGAACGAGGCAAAAATAATAGTCCATTTCTCGATTTTACAGAAGTTGTAAAAAATCCGGATGGAACAGTTTTTCAGACGAAGAACGATGCGTTAAATTCAAGCGTTTTCTCAGCGCAGCGGCGGCGTCCGGAGCGCCGAGCGCTGCCGTGCTTCGCGCCAGCGAGATACTAAGCTCGTGCCGCCCGCCGGCCGACCGCTTGCTGCGGTTGTCGCCGTTTACTGCCGATGAAGTCTATCATATTGTGACAGCTCGAATACCAGCGAAATCGCCGAGAGACATTTATGTTATCTCCATGAAATTGGTTAAAGCATCAATAATATCACTAGCCCCCATTCTAGCCGAGTGTTTTAACCGTTGCATCAGAGAGGGAACCTACCCCTCTGCGATAAAAGCATTTATCCCCGCTTTATAAAGGGAAAGGCAAACGGGAAATCATAGATAATTACCGGCCAATATCTATCATACCCGCTGTGGCAAAGGTGTTTGAAAACGGGCTGTGTACTCGCCTGGTGAAATTCCTGGCGGCAACTGACGCCTTTACCGACCGACAGTACGCCTACCGTGTGGGGCGCTCCACGACGTCGTTGTGCCGCGATGTGGTGAGCAGAGTCCTGCAGGCCCGGGAGAAGAAACAGCATGTCGCATTGCTGTGCTGTGATTTGTCGAAGGCGTTTGACGTCGCCGACCATGCCGTTCTTGCGGTTAAAATCCAGCACTACGGGCTGAGAGGTGCGGCGCACAGCTTGCTGGCGGACCTCATGAGGAACAGGTCTCAGACTGTGGTCGCGTGCGGTGGCCTCGAGAGGTTGACCTCGACCATGGGAGTGCCACAAGGATCTTCTGTCTCCAACATAAGCTTCTCTCTGCTCTTAAATGATCTGCCGGATGCTGTGAATGCAGCTGAAATATTTATGTATGCAGATGATGTCGCTGCGGTCGTCACAGCATCAAACGTGGATCTGCTGGAGCAGAGATTGAACGACACAGCATCCCAACTGACGCAGTGGTTCGAGGTGAACGGTTTGGCCCTTAACCTATCCAAGACCCACTTTGTACATTTCTGCTTATCCGGCCATCAGACACGGCCGTTAAAAGTAGAAGTGGGAGGAAAACGGATAGAACAGTTGAAGACCACGACCTTCCTCGGTTACGAGATCGACCGGAGTCTTACGTGGGAAGCCCATATTGACAAGTTGTGCGGCAGGCTGGGAAGCGCATGCTTTGCTCTGGGCCGAGTCGCCAGACTGGTGCCTGCTGAGGCGGTGAGAAGTTGCTATTTCGCTACTGTGCATTCTTTGCTGCAATACGGCACGGAATTGTTCGGCAGAGCCGCAGACTGGGAGCGCGTCTTCATCCTGCAAAAGCGCGCCGTCCGCGCCATTGCCAGAATCCCACATGATGTTTCCGCGCGCCCGTTTTTTAAGAGGCTTGGGGTATTGACATTGCCAGCACTTGTCATCTTCCAAGTCGCGGTATATGTTAGATTGAACAGGACCTCTTATAAGTTGCGCAAGAGTGCTCGCTACAGGGACAAGTTAGCAGAACTTCCTCGCACACTGGAAAGGTCGGCTAAGTCAACTCACATAATGGGGCCGGCTGTCTTTAATAAGTTGCCGGGGCAAATTACCACCGCGCCCTCTATGGGCAGTTTCAAATCGCGGCTCAAACGCTGGCTTGTCGAACACACGTTCTACAGCTACGATGAATTTTTGACATTAAAATGTAATTGTAATTTTTGTAATTGACATTGAATTGAATATTGACATTGTTATACTATTTTGTCGTATCTTTTTAATTTTTTGGAATGATGTAACTATGTTTTAATGTACTATTTGGTACTTAAGTACGATACTTATTAGTAAAATTACCTATATGTTGACTTGTAACTAACGTTATGAATAAAATGATTATGATTATGATTATTATGATTAACCATGTACCCACCTTGGTCGGCCGGGGGCGCCGGCTCGTCCAGCGAGAAGGCGTCGAGTCGTCCGGAGAGTTGCGAGTGCAATTTCAGCAGGAGGGATATTATGGACTCGTTCACTGGGATCGCTTCGTCCGTGTGCGTCACTACTTGCATCTGAAAATAAATGTTTATTTTTCAGTGACTTGAGATTCTTGGGATAGTTGACTGACTTCAAATAGAGAAATGAAAAAATATTAGAAAAAATGGGATAACTAATCAGTGAGTTCAAAAGTTATACCTAAACGTGCTATTTAAAGTTTTTTTGCCTAGTTATTGGGCACTTTCGCCTTGGAGCCGTTGCCTATGCGAAACTCTATAAAAGTTTATTATTACGTAATTACCTGTGTGCTGGTGGAGGGTTGCGCGCCGGGGGTGGGGGAAGGAAGCGCGGGACGCGCGGGGGGCGCGGGCAGCGCGGGCGACCCGCCCCGCACCGACACGCTCCACTCACCGCCCTCCATGTCTACAACATCAATGTAGGGTATATAGTGGAGCGAAATAGTGAAAGAACCTATCAAGCTTATCGATTCATTTATTTCTCATAGAAACCCAACGTGAACACTATTGTAACAATATCAAACAAACAAATAACACTATCGTATTACGATAATTTCACAAAATAAAATAAAATGTCGTGAGGTTGATTTATTTGATAAGTGTGATGGTGGTCTAGTGGTAGAAAACCAGTATAACAATCATGACTTCAAATTCCGGCCTCATACCAATGAGTTCTTTGGAATGCATGATATATGGAATTTCACACCACTGGCTTTTCGGTGAAAGAAAACATCGTGAGGCAACCTGCATGATTCCGCAGAAGAAATTTGATGGCGTATGTAAATCCACCAACCCGCACTGGGCCTGCGTAGTGCATATGGCTTAATCACCCATCGCGATTAGGCCTATGTTTAGAAATAGACAATTAAAAAGGCCGGTACAGTACAGATTTAATTGGAATTCGTATAAAAATTTTAATACAACTAGTTTTTTGGTACCCACCCCCAAATATTGCGAGGCGAGAAAACCTGCATACGTCCGAGGAACAAATAGGATATGACATATGAGATTCCGCTCAAGCGCAACACAACACAGAACTTTAGGGCACCGTTACGGAACTTTCTGATTTACAGAATTTTATTAAAAATGAATGTTTCACTTCATTTTATTTCAGTTCTCTAACAATGTTTACCAATACATTGTTAAAATACTAAACATAGGAGCTAAATGTCACAATAATTATAGGTGAAGTCGATAATATGTTGTTTTTTTATACGTACCATAATCGATCGGTACGGGTGGAGTATCCAAATCAGACTCGGTCGCTAAAGCCAGAGCCATTTCAGTGTCCAGTGTTTGAAGCGCTAGCGCTTGACTGTCGTCGTTGTCCGCCGCCTATAAATAAATAATTTGTTTATGTTTAGGTTTCCACCCGGGTCGTGTGTGGGAGCAAACATTGTTAAGATGGCCGAGTGTTGGGTCATTAATTTTTACAGCAATTTATAATTTGATTCTATTGATTAAACCTACAATAACAATGACAATAAATGCAGAGACTAGCGTCTACTCACTATTGGGGTAGTAAATTCAGAAGGTATTGATAGTAAGAATCACCTCGAGAGCGCGAATTTGCGGCGCGTCCCCGCCGCCGTCGGATTGGTCGTCGGGCACCGAGTCTCCTCTCACCATCTGGTTATAAAGATGTTCATGTAATATAAGGTCATTGTACAACAATATATACCAAGGTTTAGATATTTTTAATCCCTCCGTGTCATGTCTTAAGCGACGTTTAATGTTAAGCTAGACACACGGTAAGGAAGATATCCAAAGCCACTGACGCTCTCAACTATGCCCAGAAACAAAAATGGAAATGGGCGGGGCATGTAGGACGTTTGCAAGACGGGAGATGGACAAGGATAATTACATCGTGGAAAGGACCAAGTGGCAAACGCTGTCGAGGAAGACCTTATGCGAGATGGCAAGACGATATTATCAAGACAGCGGGCAACGATTGGCTACAAGTGGCTAAAGATAGAGACAAATGGGCTTCGTTGGAGGAGGCCTTTACCCACAAGGGGTTCTTGCAAAATATTTAATTAAAAACTGCAATAGCGTAACTAATATACATAATACTTACAGATACCTAAATTAGTTAAGAAAACTTAATACTTAGACTAAGAAATTATGAACTTAAATTGGATAGATAATTAGATGTACGTATATTATATAACAATAATTAAATATTAAAAAACTGAAAAAAAAAATATAATAACACTTTGTAAAAGTTAGATAGATAAAAAAATTATATACTAGGGAATAGGTTAGAAACTTAGGTAATAACATAATCTAATAAAATTAAACAAAAAACTTTGTATCACGCTTAGATACTCAAAACATAGAATAATTACTAGAATTTAGTAGACTTAAAATTAGATACATAAAAAACAAGAATAAAATACTAGGTAGCGTATAATAAATAGATATTAGAAAATAATTAGTGATAATTTAGTATATAATTATAAAGTTGTAGCGTTCTGTATGTGAAAAGCCGTGGTGGTCAAGAGGTAGTGACACCCGCCTTACAATCGTGAGGTCGTGGGTTCGAATCCCCGGTCCCGTACCAATGAGTTCTTTGGAATTTATGTACGGAATTTCACACCACAGGCTTTTCGGTGAAGGAAAAACATCGTGAGGCAACCTGCATACGTCCGTAGAAGAAATTCGATGGCGTATGTGAATCCACCAACCCGCACTGGGCCCGCGTGGTGGATATGGCCCAATCACCCTTCGTGGGTAGGCCTACGTCCTGCAGTGGACTACTAAAAAGGCTGGTACAGTACAGTACAGTACAGCGTTCTGTATCTTTGCAAGAAATAAAAGGCTATTTTATTTTATTTATAATGTTAAGCTAAATTTATTAAAAAAATCATTTATCATTGTTATAAAGTTATTAAATTCAGTAGTAACTAAATTAGTTACACATGTTGTGTTTGAAATGGTTGTTAATTTAAAGTGCATCCCACACTAGGTTTATCTCAAAGAGTTATTTTTGTGATAAACATTTAAAAAATTCTAATTCGCTGTACTGCCTTTGTGAAGTGTTTATCATTTTCAACCAACTTCTAGCGTTGGCGGCGCCGCCTGTGATACCTGTATTAGACAGGTTATCACTCAATTGAAGTTATAAGAACTTCTGAATATTGACGAGAGATGGCGCACTGGTAAATTGATGAAATGGTTGTTAATTTTAAAGTACATCCCACAGTAGATAGATAGATAATTCTTTATTAGCTTAACCAAATACAATACAAACACATGAAAAATAAAAACAATAAAAATTAGTTATACTAAATGGCGGCCTTATCGCTTCAAGCGATTTCTTCCAGGCAACCATGAACGGATAGGAAATAGCACATTAACTAAAACAGCGTTAACTAAACTAGGTTTATCTTAGAGTTATTTTTGTGATAAACATTTCTCTACATTTCTACTTGCTACACATATCTTTGGACGTGACAACGTCTTATAAATCGATGAAAGCCGAAAGCGCGAACGCGGAACGAGCGATAGAGAGGCACGATCGGTCCAAGCGTTCGGCTTGTTTTAAAATTATCGTCCGTAAACCAATTTGCATAAAACATTTTTTTAAAATTAAAATTGTTTACACAATAATTATAACTCAAGGTGACCAAAAATTACACTAAAATGAACAAAACCGGTGCATCTACTATACCTGTAGCGAGGGCGGTACGGCGAGTGCCGTACTGCTGGCAGGGGGCGGCAAAGTCACCGATTTGGCTATGGACGGCAGTCGGCTGGGCTCGCACTCCGTTGGCTCCCACTCGGCGTCGCCTGCAAACCGGGAGTCAATGAGGATCGATTGTAAAACGACGTCTCTTCGAAAAAAAATACACATATGGAATCTGTGTTTCTCTGATGTGATTATCTGAGTTTTGTTGAAATATTCAACTTGCATAAATAAGAGTCAACATTTAGACACAAGAAAGGAAATTTCGTTGGTTCCACCTTTTCGCGGCGGGGAGGCTGGCAGCTGTGGCTTGGTCACCCACGGTGGAGGTTCTCGTTGTCGAGTCAGCGGTTCATGTTTGTGTCACATTTAAATTCAATTTGGTCGGCTCTGTGTGTGAAAGTTTAGAGGAATCCGAGTTGGGATCGTGTTTCTGGGTTTTGCTTCCAAGCTTTGATGAAGTGACGAATATGTTGTGTGTCGTATGTGAGTGATGTACTGACTGTCGGAGTTGGACCGCTCGCGGGGCGCGGGGTGCGCGGCGGCGCGCGCGGGCCGCGGCGCGGGGTGCGGCACCTGCGTCACCACGGTGCGCGCGTTCTCGCAGACCCCGCCCGCCAGCGCGCCCAGCAGCGGGACCCCCACCACGCGCGCGTGCGACCCGCTCCCGCACATCGCCGCCACTCGCATGTCGCTCTGCAACACGACGCGAACATTCATCATCCGTAACACAGACATCCCACAGACTGGTGGAGAGTTTCCTCCACTCTATCATGCTAATTCTAAGAGGTTGCTTGACTGGCTTATTTATAGTTAACTAGTTTTTACCCGCGGCTTCGCCCGCATACGCAATATATCATTATAATTTATAGCCTATGTGTTATTCTGATAAATAAGCTATATTATTGCAAAGTTTCATCTCAATCCGTTCAGTAGTTTTTGCGTGAAAGAGTAACAAACATCCATACATACATCCATCCATCCATCCATCCATCCATCCATCCTCACAAACTTTCACTTTTATAATATTAAGTAGGATGTAATAAGTTTAGTATTTAATAAGCTTTTGTTTATAAGGGTACGATGGAGCTGGCATGGATTTTCAGTCCTAAAGACTTTCAAAAAATAGAATGAATAAAAATGTTGTGCCTGTTCCGCCTGCAACGACGCTGGGACGTCTAATAAATACACAGCCAGAGCCCAACACGTGGTCCGGCGATACGTGCAGCGCGTGAGCATCCGGTCCCCTTTTATGCGCCCTTCTATACAGGGTTATTTCTAATCAATTAGCATCTTTTTAGAGGCTTTTACTGTGCATCAAAACTAACAACTTTTGTTCTACGACTTTTGTCAAAATCAAAAAATGTTTTTGTTGTTCCATAGAAAAATATCGTTCACCCAGAACAAAATGTATATTGATTATTATTATTATGAACAGCTGATTTATTTGAGTTTTGACAATAGTCGCAGAGCAAACGTTGTTAGTTTTGATGTACAGAATAAGCCCTTAAAAGGATGCTAATTGATTAGAAATAACCCTGTATAGCACAACTAACAGCGCTCTGTGTAGTACGCCAAAGCAGCAGACAGCGCGCGAGAGTAAAAACTATAATCCCAACATCCACCCATCAACAGAGGACTGCAGGCCATCTCACGCCGCGCCAAAGATTACGCGCTTACCTGTGTGTCTGAAACAAAAGACTAAACCCGATAACGTTACGCAGTAGTTTAACTGACTCACCGCTTCATGCTGCGCTTGTTCCGCCTGCAACGACGCTGCAACATCCAATAAGTAGACGGCCAGCGCCAACACATGATCAGGCGGAGCGTGCGGGGCGTGAGTATCGGGCCCCCTCCGGTGCACGCCCCGATGCAGCACGGCCAGCAGAGCTCCGTGCAGCACGCCGGAGCAGCAGATGGCGCGCGGGTCGCCGGCGCCGGAGGGCGGGGGCGCGGCGTCGCGCAGCGGCGGCCACAGCGCGCCACTCGTCGCCGTCTCGCCCGAGCTGGTGGACGCGCCCGCCGCTTTCTGTTTCTCCCGAACGCTGTACAACAAATCACATAAAAAAGTTCTTCATTGCTCACATCAAACAGTAGACATTACACCAATTTATAGGCCAAATCAAACTTCTTAACAGTTGGCCGATTGAACTCGATTACGGCGATATTCGATCCATTTGTATGTAAGTTCGTCTGTTCTCTTATGACCTCTGAAGTACGTATTATAATTTGATAAATGAGGTATCGTTGGGAGCATCGTGTATTCGAGATCCCGTGAACAAAATGGTGAAAAGTTGTTAAGGGATGTGTACAGTGGACTCTAGTGGAGTGAATGCTCTAGCTAGACGATATTAAGTTATACTCGTACCATCAATTAATTTGATTTCATTCTTATGAAAAAACATAATTCTTACCACCTTTGAAGTCCCGTGACAATAAGCTTTCAGCTTTTACGCTTTAAGCTTTCTAAAATATTTTTAGAGAGCTTGTTTCACATAATTAGTGCTTGTAACCGAGCACTTTAGCATCGCGCGGCTTGCAATCGGCTTACGACTAACTAAAAAGCCTGCCCACTACGTAGCTTGGGCAGGGTTTTGGCTCGGACACTTCTTTTGCAAGATTGTAACTCTATAGATATTAGCTCGAAGCTCACGCGGTAGTATATCTCTCCATATACACGTGGAAGTCGTAGCACTGCTCCCCCACTACTGGCCCTGGCTCTAGGATAATGAGAGTGACTCACGCGGCAGAATATCTCTCCATAGACGCGTGGAAGTCGTAGCACTGCTCCCCCACTACTGGCCCTGGCTCTAGGTAGCCGAGAGAGATACTCACGCGGTAGTATATCTCTCCATAGTCGCGTGGAAGTCGTAGCACTGCTCCCCCACTACTGGCCCTGGCTCTAGGTAGCCGAGAGAGATACTCACGCGGTAGTATATCTCTCCATAGACGCGTGGAAGTCGTAGCACTGCTCCCCCACTACTGGCCCTGGCTCTAGGTAGCCGAGAGAGATACTCACGCGGTAGTATATCTCTCCATAGTCGCGTGGAAGTCGTAGCACTGCTCCCCCACTACTGGCCCTGGCTCTAGGTAGCCGCAAGATACTCACGCGGTAGTATATCTCTCCATAGACGCGTGGAAGTCGTAGCACTGCTCCCCCACTACTGGCCCTGGCTCTAGGTAGCCGCGAGATACTCACGCGGTAATATATCTCTCCATAGACGCGTGGAAGTCGTAGCACTGCTCCCCCACTACTGGCCCTGGCTCTAGGTAGCCGAGAGAGATACTCACGCGGTAGTATATCTCTCCATAGTCGCGTGGAAGTCGTAGCACTGCTCCCCCACTACTGGCCCTGGCTCTAGGTAGCCGAGAGAGATACTCACGCGGTAGTATATCTCTCCATAGACGCGTGGAAGTCGTAGCACTGCTCCCCCACTACTGGCCCTGGCTCTAGGTAGCCGAGAGAGATACTCACGCGGTAGTATATCTCTCCATAGTCGCGTGGAAGTCGTAGCACTGCTCCCCCACTACTGGCCCTGGCTCTAGGTAGCCGCAAGATACTCACGCGGTAGTATATCTCTCCATAGACGCGTGGAAGTCGTAGCACTGCTCCCCCACTACTGGCCCTGGCTCTAGGTAGCCGCGAGATACTCACGCGGTAATATATCTCTCCATAGACGCGTGGAAGTCGTAGCACTGCTCCCCCACTACTGGCCCTGGCTCTAGGTAGCCGCGAGATACTCACGCCTCTCCATAGACGCGTGGAAGTCGTAGCACTGCTCCCCCACTACTGGCCCTGGCTCTAGGTAGCCGCGAGATACTCACGCGGTAGTATATCTCTCCATAGACGCGTGGAAGTCGTAGCACTGCTCCCCCACTACTGGCCCTGGCTCTAGGTAGCCGCGAGACACTCACGCGGTAGTATATCTCTCCATAGACGCGTGGAAGTCGTAGCACTGCTCCCCCACTACTGGCCCTGGCTCTAGGTAGCCGCGAGATACTCACGCGGTAGTATATCTCTCCATAGACGCGTGGAAGTCGTAGCACTGCTCCCCCACTACTGGCCCTGGCTCTAGGTAGCCGCGAGATACTCACGCGGTAGTATATCTCTCCATAGACGCGTGGAAGTCGTAGCACTGCTCCCCCACTACTGGCCCTGGCTCTAGGTAGCCGCGAGACACTCACGCGGTAGTATATCTCTCCATAGACGCGTGGAAGTCGTAGCACTGCTCCCCCACTACTGGCCCTGGCTCTAGGTAGCCGCGAGATACTCACGCGGTAGTATATCTCTCCATAGACGCGTGGAAGTCGTAGCACTGCTCCCCCACTACTGGCCCTGGCTCTAGGTAGCCGAGAGAGATACTCACGCGGTAGTATATCTCTCCATAGTCGCGTGGAAGTCGTAGCACTGCTCCCCCACTACTGGCCCTGGCTCTAGGTAGCCGAGAGAGATACTCACGCGGTAGTATATCTCTCCATAGACGCGTGGAAGTCGTAGCACTGCTCCCCCACTACTGGCCCTGGCTCTAGGTAGCCGAGAGAGATACTCACGCGGTAGTATATCTCTCCATAGTCGCGTGGAAGTCGTAGCACTGCTCCCCCACTACTGGCCCTGGCTCTAGGTAGCCGCAAGATACTCACGCGGTAGTATATCTCTCCATAGACGCGTGGAAGTCGTAGCACTGCTCCCCCACTACTGGCCCTGGCTCTAGGTAGCCGCGAGATACTCACGCGGTAATATATCTCTCCATAGACGCGTGGAAGTCGTAGCACTGCTCCCCCACTACTGGCCCTGGCTCTAGGTAGCCGCGAGATACTCACGCCTCTCCATAGACGCGTGGAAGTCGTAGCACTGCTCCCCCACTACTGGCCCTGGCTCTAGGTAGCCGAGAGAGATACTCACGCCTCTCCATAGACGCGTGGAAGTCGTAGCACTGCTCCCCCACTACTGGCCCTGGCTCTAGGTAGCCGCGAGATACTCACGCGGTAGTATATCTCTCCATAGACGCGTGGAAGTCGTAGCACTGCTCCCCCACTACTGGCCCTGGCTCTAGGTAGCCGCGAGACACTCACGCGGTAGTATATCTCTCCATAGACGCGTGGAAGTCGTAGCACTGCTCCCCCACTACTGGCCCTGGCTCTAGGTAGCCGCGAGATACTCACGCGGTAGTATATCTCTCCATAGACGCGTGGAAGTCGTAGCACTGCTCCCCCACTACTGGCCCTGGCTCTAGGTAGCCGCGAGATACTCACGCGGTAGTATATCTCTCCATAGACGCGTGGAAGTCGTAGCACTGCTCCCCCACTACTGGCCCTGGCTCTAGGTAGCCGCGAGACACTCACGCGGTAGTATATCTCTCCATAGACGCGTGGAAGTCGTAGCACTGCTCCCCCACTACTGGCCCTGGCTCTAGGTAGCCGCGAGATACTCACGCGGTAGTATATCTCTCCATAGACGCGTGGAAGTCGTAGCACTGCTCCCCCACTACTGGCCCTGGCTCTAGGTAGCCGCGAGATACTCACGCGGTAGTATATCTCTCCATAGACGCGTGGAAGTCCCGGCGATGAACTGCTCGCCTCAACACGTGCAGCGGGTCGTAGTACTGCTCCCACACGATGGGCCGCGGGACGAATAACCCTTGTTCTAAGTTCTCGGAGCCCTTCGGTGGCGGCCGGTATGTTGACAGCTGCACGGAGAAAACATTCATAAGACTAAGTAGGAAACATCATGCTTTTGGCCAATAAAGTAAGTTCTTTATAGGCGGGAAGGCTAGTCCTTGTGGCAGAGTTTTTAAAGCCACCTGAAGGCCTCCAACATGGCTAAACGGTTACAACAACCGGGGCCTGCAATTTAACGCGTCAACCGTTCTTCGGACTTCGGTAATCACTGACAAACACGTAGTCAAACTTCGTTATGAGCGCTGACCACATGAACCGGGATATACACTTTCGCTATAGATTGCCAATAAGATCGAATGCCACTTGCACCCATCTGGTGACGTGACGTCCTATGTAAGTCAGTAGAGGGATTTCTTTCATAGAGTCAACTCTTCTCCATATGACTCCAGCGTCTTCCATACGTATCATACAGATACTAACCTCTTTGAGCACCGTCTCGAAGTTCCTGGTATGAGCGTTACCAGATCGCTCCGGCATGAGTTCAAGCAGCTGCGAGTGGGTCTTATCTCCCGCCGCCAGGAGAGTGCTCACTTCCAGACGAGATTGGGTCAACTCGTCGTTACCTGCGAACGTGATAGTGATATTATTAAAATGTGTTTTTATTTCTTCTCCTAATTGAACTGACAATGCAAATGCATAG
Source organism: Hypomecis punctinalis (assembly GCA_949316475.1). NCBI lineage: Eukaryota > Metazoa > Arthropoda > Insecta > Lepidoptera > Geometridae > Hypomecis > Hypomecis punctinalis. Next base: position 2,200,744 of record OX438807.1, read on the forward strand.
CGCAATAGTTCATAATCCGCCGCGCATCACCATATAAGGTAAATTCGAGGCTAGAACACAGGGTTCCACGTCAGCTTGCTTTCGCTAGACTAGTGATATTTAGGTGGCAGTGAGAGGAGCGAGCGCTTATTTTACTCTGAGGTAGCACAACTCGAGATCTAAATTACTGCTAAGCCGTAAACTGAATCCCTTTGACAGAACGAACGTCGCGGAACGCTCATTACTTTCCCAATATGAAGTCCCAGTGCAAGAAGAAACTAAGAGCCTGCGTGTGCGTACTGACCGAGGTTGGTCCTGGAAGACACGAGGATAGCGAGGAAGGTCAACAGCCCCTCCACCATGGCGTCCTGTTCAGCAGCCTGCGCTGCTGCCATCGGCACCATGCTCAGCCACTCGCGCACGCCGAACCTGCACAAACATATACCTTTACAACATGAATGATATAGCACAACAGAAGACTTGCTCCCGAACAACATCAAATAAACGTAAGAACCTCTCCAACTGTCGCAAGAAACATAACGGACTCGCAGCTCAAGAGTTTACGATTCCCCTTTACAATGTCCATAGGTAAAATAAGATGACCAATACAAATATATTTATGAAAAATATAAAATCAAAACATATCAAAATTACTAAAATTCAACACAAAGATTCAGTTAGTCTCATTTTCATGAAGTCATATAGCTTGTAAAATGCATCATTAATAAAAAAAAGATTTAATTTTTATTTTAAAGTCAAGATAAGATAAATTTCTGATGGCAACTGGCAACTTATTGTACATAAATAATTTATTATATACCTACGCCTTGCTTTTGAACTTTACTGAGTATTCCTAATCCTCTCTCTATCCTGTCTCTACAACAATCCTGATTATTCCTGATTCACCCATGGGTCGATTTTGATATGAAGCTGCTATATTGCTAAGATATTTTTGCAGCCCAACTCCGCCGTTAAATATACATAATTAATTTTACAGAGTACATCACCGCTAAGCCTTTGATTTGAAGCACGTTTCGCGCGCTCGATTGAAACTGTTGGCTCTCGTACTGCCAAATTGAAATTAGGCACTAACCTTAGACTTAGACCTTAGGCCTGGCCAAAGTATTACTCACATATCTATACACATGTCCAGGAACTGGTCAGCGGGCAGGTTGGCGGCACATAGTTGCAGGAAGTAGATGTCCATATCGACCATAGAGTTGCAGAAGTTGGCCTGGATGTACGTCATCGCTTGGCCCTTGATCTGAAGACCATTGCGCACCCACACCCCAGCCAGGATCTCGTAGAATAGGCTCTGTGGATGAAGAGACCGGGTTCGTTAGCGAATAGGCAATGTAGATTTTCAGACATTGTTGTTGTTAGTCTCGGACATAGGACGACCACTGCTGGACATAAGCTTCTCCTAATTACGTGAGATACATGATTTTTTGGTGCAGTTATTGTGACAAGAAGTATACAATACGAAAATAAATGTGTATTTAATCTCTAGGGTATTTGTAACTGTTGTTTAGTGAACTGACGACGTAATAATAATAAGGCGTCAGAAAAATTCTAGGTAATCCATCAAAACATTGAGTGGATATGAAATTAATTTCATGGTATACACGTTCATAAAGGTAGATAAATAGGAATGAATAATTGAATAAGCATCCCCTCGCGGAGTGGCAATGGCGAAGCGTTGGGAAAAGGCCTTGTAAACAGATACCTATTTGGATCATCGATACGATGAAGAAAAATAATTCAATATCGTCTAACATTAAGTAACAATAAAAAATTATGAAAAAGAAGGTAAAGACTTTGGTTCTGGCCGAATAAACAGCGATTTGTGAATATTCAGTTTTACAAACTGAATAACGTTGCAGCAGGCTTGAAGGGACGTTACATTGCAGTTCACCATCAAAGCATAGCCTTGCTTATTGCTGCAGTATATGATATTGTTGCCCTTTTCCCACTGGTGGGGTCGGCACAGGACGTTTCCTTTCGCCACAATAGTTATTATTCACCATCAACTATACTATGCTATACGAACCAACATCATCTTGCCCTTATCCCACTACACACATATAGGGACGTTTATTTACGCCACTTCACTCTATTATACGTCATCTTATCATCAACTATACGATGTCATACGAACCACTGCACACTATTAGGCGAGCTGCAATAAGCCGTAAGCGTGGAAATCGTTTGAAAGAATTAACAATAGATGCAGAGACAAAGTCAACAATGGATCGACGAGAAAATAAGGGAAGATATATCTGTCTTATCCGTCATATAAATCTATAGGATAGTACTTAAATACTTATAGAATAAAAATACCTATCTAAGCGGTTGTGTCTACCTATAACAGACATAAGTAAAGTAATTATGCGCATGTTGGAGTATCTCAATCCAGAAACGACACGTACGCGCGCAACATTTTTCGCTTTGTAAAGAAAAATCGATATCATATCATATTTTTATGAGGTCATTTCCCCTTGGCATAACTTCTTTCGAAAATACTGTTACGTTTTCGATGACAATTTATTGTATAAAAAGTAGGATACACGTAATTGTAGTTGAGAGTTGACCGACTACAGAGTTCTGCCATAGTGCTGGACATTAGACATTAGTTTGTAATATCACTAATGACATCGTTCCCTCAGAATCCAATCTCGAGGAACCCTTAGAACGCCCTGAACGCCTACATAGTAGTACATACGATGACATATCTTAAAAAGTCAGCGGAAAGGACCATTCCGAAATACGACATTCCGAAATTTTTATACATTTTCAATCGAATATGATACGTCAAAACTTTGTCGATAAAAGTTATGCTAGAGGCATAGATTTTCATAGGGGATTCCCCTGATTGTTTGTTGTAAAAAGTACTTACATGAGATCATATTTCTAAATGCTGACTTTTAATTCAGAGAAATGGATGCCAGGTGGTGTCAGCAGCGGTTTCATAACTTAGTCAACAAAATAGTACCTACTTATTTAAAATAATCGTATAGACATGGCTAAACGGTTAAAAGGACCGGGAATCACAGTTTAACGTGTCATCCGAGCCACGGGAGCGTTCAGTTGTAAATGTAATCCATGGTGACCCTTTGATTATTTAGTGGGCATTTACATCGCACTCAAATAGGTACATACTGAGTACATTTGATGGTACCTATTACATCGTATTTCTTTGCCACTTGGTAGAAGATAGATCACCTGTAGGCATATTATTGTAGGTATCGTCTCCTAAGAACTTTCCAAGGCTTGGAATTTAAAAACAAAAGGATCTACAAGTCTTTTGTCTTTTTATTATTTCTTACATCGTAATTTAAATAAAACTTTGTTTTAATACAGCACTTTGTTAAAAGCATTCGAGAACCGATCTGACTGAACAAAGAAGAAAATGCTGCAAAAAGCTGATTGATTTGATTAACCCATAAATAGGCAACAATTTGGAATACGTTGTGCCTTTTAATGGGAGGTGATTATCTTTTTTATGAGTCCGCTAGGGAAAAGCCACCTTATTATTCCACCAAGAAAAATATTAATATTCATAAGGCCAACCCAGAATAATTCGAGAAAAAATAAGCTGTCTCATTCAATCGAAACTCGTAATTGAGATGCTGATTTTAGATCAATTTTCGGGTTGGCTCCATAGTAATAGTTGTCCATAATAATGGTATGAATCAACCTCAGTCGGCTTAGTTTCCATTCTGTTTTAGCTCCGTGAAAAGTTTGGCTAGGTAAAAACAAAGTAAAAAAAGGTGGTATAGGTCCAATCATACAACTTGATGCTGGAAACAAGTTGCGGATAGCCCAATCCTGACAAGCTCACATAACAGCTGCGCCTGACATGACTTGCGCTGCGTATCGGCCTCGGACTCGGCCTATGACAAAGTACATAGTCCACTACACAAGGCAAGGCAATTCACGGTATTCTTTCAGCTTCATCACAAGAGTTGGTAAACATCACATACCGTAAGAGCTATTTCCCGGCATTTAAGAAACAACAATCAATCGGCATTCCAAAAAAAAATCTATGTATAATTGATTCCTTAGAATTAAATTCTAACGCTTTGTAATCAGAAAAAGGACACTACAATGGCTTCGATTTCGGTGGCTTTATTTGACAGGTCTAGTCTAAACTTACTAATATATAATTGTCTTTTTCAACAAGGAGAACAACAATTTAAAATTATATTTAGGGCTGTCAAAAAGCCTCCAAAATTGAGCCTAATAAACAGGTACTTAAATCTAAAATGTTTTCATAGTGTTTCGTGCTAAATTAATGACATAGGAAGCATTTATTGCGCTTATCAAAGGAAATTCAACTAATGCTAGTTTTACTAAATTTAATTTTTATCTAAGTTATTACCGTTGTGAAATCACAAAATAGCATACCATATTTTATAGAATATAGTCATATCGGTCACTCTCGCACCAGCTTCACAAGATGAATTAACATAACAACGATAATTTATGCAGGAATTCAAGTATGCGCAACCCTTTAAACCAACCCTTGAAAGAAGAAAAAATATAGGGGCCAAAGAAATAGAAAGTAAAATCAAAAGCAGTTCGCGGCGAGGCTTTTACGTAGGCTGTTGGTAATGTTGCCAGGATTACAAAAACTACCGGCGTAGCGCGAGTTTAAAAACTTGACGATGATTTCAGACTAAGGTAAAATGATGAATCTCTTGTTTAATTGGTTTAAATTGGTCTTGGTTTAATCATCGTTTATGAATTAGTACTACCTATGTCAGTCAGTGACGTGCAAAACCACATACGATTGCAAATAACAAAACCAACACCCGATCAGGCACTGCTATGGTATCAGCTACCGGCCTCAAAACCCGTTTATTGAATTAATCAAGTAGATACTTGCTTATTCCGCCTTTGTATCACATTGAAACAATGACGAGAAGATCTCAGATCAACGGCCGTGGCCATGTGGTATTGGGGAGATGTGTGCGTAAAAGTTGGGCACCCCACGACCTCGCGCGCGCCGGCAGTTGGTCGAAACCCGCCATGAAGGTGCGACGCGTGCTTGTGACGCTGTTCGTGCTCACAGCGTGCGCGCACGCGCTCGTCGACGATGTCATAGACATTATAAAGTTAGCCAAGGAAATAGGCGAAGAAGTGCTTAGTTCATGGGACCTGATAGGGAAGAACTTCAACGCTTCCGGTGGGGTAGAACTTCCGTACATAAGACGGCGAGAGCGAATCGTTTTGTCGCGACTATCGGAAGTGACACGCGCGATTCAACGGCTCGAGCTGGATGTGGAAAAGGCTGGAGCCGTTGCGATGTTTTTAGCCAAAAATCGGGGCAGGGGGACTCGATTGGAGTTGAGGTTGCACGATATGGCGGATTTGTTAGGTCGCGTTTCGTCTGCTAATCGAGTGATGTTGGAGTATGTTAGGCTGGAGAAGGAGCTGGAGAGGAGTACGCTGCAGGATTTCGCAGAGTGGTGTGTGTCGCACGAGTCGACTGCGCTGCCGGCTTTGATGGAACGGATGCATACGATGGTGGTGCCGCCGCATCAGCATTTATTGGGACGCGGGCTGCTGCAGATGATGACTGAGGACTTGCAGGTTGGTTCTTTAGACAAGTGTGAATTTATTGATCTTTAATCCCTGAGCGTTAGATGCTCTTATTCGAAGTTGTTTCGACAATGACCGATAATTCAAACAATGCCGTTGCCGGTAGTAGGTCACGTTCTTTGTCTTACTAAGTCTACACAAAATCATGTAGTGATGTTTGACCAAAATTTAGGCTTTGCGTGCTTCGGCCAGTTTTCTTTAAGGGTGATGAAAATAGTAGATATGACAAAGGATTCTAGTCACAATGCTGAATTGAATACTGCCCACGTACTTGTATTACTTGTATATCGTTCTCAATGTCAGTGATTTCGCACGTTTATTTGGTTATGCTATTAAGTTTTAATGCTTGAACTAAGTTGCCTGTTACCGTTTTTTATTTGAAAGTAGGCATGGAACCTTCACACAATAAAGATATAAATGTTATAAATGTATTGTATCGATAACCTAGAACAGGTAGATAAACAATTTAGCTGAATTCGTTTATTGATGTTTTTTTTTTAAATATACGTACATTAAACATTACTAAATAATAAAGAAATTTGGTTGGTGCCTGGCGATTTACGCTTACTAAAGCTGTATAAACACTTTGTAGTAAATGTGACGTTGTATCGCTAAACAAATTGAAAAAAAAATCATCATAATATTTTTAGGCACCAATCGGGGCTTGTTTACCATTGTAAAATGCCTTATGATTTTTTTACAATACGGTTAACTACGGTTAATTACTTCAGCTGGTAACGGCAGCCTGTGGGTCAGGGTAGTCACCTCGTTTTGGAAGCAAAACTAATATTCAACACTACAGTACATACAAGTAATAAAACAATAATACTAAAATAATTTCAAAATCCAACCGCTAACCTATCATAAAGGAAGGAGCACATAACAACTGTTAAACATGAGTCACATTACACGGGTCAAATAACTCTCAATGGGTTGCAGACAGCTCGCAGCTCGCTGGTCTGCCCTTGATAACCAATTGACACCTCCCAGTGCTAACTGCGCGACCAGCGTTACATGACCTGCAACACCCTGAACCGCGTAAATCTAGTGGAGGTTGCTTTTTAACTTTATGGGATCCTGGTGACAGCTTTCGAAATTGAGAAAGTTCCATTAGGGATAATAGGGATATTATATTTTTCTTTTAAACATTTAACTTTTAACGGTATTTATACAGCTACTTGTAAGGAAGAGGTTCTTCGTAAGATTGTGTACTCGATTTGCGTGTATCGTGGTAGTATCCGAACCTGAACCGCGTAAATCTAGTGGAGATTACCTAAATGGAATTCAAATTAACTTTAAATTTAGACAAACTGTCTCCATATCCAAATTACGATAATGTTGATATTCGTTAACGAGCCTACTTATTCTGGGAACTGGAGAGTTTGCGCCTAACACGGTGCTACGGAAGATAGGAGCGAAAGGAGTTATGGGTTTGCGCGGGTAACTAAATGGAGCTCTGAATTTAAATTTGGCTAGAAGAATCGGACTATTGTGCAGTAATTTGTGAATGAAAATTAAATCCAATTTTTTCGACGGTCTACCAAAGTCTGAATTTTGAAAAAGGCTAATCGTTTGTTGTAAGACGTTAATACTTTTACTTTCCTTGCTGAGAAAGCCAAGGTGCCATAAGAATATTTTTTGTATCCTTTCTAGCCGTAATGAATGGACAGCATAATGCTGCCTGTAATACTCTACAGTATAGGTGTAGGTGTATACACCTACTTGCAAGAAGGAGTTTCTTCGTAAGATCTTAGTCGATTATGTACTCGATTTTCATGTTTCTTGTTATATAATCTACTTTTTATAGAAGCTTCCGATTTGGAAGTAAGAAGAGAAGCTAAAATAAGTAATTTTCATTTAATTACAAAAATGCTTTAAACACTAAGTCACTTTAAGCACAATGTCTACTAAGAACAAAGCGGAGCTAAAACAAAACAACGTATGCGGTAAGTAATTTAAATATAGCATTAACTATGTTATGACATGATAGAATGAGTTTTACAAACAAAACTCTTAGGTAAGGTAGGTAAGTACCTACAGCTTAAAATAACTAAGAAGTCTTGAACAGAAATCTATTTTCTTTCTTTCGTGGAAGTCCTCGAATTTGACCTACGTGGTGGACTATGGCCTGTAACTCTAACCATGTAATGAGAAGACAGCAAGCACAATGGGACGCAACGTAATACAGGACTTTGATAAAATGGCCAAAGAGTCGATTATTCGAGGGGAGGTAATCTGCTTAGTAAGAGGTCTACGTCTAACAACTTGACATTTAGTATCGGAACATTGCTTCGAATTCCTTACATCTTTGTGGTAATTTGAGCTCTGAACTGATTTTACTTGAGGACTATATTTCTTTTCGTTCAGAGCTTTTTACAGGAAATTAAACGTTACCAAAACCCAATTTCCAATCCTCAAGGAAGAATAGAGGGCTTTATTCTTCAGTGAGATAAACATAGCTAAAATGTTATTATTTTAGTTATGAACATACAACGATTTACATTTAAAATTTCAACGTGGCACCGGAACAAACAGACCCATTATAATATTATTTAACATCGTTGCTCTTAGTCATGCGATATTACAGTATTCAATGGTGGCGATAATAGTAGGTAGGTACTTTGTATTTAGACGATTGTTCGCTACCGAGAAGAGATAACTGTGGACCTGACAACTGCCATGTTGGTGATAAGTTACAGGCATTGAATAAAAATACTTACCGAGCTAGAATCCGTATAAGTAAGGATTTGTAGAGTTAGAAGTTTGGCTCTATATAAGAACTTTTTGATAGTGCGAATTGTGATTTTGTCTTTACATTTAATCTGAAAATGTTTTTGTTGAATTTCATATCTTTTTCTAGATTATTATTTATTAAGTACAATATTATTATGTTCTTTAGTCGAATTTCAGATGTCTAGCATCAACACTTGCGGAAATCTTATACAAACTTGTATCTCTCAGTTTTAAGGGTTGGGGGGTGATTTAGTAAAAATCCTGAAATACGTGTTTATTATTTAAAACAAAGAGTGCCTTTATCATCTATATAAATAATTTTCAGACGTCTAGTATAAAAAATTTTGAAAGTCTCATATAAAAATTCAGTTCAGTTTTGGGGGTTGGTTTATTTGAATCCTCCAATGGTGTTTTATTATCTATTTAATTATCTATTACAACGAGTCCATTTTTAGGGTTCCGTGCCCAAAGGGTTAAAACGTGACCCTATTACTAAGACTCCGCTGTCCGTCCGTCTGCCTGTCTGGTTTCGATAAAATTTAAACGGGACCACCTGAGAAGAATGATCTACCAAATACAAAAGAATTATTGAAATCGGACTACTCTGTGAAAAGTTATGCGAGGTCATACATAAAAAAATCTATACATATGCAACGCATCGACGTGTTAACCTACTTCATTTCGTCGGTTAAAAAAAAATGTATGCATTGGAATTTATAGGATAGAAGCCGGTTGCATAAAGCAAAAACCACAGCGAGGGTGGAAAAATCAATACAATTTCACCCTCCTTGCTAGATCAGCTCATTTTGCCCGGGATATTTATCCTTTTACCTCACTTGTCATGTAAGGAACAAATATTATAAATAAATAATATAATAAATTGTTTATTTTTTTTATAAATGCATTGTCATTGATCTTTGATAGGTGTGCAAAGTTTAAAGAAAATCTGATCGCTCAAAGTAGGTTAAAATCGAACTCAAAGGGGTTGGTTACAAGCAAGCAAACATACAGGGGAAACTAATAAAAGCGTGTTTAAAAGTAGAATATTCTAGTTTTAAATACAACTATATACATATAGCCTAACCAAGGTTGTACGATTGTTGGAATCTTGTAAATCTAACTTAATCTATTGTAGGAAAAGCGATTGAAAAGTACCATACCCTAAATAATCCCTATACGCAATTGAGGATTCTAGTCATACTTAACTATGACACTCCACGAATTTTGGCTCGGCTCGTGCGACGCTCGTGCTCGGCTAGTCTAGCGTAGACCTATCTACTAGATAACATGATTTTAAATTACCTATTCTATATTTATTTTTCCCTACATAAATACCATCAGTATTCCACCCTAACAACAGGCAGGATCTAATTTGTCAACAACATGAGTCAACTCAACTGTTGAGTAGCAGAACTTTTTGTGTCGTTGCTAATAATCGTGTAGCTGGCGGGTTGGAAACCGGTCCAAGCCGCGAAAGGCCACTGAGTCAGACTCTCGATGATAGGATGACGTCGTTTTTAATGCGAATTAATCAGTAGTTTTGGGTTTGTTTTGTAAAATAAAAAATTGGTATTACACTGCAGCCATCGTCACCATCAGCTTATTTTGGCCTACTGCAGGCTGCAGGGCATAAGCCTCCTCTCCCTGACGCCAATGATCCCTGTCCTGTGCTAGTACCTTCCTGTAGTAAAATCATTAATGTGTACTATTCTAAAAATGAGATGGCGATGGATGATAATATTCAAAAACATATCGATAACGCCTGCAAGAAACCGGACATAGATTGGAAAAAAATAAAATTTGCGAATGAGGGAGGCTTATACGCTGTGGTGGGCTGAACAAGGCAGGCAGTGATGATGGTAATTCTAAAAATGCGTTGTCGAGGAAGATAAGCATATAGAATCATTTTAACCGACTTCCAAAAGGGAGGAGGAGGTTCTAAGTTCGCCTGTATATTTTTTTTTGTGAAATATGTTTATCGATAATTTCACCAATTGTGAACCGAATCGAAAATTTTGTTTCGAAAGGGTAGTTTTTAGAGTGTTGGGTCCTTCCAGCACTCTACATTTTATTGCTGAGGTGAGTCCCTTTCGACACTTTGTACAGGTGGCCCGTGGCAACTCCCTTGTGCCATTGCAATCTCGGGAATAATCACCTTTTATCAAATCATTTCACTATCTTAACGAATGATACATAAAAACTTATTTACATTGCTTTAGTCCCTCAAAAATACCGCGCGAAGGAAGTCATGCTCAATGCCATTGAAGGACTTTCGTTTCGCTTTCATGCAACTGCAGCGATTAAGTAACAGTTACCAAGCAGGTACCGATCAAACAACTAGGCTAGGCTGCGACCTCTGATGACGTAACAACAATAACCTACTAACTACCTCTGCAACTGTGACAAGTGCATCATATGCCGTTAGCTGTGACTGAGTGATTGCTCCTTCCGGACCTCGTTTCATTAAAATTTGATCTTTAATCCAGAGATACAAGGTATTAATTGAAATGATGAAGGTTAGCGGTTCATCGAATCCCTTTGTGGTTAATTCGGACTAGGGAAGGACAACGGTAAATATCGATGTCTATGTTCGATGTTTGCGGTTAAGTTGGGTTTTCCGTTGAGGGCTTGAATAACAGGAAGACACTTAATAATTTCTATTAGTAGAAATAAAGAATTCTCTATCATCAAACTAATACCATTTATAAAGTGTTCCATAGGGGCAAGACGTATTGCGCGGGAGTAACCAGCTGACGCCACAATTATTACAATAAGCAAATAATAATGTGCGCTGACAAATAATGCTCATGGTCATTATGCTAATATAGATTCTAAGTTCGTTGACATACGGACTAAGCGGACTGCATATTTAATTTTGGTACGAGTTAACTGTACTCAACATACGGCGGAGTAGTGATGTGCTCAAGTAGTATCGATAAATAATATTTGTCTAATTATTGTCGATATAATTTAAACAACGTGAAACTAAAATATTTTTACTGTTCAGACACAGACCCAAATAAAAAAGTACTTTAAAAATTAAATTGATAAAATTAATTGCAGATTATTCATGAATAAAAGGTTTCAAAAACGAAATATAATAGTATTGTACTATATTAATTTATTCTCGAACCCAGTGATTATAAAGAACAACAAAATCATTATTTCGCTTAATTTTGGAATGTACAACGAATACAATATAAGACCGACGGAAATGAAACGCCTGAAAATGACGTGCTATATGACATTTCTATATACAAGATATTAAAATCTAGCAGCGGAGCAGCCTGATAATACTGAAGGAGAATACCAAAATTATATCGCATCTTGCAAACATGACGTGGGGTTCGACATCGATGATAAATTATCGAGAGGCACCCATCACTAGGGTGACCCCACTCACTCTCGCGATCCCCTCGCGCGTCCGCAGCGCAGTCAGTGTGCCTCCAGCCGCGCAGTAACCAGCACGCCTGCGGCATAATGAGAATCGCGGCGCTCACGGCGCTGCTCGCGGTCGCGACCGCGACCGACCTAACCCCCGTCGACAACCTGCGCGACGTATTCTACACCCTCGAGAACGAGCTGTGGAAGAATGTCACCGACCCGGGCTGGACCGAGGGCGGCCTTGGCGGCGACGTCGAGCTAACAAAGGCGTTCGTCGGCTACAACGAGCGATTGCTAGCCCTCCCGAGAGTGCGCCAGCCGGCGCTGCATTCGTTTATATGGAACAAGGCGACGGAGTACCTGGGAGGCATCGACCGCCTCTACAAGAACTTCGTGGAGTTCATAGAGCACAATGCGGCGGCTGGGACGGTGCCGGCGCCCGTGCGCGAGTGGCTCGACCTGGCCGAGTCGATCCTGATGGACCCGAAGCTATCTGTGAACACCTCGGTCACCAAGCTGAACGAATTGATGGCGCACGGCGACCTGTTCCGGACGGCGCTGCAGGTACGCATGCCATTGTTTATAAACGCACCGGAGTGAGTAATATAATATACATAAATCGGGGTAACCGTAACAAAGGAGATCAGATTCGCTGTCGGAATCGCGTTTGTGAACCAGTGCCATGTCAGTGACCGGCGTCAATATCAGCTGTTTATGATATGTTTATAAAGTTGGATTGTTTTCGAAACTTCGGAATGCCAAAAATTACCCACGTGTAAGCTTTCGATAAGGTAAGCATTACTGAATAAATAGCTAAGGAAGCGATATCAGATATTCAAGTAACTGTGCAGTGTTGTTACCTCACTGCTAAAAAGAGAAAATCAACAAGTTAATAAGCAGGCGAATCGTAATTTGGAGCACTGTGGCCTCCGTATCATGACAATTTGTTTTGTATACATTCGGAAATGTTACCAACACAACAAATTCCAAGCATTATTTTTCAAGTTAGATAACACAGCATGTTTGTTTATTTAGCTCACAGCAAAGACTTGTGCGTGTTATTAAAATAATGACATAGATAAGAAAAAAAAAGCGCTTATTTCAATGTATGGATGACTAACTTAATTTCATTTTCGATAGACTATGTTTTGGGACAATTTTTTTGTACAGAAAATCAGAATTTCCATTTTGTAACTAACCATTCACGAGTTAGATTCCTGCACGAAGTAAGAGCAGAATGACAACCGTTTTATTGCTTTAAGGATAAAGAATAATTAATAAATCATAATTCTTAAGTACATAATTCAAATGCAAAAGCGACTCAAACTCTGGCTAAAAAGATAAATTTACAACACTTCGCAAATACCCTGTTTTGGAATCGGGCAGGAGTCACAAAAGTGAAAAAATAGGTAGCTCCTCTCATTGTCCAAGAGTAATGCTATTTTTGGTTTCTTAAATAGGTGTCACTGACCTCGATTCGTGCAATTTCAGCTCAATATAGATATGAATCAGTTGGCCTCCTGATTCATTTCTACATTTTTTATCGATATAGATAAATAAAATAACTTATCAGCGGAAATCTACACATAACAAAGATATATAATGAATTCTCGCATTTAGAGTGCGTCAATGATGAGTTTTCGATATCAATGGAACAGTTACGTGATTATATGCACTAGTCTTTTAAGCACGATCTTTAGATAAATCTAAACAAAGGCACAAAAATCTAATATCTCTTACTATGAACGGTTAATATAATTATTATCTATAGAAGGAAAAAGAGGATAGGGAAACACGGAGGGCATTTTTAGATCAAATTAAAGAGATGGGAGAAGTCACGTCGCTAAGGAGGTGAAGACACTGGCCGAGGACCGGAAGACGTGGAAGTTCACCGACAAGAGCTCTTAAATTTTGAATGAATGACTTCTGTACGTATTTATGAAACGAATATTCATTAACTTCCTTTCTCCTGTTTTGTGCTATCTCCAATGTTTTATAACCTATATCTACTTGGAATATATCGGTACCTAAATAAACATACATTTTCTCGGAACCAAAATCATGTCTTATAAACATGTACGGATTGCGTGACGGTATGTACCTACCTACTGTGTAGGTCAGTTGATAGACAATTTACTCAACTGTAGATTGATGTTCAAAAACGAAATCGTGATCGAATGTGTGAGAAAATTATACTTTGCACAAATCACGGTTATTGTTTCTGGGTTCAATTCAAAAATAATTTATCTGGTTTTAAATTTAAAAATAAGATATGATAATGCCGATTTAATTCTAAACACATCAAAGAATGCATATAAATGAATGAATGAATATTTTTAGATGATGATCAAAGCCCGAACGCCCCAATCTAAAAGCCCACTGCTAGTGGGCACAGTTTCCAAGATGCTGGCCCCATTGCCACGCTGGAATACAATGCTAATCCTCTGGGCAAAGTAGAGGATATCAAAGCTGACTACTCGAATAATGACCATCACACAACATACAACTAACTCTATCCCAAAGACAACGGCACATCATTCAAGACAATTAGCAGTTAATTTGTAACGCCATATTCATTAAACGTCGTCTCGTTCAATGATTAAGACAATGCTATCAGACTTAAATTGTTACATGGACATTTACGAATTGAATAAAAGTACGACAAAACTAATTCAAGGGACGATCGCAGCGGATATTACATATTGTTATGGTATTTACATGATAGAAATAAAATGGAAATAACATTTAATGGGAAAGCTAAAAATTATAAATTAAATGATTGTATTGATTATTATGATGTTTAAATTGCAACCACTCATACCAACCGCTTTAGACTTAAATGCGAATCAAACGACACATTAAAATTTAAAACTGGTCAAGCCGTTAGGTGGTAGGACAATAATAGCTTTCTTTTTTGGGTAGCAATATACCTAAGTAAATATATGACATACGACCAAAATAAATTGATTAAAAGTAAAGTTTCACACTAAATTAGAGAATTGAAATTGGCAAGACAGAAGAGGAATGTAGCTAGGGTGAAAGTATAAGTAGACGCGAAAAGTTTTTGTAACTCAAAAGAGATAAACAAGGGGAAAAGATAAATGTATAGGTGAAGATCACAACTCAATATCGGACCAAAAATAAAAATCAAGACAGAACATCGTAAACAGATAAGTGAATATATGAGGCCGGTTTTTTATACATGTGGTGAGTGCGTCGGTATTGCGCCGCCATAGTACGACTGATGATCCAAGGCGTAGTTACTTTTTACGTGTATGAGTATGTAATTGTGTCTGTACACAGCGAGGCGTAGTTTTGCCGGCCTCGCTTGTTTTGTTGATAACATTCAGTCTTGATTTTTTTTATATGGTCTGAGGACTCAATTCGATAAACCAAATTGAAGCAATAGATTGAATTTAGTTGAACTGTTAATTTTAATAAAAAAATATATTCTGGTTTTCAGGACCAAGACTCAGATATCTGCGAGCTGCAGATGTCACCGCATCAGCTGATCTATGACATGTACAACACGATAGCACTGACAGAGATTAAAGGATACGCCATGATGCAATTCTCTTGGATGTTACTCAAAGTTTATGGAAAAGGTATGATTTAATTTGCTATTCATATCGAGAAACTCTCTATTGTACAATTTGAAAAAGGAATTTAAAGTAGACCGTTAATTCTGCCCTCCTTATGATAAACACAGTATTTTCATTGCAACGTGATCTGAAAACGCAACCTTCTAACCCCAGGAAGAAGGTTAGTTAAGTCACGTAACGTTCGCAATGAACATACTGTATTTATCATAAGTAGGGCAGAATTGATATCATCATAAAGTAACATTCTATATGGATGCAAGCTTGTTTCTTGCAGTCATTTTGTAAATAAGTAGGCTTAGGCCATGCAATGGACATGAATGATGTGATGTTGAATGAAATGAACCCAACAATGACTAACTAGTTCAACGATGTCCGTAAGATGTATAAATCTACGACTTCTCGTAATTTCCGCACATTTTAGACCAACATGGCAAAACGGTTTTAATAGTTTACATCCTGCTTCGCCAGCTAAACAAGAAATTAATGAAATCGCCTGCGTCAACGTTGAAGTACTCGTGTTATGACATTGTTTTATTTGTGGCATATAAATAAACCTATGTAAATATTTACAACGGAAAACTGAGTCGGTTGACAAATAATTCTACTGTGATACAGACATAGTCATACGAGAAGAATTTTATTTTTGACCGACGAACCACTGGAGGAGGTATACAATTCGACGCATATATATATATTTTTTTTTATGTATAACCACGCATAACTTTTTTCATAGTGGTCCGATTTAAATAATTCTTTTTTTATGGGAAAGAGTATACTTCGAAATTGGTCCCATTTAAATTTTATCTAAATCGGCTGAGCCATTTTTGATAAATCAACAATAATGTGAAAAATGCTACATCGATCCATGCGAAATATTCGCGAATTCTGTACACGGGTGAAGTCGGTCATGCTAATTTTTGCAAAAAATTATCTGGTAGAAGTCGTAGCACGAATGACAAACGTATCATGAACTTAACTATTGTCAAAGAACTTTCTACTTCCCACTTTCTTCATGGCATACCTACTGCATGTTGTTGACGTCAATCCACAAGTGATTAGCGTACATCAACGTAATTAAGTTAATGCATAATAAGGCTAAGTAATTATGCATTGTGTTATAGAAAAATGATGATACATCCGATTAACAAACAAAGGGAATCAAAATAAACAAACAAACAAGGATATTGGACACAAAGACTACACGACGGCACGTTCAGCCTATATAACATTTACGTAGAACTGTAAAGCGATTAGCCAACATAATACTGACATTCATCCTAATACACAACCTTACACAAACGTAATAAGAGTAAATACAGGTTAACAAGTACAGTGAATCGGTTCCGTGGAGGACGGAAGGAGCAGTAGTTATATGAATACAAACACGATATAATAGCATTGAACTGAATCGCAGAGTGCAATGATTCATCAAAATGAGATTACACAAGTGCAATTAGTAGGTATTCGCTAACAGCAAATGATACATAGGAATTTGTAGAGGAAGTTAGTTTTCATTACTAGACATATATTCCATTTCAATATTTTTTCTCATTAAGACCGCAGAATCGCGCTGGATGCAAGCCGCTTCCAACCGGTCTTCTTGGAATCCATAGGGGAGGCCTATTCATCAGTGGACGTGTTATGGCTGATGGATGAATGGAACCATTGAAATACGACTTTTTACATACGTTTATATTAGCTAGATAGTTTTATAAGCTGGTAAGCTGACAGTTCTTTAAGTATTGATATCAAAGGCCGGTGACTTAAGAAATACTAATTAAACTTTAATGACTTCCAGGAAACTACACGCAAGAAGCGAGTCTAACCAGACAGAGGTACAGCAAGCGGACGAGCCAAGCCGCCGCGGCCGCGAGGGCAGCGCTGGCGATGGCTAACAGAGGGCTGTACCGGTGTGACCCGCCACAGCACGAAGAAGGTAAAAACAATCATATTGCTACCATCACACTTCAAGAACTATTGGAAAACAAGAGGCGAGGTGGTGGTGAAACCGGAACTTATTTGCGATATAAAGAATGGATTAGTCGAATAGAAAGCAGCAAGGACATCTTCAGTTCAGTATTACCTACGCATCAAAAAAGACTGAAAATTACCAACGAATTGAACAACACAAAACGTACGGATGACCTCATAAAGATCGCAGGATCGTACCGCTTCCAACAGGTCCTATTGGAGATATACATATATGGGAGGCTTATGTTCAGCAGTCTGTCGTAAAAGACGACGACGACTAATAAATTGTTGATTCCCAAAGCTGAGAAAATTCTTACATGGAGTTTGGTTATTAAAATTTTAGGGATAACATACGACCAAGTGACCCGGCTGCTCCAGGGCTACGTGGAGAACGAAGTGGACATGAACCCTGATGCTACCTGCCGTGAAAATTGCGCCTTTTACACGCTCGCCAAACACCACGATTGCTTCAAGGACATGTACTGCTCCAAACAGAGGGCGTGCAGCGGACGGATAGTTAACTGTGGTTACATCGACAGCGATATGTGGATCTGCCCTGCAGTAAGTTTCATTATGTGATCGAACTTCGAAGAGTGATTGTAATGAAATTAATGAAATGATTTTAATTTTAGAGTGCATCCCACACTACGTTTATCTCTAAAATTCGTCGCGAATGCATGAATCGAACCTTGGGTTTTCGAATCACTAGCCCGACGCTCTCCTAACTAAGCTAATTTGCAGTCCTGACTTCCCGTCGAATTTGTGAAGTGTTTATCATTTTAACCAACTTATAGCGTTGGGCGGCGCCACCTGTGAATTTCTCACTTAATTCTGACCAAATCAACCCAATGAATACAGTGATTTGAATCAGAAGACAAGGAAGAAGGAAGTAATGAGTTATTATGTACATTTCAGAGTCCAACCAGCAGCAGAAGATACGAATGGATAGAGTACGAGAATGGCAGAACCCTGGGTAAACACGATAACACGTGCAGCCGTGGCACAGACAAGGCAAGTGAAAATCTACTAAAGTAAAGGTTACATTTGGAACGTATTTGAACGATTTGGAATGTACTATTTTTCTTTTAGCTATTTGCAAAGTTATTGCCAAGTATGTCTTGTAGGATTCAAAGTACCTATGAAGCGAGAACCGTTAAACACTCAATTAATCTTTTGTTATGGCGCTATACATGGTCCTTATCTTGAGCCGAGAATCATTAACGAGGTCAATAGATTAATAAAACAAAGCGACTCGATATAACTCCAGATTCTGATGTTGAACAAAACAGACTGGTTCAAGACAAAACAATAACATATTATTCGTACGTCGTCACTGGATTCGCAGCTTTTGTTTGATGATTTTTTATCCTGTCTAATAGCTGACAGGAATTTCTCGGAACTTGTATCAGAAAGGTAAACCTAAAATGAAAAGAAGAATAAATAGGCCCACTTTTTGAGTATTGTAAGTATAGTTGGGCAATCAAAATTCGAGAGTTGTAAAGTGTGCAAGATGAACACAAGAGTGTCCGCAGGTGGATTCGTGGTGGCGTTGGCTGTTCTGGCACTGCTCGTACTGCATGTGCCTGTGCGACGATCCTTCCGACTCCGACCGCTTCTTCAGCCTTTGGGACGCGACCTCAGACGTCAACAACAACAAGTTAGCCCCTTTACTTCAGAGGGACCTCCGCACACTACCGAACACTAGATTTTTCGAATTCCTCGTTTCAATAAGCTAATTTTCTTCCTAAGGTGGACTCTTGGTGGAGATGGAATTTACTTCACTGCTCGTACTGCATGTGCCTATGTGAGGATGACGCCAGCATCAGTGAACGCTTCTTCAGTTTGCGAGAAGCCACCGCAGACATTGAGGGGGGCAAGTCAGTATCTCGACTCAAGAGATCAGGGACTAACAGAGCACTACAGTAAAAGTCGCAGCTGTGATGGGCGTCTTGCTTTGGGCTATTGCAATTTAAAATTGGTGTCGCTTACTTAGATTTAATCTATGGACTTTCATTCTAAGCGCTTTTAGATTTTTTTCTAATCGAATAACCATTAAACCATATAATTTGATAATTTACTAAACGTAACTAAACCAAGTTTTCAGGGCGTGTTGAGCTACATTATTTCAATACCATACCATCAAGAGAAACCGGCAGGATTTTTCTATAGTTGTAGTTAATGCATGGGTGTGCGGGGTGTCCATTCTACTTCACATGGTAAAATTTCATATGATTTCTCATCAACTGTTTTCATTAGCCTGACTTTACTTTCTGCTATTCAGGGTGGTAACCGGCATTCGTATAGTGAAGCACGATAAAGTGTTCCACCTCCAGATCCACCAGGGAAAGCTGGGGGAGCGAGGAGTGGTAGAGGCAGGAGAATGGGTGCCAGTACAGAAGTTCGACCCGTCGGACTCAGGGATCACAGATGGCGTAGATTACCACACTTTGACTTATGAGAGGAGAGCGATTGATTTGGACGAACTGGATTCGCCTCAGGGACACGTTTTGACTGGCATAAGGTTGGTACCAAATGGTGTTTTTAAACTATACCTCTGTGCCGGATTAAAATACATCTTTTAGGCACGAAATGTACAACTACTTTATTACGCCCACTGGAAGACGCTCAATTTCAGCCAAATATCCGTTTCTAAATAGCGTGAACAATTAGGTAAAACTGAGCTAAAATATTCTATTCTAAGCTCACACGTGACATTCCAGGTTCCGTATGCTGGGTGCTCACCTCCACTTCGAGATCAGATCGACTCCGTTCAACTACACGACCGGGCGACTGTCGCCGGGCAAGAGCCAATGGATCAGCAACGACAACACAGAAGGCAATATTGATGCTCCTAGGTAAGGAATCATTGACAAACTGTTATTAATGTTATTAGCCAGTCATGTCCCTCTGCTGGGTAAAGACCCTCCCCCGATCTTTCAAGATTTAGCAGATTTGTGCTATAGTGTACTAGTTTCTGTCAAAGGGTTTCAAAGTCGTCGCTCCATCTCTTTTGGGGCCTGCCAAGTGGCTGGACCGAGTTGGGATGCCACTTAGTGGTGATTTTAGATCATAGCTCTTCCGGTATGCGGTTCACACACTGGCCCAAACTAAGAGCTTTTTTGCTATTTATTTCTCCTCTTTCACTACCAAATAAGTAACTACTGCTAAGTGGGACAAAGTGAGATTACTGATTACTGCATCATAGAAAAAATGTTTAAACAGAAACTATCTTAGTTATTTTTGGAATAGTCGAAGAACGAGGGAGATATGTGACGGTAAGGAACGAAGATTAGTCTACACCGCAGTGGAATAGAAATAATAATAAAGACTGCTCTAATTTTCCGAGAAAACGATCTCAATTTCTGGCCCGATAAGCTTATCTTAACATTTGACTCCAAATGTTTGAAGTCATTTTTATGTTAACTTTTTCACTTGGAATATCTTTATCAAGTCGAATGAGTCAAAGTAAACTGCGACCCAAATGTTTTAGCCAGTATGCTGTCAGGCGTGACTGGCGAGGCTTAGAACTGTCGTGACTAATGTGACCAAATGTCTGCAGAGTTACGCTTCATTATCGTTTTATGTTTCGAACATTACAGGGCATAAACTAAGAAGCATGGAAATTGAAAACGGTTGGTTCTCAGAAGTATTTGGCTGATGTGTTTGGATTGTGTGTTGAATTCTCGGAAGTATCTAGCTCATGTCGTTTTAGTAGTTTGTATCTAGAGATTACGATCTTATAGTGAATATTTAAGGTTCGTTTTTGTTGTTACATATAAGGTTGAGGAAAAGCTTAAATCGTGTATTGTATTTGCATTGCTATAGCTATGCGGTATGAATATACAAATTGGCAATTACAAACTTTATTTTTTTAATTCTAAGTATGCGACGCTATGTATGACTACATCCAGATTGATGAGATGACTTTGATGACACATATCCAGTTTGATGGTCATAAATCTTTGACATCAAACATTGAATACACTTCGGCAAAAGGTCTATTTATAACTACATAGGTATAATATGTTTAGATAGAAAATGTATATTCGTGCTGATTTCAAATGTGGCCGAAGTTGCAACAAATAGAACATAGAAAGATGCTACATATTTCTAGGAATAATTTAATTGTTTTGGTTTTTGTTACTAAAGTCATGTTTCATCAATCACCTTTTTTGAACTTTTTTGTACATTGCTGCTACTTAGCTTACTACTAGCTTAATGCTACAAAAAATATTTTTATTTGAATTTCAGGAGGAAGCTAGATCTCTACAAGCCAGACATCCCGACCCGCGGGCACTCGCCTCTGCCAGTGGACTCTGAGCACGATCAGTACGTGGAGTTCACGCACACTGACTTCGACGCGGACGCGGCGCAGAGCACCGTGCCGTTCATCGACGTGCAACCCGTGCTGCCTACCAAAGGTACTGCTTTGGTCTGATCAGTCACTTGTTTGTACCGAACTTCACAATGTTTTCACAAATAAGAGTTATCCACGTGGGTGTAGAACAAAACACATAATAAAGCCTAGGTAATCTACTTTATTATACAGCTCTTGAATTGTGAATATTTGTAGATGTTTAATGTAATAGTCTCTGGATAGTAGGGCAGGAGATTGTGTATCTTAGTAATTTATTGTAGACTTCCATCATGGATACGGAAATGATCTTAGATATTTAAGGGCAGCTATAAAGAGGGATGATATTTTCTACCCTCTATAATTTCTATATCTGGATAAAACTAGACGTCTGAATTTTTCATAATCAAAATGTAATTAATACGAGATATGTATTTTTCAGGAGGTTCCCTATCAAGCGGTGCTGGCCTGATCCACCGCGGCGGCCGAGGCTCCGGTGGCTTCATCTCCCTCAAGCTTCTCACCTACGACCTCTCGAAGCACGTGAAGGCCGAGGAGCCACCGCCGCAAGACTTCCGCGAGGTGGCGCCCGAGTTCCTGCCCGTCGTCAACTAGCGCCGTCTGTCGGACACTATACTCACTAACTATAGTTTATTGTAATTTCATACTGATAGTTTTGGTAATATAATTATAAGTTTTTGGTACACATGCGCGTTTTAATTGTAAACGTAATGACATCTTTAGGTTGATAATTATGCCTTCCATTGAAGTTAAGATTCCATTCCATGTGTACGATGTCTCCTAATATTTATATTTAGTAACTAAAAATGTAGAAGTAGGTAATAGTAGTTCACAAGCATCTTCGCAGAGAATAGATTGTTACAACGTCAATGTGCAGGCTAATTTTTATGAAAATCCGGGAAAGTAAAATAAGTACGTACGAACCTTGACGTCTTAGTATGAGTTAGCATAGTACTAAACGAAAACTATTATATTTTCATGTGGCATACATATTTGTCAGTCCTTCCTCTAGTTTTCGCCAGGTGCGCTGTACTAAAATGTATAACGCCATACGGACACTACTGTAGTTTCTGTTTACTAACTCTCTCTGGAGTCTCTACTAGCCGGAGTGCACAAACCCTTTAAACAAGTGGAATGAACTGACCTGCACTCGTAGCGGGTGATGCGCCAGTAGCGCCAGCAGGTCCGCAGGCGGCAGGAGCGAGGAAGCGCTGAGCCCCATACAGCGCACGCCGCAACAGAGGAAGGCCGCCAGGTACCGGTGCAGCGGGAAATGGAACGACGCGTGCGCCACCTCCTTCTGGACACAAACGATACTAGTTAGAAACTACGTTACATAATGGAGAATAAGCATTGCGGGAGATTACAGGTATTTTGGATAACTACCTCATAATCATAATTCACATATAAACTACTTAAAAAAAATAGCCGTTTAGTGTACTAAAACTTAAAAAAAATAGCCGTTTAGTATACTAAGCGCTACACAAATCGGCGGATGAGATGTTAGCCGCAGATAACACTTCGCCGTGATTCGCTAATTATTGCGCATGTGTGCACGAAGTGCGCGGGAGACATGAGGTTGGCAGGCGGGTGTGCCCCGGCGTCTCGTCTATCTGGTTCCCGCGCATACCTATATTTCGGGTTTTCCCATCCGTCGACTTATGTAGCGCTTAGTATACTAGGCTCGCAGAAGTTGACAGCGTCGAGCCATAAAGATAAGGTAGCGCAGTAGACACCGTGCGCTGAGCTAGCGCATCTATATGACGACGCCGCGAGGTTATCTTAGCACAGAGAGAAAACTTACCCGTTCGGTACTAGGCTTGCAAAAGTAGACAGCATCTCTAGCCACTTCAGTAGATAAACCAGTGCAGTAGATGCCGTGCGCCGGACCAACGGAGCTTGTAAAGGCTCCGTGACCCGCGCGGATAGAGAGAAAACTCACCCGTTCGGTACTAGGCTTGCAGAAGTTGACAGCATCTTCCACTCCTGTATGTAAACCTGAGGTGGCTTAGCACGGACAGAACGAAAACTCACCCGCTCAGTACTAGGCTTGCAGAAGTTGACAGCATCTTCCACTCCTGTATGTAAACCTGAGGTGGCTTAGCACGGACAGAACGAAAACTCACCCGCTCAGTACTAGGCTTGCAGAAGTTGACAGCATCTTCCACTCCTGTATGTAAACCTGAGGTGGCTTAGCACGGACAGAACGAAAACTCACCCACTCAGTACTAGGCTTGCAGAAGTTGACAGCATCTTCCACTCCTGTATGTAAACCTGAGGTGGCTTAGCACGGACAGAACGAAAACTCACCCGCTCAGTACTAGGCTTGCAGAAGTTGACAGCATCTTCCACTCCTGTATGTAAACCTGAGGTGGCTTAGCACGGACAGAACGAAAACTCACCCACTCAGTACTAGGCTTGCAGAAGTTGACAGCATCTTCCACTCCTGTATGTAAACCTGAGGTGGCTTAGCACGGACAGAACGAAAACTCACCCACTCAGTACTAGGCTTGCAGAAGTTGACAGCATCTTCCACTCCTGTATGTAAACCTGAGGTGGCTTAGCACGGACAGAACGAAAACTCACCCACTCAGTACTAGGCTTGCAGAAGTTGACAGCATCTTCCACTCCTGTATGTAAACCTGAGGTGGCTTAGCACGGACAGAAAGAAAACTCACCCGTTCGGTACTAGGCTTGCAGAAGTTGACAGCATCTTCCACTCCTGTATGTAAACCTGAGGTGGCTTAGCACGGACAGAAAGAAAACTCACCCGTTCGGTACTAGGCTTGCAGAAGTTGACAGCATCTAGCCACTCCTGTATGTAAACCTGAGGTGGCTTAGCACGGACAGAAAGAAAACTCACCCGTTCGGTACTAGGCTTGCAGAAGTTGACAGCATCTAGCCACTCCTGTATGTAAACCTGAGGTGGCTTAGCACGGACAGAAAGAAAACTCACCCGTTCGGTACTAGGCTTGCAGAAGTTGACAGCATCTAGCCACTCCTGTATGTAAACCTGAGGTGGCTTAGCACGGACAGAAAGAAAACTCACCCGTTCGGTACTAGGCTTGCAGAAGTTGACAGCATCTAGCCACTCCTGTATGTAAACCTGAGGTGGCTTAGCACGGACAGAAAGAAAACTCACCCGTTCGGTACTAGGCTTGCAGAAGTTGACAGCATCTAGCCACTCCTGTATGTAAACCTGAGGTGGCTTAGCACGGACAGAAAGAAAACTCACCCGTTCGGTACTAGGCTTGCAGAAGTTGACAGCATCTAGCCACTCCTGTATGTAAACCTGAGGTGGCTTAGCACGGACAGAAAGAAAACTCACCCGTTCGGTACTAGGCTTGCAGAAGTTGACAGCATCTAGCCACTCCTGTATGTAAACCTGAGGTGGCTTAGCACGGACAGAAAGAAAACTCACCCGTTCGGTACTAGGCTTGCAGAAGTTGACAGCATCTAGCCACTCCTGTATGTAAACCTGAGGTGGCTTAGCACGGACAGAAAGAAAACTCACCCGTTCGGTACTAGGCTTGCAGAAGTTGACAGCATCTAGCCACTCCTGTAGATAAGCCAGCGCAGTAGACACCATGCGCCGAGCTAACGGAGCTTGCGAAGGTTCCGTGAGGTGGCTTAGCACCGACCACATCGGGTAGGCTGCCGCTTCCAACTCGCAGGAAAACGCGGCGTAGTAGGAGGACGGCTCGAACTCGATGTGCCCGCCTACCTCGCGGATGTTTACATTCATGCCTAAATGAAAAAAAGTTAATTTAGATTGACGGATTCTATTATACGATTTTTCGAAATTAGCTTGAAATATCACAATTTATATAACGTATCACCTGAGCTGCGGTCACCCATCCAAAGACTGCCTTGCCGAACCGTGCTTAATTTTTTAGCATAAAAATAAGCTCACCTTACAGAATAGACAGAAACTCGAACCGCATTTCAAAGATATTTTTCAGAATACTTAAATACGTCAAATCGTCTTATAAATCGATATACGCCGGCTGTACGAACGAAAAAGTATCACGTTCCGCCTGAGCCGAGCGTAAAAGAGAGAGCGCGGAACGAGCGACAGAGACACGATTGGCCGAAACGTTGGGCTTATTTTAATTACAGATTCAAATGTTTATAAGACTATCACGTAAAATTATCGCTAGCAAACCGACTTTACAAATATTTTTTTTCAATGAAATTTTAGTGTAAATGAATAAACTAACCTTGCAACATAGAGAGGAACTCGAACCACATGTCAACGAGCGCGTCGTCTTGTAGAAACAGCAACGCCACACTCTTGTGCGACAGCACGTTGTTGAAATCCGACACGAGAGGCCAGTAGCAATGCTCCTTCATCACTCTTCTCGTACAATCTATCACGTAATGGAAATTTTGATCCGGATCGTGGAGAGTGTTTTGCACTAAGATCTTCCCCATCATGAGCCGTAAAGATAGCACCATGACGTGTAGTAAATGTAGTTGTTGGACGCATCGTAGCGCCAGTGCCTCGTTGGAGAACAGTTGGACGGACATGTGCACGACTCGGTTGGACAGTGTGTCGGGGTCGGCGGCCTCCTCGAGGACGAGCGGGATGCGCGCGTAGTGCATCACGAATGTGCGGGTCAGGTGCTCCTGGAAAGATACAATGTGCTTGATATAGATTCAGACGAAGACAAAACCGTTTTCGATATTAATCGAGGCTATAATATTTTTTGTAGTTTTTTTTTATTAATCAGCATGCAAAACTGTAATCACAAATTCATGAAATTCAATGAAGGAAATTCATTCAATATATGTATGAAAAATGTGAATTAAGAAAAGTAGTAGTAGTACCAGTTACTCAATTGAAACAAAATACTGTAACCCGAAAATATATGCTACAAATAGAAATGGCAGTGGGCAGGCCACATATCCAGAAAACCACGGAAAACTGATAACCGATGAAGACCATGTACCGGTAAACACAGCGTAAGATGTCCAACTATGAGGTGGACAAATGGCATCATCAATACCACAGGATCGCGCTGGATGCAATCAACCGGTTTTATTGGAAGTTCATAGGGAATGCCAGTCCGGCAATGGGCGTCTTATGCCTGATGGATGGATGATGATGAAAGGTTAAAATTAATTTAAATGCACTTAGCTAACTTAAATAATCTGGCCATGATGTGGAGTATATACCGAATTAGTTTTATTTTCGGTGTTGAAACATAACCTCGTCTATAGAGAATGATCCTACTAAATGAAAAAACCAGACAAGTGCGAGTCAGGCAGCACATCGAGGGTTCCGTACAAACACACTGTTAAAATAATTAAAAACCTGTTTCAGCATGTGCTAATGAAGTTCTTTTATATGACACCTTTCATTATATGATTTACTCACTTTGAATTTTAAGCCCATATTTTGTGAATTTTAAGACCCTATTTTTTTGTGATGTAAATAAAAATGTACAGTTTTCAGATTTATTCCTATATGTGTATTCTAAGACAAAGCTTCTCGCCATATTTCATAGTTCTATGTCAACGGGAAGTACCCTGTAGGTTTTCATTTTTGTGAGTGTCGAAATATGCTGTTTTTTACGACATAAACACTCTAACTATTTTAAAAGACAACTGAGAAGTTTTTCTTTTAAACAACAGCAAGAGTTCATCGATATACGTATACAGTTTAAATTTCAACTCGATATCTTTACGCGTTCTCGAGATAAAGAGTCTTGACATACACACAGACGGACAACAAAGTGATGCTATAAGGGTTCCATTTTTTCCTTTTGAGGTACGGAACCCTAAAAACGTAATAAAATCGATAGCAGTCGAGAATGTATAAGTTACCTTGTAGTCCTGGTCGGGCAGCATGTTGAGCAGGAAGCAGACCACGTTCTGCGGGAACTCGTATTTGAACGTCCAGAATATGAACTCGTCAAGTAGCGTGTTGTGTTGGAGTCGCGGCGCGAGTGCGGGTAGGTGACGGTATCTGGGGAATTTGCAATACATTGTTATAATAATTATCAATGAGCACAGAAGTGCCGAGTGAGAGTTTTGCAAATCAAATCGAATAACTTTTACGTCGCGTTGACTGAACGCGTCGAGCGCACATTCGAGCACATTGACACCCACGCTTGAGTTAGCCAATCACGGACTTTGCCGCGCTGGTGTTGGATCAGTTTGGCGCTCGTTACATTACCGTAAAAAATACTCACACTTAGCTATTCAGTTTTCTGTACGTGACACAAGGTGGCGCTGTGCCATTTCTATAGAAATCACATCAAACGTTAACGCGATCGAGCTCCAGCGAAAAACTCCCACTTAGCCCTCAGAACAAATAGTAAAGCAGGTATGTGAGCAAAAAAATAGGTACATACATCTAGAACATAGTTCACATACTGAGCATGTAACGTAACGATATTATTTTTCGAATCCATGGTATAACTTTTTTGACATATTATTATTGTGATGGTCTGTAGTTATGATAGCTAAATGGTGCCCACGATGCAATTTTGTTACTCGTAGTTTTAGGAATTCTCCAAGCAAACCTTCATAAAAGAGACTTAGAGTTTTATTTTAGGTTCCATAAGAAAAATCAATAAGTGCTAGACATTGTCAAGGAAAAAAGGAAGCTTCTATTAGTAACGTAGAACAGAAGAGGAAAGGTGTTTGGCCATCTTGTACGACATGACAATCTAATGAAAACCATAATAGAAGGAAAGAAAGGAAGGGGAAGACCATGTAGATCATTTGAAGACCAAATTAAAGAAAAGTTCGATGTTATGTCGTACAGGGAGGTGAAAACAATGGCAGAAGACCGCGAGACATGGAAGTTGCTCCACCGACAAGAACCGCGCTCTTAAATGATGATGAAGAAAAATCGTTTCGTGGTAATCTATTGTATATTTCTTTCTTTAGTCAGTTGTTATATTACTATAACTAAATTAAAAACAGACACCTTATTAGATTACCTTTTCGAAAGTACTTTAATTAGTAGTGAAATAGTAAGGAGACTCACTCGTCGGGCGGCTCGGGCGCGGGAAACATTTCCAGAGCTTTCTCGTACATCTTGTTGGACTCGCACATGTAGTACCCGTACTCCGTCTCCGGGAACGGGGGCTCCACCAAGTTACGGTACATCTGGGAAAAGGATTGTTATAGTAAGCAATAGAAGCATGCTATTGACTGCCTCGGTGGCTCAGTGGTTACCTAACTTCTGGGTCAAAGAGGCGTGGGTTCGATCCCCACCCAGGGTAAGTATTTATTGCTCTGTGTCTGGATGTTATTTAGTTACTATCTATATAAGTATGTATTTAAAAATATGTATATGTAATATCAGTCTCTGGCAGCCATATCACAAGCTTAGTTTGGGGTAAGAGATCGTGTGTAAGATGTCCCCAAAAATTTTTATTGGGCAAAATAATCATTTGACAATCTATACCAATATTATAAAGAGGAAAGATATGATTGTTTGTTTGTTTGCATCGAATAGAATCCGAAACTACTGAACCGATTTAAAAAATTCTTTAAAGTTACACTATCCCCGGTGAACATGGGCTATATTATATTTTCAAAAAAAAATAGGGATCCTTACTAATCGTACCTGGGCAAAACCGGGACGGGCAGCTAGTTTGATAATAAAATTGGTTGAATACTTTACTAAAGCATAACTTTGAACGTCGTAGCAGTGCGTCGTCGACTGCCGGAGATAGGCCTTATACTCTTCATCTTATCAGCCATTAATATCCACTGTTGGACATATAGATTGTTAGCTAAGATTCGGCGTAAACGGGCCACCGACCATAGCCATCGGACATGCTTGTGAAACGATTTTTCATACATTTTGTTTAAAAGCGGCGCACACGTGCGGTTTGTGGCGGCCACTCGCTACAATAGTATCCGTGATACATACAGATACAGTGGTAGCGCGCGCCCGACACCGGTGGCTGTGGTCGGTCAGTGGCCCGACTGCGCTGAGCCTAATGGATGTTCAATAGGAGTGTTTTTTGATGGTTTGCTTCCAACATGATCGTACGGTTTTAGCACGATCTACTGTCCCCACAGAACAGCGAACTACTTTAATTAGAAAGGAAATCGATGACAATTTTCAATGAAAACCGCTGTCGCCAAGTATGTATTACCACTGTAAAATATATGCACAATAACTGTGCAATTTCCACTAGCTTCGGAAATATTTTTTTTACTTTAAAATAGAGCGTAGTATACTTTCTGTCACATCACCAAGATACGTTAAAGTCCATAACATTAATTTGGTCATAATTTAAATGCCGAGTTTAAGTTATTAAATACACTTTATTTTATTAATGTTACATCACAATGGCAAATGCACCAACATGCCAAGCCAAAAAAAAAAATAATGGGCCAATCTCGAATTTGAATATGGTATCACAGTTATTTTTTGGCATTTAGCTAGTGATGGGCGATGTGATTGTGCAGTTTAATTTTATCGATAACGTGATTTTATACTTTTTGCATAATATATGGATTATGTAACTGAATCTATATAGTGTATAATTGATGACAATGATTGTGCAGTTTTATTAGTATTTAGGAAGTTTTGGAATAAACACTGAAAAATCATGTCAACGCGCCGTATTGTATTAATTTGTAAAACTTGTGTTTCTATCAGTGGTAATATGTGAAAATTTGTGCTATTTCGAAGATTATGAACTGAATTACGTACAATAGTGTAGACAAAATAATGTAATGTGTAACGTGATTTTTTGTGTTGTTACAAAAACTCCATAAAGGGCGGCGCTATTAGTATATTCGCTACTGCTTTACTCAGGCATGACTTAGATGTGACAGTGACTTTTTACCTACTTCCAAAAAGTGAAGGTAGGTACCTACTACCTACCAGGGCTAGCCACCCGGCCTATACGAACTTACTTACTTACTACCTACTATGTTCGTCTGTATGTATGTTTTTGTATATTTTCAGCGGTATTTTCGCCAATTATGGACCGTTTTATTTTTTATTTTAATTTTGAAATGGTATACAAGCATACACCCTAGCTGAAATCATTTAAATGATATCAAAGTCAGCTGAGCCGAAAAAAAATGTAAAATCAACAATAGTGTTAAAAATTACTACATGGATGCCACATCAATTCCTGCGAACTATTTGGATTTTGTAAACGGTGGAAGTCGGCCAAATACCATTGTTGGCAAAAAATAATCAATTGTATCTAGATTTTTGTGCTGCCTACGACTGTGACTATTTATAAAATGATAATATCATAATAGAAACATTTTAATAAACAACACCATAATTACATGTAACAATAGTAGTAATTATCATAACATCATAATAGAACTTACACTTGACACTGGCAAATACATATTCCATGCGACGCCAATATTTAAAAGAAGCAGAATAATTTTATTACAATCGAATTGTTTTAGTTTGGAGCTCTATAATTGAATCATTGGATTAGCTGAATGTATACGTAAATGGTTACGTGGCCGAGTGAGAGCGCGTGCTTGTGCGAGCGGGAGATTTTTCGGGGTGATTCGTTTACATCTTTTCAATTTTAGCGTCTCTTAGTCAATATAATTATAATTATAGATATCTTATAAAAACGGAACCGTTATACCCAGACACACTACATTTTTTTATATGAACTATAAAATTGTATTAGGTAGGTACTTCAGAAAATGTAAATCTTTACTGAATAATAGTACGACATCCTTCGTGCGCGACTCCCACAAGGCCGATTATGCTAATAAAATCAGATTATATTTTCAAACATACGTCAAAATAAAATGTAATTTAATTCAAAGGCAAATCACCCCCAAAATAACTCATATTTTAACAAAACACTAAACACATCTTCCATCAATTCTATTACAGAATACATTATGTGTATACCTTATCATCGAATGTATAATTACGGTTTCTAATTTAGGTATTGATGGTGGCTTCAGGCATCTTTATTATGTGAGCAATCACTTTTCCAAAAAAAAAATGTAGGAATCCAGTCATGTCGTCCTGTTGCCTCGATCCATTTACTCTTTGTCAGTGCTGGTCCAGCATGCGATCACGAAAAGCCACAAAAAGAAATCTTTCAACGTGTGAAAAAGTGACAGATATATACATCGCCATCACGCTGGCTCGTTCTGACAACTCGAAAGAAATATTACTTCGTGGGCATCCTAGCCCAGCTGGGAACTTTTATTCATAAGTAGTATAACAGTTAGAATGTGGTGCGAATACAATTATGTATTACTAAAAAGTACACCACACTCACAAATATTTTACTAAATATGCAGATAACAATAAATGTCTAATTTCGATAATATTAACTTACTATCAAAATTTATCGATATCGATAATTTTTTTGATTATAATATGCTATAATTACAAAACATTTGAAATTAAAATAATTATATTGACATCGATATTTTTTTATTCCGACATATTATTAACTTTGTAGCAAAATTTATCGATGTCGATAAAATGTTTGCAAGTTTTGCCACCACTATCAACGAAATTCTAGGCAGTAAAAGATAACCGTTTATATAAAAAAATGCCCACAATTTAGACTTGCTATTGGAAGGATATTCCTCCTTTTTGTAAACTAAAGTCTTTGCTCTGTATTCGACAAGTTACAATAGCGCGAACTGGCATTTTTTGGGCAAAAATTACCTCTGAAATCACTTGAACGACTGAAGCAGTAAATGTCACGATTTCACGTATCTTGAGTTATAACTCATGATAGTGGCTACAAACCCCCCTCCACATTTCCTTTCTATTTCCTTCTCTTTTCTGTGACTGTCCCCCTTGTGGCCGTCGATCCGTCCTACGAAGTCTTTGCTGACACGTACTTTAAATATCAGAACTTCACGACTTCGATAGCTGTAGGATCAGTCTGCTAACTACTTGCCTTGCCCATCACACTTTCCACTTACCAATCCAAATTTTCATCAATAGCATGAATAGTCTGTATGCAGAGTTATCTAGAACTGGTGTACTAAGACGTAAGGAGGTGATCCAGACCATCATTATGAACAACTTTTACTGAGGCCAACCTGGAATTCGTAAAAAATCCCCTGTTTCATACATTTTTTTGATTCTGAGTTGCAATTTTGTATGGAACAGCTGATTTTTTTCTCGAATTCCGGTTTGGCCTTTTAATAAAAGTTGTTCATAAGTCGAAATTGATCACCACCTTTCTAGTACAGGGCAAGCAGTCTACCCTGTGTATATAGGTACAGCTACCTGAGGGTTTACGAGGACCTTCATCATAGAGTTACAAGCGTGTAGAGTAGGTACCTGCGGGTTGATGAGTGCCTTGGTCATGGCGGAGCGCATGAGGTCGCCCATGTTGTTGAACTCCATGAGCATCTTGACGTAGCCCTCGCACTCCTGCACCGCGATCCGGTAGCTGTCCGACGTGGTCTGCGACCCACTGCTGCACGACAAAACAACATTTTACTAGGTAGTCTTATGACATCGAGAGACGGTAGTATGAGACATAAACTAACTAGCTGACTCGGTGAACTCACATCACCTTTAATTTTTAATTCGGTTGATTCTAATTTCGATGGCGCCACCAATGGCCAGAAACGGTAACTTTTACAAATCTGATAATAAATTAGTATATACTAGCGTCCGCCCCGGCTTCGCGCAGGTATATTATACCTATACATATAAACCTTCCTCTTGATCACTTTATTTATTAAAAAAACACCGTATAAAAATCCGTTGCGTAGTTTTAAAGATATAAGCATACATAGGGACAGACAGCGGGAAGCGACTTTGTTTTATACTATGTAGTGATATATCTATTAGATCACCAAAGTGTAGACCTCGCGACGCATCTTCTCGGCTCTATTAAGCCTATCTCTACTCTCTCTATTCTCGACCGATTTGATTCATACTCGCAAGTAATGTTAGAATTTAGATACTAAACGATCTTGGCAAATATTATCGAAATCGCCTGCTAAATAGCGCCACAGCAAATGTCTCCCCTTTTGAGGAAAATACCCAATCAAAAATTCAAATTGAAATCAGCAAACAAAACATAAATATATACACAGCCTGTGTACCACGTCGAGATTCGATGATTAATGCGACCTGTAGACAAAAATCAACATCCGGACAAACGAAAGCAAAATCTACGCGTCGAAGCACAGAGCTCGCTTCGCTCCGGCCAGTTACTAAATAGAAGATATTTTTAGGCTTTCAATAAATCACCGTAGTTCGGTGGTTGGATCAAACTACTAAATTGTCGGTCACCCATCGCAAGAGCTCAGTGTACGTTCGTTATATGTATTATGCTATCCGTGGTTTCAATATAAATTACGTAAATCAAAGCAAGCGTCAGAGTACAAGGAACACTAGGTTGACGTAGATTGTTATTAAAATAGAGAGATCTAACATAAATAGGTGCAAATAGGTTTATAAACGGACGGCAATGAAATCGCAAGCTGCGTAGGGCTTCGCTAATCACTTTATGGCGGTGACACTGGACTTGTCCTATTTATTGAGCATTATATTTATAGCAATTACACTTTTATCAATCTTCTAAGTATCTAAGTCAACCCTAATAAAGATAATATTTTTACTAAAATCAAAAAGCAGTAATAAATGGAGAGTAACCTTGAAGTAGTTAGTCCGTCTTTTGCCTTCATCTTTTCTTTCTTGGACAATTTTAGTTCACTCGTAAAAGACAAAAGACTATCTATCCCAGAAAAAAGGCGAAAAAGCCCTAAGTGTGGGATTAGCCTCTAGAAAGTCTTAGGGGTGGAAAGGTTGGCCCTGACGTCGGGGCAATAGAATACGGCGTCAGTAACTCTTGCCTGTAGTAAAAGCCTACCAAAAAGGGAGCCTCTGGGCTCGTGAGTGGTTGGACATGGGCCACTCAAACTCACTCAAACGGTCCGCCCGGGGAGGACGACAACGCGAGTGGCATCGTTGTCGTAGAAGGACCAAGCAGGCTCGAGTCATCATTTGCTGGGAGACCGGTGCGTTTCCCTGGAGATTCCGAAGTTCCCAAGAACGTACAAAGACTGGTCACCGAAGGGGTTTTGAGGGCTGCACCCCAAAGCAGTCGGGTATCTTTCGAAGATTTCCCCCTCGTAAAAAAGGGGGGTGCGAAGGTGCTACATTTACTCCGCAACAGAAGTCCGATAAGTACTACTTCTGGCGACTCTAGAGGCAAAATTCACAATCTCATATTGATACTGAAGTGCGTTAAAGCCTAGTTTCTAGACTAGCCAGCGCCCAATTCATGTTACTGCGGAAGGTTACAAAGCCGCCGCGCCTATTCGACACTACACGCGGCCACGTTGAAGCAGGACGTAAATTCAACTGGCGAATATGGTCGCGCGGCGTGGCCATTGTTGAATCAACAGCTGCGCCGTCAGGTGGTGCAGTAAGAAGCGCGTGGCCTAGCCGCCTAATGCGCAGGAGCACATACGTGTGAATGCAGCGTTTCCATCAGTTTTTTCGAAGTGTGGGAGGTGAATGTGGTGGGGCGCAGTTACCTGTTCTCCCTGAAGTGCTGCAGCAAGCGCAGGATGAGGCGCGGCATCATGGCCTCGGCGACGCACATGAGGTCGGCGGGCGCCGTACCCGGCCGCGGACACTTGTTGCCGTGGTTGCTGCAGAACCTGGAAATCGAAAACATGCTCTGTGAGAGATCTGTTACAGTAAATAGAGGTGCAAGTACCAAGGACAGTAGGTAAACGGCTTTCTTATTTCTTGAGAAGTGAAATATGAAGCTTTTGAAAATCAGAGTGCATATCATCAGGCAAGTTTGGTAGTCACGCGTAAACTTATTCGCGTTAAAATCATTAAATAAAATCGTATTCACGGGATGTTAAAAAGTAGTTCAAAAGTAGAAACTGATAATGTTGCGCTCGTAAAACACAAAGTAAAAGAAAAAGATATACAGATGAATTGAAAAATTTCTGAAATCCGATTTGTAATTCGGTTAAAAAAACTAAGTAATAAGGTAGATAAATACGACAGTGAACTTTTCTACAGTAATAGTCGCTACCTTATTATAGTAGATTAGAGAGCATTTCTTCGAAATATTTCTAATACAGGTCGAAACACTTAAAGGTGCCAATTTAATGAGCCCAAAGAAAACGAACATTTCCATTCATTATCTCCACGCAACGACCATCATAATCACGAGGCGGATAAAAAGTGGAGCAACTTAGTGATTTAATAACTGAATTACAGGCAACGCACGGCCTCGGGCTGAGTATTTATATGCCGAATCAAACTTCTTGGCGGCTGTTAGCTAGCTAAGTTAGCTACAAGCTGCGCAACATCCAATCCTGACTAAACCTCACGTAACAGCTGCGCAAGGATTGGGTTTCCGTAGTTTGTATGCGATTTGATTTTTGATTAAGCATATACCCGAGATGAGGTTTAATGTTTAGGTGAGCAGTATGAAAAAAAAACCGGACAATTACGAGTCAGGCTCGCACATCTAGGGTTCCGTACAAGCACATTGTTAAAACAATTAAAAACCTGTTTGAGCATGTGCTAATGAAGTTTTTACATACGCTAACTTACATGATACGATTAACTCACTTTGAATTTTGAACCCAATTTTGTGAATTTTGAGGCCCTATTTTTATGTGATTTAAATAAAAATGTTCAGTTTTCAGATTTATTCCTATATGTGTACTCTAAGACAATGCTTCTTGCCACATTTCATAGTTCTACGTCAACGGGAAGTACCCTGTAGGTTTTGATTTTTGTGAGTGCAAAATATGCGGTTTTTTACGACATAAACGGCTCTAACTTTTTTAAACGATAACTAAGAAGTTTTTCTTTTACACAACTGCAAGAATTCATAGGTTTACGTATATAGTTTAAATTTCAACTCGATATCTTTACGCGTTCCCGAGATAAAGAGTCTTGACATACACACAAACGGGCCGACGGACAGACGGACAACAAAGTGATCCTATAAGGGTTCCGTTTTTTTCCGTTTGAGGTACGGAACCCTAAAAACTAACTAAGAAAGAATCCTCTAGAATTACGGAAGTGAAATATTGGTTTAAAGTCACGTGGAAGTCCATAGATTGTACGTTGCTTCTTACTAATGCTGCAAACATGGCGAGATCAAAGGCCAAGCGTAGATTAGCTTTAAATCGCCGCATAACTCACGAGCATTGAACACAAATATATCAAAACTACATCAGAGATTTGATGACGTAATCGCAAGGTGACGTCATATCTCAAGAGCAAGGTCAAGAGGGCTCGAGGCTACAGACGGGTAATGCGCAAAGCCCGATTGGAAATCGATAGTCCTGTCCTGATGCTGCCCCAGAAGATGGGCTGCAAACTGTGAACCGTGTAACTTGGAGAATACAGTCGAATATTGTATTTTTTCTTCCAAATCTGAAGACGATCTGCCGCGCTGTCTGAACGAAGCACGACGGCAACGCGGATGAACACTAGGTATAGATATGATATTATTTTGTAAAGCCGATATTTCTCCGGCAAATTAAACGAATTAGAAGGCCACAAATGAATAAAATGCACACCTAGACTAATACTCGTAAGTATATTGACAAAGAAACGAAGAAGGGGGAAGGAGGGTTTTAAAATGTTAGAGCAGTGTCGATAAACAAAAAAATCTGTTCCACACAAAATCTGCAACTCGAAATCGACGAAATACTCGTACATGAAACAGCTGGTTTTTATTGTCAAATTCCGCCTTTGTACCACGGTAAAAGTTGTTTATGATGATGGTCCAACCAAATCTCGATGAATTTTTGGGTATTTAAAATAGGCCACAATTAATTTATTTACAATATTATAAAACGTTTTTAGCGCATGGTTACGGTAAATAGGAATAGATATCCTGTTGTTTTCACGGTTGCGGTTTTGGCCTCAACACTTCCCGCCCCCGCCTTGCTTGATCGTGGCTATTTTTGGCCATTTCGCACGTTTTCCCAGTGCTATCTTTAGATGTCTAATTTAAAACATAGGTTTGGTAGTTTTAGGGTTCCGAGGTTTCGGCTCATAATGTAGAATTCGATTAAAAATGATGATTTTGCCAAAATCATCATTTTACCAAGCGCTTTAGTAGATTTCTAAAATGTTGAATTCTTAAAACGTTGAATCCTAAAATGTTGAACTTGAAACCGTGTGTCTCATAATGTTGATTTTCCAATTTTTTAAATCTAAGATTCACCAGAATTTTAGAATTTTTGTTCTACATTTTTAACTATAGTTACCAAAGAGTTTCTTGAGATAGGTTCGTTGTGACGTCACTCCAAGGTCAGGTCGAAGCTCTAAGGGCGCCGTGTAGAAGGGCGCGAATCTAAAGGTCAAGTTAACAGACCGACTTCAAGTTCCCTTGTAGCTTCGATAAATTAATTCTTTGTTTGTAGTCTTTGTCTTAATTGAGAGTTCTTTTAAACAGTTTGTGGCAATAAACGTTTTTGTGTCACAAACAGAAATTGTCCTTATTTAGAGCACTTATGTGACTTTTAACTTTCTTAATTATATTTTATATTATTAAGTATGTGTATGTCCTCCCGTCCCGGCTATAAACCTTCCGGAAGAAATATCCCAATAAAAATATTATGAAAAAAAAAACTACGTCAAGTCAATTATACTTTTATGACTTTCTTGGTATTGTAGAGCAAGTGGGTGATTGAAAACAAGCGCGTAACGCGCTCTAACATCCTCATTGTGGTTAAGAAATTCGTGCGATAAGTATTTATTTTTCAAAAAACATAACTTAAACTCATTAAGACCGCAGGATAGCGCTGGATGCAAGCCGCTACGTCTTATTGGAGATCTTTAGGGGAGGTCTATGCCCAGCAGTGGACGGCCTAAGGCTGAAATGAACGAACGAACGAAAACTTAAACTCGGTTTATAATTTATTTTAACGTACCTAATTTTACATTTATCAAACATTTCTCTAAACGAAATTCACGGAAATAAAAAAAAACTGACCGCGTTAAGATTCGTTTTGTCGATAGAGTATCAGGCCCCTGAGCAGTAGGTAGCATTAGGTCAAAGAAGATATAATATGATTAGGTAGTATTTAGTATTTGTTTTTCTTTATGATTCTTCTAGTTTCACATAGGTGGCTAGACTAACAGACGATAAATAAAAAATACCAAACAAACAGCACATAGCAACGATCAACAGCCAGCTAACATGTTTCGTGTCATAGATAAGTATAAGTATGGTAATTGCCGGACCATTTTTGTCTCCAATTTACTATGTTAACAGCTTTATCAACACGCATGAATTCTATGCCACGCAAACATGGCAAAAAATAAGTATATCTCTTCTGTTAGAACATGGAACCTCTTTTTAACGAACCTCATGGTGTAATATTCGTAGCTCGGCCTTCGATGCCGGGTGTCCTAGATTTATCCACGTAATCATAACTTTGGTGACGAATTTATATCTATTTTGAGTGGTCTTTGCCTTTTTTGCATGTTCTGTACCATCCCCGACACAGAGAGTTCTAATAAGGGGCTATGTGTGAAGCTCTTTTCCTGTTAGTTCCAGCGAATATGCCAACAAACATGCGAAAAGTAAACAAACAAAAGGCAGGCAAGCTCTCCAAAGGGGTCACCTTGTAGCTCGAGCGGCGAGCCCAACACGGCCAAGGCAAATCACACCTACTGTCGCTACGGCCAAGGTCTAGGAACGCCCGCTCTAGGTCAAGTTCAAATCACGGAGACAGATTCAATAATAGTACAATCTTAACGCTTATCAGAAAGCTAAACGAGTATTGTTAATACGCTGTTGGCTCGTGTCGGCCAGTGATAAGGTAATTAGTTAGGCAATTACAACGTGTAGTTGACGTGTCGTTACGTTCTGTATGTGTGATGTAATATTGTGGAGGAAGTATAGCATTTTAATAATCTACAGCTGGACATACGCCTACCAACGAAGGGTGATTGGGCCATATCCACCATGCTGGTCCAGTGCGGGTCGGTGGAAGATGTATCCACAGAGAAATGATGAAGTAGAGATTACCTAGCTCTAGCTTTTCAAATTTTACTGCTGTGTCATCGCCACGATTTTTATCTGCCATATGATGTAACGTGGTGGAAAAGGTGAGAGAATGAACCCAGAAAAATGAAAACATTAATTCTTCATATCAATAGCTAACATAAAACCAGTTCATAACACGAATTCAAATTTCCGTCGAAATACAAAACAGGGTCTTTTCCTTATAGGATGCAATCTCGATGCATGCGTCACCTCCACGATGCTCGTACGACACAAGTTTACCAACATTTCGTACAGGTGTTTACACACACAACACACGCGACGCAAGTTACGACCGAGATTACTTTCCTGTTCAAGGTTCAAGTAAGTTCAATGAAAGTTGATCGGAGAACTCCTTTCTACATCATCGGAGGAAACCCTTTAATACAATATCTTAAAGATTTTAACGCGAGAGCGACGGTTTTGTAACTTTTAGAGCTTTAGGCGAATAATTATTTTTTAGCAAAAAATGGCATCACCGACGTCAATTCGCACGGATTGATGTAGCATTTTTCACATTATTTTTGATTTATCAAAAACGGCTCAGCCTATTTCGATAAAATTTAAATGAGACCAATTTCGAAATATACTCGTAACAAAAAAAAATGACGGACCACTAAGTAAAAAGTTATGTGTGGCTATACATAAAAATAATATACGCACCGAATTGAGTACCTACCTACTTCTTTCATTTCGTCGGTCAGGCAGGACCAATTCTCAAAATGTCATATTATGATTCATAGGACAAACTCTATGAATATTTGATTCTGCGGATGCCGAATTCTCACAAATGTCTCTATGCTCGAGGTAATCTCAGTAACTACATATTTCACGAACTCTTTCGCTATTTCAATAAAACACATTTTTAACCTGGTCAAGTAATGACTTTCGAAAACTGGGGGTTTAAAAAAGATCACTGGGGGTAGAAGGGATTGTGTAGCCCCGGCCGATCAGGCAACATCTCTTTTCGTGTTCTCAGAGCCCGAACTAGTGCACTATGCATCATCTCTATAACATCCCTTTTCGCCAAATACTGGATGAAAACTGTCAAGGATCATCGCCTCGACGAAGAACAAGACATTATTTCTGTTGGCCTTAGGCCTGATACTTTATACATATCCATTGCTCAAGCCGAACGGAGTCAGAGCTGGGCCGCTAGCATAACATAAAGCTGCCTGACTTTTCCGCTTCAAAGACCTCTCGGCGTTGCCTCGTATCCATATTTATAGACCGCGTAGGCTCGCTCCTTTCGCATCGATTTGCAGTTAAATACAAATTAGGAAAGAGTTATGTTGTTGGTGGACTTGGGCCGTGCGTGACGTCAGTTTGAGCCCACGCTTGGAGTCAGAAATGACTAAGCTATGGAGACAAAGATAATTATTGCACCCTATGAAACAGAGTGAAAAGAAGTCAATTTACTAAAAACAAGCCGAGTTACAATCTGCTTCCTATCGGTTGTTTTCGATATCTAAATAGGAGGCCCTTAACCTTCCTGAGAAAACTACATATTATACTATATACTGGAACTTCGGCCTTCAATACAAAACAATTTACACTACCGGCTGACGATTCAACAGCTGACAAAGGCATTGTGTAGTACCGGGGCCATGACTTATTGGACCTGACGATCTTGGCAGTCAATCAACATATTACAAGTATGTAGACAAAGCGAAGACTAACCTATGCCCTGACGTGTTTCAATAGAAGATTTCAGAAGCGATAAGAGTTAGTACATTTATCAACGAAACGTTTTGCTTTTACGATCTTAGAATAGCGTGGCTGGCACGGCTGATCCGGATCATAATTGCGAGTAAAAACGATGTATTGAAAGTATAGTAAGTGCGAGCAGGACAACACGGAATTTAATAAACCCTTATCAGTTTGGTGCCAGGATCGAGGGGTTCGTATATGCAGAGATGTTCAATTTAGATCCAAAACAGACCAGTTTAGCTTTAGTTAATCACCTTTTGAGATACCTATGTATCTAGATAAAGTCGTAGAAGAAACAAAATAATAGATACGATAAAATCTCCGGGAAACTTGAGTCGCCAGAAAGCTCTCGATAAGTACATGTCCAGAACTGTTCAATAAGCCCATTCATGTTAATTTAGCAAGTAACTGACGAATAACCTGACGGATGGGTAGTGTCAAGTAGTTAAACGCTAATTCCAATCTATTTAACAAGGCATACGAGCAGAATTCCACGAAAAGGCTTCCCATAGCTCAGCTACTTGAGTCACGTAGGCGCGTCTAAGCATTAGTTATCGGAGGATGAGGAAGATCCGTAACCAGTTCTGTGCAATTTGACATGTTGCAGATTATCAGCCACTGTTAACATTGTCGCATTCTTGCTTATTAGTTATTGTTTAGCTGATACATTCAGATCTGAATCAAGGCAAGACAGACATATTGTTAAAAATAACATATTGTTGAAAATGGCCTGAATCGTTTGGCTTCGAGAAAAGTATGTACGGTTGTGCTTTTTTGCTCGACTTGTTGAGGTGTACTATCGTGCACCCAAATCAGTGGAAGGAAACATGCGTGTGTATTTGGGATCTTGCTTGTGTATTTAACTTGACAGTGGGGATCTATCCCACTGTGTAG
Organism: Hypomecis punctinalis; assembly: GCA_949316475.1. Lineage (NCBI taxonomy): Eukaryota > Metazoa > Arthropoda > Insecta > Lepidoptera > Geometridae > Hypomecis > Hypomecis punctinalis. The sequence goes on from OX438807.1 coordinate 2,242,992, forward strand.
GTACTACTAGGCACGATCTAGCTTTGTGCCATCTCAGAGTGAGAGGTGTGCGAGCTACCGCCGCCATTTGGGGCATATTTTTGACTTTCGAACTGTACTGTACTAGCCTTTTTAATAGTCCACTGCAGGACGTAGGCCTACCCACGTAGGGTGATTGGGCCATATCCACCACGCTGACCCAGTGCGGGTTGGTGGATTCACATACCCCATCGAATTTCTTCTACGGACGTATGCAGGTTGCCTCACAATGTTTTCCTTCACCGAAAAGCCAATGGTGTGAAATTCCGTACATAAGTTCCAAAGAAACTCATTGGTACGGGATCGGGATTTGAACCCAAGACCTCACGATTGCAGGTCGGGTGTTACTACCACTAGACCACCACGACCAACTGCTTGAACGTATACGAAACTTTGACAGATTGTATGGAGAATCGCTAGGACGTATACGGTACGGAACTTTGCGGATACTCCATACAAGTTACATACGTATACGTTCTAGCCGCAGAAAGTCATAAAAAGAGCCCCAACCTGTGGCGCTTGGACGCGGCGGCGGTAACCCATGCTCGTTTCATACCCTCTGAAGCACACAGCTAGATTGTACTCACACAGCTAGATTGTACCTACACAGTGAAGTGGAAAGTCAAAAATAGAGCCCTTGGATGTCTCGGCCAGCTCTATACTAGTTGTCCAATGTTAGATGACTTACCCGTCCTCCTTCATGACGGACTTGTCGCCGCAGTCGCAGGCGCCGCCGGCCTGCGACAGGAACATGTTGAAGTCGTGCGTGGAGTGGTCGCCGCGGTGGAAGCACTCGCGGCAGATCGACATGCAGGGCGAGATGCCGCACGTGCGACAGCGGTAAGCCACCACGCGCGGTATCCACACCAACCCGCATTTGTCGTGCTTGTCGTAACTCCGGACTGGAACAATGAAAAGTACAGGTGAAGGAGATATTCACACAAATATGCCATGGTAAAGGTGGTCAGCAAATTCCGCAAGTTTTCTAAAAAACCTTTAAATTAAAACGGACAACAGGCTAGGTGTTTCAAGTCGAAATACTAATGAGTATTGATGGATCAAAAATAACGTCAAAAAACCAAAGTATGGTAAAGATTTTTTTTTAAATCTTGTTTTAAGACTTCATCTCTCCAACACTTTCATAACTATACTTCATTTGATGAAAGTAAAATAATATGACAGAAATCATTTTATCACAAGGCATCAAAAGCAAACAAATCTACCTGTTTATTAGGTAAACGGAACCATTGTTTATGACCAGCTTTGAATGTGATTTAGCATGCAATATTCATCATGAGGTTGGCACGACGCCATTTAGGTCAGCGCCGCCATCGAGAAAGCAACTTGTAATCTATACGGACTTAGGGTTACCAAATCTGGAAAAGTCCGGAGGGAAGGCAGGATTTCCTTTGACAAAATTGCTACCAGCCTCCGATTGTAATAGTCCAGTGTATCTATATAAAGGGTTATCCAGATCTCATATACTAAGCCGTAAGGAGGTGATACAGACCATAATTATAAACCACTTTTACTATGGGGGTAACCCGGAAAATTAGAAGAAAATAAGCTGTTTCTTACATTTTGTCGTTTACAAGTTGCAATTTTGTATGGAACAGTTGTTTTTTTTCTCGAATTTTGGGTTGGTCCCATAGTGAACGTTGTTCACAATGATGGCCTTAATCACCCCCTTTCGACTTAGTTCAGAGTAAACAAGTAACCCTGTATAGAGGCATCAGAGGCCTTCTCTTATTCAACTCGCATGATTCATTATATTATTATTCCTATAAGCAAAATCCTCATACTGCGCAAAATGCATATTTCCGAGGCCATATGGGAGGCCTATGTCCAGCAACATAAGTGCTACAGCTGAATACAGTGCAATAAAAAGATATATTGCAGAATGCAATGTTATGTGAGGGCAGTGAACATAATTATGAATAGGTGAATTGTTGTGCTCTTGTGTAATAATCGGCGTTACGCGTAGTTATTATACTCTTGGGAAATTAGGTCTTCCCTAGATCGTGAGATCTAGTCTCTAGTCTCTCTAGTCCTGAGATTTTAACACTCAGGACCAAAGTCCGACCAGATGAGTCTGAAAATCTAGAGATATGGTAACCCTACACGGACGTACGTGCCCGAGGTAAGGTGAGTTTGCTTTGATCTCTCTAAGCCTCGAAATTAATGGACCAGCCATGATGTGGCCAGAGGCTGTAGAGTGTGGACTGCTTGTGAATCTCACTAAGCGATTGATGGAAGGTAGCTGCTACGAATTTCCTGCAGCGATGCTTTGACCTGCTTCTTAGTCTTGGCGGTCTCGAACAATTTCGAAGATTAGTTTTTTTTAAATATGTCCGACTCTAAAATATTGTGCCGTTTCTGAATAGGGTTACACAATCCAGTACGTCATTATTGAATTATGTTAGAGAGTTAGCAACTACTCTGTGTATAAATTATAAAAAAAAATATTTTTTATTCTATCTCTTAATCGTCTTAATGGCAGTATAAAAATCGGCCAAGTGCGAGTCGGAAATGCGAACGCACGGTCTCGTACCATGTTGGAGCCCTCTTAGCCCCATTCCTCTTGCCGTTATTAATAGCGGGCAATAAAACTCCTAAAAATCATGTTCGTTGTATGGGAGCCCCCTTAAATATTTAATTTATTCTGTTTGTAGTATTTCTTGTTATACCGGCAACAGAAATACATCATTTGTGAAAATGTCAGCTGTCCAAGCCTATTACCGTTCATGAGATACAGCCTGGTGACAGACATCGGAGTCTTAGTAATAGGGTCCCGTTTTTACCCTGTGGGTACGGAACCCTAAAAAGTATTTAAAGTTGATTCATATGGCAAGTTTTAGTAGGCCAAGTCACAAAGGTAACGCTATGTATCCATTTGAGCAGCCTCAGGCCGAGCAGTCTCTACTTGAGGCGGACTGAGGTCACTTTTCTTCCTCTTTTCGCTCGGGGCTCGTGATCCCCTGGTTGAGGATCACGTCTCCAGTTGATCTGCCTCTGGTCGAGGCTGTCGTTCGACCCGAGGCTGCCTCTAGAAGATACTTATCTTAACAGAGTAAATTATAACAATAGTTTTCCGCATACACGAAAAGCTAGCGCATGTCTACTTCCCCTGTAATGTGCATGCACCATCCGTAATGCAAATTATGTTGTGGTAGTAATAAACTCTGTGCCAAATCAAACAAAGTGTGATGCGAATTGGCACGCGCTTCGTTTTATGGTAAACACCACTTTACGAATTGTATTGATTTTGTTTTCAGATGTAAGGAAGTATTTTCAAGATCCAATGCTTATTGCTACAAACGTTTTCAAACGTTTAAGAATCTATCTATGGGATAACAGTAAGTACAGTGAATATGATAATGATTTATGCTAACACGATATGGACAGTAGTAATAATAAATAATAAAGAATATATTTTCAACAATATGTTTCTTATTATTTATTATTTTAGCCGATATCGTCCCAATTCAGGGCAAAGGGCTCCCTTCCCACTTTCCGTTTTCATTATATTCCTTAAAAAAAAATTAACAAGTTAAATCGCGACGGATAGAACGACAAAACGAAGACATAAAAAAAATCGGTCATGCTTTTTGAACTGAATGCTACAACGAATTCTGCAAGAATCAAAGTCCGCTCAATGTTAAATAATGGCCCGATAATTACGAATCACGGATCAAATGTCTACAGAGTAGACGTCTACACTACACACTACGTTGTAAGAACAAGAACAATTCGTTCAAAAATATCTATCGGAGTGTCGAAAAACAAAGTTCTCCGTCATTATCCGGACCTGCATCCAACCTTGCATCCGGACGTCCACTCTACATTTTGTCAGCTCGTGGTTTCTATTCGACAACTTTTTACGGCTATTACTTCTATGTTGGTACGTTGTTTTACAGGAACACACTCAATGCAAGCTTCTTTCAACCAGCCCTATATAAAACCCATAAGAGATGCCTATGTCCAATAGTGAACGCAGCAGACTGACAAGAAGAGCGTTGAATAATTATTTGTCGCGAAAAATGGCACCAACTTCTACCGTGTACAGAATTCGAATAGTATGCACGAATCGATGTGACATCCATTATTGTCGATGTGTCAAAAAGGGTTCAGCCGATTTCAATACAAAATTAAATCCTCGGGTGTATACTCTTTCGAAATAAAAAGATTTTCTTAATCTGTTCATCAATATTTTCGTCAATTGTGAACCGACCATAACTGGCGAAAATATCGATGAACATACATACACAAAAAACATACAGACGAACATAATATAGTACATCCTCCTTTTTGGAAGTCGGTAAAAATACATACATACATCAATAAGCAGCCGTGGTGGTCAAGAGGTAGTGACACCCGCCTTACAATCGTCAGGTCGTGGGTTCGAATCTCCGGTCCCGTACCAATGAGTTCTTTGGAATTTACTCGTATGTACGGAATTTCACTCCACAGGCTTTTTGGCGAAGGAAAACATCGCGAGGCAACCTGCATACGTCCGTAGAAGTATTTCTTTGGCGTATGTGAATCCACCAACCCGCACTGGACCCGCGTGGTGGATATGGCCCAATCACCCTTCGTGGGTAGGCCTACGTCATGCAGTGGACTTCTAAATAGGCTGGTACAGTACGGTACAGTACATTAATAATGATTTTTAGACATTTCATTTTCTTTTAGATAAAATCAGTGGTTTTTTTTCAACGCTATGCGTGTAGTAACTATTGGCGCATCTTACTTGTTTCTTACGTGCAACCTAACGTTTTATGAATCATCTCGTCTCGCCCATTGTTTTGGCAGGACGTCTATTGCTGATGGCAAATGAATTACTCACGTATGAAGATATTAAAACATGCAAGTCATTCATCACTTGTAATGGGGTAATAATTATCCTAAGCGGACCGTAGCGAATGATTAGTGGGTGCGGGAATTTGACAATGATTTTATCTGGATGACTAAATGACGGATGTAGAGATTAACTCGACTAGTCTAGTGTTTCTTTTTATTTCTTCTGTGGCAAATAGGGAATCAGATATTTTTAATCTTAGACCTTAAGTAAGTTCGTATAGGACGGGTGGCTAGCCCTGGTGTCAGAGTTTTTAAGTCGCCTGAAGGCCTCTGACATGACTAAACGGTTAATACAACCGGGACCCACAATTTAACGTGTCATCCGAGCCACAGTAGCGCTCAGTTGTAAATGCCACTCGCGGTCACCCATCTAAAGACTGACCGTGCCGAAAGTTGCTTAATTTCGGTGATCGCTGACAAACACCTAGTCAAACTACGCTAAGAGCGATCTTAGAGCATAAATACTTACTTAAGTCTTAGAGACTTTTCAAATGAAATATTTATGATTCGATAAGTCAAACAAACAAACAAATAACTCTTTATTGTACACACAAAATAAAAACTTACAATAAATACATTAGTGAAATTCTAAAGATAGTGCAACACTAGGCGGCGTTATCGCTGGAAGCGATCTCTTCCAGGCAAGTCCTTGTAATAAGTCCTTGGGATAGTCCGGACTTTACCTTTTTGCATTTAGTTTTTTTTTTATGTAGAATAGGACTACATTTGGCCATCAACTCGCCTGATGGAAAGCGAAGTTGTAGCCGAAGATGAAGTATGTAGACCTAGAAGATACCTATTCACTCTTGACTTGAAAATATCCAAATTGTAATTGTCAGGAAACAATGACGGAGGCAGGGCATTCCAATCCCTGGCGCTCCGCATTATGAAGGAAGAAGCGAATCGCTTAGTACGAGCAGGTGGTACGTCGACTATGTAGGGATGGTATTTTATGCGACTTTAGGCTTGTTCTGTTGTGAAGAGGAGATGAAGGAATCAGGTCGAGGAGTTCGAGCGCTCACTCGCGGAAATGGAGCCTATAGAAAATTGCACAGAGCTTAGGTGCAAATTAATAAAAACATAACAGATCATACATAAGACGCATCATATCTAAGGCAATTTCTACTCTTTTTGACCGACGAGCAACCGGAGGAGGTATACAATTCGACGCGTATATATATATATTTTTAATGTATAACCACGCATAACTTTTTTTATAGTAGTCCGATTTCAATAACTTTTGTTTTATTGGAAAGAATATACTTTGAAATTGGTCCCATTTAAATTTTATCGAAATCGGCTGAGCCATTTTTGATAAATCAACAATAATGAGAAAAATGCTACATCGATTGCATATATGCACTGCATGCATAATATTTGCGTTCTAGCGATGCGCCTCGACTTCGCACAGGTGTATTATACATATAAACATTTCTCTTGAATAACTCTATCTATTAAAACAAACTGCATCAAAATCCGTTGCGTAGTTTTAAAGATATAAGCATACATGGGGACAGAGAGCGGAAAGCGACTTTGTTTTATACTATGTTTCTTTATGATTCTGTACACGGGTGAAGTCGGTCATGCTATTTTTTGCAAAAAATAATTATTACTACAATCAGTTAAAATCTTTACAGTAAACAGTTGAAGTTCAAGGTAGAATACCTTGTATACTACGTGCCACCAAAGATGAGACTTGAGAAACCACTTTGGTTTGTAATTAGATATACAAATTGTGGATAATTAGTTTGTACACGACTGTACCTGCGCAGGATCCCCCACCACTGACGCTCGTCAAGTCTCATCTTTGGTGACTCGCACTATACTACCTAACTCTACCTTGAACTCATATAAAGAAGAAAAAACTATTCTGCGGTAAGTTTCTATCGCAATGCAGTCTTCTTTAAGTTGGTGTTTTTGGCAACACATCACGGTCTACGTGCCCAGTGAATTAAGTTTGGAAGCCAACTAAAAAATTAAAGATATCCCAATAGAACTTTGTTGAAATGAACTAAAATAATTATTTTTCGCAAAAAATGGCATGAGCGACTTCAACCGTGTACAGAATTCGCGAATATTTTGCACCGCTTTGCTACATCAATAGCAATTTTCAATTATTGTTGATTTATTAAAGTGGCTCAGCCGCTTTCGATAAAAGTTAAATGGGACCAACTTCGAAGTATATATACTCTTTCTAATAAAAAAAAAGTTTCGAAAAAAATATCGAAATCGGACTATACTAAAAAGTTATGCGTGGAAACACATAAAAAAATACGTTTCGTATTCAGTACCTCCTCCGTTTCGTCGGTCAAAAAATGAACATCAAGACTAGCTATTTAGACTTATTAGTCTAAATAGCTAGTCTTGATGTTCATTTTTAATTAGTCTAAATAGCTAGTCTTGATGTTCAAATAAGTAATGACCATTCATGTGTTCTGATACGAAGTGCAATGGATCTGGCATAAAAAGTAGAGCAGAGATTAATTATGCCAGAGTGCTGTTATAATATGCGGGGTTTTGAATTTTAAAAATTTTAGGTAGTGTTTACAGGTGAGGTACCTATATGTATATGAGCATGCATGATGATAATGATTAACAAAAGGCATAATAGGCATGATGACAGACTACCAAAAATATTAGACACGTATTTTTTCTTTTGTCAAATAAACAAAACTAATGAAGATATAGCCCGTCAAAGTTCCGCGTGACGTCACAAATGCTATACAAATGTATAGACTTCAGTAAGAGAGGTGACGTCACGACTCTCATTCCCAAACATTGACAAGGTTTATCTTTGTCATTTGTAGTTTGATTGATCAAAGAAACAATACGTGTCCAATATTTTGACGAACCAACTATTATCATAATAATGATTTTTACCCAGTCATCATGCCTATTATCTTCGCTCAATCTTTATGAAGCTTTAAAGCAATGCATCTCGCCTATTGTAAACTAGCTTACATAATAGGTACTAATCACTAGCGCCTACTTGCGGTGGCATCTCCACAGAAACCACAAACTAAGACGGTCGGTATCAGATTGCACCACGCTACTTCTAATCATTTTAAACGAGAATCCCGGAAAGACAAAGACATCAATTGTTCCATTCTCCAACGATATTATGGTGAGTATAGACTCGAGCATTTACTTGTAATAGTACAACGCTCTATGATAATATTTTCTAATGTGTCAATGTGATACATTTACCTTTCACGAACCAGACGTCGAGCACGCTCGCCGTTTTGTCATACAACAATTATTGTACAAACAAACAAAGCCGTGGTGCAAACAAAGTCTAGTGGTAGTGACACCAACTTTACAATCGCGAGGTCGTGGGTTCAAATCCCGGTCCCGTAACAATGAGTTCTTTGGAATATATATGTACGGATTTTCACATCACTGGCTTTTCGGTGAAGGAAAACATCGTGAGGCAACCTGCATACTGCAACCGTAGAAGACATTCGATGGCTTGTGTGAATCCGCAGTGGGCCAGGCTTGGTAGATATGGTCCAATCATCCTTCAAGGGTAGGCCTACGTCCTGCAGGACTATTAAAAAGACTGGTACAGTATATACCAACAAGCATATTGGTATAACATTTTCTTGAGCCTTTTCACGAGCACAGGCGATGTGCGGTGCGGAGTGACGCGCTTTATTTTAACGCAATGTACAACGAGCATTACGCCGAACATAGCGCCAAGCATTCGCAGAAACGTTACATTACATGGAAATGCTCTAGAAACTGAGCTTTTACCTGTAATGTACCATTCGTAAGAACGTTACATTACATGCAAATGCTACAGAACATGCTCTAGTCTATACTCACTCATCTATAGGCTCTGGCCACCGACCGTAGTGTAGCATTAGACGGTGGTACGGTTCCACCGCGGATCCACCAGCCAGAGCCCACAATTATCTCGGCCGTACAATTGCAGATGATAATTATAAAGCTGGGTTCGTTGACACCGCGGATAGTGAAAATAATGGCATTGCTGGTTGGATGACCAAAGACGTTTGCCAGCTTTAAAGATATCTGAAGGCAAATTGGTTTGATTAGGAGCAAGATCTATAAGCTATCGAGATTATTATAGGTCGAATCAAACTTATTGGCGTCTCTCTCTCGTCTTGTTTCTCCTTGCGCAACTGATATACTTAACACGTTTTTTTTAATTGTACATGTAGCTTGTCGCATGTCTTGGTTTACGCTGTTGGTACGGCAAGGAATGGAATTTAATAAATAATAATAATAATTAATGTTATACTGCGCAATGTCTCACCGTAGCCGTAGTGGTCTAGAGGTAGTGACACCCGCCTTACAATCGTGAGGTCGTGGGTTCAAATCCCCGGTCCCGTATCAATGAGTTCTTTGTAATTTATGTACTGAATTTGACACCACTGGCTTTTCGCTGAAGGAAAAAATCGTGAGGCAACCTGCATACGTCCGTAGAAGAAATTCGATGGCGTATGTGAATCCACCAACCCGCACTGGGCCAGCGTGGTGGATATGGCCCAAACACCCTTCGTGGGTTCGTACGTCCTGCAGTGGACTATTAAAAAGGCTGGTACAGTACAGTACAGTACAATGTCTCACCTCGTGTTCAAAGACGCCACGAAGTTTGATTCGTCTGATAACTTAGTACAACAAATACTATACTTTGTATTTGGCATAAGGCTTTGACTATATAGTCTTTGGTATAAGGTTTATTTTCCACTAGCGATGTGCGAGAATGCATAGCAAGGAACAGAGAGACGAAAACCTTTTTTTTTTGTGATCAGCTATAATATTCATCTCATTTGTGGACACACAGCCTGAAGTCTAGACTAAACCGCAAAGAAAATGACAAAATTGACGATAAAGAAATCAAAATAACCGATCTAAGATTTGGATGAAAAAGCAACGGTAACTGAAAACAAAAAGAAAAGAAAGCTTGAGCCGAAATTAATACCTATCACAGAACGAGGTTATAAATAAAATATAGCCAGTTGGCCGCGGATCAATGGAAGCCACTCGAAAGAATATTTAAATGACTGTGACTCAGAGACAAACAGCTTTGTTTTGCTTATCGGAAGTCGGGTTACTGTACTTTCCATTTTCTAATGTTACATCTTCATCTAGTAATTAAAGCTAAAATGCAAACGGCCGTAATAAAACTTTTACTTCGTTCGTCATTTAAACTATAACTTCGTTCGTCATTCGAATCGGGAAAAGAATATAAGCAGAACATTTCAAAATCAAATAGCAACAATATAACGTCGATAATCGCACGCATAATCGCTGATACCTGAACCACTGAACCGACAGAAGCGACCAATTAGCAAGTTGTAAACTAAGCAGTAAGTACATTACGCAACGCCACAGTTCAGCAAGTAGTTGGCAAATGTACTGTGTGAAGATTAACCAGAAGTTAGTATAGACACCGCAAATGTGCTGTGAGAAGTTTATCCAGCAGTTAGCATGGGCACGACGGAGATAGTCAGTCCAGCAGTGAAGGAAACCGTGACACGATGGAGCAATTAGTAAGTAGCCTGATGACATGATAGAATACAAAAAACATTGCCCACTTGCCCAGGTGGATTTATCTGCACCAGTGGCGACGTATCTTCTCTTTTTAACATTTGGGCCTTCATGAATTCGCAGAAACAATGCCCGTAGAAAGAAGAAACAAATAGTGATTAGAAGAAGGAAATTAAGCCCGACACATTACGGCACCTTCCTAAGAATAAGTTTTTTTTCCGGAGAAAAATACGAAAACGTCTTTATAATGCGAATGTTCGACACCAAGCGAACCTAGGACTACAACCTAGTAGATATCGAAAAACATATTTTTAATTCAACCACTAATTAGTCACATTGCAATTCCGCTGGGAAAAAATAGGCGAAAGGAAATGTTTATCTATTATTTCTCCGCCGACATCCAGTTCTGAGCAGATCTTTATTAATGAAAGGCATAAAGTACGTAAGACGGGAGTTTGCGCATCAGTAGGTGGTCGCGTGAGCGCTCGCGTCCTGCCTCACGTTAGGTGGTTATTGAACTGACCGTGACGGTCATTCGGCGAGGTTTAGTACGAGATTATACTCGCAAACAAAACTACAGTAATTTCCGTGTGGCATGTACACCATAAGCGCATATGACCAGTATCCACGTTTCCTGCCTGCATTTGTCAGTACGAGGTTTCTATTCTACAGCTTTACGGCTCTATCGGCTATTATGCTGCTGCATCTGATTCCGCCAAGCCGCATAATTGACTAAGGTGTGGAGTTTGTGAAGTAAGAGCTGGTAGAGTGTATAGTTGGAAGCTTGGCTCTGCTTGAGATCTGATAACTAATGGCTCATCAGAATACCAGCGTTGAGTGTTGGGTCCTTCCAGCACTCAACATTTTATAGCTGAGGTGAGTCCCTTTCGACACTTTTGTTTTGTTTTTTTTTTTTTCATTAGTTATATAAGTTTTTTTTATACGTGTTATTTATGTGTCGATAATATAATATAGATAATAAAGATATTTCATTTCATAACTTTTTGACTTTTTTATCAACTATAACTACTGTTAGCAGTAGTTTCTGTGTGGCGGTAATACATCTGTCGCGTCTCGTCTGGCGGAAAAGCAATAAAAAAGAATAAGAAAAATGTGTGGAACCATACGAAAACGATAATAGTTTTCGTTTACTCCAAAACTCATACTACGCTTGTGCTAATGCGTGATGTGGATAACCGTCATTCACGACGGAGTAATATTAGTTTGGCTTTTTGTCTCGTTCGGCCGAATTTTGCAAAATAGCATTTTATGTGAACAGTTTTAGGAACATTTCCGACGTGATTTTGAGTGCTGTGCATTTTTTGCACATGGCGCTCTCCCATCTCGTTTAAAATGCTTATCTGAAGAACTTAGAAAGTCTTAGATTTAGTTTTACTTTTCAACCGACTTCTAAAGGTTCTATGTTTGTCTCCATGTATTATTATTGTGTTGGAACATCGATAATTTCGCCAATTGAGAACCGATTGGAAAAAATCTTTTTAGTTTGAAAGGGTACATAATCCCGAAGTGGTCCTACTTACTTAAATATTATCAAACTCGGCTGAGCCGTTTTAGAAATATCAACAATAATGTAAAAATTGCATAGGTTGATTCGAACGATCTATTCTAATTTCGTACACGACTGAAGTCGGTTGTGCCACTTTTTGCGAAAAATAATTAAGTATTTACAATTAGTTCGCCTTTGTCCGATTATATCTTGTCTGTTAAAAAACATAACTGCAATCTCTTGTTCTGGCTCTCCATGTCAATGTATTATGCAGTCCATAGACGCATTGCACATAGGATCGACTATTGGACCTGCACGCTTGTTTTAGTTCTATAAACATTGCATAAAACTGGATACAATGAAGAGAATAGATCAGACCTCGCTTCCAGCTAAGCTTCACTCGTATTCGCGATTCAGTAGAGAACCTAAGTACAATACCATACTCTCGCTCAAGCTTGATACCAGCAAAACACAGCTAACCTTACCCTTCTCGAGCTGTAATTAACAATTAATTGTAATCTGGGGGGAGCCTATAAACAATATTTCCTTGAATTATTCGTTCCGCTTGTGAACCGAGCCCGTGCGCCCTCAGGTTAAATCAAACAAGATGAATCAGCCGAACTCTCGAATCCCGAGTCCAGTTGGAAGGAATCAAGAAGGAATTCGACTTGGAAACTAAACTCTCCTGGAAGAAATCGACAAGGGTGATAGGCCGCCACTTTATTATCATATTTTTTGTTATATAATGTGTACAATTTACACATATATTTTTTAATTGCAAATAAAGTGTTTTGTATGTCTGTCTGTCTCTCCAAATAAATTCTTATAGGCCAGCTGGATTTTGGCAAGGTAATGTTAGATATTATTACCGTGGCTTTGGTGTCAGTTTTTAAGCCGCCGTGAATTGCGTCTGCCATGACTAAACAGTTAAAATAACCAGGGCCTCGATAGATAGGAACAAATGTGTAAATTATCACAGGACCAAGAGCAGGAACGAGCATTGTAATTCTACGTAAGTGCGAACGGGATAGCATAGCATGCGCCTATGAAAGTCATTTTTTAATATTTCAAAAATTGAGCTCCTGGATAAGCATGCAAGCCCAATATTTTCAGTGTTACAAGTTTTGTAGTAGGTATACTAAATTGAATTTAATATACTAGACTACACTACTATATTTTTACCTTGAGACAATGTTGCAAAACTCATATCGACGAGAGCATAAATAAAAGGCCATACCGTACAACTAGATTGAAAAAGTCCGCTTCCAGTTACAAAGGTGACCATAGAGCTTTATTTGTCCCGGGGCAGGCCAGGCATGTCCATCTAATTATCGCGAGCCTACTAAAGTATGCGTGCTCTGTGCAGTTTTTCCATGGTATTCTAGAAACAGGGATACTGAGAGGCACGTGTCTCGATCAGCTGTTACGAGGTCGACGTACGCTACGGGCGATGAGTAAATAAATAGTGTGAGCCATTGGTCTGAGCCGATTTTAATGGCTGCTTTAAACTCCTATAAACCCTAAACTAGTATATGGATTAGCAGTGGTTCTCAAAGTTGTCTGGAAATAGAATGTCAGCAAAAGTAAGAAAAGCTCTCTCGGCTATGGCTTGGTAGGTTGGTACGTCAATGGTTCTACAGGTATGACAGGTAAGGCTCACTCAATATTCTCTCGCGACTCATAGTTTGGGAAACTCTGGATTAGACTTTCACAGACCGCTAGACGCTACGCCGCCGGTGCCGCATAGCCCTTGTCTGGACTACGAGTTCGATGACTGAGACTACTTCGGAACTAAGACAGTTGATTAATACATACTATTTATTTACTTCCTTAAAAACTATTTATTTACTGACTTGGAACAATCTCTATCTTACTGACAAGAATACAAACTACTCTAAAATGAACACTCCCAAACCAAAGATTTCACGGAATTAAAGCTAAGAACAATCGAGTGTATCAATTAAAAAAACTTCATCTAATATACTAGATCTATTTAATATCACAATGAAATTTTTGTTTTACTCATACAAGTGAGACATTTCCTTGGAATCCATCTATCAGTCAAAGGACGTCCACTGCTGGACATAGGCCTCCCCTATGGATCTCCAAAATGACCTGTTGGAAGCGGCTTGCATCCAGCGCGATCCTGTGGTCTTAATGAGATCATCCGTCCACCTTGTGGGTGGACGTCCTACGCTGCGCTTACCGGTACGTGGTCTCCACTCGAGAACTTTTCGACTCCACCGGTCATTAGTCCTTCGCGCTATGTGCCCTAGGGACCGTTCAAGTATTACACGTAAGCAAGATAGGGGGGTAGAGGGCTCTATCCGTTGCTTATTTTTGATGACAAGGAGGGTGGGGGGGGGGGGGTCATGAATCAATAAAAAAGCAAATTGCATATAGGTAGAGTTACCAATGATTACGTAAGAATGGGAGGGGGGGGGGGGGGTGAAAGCTTTGCTTACTTTTGCTGATAAGGGGGGAGGAGAGGTAAATAATTGTAATAAATCTGCTTACGTAATACTTGAACGGCCCCCTACCCATTGTCATTTCAACTTGCTATTTTTTTCTTTCTTTCTGAGTATTTTTTCTGAATTGTATTTTAGTGTTAACAATAAAGTGTTTATCTATCTATCTATCTAATCCGTTGGGCTATGTCGGTAACTATCTCCTCATTCCTGATTCGATCCCGCAGAGAGACTCCGAGCATAGCCCTTTCCATAGCTCGTTGGGCTACTTGGAGCTTACTAATAAGGCCCATAGTGAGAGACCACGTTTCTGTGCCATAAGTCATCACTGGCAACACACACTGGTCGAAAACTTTCGACTTGAGGCACTGAGGTATGTCTGAAGAGAAGACGCTACGCAATTTTCCAAACGCTGCCCAGCCGAATTGGATTCGGCGATTGGACTCTTTATTGAAGTCGGACCTACCTAACTGGACTACTTGTCCTAGATAGACGTACGAGTCAACGAGTTTCCAACAGAAATCGGGGTTGGCAAAACATGGGAATTACACATGACTTTCGTCTTGTCCATGTTCATCTCAAGACCCACCTGTCGAGAAACCCGACTGAGGCCTTCGAGCATCGTGCTGAGCTCTTCCAGCGATTGTGCCATGTCTACTATATCATCGGCAAACCGAAGGTGAGTGAGGTATTCGCCATAGATATTGATGCCGAATCCATTCCATTCCAGGAGCTTGAAGGCGTTTTCCAAAGTAGTCGTAAACAGTTTCTGAGAAATTACGTCTCCCTGTCTTACGCCTCTTTTTAAAGGGATCGCCTTGGAGCTCAGTCTCTTCCTGCACTCGGACCGACATAGTGGCGTTATTATACAAGTACTTCAACACTTCGATGTACCGATAGTCAAAACGGCATCGTTGGAGAGACTCGAGCACAGCCCATGTCTCGACCGAATCAAAGGCTTTTTCATAGTCCACAAATGCTAAGCATAGTGGTAGATTATACTCTTCGGTCTTCTGTATAATATGCCGCAGCGTATGAATGTGGTCCATGGTGCTAAAGCCTTTTCGGAAACCGGCTTGTTCGCAAGGCTGAAAGTCATTTAGCATTCCTTGGAATATGCCTTTATAATATCTTTTCAGATAGCTATTCCAGGGGTTTCAAAATTACGCAGCCGCCCAGCGGCAGTATACTTACCCCAATTAATACTATCTCACTCATTCAATTATGCACAAAAGGCTAGATGACAAAAAATATAATTAATCCGTCAGATGGATTATTTATCAACAAATATTACACACCTTTTTTTTCTTCTTCTTTTGTCAGTAAGTAAGTAAGTAAGTAAGTTCGTATAGGCCGGGTGGCTAGCCCTGGTGTCAGAGTTTTGAAGCCGCCTGAAAGCCTCTGACATGGCTAAGCGGTTAAAACAACTGGGACCTTTTGTCAGTCAAAGAAATAATTAATGAAGATCTAGCTCTTTAAAGTTCCACGTAACGTCACGGCTAGACTTCATAATTACGTATAAACTTTTAACGTAGAAATGACGTCACGAGCCCCTACTCCCGACTTTGAAAAGGTTTATCTTTGTCATTTATTGTTTGATTGACAAAAGAAAAAATACGTGTCCACGAAAATTGATGAAGATCTAGTAAAAAGTACTGCGTAACGTCACGACTAGACTACATAATTACGTAAACTTGTGACGTAGAAGTGACGTCACGAGGCCCCCGAACTCCCGAACTTTGACAAGGTTTATCGTTGTCATGATTGACAAAAGATAAAATTCGTGTCCAATATTTATGTACGGAACCCGTCATGCGCGAGTCTCGGACTCGCACTTGGCCGGTAATTTTATTCGATATTCATAACGGCAACAAATAAATGCTTAAAATAGTCACATAATATATTTTAGTTGTAAAATCAGTTCTCGCACTTGGCTGATTATTTTTAGATTATTGTTGATTTTTCAAAAACAAAACAAAATACAATGAACTACAGTTTGGCACAGTGAGTGCCAAATAACTCATTCACTATTTGTTTGCAATTTTACATTACATTACGGTTTGTATTTTTCAAGATTTAAGTAAATGAACCGAAAACTTTCAAGATGCAATTCCAGCAGTATTTCAGGAATAAATGAGATTTTAAATCTCAGAGTGATGATTGCAATTTGCAGTGTTGTACCATGCAGCATGCACGGCTCACCACAACTGAATTATTAATTACTAATACTTATTAATTAATTTATTTGTAGTCATGCATAATGATGTTAAAGTGTATGACACTTTAATGGTCATACATGTGAAGCGAGGATATGTGGAGAAGCTACGAGCGCATAGGGTGTGATAAAAAGATGCGCCATACACACTTTGATAGCTATATACACACATTGTTATCATTATTTAGACTCAAGATAATAGTAAAAACCTGCATAATACTCATAGAAGTGATAGAAAATAGATAATATGTAGTTCATAAATATATGTATATACTTAAGCACTTTATTATTTATTATTGAACTAGAAAAAAAAATAACCTGTATGTTGATTTACTTAAGCAATGCAAGAGTAGTTTTTGGCGCGAAAAATTTGTCTGGCATCGACGTCTAGGCCGTGCGTCGATAGTTGATACAAAAAAAACCGGACAAGTGCGAGTCAGGCTCGCACCGAGGGAGAGGAACGTCACATAGGTGGTGCCAAATGACTAAAATGAAGTCATAAACGATTGCTATTACGATTGCTATTGCTTAGGCGGTCGGGGGGCTGTTCTCACTTTCATTATAGCACATCACTCCCTCTTACTTTTGTAATTATTATTATTTTAGCATGCTGTCTAGTTATATACTTTGGTGGTACTATGGTCATACATAAAATTACTATCACTTACATTTGACTAAATTAACATGTCAATCATTTGATTTACATCTCAGTTCTAGGTTGTTGCACCTTTGTGCAAACACTATTCTCTTAGTGAATGTAAATTGTTAATACTACTTAGTCATTGCTACGGAACAAGTTTTTGTCAGTTCACAGTGCATAGTTTAGCTATAAATAGTACAAAATTTTGAAGTCTGCATGTTGACTTAAGCTTTGGACTTTAACTCTGAACGTTACTGATTGAAAAATGAATTATTAACAAATTAATTGAGTGCTTATTTTTAGTCCAATTAAGAGGAAATTTACTTTCAGGCAGAATGTGGTAAATCACAGGTGGTTAACCAGATTTTGCCAGTGGCTTCACCCATGTGATATGTTATTTTGGTTCCATAGGAACCTTTTATTTTTCCAGGATAAAAGTAACTTATGTCACTCTCTAACCTTTGTAATACCTATTAGCATTCTAAAAATCAAGTCTATCCATTGTTCTGTTGCTGCATGAATGAGTAACTAAAAAACACACTTTAAGATTTATAGTATTACTATGGATTTCATGAATTTGTAGTTTAGTATCTCTTTTAATCCTGGGGCACCACATCTGGGCAGAGGGCTGAGATTTTGCACAGTGGGCTTATCTCCTGCATGCCTCAAATTTAAGCCGATTAGTGAAACATTTTAGAATAAAAAAAGTGTAAAAACTGACATCTAAGCTTTTCTAACAAAAACAAAGCCCTTTTAGAGTCAGCCAAGTGAGGGGCAGGAATCTGCACAGCATACTTCACAGCTACTATAAAGTTTGACACCTATACTCGAAATAAAATGGAAGTACATTTAAGTGTGATTTAAGTACAAAATTGAGTGAGTATTTAGTATTTGTGTATTCTTTTTCACAAACAAAAATGTATCTATGAGAGTATGGTTCAAATAATTTCCATTTCTGAAATATTACTGTTGGATCATGAAATTAATAGAGTTGAGTAGAACATGTGACCAGGCGAAGTGACAACAAGGTGAGTAGGGCAGTGACCGAGTGATGGCCTAGGCAAGCAGTGCATTGGTTGTCCCACGGCAAAATAGGTTGACAATATAGTAAAAGCCACTGGAGCAGTTATGCCAGCTGCCCAGAGCCACGCTCCGTTATTTTAAGGAGCTGGGCTGGCTCGGGTAGACTCTAGAGGGGAAAATGTGAAAACACCCCATGTGGGACGTCAGTGCAGGACTTATCCTTAACTACTTACCCTACTTTACCATATAGTAAAAATACACAGGTCGAAACAGGACACAATTGGCACAGGACCGAGAAAATGGCACCATAAGAGAGAGGCCTATACCCAGCAGAGGGATAGAGAAGGCTGCGGATGATATGATGATGATTCAAATTGTAATTTATGCCTTCCTTAATTTATTTCATACCTTTTGAAGTGTGGAATCCTAATAATACATATCTGTTAGCAAAATAAGCCAATACAGACTACAGATGAGTCATTGCGACAAGGTTGCACATCTGTTCCATAATAAGCCAGCAATGGCAACAATGAAGGCTGACTGCTTCAGATAATGAGTGTAAATATGTCATTATTATTGCCGAGGAGTCTTTTATGGATTCTGCATATTCAAAAGTTTATTACATATGTAATAATCTGACTCAACCATACAGCTGGTTATCCTTCATTTATAAAAATTGTAACAAGTGATTTATTTTGTTTTAATTTTAGTTAGAACGCGAAAATTGCTAAATGTTATTTCTGTAAGTTTTTGAGTAATATTTTGGGATGCTTACTATAATTTTTTAAAAAGAAATATATAATGGAATTAAAGCAGTTTCTTCTCATTGGAACAATATATACCTATTTACTTGTATTTTAGTTCCACATCTCTATTGCATTATATTATGAAATCTAATATTTTCAGTAGCCATGGTTCACAAGGAACATTGGAGAGACAGGGATTTACTCATTTATGTAACCTCATTATTGAGGATTATTATGATCTTGGTCAAGTTACAGATATAGGGTGAAATGGCCAGTTTGCCGACCACCACCGGTTCACGACCACTTTTTCATAAAACCACTATAAATAGTTAAATAAAAACGCGCCAACGTTTGTTTTGGTTTTTGAACGATACTTTAGTCTATCGCTTCCCCTCCGCGACACTGTGATTTGTCTTCTGATACGTGATGCACTTCAATGAGCCTGTGAACCAGACCCATAGTGGACGTGAATGAATGAATGAATGAATGAATGAATGAATTTATTTGTCTATGAAACTAGGTAAAGTACAGATGTTATACATATAAAGTGCTCTAGCTTCTACCTCTAGAGGTTTATAGACTAACAACTTAGACTAATATTATTCTAGAATAATTACATAAATTTACGAAAGTGTTATAATCATGAAAACATTTAAAAGATATACCCAATTAATTGTCATCAAATAAATCAGTTAAAATATTTTATACGTGGTTAAAAATGTCAATTAAAAATGTCAATTACATAGCTAAATCATTATTTAATGTCATTTAATTGCTTGTCGGTTAAAAACATGTCAACTGTGTAGTAAGCTTTTTTTATTAATAAGTCATTTAACATATTCTTGAATATATTCGGATCTGTTTTAGTTCGTATCACCTTTGGTATCTTATTATAAACTATAGGCGCCATACAAAACACACTCTTGCTTAGAAATGTACTTCTAGATGCTAGGCTGCGTAATTTACCTTCATGTCTGCTTCCTACGGGCCACATTTCGAAGAGGTTAGGGTTTAATTTTACGAATAAAGCAATTTCGCTTATATACATACATGCTAGGGTTAAAACTTTTAGTCTAATAAAATGTGACTTACACGAGATTCTCTTTCTTAGCCCGCACATAGATCGAATGCACCGTTTCTGTGCTATAAACGCCCTCTCGCGGTCAGTTGAGTTACCCCAAAACACAACACCATATCTCAATATCGATGCGGCGTGTCCATAGTATGCAGTTAATAATGTTGAATCATTTGCGACTTTTCGCAATTGATATAAGGCATATGCAAATTTATTCAACCTTTTACAAACATTGTCGATATGGTGCTTCCAAGTCAATTTGTTGTCAATATTTAATCCTAGAAAACGATTTAGCTCTATTTCTGATACTTTTTTCCCTGCATATTCAATGTCAAAATTCAGACGATTACTCTTTGTCATTTTAAAATTCATTAAATGTGTTTTATCTATATTAATAATTAAATTATTATTATATAGCCAATTAATAAGAGATGTCATAGTATTATTAATGTCAGATTCAATTTCATTTTCATCGTCATTTATAAGCAATACCGTACTGTCATCGGCGAAAAGTGTCATAGGATGATTTGTAGCCTTGGGAAAGTCATTTATATAGATTAAGAATAGCAGTGGCCCTAACACGCTACCTTGTGGGACACCGTACCGTACTATTCTCTTCTCAGATTCATATGTCTTAATAATGTTCGTTTTAGGACACATTCTATTTATATGTGTTACCTGCGTTCTATTACTGAGGAAAGACCTGATCAGGTTGTTTGCATTTCCCCTAACCCCATACCTAAGAATTTTTCCTAACAAAACTTCATGATCGACATTATCAAACGCTTTTGACATATCCATATATATAGCAGATACTTTTTTTCTTTTGTCAACATTGATCATTACCTTTTTCAAGAAGTTAAAAATAGCCAAATTGATGCTTTTGTTCTTTCGAAAACCGTATTGGTACTCTGTAAACATATTACATTTTTCAAAATAGTGGTATATCTTATTATAAATAACCTTTTCGAAAATTTTTGAGAAAACAGGGATAAGGGTTACTGGCCGGTAGTTGCCAACTTGTGCCCCATCTCCTTTTTTATAAACAGGTTTCACAATAGATATTTTTAAAGCTTCTGGATATGTGCCATTTTCCATGCATAAGTTAATTATATGACTAAGAATTGGAGATATAATGACCGATACATCCTTGATGACCTTGGTTGTAATACCATCTGCACCCACACTATTGGTGTTTTTAAGCGAAGTGACGATTTTCAAAATATCAAACGGAATTGTAGGAGTCAAGAATAAGGATGTTCCATTGTTATTGGCTAAATTTTCCATTTTTTTATTATTTGTAGGAGTAATGTTTTTGTGGTTTTGAGCAACATTTATAAAATAGTCATTAAAACTATTCGCAATTTCTAACGGATCATCAATGGTCTTACCGACGTTATTCTTTATATTAGTGATCGTCTCATTAGGAAAATTAGTTTTATTTCTATTGATTACTTCCCAGGTAGCCTTTGATTTATTTGTTGCATTTTTGATATGATAATTATTTTGTGATTTCTGTGTCAACTTAACTATCTTTTTGAATCTATTTGAATATGTCCTAAGTGCCTTTTTTGCATTCTCAGTTTTATTTATCCTATATTTCCACAAAAGATTAATCTTATTTCGAGCGCATGTTTTAATTCCTCTTGATACCCATTTAGGGCGTTTTATATGGTGACATTTTACTTTACTCTCAGGGAAGCACATGTCATATAACAGTTTGAACTCTAAGTGAAACTTTTCAAACGCGACATTAGGATCTTGACAATCATATACGTCCTGAAAACTGAGACTACTTATGCATTCATAAAATTTTCTCCGGTTATCAGCACTGTGTAACGTGTCGGAATTGGTTGCACAAATTTACGAAAAAAATAGTGAGAGGACACTTTTTCAACCGCAATTAAAACAAGTTTTTGTCGAGATTCACGCATCCAAATGTAGCTTGGAATGTTTAGAAAAACACGTTTTTACCCTTAAAGGGTCATTTTAATGTAAAATATGCGCTTTTAATTAAAATAATAGGTGTTCGGCAAACTAACCTACTAAAATTGTGTATGCATCATTTCACGACCACATGGTCGGCAAATGACTATTTCCCATCGATCTTCTTCATAAATTTTCTAACTGATACTTCATGGTACAGCATTTTAGTCTTTATCAGTTTGATCTTTAGGACGTGGTTTATGTACACTTCAGAATGCGACCAGCAAAATGTGTTGATTACCATTAAAATATAAAGCATTATTTCGGTGGTCGACAATCGGTCAGCTAACGACCACGTGTCTTATGCCATACAAAAATTACTGAATAAGTAAATAATACTATTATTAAAATTACTAAATAAGTGTGAATAGGTGAAAAATAAATATCATTAAAATAATTGAATGATTAATATTAGATAACTAAAATTAAATGTCATTTAAACATGATTATTTGATGCTGTTATTATTTACGATCCTAAGAACATGCTCTAAGGCTCTTTTTTCAATGGCTTTTAAGTGGACGTCAACTAACGAAAATGTCGGACGCAAACTGACCACATGTGGTCGGGAACTAAAAAATAGCACATTTTGATAAATCATTATTTATTTTATACTTACTAACATAAAATACAAAAAAACTTACGTTTTTTCAATTATTTAAGGTTTTTTCTAAACTTCTGAGTATTATTTGAATCAGAACATTATCATTATAGTGAATAATGTCACTTCAAAGATTACTAGTCCACTAAGTGGTCGTGAACTGGCTGGTTCACCCTACCTACTGTCAAAGAATTTGTACTTGACCTAGATAAAGTTTCAATGTCTGCATTAATATAGGTATATTCAAACTGCAAAAAGAGGACCTTATCAATTTTAAGATCTGAACCAGTTGTTCTTCTGCACCTTTGTGCAAAAATTATTACTCTCAACCTCACAAAGGAAGGACAAGTAAATTGTTTGCTTGATAAGTCATAAACCAACATCAAGATTTAACTTCATTCCAAGCAGAAACAATGGAAGGTCATTTCAGAATGAGCAATAATACTAATAAAAACAAAGTTAATACTGCGTCAGCGTCTCTAAAGCTACGGTAAACAGTATACATAACCTACAAAGAGTTCAAAACGTCTGGTCAAAGAATACAGTTATATGGACTCACCAACAGCAGCAAATTCGTCAGGCGTCCTGCCGCCGGCTAAAAGCCAACGGCACCAGTCTATAGTCTCCCACTCGTCTATGGCCTTGCTAGGATTTAGCAGCACATCCAGGAGAGGCCCCAAATGCTGAGGAGATCCACTGGAGCAGTCCGCGTGTATGTATGCAGCTGCCCCTCTCTTCCCCTTCCTCATCAACACTTGAGCTGTCGAACTCGACATTTTCACGCTCCCAGCACTTCACTCAGCATCCACTATCACAACACCAGCATAAGTCACTGAATAATTCGGTCACTCACGGAAGAAACACCATTTCAAGTTTTACATAAGGCAATGAACTGCGATCTGTCACATCATTGCGGTTAAACCATGTTTGTGAGTCGCGAACACACTTCCAGTTGTAGCAGACACGCGTGACCACTTCGACAAAAACTCAGATTTTTGGGATTTATGGAAAATAAATCGAGTTAATTTCGTTTTACAGAAAAATTAAAATGCAATGCAGAAGAAACAACTCGTAATTCGGCCATTCGTCATTTCGGTTTGGTGTTGCCGTTCTCTGATCAATGTAGCCAGTATATTTAAAAAAATAACGCTTATTCAGTTCGGCTACATCTATGGCGAATATTCATCACTGGGAGATCATTCAAATAATTCAGTAGTAGGAATTGGTTGTTCACGATTTGAACCACTACCTGAAACTGAGCACACACGATGCGATGATCGCATCTGTTCATCAGATCAGTCCAGCGGGGGCCTAATGTAGTTAACCATTGCCGGTAGGTAGGTACTATGACGGTTCATTTGTTTGGACCACCTTGATGATTAACTGAATCTTCAGTAACTCACGCAATTTCAATTTTACACGAGAAATGGTCACAAAGGTTTTGTATTTCTTCAACTCGTCAAAATGTTGTTTTTAAGGGTGATTTTAATTTGGGATCCATTCATTGGGACGCTTTAAATGATTATTGTTTATTAGTCAAACAAATTCTATCAATCTAGTATGATTGATAGAATTTGTTTGACTAACTGACCAGCGACCTTCATTCAAGAAGACACCTAATCGTACAAAATGAAATGTCGCCAACCAATATCAACCAATATTACAGGAATACACCAATCTGACAACTAGTCTTCATTAGACTGGCGTTGCGGTCGCGTCTCAAAGCAACGAGGTAAATATGGTGAACTGCGTCATTCCATCTTGCCGAAATTACTCGGTTTCAAAAGAAATAACGAAAGGCATTGTCACATACCACCGGTAAGTAATAAATATCTTTATATGTGATTTACAAGCAAAAGCAAAATATTGAAAATGAAATCATTTGACAATGTAAACAGAGTGGAAAATTTCTCTATGGTCAGTTAGGAATGTCGGATAATGTATGAGATCGAATATTGACTCGTCAAATCGATTAACTTTAAGGTCAAAATTGATTATGACCCGGGCGGCCGGCCAAGTAAAGGAATAAGGTCGCAAGGTCAATGTGGGTCGAACTACTAATTTTAGATCGATTTAACAATATGGAGCAGCATCACGTGATGTGTTCACATTTTTAACCGATTTAAAAAAAGGAAGAGGTTCTATGTTCATCTGTAAGTATTTTTTTTTTAGGTTTACGAATCAAATAATGTTTTTTTTTTATTTCTGGAAGAGAAAAGATCGAATTTAGCGGTACTTAAGGCTGCCAGCTGTTATTTAATAGTGTTATTGACTTTTGTTTATAACTTCTGGAATGAACGATAAAAACGTATTTATAATTACATAAGTAGTAAGTAATAAGTAAGTTACCTATTAAAAAGAGTCAAGATGTGAATAGATTTATCGAAATTGCAGCCAGCCAGACTTTATTTACAAGCAAAAGCAAAATAATGAAAATGAAATCATTTGACAATGTAAACAGAGTGGAAAATTTATTTATAATCACATAAGTCCATCTATTAAAAAGAATCAAGATGTGAATAGATTAATCGATTCATTGCCAGTCCGACTTAACATCTGATAAGACATGACGTCATGCTAGACTCGAATCAATTTAGGAATCGATTCTTTTCATCATGTATATTGAAATCCCTATTTCAAAGTAATTTCAGTGTTGACACAAGATATTTTTGTAATTTCCACATTTTGTTTAGATTTCCTAGAGATCCAGTTTGGGCTGATCGGTGGATAAAAGTAGTTCGTCAAAGTAAAATAAATTATTTTTGGAAACCTAGTCCCTCTACGACAATATGTTCTGCGCGTTTCCGCATCAAAGATAAATATTTAACGAAAAGTGGCCGTTTTTTTTATGTTATGTGGTTGTCTAATAAAGTGTTATTGTTTGTTTGTATGAAATATACATGTGAGGTCGATGACCTCTAATGTTTAAAAATTTCAATATTTTCTTTATAGCTTAAAAATTTATGATTCCACAGTGCTCAAAATAATTTTCAGGGAAAGTTTTTAATATGGTCTGTAAACGGCGTCCGTTCGTTACACGGACATAACGAACTTAAGGGTTCCTCGTTTTACTACGAAACCATAAAAATGACTGAACAAAGTGACAGCTGTCATATTCTAGAATCCATACTAGGATGACATGTCAGGTCTCAAAGTGACAGCTGTAAAACTTAAATGCGGTTTATTTCTGTAACTAACTATTTTAGACCATTGCTGTCTTCACAAAAGTGATAGAACTCAACAATATCTATATTTCGGATGACAGCTCTTTAATGTAATTTATCTCCGTAACTGTCGTTTCTATACCGTTACTTTAGGCACAAAATTGATAGAGCTCAACGAGATCTACATTTCGGATGACATCTGTCATGCCACTCTAGTATGAATTCTATAATAATATGCCATATAATTTTTTTGACATCTGTTATTTTCGAAACTAAAAAATAAGTCCTGAAAAACCTATTACTTGCAATGACTTTATAAGAACAAATATTGGGCTGAGACGTTTTGGATAACCGGGTATTAGTCCCATAGTAAAAGTTGGTCATAATATACAATGATATTTCAGGACAGAATATTGTAATTATGAATATATTTGCCTGTGCAAGTTGTGCATTTTTGAAAACTGATTACCAGAATATGTTCACGAAAATTTATACTTGTGAGGTCTACTATTTGGAAAACTACTAGTCACTATATACAGATGTAATAACCGCAGAACAGTAGGTACACACGCCAAGTCTTGTTCCATTTAGAAATAAAGTTCATTTACTCATGACAAAATTATGGGAATGCTGACTTTGTATTCGTTATATTGGGGGGTTAGTCCCACAGTAAATGTTGATCATAACATAAAGATAAGTACAATGATATTCTAGAACGTATTCGTGGCTTAGAAAAATACCCGGCATAAAATGAAGCACTTTATTTCCTTTTTTCTTACTCCCGCCTAACCCACGGCGCGGCTCTGGAGCCGGATGACGTCACACGCGTAAATCCGTCGTGAGGTTTTTGATTTCGTGCGGTCATGTTTAGACATCCATAACTCAGTCATTTATTAAGTTATTCGCGTAATTTTTTCACTGTATCTAATATAATTCTAACGTCTTTAAATTTTTATAATTATTTTTAGTTTTTATGATAAAGGAAACTTCCTTATTAGATCAAAAATTTTCATTCACATCAAACTAGCCTTTTTATTTCGAACCAATCAAGCGAAAATGATCCAACCAACACGTTTTGCGAAAATGTCGTTCGGTTCTTTAATTATTGCTGGGACAATTATATAGCAATTAGCAATGTTGTTAACATACGCTTTGTTTACAGTCATGTAATTTCTCTTTAATAATTCTATTTTAAATATTTCCCCTATAAAATTGGGTAATCACTTTTGAAGTGGCAAGTTCACTCAAAAGTTGTCTATGGTACAAAATGTATTTTTCACACTTTTAAGTCTCGGTTTGTATGAAGAGGCTCCTTCTGTGCCCTGTGTAATAGGGCCTATTCTGTGTAACTGACCTGAAACAATATAACGGTATTCCGAATTTTCAAAACAGAACCAAATCCAAGGTTCTAAGCTCGCAACCAGTGGTCAATGTGACCGAGTGTCCTTCTTCACTTTCAAAAGTCGATCTTTTCCATCCTCCTATAGAGTTCTCCATTTTTTTGCTGCCAGCGCGACTTTACCTACCAATAATAATGCTCGATTTTGTTTTTACAAAGCTGATTATATTAATATGATTCAGGAGTTGAATGGTGTTGACTGGGATAAAGAATTTTTCTGCTGCGCCACAGTTGATGATATGGTATCTATTTTTATACGTTACTTAGAGAATCCATTGCGAATAATGTTCCTCAATCTAAACCTCGATCTAAATAATATCTGATCTGTTTTTCGAGAGATCTTAAAAGATTACTGCGAGAAAAATATAAATATCATCTAAAGTTACGTAAATTTAATAAAAATCCACTTAACAAGTTGGCTTTTGATCTTGCTAAGTCTCGCTCTGACAAATTGAGAGCCCACTGTTATAAAAAATATTTAGTTCGCTTGGAGCGTAATTTGCGCTCCAATCCAAAGTCGTTTTGGTCCTTTGTGAAACAAAAACGTAACAATAATAGTACATATCCTGCTCAGATGTACTTGGGCGATAGATCGGCCATGAGTAGTAAGGCAGTCTGTGATCTTTTCGCTGAAAACTTTCCTTCGGTATACAACAAATGCGTTGAAGACACTTTTCACCCGAACAATTATGATGGGCCGGCTCTCGCTAGTAATTATCTTACGTCTATATTGTTCAAAGATAATCAAGTTTTAAAAATACTCAAAAGACTTGACCCTTCGAAGGGGCCTGGTGCTGATGCTATCCCTTCTGTGTTTGTCGTGAAATGTGCTTCCTCTCTGGCTCACCCTCTGTGTCTTATTTTCAATAAATTACTTACATCTGGAATCTTCCCCGAGAGGTGGAAGAAAGTCTTAGTTGTACCGATATATAACAATGGGGACAAGAATGTCGTAAGCAATTATAGGCCCAGTTCTATTCTGTCTGTCTTTTCTAAAGTCAATGAAAATGATTTTTATCGTGCTTCACACACTAGGTGTATAGAAACTTTCTTTTTTATGAAAAACATGCCAAAAATAGTAGTTAGTAACTAATTGGTAAAAATGATAGACATTCTCTAATTCGACGTCTTCGCACACAAGCGTTTCTAGCTTACTTTGGACAAAGAAGATGCAGGTTCAGTAAGTTTCTCTAAAGTCTTCGAAAAGTTAGTTCTTCCCATTATTTCCAGCCATTTCCAGCCAAAAACCTAATAATTACGGAACAACACGGTTTCACCAAATCTAGGTCCACAAGTACAAATCTTGTCTCATTTGTTAATGAAATGTCTTGTGTCCTCGATCGGGGTTCAACAGTAGGATCAATGTATACCGATTTCAGTAAGGCATTCGACAAAGTCAACCATCAAATTCTTCTCGGGATGTTCGCTAAGAACGGTATCGCAGATTCTCTGTTAACTTGGTGTAGATCATATCTTGGAAATAGATCTTCAGTCGTGGTTATCAATGATGATTCTTCGGATCCATTTGAAGTATGCTCGGGTGGGCCACAAAATTCTCATTTTGGACCAGTATTTTTCAACTATTTCATCAATGACATAGACCAGTGCTTCAAACATACCAAATTCCTCCTAAATTATGGACTCGAATAATGATGTAAATGCATGGTGCGACGTTAACAAAATGAGTCTGAACGTGTCGAAATGCTTCGCTATGCGTTTTACTAGGAAGACCAAAACCTACAAGGTACTTCCCGTTGACATATAACTATGAAATTTGGCAAGTAGCATTGTATCAGAGTACACATATGGGAATAAATCTGAAATTTGTATATTTTTATTTGAATCACAAAAAAAAGGCCTAGTTTCACAAAATATAGGCTCAAAATTCAAAGTGAGTAAATCGTATCATGTAAGGAATCATATAAAAGAGCATCTTTAGCACATGCTAAAACAGGTTTTTGATTATTTATTTTAATGTATGATGAGAAAAGTGAAAAAAAAAACTTTTTTGTCGATGATTATGAGATTTTAACAACTTACTAGTACCCAATTTTGTAAAATATTCTGGATTTGTACAGAACCCTCGGTGTGCGAGCCTGACTCACACTTATCCGGTTTTTGATTAAAGATACTGCACTTTCTAACGTTGATCGCATTAGGTACTTGGGCGTAACGCTATATAGCAAACTGCGATTCTATCTGCACTTTGACAATATTACTTCCGACGGGTTTCAGTGTCTTGGTTTCGTTCTGCGGAACTGCCGGGGCTTTAAATCACCGAGCACTAAAATAATGCTATACAATTCTTTAGTACGAAGTGGCTTGGAATACTGTAGCGTGGTATGGAATCCTTTCTACGATATTCATAAAAAGAGATTGGAAATCGTGGAACGATTAAAACGTATTTATAATTACATAAGTAGTAAGTAATAAGTAAGTTACCTATTAAAAAGAGTCAAGATGTGAATAGATTTATCGAAATTGCAGCCAGCCAGACTTTATTTACAAGCAAAAGCAAAATAATGAAAATGAAATCATTTGACAATGTAAACAGAGTGGAAAATTTATTTATAATCACATAAGTCCATCTATTAAAAAGAATCAAGATGTGAATAGATTAATCGATTCATTGCCAGTCCGACTTAACATCTGATAAGACATGACGTCATGCTAGACTCGAATCAATTTAGGAATCGATTCTTTTCATCATGTATATTGAAATCCCTATTTCAAAGTAATTTCAGTGTTGACACAAGATATTTTTGTAATTTCCACATTTTGTTTAGATTTCCTAGAGATCCAGTTTGGGCTGATCGGTGGATAAAAGTAGTTCGTCAAAGTAAAATAAATTATTTTTGGAAACCTAGTCCCTCTACGACAATATGTTCTGCGCGTTTCCGCATCAAAGATAAATATTTAACGAAAAGTGGCCGTTTTTTTTATGTTATGTGGTTGTCTAATAAAGTGTTATTGTTTGTTTGTATGAAATATACATGTGAGGTCGATGACCTCTAATGTTTAAAAATTTCAATATTTTCTTTATAGCTTAAAAATTTATGATTCCACAGTGCTCAAAATAATTTTCAGGGAAAGTTTTTAATATGGTCTGTAAACGGCGTCCGTTCGTTACACGGACATAACGAACTTAAGGGTTCCTCGTTTTACTACGAAACCATAAAAATGACTGAACAAAGTGACAGCTGTCATATTCTAGAATCCATACTAGGATGACATGTCAGGTCTCAAAGTGACAGCTGTAAAACTTAAATGCGGTTTATTTCTGTAACTAACTATTTTAGACCATTGCTGTCTTCACAAAAGTGATAGAACTCAACAATATCTATATTTCGGATGACAGCTCTTTAATGTAATTTATCTCCGTAACTGTCGTTTCTATACCGTTACTTTAGGCACAAAATTGATAGAGCTCAACGAGATCTACATTTCGGATGACATCTGTCATGCCACTCTAGTATGAATTCTATAATAATATGCCATATAATTTTTTTGACATCTGTTATTTTCGAAACTAAAAAATAAGTCCTGAAAAACCTATTACTTGCAATGACTTTATAAGAACAAATATTGGGCTGAGACGTTTTGGATAACCGGGTATTAGTCCCATAGTAAAAGTTGGTCATAATATACAATGATATTTCAGGACAGAATATTGTAATTATGAATATATTTGCCTGTGCAAGTTGTGCATTTTTGAAAACTGATTACCAGAATATGTTCACGAAAATTTATACTTGTGAGGTCTACTATTTGGAAAACTACTAGTCACTATATACAGATGTAATAACCGCAGAACAGTAGGTACACACGCCAAGTCTTGTTCCATTTAGAAATAAAGTTCATTTACTCATGACAAAATTATGGGAATGCTGACTTTGTATTCGTTATATTGGGGGGTTAGTCCCACAGTAAATGTTGATCATAACATAAAGATAAGTACAATGATATTCTAGAACGTATTCGTGGCTTAGAAAAATACCCGGCATAAAATGAAGCACTTTATTTCCTTTTTTCTTACTCCCGCCTAACCCACGGCGCGGCTCTGGAGCCGGATGACGTCACACGCGTAAATCCGTCGTGAGGTTTTTGATTTCGTGCGGTCATGTTTAGACATCCATAACTCAGTCATTTATTAAGTTATTCGCGTAATTTTTTCACTGTATCTAATATAATTCTAACGTCTTTAAATTTTTATAATTATTTTTAGTTTTTATGATAAAGGAAACTTCCTTATTAGATCAAAAATTTTCATTCACATCAAACTAGCCTTTTTATTTCGAACCAATCAAGCGAAAATGATCCAACCAACACGTTTTGCGAAAATGTCGTTCGGTTCTTTAATTATTGCTGGGACAATTATATAGCAATTAGCAATGTTGTTAACATACGCTTTGTTTACAGTCATGTAATTTCTCTTTAATAATTCTATTTTAAATATTTCCCCTATAAAATTGGGTAATCACTTTTGAAGTGGCAAGTTCACTCAAAAGTTGTCTATGGTACAAAATGTATTTTTCACACTTTTAAGTCTCGGTTTGTATGAAGAGGCTCCTTCTGTGCCCTGTGTAATAGGGCCTATTCTGTGTAACTGACCTGAAACAATATAACGGTATTCCGAATTTTCAAAACAGAACCAAATCCAAGGTTCTAAGCTCGCAACCAGTGGTCAATGTGACCGAGTGTCCTTCTTCACTTTCAAAAGTCGATCTTTTCCATCCTCCTATAGAGTTCTCCATTTTTTTGCTGCCAGCGCGACTTTACCTACCAATAATAATGCTCGATTTTGTTTTTACAAAGCTGATTATATTAATATGATTCAGGAGTTGAATGGTGTTGACTGGGATAAAGAATTTTTCTGCTGCGCCACAGTTGATGATATGGTATCTATTTTTATACGTTACTTAGAGAATCCATTGCGAATAATGTTCCTCAATCTAAACCTCGATCTAAATAATATCTGATCTGTTTTTCGAGAGATCTTAAAAGATTACTGCGAGAAAAATATAAATATCATCTAAAGTTACGTAAATTTAATAAAAATCCAAGTTGGCTTTTGATCTTGCTAAGTCTCGCTCTGACAAATTGAGAGCCCACTGTTATAAAAAATATTTAGTTCGCTTGGAGCGTAATTTGCGCTCCAATCCAAAGTCGTTTTGGTCCTTTGTGAAACAAAAACGTAACAATAATAGTACATATCCTGCTCAGATGTACTTGGGCGATAGATCGGCCATGAGTAGTAAGGCAGTCTGTGATCTTTTCGCTGAAAACTTTCCTTCGGTATACAACAAATGCGTTGAAGACACTTTTCACCCGAACAATTATGATGGGCCGGCTCTCGCTAGTAATTATCTTACGTCTATATTGTTCAAAGATAATCAAGTTTTAAAAATACTCAAAAGACTTGACCCTTCGAAGGGGCCTGGTGCTGATGCTATCCCTTCTGTGTTTGTCGTGAAATGTGCTTCCTCTCTGGCTCACCCTCTGTGTCTTATTTTCAATAAATTACTTACATCTGGAATCTTCCCCGAGAGGTGGAAGAAAGTCTTAGTTGTACCGATATATAACAATGGGGACAAGAATGTCGTAAGCAATTATAGGCCCAGTTCTATTCTGTCTGTCTTTTCTAAAGTCAATGAAAATGATTTTTATCGTGCTTCACACACTAGGTGTATAGAAACTTTCTTTTTTATGAAAAACATGCCAAAAATAGTAGTTAGTAACTAATTGGTAAAAATGATAGACATTCTCTAATTCGACGTCTTCGCACACAAGCGTTTCTAGCTTACTTTGGACAAAGAAGATGCAGGTTCAGTAAGTTTCTCTAAAGTCTTCGAAAAGTTAGTTCTTCCCATTATTTCCAGCCATTTCCAGCCAAAAACCTAATAATTACGGAACAACACGGTTTCACCAAATCTAGGTCCACAAGTACAAATCTTGTCTCATTTGTTAATGAAATGTCTTGTGTCCTCGATCGGGGTTCAACAGTAGGATCAATGTATACCGATTTCAGTAAGGCATTCGACAAAGTCAACCATCAAATTCTTCTCGGGATGTTCGCTAAGAACGGTATCGCAGATTCTCTGTTAACTTGGTGTAGATCATATCTTGGAAATAGATCTTCAGTCGTGGTTATCAATGATGATTCTTCGGATCCATTTGAAGTATGCTCGGGTGGGCCACAAAATTCTCATTTTGGACCAGTATTTTTCAACTATTTCATCAATGACATAGACCAGTGCTTCAAACATACCAAATTCCTCCTAAATTATGGACTCGAATAATGATGTAAATGCATGGTGCGACGTTAACAAAATGAGTCTGAACGTGTCGAAATGCTTCGCTATGCGTTTTACTAGGAAGACCAAAACCTACAAGGTACTTCCCGTTGACATATAACTATGAAATTTGGCAAGTAGCATTGTATCAGAGTACACATATGGGAATAAATCTGAAATTTGTATATTTTTATTTGAATCACAAAAAAAAGGCCTAGTTTCACAAAATATAGGCTCAAAATTCAAAGTGAGTAAATCGTATCATGTAAGGAATCATATAAAAGAGCATCTTTAGCACATGCTAAAACAGGTTTTTGATTATTTATTTTAATGTATGATGAGAAAAGTGAAAAAAAAAACTTTTTTGTCGATGATTATGAGATTTTAACAACTTACTAGTACCCAATTTTGTAAAATATTCTGGATTTGTACAGAACCCTCGGTGTGCGAGCCTGACTCACACTTATCCGGTTTTTGATTAAAGATACTGCACTTTCTAACGTTGATCGCATTAGGTACTTGGGCGTAACGCTATATAGCAAACTGCGATTCTATCTGCACTTTGACAATATTACTTCCGACGGGTTTCAGTGTCTTGGTTTCGTTCTGCGGAACTGCCGGGGCTTTAAATCACCGAGCACTAAAATAATGCTATACAATTCTTTAGTACGAAGTGGCTTGGAATACTGTAGCGTGGTATGGAATCCTTTCTACGATATTCATAAAAAGAGATTGGAAATCGTGCAAAAAAGGTTATTATGGCATTTAACTTACTCTCGTTATCTCGGAAAGGATCTAAAGAGCTATGTGGCAAGACTCAAACAATTCAGAATGCAAACGCTCTCACATCGCAGACAAGATCAACTGTATCTTTTATTCTTTTTTAAACTCGCTAATGGTATCTTGAATACACTAGACTTACTTTTCGACTATCCCTGACGAATCCACGAACATTGCCCAGAATATCAAGTTTTAATATCTTTTCTTGTTCTGATTCCCGTTCCAACCTGGGACTTAATTCTCCGATCGCTAGGATGACGGGTCAGTACAACACTATATCAAAGAAAACTAACATTGACATTTTTAGTGACAGATCAACAAGTTCAAAATTACTCTAAAGTCTCTGACAATCTGGGCATTAGCGTAATAATTTCACAATAACTTTTTTTTTCTTCAATTGTTTGTTTTGCTTTTGATGTTAAATAATATTTTTGTATTTCGAATTTCTAATTATGTTTTTTAATGATGTTTTTCGTTCAATTATTTTTGCAAGTTGTCTTGGCCTTTAATTAGTGCAACACTTGACTCTGTTTTGTTTACTATGTTAAGTTATTTTTTATGTGAATTTGATGATGTACATAGTGTAGGCGGACTAAATAAGTAAATATTTTTTTTGTAGAACCGATATTTTTCAAATAAGATAGGGCTGTCATTTTGTTTTTTTTTTTTTTAATATATTGTGTTATTTCTATTTTTGATGAAAAATTTTTGAAATCTAAGTTGTTTGAAATTTGATTTCCTACAACTTTGATTCTTATTAAATTTTTCTAGGATTGATATTTTTTAATAAGATAGATGTGCCATTTTGTTTCTTCGTTAAAAGGTGTTATTTCAAAATTTCATGACCAAATTATTTAAATCTAAGTTCTTTGAAATTTGTTTTGCTACAACTTTGATTCTCATCAACTTTTTCTAGGATCGATATTTTTTGAATTTATCCAATTGAAAACATCAAAGTGGGCCATTTAGTTTCTTTGATAACTTATGTTATTTCTGATAAATGATTAATAGTAGCAATGTTGTTTGAAATTCGATTTCCTACAACTTAGATTCTCATAAAATTTTTCTAGGATCGTAATTTTTTAATAAAATATCTGTGCCATTTTGTTTCTTCGATAACTGGTGTTATTTCAAAATTTCATGATTGGAATTTGATTTCTTACAACTTTGATTCCTTTCAACTTTTTGTAAAATCGAAGTTTTTCGAATAAGATAGGGGTCCAATTTATAATTTCCTTTTACTTTACGATGGCTTCGAAAATATTTGCGACATAAATACTATAACTACATACAATCCGTAATATTTGACTTCAGGTAATTGTGCTTTTAGTCAGTGGTGTAGCGTACCTCGGCGGGGCCCCGTATAAAATTTATTTTTTTAAATTTTAATTTTATTTGCCTTTTAAATTGTATTTTTTAAACTTTTTTTTGACATTTGTCATTTCTAAGAATAAATAAAAAAATCACGATGTTTTTTTTATTTTATTACTTATTATTTTTTATCTATTTATATTATAGTATATATTTTATTAATTTTTGCTTGCGCACGTCAGGGGCCCTCG
Source organism: Hypomecis punctinalis (assembly GCA_949316475.1). Taxonomy (NCBI): domain Eukaryota; kingdom Metazoa; phylum Arthropoda; class Insecta; order Lepidoptera; family Geometridae; genus Hypomecis; species Hypomecis punctinalis. The sequence goes on from OX438807.1 coordinate 2,278,841, forward strand.
TGGCCCGGGGGCCCCGTATAATTGATACGGCAGCTACGGCGGTAGCTACGCCCCTGCTTTTAGTTTACAATCTTCTTAATATTTTGCATTCATTGTCTTCACTTATCTGTTCATTTGGTGGGGCGCTATACTGATTAAAATTTTGCAGTAAAATTTGCACTTCATGGCACTACCAATTTAATTTAAAATCGCGTTACACCCCTGGTGGGGCAAATTCCATTTGTCTAAAAAGTGAGTGGAATATTCCAATATTCCAGGCATATTCCACTCCAAAAAATGAAGGTGTGGAATCTGCCTCACCAATGGGGCGCTTTGGTGGGGCAGAGTGGAAGTACTCGTCGTTTTGTTGCCTCGATAACTACCTATCGCCAATTTAACTACATAAGGCCCTCACTGGTCTGACATGATCTATTGATGTAATAATCGCATCGTGTGTACCTAGCTTCAGTTAGTAGTTCAAATCGTGAACAACCAATTCCGTTGTCGTTGCCGTTGAATTAATTGAATTAACTCCCAGTGACGATTAGTTTGCCGTAGGGCGTAGATATAGCCGCACCAATAAACAAAGTAAACGAACAAACCCACATCAAAACTAGATATTATTAAAGTAGACGGTAAGCGAACGAAATGCAAATAGGTACTTTCTAAAATTTGAATTTTTGGTTTATACCAACCTGTCTTGTTATCCTAGCACAAACTATACAATTAACTATATAACTATAGATATTATTACGTATTTATTTATCCTAGTATGAACACTAGAATATATAAACCATTTAAATATGGTTTTATTCAAGTGATCACAATAGTATACTCACAGAGCTATTACGCATACCTACTTAATTTTTGATCTAGACTAAATGGAGTAGGAGTACTTGCTTTGCTACAGTCAGTCTCTACTACTAGTCTGACCAAAAGGAGTCGACACGCCTAAGCATCGAAGTATGCCAAGTCAGTGGAGGGTGAAGAAACGCAAAAATATAAGCAAGTTTAAGGCTCCTTTACACACAGGCGGTACGAGCGGTATAGCAGACGGGCGGGCATCTTATCTTTATGTGCGTGTAAAGGCTCCATCAAACACAGGCGGTACGAGCGGTAGAGCGGTACGAGCGGTACGAGCGGTAAAGGGCGGCACGGCTGTACCGCGACCGGACCTGTGTGAGCCCTTCTTATATAACCAGTACAATACAGATGCCCGCCAGTCTGCTATACCGCTCGTACCGCCTGTGTGTAAAGGAGCCTTAAACTTGCTTATATTTTTGCGTTTCTTCACCCTCCACTGACTTGGCATACTTCGATGCTTAGGCGTGTCGACTCCTTTTGGTCAGACTAGTAGTAGAGACTGACTGTAGCAAAGCAAGTACTCCTACTCCATTTAGTCTAGATCAAAAATTAAGTAGGTATGCGTAATAGCTCTGTGAGTATACTATTGTGATCACTTGAATAAAACCATATTTAAATGGTTTATACCGTACCGCCCTTTACCGCTCGTACCGCTCGTACCGCTCTACCGCTCGTACCGCCTGTGTTTGATGGAGCCTTTATGTGCGTGTAAAGGCTCCATCAAACACAGGCGGTACGAGCGGTAGAGCGGTACGAGCGGTACGAGCGGTAAAGGGCGGCACGGCAGTACCGCGACCGGACCTGTGTGAGCCCTTCTTATATAACCAGTACAATACAGATGCCCGCCAGTCTGCTATACCGCTCGTACCGCCTGTGTGTAAAGAAGCCTTAACGGTAATTAACTAACACTAGCTGAAAATTAACGCATCACAAGTGCAACCAGACCGATATATTCAAGGCTCCTTTACACACAGGCGGTACGAGCGGTATAGCAGACGGGCGGGCAAGGCTCCAGGCTCCAGTACCGCGACCGGACCTGTGTGAGCCCTTCTTATATAACCAGTACAATAAAAAGCATGTCGCGTACTTTTGGCGCATTAGGTATTAACCGTCTTACCACAAAAGTTTTACACATGCATTAGCCATTGTTTAACAGTACAAATTGCATGGTAAAACAGTGTTTAAAGCGTGTTAAAATCTTTTGTGGTAAGACGGTTAATGTTTGCTACTAATAGTACACTTTCTCTATGCTTTGCTAGATGGCAACACTACGGCGAATAAAAAAAAAAAGTCAAAAAATGTGTTTATTTTCTATATAACTGCGTTTGGTCCACGTTTTGTAAAATATGAAATAATTGAGTAAATACAAAAGTGTTTTGAATATTAATACAAAGAATTCATTCTATAGGTCACTATTAATTCTTCTATAAATAACATAATTTGTACCCTGTAACATGGGTGACGAGAAAAAGGTTATGTTTCATGAAATGGAACTGGACGATCGAATATTGAAGGTAATAAACACTAAATCTTTGTTTATCCGCCAAGAATCCTTAAAGATTTTTATTTTGATGTGTTGCTTTCAAGAACAATGCGCTGTGCAATGGTACAGACAGACCAAGTTCCCATTCATTTATCACTCTTGTGTCATTTCCTACTATTACTTACCACATAGAACAAGAATTCTATTACTTTGTTGTCTTAGGAAGTCGTATAAGCGTTTTTTTTTGGGCCACAATTCAACCTTTATTTTATTTGAAATTTTCTAGGCTATATCCCAACTAGCATGGGGAGAGCCAACTTTGATACAAGAAACTGCCATCCCCTTACTGCTGGAAGGCAAAGATATGCTAATGAGAGCCCGGACTGGCTCTGGCAAGACAGCCGCATTCACAATACCAGTTATACAGAGGATATTGAACTTGAAGAACACAACCGCTCATCAGTGTATACGGGCTCTTATATTGTCGCCAAGTAAAGAGCTCTGTGGACAGGTAATTTAAAGTCTTCTTATTTTTAGGGTTCCGTACATCAAACGAAAAGGAACCCTTATAGGATCACTTTGTTGTCCGTCTGTGTGTATGGCAAGACTCTTTATCTCGGGAACGCGTAAAGATATCAAGTTAAAATTTAAACTGTATACATATATCTATGATCTCTTGCAGTTGTGTAAAAGAAAAACTTCTCAGTTATCGTATAAAAAAGTAAGAGCCGTTTATGTCGTAAAAAACCGCATATTTCGACACTCACAAAAATCAAAACCTACAGGGTACTTCCCGTTGACATAGAACTATGAAATTTGGCGAGAAGCATTTCCTCAGAGTACACATATAGGAATAAATCTGAAAACTGTACATTTTTATTTAAATCACAAAAAATAGGGCCTCAAATATCACAAAATATGGTATCATGTAAGGTATCATATAAAAGAGCTTCATTAGCACATGCTAAAATAGGTTTTTAATTATTTTAACGACATGTTTGTACGGAACCCTCGGTGTGCGAGCCTGACTTGCACTTGTCCGGTTTTTTTTTCTATTATTAAGACATTCTTATTTTAGTTGTACATAAGTAAATATAAAATACCTATGTTTTTTGAGAAGCTACAAATTCAATGAAAAATTAGCATTAGCTGAGATCTCATTGGCTAATCAATTGTTCTAAAACAAAGGAAATCTTTCTTCTCAAAGAAAAATAGTTAATATAAGATCAGAGATCTTAAATTAACTATTTTTAGATGTAACTCAATTACACTCTTATAGTCTCAAGTCAAAGCAAGTGCCAAATACAACTGCCTCTATAATACTCATTGTTATATGATAATGTAAAAAATACGACATGTTATAGGCCGCACAACACAAGCTACAAGCATGCTAAGCTACAAGCTGCACAATAGCCAATCAACATGCAGCTCTATGTGAGCTTCAGTCAGGATTGGATATTTTGCAGCTTGTAGCTAATTTCATATCCGCCAACTTGTGTGGCACGGCCTATACCTGGGTATCATTAGATATTATTGACCTGGTATGGGTGTATATGAATAATATGATGTATTACAAAACATGAATGAACACTAAAATATTGCAACTTTCAGATAGCCTCAGTTATAGGAGATTTAACACTAAAATGCTCCCGCGAAGTGAGATGCATTGACATATCAGCCAGTGGAGACATGCAAGTCCAGAAGTCCCTGCTGTCAGACAAGCCTGACATAGTGGTAGCGACCCCGTCAAGGGCCCTCGCTCATTTAAAGGCCAATAACATGAAACTAAAAGAAGACTTGGCAGTGATGGTGGTAGACGAAGCAGATTTAATATTCTCGTTTGGTTATGAAGATGAAGTCAAAGAGTTATTAGGGTGAGTAGTATGAATAGGTATCTTCTAAGTCTTCTTTAACCACAATTTCTCTTATCATCAGGCAGAAGGTGGTAGACAAACACTGACTTATAAGCAATAAAAGTATCAGAATCAGAATATTGTTTATTGCATAAAACTGGTACATAAGTAAGTAATATGTTTATAAGTTGTTAAAAAAAAAGGTTTTCTGTCAGTAGTTTCCATTCCATTTCCATTAATTAGTTCCATTGATGGTATTACTCACATATGTATACTTCGCTAGTACCATCAAGGTACTAGCAACGTAGAATTTATATCCTCTGCGTTACTAGTACCATTGATCAGTACCACTGATGGTACTATTCAATGTGACTAGTACCATTATTGCCTCCAGGCCCAGAAAATAGAATATGCCAAAAGGTTGAGTTTATGCTATAAGATTGCATATATCAACACTTTGAATACTGAAAAGTTGAACTTATTTCAATGAAAGATTAGCTAATTATGGGTAATATAAGGAGCAGAAAGTACTATTGTTTTAGTGGGGCGGGTCATTATATCATTTAGGCTTGTTCGGGTTGGTACATTCGGTTCAACAGGATTCTACGTCCATACGTATCATATTGGTACTAGCGACGTAGAATTTATATTCTCTACTTTATACTTACGTGAGTAGTACCATCAATGGAACTAATCAATGGTACTAGTGACAGAAAACCAAAAAAAACAGGTTGCATTCCTGGAGTGCCCGCAGAAGTGAAAGCTTGCTCCCTCCGTCTTACGAATTTTCGAACAGATTACGTCATCCTGATGCGAGTTTAACATTTTTTACCCATCCCAAAAAAGTACACAAGGCCATTAAAGAAGTTCTCACTTCAAAAATGAAGACAGTTTAGCAGAAAGGATTCAACTATGCTTGGGCTTGGTGTGGGTTGGGTCCTTTCTGGTAAACTACGTCCATTTATAAAATAGCTATCACAGTTATAGAAGCCGTGGTAGCCTAGAAGTAGTGACACCCGCTTTGCAATCGTGAGGTTGTGGGTTCAAATCCCGGTCCCCTTACCAATGAGTTCTTTAGAATTTATATACGGAATTTAACACCACTGGCTTTTCGGTGAAGGAAAACATCGTGAGGCAACCTGCATGTGTCCGTAGAAGAAATTTGATGGCGTAATGTGAATCCACCAACCCGCACTGGGCCAGAGTGGTGGATATGGCCCAACCACCCTTCGTGGGTAGGCCTACGTCCTGCAGTGGACTATTAAAAAGGCTGGTATGGTACAGTACAGTATCACAGTTTTATGGCTAGGATATTACAACAATATACAATAATATTATGCACTGAAATCTACATTTCAGTGCATAGTGTTATTCTCAACCGATGTTATAGCCCAGTAGCATTCACAATTTAGCATTCCTTCACTAAATCCAGCTATATCCAGCATGCATCATACTAATACTTTACTACATCACTATGAATACATATAAAGCAAAGTTGCTTTTTTGTGTCTGTCTATGTGTCCACTTAACTTCACAATGGTTTCCAATTTATAATTTTTTAGACTAGTTCTTCTGGAAGTTTTATAGCTTTAGTTATTTCATACCTAGGTGAAGCAGGGACAGACAGCAAGTAGACAATGAGCAGATGATAATTTACATTAAATATGATCTTTATCTCATTTCAGACACTTGCCAAAAATCTACCAAGCAGTTCTTGCCTCAGCCACATTATCAGATGACGTATTAAATCTCAAAAAAATTGTTCTCCGAAATCCGGTGACTTTAAAATTGGAGGAGCCTGAGTTGGCTCCATCATCGCAGCTCCAGCATTACCACTTATTTGCTGAGGAGGACGATAAAGCGACCATTTTGTATGCACTGTTGAAACTGAACCTTATCAGAGGGAAGACTATTATCTTTGTTAGGACAGTGGATAGGTGTTATAAGTAAGTATTAGATTTAGAAAGTCGATTATTGAGTTTCTTAGAAATGAACGCGCTGAATGCTAGCTTCTAACCGGGCTTCTTGGAAATCCATAGGGGAGGCTTATGTCTAGCAGGAGACATCTTCCTGATGTTGGATGGATCGTGATATTAATCAATATCACTGTTTTTTTTGTAGCGCTCGTAGCGTAGTTTGACTAGGTGTTTGTCAGCGATCACCGAAATTAAGCAACGTTCCGCACGGTCAGTATTTGGATGGGTGACCACGGGTGGCATTTTCCAACTGAGCGCTACCGTGGCTCGGATGACACGTTAAATTGTAGGTCCCGGTTGTTTTAACCGTTTAGCCATGTCAGAGGCCTTCAGGCGGCCTAAAAACTCTGACACCAGGGCAAGACACCCGGCCTATACGAACTTACTTACTTACTGTATTTTTTTTAAATTAATCACTAAAATGAGTGTGTGTGCCACCGATGCGAGGTTTGCTGCGGGTGGCCGAGAACTAGTGATATCAATCGCGCATACAGGCCGAAGTCGGCGGATGTGAAGTTAGCTGCTAACTGCTCAATATCCAATCAACGCGCAGCTTTATGTGAGCTTTAGTCAGGATTGGACATTGCTCAGTTTGTCGCTGACTTCACATCCGCCGACTTGGCGTTGTATGTTGTATGATTTGACCTGTAAGATTCGGTTCGTTTTGTAGTTCGCCTCGCGTTTCGTCAACATCATAAAATCCGTGACACGTCTGCTATTAGACATAGTAATGAGACTAGTAAGGAATAGCTCGCGTTTGCTTTGTTCTTGAGGTCTTGATTAGAAAGCTTATATTCGTACATATTGTCAACTTCCTATGCAGCTATTGCCGGCGCGTGCTTCGCGTTTAAATGTGTTAACAAAATTGGTAAAAACTTTTTTTAACTAAACGGTTTTATGTACTGAAAGCTACAAAATAATAACTCAAAAATAAAATCGAAGGGCCTTCGTCTGGAAGATTTCATTATAATTATGTATGTTGCGCCCCACGATTTAATTTTTATGTTATTATTTTTAGCTTTTAATACATAAAACCGTTTAATTTAAATAAGTTTTTTACCAATTTTATGTGTTTTTAGTTTCTATTTTGTTACTAAAAACAGTGTTCTACATGAAAAGGCCTTTCATTTGATACCCATATTGAAGCGATTGTGCAAAAAAAATGTAATCCGCCATGTTGTGGCGGTGGCCATCTTGTATTTACGTCAATAATGAATACAAAAAATTAAACCGTAAGTTAGTAAAGTTAAACCGTTTAAAAATGGATAATTTGTAGGTTAAAGTTATACCTGGAGCAGTTCAAGATCTCATCCTGCGTGCTGAACTCCGAGCTGCCGGCGGCCGTGCGCTGCCTCTCCGTAGACCAGTTCAACCGCGGCCGGTTCCAGATCATCGTCGCTTCTGATGAGAAGGCGCTGGAGAAGCCTGATGGAGGCATACTGCCTATTGAAGAACGGACTACCAAGAAAAAGGTATAATAATGTTGTAGAGCTTTACCTGGAGCCTTGTGGGTTGATACGTTTCATTGTCCGTGATCTCCGCTCGGGAACTTTTCGACCCTATAGTATCAGTATTCCGTGATATGTGCCCTGTCCACTGCAATGTCAACTTGCCAATTCAACTTCAAGGAGGATGATTTTAAGAACTCAGGATTGCGCTGGATGCCAGCCCCTACCAACCGGAATTATTGGTGATCTTTAGAGGAGGCCTATGTCCCGTCGTGAGCGTTCTATGGCTGACAGATAGACGGATTGATATCTACACTTAGAGTAGTTCAAGATCTCATCCTGCATGAATTTCGAGCTGGGTATTGGTTAGTGTTGCGTTTAACTAATGTTGAGTAACCGGGATATTTTCTGACTTGGGGCCTGATTCTATATCGACAAAACGTAACATAACGCGGTAAGTATTTTTTTATTTACGTGAATATCGTTTGGAGAAATAATTGATAACGGTAAAATTACGTTAAAATGAACTATGAACCGAGTTTAACTTATGTTATTTGGAAAATAAATATTCTTCACACGAATTTCTTAAAAACAAAGAGCACGTTAGAGCGCGTTAAGTTCTTGTATTCATACAGGATCACCCACCTGATAATAATTTTAGACGTCATACAGTAATTTTGGACTGGGCAAAGGCCAAAAACGTTTTTTAAGTGAAGCACCTCGAAGGAGTGAGTAGTTGAGCACCAACCACCTTTATAATATAAAAAACCAAAGTCCTGACACACTCACTTACTCTTTCACTGACTCACAGACAACGCAGAGCCTAAACCGCTAGTCTCTTGTCATATTATCTATGCCCCATAAGTCGAAGTCTCTGATATCAGTGTTAGCAGGAAGCTGACTTGTCCTCTGTCGTTGCAGCAGACATCGAAGCGTCGCAAGGACAAGGAGTCGGGCGTGTCGCGCGGCATCGACTTCCAGCACGTGGCCAACGTGATCAACTTCGACGCGCCGCTCGACGTCAACTCGTACGTGCACCGCGCCGGCCGCACCGCCCGCGGGAACAATCAGGTATAGCCCGCGCCACACAAGGTGGCGGATGGGAAGTTGGCTAGTAGGTCATTCTGATTCTTCGCGCAAATATCTACAGAGCCACAGTCCCAAGTGAAAGAAGTAAAAAAATGTCCGAGCGCCGTTATGCATACCGACATAGATATTTACATGAAATAATTCATAATGACCCGTTCTCTCGAATCTCAACGTTATGTAACCGAGCACTTTGGCATCGCGAGGCTTTGTAGTCGGCTTGAAATTGCCTTACGACTAACTAAAAAGCTATCCCACTACGTAGGATAGCTTTTTAGTTAGTCAGGGTTTTGGCTCGGACACGGACACTTCTTTTTGCACGATTGTGACTCTATAGATATTTGCTCGAAGTTATGATTATAATAAGTTTGAACTGCTTGTTTCACATAGATTTTTTTTCTTTGGACGGATGCAGGTAATGGCAACTTGATATGATGATGATGATACATACGTCCGGTCCGGTCCGAAGTATCATAATCGTAAGCTTGCTTATGAACTTTGGCAATTGAATTATTTTTTATTGCATCGTAATAAATCTTCAGTTATAAAAGAATGCTTTAAGATTTCCGTTCAACGGAAATCCAAGCCCCATACATTTGATATGTACTCATCAACCCACTAAACATAGGTACGTAACATCCTCCAGCAAGCTCTGAAACCGGCACCATACAGGACTTAAATAAGTCGCTGTCTGTACTGTACCAGCCTTTTTAATAGTCCACTGCAGGACGTAGGCCTACCCACGAAGGGCGAATAGGCCATATCCACCACGCTATCCCGGCGCGGGTTGGTGGATTCACATACGCCATTGAATTTCTTCTACAGACATATGCAGGTTGCCTCACGTTGTTTTCCTTCACCGAAAAGCCAGTGGTGTGCAATTCCGTACATAAATTCCAAGAAATTCGTTGGTACGGGATCGGGATTTGAACCCACGACCTCACGATCGTGAGGCGGGTGTCATTACCACTAGACCACCTTGGCTTCAAGGCGCTACACAACGCCATTAAGGTCGATAATTTATAGTGAAAAGCCGGAATATAATTTTAGCACGCAACATCGACTCGAAAAAACTAAGATCACAACTTACAAGACACTTATGAAGTTTGAGTTCAGAAACACTCACAGTCGCTTATTTACAGGGCTCAGTGTTAACATTCGTGTCGATTCGAGAGAAGCCTCTCATGGACGCGATAGAAGCACATCTGTCCAAAGGATTCAACCAGCAGAAAGTGTTGCAGTAAGTACAGTACCTACTCAATTTATGATCTTCGTTGTTTAATCATTGAACCCATATTTACATTTTATGTTGTCCGGGAAATGTATGCGTGGGATTTTGCTTCTTTCATTTTAGTAGACCACTCTAATCTATAAGGTGAAATTTATATTGTTTAAATTATTAATTAAATCTAATTTTTAGTTATAAAATTAAAAATTATAACCTACCAGTGTGACCAGTTAGTAGGTACAATGTGACAAAAAAAACACTTAAAAATGTGTCTAATTGGTAAAAATGCTTTTATTTAACAATTTGGAGGTTACTTAATCAGGGTTGATAGAGAGAGATAAACTACCTTTTGAGCCAAATATATTTATTTATCTTAATAAATTCAAAATTAATTTGAAAAAAAATCGGAGGGCTCGTTTATATTTTTAAATGATGTAATAGACTCGGAAAAATATGAAGTTTCTCGAAATATAACGAATGTTGTGGTTCGAATTTTGGATTATTATTATACCAGCCTCCATACATTTTGTGGACATGTCCTTTATATTGAAACGAATACTTCGCATTGCTTCAGCGTGACCGTAGCGAATATGTATTTTTTTTTCAATATTAGGCAATTTTTTTTATTTAAGATGTAAAGGAGGGAGTAGAAACCATATTATTTTTACGCAATCGCGAGCTTAAATTCATCGCCTAAACAAGGACTAATATGAACCCAGAGAGGGGTAATTACCCACGTGATACTCCCTTGATCCACACACTAGGTCAATCGTAGTTCGCTTTTGGGTTACCGACCCAAATTTTTTAAATTTGACAAATATTCACACTGTGTTTTCATTGCAGAAAATACGAGTTCGCGCTGGAAGAAGTAGAAGGGTTCCGGTATCGGTCGCGGGACGCGTGGCGCGCCGTCACGCGCATCGCCGTGCGAGAGGCGCGCCTCAAGGAGATCAAGCACGAGCTGCTCAACTGCAAGAAGCTGCAGGTCAGTCGCATGAATCATCAAGTCATGGGGTGTATACCGGGAGAGGGAGATGCGGGTGCTGGGCGTGGGACGCGTGACTCGAGGAGATTAAGCTGGAGCTGCTCAATTGTAAAAAGCTGTAGGTCAGTCGCTCGGAGTGTGGGGTGTATATCGGGGAGGGGGGAGGGGGGAGGATGCAGATACCGGGCGCGTATTCCATATAATATATCTTGTGTAAACTAGTTCGGTAGAAGAAATTTTAGGTACTGATTGCGGGACGCGTAGCGCGCCGTCACATGCATCGAACGATTCAAGTGGTGTAGTGAAGTGAAGAGTCAGGTTCAGGGAAGAGTTTAAGTAGCAAGTCGCAGGTATTGATCCTACGGTGAGCAATGAAAAACAAGCCCCCAATCGTAACTATGTTACGATCAGTAGGTGGTTTGCATTTAGGTTTCAAAGTATAAATCAGAACTTGATCTACACATGATGACCAAATATCGACATAACGCATTACCGAATGCGGCACTGATGAACGACTAATCTTCTCTCTGACCGTGTCCCGCTGACACGGCCCTCCTGCCCACCGCACGCCCTCGCTCACTCGTCACACTTTCCAGGGCTACTTCGAGGAGAACCCCACAGACCTGGCGGCTTTGAGGCGAGACAAGGCTCTACACACGGTGAAGGTGCAGCCCCACCTGGCGCACATACCGGAGTATCTGCTCCCGGCTGCCTTGAGGAGTGAAGAGGCGGAGGATGACCAGGAAGGTGTCCAGGACGCGCCCGCGCCAGCGCCTGCTAAGAAAAGGAAACAGACGCCACAGTACGGCAGCAAAAAGCGACATAAATATCAGGTACGTTCAATTTTCAATTTCTCTGTAAAATAAATACGGAAATGACGTGAATAGAGTAAAGTTACTGTAAAATTATCAGTGATACACGGATGAAATTTACTACTGACCTCATAAGTTGTTTGTTTTTGTTGGTTTATAATAACTAGGGTACGATAAATATGTAGCTTTCATTGTCATTTCGCGAGTGGTCCTCAGCCAATCTTTGTCGTTTTTGTTATGATTATAACGCGTGGTTTTTTTTTGGCAGACAGCAAGTCTGCTACAATTTGGTGATCTTTTTGAAGATTTAGTACCAGCACGCGGGGTCGTCTCGCGTATAGAGTACTAGCACGCGTGCTATTACTTCATCTTGTAAAAGAGCGCCAAACGCGGTTGAACCAAATTGTGCAAAAATCACTTTAGTTTCCATAATCTATCTATATTATTATGTAATAGGATTACATAATAGTATTGCAATATATTCTCCCATAGGTATTTGGCCATTGCAAATTCTTAGGAAATATACCTATACCTAAATATTGCGTAGTGCACAATATCAAAAAGCAATTTTTATATCAATTGTTGAATTTGTTACAGGCTCGAAAAAACGACCCTTTAAAGAGTTTCGACGTGAAGAAAAAAACAGCGGCGGGCGACACGTAACATTCGTTAGTACCAGATACCAGACATATTGATTTTGAATAAGGGCCTTATTGTATATGAAATAAATTTTGTTAATCAGTTTTTCGGTTATATTTTATTTTGTTGGTGTTTACTGCATGCGTAAAGGTTGTTACACGCATGTTCGGTTCGACACGATCGGCACTGCCGAACGGTAAAATCAGATACCTACGTGTAGATGAATCACTCAGTCCTGCAACTGCCGAACGTGCCGATCGGATTTCGCTAGGCAAGTCGCACAAGTGTAGTAGCTGGGATCTGCTTTGCCGTTCAACAAATCTGGCTTGACCGAATATGACCTTTTGCAAGCCAGGCTTGCCCAAAAATAGTGTGCTGTATATTGACGCACTTTATTTATTATTTTACGGTCTGAAAAGAAAGAAATAATTTTTGGACTGGATTTCTAATTGCGATTCAAAATTTAATTTACATTTGGTGGTATTTTTTATTTGATTTAGTGAATTCGCTACCAACCGGCCTTATAGGAGGTCTTTAAGGGAGCCCTTTGTCCAGCTGTGGACGTCCTTTGGCTGATGGATGGATAGTATTTTTTTTAATAATGTTTATCTTGGTTCTTAATTTACAGTTGAGTTCTATATTTATGTTTTATTTTTAGTTTTATACTATACGTGTATACTGATCGCGCACTGAAAATATGCGATAAATGTATCATCCCAACATTTCAAGTTTCAACCGAGTTGCATCGATCTTGGTCACACGATCGTTCTAAGTGTGCGATTACTCCCATAATAGGCGCAATATAAGAACAATAACGTCGGTGATACTTCAATACCGCTTATGAGCACTTTGTAAATACCGCGTATCTACAAAAGTAGCAAAATTGAGTTATCGCGCCAACAGATTCCTCACGCTGATTCGCCCCTGATAGATGTCACACGATCTCTAATAGCCTATAAGATGCGCCCGTTTTGCTGTCAAAACAATACCGCGGAACGGTTGATCACACAAATTTGGCAGCAATACAGCGTATTTACGTTTTTTTCAACCATATCGCAACGAGTGTCGTGAGTACTTCGAAAAAAAATTATTTTCTGAGATTATCGGGCAGGTAGAGCAGGTACATTGTGTTTATTTATACCATTTCTTTAATGCCATATTTCTTCCAGCGAACTTCTGCCGCCCCTCACTGCCTCCGTTGCTGAAACCCAATGGTTCGCTGACCCATACCGCGGTGGAGAAAGCAAATTTATTTGCTTCTCAATTTGCTGAGTCTTCGCGTCTGGACCCCGGTAGTGCGAGACCTCCAACTTTGCCAAACTGTGGCACTGTAATGAGTGAAATACACATCCGGCAAAAGGAGGTCCTCAAAGTTCTCCGCAGTCTAGATGTGAACAAAGCCAGTGGCCCTGATGGTATTCCAGCCATTGTATTGAGGACTTGTGCGCCTGAGCTGTCGCCTGTGCTGACTCGCCAAAGAGTGGCTACACCCATACCTGGACACAAATCATGCTGGGCTAGAGACGCGTAAGCTTGCTTTGACACTTAATCTCACCCAGCTGGTTCAAGGCGCCACTCGGCTACCTGACGTTGACTCGCACACAGCCTACTGCTTGGACCTTCTGCTAACTACCGATCCAGACCGTTATTCAGTTGCGATTTCCTCACCGTTAGGTACATTTGATCACTGTCTGGTGAAATCTGTATCCATCTACTCCCCTTCAGACCCCAGCCCCAAAGGGTCACAACGGGTGTGGCGGTACAAGTTAGCGGATTGGGATGAGATGCGGTGTTTCTTTGCATCTTATCCTTGGCAGCCTGTGTGGTTTTATTCCGATGATCCTTCTACGTGCGCGGATGCCGTGACAGATGTGTTTCGTACCGCCATGGAATACTTCATCCCATTTTCCGACGTGCCTCTGTCTAGCAAATCTCGGCCCTGGTTTGGGCCTGAATGTGGACGCGCCGAAGCGCAAAAGCATCAGGCATACCTGGCTTGAGTCGATGCTCGAAACGAAGGCATTCAATAGGGCTGCTAAATCCTGAAAAAGGGTTATGCGGAAGGCTCGCTTCGATCACATTAGTCGAATAAAGAACAAGCTTGCTTCTTACCCTGCGGGTAGTAAGGCATTCTGGTCCCTAGCTAAATCGGTTGAAGCGAACTTCTGCCACCCCTCACTGCCTCCGTTGCTGAAACCTTATGGTTCACTGGCCCATACCGTGGTAGAGAAAGCAAAATTTGCAACTCAATTTGCTGAGTCTTCGCGTCTGGACCCCGGTAGTGCGAGACCTCCAACTTTGCCAAGCTGTGGCACTGTAATGAGTGAAATACATATCCGGCAAAAGGAGGTTCTCAAAGTTCTCCGCAGTCTAGATGTGAACAAGGCTAGTGGCCCTGAATGGCCCTTCGGAATACCATTCCGGCCATTGTACTGAGGACTTGTGCGCCCGAACTCTCGCCTGTGCTGACTCGCCTCTTTCGCCTATCTCTGAAGACAGGTCAAGTGCCCAAATCTTGGAAACTTGCTAACGTGCAACCTGTTCCCAAGAAGGGCAGCCGTGCCGACCCTGCCAACTACAGACCAATTTCGATCACGTCTATACTCTGTAAGAGTGTGGAACGTGTTCTTAACAACAGGCTCCTGGCCTACCTGGAAGCGATTGACTTAGTCAGTGACCGCCAGTACGGCTTTCGCCGAAACCGGTCTACTGGGGACCTCCTAGCGTACGTCACTCACATCTGGAGTGAGGTCATGGAGAAGCACGGGGAGGCGCTGGCTGTCTCCCTGGACATTAATGGAAATGTTAATTTAACCATTGAAATAAGTTTTTGTTATGTTTAAATTACTTACTTTGGTATTTTGAGCAGAAATTCGTGCTATTTTTTTCAGTTTATATGACTACGTTATTTCGCAAAGGTTTGTAGAATGTTATGTATTGTTTTATATTTGTAATCCCTAAGCTAAATAAAGAACTGATTTCTAAAGATTTGTTTTACAAAACAACGTATCTGTTGTGGTTATGCCAAAAAAAGAAGATTTTTTTAAATTCAATACCGCGAAAGTTATTTATTTTGCAATCTAAGGGGATTATGGGAAATTATTTTTACTATACATACTAGTAAAGTAGGGTACAGAGATATCACAAAAGAGTTCAGTCAAGAAAATATTGAGAAACTTTTGAAATATGATGTTTTTTCTTCCTCCTGTAAAATTTGGAATTTGTAGATACGCGGTATTTACAAAGTGCTCATAAGCGGTTTTGAAGTATCACCGACGATATGTGAGTTCTTGATTACGCGACGATAGGGTTATATTGGTTTTAATGGACCGCGCAGAACGCAAGTCCAACTAACAAAAATTACACGCACGACTATACGAGTATAGTCACAGACCGACCCTCTCCAGCCGCAGTGCAATGGCCGGAGTCAGCCCGGGGCAACCGCCTTCTTGATCACGGTGTGCCCTACGCAAGGTTAGTATGGAGTTAGATCACCTTACAAATATCTCCGTATTTTCATGGATAATTTTGTCAGCGTGAGCTAATTTGCATCATGCTACCATCTAGTGCCCATTTTTGTGTACTAGGTGGCGAGTTGCTAATAAAACTTTTTGGTTGCTATTACCAAATGGCATAGAGTATTTTTACAGATATCTGTGCCAAATGGTGTTGAATAGTTTGAACACGGTTCGACCTTTTTGGTAAACTTTTATTTTTTTTAGGTTGAAACCTTATTGGAACTTAGGGCGTAGATTAGCGAAGGAGGTTATGAAGAAGGAGATTATTAAAAATAATAAAACCATTTATTAAAAAAATATGTAAATAGTACGTGCTTTCGTTAAGCATCGCTTACGCTGAGGCGGCCCGAGGATGCCTACTGTCTAGGCAGTAACCATTCGCAGTGTGATTCACAGTTATTAATTCAAATATGTATATTGGTCTCTGATTGGTCGAACTGGGTCGAACACTAAATTTTCACTATTATTTAATATGTGTTATCTCTACAAGTTGGCTCATAAATTAGCCACCTACATCATGTGCGAGGATACTTAAAAAATATGAAACCTAAGGTTATAGAAACTGAACTTAATAATTTGTGAGCGTTAGAGCTTCATGTGTGAAACGATGTGATGTGATTATTGGTGGATTTCCTCGCATATCGCTCATCTACACACAACCAACACATCTCATCATCTTCTTGCACACTAGGCGAGGCCGACACAGCATGATTCCTTTCACCACTTACTCTATCATACGTCATCTCATCATCTCTCACACATAATTTTTTTTGGTCCTCCCCCCACTTCTGCCGTTTACCATCACATCTCAGGAATATCCATCAAGTCATCAGGAAAATGGGAATTAGAACCTTATTTATTCCAGAAGGAATAAATAAGGTTCTAATTCCCATTTTCCGTTACCATTTTCCATTTTCCTATACCTTCGTCCAGGAAAGTAATTAAAATAATTGATATGTTTTCGACCAGTTTACTATTTGAAATAGTGGTAAATGTATACAAATATCAGTAAAAATACATTGCCACCTACTGTTTATTGACTTTATGAACAATTTTTTCTGTGTCCAACCTCGGGGAATTAAAAAATACTGCTTCATACATTTTGCCGATTCCGAGTTGCAATTCGGCACGGGACACCTATTTTTTGTCGAATCCCGGGTTGGTCCAATAGAAAAAGTTGTTTATAGTGATAGTCTTAACCACCTCCTTTCGGCTTAGTACTGGGCAATCAGATAACTCTATAGAAAGAGTTACAGAATCTGAAATCCTTGGGGAAAGTTAAATAGATTTGGAGTGTCGTTTTCTCTTGGGTGGTTCTTTGATGAGAACTTGCGAGTCGCTGAAGGCTTTTCTGAGAGTGAGGGCTTGTTGTCGTTGTGAGAGAGTAGTGGCTGACGTGAGGGTCGACAGAGGGCGCTGGAGGTAGTACCCATATGGACCCATCTCGCGCCGCAACCATGGGCTAGTGGTGATCCTGAACAAACAAAATTGTCAATTGAGCTTCAATGAAAAAAAGAACCAAACTATCCATAGCTACTTGTTTTATATGCTGAAAATCAAACTAACAAAAAAATAAACGAAACGAACTCAAAGGAGTCTGTAAAGTTACTGTCGTAGCTACAAACTGTGCAAAATCCCACTCCTCACCCCACCTTCCTGCTGACATATACATTTGCTACTACGCAATGACTCTATTCACAGATAAGACCTCATTAAGCTTGCAGGATTGCGCTGGATACAAAACACTACGTACCGGTAAGGGGAGGCCTATGGCTGCAACGAACGAACGATTAAATTTGGTTCGACACATAACTGTTATTGAAAACTTTAGCTCAGACCTTATTCTTAATACTTTATCAATAGCACAAAAATAAAAAAATCTTGGTTTTTAGTTAAACATTAAAATCAGGTTCATCTATTTTCCCTCACTGTTTTTTTTTCTACGTTTGTAGTTCATCGGCCTTGCTATTACTAATCATAACCTATTGCTGGGCATAGCCCTCCCTTTGTTTTTGCCATTTCAACATGTTCTATGCCAATTGCATTAATTTTCAGTTGGGAAGTAATATTTCCTGAGAACAGTATTAGTCCAACTGGTCATATGGCTCTACTATGAGATCAGAAAAGAAAGAGCCCAGATAAGTCAACATCCTTTAATCTTCAATCTTCATCTATATCGGGCACAAATAAGGTATCATCATCTCCGTGGCAAAGTCTAGGGACAGACCATATCATGAGCGGTGGCGGCTGCGGTCGCGGCCGAGTATGGATGTAGACCACCAGGGGCATCACTCCGCACAGCCAGATGACCCACTGCCCCGTCGCGTGACGGTGGGCCAAGTCTTCTGTGCTTAGTAGCGATTCTTGGCTTTGGAGGCTCAGCACCTGGGAAGATAAAATTGGTGTGAGTCTTTCCATTAACATTTCCCTCGCTAATTATATTTTTCGGGTGATTTTGTGTAGACGGACCCGGTGTCTTTTATTGACATTTTTTTTTGACAAATCTTTTTTCTTGGTACTTAAATTTTGAATGGGTAGCTGAGGTATTAAATACCAAGAGCTGTTCAGTGGAGTAGGAATTTTCAAAAAATGTAATGATAAATGAGACTATCTAATAATTTCTAATAAGTTTGGTGGCGTTGCCTTTGTGATTTACGCTTTAACATATCGACGGAGAGCAACCGATCGCGAAGATCAAATATTTCATTACATTTTTATCTGTAGTATCTAGAGAAGGGATTTTGAAGATTGAATGATGCAAGATTTTGATTATGATTTCTTACATCGCTATAACAGTGCTCGATGAAAGCCTTGACTATTTTGACGTAGAAGACCCAGAAGTGGAGACTGTATATGACCATCCATATGAACAGCAAGTTCTGGAATAAAACACGATACATATCTTTATTTTATCAATAGCGGCCCTTGATTGTCCTTGATCTCCATAAATATAGTTGATCAAATCTAATTCTCGAATAACTGTTGTCTCGTATAATTTATTCTGCTTACCGAATTACTTTATTTTATTTCTTACCGAATGTTAAATGAGCACTTACTCTTTGAAGTGTCTATACCTATTCTATAATAACCAGAGCTTTAGGACTCAGCGTGACGAGAATGGGATCTAATATACTCGTAGATTAGGTGACATCCTGAGTGGTACCAGTGTGTTAATCACATTGAGGAAGGAATCAGAATGGAGTTGCCCCATTGAGGAAGGAATTAAATGGAGATGGTGCAATGACATTTAGATACTTTGAAATGTAATAGTTTACAAACCGAAATAATAATCATATAGGCGTCTCTTTCAAATGTACGTAATAAGAATAGACCAACAGTATACAGCACAGTTTCGCTATAGTGTTTATATTTTTCGTGACTTGTCGCGCGTGCCTGGTTTTTCGACTCAATATGGCGGTTTGAGTCGAAAAACAATAGTGATGTTCTTGTATCAAAAAAAATATCGATATTTTGGTTAGTTTTTATTCGTGTTTTTGATTTGCTAAAATTTTGAATTTTTATTTCATGTCAAATTTGACAACTGTCATTCCAGAATTAATACAAGTAAAATGGCATGACAGGTGTACAGAAAGTAACGGCTGTCAAACTAAGTAGAATTATTATCTCCGTAACTATCGAAGCTAGACCATTACTGTCTTAATAGAAGTAATAACACTAAATGAGATCTATTAGATAGTTCTAATGACAGCTGTCAAAGCTTAAAAGTGAATTATCTCCGTAACTAACGAAGTTAGACTACTGCTGACTTCACAAAAGTGACAGAGCGCAATTAGATCTATATTTTAAATGACAGCTGTCAAACTTACAAGTGGATTATCTCCGTAACTATCGAAGTTAGACTATTGCTGTCTTCACAAATGTGATAGAACTTAACGAGATCTACATTTCGGATGACAGCTGTCAAACTTAAAAGTGGAATATCTCCGTAACTATCGAAGCTAGACTGTTGCTGTCTTCACAAAAATGATAGAACTCAACGAGATCTACATTTCGGATAACAGCTGTCAAACTTAAAAGTGGAATATCTCCGTAACTATTAAAGCTAGACTATTGCTGTCTTGACACAAGTGATAGAACTTAACGAGACCTACATTTCAGATGACAGTTGTCAAACTTTAAAGTGAAAAAACTCTGTATGTATTGACCTTAGACCATTGCTGTGTTTACAAAAGTGATAGAGCTTAACAAGATCTACATTTTATATGACAGCTGTCAAACTCAAAAGTTGATTATTTCCGTAATATTGAAAGCTGTCATCTGAAAGATATTATATTTCTCTTTGAGCTATATCACTTTTGTGAAGACAGAAATGGTCTAGCATCGACAGTGACGGAGATAATCCACTTTAAAGTTTGACAGTTGTCATCCGAAATGTAGATCTCATATCAGTTTAGTGAAGAAAGCAATGGTCTATAATAGATAGTTATGGAGATATTCCACTTTTAAGCTTGACAGCTGTCATCCGATATGTAGTTCTTATTAAGTCCTATCACTTTAAGTCTAAGTCATACCTCAGTAAAGCAGTGGAGACTTTTCTAGAGGTGTCTATGGAGTTTTGGTAACAACACGGAACGACATGATACTTCACATTATATCTCTTGCCCACACTCATGCACGTAATTCAGCTCATAATCAATGAAATACCACAATTTTTCACTAATTATCACTGATAAAAACACAACTTTAACAAAATAATACAATGAGGCGACATGACTTTTCCGCGTTCCCGCCAAAAAACTCGTCCTGCCATTCTAGTGTGGATTCTTGAATATCTGCAACCTTGACATCTGTCATTTTTTAAATAAAAGTTTGCCATTATGTTTGATTCGGCTTAAATTAATTTGTGTCGATAGTTTTATCGATAGGTACGGGAAAATCGATAAGTGTAGTGTGGTAGTAACAACACTAATTCGCCATATTATGTGCGGTGGATATGCAGGTATTTCTTGTCGTTAGGGCAACTCCATTTGATTCCTTCCTCAATGAGTTGCCCTAACGACGAGAAAAACCTGCATACCCACCGCACATAATACGGCGGATTAGTGTTGTTACTACCACACTACACTTATCGATTTCCCCGTACTTATCGATAAAACTATCGACACAAATTAATTTTAGCCGAATCAAACATAATGGCAAACTTTTATTTAAAAAACCGGACAAGTGCGAGTCACACTCGCACATCGAGGGTTCCGTACAAACACATTGTTAAAGTAATTAAAAACCTGTTTTAGCATGTGCTAATGAAGTTCTTTTATATGACACCTTTCATGATACGATTTACTCACTTTGAATTTTAAGCCCATATTTTGTGAATTTTGAGGCCCTATTTTTTGTGATGTAAATAAAAATGTGCAGTTTTCAGATTTAATCCTATATTTGTATTCTGAGACAATGCTTTTCGCCAAATTTCATAGTTCTATGTCAACGGGAAGTACCCGGTAGGTTTTGATTTTTGTGAGTGTCGAAATATGCTGTTTTTTACGATATAAACGACTCTAACTTTTTTAAACGACAACTGAGAAGTTTTTCTTTTACACAACAGCAAGAGTTCATTAATATACGTATACAGTTTAAATTTCAACTCGATATCTTTACGCGTTCTCTAGATAAGTAGTCTTGACAGACACACAGACGGACAGACGGACAACAAAGTGATCCTATAAGGGTTCCGTTTTTTCCTTTTGAGGTACAGAACCCTAAAAATTACAGATGTCAAGGTTGCAGCTGTCATATTCAAGAAGGACGGGTTAGACGGTTAGGACGAGTTTTTTGGCGGGAACGCGGAAAAGACATGTCGCCTCATTGTATTATTTTGTTAAAGTTGTGTTTTTATCAGTGATAATTAGTGAAAAATTGTGGTATTTCATTGATTATGAGCTGAATTACGTGCATGAGTGTGGGCAAGTGATATAATGTGACGTATCATGTCGTTCCGTGTTGTTACCAAAACTCCATAGACACCTCTAGAAAAGTCTCCACTGCTTTACTGAGGTATGACTTAGAATTAAAGTGATAGGACTTAATAAGAACTACATATCGGATGACAGCTGTCAAGCTTAAATGTGGAATATCTCCATAACTATCTATTATAGACCATTGCTTTCTTCACTAAACTGATATGAGATCTACATTTCGGATGACAGCTGTCAAACTTAAAAGTGGATTATCTCCGTCACTGTCGATGCTAGACCATTGCTGTCTTCACAAAAGTGATAAAGCTCAAAGAGAGATATGATATCTTTCAGATGACAGCTATCAATATTACGGAAATAATCAACTTTTAAGTTTGAGCTGTCACATCAAATGTAGATCTTTTTAAGCTCTATCACTTTTGTAAACACAACAATGGTCTAGGGTCAATAGTTACACAGATTTTTCACTTTAAAGCTGTCATCTGAAATGTAGGTCTCGTTGAGTTCTATCACTTGTGTCACGTCAGCAATAGTCTAGCTTTATTAGTTACGGAGATATTCCACTTTTAAGTTTGACAGCTGTCATCCGTAATGTAGGTCTCGTTGAGCTCTATCACTTGTATCAAGACAGCAATAGTCTAGCTTTAATAGCTATGGAGATATTCCACTTTTAAGTTTGACAGCTGTCATCCGAAATGTAGGTCTCGTTGAGCTCTATCACTTTTGTGAAGACAGCAATAGTCTAGCTTTAATAGTTACGAAGGTATTCCACTTTTTAGTTTGACAGCTGTCATCCGAAATTTAGAACTCGTTGAGTTCTATCACTTTTGTGAAAACAGCAATAGTCGAACTTCGATGGTTACGGAGATAATCCACTTTTAAGTTTCACAGATGTCATTTAAAATATAGATCTAATTGCGCTCTGTCACTTTTGTGAAGTCAGCAGTAGTCTAACTTCGATAGTTACGGAGATAATTCACTTTTAAGCTTTGACAGCAGTCATTAGAACAATCTAATAGATCTCATTGAGTGTTATTACTGCTATTAAGACAGTAATGGTCTAGCTTCGATAGTTACGGAGATAATAATACTTCTTAGTTTGACAGCTGTTACTTTCACACCTGTCATGCCATTTTACTTGTATTAATTCTGGAATGACAGTTGTCAAATTTGACATGAAAAGTGAAATGAAATAAAAATTCAAAATTTCAGCTAATCAATAACACAAATAAAAACTAACCAAAATATCGATAGTTTTTTTTGATATAATAAGAACATCGCTATTGTTTTTCGACTCAATATGGCGGACCAGGCACGCGCGACACGTCACGAAAAATATAGACACTATAGCGAAACTGTGCTGTATAATGTTGGTCTATTCTTATTACGTACATTTGAAAGAGACGCCTATATGATTATTATTTCGGTTTTTAAACTATTACATGTCAAAGTATCTAAATGTCATTACACCATCTCCTTCTGATTCCTTCCTCAATGGTTAATCATGATAATTTATTTCATAACTGTTAATGACATATATTAGGCACGAGTGACGCTTGTCATCAAGCGACGTTCGTGTTTGTCTCGTCCCTTAATTATTCTAGTAGTTCTCGGAACAGAAACCTCGCAGCACATCTCTTCAACTGAATCTTCATGCCTGTTGTCAATATTGATTGCCGCGGTGGCTCGAGTGGTTAGTGACTATAACTTCTGGGTCAAAGAGGCGGGGGTTTGATCCCCACGCAGGGTAAATATTTAAGTGATGAACATAAGTGTTTGCTCTGTGTCTGGGTGTTATTTAGTTACTATTTATATAAATAAGAATTTATTTAAAAATAAGTATATCGTCGCTGTAGAGCGAAAAGTCACTAAGTCGAAAAATCATGTTTTGAGATACGAGCGTTTAAAGTTTTAAAAACTAAAAAAAAATATTGCTCGGTTTCAGTGTTGGATATTAATGATTTTATCATTTCATATTGTAGGAAATATCTCAAAGTTGAACTTACACCTATTTACTTACTAGAAAAAGCTACTTTTCATGGAAATTTTAAGGAAAACAAAAAATTAGTTAATTTTTACTTTCAGTTTCCTGCCCATAAATGTGTTAGTTATTTTTCTTCCTTAATTAATGATTTCTCGCTTAACTGAAGCTCTTGGATACAGACAATAAGTTGACTTAGTTATATTAATTCTTATTACCTCAAATACTAAACGATACAAATAAAAATTAACTAAGTGATATAACTATCCATTTTGGATTATTTAAGTAGGTTAATTGTAGGACACGTTTTTAAGAAACAATCAGTGGACAAAAATAACTTACCTAACTTTATTAAATAAGTAAGAAAAAAATACTAGCGATAGGTACCCTACTATTTTTCTTTAATTCAATCTTCATTAGATTCCTCTAAAACGTCTGGCTCACACAGTGCATCTTTTACATCTATGCTGGTAGGTAGAGAGTGATACCAGTAACGTAACTCTTGTGGAATAATTCGCTTGGTACACAGATTTATCAGATCTCTTTTTTTGGCCTCTGAAATCTAAAGAGGACTAAGGTAAGCCTTTGGAATAGTGTAACTTTTTATTTCTGTATGATGATGGTATTCCAGCTATTGTACTAAGGACTTGTGCGCCTGAGCTGTCGCCTGTGTTGACCCGCCTCTTTCGCCTCTCTCTGAAGACAGGTCAAGTGCCCAAATCTTTGAATCTTGCTAACGTGCAGCCTGTTCCGAAAAAAGGTAAATCTATACTTTGCAAGAGTATGGAACGTGTTCTTAACAACAGGCTCCTGGCATACCCGGAAGCGAATAACTTACTCGGTGATCATCAGTACGGCTTTCGCCGAAACCGGTCTACTGGGGACCTTCTGGGCCACACACATCTGGAGTGAGGTCATCGAGAAACACGGAGAGACGCTGGCTATCTCCTTGTCATTTGACAGAGTCTGGCATGAGGGCCTTATTGGCAAGCTTCCTTTTTACGGCCTACCTGCTGATTTCTGCGCTTATATATCTGATTTCTTGAGGAATCGGTCAATACGAGTAATTGTAGATGGTTGTTTATCTGACCAAATGACTATCAATGCCGGTGTTCCTCAGGGGTCAGTGCTCTCTGCGACGCTTTTCCTACTGCACGTTAACGACTTGCTAAAGCCTGGTATTTTTGGGTACGCAGACGACAGTACAGTCATGGAGAGCTACACATCCGAAGCAAGAACGAGCGGGCTACAGATCGCGTCACTCAGAGAGGCTATAGTTGAACGGCTCAACTTGAGTCTGGAGGCGGTATCTGAATAGGGTGCTGCTAGCCTGGTCAAGTTTAAGGCCTCGAAAACTCAAGGCTGTTTGTTTTCGGCCAAAAAGAGGCCCTTCTTATTGTCTCCTGCTTTCCGTGGTGTGTCCATTCCGGTAACTAACAGTCTGGAACTATTAGGTGTTACGCTATCATTGACTCTCAACTTTGGCTCTTTTATAGAGTCAAAAGCACAATTAGCCTCAAAAAAACTTGGTATTCTCTCTAAGGTGAGACGGTATTTCACACCTGAGCAACTGATTAGTCTTTATAAAGCGCAAGTCAGGTCTTGCATGGAATACTGCTCTCACTTTTGGGATGGCTCTGCTGAATACCAGTTGGAGGCTTTGGAGTCCATTGAAAGGCGATCCAGGCGGCTGATAGGCAACGAAACCTTGACTGAGTCGAAGCTGCAAAGTCTCGAGCATCGACGTAGGGTGGCGTGTCTATCAGCCTTCTATCGGATACACTTCGGTGAGTGCGCCAGCGCAGGAGTTGCACAATCTGATCCCACCTGCCCCTTTCTTCTATCGTACGGCTAGACAGACGAGACCAAAGCGCCACCCTTTTATAGTGGACATCTCACGCGTTAGAACCAAGCATTTTGAGTCCTTATTCCTCATAAGAACTGCCAGAATGTGGAACGCTTTGCCTGAGTCTGTCTTTCCGCTAAAGTACAATATAGGTGTTTTCAAATCTCGAGTAAATAGGTATCTTTTAGGTAAGCGTGCTGCATCCTAGACCGCATATCTGCTTAACATCAGGCAGTGTGTAGTCAAACGCAAACCTATTTGAAATAAAAAAAAAACATGCCCATCGTATTATTTTAATTTTTAACTTCATTAGTCGATTTGCACTATCGTATCGAGTACATTTAGTGCACAGATCTTTCTTTGGTCAAAAGAATGCGCGCCAAACTTCAACAACATCAATGTACGTTGAAGTTGTCAAAAAGATCAGTAAAAGCTTTTAATGACCGCTTAAAACTATATTCAATAGCTATAAGTAGTTTATTAAATAAGGAAAAAGGTACTTAAAAAGATTTGGGAATTTCATACTTTCGTTAAGTAGTGCTAAGGTCCTTAGGACATCAAACCGAAATTCACTAAATAGAGTTAGTTAATTTTCGCTCTCATATTTTAAGCGAACAGTGTGTTCTAAAATTAAGTAAGTTGTTTTAGTGATCTTACAAATGGATACTGATCCAGATTGAGGCATTGAAAAGCAGTGAAAAAATAATTAAAGCTACTTAGGTATGAAGATGATATACATCTACGTGAACAAAAAATATTTAATTAAATTAGGTAGTTTTTCCTTGTCATGAAATGAGTCAAATGACATATTTAACCAGTTTCAGAATTTTCTAAAACAGGAACTATGGCACTTATAGCTACAGCGATAAAACTAAAATTTGGAGAAAAATACGACGATTCCAATGACGTTCCTAACTCAATTTGGCCATTTTACGACTTAGTGACTTTTCGCTCTACAGCGACGATATATAGTATATCAGTCTCTGGCAGCCATATCACAAGCTTTGCTTAGTTTGGGGTTAGAGACCGTGTGTAAGATGTCCCCTAATATTTATTTATTTATATCTCACTCGCTCTTGTCAAGAGCGACAAGAGCGAGCGAGATATAAATTTGGTTCATACTCGCAAATCTAACAAACAACAAACAAAACAAATAACTCTTTATTGTACACACAAAATAAACTAACAATAAATACCTACATTAGTGAAATTCTTAAGATAGTGCAACACTAGGCGGCCTTATCGCTGGAAGCGATCTCTTCCAGGCAAATCTAGTTAGGATTTAGATACTAGGTAAATGATTCTGCCAAAATATCGAAATCGACTGATAAATATAGCGACAGCAAATTTCCCCCCCTTTTGAGGGAAATACCCCTAAATTCAATGCCCAAAAATACATCCAATCAATAATTGTCGATGACAAAATCCATAAATATGCAAAAACTGTGAACTAAGTTTCGTCGAGATTCGTTGAAAAATGCGACCTGTAGACAAAATGTGTGTGTGTGTAGACAAAAATCAACATCCAGGGAGACTAAAGTAAAATCAACCAGTTAGAGCAAAGACCTTCGCTTCGGCCAATAATATCTATAGAGACCTCAGAACAGAGAAAGAAATCTTCTGTTCTGTGATAGAGACGTACCTGTAATACGAGCTCCCATAACGGGACCCTCCGGAAGATGAATCTCTGGAACAGTGCCGTGAGCAGTCTCTGCGTCAAGGCGGCTGTCCCCACCGCCCAGAGGATGGTAGGAGTCACTGAAGTTAAGCTCTCTCCGCATTTCGCCCATTTTACTAGCTGTAAATTTATGTAAGAAGCCTATTCACTATTCATTGCTGATTAGTCTGTGATCAGCGTATCCATCTCTACAGTTTTAAATGTAGATCTACATTTTTTTCGATATCTTCACACTTTACAGTTAAAACTTAAAAAAACAAACTAGTTTTACCTAACTAGTTTTTGTAAATTTAAAAAAAATCAGTTGGAATTTATATTTTTTACAGCTTTGTTTAGATTGGAGTTGTCAACACTGTCTGTAGACCTTCAATACCTCATTCGTAAAGAGTAAGATGACGCGTTTGTTAAAGACTGATCTGTCATTGGGGGTCTTTTTTAGGGTTCCGTACCCAAAGGGTAAAAAGAGACCCTATTACTAAGACTTCGATTTCCGTCTGTCCGTCTGTCACCAGGCTGTATCTCATGAACCGTGATAGCTAGACAGCTGTATTTTCACCCTGCATTATCATAATTGATGTATTTCTGTTGCCGCTACGACAACAAATACTAAAAACGGAATAGAATAAATGTTTTATATTCTCATACAACTAACGTGATTTTTTTAGAAGTTTTTGCTCGCTATTCGGCAAGGGTAACTGAGCTAAGGGGGCTCCAATACGGTATACGGAACCCTTCCTGCGCGAGTCCGACTTGCACTAGGCTGTTTTTTTTTTTAAATCATTCTGGCAAAGGCGTATCTACCTAATTGTAGTTGAACAATTTATCCTCTAATCGTTGCATTCCTGCATGTTGGACATCCACCGCTGGAGTGGTTTTCCCTATAGATTTCCATTAAGACCTCTTAGAAGTGGCTCGCATCCAGCGTGCGGCTTCCTTGCATGCAATCTTCATTATCTTCAATCAAGCTGGAAATATACTATCGGACGCGGCTTACGGACGCCACTGACAGCCGCGACTGATAGGTATATAGATAATGATGTACACTGAGACGTGCACACTATCGGACATCAGTCGCGGATGTCACCTTGGCTTGACCTTGTGCGTTCGGACGTCTGAGAGCGATCTGGCGCGCCGGATGTTTTAAGACGTGCACACTGCTAAGTCGCGGCTGCCAGTCGCGTCCGTCAGCCGCGTCCGATAGTATGTTTCCAGCTTAAATCTTATTAAAACTTATTCTCCTTGTTGGTGGACGTCCTATGACGCGATTGCCACGGGTAAACAGGTTAGTACGTTTGACTATATCCTGCCCGATGATGCAGTCTAGGATGTAGCACGCTTACCTAGAAGACACCTGTTTCCTCTAGATTTATTAGTAAAATTTACCATCTACAAGAAGGATTCACACCTACCTCGGTTCCTTCGGCTTTAAAGTATTCGGACAACGTTTGCCACATTACACGATTTCAAGGGAGTTTATGGTAAATATTGAACCATGGATTTGGATATTAATAATTTTGTTTACAGAACGGGATATTTGGTGTCTTATGTCACCATGTTTGTTATTTTTTGACATTTTTGACGGACCGTTCAAATCTATGCTTTTCAAAGAGAATATAAACCAAATCTAAACGAAACGACTGCTTTGATCTTTGACTGTCGCTATTCCTAGACCTACCCACAAAGTACTTTGTTATACAATGCGTTTGTCTACCGGTGTCGGAGCCTTAAGAGGTGACATCTATGGCAAATTTTGAACAACTTTTGCTATGAAACCAACTCTGAAAACGTAAAAAAAAACTGCTGTTCCATACGATTTTTTTATAGATTTTCGACAAAAAGTATGTAATAGCTGTTTTTTTTTGCGTTTTCAGAGTTGATCCCACAGTAAAAGTTATTCAAAATTTGCCATAGGTATATTTCACCGCTTAAGGCTCCGACACCGGTAGACAAACACATTGTATATAGACCTACCTATATAAAGATTGTTACCCAAGCAAGGTATCACGTAGGACATAGGTAGTGCCTTGCCCAGGATTTATCTCTTATACCTTACATATTACACTACCTACCTACGTAGGTAGTACCTCTACCTAGTACCTCTTTACACTGGCCAGCCATAGTGCGAGGACTATTGAGAAAACATTTAGTGAAATGATTTTAATGTTATAGTAATTTTACAACGCTAGGTTTATCTCAAGAATTTTTTTTGTGATAAACATTTCAAAAATTCGTCGCGACCGTAGGACTTGACCTGTCTTTCTCGGACCACAGCCCGATACTCTCCCAACTAAGCTTCAATGTGTTCAAGTCCAGCGGTCGCGACGAATTTTTGAAATGTTTATCACAAAAAGAACTCTCGTTAGATGTTTCTATTTGTAAGAAAATTTGTAAATAAAATAAATTTGTAATATATTTAAAAAAAATATTGTGTGGTTTTATGAAACCACGGCAAAAATGAAACTTTTTCTGACCTTCACGCGACATGCAATAGATGGACGAAAATGTTTGAGGCGATGTAATAAAAGTTTCATTTTAAAATGTAGGCATCTAAATTGGTCAAGGAAACACCGTACCCACATAGGAATCACTTTATTTCCGACATAGTTTCCAAAGTAACATTAGTCAAACGGCAGTCGTGCCATACTCCTCCAGGGGTAGTCTTCGAGGCTCGACGTCAGTCGTGGCTGCGGCAGCGCGAGCACCAGCGAGCCCTGCGTCCGCCGGACCGCGACATGCGCACCTCGTCGACTGTACAGTGAATATTAGTATTAGCATCTGAAATTGGCTGTTATCGGTTCAGAATAGTGGACTTCTCGGAGCCAGCAGAAGAAGCTTCCCCAGGGAATGACTTGGCGTGGCCAACGTTTTAATATAGCCAAATGGGTGACGTGATCTCAGAGGAGTGCGACTGTGGAGCTGTGCAGACAATGCAACACCTATTGTCCTGTTCTCAGTGCCCAAACACCTGCACTCTGAGCGACCAAGTGGAGGCCAGCCCTCCTGGAGTAGCAGTAACTAACTACTGGGCAAAGCTTATCTAGATAGATCATCACCATCTAGATCTATTACTTTAGAACCATCGACACGAAGAAGAAGAGCATAGTGATGTTGATTTCGCGTTAATCACTCAACTAACCTGTTAGTGATTAACGCGAATATAATAGGTACGCGATATTTAATGCTCTGGATGTGCGTGAGCCTGAATTTGATCACTTTGGCTTTTCTATGGTTTTCTCCCCAATAAAAAGAGCTATTCAAAAAGCCAAGCGGTCCAAGAGGCTTGCTCTAAGAACTTATATTAGGCCTCTAAAGTGTATCGCTGCTTTAATAGTTGTCCGCTTACTGCTTTGTCGTCGTCTGTAAGCTTCTGTATACATAGGTACCCAATTATATATCCAAAAGACATCCTAAACGCTATCTTATTCGGTGTTCCTGGAGATGGTTTGTGCTTCATCAGTCTTTTAATAGTCCACCATTTCATAGATCTGCCGCATATGACACATAGATCTGGATATGCCGCAATTATCCTCGAAGGTAATTGAGGCATATTCACTTTGCTGATCCTTGTGGGTTGGTGGATTCTTACTTGTATGTAATATCGGAGCTTCTCGAGAGTGTTAACTGCGGAGTCGCTGGAGTGCGCGACGAGGCGAAGGCACAGATCTCCGGGCGGGCCGGCCTGGCAGCCGCCGCCCTCGCGCAGGGCGCACTCGCTGCCAGCTCGCCGCCCGCCCACGTCGCTGCACGCACGGGCCCCTTCCACCGATCCCTTCGGCGATACGCTCCCACTCTAGTTAACAATGCGATGCCTAAGACAATAGTCTGCACATGCCGTCATATGGCGTTTATAGAAATGAAATACATTGAAAAATGTGTACCGTTCGTCTAGCGCAACTCTTATGTAATCTACACGGTTTTAAACTTGTTTGATAATAAACCGCGACATAGAGCGTTACGGTTTAGTATCAAACAAGTTCTAATACCTACTCATCGAATTTGACTACGGGACAAATAATACACATTGTTATAAGATGATAAAAATGGCTCTCCCGGCTTAGTGTGTAGATAGCTAATTTGAATAAGACAAAACAAAAAAATCTAAACATCATACAACTAAACAATTAAAGAAGTGAAGAGCAAAGAATCGGAAATTCAGCAATGCGATTAGATCGACCCAAGGCATGAATGAAAATGAATTATGCCTTCCACGCCTATTTCAGCCACGGCGACCATTTTGTGATTTTCTGTTTAGGTTGCATAGAGTGTGGCTACATGTGAGGACTCCATTTATGTAATTGTATGTAATATTGAAAAACTACGCTGCGCAGTGTTGGTCGCTGAAGTGTCTGAATTTTTCAAGCAGATTCAGACCTTAGAACATGTCGAGACAAAGTCAAATCAAACATACGTATGGCGGTCAATTTGAGCTTGCTCTGGCGTGGAGAAGCCCCGCAGCTTGCGCTGCACGGAGCCGACGAAGCTGTGCGCGCGTCGCATGGCGTGCCGGGCCTGCCGCGCGGCTCGTTCGTGCAACTCCGTCTGCCTGCCGCCAGAAACTTCAAATTAACATCTAATGCAGCAATTGCAGCAAACATGGGTATAAGCGCCGTAATGCTTCAGAGGCTACATTAAAAAATGAAATGTTATCCCAGGCGGCTCGATCCTACAACTCTGTCATCAGTGTGGGAGCATCACGCTAACGTCTGATGCCGTAAACATGCCTATAGAAGTCGTTCAACGCCAAGTTTCATTTTTTTTTATGAAGTAGATCTTATTATGTGGATACCAATATGAAAATAAAACAAGGTAGCATAGCTATAACTTATTTTTTATCACATCTATTCGATAAGGACTACTTGGTTCGCCTTTAAGTGCGCCCAAAGGTGGTGCTTTCTATATGGAACCTTATAAGTGCACCGGATCGATCATCTTTGCCGCGCACTTTTTGAATTTGGAAGTATATGTAATGTTAGTGTTGAGAGTCAAGAAAATGAATGAAAAATTATGCAAATATAAGTTTTCATTTGTTTTATTATGTTATCGTCGAATAAATTAGTGTCAATCGAGTGTATAATTATTCTACACTCAATAGACACTTAATGTACCTACTCGTACTTACCCAAAATATTTTCTCAAAAAAAAAATACAAGTACCTACTGGCAAAATAGCTTGCTTACCTCAATGGGCATCCCTATCGTCATTTTGTACGGTTCCAACGAAAGAGTAGAGCCTGTGGCGAAAGAGATGCTCCTATACAGCCGATTACCTCATTGCAAAATATTCATTTAAAGCTAAATAATTGTTCAGAATGCAGATAAATATGTTAGCCTGGGTATTATACGTGAGAAATTAGGACTGACTTAATACTTCGACTTCACAGTCAAAGATTTGCTTACAACACAGAACGTTTTGAACAGGCGCATGTTCCCTGAATTGACCGTGCAGTTAAGATCGACTGCTTCAAACTGCCCGCACAATTGATCTAGGTCAAAATTACCAGCTTAAATAACAGTATTTACATGAAAAAAAACTAAATAGCTACCAGTAGTAAATCTAAAGCGAATTTACCAACCACTGCTCCAAGTAAGGCATGTTGAACCTCTGGCAGTAGTGCTTCCTGATGTAGTCCGCGTAGCAGAGCGAGAGGAACCAGCAGATGGTGATGTGTATCTGCGGCTGCTGTGTCTTGAGGAAGCGGGTCAGTGGGCCGAGCGCGGCGAACTCCTGCCCTCCCAGCAGACCCGCGGTCGTCATCTCGAGGAGCACGTTCGGACTCTGTGAATTGCTGAGTTCTTTAATCACATTGCTGCGCGGCAAATATTTTTTTATTCATGTTTAAGAATGTAAATACAGAAAGCTCAATTAGCCTTGTAGCGATTGTTAATCGCATCACTAGCGCTCGAACAGCGATATAAGTGTCACACCACTAAAAACGTCAATTTGACAGATCAGATGTTTTCCCGGTAAAAATGTACGAGGTTGTTTTTCTGTTATCATATAGATAATTTAGTCACTACTGAGATATCTAATGTTATCCAGATTGTCCTGATTGTTACCTGCAATACAAACGCTTCTACAGGACTATAGTGTTTTTCTTTACTACGATAGAGGAGTGCGCGAAGGCGCCTCCCTATAATGGTGACTCCCGTAAGTTTCACTCGACAACGAATTTTGTCGTGAGCAACCGGCCTGACAAACCACATTCTCGCGCAGTGTTTCAACCTCAGTGCACTCCAGCTACAAATCGATCCCGACCGCCGTATTCCAGCACCAGTTCCTGAGCAAAACCCGATCCGTGGCTCTACTGCAAATTCAGTTCGACAAGCAAGTTAACCAGACATTTCTATATTGTAACAGACTCCAAAAGTTTCACACATTTACCTTCCTAACAGTCACATCTGTAAACTTTTACATTAGCAAGTGCATGTGGTATTCATCTTAAAAATTACATCATAGATTTGACATTATTAAAACGGACAAAATTAATATACATTGCTACAAGTGTGTATTACAATTATTATTATTGAAGGTTACTTACTAAATACTACTACCTATTTACTAAACATAATACTACAGTGTTGTTATAACCAGCATATTGAAGTTCCTCGTTCAATATAAATAGTGCATGTAGTATGGTGTTTGTAAAGAAAATAAAAACTTTATAGTAATTATTTCTCAGAAACAATAATCAGCTAACATACAAATCCTATTAAATAATATTCTTCAAACACAATACTATCACTGCACAATATACTTTTAAGATCGCTTCATTCCTGTCCTGTGTGAATTATCTTTTACATTGTGTTTTCCCGCCCTGCCTGAACCTGTGATATATGTGACAAAACCTTAGTTATAACCTAAATATTCCTGATAAATCTATCACAATGGCCGATGACCAACTGCAGGCACAGCTACAACAACTTTTAGCTGAGAATGCTGCATTACAACACCAGCTTTGTAAAAAAGAATCTGAGCCAGAAGTATGTCGAGTATCAGTAAAGTTACCCAGTTTCTGGCCGGATAAGCCGGCAATCTGGTTCGCTCAGGTAGAGGCTCAATTTCAAATTGCGAACATAGTCGGAGACACAACTAAATACAACTACATAGTGGGCCATCTGGATCAAAACCTAGCTGGGGAGGTTGAGGATTTAATAACCAACCCTCCAACAGAGGATAAATATGAAAAATTAAAACAAGCGCTCATTCAACGCCTGTCTATCTCCCAGGAAAAAAGGGTCCGCCAATTATTGACTGACGAAGAACTTGGTGATAGAAAACCATCCCAATTTCTCCGTCACCTCCGGTCCCTTGCTGGGGCAGCACTCTCCGACGATATCATTCGTCAACTCTGGTTACGCCGCCTTCCACAGCAGGCTCAGGCCATTTTAGCTGCACAAGCTGATTTGAATGTAGAAAAAGTTGCAGAGTTGGCAGACAAAATTGTCGAACTAGCTCCAGCACCACCTACGGTTTGTTCCACTGCGTCCTCGTCATCTAACATTACTCTGGCCGCATTGGCCAAGCAATTAGAAGAGGTAAGCAATCAGGTGGCTGCTCTTTCCAGGCAACAACACCGACCATCACGTGACCGATCAACATCTTCCACACGGTCATTGGGGCCAAAATTGTGTTGGTACCACAGAACGTGGGGCAAGAAAGCGGTCAAGTGCACTAGCCCTTGCAGTTGGGTGGCACCGGAAAACCAAACAAACAATCAGTAGTGGCGGCAGCTGATTGTAAAAATGCTAGTCGCCGCCTTTTTGTCACAGATCAAGCGACAAAACGCCAGTTTCTGATAGACACCGGATCCGATCTGTGCTGTTACCCGCACCGATGGCTTCCATCACGCAAGCAAGCTAGCAACTACGATCTGAGCGCCGCCAACGGCAGCCGCATTCAAACTTTTGGCACCATTAGCCTGAAGCTAAATTTAGGCCTCCGCCGCGACTTTGTGTGGAACTTCGTGGTAGCTGATGTCAATTCAGCCATTATAGGCTCTGACTTCTTAGCTTTTTATCACATTTTACCAGATTGCCGTAACAAAAAGCTGGTCGATGGTACCACTGGATTGACATCACCTGCTTATGCAGCTGATACCGACCAACTAAGTGTGCGTGCAGTCGCATCTGGAAAACCGGTTTTCACGGAACTTTTATCTGAATTCCCAGACATCGCACGACCTCCCGGTTTGCCTCGAGTGATCAAACACAACACGGTGCACTTCATCAAAACAACCGATGGACCACCTATATCGTGTCGCCCTCGCCGTTTGGCCCCTCAAAAATTAGCATCGGCTAAAAAAGAGTTTGAGGACATGGTCCAATCTGGCACAGCACGCCCTTCAAAAAGCGCTTGGGCATGTCCATTGCATATGGCCCTCAAAAAAGACGACACCTGGAGGCCCTGTGGTGATTATCGTGCTCTAAACGCGAGAACGGTCCCAGATAGATACCCAGTGCGATACATCCACGATTTCACCCATAACCTGGCTGAAAAATTTTTTTTCAGTAAAATAGATCTTGTAAAAGCATACCACCAAATACCTATAGCTGAAGAAGATATTCCTAAAACAGCCATCGTTACCCCGTTTGGCCTTTTCGAATTTCCTTTTATGACTTTTGGTCTCCGCAATGCGGGACAGACCTTCCAGCGTTTTATCGATGAGGTCACACGGGGTCTCGATTTCTGTTTTCCCTACGTGGATGACATACTCGTCTATTCAGCCGACGAAACACTCCACCTGGAACACCTGCGGACCCTCTTCAAACGCCTGGAAGACTATGGAGTTGTGATAAATCCCTCAAAATGCGTTCTAGGCGTAGAAGAATTAGACTTTTTGGGTTATCATATAAGTAGCGACGGTATCCGCCCCCCTCAGGATCGTATTCAAGCCTTATTAGACTTCCCACCTCCTGAGACAGTACAAGGCATGCGCCGATTTCTCGGCATGCTAAATTACTATCGGCGTTTCATCCCCCGCGCTGCCGAATCCCAAGCCCCATTAATAAATGCATTAGTCTCAACCAATAGCAAAGGCGCCAGACCATTTCCATGGTCACCCGATTTATTACAAAAATTTGAAACCTGCAAAAAGAGTTTAGCAAACGTGACACTGCTACAACATCCAGCCAACAACGCCCAGCTAGGTCTCTTTACTGACGCATCGAGTGTTAATGTCGGATCCTGTCTTCAGCAAAACGTCAACGGAAAATGGTTTCCCCTTTCATTTTTCAGCAAAAAAAACTTACGCCACAACAATCCCAATGGCCCGCCTACTACAGGGAACTATTAGCGGTATACGAAAGTGTACAACATTTTCGTTACATACTGGAAGTTCAGCACACAATAATTTTTACTGACCATAAACCGCTTTTATACGCATTTTTGCAACGCCGAGAAAAGTTACCTCCCCCTCAGCTTAATCAGCTGTCTTTCATCAGCCTTTTCACTACCGACATAAGGTATATAAAAGGAGAGGATAACGTTGTGGCCGACGCAATGTCGCGTATAGGGGTTGATGCCATATCGTTAGTGGAAGATTACGAGGCTCTTGCACGATCACAAGCCTCGGATGAAGAACTGGCTAAACTGTTAGAAAACAGCACTAGTTTAAGCCTTACTAGAATCAATGCGCCGGGAACCAACACCCCCATTTATTGCGACATATCTTCTGGTAAACCGCGACCCTACTTAACACCCGCCTTCCGCAGACTAGTTTTTAACCAAATGCACAATTTAAGCCATCCCGGTGCTCGCGCTACGACGCGATTAATAGGAGACCGTGTCGTCTGGCCTGCAATGCGGAAGGATTGCCGGGCGTGGTCTAAAAGTTGTGAGGCCTGTCAACGCAGCAAAGTTTCCAGATACAACTCAGCCCCTCCTGGCGAGTTTCAACTGCCATCTGGCCGTTTTCTACACGTCCACGTTGATATCATTGGTCCACTCCCAATCTGTAATGAATATCGCTATTGTCTGACTGCAATAGACAGAGTGACAAGATGGCCAGAAGTATGGCCTATGCGCTCTATCACAGCTGAGGAAGTAGCAGAAACTTTTACACGAGAATGGATCCCTCGTTTCGGGACACCATCCGTTATCACTACTGACCAGGGTTCCCAATTCGAATCAGACTTGTTTCGCCGATTACTTTTACAATTCTCCACTAAGCGCATCAGGACCACCTCATACCATCCATGCGCAAATGGAATGATCGAGCGCGTTCACAGACAGCTTAAAGCAGCATTGATGTGTCACAGCGATTCATGGGTCCGGTCATTACCAATGGTATTACTAGGAATGCGATCTGCGTATAAGGAAGACATCGGATCTACAGCAGCCGAAATGTTGTATGGAGAACCTCTAAGACTCCC
Source organism: Hypomecis punctinalis (assembly GCA_949316475.1). Lineage (NCBI taxonomy): Eukaryota > Metazoa > Arthropoda > Insecta > Lepidoptera > Geometridae > Hypomecis > Hypomecis punctinalis. The sequence goes on from OX438807.1 coordinate 2,316,523, forward strand.
TGGGGAGTTATTGATGTCATCACCTCCAGCCGATAAAGTCGAGGACCCTTTTGATTTCGTAGTCCAGCTACGCCGTAAGATGTCCGCCTTACGTCCAACGCCAGCATCTCAGCACCGTCAAATGTCGTCCTTCATATTCAAAGATTTGGCCACGGCAAGTCACGTTTTCTTCAGAGATGATACCGTGCGCCGCGCGCTACAACCTCCTTATACAGGCCCATTTAAAGTTTTGGAACGGTCAGTCGATGGAAAAACTTTTACTCTTGACATAAAAGGGAACAAAATAGTAGTGAGTGTCGACAGGCTAAAACCAGCGTACATCGAGCAAGCCGCTGAAACCCAAGCCGTGCAACCTAGCAGTAGGTCATCGCAAAATACGGAGAGAGAAAAACCGACACCGGAGGAAAAAGTACCATATACCACGCGCTCCGGCAGGCGGGTAAGGTTTAAGAACTTAGATTAGTTAGATAATTACTACTAAATATTTCACTGATATAACGAGACAATGTGACTCCAACAAGTTATGGCCACGTAATTATGTACCTCATTTCACCCTCGTCATAACCTAGTACAAATTTAACCGTCCGTTTGTCTATGTTGTTAGATATGTTAAGAGTTATATTATTTAGAATAGTCATTAATTTAAGGATTATATTATTAGAAATAGATTTTTAGCATTGTGCAGCTAGGTTAACTTTAGTACTAGCCAAAAATATTGTGGGCACGTTTCTACGTGGGGGGGTGGTGTAGCGATTGTTAATCGCATCACTAGCGCTCGAACAGCGATATAAGTGTCACACCACTAAAAACGTCAATTTGACAGATCAGATGTTTTCCCGGTAAAAATGTACGAGGTTGTTTTTCTGTTATCATATAGATAATTTAGTCACTACTGAGATATCTAATGTTATCCAGATTGTCCTGATTGTTACCTGCAATACAAACGCTTCTACAGGACTATAGTGTTTTTCTTTACTACGATAGAGGAGTGCGCGAAGGCGCCTCCCTATAGCCTCCAAAAAACATGGTGTTCTCTCTAAGGTGAGACGTTATTTCACACCTGAGCAACTACTTAGCCTTTATAAAGCACAAGTCAAGTCTTGCATGGAATACTACTCTCATCTTTGGGATGGCTCTGCCAAATATCAACTGGAGGCTCTGGAGTCGATTAAGCGGCGAGCCAGGAGGCTGATTGACAAAAACACCTAAGTCGCAGCTGCAAAGTCTTGAGCATCGACGTAAGGTGGCGTGTTTGTCGGCCTTTTATCGGATTCACTTCGGAGAGTGCGCTCAGGAGTTGCACAATTTGGTCCCACCTGCCCCTTTCTTCTATCGTACCGCTAGGCAGACGCGACCAAAGCGCCACCCTTTTATGGTGGACATTTCGCGCGTTAGAACAAAGATTTTCGAATCCTCATTCCTCATACGAACAGCTAGAATGTGGAACGCTTTGCCTGGGTCTGTCATCCCGCTTAAGTACAACGTGGGTGTCTTCAAATCCCGAGTAAAAAGGTATCTTCTAGGTAAGCGTGCTACATCCTAGACCGCATATCTACTCAACATCAGGCAGTATGTAGTCAAAAGCAAACCTACAAGGAATAAAAAAAAAAGAAATGTGTGTTCCCTTCCAAAAGCGTCATAATTAACCGTGACACTTTTTGAAGAAGATTTAGGGGTGCTCTATATTATACCGGGCTGTGTTCGTGACACGCCGTGTATGTCCAGCCCCGGACGGGACACGGACAGGAGAACGGGTTCATGCAAATCTGAGAACCTATAATTGATTAAGTATTTATTGTACAACAACTAGAGTATCCTACTTCATCACGTTGTCACTGCTTATTAAGCTGATTCAGCATATCAATTCCCAGGCAGGAGGACTAAAAATTGTACTTATTATTTGAAAACAATAAATATAATACTCACATCCTTAATCAGTGTATCCAGATAAAACTGAAAGAAACGCATGCAGCAGACCCAGAGGTGAATCATCAGAGCCAGCATCCCCAGCACCATTGTTGACTGAAAAGTAAAAAATAATCACACGATGTTCCATTACAGAACAAATCAGAAACATTCGATTTACCGATTGCAAGCAATGAAGTGGTCGAAGGTAAAGCAATTTAATTCTTATTTCAATCATTTTAAAAACTGTCAATTTATGAAAAACAGGACGAGCGTGATGCAAGATTTTCTGTTGTTGAAAGTGCTAACTTTTTCGTCGATGTAACTATTCAGATATTTAGACGGTACGAATTTTGTTTTTCCTGTTTTTCGCAATTTGGTTGCTTCTGTCTAAAAGGCGTCCCGCGCCTTCTAACCGATATATAATTTGCCAAACGTAAAATCTTACAAAGTCGTCGTACAGTCATAAGACGTAGGTACACTGCTGGACATTGGCCTTCCCTATTGATCTCCATTAAAAAAATAAAATAAAAAATAAACAAAATAAAACGTTTATTGTTCTTAAAAAATTTAACACATACCAAGTTGCACACTAGATCCCACACCTGTGTCGTGGGCGACCTGTGTCGTGAGATCTAGGCTCTTCCTTAAGGTACCAAAAACAAAATTTGCAAAACCTTATAGTATACTAGTTTTTACCCGCGGCTTCACCCGCATACGCAATATATCATTATAATTTATAGTCTATGTGTTATTCTGATATATAAGCTATATTATTGCAAAGTTTCATCTCAATCCGTTAAGTAGTTTTTGCGTGAAAGAGTAACAAACATCCATACATCCATCCATCCATCCATCCATCCATCCATCCATCCATCCATCCATCCATCCATCCATCCTCACAAACTTTCACGTTTATAATATTATATAGTAGGACAATGCATTACCTGTTGTTCACCTGTTGTTTTCATGCAGCGCGATCATGCGATCTTTATATCATCCATTCTCCTTGTGTGGATACTCTACGCTGCGCTAGCCGGAGCGTGGTTTCCACTCGGATTTTTACTCTACTCGCCTCCACATTTTTTTGACCCACTCCCATTCACTCATTACCATTCCAACTAGCTAAGTAATCCGCTAAATTAATTTACGCACCACCATTGTCTTCTCTAAAAGCGAGACATGCAGGTGGTCGCCAACCATGAATATGGTGGCTTCCAATTCGTTGTACAGAAAGAGGGCGGCAGCGCTGGCGAATACGACCGTAGGGCCAACTCCCCACATCTCGCCGTTGCAGCTCAGCCATTTTGCAGCCTGCTCCAGGTGAGAGTCGCATAAGTTCTGCAAAAAGGGGTTATTACAATCATAACACCGGTATTCCCTTAAAATTTTTGCAGCAAGGTGCGGGCAACTGCGCGCTGGGTGCCTGGTTTCGCAGTAATTAGTGCTCCTTCATCAGGGAATACGCGCGCAAGAATATGAAAAGGTGAAAGTTCCTTTAGGAGACGTGTGAAGAATAAGCCACACTTTAACCTCTTGGTTCGACTAGCAAACGGTGTGCAAACTCGAGTGATTTTTTGATAAAAAATTGTGGAATTATTTAAAACCGTAAAACTAATTTGCCATCATTAGATTAGTGAGCTTTGATACCTGCATTCAATTTATAAGTTAGGTGCTATCTCTTACTATATTTACGTTAAACCTTTCTGGATAAAGAATTGCGCAGGAAAGCGCACGAGTAAGTATGTAAATGTAAGTAGGTAAATATGTAATATGTAAATAGAATCTTTGCTCTAGAATCTACCACTGCTCATTCGATAGTAGCACACTCGCGTCGATACTGCCGCAGAAGAAGTTCCGGCAGTGCAACTGAAGCAGTTGCATTAGTTGGGTTGGGTGTAACTGTACCGGCCTCTTAATCGTTCGTTGCCGAACTTATGCCTACAAAGGGTGCTTGCGTTATTAAATTCCATGCAGGTTGCAATACGACGTTTTCTTTCACTGAAATAAATCTGGAGATCAATAAGATGTATAAATATTATAAATCTGAAAGTATATTTAATTTTGTTACTCTTTCATGCAGCAACAGAACAAAAGATAAAATTGTTTTTTTTGCATAGATATATGTACTTATGTACCTAGTATAAAAGTTGGAGAGTGTCATAAGCTACTTTTTATCCCGGACAATTAAAAGGTGATGGAGGTGATAACACAAAAACCATAAAATCACATGGTCTGATCAGCTGGTAGAAGTTAGTCTCTACATAAAATCTAAAGAACTCCATGGTTTGATTGATATCATCAAGCTTGTAAGACGAGCGATCTCCAAATGTTAGGTTAGGTCAATTCACAGTTAGGTGGTAGGTAATTCGGGGTGAAAAAAAAATTGAAAAAAAAACCAAGGAGGTTTTTTTTCTCAGCCTATGCTGTCCCCACTTATGGGCAAGCAAGGGCCTCCCCAACTTCCTTCCATTAATCGCGTTATGTAGCCAAATCCCGCCAACCTTCCCAGAAATAGTCAAGATCGTCACGCCAGCGTTTTTTAGGCCTTCCCTGCCTTCGTCTGCTCTCCGGTATCCATTGTGACGATCCTAGCTCATATCTCGGGGTGCATACGAACCACATGACCCGCCCAATCCCATTTTAGTTTAGCAGCTTTTTGGCCTTCGTCAACTACATCTGTGATGGAACGCAGTAATGTGTTTCGAACTCTTTCCGTCCTCTTGATGGTCTTCTGGTCAAGAGGACCAAGGAGATATTTAAATAAATACTTACGCAGTATTGTGTATTGAAGTTCACAGTTTTACCCGCCATACATACGGTGGCAGAGCCATACAACGATGCTCCCCTATATTACGCATCTTCTTTTGCACATTTCATTGAAGTAATCTCCACACGTACAATTTTTCTTTTATATTTTGCTGATTTACTGCTTTATCTGATTTTTATCATTGATTTTTGAGAAATGTTGATTTTGTTAGAAGTTGTCAAAATCTAGAAGGCTGACAGCAATCAAAGAGAATGTAAATTGACGTCAATTTCCATCCTCATTTGCTGATTTCCATGAAGTTGTAATTTATTAGTTTACTATGCTTATTTTCTTAAGTTTCAACCATTACCTATAGACCAGAGTAGAACCTTTAAAAATAATAAAGAGTGAAAATAAATAATAGTAGGATGAAACCCATTAGAAAAGGAAAGGAATATTATAAAAATAAAAGGAAAAATAATTTACGGGCGATCTGAGGTCGGGAAGGGGATGGGAGGGGGGTTTTAAGAGGAAAAAACGGTTTTTCTCGATTTCCGGCAAAACTAAAGCCGGAAACAAACTATCGGACGCGGCTTACGGACGCGACTGACAGCCGCGACTTAGCAATGTGCACAGTCTTAAGACATCCGGTGTGCCAGATCGCTCTCGGACGTCCGAAGACGTCCGCGACTTATGTCCGATAGTGTGCACGGCTCAGTGTACTTTCATAGTCTAGGTCGCGGCTGTCAGTCGCGTCCGTAAGCCGCGTCCGATAGTATGTCTCGAGCTTAAAAGTCCTATCGAAAAAAGTCAAATAGCAAAGTTGTAGGTAATAAAAAGATCTAAAACTTTTGTATTGACACTTTTTTCACATAACCTCAAAATTTATGTGAAAAATCCAAAAAACCGAGTTTTTGGTTTTTTATTTTTATCTCTTACAAAAATATTTTTTTAAATATTTTTGTAAGCGACTGACAGCCGCGACCTAGACTATGAAAGTACACTGAGCCGTGCACACTATCGGACATAAGTCGCGGACGTCTTCGGACGTCCGAAGACGTCCGCGACTTATGTCCGATAGTGTGCACGGCTCAGTGTACTTTCATAGTCTAGGTCGCGGCTGTCAGTCGCGTCCGTAAGCCGCGTCCGATAGTATGTCTCGAGCTTAAAAGTCCTATCGAAAAAAGTCAAATAGCAAAGTTGTAGGTAATAAAAAGATCTAAAACTTTTGTATTGACACTTTTTTCACATAACCTCAAAATTTATGTGAAAAATCCAAAAAACCGAGTTTTTGGTTTTTTATTTTTATCTCTTACAAAAATATTTTTTTTTAACGAAATTTGGTGAAAACTTACCTTTTTATGTCCCAAATACGCTGTAATTTATTTGATTAAAAATATTAATTTTTTTCACCTTATTTTGAATTAATATCGAAAAAACACCCTAATTTTCAATCGAAAATTCAACCGTCAAAATATCAGTTTTTTTCAAAAAGTTGGTATGTTTTCTATTTGTTGAAATCTCTACTTTCCGATGGTGAAAAAAAATATACATGTTACTATAGTAAATCTTCTCAGAAAATGTAAAAAATCAAAAAAAACTCGAATTCGAAAGTTTTTTTATATTACGATATTATAAATAATTTTGAGCTATTTATTAAAATTTACACTTTAATTACTCGAAAAACGTTAAATTACATTGATAACAAAAAAATTGCAAATAAAAATAAACTACTATAATTCACAAACAAATAAGAAAAAAAGTTAATAAAATTAATATTTAATAAGACATCTACAATATTTGGAGAAAGTTGTCGAATTTTCTTTAAATTATATGCGTAGATGCCTATTTATAACTATTTTAAAATAAATTATATATACCTGAGGAGATATACCTGAGTGACCTACGAAAAATTGTAGCCCATCAAAAGGTATTTCGTGGAGAAGTGGGGAAGGGGCTAGGCTGGTCTGGGTCTTACTACATACTCGTACAAACCTACTATTATATACTATATATTTCGTAGCAGCTGTTACAACCGTTAGCCTAACCAGTATTCGAAATACAGTACAGTATACAACATCGTTTATAAAAATACACGTGCACGCTGAGTTTCTTGAAGATAACTGTGACAAGTTAACTTAAAAAAACAAAAAATCTTTTCGAATCTGCATAGGAAGGTAAATACTATCTCTATTTATATCTGTATCAATCAACTCAAACATAAAAATCGTAAAATAATTCCTTAAAAAATAGTATGCTTAACGTAACATAACCTAAAGATTGATATTTTTAATAACAAACTTTTGGCCGATTTCCATATATATTTTATACATTTTTAGTAGATTTATAATATATTTTTTGTACATTTTGACATTTATTTCTTTAATATTTTTTTTCGATTTTTTGCATTTTCTGAGAAGATTTACTATTGTAACATATATATTTTTTTTCACCATCGGAAAGTAGAGATTTCAACAAACAGAAAACATACCAACTTTTTGAAAAAAGCTGATATTTTGACGGTTGAATTTTCGATTGAAAATTAGGGTGTTTTTTCGATATTAATTCAAAATAAGGTGAAAAAAATTAATATTTTTAATCAAATAAATTACAGCGTATTTGGGACATAAAAAGGTAAGTTTTCACCAAATTTCGTTAAAAAAAAATATTTTTGTAAGAGATAAAAATAAAAAACCAAAAACTCGGTTTTTTGGATTTTTCACATAAATTTTGAGGTTATGTGAAAAAAGTGTCAATACAAAAGTTTTAGATCTTTTTATTACCTACAACTTTGCTATTTGACTTTTTTCGATAGGACTTTTAGTTTTGCCGGAATCGAAAAAAAACCGTTTTTTCCTCTTAAAACCCCCCTCCCATCCCCTTCCCGACCTCAGATCGCCCGTAAATTATTTTTCCTTTTATTTTTATAATATTCCCCTCCTTTTCTAATGGGTTTCATCCTACTATTATTTTTTTTGGTTGTATAAATTATCGACACTGGTGTATGTCTACAAAAAAATTTACTATTACATGATTTGAAGACATGTCGCCTCAGATTAGTTTGCAACAGTAACTATAGTTCATCAATATAGGATCAAACATATAAAAGTTGTATTGTTATAGAATTAAATAGAATAGAGGATCAAAATCAAACAACATTTTGGTTAAATACAAATGGCTGAGATAGACCTGTAATGGCTGACACAGACCTAATTCAGACATCTGTTGTAATAATATAACATTTTAAACACCAATTACATTTAGTAAGCATACGATCTACGTAAATATTAGGTGTATTAGTAAAACAGTTAACGATAACATTCAAAAGATAAACATAAATACAATATAAATCTTATAAAATGATTAATGTAAAACTTTGTGGGTATATGAACAGTTTTTAAAACTTTTTTTATAAAAACACTTAAATAACATTCAAATTCCGAATACACATTCTAATATTATTACTTTGTAACACGCTAAATTCATGTCGATAATATAGTGAATGATTTTACTAATGATACATTGAAATATTCACTACTTTCAAAAATCACAACTCTACTATGATAATGTTAATATATAGAAAGTAATGTAACTTCTACAATTTGTTTGTCTACCGGTGTCGGAGCCTTAAGCGGTGACATCTATGGCAAATTTTGAACAACTTTTACTATGAGACCAACTCTGACAACGTGAAAAAAAACTGCTGTTCCCAACGATTTTTTATAGACTTTCGACAAAAAGTATGGTGTAGCTGTTTTTTTTACGTTTTCAGAGTTGATCCCACAGTAAAACTTATTCGAAATTTGCCATGTTTTGTCACCGCTTAAGACTCCGACACCGGTAGACAAACACATTGTATAATGCATAAGTGTCATTATATATGTATATACGTTTCAATTATACCCGTATATTTATAAGATATTTTTGCTAAAGAGAGATTCTAGAAATACAGAATGCATTGCACTTTAATAGTGAAAATGGTTAGATGCATTAATATCATGATAAGATCCAATATATGAATCATTAATATGAAAGCCTTTCATGGCGATAATATGAAACACTTAGAATTGTATGATGTTGGAAGACAAATGAAATGTCTCAACATTATTGTATTCTTTCCTAAACAAGAGTACACTTAACTAGGTAAGAGTTATTATTTTATATAAGCTGGAATGTTGTATAATTATTATAAATACCATTTATATAACTAATATATGATTAGTTAGCTACCGTAAAAAAGGATTCTATGTTTGTGATCCCATGATACAACATTTAATATTTTATACATTTACTTACGAGTACACTATAAAATTATACTATCATATATTTCTACATTCATTGCCCGGGAATATAGAAATATAATTTGGTATATAAGTACATTATAATAACAAACATTATACAATTAGGGCTACTGATTATTGAGGTTCACTTAGTATACAAATAAAAAAAGCATATTACAAAATATATCCTTCTAAGTAATAGGAGTTATCTACACAATTAGTGTCCATAATATGAAGTATTGTTTTATATTCACCGTTTAATCATATATTTTTATAGTCCGACAGCAATATTTTCAATATTTACAAACTACATTAATCTATATTTGAGATATCATCTAAAATTCGATGTATACAAAAATGTAGTAATTTTACATCGAAATTTGAATATACGAATTATTTACTATACATAATATATTTGGTTTGCTACAAACACTTTACATTATCAGGAAGTAAAATACTTATACGATTACTACATGAGAAGAAGTTGTTAAGATTTAAATAATATAATTTATATATTGCTTTTAAGTACTTACATGTTGAAAAATGCTTACATTATCCCTACGAGATATGTACCTAGATCTACTTAAATAAAATATTATTAGGTATCTATCTATGAGCCACTGTGAAATGTCGTAACATACTACGATTGATACATTCTAGTACCATTAATTTTAATAAAAAATATGTCTTATAAGTATTACTTATAAGACATATTTTTTAGGTAGATACATATAATTATATTTCAAATGTAGGTAATATATTTGTTATTTATTACCAGAAACTCTACAATAAGAAGCGTTTGAAGCGTTTGAAACTCTACAATAAGAAGCTTTTGCTACTAAGAACTACCTTTAATAAATATATATGGTGCTAACTTTTGTTAATATAATTAAATGATGTATATTAATTACAAAAACATGTACAAAATTATTCTGTGGAAATATTCTAAACCAGCCATTCAATAGGTGGTTTCCTGTCCCAAGAGCTGGGGTCAGGTCACAGAGTGCAGACTGTAGAATCTGATGGCGGTAACGTCGTCACTTCTGGATTTTTGATTGTATGGATGCGCTGAAAAAAAAAGAAAAAACGTAGCTTAACATAACTAAATTAACATCGAAAAAACCTATTCTTGTAAAACATTTCATTATGGTACAATATTTAAGTATCTAGTCCAAGGCACGAAATTAGTAACATAACTTTGTACTTCAAGATACGAATCTCAATAATAAATTATGAAGTCCAATAAACCAAAGAACCAGACGTGTAAGTTATAGCAGCGATGGTCTTCGTGACACTAATTCTGCTACTTAGTAGTAGCAGAATCAAAGCAAACAGCTCAAGCCGTGCTGCCATCTTGCGGTCAAAGCAAATATTGGCATACCTCAGGTCAATAACACTATGTATGCAAATAGCTCCTACTACAGTGCAATCAAAGTTTATAATCATTTACCAATAGAATTAAAGTCTCTCAGATTAACATTATTCAAACGTAACTTAAAATCATGGTTAATAGCAAAAACATTCTACTCACTAAAAGAATGTTTTAATGACTAGGTAGCACCTTTTACCAATGTACCTAAAATGATGTTACCTACATTTAAATTGTTATAAAAATATAATTTAGAAGTTGTAAATACTAGATGTTATGTTACCCTACACATTTTTTGTTTGTGTGTGTATTATAGTAGCTATAAGATATAATACCTACCTAGACCTATAAAAATAGGTAAGTAGGTATGTATTCAGTAAAATATTGCACGCCCGAAAAGGGTAAGACTGTGATACTTCTCTTACAATTTTTTAACAACATATGTACCAGTTTTCTAGCAATAAACGATATTCTGATTCTGATTCTGATTCTCAGAATTAGTGTCGACATGAACAGATATAGAAAACCAGTGAAAAAATATCATCAATGCAACAGAACTTTAACATTCTGTGGACATGAATTTATGTTGTTAAATACGAAATACACATACAAATTCATACAAAGAATTTCAAAATCTTTGTATGAATTGCGTATTTAACAACATAAATTCAATTAAAATTGTGAATTAGTTCAGAACATAACGTTTACATACTCATATATTTGGTAAAAAAACAATTTACAAGTCAAAACAATTACAAAAAACATTAACGATTAAAAACAATCAATAAAACTGATTTCATTCATTAAATAAATAAATTAATCAATAATTTTATCATCGAAGAATTCACTTAAATCGTAAAAGGAGTGCTCAATAAGCCAGCACTGGAGGCGGAATTTGAAGCTGTTCAGCGTTGGTGCTGAAATTATTGAGCCTGGCAATTTTTTGTACACAAGTTTAGTACCCATGACATGTGTGAGTTTTTCAGACTTCACCAAGGATATTTTTTTATTTAGGTCGTGGTTATTGGTCTCATTATTTATTTGAGTTCGTGTATACATAGCTACTTGCAATAAGACGAATCGAATCGAAGGCAGTGTGAGTATTCTTATGCTTTTAAAGTAAGGTCTTACAGAAGTGTCATGTGGTACTTGCACGATTGCTCTTATAGCGCGTTTCTGGATGCAGAAGACTCTCTTCCATTCAGAATACTGGCCCCATAGCTCAGCCCCGTTCACTCATTAATACAATATTAACGAGTGAATCGTGGCAAAGTAACTTACAGCAGGACAATAGCCAGACGTGATGAGGAATTCGTAGAGGATGTAGAGCGGGATGCAAGAGACGATGGTGCTAGCTATGATCAGGCCCATCTCAAAGTAAACAAAACTAATGTGCAAGTGTCAGGAAAACTCACGGTAGTGTAGCCACTTGGCTGGTCGTGACAACCTGTAATGAAGTATCAAAAGAACTTACTGTAGAAAAGCTGCCAGGCGTGATGAGGAACTTGTAGAGGATGTAGAGCGGGATACAAGAGACGGTAGTGCCAGTCATGACCCAGCCCACGGTGATGGACCACTCGGGGTACACGTACTCGCCGCCCAGCATCTCCTGGTGCGCCAGCACGGAGAACACGAACAGCACGAGAAGGAAAACTGGGCTGGAGGACAATTCAAAGTTAAGCTTATCATATTCATACTTACCGACTAAAATAAACTCAAAATTAAAAAGTCTATCCACCAAGTCTATTAAAATAAGAGATGAAAATTTTCTTAAGCCGCTGATCGACGAGCGAGCTCACGAGCTTTAAAAGCTGGTTTACTGGTTGTCAACAAAGTTCGCTTTTCGATCATTGGAAAAAACCACGGTTATAAAAACCGACAAGCGTATCCTGGTTTTCGTCAAACATGTTGAGGTAAGTAAGACACAACTAGTGGGCTTGCCAGTCGATCAGTGTCTACGAGCCAAAGAGCCAAAATCTCGTTTTTAATTAGATCAGACAGTTTATTATTCTATCGTACCTGATATAAGACCAGCAGGCTCGCCAGAACCAGCCAGGCGAGTGGCCCAGCATAGTACGCACGTCCTCAGAGAAGCGGTTGACCCCGTATACCCAGCACACGCCGGCTGCCTCCGCGAACACCACGAACAGGATGGCCAGCCCAGGACCGTACACGTTCAGCAGGTCTACCAAGTACACGCCGCCCTATGGACATAATATGGATTTACGAGTATGGATAAAAAAGTTGTAAATGAACCGACAAATGTGATCTGGCGAGAACCGCAGGATCGTTCCACATAGGATCTGTCTTGTTGGATATTTGCTGGAGTGGCCTATTTCTAGCAAAGGAATTCCTACAACAGCTATGATGATGACGGTGGTTTCGAAGGTGGAAGCAAAGGGATGCACTTGTCTCGTCTTCCGACTGCAGTCTTTATTTTTTTCCGATGTATTTCTCTCTACTTGTGGCTGTGTACATCGTAATATCACTCGTCGGAAACATCATAATCTTATAGTTTAAACTGTTCATTTCCATTAGTACTTATCAATAATTTACTCGTTGTATGAGACGTTATACTTATACTTATGATTAAAAATTGGTTGTCTGTAAAGTCAGTTTACGGACGATCATTTTACGTGATAACTTCATAAGAAAACATTACAGCCAACGCTTATACCGATCGCGTCTCTATCGCTTGTTCCGCCCTCTCGGTTGCACGTTAGGCTCAGACGGAACGTGACACTGTTTCATGCGTGCAGCCGGCGTTATTTTTTTTATAAGACGTTATCACATCAAAACAATTACCTACGTACATAAAACAATATTTCGTCGCTTTGGTGGTGAAGAGAGCTAACCTACAAAATCAAGTTTAGAGATAATGAGCAATTAAGGGACAAGGGTCAACTACAAAATATATTTTTTATAATATCTTCTAAGCCATTGGTCCGATTTTGATGAAAATTGAGTCGTATAAGGAAAATATCCTTATTGAATCCCCATTTAAATATAATAATTGGTAATTCTTTGTAACTAATTTAATTAAAAATGTGGGTCGACCTCTGTTCACCACCAAAGCGACGATTTTGTCAGTAACGACACAACAGCCCGTAACCGATGTCTTTTCACCATCCTAATCATCTATTATTATTCTGATATTTCAGATAATATTCATAAATGGGTCTTAGAATTTGAACTCGATTTAAATTAGTTAAAATTAAAATTTGTTAAACCTTATTTACATTTTAAGACCATTCCGTTTGCATAAATCTTCCAAAAGTCACAGCTAGCTTGCATTTATTCCAATTACCGACAAGAAGTTCACTCACGCGACCACACATTTACAAATGTGCAGATATCTCAGTGGTTCATTCCCCGCATAAACACCGCAAGTGGGAGTCATCCCCTAAGTGGCATGAATAATGCAGTCCGCACCTCCGATAACGCGGTGCGGTAATTTATCCGATGATACTCTGTTTCACCACCGTTTATGTACTGCCAACTTGATTTCTTATAAGCAGGGGTTCGTATGTTGTGGAATGACGGAGTGCGATGGAATGTTTACGTTAGGGCAAGGTCGATTTTTGTTTGAATGTTTTGGGATTAGGCACAATATGTTATGCAGTGGTAGTTGTTTTGTAGAGCTTATTTGACGGATGTTTGCTGGTCACTACATCCATCAATCCATCCATCAGCCGTAGCAAGTCTACTGCTGGACATAGGCCTCCTCTATCGATGTTCAATAACCCAGGTTGGAAGCCTGCATCCTGCATGTTCCTGCCTCTGCGGTTTAAACCGCGAACTTAAACCGTAGGACGTCCACCGACTACTGTGAACATTCTACGCTGTACCGGTTACTAATTTAACTAAAAAAGAAAATATTTTAAGTCTCAGGAGCATTCATGACTTTCCGACTTAAAATTAAAGATTTCCAGGGAATAATTTAGGTTTACTTTTAACAAGTCACGCAAGCACACGTTTAGTCTTTATATTTCATCGGGATTTGAGGAATACGACTTTTGAACATTACTTTGAACTATTATGAGCGAGGGCGATGCTCGTATGCCTGATGTTAGATGCCAAAGACTTGCTAGTTCTGTCATTAATATACATAAATCGTCGTTTTGGTGGTGAACAGAGGTACCAATTATTATATTTAAATGGGGATTCAATAAGCCTATTTTCCTTATATGACTCAATTTTCATCAAAATCGGACCCATGGTTTGGAAGATATTATAAAAAATATATTTTGTAGTTGACCCTTGTCCCTTAATTGCTCATTATCTCAAAACTTGATTTTGTGGGTTAGCTCTCTTCACCACCAAAGCGACGAAATACGCACCGTATCGATGCACGTGCAAAATGAAAATCAAAAATAAACTATTTGGCTCAGTATATAGAAAATTAATTGATACGAATTATCAAAAAAAAGAACCAAAGAAAATGCGTATCTAGGATCGTAAAATTCCTAAAGGGATAGGCTGAGCCATCATTCCCGATTCACGACGCGATGAGTAACACACAGATAGCAATAACGTTTTGCGCTGATTCACCGCACCCGGCGGCGCCCTAATTCTTAGACAAATATGGGAAAAATCTTAGTTTTATCGAAGTTATAATATGAGACTAGTTAGTCAAGGTTAGTATTCCTGCACATTGGAAGCGATCCTTGCTAAAATTTGTCTCATTAGAGAGCTAGCAGAGAGTCTAATCGCGTCAGAGCTTCTGGAATATTTTTATCACGTATGAATGTGGTCCAATTTATTAAAGGGTATAAAATCAGAACCAGATTAATTTTCATGAAAATAAGCTGAAAAATAATGAGACAAGTCCATAAAATATTACTAGCATAAGTACACGCAAACCATACTTCAAAGATTAATCATCAGAAATTCTTTAGTTATCTTGTTAAAAAAATCGTAATAATTACAGTAGAATGTACTTACATAAGTTGTAGTTGGCAAAGCACAGATGTATATAAAAAGCAGGAGTCCCGCGACGAACATCTCTCTGTGTCTCCCCAGCACACGAGGGTATTCGTCGCAAAGTGCCGTCGTCACTGCTTCTAGACCTGAATGAAAAGGCACCTTAAGCTTACAAGATTACAATCCTATTTACTTTGCTTTAGAGTCGCAAAACCGCGAATGTTCTTACCTCCAAAAGTACTATCCAAACCCAAAGTGATCAACATCAAGAAGAATATGATGGCCCAAAACACAGAACCAGTCATTGTGGCTATAGCTTCAGGGTATACGATGAATACAAGTCCTGGGCCTTCTAAGCCCACTTCTTCTATACTTTTGTTTTGCACGTGCGCCATATACCTAAATATAATCATAAAATTATTTCTTGCATCATCAACCTTATTTACAAAACTTTTTTTTAGTCTGAAAAAATCTTACCCCAAAACCGAAAATATGACAAACCCTGCCAGGAAGCTCGTCAAACAATTGATGGAAGACGTGATGATGGCATCTCGATAGCAGTTATTGTTAAATTTATTGTAACTGGAAAGTGCTAGTAAGGTTCCGAACCCTGGACCTAGAGAAAAGAAAATCTGAGAAGCTGCGTCGATCCACACCTGGAAATTAAGAAATCCGAATAAATATGTTAAAGTGCGTCTTCCTAACAAACAATATCATACAATAATTGACTTACCTTGGAATTCTGAAGTTTATGCCATTCAGGAGTGAGATAGTACCGTATGCCTTCTGTCGCACCTGGTAAGGTTACGCCTCTCGCTAACAGAATCAGAAGAACTACATACGGAGCCAAAGCTGTTACCCACACCACCTACATAAAACATAAACTGATCAAGAAGTAAACCTAAAACAGATTAATATAAATCATTGCTATACCATAAAGTAGAGAAGAAAATAAATTCAACGTACCTTTCCTGCACTTCGCACACCTTTCCAAAGTGAGAAGTAAACCAGGACGAAGACTCCAAAAACGCATAAAGCCAGAGAGGGCTTGATCGGTCCCATATCATCCAGGCCATTTGATCTATGCTGCTCTAATACGTTGCGTCTGTAAAGGGCATCCAAAGTAAATAAAGTGCTAATTTAAGTAAGTCCGAGTGTGTCTTTTCGCTAAAGTACAATATAGGTGTTCTCAAATCTTGAATAGGTATCTTCCAGGTAACTGTTAAGCGTTAGTCAAACGAAATCCTAAAAAAAACCGAACAAGTGCAAGTCAGGCTCGCACACCGAGGGTTCCATCAAATCCTGTATATATCCTGTATTTCACAAAATTGTAATGTTGAAATCTTTATAGGATAAATAAGTAAACATACAAAAAAGATTTTTTTACTTTTCTCGTCATACATCGAAAATTACACATTGTAAACCTGTTTTAGCATGTGCTAATGAAGCTTTTTCATATGATACCCCACATGATACGATTTAGTCACTTTGAATTTTGGGCCAACTTTTTTTTGTATTTAGGCCCAATTTTTTTGTGATTTAATTAGAAACGTACAGTATTCAGATTTATTCCTATATGTGTACTCTAAGACAATGCATCTAGCCTTCTTTCATAGTTTTAGGTCAACTGGAAGTACCCTGTAGGTTTTGATTCCCTTGAGTGTCAAAGTATGCGGTATTTTACGACATTAACGGCTACAACTTTTTTCTATAGTAACTGAGACGTTTGATTTTTTCACAACTGTAAGAGACCATAGATGTACGTATATGGTTTAAATTTCAACGCGTTAACTTTATAGATAGAGATAAATGGTCTTGACAGACGGACAACAAAGTGATCCTATAAGGATTCCGTTTTTTCCTTTCGAGGTACGGAAGTTACGGAACCTTAAAAAAGGGATGTTAATGTGATTGCTGTCAGACAGAATAGCAGATAGGTAGATATCACACAGAAGATAAATTCAAACCGTCGTACTTGGAGATATCCTGGACCTGAACAGAGAAGCATAAATTATTATGTACTAGGGGACTAATCGCGCACTAAAATTACGAGATAATAATTTACACAATTTACACCCGTGGTCACGGGTAGACTGTGGTTTAAAAACAACAGAGCATAAAGCTGATGGAAATCAGGGTCGCTTCCCTGATTTCCAAGACAAAGATTGACTGATTTTTAGACAAAGAGATTTTAATGTGACACACTTACTCAAAGAATTCCTTCGCTGGCGTGGAAGAGTTGGCATGGATCTGAGGCGAGGTGACCGGAGTGCAAAGAGGGGTATTCCACTCGTTATTGCAGCTGGTCCAAGGAAGCACGGAGTTGATGGAAGCCAGGGAAGCCACCAGGTAGTACACCGCCCAGCCGATGATGGTGTTGTAATACATGCCCATGTAGATGTCTATCATGCAGATCGCGTAGCCCACGCCTGTAGGAAAAGTTATTTTCTAACTAAATATCATATTAATGTAGAAATCGTAGTTAATGACAATAGACAATAGACAATATTTTATTGACGAAAACAAAACACAGAAAATACAGCAACAAAGATTGTAACTAGGCTAAAAACTAACTGAACTACCTAGTGTTTTATTTTCGCCACCAGCCGGTCCCATCTCAGCATGCGATGGGACCGGCTGGTGGCCGATGATGCCGGTTATATTATACAACCGAGTGGTCTTCCGTCAAGACCGGCAAGTGACGTCGCGTACAATTTGCGGCTTCCTTCTAACAAACACTAAAAATAACTAACATTAAATCAAAGTTTGTAAATACCACAGGCAAAAAAAAAAAACATTAAAAAAAACAATTTAGAAACATTCAAAAGAAAACTAAAATTAAACGGTAAGTAGAATACTTTTTTTTTCACCTTTAACAGCTCTATGTTCTATATAATACTTCTGTCGTTCTTTACAAGTTCCTCGCTTCTTTGGTGCGACAACATGAAATTTCTAAGTTTAAGTCTAAAACTGTTTATTGGTTTATGGGTTGCATGATAAACCTATTATTTCGGTGTACTATCTATATAATCATAATGTCATGTGAAAGTTTGTTGAAAACATTGAGATGTAATATTATGAAGGTCAGAAATAAAGCACTAAAAATACGTTTCGTCTAAATTAATATTTTTAAGGCTTCGAAAATACCGTTAAAAATAAAGAAAATCTCAGTGAAACATACCTAGGATTTCGTTAAAAACTAAGATGCTGAGTCACTACATAAATTCAAACCCGAGTGATATTTGTCACGCCATCTTGCGACACATAAACCAATTAGCACTCGCGATGCGATATCATTAGATTACGGCCGACAGATGGCAGCAAATGATTTGATTTCCAACATGGCGCGGATACGTCGAAGTTGGCGCGAAGTTTGGCGATAATTAATTGAATTCTGACAGCTTTAAGATTTATTGTGAGTAAATAAATGGATGAATGTTGTTTTATTGCTCTGAAAGTCGTTGCTGTGGGTTTATTAATTTCATTTATAGGCGTTTGGTGAGAGAAAAGTTGTTTAAACACTTGCTCTATTTTGCATTGGGATGAAACTTTGTCAGTACAAGATTCTTTCACACCTTTATTTTATTTTTAATGTGAAACTAAATAATTTTGTATTACTCATGTATCACAAATGTTACGATGGTGCTAATCCGGAATTCGAGACAAAGAATAAGTTGTCTTATATAAAATCGCAACTCAGAATTGACAAAATGGGGTAATTTAAGTGTATAAGTAATTCCGGGCTGGCTCCAGTAATAATTGCTAGTAATCTGAATCTGACTCACCGCCTTTTAACTTAGCATGCATCTATGCAAATAACCTTGTAGAGCTATTGGGATAAAACTAATAAAGTTTTTTAAGTTTAAAAAAGTGACACACTCTTAGAAAAGTGACTTTTTTGTAGAATGTTTATCATTCATCATCATCATTTCAGCCATAGGACGTCCACTGTTGGACATAGGCCTCCCCTAATGATTTCTAATAAGACCGATTGGTAGCGGCTTGCATCCAGCGCGATTCTGCGGTCCTAATAAGGTCATCCGTCTACCTTGTGGGTGGACGTCCTATGCTGCGCTTGCCGTGGTCTCCACTCGAGAACTTTTGGACCCCATCGGTCATTAGTCTTCCGCGCTATGTGCCCTGCTCATTGCCACTTCAACCTGCCTTTCCGCTGGGCTATGTCGGTAACCTTGGTTGTTCTACGGATCTCCTCATTCCTGATTCGATCTCGCAGAGAAACTCCGAGCATAGCCCTCTCCATGGCTCGTTGGGCTACTTGGCGCTTACTAATAAGACCCATAGTGAGAATGTAGAGTATAGGTTTTTTTTATTTTGAATAGGTACATTCGCGATTTGAGCACATTATTTTACTATATTAATACGGGACATATCGCGCAATAAAACATGAGATATATTAATTGAATACCTCTATTTCTTTTTCTCCCGACGTTTCGACCAAGTTGCATTATACGGTCTGCCCGTGACCACGACCAATGCAACTTGGTCGAAACGTCGGGAGAAAAAGAGGTATTTAATTAATATATCTCATGTTTTATTGCGCGATAAGTTCCGTATTAATATAGTAGTATAATATAGGTACATTTCTAAAAATGTATTCTTGCGCAAGTAAAACGGTCCAATGACTTCCCTTCAAACCATAATATACGAGTAATATGGAATTCTTTACGACTGCAGCCCCCTAAGTAAGCGGCGTATTCTTATCAGGCTATCAGTCAGCTACGCTCACATACGTCACCATTATCACTGCCATATGCGTTATTTTCGGGAATCGAACCCGTGTCGACGAGTTATTATCAATTTACACAATCTTTACGTCGGGGAAGGCAGTTCTGAGTCTCGAATCGAACATCAGATGAAATATGTAAGAAAAATCATTACGAAGCTTTGAAATTCCCAAGTTCAATAGTAATAAGTTTTGAAAATTACATGTTTCTTTTTTTGTATAAAATTAGGTACCTACATATTATGTTATATATAATGATCTGTAGGTTTCAGTAATAGTTTACACAAATACACAATTAAAATTCAACGACAGCACACTAAGTAGGTATAAAATCAGCAGTAAGTCAGTAAGTAGAGTAAGTAACTCTAACTGATGACAGCTTAGATGTACCGGTTGTGGTCGCCAGCAGCCCCCCGACCGCCTAAGCAATAGCAATCGTTTGTGACTTCATTTTAGTCATTTGGCACCGCCTATGTGACGTTAGCCATCAAAGTTGTTCATTCAACGATTGCTTTCGAAATCCGCGCAAAGCAATTGATAGCTAACGTCACATAGGCGGTGCCAAATGACTAAAATGAAGTCATAAACGATTGCTATTGCTTAGGCGGTCGGGGGGCAGGTATTGGCCATTTAATGTCGAAATCATTGCTTTTATTGTTTGTTTGATTTATATATATTAAATTGATTACACAATTGTTAAAATTCATAGTGGCCAAAAATTACACTAAGATGGCTAAAATCGGAGCGTCTCGTCGTCGTAGTTTCAGCCATAGGACGTCCACCGCTGGACATAGGCCTCCCCTAAAGATCTTCAATAAGACCCTGCGTCTACCCTACATTAATTTATGTTTATGCAACTTTAGTTCTCCAATAGCATGAACAGTTATTTTGTATGTGTGCAAACGGAACTCAGTACAAACATCCCCAAATAAAGTAACTCCTGACTAATCGTGAGTGAGCGTCAGATGACATTTAAATAATTGTAATTACTTACCTAAATATCTCTAAGATAAATTACAAAAGTTTACGACACCTATAACGATGAATGTTGCTTATTAAAATCAGGCATAAAGTATCTACATATTGTTATTCTGTGAAGAAGGTAACTATGCAGTATTCATACTAAACTGCTCTCCGAACAGTAAATCTCGCATATTTTTAACTGAATTTTCAATACCCATATTTTTTCATATGTTTATATGTATCTTAACTTGCACTTGACCGATTTAATTCGTACTTGGAAATCTTCTTAGGAAATAGATAGATGAATGATTTTATCAAATACTATTTAAGTTGGCTGATAAAATAGTGCGACAGCAAATTACCCCTTTTTGAAAGAAATATCCACCCATAACAAAATTTTTAAAAAAATATTACACGGAACCTGTGTACCAAGATTTTGTCAAGATTCGTTGAAAATGTGACCTGTAGAGAAGAATCAACACCCGGACCGACGAAAGCAAAATCGTGGAGTCAAAACGAGACCCTCTCTCACCTAGTTCGCACGGTCAGTAATAATAATAGAATCAGTTTCCTAGTAGTGTCGACAGAGCTGAAGTTGTGTGCATTCTTAGTCGAAGTGAATTATGCATGAATGTGCGGCCACTTGGAAACTCGGTTGTTCGTTAGCACGCCGCTTAAATCATCGTCTATCTTGAAATACACAAAGATCATCATATTTTTGAGATTTTTTATACTTCTGAGGTAATTTTCCAACCTTTTCTACAACTATTTCTTTCAATAAAGAAATGCATCCAGGGGCTTGTATTTCTACCACTAAAATTATATCACATAATATACGAGTATATTTCTGCAATGGCATATTATGCACTATTTTACCATAGCTTTTTCGTACTTAAATTACTTGTAAAAGTGTTTCTAATTCATATGTTTTAAAACATTAGCCTATTTATTAAATTAATTTTAATGTACAAAGTAACTTGTAAGAACTCGTGTTTGCTTAAATATTTTATACTCGTTTCAATTTTGTACACGTTAATATGTATTTATTTGCATTGAATGACGAGACCTATTGTTGGCGGTACTATGTATTGTTATACAGATTTTGTATTTTTAATTGTAGTATTAAGCTCGATACGTCAATAAAAGTTTCTGATTCTGAATCTTACTTTCTCGATGTTATATCTGAGCCCAAATGTTCGTTCTCGTTATTTCAATAACTAAGTACAGTTACGGTATCGTATTATTTACCAACCTACAAAGATGCAATTGCCAAGAAACTTCTCTCAAGTTTGCTGAGCACACCTGAGCCTGAGCGGAGTAAACCTGAGCAACAGGTGACTTCAACAATTTACTTTCGATTTTCATAACTGTACTGTACCTACTTGTACTTTTAATAGTTCACTACTGAACATAGGCCTACACACGAAGGGTGATTTTAAATTCACAATCCAGATCGAGTTGGTGGAGGCCATTAAGTTTCTTATACAGACGTATGCAGGTTGCCTAAAACTGATTTCCTTTACCGAAAAGCCAGTGGTGTGAAAATTTCGTATGTAAGTTTAAAAGAACTCATAGATAGGTACGGGACCGGGATCTAAGCCGAGTACCTCACAATTGTAAGGCGGATGCTACTACCACTAGTACCTCACAATTGTAAGGCGGATGCTACTACCACTAGTACCTCACAATTGTAAGGCGGATGCTACTACCACTAGTACCTCACAATTGTAAGGCGGATGCTACTACGACTAGACCAGCACTTAGTGATCGAACTAACCTCACGGGTTAGACAGATTTATACCAGTCCAGATTATATAATTTTTCGAAAAAATGGTAAAACCGCCTTCCATCGTGTACAAAATTCGAATTTTTCAAAATTGGCTCAGCCGATTTTTGTAAAATTTAAATGGGACCACCTCAAGAGTAGTATACCTTTCCGATCTAAAAATAATTTTTGGATCCGGTTCAGAATCGGCGAAATTATCGATGAACATACTATACCTACTGTTTATTGTTTTGAATTCATTTTGTTACTACTTTATTTCTTTTGATTTTTATTTTGTTATTTGTGGGTTTTTGTTTCATCTGTGTAAAGTGTGACAACTAAAATTTAAATTGTTAGTTCTAAGTTATTTTTTATCATGTAAGCGTAAGAAATGTCTTTAATGATAAATAAATTCTTTAAACCTCCATACACAAAAAAATAAAACCGGACAAATGGAAGTCAGGCTCGCACACCGAGGGTTCCGTACAAATCCAGAAATTTCACAAAATTGGAAAGTAAGTTGTTAAAATCTCTATACTATAACCATCGACAAAAAAATGTATTTTTCACTTTTCTCTTCATACTTCTAAAATTACACATTATTAAAATAATTAAAAACCTGTTTTAGCATGCGCTAATGAAATCCTTTTATATGATACCTTACATGATACGACTTACTCACTTTGAATTTTGTACCCATATTTTGTGAATATTGAGGCCCTATTTTTTGTGATTTAAATAAAAATGTACAGTTTTCAGATTTATTCCTATATGTCTACTCTGAGACAATGCTTCTCACCAAATTTCATAGTTTTATATCAACGGGAAGTACCCTGTAGGTTGTGATTTTTGCGAGTGCGAAATATGCGGTTTTTTACGACATAAACGGCTCTAACTTTTTTAAACGATAACTGAGAAGTTTTTCTTTTGTACAACTGCAAGAGATCATAGATATACGTATACAGTTTAAATTTCAACTCGATATCTTTACGCGTTCCCGAGATAAAATGTCTTGACATACACACAGACGGACAGACGGACAACAAAGTGATCCTATAAGGGTTCCGTTTTTTCCATTTGAAGTACGGAACCCTAAAAATACAGACGAACATAGAACCTCCTCCTTTTTGGAAGTCGGTTAAAAAACTGTCAACTTAAGTCCAAGTTTTTTATTTAAACGCTCTTTGTCACAATCTGAGGAAGTTTTACAAAAGTGCCGATAACTTCTGGCTTCATTCAGAAGCTGTGATTGGTCAAATCATAACTCCGGTTCGTTTCTTGGTTCGCGACGAAGGCAATTGATCACGGACCGGGAAAAGTGAGGGTAGGCTTTTCTTCAGCATTTTATGTCTCTTTTTGTCTTTTTATGTAGTCTTGCAGTAGTGCGTTATTTTTGTAGATCTTGCAGTCTTTGCGTTATGTTCGCGAGCAAAGAAATAAGTACCAAAGTTGATATAATTTGTATTATTTGTAAGCGTATTCCACTGTGCTCAATTATCGTGTAACCACAATAAGTTACTACTACTGAATCTCACAGTTTGAAAATTCGAAATTTCTAGGTGGAATTTCCAAAATGTATGGTGTTATGGGTATTGTTAAAAATGATTATTTATGCATTAATTTTGATACCAAATGGCCACAACTGAGTCAGTGACCACAACCGGGTCAGTGGTCACAACCGGCTCATCTACTATAACTTACTAATTAGAAGATTTAGATAGGATTAAAATAGAGACACTCATGACAAAAAATCGTCCCTGTAAGTTACCCAATGTGACTACGACTTGAATAAACCAATAAAACTAAATCTTTTAACGATTTCGCTTTTGTTACCGGCGTAGTACTGTACTACAGCTTTTACCCCAGGCTAGCACTTTAAACTAGTTCTACAGGTCAGGAGCGGGACGAGCCGTCTTTATCTCTAGTGCAAACGTTTGGTGAGCCCTTCATTGCCACAGATCGATATGAAACCGACGGTCACATCAAAACTGCAGATGAATAGTATTTACTCGACTTTAGATAAAGTGGTTCTTGATTCGACTGTATGTTTTTTTTGTTTATGTTTTTTACGAGATTACTCCGCCAATCGCGAACGAATTTTAATGATTATTTTTTTTGTTGGGTAGATCATACTTTAGAGTCCCATTTAAATTTTATTTAAATAGGCTTAGTAGTTTTGAAAATTCAACAATAATCTAAAAATTGCATACAGCGATTCGAACTATTCGAATTTAACATGAATCGTCAATTAACTATGCAATTTTTGGCAAAAAATAATTATTTTACTGCAAGTTCGTATTGACAGGGTGGATATTTGATATGGTGGGTCAAACAAAAAATCAAAGTATCAAAGTTTATAAACCGTCGAAAAGCTTCTAAAAAGAATAAGGCTCGTTAAGGTTACAGTTAAAACAACCGGGCTTAGTAGTTCAACGTAGAGGTAGTGCTCAGTTGTTAATGCCTCATGCGGTCACCAACACGAAGGCTGACCATTGTGACCGTATTGACCGTTGTTTCATTTTGGTGATCGGAAAGTGCGGTAGTCAAAGTCAAAGTACGCTATGAGTGCTATATATGTATGTAATTATGTAATTATATTATACATTAGCATCGATAATAATAATAATAATAATCTTTATTCAAGTGCACTCTTAAGTTACATTGGTAAACATAAGTTTCTACTTTGGCATTCTTAACACTGTCTTCTCGTATCACGTTGTATTACGATAAATGGTTAGAAAAAACCGAAAACATTTCAATGCTAAAGATTCAATGTTCAATTAGGCAGTACATAATTTACAAAGTGCCTCTTTTACCCTACTGCCAAAGAAGGATTGTTTTACAAGGTAGTTCTAGATACTGTCAAGTAAATAAAAAGAAAAATCAGTAAATAAGACTAATTACCTAACATACATAAAACCTATGTATACCAAAAGGATGGCAAACAAACCAGTTTTCACTATTTGTCATCGGATCACCAAGTTAGCCACACAGAACAGACCCTGGTACCAATAGAACATTAAAGCATCAGTTAGTGCAAAATACCTACCACCGATATTTTTATATTAGGTACAATACGACGTTATCAGTGAAAACAATAAGATTCGGGGCTAAAAGTGAAACCAATCTTGACGGATCGGCTATGCGCTTGTGGCGACGTGGCTTGTTTACCCCTTCACAATAGATGAGCAGTCTTAATTAGTGTTTCAGTACCTACTGGAAAACAGTGGGCCCCAAACTAGGCTAAGCCTGTATCTTGGGTACCCAAAAGATTTTTACAAATAGAATATCCCAAATCACGCTGAGGTGTACGCATGTTAACTTTGAGAACGGTTACAGATTTTACATAATATATTTCGTGAACAACTTGAATGACTACTCAAAAATCAAAGCAAGATATTGATTATATACGCTAGTTACACCCAGATACCTACACTTAAAATGAGTAGAACAGAAATGAAATATAGATGAGCATAAAAAAAGCGGGTATGCTTCTCTTTTCGATACCATAATGTGCAGGCACGGTCGTAGTAAATAAACATCGCTGCCAAGCAAGAGTGAACCATTCAAGTTGAATAATTTCGTGTGAAGAAAGTTTGACTACACAAATGTACATTGTGAAAGCAGATAATTTATAATATGGAAAATGTTACTTAAGATTTCTGCTGTGTTGATACATAATTAAATTACAGTAATAAATATTGAAGAACAGAGACAATTGATAATGTTACATTGTAATTAGGCATTATTCTAAATTAATTTGAATTGAGTAAAGCGAAGTTTACTCGGAGTTGATCGTATTATTACTGTAAATCAACTTGCGACCAGTATAGATGATTTCAAGTAGAATGTGTGTGTGTGTGTGTGTGCGTGTGTGTGTGTAGCACTGCAATACGCGGGATCTCATGAGAGTCAAGGTTTGCAGTGCTACGTGTGTGTGTGTGTGTGTGTGTGTGTGTGTGTGTGTGTGTGTGTGTGT
This sequence comes from Hypomecis punctinalis, assembly GCA_949316475.1. NCBI lineage: Eukaryota > Metazoa > Arthropoda > Insecta > Lepidoptera > Geometridae > Hypomecis > Hypomecis punctinalis. The sequence goes on from OX438807.1 coordinate 2,343,200, forward strand.
GTGTGTGTGTGTGTGTGTGTGTGTTTTTCTAGTCAAGAAATCTTTCGGATTAACTCTATATGCTCGAAGGAAGAAGCAAAATCCTCTTTGCGTTTCGTCTCAGTATATGCAATTAGACTTTCTGTTTGCTCGCCGGATAGTGATAGAAGCCATTTCACTACCATTTTCTTAGAAGCAGCAAATGTACTATGTTGAATGTTTATATGTCGACAGACAGAGTTGTACGTAAAAATATGTACGTATTTCGGCAGCCGGGCTGCGAACGTGGTGTGCACTTTCGGTAGTGGGATATCGCAATGACGATTATTTCTACGAATTTTAATATTGCTCGAAAGGTGGTGACTTTGAGCTACAGCACGCAAGACAAACAGCTGTCGGATTCTGAGAACAGAAGCTTCCGCGTACAGCTTATCTGTTGGGTATCGGCGCGGTTTTCCTAATAGTACTTTTAAGGTGAAATACTAGTGACGAGGAAATTGAGAAATAGGTATTTGGACTAAACTATTGCCGTCGCGATGCGCCCAAACCAGGGAGCTTCAATGTGTGTGGTGATGCAATTGTATTTGTGTGCGTACTGCGCTCGAACTCGCCCGCACCCTACCTGCGCCCCAACGATCTCGCTGGCCGACCGATATTTTATTTTGAATTGTAGCAAAATATGATATTACGTAGAGTGCGCGCAAGATAACTCTGCGCGCGAGTCGTGGCGCCACTTACGTTATTTCATTAGTATTCTGTATTCCCTGGCAGAATTGAATTGGTTCCTGATTTTGGCCGTACGTAGAGCTATCTTGCGCGTATTCTACGTATGCTCTGGTTACCTAGTAGGTATGGCGGATAGGCGATAGCAAACAACAATATAAAAGATAAAAGATTAATTATTTTAAAGATTATTTATTTTTCTGCCATTAGGAAGCTACAGTATTTGTGACATGGGTTATTTTTTCTTTATAGGCTAATTTATTTTCTTTCAAATAATTATTGTTTGACAAAAACGTAATAGGTATGTACCTAACTAACATCATATACAATTGGCTATTTGATATCCGTAGGCGCTGCAGTTTACATAATATATTTTTACTGAAATTACTTCTTTCTAAGTATAAATTAATTATTTTTTTATGGAAATATCTTACATTACGTCGTTCTTCTACGGTCTATAATAAATATGCCAAATGCAAGTGGGACTCGCGCTCGAAAGGTTTCATACCGTACGAGAGCCAATTACTTCGATGCAATTATACATTTTTTAAATTGATACATTTATACAAATGATATATTGATATATTATATTACTAAATATTCTGAGAATATTTCAAGCGTCTACCTTTTGTGCATATTAATAAAAATTGTGCAAAAAATCACGTCTGTTGTATGGCATGAAAAAATATTTATTTCATTCTATTTTTTGACCGACGTAACGGAGGATGTACTCAATTTGACGCGTATATTTTTTATGTATAACCAAGCGTAACTTTTTACACAGTAGTCCGATTTTGATAATTCTTTGTTAGAATTTTTTTCATTGGAAAGAATATACTTCGAAATTGATCCCATTGAAATTTTATTGAAATGGGCTGAGCCATTTTTAATAAATCAATAATAATCGATCCGTGCGAACTATTCGCGAATTCTGTACCTACACGGTTGAAGTAGATATTTATTTTATTCTATTTTTAGTTTTGTTGTTATAGTGGGAACAAATACATCATCTGTGCAAATTTTAACTGTTTAGCTTTTACGGTTCGTGAGATACAGCCTAGTGACCAACGGACAGACGGACAGAGGAGTCTTAGTAATAGGGTCTCGTTAATCTAAAACTTCTTGCCTTTTATATTGTAGGTACCTATAGAAAGAAATTAGTCCCATAGTATAAAAATAATTGAGGATTCAATTAAACAGATGCGAGGTTTACTGTTTAGAGAACAGCTTGTCATACTTTGGTTCTACTTTAAAAACGTTTAAAAAATTGAAACAATTAGCTAATTAAAGCAGCAGTGGGTAGGGCACATATAATAGTAAAACAGGATAGAACATCCACAATTATTATTAGATTAAAGCATTTAAAGCACTTCTAATTGAACTTTTTAGCAAAACTCAGTGGATTGGCAAGTTAAAATGACAGATGGCAAGTAGGGCATGCAAAAACCGGATGGTTTTGGAAAACCGAGTTTTTCGGTTTTTGATTTTAAAAACCGGGTAATCCGAGTTTTTCGAGCTTTTCGGTTTTTTTTAGAAAGTAAATGAAAATACTAAAAATAATGGTTTGTTTGTTTGTTTATGAGCCTGTACTCTCGCATTTTTGGGCAAAGGCCACCCCTCGAGGTTTCCAGTTATGTCGGTCTTGTGCTGATGCTTGCCAATTTGGATTAAATGTATTCAGTTCATCGCGCTATCTAATAGAGAGTCTGCCACGAGGCCGCACCGAGTTGGGATTCCATTTGGGAGTGATTTTAGCCCAAAGGTCTTCTGGCATGCTACTGACTTACCCGGCCCACTGCCACTTCAGTTTAGCGGCTGTGAAAGCTACATCTTTGATTTCAGTTCTGGAACACAGTTCGGTGTTTCGTAGCCGGTCGCCGAGAATACTAATTCTAATTTGAAGTAGGGGCGATAAGTCCTGCACTGACGTCCCGCATGGGGTGTTTTGTGCATTTCCCCCAGCAGCGTCTACCCGAGCCAGCCCAGTGTAGCTCTGGGCCGCTGGCATAACTGCTCCAGTAGCTTAGATGGTGAATGAGATGATGGCGATGTAGATGACAAAGCTGATGATAATGCAGAAGCATCATGCAACCGGTTAGCTATTCTAGTGTCTTCCGTGGCCTTGCAGTGCCTCAGAACATGCTCTACAGATTCGTTTTCCTGCAAACAGCCACGACAAAGTGGGCTGTCAGTGGCTTCAAGTTTATACAAATGACTATTTAAGTTGCAGTGACCAATGCCAGACTATTGTACACTTTTATGGGTGTATTAAATGAACTTCGATGATACAAAGTATTATTTACTTGTACTAAACGAATATTGAATTTATGTTGAGGACGTAAAAATTGCGATCTAGCTGATTTATTACCAAAACAGTAGTTTTGGTTATTGTTAACAAATACACAATCTTCATCTCTTAAAGTAAGATTTTTTTTAGGAAATTCTTAATTGAAATTATGTTGCCATTTTGATAATTAAGCATTCCCAAAACTAACCATTGTGAGAATTGGGCATTCATAGAATTAGGCATTCGTAGAATTGAGCATTCCCGGATTAGTTGGGCATTATGAGAATTGGTCATTCTGCACCTAAACTATTTAGATATCTGCCGATACAACACGATATATATATACTAAAAAATTACTACACAGAATTGTGTAGTCGCTTCAATAAGTCGCAGTAACTAAACGCATATATTCCATATATAAGATCTTTGTATTCAAAAGTAACAAAGATACATCGTTAAAATTACAAGATTTAAAAAAATTACTAATATTTTTAATAAACATCGATATCGATGGACATCACTAGAGCATCGACAAACATATCGTCTATTGCTACATCCCTAATGCATGTGTACGTATAGGTTTGAACCTTCCTCACCTCAACCCTACCTCCGCATCGTGCGATAGGGACAATTGCAGCTCGGAGCAATTTATACCTACAAAAATCTTGGCAAGACAACGTTTCGTATTACGCTGTTTTCTTCATCAATAACTAAATTAATCAAGTATTTTTTATATCAAAATTTACAAAAAATATGTGTTCATGATTGTGTCATTTCATATTTTGTTAGAAATTAATAAGTCTATTCTGGTGGGCCCTTAAAGATGTCGGTAAAAATGGTGAATTTTTTTGAGACTTTGAAGGATCATATTTTGCCTGATAATTAATTTATCAAAAAAATGAAAAGACAAAGTAGTTTAAACAGCTAAATTTAATTTTATGGCAAAAAATTGTAACTCTTAAATCATTTTCCAGAAAGAAAACAGCGTAATACGTTTGTATGGGAAATTACAGACCACCTCAGCTCTTAAGGCAGCTCTTTGAGCTCGTTCTATCTCGTCCGTGTGCGACTTCGCTGCGCCTCCCCATACTCCTATGCAGTACTGTAGCAGCGACTGACAGAGCGATTTGTATACTAATATTTTAACGTCTGCTTTCGCACATGCTCTAAGGCATTTCATTACGTATAGCATCTTACGAATTTTCTTTGAGATGTACGTGATGTGAGCAGAAAAGGACAAGTTTTCATCCACCATAACGCCCAGATATTTTACCGACTTGACTTTTTCTATCAAACTACTGCAAGTACACTTTACTGAGCTTGCTTTCGGGTCTGAAGTAGTAGTGCAGTTATTGTGTACAACTAATTTTGACAATGTAGAATTTGTGGCCGCCGTAATGTGAAAGGCAATGAAATTAGATTTTTTAACATTCAAGGTTAATAGGTTAGCATCAAGCCAATGAGATATCATCTCGATGCCTACTTCAGTTTCTCGGGTTACAGAAGCCCAATTATCTCCGTGGAAAATAGCAGCCGTGTCATCAGCGTAGCATATAAGTTCACAGTTTGGAATGTTCAACCTGAAAATGTCGTCCATGTAGATCGTGAACAGAGTAGGAGCCAGTATACTGCCTTGGGGGACGCCGAATTCAATGGGCATTCCGCCACTTACGTGTTCCCCAACTTTGACGCATTGTTGCCTATTTGAGAGGTAGCTAGCAAACCACCTAAGAGCGATTCCCCTAATTCCAAAACTGTGGAGCTTTTTAAGCAAGATTTTTGGAGACAAAGAGTCGAATGCTTTGGCCAAGTCAAGGAATACTCCGATACACCTTTTTCTTCTGTCTAGATGAGTCGATACTGTTTCAACAAGAAGTTGGACAGCTTCTTCTGTTGATTTGCCTGCCCTAAAACCAAATTGACGTTCACTAAGCAAGTTGTTTTTTTGGAGGAAACCGACGAGTCTTTTATTGACAAGTTTTTCTAGAATTTTTGAAACAATGCTAAGGAGTGATATTGGTCTATAGTTGTCAGGGTTCGACTTATCGCCATTTTTGTGAATCGGGATTACAACTGCCGTTTTCCAGCAATCTGGGAAAATTCCGGTTGTCATGCTAAGATTACAAATGTAGGTAAGAGGTTCAAGCAATTCGTCTTTGGCGTACTTTAGAATAAGTGGAGTGATAGCGTCCAAACCAGGGGCACTGTGAGCTTCGAGGCGTTGTATGATGCTCTTGATTTCCTGAGTGTCAATGGGCGAAAAGAAGAGTGAGTTTGCGCTACGACTAGCAAAGGAAACTTGTTGGCTTAAGGCATCTTGCGAGGTATTCAGCTTTTTTAAAATAGTGGATCCCAGTTTAGCCCCTGCTGTAGCAAAGTGCTGATTACAGCCATCAAGAGATTGCACATGATTTGAACCGCTTCTTAACAATTCTTGTGAATCACTTTTTGAGCAGGGAATATCACAGATTTGTCTTATGGTTTTCCACAGATTCTTGGGGTTGTCGCGATTTTGTGTCAACTGTTCGTTCTCATATTCGTATTTGAGTTTATGAAGTAAATTATTACAAAAGTTTTTGTAACGTGTATATGTGGTATGAAGAATTGCGTTTTTTGGGTCTTTCCTTAATTGCAGGTGAAGGTTGTCTCTGTGTTTCATACACTTTATTAGTCCAGGTGTGATCCAGGGTTTGAGATTAAGTTTCGACCGACTAATTTTACGTTTGTGAGTGTGTTTGTGAATGCAGTCCGACATGATTTGGTTTAAAGTAAGCACCGCTTCGTTAACGTCTTCTTTCTCTACAACTTGATTCCAGTCGGTTCTCTTTAGCTCTTCAGAGATTGCCTCGAAATTGGTCCTGGTGATAGTTCTGTTAATTTTAATGATATTTTTCGAATTCACGGTGAGTCCAATCAGCAAAATATCATGATCAGTTATCGACGTTTTGCAAATTATTCCCAGACTATTTGTTTTTGTTTTTATAAACGCGTGGTCTAAACATGCTTTTTCTCTAGTAGGCTCAGTTATTGCAGGAAGAAAGCCTTGGCCCGCCATTAAGCACTGGTAGGAAGCATTGCCACTACTTGGGGGCTCCTGTAGTAGGTCAATATTAATGTCTCCAGTGACTAGGACAGTGGGCTGGTTCCTCGTAGTTACTAGAACATTTTCAAGCGAGTCATTGAAACTCTCCAAATCGGTCAAAGATGGAGGTCTATAAACTCCTACTATTTTCAGACAGTTTACTACAGTAACAGTAAGACAGTTCCCGCCCTCAAAAGAGGGTTCTTGAGCTGAAGCAGACCAACACTGCTTGATATAGATGGTAACTCCACTACATCTATTAATTATTTTTCTCGTGTGGAAAACATCGTAACCTGGTAGTTGAGGAATGTAAGAGTATTCCTGCAGCCAGCACTCGGATAAGACTAAGGCGTCGAAATCACAGCCTAGTCGACTAAGGGTAGGTAGTAATTTTGAGAAATTTTGATTCAGGCTTCGTATATTAAAAGAAATTACTTTAAAGTTATAGGGTGTTATTAGTTCTTTACATAATTCTGGTTTTACAATAGTGCGGCACTGTACCCTGAGAATATCGTCTAAATCGTCATAAACGTCTGGGTTACCCATTATCAAAGTTAGTAAAATTCATGATTTTAGGATATCGACAAATGACATGTGACGCACTATATCTAATATACAGGTCGAATTTGTAAGGTTTTAGTGCAAAATTATGTAGTAGCTTAAGTTCATCAATACGAGCGCAGAAAGGTACTGAGATTTTCTGAGAAACATAGTATTTCAGTTCATGTAACCGAGTGTGATTGTTTGTGAGAGTGAGATTGATTTTAGAATGAGAAGTGTCGTGTGAGTTGTATGAAATCATCTTACTGTTGTTATCTTTAATGTGCGAGTAATCATATACAATTAATTGAAGATAAATACCGAAAAAAAATCCTATGAGCTTAGATCCTTTTGAAAAAATAATAATGAAAGTCGTTAATTTCAATAAGTTAGCTAATGTGTGCAGTTTAGTTGTACAACTTTTAGGCACTATACAACCATGTCGCGCAAATTGGTTTGCGACACTTTTTATTACGTAGATAAAAAGGGCGACACTATGAAATGCACTAACGACATTCTGTGCGGAGTTCGGGCAGTGTTGTGTCTTGTGAATTTTTTTCGCTGGCGCATTTTGGCATGACTCGATCCAGGTCCGCTTTGCTATTGATATGAATAGCCGGTTTGCCTTCTCCTTTACGCAGGAGTATTCTCCCGTTACTAGGCCAACAGAACAGGAAGCCGCATTCTTTAGCGCGTAATCTGGCTTCGCGAAACAACAGTCTGTTTGTTTTTGTGAGATGTTCATTTATATATACTTTGCGGGTCGGTCCTGGCACATTTAAATCAGCTGACGTTGTGTTTTGGCGACGAGATTTGGCTGCTTTTAAAAACTCGTCACGCTTTGATTTTCTGATCATTTTAACGATAATTGGCCTGGGAAAATCTTTGTCATTAGATCTAGAATTTTTAGGGCCGGCGCGAGCTACCCAATCTATCTCACTCTCGGGGAGGTTTATTCCTAATTTTGTAGCCGTGACCATCACAATATGCTCGAGGTTTTCGTTGGCCGCCTCGGTTATACCTAGAATCTCAAGTTCTTTTTTTAGAGAGTTTTGCGCCTGATGATTTAGTTGGTCCTTTAAGAGGGCGATTTCTTCAAGCAACGATGGAATAATCGAGGATTTTACCTCCAGCTCTTGTATTCTAGTATCAAAATTGTCGAGTCTGTTATTACATTTTGCCATACCTTCCGTCAGCATAACAAGGCAAGATTTTATTTCAGACATCTCTAAACGTATCAAGTGCATTTCTGCGGCGACGTCGAACTGAGTCTCCGATGTTCCGTCCTCTCCTGAGACAGGTGAGCCGAGTGCTGGACGTTTTTGGGCTCGCGCTCCAGGATTGTTGACACTGGGGCTGTCACGCGACAGAGGAAGAATGTTTGAAGAGTGTATTTTTCTGGACTCTCCGGTCTGGCAAGTAGGACATGTCCAGTCACCTACAGTTGAGGTGTCTGAGGTGGGAGCTTTTACACATATTGGGTGGAATGATATTTTGCAGCCAACACATTTCAGGAAGTTTGATGACGTTATGTTGTCTTTGCATACTCCACAGATGTTGTCCATTTTAATCGGTCTTGTGGAATGCAGGTATTTATCCATTTGATGCGAAGCGCGTGGCTCAACACAAAATCTTCCAACGCAGGCAAAAAGAGCGAGCGGCGCGGGTAATGATTCACAGGCGATTCACTGTGCAAGTGTGAGAGAGATGGTTATATGGGGCTAGATCGTGCGTCAAGCGCCCGCGCCTTTACAACGTAGGTAGAATAACAGCTGCTTGGATATCAGCCGTTTTAGTTTACGTATGGTGATTTTGCTGTTTTATCTTGTTATTATGTAACACTGGTGAAAAACACTTAACACTTCTTGCACTGGGAGATGAATCTATGCCTGGATTTAACTTTAGTCTGAATAACTGCACTTTTGACCACTGAATTTAATTTTTGTAACTGAGCGATGCGTAACAGCGTACATTCGTCAGCGCTTCCGATGCGCAACTCAAACAAAAATATGTTATAAAAATACAGATAATAGTGTAACAAAACCAGCTTTCTCGATTTGCTAAGCTCAGAAGTCAAGATATGTCATCAGTAACAGTAGTATATATGTCGTAGTAAGAATTGAAAAACAATTATTTTTTGCAAAAATCCTAGGAATTTTGCAAAAAACACGGATAATTTGACATTGGCTATGACATTTCCGTATCTTACTGAAAAAGTTTTACTGAAACTGATTTTTGCATAAATACGAGTTGCTTGAGTAAGATTTGTTTTCAAAATTACGAGCTATGGAGAGGGCTATGCTCAGAGTCTCTTTGCGGAATCGAATCAGGAATGAGGAGTTCCGTAGAAGAACAAAAGTAACCGACATAGCCCAACGGATCGGCAAGTTGAAATGGCAATGGGCAGGGCACATAGCGCGGAAGACTGATGACCGGTGGAGTCGAAAAGTTCTCGAGTGGAGACCACGTACCGGCAAGCGCAGCGTAGGACGTCCACCCACAAAGTGAACGGATGATCTCATTAAGACCGCAGGATCGCGCTGGATGCAAGCCGCTTCCAACCTGTCTTATTGGAGTTCCATAGGGGAGGCCTATATCCAGCAGTGGACGTCCTTTGGCTGATGGATGGATGCAAAATTACGAGGATTTTAGCTTTTACATTTTATTAATTACGAGGACTTTAGCAAAAAAAAACGGTTTATCAAATCTTACTACGACATATATAGGTACATATTATAACAAACATCAAGATCAGCACGCGCGGGAAACAAATTGATACTACAATAACTTCCATTTACAAGACGTTGAATCCTCTTCCTTAAGTAGTGAAATTCATTTTTCTTGTTTATTTTTTGGTGCAGCTCTTTTTTTTTAGTTAAAAATAATGTAAAACTCAAAATACCGTTAACCACAACAGTTTTGTTAACTCTACAATCGCAACTTTCATAAACTAATTTCTTTTGCTCATTTGTATTCTCCATTTATTTATTCACTCATTGCAACGATTTTCGCTTTTCATTTCCTTCACCAAGGTTTTCAATAAAGCATCGATGTTAGGTAGAGAGGAACATTTCTCACTTGACCCAGCAGAAGTTGTTTTCATACATTTTAACCAGGGCCGGCCACTATTTGTCTCAGCGTTAAAAGCATTGGCTTTTGTATATTTATAAGACGTTCCTTAAACGTCCGAGGTGCTGAAGCTTTTCGCTGGGCTACTTGGATTGGTGTTGAGCCAAAAGGAGGCTTGTAGGCTTCATCGTTTTACGTAAGTGCAACAATGTAGCATAATTGTTACTAAAATGATAGTCACCAGCTGCTCGTTCCGACTTCTTCCGCCTATGAATGAATTTTATAACTAAAAACCTACCGAAAGGAATAATTCCACAAAAATGTGAAATGAGCGTTGCATATAAGAATATTTAAGGTGTATTTGTTTCATACAAGGTAGTGAGATGTTAATATATTTAGGACATGTTACTTTTGAATATATATGATACAAGCAGTGTATGAAAAATTTCGATAAATGAATCAATTAATGAATTTCTCAAAACATAACTTAAAAATACTAATTAAAAATTCAGTTATCACGAAATTCGTCAAATAATGTCTTATAAATCCTGCACAGCCCACACAAAGTATTTAAGTATTTAATGTCCCGACAGTCCAATACGTTGAGAGGTGCAAATAAACCTCGTCCCAGCTCCCGAGGGAGCGCGACAATCACTTAACAACGCAAGTGGGCTCGGATCACAACCACAGATATCTAGAGAGTGTTTCTCTTCACCCTCTTCATTTGCCACTCTATTTACAAATTCACAACTTTGGAATTGTTTGAGTTAGTCCGTCTTTTTTCTGTTTTTTACCGACTTCCAAAAAGGAGAAGGTGTCTGTACGTATTTTTTTTGTGTATGTTCATCGATATTTTCGCCAATTGTACACCAATTTAAAAATGTTATTTATTTCGAAAGGGTATACCGACCCATTTTGATTTTATCGAAATCGGTTGAGCAATTTTCGACATATCACCAATAATGTACACAGATGTCGCATCGATTTGTGCAAACTATTCGAATTCTATACTCGGTGAAAGGCGGTGGTTTCATTTTTGCGAAAAATAAATCTTTTAAGAAACGTCGACATACATTCTTATAAAATTAACATTACATGGACTCGAAATATCCTTATAACAAAAATTTCTAGGTAAGTAACTTAACTTAGAAAAATGACGAACAAGCTATTCCAAAGTAACCCTGCGTTTAATAAATAAGACTATAAGTCCAAGTCTAAGTAAAAGCAAGAGTCCCGCAAAAACTCATAAACCGTAAAATCATGTGTAACCTTAATATATGTACATATAATGTAGAACACAGTGTTGTATAAACACATCAATAAGTGTTTATTATGCTCTCTGAAAAATAATGCATCTCTCAATGAATAGGCCTTAGGCGTAGTAAAGTTGTGATTCTAATTAACCAAAGAATTTTGTTGAATCAGACTCGCGCTAGATCGATACGACGTGCCCCATCTCGCGAGGTCTGTGGTTCAGTACAGCCTGATTTCCTCGCGATAATACTTTGATGTTTTGTTCGGATATCAATGAAGTTGAAGGCTGGGGATTCATTATGCCGGTTTTAAGCAACTTTTTGATGGGTAAATTGATTTGTATCTTGATTTAAGATAGAACATCTTCTACAGCAGAGGAATTGAAAGTAACAATTTTATTGTTTATTTCAGTTTAGGATAAACTGTCGGCATTTATTTTATTCCAGCAGTATACAATGACAATAGTGTGTTTGTTTTATTTACTATTTTTGTTAGTTATCAGTAACCAAAAGAGTAAAAATCACGATTGAACATTGATGGTTACAAAGCACAGTCTACGCCGTAGAGAATTTGAAAGCTACGCTCGTCTCGTAGCACACCTTGCTACGGTACTACACAGCATACAATATCAACTTGGCATTTTTTTTGATGATAGCATACAATCGTCACTTTGTTTAGGTAATGGGTGTTATATATATAACTGCGATGTGTATATACTTACATTGCAGTCATTATAATTCTCTTTAGTTATGAAAATAATAAGTGAAATAAAATTTGACCCCCAGTTAACCTGGACGTCAAAAAGTGGTTAATCACTACCTCAAAAAACAAATAATTTAGAAGTGCATATATGCTTCCAATGGAATAGACTGACTATGATGAAGTTTTTGTTCAGAAGTTGATGTAGTCAAAATTATTCCTAGCTATAGGTATTTCAGCAATATCTGTAGTCGAGGGTTTTCAAAAGAAATTATCTTGTGATTACAGAGTCTGTGATGCTCGTAACATCCATCTTAACGGTCATGGATTCAAATTCTGGTTCTGTACAACGAGCTCTGTAGTATTTATGTAGGTACGGAATTTCAAATCACTGGCTTATTGGTGAAGGAAAACATCGTGCGTGAGGCAACCTGCATACGTCCCTATGATGTATGTAAATCCTCTATCTCGCTCTTGGCTAGCGTTGTGGATATGGCCCAAAGACCCTTAGTGGGTAGGCTTATTTTCAGCAGTGGACTATGAAAAGGCTGGTACAGTGCATTTATGGAAATTGAAAGTAAAATGTTGGAGCCACCTGTTGCTGTTTGGTTTATTTAAAATGCCAAGCAATCTTGAGAGAAAATGCTCGAAAATTACAGCTTTAACGTTTGTAAGACAGTTGATGTCAAAACCGTGGGTAGTACAGCTAGACCAGCATGCGACCAAGAATATAACTCTTTTCGAAGTGGGAAAAAGTGACAGATAAATGCTTTGATAACGCTGTCCTGTTCTGACTCGTCGAAATAAATATTGCGTGAAGCGTATCCTAGCCCAGCTAGTATGTTAATATAAAAAATCACCAACCTTTCAACGCGGGGCAGATCCGCTTCCAGAGCGTGAGACAGCCACATCGGTGGTACTGGCCCAGCGCCAGCTCCATGAAGAACAGAGGCAGCCCGCCGAACAGCAGCATTATGCAGTACGGGATCAGGAACGCTCCTGTTGGCAGTCCACCTCGTCAGCCTAACAATGGTGCGAGTATATTGCTAGCTTATATATTAACCTGCTTTTGCCTGCGTGGTATTTTAATTTTTGTGCCATCCCATGGAAGTTTTTTTTTATTTTTTTGAAAGACCATGTCCAATGTCCATGCCAAAAATCAAGATAATCCGTTGCTACGTCAAAGAGGAACAAACCAATAAACCAGTTGGGTCTGTAACACATGATATTACCGCCACCGTTATGGTAGCAGGTGTCGCTATGGTAGCAGATGTAAAGAAGGATAACATTATGTCCAATGTCCATGCCAAAAATCAACATAATCCGTTGCTGAGTGAAAGAAGAACAAACCATTAAACCAGTTGGGTCTGTAACACATGATATTACTGCCACCGTTAAGGTAGCAGATGTCGTGATGGTAGCAGATGTAAAGGAAGCATAACAATGCTGAGGTTTACCACGTACCTACTCCACCACGGCGACTCTGCTTTCTTGACACATACCCGCACCTATCTCGCTTGCGCACTTTTGAGTCCAATGTCTCCTTGAAACATTAGTCAATAGCGACCATGTCTCTGATTATGCTTGCAAAGCCAAATTTGTTTTTGAATGACCTGTTGCAGGGTGCACAACGCAACAGACCACTGCTATTACATGTGTAGAAAGTCTTGGCAGGTTTTATTGATGTGGCGCTTAGCATTCTGATCTTGTAGATGCTTATCTTCAGACTTACCTGCTCCGTTCTGGTAGCAGATTAAAGGGAACCGCCACACATTGCCAAAGCCTTCAACGAACTCCACCACAGAGAACAGAAACTTTGCTTTCTTAGCCTATCTCTCGCGCTGGCGCCCTTTTGAGACCAATCAGACTTCGAAAGTTATTAGATAACATACAAACTTACTCTCTCCGTTGTGGTAGCAGACATATGGGAAGCGAAACAGATTGTCTCGCGCTCGCGAACTTTTAGGACCGCTGAAACCCCACCACAGCAAGTATAAGAACTCTAGTTTTTTGGCCTATATAGTGCACGTGCTTTTGGCAAGTGAAACTTCGACAGTTATTAGATAGCATACGAACTTACCTCCGCCGTTCTGGTAGCAGATATAAGGGAACCGCCACACATTGCCGAACCCCCCGCGAACCCCACCACAGCAAGTAAGAACTCTGTCTTCTTCGCCCATACAGGGTTATTTCTAATCAATTAGCATCCTTTATTATTCCTTTGTTCCTTTATGGGCTTATTCTGTAATAATCTGTTGAGCAAAATGTATGGAACAGCTAATTTTTCTTTTTGGAGTTTTGACAAAAGTCGCAGAACTAAAGTTGTTAGTTTCGAGTACAAAATAAGCCCCTGAAAGGATACTAATTGATTAAAAATAACCCTGTATATCGCGCGTGCTTTTTGGACCAGTGAGACTTCAACAGTTGCTAAGTACAAAACACAGGAACTCACCCCCGCCATTCTGGTAGCAGATATAAGGGAACCGCCACACATTGCCAAGGTCCACCGCGAAACCCACCACAGCAAGCAGGAACTCTGCTTTCTTGGCCCATGTCTCGCGCTCGCGCACCGGCGTCAGCGACACCACTACGGAGCGCGACTTCGGTAACAGCTGTGTAGAAATAAGAAGTTTTAGTATCGAACTAGAATTTGTAAACCACTAAAAAAAAGGTGAGTAGAGTAAAATAAAGGGTTCGTAAGATTTTGCGGTATCTGACTAAAGATCGGAGTTTGTTTGGTTTCACAAATTTTCCTCACCAAAGAGTAGTAACTGTTTCTTTCTGTTTTGTTTCCCTGTGTTAGTTTTTGAATCTTTGGTGAATTTTTAGATGATTATTAGAGTGGAGATTAGTATGGATAAAAATCTCATATAATTGAAAGTAGCGCGAAAAACCACCGTAACATAAAGTAACTATCATAGATGTGAGTTATAGCGGGTTTTATTATTTTACGTTAAATAATATCTCTTCCATAATTTTGGGTAGGTAAGTATCGTTCGACGTATGGTAGTCTCACATTTGAATACGTCGAGAATTGAGCTGTTCAATATACCGGGTGTTTGGTACAGGGTCCGACAAACCAAATGGGCGTGTTCGGGGACCCATTTGAAAAGTACAAGTTGGCCAAAACTATCCCTGACCCCCAATTTTTTTTTAAATTTTCTTTTGTTGTTATAAAAAATAAATAAATTTCACATCAAAGTAAATGTAAAATTTGTTTCGTTTTTTCACTCTATGAGCTCTAAATCTAAATAAGCTAGCTCTGATTTATATCTAATTTTACTTTACGGGGCCTAAAAATAAATATCAGAGACCAAACTTAAGTACAAACATTCTGTGTAAAACAGATTTTTCAAATGATATGAAAGTAAATAGTTACAATTTTGGTGCAATTTAAACAGATGGAAGGGATTTTTTATGGCCAACTTGTATTCTCCGTATGGGTCCCTGAACACGCCCATTTGGTTTGTCGGACCCTCTACATAACACCCTGTATGTTCTCAGTTTAGTTATATTATTATATCATTTGTTTTATGTGGATGCTTATAATCACTGTTTATTTGTTATTGTGAAATGACTATGGCAACTACTTTTAAACACGGTTTTACAATAGGCCGAATCAAATTTCTTGGCGGCTGTGAAGTTATCCGCAAGCTGCGCGAAACCCAACTCTCGTTATTGAATGAGCTTCAGTAATTGGAAATTAAAGGATTGTCATTTGCGCAGCTCGTAGTCAACTTCACAGCAAGATTCGGCCTTAAATTTATCGACAACTTATCTCTTGTTGTATATTTGTTGTTAATTGCAAAATCAATCAAAAATTGTAATGAAGTAAGCTACGTACAGGGGCGGACGTAGTCTGGTTGGCGGGCGGCGGCGCGGTGGGCGCGGGCGGCGCGTCCGACGGGGGCATCTCCTCGCACAGCTCGCTCTCCCCCGTGCGCCGCTCCGGCCCTGGACTCTCCCCCTGGACCAAAAGCTTCATTTCATAAAGTGTTAAGCTTAGAGAGTTGGGCTGGACTATGTCGGGGATAATTGCGTTTGGTGAAATTAATGATGATGACTTTTTTTTAACGCAAATAAGCTTGCGTTGACCACCAACTCGCCTGACGGTAAGCGAAGTTGTGGTCGAAGATGAAGCACGCAGACTTAGCAGGTACTTTTTCACTCTGATCTTGAAAAGCTTTAGAATTTTTCTTGCTGGATTTGCGCATGTTAAGTATAGATCGAATTAAACTTAATGGTGTCTGTGAAGTTAGCTACAAACTGCGCAAATCCCCATTCCTAAATTCTCTGACATTTATGAATTTGCTACTGCGCAACGACTACTCGTGTTCACAGACGCCACTAAATTTGATTCAGTCTATGCAAATTCTCGTATATTAAATAGCAGTACGCAGTTAACTAATTTCTTGGATTTATCTTGCACCAGTAAGAGTCTAGCTCTAAAAATACAGGTCTCTACTACTTTGTTGCCCCGAGGCCTCCAGACCTCTAAATTCGTCCTTCTTAAATAAATAATTAACACATTTGTTATTTTATTTACTACAATCGAAACCGTCCACTCAGCCTATGAATAAAACGAAACAAAAATGGATGAAAATCTTCCGAAATGACTTCTCTATCCCCCATTTACTTTAAAATTTGTTCAAAGCCACGTTTGGGCTGAGCCTCACGCACTATTTGCGTTGTTTATTGAGGCGCCGCAGTCAACAGTCGTCGGCAAACAGCCGCCGCGAAACAGATTGCTTTGTAAATAAAAATAATGAAAAGTGACCCTTCTAAGCTCGACCTAAAGACGTCCCTGATTAGGTTTGATAAGTCATGACTTTAACTTTGATTTTGGGTCTTATTCGGTAGCTGAAAATTGCGTTCATAGTATAAAATATAAAAATAAGCAACTGGGACTGTTTTTCAGGGTTCCGTACCTCATAGGAAAAAAAACGGAACCCTTATACAATAAAGGATCACTTTATTGTCCATCTGTCCGTCTTTTCGTCTGTCCGTTTGTCCGTATGTCAAGACTCTTAATCTCGGGAACGCGTTAAGATATCGAGTTGAAATTTAAATTATATACGTATACTCGTATCTATGGTAAAAGACCATAGCAGTTGTGTAAAGTGCATTGTCTCAGAGTACACATATAGGAATAAATCTGAAAACTGTAAATTTTTATTTTAATCATAAAAAATAGAACCAGATTCACAAAATATGGGTTCAAAATTCAAAGTGCCTAAACAGTATCATGCAAGGTATATTATGTGTCGATAAATCGACCGCAGAGCTCGGCGCAAAAGCCGAAATATAGGCATTCGCGGGCGCCAGAGAGACGAGACGCCGAGGCACACCCGCCCGCCAACCTCATGCCTCCCGCGCGCTCCCTCTGCACTACGACACGCAACGTCGGAATTGTGCACACATGCGCAATAATTAGCCAATCACGGCGAAGTGTCATCTGCGGCTAACATCTCAACTGCCAATTAGTGTGGCGCTCAGTACCTATATCATATGGGGTCAAAAGTGGCTCGAAATGGTTCGTGTTATATTGACACGTAATAATAACACACGGCTGTTGCGTCGCCTTTTTCTGAGACTTGGCTGGACACGCTGCTGCGTGTCTAGATAAAAGAGGTTCATTAGCACATGCTAAAACAGGTTTTTAACTATTTTAACAATGTGTAATTTTCGATGTATGACGAGAAAAGTCAAAAAAATAAAACACGTTTTTGTTGATGATTTTGGTATACTTAGAGATTTTAACAACTTACTTCCCAATTTTGTGTAATTTTCTGGATTTGTACGGAACCCTCGGTGGGCGAGCCTAACTCACAGTTATCCGGTTTTTTATATTTTACTAGCGACCCGCCCCGGCTTTGCACAGGTGTATTATACTTGTAAACCTTCCTCTTGAATCATTCTATCTATTAAAAACCGTATCAAAATCTGTAGTCTAGATTTAAAGATACGAGTATAAGCATATATAGGGACAGCCAGCGGCAAGCGACTTTGTTTCATACTATGTAGTGATGTGACTAGATCACGGAATACCTAGATTTACATAAAGATATACATATAGTACATAGAAATAGTTATAACGTCTATCGTAGGCCAAGGAACTATGTTTACAGGTAGCGACTCGTAAGTCTAGCGCTGAGGGTAGTGTGGAGGGGATGGTTGCGCATGGTGACCGACATACTAAACCCATGCGCAGCCATCCACACTACCCTCAGCACTACACTTATATGCCGCGACCATTATGGAATACCTAACGCAAAAAATCACACTAGGAGCTTACCTATTGCATCGTACTTAACTCAATATAGACAGTAGAAATTAATTTAAAATCGGAAACAAAACGCAGGATAAAAAACACATTACAACCATAATACTCTATTAACACATATATAATAATATGGTTTGTTTACGTCACTACCGGTCACCGGTTCCACGTCAGCACGTTTTATAAAGAATAATATGTGTATTAAATGTTGTGTCTGTAATTGTTGTTGTGCTTGCTTTATTTCATACTTTTGTTAACTGCGCACAAATAGCCTTTAAGTGTAGGAATGAAGAGATTCTCAATCAAGATAAATCAATCTTTATTATCACCAGGAGTGAGACGGGCGTCGTTAAAACGATTTTACTGTACGGATTAGCGGTTTTATTTGGCAATTAGTGAAAACACGAGCGAGGAAATTGTGTTACTGACTTGCAAACACCCACTTTTGGTTTCATTTAAGATATAGACGGAGGGTTATGCTTTGAGTCTCTCTGCGATCGAATCAGGAATGAAGAAATCCGTAGACGTACCAAAGCTAGTGACATAGCCCCACTGAATAGCACGTTAAAGTGGCAGTAGGTAGAGAACATAGTTCGAATAACGGATTGCCGATGGGGATGTAAAGATCTCAAGTGGAGATCGTGTACCGGTAAGCGCAGCGTAAGACGTCTACTGGCTAAGTAGATTGACGATACTAACTGAATGACTGATTTGAGACCCCAGAAATGCGCTGGATGCAAGCCGATTCCAACCAAACTTATTGAAAAATTACAAGATCAAACTGATGCCCCCAAAAACGGTGTAACCACGAGTCTGGACCCAAAAAAATTACAAGGAATGCAACAGGACATGTATGTAAGGGATGTAATTTTTTTTTATTATATCTCCATATCATGGCATTAAATGTCTTACTCTACGCTATACATCCAAGGATCAGATGACGAATTGACGAAAAAACAACCATTGATGAATCAGACCGCCCCATACGTTAGCAGTTCTCCGCGCATTGAGGTTTATTCTATTAATTATTATATTCACTACAAATTCAAGTATTACGCTGTCTTTGCTACAGGTACGCTCGTACTTAAAACATTTCGTTGTAGCAAAACAAATTAAAACGCTAAAATGCAAAACACCATACGTAAGGGCTATTCTAAAGCGCCGCGGCCCTTTATGGGGCATTCTGCTGTTATAGGCCGTAAAGCTCGCGTTCTCGGTGTCATTCCGAACGGCTAAAAGTTAAACTGTTTCTTTACTGGATGCTTGGAGAATTCATTATGTTTCAATTTTGCGTCCTAGTTCTGCTCAGCAATCACCAAAGTTAAGCTACGATCGGCACGGTTAGTTTTCGGATGGGTGACCGTCGATGGTATTTGCTACTCATTGCCGTGGCTCGTAAGGCACGTTGAACTGTAGGTCCTAGTTATTTTAACCATTTAACCTTATCCAGAGGCCTACAGGAAGCTTAAAACGGAGTGGCCACCCAGCCAACACGAACTTAATTAGTATTAAATTATCTTTCAGGAATAACATTTTCATTTATTACAAGCTTTCATTTAGTTTCACCTGTCCCGTTGTCTGTCTGTAATCAAATCTTGCAAGTTAAATTTGATCCTCTTTCCGGTTTCCGATTGAGCTGAAATTTTGCAAACGTGTTTAAATTGCGTGACATTGCAATATTTTCATGACATGACGCTGATCTGATGATGGAGCTGGAAGGTGGCCAAAGGAACTTTGCAATGAAACGTCCATATTAATTATTTATACTTTCAGTCTACTCGATCAACTTCATTTAAACTTACTCGTGGAACCCTGTAATTGGCCGTCAACAATTTTTTTTTTAATCTATCTTTGTAACATAGCTGTAAGGTTCCCAATAAAAATAAAATAAAATAAACGACACAATCTCATCGAGTTTGGACTCATTTAAATTGTCTTGAGGAGTAGTTTGTCTTTCAATGGTAACCAGGGTCTGATTATGGAACTGGAAGGTGGTCCTAGAAACTCTGTAACGAATCCACGCAAACCCATCGTGTTTCGCCACGTTTGATTCGTCTTGGCGAGTACATGTTAAGTAAAAGCTTGATTTAAAAAGTTTTTTAAAAGGTTAATTTTAATAATTCTTATTTTTTTTCCTTTACTGTACTCTGTTGCCCGTACACAAGAAAACCTTAACTAACAGGTACAGATAACTTTTAACAGAAGCTACTTAAATGCCATCGTCACCACTTTTCGCCCAGAAGTGGACAAAAAGCATCGACAAACAACCATTGGAAAGCAATTATCTATCGGATTCCTCCACAGCAAGTTACGGAACTATTTACACGTTCAAAACAAAAGTTCCTTCATTGTTGTATTTTTACCGACTTCTAAATAGGAGGAGGTGCTATGTTCGTCTGTATGTATATTGTATATCCTTTTCGTTTTTGTATAATGTTCATCATCGATATCTTCATCGATTGTGAACGGATTAGAAAAAAAAACCGGACAAGTGCGAGTCAGGCCCGCACATCGAGGGTTCCGTTCAAACACGTTGTTAAATTAAAATAATAATAGACCTTTTTAAGCATGTGCAAATGAAGTTCTTTTAAATAATACTTCACTCACTTTGAATTTAGTCGAGTCAGGAAATGGAATTGTATATTTGCAACTACACCACATCTCTGGAACGCATAGACACCTCGTACATCGACGGAGAAAGTTAATACCGCGGGCTAACTTGACGCCAGCGCCATCTAGTTTAGATATGAGTTAATACTGAGATTTAAACTGTTGCTTTAAGAAATGATTTTAACACTTATTTGATTTGATTGCTATTAAGTTTGATGTTTTATATTTATACAATTATACATTTACATATAAATTTATATTTGAACTTATTTTCAGTTTAGACAGAATTTTGAACCAATTTTTTTTGTGAAATTTGAGTCCCTATTTTTTGTGGTGTAAGTAAAAATGTACAGTTTTCAGATTTATTCCTATATGTGTACTCTAAGACGATGCTTCACGCCAAATTTCAAAGTTGAAGTACTCTGTAGATTTAGATTTTTGTGAGTGTCGAAATATGCGGTTTTCTAACTTTTACAATACAATACAACTTTATTGTACACCAGAAAAACAGCTTAAATAACAAAGTATAAATTTTCTTAAAATTAGGTGGTAAAACGGCGGCCTTATCGCCTTAAGCGATTTCTACCAGGCTACCTTTTAAACGATAACTGAAAAGTTTTTCTTTTACACAACTGCAAGAAACCATAGATATTAGATATACGTATATACTCGTAGTTTAAATTTAAACTTGATATCTTACCGCGTTCCCGAGATAAAGAGTCTGGACATACGGACAGACGGACAACAAAGTAATCCTAAGGGTTCCGTTTTTTTTCCTTTTGAGGTACGGAACCCTAAAAATCTGGAGAGGGCCAACCATATCATCTAATGGTATAAAAGTTTAAAAAATACCCTACGACCTATTCTCCAACTTACCAAATAACATACAAAAAAATCATAAAATCGATTAAAACGGCTTGAGGAGTTGATAACAAAAATTGTGACACGAGATTTTGATATCAGAAAATTTGGTTTATTTTATTCATCAATTTAAACTTTGTATTTGCTCTGGATTTTTCTATCGGAAACCTCATCTATCTGTTTAACTTTTCAAGTTATGATTCTCTGAATTGTGTTGATTTATGGGTTTGATAACTCGGTTTTAAAACTCTACCTGGGTGTTGAAATAAATGTATTTGATACTTGAAAACATTTGCGAAATAAATTATGGACTGTTTTGTAATTAGATGAAATTACTTAGTAGGTTCGAAAGGTAATTGTGAGACAAGAACTTTTGTTTTATATATTTATACACAAAACCGTAAGTAACGTAAGTTAACCGTAAGTTAAGCCGTGGTGGCCTAGAGGTAGTGACACCCGCCTTGCAATCGTGAGGTCGTGGGTTCAAATCCCGGTCCCGTACCAATGAGTTCTTTGGAATTTATGTACGGAATTTCGCACCACTGGTTTTTCGGTGAAGGAAAACATCGTAAGGCAACCTGCACTGGACCAGCGTGGTGGATATGGCCCAATCACCCTTCGTGGGTAGGCCTACGTCCTGCAGTGGACTATTAAAACGCTAATACAGTACAGTACAGTACATACACAAAACAAATAATCTTTAGAAAAGTTTAGCTTAAATATATAATTATTATGATCTGTATTGTAATTCAAATACATATGTACACAGAAAAAGTAATTGAATAAGACGACATAGAGGCTGTTGGTTTCATAAGAAAATGTTAACTGCAAAGAAGTATTTAAATGGAAAAAGAAATTAAAAACAGTATAAATCAAAACCGAAAGAGCAAGAAGTACGTTTCAGGCTGACTATGAATTCAGTAGCGATATTATAGGATGGTATCTACCTGGTTGTGCTCTCGTTACGGCCAAGTTTTACTATAGGGCTTCGTTAGTGCGCCTTCATTTGGTTGTAGTAGAGATATTCGATGGAACTTGTATTAAAGGTGCAGAATACAGTAGTAGTGCTTATTATTTCAAACGTAAACCGTAGTAGTAAGAGAGTTTAGGCGGTAGAGTAGGCCAGCATGCCGGCGGACCGACAAGGCCAAGTTATGCACCGCGCATACCGCCGCCGCATTCCTCTCACATTTGCGTCCCTTTGTGGGCCTGAGGCAACCGTGTACTAGTTGAACAAAAGGTAAGTTCGTATAGGCCGGGTGACTAGCACAGGTGTCACTGTTTTAAAGCCGCCAGAAGGCTTCTGGCATGGCTAAACGGTTAAAAAACCCGGAGCCCACAATCTAACGTGTCACCCAAACCACGCCAGCGCGGCTTAGATTTTTAATTAACATAATTGTACAATAAGCCCGATTACAGAGGCGCCATCGTAATTATAAGGGTACTTCTTCGAAATTTCATTCTTTGACTGATTCATCTGGCCAAAATTTTATTTCACTTTCAGCTCTGTCGCACATGTTCATAATTATGTAAAAAAGGTAACTAAAGAACATATATTTCAATGAGGGACTTGTTTTTATTAAGTAGTTTTTAAGATATCTACGTTCAAATATTTTGTGCCCAGATGAATCAGAATTGATTACAGATGAATCAGAACAGAACTGAAAATGAAAAACTATGTAATTTGGCTGTGTAATAGAGAAATCTAATCATATTTTACATACGTACATAAAATTTTAACACTATAGCACAACAATATTTCTTGTATTACATTTTAGAAATCTAAAAATTGTAATACTTAATTATAATTCTTATATTACCTGGGTAAATGAAAACATTTTAAATTACATAAATGAACTATTACTAATATTTGTTACTGATAAATAGGTACATGAAAGTTAATAATTAAGAAAAATGAAACAATGTTTGAAAATATTATTAAAGATTTTCTTATACAAAAAGCATACTATAGTGTAAACTAAAAGATTTTATGTGTGACAAAAATTCATTGCGTAACCTGACATGTGACAGTATTTGTAAATGAAAATGTATACATTCTGTTAGTTTTATTGTTTTATGTTAATTTATATTTATTATTTACTTTTGACATTCATAAGTGTGCATTATTGTACCTATGTGAGAATAAATGAACTGAACTGAACTAATAGTAAGTATAGTAATTGGTACATTATATTATTCTCTCTGTTTATTTTTTTCCATGTACAATTCACGAATCCTGTTTATTATATAATGAAAAAAACACAAAATTAAAGTAAGAAACATGAGATCAACTTCAATTAAATGGAATTTTTCACAGTAATCTTCCTTGGTAACTATCACAGAAACATAATTTTTCTTAGTAATACTAAGGTGCGTCCATAAATTCCGTGAGATGATTTAGGGGGGGAGGGGGTCGAGTCAAATCTCATATAATCTCACGTTAGGGAGAGGGAGGGTCTCGACAAATATCACGCAATTTTTGTTCTGATTGAAACAAAAAAAAATACTATTTTGGTCCATTCAATCCATATTGTATGTACATGCTCAAGATTTAATCTTGAGCGTCATCGTAATACGATTAAGATTATTCCCTAATTCGTTCGAAAGAAAATAATTTCATTCATACTTCGACGTTATACATCTACTGAATGTCAAACCACCATATTTATTTTATACCAAATAGCTCAATTTTGTCTGAATTTACGGTACAGTGTAGCCCGTCCTTTGTTTTCGCGCCATTAATCCATATTCTTTTCTTTTTATCACAGTAGTCATGATTTAAGTATTCTATTGTTAAATTTTTATTACATTTATAACTCTCAGCAATATTGATTACCAGTCTTAACAAGTCGTAAATAAAAGCACGAAGTAAATTGTTTTTTTCTTTCTACATTAACAACCCAACGCGTTTTCGTAAGAAACCCACACTGAAAAATCTCACGTGAGATTGGGGGATGGGGGAGGGGGTTGAACAAAATCTCACGACATCTTACCAACGGGGGAGGGAGGGTCAGAAAATTAAAAAAAACACCTCACTTAATTTATGGACGCTATCGTTAACTATAAATAATGAAGTCACATTTAAGTACCACAAGAAATAAATCTTTAGCTTTTTGCAAGGGCCCGAGCTACTTTCAATGTCATCTTTAAAACCTTTTTCTTGTTGACGAGATCTTGATTTTTTAATGGAAGATTGAGTAATCATACCTTCACCAGCAGTGTGAGACTCTTTTGTAAGTTTATTTTACTGAAGCTTTTTAAACACAAAAATGCCCTCATCGTTTGAATCTGAACAATCATCCACGTTTTTCTGAAGAAGGGTCGATAAGACATCTCTGATTATTTTTTTCATCGATTGACGAAGTTTCTATCCAAAAACTGTCGTCATCGAGGTCTTGTTGGGCTATATAAGCTATATTCAAAGCTTTTCCAGTATGAATTTTATGATTTATATGGCGTTTTGACCATATGAATCAGGCCAGATGAATCAGGATTTTGCCGTAATACATGCATAACTCATCATACATACTGAATTCAGTATTGTCATTTTTCTACTTGAATCTATAACCCAAAAGCATTACACGAAATACAGATAGAAGTTGTAAAACCATAAAATAAATTTTATAAAACAGGCATTGTAATCATAATGCCACCTGAACTAAGCACAGATGAATCAGACATTTATCTTTATAACTCCGGGATCCAAGCGAACCAGCCGTATATCCACCTTCTGGCTCGTCTGTTGCACGACTGGCTTCCCCCTGCGCGAGAAGTCAGGCTCTCATCATCATCACCCGACCAAGCACGGTCAAGCGCAGCATACGCCACATTAATCAGTATTATATGCCGGACACTTCTTATTAGCCTATTTATAAACATACTAAGGTAGTTATAACTAATACACATTTTTTTTGTAAAAGTGCAATTCATTTCCTTTTGAGATAATTATAATTTATAATGATTTACCAAAGGGAAAATGCGATATCGACCATTTTCTTTCGAAAAATGGCAAGCGGACGCGGTATATGAATCAGGAGAACAAACTTCAAATATTTTTAATTTATACTTGGACTGCAGTGATTCGAAAAATATCACTTGTCCCAGGTAGAGTTAAAGGTAAACTGTATCGAAAAAAAATTACACACTGTTTTGTTTGCTGGTTTCAGAAAAAAACCCATAGACGTCCAAAATTTTGTCTTCGAAGAAGTACCCATAATAGCTAAGTTCTGTTTCTTTTTCACTTTAGGCATTCGATAGAGAGAACGCTTTTTACGTTGCTATTAAATGAACGCTAGCGCCTCTATCTATCTATAAGCCGTAGGATGTCCACTGCTGGACATAGGCCTCCCCTTGGATTTCCAATAAGGCCGGTTGGAAGCGGCCTGCATCCAGCGCGTTCCTGCTATTTTTATTATATCGTCAGTCCATCTAGTGGGTGGACGTCCTACGCAGCGCTTGCTGGTCCGTGGTCTCCATTCGATAACTTTCCGGCCCCATCGGCCATCCGTTCTTCAAACTATGTGTCCTGCCCATTGCCACTTTAATTTGCTAATCCGCTGGGCTATGTCGGTAACTTTGGTTCGTCTGCGGATCTCCTCATTTCTGATTCGATCCCGCAGAGAGACACCGCGCATGGCCCTCTCCATAGCACGTTGGGCTATCTTGAGCTTATTCATTAGGCGCACATTAAAAGACCACGTTTCAGTACGGTGGCGCCTCTATAATCGGGCTTAATGTCTACTTAAACTGCTTTTTTCTATTTGTCTAAGTAGTGACGAAATATAACACCTACTTACATACAATATGATTAGTAGCACACTTTTGCACGAACAGAGGTGGACTTTTAAAGACGTGTAAAAACGGATAAGTTTCACATCCGTTACGGTCGAATTTCCCCCTGATTAGACGAGTTTCCCCAATGTTTGTCGCCGCCGTATTGTTGGTTTGATTCGTTTTCCTGTTCCGTCACATCAAAGCCTGAGTTAAAGTAATTATGTAGCGACAAATGAAAACTCCGCCATAATGGGAATAGGTAACAGGATTTGTTACCCGTTGAATAGGATAAAGTGGTTTCGGGTCCCTAATTTGCGACTTGGCTGTAGTGAGAGTTATTTCTTTTCTTTGTGATTCGCTTGAGTTTATATCGCAGTTTTGAAGACAAGAGTTAAATTAAAAGTTTTATAAAGCACTGATCATTTAGTTTTTTAACATATAGCTTAGAATATTGTTTTTAAGCTTTCGCGATTTGAACACATAATTATTATATACTACGGGACTAATCGCGCACTAAAATTACGAGATAAATAAATACGGGTAGACTTTCTCTGAGTCTACCCGTGACCACGGTCGATGCAACTCGGCCGAAACGTCGGGATGAGGAGGTATTTATTTATCTCGTAATTTTAGTGCGCGATTAGTTCCGTAGTATATAATAATTATAGCTTAGAATATTTTCGTTTAAGTACTTAGAAGGTTAATGAAACAAGAAACTGTTTTAAAATCGGATCATCGATCAAAAAATGTATTTATTGTATGTTCATATAAATAAATCCGCGCAGTAAGAATGGGATGGAACCTTGTCAACGTAAATGGAAATTAACTGTTCCGAAATTTGACAACGTTCAAATCTTGTGGGCCAAGTTGCGTCAAAATGCTACGTGTAGAGGAGACCAACATCCGAACCTAACTGATGAAAGAAAATTTTGCCAATCTCGAAGCTTGCACGTAATAGATACACCTACACGTTTCACTCGCTCCGCTCGCTCAGTCAATCAAGTTCAAAAACAAACTTAAAAACTACGTACGTAAAAGGGCGAAAAAATAAGTCAAAGTGAGAGATAAAATTTTATCAAGTTCATCTTTTTAATGAACCATACATTTCAAAGTTAGATGCTTGCATTACGATTTATACTTACAACGGTTTCGTAGAAGATGGCGTATTTTGGTCATTTTGTACATCTCAATGTTACATGTAATATTTTTATAATAGCTTGACATGTAGTAGTTTGTGTAGTTTTAGATTATGTCTTGTATTTGGTGGTAGTTGATAAAGGCACATGCCCACTTCTTCTTCTTTTCGAGTCAGCGATTCGATCATAAAATTTATATGCTGTTCGACCAGTAAGAGGCCACGGAGACTGCGGCGGTGTTGGCCACTTATTAGGATATACCAATCATATAATCATATTTTTAAAACCTTGACTTATTTAAATTTTCATATACCTCAGCATTTTAGTTTCATTATTTGCTTGAATAATTTGTCAACAAAAATACGTTTAGCGGTTGCAATTCATAATTCGGCATTGCTGGTCGACGTCCTATAGCTGCAAATTATAGTAAAAGTTGATCATAATTTTCAATCACTACAATAAAAATTCTGTGCAAAAAAAAACAACTTTTTGATTTTATAACAAAGCTATAATTATCGGTGATTGTAAGTGATCCAAAATCCATTAATTCTAAGATGATCCAAAGTGGCCATCCGAAGTTGCGAGGACGTCACGGCGGGATCAAACTCTCTCAAACCGATCTAAGTTCGCCCACCTGTGGTCGTCGCGGATTGTTCCTTGCATTATCAAGTAATATTATCTCTACTCCTACATCAAAATATATCTTTAGAGAGACTTTCTCCAGCCAGCGCAAGATAATATTAGGAACAAGTTTCAAAATTTTACGAAAGTGGAGTGTCTGTACTGTACTATACCAACCTTTTTAATAGTCTACTGCAAGACGTAGCCCTACCCATGAAGGTGATTGGGCCATATCCACCACGCTGGCCCAGTGCGGGTTGGTGTATTCACATACGTCATCGAATTTCTTCAACGGACGAATGCAGCTTTCACTACCACTAGACCACTACGGCACAGACGGCTAGGAGAGTTGGAAAAATTTCTAACTTAGAACATTTTGTTTTTTACTTGCAGATTCAAAAATTCAGGGTTCTGTCTTGGCAAGCTTTCATTAGGTATTTCGATAGTAGCGCTCATAGCGTAGTTTGACTAGGTATTTGTCAGCGATGCAACGCGAACGTTCGACTCGGTCAGCCCTCGAACGTGTGACTGCAGGTGGTTACGACTGAGAGCTAGGGTAGCTCGAATGACTCGTTAAATTGTAGGACCCGTTGTTTTACTGCTTAGCCATGTCAGAGGCCTTCAAGCGGCTTAAAAACTCTGAGCCTGGCTCAAGCTAGCCAAGAACCCATACGAACTTACTTATTTTTCATTTCGGTACTTCATCACATAGTTTCGGTAAATTATTTTCTGGGCTGAATTAATCCTATCAACAACAAAATTGTTACTAATACTATCCTTAACTATAGACTCAGTGAAACGGAAATATATCTACACACAGTTTTAGTTGTCTGAATTGTTGTGGTTTATAAAATTTAACTAGTACTTAAAACGACAAAGGCTCAAACATTTAGGCTATGCTTTGGAGCATAGAGGAACATTGTTTTTAAACTTTCGCGATTTGAACACATTATTAATAAATACTACGGGACTAATCGCGCACTAAAATTACGAGATAAATAAATACCTCATCATTCCGATGTTTCGTCCGAGTTGCACGGACCGTGGTCACGGGTAGACGTGGTCGGTATGATGAGGTATTTATTTATCTCGTAATTTTAGTGCGCGATTAGTCCCGAAGTATTAAATAATAATAGAAAAATATTATTTGTATGTTATATTATGCTATGCTTTGAAGGTTTATTAGAGATTAAGGAGTAAGAACATTACATTATTTCAGTACTTCATTATTATTGTTAATACATTATTGGAACAGTTTTGAGATGTTTTTTACGTGCCATGCTTGATTACCAACTCGCCTCATAGTAAGCGACGTTGTGATCGAAGATGAAGCAGACTTAAGAAAATACGCTCTTTCTGAGTTTGAAAAGATTCAGTTAATATTTCTTCGGAAACAGAAAAATCGGCAGACTATTCCATTCCTGTTTGTTTTAAACCCCCGACGCAAAAACGACGGGGTGTCATAGCCTCAGTCTATACCTATGATAGGTTTGACATTTCTGCCTGTGTGTGTATGTGTGGCATCGTATTACCCGAACGGAAGATCCGAATATGATTTTTTTTTTGTTTGAAAGGTGAACTAGTCGGAAGTGTTCCTGCATATGTTTCATCAAAATCGGTTCAGCCGTTTCAAAGTTATTAGCTCATTTGTTAGCTGCGTTAGGAATCATCAACACAATGGTAGAGGTTTTTTTTTAAATTTAAACTTAAATTTGTAGTAAAATTGTATTATTTACTTTATTAAATTTTCCTTTACACTTATGCATATCAGTGGCAGCATCAGTCAAATGTACATCAAACATTCCCAAGGACAACAGGAATCCCTCAAGGGCTGAGCCAATGTTTTCCAAAACATTTGACCGACGTAATGCTACAGATTCTGGCAATCGAGACTTTTTTGTGAGGTTTCAGGCAAAGGCAAAAATGTTTAAATGACTGGCTTCCTTTGAAGAAGTTATTTGAGTTTTGATAAGTTTATGTTTTTATTTGGACTAAGCCACCAGTATTTAGGCGAAATGTTTAAGCGAATTTTTTTGCGAAATAGTTTAACTGTGTTATTTCCTCTTTGCCTAAATTGGTGTTCTTTTTTAAATAAAAGTGCTGCAAGCCTATAGAAGCATACGTACGTACTGAGACAATTTAAATACCGAAAAACCCAATAATGCAATAGTATGTAAACCGAACTACGCTGCAGAGATTAAAGTATTCATATATTATAGTAGGTAATTATAAAGATTGAAAATGAGATTGTTAGTAAGGTAAAACCGTCCATTTGAAGAAATAGCAGCTTTATAAAATACCTATCTATAATTTACTAAACTTTGCGTTTACTAGACGTAGGCCTCCCATACGAATCTCCACAATTTAAATGCACCCAGCGCGGTCCTGCGGTTGTTGGTCCACCTTGTGAGTGGATGTTCTACGCTGCGCTTGCCGGTACGTGGTTTCTACTCGATAACTTTTTGGGTCAATCGGTTAAATTGTTGTTATATGCTTTTATCTTGTATTTTTGATAATCTTTGCTTTTATTTAATACGCTATACTTTCTATAACTGACTCTTAACGCGGCGCGTTATTTTGCAACCTAACGACAGTTGGCAACGGGGAGGGAATCCGTTAAACGGTAACGGCGTTTTAAAAGACATACTTAAGTGGGTAACTGCCATTATGATTACTGCTTATTATCCGACCGCGCAAAAAGGGGAATACTGTCTGAAGAATGTTCTATGTTTATCGGTTGCTGTAGGTACTTCTCATATTCATGGTTCCTGTTTTGATTTTTACTACATTCATTTCTATCTCTAGATATAGAATTGATTGATGTAGGTGTATCGATTACTATTACTTATTGATTCAAACGAAACAAATTACTTAGTAGCTTTAAAAGGCGTCCAATAACATCAACAATAATTTTGAAATGAAGTAAATTACGCGATATGTAAGTAAGACTCATTACTCATTAGAGACTTTAATGAAAGAAAATGTAGAAATTTTACTGTAGAGTCTACTGCGAGGACGTAGTAGGCACTACGTCCTCGAAAGAATTTTGCACTTCTTCAGTTCTTGTGAAAAAGTTTGTAACTTCTGAACAAGCATGCTACGATCACACAGTTTCTTAAAAACGGTGTTAAGATGTGATCAAACACAAACCTATTTGTCATTAAAAAACTAAAGCAAATAATAATGAAAATTTTGAAAATAAATTGAATTAGTACTTATGCAGAAAAACTTAGAATGATAGTTTTATCTACAAAAGAAGGAGTTCCTCTGGACCAACTGCTTTCGCACCACTAGTTAGAAAAATATTTCTTCAAAAAAAGCTGTTTCCGAGTTCCAAAATTAATACAAAAAAAATTGTACAAGTATTTCTAGTTTTAAGGGAAATGATGTGGTAATTACTTGACGTACCTTACGTTTGAGTAGACGTCAGCGCTCCGGCGAAAGGAAGGTGAGGTCGAAGCGCAGCAGTGAGGCCATGTCGTCAGCGTCGCGCGGGCTCTGCCACTGCCGCTGCCGCGTGCTGCCCGGCGCTGCCGGGTGCTGCTGGCGCCGCCGCCGGGGGCGGGCCCGGGTACGACACGCCCACACCAACAAGTGCGAGCACTGCTGATAGATGCCGGGTTTTTGTCGGTTTTAGGTTATGCACTCACGAGGAGATCTTAAAAAAGCATAAGGATTATTTTTCGCCAAAATATTAAACAGCTGACTTCAACCGTTGCAATTTACGTACTAAATACGAATAGTTTGCTAGAATCTATGATCGATGTATTCTATTATAGTTGTTTTTTCAAAATCAAAAATTAAATGTGAATCTGTGGTCTACAAAACAAAAAAATAATTACCAAAATCGGTTCACGATTGGCGGAGTAATCGAATAACATACAAAAAAAACATCAACACCGACACCGAGTTAATCGATTGTGGTAACAGGATGAATTATGGGTATGCCCCTAATCACGATCGATGCATAAGCTCAAATTGCAATAATTTAAATTTCTATTATCTTTCCTCTGAAAGTTTGATTGTTGGTACCAAGATACTATTGTTACTCCTGCATGCATCAACAGAGAGACAGATCCATTTGATTTTTAACATGGATGAGCCGCCGGTTAAAGCTAGCTGTGAAATAAAACAAAAATATCCGACTATTGCATACATTATAATATTATGATGCATCGAAAACCATCTCGATTACATGAGTAGTACCTACCTGATTGTTTGGAAATTTAGTTGTCACAAACAGACACGGATATAGAGGTACGATACAAACGACCATCACTCAATTTTCTTAATTATATACTCGTACTTCAACTAACACGGTATTTACTCGTACACCAAGTACGTTAATTAATCATAGTTATGGTTACAACAAGTATTTTTATTCAACAACAGTAAAATTTTTTTCAAGACGCTATGCAACTTTTATAAGTATTACTCTGAAGTAATATCTTATTATTTGTTTCAGACAAAGAGCTACAATTTATTACAATGTCCTCAACATAATATATTTCAAGTAGCCATTGCCATCATCTAGAGCTTGTGATTGCCCACTGTTGAGCATATTATCTTTTATACGTTAAACCAAATCATCAAATTTCATCAAACCGTGCACGGTTCTCGGTAGTTTGATTGAATTGAATAAAGTCATGACACACGTATTCGGATACGTAGGAATGACCCCTATTATAAGATTCACGCACAATAAAAAGGTAACAAGTCCGTTTCAGATTAAGTAACCTTTTATATTGAAGGTGAATAAGAGGAGCGATTTGCGAAATAGGCATTGTTGTTTGCTTTAATATCACAAGTATACTGTACTGTAACGATGTTAAGTAGTACCGTACCGGCGATTTGACCATAGTAAGTATTACCCAGACGTTCGTTCAGTTATGGTTGGCGGTGTCACATACCCCATTGATTTTTTGCAATAGACGTATGCAGAGTCTGAAATCTTTAGAAATTTGTACCGTACTTCAGTGGTGTAAAAATCGGTACCGTAAATAAGTTTCAAGGAATTATTATTACAGGACTGGATTTGAACTCACGCACGACGTTACGATTGCAAGGTGAGCGTTTCTACAAGGTGGTCACGACTTCCTAAGTTTTTGAAATCTGATATAATTTCTTTTACAGGGCTCTTTTCAAATCAAGCATGTTGCCCTGGTCATGGGACTTTCATGGGATCTTTAGAAAACAAGCTGTTCACGATGGACTTTGTGTCAAGGCATCGACTTAGCATTTTTTCTTTTTTAATATAGGCTAAATTTTGTATTTCGCATCGAGACTAATGGAATTCCATCACCAATTCGCCCAACAGAAAGCAAAATAGACCTAGATGATACACAAATTATTTAATGTTATTAAACGGATTGGCAAGTTGATATGGCAGTGGGCAGTTCACATAGCTCAGAAGACAGATGTCTGATGGGGTAAAAAGTTTAATAGTGGAAAACGCGCACCAGCTAGTATAGTTTAGGAGCTGAGGCTTGATAACGTCATCTGTGAACCCACCAGGTGTGCTTATCAAGACTATAACATCGTGCTTAATCGCATCTAATGCCCATTCCATACGGTTTATTTGAAATCCGTAGGGGTAGACTTGTGTAGCAGTTGACGTCTTGGATGGATGGACGAACGAAATGTTTTCGTTGATACGTAGAATATCTTTAATTCATAAAAAAAATATAACTAAAAATAATGTGAACCTCTCCTAAAACAGTAACACCAGATAAATAAACATCAGTTCACACTAAGGCCCGCCCCGGGTCCGTCTGTGATCCGCGCTGATTTGACCAATCAAGGAGCTCCCGCGTGATTGCCGCTGCGATGAATAAGTGATTTCCGCTGTATTCTTCTAAATAGATCTCTCGGGGCCAAGATTTGTGCCTAATTGACTGGCAGCTCTTGTTTGGTTTACCGCTCTCTTCATCAAAAAGAAATGGTTTGCCTTAAGAACCTATAAGGAAATATACTTTCCTCACGTTTTGTAGGATGAATCTGACTTATAAGCCTTCATTATTATTCAAGATACATTATATCACTAGCTAAACCGACGAACTTCGTTTCACGCAATAGGTATCTTTATATTATTCATTGTTTCTAGTATTTGATTGAAACCAACTATCAATAATGTATTTTTGTTGATATTAGAGAATAATTCGGCAAGACCTATTTCGTAAAAAGTATCGATAAAAAAATTTGATTATGCATTAATTCTCCGAAGAGAAGGTCTTATGTACAGGCTCTAAACATATATTTCCATTTCTGTATTGAAACTAGCACAATGATGTCTAATTACTCAAATTAAACTAAAATTAATAGGTGTGTTTAAAAAGCTTCAAGGTTATTTAAATCGATACACTTATGTTGGTTCAAACTTTATTTAACTAAACTACACAAACAAAAATTTAATTCAAACGAAAACTTCAAATCAAAACAAAATTGAAAATGTGTGGTAACCTGTAATAATCCAGATTTAATAGCCAAGTTTAAGTAAACGTTACAAAGAAATAGCTGTGTGTTCGATAATTACAATAATAACATAATTGTATTTACCACGACCATAAACTGATAATTATCGAATGTGAAGCCGTAGTCAGTAACATTTCGGTCCCATTTTTGTAACACTATTAATAACATTGTAACGATACTGCTCATCGATTGATTTGACAGATATTCGATCGACAGTTGCTTATTTTGACATTCTTGCAGCGCACGCTAGAGTAGCTCGCAGATGGCAGAATTTTCCTACTTACTCAACATTTATCGTTATATTTTGGACAATTCACAAAATATCTTTATAAATTGTAACCTATGTGTTATTCTGATGTATAAGCTATATTATTGCAAAGTTTCATCTCTATCCGTTCACATCCATCCATCCATCTATCCATCCATTCATCCATCCATCCTCACAAACTTTCGCGTTTATAATATTAGTAGGATAAGATGAGACAGGACTATCCATTCTCATGTCAATTTTTATTTCTGTGTTTATCATTTTGACACGGGTTAAAATTAAAATAAAATGAACAGATTTAAAAAAAATCGTAGCATTATGAAATTGCAACATTAGAATAGACGCTACAACGATTTTGAATGTCGTATTGAAATATAGTTAATAACCAACTTAATTACATAAGCTTTTAAATAAAGATCAATGTACTAATACTCTAAAATAAAATCCAACAAAATCTAAACTAAAGGAATAAAAATATCCACAAAAAATTGATATAATATCTCGATGTCGTAGGTCAAAAATATTTTAATCGCCGTTTGCATCTTGAGCCTGATTCAGTTTAGATATTTAAAAGTAGTACGTATGCCCCTGACCTTTGAACTTCATTCTGAAAAGTTACACCAAAGTATGCTCAACCAGCTACCGGGGAAACTCTAAGAATTTAAGAATTATTTGAAAAGAACATTCAAACGAGTAACTTTATTTTAAATTGTATTGGCAACCACAACACTTATTTCATCATTATCGTGTCATTTATGTTCATAGCTAGATATAGACTTCTCTACAGGGTGACTGATTGGTAACTCACAATACTCTAACCAACCTTGATAACAGGAAATAAAAATATGCTACATTTTAATGAGGTTCAATGAACTTTTTGTATAGAACACCTGAATTATTTTTGTAAATAGGGTTGGTCCCATAGTAAAAGTTAGTCACAAGCACAACTACATCCTAGAATATTGTGAGTTACTAACCAGTCATCCTGTACAAATCTTCTTACAATATGAACAGTTGTAAGCGGTTTGTATCTAATGTATATTTGCGTGATCTAAATTAGATCATCTGTCCATTGTATCGACTTATTAACATATTTTATCTGAAAAATTTATAATCGAAACATCGACTCAAAAAGAAAAAGATCGACCTATTTCATCAACAATTAATCAATTTATTTAATCAATTTATTTAATCACAACTTAAAACAACAAAATCTGTGCAAATACTTTGAAATTCAATTAACGTCTATTCCGAAAATACTTTATTGCGAAGTGTTGTGTACCCCTGACGTGTACAAATTGTACAATTAAGAATTTTAAAGCGAACTCATGTTTGCCTCCCCGTTGGTTCATTCCTTTTGTGCCCGTGATTCTTCAAAGACACAATGGGTTTCCTGGTAAAAAACGCGAATCGTTCTGTCAGTTATTCTCTAACAGCTTTGAAACTTGTGGGGTTTTGGGCTCCGCAAGATTTGGGCAGAAATGAGAGAATTCTGTACAATTGCTACGCTGTGTTCTCTTTCATGTTCCTGTTGGGTTTGTAGTCGACGTTTGTTAATAATTATGTAAAAAATTTGTGTGCAAGCACTTATTTTTTTTTAAGTATATCTATGTAGGTGTAAGTAGGTAGGTATATATTACTCGTACTTATCGTGGCTCAATTTACAAATCACTTTCAGATTGATTCTAAAGTGACGACAAAATACGAGTGAGATTATGAATAAGTAACTTGACAGCATTAACTTGGTTTGAACTGTAATGGTGCTGTAACCTGTGATGAATAAAATAAATAAATAACTTGAGAATGGGCTCGATTTTGGTGCGACCTCACTAACTAAGTTAAAAATCCTAACCTATTTAAATTTAACTCGCTTAGCTAGAAATAGCAATTTTGCAGAGTCCACCTAGTTAAAAATTGAATGATGATTAAAGAGTTTGGGTTCACCCTAAAGGAAGTTCACAGATAAAAAATGTACTTAAAAATATAATAATAAGGCCGTCAACAAACCGTCAACACACTATCAAGTGACCGGTTTGACTGTGATTTAGTTCATTTTTTTAATATTATCTGTGGCTTCGCTGATTTAAAAATAATTAGAGTGGTAGACAGTGTTGCAAGCTTATTACTACTTCCACAAATTAATTATTGTTTAAACAATTTACGTTATAGTATTTCGGGCTATAAAAATATGTTTATCAAGCGACTAGGGGCTAGCGTTTAAAAGTCAAAAATAGAGCCACTGGAACGTTTGTTATTTTGTGGCAAAACTCCCAACCAAAATGAGTTATATCATTGTAAACAATTTTTACTACGGCACCGACATAGTATTTAAAAAATATATATTTTTCATACAAAATTCCAACTCGAAATCGACAAAATGTATGAAACAACTGGTTTAATTTTCTCAAATTTCGAGTCGGGCTTATAGTAAAAGGTTGTTCAGTATGAACGAAATAATAAACAAAGTATACGTATCAATATGGTAGTATACGTATCGTATGGGAATTTGATAAATTTAAACAAATGTCTTATTTTATCCCGCTTTACAGAAATAATATTAGTACTCTGTCGTACTGAAATGCGGTAATTTTGATAACCCATGATGGCAACACCTTATGACGTTTCTCACATTTTTTTCAAACTTTTTGTTTTTGTTTTGTTAATTCTAAAATGTAATGATCATATTATTTAAACCATTTTACATATTTTTGTATTCAGATAAGGGGTAGCTGTATATGGGTACCTACGACGGGGGCGTGCCTGGGGCTTAATAAGACCATTGAAACAAACCATCATAACCTGAATATCAGCTATGTAAATCCTCAGTTTGGACGTTACTAGGTCGTTTACTCCGAAAATTATGTATATTACCTATCTGAGGACGTCATCAATAACACCCAGGTAAAAAATACATCATAATACTACACCAATGTGCAAAAATAGTTCGCCATAGCCGTTATAGCCATGTATAGTCGGTGGATGCTATAGGAATATCCAATCCAGACTGAAGCTCAAATAAAGCTACGCGTTGATTATATACCTATTGCGCAGCTTGTAGATTCAGCTGAGCCTATGTCTACTCATATTATCAAAGGAAAGAAAAGATACATAGGTTATTCCTATAAATTAATGTTGTGTTTTTATTTCCAGCTCAGAAACATCTTCATACTACAGTGACAAGTCAATTGATGACTGTGCTTAAATCATCCACAAAAATAGCTGGTTGGTAGTTCTAAAAACATTGCCAGTGAACTAAGACGAAGGGATCATTAAGGAAGAAAAAGTGCTGAACCTTGAACTAAACCTTGTAAAAAATGTGTGTATGTGCTATAAGCTTTTTGTGTTTCGCCAGCCTAAGCAAAGTGTGTATAACCCTTAGTATAGGCCAAATCAAACTTTATGATGTCTGTGATATTTAGCTATAAGCACGGAAACCTAATCCTGACAGAAGCTCGCTTAAGAGCTCTGTGAGGATTGGGTTTCGCTCGGCTTGCATCTAATTTCACAGCTCTCAAGATGAATTCAGTCTATGCAGGACATCACTTACTTTGATACTTTGTACTTTCACTTAAGGACTGTGGCTCTGTAGATATTTGCTCGAAGTTGATAGTACATAAATTTTGGTTTGCCTCAGCTGATATAGATAATTGTTCTAAAATCTTTAATTAGGCTGTTACTTGTAAAACTTAATCTTAATGAATATACTGAAATAACTTTTCTTTTTATTAATTACCTTTGTCGATGGATAGGAAATGTGAAGCTTTCATAGGCTGAATCAAACTAAATGGATGAACAAGTCATTTTTGCAGTAACAATTAATTGAGATGTCAGCGGCACTAGAAATGAGAATTTGCACAGCTTATAGCCTAATTTGCAGATACCGTTAAGTTTGATTCAACCTATACTGCTGACAAGAATACTTTGTATTGAATAAAATCTATTGTACTTTTTTATTTCTTTGTAAGTACTATTTTACTTTGGTATGAATAAAATACAAACTATATTACAATCAATACTCAACTTTTTATTTCAATATAAATGTAATATATGTACTATTTGTCTAATTAACTGAAACCCAACCGACGCGCAGCTTTATGTGAGCTTCAGTCAGGATTGGATATTGCGCAGTTTGTAGCTAACTTCACATCCGCTGAGTCGTATAATTTGGCCTAAGTACACAACACAAGTGCTGTCCCCCATGTCAACTCGTCAGTGTTCATCTAGAAATGAAAATCATAGATTAACATGTGTATAAAACATGTATATAACTATTGTACTACATGAAATATTTAAAGAATAGGCCGTGTCCCACAAGTTAGCAGATATGAAGTTAGCTACAAGCTGTGCAATATCCAATCCTGACTGAAGCTCACACAAAGCCGCAAGTTGGTTGGATATTGCGTAGCTTGTAGCTAATGTAGCTGTCGTCTATAAGTAATATTGTGAAATATTTAATTGCTTTTTACTGACTTCCAAAAAGGATGTGTTATGTTTATGACATTGGTTTCCCCTGTACCTACAGGGTATATCTGTTTGTCCTGTAGGTACTAAACCAAAAGGGGGTGATTAAAACCATCATTATGAACAACATTCACTAAGGGGCTAACCCAGAATTCATGAAAAAGAAAGCAAAATTACTACTCGCTTTAATTTTGTAGTGTGTGTAATTTTTTTTTTGTTATTTTAAGTATGTATATGTATTTATTAGTATGTATATATGTAGTAACTCTGACACCAGGGCTAGCCACCAGGCCTATACAAACTTACTTAGTATGTATGTGTATGTTTTGTAAGTACAAATATATTTTTGGTAACGCACACCCCCATCTTTACTTGTTCTATATTCTTATTCCATCCAAAGATTGCCTGGCAGAGAGTGCTATTCGCGATAAGGCCGCCTCTTGTTACATCTTGTTTCTTGTAAATCAAGCTCGCTCTGCGAATATTAGAATAGATTCTAACATTCAAACATTGGTCCCATGAACTGACATCAACTCCTCAATGGTTATCTGGAAATGAAAATCATATACATGTCAACTACAACGAATAAATTAATGTTTGTTTTCCTATTTGACAAATTTTAAGTATAAACAAATGTATACAGTACAGCATACCCTAATTTGAAGTACTTAACTACCAAACGGTTTCCAGTATCAACAAGATTGACCCACCTTACTTGTTTATATAGGCCTTTTCCACAAGTACTTTTTAATCGATCGGCTTGAGTCATCAAAACTAGTTGTAGTTTTACATGATTTTTTGTATGTGTTTAGATTTTGCTAAGCACATTTCTACCATAATAGCTGAATCTACAGAAGGATTATTTTGGACACTGGCCTCCCTTATGCCAAGAAGTATAATCCTGCGATCTTGATAATATTAAACCTTGTTGTCCTTACAACTCTAACCTTGAAATCCTACCCTGTGCTTGCCAGTATATGGTCTCCATTCAAGAACTTTTCGACCACATTAATCGTCCCTGCTATGGGCCCTGTCCACTGCTATTTCAACACTTTGGTTTATTACTTTAGAAAGACAAAGGTCAAAAATAAAACTTACTCTTGACTGGTACATAATCCTGAATAAAAAAGTTAAGCCTTTTCATCGTTTTACCACATTAAATATTAGTGAATTGGTTTAAATTGATTTTAATGCCCTAGTTTAACTATTTCATTCCGATTTGTCCTGAAAAATACAGGACGATTTCAATATCTTTTGTCATCGCGAATTTCAGTTTAACAACTAAAATCACTATTAAAAGAGCACGATAAGCTACATAAAACATAATTATGAACAATTATTTGGATCAAAACACAGTATTTATCCTGTATATCTTACTTTTTGGTATAATTTTATTTTAACAACCACCTGAAATGGTACTCATTAAAAAACTTAAAATTCTAACCTCAATTTGCTTAAAAGTGACGTATGACGTTTCTAATTTGTGCCTCCAAAATGCCAATTTCGCTTAAAATCGCTAAGTTGAATAGATTTAGTCGGTTTCGTTCGTTCGCCTTAAAAATTTGATTTTGACGTTTCTAATTTGTCTCACTAAAATTAGAATTAGGATAATTAGGATTTTTAGGGATTTTAACGTTTTTAGTTAGGTTAGCTAGTTAGTTGGTGTCATCAAAATCGACACCAATGAGTTCATAAATTAATTATTATATACTAATAGTTTTCTGAACAGTATTTTTTTCTAATTATTCGTAAATCTTTCCAGAATTTAAATACAAAACCATTTTACCAATGATTATCGACATCTGCTTTTATACAGCGCGACACCAATTTTCCTCCTTTTTACGGTAGACAAAAACAAACAACCGGACGTAAGCAAAATCGCCGTGTTGAATTGTTCTTCGTTTATACTATACTATCACGTAGCCACGTACTGGCAAATATAAAAAAACAGAAATTCCTTAATCATTATCAACCACCCATCAACCATATGGTGCCCGCTGCTGCACATAGGCCTTTCTCATAGATCTCCAATAAGACCAGTTGGATGCGGCTTGCATCCAGCGTGATCCCGCTCGGAGGACTGATGACCGATGGGGTCGAAAAGTTCTCGAGTAAAGACCACGCACCGGCAACCACAGCGTAGGAGGTCCACCAGCCAGATGATTTCATCAAATTCCTTAATATCGAACCTAAAATTATTGTTAGAATGTTCAGTGGTAAGAATTGATATTTTGCGCAGCATGGATTGTTACGTGCATTTTATTTTTAACCAAATTCCAAAAAGAGGAGGTTCTATATTCGTCTGTATGTATTTATTTTTGTATATGTTCAACGAAAATTTCGCTAATTGTGAACCGAATCGAAAAATTCATTATTATTTCGAAAGGGTATATACTCCCGACGTTTTTGAAAAATCAACTATAATGTAAATATTTCGAGCGAAATATTCGAATTTTGTACACGATGGAAGGCGGTTTTACCATTTTTTTCGAAAAATAATTATTTTTGCATGTAGGTAAGTTGTTATAACAACGATGGTAAATTTTTATTTAAGCACGTTCTTTCGCGTAAGTGTGTCACTGGAACAATGGTATTTATGCGCACCTTTTTAAATACAATACCAAAAAGTTTATTCAGAAATTTTCTTATAGTTATTTAGTTGGGGGTATCGGTAGTCCAAAGTTTTAAATACTTGTATTCTAAATCTTATTTTAGAACACAATTAAATATCGCCTAACATCATGTAAGATGTTGGTCGGACGCGCCATATAGATGGTAAAAAAAACCATCTACCAGTTTTTTATGACAAGTTTTTAAGAACTATCAGGCCATAAGTTCTGAGAAGAATTTCCTGTAGTTAGTAATATTTTCTCCAGGAATATACCTGATCATCCAAGTGGTAGACCTGTTCCTGATCTGGGGAGACCTGCCTCTCATGACGGGCACAGCCTTCCTGTTGTTCACGAACCTGGCGCAGGCTGCCAAGATCTTCAACCTCGTGCTGCGGAGGCGGGTGGTGCAGGGCATCGTGGATGAGGCTGATTACTGCCTGATGGGCGTGGAGAGCGAGGAGGCGGAGAAGATTGTCAAGAGGTCGGATATTTTTGTTATTTATTGTAGGCCCTTGCCTTGCCTACGGGCTAGTGTCTACAATAAAATACAACCTTTTAAAAAAAAGAAACAAAATATATCCTCATAATTAGAAGTAATTTTGTATAGGCTGGGTGGTGGTGTGGTTAATAAAAAAATAAATAATAAATAAATAAATATTAGTGGACATGTTACACACGGCCTCAGCCCCAAAATAAGCAAAGCTTGTGATATGGCTGCCAGAGACTGGTATACTACATAACACACATATTTAAAACAAAACAAATGTCCTCATAAAAAATATATTTTTAACCTTTGACAAAAAAAACGACGGAGTTTTTCAGTGTGACGTTTATGTGTCTGCTGTGTGTGTGTGTGTGCCTGTCTGTATGTGGTATCATAGCTCCTGAACTAATTAACCGATTTTTTTACATGCCTATACCTATACATATGTTTCATCAAATCGGCTTAGCAGTTTCGAAGTTATTAGGCTCTTTTCTTAGTTACGGTAGGATTTTTATTGATTTAAGGATTTTACAAATTTTTAATTTATTCTTGTTACTTTTTAAGGTTCCGTACCCAAAGGGTAAAAACGGGAACCAATTACTAAGACTCCGTCGTCCGTCTGTCGGTCACCAAGCTGTATCTCAAGATCGGTGACAGCTGCTAGAATGTCGAAATTTTCACAGATTACAATACAATACAATATTATATATTATATATTATATTCAAAAAAAAAAAGTTGCTGTCAACGCATGTTGGCAGGATTTTTCTCGGCCCTTATTTTTCAGATTTTTCTGCTCTAGCGGGCCAAATTCTACTCCAATCTTTCCTTTTTTTCTTATTTTCTTTCGAGGTAATATTTGTAGAGCTAGAGATAGTCAAATAATTGTTTTCTATTGTGTTGTAATATTCGGTAGGTTTTTGACAGTCGCGGCTCATTGTTGTTTTCTTGTTTCCATGTCAACGCCATCCGAGTCTGCGCAGACCGCCCACGTCACGGTCTGACGTCCTGACGTCTCCACTTATAGAACCTAAGTTTATTTTTATTTATATTTGTAGTATAATTCTTGTTATTCATGGCATTTTGCGCCCCGGCCGGGCCAAATGCAGTTTCCCAATACGTTAATGTGTCGCAGGGGGACATGATTCAGTGCCTAGAGTGTTCCCAAGTGCGATTTTTTAAAGGACAGAAAGGCCTCAAAATTCACCGTACGCGGTGCCATAAAAATAGCCAAATTACACTTTCGGCCCCTATTGCAGGCTCTGATGGAGCCAGCAGCAGTCCCGTGAGCGCTGCTGCTCCTTCCAAACCGCTTTGGGAGGTTCTTAGCTCACTCAAAAGTTCTCTTCCTGTTTTAAAACGCATCCCGCGTGGTGCACGTTTTTCGGTTGCGCAGTGTTTATCTGCTGCTATTCGGAATGTTATTTCTAAAAATTCTTTAGTCGCCTGGGAACACCTCTTGACTTTTCCCTACGTTGTGCTTTACGTACATTCGGACCCAACAAACAAAAAATCCCTTACCACTAGGGTAAAGGAAAATTGCGTAAAGTACAGCGCATTGGAAGAGAACTCTTTAGATTTTGAAAGCATTATTCCGCCAACAAGGCAGAATAAACCAAATTCTAAAAAAACAGACGATTCGGTTACCATTAAAATAGTAGAGAGCAAAATTAGTGATGGCGATATCAAAGGCGCCGCACGAGTCCTGTTCTCCAGCGACACTATTGCCCCCCACACACCCGATACGGTCCAGTCACTCCGTGACAAGCATCCGCCGGCAGCATGTCTCCACCTGCCTGAGCCACCACACCCTGATGACGTTGTCATTGAAGTGTCAGCTCAGG
Source organism: Hypomecis punctinalis (assembly GCA_949316475.1). Taxonomy (NCBI): domain Eukaryota; kingdom Metazoa; phylum Arthropoda; class Insecta; order Lepidoptera; family Geometridae; genus Hypomecis; species Hypomecis punctinalis. Next base: position 2,387,252 of record OX438807.1, read on the forward strand.
AGATTGCAGCGGCCGTTTCTTCTTTTCGGAGCGGCTCAGCCAGAGGCCTAGATGGTCTCTCGCCTCAACATCTAAAAGATCTTCTATCTTTTAGCTCTGGTGAGGTGGCTGAGTCTCTCTTGAGAGAATTAACGGGTTTGGCAAATCTCATGTTATCTGGGCAGGTCAATAATGACGTTATCGAAGTCTTGTATGGTGCTAACCTATGCGCACTTGTCAAAAAAGATGGTGGCATCAGACCTATTGCTGTTGGCACCACATATCGTCGTCTCGCAGCCAAAGCCGTTTGTGGAAAAAAGGTTGCTCTTTTGAGTAGCCTTTTTCAACCAATACAGCTTGGCTTTGGTTCGCGGGGTGGATGTGAGGCTGCTGTTCATTCGCTTCGTACTTTTCTCGGTCAAAATTGTGGAGAGGTGTTGCTTAAGGTGGATGTCAAAAATGCTTTCAATTCGGTTAATCGAGACGCCTTGTTGGCACAGGTCAAAGACAAAATTCCCGATCTTTTCAATTTTCTTTGGCAATGCTACGGCAAACCCACTAAATTAATTTACAAAAATGATGTTTTGCTATCTTCCGTTGGCTGTCAACAAGGTGACCCTCTCGGACCAGCCATTTTCAGCCTGGCCATTCATCCAATTGTTCAACGTCTCCAATCTAAACTCAACGTTTGGTATCTGGATGACGGGACTTTGGGTGGCGATGCGAGCACAGTCCTACGTGATTTGGAAATTCTTATTGACGAGTTTCGTCAAATTGGTTTGGAGCTAAATTTTTCGAAATGCGAACTTTTCGTTTGCGACTCATGTCCGGATAAAGATTTGATACTTAACAAATTTAATGATTTGGCACCTAACATCAAATCGGTAGACAAGTGTTCTCTTCGCCTTCTAGGTTCGCCGATATTAGATGAGTCTTTTCCGCCTTTCGTTCAAGAAAAAATTCAAAATTTTTTGAGTGCCTCTGATAGGCTACTCAAAATTAACGCCCACATGGCTTTTACCATTATAAGATGTTGTCTGTTTGTTCCAAAATTTATGTACGCTTTACGATGTAGTCCATTGTGGAAACACAATGAGCTCCTTTTGAGCTTAGACGATGTTGTAAAGCAGTCCCTAGTATCGGTTTTGAATATTGACATGAGTGAAAGGGCGTGGCTACAAGCCTCCTTGCCTGTTAGGCTTGGAGGGTTAGGGGTCCGCCAAATTTCAAGTGTTGCTTTACCAGCTTTCTTGTCCTCCATTCATAGTACTCAGAACTTGATTGAAAAAATCCTCGCACCTTCTTTAGGCCATTCTGGCGTAGATGTAGCTCATTTGAATGAGGCAACGAATGCTTGGAGGGTCGCTTGCCCAAATACCGAGCTTCCAAAGACTTTATCGTCGCAGAGACTGTGGCATCGGCCGATCTGCGAACTAGCACGGAAATCTCTTCTAGACACGTGTCCTAGCGTCGCGGATCGCGCTCGTATCCTTGCAGTCTCTGTATGGGAGTCCGGTCTTTGGTTGCAAGCATTGCCCTCTTTCAATACTGGTAACCTTTTAGACCCAACTGCATTTCGTCTAGCTGTCAGCTTACGCTTGGGTGCAAGGTGTTGTGAAGCCCATCGCTGTCAGTGTGGTACTGCAGTTGACCAGCTCGGTCACCACGGTCTCTCTTGCTCAAGAAGCGCTGGTCGGATTGGACGCCACGCCAGCCTTAACGATGTCATACGCAGGGCTTTTGTCACCGCCAATATCGCAGCCGTACTCGAACCGAGTGGGTTGGCGCGTGGTGATGGCAAAAGGCCTGACGGCATGACGCTGGTCCCATGGAAGTGTGGACGGCCCTTAGTATGGGACGCAACTTGCGTCGATACTTTGGCACCGTCACATCTTCCTGAGACTCAGAGTAGGGCTGGAGCGGCGGCCAATTCGGCTGAGCAGCACAAGCGGCGCAAATATGCTAACCTCGGGAGTGGTTACATATTTGAGCCATTTGGAGTTGAGACTTTGGGTCCGTGGGGGCCGGGAGCTCATCTTGTTTTCAAAAGTCTTTCTGAGCGTCTGGTGGACGCGACGCGTGACCAAAATGCTGGTGTTTATTTGGCTCAACGTATAAGCATTGCCATTCAGCGTGGCAATGCTGCCAGCATGCTGGGCACGCTGCCAACTGGCAGTGGGCTTGAGCACTTGGATTATCTTTAGACCTTCAAGGGTCTGTGGATGATCCAATTGCTTTCTATGTAGTAGTAGTGTAGTATTGTCATTATAAAAAAAAAAAAAAAAATAAAAAAAAAAAAAAAAAAAAAAAATACAATATAACTTTATTGTACACCAAAAAAACAGTATAAATAACAAAGTACACAATATTCTTAAAAATTAGGTGGAACAATGGCGGCCATACGGCGGCCTTTATTTTTTATTTATTATTACCTACGTATTTTTGGTGCCGTTATAACAACAAATATGTACCAAAAACAGAAAAAAATAATATATAAGCGGGGCTCCCATACCTACAACAAACCTGTTTTAGCCGTTTTTTGCTCGATATTAATAACCGCAACAGAAAGATGCTTGAAATATTCACATAATATTAAATTGTATATTTCCTTCAAAAATTAATAATATAATAAAATTATTAAGGGGGGATTACATATGGTACGGAACCCTTTTGTGCGCGAGTGATCGCACTTGGTAAATTGATTTATTAGCCCAGATAGATGAACTCTTTGTTAAATCTCATCAGATAATAACTGACGGCATTGATGTATTTCGTATTACATTAATTACTTGTATAAAACATATTGAACAGTTTAGAATCTGTCAGAAATAAAACCACACAGAGGCAATCATACTTTTACTATCGGGCAATAAGTGCCTCAATAACTAAATTGTCATAAACTTTACAGTGTCGGTAACATTATTGCTCAAAATTATGCTATACGACTGTGTTTCATAATTTTTAGTAAATAATACAGTCGTGCTACATTTTTGAATTGCGATCAAAATATTCTAGGGCCGCCTATAATCTTGCCACTTGTTTTTTAAGAAATCATAGTAAAGGACATGTTCACAAAATGTATGGAGGCTGGTATAATAATAATCAAAAATTCTAACCACAACACTCGTTACATTTCGAGAAAATTCTTATTTTTTTGAGTCTATTACATCAGTTAAAACTAAAAAAGACCCTTCCGTTTTTTTAAATTAATTTTGAATCTATTACGATAAATAAATATATTTGGCCCAATAGGTAGTTTATCTCTATCAAAACTGATTAAGTAACTTCCAAATTTTTTTTTTTTTTTTTTTTTTTTATTTCGAATAGGTTTGCGTTTGACTACACACTGCCTGATGTTAAGCAGATGTGCGGTCTAGGGTGTAGCACGCTTACCTAGAAGATACCTATTTACTCGGGATTTGAAGACACTCACGTTGTACTTTAACGGAAAGACAGACCCAGGCAAAGCATTCCACATTCCGGCTGTTCGTATGAGGAATGAGGATTCGAAACGCTTGGTTCTAACGCGCGGAATGTCCACCATAAAAGGGTGGCGCTTTGGTCGCGTCCGTCTAGCCGTACGATAGAAAAAAGGGGCAGGGGGGACCAGATTGTGCAACTCCTGGGCGCACTCTCCGAAGTGTATCCGGTAAAAGACCGACAAACACGCTACCTTGCGACGATGCTCAAGACTTTGCAGCTGCGTCTTAGTCAAGGTGTCGTTGTCAATCAGCCTCTTGGCTCGCCTCTCAATCGACTCCAGAGCCTCCAGTTGATATTTGGCAGAGCCATCCCAAAGGTGAGAGCAGTATTCCATGCAAGACCTGACTTGTGCTTTATAAAGACAAAGCAGTTGCTCAGGTGTGAAATACCGTCTCACCTTAGAGAGAACACCAAGTTTTTTGGAGGCTAATTGGGCTTTGGACTCTATGTAAGAGCCAAAGTTAAGAGAAGATGAGAGTGAAACGCCTAATAGTTCCAAGCTGTCAGTTACCGGAACAGAGACATCACGGAAAGCGGGAGACAATTGAAAGGGTCTCTTTTTGGCCGAAAACAGACAGCCCTGAGTCTTTGTGGCATTAAACTTGACCAGGTTAGCATCACCCCAGTCGGATACCGCCTGCAGACTCAAGTTGAGCCGTTCAACCATAGCCTCTCTGTATAACTCGATCTGTGGCCCGCTGGTTCTTGCATCGGATGTGTAGCTCTCCACGACTGTACTGTCATCTGCGTACCCAAAGATCCCGGGCTTAAGCAGATCGTTGATATGCAGTAGGAAGAGTGTCGCAGAGAGCACAGACCCCTGAGGAACACCGGCATTGATAGCCATTTGGTCTGACGAGCAGCCATCAACGACAACTCGTATCGACCGATTCCTCAAGAAATCTGATATCCATGTGCAGAAATCAGCAGGCAGGCCGTAAGATGGAAGCTTGCCAATAAGGCTCTCGTGCCAGACCCTATCAAAAGCCTTGGAAATGTCCAAAGAGACAGCCAACGCCTCCCCGTGCTTCTCCATGACCTCACTCCAGATGTGTGTGGCGTACGCTAGAAGGTCCCCAGTAGACCGGTTTCGGCGAAAGCCGTACTGGCGGTCACTGAGTAAGTCATTCGCTTCCAGGTAGGCCAGGAGTCTGTTATTAAGAACGCGTTCCATACTCTTACAGAGTATAGACGTGATCGAAATTGGTCTGTAGTTGGCAGGGTCGGCACGGCTGCCCTTCTTGGGTACAGGTTGCACGTTAGCAAGCTTCCAAGATTTGGGCACTTGACCTGTCTTCAGAGATAGGCGAAAGAGGCGAGTCAGCACAGGCGACAGCTCAGGCGCACAAGTCCTCAATACAATGGCCGGAATACCATCAGGGCCACTGGCTTTGTTCACATCTAGACTGCGGAGAACCTTGAGGACCTCCTTTTGCCGGATGTGTATTTCACTCATTACAGTGTCACAGTTTGGCAAAGTTGGAGGTCTCGCACTACCGGGGTCCAGACGCGAAGACTCAGCAAATTGAGATGCAAATAAATTTGCTTTCTCCACCGCGGTATGGGCCAGTGAACCATTGGGTTTCAGCAACGGAGGCAATGAGGGGCGGCAGAAGTTCGCTTCAACCGATTTAGCTAGGGACCAGAATGCCTTACTACCCGCAGGGTAAGAAGCAAGCTTGTTTCCTATTCGACTAATGTGGTCAAAGCGAGCCCTCCGCATAACCTTTTTGCAGGACTTAGCAGCCCTATTGTATGCCTTCTTCCTCAGACGAACGTCCCTCAACTTACGGTTTCGAGCATCGACCCAAGCCAGGTATGCCTGATGCTTTTGCGCTTCGGCGCGTCCACATTCAGGCCCAAACCAGGGCCGAGCCTTGCTAGACAGAGGCACGTCCGAAAATGGGATGAAGTATTCCATGGCGGTACGAAGCAAAGCAAAGCAAATTGTTGAATAGAAGCATTTTTACCAATTCGACATGGTTTTTAAGTGTTTATTTGTCATATTGTACCTACTAACTGGTCACACTGGTAGGTTATCATTTTTAATTTTAGCAAATTTATAGATGAATGTTGAAGAATCAGCAACGAATGCAAGTAAAATAACGACGAAAGCACTTTATTACTGCTAAACTAGAAAAAACATAGCTGTATAATTGTTTTTCATAAAATTTATTATTCACATTTAAAAAAAATGGAGAGATAAAAAAATCTAAATTAGATATTTTTGAAAGGCCCATAAATCAAGCTTTCAAATAATGTTTATATCATCGTGCTTCGATTTTTCTCTGAATAATATACCACTTGTGGACGTCACCTTTATGATAAAGGTTATTAAGAATCATTATTAATAGATTGGTGGTCCGTAAAGTTGATTCACGGGCGATAATTTTACGTGATAACGTCATAAAAATAATCTTGAATTAACAACTGAAACAAGCCCAAAGTTTAGGCCGATCGTCCCTCTCTATGCCTTGTTCCGTGTTCTCGCTTGCACGCTCGGCTCAGGCGAAACGTCACAATGAGTCTTGTTTTTCCATACCTCAGAGTAAATATATATGCCCCAGCAGAAAGGGAACGAGGAACTCCTTTATCAAAAACTAAATAAATATAATGTCTTTTGTCTAGTTGTGACGACGAGACCAGTTTGCAGCAGCGCCTATTTTTCGGCCTCACCGTAATAACTACCATCGGTTGGGCTACCAGTGCTGAGAAGAACAAGCTGCCACTGCGGGCTTGGTTAGTTCAAACAAATAGTTTTTGTGTTGAATCGTGAGTACAACGATTCGCGCAGTAGCATCTTAAATCCAGATAGCTTTCAGATAACCGTGTGCAATGAAAATTAAATGAAAATATCTAGAGAAATATTTTCCTTACCTAGAAAAAAGAAAATAAAAATAAAAACTACGTACCTAACGTAGTAAATAATTATATTTCGAAAAATGTTTGCCAAAATATACTTCGTAGAATGCATTGTTCAGTGAGCGCATATAAAAGTGATCTGTTTTGGTCTATAAGTCAAAATTGACGTCAGATACTTGTAGTTGTGATTTTAAGCACACATTAGGCCCAATTATAGAGGCACCATCGTAATCATAATAGCTAATTAGTTATTTCTGTTTCTTTTTCACTTTAGATATGCGATAGAGAGAATACTTTTTACGGTTTATTCCCAGTGTTACTACCAAGCTTACTACCAGGAGTAAGAACGGTAAATGAATTACCGTTGTTACTACTGCAGTTGAAAGTTGTTAAAACAGTAAAAATACTCGTAAATTACCCGTGTTACTAGCGTACAAGTAAAATAACAAAAAGAAACAAAATATGACCTGTCATGCTAGAGTTGCATGACAGGTGTCAAAGTGACAGCTGCCAAACTAAAATATGTTTCTATCAGGCAAGGAAGTTTCATACGAGAACTGGAATGATTACGAGCATCCCAAAAACGTTCCGAAGAGTAAAGCGCCAACATTGGAATATATCTCTTTCTACTAGTGTATCCATACAGTAATTTCATTTAATAGGACAATCTACAAAACGCTAAGTATACCAGTAAAAGAATGAGGGAAATCATTTGTATTTCAGGTGGGATAAATCTGAAATTCAAATATTATTATAAACAGGGTTATCTGCTTATCCTGTATTAAGTAAAAATGATTGCTTGATTGAGATCATTATTACGAACGTTTACTATGAGACCAACCCGAAATTCGAGAAAAAAAGCAGCTGTTTCATGCAAAACTGAAACTCGGAATCTACAAAATGTATGTAACAGCAGATTTTTTTCTCAAATTATAGTCTAGTCTCAAGCTATAGCCTTATAGTAAACCTCCTTTCGGCTGAGTACATCAGTTTATTATAATATTATCTCTACACCATCATCTTAATGCCCTCAGCGCCTCCCATCCGCTAGTAGACATCTTTGCCGACGAATGGACAACAATAATTGCTAAAAATATTTTTTCATATTGCGAAGATGTCAAATTGTGATCTCTAAATATTCCTAAAATTTAATGGTAGGTATAGTTAGCGTAAAAAAATAATAACACGTTGTTGTTCTTATAACTTTTAATTCATGTTTCTATTTATTCTATTCTATTTTATGTAATTTTTTAATTCGTAGTCTTTAAGGATAAACAATATTAAGCCTAGTATTAAGTGCTGTAAGTTATATTTTCTATAAATAAACAAATTAAAAATCTCGACTCGCTTTTGACCAGTTTTGCTCATATTTACAAATCTTGTTAGAATATACTAAACCATCTTGCGAAATATTATAAAAATTAGCTGATAAATAGCGCGACAGCAAATTATATCTACCCGTAGTTACCGAGCTGTACTAGTTACTAAGTACAACACAGTTCATTATTTTGCTATTATACAAGAAAAGTGCATAGTTCATAGAAGTAGGTTCTTAATTGATTACAATGACTTACTAACGTACGTAGTATTAGATTATATATAAGAAGTAATTACTTCTCTCTACAACCTAACATCACATTCCCGAAATGTTTTGTTGTTATTGTCACCCTACAAAAGAAATTTGTAAATAAACCAAGAAACTTACCTAAAAAATGAAATTCCACAACCAGCATAAGCTTCACTATTATAGCCCTTAACGCAACAATTTCTCACCATTTTTCAACTTATAAAAATATCAAGCAGCAAGCACAATGACGACTTTTGCATAAATTATCAACCATATTGTTTTAGGAAGCGCCATAGGTGCGGCCGTGCGTAGTTGGTAAATTACTACTAATTCTACTAATATGCAAAAACAGTTTTTGTATTGCAAAAATAATTACGTACCAATATTAAAATCAGAACATTATCGAACTTATTACGTTAATTAGAATACATTTTATGCTAATCTATTTTATCAACATGCACGATTAAATGCGATTTTATGATTACCAGACATATGAGATAATCTACCATCCAATAGTTTTATTAATACTGGTAAGTTTCGAGAAAGGGACAACGCCCAACAGTTGTTGCTGTCCTGCTCGGAATGTTTTTCCCATTTGATAAGTAAGAAACAAATGTGAACCTTTTGTGTATAGAAATAAAGTACATTTTTCTTTTTTAAATTTTGCTTCGTAAGCGTTCCAGTTCTCGTATGAAACTTCCTTGCTATCAGGTCATAGTTCAAGTCACATATGACAGATATCAAAGTGACAGCTGCAATTTTGGAATTAATACTATAGCGCCTTCATAATTGGGCCTATTGTTTCCGCTAAATAGAATCTAATGTCTAAACGATTCTAAGATCTTTAGGTGTAAATTATCCTTACCAAGGAATTCTGGCATACTAATTCAAGGTTCTTGATCAACTTGAATTAATTTGCGGGCTGTGCATTGTACACTGGCACTGGGCCGGCCACGTAGCGAGATGCCCCGACCAACGCTGGACTCTTACGAGCACAAAATGGAGCGGGCCACAAGGAAAAAGAATCGTGGGGAGGCCACAAACACGTTGGGCGGACGACATAGTAACGATAGTGGGAAAAAACTGGATCAAAGTAGCACAAAACAGGAATAAATGGAAGAAATTGGAGGAGGCCTATACCCAGCAAGGGATTGCTATATAAACATAATCACTGCATACACTAACACTAGGTTTAATTTAATTCTACTAACATTAAAACTAAAATTGTAAAATCATTGTTTAAAATTTGTTTAAAATGTAAATAGGTTTAGGTTTATAGCAAAGAAAAAGGCTTTTTTATTATTTTTTTTATTTCTGTGCATTGTACAAGATTTTAATGTACAAAAAAATATAGTAACCTAAAGGTAGTTAAAGATGTTTTACAATTCGAGGTCATGGGTCAAATCTCGATCCTGTACCAATGAGTTATTTGGAATTTATTTAAGGAATTTCACACCACTGGCTTTTCGGTGAAGGAAACCATCGTGAGGCAACCTGCATACGTCCGTAGAAGAAATTCGATGGCGTATGAGAATATCACCAACCCGCACTGCGCCAGCGTGACGGATATGGTCCAATAACCTTTTAGGTAGGCCTACGTCCTGCAGTGGACTATTAAAAAGGCTGGTACACCACAGTACCACACCACTTACAAAACTTGTGACGAAAATGATGAATATCCAGGTATCCATACGACACATCAAAGAGCCCGGCGTACCAGCTGACGTACGTGCACCAAGTGGTAGCCCTGTTCGTGGCGGCCTACCTGAACGTGGCTAAAGACAGTCTGGTCTCCTCTTTGATCGCGCAGTGTCGCTGTCGACTGCGACTGTTGGGGCTCAGTCTTAGAACATTGGGAAAGGACGTCACCGTACCAGACCAGGTCTGTTTTAAATCATAAACGCCCCTTGTCTTATTTTTCAATAGCATAATTTTAACTATAAATAAATGAAAAGGAAAAAAAAAACTCTAAAAAAGCTTTTATTTAAACGCTCTAAAAAGAAAAAAAAATCCTTTTTATAATTTTAACTATCAACTTATAACCTCATTATATACAATTTGTAAGACCATAAAAGCTTGTCGCGCGATTTTTAAATAATTACATAAACTAGTACCAATTTAATTATGTAAATTGATCTGCTAAGTTTATTATATTTTCAATTTAATTTAATATTGATAGGTAATTCAACCTCGCGACAAGCTTTTATGATCTTATAAATTGTTTATAATGGGGTTATAAGTTGATAGTTATAATTTATAACGGAAAAAATATTTTCTTTATTTTTAGAGCGTTTAAATAAAAGCTTTTTTTAACAGTTTTTTTATTTAATTTGTTTTTTTAGTTATCGCTGGCTAGGTTTCTCAGTCTGTTCATCTCATTCAACGCATAATATCATTGTTGCAAGGTCGCTTTCCGGTTAATTTCGAACAGTCCAGTCAATAAGGAGACCTTCTAATGTGTTTACCCTACTTAAGGTAACATATGCTTGTGACGCTACAAACCTTGACTCTCATGAGATCTCGAGTATTGCAGTGTTACACACACTCACACACAAAACTTAATGTTTTGACAAAAATTAATGTTTTAAGTTTTGAGTTGTAAAATTGTGTGGTTCGTAATAAGTATGAAGCGATGTAATTTATGCTTTATATTATTATTTCTTTCTCTTATATACATGTTTCGATAATAAAAGTCTAAATTGTTTTTCTAAATTTTATTTTACTTTTGTTTTGTATAACTTTTTGTTGCTTGTTATTATAAAGGGAGAAGCCATTGGCTCTGAGATACAGTTATTAACTAGTTCAGAGTCAATGGACAAGTGAATGTGATATGTAGATCTTGTCGAGCTCTATCACTTTTAGTAGTGGGCAGACTTTTTAGTAAGTCATAAGGCGATTACAAGCCGCCTACAACGCCGCGCGATGCCAAAGTGCTCGGTTACAAGAACCAATTAGGTCACATAACGTCGAGATTAGAAAAAACGGGTCATTGTGAATTATTTCATGTAAATATCGTATGTATGTATGACGGCGCTCGGACATTGTAGAAGTGCATTAAAAATAACTATTCCTCTATCTTGGATGATCCGCCATATTGGATTTAGAATGACGTCATATTATTTTTCAAGTTACTCTCAACTATCCCTTTCATTGCATACCCATATTGTAGAAGTGAATTAAAATAATGATTCCGCCATCTTGGATGGTCCGCCATATTGGATTTAAAATGTTAACACACACTATATCGTGTGCATTGTCATCCAAACTAAACATGTATACAAAATTTCAGCTCAATCGGTTGAAGATATCTACTTCAAAATTGAGTTCAAAGATTCCACCCGAGCAGACATACTTACATACATTGCAAGTTAAATACCTAGGCTTTTAAAAATAAATAAAATTAGAGTTTCAATTTAATAAATAGTAATAGGGGATAATTCCTGGTTGTCTTCCTGCTCGTGGCTTGATTTCCTTTATGAACATGATTGTGATAAGGTGTTATTCTTAAGATCAGTAGATAAATAAGTTTAACAATTTTATTATTTCTACACACCATGACTTCGTACCTAACATAGATCGAATCAATTTATTTGGCGGCTGTGGTGTTAGCTACATGCTGCTAATTAAACAAGGCCCATTTACAGCCGCACTAATAAAATTGTAATTATTTAATTTATTAGTTTAGTCGTTTGAAACTGAAATGTACGGAATGACGCCGCTAAGTGTATGTATCATACCAAAAGCTGAATAAATAAATGAAATGAAATGAAATGAAAATTACTCAACCCTCAAAAAAAACCCGACTGAATCTCACTTAACAGCTACGCGAAGATTGGGTTTGTCCATAAAAAGCTGTTCATTCATTCTATTATACTATGTAGCATTTCCGTAGGAAAACGCCATCTCGGAGAGTTCGTAGACATTGCTACAGAGCTACGAAGCGTAGCCTCGAGCTAGAACGCAATCGTAGCGAGTCCTTCAGAATTTCATAGATGACGCGGAAACTGAATAAATACTTATTTAATTTTATCATTTCGAAATAATAATAAATTATTGCTTAGGGTTGAATATGACTGGGCCAGCGCGCGAAATCAATTGTTTTTGGGTTTCGGAAAAACTCATTTAGCGATTATTAATAGGTAGCGTTTACGATTTACTTACACACTAAGCCCGATTACAGAGGCGCCAGCGTAAACTAAATAGCAGCGTAAAAAGCGTTCTCTCTATCGAATGCCTAAAGTGAAAAAGAAACAGAACTATGCTATTTAGCTAATTTAGTTACGCTGACGCCTCTGTAATCGGGCTTATTGTAAGTAACCAAATTAGTGATCAACTTATTTTCACTTTAGTTTTTAGTAGATGGATTTTTATGTACATACTGGCCTCTATTTTGGTTTTTAGGTGTATAGACCTTGTTGATATCTAATCATGGCCGTTAAATGAGCGTTTTAAACTTACAACCAGCAGTACATCTGTAAATACTTTTAACCCTATTAAAATTTGAATTTCTCGCTTCAGCCACCTTAACTTGATTTATTTAAAAAAAAACATTTTACTACTATGTACTAAGCAGTTTGTTGCATAAGCAAAAATTTTTTACGCTTTCATTCCACTTAGCGAGGGTACTCCCCCGAGCAAGAGCATGTGGTGTCGACTCGTCTTCGAGCTTGCGTGCAGCAGCATCAGAGGGCGCTGGAGGCGGCGCGCCGGCTGCAGACCTGCTTCTCCATACCCACCTTCATGCAGTTCACCGTCTCGCTCATCATCATATGTGTCACTGCCTTTCAGCTGGTTTCGGTGAGTAGTCCGTCGCCACAGCTACGAGCAGCGCCACCAGGTGGTGCTGCCATCGTATGTCTTTGAGCTGGTTTCAATGAGCAGTTTGAGTTTTCTTCGCAGCCGTATGCAGCGCTACCGGGCAGCACTGAGAACGGCATAACTTTGAGCAGATATAAAAGAGAGAAACTCAACTAGAATCGTCTCAAACGGGCGCGTCGATACAGTCACGAAAATCAGAGAAACGTTTTTAATTCGTAATTTAACTTACTGCTCGGCTCATTCCAGCTATGAATAAAATATAAACTATAAACCTCCCGGAAAAAATATTGTAACAAATATTGAAAACTGCACAGCGTCCTGTTGTGTTGTTTTTGTTTAGAAGATCCATTAGTAAGCGAACACACAGACAGACACAAAAAAGTCTCTGATTTATATAATAGTAGCATGTTGTATATAGTATAAATTAGAGACGTTTTGTGATTGATTTTTTTTTTCATTAATTATGACTTATTATTTTGTCCCGGTTTCAACTGGCTATGAATGAGTTACATATACGAGTATATTATACATATACCTAGCCTTAAACTTTCCGAAAGAAATATTCTAGCAGATAATGTGTTATTTATGTACTCGTTAATGGAAAATTTGTGTCTGTAGCAAATTTTTGTCTGCGTTTGGTCATAGCATTTAATTTCAGTTACATGTTTATAACCAGTTTTCGTTTCTTTTTTCAGCAAAAGGGCAACATAGTAAGACTAATGTCGATGGGCACTTACCTCCTAAATATGTGTTTTCAAGTGTTCATCTACTGTTACCAAGGAAATCAACTTTCAGAAGAGGTAAGTAAGTAATTCGATTTTTTCCCATAGTAAATGTTGTATTTGAAATGACGAAACGTCTCTGCTTTGCGTCCTCCAAACGTTACTAGTGCTTATAAGTTTTAATTAACTATCTTTACTTTATATTGATATTTTTCTAGAGTTCGGAAATAGCGGGAGCAGCGTACGAGAGCCCGTGGTACCAGTGCTCGCCTCGCTTCCGGCGCGCGCTGCTCGTGGTGATGGTGCGCTCGCGGCGCGTCGCTCGCCTCACCGCGGGCGGGTTCACCACGCTCTCGCTCGCTTCCTTCATGGCTGTGAGTTTTCTAATAGAGTTCATGTAGCGAGAGCGGAGTACGAGAGTCCATGGTGCCAGTGCTCACCTCGCTTGCGGCGAGCGCTACTCGTGGTGATGGTGCGCTCGCGGCGCGTCGCTCGCCTCACCGCGGGCGGGTTCACCACGCTCTCGCTCGCTTCCTTCATGGCTGTGAGTATTCTAATAGAGCTCATGTAGCGGGTGCGGAGCACAAGAGTCCATGGTGCCAGTGCTCGCCTCGCTTGCGGCGCGCGCTACTCGTGGTAATGGTGCGCTCGCCTCACCGCGGGCGGGTTCACCACGCTCTCGCTCGATTGCTACATGGCTGAGAGTTTTCTAACACTGTTCATATAGCAGGAGCATCGTGCCTACGGTACCAGTGGCGCAGCTCGCCTCATTTCTGAGCGTGAATGTTCTAGTAGATTTCATGTAGCAGGATGAGCATACGGGAGCTTATGGTACCTATGCTCGCGTCGCTACCGACGCTACCAATTTCGTTCGCTTCACTCATACATAGCTATAACTATGTTCACGGACGTATATATAGCTCTTGCAAGGGGGGAGGGCTCCAAAGTTTTTATCCGACTGCCCAAAAAAGACGAGTAAGGTTTTCGAAAAAATGTAAGTAGAAACTTATACATATTAATGTATAATGGATATGTTTAAATAAAAATACCATGGCGTGGGCGAAACTACGAGCAAAAGCTAGTCGTAAAATTAGACATCTTTTGTCACTTCAAATTCTAAATGTTATTTTTTTGTATTAAATGTGTTGCACGTGTTGACCGTCGACCCGATGAAAACAAAAGACTATGGGCATAAAAACTTTAGGTTATGAATGTAACAAACACTTTCACACACTTTCTCCAATTTTTGTCACATTTATAGACACGATATTTGCCATTTTCGTTATTTTACTAGTATACACTAATAAAAATATTTGAAAATGTATAGGCCAAGGGGGGGCCCGGACCCCTCGGACACCCACTCATATACGCCCATGACTATGTTAAGTCAACACTAGTGGGAGCAGTGTATGAGAACCATTGGTACTTTTTCTGCCGTTTATGCCACTACCGCTCATCTGTCGATATTTTGAAATGTGTTTTTGTTTGTTTCAGATTATAAAAGCATCATATTCCCTTTTCACACTCCTGCAACAAGTGGATGAAAAAAAATAAGAACATAAAGAATAAACCTTGTTCAGCAGTAAATTATTCACTTGCGTAATGCGTAGTTATGATAATATTAAGTAGACGATAATATGAGGCACTTAGGTACCATTAAGATGTATTTTTTTAATTTTTTTTAATAGGTAAGTACTGAAACAATTTTGAAATCGTAATAAAAATCGGCTATTTCATGCAAACCATTTCGAGGTCGAATAATATATTTTTCATCACATCTATTCGAAAAGGACTACTTGGTTCGCCTTTAAGTGCGCCCAAAGGTGGTGTTTTCTATAAGGACTTTATAGTGCGCCGGAATTATCTTTGCCGCGCACTTTTTGAGTTTGGAACAAATAAGGGCGACGAAAATCTTATTGGAAATTATTAGGGGAGGCCTATGTCCAGCAGTGGACGTCCTATGGCTGAAATGATGATGAAGGGCGACGGAATGATCTTTGCCGCGCACTTTTTGATTTTGGAAATATTTGTAATGTTAGTGTTCAGCGGAGACCTGCGTCGTTTCGCCCCGCAAGCTGTTGGACCCGCGGGGCGAATCAACCAAGACTCTTTTTGAAGGTCCCCATTCGGCCCGCTCCAAACAATGCGGGGCGAATGGGGACCTTCAAAAAGAGTCTTGGGCAATTCGCCCCGCGATTCACTTTTTTATCTGTACATTTAAGTTGAAAAGTAGTCAATGGAAAAAATAAACAATTGCATTATTTTGAGGGCGTCATTCTATGAGTCCTATGGGAGTGTATGAACAAAAATGCATTTGTTTGAATGATGCAATTGATGATTGAATGATCATCACATGAAACTAATGTGCCAAATTGGTTTCACGTGTTTTGTAAACATAAATATTTCATTTGAAGCAAACAAATGAACCATTCCATGTCTTTTTACCTACAATATACTTTTTAATTTTATCTAGAATAAAAATATAAAATTAAAAGAGGTATATCTCTGTAACTGTCAATTTTAGACTATTGATGTCTTCACAAAAGTGATAGAGCTTAACGATATCTACATTTCAGATGACAATTGTCAAACTTAAATCAATTGAATCAATTGTTGAATCAATAATAACCGAGATAAATTACTTTTAAGTTTGACAACTGTCATCCGAAATGTAGATCTCGTCAAGTTCTATCACTTTTGTGAAGACAGCCGTAGTCTAGAATCGATAATAACCGAGATATATCACGTTGAAGTTTGACAGCTGTCATCCGAAATGTAGATCTCGATGAGCTCTATCACTTTTGTAAAGAGAGCAGTAGTCTAGAATCAATAATTACAGAGATAAATCACTTTTAAGTTTGACAGCTGTCATCCTAAATGTAGATCTTGTTGAGCTTTGTCACTTTTGTGAAGACAGCAGTAGTCTAGAATCGATAATTACAGAGATAAATAACTTTTAAGTTTGACAGCTGTCATCCGAAATGTAGATTTCGTCGAGTTCTATTACTTTTGTGAAGAAAGCAGTAGTCTAGAATCGATAATAACCGAGATAAATCACTTTTAAGTTTGACAGCTGTCATCTGAAATGTAGATCTGGTTGAGCTCTATCACTTTTGTGCAGACATTAATGGTCTAGAATCAATAATAACCGAGATAAATCACTTTTAAGTTTGACAGCTGTCAACAGTAATGTAGGTCTCGTCAAGTTCTATCACTTTTGTGAAGACAACAGTAGTCTAGAATTGATAATGACCGAGATAAATCACTTTGGAGTTTGACAGCTGTCACTTGGACAGCTGTTACTGTGACATTAGTCGTGACAAATTACACGATCCGATTTCTAACGTGTACGAGGGATTCTTCTCATCTTCATTTTAAGATTGAACGGTTGTCGTCAAAACCTTTTTTTCCCACTAAATATTCATAGAATACTCGAATACTCTAGATTTAATGTCTAAATCGCTACCGGCAACACTGGTCGCCGCGGTGACGCCGCGGTGCGATGTCGCGGCGACACCGCCCTTGTGGCAAATTGGTAGGAATCAACACAATACCGACAAAACTGGAAATCTCGAGAGGAAGCCTTTGTCCAACAATGGGACATTAAAAGCTCATAAACAAACAAACAATTCTTTTTATAGCGTTGCATATCTGTTGATTTTTTGTAGTCGGATTTTTATTTTATGTCATGTAATTTTATGCGTGGCTGTACCATAAGAAATGCGTAATACTGATGCGGGAAATTGATCTTTATCAACGTGGGCCCAAACAACCACTTCTTTTATAGTTATTGGCGTTTCGCCCCGCGGGCCCAATGGGGGCCTTCAAAAAGAGTCAGTGTCGATTCGCCCCGCGGGACCAACAGCTTGCGGGGCCAAACGCCGCAATACCCGTTCAGCGGCGCCAAGAGAATGAAAAGAATGTAAATATAAGTTTTCAATTGTTTCATTATTAGATACCATATAATTTCAATTTAGTTGTTATACTGTAGGCTGAGTGTGAGTTTTGTCGTAAACATGACGCGCTCCTCGACGAGCGCGTAAGCATGTAATTTGTATGAACTTGTTGTGTTTCCAAAACGCGCCGCTGGTGGCGCTGTACATTTCTTCATACAAATTACATGCTTACGCGCTCGCCGAAGAGCGCGTCATGTTTACGACAAAACTCACACTCAGCATACTGAGCACCATACAAATTGGCAGATGAGATGTTAGCTGCAGATGACACTTCGCCGTGATTAGCTATTTATTGCGCATGTGTGCACAATTCCGACGCTGACTGTCGTAGTGTGTAGGGAGCGCGCGGGAGGTATGAGGTTGGCGGGCGGGTGTGCCCCGGCGTCTCGTCTCTCTGGCTCCCGCGAATGCCTATATATCGGCTTTTGCACAGTTCTCTGCGCATAACTTCCCATCCGTCGATTTCTGTGGCGCTCAGTACTCTACGTTTTATTAAATAATAATATTACAGTAAAATATAAGGCGCCTTTTATTTTCTCATAGAGGGTGATGAAAAGTAGAGTGTACCACTCGGACGCAAAATATATTTATGGCTCAGGCGATGTACTTAGAATCCCTCGCTACGTTCAGAATTTAACTAACCCGCTGTTTGTGACGTCAATTTGACTTACATCGTTTGTGACCCTTTTTTTATTTTTTACCAGGGGAAATCTTTTAAAGATACCACCGCACCTCGGGACAGGCGGGTGGTTATGTGGGAGTCTCCGCCCATTGCTGGACGGCATACCCACCAAAACCCCTGGGTGTTCCGCCACTGCGCTTGGTGTCGGGGCTACGGGCACGCTTTCGCACTCCTCCGCGGCACCCGACAGCGCTGGCCCAAACCGGGCCCCACCTCGGAGCGTAAGCTCCCTCCAGAATGACGATGTGCCGAACACCAGACACATCGTCATCCCCCACCTGGGACCAACCAGCACTGGGCGTCAGACCGTACCCGTGTCCGACAGCCCTGATCCCGATGCAACGGGTCAATTAAAGTGGCCCCGCGCCTGCCACTACGGCTGCAGAGGATAGGGAGAGCGGCTATCGCGATACCGACACGCCTCTTAACCTGCAGCCCCACCGCCTCCGCCAACACGTTGGCGGCACCCGTTAGGGATCGTTTGTGACCCTGGTGTGACGTATTCAAGTCATTTATCCCATTTTAAATGATTACGTCATAAAAACACGTGTTTTTATTATCATTTAAAATAGGTACATACTATATTTATGAATTGTCATTTATTAGGTCATCAAGAAACAAAACTGAATTGCCTAAAATTTGCCATTTTTTGAACCAGTACGATCATTTTAAATGTTAAAAAAACTAAAATGTAATTTTTGAGTTTCTTTAACTTCATCAGAGATATTATGAAGCATAGGTACTCAAAATAATTAATATAAATACAGTATCCTTGTCATATAATATTTTTTTATAATCTTTCCACAATTGTACAGTATTTTTCAACGGTCAATGTCTTTTCGAAGATGTAGCTACACATTATTATTATATACTACGGGACTAATCGCGCACTAAAATTACGAGATAAATAAATACCTCATCATCCCGACGTTTCGGCCGAGTTACATCGACCGTGGTCACGGGTAGACTGGTATATAATAATAATGTGTTCAAATCGCGAAAGTTTGAAAACAACATGTGTAGCTACACGCCCAAAATACAAACAGATGTTGCAAATTTGCATTTTAAGTATCAAAACATTTCAAGGAATATTTTAATCTTGATCAGAAAGTGCCGACCGGTAAGCATAGCATAGGAAAGCCACCCAAAGACCAGCAGAGAGGATGAGATAGTGCCTAAAAATACGATATTTGCAAACTGCTTCAAAATAATGGTACTTTTGGAAATCAATAGGTTAGAAGTCTTAAATAGAGACCACAAGTTCGAAAACATAGCGTAGGATGTTCACTTTCAGTGTAGGAAAATAATAATAATGCAAGAACACGTAGACCAATGTTCGCATCTGGTCCTTATTATATTCATCATACATTACATTCATCGTAAATTCCGTATATAAATTCCAAAAAACTCATTGGTACGGGACCGGGATTTGAACCCACGACCTCAAGGCGGGTGTCACTACAGCTAGACCACCACGGCTTTTCAGATTTACCTACCAAATTGTTAAATTGCCACTAAGCACAGAGCTAGACATTTTACTCAGTATTGTACCCGACACATTCGTGAGCTGCGCGGGTGAAACCGCTGGGCGCAGCTAGTGCCATATTAAATCATTGCATTTCTTTCTTTTTTTTTTTTGTCAATCGACCACGTTATCACTCTGGTAACTCTGTGGGTACTATACTGTTTTTTTTTTCATGTTTACCACAGATAACTGTAGAATTTTGTTTTTTACTGCGTAGGGGCGTGCGAACGAGAGCGCGTGTTGATGAATGACTAGGGCAAAGAAAATATTGACCCCTAGCGGAGGACTAGGGGTGTGACATCAGCGGCTAGTTAGCGCCCGCTCGCGTTTTTAAAAACCTTAAACGGAAATACGTACTTTGATGATGATAGTTATATTAGTAATACACAGTTTTTCTTGTAATTTTTTGTACATTTATTAGCCATATAAAGTAAAAATATTTATCAGACCCATTAAGTACAGTGTTGCCTAATCCCAAAGAAGATATAACATAGTTAAGTGAGATATAATAATACTACGTACTAATGCTGAAAATTATCAACGTCGTTGATATCTACTATCTAATCATCAGTGATGCCAACTTAGCTATTTCATAGCTAGATCCAGCTATTTTTGCATACCAGGCAGCTACAATTTCTAAAAAGTTGTAGCTAAAAAATCTAACTACTTTTTAGCAACTTTTCAACACATCAACTACATTTACACTTAGTACATTTTTCAACTTTTATCTGTTGTCGTAGGTCGTTTATTCACACATAGATTCTGCGTAGTTATCCAGTCATCAATTTGTGTCATACTTTTTGTAATAAGAAATGGATCTACTTAAAAACAGAAGATTTATTCCCAAAAACACAGAACTGAGTTAGAACTTAGATGAATTTAAAGCTTTGGTAACTTCTAGCTACTTTTTGGGGCGACATAATGTGGGAATCTGTCAACTTTTTGCAAAAGATCTAGCTACTGAGATAATAGTGCAGTTGGCAACACTGCTAACTATTGCGCCCAATCTATAGTAGTCTGTGATTGAGTCAAAATGTCAAGCAAAGATAATGCGTCTATTTTACTCTACAAAACAAGATAACTCCGCTGTTATCATTTTTTTTAGCTTTGTTTCAAGGCCGAACATTCACGCAAACTGTATTCAAGCAAATACGTAATAAGTAGGTAATTAAAGTTGTACCGTGTGACTATATTTTCACTTCAGAACAGTCTCAACTCTCAGTATAGTTGTTCTAAATATTTTGGCAGGAAACGACGACGTTATTGTCGCAAATTGAATGTTTCCCAGGGGTATTGTTAACAGTATTCAAATAGTATTCGGTACCACTAAAACTAGTTTACGCAAGATGAGTATCGACATTGGAGGTGAGTTGTTTGTGATTTTTATAAATAACTACACTGTTATGTTTCTTTAAGTATTGTCGAATATTTATATATAAGTACTTAATAACCTTTTTATAGTTACATATTACAGGTTAATAATATATTTATATATCATAACCTTTTTATGGTTACATATTACAGGTATGAGAATAAGGTACAAGGACAAAAATGATACCTTTCTTGAGAAACATTTGGTGTCCAAAGAACCATTCGGCCAATTCCGTTCATGGTTTGAAGAAGCTTGCACGAGAAAGGAAATTTTGGAACCAAATGCTATGTGCTTAGCTACTGTATCAAAGTAAGTATGAAATATTTAGTAAGTAATCATAAAAATATGTAGCCATTGAAAAATGTATTGTTATACATATATTTATATTTAATATTATACAGGGTTATTTCTAATCAATTAGCATCCTTCTAGGGGCTTATTCTGTACATCAAAACTAACAACTTTTGCCCTACGACTCGTCAGAACTGAAAAAAAAATTTGTTGTTCCATAGAAAAATTTAGTATACCCGCGACAAAATGTATGGAACAGCTGAATTTTTTTTTAGTTTTGACGAAAGTCGTAGAACATAAGTTGTTTGTTTTTATGTACAGAATAATGCCGGAAACATACTATCGGACGCGGCTTACGGACGCGACTGACAGCCGCGACTTAGCAATGTGCACGGTGTGCCAGATCGCTCTCGGACGTCCGAACGCTCAAGGTCGTCCGAAGGTGACGTTCGCGACTTATGTCCGATAGTGTGCACGGCTCAGTGTACTTTCATAGTCTAGGTCGCGGCTGTCAGTCGCGTCCGATATTATGTTTCGAGCTTAAGCCCCTAGAAGGATGCTAATTGATTAGAAATAACCCTATATATTATAAGACATGCTAAATCGCGCATATTTCTTTTTTCAGGGAAGGTTACCCTTCTGCAAGATTCGTATTGCTTAAAGGTTATGGAAAAGATGGTTTTAAATTTTTCACCAACTATGAAAGTCGTAAAGCTAGAGAATTGGTGAGTTCTAATTTTTTATATACATCTGGTTGAATGTTGATTACAAGTAAAATATTTATGTACAGACCTACCCACCAAGATATTTAAAAAATTTAACCATATTTTAGGGTGAAAATCCAAATGTAGCAGCTACTTTTTACTGGGAAGTTTTAAACAGATCGATTAGAATCGAAGGTCAGGTTGAAAAGTTATCTGAAGAAGAATCCACAACATATTTCCATACTCGCCCGGTTCCTAGCCAGATTGCTGCATGTGCCAGTTATCAAAGCACACCAATTGAATCTAGAGATGTTTTGTGCGAACGGGAAGCAGTTCTAGAAGCTCAATACATAATTCCGGAAAAAGAAGTTCCAAAACCAGCATATTGGTGAGCAGAAATTTTCGGTAAATCATATGCCAGAGGAAGACTCATTCTACTACTAATGACATTAAAATGCTTGTTTGCAGGGGAGGATTTATCATTCGCCCCAGAGCTGTAGAATTTTGGCAGGGCCAAAGAGATCGTTTACATGACAGAATAAAATTCAGGAAACCTAATGAGGGAGAGGTGCCGGATGGGAAGCTTCTCCATGAGGGTGAAGAAGGATGGGTTTATGAAAGATTGTCACCATAGAAATCATTGGTTCAAAGGGATATGGAATCGTCAACTAATAAATCAGAATAAAGTTAAATATTGTCTTTATATTTTCTTAGTTACTCTCAAAATTTCTCTCTGTATTCCACCTGAGCTTTTCCAACACACTTCACTTTCTAATGACTCGTTATTTTTTATACTTTGTTCAAATTGCCTGGTGCCACCTCCCACGCCAAAATAATAAGTCTTTGCAGCTACATATATAACGCCGTTACTATCTAATTTATCACCGAACAGATTAAGAATCTTTTTGTAGTTGTCTAAATTATAAATTGTTTCAGAAGTTAGAATAATATCAAAAATATCAGTGCATTTGCTGTTGAAACACGCCCAGTCGCCATTGTAAAATCTGCATCTTTTCAATTCCAGCTCTTTCTCATCTTCTTCAATATTTAGTAATACATTAGGAATCGTAACATGTTCGATAACTTCTTTATTCTGAAAAAAAGGGAACACATATTATCTTGAAGCTTCTCTCCGATATTATAGACACTTCTAATTATTCAATTTTGTATCAAAATCAAGCAGATTTTTTTACTAAAGTAAATATGTACTGTATTTGTCTTGATATTTCTGTTATTTTATTAAGTTGTTTGAAATCCAACTACAAGTTACTTACATTGATTTTTTATTGGAAAATTACTAACCATAGACTCTAAGGTCTATGCCCTTTGTTAACTAAAATGTACAATTATTTGATTACACTGTACAACAAGAGTTAGTTAGATGGGTTGGTTTAAATTTTAGTTTTAGTAGTTTCGGTGCATTGCGTGGACGCCACGAGCAAACCGGCGACCCGCATACAGTACCCGATGACGAGTGTGAAGCATGTGCCAGCCATCATTCTCCTCGACCATATTTGAGGGAAGAGAACGACCCACACACGACGCCGCCCCAAGAAGGAGCCATCGATGGCGAGAATGAATGTTCAGGGTATGCACGCAAACTTACGTTGATTACTAAGCGCCACACAAATCGGCGGATGGGAAGTTATGCGCAGAACGCTGCTTAAAAGCCGAAATATAGGTATGCGCGCGAGACAGCGAGATGAGACACCGGGGCACACCCGCCCGCCAACCCCATGCCTCCCGCACGCTCTCTACGCCCGTGCTCGACACTACTACACGGAATTGTGTACACATGCGCAATAATTAGCGAATCACGGCGAAGTGTCATCTGCAGCTAACTTCTCATCCGCCGATTTGTGTGGCGCTCAGTTATAGCAGGGTTAAGTTTTGGTTCAATGACCTCCACCATCATATATTTTCAAAATTTTGTTTGCGTCACAAACAGAAATTTTCGTATATACTTACATAATCTTGAAATGTTACTTTTGCTCCTTTCATAAGAGTATAAATTCCAAGTATACCGGCTCCACATCCTAAATCTAGGACCCGTTTTCCTTCAAAGCTTACTTTACTGTTATTTTCTTCAAAATATTCGATTAAGTCACCTGTGCATTCCCAAATTTTTAAACCCCCTGTAAAAAAATAAATAATGACAAACATATACATTTTGAACAAGTTTAACTTGCGCAAGGTTTTTCAGCAGGCAATCAAATCGCTTGTTCGGGTTCCGTACCCAAAGGGTAAAAACGGGACCCCATTACACAGACTCCGCTGTCCGTCTGTCCGTCCGGCCGTCTGTGACACCAGGCTGTACTTTATAAATGGTAATAGCTAAAAAGTTAAAATTTTCACAGATGACGTATTTTTCTAACAAATAAATTAAATATAGTATTTATACAACAAATACTAAAAACAAAAAAAAATTAATTTAAGGGGGGCTCCCATACAACAACTGTTTTTGGCTCAATATAAATAACGGCGACAGATAGTTGTTTGAAATATTCATCACAGAATATTTAGGTAAATATTCGTTTCAAAAATAAATAACAGAACAAATAATAATTATATACTCATACAAGGAACGTGATTTTTACTCGATATTAAATGGGAGATGCTTGAAATATTCAGTTATATTAGGGAATATACCCTTCAAAACTCGTCGTCGTCGTTTCAGCCATAGGACGTCTACTGCTGGACATAAGCCTCTCCGATAAGACTGGTTCGTAGCGGCTTGCATCCAGCGCGATCCTGCAGTCTTAATGAGATCATTCGTCTACCTTGTGGACGTCCGACGCTGCGCTTGCCGGTACGTGGTCTCCACTCGAGAACTTTCCGACCCCAATGATTATCAGTCCTCCGTGCTATGTGCCCTGCCCATTACCATTTCAACTTGCAAATCCTCTGGTCTATGTCGGTAACTTTGGTTCTTCTACGGATCTCCTCATATCTGATTCGATCTCACAGAGAGACTCCGAACATAGCCCTCTCCGTAGGTCGTTGGGCTACTTGAAGCTTACTTATAAGGTCCATAGTGCCGTGGGGTGTTGGCAGAGTAGAATATCACCCCCCTCATGTATCAGGTGTCGTAAGAGCCAACTGAGGTACTACGGAACCAAAAGATGGCGATATATATGTTTATCTGTTTATATCCATCCGAAACAGCACACAAACTACACACTGCGTTTGCCAACACGCTTGCCCAGCGCAGCAATTACAGGCAAAACCCCCCTTAATGATTAGTAAAAAATTAAAAATAAGACCTTCAAAACTAATTAAAATAAAATATATTAAGGAAGCTTTCTTATGGTACGGAACCCTTCGTGCACAAGTCCAGCTCGCACTTGGCTGATTATTTATAACTTAGTTAGGTATTTGCCATGATTTTACCAACCTTCATATTTTCCTGCTACAAGATCACTATGCTCTGCCTCAGCTAGTTTAATAACGCTTGAAAGATCATCATCATTAATCTGAGCTGATGTGTTGCTGATCATGACATGCCCAATCTCAACATCTCCACATGTGTACATTTTAGCATGTTTTGCTATTTGATCAAGTATATTCATTTGATTAGTTGGTAATATTTCCCAACTCTCAAGCCATTGAATATTTTGTTTGTCAGTAGACTCAACTAAAAATAATTAGATGTATTATAAAATATTCAAAGAATTGTACAGTAAAAAAATTGTTAGGTACGGAAAAAATAACGAAATATTACATAGGTACACATACCTTTTTTAGTTTCTGTATCTTCACCAGAAAAATTGAACTTGAAAGAACTCATTATACCTGCAGAGAACAAGATTATAATTTCTTCATACCTCAATATTTACCTATACTATAACAGAAGAATATATTTTCTTTGAAATTATAAGTATGGTACTCAACAAATTAACCTGTAAACTCTAAATGTTTGAATATTTTTAAAGTTTTCAATACAACTTGTTGTTTTATTTGAGGTTATATTTGTATAAATATAAATTCACTGGTGCCAGTTGTAGTATCTTTTAGTTTGTGGTGCCAGTATACGTATGGCATAGTGTCTAAGGTGTGTGTAGCCCGCTTTAAATTAAGTACTAAAGAGGTTTGTTTCTTTCTGTATTTCTAATGCACTAAAAAAATAATTAAATTAAAAAGTAAAAATGACAAGATTGTTACCAAAAATATAACTTCTAAAATATGAATCCAGAAATACAACTTGAATTTAATCTACAAAAGGTATGCAAATGGGCCCAAATTGTTATTTGTAATTTAGAATGTACATATTCGTAGTATCGGAGAGTTTTAATAAGTTTATTCTGTAGTAGAGTTGAGTTGTAGACTTTGGCAATCATGGATTTATCATATAAACAGGATTGAGTACTGGCAAAGAAAAACGTGCCGACAATGATACCACATCAGATGATTGTGTCTCTTTTCCAAGTAGGATGACCAAACATCTTGATCATTTTGGGATATAATATTTCTTTGGAATGTTACTGCACGCAGAAATTGCAGTTATCTTACCCCTAACTCGTCGTTCTTCGTCATCGTCATCGTTTTAGCAATAGGACGCCTGCTGCTGGGCATAGGCCTACCCTAAAGATCTCTATAAAATCAATCTCCATAAAAGCAATGGTCTAGAATTAATATATACGGAGATAATTCAGTTTCAAGTTTGACAGCTGTTATCGGAAATATAGATTTGAAGAGTTCTTTTACCTTTGTTAAGACATCAATAGTCTAGAATTGATAATGACAGAGATAAACCACTTTTAACTTGATTGACAGCTGTCATGTCATCGGAAATGTAGATCTCGATGAGTTCCTTCACTTTTGTGATCACAGTAATGGTCTGGAATCCATATTTATGGTGTTAAACAACGTTTAAGTTTCATAGATGTAATCTTGACACATACTCGTATCACGCAACCCGTGTCAGTACTTAACCACGAAAAACTTTTTCACGAACACTTTTTCACGAACGACTTTTTCACTAAAAAAATTGTCACAAATATACTTTATCACGAAAACTTTTCCACGAATAGACACTGTCACGAGTAATCTTAATAGACTTTATTACGAAAAGTCATAATCATTTTTAGGCTTCCGTAGTAAACAAGGCATCCATTTTGATATAATGTTCGCCATTTTTAATTCCAAAATGAATGTCATTTTTGAAACCTACACCCCCAAAAACCTCAAAAGCGACACCCATGACGACTTTTTGCAAAAATTGACATCCGCCATCTTTCATTTCAAAATGGATGCCAATTTTGAAATCTACAACCCAAAAAAATGAAAAACGACACCCACGACTATACACCTATAATTGTACACCCAGCATGTTTAAGAAATATGTCCAGCATAGTCACCCTACCACACTTCTTTGTATACACCATAGTACGCCATTTGCAATTGACGATGATACTCTAATCAAAAATTAAAAATAACCATTAATCATAAAGACGTAGGTATATTCATACAAAATAAATATCAAACTGTTTTATTAGCATCTATTCGCAATTTTAACTGAAATCTTATCAAACTACATTGTTATAAAAACTAAGAAATGGGTAAGACAGTCGCGGCTTTACAGGTAATAATTCTACCATATATAACTATCGTTTCGAAATGGCAATAGTGCGAGCAGGACACCCTCATCACTTTGGGAAGTCTCACTCGGCACAGCGTCTCTCTTATGCCATTTCAAAGGAATATATGTTTTGTTGCAACGCATTAAGGTTGAATTTTCCTAAGCTAACTTTACGACATTTCGTCTGTGCGCAATCCAGATAGTGTACAAAATCCTTGTTGGCAATGAATCAGTGTTGCTAGTGCGCATTTTTCAATTTTATGTATTGCACTATTTTCCCAAGTTATAGTGGGTAAAATATAAAATTACCTTATAAGCTCGTATGCTGTCCAAGCGTATCGTCAAATGAATAATGTGATGAAACAGGAGTTTCTAAAGCAGTTGGTCCATGAAGAAAACCTTTTTCTTTTTTGACTCCTTAAGCATGCTGTCTGGGGAATGCTGTTGATCGAACACCAGATCGCAGCTGCTGTCAAGCTGCGATCTGGTGTTCGACCAATCACAAAGCTCATACAGCAAGGTTTGGGATTGGAGGATCACTATATAGGTCGCGGCTGCAGCTGTAGTAGAATGTGACAGTCTGGGGAACGCTTTACATGAACAGGCTTGATTTTCATGAAAGAAAAAACGAAAATCATTACAGCTTTGCGGCAACCAGGCGGCAACACCTAGATGAGACTGGCACAGGACCTCTAGGACAGGGATAGTTGGCATTTTTTCTTAATTTCATGACAGGATGACATAAGCTTGAAACATACTATCGGATGCGACTTACCGACGCGACTAATAGGTATCTAGACAATGAATGTATACTGAGCCGTGCACACTATCGGACATAAGTCGCGGATGTCATCTTGGACTGACTTTGAGCGTTCGGACGTCCGAGAGAGATCTGGCGCGTCGGATGTTTTAAGACTGTGCACGCTGCTAAGCCGCGGCTGTCAGTCGCGTCCGATAGTATGTTCCCGGCTTTAGATATAATAATTATTGTGCCTCATCATCATTATGACCAACTTTTACTTCATGACCAACATGAAAATCAGAAAAAAAAACCGGACAAGTGTGAGTCAGGCTCGCACATCGAGGGTTCCAAACACATTGTTAAAATAATTAAAAACCTATTTTAGCATGTGCTAATGCAGATCTTTTATATGATACCTTACATGATACGATTTACTCAATTTGAATTTTGAACCCATATTTTATCAACTCGATATCATTACGCGTTTCCGAGATAAAGAGTCTTGACATACACACATACGGACAACAAAGTGATCCTATAAGGGTTCCGTTTTTTCCGTTTGAGGTACGAAACCCTAAAAAACAGCTGCCCGATACATTTTGTCGAAAACCGGTGAACTTTTTGTCATAATATAAATATTTACAATATGACAATAAACTATATTATTAACATTACTAACTAAAAATCCGAAACGCATAATATATTAAAACAAATAACAGTTATAATTTTAAAATTTTATGTAACATGCTATTTATTTTTAACTGTTATTTAATCACACCTCTAAAGGTGCGTTCGGATAGCCTACTGGTGGCAAAAATAACAGTTCAAAACGCTAAAAACGATCACATTCAGCGTTCGGTTTGGGAATGTGTGAGCAAAAGTTGCATTTTTATATGTTTTCATTCACCGTTCGGATAGCTTGAAAACAGTTAAAAACGCCATCGTGAACTGTTAATTTCGACCCACGTGAGGAGATGGGTTCTTTGTGATCGTTTTCTGACATTTAAGAGTTTGATGTTTTATTGTTGATAAAAATTTGCGCGTAATCTAAAGTTTCAAGCTTTTTAATAATTTGTACGGTGTACAATTAATAATAGATGGTGTTTAAGGCAGAACAGCGAAGCAAAGATAATGTAAATACTACCAGAAAATTGCGTATTGCTAAAATCGGATAAAACTGTGTAATTTAATGTTTATATTTAATTGTGTAGTGTAATGTCCTGTGATTTGATGTTTCACAATGTTACTACTGCTACGAGTGACACGTGGGTGATTGACCGTCAAAAGCAGATGTTTAAATCAGAACGAATAGCAAAAGAAAGAACATGTAAGTTTGCAAAACAAAAATCACATCTCGCGAATTTCTGTATTTTCGAAGTATTGCCGCCATAATTATGTTGTTTGACATTTGACGCACCGCAGTTTGTTCCTTTTGCGTTCGTTTTGGGAAGTGAGCAAAAGTAGCATTGTTGGCGAAAGGAACAAAAATCCCAAACCGAACGCTTTACATCAACGCTAATTTTGCAAACGCCAAAAACGCCACCGAGCCCAAACCGAACGCACCTTAAGTATTATTATATCTTCTTTGCCTCTACTCACGAAGTTAACCTATAACTTCGTGAGTCTACTTCTCTACTTCTATAATCTAAGTTCTTATTCATTCATTTGTATTCGTTCAATTTCGTTCGTTCAAATAAATTTACGCACACGAGTGTTTAGAAATCGTTGTTATTCACAAATAAAATAGATTCGAGGGATTTAACTATATTAAATCCCGACAAAAATTATCAAATACAATGACAGACGTTGCGAAGAAGGTAAATTCTGAAGTATAAAATAGTTTCATCGCTTTGTTTGACACGAGTGAGCTGCGACCAGCGTACGTTGATTAGTGTGCGTGACCTTACAGTTCTATAGATTTTTATGCTGAAATACTATTTGCGCTGTGTATCTGGTGTTAGTTCAGTGATTTTGTTACTTGTTGAACATCGTTGCTGCTTCTGGAATACTCAATAATGTCTTCTGTAAGTTTCCGTGATGAATAGTCAACATAACCTCAATTCTAGCGGCCGCGGGGTGGCTATTCAAGATGTATCGCTCGTAATGGCCGTTGTTACTCACATTTGATTACGTATGCTTCCAGGTGCAAGACTACAAAGATTCCCTGAAGCAGAAAGCCGAGCACTTGATCATAAAAGGTTTCCCAGAGAAGATAGTAAAGCTTAATGAACTGTTGGAAACGTCAAACTTCCAGAATCGGAATCTATCTGATGTTCACCAGGTGTGTATCTTTAGTTTGAATCCAATTAACAAGATTTGCTCAGTTCAATCTACATTTCAATTCATGATATGTGTCGCCAATGTCTTGTGAGGAACTGCCATCAAACGTAGATAATTTGCACTATGTTTGCACGAAATTTTACGTTTTGGATAGACAACAGTTTTTGGATATTATACCATTCACCACTGAATCAACAGTTCAATCTTAACTCCTTACTTAGTGGTACATCTATGTCATGCTGCAGAACACCAAGTTCACAACTTATTATGAACCATATGTTTGCAGTATCCTAAATTAGAAACCACAACAACTAGCATATAAATCCTTACAGCGAAATAAGTTCTCGAGCAACATCCAACAACTTCATGTCTGGTTTTTAAAACCCTGGCTTAAGTAGGCTGAAATAATTAAGTCTGTCTATACTAGAATGTGTAATTTTGTTTGGTGTGCCAACTAGTTTAGGTTACCAGACAACAATTGCAAGAAAAGTCCAATTTCAGCTGAGACATATTCATAATATCTTATTTTGAATGAAAAATTATTTTAGATGAATAAAGTTGTGCAACATAATATACCAAATCCTTACTAACATTTAACATCGAAATGTGTGTTTGTTTGTTACTCTTTCGTGCAAGAATGAAGCAAATCCATTCTTGCATAAAAGAGTAACCAAGTTGGAGAGTCTCATAAGCAACTTTTTAATCTGCAGTGCAATAAACATGTGTAAAGTTAGAAGTATGTAAGTTATTATGATTGAAAAGAGAATGTTGAAGAAATAGAATCTGAATTGATTTTCAGGACCTAAACATTCCAGTGCCAGTTACAACATTGTCAAAAGAAGAGCCAAATGCCAAACGACCACGGGTTGACACGTCAGAATCATCCAGCAACACAACAATTGAAGGCACCCGGGTGTACTCGCTCCCCAATGGCACGGTGACTTGCAACAAGCCTCTCAGTGACCTCATACACCTTGTCAAGCCACATATTAGGGAACTTGTGGAAGATTCCAATTTGGTAAGCAGAAATTTCTTTAATTTTGTACTCAGAGTAAACTGGAGCAATTATGCCAGAACTACACTCTGTTACTTAAAGTTGCTGGGCTAACTTGAGTAGACACTGGAAGGGGAAATGCACAAAATACTCCATGCGGGATGTCAGTGCTGGACTTATTGCCTACTTCAAATTAGAATAACTCTAAGAGTTAATTTAGTTACCACCTCCCTACCCTACTGATCTCATTGGTTTTCCAATAGCCCATGTCGAATTCCGGGTAATGGAGTAGCTTGTTGTAAGTTTTATCTGTCCAACAAATTCGAGTTTATTCATTACAAAGCTAAATACTCCCCATAAGTTGAATGAATGAAATGCTGAGCCTTATTCATAGCGTTGCAAGTAGACATGTTTGTACATGTGTGGACATGTATTTCAGAAGGACATACCTACAACATTTGAGTTACCTAGTGGATCAGATACCTCAAATCAATCTCATTTTGATTTAGTTAGGTCTTCTTATAGTTAGGTATATTGGATTACTTCTTCACCATCCCTGATCATTCGGATTGTAAATTTATCTAGCTGCGCCCTGCGGTATTACTGCGTTAGCCCGAGATACAAAGTAGCCTATGTGTTAATCTAAGGTCTAATCTACCTTCATACCAAATTTCATCTAAATTAGTTGAGCCATTTGTTCATGAAAGAGTAACAAACATCCATACATACTCACAAACTTTCGCGTTTATAATATTAGTAGGAAGTAGGATATACAACAGTGAAAATTATGTATTTCACTCATGTATATATTTTTGTGTGATTCACATATTGAAATTAGGTAGTGGGTTTTACCACAGTGTTAGGAAGAACAGTTATAGTTAAAACAGGAAAATGCTTACACACTAAGCAATTGATGATGCTATGCAATTCATTGATTTGACTCTGTACCAAAAAGAGATGATGCAAAAGTATTTCGAGCTTAAGCCACCTTACCTTGTACTGTACTAGCCATTTATTTTTAACTGTCCGCTGCAGGACATAAGCCTAGGGACGGTTCAAGTATTACGTAAGCACTATAGGGGGGTGGAGGGGTCTATCCGTTGCTTATTTTAGATGACATGGGGAGTTGGGGGGGTCTATATGGTGATTACATCAGCAATAGTTGATGTTGCCTTAATGAATCAATAAAAAAAGCAAAATGCATATAGGTAGAGGTACCAATGATTACGTAAGAATGAGAGGGGGGGGGGGGGGGTGAGAGCTTTTCTTACTTTTGCTGACAAGGGGGGAATAGGGGTAAATAATTGTAATAAATCTGCTTACGCTATAAAATTTTTCTATGGATGCATGCAGGCTGCCTCACAATGTTTTCCTTAACTGAAGTCAGTGGTGTGAAAATTCCATACATTCCAAAGAATTCATTAGTATTAGGATTTGAACCCACGACCACACGATTGCAAGGCGGGTGTCACTACCTCTGGGCCACCACAGCTTACCGTTACCTTGTACAGTATGCAGTAATTTGCTTTATTTGTTTTGGTAAATGATTTTTAAATTAATTTCTTTAGTAAAAAACACTCTTTGAAGGAATTTTATAATAATATTTGGATCTTATATTTTGACATTGCTTGTAAAATATGGGGGCGTGAAGGCGGCCTTCAAAAAAAATCAAATTAGATAATACGAAATTCTATTTTAATTAAGCATTGTCGTTGTTTCTTTACTGTAAATTTGTTTACCATATTTTAGAGCTCTTTTTGGACTAATGTACATAGTATACTCACTTTGCAAGATCTTCCTACTCTGATGAGAATTATGTTCATTGGAGATCCTATTTGATCCTAGTAGAAAGCTACTTGGGATCTTACTTGCTTAAATGCCTTACCAATGCCAAAGGCTTTCAGTTGAAAAACTGCTAACAGACTCTACACTCTACTCTCTATGTAAATACTATACACTTTGATTATACATCTGTCCAGATGGACATACATAAACATTAATCACAAAGAAAACGACCCAGATCTTTGACAATGACCGCATACTTAAAATGACAAACCTGTCAAAATTTGTATGGATAGGCACCATGTATGGACCATATTATTTTGGGCTGTTTTGCTCAGCTAATTAGGTATCTAGACAGGTACATATATTTATTTTTAAGTCCATCAGATTTTGTGGAATTCCCTTACCATGTCTAATAACTCTTTAAACATCTTTAAAGAAAGAATCAAAATTCTAGAAACATTTTTGTTTAAGTCAACATGAAATAATGTGACCTTGTAAAAACTTGTATGAAATGTATGAACTAATATGAAATCTTCTAGATGTGCAAATTGTTTTGTCAGTACATGACACATAGATCAAGTTACGCAATCATATTTTTAACTATGTGAACATTTTAATTTTTACCTATTACGTAAGAGAGCAAGTTGTAGTTATAACATTTTCAGATAATCATGTTAGCATATTCTACATTACTATTTTAGAATGTTCAAAAAGTTGGTTATACTTAAAGAGTTATAATAAGCTAAATAGGCCGGATTCAAACTACAATAAATTCGATAGCTACAAGATGTGCAAAACCAATCCTTGTGCAGCTGTCACATAGGTGACATGGGTTATAATAATTCTTGCATTGTTATCCTCATCGATTAGAAATATCAGTAATTCTTAGTAAAAATCTTGTCAATATTTGGATGGGGGACCGGAGGTGGCATTTTCCCACCAAGTGCTACCATGGCACGAATGAAATTACATCCAGGTTGTTTTAACCGTTTAGCCATGTAAGAGGCCTTCAGGTGGCCTAAAAATTGACACCAGGGCCAGCCACACGGCCTACTAAAATCACTTACACTTACTTAGTAAAATCTTTTTCATTTTTGCTGTAACTTTACCAGGTTTTTCCTTCATCCTTTGCTCGCGGCTTCGCCCGCGCTTTGTAGCCTATGACACTCACAAATAAAGTAGCTTTCTATTCGCAAAATAATTTTCGTAGTTTAGTAGATCCAGAGATTACCCTCTACAAACTCAGTAATTACCTCTTTATTATATTAGTATAGATAGCATACTTGCTATACACTGTTATTAGTTTTGGAATAGTATTTTTGCAATAGCCACTATTGCTGACTAACTGATAAAGACAGCATGACTGTACTGTACCAGCCTTTTAATAGTCCACTGCAGGACGTAGGCCTACCCACGAAGGGTGATTGGGCCATTTCCACCACGCTGGCCCAGTGCGGGTTGATGGATTCACATACGCCATCGAATTTCTTCAACGGACGCATGCAGGTTGCCTCACGGTGTTTCCCTTCACCGAAAACCCAGTGGTGTGAAATTCCGTACATAAATTCCAAAGAACTCATTGGTACGGGACCGGGGTTTGAACCCACGACCTCACGATTGTAAGGCGGGTGCCACTATCTCTAGACCACGGCTTAGACAGCATGAACATGCTAGAAAATGCTTCCAACTGATCTTATTGGAAATCTATTAGAGATCTCTATGTTCACATGTGGATATCATAATGACTACTCTAGATGTAAAGATTTCTAACACAAGAATAACTATTGAGAGGCAATTTGGTTGAGAGTGGTAAAGCTTATGTTGTACTTACATCAGTGGTTCCCAAAGTTGTCTGGGCTATTTAGTTGTAATGTGGTGGCCCACTCAATATTCGCTCGCGACCCACAGTCTGGGAAACCCTGGTGTACATCCTTTGGAGTTGCAGAAGCTCATATTTTTTTCGGAAACAGTTTATTATAAGTCGAATGAAACTTAATGGTGTCTGTGAAGTTACAGCTGACATAACGAATTTTCTACTGTGCAATGACTCTCCCCTTTTTCATAGGCGCTATAAAGTTTGACTCTGTCTATAACATCCTTTATATTATTATCTCCAATGGTAATTCACTGCTATTAAATTAGTTAAAAATGTATGCAATTAAATATGATTCGTAAACTAAAAAAAATGTATTGAAATTCGTTTATCAAGCTCAGAGATAGGTGTAAGCTTGTAAAGATTTTGGTAGAGATAGAGAAGGGATATCTTGCCCCTTTCCCACAAAGCATAACATTGTATGACGAATGTAAGACACTTGCGGACACTGCGAGCAGTGACGTCATAGTCTGCTATAGTGCGCT
The DNA here is from genome assembly GCA_949316475.1 of Hypomecis punctinalis. Lineage (NCBI taxonomy): Eukaryota > Metazoa > Arthropoda > Insecta > Lepidoptera > Geometridae > Hypomecis > Hypomecis punctinalis. Next base: position 2,422,950 of record OX438807.1, read on the forward strand.
CTCTGTCTAGCAAAAAAATAAATATGCTTGTAACTTCTTTATTTTTTAATTGTTTTTATTTTTGGTTCTGTTTATGGTTAGCTGTTAAAAGAGGACATCATATTGTCAACTAGCCTATAGAACAGCAGCTCTAACTTATAAAACTTTTGATGTGACAACGTCTAATAAATCGATGAATACTGGGTACGTCCCGTTACGCTCCCTACACGAGCGGGTTAGGCGTTTTGTTTTTTTCGCAAAAAAATTGTCGTAAGCGACGTTGAGGTCGAAGATGAAGCACACAGACCTAGATACCTATTCACTCTGACCTTGAAAAGTTTTAGATTATATCTCTTAGGAAAAAGGAAGAATGTTCCATTCCCTGGGGGTACGAATCAGAAATGTTGAGTCAAACCGCTTCGTACGTATCGAAGGAAAATCGACAGTAAGCCCGATTATAGAGGCGCCAGCGTAAAGGACATGTCCACAAAATGTATGGAGGCTGGTATAATAATAATCAAAAATTCTAACCACAATACTCGTTACATTTCGAGAAAGTTCATATTTTTCTGAGTCTATCACAACAGTTAAAAACAAAAAATAGCCCTCTGATTTTTTTAAAATTAATTTTGAATTTATTAGGATAAATAAATATATTTGGCTAAATAGGTAGATTATCTCTAGCGACCCTGTTTAAGTAAGCTCCAAATTGTTAAATAAAAGCATTTTTACCAATTAGACACACTTTCTAAGTGTTTTTTGTCTCACTATACCTACTAACTGGTCACACTGGTAGGTTATACTTTTTAATTTTAGCAAATTAAGAGATGTATGTAGATGAATCAGCTACGAATGCAAGTAAAATAACGATATAAGCACTTTATTATTGCTAAACTAGAAAAAATAAGCTGTATTGTTATTTTTCATACAATTCATATAATTTATTTTTCGCATTTAAAAAAAATGGAGGGTAAAAAAATCTAAATTAAATATTTTTGGGAAGCCCATAAATCAACCTTTCAAATGACGTATATATCATCTTTGTTCGATTTTTCTCTGAATAATATACCACTTGTGGACGTCACCTTTAATAGCAACGTAAGAAGCGTTCTCTCTATCGAATGCCTAAAGTGAATAAGAAACAGAACTATGCTATTTAGCTATTATAATTTCGATGGCGCCTCTGTAATCGGGCTTAGTGTATGGGTAGGGTTTGGTGCGATTATTTTATCAATGTTTTGTTACGACGTTGTCACGTTAAACTATCGTCCTTATACTTTACAGACAACCACGCTTTGGCGTAGCTGTAAGTGTGGCGAGCATCTAAATTTAAATAAATAAATAAAATAAATAAATAAACCAATATTTTTTTCTTCACAGCTAAAAATGTGGATCTCATTCATGATCCCGAAAATCGAAGACGGCAACAACTTCGGTGTATCGATACAAGAGGACACGCTGGCCGAGATCCAGTCGGTGGAGTCTGAAGCGGCTGCCTTCTTCGACCAGATCTCTCGGTACTTCATATCGCGCGCCAAAATCGTCTCCAAGGTCGCTAAATACCCACACATTGATGATTACAGAAGAGCCGTTAGAGTGAGTATAAATATACATTTTATCTTTATCCTTACTATATATACATATAGTCCGACCTATAAACGCTAAGAACTAGGGTTGCGACGACCTTTTTTGCTTCAAAAATATCACTCCATTCTGGTAGTTTTGAAAAGGTAATAATAATGGGTGTTAGGAGGCTCTCGCTAGACGGTTGGGTCAAGGGTCATATGCAGAAGGCAGTAATCCTGGACACGGCGCGCATTGTCAGGAGGTTCCTCTCGCTGTAGCCCCAACCACCGGTAGCTTGGGCCCTGCCCCGCTGGCGGCGGCACCCTAGTTTTTCAGTTTTTTTATGATATACATATTTTTTATTGTAAAAACTTAGAAATTAAGAAATAAAATAAATGCTTGAATATGGGTGTTGAAAATAGGTAATCATTATGTATTATTTTAACGACTTGTGCCAAATACGTCAATAGATTTCAACTGGTCCAATCTCAGCGATTATGGAACGGACTATCACACTAATATTATAAATCTGAAAAGTTTGTTGGTTTGTTCCTCTTTCACGCAGCAACGGAGCAACGGATCGACTTTATTTTTGGCATGAATATAGTTCAAAGGCATAGGCTACTTTTTATCCCGGAAAAATAAAAGGTTCCTGTGGGATAGCACAAAGGTCAAAATACCACGCGGGCGGAGCCGCGGGCAAAATCTAGTATCATTATAAATCCGAAAAAGTGTCTGTGTGTTTGCTGGTTTGATACACTTTCACGCAGAAACAGAGCAATGAGTTGACTTGATTTTTGGCATGGATATAGGTTAATATATAGGTTGATATATACAAAGGTTAGAGAAGGGTACTTTTCATCCCAGAAAAATAAAAGGTTCCTATGGGATAGCACAAAAATCTAAATATCGCGCACAGGATAATCTATATTTTTTTAGAAGTGAATGGTATGACTAGAACAAACAAAAAAATGTCACTGCTATTCATACCAAAGTAAAACAAATTTATTTACGATTTACTTGGTAAGAAAATAAATCTTACTATTTTACCGACTTCCAAAAAGGAGGAGGTGCTATGTTCATCTGTATGTTTTTTTTCATGTTCATCGACAATTTCGCCAGTTGTGAACCGATTTGAAAAAATATGTTTTTAGGGTTCCGTACCTCAAAATGAAAAAACGGAATCCTTATATTTGTTGTCCGTCTGTCCGTCCGTGTGTATGTCAAAACTCTTTATCTCGGGAACGCGTAAAGATATCGAGCTGAAATTTAAACTATATACGTAAACCTATGAAATCTTGCAGTTGTGTAAAAGAAAAGCTTCTCAGTTACCGTATAAAAAAGTTAGAGCCGTTTATGTCGTAAAAAAACGCATATTTCAACGCTCACAAAAATCAAAACCTACAGGGTTCTTCCCGTTGACATAGAACTATGAAATTTGGCGAAGAGCATTGTCTCAGAGTACACATATAGGAATAAATCTGAAAACTGTACATTTTTATTTAAATCACATAAAAATAAGGCCTCAAAATACACAAAATATGGGTTAAAATTCAAAGTGAGTAAAGCATATCATGTAAGGTATCCTATAAAAGAACTTCATTAGCACATGCTAAAACAGGTTTTTAATTATTTTAACAATATGTCATTTTCGATGTATGACGAGAAAAATGAAAAAATAAACTTTTTAATCGATGGTTATAGTATAAAGATTTTAACAACTTACTTCCTAATTTTGTGAATTTTTCTGGATTTGTACGGAACCCTCGGTGTGCGAGTCTGACTCGCACTTGTCCGGTTTTTTATTCAATACCTACTCTCGAGGTAATCCCATTCAAATCAACAATAATTTTCATGGATGTCACATCGTTTATTTTTGTTTATTTGCATTTACAATTTTAATTTTTTAATGAATAATTAGGTGCCGCAAAACTATAGTAAGTTTGTCGCGGCACTCTCGTTCCCACACACGATGACCAAAATTTTTAAAATTAACTAATATGTGCTAAAATTAATATCTAAGATATTAAATCGTAAAATCATAAAATCTAAAACAGTATTTAAGCAATATGCAACCGTTATAGTATTGTTTATATAAACATAGATGGGCAGTTTAGTACCCATGTAGACAAACAACAAACATGCATCGATTCTTGTTTTTGAACTATCGCGATTTGAACACATTATTATAATATACTACGGGACTAATCGCCCCGTATCAGTCTACCCGTGACCACGGTCGATGCAACTCGGCCGAAACGTCGCGATGATGAGGTATTTATTTATCTCGTAATTTTAGTGCGCGATTAGTCCCCTAGTCTATATATATAAAAATGAAACCCGTTTTCCGTTGTCACGACATAACATGAAAACGGCTTGACCGATTTGGCTTATTTTTTTTTTGTAGTTTTCTAATACTCTGTACAAGGTTCTTACGGAAAGCGAAACGAAGTTCGCCGGGTCCGCTAGTATATTATAATAATGCATCGATTCATGAAGTGAAGTTGCGCACGAGTCACCTATAGCAGGTAAGTACTCGAGCGGTATTCTCAACAGAACCGGTTCTATTAGGCCGTCTCAACAGAACCGGTTCTATTAGGCCGACTCGACGGAAACTATTCGAATTCTGTACTCGGTGGAAGTCGGTGGTGCCATATTTTGCGAAAAATGATTATCATCATCATTTCGTTTCAATGGCTAAGTTGTGTAGATTTAAAAAAAAAAAAAACTAATACGAGTGTTTTATTCCCCAGGAATTGGACGAGAAAGAATACCTGTCACTGTGGCTGGTGATGTGCGAGATCCGCAACCGCTACTGCTCGCTCCACGACATTGTCATCAAGAACCTGGAGAAGATCAAGAAGCCGCGCTCCTCCAACGCCGAGTCGCTCTACTAGGCGCCCTATTCTATCTCACATACCAATTAGACGACTACTCTTAAACTACGAAATCGACTTTTATTCATTAGGATTATTGTGTAAGTCAATTTTAACGCAAAGCTAAACGTTGCCTGTTGCGCGAAACATTCCATCGCGAGCTTTAATCGCGCTTTGTATCGACTTTAGATGATTTAGCTTCGGGAGAAGCCGTACTCCTCTCTGCCATGGTATAAGTTTAAAAAATCTCCAGTGGATATTAATTTAATTACACAATTTGATTCAAGCGTAGCCCAATGGGAAACAAACCAACAAATAAACTAAACTTCTAGAAAACTTAACCGCGATATGAAAAAAAAACTTCAACTACTTACTACACCAAGTTACATATAGTTCGCGCCACACAAGTTGGCGGATGTGAAGTTAGCTACAAGCTGCGCAATAGCCAATCCTGACTGAAGCTCACATAAAGCCGCCGTTGATTGGCTATTGTGCAGCTTGTAGATAGGTTCACATCCGCCAACTTGTTTGGCGCGGCCTATGCTTTCAATAGGAATGATGAAATGGTTTCATTTATATTGCCATTGCAGTATTGACTTCAACTTCAACTCGAATTTTTAACGCAGTGAGTTTGATATGTCTAATTCATTTCGGTATTCAATATGGCGGCCAACTCAATATTCGCTCTCGATACACCAGTCGGTCGTGACCCATAGTTTGGGAACCCTAGCCTAAGCAAAGTGAAATTAGAAAGAAAGAAAAGAAAGAAAATCATTTATTGACATAATATTACATTTACACATTCTCATTTAACGAAAAGGAGTATAAATGGTTCTATTATGGACTCGTCATAACTTACAGCAGTTCTTTTGTTTTTCCAGTCTACCTACATTACAAAAAAAAACAACACCAAAAATTGGAATATCAACAACTGGGCTGAACTGTTTACGGTCACTACATCCTATAGACCCGTCACCCATTAACATTTCGACTTTATTGCTATAGCTATTAGGTCGAAACTTGATTGTTTCTTAAAAATACTTCACCCTCATGCCTTACGCCAAGATAGAATTGTTCACGTGCGGTATTATTGTCGAAGGCTTCTCCCGTGGCTAGATCCTTCAAGGTGTCACACATACAAGTCGGCAGCGAATCGGTGCTAGAGTAATCTAGTGAATAAAAGATAGATTTTCGCGTCACAATGTCATAGCAAGAGTAGGGCAGGTATCGAGAGACTGACGCGTCTGTCAAACTTGCAAATTGTTATCAGTAGAGTTGCGCGTTTGACGCGTACCGCGCTTTTAATAGCATTTTATAAGGCGATTTTAAAATAGACGTATGAATATCTTGCTATGGAATTATGATGTGACCCGATTGTATTGAGACGTTTCATTATTTAATTAAAATTAAGCGCAAATATTGTGAAATTGTTACTTAAGACACGGAACCCACAGCAAACAGACCTTGGAGATAGTAGGTACCTATAGAGTAAGCCCGGGCTGCCGGCGACATCGGCCAGCCCTTAAAGTGATGTAATTGACTAATAGTCGATATTTAATTTAATGTGTAACCACTATTTTAGTTACAAATACATTTCTATGAATATGGATTTCGGTGTTTTTTGTTTAGATAGTAGCATGGACAAAAGTATTCAAGCCATCTACAAATAATACGTATTTTCGAGCTTTTTACGACGTACGCTCAATCGTTCTGCGTCTGCGCGTCTACTTGAGTACTTTTGTCTATGATAGTAGTGAATTAACCCTTAGAATAAGGACTAAAGTGAACCTGTATGTAGCTTATATACAGGGTTATTTCTAATCAATTAGTATCCTTTTAGAGGCTTATTCTGTACATAAAATTAAAAATCATTGATCAAAATAAAACTAACAACTTTTGATCTGCTATTTTTGCTCTGAAGGTTTCCTTATACAGAGGATTTTTGTTTAAACTAAAAAAAAATCAGCTGTTCCATACATTTTGTCGCGGGTGAACGATATTTTTCTATGGAAGGACGAAATTTGACTACCTCGGTAGCTCAGTGGTTAGTGACCCTAACTTCTGGATCAAATTTGATCCAGAAGTTAGGGTCACTAACCACAGAGACGTGGGTTCTATCCCCACCCATGGCAAATATTTATGTGATGAACAAAAGTGTTTGCTCTGTGTCTGGGTGTTATTTAGTTACTATCTATATAAGTATGTATTTAAAAATAAGTATGTCAGTCTCTGGCAGCCATATCACAAGCTTTGCTTAGTTTGGGGTCAGAGGCCGTGTGTAAGATGTCCCAAAATATTTATTTATTTTTGAGTTTTGACTAAAGTCGCAGAACAAAAGTTGTTAGTTTTGATGTACAGAGTAAGCCCCTAAAAGGATGCTAATTGATTAGAAATAACCCTGTATTGGTGAGATCAGAGAGAGAGAAAGGGTACCTGCAAGCGTGTTCATATAGATAACGGATGTTATTAGGCTTCTTATGAAAGTTTCAAGTTTTTTCCACATTTGTATTGTTACTAACAATTTACCAATTATATTTATGATAACAATTTGTTACAAATTATAAACACTTAGCAGATGGAACTAATCAATAGTACTAGTGACACAAAACCGAAGTTTCTTTATATTAAGTAGAAGCACAGATATCTGTAAATTAAGTAGAAGTGTTGTTAACTTTTTATGGTACTGTAACAGGCCTTTAGATAGTCCACTTTATTGCTGACCAGGTCAACCCACGAAGGGTGATTTTGGGCCGTATCTATCTAGCTGGCCCAGTGCGGGTCGGTGGTTAGTAGTGGTGGTGAACTTTTTATGGTAACATATGTCACCTTTTTACTGTTATGGATACTGGCAGTGTACACATTTTCAATTTGACATATTTTTCAAAAAGTGCTATTTTGACGTAAAAGCAGGTAAGTTTTGACGTTTCCTTCAAAAATTTTTATATTTATTTTTCATCTTGATTGTGTATGTCAATTTATTTACCAATTTACATCTGTGAAGGCCCGAAGAATGGCGAGCGACATTATTCAAGGCAATTTCGGAGATAGCGCGAGAACGCGGCCCGCGCTCGAACTGAACGGGAAGTCTTCTAACCACGTGTTCGATGGCGCCGGCGAGAATGTCCAGTACCACAGCGACTCTGAGTCGCTTGCTTCCCGCAAAAGCAAGACGCGCTATATTAACCCCGCAATCTACATCGAGCCCGTGGAGTCTACCCACTCGGTGACGTCACTGCATACTGATTCATATTCAGACGTCGTGACCCCGCACCCGCACAGCTCGTACAGGAGCAATTCCACCCCTCTCCTGAGCGGGAGGGAGTCGAGTCAGTCTTCGGGAAGCGTGAAGCGCAAGTCCTGCCGTCTGGTGGCGCAAGAGCCAGCTGACGTTGACGATACCCCGCGCTTCGACCGCACTTACCGCGAAGACGGGCCTGACACGTTCCGACTGTCTGTTGCATCGCTTTCCACCACTACCACCGCCAAAGAAGAGCGGGAGCGCAATGAGAAGAAAAAGCAGGACGCGTTCGAGCAATGGCTGGCGCGAAAGGAAGCAGAGGTACGCTCAAAATGATTGCTTGCTACATTCACAATTCTAACCTAGATAAGATAAAGCCTTCATACCTTTTTTCTACTATGTGGAGTTGATTTTTATTAATGCTGGTTTCTTTTATTAATCTGAGCCTATCTTTTCCGTATCTAACCTTATGTCCTTATACCTCGTATCATGCGCAATGGCCTATGCAACACAAAACACGTTAATTGTGCCAATGTGTACCTATAGGGCTCATAATTAATATTGAACCTCTTTTTCTGGATTCTTTGTATTCATAGTGCTTGTGTAGTAGAGATATTATAATTATTGTGTAGAAGCGAGAGAAGGTCCGTCTCCAAAAACTGAAGCACCCGTCGTCGCCGTCGACCACGGCGGAGCAGCGCGAGGAGTCGTACCGGCGCTGGGTGGAGCGCAAGCGGCTGCAGGCCGAGCGCCGCCGAGCTGAGGACATCGTGCGCCAGTACCGCTGCACCGAGCGCGCCGAGCGGGACCGGGCGGCCAGGGAGCGGGAGCGCGAGGAGAAACTCGCTGACTGGATCAAGAAGAAAGAGGAAGATATGAAACGTGAGTGTTTCAAATGATTGTACATAGGAGACGAGGACATCGTGCGCAAGTAACGCTGCGACGAGCGGGACCGAGTGACTGGGGAGCGGGAGGAGAAACTTGCTGAAGAAGATATGAAACGTAAGCGTATGAATTGATTGTATACTGGTGTCCAGTCCAGGACATCGTGCGTCAGTGAGGCTGCTCGACAGCCGACAGGATCGACCGAGCAGGAAGTGGAAGCGGAAGGTGAAATTCGTGGACTGATATAAGATGACTCGTTTTCAGCAACCATGATATTAAATGCAATCTTCTCCTCCTCTTCTTCTTTAGCCTTTCGCTATCCACTTTTGGACATAGGCCCAATTTACGCCATGCTTCACGGTCCAATTCCGTCCTGCATGTTTTCGCACGTCATCTACCCATCGCTGTGGCGGGCGGCCTGGTGGTCTGGTATTCGCCCACGGTCTCCACTCAATCAAGCGTTTAGTCCAACGATGGCTTTCCATCCGAGCTATATGTCCTGCCCAACTCCATTTCTTCCCAGCAATTACTTCAACCACATCTCTTAGTTTCGTTTTCCGCCTAATCCATTCATTTCTTTTACGGTCGCGCAGAGTGATTCCGAGCATATCTCTCTCCATTGCTTTTTGCGCCACTCTGAATTTTTCAGCTGATCTCTGAGTGAGTGACATGGTTTCCGCACCGTTCGTGAACACCGGCTCAATGCTCTCCTGAAATACCTTTGCTTTCAGCTTCATGGATAGCTTTCCGCGCAATATTTGCTTACTAGCTCCAAACGCTGCCCAAGCTTGGGATATCCTTCGTTCCACCTCTGCTGTCTGATTCCCAAATAAAATACAAAAAAAAAAAATATTGTTCAAAATACACGTAACATATTTAAAATATAGAAACCCTGCCTGCTGCTTTAGCGTTAGCTGTGTTGCAGCAGTCAGTGTCTTCCCCTATTAGTGGGTACATATAAACAGTAAAATCAAACCAAAACATAGTCTTTTTCAGCATCAACCAAACAATTTGAATTTCAAGAAGATATGTGAGTGTTTGTTTGTGTGTGTGTGTGTGTGTGTGGGGGTGTGTGTGTGTGTGTGTAGCACTGCAATACACGAGATCTCATGAGAGTCAAGGTTTGCAGTGCTACACGTGTGTATGTGTATGTAATATATGTACATATTTTTTTTTTTTTTTATACTTACATAAATATGTTATAATGTGTTATAGTGTGAAATAATAATATGATTACGATGTGATGAGTTTAAGAGCTTCACTAGTTAGTGTTAAGACCTTCAACTGCATTGTAATCTAATAGTTTTAGCCAATTGTAGATAATTTTATTAAGTTCGTGCAATTTAACAGTCTTTATTTTAGTAATTGAGTTTAGTTTATTGTAAAGAATAGGTGCTATATGGTTGTAATATCTCCATGCAAGGGCACAATTATAACTTGGTATAGGACACTTATCTAGCCTTTTCTTAGATATAGGTAAGTTAAAAATCACTTTTCTATGGTATCTTCTTAAACATTGATAGATAAAGAGTTTTCTTACCAAGTCTCTCTTTAAAACCAAGTGTAAGTTTATGGCCCAAGTATATATAGTCCTTGACTACTACCACTGGCAGTTGGTAATTATTGATTTCAGCGATGTTGGTCATAATCTTAGTTTTGGCCAAGTTCATCTTTAAACCGATTTTTTCCGACTCGAACTTAAGTTCCTCGATCATGGCTAACATATCAGGGACACTTTCTGAAAACAGTGTCAAGTCATCGGCAAATTGCAAGTTTGTGAGATTCTCCCCTTCAATATTAATACCTTTATCGTCCCACTTCAATTTCTTGAATATGTTTTCAAGGACCACGGTAAATAATTTCGGGGACATCGGGTCACCTTGTCGAACTCCTCTGGCTAAACGGAAGGATGGAGTCTTTTCGTGTAGATTTACACACGCTGTCGCTCGGCTTTGCAGGTGTTTTATGATTGCTAAATACCTTTCGTCCACCCTACAGTCTGCCAAAGCATCTTCAACGGCCCAGGCCTCAACTGAATCGAACGCTTTCTCATAATCAACGAAAGTTATTTTTGAATTAGCTTTTGATACTCGTGACATTTCTCGATTAGCGTTTTAATACTTTGCAGGTGATCACAAGTGCTGTAACCAGACCTAAAACCCGCCTGCTCCCGTGGTTGGTAAATAAATGCAATGAGTAGGTAAAATTAAAGTAACTGCCGAAGATTTCGTCGATAACGATTTCGGACAATAAACGACAACGATTTAAAACTACCATACTGTAAAATTGATTGGCGAAAGAGGGAGGAGTATACTCTATAGTAGACTAAGCTTTCTGTGGTCATGTAGAAGATAAAATTGAAGAACACTTGAAATGTTTCAGTAATGAAGACCCGCGAGGAGCGCAAGGCAGCACGCGCGGCGATCGAGGAGGAGCGGCGACGAGCGAACAACGAGCGCGCCTACCGCGACTGGCTGCGCACCAGCAAGAACAAGCCTCTGCCGGTGCCGCTGAACCAAGGGGAGCTCAGTGAGTCTATACGCTCTTTTACTTTATCTCTGTTGACCTTTGCAGTTATTTTACTTGAGGAATACGTGTATAGCAAAGCAACCCTGACACTTGTTGTTGTTGTCTGGTTCTATGGCAGCACTTGGCAGGGCAACAGGGTCTGTACTTGCTACATCTTTTCAGAGTTCCGCGAATGATTTTATTTTCTAACTATAGGTACCACATAGCACTGTAAATAAATAACAGCATTATTGTGGTAGTTAGCTTTTTGTTAGGGACACATATTTTACGCATTCAAGAGGCGATTGTGTCTTCTTTACTTTAGTTAGTAGGCTTGTATGAGATTGTGTAAAAGCTCCATAAGATATAAAATATATACTTACTATAAAATCTGCAATAGGCAGAATATAGGTGACTAAAAATATAATTATAGTTCATAAGATAGATTATCAATAATATTAGACGCGTATTTTTTCTTCACAAAATATTATGAACATACAGCACGAAACGTTTTTCTTTTTTCTCATTTTTCTCGTATGAGTGACGTCACTAGCCCCCACTCCCGGTACTTTGACAAGGTTTATCTTTGTCATTTATTGTTTAATTGACAAAAGTAAAAATACGCGTCCAATATTTTTTGATAAAATTTAACTAGCGGAATAATTATAATACCTAATGTTTTTTAACTCGTCTTTTCTTTCGCCACGACAGGTATGCGTGGCTCGGTGTCCCAGATGTACATAAACCCTGTTCCTTGGCAGTCCCTCACATGAAGAATTGAGTGCTAGGTACCTAATAAGGTACATTATTAGTTTCATGTTTAATCAATGTTCGCTATAAAATGTCGCGTCAAAATCCAAGATCATTGTGTCATGCCGGTTTGCGTGATTCTCCGTGATTATTTATAATATACTTACTTGGTAGTGTACTCGTAATTATGTAATTTATTTCTTTTAGAGTAAATTTAAAATTTTTAGACTAACGTTTTGTACTAATTTGTTGTTGTTTACATGAAGGTTAGTTTCTGTCGGAAATAAAAACAATTTTTTTTAGTTTAGATTTTTTATTAAAACTATATTCTTATTCGAAAAATTCTTTAGCAGGGTCCCGCCAAGTGTAGATATTAAAATCTAATTACTACGTTTAATTTTGAGATTAGAACTACAGACTATTTAATTTCGGCACGCGATCTACCTAATTTATCAATTAAAAGATATGGAAAGAAAAGTTTGCAAAAATTGAAATAATGTGCGTGATAAGAAGCTCCTACTCGACTTTCAAACAGCCTGCTTATAAAAGTTGTTCAAGCCACATCCATTTCTCTTTTAGACAAAGTAATCTAAAATAAACTCGTCCGCCTTACCACAAAAGATTTAAACACGTTTCAAACTCTGTTTAACCGTGCAATTTGTACTGTTAAACATTGTCTAAAGCGCGTGTTTTGTGGTAAGACGGAGTATCATTGGTCGAAGCTTGACACAGTAGCGCGCAGTATCACATCGCTGCTGGTGTTTCAGGTACAATGTTCTTTATTATTTAGTAAAAAGTCTTAAACTGTATAAATACACTTTAAATATTAAATTCACAGAACAGAAAGGAATAGAAGGAATTGGGGAGACCTTTGCCCAGAAGTGGGACTGTACAAGTTAAATATAAAAAAAATACAAAAAACACTGCTCACCGATGAATGGAAGTAAGAATTAAATATCAACAATTACTAACTAATACCAGTAGGTTTATTTGAAATAAAATGGGAAAATACGACTTGAACTGTAGCAGGTATTGCACTGTAACCAATTTTAACAAAGAGATGAAAATAATTCAAAATAACTCGTGATGTAGGCATAAAGAAATATCTTATTGGGTAAAAATATGTACTTACTTTCTTCGTGCAGTTGAATCTTTAAATTTTATTTTATAAACCGTAAGACTTTTAACCAAATATTTTCACGAGGTTTAGCCGTATGTTTGGGTAAGGCCACTTCATAACAACTTGCACTCTCTCTCGTACAATCAACATATTGACTTATAAAAATCATTATTAAGGTGTACCGAGCGATGTTATTGAAACATCTCCTTTGTTGTCGTATTGAAAATGTTTTCATAAACATTTTCACCTTCACCCTTGGTATTTTTTTAACAAAGTGACTGGCATGACAGTAACTTATCCAAAAATATTCTTGTACTCATCGTTACGACGTACCTAAAGGTACGTTCGCGTTGCTGACTACTTTTGCGGAGGCTATATGTAGGTAATTCTGAAATTGATAAAAATAACATACCAGTTCCATTGAAAAGTTAGGTCTGGTTCCATCTTTACTAATATTATAATTCGGAAAGTGTGTTTGTTGGTTTGTTCCTTATTCAAGCAGCAACGGAGAAGCGGATTGACTTGATTTTTGGCATGGACATAGTTTGAAAGATGTAAAGTAGCACAAAAATCAAAATATCACGCGGGCGAAGCCGCGGGTAAAAGCTAGTAGTAAAGTTAATCATAATGACGAGTTGATTAGTTTAATAATGATGTACCTACAATTATATTTTTGAATGCGTTTTCTGTCTAACCAGTCTTCCAGGTTTTATTAATTGTTGAACGAGTGAAGGAGAAAAGTATATTTGATCCTAGCCTATTTTTAGTAGATTTCCTCTTCTTCCTGTAACCGCAGTATGTCCGATTTGTTCATGAAGTAGTAGGAGGGCTGTCGTCCTTTAAGGTCTTTGAGCACTCGCTTCGCTCCGCAACGGATCAGCACCCGACTGAGGGACTCTATCTTCTGGACGCCCATGGCGTAGTGAAGCGGCGTGCGTTCCAACTGTTGAAGAAAATTATGATACATTTTCTTTATCGCGAATAAGTCCGTGCTTGACCTCATACTAGCCTGATGGTAAATGACTTTGTGGTCGAAGATGAAGCACGCAGAGTCAAGATCCATTCATCAGCCATAGAACGTCCACTACTGGACATAGGTCGCCCCGTGGATCTCCAATAAGACCGGTTGGTAACGGCAAAAGTATCAGAAGATACCACTTCAACTCACAGATGATGAATTGATTTTCACAATGACTTTAAAAAGCTTTAGATTACTCAATATCCGAACCGCTTCGTACATATATCGTAGTAAAATTGGCAGTGTAGGTAGGGGTGGTGGTGAGGCTTTTTCTACGTGTCCTGTACCTCCTGCTTACCTTTACCGATACTATTGCTGCTGTTACTCTAGACTAGAGCAATTCACATCGCGACTTTTCTATAAAGCCATTCGCAAATGAATGAAACATGAGTTCTAAAGACGACTTTACGAAGGCTTCTATCAACGTATTACGGACTATTTTTCTGGACATCAGCGGTCAGATTTCAAGTTATTATACGCATAATACTTTTCCTATAGGACCATTCTCGAAATCACGAAAAAAAATGTTGTTCCATACAAGAAGTTCTTTGACTTGTGGAATAACTTTTTCGCTGCTTTAGTGTTAATTTCATAGTAAAAGTAAGTCGTAATGATAAGTACAATGAAATGCTTTATCATATCGTGATTATGACAAAGGTCACGATATAGTATAGCTCGTTTCCAATTATGTATGGTTACGAAAAAAATAATGGTATTCGAACGTTTCTATTATTTTAATGGTACTCGTAATACCAATTACGTAGGCTTCGAAAATTCCAACCTTTATTCAGGTATTTATTTTCTTCACCCTCTTACACATCGAGGTGTTGGCAAGAATTTATGGTTTACGCCTCCCACTGAAATAAAATCTAGAGTCGCACGCAACCAGAGTATTTTTACCTTTACATTTATGTAGAGTTACTTAATAGGTCTGATTTATAAAGCCGGAACTTAACTGAAGAGTTGTTTCAACTGGCTGTAAGAAACTAAAGTATTTTTTCTTTGGATATGAAAATAAGTTTTTATGTTTAGTGGTTCAGTGAATGTAGGTATTCAGGCAGAAGGACAGGTCCAAGTAGGTAAGATACATTAATGGCATATGTTTTTTCTAATCTTTCGTGGAATTTTCAGTGACTCTTAACGACAGCAGACTAAGTGGTGATTGGCTAATATGATCACCATTCAATTTGCCATCGATATTCCATGCTTACAGAGTGCGTAAGATTAAGTTCTAGACATGTAAATTCATGTTTGCATCAAGTGTAATAAATTGGCTACCCCATGCTACTACCGAGCTAGAACGGAAGCATGCGCGAAGCTTTTAAGTTAACGTTAACTTTTTCTATAGGCCGAATCATTCAAGTCTGCGGATGTGAAGTTAGCTACAAGCTGCGCAATATCCAATCCTGTCTGAAGCTCACATTTGCGCGTTGGTTCGATAATGCGCAGCTTATACGAATGTGGGTCTTACATTATCCCCGATCCGCAGTAGTTCCGGGCAGGTTTGCGCCAGGTAGCCGACTATTTCCTCGTTCTCCGCTAAGACGGCGATGTGCAGTGCTGTTCTGCCGAAGGAGTTGTGGCTCCGCACGAGCGTCCGACCGCCGTCCGCCTCCACCGCCGCGCGCACAGCGGGCAGGTCGCCGCGTCGCACCGCGGCTAGGAGAACGTCGCGAGACTCCTGGAAACATTTGTATTGCCATTTTTATCTCAGGGAGTTCACTAGGTTTAGGGTTCATCACCATGTCCTTATCCCATTAAGTGGGGTCGGCCCAGCACGTTTTCTTACAAGCGTTTATTTACTTTCCGTTGTCTGTAATCAAATCTTGCAAGTTAAATTTGATCCACTTCCCGGTTTCCGATTGAGCTGAAATTCTGCATACATGTGTAAATTGCGTGACAGTGCAATATTATGATGACATAGTGCAGATCTGATGATGGAGCTGGAAGGTGGCCAAAGGACTTTTGCAATGAAACGACACAACCTCATCGAGTTGCTAATTTGAAACGTCTCGTCGAGTAGTTGATCTTTCAATGTTGACCAGAGTCTGATGATGGAGCTGGAAGGTGGTTCTAGGAACTCTGTACCGAAACGACGCAAACACATCGAGTTTCGGCTAAGGTTTCGGCTACTTGTTTAGTAAAAGCTAGTTTTAAAAAAAGGGTTTGTTTTAATTATTCTTGTTTGCCTCTTCACTCTGTGGCTGGCTTTAGACATATCTTGTAGAAATCCAAAAGGAATCGTTCTGCAGTGTATTGCAAAAGATGAACAGTGTAGTGGGACAGGTTTGGGTTCTTATTTTATTTAATTTACACTTGTTTTACATTTACTCTTGCTTGGAATGAATTGAGGTTCTAGTCTGTGTAATCTGTGTTGCCTACTGCAGTGCCAGTACCTTTAAATTTTATTCATCTCGATTTTTCAGACTCCTGATTACAAATAGTCATCTGTTTTATTATAATGCTATTTACCTCAAACGCAGGTATTGAAGAGAGTAGATTGGACATTTGGGCGTCTCCTCGCTGCGCCACTACGTCAGTGATCGACGCTCCTTCTTCATCGACGACATCCAAGATGTGGTCGTAACCTTCCATTAGCAATTCCATGATTTTCTCAGTTTCTCCTGAAAAAGATCATCACAATGAGCATTATACTAGAATTTTGATCAAAAGATGTACAATAACGTTCGCTGCTGAAAAAAATACTTTCAAAGGTTTTCCATCACGTTGTATTAAAAAATAAAGCTATAGAAATCATGAAAATTGATAAATAAAAAAATAAAAAAATTATAAAACTAATATAAAAAAATAATTTTACATTCTTTTTTACATCAAGCTGACAGCCTCTTGATGTAAAAAGTTCATCGTCATATATCGACAAAAGCAACATCCTTACAAAAACATTTCCTATGCATTAAGATTATGTTCACATCTTTCTTGTTGTTTCTGGTGGAATATTCACCCCTGGCAGCTAAATGCAGAACAAATCTGTCGATTTCGCTGGTGTTCTCCGGCACATTGGCTTGCGTGGAGATGTCTCGCGCGGTCCGGTACAGCTCGTCCCGGTACCCGAGGCTGACATCCGACTCCTGCAGCAGCTGGAACAGCGCGTTTCGAGCGTGCGTCCGCGCTGCAGCGAAGTGCAGCATCGACTGCCCGTGCTCATCCTGAAAAGTTCATGATCGACTACATTTTCGAGCCATGATACACCGGCACAAGACCGTTGCATAAAAAACAAGATGTGCCCCCCGCATGTTCGATTTTCATTAGTTGCTGAACCAGATGGCATTCGCCTACCCTAAAAATGACTGCCTCGGTGGCTCAGTGGTTAGTGAACCTGACTTCTGGATTAAAGAGGCGTGGGTTCGATCCCCACCCAGGGCAAGCATTAATGTGATGAACATAGGTGTTTGCTCTGTATCTGGGTATTATTTAGGTACTATCTATATAAGTACTAGCTGCCCGGCCACGCGTTGCTGTGGCTAAATAAATTAAAATTGCGACTATAATTTGAGATTTAAATTATCCTATCTTTCAAGTTGGATCGATTAGCACATGGTGTGCGAATTTTATTATAATCGGTTAAGTGGTTTAGGAGTCCATTGAGGACAAACATTGTGACACGAGATTTATATATATTAAGATGTATTTAAAATTATGTATATGTAGTATATCAGTCTCTGGCTGCCATATCACAAGGTTTGCTTAGTTTGAGGTCAGAGACCGTGTGTAAGATGTCCCTCAATAACTCAGACCAAATAGAAAAATCAAGATATAAACTCGTGAACAAACAAGTGAAGCCAGTTTTTTATACATGTGGTGAGTGCGTCGGTGTTGCGCCGCCATAGTTCGACTGACAAGCCAAGGCGTAGTTTCGTTGTACGTGTTTGGGTGTGTAATTGTGTTGAATCTTGGTGAAAAGCCAGTCAGTCTGATCTTATTGAATCTACTTTTGGGAATATTGCTTACTCTTTTAGCACTGCTAAACGCAGTCTCCGGCGCATCAGGACTGGTCATCGGTTGTGGATCCACGGTGACGACGTCGATGGGTCGGTGGGGCCGCGTGGCGGTTCGGGTGGCACTACGCGATGGCTTTGGCACTGCTGCTGCTACTAGAGGCACGGGGGCTTGCTCGTTTTCTACCTCTGCTTCTTGCGCTACGATTAAGTTTGATTCCTTTACCTACATGAAAAAATATTTATTGTAAAACACAACGCACTATCATCATTATAGTTATATCATTGTCATAAATATTGTTAAGTCTTAAATCCATAAACGCTGTATTTTATTCACGTACCTGCGGAGTCCCCACTTGTGGCTTTTCGTGCTCTGGAAAGTTATGAAGAAAGCTCGCGAGGAATGCTACCGGATCCTTAGGCTTTACATTAGCCACCTCGGTCAGACCTTTGATCAAAGGATCGCCGAGAGCTGCGAATACATTATTCGTATAAACATCTTTGTCTATAATATCTCTCTGTACACCTTCCATTTTCACTTTAAATAAGAATTAAAATAAAGCTTACACTTAGCGAGATATCTGCCCTCTTCGGTCTGAAAGATGGGAATGTCCATTTGCCCATTGTCGGGGACGGTCGACCCTGAAAGCGATCAATTATTTACTATAACGGCCTTCAGTTTGCTTTGTGACGTCGACACAACACGTGGTAAATATGCCCTTATTCACAGAACCAAACACCTGCTGGGGTGGTCAGGCTATTAAAAGGGTGAGGGGTGGTGGCGGAAACTGGACAGAAAACGTTCTATTAACAAATGACAGACATGATTGATATGGCCTATTTGATATCGATCGATGACTAACAGCCTTCTGTGCTGCTTTTAAATCAGGTCAATATATGTTTTAAAATATACCTATTTTGTTTCAGCTGAATCACAAAATATGAAACATCACAAGTATGGGGAATTAACTGACGTCACACGTGATATAGGTATCTAATGTTGGAAAGACAAGAAACGGCTGGTGATGAGCGTGCAGAGAATTTTTAAGCATCTATTTAGCGCGAAAACTTTTCAGTTGCGGTACTATAAATATAAGTCCATGCATATACGTCACACCACGCAAAAATCAACAAACACGAATATGTAAATACTGACCTAAACATCTTAAAATCGATGCTCATTTGTTGCCATTTCATTACTTTCAGCACAATCTTTCCAACATTCGATAAAAATAATGGTGACGTCTTATTGTGAATGCTAATTAAATTGAAATTAAGAACTATAATGAAGATTGGAGTACATTCTACTGCTTTTCTCGTTTCTCAGGGCTGTCTAAATCAGATAAACTGCTTCTTTTCCTTCGGAAAATATTTGTCAACATTGTGGTAATATGCGCTGAATTTTGCATCGATAGGTCTTTTTCCAGATGTAGTAAGTTGGATGAGGCAGTCGAGAAATCATTAAAACAGTTGGTCTCCGTAACACTCAAACATTGATAGTTACTGATTCTTGCTATGCCAGCACTCAAAGTCTCTCGATACTGTAAGCCCCTCATAGCACACAGTTGCTTCATATTTTCAGGATCTTTTGACAGCCCGGGGAAACTTACAATTAGACTAAATCTTATGCCAGCTCCTAAAAATGTTGGTCTGCTTGACAAATGTCCAAGTTTTTCATCCCAAGCAAATTCAAGTTTCTCGTGAAGATATGTCATGATACAAGACAGCTTGCTAAACGGTAAGCCGATCTCTCCTGGAGACTCTGTTGCAGTCGATACCAGAACACGTATGTGGTCGTGGACATTAAGCCATATTGCAATTGATTTATCATCGCTCAGAAATACTCCACGGCCATAAGGCCAGTGTTTGCCATGCAATCGTGTACAATCATCAATTTCGTCTCTATCGCATAAAGCTACTAATAAGCCATTCGAAGCCAAAAAAGCACATATTTCAGATGGTTTCTCTAGAACTTCATTCAACGTATAATATGTTCCACCCCTTTGATCTGCTTCTGGATTCGGGTGCTCGCTAAATTTTGTAAAACTCTCTTCCGTTAGTATTGTTGTGATTATTCTTTCAATACTTTCTAATTTACTTATTTTTAGATTCAGAGGTAACTCGAAATTCTTTAAATTTCTTGAACACTCAATCGTTCCAGAAAGTACAAAGTCATCGTTTGGGTCAATATTCAATTCCACTAGCGGTTCGTCGGATAGTTTTGGTGTTGTTGGTTTAATGAAGTCTGACCGTGGATGTATTGGTAGATCAGATCTAATATTCATGTTATGTAAATCTTTGATGAGTGGAGTTAAAAACTCATTAAAAACGACGTACACATAGTAATCAGGAGCCGTTATACCACCAGGAAAGTCTTCCTCTACTGTTTGAACAAGATTTCTGTTATCTGGTAGTTTTTTTACTGCTGGCCAAATTACATCAAATAAGTCATGATCTAGTTTAGTGATTCTGTATTTTATTGTATCGAATATAGGTTTTTTCAGAAATCTTCCAAGAACAAGTGGTGGTGTCGCTTTATTTGACGACGCTGATAGTGGTGTTCTCACTGATTTTGCTGAAGACAGTAGACGGTAACATCGTTCCAATGTATCCAAAGCTTCAGGTGTGTCTAAACTTCGGCGCGATGACACGTGATCTTCAGGCACTATACATACTCAAAGTTTTATAAATTATTAAAGTTTTAAACTACTTTGATTTTTGTCCTGTGAAATATAAAAAAGAGAAAAATTAACTATTACCTTTGTCAGAAAACATGGTCTGAGCAGCCTCCTCGCTTATTCCAAAGTCTGATAACAGTTGATCAAAAGGAAGCAAACCAGGATTCTTGATATAATCCTCTGCTGAACTTCCGTTCTGTAGAATAGCCAATAAATGGTTTACATTTACGATAAAACCAAAAATATAACAATTCTTGGGTGTCATTAATAGTTCACCGTATTTGTGCTTACATCATCCAAATCCTTCGAATTAGCGCCAAGTTGTTGCATTAAATTGTAATAATGGCCATTATCGGGCAAAACTGCTGCATAATGCAAAGCTGATCTACCTTCAAAATCTACAGCGGATAACGTCTCTGGAAATCTGTCATAAACATATTTGATCATAATTTATCCATTAATTTTAAATTCATTTCCTAAAAGTAAAATACAACTCGTACCTTGAACCTAAATACTTAATGATGTTAGTTTTTCCATGTATTGTAGCTACGTGCATAGGAGTGGCTCCATTTGGCGACATAGGATCTCGTGCGATAGCAAATTTCCGTCTATCTAGAGCAGACTGTAAATCTTTCAAGTTACCTTCACGCGCTGCTATGTGTACTTGGCTTATTTTTTGCTAAAATCAGTAGTTATTATTAATGATGTCAAGACTGCTAGTCAAATTAAAGATAGGAATGTGAAATTTACTTACCATATACGAAGGTACATTGTCCAAAAAACCTTGCAGCTCCGCATTCCCTGATCGTCTTCCAATTAACCTCGTTCCTTCACCGTTTAATACCAATGTAGCCAACATTTCCATATTTGCATTGTTTATTAAATCTGATACTTCGGGATCTGTTTCATTATTCTGTGAATAAACATTTCTTTGAGAATCGGAATACCTTTGCGCTTTGAGACTACTATTGTGAAATGCACTCGCGGTCTAAGTTACTGGTTTAAACAGATACTAAAAAGCTGGCAAATCAATTCATGACAGTGGTGTTACAAGGTGCCTGTGAAAAGTACACAGTGCTACAATGATGCTTCTAACTAATCTAATGAACACCACAATCAACTAATTAATTTACGCTTTACCTTCGTCGATTGTCGCATGTCTTAGTTGATGGAACAATTTTTACGAATATACTTACTACAACTAGAACTTCTCCGTGAACTGATTCATCTCTTTGTGTGATACTTGCATCCTGAGAATCCTGTTCAGCTTCCCCATTAATAATACCTTCAATTAGACTTTCTTGAGTATTTCGGCCGTTGCTCTCGCGTCCTTAATTAGCAAAATAATGAAAAATAATGAACTTGTCTGGGACCCTTTCATTATTGGTATATAGTTGTATGACTTATGTTTTGAGAATTTCGTGTGCAGTTCCAGAAGTGATTTCGTTTTTACCTATCTTGGCACTTCCAATGTTGGATGCTTCTGCAGTGCTTTTGAGATTGTATTCGCTATATTCAGAACTAGTGTCTCCTTGTACTTGAACATCATCATCGTCTTCATTGATGGCACTACTGTTGTTATTACCTTCATCTGCAGTGATGTCACCATCTTCTTTAACTTTTTTACTCGGTGATATATTGTTGTCTTCTTGACCATTATCGTCAGAATTGTGGTCCTCTTCGTGTGTTTCATTTTGATTGTGAATATCGTCCGATTGTTCGGGATCTTCAATGCTTTCTACATCAGGTTCATCTTCGTCCACTGACTTATTGTCAGCGTGGCCATTTTCCTTTGTGTCATGTATAAGTTTGTGATCAGTGCTTTGCTCATGACTATGACTTTCATTTGGTACTTCGCTTGTTTTATTACAGTCTTCTGTTTGATTTTCATTGGTTTCATCATTTTCCTTATCGTCATCTGGCTTCTCTGTACTTTCTTTTTCTGTGTTTTTTATGTCATCTGTCTCGACATGATCTCCCACTAACTCATCACCTGTCTCTTCGTGATCATCTCCTGATGTTGCATGCTCTTCTCCATGATCTTCTTTTCCATGGTCTTCTTTTTCATGATCTTCCTCTGTCTCCTCGTGATCTTCAGTTGTTTCTGCATGATCATTATTATCTTCTGTAGATTGAGTTTCTTCAGCAGTATTTTCGATATCATCATTAGTATTTTCAACTTCTCCTTGTTCATTATTTGCTTCATTTTCTCCGTGTTCTTCTTCTACTTCCGTTTCCTAAAATGCATAAAATAAATTTTCATGCAAATGTCGATTAACAAGCCAGGCAAATCAACAAAAATCGATAAGTGTGTTGTGTGCAGGGCTCTTACCTTACTACTTGTATGTGCACTTTCTTCTACGTTTTGTTCAGATTCATTGTTTGTCGTTTTCGCTTCATCTAACTCAGGCAAATCTTTTATGAATTCGTGCGTACTACTAGCTTTCATAGCACCTGCTCGGTGATCAGCTGTACTATCAGATAACGTGTTACTGGTAGCTTTTGAGGAAATATTTTCTGTAGATGCTCTGAGATTTTTCTTTCTAGTCTTTTTAGTTACTTCTGTAATTACGTAGTTGTCTAATAATTTCCAGTCCCAAGACGGTGGATACGCACTAGAAGGCGTTCTTGGCGCGTCAGGTAATGTTTTAAACAAATTTTTGTCTATTTCTTGAGGCCTATTAACGTAGTAAGCTGGTGTTTTGTTTTTCTATAATAAACAGAAATGTGCATTAAAATAGTACTATTTTGTTAAATCTAGTTTCATGGGCATGAGGTATGTAATCATTATTTTGTACATTTTTTAAATGCGTTGTACTCACGTTATCCACAACACTTTCGTCGGCTCCGAGACTGACTAGGGTGTTGTATGTGTGCTGGTCGTCTCTCATGGCCGCGGCGTAATGGAGTGGTGTCCTGCCGTCGTTGTCTACATCGTTGATTCCTTGGGGATACCTGTCTGCTAGGTATTTGAGTATACCGCCGTGTCCGAGACCGGCAGCCTATAAAATTGTATAAACACAATTACTTACTTATTTACCTGAGAACAAAAATATCACAAAATATCTTTACAAATATGTACTATTATTTCATCATATCCACTTTGTGAGATTTTCACCATTAGAATTTACAAAGTAGTGAATAAAACATTAGCTGGAATATCCTATCCTACTAATATTATAAACGCGAAAGTTTGTGAGGATGGATGGATGGATGGATGGATGTATGGATGTTTGTTACTCTTTCACGCAAAAACTACTGAACGTATTGAGATGAAACTTTGCAATAATATAGCTTATATATCAGAATAACACATCCTACTATTATTATAAACGCGAAAGTTTTTGGGGATGTATGGATGGCTGGATGTATGGCTGATCGATGTTTGTTACTCTTTCACGCAAAAACTACTGAACGGATTGAGATGAAACTTTGCAATAATATAGCTTATATATTAGAATAACACATAGGCTATAATTATAATGATATTGCGTCAAAAATAAAAATATCATGCGGACGAAGCCACGGGTAAAAACAAGTATTCCATATTGTTATTGTTCTATATCTAAAAAATATGAAACATTGGCCTTGTTGTTTCTAACCAAACTAACCCAATCCTCGCTTAGATGTTAAGTGAGCTTCAGTGAAGATTGGGCTATCCGCAGTTTGTAGCTAACATCACACCCGCCAAGTTGTATGATTCAACCTATAACTAGTAGCCAGGACTCGAAGACTACAATGTTTATCGGGTGAGAATAAAACTCTCTGTGAGGTGGGTGAGGTCAACGTCTTCGAGGAGTTTGGGTAGTTAGTAGCCACTAGGCACCAGACTCACGTACAACACGTTACTTTGTTCGACAGTCCGAGTACAAGACGTAAAGCCCTCGCGTCATGATAATGACACTTCATTATAAGTACCAGGAAAACTCCCCAAGCCGAAAGAAGGTTAAGCTGGAAACATACTATCGGACGCGACTGACAGCCGCGACTGATAGGTATCTAGATAATGAATGTACCACTGAGCCGTGCACACTATCGGACATAAGTCGCAGACATCACCTTGAGCGTTCGGACGTCCGAGAGATATCTGGCGCGTCTGATGTTTTAAGACTGTGCACACTGCTAAATCGCGGCTGTCAGTCGCGCCCGATAGTATGTTTCCAGCTTTATTCAACTCATCATTATGAATAACTTAAATTCGAAATTGCGGAAAATAATTCAGCCATTTCATTAATTTTGTCAGGAGTCAATGAACTTTTAGTATGGAATTTTATTTTATTTATTAGAGCATTTTCGGCCTCGCGAGCAATTACACCCCGTAGATACTATTTAGTTAGAGGTATACTTTATGCATGACGGTCATGTTGTTGGTGTCCCTGCTGGAGAGAGCCTGCGGCGGCACTGGGTCGCCGGAGTGCTTCATCAGCGCCTCCAAGTCGTTGTCCACCACCGCCTGGTGGATGTCCCGGATTGTGTTCTGAAACATGATTTGAAATTTATAAATTTTTATTATAGTTAAAAATAAACGCTCCAATTATTGTATTGTCATCGGTCTTTGACAAGTCTACAAAGTATAAATTAGATTTGACCTGTAAATTGGGTCCTAATCATAATTCACTATTATGTATTATGGTCCTACTCATCATGTTGGTGCATAAGGTTTCTATAATACGCTTGATAAATACGGAGTATGTAATACTTACCTAGTACGTAAAAGTTTTGGGCTACGGTAGGGTCGTTAATTCGTTATACGCTAAGCTTGTGGGATCATAGTTTCCATGCTAAATATAGAAATTTACGGTTATATCATTACATAAAGCCCGATTACATAGGCGCCATCGTAATTATATTCAAATTAAGCCATAGTTCTGTTTCTTTTTCATTATCATTAGGTAGAGAGAACGCTTTTTACGTTGCTATTAAATTTACGCTGGCGCCTCTATAATTGGGCTTATATTACCTAAAATATTCTAATTATAAACGGTGTAAATTGCTTACAGTCCAAAATATAGTGCTTAATTAGCGCCTATTTTAGATTTACTAACTAATTCAGCACCAGTAGCCGTAAAGGTCATAACCGCCTACAAAAGATTTATTAACGTGACACATAATATTTCTACCAATTTAAATGCCACGCCATGAATGTGTAACCAACTAATATTTTAAGCCCTTGCGATTAAAAATGTTGTTTTCATAACACCTCATCCACATTAACCAATAACATCACACAATCTCCACGTACCTACAGCCTTGGCCAAAAGTGTAAGGCACCTTTAAAAAATCAAAATGCATGTTTACTACTTAACCAATAACTGAGTGCTTATCTTAAATTACTTACCGGGGTCATAAATAACTTCTTAGAATATCAAGTGGCTCTTTGTTAAGGTCATAAAACACTTGGTGACCGAAAACAAAGGATTTGGTTTTCTTTCGGTCTTATCAGTCAATGTTTGGTCACTTGTGTTCTGGACTCTAACAAGTAAACAAGATGTGATTAAATTGACACCTAATTTTGTTAAAAATGCCAAACAGGAGTGAAATAAGTTTAGAAGATAGAGTGAAAAATACATGGTGCCTAATACTTTTGGCCAAGGCTGCATGTAAGTTTAAACACCCTCGGGAGTTCACTCAGGCCGTCAGGACATCCAGGCTCCAAGATGTCGCCGATACAAATACTGTTTTATTCTCTTGATGCATAATCTACTATTTAATTGAAACCAACATACGTATACTACACTTAAGTGTTGTACAATGTGAATGCATTTAGACACACGATGCGCTACAGTCGCGACCGACATATCGCAGTCGCCTCTCTCTATCTGTAACCTACAAGTATACGAGTACGTCCCGTGATGAAGGGAACAACATCAAGATACATTTTGAAGACTGGCTGGTCTGCAGACTTCGCTCAGCAGCTAAGCCCTCTTACACGATGCTCTACAGATAATACATATTGAGTCGTGTCCATTTACAATCTACAAGTATACGAGTACGTAGAGTACCTACCATTATGTAAGGGACGGCTTGTAGAAACTCCTTGACGACTGGCTGGTTGGAGGCTTCGCTTAGCTGCCACATATCGTGCCCCTCCACACAACTCGCTGCAAACGCGACACGTTGCAGTCGCGTCACTGCATCTATGACCTATAAGTATGCGAGTACGTACCATGATGTAGGGAACAGCTTTGAGAAACTTCGTGACGACTGGCAGTCTCCCACACGTCTTGCTGCAGACGCGACATGGCGCAGTCGTGTCTCTTTATCTAATAAACTACAAGATACGTACCATGATGTAGGGAACAGCTTCTAGAAACTTCTTGACGACTGGCTGGTTGGAGACTTCGCTCAGCAGTCGGGTCTCGTGGCCCTCCTACACGACGCGCTGCAGTCGTGACATGACGCAGTCGTGTCTCTCTATCTATAACCTACAACAAGTATAAGATACGTACCTTGTAGGGAACAGCTTCTAGAAACTTCTTGACGACTGGCTGGTTGGAGACCTCGCTCAGCAGTCGGGTCCCGTGGCCCTCCCACACGACGCGCTGCAGTCACGACATGTCGCAGTCGTGTCTCTATCTATAACCTACAAGTATAAGATACGTACCATGATGTAGGGAACAGCTTCTAGAAACTTCTTGACGACTGGCTGGTTGGAGACCTCGCTCAGCAGTCGGGTCCCGTGGCCCTCCCACACGACGCGCTGCAGACGCGACATGTCGCAGTCGTGGCACCATATTCGTATATTGTGCCGTTTTATCACCAGCCCTGAAATAATAAAATACTTAAAAAAATACTTAAAAAAATACTTATGTATTAGTGAATTGTTATCGGTTTAATCTGAACTAAGGTGGTATTGACGGGGCTGCTAGCCCTGGTGTTAAGAGATTTTATGCCGCTGAAGGTCTTTGACGTGTTTTAACGGACGCATAAATCAAAGACTACAATTTAATTTTTGCCCGTCAGTCGATCTTTCTTAATAAAATAATTAATGCCACCCGCGGTCATCCATCTTTAAAGACTAATCATCCTGACCGTTGCTTGTGAATTCAGTGATCGCTAAAGAATGAGCGTTACTATTCCCAGCGCTACCTTGTGAATTGGGAAATTATTCCTTTTGAATATACCTACTTCAAGGCGTCATACATGCCTCGGTGGCTCAGTGGTTAGTGACCCTAACTTATGGGTCAGAGAGGCGTGGGTTCAATCCCCACCCAGGGCAAATATTTATGTGAAGAACATAAGTGTTTGCTCTGTGTCTGGGTGTTATTTAGTTACTATCTATATAAGTATGTATTTAAAAATAAGTATATGTAGTATATCAGTCTCTGGCAGCCATATCACAAACGTTGCTTAGTTTGGGGTAAGATGTGTCAAAAATATTTATTTATTTATTTACATGCATTCAGATAAACATAGACAAATGTAGATAAATATAAATATACAGGGTTATTTCTAATCAATCAGCATCCTTTTAGGGGCTTATTCTGTACATCTAAACTAACAACTTTTACTACGACTTTTAATAATATAAAAAAAAGTTGTTGTTCCATAGAAAAATATCTGTATGAAGCAGCTGATTTTTTTTGAGTTTTGACAAAAGTCGCAGAACAAAAGTTGTTTGTTTTGATGTACAGAAAAGAACCCCTAACAGGATGTAAACTGATTAAAAATAACCATGTATAGTTTCTAATTGTGACAGAAATAATGTAGTTTTGACATAATCATCTTGAAAACATGATCAATTTACATCGACCTGCGTAATTGATTCGTACGAAATCGTCCGTCAACACACCTTGATCCAGTGGCGACGGGTATGTTCACTGATTTGTTGGAATCGCAATCGATGTTAAAGTTCAAGGTTGACGCCATTCAAAGGAAAAGTGGGAAAATGGTATTGCATTTCATTATTCAGCGAAAAGTACGACGAAAGGCGTTTTCGCGCTGATGAAGTATTCATATGGTCTAAACCACTGGCTTGATCAAATTACAGTCGATTTATTTCGACTTGTTTGTGCTGTATGAACTATCTACACTACCAATTTTATAAATCCCACTGAGTCTCTTAAACGTCACATTAGTATGAATTAAAATAGGAGAGGAACATTTTCTCACTGGATATATCTTATGATAACGCTAAAAAAAACCAAATTATTTTTTATATCTATTTAACAGTAAGAGCTATAGATATTCGGTAACCGTAAGAAGATGCCCAATAAATTAGCAAAGTGATTTTTGTTCGAAGAGCACCTTCAAAAATGTTGTATAAATTTACCAAACTTGAAGAAAATACTATATACACAGGGAAATATTAATTAAACATAATTTTTATCGTATTTGGCACGCACGCCCACTAGGATGATAGTGCTTTGCGTGTTATGTAAGGAGTTTCTATATAGGTTTAGTTTTCGCAGCCTTGAAAAAGGATACTGGGCAACAAATGTTATCTTTGCATTTATAGTGGATTAAAAAAGTAAAATATGTTTTCACAAGTGCTAATTCTAGTAAATATGTACAATACCTAATTACATAAATGATAGTAACACCCGCTTCACCATCGTGTAGCCGTGGGGTCCCGGTCCTGTGCCAATGAGTTCTTTGGAACCATCTTGGCATATTTTTCTTACATTCGATTTTGATGTTTGGAACTTATGTGCAGAATTTCACACTACTGGTTTTTCGGTGAAGAAAAACATGTGAGGCAACCTGCGTACGTCCGTAGAGGTAATTCTTTGGCGTCTGTGAATTCACCGACTCGCACTGGACATTGCACAATCACCTTTCGTAGGTAGTCCTAAGTTCAGCAGTAGACTATTAAAAAGGCTGATACAGTTGTTTCTTTGGACGCAGGTTTTTTAAACTCATTTTATTTTTTATCAAGTTTATTGTCCCAGGAATTGAAAAGCTCCATACAGGCTATCGGTTTTATAAACTTTTGGGACTTTCAGATGTGCTTAAACTGATCATTATGAACAACTACTTATTTTATAAAGGTGTCAAAACCCCAAAATTGCAAAAAATCATTAGTTCGAGTACCCGATAGTAAAATTTGTTCATCATGACGAACTAGTGTACCTATGATCTATATACCTCTGATAGTCCCTGCAGTTTGCAAAGTACTAACTCCTTGTACAGGCCGAATCACACAAGTCGGCGGATGTGAAGTTAGCTAAGCTGCGCAATATCCAATCCTGACTGGAGCTCACATGAATCTGCGCGTTGATTGGGTTGCGCGCAGCTTGTAGCTAACTTCAGATCTGCCGACTTGTATGATTAAAGATAAAGATAAGATAAAGATAAATTTTATTGCAAAAATTTACACTAGGTTCACAATTTTAAGTAGCTCTGCCTTTTGCGTTAGTTTAAAACTGTGTTGCAAAAGGCAGTGTCTTCCAGATGGATCAAGTGATTTTGCAAGTACAAACAAACCAAGTCACTAAACAATACAAGAATGAGCGTTTGCATTAGTGTGTGTGTGTGAGTGTATGTGTGAGTGAGTGTGTGTGCGCGCGCACATTAGTGTGTGTGTGTGTGTGTATGTGCGCGTGTGATGGTGTATGAGTGCGTGTGCATATTCTTACGTGCGGTGAGCATGACACATTGCAATACTCAAGATCTCTTAAGAGTCAGGGTTTGCAGTGTTTATTTGCATAAATGTAGTTAGTGTTAATATATTTTTATAAGTACTACCTATTCCTCCGATTCGACCTACATATACTCGTATATAACTCCTCGCTCTGAGCAGTCTACGACGTCTAGTGTTTCGAGCGTATAGAGCCGGCATTAGACAGAAGTACCCAAATTAAAAGACGGTTATTGATTTCACGACGTCTATTCTATATCCGTTTTCAATCGATTCATTGAAAGAAATGGAATTGTTCCATCGGACGGAGTCTATAAAGAATTGTAAAAGTTTGAGGTCGTTACGTTAATGAGGTCAGGTGTCGAGTGCGTGTCGATCACTCATCGTCTGGGGATAGACAGCCAATCAAATGATAAGGATTCAATTTAATTTAAGGGGTTTGAGCTTAGTAAAAAAGCAGTGAGATATACGCTAACTGCGGTCTTCTTCGCCCACTGGTAATATCTCAGTAGCAACTTTTTTCTAAAAATTAAATGCGGAAAGTATTTTTTTGTTTCCAAGAAAACACCCAATTCTTCGCAAAAAGTTAACGACACCAAAAATGAGTGCATATCTCATGTTTTATTGCGCGATAAGTCCCTTATTAATATAGTAGAATAATGACAACAAACAAGCCAGCAAGCAAGCAAACATACAGGTGAAACTAATAAAAGCGTGTTAAAAAATCAACGTCTACATAAGAATCCATATTATGCTACATCTACGGCGTAGGCCATCCTACGCCGTAGGTTATCTCTACAACGTAGGCTTACTATAAATCTCTCTACTCATGCCATTTTAAGGCAGTAAATATTTTCATGAATTGTAGGTAATATTTCTATCAAAACTCTTCATACCTTTTTTGTCAGACTTGATTTTTAGAGTCCTGCGTCGTTTCGCCCCGCAAGCGGTTGGTCCCGCGGGGCGAATCGACCAAGACTCTTTTTGAAGGTCCCCATTCGGCCCGCTCCAAACAATGCGGGGCGAATGGGGACCTTCAAAAAGAGTGTTGGGCGATTCGCCCCGCGGTTCACTTTTTTATCTGTACATTTAAGTAGAAAAGTAGTCAATGGAAAAAATAAACAATTGCATTATTTTGAAGGCGTCATTCTATGAGTCCTATGGGTGTGTATGAACAAAAATACATTTGTTTGAATGGTGCAATTGATGATTTAATGATCATCACATGAAACCAATGTGCCAAATTAGTTTTACGTGTTTTGTAAACATAAATATTTCATTTGAAGCAAACAAATGAACCATTCGATGTCTTTTTATATACAATATACTTTTTAATTTTATCTAGAATAAAAACATAATTATCATGGGGCTCTTTAGAAGTTTGTGGGATTACCAACCGTGTCCCACGGCTGCCATTATAGAAAAAGATTTTATGGTAAATCTGTCAAACTATGTCTCACAGAATTTTTTGAAAATCATTTATCTTCTATCTATATTTATAAAATAAAGTATTATTTACACTATTTATAACTTAAGAACAGCTGAACCGATTTGGCTGAAAATTGGTGAAGAGATAGCTTAGAACTAGGAAAAGGATATAGAGGATACTTTTTTCCAGTTCCTTTTAATATATTTTTTTACTTTTACTTATTATCTGCAAAAGCTCTGGGTGCAAAAGTAATCCGTATGCATGAACCTTGCTTTGACAGCTGTAAAAATTATTAAATGACAGCTGCCGGTCAAAACTGACAGCTGTCTGTTAAAAACATCTGTCATATAAAAAATGACAGCTGTCAAAATTAAAAGAGGTATATCTTTGTAACTGTCAATTTTAGACTATTGATGTTTTCACAAAAGTGATAGAGCTCAACAAGATCTACATTTCGGATGACAGCTGTCAAACTTAAAATTGATTTATCTCGGTTATTATTGATTCAACAATTGATTCAATTGATTTAAGTTTGACAGCTGTCATCCGAAATATAGATCTTGTTGAGCTCTATTACATTTGTGAAGAGAGCAGTAGTCTAGAATCAATAATTACCAAGATAAATCACTTTCAAGTTTGACAGCTGTCATCCGAAATGTAGATCTTGTTGAGTTCTGTCACTTTTGTGAAGACAACAGTAGTCTAGAATCGATAATTACCGAGATAAATTATTTATTTATTTATTTATTTGTTTATAGGCGAGCAGTGTATACTGATATGCCTATATCAAGCAGAGTCGAATTAAATTAGTATTTATCTGACAAAGAAATGTTTTCCTTCTTTATCCAAAGGTCCAGTCTATTCTTAAATGTGTTTATAGTTCTTGCTGAGATGACATCCTCAGGCAACCTATTCCAATTGTAGACAACTCTATTGCATAGTATGTGGTGTCCAGTGTTGGTTTGTGATGGTGTAGGCTGCAAGAGAAACTTATGGCGTCTGCTATCGCGCATATTTTCCTTCAAGGTATACATGTCGTGAATATCCGGAAGATTGTAGAAGCCATTGAGAATCTTGAAGGTCTCAATAAGGTCTCCACGCAATCGTCGTTCTTCCAGGGTCGTGAGACGAAGAGCTTTTAACCTATCTTCATAGGTTTTGCGGCGCAGAGCATATGGAATCCTGGTGGCTTTTCTTTGTGCACTTTCAAGCAAATCAATATCCTTCTTAAAGTAAGGACTCCACACCTGGAACCCATACTCTAGCAGAGGCCTTATATAGGTTTTGTAAATCTTAATAAAAACATCCATTGTTACTGTCTGAAAGGACTTGCGTATGATATAAATAAATGAGTTAGCCCGTTTGACTATCATAGATATATGCTCTTCCCATTTTAAATCTTCAGTAATGATGACTCCCAAATCCCTCTGTTGGCCTACCGATGCTAAAGCAACTCCATCAAGTGTGTATGTCGCTCTAGGGTTGGTTCTACCAAGATGTAACACACTACATTTGGTAGTATTCAACTTTATAATCCAGTCCCTGGTCCAGTTCTGAATGCGGTCTAGATCTTTTTGAAGTTCTCCAGACTTCATCAATGGATTAGCAAAAAACCATCATCTGCGAAAAAAGCTGACTGACATTCTATGAGCTCTATCAGATCCGTTATGAAAATTCCAAACAGCTGAGGAGCGGACACAGAACCCTGGGGGACACCGCTAGAAACCATTTTCCGTTCCGATAGGGAGTTCCCCACTCGAACCTGAAATGTTCTACCCAATAAGAAGCTCCGGTACCACTGAAGCAACTTACCACGCAATCCATGATGTTCAAGCTTAAACAACAAGCGCTGGTGAGGTACCTTGTCAAATGCACGTTCAAAATC
Source organism: Hypomecis punctinalis (assembly GCA_949316475.1). NCBI lineage: Eukaryota > Metazoa > Arthropoda > Insecta > Lepidoptera > Geometridae > Hypomecis > Hypomecis punctinalis. The sequence continues at coordinate 2,456,418 of OX438807.1, forward strand.
GAGGTATGCTACATCAACTGGTTCTTTTTTGTCAACTTGTACACTCCAGGCATGAACACATGTCAATAAGTTAGTGACAGTTGACCTTTTTTCAACAAAACCATGTTGCTTTGTTGAAATTACACAATCTCTATTTAAAAATTGTGCTACTCTCTCACTTATAATCCTTTCCATAATCTTCACCACAATGCTAGTAAGGCTAATGGGTCGAAAGTTTTCCGGATTAGTTTTGTCACCTTTCTTAAAAATTGGAGTCACTATCGCATGCTTCCAGTCTTGAGGCAAGTATCCAGCTTCAAAGGAAGTGGTCATTAATTCTGCTAAGACTGGAGCAATAGTATTAACACAATTTTTAAGTATGCAGACTGGAAGTTGATCTGGCCCGGGGGAGGACTGGATATTCAAGTTCGCAATTACTTTCTTTACATCATTTTCAGTGAAAGAGATGTCACACAAACCTTTCTCTACATGGGGAGCTACAATAGTCATAGTGTTTTGATTAAGAGCTGGTTCTACCGAATATGCTTTTTCAAACTCAACTGCAAAAACCTCAGCAATATCACATGGTTTAGTTATTAAGTCTCCATTGTGGTTTCTAATTGCTGGTGGAATACTGACAGTAGAGGTAGTACAGCGTCGCAGGTATGAATAAAAAGCCTTATCACCATAGTCAAGGATTCTGGCCTCATAAGCACTCCTCTGCTTTCTGGACAAGGCGACACACTTATTATTCACCTCACGAAACCTCTTATAGTCATCTTCATCCTTAGACATTCTGTATTTGTCCCATAAGAATTTCTTTTCCGAAATTAACTCGAGAACACTGTCATCAATCCATGGTTTATTCTTTAATGCTTTACATCGTACTTGCCGTAAAGGCGCATGTTCGTCTGTAGTAACATTAATAGCATTCAAGATACCATCCCATAATTGTTCAGGATCATCCGTTTCGCTTACCGCTTGCAAGTTCTTAAACAAATCGGAATTGTAACTGTCATAATTTATGCCCTGGTAGTTTCGCCTGAATTTGGGTGATGTCCTTTCCTTTTGCATTAGACACTGGATAGTAAATTCTAAGACACAATGGTCACTTTTTCCTATGGGTGGTTTATGGACAACTTCCGTAATTAGTGTTTCATCATTGACCATTATAAGATCCAATAGAGAAGGTACCTGGTTTGATTGGTAACGTGTAGGCGTGTTTACAAGCTGATGCAAGTTGCTGTTTAGATACATATTTATGAACATATTTTCTGGTTTAGCATTCGCATCTCCGGACTGCTGCTGCTCAGAAGTAATTGGCCACTTTAAATTAGTGTAGTTGAAGTCTCCGGCTATAACTATAGTGTTATTTTCAGATGCTATGAAGAGATTTTCTATCAGTTTAGTGTCGCGTGATCTCCATGCTGTCTCGTCCTTATCGTCAGGCCGATATACCCCCACCACCAAGAAATGATGCATACCGAACTGAATGTCAAGATAGAGTGCTTCCACATCCTCACACATATATCTCTGATTACGTTTAGCTATGATCGGCACACCATCCAATTGGTCCCTGACATAAATTGCAACTCCTCCAGCTCTAGTTTTCCCCTCAGATTTTTTGTTTTTGTGGCTCCGGTCTAATCTAAACAGCGAATAGCCAGGAATATTGTAAGCACTATTACGGTCACTACTGTTCAGCCAAGTTTCTGTGATTACTACTATCGAGGGATTCTGAGCATTGACACATTGCAGGAAAAGATCAAATTTAGATCGTATAGAGAAAAGATTTGTGTACATGAAAGTAAGGTCACTGTAGGGGTCTCTGCGAGAATCTAGTTTTTTGGTACAATCTTAGGGATTCCTTTTATGTACCTTATGGTGAGATTGGTTTCACCCTTTTCGATTCGACTTTTGAGAGTATCCCGTAATTTATTGAGCTCTTCTCTCTGTTTGGGAGTTTTATCATCATAAATTCTTACCTCCTTGTTTGCCTTACTCTTATTCTTGAGAATCCGGACAGCATCCTCGCGAGTTCTTAAAACAATCTTCAGCGGCCGTTGCTTTCCCGGTTCTCGGCGGCCGAGACGCTGCACCGACACAACTTTAGACGAGTAGTCCTCGCCACCATTGACGTCCATGAGGACCTTATTCACGACTTTATCATCGTAACTTTTCCGGTCTGTGCTAGTTTCGGAACCGCTTTCTTTGATGCCCACCAGGATCACATTGTTGGCTCTGCGCTCGCGGTCAACAAGCTCTTCTACAATTGCGCTTGTGCTGAGAGGCGACGGCTCGGGTGCTCTTGCTGATGCCGACGACTGCGCGTCGTCCCGACCCGCATTATTCGTTCGAGACAAGAGCTCCTTTACTTCGTCCAATTCTTTTCTTAGCCCGTCGTAAGACTTAATGAGCTTGGGCACTTGAAACAAGGCCTCTCTGCACGGGTCACACAAATATAGAAGCGTGCGTTTGCCCTTTAAACCCATGACGCGCGCCTCGCTACTGGTTAAATTACTACATTGAATGCAGATGTATCTCTTGCAACCATCACACTGCACCACAGAATCATCCGCAAAATCATTTTCGCACGCGAAACACTTCATTTTAGCTGAACAAATTTAAATTCACAAGAAGAAAAACGGAAAAAAAAGGTCCCAAGTTTCACACGTATTTTCGAGTAACTAAAGCAAAGTTTTTAGCAAACTACACGGTTTACAGAGTAATTAATAGTTAGTAAACAAGAATAACACTTTATTAACACGAGATTAACGATATTAATAATTTTTAAAGAAATTATAAATAGCCACGCAAATTCGACACTGCTTCTCTCTCGAGGGTAGGCGGCGAAATATCACATTTAGGTTTGACAGCTGTCATCCGAAATGTAGATTTCGTCGAGCTCTATTACATTTGTGAAGAGAGCAGTAGTCTAGAATCGATAATAACCGAGATAAATCACTTTTAACTTTGAGAGCTGTCATCTGAAATGTAGATCTCGTTGAGCTCTATCACTTTTCAAGACATAAATGGTCTAGAATCCATAATAACCGAGATAAATCACTTTTAAGTTTGACAGCTGTCAACAGAAATGTAGGTCTCGTCAAGTTCTATCACTTTTGTGAAGACAACAGTAGTCTAGAATTGATAATGACCGAGATATATCACTTTTAAGTTTCACAGCTGTCACTTAGACAACCTTTGTCCAACAATGTGATAATAAGGCTCATAAACATACTATACTCTATAAAATTTAACTTGATCTCTGCGACAGCTGTCAGAAAAATCACGCCTATGAAGTCCTGAATTTCTTAATAGTACAGACAGTACCTGTCAATGTCATACTTTATGGGCATGTCGATTAGTGATGGGCGACGAATGATCGTGACCACAGAGTTTTAGATAGAGTTTTAATTAAAATATATAAAATATATATATAAAATATCGATAGTTTATACTGACGATATTTCAAATAAAACTTAATTTATCATTAATTTTATTGTATATTTGAATATCATAACATTTTTTACATGTGTAATTAAATTAAACCCAATTATATGTTACGTTAGCATCGATAATAGTGAAAAACGTCGATAAAATACTATCGTTACATTATTCTGAGTATTTAATTAATATCATAACATTATTTACATGTGTACATACTTGATCTTAAATAACAGTAAGTAAATAAAATCCAATTTCTCACCTTCAACTACTCATTCGATTTCATTACAACATTGTTTGAAAATCGATTTTTTCCACCACTATCTTAACTCTAAATATGTCAATATGTAACTGTCGCAGAGATCAAGTTAAATTTTATAGAGTATAACAATTCTTTTTATAGCGTTGCACATCTGTTGATTTTTTGTAGTCGGATTTTTATTTTATGTCATGTAATTTTATGCGTGACTGTACCATAAGAAATACGTAATACTGATGCGGGAAATTGATCTTTATCAACGTAGGCCCAAACGACCTCTTCCTTCATAGTTCTTGGCGTTTCGCCCCGCGGGCCGAATGGGGGCCTTCAAAAAGAATCATGGTCGATTCGCCCCGCGGGACCAACAGCTTGCGGGGCGAAACGCCGCAATACCCGATTTTTAACCGACTACAAAAAAGGAGGTTCTCAATTCAAATTACTCCGCCAATTGTGACCCGAGTTTGGTGATTATTTTTTTTGTTTGGTAGATCGAAATTGGCTGTTGTTTATGGAAAATCAACTATAATTACTACATCGATATCGACTCGTGCGAAGTGTTCGAAGTCGGTTTGCTGGCGAAATTTTTGGCGAAAAAAAATTTTTGTTCCCAAAGTTGTCACATTTCTTTGCCAGTCAAATACTCGTTAATATGCAGATCCCGCAGCCTCACGCTCACGTATTAGGAGTAGATATCACAATATACTCGTAAGCGTTTTGTTTTGTTCATTGCATAACAAATTCGAGGGAGTCTATTGTAATACGTTAATCTCATGTTACCAGTCTCGACTAGTCCTGTGTCGGTCGTGATTGAACGAGTCCCAATGACCGAAACATAATCAGCGCATAATCGAATCGTTCATTACTTGTTCTAGATCTCGATCATTTGTAGCATGCGTCGCATGTTCCGTGTCGCGCGATTCGCGCCAAAATGAAGCGTGAAACACTGCTGGCATACCAACAAACGGAACGTGTCTAGCTTGCAATGATACTTTGCGATTAAAATTCTAAATTAGACTTTAAGTCTTAAGTAATATGATAGTTAGTCCTACAATGCATGCAAAAAATGTTCCATTTATTTGATGATTGTATATCTCTTTCGTTTTTTATATTCGAAATAAACCTTGTCTCGTAATAAGAATGAATTTCGGTAACATTTCTAATGACAGGTCAAAGATTGTTGATCATTGGTGAATGTACGTAGGATCTTTTCGCCACCGTATGGTTCGGTCACGTGACCGATGAACGACCGATACATTTGATTCGGTTATTTCGCTGGTCGGTCATGAACGATCCGGAACACGGAGAATGTACGACCGACACAGGACTAGTCTCGACTATTTCTAAATAAAAAAACTGGATAAGTGCGAGTTAGGCTCGCACATCGATACAAATCCATAAATTTCACGAAATTGGGAAGTAAGTTGTTAAAATTTCTATACTATAACCATCGACCAAAAAGTTTTTTTTTTCTTTTCTCGTCATACATCGAAAATTACACATTGTTAAAATAGTTACTCGTAAGAACCTGTTGTAGCATGTGCTAATGCATTTCTTTTATATGATACCTTACATGTTAAAATTTACTCACTTTGAATTTTGAACTCATATTTTGTGAAGTTTGAAGCCCTATATTTTGTGGTTTAAAAGAAAATGTACAATTTTCAGATTTATTCCTATATGTGTACTCTGAGACAATGCTTCTCGCCGAATTTCATAGTTCTATGTCAACGGGAAGTACCCTGCAGGTTTTGATTTTTGTGAGTGTCGAAATATGCGGTTTTTTACGACGTAAACGGCTCTAACTTTTTTAAACGATAACTGAGAAGTTCTTCTTTTACACAACTGCAAGATAACATTTACGCGTTCCCGGGATAAAGAGTCTTGACATACACACAGACGGACAGACGGACAACAAAGTGATCCTATAAGGGTTCCGTTTTTTTCCGTTTGAGGCAAGGAACCCTAATAAAACATTTATAAAAGTACGAAACTCTTCGTTGCTATTTAGTAAAACTTTGTAATATGGTAAGTACGTAAGTGCTTTAGTAAATCGGTTAAGTACCTACTTATCCAATTTCGTAATATCGTATGGTACTCGTAAAAGCAGATTTTGTGTTATGCTTTTCCAAGGGCTATTTGTCAAAGGTTTATTTCTTTGCCTTTTTTGTATACATATTGTAATATGTTTAAAAATGCTTATATGGTTTTAAAAATATTTCCACATTGTTTTAAGTCAATATGAATTTGAATTAAGAGTTGGATCATATTCCATAATTTCAGCAACAGCTGCCGACAACTTGTCTCGCTGCTGTTTAAATCACAAATTCTTGAAATATACCAAGTACAGAGTGACTAGAAAAACATCTATTAACATTATTTTAGACTTCCACCACAGATATGTTTAGATCACCTAGATTTAGAATTATTATTAAGTAGAGCCTAGAAAAAAAAATACTCTGCTTACACTGCATTTAAAAAGATACTTAATGAAAACAAATAGTAAGTGGAAAACGTTTTTTTTTATCTCGAATTACAGAATTTAAAAAATGTGTATTTACTTTTTTTTTTTTACTTCGAGGAAACATTGATAGTGGCAATTTAATTAATCTATAGCCTTGAGTATTTGGTCATCATGAATCATGTACTTGCGTAGCTTGTTTTATCATGGCGTTCTATAAACAATGATATATTATTGTCAAACACATAGGTACTGGGCTTGTCATGGGGCTGACACAGAAGCTCTAAGCCAAGTCAAGGCCATGTTTTATACTCAGGGACTTAGACAGACAGGTTTTAATGTTTAATGAGCTGGCTATCGATCGATGACATACTGCCTACACCTGGTAGGCTTTCAAAAGAACATTAGGGATACTTTGTGTGTCTAGAAATAAGCATCAAGTACGCTGATATTTGCTTTATGTATCATATGTAAATTTTAGATATCACATCACACTAATGTTATTTTGTAATCTGGATGAGGCACTAACAGTTGTTTCAAGCTATCTACTTTAGGTCAGAGATAAAATAGAGACCCTACTCATTAACAACTTACGATAATGCTATTTATTTAGTCTGTAAGCCCAATTTTAGAGGCGCCATCGCAAATTTAATAGCAACGTAAAAAGTTTCTTCTCTATCGAATGCCTAAAGTGAAAAAGAAACAGAAATAGTGTAGTTAGCTATTTTAATTACGATGGCGCCTCTAAATTTGAGCTTAATATGTCTATAAAGAAATAATTTAAATTTTAGTCTGAATTGACACAGATAAAAAGTCTATTTTCACAAGAGTTTTAAAGCAATTCACTAAATTATTCAATTACTAGCTGACTCTGTGAACTTATCCCACCATCTGTTAACTGTCATTGACAACTTTTACATGCAGGAATATTTTATGTAGGAAAATTAAATTCACGTTTTTATTATTTTAATATTAACCTCCGGGAAAATAAATTAATTAATAATTATTTTTTATATTAACCTCGCCCTTCGTGGGTAGGCCTACGTTCTGCAGTGGACTATTAAAAAGGCTGGTACAGTACATATTAACCTCCAGGAAGGTTTAATTCCCTTAACTTCAACAGATATTTTAAAACCAAAATTAGCCATATCTTTCCAACCGATCTCGAGTTTTAGCGAGACTAAACAAAGATGTGTAACTAAATGCGTAGCCATTGATATTGAGTGAAGTAGTGAGACGACGTGACGTAAGTGATTCTAAAAGTGGATTATTTTAAATGCTTATTAAATCTTTTTCTCGCACATCACATATCTCATCATTTGTTGTAAATTATTGTAAATAAATAAATAAATAATTTGGTGTATAAGCAACCTACTATAATCAAAGTTTACTTAATTGTGTAACAAGAATAATTTAAAAAAAAGTTTTTTTAAAACAAGCTTTTACTGAACAAGTGCTTGCCAAGACGAATCAAACGAGTCGAAACTCGATGGGTTTGCGTCGTTTCGTTACAGAGGTCCTAGGACCACCTTTCAGCTCCAACCTTACCTTGGTTACCATTGAAAGACAAACTACTCGTCTATACGAATGAAATAAGCCTGAACTCGATGAGGTAATGAAACGATAATTGCAAAGTCCCTTTGGCCATCTCCCAGCTCTATCACCAGATCAGCACCATGCTATCATAATAATAACCATCATTATAATATTGCGTTGTCGCGCAATTTACACATGCATGCAAAGTTTTCGAATCAAAGCTCGCAGAAATGTATAACACTATAAAATCCCGAATCATAACCTCTCACAAACGTGTAAAGCTTTATACGTGTAAATTTTTATGATGCTCACAGACAGTAAATACCATAAAACAACGCAACAAGTTCGCGTGTCAGGCCAGATTAGCATAACAGGGAGTCTCAGAACACCCGCCAAATTCGACATCGTTGTAATACCCATTAAGAACGCCCACTTGAAGTGAAACGATCAAACAGCTTGTGTAATTTGTATTGTAAATCAGAATTGACGTAATACTCGGGTGGAATTCTTGTAATAGCGTAGTTAAATGGTAAGGTTCTTTTGTTTTATTCAATACGGAATAATCTTACGTTATAGGTAGTAATTTTGAGTCGTTGCCGAAAGTTCTACTATTAGTTCTATTAGTAGAACTACCGGGAAAATTTTGTCTCGGTAGTTCTACTGTAGAAAATTTCACTTTTGGGTTCATAAGGTATAATTTGCTAAAAACTTATTTTTTTATTACGTTAAGTAAAAAAGTGCGTATAAGCCGGTTGGCTAGCCCTGGTGTCAGTTTTGTGGGTGGCAGTTTCTAACTGAGCGCTACCGTGACTTGGATGACACGTTAAATTGTAGGTCCCGGTTGTTTTGACCGTTTAGCCATGTCAGAGACCTTCATTACGTTAAATATATCATAGGGTTAATTTGAAAAAATATTGACAGATGTCAAATTCAGATGACAAAGTGACAGCTGTCATATTCTGGAATTTGTACTATAATTGCATGACAGGCGGGTGTCACCTTTATAAAGGTTGACAGGTTTTACTGTGACACCCGCCTGTCATGCAATTATAGTACAAATTCCAGAATATGACAGCTGTCACTTTGTCATCTGAATTTGACATCTGTCAATATTTTTTCAAAGTCTTATCTTAAAAAGTTACAAAAAATCAATTTCAGTTACATTTTTAAAGACATAAATGAACAATTAATTTTTGACGCTTGCTTTTTCTCGCCAGTACGCAAACGGAGAAGGTACTCAAGTCGACGTAATTTACGTTATTTTTTACGAATTAATATGCATAACTTATTAGAGAGTAGTTACTTTGATAATTATTTTGTAATGGAAAGGGTCCTCGAAGTTGGTTTCGTATAAATTTTATCAATATTTGTACTAACCAAAACCAGTGTTTTAAACTTAACAATAATTTAAAAATGTCATACCTACATCGATATGAGCAAACTATTTGAATTCGAATTCGTAGATTGCAATTTTGAAGTCGATTGTGATATTTTTGATTATTTATTTATTATTTTTGAACTATATTGCATTGTTTTCTTCACACGAAATGATTGCGATTAAATTTTTGGCATTTGAAAATAAACTTTACTCGTATGATTTTGTTTTGTGATAATTATTTGATTCACTTTCTCCAGGTATTGTACCAGGATCTCATCACAATATTGTGGGTACTTTGACACCTCAGCGAATTCTGAACTCGATCTGATTGTTTACGTTCCGAATTAAATGTTCAGCCAGTTTTCGCTCAGAAACGAGCTAAGTTTATAAATGTTTAATACTAAAAATGGTCTTACCGCAAGTAAGTGCAATGTAAAAAATTAATTGAGTCATAATATCGCGTAATATAATTTAAAAAATGTATCCAAATCGAGAAATTATTTCTTTTAGAAAAACTATTAACAACGTTCCCAGACAAGTTCGGCTATACTTAATTATTTTTTGCAAAAAACAGCATGACCGACTTCACCCGTGTACAGAATTCGCGAATATTTCGCAAGGATCGATGTAGCATTTTTCACATTGTTGTTGATTTATCAAAAATGGCTCAGCTGATTTCGATAAAATTTAAATGGGAACCATTTCGAAGTATATAAAAAAAGAATTATTGAAATCGGACTACTATGAAAAAAGTTATGCGTGGTTATGCATAAAAAAATGCGTCGAATTATATACCTCCTCCAGTGGTTTCGTCGGTCAAAAAATCAAGTGTCGTTAGTTTAAATAGCTCCCTCATAAAACCATGCATATTATATTATAGATGACCTGTGCAGATTGTTTCAAAAAACTACCAATTGCAAGTGTTTGTTAAAAATAAACTTTATGAGAGCGTGGGCAGGTCCAGAATGGAAAGGCTTTCGTTAAATAAATATTCATGAGCACGCGACTGGCCCCGCCCGGCCAAGCCTTCCATGCTAATAAAATTAATGTGCCTGAAACTATCATCTGGATGGACAGCTCGCTGATATGATAATGATTGCTTTTAAGATAAGGAAAATAATTATGAAATTTTTGGTAAAGGTACTTATGCTAACGCTTAACTTCTCTGCAAACTAAAAAGTGCAATTCTAAGTTTAAAAATAAGATCCATCCATCCGTCAGCTATAAAACGTCCTCTGCTGGTCATAGGCCTCTCCTATCTTAGGCCATTGGCTTACATTCTAGGAGAGACCTTTTCGATTCCGTCGGTTATCAGTCCTCCGTGCTGTGTCCTACCCACTGCCTGTCAAGAGACGGTCGATTATATTTTATTTATTTTTCAAAAGACTTAAGTGATTGTCACTTTGGTAGAATTAAAGTGAGTGATTATATTAGTAAGACATCGGCTTCAGTGAACTAAATGGACGAGCTTTATGACACGTCGAAACAATATTTATGCAAGTACCTAATTTGAAGAGTACCTATTCCAAAAACCTCTAATAAAAAGCGTAGTTAAGGAAACAGTTCGATCCATACCAATTTAGCTAGCAATATTGTGAACCAAAATTACTAAACTGTTAAATAAATAAATTATCATACTGATATGTAGAGCAGTGTGGGTAGAGACCGTTTGTAGTAAAACTTTTTGACTTAACCATGAACTATAATAATAAGCCAATCGATCCCTCACATTAACACCTTTTTAAACTCTACCTTTTTTCCAAAAAGGAGGAGGTTCTATGTTCGTCTGTATGTATTTTGTATGTTTATCGATAATTTCGACAATTGTGAACCGAATCGAAAATTTTTTTTTTTTTGTTCGAAAGGGTATACTTCCGAGGTGGCCTTATTTAAATTTTAATGAAATCAGCTTTGCCATTTTTGAAAAATCAACAATAATGTAAGCAATACGAGCGAAACTTTCGAATTTTTTCACGATGAAAGGCGCTTTTGCCAATTTTTGCGAAAAATAATTATTTACCATAGCATATAGGTACGAGTACTCATGTTTTATAACTTAATACCATATCTTATCCAATTATAAAATAAAATCACTTTTTTACCATATACAGCCTGATAAAAGTATGGTACATGTGTAGCAAGCTTAACTAGAAAGTACCTATCTGTTTACTCAAAATTTGAAGACATCTATCTGAAATGAAATGAAATATGTTTATTTGTGCAAAATTGTTACATAGCTGTTGGATGACATGCCATAAGGGAAATTACAAACAAGAGTTTTTGGACTTAACTGTGGGTTCCAAACTCGGCTAGGCCTGTTTCTTGGTAACCCAAGTGAAGTTGAGAATTGCCGAAGTATACATTGTACATTAAGCCCGATTACAGAGGCGCCATCGTAATTATAATAGCTAAATAGCATAGTTCTGTTTCTTTTTCACTTTAGGCATTCGATAGAGAGAACGCTTTTTACGTTGCTATTAAATTTACGCTGGCGCCTCTGTAATCGGGCTTATTGTATATCTACATTGTACTTTACGAGAAATAATGTCTCAAGTAGAGGATTTTACATCTTCATTACTCTTCTTGAAATAAAACGACCAAAAGATAAAATACGTTTAAAATCATTGACTATACAAGTAGTTATAAAAGTAGTTCATAATGGCCTCAATCATGTCTTTTCGCATTGCAGGGCAAGCAGATAAACCTTTGTACATAATCATTGAGTCGTCTATTACAAAAGATGATTGATGTTTGTAGAGTGCAGTTCATCAGGACAAATAAATGTTGAATTCAAGCTTTACTAATCACGATAACTAGGACTGTTAATTGCCGGTAGCTCGGAATGGCGTGTGGTTATGATAGATTTATGAGCTTATGGATTCCGGTCGGCAACTATACATGTCATGTATTTTGACATTCCTAACCAATCGTCCACTGAATAGGAAACATTGTACCGGTTTTAACCACCTTAGTGTGTTGGCCACTTAGAATTTTAATGATTGTGTGGTCAATTTTTAAAGAAATTTTCAAACTTGGACATTCATATGAACAATATTTATGGTGTTACATTGTTGATATTCATTTATAGGATTCGATAGTCTGTCAAAAAGATAATTTAATATTTTTGAGTAATTGAGAGGATAATTTAACATTTTGAAATAAATATGTAGCGCTATGTAAGTAGTAGAAACTACGTGTTTCTCGACGATCACCGAGGTTAAGAAACATTCGGCACGGTCAGTCTTTGGATGGGTGATTACGGGTTGCATTTACAACTGAGCGCTACTCTAGCTCGCATTACATTTTAAATTGCAGGTCCCTGTTATTTTAACCAAATGGTTAACCAGCCATGTCAAAGACCTTTAGAGGGCTTAAAAACTCTGATACCAGGGCTAGTCAGTAGCTACTCGGCCTTTACAAACTTACTTAATATATCTTTTACCCAAACTCTACATTCACGTGTTAGTAAGTCTATGGTTATGGAATAAAGTAAATATTCCAATATATGGTGAGGTGCTGGTGACACATATACACATACAAATACAGACATACAGTCAGTGGGGTAATTGACTGATGTAGCTGATAGTATTCGAACACGTACCTATGTGGTTTGTATTCCACTTTATTACGGCGATTATATTTGAATGTGTACTAAATTTCAGTTCAGTATGTAAATTGAATTTGCTTTGTGCTTATATGGCATAGGTTTGGTAATTTACCGAATAATTTATATAATTGTTTAATTATGCCGTAAAATCATCGGATATTTGGAAAAATGTTTTTTTACAGATAAGCTAAGGCTTTTTTACAAAATGGTCAAAACAAAGACAAAGTTGGTTTCTCTAATAATAATAATTACTGCTAGGGTACGATGATGAAGATTTATCTGCGTGGATCCCTCCAAAATTCTGGAAAGCTGCCAGAATCAGGGGAGGATTATTTGAAAAAAAATCTGTCTGACTAAAAACCTGCAGTAAATATTTAAAAAGTTATGATAAAAGGCTAAATAAAATTACTCTCATAGTACTTTCTTTACTTTACTTTCATAATATTCATAATTCAAATCATAAAATGTGCTGATAAGTACACAATTATTATTATAAAAAAGATGATCCGTAAATTATGAATAGGTGCTAAATTATCACCTATAAAACAATCTGGTCGAAAAAGTTTTCACTTCAAAGTTTTGAGACTAATAAACTTGAAGATTTAACTTCTTATCATAAACTTTAGGATCCGACTCCACTGCCCATGCGTTTTAAAGTATCGCTTCCAAACTTATATTCATAAGTTGCTTTAAAAAAATCTCTAGTACCCACATCATTTCATATTATCTCTATTATTTATAACAGAGATAACATGAAGACATATATGTCTGCGTATCCGCTTAGGTCTTCAAAAATATATAATATGCAATCCGGTTACCTATCACATTATAAAAAAAATATATATTTAATGATGACAATACTACACTACTACTACATAGAAAGCAATTGGATCATCCACAGACCCTTAAATATTAAATTTTATAGATATTTTTTTAAATTATAAATTCACTAATCTCCCGAACGGTATAGCTATGATTTAGCTATGTATAGTCGGGGAAAGCCGAGATGGCCAGCTGATATTAATTTCTTATATCAATGAATTATCTAAAATGGTTGACAATTTTTAAAGATATCGCACCACACACAAGAATTTTTTATCAATATTATCGGAAACCCCTTTTTTAACCGATTTCAAAAGTAGGTTCTATGTTCATCTTTATATGTTTTTTGTGTTTTTTCATCTACATTTCGCCGATTAACAAAACCTTTTTCAGTTCGAAAGGGTATACTCAAAATTTTTATCGAAATCGAGTCGCTTTTGAAAAATCAGCAATAATGTAAAAATTGTACACATCGATTCGAGCAAACTATTTGATTTTTTTACACGATTGAAGCCAAAAAATAATTGTATTATTAAAAGTTATCGTGAAATTGCTAATCGAAAAGTTATGTTATTACTCGTTTAGTTATAGAATATAGACTAATTTATACTCACAGAATTTCACAACATTATGAACGTTATCATATTCATGTCGGTAAGACACATTAAAAAGAAAATTAAATATCTAAAATGTATAATAAAATTTAAAAAATAGGTAGGTACTTCAGTAGAGCACGATAGAGCGTAATTAATTTAAAACTAGAGAGCGACCGCTTCAAAAAATTTTAGCTTTGCTTTTTCTTCGAAATACATAGATAAACTCTCTACCTAAATATTAAATTTCATCAAAATAGTTTGAGCCGTTTCTAAAGTTTGATTTTAGTATACACAAACAAAATAATATTTACTACCTAATAGTTGCTTATTTAAATGTATAAAATATGAAATAAAATGAGTTTTTTAAAGCAGTTTGTCCGCTTTGCTGACAGTGGAAGTAAGGCTTGGGACTTACCGGGAGGGCTGCGGTTCTCGCGGGCCATGTCCAGCGGCGGCGCGGGCAGCGCGGGCAATGGCGGTGGCGGCGGCAGGAGGCCCGCACAGACCACCCCCACCCGCGCCCTCGAGTGGGCTGTGGGTACTACCACACACCACTCGGGTATGTATGGGCTAAGCGAGGTGGCAATGGATATCGTTTTACCTGGGCTATAGGTACTATACCGTCTAATTTGGTTCCCATTTAGCGATGAAGCCGTCAGTTGCTAAATTAGTTATATTATGATTATGTGTTTCACTTCTTTCCTTTACTTTATTTAAATCTTGGTGTACAATAAAGAAATAATCTATATCAACAATATCTCAACATTTCTGATTCGTACCGCTAGGGAATGGAACAGTCTTCCTGTTTTCCCTGTTTCCTAAGAAATAATTATAATCTAAAGCTTTTCAAGATCAGAGTGCCATCTTATAGGTCTGCGCGCTTCATCTTCGACCACAGGATCTCTTACCATCAGGCGAGTTGGTGGTTAAACGCGGACTTATTCGCGTTAAATACAACTTTGATATACACTCTCGTAACTAAGATGACATGTTTGCCTCGGCTACTTAGCCGGGCTAGCCTAGCTAGTTGTTGGCCAGATTGTTTTAACATTCTTGACACTTAATTCGACGCGTATATTTTTTTTATCTGTAACCACGCATAACTTTCTACATAGTAGTACGATTTCGATAGTTCTTTTTTTTGCACTCCGGTCTTTTTGACCGACGAACCACCGGAGGAGGTATACAATTCGACGCGTATATATATATATATTTTATGTATAACCACGCATAACTTTTTTCATAGAAGTCCGATTTCAATAATTCTTTTTTTATTGGAAAGAGTATACTTTGAAATTGGTCCCATTTAATTTTTTTATTGGAAAGAGTATACTTCGAGATTGGTTCCATTTAAAATTTTATCGAAATCGGCTGAGCCATTTTTGATAAATTACCAATAATGTGAAAAATGCTACATCGACCCATGCGTACTATTCGCGAATCCTGTACACGGTTGAAGTCGGTCATGTCATTTCTGCAAAAAATAATTATGATGATGTAAGAGTCTTTTATTTTATTTAAAATAAGAGATTAGTTACCTAAAATGCAACCCGGTGGCCAAAACAAAACACCATGCCAGCGAGATTTTAATTAGTCGACTGTTTAAACATTTTAGGTTTATAGAGTCAATATTGACTGTGAAGTAAATGGTGGCTTATGGCGATGAGTACAATGTAAAGTTTTTAACATACGTAGATAGTTAGGTAGTTACTTCCAACCGGATGGTAGCAGTCTGCGTTTCATACCGTTTAACCTACGGTACGCAACGTGAAAACCATCACTGCCACACTTACACGATAAGGAATCAGCTTTTCACGCATATTCACACATTTTAATTAAACTACTAATGTAAAAAAGTTATATATTGTATACGTGACATAACGCTGAGCTAACTTTTAACAGTCCAGTTAATACTCGTATAGAGTTGCGAAAATTTATAGGTTTGCTTTAAATCGTTGTTTTTTTTTCTGAAACTGGGACTGTGACGCTACTCAGAATTTTACCTCCGATAGTTGCTCGCATGCAATGATATTGTATTTGTTATATATACTTCTTGTATGCTTACTTACCTGTGTGGTACCCAGTGTTTGCAGCTATATAGACTAGTACAGAGGACGAGACAAGCAACACTGGTGACATAATAGCAAGGCAGGTGTTTATTTTTGCAGTTGCTTATTTTTGCTTTGCGCTCCATTTTATGCATACTGCACAAGTTGGAGATCAGCATTGTGAGCTCTAGTCGTACACACATCTACTTCTGTTGTTATATTCGACGGACGGAGGTAGGACGAGTAATGCGTGGTGTTGTCAGTAAAAAGTAAGCGTGCTTCTCGTCGCGTCCCGTCCAGCATACACACGGCATCTCATCGTGGCGATGCTGCAGACCATTGTGAGATCATGATCGTGAGAACGCGTACATCGTGTTCTCTTGCTGTATATACACTTACCAGGCTTCTGTCTGTTGTCATATTTGGCGACAGGTACTGAAGCGCGAGTAACGTACAATTTTGAAAAGACAGTAAAACTGTATGTCACGCTGTCTCACGCATCCTTCGATACCTTTAACAGGCACGCGGTCGCTGCAGCATCACCTCACGGTGTGCCGTAATATATTACATTGTTCCCTTGTTGTATACACACTTACCAGGCGGGCTCCTGCTGTCTGCAGTCATATCTGGTGGTGGAGAGGGTAGGACGAGTAATGCGCGGTGTTGTTTGTAGAAGGCAGGCGTATGTCCGGCCGCGTCCCGCGCGCCCCGTGCAGCCCCCGCGCTCTCCAACAAGCACGCGGCAGCTGCAGCGTCGCGGCACAGCGCGGCGTAGTGCAGCGCCGTGCGACCTTCCTTCAGCATAATCATTAATCACTATACTATAATCATGTATGACCTTTGACAAAGAACGTGTTGTGAATCTCACGTTTTGTTTTTAGCTATGAAGGAAGAATTTGTTCATACTCTAACTATTCAAATAATATTAAAAAATGTTTTATTTGTTATTTATATTTCTTGCACATATTTTTTAATAGGTTTGCATTTGACATCGTAACGTAACGTCTGCCAGTAAACTGTAATGCGTTTCTTCAATCTAGGATGGAATTTATTTATTTAGAATAATTTGTAAACAATGTGTCATCAATCATATTTGTGTCCTATTCGTTTTAGTCTAAATAAATCGATTGCCACTCGTAGTGTTTCGTGTTCTATCTGTTTCAAACAATAAAAAAATCGTCTTCCAAAAACATTCACACAATCTCTGCTTAAAATTTATTTCTTTGCACTCACCGAATCCTTCATATGCACGAGTTGTGGGTAATTTTTCACGAGATACTCGGCGATATCCATATAATCGTAATATATTGCTTTATGCAGCAAGCCAACGCTTGCCTCGTCTCGGCACATCACCAACTTGCGGCGGTTGTACTCCGCTTCCAAAAGGTCCTATAAGTTACATGTATAAAATGTACGTATCAGAACAATAGTGTGGGTCGTTACATTGATAACACAATGTTTTACAATATCTACATATTGTAGCTGTATCATCAATATAGAGGAAAAAAATGCCAAGTCGATGAGCTTAATGTAGAGGTATTACAATTTGTTCACCCAATAATAAGTCAAGCTACGATGTAGCATATAGAGTAGATGTAGTCGTTCTACGATATGCCGTAGCGTATTACAGGACGTATCGTAGCTCGCTACAAAGATTGATGTAGCTGGTCGCTACGGTCCGTCGTAGCATGCTACGAAAATGATGTAGTTTGCTACGATACTTGCTTGCTTCAGTCTGTGCATAACACCATGTTGAAACACTAAGATGAGATTTGCTATAAAAATACCAGTTTGTTACTATAGAAAGGCTACTAAAAAAGTTTAGCGGCATGCTACGACACGTCGTAGCTAAACCTATACTGTAAGGTACCTGTAGCTCCAGCAGAGAGTCTTTCAGTGCACGGTAGAGGGCAACACACTTGGCCAGCAGAGAGGGCAGGTGGTAGCGGGAGACATCTTGGTGGCACCATTAGTGTTCCTAGTTATTTTTCTAGGGATACTTCCTACTTTTGTCCACCCCAGAAAAAAATAATGTAACTTCCTAGTTTTCTAGGGAGGGCAAAGACGTTTCTAGGGCAGGTAAGGCCCGCTGGTACCATTCCCCAGCTACTCCTGTCTGTACTGTATAGCTACCTGTAGCTCCAACAGCGAGTCCTTCTCCAACGCGTCGCTTTTGGCCTGCAGCGCAGGCAAATTGAGCGCAGGTGGCAGCGCGGCTTCCAGCAGGCGTCTCTGACTTCTAATATCACTACAGCTACCTGCAGCTCTAGCAACGAGACCTTCTTCAGCGCGCGGTGCGGCGCGTCGCGCTTAGCCTGCAGCGCGGGCAGGTGGTACACGGGCGGCAGCGCGGCTGCCAGCAGGCGGTCCTGATTTCTACCATCACTACAGCTACCTGCAACTCCAGCAGCGAGCTTTTCTCCAGCGCGTGATGCAGTGTCACAGCCGGCAGGTGGTCCTAACTTCTAATATCACTACAGCGTCACTGAACTGTACAGTTACCTGCAGCTCCAACAGCGAGCCCTTCTCCAGCGCCCGGTGCAGCGCGTCGCATTTGGCCTGCAGCGCGGGCAGGTGGTGCGCGGGCGGCAGCGCGGCGGCCAGCAGGCGGCCCTGGCCCGCCAGCACGGCACGCTCCAGCCTGCCGGCCGGCCCGCCGCGTGCCCACGCTCGCAACTCCGCCGCGGACACCACGCCCACTACTGACACACAAATACTAGGTACTTGTATGTATAATTTTTGCTGGAATACCAAGGGAGACACCAACTTCTCAGTTCAGTAGGTATAATTTCGCCTCAGTGAACCAAACTCTGACACTAGGGCTAGCCACCCGGCCTATACGAACTTACTTAGTGGCTACGTACTCACCTATTTTTGCAATTTAACTTGAAAATGTCTTAAAAGCTTTTATGGATCCTTTATATGAGTACAATATCATTATTGCGAAAATAATCTCTGCGTTTATTAAAATAATATAGTCTACTACTACTTCAAAAAATAAAGGCAAAGGTATCTTGCTAAAGTTTTATTTTTATTTTTTAACGGGCAAAAGTGCCTTTATTAACTACAATATGATATAATTCTACTTTACATGGTAAAACTACTACTACATAGAAAGCAATTTGACCATCCTCAGACCCTTGAAGGTCTAAAGATATCCTGGATAAGAGATCCTGGGTGGCTGGTGTTAGAGTTTTTAGGCCGCCTGAAGACCTCTGACATGACTAAACGTTTAAAACAACCGGGACCTACAATTGAACGTTTCATTCGAGCCACGGTAGCGCTCAGTCGGAAAAAGCCACCCGCGGTCACCCATCCAAATACTGATCGTGCGGAACGTTGTCGCTGACAAATACCTCGTCGAGCTACGCTACGAGCTTCACTAGTAAATACGTAGCCACTATACTAGTAAATACATTCGTTTGACAAAAACCTCGACCAGCCAGCTTTTGTAGCCTATCAAATTTTCTGTATTAGCTCCACGGAAAAAAATATGGCTGAGGTTGTAGCAAATTTTTTACGCATTTCTACAGAAACTTATTACTCTGATCACAGTACATAATACATGTACGCTATAAATACACATAAACATATGTATTTATTACACCTTGCAAAGCGTATGGTATGGGGCATATATTTGACCTTTTTTTTGCAATGTTTTATGACTATCAAAGTCTCACCTTAATCCTACCTATTCGTAAGTAGTATTTTTCGAATTTCATAATATATAATTTAGATAGATTACAATTTTATATCAGTATATAATTATATTAATTCACCGAAGACATCCCGGAAATTAGCCTGTACGAGATTAGGATGGCCCTGAACCAACTTAAGAACAATAAGGCGCCGGGTGACGACGGAATTACTTCAGAGCTTCTGAAAGCGGGTGGAACGCCGGTACTAAAAGTCCTTCAGAAGCTATTTAACACCGTCGTCCTCGAGGGCATAACGCCAGAAGCGTGGAACAGAAGCGTGGTGGCGTTGTTCTTCAAAAAAGGTGACAACACCTTATTGAAAAACTACAGACCCATCTCGCTTCTAAGCCATGTTTATAAGTTGTTTTCAAGGGTCATTACGAATCGTCTCGAACGCAGGCTTGATGACTTCCAGCCTCCCGAACAAGCCGGTTTCCGGAAGGACTTTGGCACCATGGACCACATACATACGCTGCGGCAGGTTATACAGAAGACCGAGGAGTATAACCTGCCACTTTGCTTGGCGTTTGTGGACTATGAGAAAGCCTTTGATTCGGTTGAGACATGGGCTGTGCTTGAGTCTCTTCAACGATGCCGTATTGACTATCGGTACATTGAAGTGCTGAAGTGTTTGTATAATAACGCCACTATGTCGGTTCGAGTACAGGAAGATAGCTCCAAGGCGATCCCTTTGAAGAGAGGCGTAAGACAGGGAGACGTAATATCTCCGAAACTGTTTACTACTACTCTGGAGAACGCCTTTAAGCTCCTGGAATGGAAAGGACTCGGCATCAACATCAATGGCGAATACATCACTCACCTTCGATTTGCCGACGATATCGTGGTCATGGCAAAGTCGATGGAAGAACTCAGCACGATGCTCGAAGGCCTTAATCAAGTCTCTCAACAGGTGGGTCTTAAAATGAACATGGATAAGACAAAGGTCATGTGTAATTCTCATGTTGTACCCACCCCTATTTCAGTTGGGAACTCGGTTCTTGAAGTCGTTGACTCGTACGTCTACCTGGGACAAGTAGTCCAGTTAAGTAGGTCCGACTTCAAGAAAGAGGCCAATCGCCGAATCCAACTCGGTTGGGCAGCGTTTGGAAAATTGCGTAACGTCTTCTCGTCCGACATACCTCAGTGCCTCAAGTCGAAAGTTTTCGACCAGTGTGTGTTGCCAGTGATGACTTATGGCACAGAAACGTGGTCTCTCACTATGGGCCTTATTAGTAAGCTCCAAGTAGCCCAAAGAGCCATGAAGAGGGCTATGCTCGGAGTTTCTCTGCGAGATCGAATCAGGAATGAGGAGATCCGTAGAAGAACCAAGGTTACCGACATAGCCCAGCGGATTGGCAAGTTGAAGTGGCAATGGGCAGGGCACATAGCGCGGAGAACTGATGACCGATGGGGTCGAAAAGTTCTTGAGTGGAGACCACGTACCGGCAAGCGCAGCGTAGGACGTCCACCTACAAGGTGGACGGATGACCTTATTAGGACCGCAGGATCGCGCTGGATGCAAACCGCTATCAACTGGTCTTATTGGAAATCATTAGGGGAGGCCTATGTGCTGGACATAGGCCTCCCCTAATGTTGTAGTGGACGTTCTATGGCTGATATGATGATGATGATGATGATATAATTATATCGTTCACAAAAACTAAAAAATGTACAGGCAATTTTATTTTCACTAAGAAACACTTTAAAAGTGAATTTGGATTCACAAAATCAATCCATTGTCGAAATTTTAAGGTTTTATTTAGCTGTTTATACTACTTAGAATTAAAAAAACCGTGTATTTCCCGTAATGGAAGTGATACGCGACTGGTGTGTTCTAAAGCTCTGTTCCAAAGCTTATCGTCTCTTGCGATACACGGAAAAGATTTCCTGATTGGTTTACTGCCGCCTGCTACATGGTGTTTGTTTTTAAAGTAAAAGTTGCGGGAGCAAGACAAAATATTTTAATAAGTATTTGTCTAAAATGATGTAGCTATACTTATGTAAATTTGTTTTGCCAATGAAATGAGAAATATTTTCAAAATTGTCACAAATATCTCCTGTTAGAAATCGATTTCGAAAAATATCATCATCCATCCATCAGCCATAAGAAGTCCACTGCTGGACATTAGGCCTTCCCTATGGATCTCCAATAAGACCAGTTGGAAGTGACTCGCATCCAGCACGACCCTGCGGTCTTAATGAGTTCATCCGTTTCTTTCTTTCATTTCGGACAGGGACAAAACAATACAATTTATAGGTTTCTAACTGGTGGCCTTATCGCTTTAACTATCATCGTCACATCAATTATGATTTTGAAAATTGTAATGATTACGAGTACCTAGCCCTAAGCTATTGATATCCCAGAGTCTTGGAACGTGAAACGTTCAAATATCTAATATATTGCTACTCTGTTGCGCTTTTTTTTATTTATTATATCGCAGTGTCAAATAAATAAAGAAAACTCGAGCTAGTTCCTAACATAATTTCGAGATTTTTTCCTATCCCTTATTGGTGCGACGAGGCGCGAGAGTGCGACTTATTATTTGTAGTTGCAACTAGTGCTTAAGTGAAGTAAACGAACATACCTAATCATTTACTCACAGAAATACTTTCGCGTTCATAAAACAGGTAAAAAGTGTAATTCTTTACCATACTCGCAATCTGAACTCAAGGTGTTCGACCTTACACTTTTTCCATTAATTAAAAAGGTTAAAAATAAAATGCCATTAAAACAGCCTGTTTGTCACGGTTGTTTCACCCTCCGAGATTTACATGGGAGATTTATACGCCAACAACTTGAGCTTATCGCCGATCTGACCTTAAGCTTGCAACAGTTCAATTGTTTACTGGAAACCCCTGACCAGTGGCCGTATTACGGAAAGTGATATAATTCATGATTAATTAGACCGACTAGCGAAGCTCTTCGTTTCGAAATTGGCAAATTTTTCTTTGATTTTTCCCGATAATGGTTTTCCTTTAAAGGTTCTACATTTTCTTTTTTTGCATCGGCGATTTTTGATTGCGTGTTATTTCTCTCAAAAAGCTATTTATCACCCAATTTTGATAATATATTTTTGGCAAAATCGTTATTTTTAAATACTTAAGTACAAGATTTGCGAGTAAAAAAAATATGGTCAAGAGCAAGTCGAGATATAGGCTTACTAGCTTAAAACCCGCGGCTTCACCCGCGTTGTCTTAGTACATAGGTACTTACTTAAAATAGCCCGCGGTTTGATCTACGTTGTCTTTGTACATGCTTATAATAATATCTAATAGTCCGCGATTTGGCCCGCGTTGTCTTAATACTTGCTTAAAATTACTTGCAAGGATAATGCCCACGGTTTGGTCAAAATTGTAACAGTATTTGCCTATAATGATAATAGGTCACGGTTGGCCCGCGTATTGTTAGTACTTGCTTAAGATGGTTATTTATAGCACGCAGCATGGACTGCGACGTCTTAATACTTGCTTAAAATTATAAAAGCTTGCCGTTTGGCCTGCATTGTCGTATTACTTACAATGATAATAGCCCATGGTCTGGCCCGTATTGTCTTAGTACTTGCTCAAAATGATAATAGCCCGCGGTTTAGCTCGCGTTGTGTTAATAATTAGGTACTTAAAATGATAATAACCCACAGTTTAGCCCACGTTGTTTTAATACTTAGGTACTTGATTAAAATAACAGCCTGCGGTTCAACCCGCGTTATCTTGGCATTTGCTTATAATAATATCTAATAGTTCGCGGTCTGGCCCGTGTTGTCTTAATAAATCCTTAAAATTATAATAGCATGTCGTTAGCCTGCGTTTTTGTATTACTTGTAATGATAATAGCCCACGGTCTGGCCCGCGTTATTTTCGTAACTGCTTAAAATCATAAAAACCCACAGCGTTGGCCCGCGTTTTCTTGGCACTTACTTATAATAATAGTAGCTCGTGGTTAAGCCCGCATTAGGCTCGATTATGAAAGCGCTATCGTAATTATAATAGCTAATTATCATAATTATATCTGTTTCTTTTTCACTTATAGATAGAGAGAACACTTTTTATGTTGTTATTATATTTACCATGGCGTCTTCATTACTGAGCCTATTATCGTATTACTTGCAAAATAATGCCCACGGTTTAGCCTGAATTGTCTTAGTATTTGGTTATTTAATTTACTTGTATCTAAAGCTTATTATGGAGTACGTAAATTTTTGGATGATAAATTGCCGTATTTCTGAAATTAACTCAATAATAAATAAATATGTAAAATAAATATTGGGGGACATCTCCCACACGGTCTCACATCACAAATCACAAACTAAGCAAAGTTTGTGATTTGGCTGGAAGAGACTGATACTACATATACATGTACCTGTAGGTTGACTGGCAGATAATGCTGTTTAGCGTTAAGTCCTCCTTTTGTACAAATGGTGTGCAAGAAAGTGTTAAACAAATAAATAAAAATACATTAATAACACCCAGACACAGAGCAAACACATTATCAACATCACATAAATATTTGCCCTGGGAATCGAACCCACGCCTCTTTGACCCAGGAGTCAGGCTCACAAACCACTGAGCCACCGAGGGAGCCAATAATAATAATTGTATGAGTAACTATGTAAGAAATTTCACTTTTCATTGCTGGAAAACATTGAGATAACCTGTACGTACGTAGAAAAAATCAATGTCCTATGTGAATTCAGCAACCCGTGCTCGGCCGGCGTGATGGATATGGCCCAATTACCCTTTGCGGATAGGCCTATTTTCAGTCTTCCATCAGCCGAAGGACGTCCACTGCTGGACATAGGCCTCCCCTATGGATCTCCAATAAGACCGGTTGGAAGCGGCTTGCATCCAGCGCGATCCTGCGGTCTTAATGAGGTCATCCGTCCACCTTGTGGGTGGATGTCCTACGCTGCGCTTGCCGGTACATGGTCTCCACTCGAGAACTTTTCGACCCCAACGGTCATCAGCCCTCCGCGCTATGTGCCCTGCCCATTGCCATTTCAACTTGCCAATCCATTGGGCTATGTCGGTAACTTTGGTTCTTCTACGGATCTCCTCATTAATGATTCGATCTCGCAGAGAGGCTCCGAGCATAGCCCTCTTCATAGCTCGTTGGGCTACTTGGAGCTTACTAATAAGGCCCATAGTGAGAGACCACGTTTCTGTGCCATAAGTCATCACTGGCAACACACACTGGTCGAAAACTTTCGACTTGAGGCACTGAGGTATGTCGGACGAGAAGACACTACGCACTTTTCCGAACGCTGCCCAGCAGAGTTGAATTCGGCAATTGGCCTCTTTGTTGAAGTCGGACCTACCTAACTGGACTACTTGTCCTAGGTAGACGTACGAGTCAACGACTTCAAGAACCGAATTTCCAACAGAAATCGGGGTAGGTAAAACATGGGAATTACACATGACTTTCGTCTTGTCCATGTTCATCTTAAGAGCCACCTGTTTCTATTATCCGTAGTACTTATTTTCAGTAGTGCACTATTAATTAAGGCCGGTACAGGTATTCGACATGTTTCATTAAGTCATTAGAAATTTAATTTTCCAGGCAAATGAAAAAATGGCACACAAGTCGTAATTC
The DNA here is from genome assembly GCA_949316475.1 of Hypomecis punctinalis. Lineage (NCBI taxonomy): Eukaryota > Metazoa > Arthropoda > Insecta > Lepidoptera > Geometridae > Hypomecis > Hypomecis punctinalis. The sequence goes on from OX438807.1 coordinate 2,481,833, forward strand.
TACTCAGGCATGTTCTAGGATGCTATTATACTCATAATTTAATTAACTTTTACAATGGTACCAACCCTAAAAGCACGTGAATAAAATCAGCTGTTCAACACAATAAGTTCATCGACCCGCGACAAAATGTATGGGAAATGTAGGTAATTTTCGCTTGTCAGGGTTGATCCCATAGTAAAATACCTATATTGATCCATATGTGCGCTAAGTTTAAGACTATTGGCTCACAAAATAAAAAAAATCGTAAACTTTTGGGGACCCATTTTGCCCCATTTAAAGATAAACTATCATTATCATAATCCTATTCTAGATACTACATTATTTAAAAAAGCGCATTGAAGTTTTGGGACGTATCTGACCCCTAAGGATTTTTTTAAGGAAAATCCAGAAAAACAGGTACAGCCATATTTTTTATTTAGTCTCAAAAGCATCTATACAAAGTTTCATGTCAATCGGTACAGGGAATAAGAAGTTACATGCAAACAAAAAGGGCCCGTTTTACCCCGTAAGTTAGAGTTGGGTACGTTTTTCATCCTTAGTGCTTCATTATGTCGTACGATGTACGTATATTCCAAATTTCAAGCTCATATCTTCAGCGGTTTGGGCTATAGCCTAAACTTATTAATTTTGCGTATCCCTAAGGAACCTTATAGATTTTCCTGGATATTATTAGTTCCTGTATTAAAACATGCTGTGTGCTTCCTTCATACCAATTTTCAACCATAACCGTTCAGCTGGTTCGATGTAATTGACGCTTTTTTCACCAACTTTGGGACCTTATGTGACCCCTTAGATGAGGAAAATTCGGAAAAACAGGAAAAGACGTAACTTTTATTTTGTTTGAAAAGTACGTATACAAAGTTTCAAGTCAATCGGTACAGGGAATAAAAAGTTACATACAAACGAAAAGGGCCCGTTTTACCCCCTTAGAGGTCGAAAGTTCAAAATTTTCGTCCTTAGTGCTCCATTACGTCGTTCAATGTACCTATATTCCAAATTTCAAGCTCATATCTTAAGCGGTTTGGGCTGTAGGCTGTCTGTCAGTCAGTCACTCAGGGAAGCCTTTTATATAATAGATGAAGATTCAGCTAAACAGATGCGAGGTTTACTGTTTGGAGAAAAAACTACTAGTGTTACATACTTACTATCCCGTTCGCGCTTATTTATACCTCTGTTTAAACTTTAAACGCAGAGAGAAGATGTAGGTATAGCATAGAATTAGAACTAAAGTAATAGAAACCGTACTCAAATAGCAAGAGATATACAGTCATCACTTCGTCCCACTTTAAATATGAAATTTAAAAGGTGTTAGAAAAAGATGCACAAATGCACACACACCCGAACTTACGTAATTTCGAAGAGTTTCACAAACTAGCATTAAACTATCTCGGCTGTCCAAATTCAAAACGGTAAAAAGTAGGAAGGTAAAATGATCAGAGGTTTGAACTTTCTTACTGAGTTCAAATTTCCGATCATATCGAAAAAGACAAAGTGGAACCACTTTTAACCATTTTGACATTCGAACTTGTGATTTTGACGTATGCCGACAGACAATACGTTTTTCTTGTTCCACTCACTCTCGCGTATGCTGTATAACAGATATAAATAAGACAGCTGTAACATAGTTTTTATTTGAGCAAAATTTTGTAAGTATGCTATTACTTTAATTCTAATTCTATGAGTTACACCATCAATATGAAATGTAAGGGAGAAATGCCAAGTCAATGAGTTATACGCATTGATCTAGATTCTATATTATACTGCAAAATAAATTTGCTTTTACCCACGGCTTCGCCGAATATTCTCGTTTGTTGCTTATTTATATCTTGTCTCTTTAGGGTTCCGTACCTCAAACGGCAAAAACGGAACCCTTATAGGATCACTTTGTTGTCCGTCTGTCCGTCTGTGTGTATGTGAAGACTCTTTATCTCGGGAACGCGTAAAGATATCGAGTTGAAATTTAAACTGTATATGTATATATCTATGGTTTCTTGCAGTTATGTAAAATAAAAACTTCTCAGTTATCGATTAAAAAAGTTAGAGCCGTTTATGTCGTAAAAACCGCATATTTCGCACTCACAAAAATCAAAACCTACAGGGTACTTCCCGTTGACATAGAACTATGAAATTTGGCGAGAAGCATTGTCTCAGAGTACACATATAGGAATAAATCTGAAAGTTGTACATTTTATTTAAATCACAAAAAATAGGGCCTCAAAATTCACAAAATATGGGTTCAAAATTCAAAGTGAGTAAATCGTATCATGTAAGGTATCATATAAAAGAACTTCATTAGCACATGCTAAAACAGGTTTTAAATTATTTTAACAATGTGTTTGTACGGGACCCTCGATGTGCGAGCCTGACTCGCACTTGGCCGGTTTTTTTCTAAGCGCCTAGATTTTTTATTTGATCAAAACTGTTGTTTACTTAGTAAAAATTCTTCAATCAATTGATTTCATTTATTTATAGTTACTAGCCCGAAGTCCTAGTAAAGCACTGCAATATTTTTATGCAAAATGGTTTGCATGACTTAGGTACTCGTAGTTTTTCATCGAGTGAAAGAACGTAACGAGCGTTGAAACAGTAATGCCGATAGCCAAACGAATTTACAACTAGATTTTGTGGCAAAATAAACCTATTTATTTACTAGAATTATTTTTTTTGTACAATGAGATGATATACATAACGATTATCTCGTTACTGTTGCAAAACATATGTGTAGGCACAATACAAGTATCTACTGCTCAATTCTAGAATTGTTGATTATATTTAGGATTTTTTATTTGTAAAAAACAGAAATCCTAGAATGATATACATTTTTTATTCCGTTTAGGTTTGCCTTTAACTACACACTGCCTGATGTTAAGCAGATATGAGGTCTAGGGTGTAGTACGCTTACCTAGAAGATACCTATTTATTTGGGACCTCCCTACCAAACCTACATATATTTATAGATCGTTAAGTAAGATCTTTATAATTGTTTGTCTTAACTCAAAGATAGAGCTATGAAATTCACTTAAATACAATCATCAGAATTTCGCTCTTATGTAAAGTCAGTTTTCTTCTGAAAATCATTGTGCTGTATTTATTCACAAAAATATCGAAAAATTGCTCAATTCATTTTTAAAGTGTTTAAACTGTTACACCTAATAAGTATGACACTAAAGATGTAAATGAACACTGTGCCCTCTATTTCAATGTCCACGGACAATTCGATAGGTCATATCGAGGTGAACAGCCTATGGTCAGTGAACCCCATCAATATTCCATGGTGTCCTATTCCATGCCGCACACCATGTTGCAGGCTTCATTTATTTTATAGCGTAATAGCTCCATCCTGTCACGATAGCAGATTACTCAGTCCGATGCAATCACCGACATGAAACATATATTTGGTTAGATGCAATGTTTTGGAAAACAAATGGGTATAGAGGAACGTAAGGTAGGTATAAGTCGAGCTAGTTATCTAGACGGAGAATGATTGATTAAAGGCGCTTTGCACGTGGAGCACCTTAAGTTGAGGCAACTATCAACTTTTTTTAAAGTTTGTAGTTGCTATAACTTTTACGGTTGCCGCACTAATAAGGCAATCTGTGATCAACTTTTATAGCTGAGTAGCTTAATCTATGCAGCGTTCAGTGTGACGATATGGATATCGAAGAAGCTGGAAACAGCACTTGTTCTGATCTTATTACGTCGTCGCCGTTGACGGCGTCAAGGAAGACAAATTATTTGCAATTAAAAACTAATTTGTCATCGATTACAGCACCTGAAAACTGTTGACTATTACCGGAACTCGAAACACGAGTTGCTATGTGTGCGCAGTCCCAGTCAAATATTATGTAAACAGCTAGTTGCCAGTTGCTACAATAGTTGCACCATGTGCAAAGCGCCTTAGATTGTAGGGAGAGTTTAAATCCCGATCCCGTACTTATGCGCTCTTTAAAACTTGTGTACTGATTTTCATGACAAGGTTTGATTGAGGTCAAAGCCAATCGCCCTTGGATGGATGGTGGGCCTATAATCAACAGAGGCTGAAACGGTATGATTAACAGGAGAAAAGTCTGATACTTAGTAATACCACTGTAGGTAATTACTCTCGCGTATTGTATGTTTTGAGAACCATATTAGTTAGAGAAAGTCGGCCAGCCAGCACCACGACATAATTTTTGTCGACGTGTGAAAAAGTGACAAATATATAACCATAACTCTGTCACGTTTTGACGCGTCGATAAAATTGTGTCGTGGTGCGTAAGCTAGCCTGGCAGGACTTTGAAGTATAGTAGTAATACCTCATCACACTACTCTAATGTGTCGATAATGAATTTAATAAATAAATGAATATTTCAGTCAGGAAATTGTACCCATTCGGAAACAAGAAAATCACTGAAACATTCAACTTCCGTGTATAATATAGTAACTGTAATTCAGGTTTGATAAAATTAGAAACCAATTGTAGAAGCATATTTTGGTCGCTTCATTGTAAATGCTTTAGATCCATCTATTCATGTATCTAATATGGATGGACGGTAGACCCAAATTACTACAAAACTGGGTGAGCCAGACGAAACTTGGTCAGGTAATAGTTTTGTCTGACATACTTATGTATTCATCACATGCATGTTAGCACGTTTATAGCTGTCATAACTTATTTGACTAATTACGTTATGGGTGGGCACTTGGCGTGTTACAGTTGCAATGCTTTCGGTATTTATTGCAAAAAATCTCACTGTAACACGCTAAGGTCGCGTCCGTTAACGGTGGAACGCTTTGCAGGATTTTTGCTTTAATTAGTACAGGGTTTCTCAAAGTGCGGTACGCGGTTCTTCATCGGTTCTCCATTTAACTGTAGGAAGTTCGGGAGAATATTTTTACGTAACAGTGACGTAACTAGATGCCTGGTAGTGCGACATAAATAAAGGCGTATACGAGAGTGAAATTGCTTAGTCAAAATTTTAATTGTTACAATTTGCAACACCAGTAGGGTAAAAATATTTCTGGAGAGGTTCCATCTAGGAAGTTTATCAGAGATATACGTGGCAATGAATACGTTTGAGTAATCCTGGACTCAATACTTAGAACTATATCAACTGCTTTGGTTTTTATTGAATAACTTTGGAGATTTTTGTGGCACGAGAGTAAAGGACATGTCCACAAAATGTATGAAGGCTGGTATAATAATAATCAAAAATTCTAACCACAACACTCGTTACATTTCGAGAAAGTTCATATTTTTCTGAGTCTATTACATCATTTAAAACCAAAAAAGAGCCCTCTGTTTTTTTAAATTAATTTTGAATATATTAGGATAAATAAATGTATTAGGCTCAATAGGTAGTTTATCTTTAGCAACTCTGGTTAAGTAACCTCCATTATTGTTAAATGGAATGATTATTACCAATTAGACACAGTTTTTAAGTGTTTTTTGTCACATAGTACCTACTAACTGGTCACACTGGTAGGATATAATTTTTAATTTTAGCAATTTAAGAGATGAATGTTAAATATGTTCACATTTAAAGAAAAATGGAGGGATAAAATCAAAATTAAATATTTTTGAGAAGCCCATATATCCAAGCTTTCAAATGATGTATATATCATCTTGGTTCGATTTTTCTCTGAATAATATACCACTTGTGGACGTCACCTTTCCATAACATGGTATTGACCTTTCAGCCCTTATCTTTAAACTGTCCGCCCATGCAAATATGTGGAGATAATTGTACAGTATGATAATATAATGTTTTACACAATGCTGAGTTCGCTTTTGTTTCTTTATTTCTCACCTTAGGTAGATAATGTAATAGTACTTTTTTTTTTTTTGGGTTAAATACCGACATCCATTTAATAAACCATGATTGAAATTAAAATAGAACATATTTTGCATTATTTAAGTCTTTTAATTTGATATAAGTACAATTACCATATATATGTGACCATCTGTGGCGATAAACCATTGGTCTATATAGGGATTAATATCATCCATAGATGTTTTGCGACATTGCCAAAATTTTAAAAATTTACTCATTTACATAGATAAAAAGAGAAAATGTTGTTTTTAAACTTTCGCGATTTGAACACATTATTATTATATATTTGAGTCTACCCGTGACCACGGTCGATGCAACTCGGCCGAAACGTCGGGGAGGTATTTATTTATCTCATAATTTTAGTGAGCGATTAGTTCCGTAGTATATAATCAAAAGAGAAAACCTTTAAAAATCAATATATGGGCCTAAAATGAGATCGTTGCTTTTGCGTATGCCTTTTTTAATGTTTGATAAGGTACACATTTAAATAGGTTTCATATCACAAGATAGAAAATACCCACCTAACACGATAACGATTGATAGACACGATTGTGAAAAATTACAATTTGAACCAATTTTGCCGCCATCCACACGTAGGATGTTCTGGTGTCGGCACGCGACGGCGGCATCCAGACAGGCGGCAGGCGGCAGGCCCAATGGACATGTTTACTTTATGTCTTCGTCCTGCCGACGTAAAACACTGTACTTTTTTACTTGTTAGGTAATTATTTTGCAAACAAACCGTAGTGAAAGAAGCAACTAGATTTTTTGCGCTGGATGGGTTCACAATTGATTGCATTCTGTAGATTTTATTTAGGTTAGAATATTTTTTTAATTTTTAATAATTAGTTTCCTTAAATATTTCATTTGATTTGACTATGTTACTACACACCTTCTTGTTACCACACCACCACCAGCCACACTTCATCTATAATTAATCACACGAAAGAAAAATTTTACGAATTCAAAAGTTCCACACGTATTTGCTTTTAAGTTATATTTCTTAAAGAGTTAAGCTAGCCTCACAAACTCTACATCTCGGCGAAATCTTATGGTTTCTTTATCATTAAAAGTTAAATCTGCGGCTTTCCGCCTATCTACCTAGATTTCCATTTTTTTATTGTATAATGCATTAATAGGAATTATACATATTGGTAGTACTTGACACGGACTGTAAACGGTACATTTATTAGATAAATAAAATGTTATGGTGTTAAATATCATTTAAGAGTCACAAATTCCGAAAAATAAATGAAAGTCAAACAGATAATTATGTCAAACTTAATACTGACACGATTGTTACGTGTCGTAACCAAAGTCGCCATATTCTATGTCCTACGATGCGGTCCGTCGCGAGCCATCCCGCACATGGTGTTAATAAATATTCGTTTTAGATACTTACGTCTAGGCGGGCTGTAATGCACATAGACTCCGTTTTTCCTCGAGTTTCGTTCAGTCAGCCACTTTTTGATACTTTCCATCACAAATACTGACTTAACCGACGCAATTTCGCTTTCACAGACACAAATTTTATTAGACAGTTTCATATAACGTTGATCGATAAGCTAGATAAGAATGTGTACAGTCTATTCTATTGGGATCGATGGGAAATGTTTCCTATAAAATATTAACTAACAGTTCGACTGACACACTTCTTCTGGCCTAGTATTGGAAAACAGCCGCAGAAGTATCTATATTATATAAGAATTTCGAATTGAAAAGTGCACTTTAGTTGAGTGAAAACCTTTTGCAGATTAGTATTTTATACAGGGTTATTTCTAATCAATTAGCATACTATTAGGGGCTTATTCTGTACATCAAAACTAAAAACTTTTGTTCTTAAACTATAGTCAAAACTCAAAAAAAAACAGCTGTTCCATACATTTTATCGCGGGTGAACGATATTTTTCTATGGAACAACAATTTTTTTTTTGAGTTTTGACAAATGTCGCTGAACGAAAATTGTTGGTTTTGATGTACAGAATAAGCCCCTAAGAGGATGCTAATTGATTAGAAATAACCCTGTATAGTAGGTACTTGTAGGCAACTGTTTCATCCATCTAAACACAACACTTCAATTTACAGGCACTTCAATAGTACAAGTAACAAGATTTCAATTCACTCCAAAACTCACACAGTGTCCGAATTGTTTTCTTGTAGGTACCTACAAATTGAAAGGGCAGTCTGTTTTCAGTTTTCAGAAACGCAATTTTTTTGCAGCCACGTGTGTGCTACAGTATTATAGCCAACCAGCGACTTGCTTACACTTGAGACGATGCGGTATCAGGGAATCCAATGACAATAGGTACAGTTTAGAACGCAAGTTATGCCTGCAATAGAAAACAAGAATATCCTCAATATTCCACTTGATAAATATTTTTATATTCGCTAATTATTATTTTTAAAAACATAACCAAAGATTATGCATTATTTTTACAACACTTGCCGTTTTAGTACTTACTTACTAAAGTTACTTCGGATTACGTAGTTAGCCCATGTTTTGTATTTTATAAGCGAACACAGACCAACTACTCCGGCGTACATAAGGCGATTAGAGTTTGTGAGTTCTTTTCCACCGTCCACCTCCTGAGACCACCTCGGTGAACCGTGGAATGTTTTTTTTTTTACAACGGCTCACCTTTTCCCGCCTGGTTGTACCTTGGGAAATATTTAGTATCCACCGTCCACCTAGTCTTAGATTATTTACCACCTAGTTATGAAATCTCTTCAGGAATTACTTCGTTCAAGGGTGATTCTGTAAAATGTCTGGAGCTTGATTTGATGTGCTATATATAGCGTTTTTGGTAAGCGCCACAGAACCTACAATGTAGCAGAAAATTCATTCACAGTCGAAAAAAGATAGGTATTCAATAAAATAAACACGTCGATATTGAGACTTTTAGTAAAAATATTGAAAATGATAATGTTGTATAATTCAGGGTTATTTCTAATCAATTAGCATCCTTCTAGGGGCTTATGCTGTACATCAAAACTAACAACTTTTGATCTACGACTTTCGCCAAAACTATAAAAAAAATCAGCTGTTCCATACATTTTGTCGCGGGTGAACTAAAGTTTTCTATGGAACAACAAAAATGTTTGTTGAATTTTGACGAAAGTCGTAGAACAAAAGTTGTTAGTTTTGATATATAGAATAACCCCCTAGAAGGATGCTAATTGATTAGAAATAACCCTGTATATAAATATATATATCTAAATAATGAAATAAGCGTTCCACGCTTACACACTACAAGAATTGCGTTAAATAAGTTTATTTTTCAAAATTAATTTACGAAACAAATTTACTAAGTTTTTAGGTTATGGTTGCTTTTTAATTTTTTTTTATTAAATAAAATAATGTTGAAATAATGAATAAATTAAGACATGTGATTAATAATAACAAAAGAGAGATAAATGGCTAGATAAATAAGGTTTAGGAACATATTTTATTTTATCATCCATAGATGGCCAGCACCAAATTTACTCAAGTGTACCGTCACCGATATCAAGTTAGGAGCTTTCAAGTTTTATCCGAGAGGTGAGCCGGTGTAAAAAACAACTTTCCACGGTTCACCCAGGTAGTCTCAGTAGGTGGACGATGGCAAAGAAATGGAGTTTGTCATTGTTGATAACCGAAATCAGCCTTATACAACCTTTTTTGTATGAACAGGAAAAAGACTCAAAACTAGTACCGAGTAGATTGATATAGCTCAAGACTAGGCTTATCATAATGTAAAATTCTGAACATAGTCATTCCCGTTAGTCAGCTGGTTGTATCTCACGATCAAAGGAAGCAGTTGTCACTAAGTTAATCAAGTAAACCTTGCGCTATAGTGACTATAATAAAATGCATAAAAATATTTTATGATTAAAAGGTATAATGTGAAGTAAAACTTGCATACATTAAACCTAAGTTAACATTCAATAAAATAAAATAATAAAACCTTTTATTTCTCACCATTAGTCATCATTAATTACATAATTTAATTTGTCATCATAATTAGAATAATTTTTTTATAATATAGTCGTTGAAGTTAAATTTGCTAAAGTTAGTACATTTACTTCATTGGAATTATTAAAGGTATGAAAACAAAACCATTTTAATTTATGTATTTTATGCATCGAGCAAGATCAAGTATCTATAGATTCACAATCGTGGAAAAAAGTGTACGAGCCAAAACTTTGCCCAGTCTAATACGTAGTGGGCAGACTTTTTAGTTAGTCGTAAGGTTGATTACAAGCCGACTACAACACCGAGCGATGTCAAAGTGCTCGGTTATGAGCACTAATTAAGTGACATAACGTCGAGATTCGAGAAAATGAGTCATTGTGAATTATTGAATATAATATTTAAGTATGTATGTATGTAAGTAGGTATGTATAACGACGCTGTGACATTTTTTTACTATTTTCACTTAGGGATTGTGGCTCTGTAGATATTTGCTAAAAGATTTTATGAATTGCTCGCAACCCGATCCCGTTTTTTTTAAACTTTTATTTAACTTGCAATGTGTAAGTATGTCTGTTCGGGTGGAATCTTCGAACTCAATTTTAAAGTAGATAGGTATCTTCAACCGATTGAGCTGAAATTTTGTGTATACGTTTAGTTTGAATGACATTGCATGATATGGTATGTGACATCATTCTAAATCCAATATGGCGTACCAACAAAGATGGCGGAATAGTTATTTTTAACGCATTTCTACAATATGGATATCAAATGCAAGGGCTTGTTGAGAGTAACTCGAAAAATAATTTGGCGTCATTCTAAATCTAATATGGCGGACCATCTAAGATGGCGGAGTAGTTATTTTCAATGCACTTCTACAATATGGGTATCAAATGAAAGGGATGTCTGAGAGTAACTCGAAAAATAATGTGACGCAAATCGTAAATCCAATATGGTGGATCATCCAAGATAGAGGAATAGTTATTTTTAATGCACTTCTACAATATGGGTATCAAATGATAGGGCTTGTCGAGAATAATTAAAAAAATATTCTGACATTCACACGATGTACGACACTCTTTTTTAGTCTTAAGTTTTTTATACTTTCCTATAATATGGGTATTAAATGAAATGGTTCGCTGATAATTAATAATGCAGGTTACATAACTAGAAAATAAAAAATAAATTAAAAGCAAAACAATCTTTTTAAAAAAGCTTTTATTTAATGCTCTAAAAAGTAGTAATCTACTAAGTTAATTTTACTAAATTTCTGTTTAACTAAATACTTCTAGATACTTACGCAAACCTCGCGACAAGCTTTTCTTCTTCTCTTCTCAGTCGTGCTCTTCATTACTGAAGGTCGTGTCTAACTTGGAGCATTATGATCCTGGATCACCCTTTGGACAATACTCCTCCACTCGGACCTGTCTGTAGCGGATCTCATGGCGTCAGGGATGGGCACACCGATCAAAGATTTTATTTGATCAATCCATCTTGTAGGAGATCGACCGCGTGGTCTTTTCCCTTCGACCTTTCCTACTACCATTAACTTCTCCAGGTTGTCTGGGTCTCTGCGAGCAATGTGGCCAAAGTAGTTCAGAATGCGCTGAAGGCAAGTCGTCGACAGTCGTGTTGTTATGCGGAGCTCCTTAAGAATGGATACGTTAGTACGGCGCGCGGTCCAAGGTATACGAAGCATTCGCCTCCAACACCACATTTCAAATGCGTCGATTTTAGTTCTTTCCTCCTTCCGTAACGTCCAGGATTCTACGCCGTAAAGGAAAATTGAGAAAACCAATGTCCGTACCAGTCTTACTTTAGTGTTGCGAGATATGTTTCGATCTTTCCAAATCCGTGTGAGTTTAGTCATCGCTGATTTGGACATCTGTATTCTCCTTGTAATTTCCTTAGCACTGCCACCCTCGTTATTAAGAAGAGAACCAAGATAAATGAACTGGTCCACAAATTCTAGGTCCTTGAGTTCGTTAGTGCGAATTAGTGAGCCTTGCCTATCTACTGCTAAGATCTTAGTTTTTGTTTTATTTATGCTAAGGCCCACCAATGCACTTTCTTTCTCCACTCTAGAAAGTAGTTCAGCCATCTCTTTTTCGGACGATGCGAAAAGGGTTGTATCGTCTGCGTATCGTAGGTTACTAATTCGCCTTCCGCCAATAGAAATTCCACCTTCCCACCCTTCTAGAGCTTTCCTCATGATGTGTTCACCATATATGTTAAACAGAACCGGAGACGCAATGCATCCCTGCCGTACACCTTTTTGTGGCAGGGTCTGGAGATTACGTCGTTCACCTTAACGACGGTATTACCTCCCACATAGAGATTTCTGATGAGGATGGTAAGATGTTCTGGTACTCCCATATCTGTCAGAATTTTCCATAGGCAATCCCATTCTACACAATCGAATGCTTTGGACAAAAGACATAAAGATATGCTTTTGACAAGCTTTTATGATCACATAAATTGTGTATAATGAGGTTATAGGTAAGTTGATAGGTAACATTTTATAAGAAAATTTTATATTTTCTTCTTTTTAGAGCATTAAATAAAAGATTTTTAAAAGGTTTTTTTTTGCTTTTACATTTTTTGGTAAAAACCAGTTCTTGAAATTATACAAAATCGTATTCTTTAGCTACATAAGACAATAAAATTATCCAGAAGTGTTTGGTAATTAATTTATTAGTAAGCTCAAAAGTAGGTACTACAACAGAAACGTTTTTGGTGCACTCGCTGCCTACTCTACGGAGGACATTTTTTATGAAAAATATGGCTAAATTTGGCCACCAACTCGCCTGATGGAAATTTCTGATGGATTCTGCCTCTCGTACACTTATACCTACCAAGCTATCCTCCCTGGCATGGATAAGTGCACCTTTTGTAGATTTAGTTCTATTTAGAAAATTAAAATTTTAAAATTTTTCTTTTTTATTCTTTCTATTTAGAGCTCGCTACCCGTCCACCCACTGGTGGGTGTAGGGGTAATTTCTATTTACCCGTGCACCCACTGCGTTAATGTTGGGACTACATATAGAAATATCGATTCATGTTGTCGATAATATTAAAATGATAAATACGATAGAACAAGTTAAACGAGACTGGGATTACATTCCAATAGATTCAACCACTTTACAGATTCAACTTTACCTATTTTGATAATATCTCATTTGCCACTTTTACATAAAACAAAATTGATAACAAAAGATGATGTGAGATGTCATCTATCTTTTCAAACAGATGCAACTAATAACTAATGAAATGAGCATTGGTATTTTTTAGACAAATTACGTTTATTATATAGAATAGAATTTTCAAAGTGATGTTGCTACATCACTTGGGCACCAGATATAGAGGATCGGTGTAATAGTAAATCCAACAAAATAGTTCTACCAGTGCACTGGCGATTTAGTTCTTTCGTAGATTTAGTGCAGTGACCATTTCCGTGTAGTATGTACACTTGTCCCTAGGTACCGAGCTATCCCCCCTGCACGTCTTTGTTTTAGTTTTAATTAGTTGATATACTACATTAACTAACTCTATTCCGTCTATACTTTTAATCGAGTTTTATTATCTATATTGTTATACAACTAGCTGCCCGTCCCGTTTCACCGGGTTAGTAATGAATTATAGCTATAAACCTTACGCAAGAAATATTCTAAGAGATATTGAAACTGTACAGAGACGAAAGAAGAGAACGAAGAAAGTGATTTTGCTTCATAATATATAAAAGTAAGGAAGTAAGTAATATAAACTTTTTTTTGTATCTGTAGCTATTTTAACTTGATGGCGTTAGTGTTCCTGACTCAGCAAAAGTATAGTAATGAAACTGTACCGTCACAACACGGAGTCGACGACGTGATTAATGGTGGAGCGATGCGGCATGTGGAGATACTGAGAGTTTTAATTAAAAATAAGTATTAGCAACGATTAAATTGTTCAGCGAAAAAGTAATTGCGCAACTTTAATAAAACAAACACTCTCTCACCACAAAAGTTTTAGGCACGCTTTAAACTATGTTTACCAGTACAAATTGCACGGTTAAACTGTGTATAAAGCGTTTTTAAATCTCTTGTGGTAAGGCGGACAGTAGATATCGCCGCTCTACAAGTACTAGTTTTGGAAAATCAGACTATCGAGTTTGACCATCAGCACAGCAAAGAGAGAAAGCTTAGAAAGCCATTCAATACACTTTTAATGTCAGTTGTCAATGTCAATCCATATTTTATTTCCCACAAATATCTATATATAACAGATTGATAATGCTGTTGTCACTTGAGGAAATTCTCAACCACAGAAATGCATGGAAAATCTTCCAAGCTGCTGTCAAAACTATCAAACAAGTATTGTGATTTTACGTTCTTTGTCTAAAAATCGGACAATAGCCACCGAATCGAGATATTTTTCATCTATTTCTAATTGTTTTGTGTGCCAATAAAATACAATAAAATAATTAGTGGCATATTAAATCGGTGTATCTCTTTCAGATTTTCTCGATGGACTACATTATTTCTCTGGTATAGTATTAATAATTGTGCCTTTGTGTCAGAAGTACCATTGATTTGTTAGTGTTATTTCCTCTTCGAGGGGATATAATGGTGGAAAGACAATTTGTCTCTTTGCCATGCTAGCTGTGCAGGAGGATCCGCAAAATTCGTGGCAGATTTGGGAACATACCTCTTTATTTAGCTAAGCTACAAAAACTGAGTAGGTACTTATACTTTTTAAATTACTTTTACAATAAAATATGATAAATAAAAGAAAGTCTCTATTAATGGTAAAATTATAATTTAAATGAAATTACAAATTAAATTTACTTGTTTCTATCTATATGTTTTTCTTTGACCAATTTTTCTTCGCTATCCGACAGAGTGATATTAATATTGAATCCGATGTCTTTCTTTTTAATTGATTTTTGTTCTAATGAATTTGTTCCGCTTACTCCTGTGAAATAAAATTAAAATAGGGCAATTAAGATTACTATGTAACTTTAAATAATCAAAATATCAAATGCAAAAATAACCTTAACGATCACAATTTTTGTACATAAGTTGTTTTAAATAAGCCACTAGATTATAATAACATGAGAAAATAAACTCAAAAGCTGATAAATAACCTTACTGATCATACATAGGTACTTATGTACAAAATAAAGTTCAACGTACCGTTATTTACTTGCACGTTTAGTATTTTGTGGTAAAGATCATTAAACTTTTTCTGCCTTTTTACATTAGAAGGTGTACGGACGACCAAAGTCGGAAGCAATATGTAGTGTTCAAGATTTGGTTCTTCTTTTGGCTGTTTACGGCGGTTGCCATCTTTTTTCACTACGAGACGCGGATTTTTATTTTTATATCCGGACGTGCTACTGCTGCTTGTGAGATCCTGCTGCCTAGGTACGTCATTCTTACTGTAACTTGCTGGTTGTTCGCAAACACTTGAGTCTGGTTTTGTTGATGTGTGGTGGTAGCAACATGTTGGCTCTCTTGATGATGGCGACCGCTTAACGTAGCTAGGACCAGGGGAAGAGGAGTCGTCTTGTCGATATCTATGTCTGTGCGGTGATTCTAGCATCATCGCGTCGTGACTTGCACGACTTCTACGTAAAGTTTGCTCTTCTCTCCTTCTATCAGATATTACGAGACTGCCCGTTACGTCGCTGCCAACGGCGTCTTCACTGCCCGGTCTATTCTTGTGGCTGGCTACGATGATGTCGCCAGTCTTACCCAGCGGTCGACAACTCTCGTGTCGATGGTTCAGTTTAACTATCCTGTAGTGGCGCCGTCTTCTGCGCTCGACGTGTGCAACTCGTTCTCTGAGCATGCTGTCGATCAGTCGCTGCAGCTCGCCTCTTGTATTGCATCTGTCGGCGTGAGCCCTTCGACCCAATCGAGTGTTCGGCCAGTGAGTACGACACACGTCTTCGTATATTATATCACTGAGAACTGCTTCTCGAGAAGGTGTCAATTTGATGCCGTCATCACGTGGGGCAAATTCTCCTTGAGCCAAATAGTGAACTGTATCCATAAGCCTGTAGTCACGAACGGGATTGAGCTTGTGCCGGATTTTATGCACGCGTTCAGCAGCCAGTTTTGGGATGTCGTCGCGTTTACACGGTACCGACGCGCACTGTCGGCGCCCTCGCGCTGTGATTCCGTCGTATGTAGTGAAATCACGACCGTATTGCTCAGAGTTGTGTTCTTTCTCGATTGTGGTAGCTTTGCTCGGTGACAATGGTGCCGCTTGATGGGCGTATCGCTGGAAGGCTGATGTCTCAGGCACGTGGCTGTATTGCTGTATGTAGCTACATCCGGGTCGTGCGCTCCCATTATAAGTTCTCATTTCATTACCCTTCTCCTTATCATCGTCATCAGAAGAAGTCAGCGTAACACGGGGATCTAATGCACGGAACACCATTTCCTGCCTCAAAATCTTTTTTTCCAAGTAATCGATTCTTTTACTTAATTTGTTTATTGTGTTACTGAGTGGCAAAAAAGATTCTTCCGATGTCGTGTTAGTCACAATCAAAGTTGCAATGTCTACTTTGTTCGTGCCTAATGTAGATGCGTCAACTTTCACTTCGAGCTTAGGAAGATTCATATTCGGCTGTGTGTACATATAACATTTTTCCGGAGATCTCGGCTTATCATTATAAACATTTACGTCAAGTGAGGGCTCGGCTTGTGAGCATCTGGAACTAAGCGCGGAACTTTCAACTTCAATGAGAACTGTAGATATTTCTGGCGTTCTTATTTGACTTTCTGTTATATTTAGACCGCAGGCTATTGAATTTGGCACATCCGACTCGTCTCCGCTTAAGTCTGAAAATAAAAATTCTTCTCAAAATTTAATTGTGAATTAGCCTAAAATTATAATTTAAATAATATGAGCAATACCTAATAACTTACGAGTAGTAAACGATGAGTGATCACCGATAGCAAGACGCGACCCTGATTTGCTCGAGCCCTGGAACACAACATCACCATTAATATTTAGTTAGCTTGTGTGTTTAGAAATAAAAAATAACTACCTTTTTTGAATGAAAACGGTTCTTTTCTGCAATGTAAAGTGTCTTGATGGCTGGTGCGCGAGGTTTGATTGAAACTAGAACCCTTTGTGAGCCCTGTCCAAAGACTGGATTTTTTTGAAATATTTCTAACCCTGAAAATAAATATACTTACCTATTTAGTATTTAAAAAATGTGATCAACAGATGGTTCATGTATTTTAATGATAATTTACCAATAGGTACTGGTTTCTTGGACTGTCGAGCTGGGCTCGCTTCAAGATAATCCACTTGTCGTATCAATTTTTCTTCTTGGATGGATATTAATTTCTTCTTTGATGGAGACTGTTTATTTTCCATCACATTTTATTTTTTTCTTCCCCTGCATAGTTATTATATTCGCGATCCGAAAAGATGTGAGAAAAACAATAATTTAGCTTCAAATAAAATGAAAAATTCTGCCAGATTGACAGAGAGCGAACTTTCACAGTTTATGGTAGGTACTGCTTAAAATCTATGAAAATAAACTTTTTTAATCTAATTATCATCTAGCTTTCATACTCAGCTGCATAGAGGGATATTATTTAGCTGGATTTTGAGCAATACCAGGAAATCTAGTGCGTGTGAAATTTTAAAGCGCTCCTACCCTGGTGACTTGTCCTAAGAAGAAGTAGAACAAGCTGTGACACTTTTTAACCTTCTTATTATTAAAGACCAACACCCCTGTTGGTAGTTCATACCACTACTTTTGGAGGCCTGTCTCTGATGACTAACAGCAGGAATACAGTAGGATCTCCAAGAACAAAGTGTGTGTATTCAACTACATAATATCTTCCCCGAATTCACTTGCTCAAAAGTTAATAGTTGATATCATACTTTTTGATGAGTTATTTTAAAAATAGAAGACATCGGAAAATAATTAAGACAACTGTCAAAATTTACAAAGAGTGACGTGTCGCCTTTTTGTGATTTTCTATAAAATTGTTGTTCAATATTTGGATAACAAATTGGTGTCGTTCTAAGGAAACAAATACGTATGGATGCTAGTGTGATCGTGAGGCATGTCTGAGCAAGAGAAAAAGAGCGGCGGCACCACTGAATCCTCAGTGGTATTGGTGGAGCAGTCGGCCACCAGCCGACACAAGCATCCCTTTCGGCCCATCGACATGCAGGAAGATGCGCCCAAGGAACTTCAACACAAGCGCTCCAAAGCACCCGCCGTGCCATGTATGATTATTTTACTCTACTTTGACATAGGTGTCACATGTTATTATATTATATGATTCAGAGAAGACCTATCGTATCATTTTTACCTAGCGCAGTACGGCGGTGGCGCAGGTATTTTAGTGGCGAATTTTAAATAACTCTTCTTGGTCTGGGTCTTAGTTGTATTTGCCATTGTGTGTGTTCCATTGCTCAGTAACATAGAAAACCCTTGTGGAGAGCTACGAGTGTGAACGTTATTTATTTCACCATACAAAATGAATTATTATTTGTTGCTAATACACATACATTCAAAATTAACATTGTTTTTCAATTTTACTGGTTTGTGAATTACTGAGATCGTTTAACTTGTTCACAGCAGTAACAGAAGAACTTAAAGATAGTGTATATACAGAGAGCAAAGGAAAAATAGAATGTGAACGCGGTGAGAAATTACAAACTTTTATGTACCTTAGTTGCGTTAGCTGCTGATCTTTAACTTTGCATACAATTTGCAGCCATGTCTTCCGAAAAGCACAAGCATGTTGTTGCCAAGAAGTTATCTTCCGTCACCAAGCGGCGAACCTCTTCCCCAGAAGGCATCACGCTGGCTCCAATGATGGCCGACATGAAGGTGCAGTCAATGAACCTTTATTGAATGTCATGTTCCTCCATTAAATTCCATTCGTTCATGCTATCCTGATATGAACGTTCCGTTCATGTGCCATCGCGATATGCGGTGCTATGATCGCGTGATGAATGACCCGTGTTAAATTGTTTCATACCCTAAAGTCGTTGTGTTGAGTACGGATTTAAAACAATGAATACCTCCGATTAAGTAGATAATTTATGTGTACAGAATAGCCACTTGGCCACTCAGTTCCTATTAACAATGTGAGCGTTTTTTAATCTCCCCCCCATGCTTGCCCGGTGCGACCGACTTCTGTCAACTTCTGCTGGAAATATTTTTAAGATGTTCCACTGGTTACCGACTGCCCAGTGGTGTTCAGAAGAAATAAAAAAAAGGTTCTCTAATAGTTACTGCAAATAATTTGGTAGTCTTATTACGTGTTTTGAACAGACGACAGTAGTGGACGACGTGTTGTGAACAGACGATGCAAGTGTGGTGTTTTCATTTATTTCGTATTGTATTGTACATAAATTGTATCTGGATAAACTAATTGTTGACAGAAAGAATCTAAAGCGTCGTCACAGCCGATCCCTGCTCCGGTGCCGCAGCCCCCGGAGAAGGTCCAGGCCCAGCCTGCGAAGCATGATGAGAGGAAGGACGACGAGGACAGCATCAGCGAAGATATCGCAGAGTCGCGGACCCCCGAAGTGGACAAGGCTCCGTCAGAATGGGTGAGTGTGTCGTAATTTAATTTGAGCATCAGCTTCAATAAAAATAAGACAATAAGTATAATAGCAACGTTTGTTCAAAATAAATGAGAGTGACTCACAAACATTTACCTACTTGCATTTTTGGAATAAAAATTGAGCAATAACAGAGTGCTGTTACTTATTGATGAGGTAGAGAAGTTTATGACGCGGTAGCCCGCAAGCCTCATTACCGCTTCGTTGATCGCGTCTCCAAATGTTACTGTGTACTTTGGTTGGCACGGGTCATGGGTAGTTTCTTCGTCCATGGATAAGTAAGATAAAAGGAAGTGACATAGTGGTATTGTTGCAGTCGGACGAGGAGGAGGCAGGCGGGCTGCCGCGCAGCGAATCACGCGCGTCACGCGTGTCGCGCGTGGTCCGCCAGCTGTTCTGCTGCGGCACGCCCCTGGAGCCCCCCTCCGAGTACAAGATGTCGCCCCGCACGGAACACGACGCTATATAAGCGCGGCAGTACACATCCGCACACAGATCCACGTCTACGACCGCAAATGTCACCGCGGCTGGCCATTTTCAATCGTTGCGCTCCACGACGGCCTTTGGGAATGGCCAGCTGGACAAAAGGAAATACTGCATGTGAACGACGCGTGTGTAATTAGTTGTGTATATGAAAATGCTAATAAATGTAATTTTTTGTTACTATGTAACCAGTGTTATCCTCCTAGTTTTAAATATTTTTACATATTATGATTTTGTGCGGCGTTGTGATCGTAATATATTATTTAAAAATGGTAAAATTGCAAGCTGAATTTAGTCACAAGCTATGCCAATAATTTACAAATTACGCGGTTTTTATTTAGGAAATATTTCTGTACTATTTTAAAATTAATAAAACTATTTTTCTCATTTCATCTTTGTTTTAGTAAGATTTTATACATTTTATTGAACATCCGTAACATTTTAAATTTCCCACCGGTTTTATGATTGAACAAGAAAAGTATATAGGTGTATATTCTTATCGCACAACTAGTTGTGCGAAAGCAGTTGGTCCACGTGGAATTCCTCGTAATAATCGCAGTTTTTGGGTATAATTATAGTAATCTGAAAGGTAGCGAGAACTCCCCGGTTATTCAGACTATATGATTTTTTTCTAAAAATAAATCAGCTGTTTCATTAATTTCGTCGATTCTGAGTAGCGATTTGGTACGGGACAGCTGATTTTTTTACTGGAATCCTGCGTTAGTCGCATAGTTAAAGTTGTAGATATCAATACTCTGAATTACCAGTTCTTACCTAACGCCCACCTCCTGAGACCACCTGGGTGAACTGTGGAAAGTTTTTTCACCCCCTTTCGACTTAGTACGTATAACTTATGGGAACATTTAGCAGGGTATAAATTACGCCACTTTTTATTGAAATATGTACTCTTACAGATTGACGTCGCAAGCTCGAGGAAAAAGGAAGTTTCTTGGAATGATGATGACTATTTGTCTAAGGTGCAACTAGACGCAACCTACGAGGCAAGTAATAGCTAAAATAACTTTTCAATAAATAAACTCAAAGAATAAAACACAGGTCAGCTTGTTATATATATGATATAGCTATTCATTTAGCTAATTATTTTTATTTATCCTTCATGGAAATTCCCTTCAAAAATTAGATTTACAAGAAAAGTGTAGCAGACAACAATTCGTCTCTGCTAAATATCATAAAATAACGTTTAAATAAGCATGAAAAATATTCGAATTTTAATCGTCTTGTTTTTGATATGAAGTCAGTCAAACTTTTATTACTATTTTAAAAATTGTCAAAATAAACATAATAATAAATAAACAATACAGAGAAAATAATGTCAAATCCTATGTGTCTATCCTAATTGAACAGTCCTCCCCTGATAGTTCCTTGGCTGAAGGTGCCCATAATGCTAGCCGCGTTTCCACGCTGGATCGCCAGTGATATATGCTGCACCAGATACAAGCCCGAACGTGGGTCGCGGCCTTTTTCTCTAAAGCGCCGTCCCAGGTCGCGCACAAATTTCCGAGCTTCGGAGCACCATGGACCAGCCGTCTCGACGGCAAAAGGGACGAAGTCATACGCCGACTCCAGGCAGGAATATTTGAGGCGTTTGCCTCTGGCGGCGGCCTCTGCTCCCGCCCCAGCTGATTGCTGGGTGGCGGGGAGGTGGCAGGATGCAAAAGTACTAACGCACGTTGCGTCCCACACGAGGCAGCGTCCTTTCTGCCATGGAATCAACGTAAGACCGTCAGGTCTCTTGCCGTCTGACCGAGACAAACCGGGGGGCTCCAGTACGCTTGGAATCTCGGCTGACACAAAGGCACGCTGCAGCAAACTATTGATCGCGTGGTGTCGTGGTCGTCGTCCGGCACTACGAGTGCACGTTAGCCCGTGATGGCCGTCCGGTTCCACCTTTGCTCCGCAGATGCAGATGTGGGGCTCGCAGACGTCGCATCCGAGACGAAGGGCTGCGGCCACTCTCAGCGAGTCATCGTCTAACAGCGTGCCTATGTGTGGCGAGGGTAGGGCGTGAAGCCAAGCACTAGACTCCGGTCTAGAAGCGGCGTTCACCCGGGCTCGATCGATCGCCGAGCTCTCACTCTGTAATGACGAGAATATTTTTTATAAGACGTCATCCCAATTTCTTTGTCGATCGGACTTTTCAGGTGGGCCCGCGCCGTCACATAAAACAGACCAAGCGTCAAGAGCCTCGGAGGTATAGGGGACGCGGATCAAATCACCGTTACAGGGTAAGATGCGAGTGACGAGTTCCGCGACCCCGTTACCAGAGGCCAAAAATGCAATGGGTCCTGATTCCTGGAGTCGCCGCACTCCCAGGCCGCCGAAACGAACGGGCGCGCTAGCCTGACGCCACTGTGCCGTATTTAAGCGCACGTTGAGTATGTCTTCCAATAACCCTTTAAGGTGATCGTCAAAATCGAAAACTGCTTCTGGGAATTTCCAGGAAGGTGCCGTTCTCATGACATAAGTCATTTTTGGCAGCGCGAAACAAAATCGCAGAAGAGTTAATGAAACATGCGCTGGAAGACAAGTAAAATGGACGGCAAGCGACGCGAAGGCAGCTGTTTTTGACCGAATACAGCTATCCACTCCCTCCGAGAACACTGGTGCTCCCAACAGGCTTAGAGAATCCCTATTTAAAGTCCTGAGTCCCGGTATGAGAGATTCAAATCTAGCTTTTGATTTGGCGGCTTCTGGGCTACAGGGGAAAAACTCGCACTTGGCGGTATTGACCACGAGGCCCAGATTAGATAAGGCTGGGAAAAGTGATTTCACATCTCTCTCTATTTTAAATAAACGAATGTTTTACAGGACGTATCAAAGTCCTGTATATTAGAGAAGAAGGCGTCGTTAGGGCCCTGCTTTCGTGTTGCTGCACCGTTCGGAAGACCCTCAGGAATATCCATTTGCTTAGCAAAGGTGACATGATGTATATCTGTAGATTTAGACAAGAAGCCGTTGTGATGTCAGTTACAAGATGCCAACAATCCAATAATCCAACCTTCGCACAGCTGTTAAGTGGGCTGCGGTCAGGATTAGGCTATCCGCAGCTTGTGGCTAACATCACAGCCGCTAAGTAGTATTATTCGACCTATAGTAACACCCACCTTAAGGTGACGCATTGACGAACTATTGTTTCTCAAAAATCGAGTACCACCCTTCACTCGGACAAATTATACGCGGTCGCGCTCGACAGGATCGCACCAGAGCGGCGGGCGGCAGTAGTTTTTAATTAATTACTCATAAAAAAAATAACTTCTCGGTTTGTTAAATAGAAAAGTGATCTGGCTATTTTATTCGTAAAAAATAATGGGGTGTTATCGCTGATAATTATGAGCATTCGAATTATTAAACTTTTTTTTGGTGAGAAATTTGTAAGTTTTTTTTTTAATAAAGCCGGTCACTTTTCAAAATTTTGTCCGGTTCATTAAATTTTTCAAGATTTTCCCTTATCTATAATATTTTTTAAATTTGAATCAATATCATTCGTCCTCTCACTTCGCGCATTCATAAGTACTCGTTTTCGTGTTTCTCGGCCCGATGCCTGGTCTTAAATCGTCAGCCTAATTCTCTTCGGGAAGTTGAATATCTTCCACGTAACTTATACAGGGTTATAGGTATTAAACGCAAAACCTTTTAAGGGCGAGTCTAGTACATCTAGCTCCATACATTTTGCCGCGCATCGTTTACTTAAAAGCAAGCTTAATACCTATGACCCTGTATAGTGATGTTTGCGTGATAAAGCCTCGATAACAGTGCGTCATACTGATGTACTGTACTGTACCAGCCTTTTTAATAGTCCACAGCAGGACGTAGGCCTACCCATGAAGAGTGGTTAGCCCACATCCACCACGCTGGCCCAGTGCGGGTTGGTGGATTCACATACGCCATCGAATTTCTTCTATGGACGTATGCAGGTTGCCTCACGATGTTTTCCTTCACCAAAAAGCCAGCGATGTGAAATTCCGTACATAAATTCCAAGGAATTTATTGGTACGGGACCGGGATTTGAACCCCCGACCACACGATTGTAAGGCGGATGTCATTACCACTAGACTACCACGGCTTATATGGCCTCGGCGTCTTACTGCTATTTCAATTGTAATTTAAACTGTTTACAGCGATGTGCAAACCCTGAAGTAGACGATAATAAACCAGCAAAATCCATGATTAATATCTCATTGTCAAGGGTGAGTTTGATTTTATTAGATAAAATACTCGTATCAATTCAAATATCAAATAGAAACTGCCATTTAAGAAGAACTGCTGCGTAAGAAAAATACATATATTAAAAATCAGTTCATTGCATTAGTCAGCAAAAAATGTCCCATGCATACCTTCCATAGGTATCTGTGTAGCGGCGTGTAGATGTATACATGATGTTTTATTGCGCGTTTTGCCTTTTTGCAGAGATGCCTGATAAATAAAACAATTTATCGCGAACCATACATTAGCATAACCCAGAAGAAAAGGAGTACACCAAAATTAGATGCAGTACGTATCTACTAATAGCCATCACTAACCAGTAGAGAGATTTAAAAGTAATTAGAGAGTAAGTAAGGAGTAGAATACTATATACACAGGGTGTCCCTGAACTCAACGTCAAGCCGGTACTGGGTGAGAGGTGGGGTCACACCAGTCCCGAGAAAAAATAAAAAATTCAAATAACCGATTGGGATTTCCAATCGGCAAATTTTAACAGCCAAAATGAAACAAAATGAGGAAAACCAACCTTGAACCATATTTTTAGGTATTGTGACCACATATTTCACAATTTTACGGTGATTTTTTCACTAAATATGGTCCTTAATAAAATGTACTCGTAATAAATAAAATATTTATTAAAAAAAATCTTAGTACTAATAAACTTACACGTAATTAAAACAGTATACAGCTTACTGAGGCTTCGTAATTATTTAAACAATCGGTGCACACTGGGGCCCACACTAGGGTAGCCTGTGTTGTGGGCTCTAGACTCTTCCACTGGTAGTAGTTATATTACAACAATATGCTAGATATTTCGAGAAACAAACTTTTGTGAAATTAGCCAATCGGTAATTATCTTGTAGACCATTGTCTACAATAGATAAATACCGAGATAAATCACTTTAAAGTTTGACCATCCGAAATGTAGATTTTCTCAAGCTCTATCACTTTTGTGCAGACAGCAACGTACAATGGATAATTGCCGAGATAAATCACTTAAAAGTTTGACAGCTGTCATCCAAAATGTAGATTTTGTCGAGCTCTAGATCACTTTTGTGAAGACAGCAGTGGTCTACAATGGACAATAACCGAGATAAATCATTTTGAAGTTTGACAGCTGTCATCCGAAATGTAGATCTCGTCGAGCTCTAAAGTAGGGACAAGATAATAGGTCACTTTTGACATTTCATCAAAATTCAACAACGTAACCTTGTAACGGCGGGCATAAAATAAGAACTGCACAATTGCTTAACTTTTTTCAATTACGTTTACATATTTATTGTAATAATGACCGATACGAGTAATTTTACGATTTGCTTTCACTAATAAACCATTTTAAACATAATAAACAATTTCTGATCTAAAGAACTGAACGTCGTTACAATGTTGCGTCAGTCAACCCTTTTTCTTTTTAAACACTAGGGATGTTACTCTAAAAATCGAAAGCTGATAGGATTGTAACTATAAAAATACAAAAAAATAACTAAATAGAAAGGTCATTGATGTTGGGTGCAATTTAGGTGGATGTTGCTGGCAACACCAGTGCCTGTCGATGACGCATGTCATGTCGCCATAACATGATGATGACGCAGTCTTTTGTTGTTGTGCGAAGTGACTGTGCGTTTTTGGTGTGCTCTCTGTTATTTTCTTCTGATCCGGCTTTTTCATTGAACTGATCTTACTGACTACGTTTACCTGGCTATAAATTGGACTCCGATTGCTTAACGATTATTAAACAAGAAAAACATTACAGTCTTACTATGTCGAAACGGGGGAAAACTCTAAACAGTCAATCTCGCGAACTAGTGCTGAAATTGTACAATTATTTTGGACGTGAATCAGTTAACGATGGGCCTCTTTTACCATTGAAACCACCGAGAGAACGCGTTGCCGAAGCATTGGGAATAGGGAAGAAGACAGTAACTCTAATTCTGAAAGAGAAATACGGACCATCAGGCTCAGAAGATAATACTTTACGTACACCGAAAAAACGAAAGAGGGACAAGAAAATTGTTGACGTTGATAATTTTGATGCTACTGCAATTCGCAACCACATTTATGGATATTACTCGAGAAAAGAATATCCTACACGGGAAAAGCTATTGAGTTCGTTAAAAGGCGCAGGTTTATTTTTTGGAGGCAAATCGTCTCTATCAAAGGTTTTGAAATCGATTGGCTTTAGATTTAAAAAATCCGACAAGCGGAAAATCCTGCTAGAACGCTACGATATTATTTTGAAGAGAATAACATTCTTACGTGAGGTAAATAAAATTACGGATTGGGACAATGTCGTGTTTATTGACGAAACATGGTTGAATGCGAACCATACGGTTGCGCGGACATGGACCGATGATACAGCGGCCTCCACCTCAAAAGTTCCATCGGGAAAAGGAGCCCGACTTATTATATGTCACGCGGGATCAGCTTCTCAAGGTTTTATTCCAGACTGCCTCCTCGCATTCGCCTCTAAAACTACAACAGATTACCATGAGGAAATGAACTTTGATGTTTTTAAAGAGTGGTTTGAGAAGCTGCTAGTCAGCTTAGAAAACCCATCGAAAATTATAATGGACAATGCTCCGTATCATTCTGTACAAGTTGATAAACCACCAACTCAAGCAAATAAAAAGCAAGAAATTGTCTCGTGGCTGGTAAGAAATGGTGTGGAGGCAAGTCCAACTTTATTAAAAGTTGAGTTGTTAAATCTGGTAAAAGCAACTAAGCCGTCCAAGCTCCGCTATGTAATCGATGAACTAGCCCTAGAGCATGGACACGAAGTTATTCGATTGCCTCCCTACCATTGCCAGTATAACGCCATCGAGCTTATTTGGGCACAAATAAAGGGTCATGCAGCGCGGAACAATACTGAACCACCCTTCAGTACTGCTAAAATGATGACTCTGCTACAAACTGCATGTGCAGAAGTCACTACAGAAGACTGGCGAAAAGTCGTGGAGAAGACAAAGAAAATAATTTTACAAGATTTTGAACGAGATGTGAGAATAGACAATATTATTGAAAATGAATTAATAATATCTCTGAGTGCTGACAGCAGTGTTGAAGATAGCAGTTCCGATAGTTCAAGTGAATAAAAGCAATTTTTTTGTTAAATTACGTAGGTACTTGTCTTATTTTGCTCCTTTAATTTATGAAAGAAAAAATAATAATGGGACAGGGATTCGCATGATCATTTTTAAAATTCACATATGTTTCAAGTCTGTATCGATTCATTCATTTAATCGATGTTTTTAAGCAGGTCACCTCACTATGAATATAAAACTGACATCTGTCAAAAGTGACCTATTAACTTGTCCCTACTTTAACACTTTTGTGAAGACACCAACGGTCTGCAATCGATTATTACCCAGATAAATCACTTTGTCAAATCACAGTCTAAAAAATCTAGTAGTATAAAGATAAGTCTGGAAATTGTAAGATTAGGTTAAACTTTTGAAACTTATACGACATGTTTTCTAACGAGATTTGATGATATCAAGCAATAAATAATTTTCGCAAAAAATCGCAACACCGTGTACAGATTCGAATAACTTACACGAATCGATATGACAGCCATGTACATTTTTGTTCGATTTATCAAAAATGGATCAGCCAATTTCGATAAAATTTAAATTGGACCATTTCGGGAGTATAGTCTTTAGAACTAAACATTTTTATAAATCGGTTTACAATTGGCGAAAATATCGAAAAAGAAAAAAAATACATACAGACGAACATAGTAACTTCTCCTCTTTGGAAGTCGGTAAAAATAATTACACATTTTGAAAATTAACAGAAGTTGTGACAAATATGAATAGGATTGGTTTGTTTCCAGGTTCAAGCGCAAGTTCGCGATGCACCAAAAGGAAATTTCCTTGGAACATTGAAAGAGAAAATGTCTAATTTGGGTGATAAGATAAAAAATACTTTTGTATAATATTTTTCTGCATCGTGAATTTCAAACACAAATGCATTTTGTATTTGTAAATAAATTTATTTCATTTTTTTTAATACAATTGTTTACAAAATTTGTACTTACAAACTTATCAAACAGAAAATATACATAAAAAAAACAGTAAAACAAGTAAGTTTGTTTTTGTTCATGATGATTTCCCAAAACTAATATTAGGTATGTTGTTTTTAAGCTTTCGCGATTTGAACACATTATTATTATATACTACGGGACTATTCGCGCACTAAAATTACGAGATAAATAAATACCTCCTCATCCCGACGTTTCAACCGACGTCGACGTCGGGATGAGGAGGTTTTATTTATCTCGTAATTTTAGTGCGCGAATAGTCCCATAGTATATAATAATAATAATATTAGGTATATTAGTTGGCAGCACGGGGACTTTAGATCCATTGAGCTAATAAATTGTTTTCTGAGTTACATAATCAAATACATTTCACTTGAATTTTTTTTTAATATGTATTATTAACCCGATCGGGGCATGAGGCAGGGCCTAGTAGACCGAGTTCTGCAGCAGTAGAATGTCATCGCTGGCATTTCACGTGTAATTTGATAGTTTGGTTGCAAGGTTCAGTTTATTCAAGGGTGTCATAGTTTGGTTGGTGGTTTTAGGTGCAAGGGTCACTATAATAAGTCGCTATAACGTGTGATCTGAGAGTTTTATGGGAGAGATCTGCTGAAAGGGTCGCTGTCATGTATGTGTTAGATAGATATCAGAATTTGATGGAAGGTTTCAGGCACAGGGATCACGTGCCTGGTCGATCATCTGTTTCTCGATACGAACGCTATTAGGCAAGTTGCAAGCCCAGCAGGCTGAGCCTAGGAGTCGCTATCAAGTGTGATCTGAGAGGTTCATTGGAGAGATCTGCTGAAGGAGTTGCTGTCACGTATGTAATGTGTTAGACAGATATCAGAATTTAGTAGAAGGTTTTAAGCACAGGGGTCGCGTGCCCGGTCCCGCATCTGTTTCTCGATGCGCACGCTCTTGGGGACGTTGCAGGCCCAGCAGGCGGAGCCCTGCAGCGGTAGCTGGTGCGTGAGGTTGGCGGCGCGCGCGGCGTCGTAGTCCGCCTGCCGCGGCCGCCAGCACAGCTCCGTCGACCCGCACGTGCAAGTCATGTCGCGGCAAATCTGAAAATATCACATACGTAAGTTCGTATATGGCGGGTGCAAGCCCTGGTGACAGAGTTTTTAGGTCGCCTGAAGGCCTCTGATATGGCTAAACGGTTAAAACAATCGTTATACAGGTCGGTCATACAACATCACATTATATGAAAGCTGTAGCGTAACGCTCATACCGCAGTTTGACTAGGTGTTCGTTAGCGAACATCGAAGTTAAGCACCGTTCACCACGGTCAATCTTCGAATGGATGACTGCGGGTGGCATTTACAAATCAGCGCTACCGTGGCTCGGTTGACACGTTAAATAGTAGGCCCCGGTTGTTTTAGCCATATAGCCATGTCGGGCGGCTTAAAAACTCTGGCACCAGGGCTAGCTACCCGGCCTATACCTACGAACTTACTAACTCAATGCTTAGTCATAGTCAAGTTTTGGATCGGCAAGTGAAGCAAGCATCTCTATAATTTATTGTCAGACAAACAATGTATTTAGGAAAAGACAGCTCATGAATTTTTAACGTTATCAGTGAGTTATTTTGACACCCTTATCGGTTATTCGTAGCGGCGTTGCTCTTCGCGTTCCGTCTCTCTCACACTAATGGGAAACAAGTAAGATAAAACAGGAACTCCATAACATGCCTAGCCATAGAAAGGACTTTTAAATTCCTTTATCTAAAATGACTATCATTGTAGACATACGCAAAATTCGTAGCGTAGATCATTTGAGATGTCTACGTCGTAGCATAACTGTAGGCCTGCTACGTCCTACGGCGTAGATATCATGATACATTATCAGTTACATAGCTGTAGACATACGTAACTTTGAGTTGTTTACTAGTGATAAGCTCCAGTTGGTGGGCACACACGGTAGGATGGGCGGCGTGAAGCACGGCGCCAGGTGCACGTAGCACGTCGGATGGACTGCTATAGTTACAGCTACAATATTACCGAGGCGAGGTACTCGTCCCGGCAGCGGTCGGGCGCGTCGCAGGTCCAGTTGGTGGGCGGCACGCACGGCACGATGGGCGGCGTGAAGCAAGTCGCCGGGTGCGCGTAGCATGTTGCGCAGCAGCACTGCTGGCACATCGTGTACACCTGGAAATAATAATATCGGTCATACAAGATTCACTTTAACCTCTGGGGAGAAGGGAGTCTAACAATTACAAATAATCAAAAAACGTGACGAGTTTCAGTCATATATCGATGTAATGTGCTTAATTGAATATTCCGGCTTTTGAGCAAAAAATATCCAACTCAATGGCGCCTCATTTATGTTTTGAATGTCACTTCTGGCCGACTGTGCAGCATGTTCTAAAACTTACAGTATCTAGTATCTACCATGACGTAATAATTTTATCTTAACTCTGACGCTCAAAATCAGAGATAAAATATCTATGTAAACAAATAAAGATCTCATACCAGCCAAATAGCTCTCGCAATCTCGTTACGGATGTACGGCAAGCAGTTGCATAGAAGACAATTTTCGAACTTGGATAACTCTGGGACACCCATATTTTTCTCGACGCCAGAAGGGCCTAGCATTACCTGAAACCATTAAAAGTTACATCAATGAAAAATAAGTAAAATTAAATCCGATGATATACTTCATTGTAATTTAATCCCTCAGTCAGTTTTTGTCAGATTGTCGGGATACGCTTTCAAAGTAAAGTCTGTAGACACTAATTAATATCATATTCAAAAAACGGATAATCAAAAACGATTGACTGACAATGCTTACGCATTATGATCATTATTAACTTACCTCACTGGCAAAGTACTGACAGTCAGGCGCACAAGTGCCCAAGCTATCCACATAGGCGCACTGCAATACTTTCTTGGCGCCCTGGAACCCCTTCACGACGTTGATGGTGGTGCGAGCCACCGCGAAAGCGCCGGCGAGGCACGCTGTCTCGGCACAGCACTTTGCGTTCGCTACGGTTTCCGTGCCGCTCATTATGCAAGAAGTTACGCACTCGATCTGAAAAATGTGTGAACAAGTTTTAGATACCTACCTCTAAAATATTTTTGCAAGAACCCTAAGTACCTAGAAACAAAAAAATACACTGAAATAAAAAAGTTACATATCAAAAAATTACAGGTGATTAAGTTTTTTAGATTTGCATACACCTAACCTAATATCTTCGATTGAAAATGTGATTTTGTAAGTTGTTCTAAATAGCCCGATTCATGGTGCACGTATGGACAAAAATATGAATAGCCTGCCCCGGGTTCAAAGTACACGGCCGCTGGTGGAGCACTAGTGGCAACACAGGCACTATGGTAGCGGGGAAAGCACTGCCTATGACTAGCATGCGCAAGAAAAGTAGCAGGTTAGGTTAGTTTGCGCGTACACAGTACAAAAAGATATTCAACTAGCTTACTTCTGGTTCATAGTGCACGAGAGCAAGGCTTGAACACAGTACGGCCACCATATTAGCTGGTCATGTCCTTCCATAACTGGCACGCGAACTGCCTCAGGTGGCATACGCAATAATTCTACCATTGACTTGTTGGCGCGGACTCAGTTTGATAAGGTTTTCAACTAGCCTGCTCCTGGTTCATGGTGCACGGGTGAACGGCTGAAGACAGCACGGGCACCATAGTGGCAGGCGAGGCGCCTCCAATGACTGGCACGCGCACTGCTTCAGGAGGCTTGCGCAGAAAGTCTGCCAGGGCAGTGTTGGCGCGCACGCAGTTCAGCTCGACGCAGCCGAGCAGTGTGCGAGGATTATATACTGATCGTAGCCGCTGGATCTCGCCTACTAGCGGCACCATGCTGTCCACTGGCTCGGTTGCTACTATTGTGAAAGTCTGCAATTTTCATTCAAATATTTTCCATCAATTTGGACACTTTCCCAAAAGGGAGGAAATGAAAAGTGAAGGAAAATCAAACTAAGGTAAGGCAAACTGAACCCGTCCGGAGAATGGGTATGGCCCAATCTCCTTTAGCATGAGTAGACCTAGGCTGTGTTCAACAATAGCTTTTTAAAAGCTGATAAAGTACAGTTTAGAACTACAGACACGGTAGAATTTGTAAAATTGTTTCGAAACTTTTATTTATGAGATATATGAGATGTATCCATTGTTCTTCAGGAAATTTTACTCTTTAAGGAAGGATAAAATTATATCTCTTAAGAATTTGACACACTGGATGCATTCTGAGGTCTGCGCTTAAGTTAAATGGAACTCAGGCCGCATTATGTATGAACAACGTTGTCGGTCATAGCAATCGGTCAGCTGTCCGGGCAGGGAAACCAGTCAGGCGCCCGTACGCGTCCTTGCGTTTCTTCCGCGTGACCGCACGGTCAGATCACATACCTATACAAAATATATTAAGATCAACAACGTTGTTCATACATAATGTGGACTGCGTTAATATGACCTGACCGCAGAACGCATTGGGTGTGTCCTTTAAACTAGCCCATCTGGGCTACAGTATTACTATACTGACTAACCTGTGGACAGACGTTGCATATTTGCAGAGTCACCTCAGTGAGTATAGGAGCACTGTTCTCAAACGTATCGCAACAGTCTCGGGCCACTATGACTACCACTTTAGAACCCTGTAACATAAAACTACAAATTAACAATCACTTTCGTACTTTTTGGTAGTCATATACTTACTTCCCTATGTCAAGGTGCCACGGGACACACAAAAAGTGTAATTAATATAATAATTATTATTATTGATGTGAATCATAATAGCAGGATCGAATAGAATATGATGATACGATATAAGTAACGCTAGTACCTATCTGAATTTCGCACGAGATATCGCAAACTTCAAACAAATCGTCAATATAACTGCAAAATATTGGAAAATGAAAATAGATTCGCGTTTGGCCATATTCTGTGTAATCGCAAAACTCTAAAAAGCGTTTGAAGTTTTTTAGTGAAGCCACGCAAAAAAAAGTGGTGTTATTCTTAAAACTTCGCGATTCGAGTACATTATTTTTATAATATGAAACTAAAATGCGCACTGAAAATACAAAATAAATAAATATCTCACTATCCCGACGTTCGACCGAGTTACAACGATCGTGTTCACGGGCATTCTCAGGATAATGTGATTTTCATTTATATCATATTTTCAGTGCGCGATTAGTCTCATAGTATAAAATAGTGACGGAATGATGCCTACAGTTAAGGGCTAAATTACAAACTCAACCTTAAGAGCATCACACAGCATATGTCTTCCAGAATACGAAGACACCTTGCACTTGGTGTCAACGTGACTGAGCTCCATGCCCTGCCCGCACGTGGCACAGATGTCGTACAATGCAATCTCGTCTAGCAGAGGACATTGCTTCAACAGGAGTGCTAATGGTTGACCTGGAAAACCAACCGTGAAGAGTTGAAATGAAGCAGATGAGATAGTATAAGTAGCAGACAATCCTGGTGAAGCTTCGATAAATACCAACGAAGTGAATATGTGAAGGAAAACATCGTAAGGAAATCATGCCATGAAAGATGCCTCACCACCACGCTGTTGATTTTCCTTCGATATATACGAAACAGATTGATTCAATGTTTCTGACCCGTACGCCAGGGAATGGAAACGTTTTTTGACAAATATACCTACTTAACCTGCTAGTCCAGCATACGATCACGAAAAGCCACGAAAAGAACTCTTTTCGACGTGTAAAAATGTGACTAATATATACTCTGCCATGACGCTGTCTCGTTCTAACACATCGAAAGAAATATTACCTCGTGCGCATCCTAGCCCGGCTGAAGATTTTCAAGGATTTTTGTTTTTCATAGGTATCTTCTAAAACTGAGTGCTTCATTTTCGACCACAACGTCGCTTATTAAGAGGCGAGTTGATGGTCAAGTGCGAAAAAAAGCGTAGATACGTAAATAGTAACTTACATGTACTGTTTACGCCAAATATTAGAATTACGTTAGTAATAAAATATTTTTCATACTTACATTCGTATAGATTTAAGTTCAAAATAAGTCACCAAGCTCTTAGTAACGTGATCTTTTTTGGAATGAGATGCGGTTATGACTTTAGACCACACGTTCAAATATAAATTATCATCAAACTCTTTAGATTTGCCACTACCACTAAGTCCTATTGGAAACTTAAAGTGGACACTATGTCCAGTAGTGAAATATTATGTCTGAAGTCTATGAAGAAACAGAAATGAAACAGTATTAAACATGTTACTCAAATGCACCCACAAAAAGTCCTGCAATACGGCAAGGAAAAATAGTAGTAAGTGTTATAAGTAAATAATCTACAGGACAATGAAAATAACTAAGTATTTATACTGAACCCACCAGTGCATCCCGCAGCCCCGACAATGCAAACTTTCATGCCATTGGGACAAGTGCTGTAACAATTTCCAGATAGTTTTATTTTCTTGCTATTGCAATTTGTAAAGTTCCATGATGTTCTCAAAATTTGCCGATTCAAACCATATGTCCTTAGAGCAGCCCTAAAAAGCTGCATTGTATTTATTATGATATTTTTTTAAGAATTTTGTAACTTAAACGAAAACTTGGTAAATTTTGATTGAAATTGACAGAAGACGTTAGAGAAAATGAAAATATTTATTTATTACGCAACTGATTGACATACATCTTTCTATGAAGTTTGCATACTGTAGCAGAAGGTAGGGGAAGTCCGGGAGACTTGCTCAGGTGGGAGAGTTGAACCACCTTTTAAAGCTCAGCTTAACGCGCTAATGAAACGTCAAAGCGGTCATTGGGAGATCGCGGCAGGTGAATAATCAGTACGCAGCCATTATTTACAATAGCCGGTTTGTTTGGCTCTGAGATTCGTAAAGATGTTTTTGTTACGGCGTTAAATTTTATTAATTTATGTAGTTTTGATATTGCGGCCGTATTTATAGAGGTATGAATTGTATTTTATTACTATTACATAGCCTAATTATTTTAATTTGACGTGTGTTAAGTGTTTTTTCGCCAAGATTGATTGTTTATCCTGTGAGTAAAATGTAATTTCAATATAGCATAGGCGGGAGATAGCGGTTGCGGAAGATATGGACATTGATTCCCTCTATAGTGTTTGTATGAAGCTATTTTATAGATGTAAAAACTAAAGGAAACAAAACATTGAAAACTAAAAGCTGATGTGATTGAAGCTGTTTTTTTTTTTATTTTCCCCTATAAAATTCAATGTTCAAGTCTCCCCAGACCTTGGTATCCCTGTGGGTGGGGAGAGTTCATTCATTTCCCATTATTCATTTAAATGTATATAACGCTATGTTTAGCGTTATATACATTTAATTAAATTTAATTTAGTTTATTGTTGATTCAACAAACTTCTTGGTACAATGCTTCCACAGATTTTACTTTCGGAGGTAGGTCAAGGAAATGTTTTATGTGATTCTTAAATTCTCTGTAATATGAAAAGCGAGGGTAAGAAAAACTGAACTCATTTAATTTTTGTTGGTGGGCTGTTCAAAAACTGTATCTAAGCTGAGTCGAAAGAATGCAGTTGTCTGGTTCTTGCGTAGATGGGTTGTACGAAAGTTGCACTGGGCTGAGTCGAAGGGATGCAGTTGTCCGGTTCTTGCGTAGATCGAAGGGACGCTGTTATCCGGTCTCATACCAGATGGACTTGAGTTAAAGTGACAGTGGCCTGATTCGCGCATTCACTGGGTGGTGGGTGAGTGCGGTTTGGAGGCCACTGTTGTCCAGTCTTGGGTGTGCGATTTGGTGGTTTTGGCGAATAATAATCCTAATGAGCGCTGTTTTTCGAACCCTATGCTAATGTAAAGAAACCTTGTCTAGTCATCTCTTATTTACCTTCATAGCTAGTTATCATTTCGAACACGTCTAAAAGTAACATCACGTCAGGAATGGACGAGCGGTAAACGAATATTCTGTGCCTTTTTGATAGTCCGATGCTGAACATATGCCTGCCCACGACGGTTGATTGGTCCATGTTTGCCACGCTAGCCCATTGCGGGTTGGTGGATAAACAAGCATTCACATTGCTCTTTTGTTACAGATACTGATGATAATCGCCGGGGACCTGCGAATGTCAAGATGGCCGTAACGGGACAATAGCTTTAAGTTTTATTTTTAAATAGTGCCACTTAGTATAATTTCGAAGGACTAGGAATGGTTGTGGCAACATTCCTGGGGTAACGCTTGTAACAAACGCTGCTGATGAGTTCCAAGGAGGTTTTCAAGTGATATCGCATGATCGGCCGATGGGCGGGAAAATGCGATGATGACTTGACAGATGTCACTTGAGAGTGGTGAGGAGAGCTGGTTCGGGGAGGTTATGTTGAAAATGTGGTTGAGAACAGCTCGAGTTGTGATTCTTGATAAAATGGTCGCAGCGTGAGTTACGCTGCGGAACGCCATGTCCTTCGCTTAAAGTTTTCTCCATAATTGTAATCATACGTAATCTTCTGTGAAATAAACTGATTGTTCGTGACGTCGCAATTTATCTCCTCGCCCGCTTACCCCACGCCACGCCACACTGAAGTATTGTTGGGTCAGATGGTATAAAATCATTACCACATTGAATCACCATAACTGATGCGGATCCTTTTATGGATTCGACATATATAATATTTTCCAGAACCATAATTTAGAAAAAGTAATTATGCATAAGATAACCTAAATAAATAAGCTGCTGTTTATTATTATAATTTAATCACTAAGCCTTATTTATAAGGAAATACGACACTTTGAACATAAAGCGGTTCAACTCTCCCGGACTTCCCCTAATATTCACGAAAAAAAAAGTAGGCATGATTATTATTTTTTATTTATACAATCCATCCGACGTTTCACCCATCAGCAATGGGACATCCACTACTGTACATAGGCCTCCCCTGTGGATCTCCAATAAGATTGAATCCCTGACATATTACATAAAATGTGGCCACAGACTTTTCGGTGAAGGAAAACATCATGAGGCAACCTGCATATCTATGTCCGTGGAAGAAATTCGATGGCGTATGTGAATCCACCAACCCGCACTGGGCCAGTGTGATGGATATGACCCAATCACCTTTCGTGGGTAGGCCTACGTCCTGCAGAGGACTATTTATAAAAGGCTGGTACAAAACAGTACATAAAATGTAATACAACTAATTATGCTAGAGAAGATAGATTGTCACGAAACGCTCGTTTGCGATCAGCTTAAATATATCTACTTTCTCTTTAAATGTTTTTTAGTTACAGCTTCTATAAATAAATGGTTTAATTACCTCATATACACAAATCACTTGTAGTAAAAATTTCGCTCGATGACTAAGTGATCTATAATAGCTGGTTTAATGTAACTCGTCTCTAACCTATACTTTACAGCTATAACACTGAGATTAGGTACAACGTTGATGTCACATAACGAAATGGCGTTGTTTTAGTGCTATACTCTCTTTGGCTAATGTATTTAAAAACACGATACGTATGAATAAATTATAAGTGAAAACCATAGCATGAAATGTGTTTTTCATTTCATACGTGTACTTACTTTTGTTCGAATCACAACTCCATGCGACACTGCGATTGGTGGCTCAGAAATGAAGTGGGTTTTCAAAAGAATCTGGTGTTCAAACCCAGTGAGAATTATCTACTTACGTACGGTTTTTAGACCACTGTACTTGCTTTTATCTTTGCTGGGACTCTTCCCATACAGCATCGGATCATATGACAGCAGTTCCCGTTTCTTCGCCGTACAAAAATCCATGTATTTAAATGCCATTTGCGCATTATTCTATAATTTAATCATTTGTATCTTCTTGGCCTTGCATCTTCGACACATCTACTTATCGACTGAAATCAGCGCTATGACGGCGGCCATTATGACGGAACTGAATTACATCACTGAGCTATTCAATCTTACTCTTTTTTGCATCGTTGCCTACATCTCTGTTTATTTCCATCGCCATAAATATATGAGGATTTTGAATGCACTCGCTTCGCGTATCGACCCACCGAATAATAACAGTGAGAAGGTTCTCACAGATCTTCGATTCCAAATCGTTGCAATAGCGATGGGGTGGATTGGGCTCACCTGTGTTATGCAAGCGTGTGTGAACTTCACCAGGAACGACAGCACTTGGAAAATGTTCCTTGTCGTTTTCACCTTCAATCTACCGCAACTCATACAATTTACGTGTCTCGCATTTTTCTACGTGCTCATTATGATGATAGTTGGAGTGTTGAGAAACATCAGAGAGCAAACATTAGTGATTGCAAGAGAAAACAAGATTTACGTCTATGGTTTAATAAATGTAGACTCAAATCGACGAATACTAACTTTGAGACAAATGGAAATCATCTACATCGAGATGTCAGAACTGAAACGGACAGTGAACCATATTTTTGAAGCTCCTATCCTGATAACACTAATGCAGTGTTTCCATTCTATAGTCAGCGAGTCTCACATCATATATCATGGCGTTGTTGCCCAGAACAATATGAAGTTACACGAGATTATGAATTGTTCTATATGGATTGTGTATCAGCTGATGAAAGTTTATGCTGTCGCTCGAGCGGGAAACTGTTTGAAATTGGAGGTAAGTATTGTAAGTAAATCTCTATTTTTGCGTATGATTCTTTCTCTATTTAATTTTCCGTTATGTAGCTTCTACGCTCGCTCTGCGTATGCGTAGGCGCCTACGCGCTACGCTGGGCAGACAACGTAACGCAGCGTAGCGCGTAGGCGCGGCTACGGCGATGCTCGCTAGTTTGCTCGTAGCCAAGATCACTAAAACTACCTACTTTACGGGGATACGGAAGACGGAATTACGAGGCTCGCGGGTGGTAGGAGATTTAACCAACTTTGAATTTTGAACTTTCACAACCAGACAGAAGGGCTCGGGGACGGCGACGGTGTTAGGACAGTACGTCAAGTAGCAGTCGAAGGAAGTCATCGAGTTGGATTTTTTTCCATATTGATAAAGGAAGTACAGGAATTTGGTTCGATGCGTTCAGCATTTATTATGGAGGCTGGCACTGGAGGGGTTTTGACGGGTCTTGATACAATTCTATATAGACCCGTTGCACCACAAGCACCTGGTTCTGTATAATTATTGAGAGTGAATAAAATTACTTCCTTTCGTCACTCTTGATGTCCTATAATATTTTATTCATATAGTATATTATATTTATATTTACTTTGTACCATGGTCAAAAAATGTTTCATTATACCTTTGTGCCACATTGTGCCTTGCTCACAAGTCACAGGCAGGTAGATAAGTACATTATATATTTTTTATTTATTTCAGGTATTAAAATTAGGCCAAGCCATACATAACATCCCAACCGAAAGACTAGACTTGCGCTTTATAATGGAAGTGAGTATTGAGACGATATTCGTAGAAAAAGAGACGTCCACAAGTGGTATATTATTTAGAGAAAAATCTAACCAAGATGATATACGAGTATACATCATTTGAAAGCTTGTTTGATGGGCTTTTCAAAAATATTTAGTATTATTTTTTATCCCTCCATTTTTAAATGTGAAAAATGAATTGTATGAAAAATTGAAATACAGCTTACTAATTTTAGTAGTTTGGCAATAATAATTTAATGTGCTTCTATCGTTCTTTTACTTGCATTTTTGCCTAATTCTTCCACATTTTACCTCATCTTGTGCTAAAATTATATATACATCCTATTAGTACAATGTGACAAGAATATACGTAAAACGTGTGCCCAATTGGTGAAAATGCTTTTTTTTTTAACCATTTTAAGGTTACTTAATCAGAGTTGCCAGGAAAAACTACCTAATGTGTCAAATATATTTATTTATCCTTATCAATTCAAAATTAATTTTTCAAAAATCGGAGGGCTCTTTTTTATTTTTGACTGATGTAATAGACTCAAAAAATATGTACTTTTTAAAGACGTAACGAGTGTTATGGTTAGATTTTTGATTATTAAATATACCAGCCTCCATACATTTTGTGGACGAGCCCTTTAATATTTTAGTAATAAAAGGAGCTATCACAAAATTCTTTTCTATTTTGGACATCATACGTTTAGAAAATTAATTATAAATACATGGTACCTCCGCGGTATGGGCTGAACCATACAAGTCGGCAAAAGTGAAGTTAGCTACAAGTTGCGCGCAGTTTTATGTGAGCTACAGTTAGGACTGGATATTGCGCAGTTTGTAGCTACCTTCACATGCGCCAAATTCTATGGTTCAGCCTATACTTCAATTATATAATTTATAAGAATTTCTGCTGCTTTAAAACTTAAAAAACTACTATTTTATATATTATTGATTATACGTGGAAAAATATCACCTGCACATCTATATTAGCAAGGATTAATAAATATAGACTACCTACGGATACTTAAAGTTCTAGTGTTCTACGTTAACAAAAGGTGGCTGGGTGGCTAGCCCTAGTGCCAGACTTATTAAGCCGCCGGAAGGCCTCTGACATGGTTCTGTCATAAATGGTTAAAACAACCGGTACCTACAATTTATATGTCATCAAAGACACTTTAGCGCTCAATTGTAAATGCCACCCGAGGTCACCCATCCGAAGACTGACCGTGCTAAACGTTGCTTAACTTTGATGATCGCTAACGAACACTTAGTCAAACTACGCTAGGTATGAGCGCAAGGTAAGAAGGTCAGGGCTTTATTGTGTTTTTATTTATTTGTTTATAGGCGAGCAGTGTATACTGATGTGCCTATATCAAGCAGAATCAAATAGAATTAGTATTTATCTGTTAAAGAAATGTGTTCCTTCTTTATCCAAAGGTCCAGTCTATTCTTAAATGTGTTTACAGTTCTTGCTGAGACGACATCCTCAGGCAACCTATTCCAGTTGTAGACAACTCTATTGCATAGGATGTGGTGTGCAGTGTTGGTGTGTGATGGTGTAGGCTGCAAGATAAATTTATGGCGTCTGCTATCCCGCATATTTTCGTTTAAGGAGTACATGTCGTGAATATGCGGAAGATTATAAAAGCCATTGAGAATCTTGAAGGTCTCAATTAGGTCTCCACACATTCGTCGTTCTTCGAAGGTCGTGAGACGAAGAGCTTTTAGCCTATCTTCATAGGTTTTGCGGCGCAGAGCATATGGAATCCTGGTGGCTTTTCTTTGTGCACTTTCAAGCAAACAATATCCTTCTTAAAGTAAGGACTCCACACCTGGAACCCATACTCTAGCAGAGGCCTTATATAGGTTTTGTAAATCTTAATAAAAACATCCATTGTTACTGTCTGAAAGGACTTGCGTATGATATAAATAAATGAGTTAGCCCGTTTGACTATCATAGATATATGCTCTTCCCATTTTAAATCTTCAGTAATGATGACTCCCAAATCCCTCTGTTGGCCTACCGATGCTAAAGCAACTCCATCAAGTGTGTATGTCGCTCCAGGGTTGGTTCTACCAAGATGTAACACACTACATTTGGTAGTATTCAACTTTATAATCCAGTCCCTGGTCCAGTTCTGAATGCGGTCTAGATCTTTGTGTTAGCGCTTTGACGTGCGCTTTTTCTCCTGCTCACGCCAGTTACTCACGCGACGAGTGCGAGCGGGATGAAAAGCAAAGCCGAACGCCACAGCGCTTACACAATAAGGACCCAGGTAGGTAGAGGTAAAATAGTGGACCAGATTATAAGTAAGATAGGTACTTACCTACTTGGAAAAACGTGGAGGATACTCTTCCGCTACTTGTAGGACATTTTTTCTAGTTTTAGACTGAAATATTTTTCAGGTGCAACATTTTTCGTCAGCAATCACGTTTTACGGGAATGAACTAACTGCTTATGGACTTTTTCCTCTGGATGCTACTTTGACATTCAAGGTAGGCTGTTTGTTTCTAATTTTACTGCGCCACCTGCGTGTTAGCGCGTAAATTAGCGCGCTAATTAAGCTTTACGTTACGCTTTACTCGGATAGTCGTAGTTATTAACGTGTAAAAGATTGACATCATAAACGAAGCGGCTTGATTAGCGCGTTAAGACGCAGGTGGCATAACAGAAATAACATTATTTTTGAATGTAGTTTTGAGTTTAACAAAGTTTGTGATTGCATATTCAATTTTCAGACGGTTGCTGCTGCAGCGATGTATATTATCATTTTGGTTCAATTTGATAAGGCAAAATAGATAATACTGTACGTACTGCACAAGCCTTTTTTGATAGTCCACTGCAGAACATAGGCCTAATAACGAAGGGCAGTTAGGCCATTATTAGATAACACTGGCTTCATAATATATATAGCTATATATTTTATCTTCATCTTGTTTTATTTAGTGCATCTTACAAATCAATTTTATTTTCATCACATCTATTCGAAAAGGACTACTTGGTTCGCCTTTAAGTGCGCCCAAAGGAGGTGTTTTCATAAGGAACTTTATAAGTGCGACGGAATTATCTTTGCCGCGCACTTTTTGAATTTGGAACAAATAAGAGCGACGGAATGATCTTTGCCGCGCACTTTTTGAATTTGGAAGTATTTGTAATGTTAGTGTTCAGCGCCAAGAAAATGAATGAAAAGAATGTAAATATGTTTTCATTTGTTTTATTATAAGATACCATTTAATTTCAATTTATACTCTATAAAGTTTAACTTGATCTCTGCG
Organism: Hypomecis punctinalis; assembly: GCA_949316475.1. Lineage (NCBI taxonomy): Eukaryota > Metazoa > Arthropoda > Insecta > Lepidoptera > Geometridae > Hypomecis > Hypomecis punctinalis. The sequence continues at coordinate 2,524,539 of OX438807.1, forward strand.
ACAGCTGTCAGAAAAATCACGCCTATGAAGTCCTGAATTTCTTAATAGTACAGACAGTACCTGTCAATGTCATACTTTATGGGCATGTCGATTAGTGATGGGCGACGAATGATCGTGACCACAGAGTTTTAGATAGAGTTTTAATTAAAATATCGATAGTTTATACTGACGATATTTTGAATAAAACTTAATTTATCAATAATTTTATTGTATATTTGAATATCATAACATTTTTTACATGTGTAAATTAATTAAACCCAATTATATGTTACATTAGCATCGATAATAGTGAAAAACGTCGATAAATACTATCGTTACATTATGATGAGTATTTAATTAATATCATAACATTATTTACATGTGTACATACTTGATCTTAAATAATAGTAAGTAAATAAAATCTAATTTCTCACCTCATTCGATTTCATTACAACATTGTTTGAAAATCGATTTTTTCCACCACTATCCCAACTCTAAAAATGTCAATCTTCTACTGTCGCAGAGATCAAGTTAAATTTTATAGAGTATAGTTGTTACTTGGTTGTTACTCTACGTTTTATTAAATAATAATATTATAGTAAATCATGAGGCGCCTTTTGTTTTCTCATAGAGATGATGAAAAGTAGAGTGTACCACACGGGCGCAAAATATATTTTTGGCTCGGGCGACGCACTTTGAATCCGTAAAAATATTATTTTGCTCCCATATGATACAATCTACTATTATTATGACAGAATTTACAGGCCGTAAATCGGCGGATGTTAAGTTAGTTACAAGCGAAATATCCAATTATCTAATCCTGACTGAAGCTCACAGAAAGCTGTGCGTTGATTGGGTTTCACGCAACTGGTGGCTAACTTCACATCCGCCGTCTTGTATGATTCGGTCTATAACAATGGTTAAAACAAAGTTAACCATAACTTCATAAACTAATACATATACCTTCCTACTGAACTGTGCCGACCTTTTAACAGCCCACTGTTGACCATAGGCGTAGGCCTAGGCATAGGATATGGTCCAATCTGCCATAGGTAGTTATGGCAGATTGGACCACATACCGCACGCTGGCTCAATGCGGGTTGGAGGATTCAAATAAATCACAAAATTTCTTCTACAGACGTATGCAACCGTTGTTCACGATGTTTCCTTCACCGAAAAGACAGTGCGCAGTGGTGTGAAAATCTATATAGCTATATATATAAAAATGAAACCCGTTTTCCGTTGTCACGATATAACATGAAAACGGCTTGACCGATTTGGCTTATTTTTTTTGTAGTTTTCTAATACTCTGTACAAGGTTCTTACGGAAAGCGAAACGAAGTTCGCCGGGTCCACTAGTAATAAATAAATTCCAAAGGCATATGTCCAGCAGCAGACTATTAAAAAGGGCCGGTAAAGTACAAACCTCCCTATTTAGAAATAACTACCACTCCTAAAGGTTACAGCAACATACCAAACCATAAAATAAAACTACAACATCTATATAATTCCTATGAGTGTATTGATCAAATTAAATGCAATAAAATAATACAATAATTACTTAACTACAGTTCTATGTTAGAAAGCATATAGCTATAAGATCTTATGTACATTTTTTTAGTAATTTTATGGAATGATTAGTTCAATAGACTAGATCAGGGCTGTCCAAACGGCTCGCGGGCCGCATGCGGCCCTCAGATTGTTTTCATGCGGCCCGCGACTCAAGTTTTAATCAGAAAATAGATTTGGACATAATAATCGTTTCGATAATAATTATAATTCTTTGCCAGAACATAAAATCAATACATATTTCGTATAATATTTTATTTTTGCAACAGCTATGAGCTATCTTTGACTAGAAAATTCCCGGAAAGTAAGTATTTTGTTATTGTAGAGTGAGTATTTGTTGGTGTGTGTAATATTTATGCTCAGCGTAACTTAACACAGATTTCCCGTCATATCTAGCAGATTTGGGTAGGTACGTTGAGAACGGGAAAAAATCTTTCTATCGGCTGACGGGATATTTAACGGAAATAATAACTAGGTACACATTTTCATCTAAAAATGTTCAAAGCATTTTTTTACTTGAGAACTGTAAAACTAGACACGCGGAAGCGTGTCCAGCCAAGACAAACAAAAAGCGTAATATTACACGAACTGAGCCACTTTTAACCCCTTCATAACTCGAAAACGATTTAACCTAAATATATGAAATTTAGCCTATTTATTAAAGTTGTTTAGCTAGCCTAGAATACAAAATTTCGTTAATTTTGCTTCAACAGTTATTGACATATTATATCGTTTAAAAACCGAGGTTTCATTGACTGATTCACTGACTCACTGACTTATAGATCAAAAACCTAACCCACTTCCAGATGATGTTATAGCGGTGTAGGGCTATGTTACCGCCTACATCCCTACCATACCATAGTATCATATTTAGTTATAAGAAATGTATTATAATCTTTCGCACCGCTCAGCCAGTCTTTGGCCAGAGCGCACATACAGCGCACGTACTTAAACCACCTACTGTTTTTTACTGAACACGCGATCCCAATTTAGGTCACCCTTCTACCTTCACCTACCTCAGTCAATTATAATTTTGGAGTCAGATTCATTTAGTCACAACAACACCCATAAAAGGCCTAAATTGCTGACCCCGACGTCCGTACGTTGATCGCACCGCGCAAATAATATCTCGTTGTGATCACGCAACAACTCGAAGACCAATCGCGCCCTCATCCAACCATGGCCACCACCCACAAAGACCAACAAATCAAGCTGCTCATGGGGCAAAACACGGCAGGCACAAGCACGCCGCCGACACCACCGCCCACCACCACCCGCACCACCGCAGACCTCACCGCGGGCGCCGTCACCATCCAGACGCGCCTCTCCGACTTCTGGACAACGCAGCTGCGACTATGGTTCCACCAGTTCGATGCAGTCATGGCACCACAAAAACCGGGAGATTTATGTAAGTACCAACTAGTGATAGCTAAGCTAGGGCGCGACGAATTGAGCCAAGTTAGCGACATCTTAGAGCACCCACCCGAGCTTGACAAATATAACATATCAACATCCACGAGCAAATCGCAGCATTATCTCAAGAAATCGCAGCTATGGGGCGCCGGTTCGAACCACTGTTAGCCAGGCGGCAACAAAACTACCAGCAATCAAGGCAGCGAGCACGCTCCAACTCCCGCGCTCGCGTAAATCAAGAAAAATACAGGTCACAAAAAGCGAAACCGGGAGATGCAAACTTCAAATGCTTCTACCACTACATTTATGGAGATGCAGCCACCAAATGCGGAGATGACCAATGTGTAAAAAAATCGTTAAACTAAAGACAGCACCAACCGTGGCGAGCGTTGATGCTGGCGCGTCTTATCGCCTGTGTGTCACAGACAAATCAACTGGGATGCATTTCCTGATCGTTTCGGGAGCGGATGTCTCAGTACTCACATGCACGAAAACACAAAAACCGGCATCCGACTATTCATTGTACGCTGCCAACGGCACACCCATCAAAACTTACGGCGAAAAGACCATCACACTCGACCTTGATCTTAGACGACCAATACGTTGGAATTTCATTTTGGCGGACGTAAAACGTTCAATCATAGGAGCCGACCTCTTGGCCGAAAATCGATTAATGATCAACTTACATGGTAGGAGGTTGGTCGACAAAGTAACCAATATTGCGCGAACCTCACAACTTTCAACTGAAAGCACCGAAAGTATCAGCACGGTAAACACCGCCGACCCATACCATCAAATTTTAGCTCGGTATCCAGATATCACCAAACCCGAGTCATACAAAAATACACCTAAACACAACGTGGTACATCACATTATCACACGAGGCCCACCTGTATATGAAAAACCGCGACCACAAAACCCACAGAAATACAAAGCGGAAAAACAAGAGTTTGAACGCATGATGGACCTCGGCATATGCAGACCATCAACGAGCCCATGGGCCAACCCATTACACGTAGTCAACAAGAAAAATGGAGAGTTACGACCGTGCGGCGACTACAGGCGTTTAAACGCCATCACGGAGCCCGATCGTTACCTCATTCCTAGGCTCATGGATTTCACATATTATATCCTAAGATACAAAAAAATAATGTCGAACATTGAATTGACGCGCTTACCACGCTATTGTCGTGGCAACAGAAGACATACCCAAAACAGCAATTGTAACGCCATTCGGAAGTTTCGAATTTCTGAAACTCAACTACGGTATGCGCAATGCAGCACAAAGTTTCCAAAGATTCATCAACGAAGTTCTTAATACCACTAAAGACACGTTTTCGTATCTCGACGACATATTCATTGCGTCACCCGATCACGCTAGTCATTTGCAAGACCTAGAAGAGGTTTTCAAACGACTCAGTCAATACGGAATCACTATCAACACTAACAAATGCGAATTTGGCAAGACAGAGCTCAAATTCCTCGGCTACCACGTCACCTGTGATGGTATTAGACTGGACGAAGAAAAGGTCAAGGCTATTACAGAGTACAAACAGCCAGAAACCATAGAGGAACTAAGACGTTTCCTTGGTCCTATCAATTTCTACCGCAACAACATACCTAAAGCGGCAGAAACACAAAGCATATTAGACCAATACTTACACAATTCCAAAAGCAAAGGTAAAACAAAAACCATCTGGACGGATGACGCTATCAAAGCGTTCGACAAATGTAAACAAATAATCTGCGACGCAGTAATGCTAGCGCACCCGGATCCATCCGCCCAATTAATTTTAATAACTGATGCGAGCAATACATGTGTCGGTGGGGCACTTCACGAACAAAAAGACGGACAACGTCAACCACTAGCATTTTTCTCAAAAAAAACTCACTACAGCACAGATGATGTATAGCACCTACGACAGAGAGCTCTTAGGCATATACCTCGCCATCAAGCACTTCCGGTACACAATCGAAGCGAGAGAGCTCACCGTCCTGTCGGACCATAAGCCGCTGTCGTTCGCGTTATCTAAGAAAGAGTCGAAAAATGATTCACCGCGACGATTACGGCAACTCGATTTTATTGCACAATTTTGCAATAAAATCGAGTATATCGAAGGTGAATTAAATAACGCAGCAGATTTTCTTTCAATAATCCAGGAAATACAGTTACCCCATACATTCGATTACGATCAACTCCAACAAAAACAATCGGAAGACACGGAGTTAAAACAATTACAGCAAAGTCCCAATCTACAATTCAAAGCATTCACAGTGCCATATTCGAATCACAAACTCATCTTTGAGTCTTCAACACAAAGGGCACGCCTATACCTACCTCGCGAATTCCAAGAGCAAGCGATAATAAGCTCACACACACTGAGTCATCCTGGAATCGCCGCAACTCGACGCCTCGTGGCGGATAGGTACTTTTGGCCTGGTATGAACGGCGACGTAACAAGATACGTGAGAAGCTGCATACCTTGTCAGAGATCAAAAATACAACGGCATACCGTGACTTCACTCGGTGAATTGGAAAAATCAACTCGTCTTTCGCATTGCCATAATGATCTCATAGGACCATTACCACCTTCACAAGACTTCAAGTACTGTCTCACCATGATTGACAGAGTGACAAAATGGCCGGAAGTCGTTCCGATTAAGGATATATCCGCGGAAACGGTAGCAGATAAGTTCATAGAAAATTGGATTGCAAGATACGGTTGTCCAACCAAGGTCACTACGGACCAAGGCCGCCAATTTGAATCACAACTGTTTACCCAACTAACAAAAAAACTCGGCATAGAAAAAATACACACAACCGCATACAATCCCAAAGCCAACGGACAAATTGAACGAATCCACCGTACACTTAAAGCAGCTATTATGGCACGCTGCACCGACTCAACGCAATGGGCACGAGAACTACCACTGGTCCTACTAGGCTTGGGATCAGCCGTGAAAAAGGACAGTGGTTACACCCCCGCACAAATGATGTTCGGACATAACATAAGAATACCAGGAGATTTCTTTACACCTACCGATTCTGCAAAATCAAACAACGTCAACGAGACTGAATTCACACAGAGATTAATGGACACGTTATCTTCACTTGTACCTAAGTCTAGGGCACCCAACAATCACAAGCAGACATTCATACATGAGGACCTCAAAACCGCAGAATCCGTTTTCGTGAGACAAGAAGCCCGCAAGTCCCTCACGCCACCTTATTCAGGCCCCTTTAGTCATTAGTAGGGCCCCAAATTATTATTTATATTCATTTAGTCACAACAACACCCATAAAAGGCCTAAAGCGGTAACAGAAATACTTCATTTGTGAAAATTTCAACGTTCTAGCTATTACGGTTCATGAAATACAGCCTGGTCATTGACAGACAGTCAGACGGACAGCGGAGTCTTACTAATAGGGTCCCGTTTTTACCCTTTGAGTATGGTACCCTAAAAACTACATATTTTCATCCAAAAATGTCTGCATTTTTTTTACTTGATAACTGATTTTTTTTTCTGCGGCCCTCCAGCTTTTGTCTCAAATTTAATTGGCCCTCTAAGGTGTGTAGTTTGGACAGCCCTGGTCTAAGTTGTAATTTATTGCACTTTACCAATAAAGGACACTGATCGCAAACACACCACACACTCTCGTGCTCGCGTTCCCTCGTGTCGCCTTGTGGAGAGTGTAGATAGCGCTTTAGAAAGCGGAGTCTGTCATATTCATATTTATTTATTGCTACTAAGTGTAAATTTGAGGTCTTCATTAAGATATATGCTTACATCTTAGTCGCCCTGGTCGGGCATTGCAAAATTATGTAATGCAGTTGTGGATACACACAACGTTATATATACGAACAAAATGGCGCGGTTTCCTAGAGAAATCGACACCGTAAAGGGTGAGAGCCTAGAACTTGTAACGTCAGTGATATGACGGCCGCTATATGACGGCACCGCTGTACTAATAAACCAGAGCATAATCGACACGCTCGTTTGCGATGGCTCATACGCAATGACATTTTTGATCATTTCACTTCTTGCATTTTACACCCCTGCCATCTTCAGTTTGGAGTTTTGGAGCCACTGTTACCTTGTGTGTTGTGTTGTTTCAGCCGAATGTATCCATAAATATGATCTCTCATTGAACAGTAACATTGGCGATCTGAAATAATAACAAGTAAGAATTAAATCTTCAGACTGTCATAGTTTCAAGATGTCAACTTTATGGTCATCCACTGCTGGATATATACAAAGCGTTTGTCTACCGGTGTCGGAGCCTTAAAGGGTGACATCTATGGCAAAGGACATATCCACAAAATGTATGGAGGCTGGTACAATAATAATCTAAAATTCTAACCACAACACTCGTTACATTTCGAGAAAGTTCATATTTTTCTAGTCTATTACAACAGTTAAATACAAAAAAAAAGAGCCCTCCGATATTTTTTTAATTAATTTTGAATTTATTAGAAAAAAAGAGCTACCTATTGAGCGAAATATATTTATTATTTCGCTCAATAGGTAGTTTATCTCTAGCAGCCCTGATTAAGTAACCTCCAAATTGTTAAATAAAACCATTTTTACCAATTAGACACACTTTTTAAGTGATCTTTTGTCACATTGTACCTACTAACTGGTCACACTGGTAGGTTATAATTTTTAATTTTAGCAAATTAAGAAATGAATCTGGAATAATCAGCTACGAATGCAAGTAAAATAACGATAGAAACACTTTAAGAAAAAATAATAAGCTGCATTGTTATTTTTCATATTTAAAAAAAATTGGAGTGGTGAAAAAATCTAAATTAAATATTTTTGGGAAGCCTATATAACAAGCTTTCAAATGATGTCTATATCATCTTGGTTCGATTTTTCTCTGAATAATATACCACTTGTGGACATCAAATTGTTTAACTTTTACTGTGGGATCAACTCTGAAAACGCAAAAAAACAGCTATTCCATACTTTTTGTCGAAAGTCTATAAAAAATCGTATGGAACAGCAGTTTTTTATAAAAGAATAGTAAAAGTTATACAAAATTTTCCATAGATGTCACCGCTTAAGGCTCCGACACCGGTAGACAAACACATTGTATATAGGTTGGAGATATGACACCTACATTAATTCGAACCACTTGTAGTACAATACTAGTAACCAATAAAATAAATCATTAAAGTAATAAAAAATTAAGACCAATGAGATCTCCAATAAAACCAATGGAAGCGACTTGTATCCATCCAGCGCGATCCTGCAGTCTCAATAAGGCCATCCGCCTGAGCCGAGCGTGCAAGCGAGAGCGTGGAATAAGCGACAGAGAGGCACGATCGGCCTAAGCGTTCGGCTTGTTCCAGTTCTTGATTTAACAATGTTTTTTTATGACGTCACGTAAAATTATCGTCTATTTACTGACTTCAGAGACAACCAGTTTTTTTTTCTTCACAATTTTGGAGAGGTCAGGATCCGTAAAAGAAACAAAGTTACCGACATGGCCCAGCGGATCGGCAAGTTAAAATGGCAGTGGGCAGTGACCCAGGGACTGATGACCGATGGGGTCGAAAAGTTCTCGAGCGGAGATCACGTACCTGCAAACGCAGCGCGATAGATCATCATCAAGACCGAAGGATCGCGCTGGATGCAAGCCACTTCCAACTGGTCTTATTGCAGATCCATAGGTAGGTAGGCTTACAGCTTAGTATCATAGCCGGGGGGGGGGGGCAAAATTCAACAGCCTACTGGCGGCAAATACGTATATCTGCCGCTGGATGGGTGGATGATCTGCCAACATAATTATAATGTGTAATGCAACAATACAATGCCACCTTGAATTTTGAACAACGCCAATTTAACCTTGCATGGCACTGCAATGTACTAGTCCCTTGAGATCATATATCATTTAATTTCCTATTTTTGAAAAGATTAAACAACTAAATATTAAAGATTAAACAAAAATATTATGTAAATATTTCAAGCAACTTTCTCTTGCCATTAAGTATTTTTATTTATTTATTTTTATTGAGCAAAAAAATCACGTTTATTGTGTACCCCACACAATAAACGTGATTTTTGGAATGGTGAAAAAATCTAAATTAAATATTTTTGGGAAGCCTATATAACAAGCTTTCAAATGATGTATATATCATCTTGGTTCGGTTTTTCTCTGAATAATATAACACTTGTGGACGTCACCTTTTGAAATCACGTTTATTGTGTGGGCTACACAATAAACGTGATTTTTTGCTCAAGCATTTATTTTATTTTTATTTCATTATTTATTTTTGAACTGAATATTGAACTAAATATTCTGTGGTTATTTTAATTATCTACTTGTCACCGTTACTATTATTTGTTGTATGGGAGCCCCCCTTAAGCATTTATTTTTTTCCGTTTTTAGTATTTGTTGTTATAGTGACAAAAGATTGTTGTTAATGTGTTGTACCTCTTATTTTTGTTGCAAATAAATTTCTGTATTAAAGAAATACATCTTCTGTGAAAATTTCAAGGCTCTAGGTATCACGGTGCATGAGATACAGCCTGATGACAGACAGCCAGACAGACAGCGGAATCTTAGTAACAGGGTCCCGGAAAATAAATACAGTACATAAAAAAACAGCATAGGCCTCTCAAATAGATCTCCAATAGAACCAGTTCACGATTAACCATGGTTCTGCGAAAGTCTTACCACTATGAAAGCCAATAAATATATTGTTTACCAATGTATGAGTACAGGTCATGTAGTCCCTTTCTCTTCGATGTTATTTTTACAGTGATCTTGTGATGTAGATTCGAATGTTGCAGTAATTTTATTTAGATCTTGTGATGTAGATTCACACATCTCCCTATCGTTAGTTTTATCATGTTCTTGTATTGTAGAATCACATATGGCTGTATTATGAACTTTACAGTGATCTCGTAACACAGATTCAGAAGTTGTGGAGAAGTCACATACTTCGCATTTTAACGGTTTTTGTGTGTGGGTGTGCAGGTGGCGTCGTAGAGGCCTGGCGTATGCCGATTCAAAATCGCACATGCTACATTTATAGGGCTTGGCACCGCTGTGTGTCCTCAAGTGATCTTTCAAATTGCTGACTCGAGCTGTTTTGTAGCTGCACATCTCACATTTAAAGGGTTTTTCGCCTGTATGAGATCTCATGTGTTCTTTTAAAATACTTAGCTGAGTAGATTTGTAATCGCATATAGTACACTTAAATGGACGTTCACCAGTGTGTTTACGCATGTGACGTGTCAAATGACTCTTCTCCGCTGCCCTATAATCACACTCAGAACACTCAAACGGTTTCTCTCCTGAGTGGCGTTGCAGGTGACGTTTCAAATGACTTTCTGTAGCTGATTTGTAATCGCACATGTCACAAGTATACAATTTGTTTTCCGCATGGATTTTGAGGTGCATTTTCAGTCCACTTTCCCGAGCGGATCTGAAATTGCATAGATGGCATGGGTATGGCTTTTCTCCTGTGTGTTTTCTTGTGTGTAGTAATAAGTCTTGTGAGCGTGCTGCTTTGAAGTCGCACATGCTACATTCGAAGGGTTTGTCGCCTGTATGTTTACGCATATGAAGATTCATTGTGCCCATTTGTGCCGATTTATAGTCACATACAGTACACTGATACGGGCGTTCGCCTGTGTGTATTCTAACGTGTCTTTTCAGATCACTCGGCACTGGTGACTTATAATGACATATGTCGCACTCATATGGCTTCTCTCCTGTGTGTGCTCGAATGTGTAGCTTCAAATTATTCACATGTGCTGTTTTATATTCACACACATGACATTTATGGACTTTTTCTTCAATTATCCCATTAACGGGTATGTTCCAACTGAAAGCTTGGACCGACTCATATTCACAAATTGGGACATCAAATGATTTCTCTTCAGGCTCTTGTTTCACAGTTACCTCAACTTCAGGTTCTTTCTCATCCATATTGTAGTGTTTACTGGAAGCTGTAAAATTATGGAGTAAAGTACTTATTTAGTCAAATGGCAATATATTTTGTTAACTGTATCTCAAAACAGGCTAGACCTAGCTATTGGTTTACATTTTGGAAAATGTGATACTAGTGTATTATACATTGGAACATGAATTAAACCTAATAAAGTAGAAATTGTGAGAAATAAACTATTTATTAGATGGCCAGATCAAAGAAAATATTTACTCGTAGCAGAGGGCCAGACAGATGTAAGAGAGTAAGAGCAAAATTGTAACAGGATGTACATAGTTCGGTTGTACCTATAGCGAATCTAGAATGGAAGTTATTCCTAACAAAGTCCAGTTTATAGCTAACCTGTTTGTATTTTTTGTGATGTTTCTAATGAGCGGAAGCCTGCTGAGCTAGGTCTAATAAATGCTTTCACTAAACATACTTTTAAGTTCTTCACAAAGAGAATGTAAATGTTCTTCAGAATAACTTTTTATCGGTTAAAATATTATTATATTGCTCAGATGTAGCTGACAAATTGCACTAAGGTTTCGGTACCAAGTAGGTTTTAAGACTTATAGACTAAAGCCTTCTTACTTGGTCTGAGCTAAGAGCATTTCATTTGTGTCCGAACCACACTGGTTGATAGATGCAGGGATATTATTAAATATTATTAAATATTATTAATAATATCATTAAATAAATATTATTAAATAGTAGGTATGTAGATTTAAGATTTACTGTAAATAGGCCAATAATTTCTAATTTTCATAGACTCTTTTTTATGGTTTATTACCAGACCAGTGTTACATTCTCTTTGCCAGTGTTACTATCTTACTACCAGTTGTAAGAATGGTAAATGAATTGCCGTTGTTACTACTGCAGTTGAATGTTGTTAGAACAGCAATAATAAATTACTAGTGTTACGTTACTACCGTAAAACTAAAATAACAAAAAGAAACAAAATATGACCTGTCATGTTAGAGTTGCATGATAGGTGTCAATGTGACAGCTGTCAAAATAAAACGTTATTTTTTCAAGTCATAGTTCAAGGTATTATCTAGGAGTATGTACTTGCTTCGGCAGTACATATACTAAAAAAAATCTAATAGTTTAAATCACTTATGACAGATATCAAAGTGACAGCTGTCATTCTGGAATTCATTAATAGAGTTGCATTAGAGGTGGCAAAGTGACAGCTCTGAAGTTTAAGTTCAAGTCACATATGACAGATATCAAAGTGACAGCTGTCATTCTGGAATTCATTAATTGCATTCATGAGTTGCATTAGAGTTGGCAAAGTGACAGCTATCTCAAAATGGTATAGTTCCTTAACTATTGATTTTAGGCTTTTGTGTCTCTGCAAAAGTGAGAGAATTCAACAAAATCTATATTTTAGATGACAGATGTCAAATTTAAAAAAAATATACTCTATTGTGAATTCCAGAATGACAGCAGTCACTTTGGTATCTGTCATATGTGACTTGAACTATGACCTGAAAAAAACATATTTTAGTTTGACAGCTGTCACTTTGACACCTGTCATTCAACTCTAGTATGACAGGTGATATTTTGTTTCTCTTTGTTATTTTAGTTTTACGTAGTAACACGGGTAATTTATTTTTACTGTTCTAACAACTTTGAACTGCAGTAGTAACAACGGTAATTCATTTACCGTTCTTACGGCTGGTAGTAAGGTTGGTAGTAACACTGGTAATAAACCGTTATTATTAGTACATAGTGATAATGCCCATTCTGCCCTGAATAACTTTTCTTGTACAAGAGATATATTGATAGTTTGACTGTAGCACAATAGCCAGTTTTTTACAAAGAAAACAAGAAAAGAAAACAACAAAAAATGAGTCCTCAAAGTAAAACAGTATAGGGATGATTTATATTACAACGAGCCGGGCATGGGAAGGGCCGTGGACGGGGCGAGCCGGACGGGGCCCGTCCAGCTGCTCTATTTAATTATACTCATATCTATAGTAGTATGTGATTATACTACAACGAGTGTTACGGGGCGGCGACGGGCACGACTGTTGTTTCGAAAGTTTCGATATAGCATAGTGATGTGAAAAGTATAGGTATCTCCACACAAGCTGATGGATGAGAAGTTAGCAGATGACAATTGATCACTAATTATTGAGCATGTGTGCACAATGCCTACGCAAGTGGCGAAGTAGTGAGCACGGGCGTAGGGAGTGCGCGGGAGGCATGAGGTTGGTGGGTGGATGTGCCCCGGCGTCTCGTCTCTGTGGCTCCCGCGAATACCTATATTTTGTCCTTTGCGCAGCGTTCTGAGTCTAGCTTCCCATCCGCTGACTTGTGTGGCGCGGATTATATATAATAACAATTGGAGCTTTCGCTACTGGAGATGGCTAGTATAGCGATCTCTTTTAATGAAGAGGTTGCACTACATAGTTATTTCAATTTTGAAATAATTACGCCTTGGAGAAGTTTTATTATTTTTTGTGAAAAAAGTTGCCTTGAGTTACCTACTTATCGTACCTACTGTACTGTACTTTACCAGCTCTTTAATAGTCGTCTACTGAACATAAGGCCTACTCAGGATTAGGCCATATCCACCGCGCTGGCCCAATGCGGGTTAGTAGATTACATAATTACGCCATCTTTCTTCTAACATCGTGAGGCAACCTGCTGTCCAAAGAAGAAATTCGATGGCGTGTGTGAATCCACCAACCCGCACTGGGCCAGCGTGGTGGATATGGCCCAATCGCCATTTATGGGTAGGCCTACGTCCTGCAGTGGACTGTTAAAAAGGCTGGTACGGTACGGTACGGTAATACTTTACTTTACCTATTTTGTTTAGTTCATTTGCAATTGAATTTCAAAATGTATTCTTTGTAATTACTTTGTGCCTACCCATCCCCCGATGGTTCTTGCTTGGGTACACACCTAACTAATCAATAATGGACCCCTAAATATGCAAACTTACACTTCGGCTGCAAAAATTGTTTATTATACATACAACTCCAATACAATTTTTGTTCATACTAGTCTATAGGTCTGAAGAAGTTGATGTTTTTTTGCTTCGCAGTAAAAATACATTCAAAAGGAAAAGTAATTAAAAATCATATTAAAAGTAAGTAAGTTCGTATAGGCCGGGTGGCTAGCCCTGGTGTCAGAGTTTTTAGGCCGCCTGAAGGCCTAAAAATCATATTGATGAAACATTCAATTTGTGAGCCCTGCGGGGCAAATCTGTTAACCGATACCGTTCCTGAGGTGACACGTCCTTTAATTTCTTTCATTTTTATGACAGTTTTGCAAAGGGAAATATGGCCATAAATCACTTTAAATCAAATTTGACAGCTGTCATTCTAAATAAATCTATTATTAGCTGTAATTCTAAAATAGATATTGTTGAGTTCTCTCACTTTTGTGAAGACAGTAATGGTTTGGAATTGATAATTAAGTACTAATTTAAACCATTTTAAAGTTTGACAGCTGTCATTTGAAATATAAATCTCGATGAGTTCTCTCACTTTTGTGAAGACAGCAATGGTCTATAATAATTGACATTTACGGAGATAATGTACTTTTAAGTTTGACAGCTGTTCCTACACTTTTGTAATGACAGTGATGGTCTGGAATCAAATTTTACGGTGTTTTACACAGAGATCCAGCCAGAGGGATAATGTGGTCGATCGAGAAAAGAAAGAAAGAGATGCAATTATTTAATAAGACCTGAGTTAGAAAGGGATATGAAACGTAACTTGATTCAGTAGCTAGTTACCGTGATTTTCTCTCAGTAGTTTCAAAGTCCAATTCATAATTGACAGTTTTGATAGACATGGGCACGATTTTTCATACGTTTTTGTGTTTGAGAATTGCTTCAAGCGACAACAGCGCTATCTCTCTAGTTGTAATAGCTCTGTGGTGTTAAACAACGTTAAAGTTTCATAGATGTCACCTTGACACATCTCACGCAACCGTATTAAGGCTCCATCAAACACAGGCGGTACGAGCGGTACGAGCGGTAAAGGGCGGTACGGCAGTAACGCGACCGGACCTGTGTGAGCCTTTCTTATATAACCAGTACAATACAGATGCCCGCCCGTCTGCTATACCGCTCGTACCGCCTGTGTGTAAAGGAGCCTTTATACTCTATAAAATTTAACTTGATCTCTGCGACAGCTGTCAGAAAAATCACGCCTAATCTCCTAATCCTGAATTTCTTAATAGTACAGACCAAGGACTTTGTATACTATCTGGACTGCGCACAGACGAAATTTGGCTCAAAGTTAGTTTAGGAAAATTCAACCTTAATGCGTTGTAACAAAACATATATTCATTTGAAATGGTATAAGAGAGACGCTGTGCCGAGTGAGACTTCCCAAAGTGATGAAGTTGTCCCGCTCGCACTATTGCCATTTCGAAACGACACTTATAAATGGTAGAATTATTACCTGTAAAGCCACGACTGTCTTAACCATTTCTTAGTTTTTTTAACAATGTAGTTTGATAAGATTTTAGTTAAAATTGCAAATAGATGCCAATAAAACAGAGTTTGATATTTATTTTGTATGAATATACGTCTTTATAATTAACGGTTATTTTTTATTTTTGACTAGAGTATCACCGTCGATTGCAAATGGCGTACTATGGTGTATACAAAGAAGTTTAGTAGGGTGACTATGCTGGACATATTTCTTAAACATGCTGGCTGTACAATTGGTGTATAGTCGTGGTTCTCATTTTTAATTTTTTTAGGTTGTAGATTTCAAAATTGGCATCCATATTGGAATTAAAAACGGCAGACGTCACTTTTTTGAAAAAATCATGGGTGTTGCTTTTGAGGTTTTTGGGGGTGTAGATTTCAAAATGGCGGACGTCACTGTTTTGAAAAAGTCGTCATGGGTGTCGTTTAATAGGTTTTTGGGGGTGTAGATTTCAAAAATGGCATCCATTTTGAAATTAAAGATGGCGGACGTCACTATTTTGAAAAAGTCGTCATGGGTGTCGTTTAATGGGTTTTTGGGGGTGTAGCTTTCAAAAATGGCATCCATTTTGAAATTAAAGATGGCGGACGTCACTATTTTGAAAAAGTCGTCATGGGTGTCGTTTAATAGGTTTTTGGGGGTGTAGATTTCAAAAATGGCATCCATTTTGAAATTAAAGATGGCGGACGTCACTATTTTGAAAAAGTCGTCATGGGTGTCGTTTAATGGGTTTTTGGGGGTGTAGCTTTCAAAAATGGCATCCATTTTGAAATTAAAGATGGCGGACGTCACTATTTTGAAAAAGTCGTCATGGGTGTCGTTTAATAGGTTTTTGGGGGTGTAGATTTCAAAACTAGCGTCCATTTTGGAATTAAAGATGGTGGACGTCACTTTTTTGAAAAAAATGTCATGGGTGTAGTTTTCGAAGTTTTTGGGGGTGTAGATTTCAAAAATGACATCTTCTTTGGAATTAGAGATAGCAGATGTTGCTTTTTTAAAAAGTCGTCATAAGTGTTATTTTTTGAGAATTCGGGGGTTTATATTTCAAAATTGGCATTCATTTTGGAATTGAAGATGGCGAACATTCAAAATGGATGCCAATTTTGAAATATATACCACCAAAAACCTCTAAAACTACACCCATGACGACTTTTTCAAAAAAGTGAGTCCGCTATTTTTTATTTCAAAATGGATGCCTTGTTTACTACGGAAGCCTTAAAATTCTGTTAACTACGGAAGTCTATTCGTGGACAAGTTTTCGTGATTAAGATTTTTCGTGATAAGGTCTATTTGTGACAAAGTTTTCCGTGAAAAAGTTTTTGTGAAAACAATTTTGCGAAAACAAACTTTTTCGTGGTTAAGTACTGACACGGGTTGCGTTATATGCGTCAAGATTGCATCTATGAAATTTAAACGTTGTTCAACACCGTAAATAGGGATTCCAGACCATTTCCGATGACAGCTGTCAAACTTAAAAGTGGTTTATCTCCGTCATTATCAATTCTAGACCATTGCTGTCTTACAAAGGTGAAAGAACTCTTCAAGATCTACATTTCCGATAACAGCTGTCAAACTTGAAACTGAATTATCTCCGTGTATATTAATTCTAGACCATTGTTTTTATGGGGATTGGTTTTATAGAGATCTTCAAGGAAGGCCTATGCCCAGCAGTAGGCGTCTTATTGCTAAAGCGACGACGATGACGAAGGACGACGAGTTAGGGGTAAGATAACTGCGATTCCTGCGTGCAGTAACATTCCAAAGAAAAATTATATCCCAAGATGATCGAGATGTTTTGGTCATCCTACTTGGAAAAGAGACACAATCATCTGATGTGGTATCCTTGTCGGCACGTTTTTCTTTGCCAGTACTCAATCCTGTTTATATGATAAATCCATGGTACAGACAGTACCTGTCAATGTCATACTTTGTGGGCATGCCGATTAGTGATGGGCGACGAATGATCGTGACCACAGAGTTTTAGATAGAGTTTTAATTAAAATGTCGATAGTTTATACTGACGATATTTTAAATAAAACTTAATTTTTATTAATTTTATTGTATATTTTAATATCATAACAATTTTTACCTGTGTAATTAAATTAAACCCAATTACACGTTACATTAGCATCGATAATAGTGAAAAACGTCGATAAATACTATCAGTACATTATTATGAGTATTTAATTAATATCATAACATTATTTACATGTGTACATACTTGATCTTAAATAATAGTAAGTAAATAAAATCCAATTTCTCACATTCAACTACTCATTCGATTTCATTACAACATTGTTGGAAAATCGTTTTTTTCCACCACTATCTCAACTCTAAATATGTCAATATGTAACTGTCGCAGAGATCAAGTATACGAGTAAGAGTAAAAGATATAGAGTATAAGAGCACAACTCCTTTCGTCTGTGCTCAATCCAGTTAGTATACAAAATCCTTGTTCAAAACAAGAAAAAAGAAGCGGAAATGACAAATATCACAGATAATAAAAAATACAAATAACCACAGAGCTAGTAGAACCAGTGCAAATAACTTTAAGGAACGATGATTAAACAACGTATTACGATCTTTTCCACTAAATACATAAATTAAATAAGTTAATACATAAATTAAGTAAGTTATTAAATAATATAATGATAATTATCGATACATTTTCAAGCACCAAAAAATAAATAGATAAAATAGTTTGCCATAAACGCAGATATAAAAGAATGGCAATGTACCTAACATTGTATACCCATGGATCTTGTGTTAACTGAAATAAAGTTTATATTATCATTATTACATTTATTATATTATTATAAACCTCAAAATAAGTAAAACTCAAATAATATGGAGCATGGCTACTGGAAGCATGTTATGCACAGATGTCCACAGATGTCATGCAAATATAATAAAATTTAATCAGAAATATTGCTCAATGCCAATGCTCAATGCAACCCAGAAGCTTTCTCCAGACTGCTGCGACCCTAACAAGGCCCGTTTTTAGGGTTCCGTACCTCAAAAGGAAAAAATGGAACCTCTATAGGATCAGTTTGTTGGCCGTCTGTCCGTATGTCAAGACTCTTTATCTCAGGAGCGCGTAAAGATATCGAGTTGAAATTAAAACTATATACGTATATCTATGGTCTCTTGCAGTTGTGTAAAGCCGGAAATATACAATCGGACGCGGCTGACGGACGCGACTAACAGGCGCGACTGATAGGTATCAAGATAATGAATGTACACCGTGCACACTATCGGCCATAAGTCGCGGACGTCACTTCGGGCTGACCTTGAGCGTTCGGACGTCCGAGAGCGATCTGGTGCGCTGGATGTGTTCGACTGTGCACACTGCTAAGTCGCTGTCAGTCGCGTCCGTCAGCCGCGTCCGATAGAATGTTTCCAGCTTAAAAGAAAAACTTCTCAGTTATCGTATAAAAAGTTAGAACCGTTTATGTCGTAAATTACCGCATATTTCGACACTCACACTGTGTACTGTACATTTTTATTTAAATCACAAAAAAATAGGGCCTCAAAATTCACAAAAAATGGGTTCAAAATTCAAAGTGAGTAAATAATAACCAGACAAGTGCGAGTCAGGCTCGCACACCGAGAGTTCCGAACAAATCCAGAAAATTTCACGATATTAGGAAGTAAGTTGTTTAAATCTCAAAGTATTACTATTTTTTTCACTTTTTTTTCGTCATACATCGAAAATTACACATTATTAAAATAATTAAAAACCTGTTTTAGCATGTGCTAATAAAGGTCTTTTATATGATACCTTACATGAAACGATTTACTCACTGTGAATTTTGAGTCCATATTTTGTGAATTTAGGCCCTAATTTTTTGTGATCTAAATATAAATGTACAGTTTTCAGATTTATTCCTATATGTATACTATGAGAAAATACTTGTCGCTTGTCTAATTTCATAGTTCTATGTCAACGGGAAGTACCAGGGTATTGATTTTTGCGAGTGTCGAAATATGCGTTGTTAGGGTTCCGTACCTCAATTGGGAAAACGGAACCCTTCACTCTTTTTGTGAGTGTCGAAGTTATTCTTTGAATCATATTTACGTATTTATATTGCAGGAAACCTATGGTTTCCTGCATCATAATCATAATCATATAAATGCGTTCCCGAGATAAAGAGTCTTGAACTCTTGACATACGGACAGACGGACAACAAATTGATCCTAAAAGGGTTCCGTTTTTTTTCTTTTTAAGGTACGGAACCCTAAAAAGGAAATAAAGTGCTTCATTCGATACCGATTATTTTGGTTTCAGTTTTTGTTATCTGTGAAAAATAAAATGTTCATTTTAATTTCATGTTCATTCTGGCCTTCTCTTAATGGTCTGTGATTCTGGTTCTGGTTCATTCATTTCATTCGACTTTGGTGTTCTTGCCGGAGTGGTACGTATTTAATTTAATTTTAAAAAATCAAATAATTAAACACGTTAATATCAATTATAATCTTCGTTTCACCTCTTTACAGGAACGATCTGTAGTGCGTCGATAGTTCAATCAAAATGGTAAGTAATATTACTTCTGTTCTTGGCTATTTCTCATCGATTTCGTATCTGTTTCTGTCGACCTTTTATTGATATTCCTTTTATGCTAGGTTCCTAAAGTAGTGCTCTTGTTTCTCTATTTTCTCTAATCAACTCTTATAAATATTCATCCTAACTAGTTACGAATGCCGGCATGCGGCGTAGCCATTTTGAGTCAATGTAGGTAATGGCCGGCGCGCGGCGGCCGCCATGTCATTGATCACATGTTTTCCCAATTCTACTTTTTCGTGTTAGGCATAAACTAGTGCTTAAATTAGGGTCGTTTTAAAGCAAACAAATATCTGTTCGTCCCTCCCGCCTAAATATACAAACAAATAATGTTTGTGCAGTACCGGCAAGTGACACCCAACGCCCTCCACATGATTCAGGTAGGTAGGTGTGGAGTATGAAAACGTACTCAGTCTAGCGTGTCATCTTTCCTAAACATTTTATTATTACAGAATATCAGGTATTCGATACGAGTTATTTGGTATAAAGTGGCTAATTTCGCATTAGTGTAGCCCTGAAGACTTAATTGGATTACAGTTTGCTCATCAGCTGATCGCAATAACCTGTCATGTTGAAGCCATTTTCTTCGGAGTCAATGACCTGGTACATGATGTATTGATTCGTTAGGTACTAGGAATTTGAAGGCATAATGCACAACAATCATGCAATAAAAGTACAAATCAAATAGCTAATGTTCCTGTTAAATATTTGGAATGTCTGTTGTAAAAAAGTTGCTTATTAAGCTATATGTACTACCTACCTACATAAATAAATAATTTTAGAGATATTGTAGGTCTTCAAGTGTGCCTAATTAGATTAGCCATGAGTTATTTCGCACACCTAGATCTAAAGGGAGTTAACTCGAAAATCTACGTTTTTGAGTTAAGCACACCATTGAATACCTTTTGCGTAAACCTACCGACCAATAAAACAGATTTAAAATAAACCCCACCTATAGATACTAGATGGCGCAAAGTATCCCTTTTGTTGAACGAGCGAGCCCCGCTCCCCTCTCACCAAAACGGCGACATCTTTAGTCGCATCAATAGTCACAAACGTACGCACGTGCTCTTCGTGAACAAAACGCGAGTTATTTTGAGTTGTAGCTCTATTGATGATGTTTTGAGCAGTATTATTCTGAGTTAGATAGTTAGTGCTGAGTAAACCAATGTAGCATTTTGAGTTGAACCCATGTAGCTGGCAGAGTTAGTTCTTTATTTTGTTTTATTATGAGTTGTTGCCGTATTATTGATTTTTTTTTGAATTTGTAGTTAACTCTGTTTTGTTGACTCATAATTCAAAGTCGTATATTTCTATGAATATCTAATGAAATTGAATTTACATCCGAGTGGCGATTGGAATCATCTGAATATAACTATTTTTATGTTAATAATTTAAAAAAAACCTTTTCAACTGCAATATTTTTGAGTTAACTCTCTATAGATGGATTCCGTTAAGTATATTTTTCAAGATCGCGAATGAGATCGAAAATGCTATGTTAATGCCTTTTTAATCGATTTGGCTTACTCGCACTTAGCTAATTTAAATAAAATGAATAATTCTATTTCAAGCAAATTATGAAACGTGGACGTTTTTTGGTAAATATAGTGAAAGACAAGGATAAGAAAACATTAATTTTACTTCTTTATGTTTTACACAACATGCAATCATGGAAGGATCAAGGATCTCGCTCGTGATTCCTTAAGTGATGAAGTCTCTTCTAAGGAATCACGACCCGTCTTCTCAGTGATTGATACGTCAATTCCCAGCACATCAAAACAGCAAAATTCGGGTGCACTAAACCACGGTAATGATATCTACATTACAGTGACCAAACTATTACATTTCACCAATCCGGAGCGATGAAAGTGATATCGACAACACCGATGAAGATTCCAATTTCCAACTGACTATATACTGATAAAAAAAGTAAGATTCCACCTAAGATCATACCTCCATCTTCATCGTGAACTTCATCTAAGCTAGCAGTAGCAGCTCAAGTTCATCGGTATCTAGTAGTTCGTCAAACACTGATGATGAAATTGAGCGAGCAGACCCACAAAATACTATGGCCTCTGAAAATGTTATCCCAAATTCAGATATTGAGAAAAAACAGAAAGAGGGTACGCACACCGGCAAAATGGAAGGCAAATGTCGCAAATTGTGATTTAATACGATTATCTCAGAGTGCCATTAGTAGTGTCTACGTTATATTATAAGTTAAAGATGTCCTAGTGAGCTTTTAAAATATCTTTTTGAATTTAAAAACTAACTATAAAGTTAAAGTTACTATTTAAGTACGAGTACCTACTTACTTACTTACTTTATTGTCAAAATTGTTTTATTCCTATTGGGCTTTTCTTTTTTACAGTTATGTACTACTAAAACGGTAAAAAATAACAATGTTTTATTTTATTTTTAAATAATTTTAATGGCAAGGTGTTTATTTTACCTTTATAATAGTGCAATTTAATACGATGATCTCAGTGTGATATTATTAGAAAAAATTTATAGATGATTATTTCTTAGCAAGCTTTTAAAATATCTTTGAAAATTTGTTAAAAACTTGGTTAATTTTGGTTTGAAATTATATTCAAAAGGGTTAAGGGTAGAGTACCTATTAAATTAAAATAATTATGTATATTTTTGTAATAATGAAGTTTTAAATCCTGATAGCAGTAACAGTAATAAGTGATATTTGCTTAAACTTAAGTGAAGTCAAATTTTTGATGTCTATTTTTAATAATTTGGAATAGAAATTCCGATATTCTTGTTTTGTTAAGCCTTTATAAGAAAAGTGTATGTATGCTGGTTAATATATATTTAGTGATAGCAATTATCATTAAAGACTACCATTAGTTATTTTGATACTATTATGATTAATAAAATTGTTTTTTTTTGTATTACAGACGATTTCTTGGTATTTAACTATCCAATACACCCCTGCTGTTGGTCACACATCACTGTATTAATTGAACTAATTAAAATTATTACGAAATCCTATAGCATTTTATGTAAGCTGTATCTTTAAAAGAGAACTAACTAATAACGAAATTCACCAACATAGACTCAACTCAAAATAATAGAATGAAAATACATACATTGTTAATGCAATAGGGAAATAACTCAAAAACTCCAATTTTTAGCCCCAATACACGATGAAAACGCAAAGTTATCACAAAATATTTGGTCCAATTGCGTGTAAACAGCATAAATCTATATAAAACGCCCCTGCAGTGCATAGGAACAGAGAAATCAGTTTTTCGCTTATACTGAAAAAAGTGTTTTTTTGAGTTAACTCCCTTTAGATCTAGGTGTGCGATTTGTTTTATAACATTTTTAAAGGTGGTTTTAAGTGACATGTTCATGTTTGTCATGTCAATCTTTGTAATATTATGACAAATATGATAGCTCCGAATGGCTGTGAGTAATATAACAGTTTCATACGAAATGTATGCAACATCTAACATTAGTGACCCGACCATGGCCCGGTCTAATATAATTCATCCATAAACCTACCAAACCTAAAGGGATTGTTGATACAAATTGCGGGGTAGATAGGTTTTAATTTTGTTGTTTTTAACATACCTACTGCACAAGGTATGGTTTTTTAATCAAGCCTACATTTGCAATGTAGTCAGACACTTGATATGCCCTGTAAAGTCAATTAACTGTATGCAGTTATACTTTGTTTACTGTTTGTTGTACCTGTGTAATATGGGAAAAAGTGGAATTGAAGTAGTGTCAACAGTAAATTTTGTTGATCAAAACATTGACAGAAATGTGAAACATTTTGTGGTGACAAACACACTCTTCAATGGGTAATGTCACTGTTTGTCAATAAATGGACTACTGCTAATACACTGACTGCCACTTCAGAAATTAATTAGTAATAGTCAAGATTCAATCAACAGATTTATGATCACGCACGGCAATCCAGCCATATCTGTTAGGCTGGTTTTGATAGTTGGTGTTCAACGCTCAAATTTCTACAAATAAGTGTTTAAATTCTTACAAAATCCAAAGAACTCTGTAGATTTTTCACTGCACTTTGAAAACTACACAACACATTGCGATACAGACACACTGCAACACAGTTTTCAATATCTGATAGAATATTTTCTCTGGACGGTCCATAGCTTTGATTTGAAGCCAGTTGAAACTGGGATGGGCAATCAGTAATAAACTAGAATTTTGTAGAGTTTCAAAAATGTCCTTTTGTCAGCAGATGGATAGTAATGTGGTCCACCCGCACCCGGTGCCTGGAATGGGCGGCGTGGTGCATGGGCTGCCGGTGCACGGCGCCGGGCCGGACGGCGAGCACGCGCCGCTCGGCCCGCGCCGCCGGTACCACAACCGGCCTAAGCCGAATAATAACCTAGAGCGCCTGCCGCTCGACGAGGCTGCCAAGAGGGTAACTATAGAACTTGCTAGACTCGATACTCACTTCCGGTGCAGGGCTGGACGGCGAGCACGCGCTTCCAGTACCACAACCGGCCCAAGCCGAACAACAACCTGGAGCGCCTGCTTGCCGAGGCTGCCAAGAGAGTAACTATGGAACTTGCTTTACTCGATACTCAGTGCCGGCGCGGATGTCAACTGCAAACACAAACCAAAAAAAACTAGGAGTCCATTTTTGAAAATATACACGCGTAAAAGAGTGAGCATTGTATTTGAAGACCAATGTTGCCATGCTTAGTTTATACTGTCCTGTTCTCACTCTAGAATTTAATTTGTAAGACTTGTAAGCCGCGTATCTTGCAAGCGCACGCGCCGTGAGCGGGCTCTGATCAAATGTTAAGCATCCTGACTAAGCAGAACTATCTGAGCTGCTTTATAGGCTAGATGATATCAAGCTCTTTTAAGTTTTAATTAAGAACAGCATGTCACAAAAACAGTCTGAAATGTTCAAAATTTATCTCGTAACCACAGGAAATGGAATCCCTTCCGATGAAGACACCAGTATCTGTACTTCAAGAGCTGCTGGCGCGGCGCGGGACGGTGCCCAAGTACGAGTTGGTGCAGATCGAGGGCATGATCCATGAACCCACCTTCCGGTACCGCGTCACTGTCGCCGATATCGTGGGTAAGGCCTATTAAATAAATATTAGGTGGCATCTTACACATGAACTCTGACCCCAAACTTAGCAAAGCTTGTGATATGGCTGACAAATACTAATGTAATATTCAAATCCATAGTTATATGTAGATAGACAGACTAATAGTTATACATATGTGTAGACACACCAAGACAGAATAGTAACTATTCTGAACTGTGGTGAACATAGGTGTGTGGTGTGTCTACATATATGTATAACTATTCAATAGTTATACATATATGTAGACACACCACGCACCTATGTTCTCCACATAAATGCTTGCCCTGGGTGGGGATCAAACTCAAACTTTAATCCAGGAGTCAGGCTCACTACCACTGAGGTAGTTAATGATTCCTTAATGATATAAGGGGGTTTGAAATATTTATTCTCAATAGGTACTAGCAAAAATTTGGGGGACCTTTTCCCAAGTAGGTACCTACCATTTTTTGTTTAGTAGAATGATCTATTAAACAAAAATCACCAATATCGGTTCATAATTGGCGGTCCACAAGAGTATCAACTTCAAATGTATTCATTAATTTTAGAAATAAAAAAAGAAATTTTTTGCTAGTACCTATTAAGAATAAATATTTCAAACCTCCTATATCATTAAGAATCATTGACTGCATCAATGGTTAGTGAGCCTGACTCTTGGATTAAAGTGTGGATTTGATTCTCACCCAAAATACAAAAAAAGAATCATCAAAATCGGTTCATAATTGGCAGAGTAATAGCGTAACATAGGTAATAGCACACTCGCGCTAGCGAAAAAAGCTGCGCCGCTTAACGATATAGAACAATATGTATGCCTAGGCATACAATTTCGCCTCGCGGTAAAAAGAGAGGGATATTACGCCGCACCGACGGTCTACTCGCCGTCAGTTTTACGAATTTTCATTCATTTACGTGACCTGACGCGAGTTTAACATTATTTTACCCGTCCCAAAAAGTGCACAATGCCAAGTTTTCACTTCAAAATCAGTTGAATTGAGAACCCCCCGTTTTAATATGTTAATAATGATAAGTAAACTGGTTTGTGCTGTATATTAAAGTTAACATTATTCCACAGCTATGGGCACTGGGCGTTCCAAGAAAGAGGCCAAGCACTCAGCTGCCAAAGCCCTGCTGGACAAGCTGACTGGAGCGACCCCTGCTGATGCCAACACTAACGGCACTGCTGCTGATGCGTAAGTATTTCATTTTACTTTTGCTCTCATATTTGTCTACATCAAGGCAACTATGGTACAGGGCCAAATCAAAGTTTAATCCAATCCTCGCGCAACTGTTAAGTGAGGTTCAGTCAGAATTAGGTTATTTGCAGCTAGTAGTGTAGTTTACATCAAACTTCTTAATGACGTCTGACAAACACCTAGTGAAACTATTCTATGAGCACTACATTATTTTTATACATTGTTATTATACACAGGCCCGCGACCACTGTAGTGACGTCGTTTGAAGACAAGCTGATCGGCAACCCGGTGGGCTGGCTCCAGGAGCTCTGCATGTCGCGCTTCTGGCCGCCGCCGTCGTACTTCGCTGAGAATGATGACAATGTCAACAGGCGTAAGTATTCTATACATAGAGAGATCACTGGCTTATTTTGTAAAACTAGCTGTAGCTTGATGAATAATGGAATGTGATTTAATGGATTTTAGGTATCTTTAATTTCAATAGTATTGACTTTTTTATTTATAGCAGTACTATTAGGCAAAGTAATAAAATTAAATAAATCCATAATCTAGAGTTTTCGTTCATTATAACATGTATATTTATTTACTTACTAGTAATATTGTTATTAACATGTTTATTATTTTTTTGTTACAGGTTTGCCCCATGAGCGCCAGTTTACCATCATCTGTACTCTGCTGAAGCGGCGTGAGGTCGGCACGGGCAAGTCTAAGAAGCTGGCCAAGCGCCAGGCCGCCTACAAGATGTGGCAGGCTCTGCAGGACAACCCCCCGGAATCCTTCCAACCCGATGAAGAGGTAACCTTGGATCCATTTTGATCGCTATCTGTTGTAACTTATATCATCCTTTGTTAAAATGTTTTATTTGAAATTGTGAACATTGCTACCTAAAAAATAATGAGGCTCTTCAAAATTTCTTCTTTTACACTAACAGATTTCCCGAGATGCCCCACTGTGTGGCCCCTTTGTATCTAAAGCCCTGAAAGCACTTGGCCAGGAATTTTACTATCTTTCGGTCGGCCCCCGCAGTTACCTCCGCAGATGTTTAAATTGAAGTGTCTTATTTTTCGTGTTATGTTCTAGGGTGGCCTCGCGTCCCGTTATGCCGAATTGAAAGATAGTAAAATTGCTACTCTGACTACCAGTCACAGCCACAAGGTGTCGCAGTTTCACAAACATCTCAAACAGTCTGTCGGCCCTAACCTGGCCAAGTTGCAGGTACGACACGTTTTCATTACTAAGCATGGAATTCATAAAATAGTTGACTGTTTTAAAATGATGGAAATACTCTTATACGATTTGTAATGCATGTGGAATGTTGACGTAAAAATGTAATTAAGAACAGTGTTGTTTGGCTGCCGTTTGTATAATTTTGCCGAGAGTATTGTTTTTGTAATGTATCGTTTGTTTTGCAGTCGACTCCGTTGAACAACAAGGACTTCAACTTCGTGCAGTTCCTGCAGGAGATCGCCTCGGAGCAGTCGTTCGAGGTGACGTACGTGGACATCGAGGAGCGGTCCATGACGGGCATGTGCCAGTGCCTGGTGCAGCTGTCGACGCTGCCCGTGGCCGTGTGCCAGGGCGCCGGCCTCACCAGCAAGGACGCGCAGGCCTCCGCCGCGCAGAACGCGCTCGAGTACCTCAAGATCATGACCAAGAAGTGAATACCTCATCAGCTTGCGACATCAATGCGACACTCCTTCGTAACACTACGCTAAACATGGATCGGGAGTATGAGATACTTAGTTCGCACGCATGCTCGCACTTGATGTCGCCAGGTTTTGAGCCAAAACTTATATTTATCACCACTTCCCATTTGAATAATGGCATTATGTCCCGGTGCCTGCAGCACTTCGGGCTATGCTTTATTAGCTGGCATATTTGCAGTATCTTACTTGTGATTTGTTTTTCTCGTTAGTGTTTTTGATGTGGTGGATCTGAGTTTTCACACCTTATGTTCTCGTCGTATATGTTCATTTTGTTTATTGTGAATGTTCATCAGCAAGTGATTTTTCACTTGTACTACGACTGCCAATGTGCGAGAATAAATTGCATAGCCCGTAAACATAATGAAACAAAGTATGGAGTGGTCATATAAAATAATACAAGCTATACTTTGCATAGAATTAGTGTAATTTTCCCAGCGTGGAAATTACTGATATAATAAAAAAATAAAATAAAAAATACAAAAAAAAAAATATAAAAAAATAAAATATGAAAAAAAAGTGTGGACTATATTTCCAGTTTAATATTCAGCATTATTTAGGCATGTTTTTGCATTTGTATTAAAATCAATTATATCTATTTATCTACTTATCCAAATCGAATTCTTAGCTTTTAATGTAATATTGTAATCATGGCATAGCCAATCATTGTAATAATATTATGTTGTAACCGGCATAATAGCAACTTGTGTTTAAATTTAGTTAGTGTTGTAACTCAACATGCTGAGCATTAAACGGAAACAATATTCTCAGCTAGAGTTTGTCTTGTGGACGAACTGGCCGACCTTTGCTTTGTAACAAGCTCCGACGTGCAGTCGACTCACTTGAACTTGGATTGAACTTTTTACAAAGTGCAAGGGTTGGAAAATCTTAAGGATCGATTGTAGAGGCAGGGTTGTAGATTGTTTTTATTTCTGTACCAGTGATGTCTAGGTTTTCTTTTGACTTCACGATTGAAAACTTTGCGGGGAGGCTGAGAACCATGTGCTCGGATGAATTGTCACTGGATTAGTGGTGGAGAAGTTAGGATCCCTTGCCTGTGAAAATGGGCATTATTTTAATGCAAAGTATAGAGGTTGTAACATTAGTACAGAGTCGTCGTCGCTGCCCGCCGCCATTCCCGGGCACTGACGAGGAACCTGCACGCACCCAGTTTCTTTTAAATTGAATGGTGTGAGTTCAACCTGCCCTCGTTAAAACATCGCACTGTTCAAGTTAGAAAAGACTACTCGAGTAAAGGATTGGAGTTCTGTTCAACCAAGACCGACTAAATAAAGTGCCATGTTCGACGATCGGGACATGTAGTTCACCTATTATTTTGTGTTTAGTGAGTCTTGGTTTTACTTGTTCTTGTGATATTGCAAGAATAATAATATTAATCATAGGTTACATTGTTCACTAACATTAATATTTTTGTATTTCACACATGCTCATGAACTACCTATTTTAAATGTAATAATTTTGTTTTCTTTTTGCTATTGCATTGTTTCTGCTCTAACTTAATAAATTTTACTAGTGTCGCTTACATAGAAAAAATCTTTTATTTTAAAATTCCTTAGTTTACTTTCAATCTTTCTCTTTCAAAACCGATTTACTCGTAGTTAAGTCACGCGGGATAAATTGATTTTCGTTGAGCACACTAAATAAGCATTATTAATTACTAATGTGTCTAGTTTTTGCCTACACCAACATCGAATCTAGATGTCTGGCTAGGCTAGCTACACAATATAAACAATTATATTCCTGCACATTCGGTTTGGCAGGATTTGTCGAACAGACCGAAGACAGACAGAGACAGAGATCCGAAAAGACTTTTTAGACCCTTAGATAAGGTACTTGACTACTAATAGTGCCACGGGGATGAACGCACTGGTTCAGCTAAAATCGTAGGTATTGTGTGAAACAGTGATCGTCGCTAAGGGTTAATACCGATATAACTAATAAATAAATTAATATATAATAAAAAAATATAGATCAAATACTGAGTTAGATACTTAGTAAATCAAATGTAAATAACGATAATGAGTAGTTTTTTGAGTGAGACACCACCCATGGCGTTGGTTTTGCAAACCTGTCAAACTACAACTCACTTCCGCGAGTACCTTATAAATAGCGGATAGGTACTAAAAATCACAAGGGGGCGTGTACAAAAAAAATAGCGGGATGCGACAGGCTTCCACCGTGGCTGGAGGACGGGGGACTTCACTTCTGTTCCGATCGGCGGTGTTGGCGTGCGAAGATGCAGACTGCAGAGTGCTTCCGAAGATTAAGCCAGATTGGCATAGCAAAAAGTCGTACATACCTACCACAGACATATAAGCTCTTATATGTCTGTGATACCTACCTACTAATTCGAGTGCTGAAAGTTATTACATTCGGTGTGGCGCGATTGTAAAGCTAAGTATTGCCTTTGGCTGTTAGGCGGTTTCCTAAAATTACACGATTTAGGATTAGTATTCACTCGGTTCAGTTGTAATTAATAGTAATTAGTAACCACTGATTCAATTGTTGTACTTATGCTTATAAAGTTTGATATTCATGTGATTTCAGTGCTTGAGTTGATATGATTTGGGTACCTAAGTATTATTGAATATGATTCGATTAACTATTAAATATTTGGAAATTATACTATAACTATTTTGTACATAAATTTATTGCATTTTATTTAATCAGGACTTCACATCCCTTAGATTCAGTGCAGCAGTAACTTCCAGACCGCGTGACAATTTAAGGTTATGTATGAGGTTATATTATTTACTGTAGGTCTAGCCATATCATGTGCTTGACTTGTATAGGCTATGTTTATTGCTTGATTAGGCAACTGCAGACACCACGTGGCGAGGTGCGCCAGTTCTCAGTAATTGCTTATACTTATTTAACTACTAGTTATTACTAAGCTGTCTTTCCTTATTCCGCTAGCAAGAAGTCTCAATGGATAGTCACAGGGTGATTACTAGGCAGTGATTCGTACCTACAACATGGTAGTTGGGGATGACTGTTTGGCCTGATAATTGGGTAACCTGCAGTATTAGGTACTAATCTTATATGTATTTAGGTATTTCCCTAATCAGTGGTGTCACAATTGTGTCGGCCGGCCGGCCTAGCGAAAGCTGAATTACTCATCCGTTTACCTATCTACAAATATTTGATTTATTTCCTTTAGCACTACTAGTTGAGCCAAGCAGTAGCGCCACGAGGGATAAACGTATTTTTACCGTTTGGCAGTGCCGAACCGAATGTTTACAATCCTCATATAGGTAGCGCCACACAAGTCGGCGGATGAGAAGTTAGCCGCTGATGACACTTCGCCGTAATTCGCTAATTATTGTACGCCGTACGCCTCCCTACGAGTTGTAACCGAGTTGACCGAGCAGGAACTTGGTCGGATACATGTATGGATAGTATCCGTAGATCTTTTTATAGAGCGATCTCAAGAAGGCTTTTTGAGCCTTTTCGAGCATGCGCGTGTAGGTGACCTGGAAAAGATACCACACGCATGCAGCCGACTCCAGTTTACTTCTTACCAATGTATTGTATAAAGTTTTTATGACTTGCGGGTTTTGAAAGTCTCGAGCATTTCGGAGAACAAAGCCTAGATGACGGAAAGCCTCCTTCGTGAGATCGGCAATGTGATCATAAAATGTTAGTTTTCGGTCAAACTTTACCCCCAAATCTTTGATGGCTCATACTCTGTTAATAGGCAAATTATTCAGTCTAGTCAAAATGGATAGGTTATGGGTTTATGACTATGACTATGGGATTATTATTGAAGTGTATATATACAAGTTAATATTCCAAGCATCTATCTGTTACCATTATTAATATAGAGCGAGAACGGCTAAAAATTCAGGTTTGTTGTTGGGGCCCCCTTAAATATTAATTTTATTCAGTTTTTAGTATTTGTCAACTGAAATACATCTGTGAAAATTTCAGCTTTCTAGCTATAACGGTTCATTAGATACAGACAGCGGATTCTTAGTAATAGGGTCCCGTTTTTACCCTTTTCATACGGAACCCTAAAAATACGTGTGTAATATTTTTTGATAATCTGCTGAGGTGTTTCTCGTGTACCAACTGCTTTCGCACCACGGACTAATTATAATAATGATTTTATTATACTCATTCAACATGCCTGTTATTGTAGGTAGGTATGTCTAGAATCTAGGTAGATAATATTTAGGTACATTTTTCTCTTTGTTAGGTCTATATTAGGTATTTTAATCACGTTTCGCTATATATCGTAGAAAAGTGCCTGATGTAAATTATTTAGCAAAATTATTTTAAGAAATAGGTATTGTAGGTATACCCACCAGTTGTAGCCATCTCAGAGACGTTTTTGGCCATTTCTAATTTAAATGATTCTGTAAACAATTTTAATGCTAAACTATGTTTTAAAGGAATTTTCAAACCTTCACACAATTAATATTTGTACCTACATTGTGCATCAATTTTCCAAAACCGGGTCAGTGGCCTCAACCTGTCATATTTGACTCTAGGCGTTCTCATACATATTTTATAGGTACTTACTCGTCGCCACTGTTTCATTACTAAGACGTCCACCGCTGGACATAGGCCGGTTCGAAGCGGCTTTCATCTAGCGCGGTTCTGCAGTATCGCTGAAGTTATCCGTCCATCTTATACGTGGCCATCCTATGCACTCGGGAACTTTTCGGCCCCACTTTGGTCATCAGTCCTCTATGCTATGTGCCCTACCCACCGACATATTATTTCAAGTAGTCAATCCGTTGGGCTATGTCGACAGCTTTGGTTCTTCTATGGATCATAATACATATTACCATGCGATACTTTGAGACTACGCACCGGCAAGCGCAGCGTTATTTAATATTTGAGTGTTTTAAAAACGGTCTCCAGTAAAACCGTGGTAGAACCATTCCTGTCCCGAAGTCCTTTACGCAACATCTAGCAATCGACCAAAAATAGAATAAATTATCCACAGAATTCCCTTTGACGTCCGCCAAAGCTATTTATAAAAACTACCTTGCTGGCGTTTGATGAATCATTTATTAAATGGTTTATTAAGAAAACATTTTGTATTAAATTAAATATTAATCGAAGTAATTCAAAGTTTCTTCTTCGGACAATTTTGAAACTGTCGTAGCTTATTTCGTGTCGATACACAGACGTTCTGGATTGCATTGCCACGTCGCTTTGGGGTGTGCATTATTGTAAAAGATCTTTTAGGATTGTACTCGTATTGTGGTGTTCCAAAATGTTGCGTTGCCAGATTGGCATTGGCATCGTCATTTTGAGACAACGTCCAAGTTTCTATTTCTTTTTTTGGTGTCAGTTGGATATTTGATTCATTTATAAAAATACTGTCTTCTGTATTAGCATACAAATTATTCCAGCGTATTGGTTCATAGCAATCGGTGGGCACCGCAATATCTTGGGCCTCAGTTTCATTTTCATCACGAAATTCGGGAGGAGGCGGAATAACTACATCTAAATCATCCGTATTAAAACATTGAAGCAGTGTTTTAGGGTTAAACATAGACTGATCTATATTGAAATCGGTTTCTGTACATGGTTCTAATTCTTCAATTACAGGACCAAGAAGTTTAGAATCAAGAAGTTCTTCAACTATTCCTGATTTGTCGTCGTTATAAGTATGAGATATGTTAGGGGCATATATTTCAGATTTTTCCTCCAGTTGTGCAGGCTTCAAGATGTTTGCATTCGTAATTTCTTGTGTATTAGGTTCTCTATATTGCTCTTCGAATATTCTAATCCCATGCATGCTATCTATAGCTGTTTGACTATTCATTTCATCAATGTTTTTGCGTTTAGCTGTTTCGCTTAACTGTAACTTTGACAAAGGAGTTCTCAAATTATTGATTTCAGTAATCTTGAAGGATCTTTTAGTTTTCCCAGACAGGATTTTCATAGCACTGTTATCCGAAAATTTGGGTTGAGTAAGGGGTTGACTAAGTCTTCCAGTTTTGTCTTTCCTGAAATAAATCACAATTTAAGAATAATACTTATAATAATAATCTATGTAAACAGGTGTATATAATCAAAAGTAAGGCATTTTGTAACTTTTTTTTTTGGTATCTTACCTTAGCATCTGACTATACTTTTGTAGGATACTTTTAACTTGATTGCTTATTTGCGGGGTTTCAGTTTTGTTATCAAGTTTGTGAGTAATGTTGTCAATCTTAGTTTTAGAGTCGCTGGTCAGATGTATCGAAACGCATTCTGTATTCTGTTTGTTTTGCACATTGGTCTCCGAAGGAGGTCGTGCACTATGCGTAATAATAGTATTTCCATCATTTTGCTGTGTAAAAGTACCTTGAATGGCTTTTTGTGGCATCTTGGTAGCGCTAACTTTATTAGGATAAATTACTAGAGATTCATTTACATCTCTGATTTTATGTGATGCAAGCATATGAACATCTTTGCATTCAATGTCAGGTCTGTCTAGATAATCGTCATCGTCATTTTTACTATTACATGCAACTTTTTTTTCTCCTTCAAAGCCTATACCTTGAACTTCTGAATTCATTGCATAATTTTGTCTTTCGTCTCTATTATTTTGTATGTCGTTTCGTCCAGTTATTTCAGTTATATCAACGTCCATTTTTATCTTTCTTATAACTGTTACGTGATTTTTTCTTTTGGCCACATCAATTTTTGTTGCGGAATATGAATATTTTCGTATATTTGAGTTATGATTGTATAAATCTGAACCATCGTCGTTTTTGGGGCTACAATCTGGTGATAATACGGTATGTTGTCCTGAGTTAGGGTCACAAAGTTCGGAGTGATTATACGATGTGCTTGCTCTAGAATGAATCGTGTCGTTTTGATACTTGTTTTGTTTATAAGGTACTAAGTTCTTTAAAAACTTAGAGGGTTTATCTTGTGTTGCGTAATGTACATGAACGAGCTTAGATGGGAATGCGATTAAGCATTGGGTATCAATACTTTTTTTGAAAGAGTTTTCATTATATGGTATACAATTTGTTAAACTCGTTATAGTGGTATTATTACCAGTTGCTAGTTTGGTACCGGTGTCTTTAACTGGGGTTTCATACATATTTTTATTTTGATTGATGTTATCATAATGATTACCAGTTGCAGGTTTGGGACTGTTGTACATAACTGGAGATTCATAGCTATATTCACTTTGACCTACGTCATTATAATTTATGCCAACTTTTGCCGGATTTTTCTCATTAGTTATTATAACTGAATTCAAGCTTCCATTTGAATATTCCGTGATATGATTATCTCTAAGTTCTGAAACAGTTTGATTGGTCTCTTGAATATATTTTTGTGCTAATTGTTTTAAAGTGGCAATCTTGTTTTCTTTTACTGTTGGTTTTAAACTGGCGATTTCGTTGTCATTTGCTGTTTTATTATGTTTGAAAACATGTTTGTTTTCTTGTTCATCTTTTACTATATCAATATTTTTGTTCTGTAATACATTTTTTGTTTCGACCACATTACTAACTGTATTATCATTGAGATCCTTTGACTCTATTTTGCAACCTGCGTCATTTGTATCGTCTTCGTTTTCTTTTTCTTCCAAAATATTTGCTAATATTGTGTCTGGTACGTTAACAGTATTTTTTGTGTGTTGTAAAAAAATATCTATCTGATTCTTTACAGAATTTTGGAATCCACAAATTTCATCATTATTATTATCATCTTCTTCGTCGCTAAGGTCCACTTTTTTATTTAGCAAGTCAATGTAATTATAAGTGGATTTTTTGTTTTTTTGTAAATATCTTTTCATATTCTTATTCGAACTTTTGCGAAGTCTGTAGTCTTTTGACGTCAAAGTATTTTTTCTCACAGGTGTATTCATCGTGGATGATGATTGTAAGGCACAAGAATTTTGCACATTCCTTATGTTTTCGTGGACAGTAAGATCAATACATGGTAGATCTAATTCTTTGTTACATCCTGATATTTCATTCTCAATGTCAATCAAAATGCTATTTATTTTCTCTTCATCAATCTCGGTCATTTCATCGGTGTCTTCAGTGAAATTTTTATTCCATCCATCCAAATTGTTATTAGATACTGGTATACAGTCAGAATAGTTTTTAGGCGAATTCATGACAGCCGTTTTACTTACCTGTTCTGTCGATTCCATAGATGATACTGGCTGTTTTGACTGTGTGAACTCTTGCAGAATTCTATTAGACATCTTCACCGATTTATCCAAATCATCTTTTAGGTTTCTAGATGTTTTTCCAAACGAATCTTTCAGGTAATTGAGCTTGTCTATCAGAGCGTTATCTCGTTTCTTTTTTTCCTTCGACTGTACTATATTATTTTCTGGAGTTGTCTTTCTTTTGCGATCTTTAAAGGTTTCTGTAGCGTCAATCAGGTTTGTAGTTAAATTCATTCTAAAGCTCTCATTAACAGTCATGTGTGCATCTAAATCTTTGAATAGATATTCACATTGTGCATCGATGCCAACTGAAATAATATCAGAATTTATTAGGTACTTACATTTAAAATCAGAAACAAATTTCACTTTTACAAACAGAAACAGGCACTGTAAGCCTCACCAAATGTAGAGCTTATGCAGTGTGCTACAATTTTGTGTTCGAAATTGTGCTTCCTAGTAATTTGATGGGTAATGACTCCATCGTAAACACGTATCAAATCCTTATCCCTGAAACATGAAATGTTGATTAACGGCAAGATTCAACGAGATGTTTTAAGATTTTTACTTAATCATAAAAAGAAAGAATAGAAGGAAATGAAAGAAACTCAGAAGAGCATTTAGGGAAAAGATCAAAGCAAATGTCATGATATGAAGGGATGTCATAAAACTGGGAGCGTAGAAGTTTCTCCAGCAACAAGAGCCTATTCCTAAAGCAGAGAGTAACTTATATACAACGTGTAACGAAAAGGCTGTATACATAAAAAGTGGGTTGATACTATACCTTATATAGATGCTGTATTCGAAATTCCGAGCCAAAATAACAACATTCACTTTTCAAAAAAAAAATTAATATGACTGACTAGAAAAAAAAATAAGGACAGCAGTTCAAGAAGGTGTGGTCTGATTTTGATGGGCAAGGTCGTGTTATTGACCTCACAGCTGTTTAGTGTGATAGTGCTGTGCAAATGTGAATTAGTCATAAAAATGACTAGTTTTTCAAAAAAAGATTAAAAATCAGCAAACGAACTTACACGGCTAAACATGCCCCCATCTAGTTTGTTACCGTTATCTGATTTGGTACTTTCAGTATGTATACAGTCTTTCCGTTACACGTAGTATACAGGTTCTAAAGTGTCATTTAATGAATTTTAGCAATAATATTATAGTATAAATAATATTGTAGTATAAAACTTATACGTATGAAACGGAACTGACGTCACCTGCAGTCGCCACGCCCCTTCGCGCCATGCTGTCGCCCGCCGCCATGTTGAAACTCAAGAGACAAAGGAGGGGAAAGTTATTTAAGCCGTGTTCAACCATTTTTGCGCTCTATTCGCTCCCGAGTCGTTCCTGAATAAACAAGCTGCTACCACTCTAAGTGTTTCGTATTTTATTACGTTATACGTACTTGAAATTTATGAGAACCAGAAGATTGTTCTCGCTATCCCCGACGATCAAGTAGCTTTTGTGAGTCTCGCCAGCGGTCAGATGTTCCATATTCTCAGATAAGTGGTTCTGATTGAGCAGGGTTAGTTGTATGGAGACTGACTTCTCGTCTACCGGGGTCATCGTCAGCTGATACTTTGGGAGTAAGCTGATTTGTTTGCGAAGGATATTGCCGGCTGGTGGACCTTTGCTCATTATCTATAAAAAATTGTTAAAATAATCATAAAAAACCGGACAAGTGCAAGCCAGGCTCGCACAACGAGGGTTCCGTACAAACATATTGTTAAAATAATTTAAAACCTGTTTTAGCATGTGCTAATGAATTTATTTTATATGATACCTTACATGATACGATTTACTCACTTTGAATTTTGAACCCATATTTTGTGAATTTTGAGGCCCTGTTTTTATGTGATTTAAATAAAAATGTACAATTTTCAGATTTATTTCTATATGCGTGAGTACGCATATAGAAATAAATCTGAAAATTGTACAGTGAGACAATGCTCTTCGCCAAATTTTATAGTTCTATGTCAACGGGAAGTACCCGGTAGGTTTTGATTTTTGTGAGCGTTGAAAAATGCGTTTTTTTCAACATAAACGGCTCTAACTTTTTTATACGGTGGCTGAGAAGCTTTTCTTTTACACAACTGCAAGAATTAATAGGTTTACGTATATAGTTTAAATTTCAACTCGATATCTTTACGCGTTCTCGAGATAAAGAGTCTTGACATACACACAGACGGACAGACGGACAACAAAGTGATCCTATAAGGGTTCCGTTTTTTCCTTTTGAGGTACGGAACCCTAAAAATTAAGTAAACGATTGAATACGCTACACCAAGATGCCGATAAAATACTCGCACCTATTATGTCAAGTAAGGCTATTTAGTTTTGGTTCTGATCATTCATATAATTAATTTTCGCGCACTGACTATTTGTGTGTAAAGTATATCGTGGGTCTTCTTAGAAGTTTATTAAATAGTATCCACTTATCCTCTCCATGTACCTCAGATGACTTTTCCCCGGCAGCATGAAGTTGACCTCCCAGTCTTCAATACCTTTCAGCTGTTTGCTATCAAAAGGAGGGTTTTCCCTCAGGGTGGTGAAGTCCGGCGAGGTTTAAGGTGTAGTGTTGAGGCTGCTTGGATAGTCGATAGTGCTGCATCGTGAGTTATTCAAATGTATAATAAAACAGTACCTTCTTCAAATCCCTTGGATAACTTCCCTCTAACAGCATAAAGTTGACTTTCCTAGCAGTGGCCAACATCGTACTGTACGAGGGACCGATGCCTTTCAGCTGTTTACTAGGAAAGGGGGAGATTTCCCACAGGTGGGTGGTAAAGTTTTGGCGAGATTCAAGACGTAGTATCGAGGCCTTAAGGTACCTACCTACTACATCGTGGTACGTCTTAGAGATAAATAATATTTAATAGAGTCTGGCTAACGAAAGTTGATACTGGAATTTTTCGCAAACTTTTTAAATGACAACACACGGTGCTACTCTACCATCGCGGATTTACCTTTAAATTAGGGTATTTTACCTAGTATTTAAAACTTTTTCAAACTTCATGTACTAAACTGAACAAAATGATTCATTATATTATTATAATCTTCATCGTAATGAAGTTGATAGGTACGCGTTGAAATCATTTGAATCATTGGTAGAGTAATGCAAAGCCTCAGTTTGGCATAATAATAACGTCAAAAAAACAGAAAAAACACGACAAGTCAAAGCTTGAAAAAAAGATTTTTTTGCGATTCCCCCAAAGATTTGGAAGAATCAAAATCGCAGTATGGTAATAAAGCTACATCGTGTGAGTGAGAGAAAGTGTTTCCCTCTCAGTTTAGAGCTGCCATACTGAAATTTTTTTGTAATTTGCCGCGCTTTGTCAGTATCAACTTTCGTTAGCCAGACTCTATATTATATTAAAATGTACCCTCTCCAAGTCCCTCGGATGACTTTCTTCCAGCATCATGAAGTTGAACTTCCCAGCGCTGGCCAACATCGTACTGTACGTGGGACCGATGCCCTTCAGCTGCTTGCTGACATAGGGCGAGTTTTCCCACAGGTGGGCGGACACGCACTTGGCGAGAATCAAGGCGTTTAGGACAGCGCTGTGGTATGGGGGCTGTTGGGATACCAAGGCGGGCCGAGTCACGTACGCTACTAGACCTGAAAAATCGTTTATTGACACGTACAAAGCGCTGTTTGCAAAGTGCATACAATGATACACTCATATACTCATCTTTTACTATACAACCCTGAAATAGTAGAAAAGCATCATCCGTGCCATATATTTTTTGAAAGTCAATGTACAATGTAAAATTTTATAATAGGAACAGCTGTTTTTGCGGTTTTTTTTTAAACTCAAACATTTTACATCAGTTTTCAGTAGCACTTACATTTGCAGACCCTGTCAGCGATCCTCATAATCTTCATGGCCTCTTGGTTGAGCGAGGGGTCGGAGATGTTTAGACAGCCCAGTATGGCTTGGATTATGCTACAAGAAACAACATACATTTTTGAGTTCATATAGTACTTATTAATGGCTTTTTTATCTTTTTACAGTAATGTTATTTTCAAGGAGGTAATTTCAATACTTTATGAAACGTTTCGTATTTGAATTTATTTTTAATACCTACCTTTATTTGTTTAGACAACAGTTTTAATTTAATTATACCTAATTGATGTAGAAAAGTAAATAAAATAGGTATGTAGTGCATGTCTGCTAGTTCCTCGTTCTCGCAAATAATCCATAAAATACTCCAGGACGGTTTGTCTAACAGACTGCGACGTAGATTACAGTAGAGACTAACCAGCTGAGTTTCATCTGCCGCGAGCTGATTTTCCCTTTCATGGGGAAGCGGATAGTGGCAGCTGCATTGTTCCGATTCAACGCGTTCAGGCAACGTCTCTCGTCAACTCTGAGGTGCATGTCGGATAGCTCGTGGCTCTCGCAAATAATCCATAGGAGACGCTCTAATGTTTCGTTACCATTTATCTGAAGTATTAATAAGTAAATATTAAGGGACATCTTACACACGCACGAGTAATACTGTGCTCCCGATTTAAAGGTATTATTTATTGGGGAAAGATTCAAGGCAAAATTAAAAGAAATATGCTAGGTACGAGTATATCTCCATCCCTTATTTTTTAATACTTATCTATCTTTGTATACCCCAGGCAGAATAAACATTTCACTTAGCCAAAATTAGCATAGAGTTGAAAATTGGTATAGACCTGTGTGGTATATATACCATCAGTTTCCATCAACGTGATGTTCTAGCCGAGGATGGAGTAGGTATCTCTAGAGAGGATAGAGTAGGTACCTATGTAGTCCTAGACATTTACAAAAAGTCTTTCTCGCCCTTCTCTAAATGAACGATGACCTACCTTCATGATAAGCTTCATGGTTTCCAAGTCCAGATAGAAGACGGACATGAGCCGGCCCGCCTCGGTGGACTCGATGCAGCACGCCTCGTCCATCGTGATCATCCCGGCGCTGCGTAAACCGTTCATTGCCTTCACGCAAAGTTCTGCAGAAGTTATACGACAACCTAATTCATGATTCATAAACATTTATTTGCGCATATGGGTACAGAAACAAGGATGGTAAAAAATAAAACAAAATTAACGCCATATTCGACCTTTCGGTATGCAAAAATAAGAGAGACATTGTTAATATGGACCTTATACGGAGTAACTTTTTTTTCATATAGGTTTGCGATTTACTAACTATATATTGCCTGAAAATGAGGTCTAAGATGTAGCACGCTTACCTAGAAGATATAAATATCTACTTATTTACTCGAAATTTGAAGACACCTAGGTATGTTGTACCTACTTTGGCGGAAAGACAGACAGATTGTGCAAACCCTGGGCGCACTCTCCGATGTGTATCCCATAGAAGGCTGATACCTAGATACACCACCTTACGCTATAATATATGCTGAGAATACTTCACATACAAATTATGGGCATATATTATATATTATACAAATATGGCAATACATATTATGGGCAATCAAAATATGAGCGGCGTAGTTGGATCATTTTGGGCACTGTACCATAAAAGTACAATTTCGTAACCAACTGAACGCAGCAGCACTCAGCAGCAGTGAGCAGCAGACTATGCAGTCTCTGCGACACTCAGGTTCACAG
The DNA here is from genome assembly GCA_949316475.1 of Hypomecis punctinalis. NCBI lineage: Eukaryota > Metazoa > Arthropoda > Insecta > Lepidoptera > Geometridae > Hypomecis > Hypomecis punctinalis. The sequence continues at coordinate 2,566,228 of OX438807.1, forward strand.
TAAAAGTATTTCTTTACAATACATTCCATAATTAGCGACGAGCTGTGCGTCGAATTGCCTGAATTTTTGTTGCCAGACGACACATTAGTTTGCTGCTGCGTACAATCGACTTCGAAATTGTTTTTTGAATTATTTCGATTCGAGGTAAAATTATTATTTGTACTTTCATTTTGCTCTCTCGAATCCAGAATGAGTCAGTTTTGACTCAGAAGTCGTGGTAATCCTATCAAAGTTAGAATATTTTTGAGCTCGTAGTAGGTACTCGTACCTACAGCTCTTTCAAACAGTATCGCTTGGAAGATACACACACTTTAGACATCTACATTAGCTATAGGTAGTCTAAGGTACATATCTGAGATCATAATATATCAAATAAATTATTAAGTACAAAAGGTCGTACGAGTAGGTATTCAGTCGGCAAACAAAAACTATCTGAATGGACCACCAACAGTTAGCACATAATGCACTGCATGGCGAATGATTGAAATGATATCATTAGTTGAAATCCCAACATATGTAATAATACCCTAAAAGGTAAACCTCACGATCCCAAGTTTTTATACATTTAATTACTAATCTAAAAAGATTAAAATAAGAAGGATTTGTGAGCTCCTGATATTTAATACTGATAAAGTAAATTAGTGATTATTAACGGAACCTAAATGCTTTTAAGTAAGATTTACATTAACCTTTTTTAAACTTTGTCATGTGAGGTTTATGATAATTTGGAGTTATAAATTAGAGTGTAGTATCTATACATGCCGTCCAACGAGTGCATACACATAGTAATATTGTACCTAAGTACAGCATTATATCTGACAAAATATAACTATGCATGTCAAAGATACATGATCTTTATGCGAATCAAACAACGGCCTGTGGCCTGTTAGTGTTATGTTAGTTACAAGCTGCGGATAGCCCAATCCTGACACGATTGGGAGAATGCGCGAGTTCGGGATATAAAAAGTTCAGTAAGGAAAGAAATAAGATTATCAGGTACCTAGGATGAATTTATTGAATGGACTAAACTGATTTTCTTTTCGTGATTCAGAAGTGAATCACTCAGCATTCAAAATATATATCAAATTCAAAATTTTGTCTGTATTTCTGAAAATAAAATTTGTAATAAACTTTTTTAACATTTCAATTAAGTAACTAACTACTAAAATTACGCGTGAGGTATACCTGTGCTTTATTTAATTAAAATGTGCGAAAACCACGCTGGTTTCCATAGTGAAACGTTTTTACGCTCAACAGTTTTATGTACATTCGCCCTTCGGCCTTTGCCTGCGAGATTTCATTATGTACGTTGCGCCCCACGATTTTATTATCTACATGAAAAGCCCTTTTATTTGATACTTATATAGAGAGGTTTATGTAAAAAAATGTAATCCGCCATGTTGTGGCGATGGCCATCTTGTATTTACGTCACTATTAAATACAAAAAATTGTATTGTCATCGAAAGTAAAGCTGTGTATCAAATATCATATCAATCTGTCCACGAGAAAAGAGTCAAATCTCAATTACTAGATTTGACCCAAAAAACATATATAATATTCAATTATACAATACGTATTAAATACTTATTACCTACCAACAACAAAAACTTGCAAATTTTGCTTTAATACACCCAAGTATTAACAGAAGAAAATAAGGAGGATACAATAAATAGACGAGTGCCTACTTTGATATGTAATTAAATAAAAAAGGAAAAAATACATAACATGTACATAATTGCCATTCCAATGACGTGATATTTACAAACGTTTATAACAATTTAGCACAAACGTAGGCAGTCATTATGTGCCTTCGAAGGCATCAGAAATAACTTTATGTGTAAAGGGCATGAAATAGTCTGTGCCCTGAGTAATGAGTTAAAGGCGATTGAAATAATATTTTTTTCTGATTCAACTTTTTACCAATAGGAATAGATATATACAGGAATAGTTGAGATGGAACTCGTTTACCTCCTTAAAATATACTGTTATGCCTACGCTCGATTAGGTCTGTCTATGTTAATTGTACCCATTTTACAAGAAACTGGACATAAAAAGTTGCACGATTTCACGTTTGTCTTATATCAGGCACTGATTGCAAATGTTCATCTCGCCCATTTTTGGGATATATGTATTTCATTACAACCTACCTACCTAATAAAGCAATCAAAGTCGACGGCCATCGTCGCATTATCTAAGGTGCATGTAATAAATCGATGGGTAGGAGGAGCCTGTGGTAGGAGCCATATATCACTCAAAAACCGATACTAACTGAGTTGATTGATGTACTAACATATAGTGTTCATGACTATATTTAATGTGATTTTTTTTTGGAAATATCTTTTTTACTTTCACTCTTTTGATAGCCGTTTTTTTATTTCAACTAATAGTTTTTAATGGAGAGAATATATAGGTACCTTGGTAGGTTTGCTTATTTCATTTTGGTCATACTACCTGGCAAGCAACTATGTACAAATATTCAATATTCAATCATTTATTGCACCAAAAACACATACATATCTTAGTCTAATGAATAAACTTAGAGTTACATGTTTATGGAGCCTGTGTTTTAGGATTGCAATAGCAATTGACTTAAACACTAAGGTAATAATAGGAACAGTTAGTTATCGGGATCTAATTTACTACGTATGGAAGCATTTTTCTTTTTTATGAATAGATCATTTGCATCAGTGCTGTTTCCCCATATGATTATTCCATATCTTAATCTATTTATGTATAAAACCGATCTTATAACCACTCAAACAAAATTGGTATCACAAGAAAGATAATTTAGTCCTTAAAAATTGTTTATGACATATTTTAAATGTAATAAAAAATAGCCATGAACACTTTTCGATAGGCGAGCTATCATAGGCGTGTTTATAAATTAATAATAATTTATAAAAATACGTCTCATCTCTGGTTATCACGTAGGTGAAGGTTTATCTTCAGCGACTCTTAGGCCATTATTCTTCGAGATAAATAAAGGTATGGCGACTGTGCGCTAGTGGCTTGGGCCAAGCGTCGAAAGATCGCGTGCGACGACAATCGCGCAGGATCACCGTGTGTCGTCGGCGTCGCTCTATCTGAGGTCAGAGCCGTTCATCACTCACGAACCGGAACCAGCTGAGCTGATTGATGCGCTGACAATTGACTTGTGTAACGGTGTAATGGATAATCCCCTGGGATAATCCTGCATTGACAAGATTATTGCCTATACATGCCTGTACCTACTTAGCACTCTTTAATTACTACTAAGGCAGTTCGTTTCTATTTCAAACCTTACAATTAACCTCGTAAGCCTGCTAAAACAAGATTAAAATATTTTTATCAGGGTATAACTTTTTGATAGACCTATGGGTATTACAAAAATATGTATGAACATGTGGTATGTGGTGTATGAACAAGACAACCTATTTGTTTTTATAGTAGTTAAGGTAAAGGATTGGTTTCTTCTAGATGTGTATTTACTACGCATTTTGCTATCTTTTTCCCATATTCCCTATCTGTATTATGAGGGGAAGACTTACAGGAATTTATTTATACAACCCTTGGGACTACGACTACTAACAGTTGCAACAAGCTACATTGCATTGCAGTGTAGTGTTGTGTGATAGGTAGCTAATAAAGCTTGTCTCTCGCTAGAATAACGTATCTACATACCTTAATCCCGTACAACACAAGTTACTTAGATTTACTACGTAGGTATCTTCCACAGATCTTACCAGATAGGACATGCCGTGCCCATCTAGTGGGGACCTATTTTCACACAAAACTTGCGAAATGTCTACTACACGTATACCTACCCATTATTACTCACACAGCACAACAAATTATTCATATACACTCACACTACATCCTCAGGGGGGCCAGTGGTCAGTGACCTTGACTCCTGTGCCAAAAGGCAAATATATTTATGTCATCATCATCATCATTTCAGCCATAGGACGTCCACTGCTGGACATAGGCCTCCCCTAATGATTTCCAATAAGACCGGTTGATAGCGGTTTGCATCCAGCGCGATCCTGCGGTTCTAATAAGGTCATCCGTCCACCTTGTGGGTGGACGTCCTACGCTGCGCTTGCCGGTACGTGGCCTCCACTCGAGAACTTTTCGACCCCATCGGTCATCAGTTCTCCGCGCTATGTGCCCTGCCCATTGCCACTTCAACTTGCCAATCCGCTGAGCTATGTCGGTAACCTTGGTTCTTCTACGGATCTCCTCATTCCTGATTCGATCTCGCAGAGAAACTCCGAGCATAGCCCTCTCCATGGCTCGTTGGGCTACTTGGAGCTTACTAATAAGGCCCATAGTGAGAGACCACGTTTCTGTGCCATAAGTCATCACTGGCAACACACACTGGTCGAAAACTTTCGACTTGAGGCACTGAGGTATGTCAGACGAGAAGACGTTACGCAATTTTCCAAACGCTGCCCAACCGAGTTGGATTCGGCGATTGGCCTCTTTCTTGAAGTCGGACCTACCTAACTGGACTACTTGTCCCAGGTAGACGTACGAGTCAACGACTTCAAGAACCGAGTTCCCAACTGAAATAGGGGTGGGTACAACATGAGAATTACACATGACCTTTGTCTTATCCATGTTCATTTTAAGACCCACCTGTTGAGAGACTCGATTAAGGCCTTCGAGCATCGTGCTGAGTTCTTCCATCGACTTTGCCATGACTACGATATCGTCGGCAAATCGAAGGTGAGTGATGTATTCGCCATTGATGTTGATGCCGAGTCCTTTCCATTCCAGGAGCTTAAAGGCGTTCTCCAGAGTAGTAGTAAACAGTTTCGGAGATATTACGTCTCCCTGTCTTACGCCTCTCTTCAAAGGGATCGCCTTAGAGCTCTCTTCCTGTACTCGAACCGACATAGTGGCGTTATTATACAAACACTTCAGCACTTCAATGTACCGATGGTCAATACGGCATCGTTGAAGAGACTCAAGCACAGCCCATGTCACAACCGAATCAAAGGCTTTCTCATAGTCCACAAACGCCAAGCAAAGTGGCAGGTTATACTCCTCGGTCTTCTGTATAACCTGCCGCAGCGTATGTATGTGGTCCATGGTGCCAAAGCCCTTCCGGAAACCGGCTTGTTCGGCAGGCTGGAAGTCATCAAGCCTGCGTTCGAGACGATTCGTAATGACCCTTGAAAACAACTTATAAACATGGCTCAGAAGCGAGATGGGTCTGTAGTTTTTCAATAAGGTGTTGTCACCTTTTTTGAAGAACAACACCACCACGCTTCTGTTCCACGCTTCTGGCGTTATGCCCTCGAAGACGACGGTGTTAAAAAGCTTCTGAAGGACTTTTAGTACCGGCGTTCCACCCGCTTTCAGAAGCTCTGAAGTGATTCCGTCGTCACCCGGCGCCTTATTGTTCTTAAGTTGGTTCAGGGCCATCCTAATCTCGTATAGGCTAATGTCCGGGATGTCTTCGGTGAAGTGTCGGGTCAGCTTGGCTCTTGGGTCTTTGGCCGTGCTGTTTACAGGCTTTGCTACCGAGGCGTATAACTGTCCGTAAAACCTTTCGATCTCCTGCAATACCTCTGCCTTGGTTGACGCTATACTGCCATCTTCTCTCTTCAGCTTTGTCAACTGGCTTTGCCCAATAGAAAAATGCCTCGCGAACACTTTGGAGCCTTTGTTCCGCTCTATTGTCTCTTTAACATGTTTAGTATTAAAGAGACAAATGTCGCACCGCACCGATTTTGAAATCTGTCTATTGAGCCGCCTGTATGACTTTACATCATCGGAAGACTGCAGTCTTAGCGAGCGTCGTTCGGCCATGAGATTTAGAGTATGATCGGAGAATTTCTTAGGTTTATCTGAACGGCGGGGTCTAAAGAACTTAGAACCCACCGTTTGGACAGTTTCTACGAGCCCGTTATTGATCTCGTCCACCGACGCAAAGTTCTCCAGGCAAGCAAAGCGATTTGAGAGCTCGAGCTGAAAGTTCTCGGGGTTTTGTATGTGGGCACGAGTAGGTCGGAGCGTAGACTTCATCAGGCGGGACCTTTCGAGTTTAACGTTGATATTCAGTTTGCCTCGCACGATTCTGTGATCACTGCCAGTTTTTACCCTGTGGATCACGGAGACGTCGTTGAATATCCGTTTCTCGCTAGTCATGATGAAGTCTATCTCATTTCTCGTGGTACCGTCGGGACTCATCCAGGTCCATTTCCTGCGAGGTGGCTTCTGGAAGAAAGAGTTCATCATGAAGAGTTCCTCTTTCTCCAGAAAGTCTGCCAGCATGTGGCCCCTGGGGTTCCGTTGCCCACATCCAAATTGCCCCACTCTCAACTCATCATCGCTTTTCTTGCCCAACTTTGCGTTGAAGTCTCCCATAACAACCGTGAAGCGAGTCTTAGACGTATGTATGGCCCGACTTACATCCTCATACATAGCCTCCACTTCATCATCTGGGTGTGACGAGGTTGGTGCGTATACCTGGATGACCTTCAACGAATATCGTTTGGATATTCTGAGTATCAGGTATACAACCCTGCTCGACACACTTTCGATGGTAATGATGTTGTTAACGAGAGACCTGTGAACGAGAAAGCCGACACCACCTTGGGACCGTTGGTCACCTTCCCGGTAGTACAGTAGGTTGCCGGATTTCAGGGTTATCGTGTCCTCGCCCTCTCTACGGACTTCAGATAACCCCATAATATCCCATCGCAACCTACTCAACTCTTCTTCCAGTTCCGCAATCTTCTCATCAGTCCTCATGGTGCGCACGTTATATGTTGCCAGGACCAGTCGTCGTCGGTTGGGGTGGCAGCCGGATCTCTGCCGGGGATTCTTAGCACCCCTTGCTCCGCCGTTACCGTGGTCGCTGCCGGAACCAGGACTAGCGGAGCTGCCGGGGACTGGGGGCCTGGTTTCATTTTGTGCAATCATAAGGGGGATTTGCCCATAATTGCCGCGCTGGGCAAGCGTGTTGGCAATCGCAGGGCGTAGCTCTCGCGACAGGGATGCTGCTGCCCATCCCCGCCCTGTTGCACTTGAGCTACGCTGTTCTGGATGGGTATACCGCCAACTGTCGGTTCCGTAGTACCTCAGTCGGCTCTTACGACACCTGGTACAAAAGGATGGTGCTATTCTACTCTGCCGGCACCCCACGGCCATTTAGGTGTATGTGTATGCCATATGGCCGTGGGGTGCCGGCAGAGTAGAATAGCACCCCCCTCTAGTACCAGGTGTCGTAAGAGCCGACTGAGGTACAGCGGAACCGACTAATGGCGGTATAACCATTCAAATAAAAACGTAGCTAAAATGGCACAGGGCAGGGATGGGGAGCAGCATCTCTGTCGCGAAGCTACGTTTTCTGCGATCGCCACCACGCTTGCCCAGCGCGGCGATTATGGGCAAATACCCCCAATATATGGCAAAAACAGATAGACCAGGCCCCCAGTCCCCAGCAGCTCCGCTAGCCCGGGGCTACGGTAGCGGCTCCGGTAACGGCGGAGAAGGGGGTGCTAAGAATCCCTGGCAGACGCCCGGCTACCACTCCCGCAAACGACGACTGGCCCTGGTAACACACAACGTGCGCACAATGAGGACTGACGAGAGGATTGCTGAGCTGGAAGAAGAGTTGAGTAGGTTGCGTTGGGATATTGTGGGGTTGTCTGAAGTCCGTAGAGAGGGAGAGGACACGATAACTCTGAAATCCGGCAACCTGCTCTACTACCGGGAAGGTGACCAGCGGTCCCAAGGTGGTGTCGGTTTTCTCGTTCATAAGTCCCTCGTTAACAACGTTATCACCATCGAAAGTGTGTCGAGCAGGGTTGTATATCTAATACTCAGAATATCCAAGAGGTATTCGCTGAAGGTCATTCAGGTATACGCACCGACCTCGTCACACCCAGATGACGAAGTGGAGACTATGTATGAAGACGTAAGTCAGGCCATACATACGTCTAAGACCCACTTTACTGTTGTTATGGGGGACTTCAACGCAAAGTTGGGCAAAAGAAGCGATGATGAGCTGAGAGTGGGGCAATTTGGATATGGACAACGGAACCCCAGGGGCCAGAGGCTGGCTGACTTTCTGGAGAGAGAGGAACTCTTCATGATGAACTCTTTCTTCCAGAAGCCGCCTCACAGGAAGTGGACCTGGATGAGCCCCGATGGTTCCACCAAAAATGAGATAGACTTCATCATGACCACTGAGAAACGGATATTTAATGATGTCTCCGTGATCCACAGAGTGAAAACCGGTAGTGATCACAGAATCGTAAGAGGCACATTGGATATTAACGTTAAACTCGAAAGGTCACGCCTGATGAAGTCTACGCTCCGGCCTACTCGTGCCCATATCCAGAACCCCGAGAGCTTTCAGCTCGAGCTCTCAAATCGCTTTGCTTGCCTGGAGAACTTTGCGTCGGTGGACGAGATTAACAACGGGCTCGTAAAAACTGTCCAGGCGGTGGGTGCTAAATTCTTTAGACCCCGTCGTACAAATAGACCTCAAAAATTTTCCGATCAAACTCTAAATCTTATGGCCGAACGACGCCTACAGAGACTGCAGTCTTCCGATGATGCAAAGTCATATAGGCAGCTCAATAGACAAATTTCAAAATCCGTGCGGCGCGACATTCGTCTCTTTAATACTAAACATATTAAAGAGACAATAGAGCAGAACAAAGGCTCCAAAGTGTTCGCAAGGAATTCGTCTATTGGGCAAAGCCAGTTGACAAAGCTGAAGAGAGAAGATGGCAGTGTAGCGTCGACCAAGGCAGAGGTATTAGAGGAGATCGAAAGGTTCTATGGACAGCTATACGCTTCGGTCGCTAAGCCAGTTAGCAGCGCGGCCAAAGATCCAAGAGCCAAGCTGACCCGACACTTCACCGAAGATATCCCGGACATCAGCCTGTACGAGATTAGAATGGCCCTGAATCAGCTTAAAAACAACAAGGCGCCGGGTGACGACGGTATCACATCAGAGCTGCTGAGAGCGGGTGGAACACCGGTACTAAAAGTCCTCCAGAAGCTTTTCAACACCGTCGTCCTCGAGGGCATCACGCCAGAAGCATGGAACAGAAGCGTGGTGGTGTTGTTTTTCAAGAAAGGTGACAGCACCTTATTGAAGAACTACAGACCCATCTCACTTCTGAGCCATGTTTATAAGCTGTTTTCAAGGGTCATTACGAACCGTCTCGAGCGCAGGCTTGATGACTTTCAGCCTTGCGAACAAGCCGGTTTCCGAAAAGGCTTTAGCACCATGGACCACATTCATACGCTGCGGCAGGTTATACAGAAGACCGAAGAGTATAATCTGCCACTTTGCTTAGCGTTTGTGGACTATGAAAAAGCCTTTGATTCGGTCGAGACATGGGCTGTGCTTGAATCTCTCCAACGATGCCGTATTGACTATCGGTACATCGAAGTGTTGAAGTGCTTGTATAATAACGCCACTATGTCAGTCCGAGTACAGGAAGAGAGCTCCAAGGCGATCCCTTTAAAAAGAGGCGTAAGACAGGGAGACGTAATTTCTCCGAAACTGTTTACGACTACTTTGGAGAACGCCTTCAAGCTCCTGGAATGGAAAGGATTCGGCATCAATATCAATGGCGAATACCTCACTCACCTTCGGTTTGCCGACGATATAGTAGTTATGGCAAAATCGATGGAAGAGCTCAGCACGATGCTCGAAGGCCTCAATCGGGTTTCTCAACAGGTGGGTCTTAAGATGAACATGGACAAGACGAAAGTCATGTCTAATTCCCATGTTTTACCCACCCCGATTTCTGTTGGAAACTCGGTTCTTGAAGTCGTTGACTCGTACGTCTACCTAGGACAAGTAGTCCAGTTAGGTAGGTCCGACTTCAACAAAGAGGCCAATCGCCGAATCCAACTCGGCTGGGCAGCGTTCGGAAAATTGCGTAGTGTCTTCTCGTCCGACATACCTCAGTGCCTCAAGTCGAAAGTTTTCGACCAGTGTGTGTTGCCAGTGATGACTTATGGCACAGAAACGTGGTCTCTCACTATGGGCCTTATTAGTAAGCTCCAAGTAGCCCAACGAGCTATGGAGAGGGCTATGCTCGGAGTCTCTCTGCGTGATCGAATCAGAAATGAGGAGATCCGTAGAAGAACCAAAGTTACCGACATAGCCCAACGGATTAGCAGGTTGAAATGGCAATGGGCAGGGCACATAGCGCGGAGGACTGATGACCGGTGGAGTCGAAAAGTTCTCGAGTGGAGACCACGTACCGGCAAGCGCAGCGTAGGACGTCCACCCACAAGGTGGACAGATGACCTCATTAAGGCCGCAGGATCGCGCTGGATGCAAGCCGCTATCAACCGGTCTTATTGGAGATCCATAGGGGAGGCCTATGTCCAGCAGTGGACGTCTTTTGGCTGATGGATGGATGGTATAATTATCTGGCGGCCATATCACAAGCCTTGCTTAGTTTGGGGTCAGAGACCGTGGGCAAGATAGCCCTAAAATATAAAAAAGTATTAGTGAAAAAAAAAAAAACATTGCAACTGCAATTCATGTTTCGAAAACTTGCATTTTGCTGTGTTTGAGTATTTACTACATATAAATATATCCCGTGCCGTATAAAGACTTCTCTCAAGATCTCTATGGTATCTTCAAATCAAACCTCGCAGGCATTAGTACTTACCTACCTACAATCAAATCGAAGAAGCTGTAAAGCTATAATTCAAGGCCTAACTAAGCTGTCCCTTTGACATTTAATCACACAAAAGGATTTTCAATACAAAGAATTTAAGACACCTTTTGGAATTATATAAGTGCGTCATTTTATAAATAAATAGCGTACATTGTAAATAATTACGTTCTTTAAATGTTCCAGTGCTCTTCATTAGCCCGTGTTAATTTATGCCTTAACAGGCATATTTATCTCACTTGTGAGTTATTTATTAATGCGACGTTGATGCGACCGGATTCTTTATCGTACGATTATAATTTAAAAGTACATATCTACACGAGAAAATATAAAATCCCGGACAACCGAGCATTTGTACTTTGTACCCATATATTTTTTATTTAATTGGTATTAAACAGTGCTATAGCAAATAGATTAAAATATTATGCGTTAATTAACCGTGTTAAATTAATAACAATGACTATTATGGAAATCGTTGGAAATTATAGAAAATTCAAATTGCGTTAAAATGCGGCAATTTGCGTTGATTAATAGGCATTTTTATTATTAAGTTTTAAAATACCTACGTTAAAGCCGGCGGTTATTATTAACGCAAATTTTATTGAAATTAACTTGCCCCACGGAATCAGTCTAATTACTCATTTTGAACGTTAGTTTTAAAAATAGATGTCAGCGCGCTTGAGTAATTTTATGGAAGAAAAAATATGTAAGTATTTAAGAAAATTATAAATTTAAATTATACAGAAATAAAACAATATCTAAGCTTGAGTACAATTTAGGCACACTTCTAGGTAGGCGAACAATTATTTAAAATAGGTTTGCGTTTGACTACACACTGCCTGATGTTAAGCAGATATGCGGTCTAGGATGTTTTTTTTTTTTTTTATTTCGAATAGGTTTGCGTTTGACTACACACTGCCTGATGTTAAGCAGATGTGCGGTCTAGGATGTAGCACGCTTACCTAGAAGATACCTCTTTACTCGAGATTTGAAGACACCTACAATGTACTTTAACGGAAAGACAGACTCAGGCAAAGCGTTCCACATTCTAGCAGTTCGAATGAGGAATGTGGACTCAAACGCTTGGTTCTAACGCGTGGGATGTCCACCATAAAAGGGTGGCGCTTTGGTCGCGTCTGTCTAGCCGTACGATAGAAGAAAGGGGCAGGTAAGACCACATTGTGCAACTCCTGGGCGCACTCACCGAAGTGTATCCGATAGTAGGCAGACAGACACGCCACCCTACGTCGATGCTCGAGACTTTGCAGCTTCGACTCAGTCAAGGTTTAGTTGCCTATCAGCCTCCTGGCTCACCTTTCAATGAACTCAAAAGTCTCCAACTGGTATTTGGCAGAGCCATCCCAAAGGTGAGAGCAGTATTCCATTCAAGACCTGACTTACGCTTTATAAAGACTAAGCAGTTGCTCAGGTGTGAAATACCGTTAGGTTTTAGTTATCTTTTTAGGGTTCCGTACCCAAGAGGTAAAAACGGGACCCTATTACTAAGACTTCGCTGTCCTTTCGTCTGTCTGTCTGTCACCAGGCTGTATCTCATGAACCGTGATAGCTAATTGGAATTTACAGAATTTACGTATTTCTGTTGCCATAACAACAAATACTAAAAACAGAAAAAATGGAGCGCTCCGATACAACAAACGAGATTTTTAGTCGTTTTTCGCTCGATATTAATAAGAGCAACAGGAAGATGCTTGTATATTAAGCGGGGCTTCCATACGGTACGGAACCCTTGGTGCGCGAGCCCGACTCGCACTTGGCCGATTACTGTACTGTACTGTAACAGCCTTTTAATAGTCCGTGCATGCCCTGAGCATTCATTCTCGCCATCGATGGCTCCTTGTTGCGGCGGCGTTGTGTGTCGGGTCGTTCTCTTCCCTAAAATATGGTCGAGGAGAGCGATGGCTGGCACATGCGTCACACTCGTGATCGGGTGCTGCTTGCGGGTCGCCGGTTTGCTCGTGGCATTCACGCAATGCACTGAAACTACTAACTTAGGCTAAAACTTAAACTAACCCATCTCTATTGTACTAACTCTTTTTGTATAGTAAAATCGAATAATTGAATATTTTAGTTAACAAAAGGCACAGACCCTGGAGTCTGTGGTTTGTAATTTTCCAATAAAAAAAAAAAAAAAAAAAATAGTCCTTGGCCGATTATTTTTTCTTAACTCGTACCACCGCATCATCATCCGCAGCCTTCTCTATCCCACTGCTGGGTTATACCTAGGCCTCTCTCTTACGGTGACATTTGTCTCGGTTTTACTTAGAAATTATTTTTTTTGATTTGATTTACTATGAACCATTGTTACTCGGGCAATGCAAAACCGTGATACCTAGTACCCGTAGTACCACAAACATTTTAAAAGTCTTTGATGTAAAAATGTTGCGAACCACCTGACTGAGTTTGACCCAGGTGTAGATGTTCAAGGGTAAACCGCAATCATTTACTATCAATAACATGAGCGTATCATTTTTCACTCGTTGCTACAAACACGGTAGATATAGAAACAAGGTGTTTACCCTGTACTAAAGTAAAATATTCAGACCATCGTTGTGAACAAATTCTACAATGGGGCTAACCCAAAATTCGATAAAAAAAATCTGCTGTTCCATAAAAAGCTGCAACTCGGAACCGACAAAATGTATGAAACCGCTGATTTTTTCTCTCGAATTTCGGTTTGGCCACATAGTAACAGTTGTTCATAATGAGGGTCTGAATCACCTTCTTTCGGCTTAGTACACCAGTTCTGGATAACCCTGTATACGAGGATCCAGCATTATAGCTATGGTGCTCTGCAAATGTGGAACAACTGTTTTTTTTCGATTTCGTTTATCGATTGTTCATTATGACGAATAGACTTATTTTATCAGACAACCGGAAGTCCCTGCATTTTGCAAACCAACATCATGTCTTGCTTGAATTTAAAATTTAGGTAGATTTCAAATTCAGTTACGAGTAGGTACAGCAAGAACTGTATGATTGAAGCCTGAGTGAAAAAGATTGAAAAATAGAGAACAATTGATGCTGTAAGGATCAACACTCCAGTAAAGCCTGTCTCAAATTGTGGAAAAATAAGCTCACTCTTCCAGACAATTCTGTAATACCGTCCGAACACCTCCCAGCCGAACGGCGGTAACGTACCCTGGCTCACATGGAAGTCATTAAACTGGACCCAAGTGGACGCTGCAGGAAAAATGAATGAAAATTATTTGAATTTTGGGGATATTTTCTCACCTTCAATTTTGTTCGTAATAAGTTGTTGTGGTGCTGCTGGTGGCAATCCAAGATAACTGCAAAAAGAATTAGGTTTTTCCATGAGCTTCTACTACAGTTTTCGGTTTAGCGTTCTATTACGTACTTTAATAGTTGATTAAATATTTATTTATTGTACACACCAAAACTCAAATAAACTAAGGAAAACCAGTTGAACTTATAACTAGTGTAAAAACTGGCGGCTTTATCGCTAAAAAGTACTCTCTTCCAAGCAATCTTTGGATAGTGGTAGATTTTTTATTGTTTTTTTTTGCTTGAAACTGTGTGTCAGAAATTTACCTTTTCGGATCGCGCGCTACCCGAACTCTCAGAAACGTGGAGCGGACCTACTAGACGCAATTTATTTTATTTATTTGATAACTAAAATGGCACAGAATGGCACAGTTACAAATGTAATAAAGCACAAATTGTACTAATCAGTTCTATTCACGGTTCTATTAACAATAATTTATATGCGCAACACGGCGTCGCTATTTTTCGTTCTTAGCCAGTTTCTTTTATACCAGCAACCTATGGGTGAAATATACCCAGAAATCGATGAGTGCTCTACGTGTGCAATATAATAACATCTTTAGAATGTTGTTGGGCTGCCTCCATACTGTAGTGCATCTGGTATGTTTGTAGTTGCAGATGGTTTTGCTGCGATCATTGGCAACAAAAAGATCTCCTTACTGAAGAGGGTGACAGGCAGCCAAAATAGCATTTTAAATAAAATTAGCGATAAGTACGACTGTACGATCCTAAAACACTGGATTAAATCCATAATACCAGGTACAAATAAAGTTTACCAAATTAGGTGATTGTGCAATTACTCTAATTAAAAGAATTGTTTGAACTCATTAAAATAAAAATTTGATGTCTGTAATTAGTGTAATCTAAAAGATGTGATTGTTACCTATTTCATAGTAGGTATATTGTTTTCATATAAGTCCTAAAATGCTGTATAATGTACCTTACTATTAGTTTAATATAAAGAATAGCTCTGTAACATTGTATACCTATGGAATTGTATAACTATGGATCTTGTGTTATCTGAAATAAAGTTATATTTATTTATTTATTATTTTAGATATGATGGAGAGGCTCAGTTAAGTCTAAGTAGTAATAACTTACCGTTTAGGGTCGCGCGCTGCTCGGACGCTTAAAAACGTAGAATGGACCACATTAGACGCACTCTGTGCAACATCCTTTACGGTTCCCAACGTAGCGTCGCTGTTCAAGTTCTAAGCTAGCCTTTTGTGGAGATAGCTTTGAAGAGGCTCGCTACCGCCTACTAGAGCTTGGTGGCGTTGTATTTAACATTTCATTACTTACCGCTTAAGATCTCGTGCTGCCCGAACCCTGAGAAATAATTAAGAACCTGGCTTAGGTACTGCGCGACATCGTTGACAGTTCCTAACGCAGCCTCGTTGTTCAAGTTCTCAGCCAGCCTTTTGTAGAGATAGCTTTGAAGAGGCTCAGTACGCTAAACCAAGGCTTAGCAGTAATGATATACCGTTTAGGGTCGCGAGCTGCCCGGACGCTCAAAAACGTAGACCGGACCCATTGGACGCACTGGGCTACATCTTTCACGGTTGCGCACGATATCCAACGCTGCCTCGACGTTCAGGTTCTCAGCTAGCCTCTTGTGGAAATAGCTTTGAGAGACTCAGTGATCCAAATCATAGATTGGTAGCGTTATATTAACATTTCAATGCTTACCGCTTAACACCGTGTGCTACCCGAACGCTTAAAAGTTGACCAGACTCACTGCGCGATCACGTTCACCAGTTCCCAACGCAGTTTCGCTTTTTTGGTTATTTTTTGCCAGTTTTTGTGGATGTACGTATCTTCACATACACCTTTGGAGAAGCTCAGTACGTACGCCAAAGGAGTTGGTAAACTTTTTATATGGGAGGCGGTCCTTGAAAACCGGCAGCGATGCGAGCTGTATTAATGTTTAGTGCCATATTTAAGAATATTATTTCACGCAAAAACATGTTTTTGTGTATCGCCGTTTTATTATAATATCTCTTTTTTATTTCACTAAGTAGAAAATATTTAGACTGAACTGGTAATACTAAGAGGAGGTCTACGTAGTCTACGTATCAGACAGGAATCTTCAAACAACCAATAGCGGGCTGGTATTTTAGAGTTGAACATTTATTTATTTTTTAAAACATGGCGACCAGCCCTCTATTGGTTGTTCAATATTGACAATGTCATTTCCTTTTGCTGTTTCATAATGTCACTGTCAGGTTTTTTTTTCAATTTAGGCTTAATGCAGTTATTTGGTGTAGCACATAGTTCATTTCTCTAATGTTTTTAGAACCCATTTAAAAATTAAATGGCGATGAAAAAAATTCTAAAAAATATGTGTTTGAAAAGATAATTATATAAGCTTTCTATTGGTATATATTTTGTTTCTGCAAGATTTCAAAAACCGCATCTTTTCCATATCCTTTAGTAATTACCAACTTACCGTTTAGGGTCGCGCGCTGCCCGGACGCTCAGAAACGTAGAGCGGACCCATTGGACGCACTGGGCTACATCTTTCACGGTTCCCAAGGCTGCCTCGCTGTTCAGGTTCTCAGCTAGCCTCTTGTGGAGATAGCTTTGAAGAGGCTCGCTACCGCCTACCAGGGCTTGGTAGCGTTGCTGGTGTGAACATGACAGTGTGTTAGGTAGGAGGAAAAATACTTGAAGACGTCATAGGAATTCTAAAATAAGATATAAAGTTTATCGCTCGTGACTATTTGCAATGAATGATCCATTAGGCATTTGGGTCTTCGCAAATGTAAAAAAGCTAGCTAATATAGTCCTTATCCCGAAGATCTATTTTACACGTGAGTGTTAAATATGCTCTCTCAGCTCTCATCAAATCAAAAACCTAGCATAGAAAAATCTAAGTCAGTAAATTCATCATGGGAATTATTTTATTTAATGTTTTTAGGGTTCCGTACCTCAAAAAGAAAAAACGGAACTCTTATAGAAACACTTTGTTGTCCGTCTGTCCGTCTGTGTGTATGTCAAAACTCTTCATCTCGGGAACGCGTAAAGATATCGAGTTGAAATTTAAACTATATACGTATATCTATGATTTCTTGCAGTTGTGTAAAAGAAAAACTTCTCAGTTATCGTATAAAAAAGTTAGAGCTGTTTATGTCGTAAAAAAACTCATATTTCGACACTCATAAAAACAAAAACCTACAGGATACTTACCGTTGACATAGAACTATAGGCAAGAAGCATCGTCTTAGAGTACACGTATAGAAATAAATCTGAAAACTGTACATTTTTTATTAAATCATAAATAAATAGGGCCTAGATTCACAAAATTTGGGTTCAAAATTCAAAGTGAGTAAATCGTATCATGTAAGGTATCATATAAAACAACTTCATTAGCACGTGTAATAATAATATAATAATAATAATATTTTGGGACATTTTACACACGGCCTCTGACCCTGATATGGCTGCCAGAGACTGATATACTACATATACTTATTTTTAAATACATACTTATATAGATAGTAACTAAATAACACTCAGACACAGAGCAAACACTTATGTTCATCACATAAATATTTGCCCTTGGTGGGAATCGAACCCACGCCTCTTTGATCCAGAAGTTATGGTCACTAACCACTGAGCCACCGAGGCAGTCAGTTTACGTGTTAAAACAGGTTTTTAATTATTTTACAATGTGTAATTTTCGATGGAAGACGAGAAATGTGAAAAAAAAATTGGGAAGATTTTGTGATTTTTTCTGGATTTGTACGAAACGTATGTTTGTCTCGGTGTGCGAACCTGACTCGGACTTGTCCGGTTTTTTATAAATTATTATGTAGGTGTATATTAGACTTAGAATCTTAGAATAGGTCTGGACCGATATTACAAAAGTTCCTAATTGTCTCGATAAAACCCCAACACGGTTTCGACTCTACAATTTACAGCGGGTTAGTTTTGAATTGTCTTGGAAAATTCCTGCCCAATGCCTATTATTACTACGTAATTGTTCCTGCCATATTTTTTCATTTCTGGATTGATGTTGGAGCCAAGAGAGGAATCATAATTTGGTCATTTTTGTTATGTTCAACTTTATTTTTAATTTCCTCCACAACCATCCCTTTTCCTTATCACAGAATAATAGCGTTTCGCAGAGATCCAGATATAAAGCTAAGCACCCACTAGGCAGGCCGCATCGGGTCTCATCGCAACGTAAAAATCCACTTGCTTATTATATTATACATTTTGTATGAAACTGCGCCGATTAGAGACGAGCCGGGCGGGCCGTCTCTAATGAACATGTACCTATAGCAAGCGGATTTTTGCGTTGCGACGCAACCCGATGCGGCACGCCTATATAGTGAACGCTTACCTTTATTGTGTAGCGTTTGATAAACTGATGTAATATAATAGCTCTGTGGATAAACTAAAAAAGGTTGTATAAGCTCTTGTATAAGAATTGGCAAATGTCGGGCTTCCGAAGGACATAATAAAGATATACTTAATGTCAAATTTTCTGTCCATTTTTATTTACATTTTTTCCAATGATGATGTTTAATGTATGTATTAATACTTCAATGCATTTTTCATACTACTAGATTTTGTATTATTTTTATTTTTTTATATTGATTTTATTTCTTTAATTGCAAACATGGTGTTGTCTAATAAAGAAGAAAAAGCTAAAAAGGAAGCTGATAAGCTTGCATTAAAATTGGAAGTGGCGGAATCTTACAAACAGCAAAAACAAGATGAGCTCAAGCGAGAGATAGTAGCACATTCTGTAGCACGTAAAAAGCTTGATAAACATTGGCACGAAACAATGCTTCAGATAAAAGAACCTATATTTCGTAAGGAAATCGAAAAAATACGTTGCTCCTTTGAAAGAATCCTCGACAAAAAAGACCATTTGATTGATATTCTTATGCATTTTAAGAATTTAGCAGATCAACAATATCAACGTACAATTTGCAGTTATTGCGAAAGAGTAGATAGTGTAATCAACAATTTCTTAGCAAACATAGAGAGTTTGAATGAAAAAAATAATGAACAGTCAGCAAAAAATCTCGAACAGGCCAAAAATGAGAAAATAAGTATTCCACAAAGAACTAAAAATGCCGAAAAATATTTACAATTGCTATCGTATAAGGCATGTACCGCTGCTGATGACCGGATGTGGGCACAGCGAGGTGAAACCTTGGTTAAGAAAGAGGAAGAAATTAATACATTTAGCGCAATGCGTGAAGATCTTGTAGCTTTGCTGGAAAATAGCAATGATGGTATTTGGTGTAAATATATGGCAACTCTTAAAGCATATGTTGCGAGTGCTTCACAAAATCAAAAGCACGTTAGAAGATTACGTCGCAAACAAAATACGATGGCACACATAATTGCCACTCAATCTCAAGAAATTATTAGGAGTGAAGCTATGATCACACGTTTACAAGTTGAACTGACATCTTACCAATCAAACGCAAGAAAAGATTCTTCTTGTGTTCCTTGTGCACAACATATAGAAGCTTGTAAACGATTAAAAGGATCTTTAAAAAATGGCACTGATAAAGATAAGAGACAACTAGCAAACTTAGTGAATGCATCAAATATTTCTGTCGATTGGCTTGAAGCTGCAATTAAAAAGAATGAGAAAATTTTACGTATGGCAGCACTTTGCAGGAAATTTGAAACGCTTCATGAAAAAACTCTGCCCTACGGTTTGACGATGCCTGATACTGTGGTACAAGCAAATGCACATGTATTACCTATTGTAAGTCAAAAGAATTCCTACTATTTGATGTTAACTGGCCCGACACGATCGACTTATTCTTTGGCTAAATTTTGGCAAAGAATGCAAACAGCAGAGTTGTCGAAGAAAGCTTTACATAGAGAAAAAAAACTCTTAGAAAAGGAAAATGCTAAATTAATGCGCAAAGTAGATGAGAGTGAAAAAGAGAATGTTACTTTTGATGCGAGTCAATGTCCATGCACTCAAGATTTGAGTAAAAGGTCACATATTCATCAACCTCATGCAGTTGACGGCACTTCGGAGGCAAAAAAACTATTCCGAATCTAAATTACCACAAGTTTTACGCACGCTTTAGACAATGTTTACCAGTACAAATGACACGGCTAAACAATGTTTAAAGCTTGTTTAAATCTTTTGTGGTAAGGCTGTATGCTTTTAAGTAAATAATTATTGTTTCCATGAGCATTGCTTTAAATTTGAATTTATTGGTTTAGTTTAGTTAATCTTCTAAATAAATGTATGTTACGATAACACCAAAACATCGCACATTTTGCTTTCAGTTACAACCAAATAAAATTAAATATGCTTAAAAATATGTGTTTACTTAATGCACGGCAACTAGTTAGTATAACAAATATAGTACTCGTCAATACAAAATCAACGCACCAAGAGAATTTAACCACTACGTTCCAACACATTCAAACACAAAAAAGTTAATTAGTTATATTGAAACCTAAGTACATAGAGCTATCTTCCAGAACTATCACACACCGGCTATTTTTTAACTATTTCCTAAAGTTTATTATTAATAAATAAATATTTGGGGACATCTTACACACGGCCTCTGACCCCAAACTAAGCAAAGCTTGTGATATGGCTGCCAGAGACTGATAAACTACTTATACATATTTTTAAATACATACTTATATATATATAGTAACTAAATAACTCCCAGACACAGAGCAAACACCCATGTTCATCACATAAATACTTGCCCTGGGTGAGGATCGAACCCGCGCCTCTTTGACCCAGAAGTTAGTGTCACTAACCACTGAGCCACCGAGGCAGCGATTACGATTAGTACCCTCGCTAAATTACAATAGCATATGAGACAGTCAAAATTATTGTTATCATTTTCAACCTTGCTCTTGACATTATTGTTGGCTTGAGTTTCGTTTGGCTTAGTGTGAATCGCACTTAATGTAGGGAAGGTTGAGTGGTACCCATGACTAGATTATCTGATAACAATTGCTTTGACACGTTAACTGGCAAGGATTTGGCCGCACAATCAACATTCTTTTCTGTATTATAACAATCTCATAAAATACAGTCTTGATTTTTTCATACCATTCTAGCAAAACAAAGGCCAATTATTACAAAGTTGTAACTCGTAAAACAGACAACAAAAACCACGTTATTTCGAATGTGTATTGTCTAGGAAATAAACCGATCAAACTGTGGAAGACGATCAGAGCTAAATTAACAGTAGGGTACCCTACGCTCCCTAAGAGAGACTACAAAAATGAAGATAAATTTCTTACTTATGTAGGATACTAATCAAGTAATGTTCTACATATAATAAGTAACTGAATTAAACTGAATCATGCAAGGAAAGTTTTTTTATAATTACCGTAGCCAGATTCGGTCCACAATGGCCACGGCTACCTCCTAAAACTTCGGTGCCCTTAGAAAACTCAGTCAGAAAGAAATTTATAATATCCAATTATCCACCCAAAATCTGTATGGAAATTTTGGTCAGGCCAACACTTAGCATATTTTAGGTTTTCTCGTTTTATATTGGTTGCACAGAAATACATCTATCTAGCAATCTAGCAAAGGTACTTATTAGCTTACGGTGCACATTTGGAACGTGACAGAGGTAACAAAAGCACATGCCGATAATATAGTCCTACACTTCCTCATCGTGAACTGAGGATGACAGATACTCGTACTTTCACCTCTTGCATCAAGATGTGTCAGAAAGCGATAATACAATTCCCCGTGCATTTCAGCCAAATGCCGCTCGGGCTTTTGTAGTTGAGATTTCCACTTTAAACCCCAGAGCAATTCGTCGAGGTCGTGAGCCGAGCCCTACAGGGTCTTGAAGTAGGTAAACTGTGATAAAGATAAAGTAATGGAAAAGAAAGTCCTTGAAAAATAGACAAATCCCTGAACAGGTTGTCGAATTAAGCAGGGTATTGTGGCTCTCATATCGCTTTAATACCCAGAGAGTTTCTAAGTCTAGTCTATGACCCTCCATTTTCATCTATTTTAAAGGATATAAAGAATCCACAACCACTGGTTAGGTACGTTCATCAGAAGCAAATGCGACACTGAATAAAAAAAATAAAAGTTCAGCCAACATCGATCGCAAAAAGAATTCAAAGAGGTATTAAAGGAAGAAACAAAATTCAGTCTGAACGTCCATCTCATAATATTCTAATTTAGGCACCGGTTAATATCTCTATATCCGGTCGGCGAAACCAGAAGCGAATAGCTTTTGTAGATTAGGTGTAAAACAAAAATAGATTGGGTTATGTTAGAACACGACAAACAACGCACGAACCGAGCGAGCGAGCGTGCCGTGGCAGTGGCCGGCTAAGAGCTAGAACTGAATCGCCTTTACAGATTAGCCTTTATAGAAAAGCCGTCGTTGGACAAACGAATTTCCAGGTAATAAATTTCTAATATAACTCCATATTTTACTGAACTCTCTCAACTCAACTCAAAAAACTACTTAGACTTTTAACACTCTTGTCAAGTGTAAGTAATTGAGTATAGATAGATGACTTTTATAATTAACTTCGATTTGATGCATACAAATGTTTTACTTTAATCTTTAGTACCGATCTATACCGAATTTCGCAGGGAATTGTAGTGACAAGATTCGATTAATGTTATTACAATACAAAATGCAACTCGGCCATATCGCTCTGGGGTTTATAGTGCAAATCTCAACTACAAAAGCCGGAGCGGTACTTAGCTGAAATGCACGGGGATTTGTATTATCGCGTGTCAGAAATACGGGATGCTGCTTCACTTGCTCTACGATACATAGGTTTTAAAAAATAATTTGTATTCTCTTATTATATTATGATGATGATTTGTTTTCTAACGTGTTTTAGCACTTTCTACGGTGTAGGCCTGTGTAATAGAGGGCTAACCACCCGGCCTATACGAACTTACTTATAGGGCCTATTCTGTGGATGTAGGTATAGTGCAATATTTATACCGAACATATTAAGTTAATTTGCAACAAATGAACACATTGATGGTCTCTTCATTTAACCGCATAAAAATACCAAAAATATGTGTTTGTCGAAAAACTAATTTTACACGACTCGGTGAAGTTTCATCCAAACTGTGTTTCTTAATTTAGTGCATCAAGTTCCCACGACATGATGCTTAATATCTAAAACATGCTAAAGATAACATCTCACGATCTATAGTATCTAGTTCTAAATTAAGTTTAATGCTTAATACGTCTGTTCATTTGAGCCTAAGATTAAGGTTCAAGGCCAAACTTTAAACGGTTGATAACCAAAACAGGCAAAAGCCCTAAAAGTTACGAAATAATTACATATACAATGCCAACAAATGCGTGAATTAAAAGTGTTTATTACGCAAAATGATGTTCGGTAAAGATCGTACACGCGAGAGTATTATTTGTATTGACGGGTTGGACAATGCGTGGCTTTGGATGGTGTTCGTTAAGGCAGCAATGTAAGGCGTGGATGCACAATGGTGTTTAGTCACGGCTATTGATGCATGATCAGGGATATGCACGTGTAGGGACATCCATCATGATAGGGCGACATTGCGGCATCTTCGCGCGGCTCGCGCCGTGGGGTGGTATAAAGGAGGGAGGACGCCGGGGCGGCCACCAGTCCTGCCCAGCACGTTAAACGACAATCATTGTCTACAGTAACCTGTTACAGCTTGTGTAGTGACGTGATTTGTGTTTCGTATATTCTCTAAGGTAAGTCCTTACGATGATGAAATGCAAGTGCTAGCATGCGACACGACCATAAAAAATTAAAACAATTAAAAATAAATTTTAATAGACTCATCTATCTAATCTATGTATAATAATTATTTTTTGCAAAAAATAGCATGACCGACTTCACCCGTGTACAGAATCATTACATAGTATAAAACAAAGTTGCTTTCCGCTGTCTGTCCCCATGTATGCTTATATCTTTAACACTACGCAACGGATTTTGATGCAGTTGGTTTTAATAGATAGAGTGATTCAAGAGAAATGTTTATATGTATAATATCGATCGATGTAGTATTTTTCACATTATTGTTGATTTATCAAAAATGGCTCAGCCGATTTCAATAAAATTGAAATGGGACTAATTTCGAAGTATACTCTTTCCAATAAAAACAAATTATTGAAATCGGACTACTATAAAAAAAGTTATGCGTGGTTATACATATAAATATATATATATATACTAGTTTTTACCCGGGGCTTCGCCCGCATGATATTTTGATTTTTGACGCAGTATCATTATAATTTATAGCCTATGTGTTATTCTGATATATAAGCTCCTAAAATTATCTTCTCTCCGGTGGTTCGTCGGTCAAAAATTAAATATAATGTTTAGTAAATTGTTAGTAAGTTAGAATATACAATGGGACTGCCATGTATTTTATATAAAAGTCCCAAAAATAAATTGGAATAAAAAAAAGAAGTTTAGTAAATTAATCAAATATTTAAATTAGATTCGAGTACCAACTATTATATTCTATTTAGATACCAGAAGCTAAACTAACTCTAACAATTTAAAATAATAATCAAAAGTTAATTAAATCTACACGTAGCTGATTATATCTGTCAATTAACACTTGCACGAATATCTCCGCGAAAATGTACGAAATCCATTGTCAATACAAGAAAAACGTGAGAGTGTAACCCTGTAATACGAGTATATTGATTTATTGCATACTATTAGTACCCATTGAAACTTGAGCAAACGAATAGCGATATTGCAATGTCGTCGGCTTCAATGTCTTTCTTTTCCATTACTTTGGAGGTTTGTCTGCATTTTTCTCACGGTTTAAATGTTGTACTTAGTTTGGAAAAACTTGTGACGGTTGATCCATAAATCTTTATATCTATCTTAGTAGAGATTTGGTTGAGGTTTCCGATTGTTACATTTCAATTTCAGAAGATATGACCAAATTGGTGAATTCCCAATAAGATTCACCTCAATGTAGACTTTTATCTCTGTAGCAAGAATAGTAATTGAATTCATTCATGCTATATTATTATGAGCCTATAGGTCATGTAATAATGCTGAACAATATTAAATATTACGGTTGCTTGTTGAAAAAGATTGACACCTAAGGAAGTATTTAACAAAACCTTACACAATACTTGTGTAACCCTTTTAAAAGTTTAGGCAAGAAAATCATCGCAACCAAGTTGCATGCAAGATTTTTGTGAGAAGAAGTCATTTGTTCGTCCCTATGAACCGATCATGCAAGGCCAAGCCTTGATTATTGTATTTGCGTTTTACGGAGATTACGTCAATTCTTATTACTAGTAGTTATTTTAGTATTGAGTTTACGTTTCAACCGTTAGCGTACAGGCTTGAATGGGGAATTCTTCGTGGACCAACTTTCGCATAACTAATTGTGAAATGCAAATAAATAGTTTGACTTTGAACTGTACTGTATCAGCCTTTTTTTATAGTCCACTGCAGGACGTAGGCCTACCCACGAAGAGTGGTTGGGCATATCCAACACGCTGGCCCAGTGCGGGTTGGTGAATTCACATACGCTATCGAATTTCTTCTACTGACGTATGCAGGTTGCCTCACGATGTTTTCCTTCACCGAAAACCCAGTGATGTTAAATTCTGTACATAAATTCCAAATAACTTATTGGTACGGGACCGGGATTTGAATCCACGACCTCACGATCGTAAGGCGGGTGTCACTACCACTAGACTGCCGCGGCTTTACATTATAATTATAATATGACAGTTTAAATCGAATATATTTCTATTTGTAAAGCTTTTCTTTCAAGTTCCAAATGAAATTTCAATTGAAATTCTGAAATAATCTCAAAATTTCCTAGAAAATTTTTCAAGCTTTTTTAAGATCAACCTATCAAATTAGTTTCCGACAATTACCTACTCCTATTGAAACACTTTACAAAATTTAATTACAAAAATAAAGGAAAGTAGCAAATTTCGTATTGCGAAGTACTAAACTTTGTATTTCATATGAAATACAAAGCGCGACATCGCATTCAATCAAAAACTTTAATAGAGTAGAATTTAAACTATAATTAATTTAATCAAGAAGTCCTGAATGAAGTGCAAATAATGCTAAACTCATCGTGATATGTAAACATCATGGTTAATGGTTCGATACTACAATTAAGTTAATTATCACTTCATTGTCGCATCCATTATTTTCTTCTTATCGGTCGATACAAGGTGATTATCTGCACAAACTCAAAGTAGCTTTTAGTTTCATTATATTAAATGCAACATTGTAAAAACTGCACTGTAGATTTACAACCAGTTTGCAGGTTGTTATCGCATAAGTATTAGGAATCATTTAATGATCATACGAAAAAATATTCTCAAAAAAGTAACGAGTATTTTATTAGCTGTACCTACGATGTCCGTCACTGGAAATCAAACCTCAACGATCGATTATTACCTATTTTTTACAAGCTTTTATTTACTTATATTATAAACTTGCAACTGTATGTACCTATGAAAACTCGAGTGGAATCTTGCAAGTCAAAGGAGATGTCCACAAAATGTATGGAGGCTGGTATAATAATAATCAAAAATTCTAACCACAACACTTGTTACATTTCGAGAAAGTTCATATTTTTCTGAGTCTATTACAATAGCTAAAAACAAAAAAGAGCCCTCCGATTTTTTTAAAATTAATTTTGAATTTATTAGGATAAATAAATATATTTGGCTCAATAAGTAGTTTATCTATATCAACCCTGATTAAGTAACCTCCAAATTGTTAAAAAAAACCTTTTTACCAATTAGACACACTTTTAAAGTGTTTGTTTGTCACATTGTACCTACTAACTGGTCACACTGGTAGGTTATAATTTTTTAATATTAGCAAATTAAGAGATGAATTGGGAGGAATCAGCTACGAATGCAAGTAAAATAACGATAGAAGCACTTTATCATTGCTAAACTAGAAAAAGTAATAAGCTGTATTGTTATTTTTCATACAATTTATTTTTCGCATTTAAAAAAAATTGGAGGGGTGAAAAAATCTAAATTAAATAGTTTTGAGAAGCCCATAAAACAAGCTTTCAAATGATGTATATATCATCTTAGTTCGATTTTTCTCTGAATAATATACCACTTGTGGACGTCACCTTTGACCAACTTTCCGGTTTCCCATAGAACTGAAATTTTGCACGCATATGTATATAACGTGACAATGAAATAATATGGTACCATGGAGATGATTTGATGATGAAGTCCGAAGGTGGCCATAGGAACTCCTGTACTAAACAAGATAGACCCGTCGTGTTTGGGCTCATTTTAATTATCTTGGCTAGCACTCTGCTGCTACACTAATCCAGGATCTCAAAAGCTTGTAATTAAAAAGTTATTATTTTTACAATAATATATTCAACTTCTAAACCATAAACACAAGGTTATATTATGTGCTCTTTGTCAGTAAAGTTTAACATTACTAATTGTCGTTTTTTATAACGAGTATCTTTAGCTTACGCCCAAAGGGTGCCTTTTAGTCCTTTAAAAGAAAATATAGTATACGATATTACTTAGGTACTTTCAAGAAACGTTTTTTGAGGGAAACTAGTCAAAAATATAGGTTTCTCAATGGTTCGTTTAGAAAATTTGGTAAATAAAGTTCCATATCCAAAGATGATCAAATGATCAATAAAAATAATTACAAATCTATTCTTTAAGTTTGATGTGCATTTGTGCAACTTTTTCGAGTCCTATTTTTTATTCTGTATGCTAAAATTAATACGCAAACAAAACTTACGAGCTTCAAATTTTTTTAATTATATTTCAACAAAAATTCTTCTTTTAAATTAGGTTATTCCTTAAGTATTGTTATGAGATGATGAATCTGCGGAAATGTAACGGTTTGCTAGGTTACAAAATAATTCAGACCCATGAATTATGCATTAATGCTAAGTTCAACGGGCAAGGTGATTCAACTTATATTCAATAAAAATACCTATAATCTCAGTAGTATTTATTATATTATTTTGGTTGCAAGTACGTTTTTGAGTGTATCGTGAAAATAAAAATAAATTATTGAAGAAAAAATTTGCTGAAAATAACAAAGACAGTCATGTTTTTTTGATAGCTGATTTTGGGCCTTCATTTAGGAACCGTTTTAAAAGCAAACGTAAAATTAAATAACATTTCACAAGTAAAGTAACAGTATTTAAAAAGTAGTTTGATTAGGTGTTTCTTAAAGATCACTGAAGTTAAACAACCTTTTGCACGGTCAGTCTTCGAATGGGTGACCGCAGTTGACATTTACAACTGTGCGCTACCGTGGCACGTAAAACACGTTAAATTGTGGGTCACGGTTATTTCAACCGTCTCGCCACGTGTGAGAACTTCAGGTGGCATAAAAGCTTTGACACCAGGTCTAGCCACCCGACCTATGAAATACGAACTTACTTTTACCTCTGTACTATTACAATATTATCAAGTTTTGGTTATTTACCTAAAAAATAACTGTGATATTATCATTTACAGAAAATAACAAACAATATTCTTTTCAATGTTATTTTGGTTACTTATTCTTTGGGCCGCTTTATTCACCGCTTTAAAATTGAATGAAAGAATGAAATAATATTTTGCAAGTTTTATTTTATTCAAAATGTCTTCAATAATTTAGAATATTCCTGCTAAAGAACCCAAAACACCCACTCTAGTGTATAATAAAGTCGTTTGTCTGAAAAATAAACAAATTCAAAACTTTGGACACCGCTACAAATCTTTCAAAGACTTTTGTTATTTGGATTCAATAAGTTAGCTCTTACTCGTTTTGTATTTTTAAAAGGTCCGAAGTTTTATTAATCCTGTACGACTAAATATTATTCTCAATAACTGAAAGCTCTAGAGTTCGCTTACGAAATTAGGCTTCTATCTAGTTTTCTAAACCAAGCTAGAAACTATGTTGTTTTACTTCTACAAGGAGATCAATAAATCTTACCAAAATGATGAAATAGTTGATATTTTGCACGATTTTGGAATTGGATCCATGATAAAAGTTGTTTTTACAAATGAGTATTTAGGTATATCCACTATATGTATAGTCCGTTCCAAAACCGCTGAGACCGAGGGTCACGACGACCCTTGACGAATATAATTACTTAAATAATAGATTTGCTTTAAAAAAATCGCTATATTCTGGTAGTTTTAATGTATAATAAATGCGTGCCGAACATTTATGTATTATTTTCACGACTTGTACCAAATTCTTCAATAGATTTCAACTAGTTCAATCTTAGAACGATATAACGGTTATGGGACGGACGTACCTCCTAAAGTTCTCTGTGTCCTTTGCAGAACAGCACTTTGAACGTACCTACATAATACAGGGTTACCTGCTTGTCCTGTACTAAGCTGAAAGCGGGTGAATAAGACTATCATTATGAACATCAACGTTTACTATGGCGCCAACCCGGAATTCCGAAAAAAAAAACAGCTGTTCCGTACAAAATTGCAACTCGAAATCGACAAAACGTATGAGACATGTGATTTTCATTTCTCGAATTCCGGGTTTGCCCTATAAAAAAGATGTTCATAGTCACGGTCTGAATTACCCCCTTTCGACTTAGTAGCAATGATGTATGCTTAGTAGGTACAACAGTTCTGGACTGCATACATTGCGTTTACAAAAGTAACTAGTTATTGTATGTAATCAATATCTTTATTTTCAGATGAGTTCAACAAAGTTGGCAGTGTGCGCCTTCGTGGTCGTATGCATAAGCATACGACAGTTGATGGCAGCCCCCGCGCCGCAGGAAGAAAACTACCCACCGATGCCGGTAAGTTTCAAATAAAACAAAATAACTATGGGCCGAATCCGCTGCCGATAACCCGATCCTAATTAAAGCTCACATAACAGCGCGAGGTTTGGGTTATAGTTGTTATAACTATGGAGGAGTGCGAAGCGTGTCCGTAGCCCTGACACCAAGCGCTGTGGTGGAACACCCCAGGGTTTTAATAGGTATTAGGTGTACCGCTCAGTCGGCGGGAACTCCCACATAACCACCATTTGTCGGGTTTTCCTCGGACAGAAAAAAGATTGGGTTATCCGCAGTTTGTTACTAACTTTACGACCGCCAAGATTTGAACTGGACTATAGATATACAAGCCTTTTTTTTGTTGACGGGGGGGAAATCTTTTACAGATACCCAGCTGCGTTGGGGTGCAACTGGGTTATGTGGACTTAACCACTAAAACTCCCTCGGTAGCCGCCTTTTATGCTCTATAGACGGCACTGGGATCTCTGATGGAACGCACCAGTGCCTTCTAGCATGTACATTGACGTTCCAAAAACGATAGAAGCCTTATTACAACGGTGTTTAATTAGTCGTGCCGTTGTCTCCTCCGGCAGGTGCCCTTTTTAGTCGGCTTTTACACTGGTGGGCAGGGGATACCGGAACCGTATTCTAACGCCCCGGTTCCAGAGTTCACCTAGACAAGCCTAATGGATGCTAGATACACTAGTTTAGATGCTAGATGGGCGCTCTACATTAAGTCTGTCGATACGTGGCTTCTATTCGAAAACTTTGTAGTCCCATTGGTCATAAATTTATATTTTGAATCCTCCTCGTTTATTTTTTATCAAATGGCACAAATAGTTTACATTAGTAGAAGCTTGATTCCTGTTCATGTATGACAGTCATGTCAGTCTTGAATCAATCTCATTAGAATTTACGGGGATATTCACAATATAAACTACCAATTGAAATAAATTTGTTTGAGTACCGAGGCACTCGTATGATATCAACATAAGCTTTATGATTCTTCCGTGTAGAAATCGCATTTCAATGTAAGGCTATAGTATGTTATGACTGTGCTATATCTACATAAAGTTAAATTGATAAAATGTGTATATTTGAAGACATAAAAATATCAGATTTGTGGCTAAGCACTAAATTACGTAGTAACTATCACCTAATCGGTGTTTAATTTGTCAATAATGTAGAAGCTAACATAGACGAAGCCTATAATTAGGAATCGCTTTAGAATATCTATAAGAGCCTCATTAATTCTTAGTATTAATTAATCAGAATAGGAATTTCTACTGCACACCCATAAAGGCAATACCACGGACTATTTCTCCATTTATATATGAGCATGCGGAGTTAAATACTCTTAATGCTCTACATGTAACAGTAAACATTCAAGATGCATCTTCAGGAATGTTTGTTCTCCTATTCACTAGGTAATTATGTGCAGTGAAGTGCAAATAGGCATAGATGTGCATCTTTGACATTTTATCCGATGCGCCAACCGCACCACTTATACATAGATAGGTCACTCGTGAGGTGACTCATGACTCATTCTGTACTAGAAACTTACGTTGCACGATGCAGTTTTTGTCTTTGTGCCTACAACAAAAGCTCGTCTTTTAGCAAAAACTGTTTGTTATTTGGCAATTTTTACGCGGCATTTGATTTCAAGATGAAAAATCATCTTTAGAAACGTACATAAAATAAATAAGATATTTTTTTGAATAAAAAATTCTTTAGCGGCGTTGTGTACTTTTTGGGGTGGGTAAAAAATGTTAAACTCGACGCGAGTTTAACATTTTTTACCCACCCCGTGTCACCGTGTCAGTCACGTGACTTGATCGAAAATTCGTAAGACGACGCAGGGCACTTTCGGGAGTGTGGGTGTGTAATATTGTTTTTTTATATGTTCAAGTTTTCCGTTCTGCTCTCTGGAGTGTAACTCGTTGATTCTTTTTAGTACTATACTGTACTGTACCATAGCCTTTTTAATATTCCACTGCAGGACGTAGGCCTACCCACGAAAGGTGATTGGGCCATATCCACCACGCTAACCCAGTGCGGGTTGGTAGATTCACATACGCCATCGAATTTGTTCTACGGACGTATGCAGGTTGCCTCACGATGTTTTCCTGCACCGAAATGCCACTGGTGTGAAATTCCGTACATAAATTCCAAAGAATTTAGACCGGAGATTTGAACCCACGACCTCACGATTGTAAGGCGGGTGTCACTACCTCTTGACTACCACGGCTATCCTTTTTTGCTTTTTTAGTATTTGTGCAAAATTTTGCTTATTTCAAAATTTTTATTTTGCTTAGGTACTTACCTATAAGTATACACAAGTTTTTGGTTTTTGGAAAGGATTATAATCCTTACTACACAGCAGATCGGTAAATATTATACCTAACCTAAAAGTGATTAAATTTAAACATTTTCAGAGTTTGATTTTATCTTTGTAGTTAATTTATTGCTTTTGTACTGTTTCTATCTTTTTCTTAGTGCACTAAGCAGCATAGGTCAAAGGTTTGATTTAAATTATGGGCAATGCCTGACGCATCTTCAGGTCGTGTCCTTTGTATGTTAAGGTAGACAACTTTTAGTTTAAGTACATCTAAACAACAAATTCAATTTGAACTTGCAGTTTAATGTTTGTATCAGTAATTAGCTATTTTATATGATGTGCTAACTGCCAATGAGGAAAGCGTGGTAAGTAGTATATAGTTACACTAACGTTCTTCCAATTCATGATTTTTATTGGCCGAATTAAACTTCTTGGCGGATGTGAAGTTAGTTACAAACTACGCGGAACCCAATCCTCACGTAGCTGCTGTGAACTTCGGTCAGGATTGGGTTATTCGCAGCTTGAGCTAACTTCACAGCTGCCAAGTTTGATGCCCGGTCTGTAGCTGTGGTATAAAAATTTTGCGTCCAAATTTTCAACAGTATTTGCATAGATTTTTTTTCCATAGTGATAACGGACATGCTTCAAGTTTTTATTTGCAGAAAACTTACTAGGCTTATTATGATCTAACCAAATTGAAATTTACCGTCTTCGTAGACTCCACTTGAACTTAAAGGTATCTATTATTATAAGAAAATCTCATTTCATGTCTTAAAAAGATATCAAATAGTTCTCAAAAAACCTAGTTTGACAACATAATGATATTATAACAGGCAGTTATCTACGCATATACGCAATTTAAGAGCACAAAAGACAATTGACAAACCTTGAAGCACCTTGAACCAACTTTGACATAATATGCGGTAGAGAAGATGTCAGGTTACTGCGGTATGTCCGTCTCGCAAACAATGCTAATAAATAAAAAATACATCTACTATTAAGACAAATAATGGAATAACTACTCGTATGTATACAACTGAGTGGTTCAAATTAAAAATCGGGACAATACAATAGCATTATTGAATTGAGTAAGGCGTAATTACGGACATCTGTTAGTCGATTGTGCATAACAAAGTTCGTGATAGGAATAACGCGAAACGCAGATAAAATCTCAAATCTCAATTAGCGATTTTAATGAGTAAAAAACAAGTCGTTTGCATTTATATGCTTCAGTGAGCAGGACGCGAACGAACAAAAAGGATAAAAGAACGCGTTGATGTCTTTTTTTAGAAAAATCTGACTTGACCTTTATAAAATTAAATATGTTTATTTACGACGGACTAAAACAAAAATTCACGGTCCAGTGAACAATTAGCGGCATTCTCATAAAAGTGTGTCATTGTAACGTATTGTATTGTTCAGTCATAGAGCACTGTACGCGGGCGCAAGCTATCGGTGCATCGGCTATTATGTTAACGATGTGAAACAAACTTAAACAAACTCTTAATTGGACGCAAATTGGCGCAATTGCGTTCACTTTGTGCGCTTTATACGCCAGTATCGTCGTCTTAATCGACCGCTAATTGTGTCGGATGAGAACTTCATTATATCACGCGAAGTATTTATTTGTTTTGTGTTAGTCGTAATTAAGGCTCAAGTACCTACAATAGATTTAATAATTCCACATTTAAACACGGCGGAATTTAATTGAATAAAGAGCTTTCGTGAGGTAATGAAAAATAAATACAAGAATAGCGCTCATAGCGTAGTTTGATGAGATGCTTCTTAGCAATGACCAAAGTTAAGCACCTTTCGGTACGGTCAGTCCGTCAAATGAGTGACTGCGGGTGGTATTTATAACTGAAAACTGACGTGGCTCAGATGATACGTAAAATTGGCGATCCCGTCTGTCAGGAGCCTTTAGGCGGCTTAAAAACTCTGACACTAGATTAGCCGGTATATACGAACTTATATTTTTTGACCGACGAACCACCGGAGGAGGTATACAATTCGACGCGTATATTTTTTTTATGTATTACCACGCATAACTTTTTTTATAGTAGTTCGATTTGAATAATTATTTTTTTATTGGAAAGGGTATACTTTGAAATTGGTCCCATTTAAATTTTATTGAAATCGGTTGAGCCATTTTTGATAAATCAACAATAATGTGAAAAATGCTACATCGATCCGTGCGAAATATTCGCGCATTCTGCACACGGGTGAAGTCGGTCATGCTGCATGCAATTTTTGCAAAAAATAATCTTGTTAAACATTAAAAATATTCCCCATCATAAGCCACGTTTTCTGGCAATAAAACGTATCTTTTGATAAAAACGTATTGTGCATGATAATTTTAAATTATTCAGTCGTGAGGTATTTTATGCTAGGTAGATATAAACGTACAAACTACAAACTTATGTTGATTGTATTCATATGAACTAATGAAGATTATGTTGAGTAATAATGACGTATTTTTTCTGTAAAATTATGTTATTTTAATTTTATCAAAGGTTTTATTCTATTTGTACAAGGTGTCAGAAAAAAAATACCGTAACTGCTGATTTGACGGGTCCAGACTCGTGGTTACACCGCTTTGTTACACCAGTATGACTACGAGTAAACTTTTTTATTCGTACGAGTAAACTAATAAAATGTAGGACTCGTGGTCACACTTAGGTCTTACAGTAGTAAGTCTTGCCGTTTTTAATAGGGTATCAAAGTTCGCCGTTTGAATAAGTTAAGTAAGGTATAAAATGATTGCTTTATTCATATTAACTTTTTTTCACAAGGTATGTGTTCATATGAGTTTTTAATTTTAGCTTACTAAAATAGTCACTGGCTTGTAAAAAAAATCTTAAAATCATAATACTCATAAAAGAAAAATGAAATTATTCAACTTTTATTAGCACAGAGCTATTACAACAAGAGATATAGCACTGTTGTCGCTTTAGGCAATTCTCAACCTCAAAAATGTATTAAATGTTTCAACTGTCAAATATATGTATTGGAATTTGACAAGAATTTGACACTATCGGGACAAAAACACTGCAACTAGCCGCTGAATCGAGACATTTTTCATGTCTCTTTCTAACTCATGGCATATTTAATCAATGCATCTTTCTTTTATCCCTCTGGTACCTCTGTGTTTATAAGGTATCAATATTCCGATGTAATGCATATTTTAAAAATGGAAATATTTTTACGGATATCGGTTTCTGTCAGTAGGGAGATAAATTTGAAAGGAAGATAAACCGACAAATAAATAAATAATAAATAAATCTTTATTACTCTATAGTTAACAAATTATAATACAATTTTAATTATGATCTATCATAACAAAATGTACAAAATATACTGTTGCCGAACTAGGCTAGTGCCTGTGTTTCAGCGTACAGCAACAAGGTGACAGACAAGGTGGACTAATGATGTAATTAAGTCCGCAAAAACACGCTGGACACGCCGCTTTAAACCGGTCTTATCAAAAATCTATAGAGAAAGCCTATGTTCAGCAGTAAACGTCTTACGGCTGATAATCATGATGATAATGCACCTAATATACTCATTCTTTATTTGCCGTACACCCTGTATTATGTAGCGTCATGGTAATGATACTTAAGTTTGATTCATGATTACCTAAAGTTTAACATTATCTTAAATTCGTTTAAATGAGAATAACTTCAAGGCTAAGCTTTGAGATAATCAAATTAAAATTAAAACGTCTGAGAACTTTTTTACGTTATTCTTGAGTAATATAAGGTCACTGAGCACAAATCATCATCATAATTTTTGAGCATAACACCAACTATACCTTTTAATAAAAATACCTATAGTGTGTTTAAACAGTTTTTGTAGCAGTAGAATTCTTACTTCTAGAGTTTGGTCAAAGATATTCAGATATTCATCACATTTATGTCAAACAAGCTGACCCGACGAACTTCTATTCACTCAATATCTCTATAAATTATAGCTTATGTGTTATTCTGATGTATAAGCATTACTATTGCAAAGTTTCATCTCAATCCGTTCAGTAGTTTTTGCGTGGAAAAGGAACAAACATCCATACATACAAACTTTCACGTTTATAATATTAGTAGGATAATTCAACTAACAAACAACATCCTATGACATCCTATAACTGTATTTATTTATATGATTTTTTTGTCAAACGATAAAAAATATCAAATATTACGCAAACAATATATTTCGCAAATAATTACATGACCGACTTCAACCGTGTACAGAATTCGCGAATATTTCGCACGGATCGGTGTAGCATTTTTTACATTATTGTTGATTTATCAAAAATGCCTCAGCCGATTTCGATAAAATTTAAATGGGATCGATTTCAAAGTATATTATTTCCAATAAAAAAGAATTATCGAATATAAAAAAGTAATATATAAAAAAACATACGCGTGAATTGAGAACTTCCTTAGTTACGTCGGTCAAAAATAAAAAAATTTTGATTTAACTTTGCTCAGTTAAAGATTCTCATGATACGGAAAAGACAGTAAATGTGATGACGAATGCGTATCAGTGCAGTAAAGATTTATATTATGTCAGGTGAGAAAACTGCTCCTCGGTAATATACATATACTCAGTAAAATAGATAAAAATAATGTGAAGAAAAAAATCTTTTACGCATTTTAGTCATATACTTATAGCCTAATAACTAATGAGAACAAACATCTGTTTGTTCTGTTGTTTTGTGTAGTAATTGTGAGGATAATAAAATGTTACAAAATATTAATACGATGTCATGCTCGGTCATGATGAAGGCATTCGAGATTAGCATAATTTCAGCTATTGCCTAACTTGTCTGGGGAAATGTAGGCTTCTAAGTTTGCAGATGTTGAAGATTACTTTAAATTACTCGTAGTTTTGCATACGATTAAAATTTTAAATTACTTTTGTCTAAGTTGCAGTAGACATTAGCATGGAATAAATGAAGACCGCAGGAACGCGCTGAATACAGACATTTATTAGAATTCTATATGTCCAGCAGTGGATGGATATATTTTCTCTCTCTAGCACATTATTTTATTACTGTCTAGCACGGAACATCTGTGCTCCGACACATCGTAGGTGTCGTCCGTCCAAACAACCGAACAAACCTAAGCTGCCGAGTGACGCCCCCTGACATTAGTCAAGAAAATTACAACTACATACTCTTACATAGGTTCCAAACAATCAATCAAATTGCCAGAAATGAAACAAGTGACTTCAAAGGTCAATCAATCTCTAAAGTATAATCTACCAAACTAAAATAATCATCAAAATCAGCTTATGATTTGCGGAGTAATTATGTAACATACATACAAAAAAATATTTTATTTGACTGCCTCGGTGGTTCAGTGATTAGTGACCCTAATTTCTGGATCAAAGTGGCGTGGGTTCGATCCCCACCCAGGGCAAATATTTATGTGATGAATATAAGTGTTTGCACTTTGTCTGGGTGTTATTTAGTTACTATCTATATAAGTATGTATTAAAAATATGTATATGTAGAATATCAGTCTCTGGCAGCCATATCACAAGCTTTGCTTAGTTTGGGGTCAGAGGCCGTGTGTAAGATGTCCCAAAATATTTATTTATTATATACGAATTGATAACCTCCTCTTTAGAAATCGGTTAACAAAATGGAAGTAACTTTATGCTTTTTTATAGCCTTTGCGAAAACATAAAGCAGAATGGTTTCAGGAACTGGAAATTTGACTACCTACTGTACAATAATTTAATTGATGGTTAGGTAGTATTTCATATGAGCTTCTTAGTGCAAAGTTTCAGATTATTATGGTCTCTTAATGAATCATGCGAGCATAGTTTACGACGCGACACCGGATATCATCAGATCGTATATCGAGTTATACGGTGATTGGACACGCGGCTTAAGTCTACACTCTACTAAAGCGGAGCGGACTGTCGGCTTTCTTGTTTATTAAATAGGTATATTTAATTTGCATGATTAATCTTCGACCACAACGTTAATTACCATCAGGTGAGTTGGTGGTCAAGCGCGTATTTTATAAATAAAAAATGCTAAAATATTCATTATTATTTTATTTTGAGACTACATACCGGCAAGCGTAGTGTAGGATGTCCAGTGTCAACCCATACGTAAGGTGGCCAGACGACTTCATTAAAACTACAAAATCTGTAGGGGACGCCTATATCCAAAAGTGGAAGTCCAACGGCTGACATTTTTGTAGTGACATACGTACTACACGTACGCCCACCCACAACATCTTATCTCTGCATATGTCCGCTTTGCTCCGCTTTAGTGAACTTCAGGCGCGGGTCGAGTATCAACCTCACCACCAAGGGTAATGGGGTAATGGCGAATACAAACATCTTTAGACGGCCACACGCAAACCAACAATATTTCGACATGCGACTCATAATAATTAATTAACAGTATATTGAAATATTATTGTCATGATCAAACAAAAGTTCAATACTGTTGATTTGAGCGTATTTGCTACTTAGCTCGCTAGGCATATTTCCTAGGTATAAAAATCATTATGATAATAAGTCCGTTAATAAGATAACTAGTAGTCCGCCCCGGACTTAGACCTCGCGCTATTCCTATTTTATATCATAAATACCTACTGGGATTAAAAAAAATGTAACAATGTTTTTGTATGAAAGTTAGCGATTTATTTTAAACTAATTGTTAAAAGACATAGATACTCGTAACATTCAGTGAAATGTTTAAAATAGTCATCCGCAACTCCCGCAGAAAGTGGCGCCGTTTTGTCTCTTATTACCACGGCCCTCGTATCTTCGCAACCACTGAACAGAAGATGCTCATATTCGAACTTAAAAAAATTATAAATACGTTCATGCTAAATTTAATGTAGATCGGTTAAGCGGTACTTGAGTTATCGTCGAACAAATATACATACAAACATACACCCAAGTACCGGCTCGTCCCAGTAGACTCTGAGACTAACTTACGCTCTATATTATATTAAATGGTATTTATTTACCTCGTAATTTTAGTGCGCGATTAGTCCCGTAGTATCTAATAATAATGTGTTCAAATCGCTAGTTTAAAAACAACATAACTTACGCTCGGTCAATTAAAAAATATTGGACACGTATTTTTTCTTTTGTCAATCAAACAATTAATGATAAAGATAAATCTTGTCAAAGTTCGAGAATGGGGGCTCATGACGTCACTAGCCGGTACATCTGTAGTAGGTTAGTGACGTCACGCGGAACATTAGCGGGTTTTATCTTCATATTTTTTTTGTTTAATACATGCTTATTTTTTTTGATAACCCATTTGTATTTTATATTTTTTTACCCAATTATATTTTTGGTACAAAAAGCCTATTCTCTTAGTACTCGCAATCTTAAGAAGTCAATAAAATGAAGGAATCCGAAGCTTAATTATGGACTGTGGCAAACTCAAATTTTACAAAAAAATCTCAATTAGGACAGCTGTTATACTATTACTTTTTATTACTTTTTAATGGGAACTTTTCCTTCCCCAGTACGAGTACAAATACGACGTAGAAGACCAAGAGAAGCTGCTCTACTTCGGTGCCAACGAAGCTGGAGACGCGCAAGGCAAGGTCGTCGGCGGCTACCGAGTACTCCTCCCTGACGGTAGACTGATGAACGTCGAGTACACAGTGGAAGGAGACAGCGGATTCGTACCCAAGATCAGCTTTGAAGACAATGCTAGCCCTTTCGGTAAAGGGAAGTAAGACGCTAGTCGGAACTGAATCTGTCGCAGAATAGACTTTGATAATTAAAATATTTTTCTTTGCAAAATAGTTACAATGACAGGTACAATGATTTGTTGGTCTCTGAAACGAGGTGTGCAGGGGCAAGATGTTAAATAAATTAATTGCAACGCAAACTTATATATCCAGCCTCCACTTAAAAAGTTTCTTCATGAAATAGAAATTGAACTATACTTGTATTGAAAGATACACGAAAGACGCCCCGATATAGTGAACATTAATGGGAGAAGAGGCTTATATACCCAGCAGAGAAAAATAAATGATGTGCATTGTAGTTTTCTATTTATAGCTAGTGACCTATGTTTTTAAAATGAATATACACGTTATCACGCCAATTTAAAACGTTGAGACAGAAATAAATTGAACATATTCTAGGATGTTTTCTGTAAATTTTATTATGTGACAGATTTCGTATACTTCAAAACGATTGTATATAAGAATTTCGTGCTATGAAAAAAAAATATTGAAAATTAATTTATGCTGAGATAGGCTTTTTTGCTTCGTAATATTGTAGACTTAAATGTACTGTGTGTACTGATTTACTGTATTGTGGAGTCAACTTAAAACAACTTATTTATACTTTCTTGTGCGTAAGATACGCACATTGACGAAAAATCTGATACTTACTTAAAACATAGAAGGACATCTTAAGTAATCATTTTGTTTTTATTTTATTTTGTTTGCATTTATATTGTTGTGATGTAGTTTTTGAAGCGTTTTTCATAGCACGGAATTTATTTACTACCGGCATTTTAGATATTAGTACCTAACTAACTCATATACATAACTAACCAATGAATCATAACTTAGGATTAAAACGATCTCTACTGAAATTTACTTTAGCAAAAACTGTTTAATTTTGTTTACTATTTTGTTCTAAAAATTTACCAAGACTATCACCTACAAACTTACTAGTTTTTCTTAACTACTCGTTACTAACAATGTCGTAAGTAACTAAGACAGCAATTTCTACAAAACTTGAATTATTATGCAAATTATTTAACCTCCTTTCTTACTAACATTAATTAGATTATAAATATGATTACAAAAGTTATAAGTTACCATATCTGTGATGAAATTAATTAGAGGTCGTCATTGCCATTAAAATTAAATAATAGTTAGTATTCTTGTAGAATATTCTTTTTGTAAAAATGAATATTATTGTACTTATTCATTAGATTTAGTACGTCATTTTTGATAAAACTTTGTATTAAACTTGAAATAGAAAATTTTGTGTTTTACCTTTTTAATTTAAGAACTCCGATCACCAGTCTCTAGTTCAGAGGGGTTAGTCCAGGTTTACACGTAATTCGAAACTACAGCCGTTTCCGTATTGCTCCAGACATTTCTGTACAACGCCCCTGGTGAAAACGAGGAAGAACTAACCAAAATGTATGGAGCCACACGCGAACATGAAAGTTTCAGTAAACTACACAAAACCTGGACTAGGGGCTCTGTAGTAATATCGTTTTTTTATATTTTGTCAATTAGATTTCCGTTGAATTTTATTTATAATATTGCAGAGCTTAATTGCAAGTATTCTAGAATATTACCTATTGTACTGATAATTAAAACCGACTTGTACTATGGGACTCACCACAGATTCACGAAACAAAATCCATTACCCTATACATTTTGTTGAGCACAGATGAGTTTTTTTGTATAGTACAGCTGTTTTTTTCTTTGCGATTTGACTCCGTAATATTTGCCATATTTGATCATGCATTACTATCTACTTTAAATTACAGGTCAATGTTATGCATAATATATTCATAGTAATGTACCTGCCTGTACTTAATACATACACAAACCGCACTGAAAATAGAGCGCGTTGATGTCTTTTCTAAGAAATTCGTTACCGATGTTGTTATTTTCTAAAATATGGGTACTGTACTGTATCAGCCATTTTAATAGTTCACTGTAGGACGTAGGCCTACCCACGAAGGGCGATTGGGCGAAATCCACTACGCTGGCCCAGTGCGGGTTGGTGGATTCACATACGCGATCGAATTTCTTCTACAGACGTACATGCAGGTTGCCTCACGAGGTTTTCCTTCACCAAAAAGTCAGTGGTATGAAAATCCGCACATATATTCCAATCATTGGTACGGGACCGGGATAAAATATGGGTAATAAGTGAAAAAATATACAAAGGCATGTCTTTGAACTGTTAGTTTTTAGGGTTCCGTACCTCAAACGGAAAAAACGGAACCCTTATAGGATCACTTTGTTGTCCGCCTGTCCGTCTGTCCGTCTGTGTGTATGTCAAGACTCTTTATCTCGGGAACGCGTAAAGATATCGAATTGAAATTTAAACTGTACGTATATCTATGATCTCTTGCAGTTGTGTAAAAGAAAAACTTCTCAGTTATCGTTTAAAAAAGTTAGAGCCCATTATATCGTAAAAAACCGCATATTTCGACACTCACAAAAATCAAAACCTACAGGGTACTTTCCGTTGACATAGAACTATGAAATTTGGAGAGAAGCATTGTCTCAAAGTACACATATAGGAATAAATCTGAAAACTGTACATTTTTATTTAAATCACAAAGATATAGGGCCTTAAAATTCACAGATATGGGTTCAAAATTTAAAATGAGTAAATCGTATCATGTAAGGTATCATACAAAAGAACTTCATTAGCACATGCTAAAACAGGTTTTTAATTATTTTAACAACATGTTTGTACGGAACCCTCGACGTGCGAGCCTGACTCACACTTGTCCGGTTTTTATGTATTTGAGCTATATCTACTGCGTAGCACCTACTGCAGTAGCGGCATAGAAGTGACAGCTGAGATGGATAATATTTTGATGCGTGCTCAGTGCTACGCAGTAGGTAGGCCTAAAATAACGACACAAAACTACATAAACCTCATAAAATGACTAAAGGTATATCTTGACTATTCGTCCCGCAACGAATAGTAGAGTTTGTGCAAAAAAAGAAGTGTTGTAGGTGAGGTCGCTTGTGTGCCATTTTACTAATTTTGTTACGTTGACAACACTGCTGTCATTGCTAGTACAACTAAAAGTGTTTGATACTTGGTAGACACCAATTCGGTTTTCATCAGTACTCGTGTCGACTAAGTATGGTTGGTATCTTGGTTTCTGATTAAAATTTTATTGTTAGTTCACTGTAATGCCACGACGGTCCTCTTTTTACACAAACTCTAACACGCACTCAAAGAAACAGCTTACAGTTTGTTCACACATGCTGTCCTTTTTATCATATGTTATTATGTTCTTTTCATCGATGGCGTATAGAATTGTATGAGCGACGTCATACACAACACAGTATTCTGAAACATTTAAAGTATCCGACAAAACCGGCCAATAAAACGGAGACCAGTGTGAACCGGAACTTAGATAACGGAAGTAGAATGTGGACTTTAACCATAAAAAATAAAAACCGGACAAGTGCGAGTCAGGCCTGCACATCGAGGGTTCCGTACAAATATATTGTTAAAATAATTAAAAACATGTGCTAATGAAGTTATTTTACATGATACGATTTACTCACTTTGAATTTTGAACCCATATTTTGTGCATTTTGAGGCCCTATTTTTATGTGATTTAAATAAAAATGTACAGTTTTCAGATTTATTCCTATATGTGTACTCTGAGACAATGTTCTTTGCCATATTTCATAGTTCTATGTCAACGGGAAGTACCCGGTAGGTTTTGATTTTTGTGAGCGTTGAAATAAGCGTTTTTTTACGACATAAACGGCTCTAACTTTTTTATACGGTAACTGAGAATCTTTTCTTTTACACAACTGCAAGAATTCATAGGTTTACATGTATAGTTTAAATTTCAACTCGATATCTTTACGCGTTCCCGAGATAAAGAGTCTTGACACACAGACGGACAGACGGACAGACGGACAACAAAGTGATCCTATAAGGGTTCTGTTTTTTCCTTTTGAGGTACGGAACCCTAAAAACATAAATATATTGTCACAAGATGATACACGAATAATAATAGCACCATAAGATATTGTGCACTGACCTTGTCGCACAGGCGAGTCATGATGACGGCGGTGGCTTCGGTGTCGAACTGCGGCCGCCCCGCGCGACCCACCATTTGTAGAACCGTGCTCATGCTGTACTCCTACAATATGTTTACTAAATATATAATAAATACTAAGAGCATTAAACTTCCTACATAAAATAGATAAATAAAAAACAGTCGGCTACAGATCCATCAGCCATAGGACGTTCACTGCTGGATATAGGTAGCAGAGTTGCCGTGTTACACGTCAATAGGCATTTTGACTAATAGTATATTAGTAGCCAAGGGCTGAAAGGCATCAATTGCAGCCCGAGATGTTTAGGCGCACGAGCGCAGCGAGAGTCCCTATAGTTCGAGGATGCAATTGGTGCTTACACCCGAGGTAACTATTCTGCTTTACATCCATATTGTGAGGTAAGTTTAAAAAAATCGGCAATACAAGAATAAATTATTGTGTGGGACGCGACATGTGTTGACACACTGGCGTTGTCCCATCTTCCTTGCACAACAGAGAAAGCTGGCGCTGCTGCAGCTAAAGCTGAAAACCTCAAACGGCACAAATATGAGTCGTTGGACAGAAAGTACCATTTTGTGCCATTTGGGGTTGAGACTTTAGGTCCGTGGGGGCCGGACACTCACCTTTTGTATAAAAATCTTAAAGATCGAAGTTTGGGCTAGGCGACTGGTAGAGGTGACACGTGACCAAAATGCT
This sequence comes from Hypomecis punctinalis, assembly GCA_949316475.1. Lineage (NCBI taxonomy): Eukaryota > Metazoa > Arthropoda > Insecta > Lepidoptera > Geometridae > Hypomecis > Hypomecis punctinalis. The sequence goes on from OX438807.1 coordinate 2,610,739, forward strand.
GGCATCTACTTTGGCCAAAAAATTAGTATAGCAATTCAGCGAGGCACCAGCATTCTGGCCACGTTACCTTCTGCCGCAGGTCTTTTAGATTAGTTTTATTTTTATTTTAGTAATATAAGTTTTAGTGTTAAGTATTAGTTTTTATTTTAAGTAGGTTAATTTTAATAGTTATAGTTTATGAAATGTTTTTTAAGTTTGATTAAAAGCTATAAAGTTTCTAGTATAATAATGATTTATTTACCCAGTCATCGTCCCTATTGGGGTTTCTTGGCAAAAAATTACAGTACACCGCAAAACTGTCCGGTATTATCGTAACATAAACATGTGCACGTCCTACGCTGCGATTCCCAGTACGTAGTCTCCGCTTGAGAAATCTTCCTTTTTTGCGGCAAAAGGTGCGCGTTCACCTTTAGTGACCATGGATATCATAACTATCGCAATTAGCTTACATAAATGAAAACTAAGGTGCGTCAAAATGACACATAACAATCATATGTTATGTAATATCAAATGCATAGAGCTCTAGAGAGTGGACTTTTCTTTGGGCGGCACGCGAGACATTTGTATGTAGCAAATTACCATTCACCGGAAAATGCATGTTTCCGAAACAGAAAGTACAGATCACAGTGTTGAATCATTAAATCATTACGCACGAATAATGGATTTGTCGTGCTCTGAGGGATTTGTTTGAGATTATTTATTCGTAAATTTAAATATGTAGTTACAGTAGGTACAGTACAGAGTACAGTGTGTAGTACACTGTGGCCCTAAGCTCAAGATAGCCCAACGCGCAATGGAGAGGGCCATGCTCGGAGTCTCGCTGCTAGACTCCGACATAGCCCAGCGGATTAGTAAGGTGAAATAGCAGTGGGCAGTGCACATAGTTCGGAGAAATGATGGCCGATGGGGCATTAAAGTTCTCGAATGGAGACTACGCATCGGCATGCGCAGCGTAGGACGTCCACTAGACGTCGACTAGGTGAACTGACTATACAATTAAGACCGCAGGAACGCGTTGGATGCAGGCCGCTTCTAACCGGGATTTTTGGAAATCCATAAGGGAGGTCTATGTCCAGCAGTGGGCGTCCTACGGCTGATAATGATGATGATGATGATGACAGAGTACCTACAGTAGTTTTCGTTTGGCTCCAATTTTTACACAGCGCCTCTAGCGAAAACGAGGAAATAACTAAAGAAAGCTTATGGAGGTATTTATACGAAAACGATAATAGCCATATAAAGTGAGTTTGTATAGTAGCATAGACTAACCTACTCGGTTTGTCTATGATAGTAGTGAGTAATAAGGCGTTACGCGTAGTTGTAATTTTTAGTAGAGTTTTATGCGAAATTAGATGCTCGCTAGTCGAAATGACTTGTCTCATCTTGCGATCTATGATCAAATGAGTGGGTTAGTGGGTAGTTACCTGGTAGGCCCCGTTCACGTACTGCTGTGTGTTTTTGATAATCACGAGATGAGCCGGCAGATTCACTCCCATAGCTAGAAAATACAAGATTTAAGTAGATATGTACCTATAAATATTTAATAATTTATCCTTCTGAGACAAAGGGTAAACTATAAAATTTTTGATACAAAAACAAAACAAATAATAACCAATTGGAAATTGATTGTGACAATAATATATTCGTATTTAATACTAATTTAATTAAGTGCCATTTAATCATTTATTAACTAAATATTTTCGTAGAAGGAGAAGAAAATATTTCAATATTAGGTACTTTACATCAAGTTACTTAAAAGAAACTTGTGAACTTATAAGATTTCGCTTATAGCGAAAGTTGCTCCTTGGAACTAGCGCTGTTGCGATAGGCGATAGATAATAGTCAATGTTAAAATTCAGTTACATTGTCAAAAGTACATATCGAAAATATCGAAGTTAGCAATACTTACTATCGATACTATCTATAGTGCAAACTTAAAAATCATGCAATAGTTTTGAATATTAGCGATACTATCGATAGTATTGAACAATGATACTATCAATACCATCGATATTATCGATAGCATGCGTTTCGACAGTATCGATACTATTGACATTTGACAATCCTACTAATATTATAAACGCGAGTTTGTGAGTTTGTGAGGATGGATGTTTGTTACTCTTTCACGCAAAAACTACTGAACGGATTGAGATTAAACTTTGCAATAATATAGCTTATCCTACTAATATTATAAACGCGAAAGTTTGTGAGTGTGTGAGGATTTGTTACTCTTTCACGAAAAACTACTGAACGGATTGAGATGAAACTTTGCAATAATATAGCTTATCCTACTAATATTATAAACGCGAAAGTTTGTGAGTGTGTGAGGATTTGTTACTCTTTCACGAAAAACTACTGAACGGATTGAGATTAAACTTTGCAATAATATAGCTTATCCTACTAATATTATAAACGCGAAAGTTTGTGAGTGTGTGAGGATTTGTTACTCTTTCACGCAAAAACTACTGAACGGATTGAGATTAAACTTTGCAATAATATAGCTTATCCTACTAATATTATAAACGCGAAAGTTTGTGAGTGTGTGAGGATTTGTTACTCTTTCACGAAAAACTACTGAACGGATTGAGATGAAACTTTGCAATAATATAGCTTATCCTACTAATATTATAAACGCGAAAGTTTGTGAGTGTGTGAGGATTTGTTACTCTTTCACGAAAAACTACTGAACGGATTGAGATTAAACTTTGCAATAATATAGCTTATCCTACTAATATTATAAACGCGAAAGTTTGTGAGTGTGTGAGGATTTGTTACTCTTTCACGCAAAAACTACTGAACGGATTGAGATTAAACTTTGCAATAATATAGCTTATCCTACTAATATTATAAACGCGAAAGTTTGTGAGTGTGTGAGGATTTGTTACTCTTTCACGAAAAACTACTGAACGGATTGAGATGAAACTTTGCAATAATATAGCTTATATATCAGAATAACACATAGGCTATAATAATGATATTGCGTAAATGTTCCATAATATAACGATAAGTCTTAAGTAAGTAGAAAAAAATCTGCTAACTGCAAGCTATTCTAGAGTGCGCTTTAAGAAATGTCAAAAACTATCGAATCGAACAACCGTCAAATCGTTTTTTTTTTTTTTTTTTTCCACCTCCTTTATTAAGGGTGGTAAGGTAGGACCTCGGGTTGGAACGACGGAATGTGACATAATCTACTTTTTATCCCGGATAAATAAAGGGTTCCCATGGGATAGCACAAAATCAAAATATCATGCGGGCGAAGCTGCGGGTATAAACTAGTAGTATTGTAGTTTCTGTAGCACTATCGAAAGTGTAACTGATTTTCGTGGCGACGATAGTGTTACAATACTATCTATAGACTATCACTATCGCATCACCACTACTCTGAACATACCTAAAGTAGTGGTAGTGATGAGTATGGGCAGGTCTCTGTTTCGGAAAGCATGTTCTATATTAGTTCTTTCTTCGTATAGCAAGCCGGCGTGATGGCATCCTATTCCACTCAGCACTAGCGCCTACAGAAAACGTCATATACAGGGTTATCTGCTTACGTTGTACTAAGCCGAATGGATGGGATTCAGACCACCATTAAGAAATAATTTATTTCTTTTCTCGAATTTTGGGTTAACTCCTTAGTAAAAGTTGTTCATAAAGATGGTCTTAATCTCTTTCTTTTAGCTCTGTATAGGGTAAACAGATAATCTTGTATTTCGGACTAAATATGAGACTATGTACAGCTAAGTAGGTAGGTGGAAATAAAAAAGTGTGAATGCTGGCAAAAAATACAGAAAGCTGGAATTTTAACTCTGCAGTGTAGTAAGTAAGTTCGTACAGGCTGGGTGCCTCGCCCTGGTGTCAGAGTTTTTAAGCCGCCTGAAGGCCTCTGACACGGCGAAACGGTTAAAATAACCAGGGCCTACAATTTAACGTGTCATCCGAGCCACGGTAGCGCTCAGATGTAAATGCCACCCGCGGTCACCCATCCGAAGACTAACCATACTGAATGTTCCTTAACTTCGATGATCGCTAACGAACCTAGTCAAACTACGCTATGTGCGCTACCGCAGTGTAGTAATTCTAGTCCAGTGTATCACTGAAAAATTGACTAATTTACCACTATGGATTGATGCCTTGTTTATTTTCAGCTCTATAATTTCTAAAAGAAAAATAATATTTCTAGAAAAATTCCAAACTGTACTCAACCACCACATTTAAACAAAGTCTTACTACTTAAGCGTCTACGCTAATATGTGCATGCATCATTCATATATTTTTAAACGACGAAATGGAGGAGGTACTTAATTCGGCGCGTATTTATATATTTTTTTTGTATAACCACGCCTAACTTTTTACATAGTAGTCCGATTTCGATAACTATTTTTTTATAGGAAAATTTTATTTTTATTTGGTCCCATTAAAATTTTATCGAAATCCACTGAGCAGTTTTTGATAAATCAACAATAATGTGAAAAATGCTACATCGATCCGTGCGAACTACGCGCGATTTCTGTACACGGTTGAAGTCGGTCATGCCATTTTTTGCAAAGAGTAATAATTATATGATAACTGTACCAGCCTTTGAATAGTCCACTGCAGGACGTAGGCCTACCCACGAAGGGTGATTGGGCCATATCCACCACGCTGGCCCAGTGCGGGTTGGTGGATTCACATATGCCATCGAATTTCTTGGTTCCTCTAGGTTGCCTCACGATGTTTTCCTTCACCGAAAAGCCAGTGGTGTGAAGTTCCGTACATAAGTTCCAAAGAAACTCATTGGTACGGGACCGGGATTTGAACCCATGACCTCAAGAATGACAGGCCAGCACTACAACCACTAGACCACCACGTCTTTTATATGATAAAGTGTTGGGTAAATAAATTGGGTCTCCTAGTGGCAAGGGGTCATAGATGATTTTGGACAACAGTACTAATACCAGAGGTATTAGCTAAGTATCTACAATTCTCCAGGGTAAAGATTCTGTTCACATCTTCCCACATGCAAGATCTGGCCCAACAAATGTACCTTACCTGTAACTTCTTGTTCTTGATGGTGGAAGCCAAAGCGTCGAGCTTGGCTTTCTGCTCGGGGCTGAATGTGACGGTCAGTTCCTTAGCTAGGGCTTCGGCTGTCAGCGCTACACTTTTCCGAGTGTTGCAGAATATCTACAAAAGTTGGCTACTTTAGTATAGGTGGAATCAAACTTATTGTCTGTGAAGTTAGATACAAGCTGCACAAAGCCATGGGCGCTGGAAGGAGGATGCAACAGGGTACATTTGCACCCCCGCCCCGTTAGGAAAGAAAGTAGGTATATAGAAAAAAAACCGGACAAGTGCGAGACAGGCTCGCACATCGAGGGTTACGTACAAACATATTGTTAAAATAACTAAAAACCTGTTTTAGCATGTGCTAATGAAGTTATTTTATATGATACCTTACATGATATGATTTACTCACTTTGAATTTTGAGGCCCTATTTTTATGTGATTTAGATAAAAATGTACAGTTTTCAGATTTATTCCTATATGTGTACTCTGAGACAATGCTCTTCGCCAAATTTCATAGTTCACTGTCAACGGGAAGTATCCTGTAGGTTTTGATTTTTGTGCGCGTTGAAATATGCGTTTTTTTACGACATAAACGGCTCTAACTTTTTTATACGGTAACTGAGAAGCTTTTCTTTTACACAACTGCAAGAGTTCATAGGTTTACGTAAATTGTTTAAATTTCAACTCGATATCTTTACGCGTTCCCAAGATAAAGAGTCTTGACATACACACAGACGGACAGATGGACAACAAAGTGATCCTATAAGGGTTCCGTTTTTTCCTTTTGAGGTACGGAACCCTAAAAATCACCTTAAGTACCTATTGTATGTATTCGATGAGCGAAATATATTTTATTATATATTTTTTTAATATAATGAATGACATAATTAATTTTATATTGCTTAATGGTAAGTATGTGTAGATGCTGCAGATGCACCTCCCTGAAATTAATTCTGGCGACGCCCATGTACAAAGCCTAATCCTGACTAAAGGTCATGATACGAAACCGCTGCGCGAAGATTAGGTTTTGCGTAGCATGTAGCTAATTTCACAGCTGCCAAGAAGTTTGATTCAGGCTATACCTAAGACCGTGTATTGGTGTAACGGTATTATAATTATTCCAGCTGTTGTTACTAAGCATATGTGTCTTAAAACCCCGAGAAAATAGGTATCTTCTGAGTCAAACTGAAAGCCGGGTGCCAATTTTGCAAATCAAATCGAATTACTTTTAAGTCGCGTTGACCGAACGCGTCGAACACACACTCGAGAACATTAACACACACGCTTGAGTTAGCCAATCACAGAAGTTGCCGCGCTGGTGTTAGATCTGTTTGGCGCTCCTTACATTACCGTAAAAAATACTCAGACTTAGCTATTACAATACAATACAATACAACAACACTTTATTGACACCAACAAGAAAACATAACAAAAGAAACAAAGACAGAAAAGGCACAAAAGGCGGTCTTATCGCTAAAAGCGATTTCTTCCAGACAACCTCTCTTGGATGCGAGGAAACGTAAAGACAACAAGGACGGTGTAAACGTAAAAACAACAAAAAAAAAAAAATAATAATAAAATAATGAAAGAAAGTCACTAAAAATTCCTAATCAACAATAAAATAAACTACATAATAATAGCCATACATAAATACTTCAAATAATACATACAATAAAAATAAACATACTTATACGTAAATATATTACAAATAAATTAATAACTAGGAGTGATATGTGTATCAGTCAGAGAGAGCTTTGAGAGATAATGTTGCTGAACCTGGGCCTTGAAAGATTCAACGCTCTGTGCACGTCTGATGGTCACAGGAAGATCATTTCAGAGCGCTACTGCTCGGACACTAAAAGAAAAATCATAAAAAATAGTAGAATGAGATGGAGTGGAAAGAAGGAGATTGCTAGATCTAAGATTGACAGAGCGAGTGTCACAGAGAAAAGTGAAGCGAGAGCGTAAATATGAAGGAGAAGAAGGTTTGAAGAGAATGTTGTAGAGAAGGGAAAGTATGTGAGTATCGCGGCGAAGACGGATAGGGAGCCACTTGAGCTTATTACGAAATTGGGAAATGTGGTCATATTTCCGGAGGCCGAAAATGAACCGTATACAAAGATTTTGGAGACGCTCAAGCTTGTCGAATTGCTCTTGGGTTAAGTCGAGATAGCAAGCGTCGGCATAGTCTAAAATCGGAAGAAGATTGTGCTAACGCAACTTTGGTAGCAGTGGGAAGAAAATTGCGAATTCTTCGTAATGATGCAGAAGAAGCGTACAGCTTTCGCTTCACAGATTGTATTTGAGGATTCCACGAGAGACAACTATCAAAAATAATACCAAGGTTTTTAACCTCGCTACTAAAAGGGATCGTAATACCGCTAAAGACAATTTTACTAAGAGAAGTTTGATCAATTCGTGCAATCATCCTAGAGCTACCAATAATGATAGTCTGCGTTTTAGTGGGATTGACTGTGAGCCCGTGAGATCGGCTCCAACATTCGATACGGCACAGGTCATCATTAACAGCTGCCACAGCCTCATCCAAGTGATCGATTGTAGCTTGAGAGTAAATTTGCAAGTCGTCTGCATAGAGATGGTAGAGAGAAGTGATGTGAGAAGTAATACCATTTATAAAGATAGCAAACAGGAGAGGAGAAAGAACACCACCTTGAGGAACGCCGGCATCAGTAACGCACCAAGAAGAGAGAGTATCTTCAACACGTACACGTTGCCGGCGGCCATACAAATAACTATGAAACCAGTCAACAGCTGTAGGAGATATGTTAATAGTGCGGAGCAGAGCAAGAAGGATATCGAAATCAACAGTGTTGAACGCATTGCTGAAGTCGAGTAAAGTAAGCACAGTGAGTTTTTTGTCATCCATTCCCCGTCTAATGTCATCGGTAATTTTAACAAGAGCAGTGGTAGTGCTGTGGCCTGATCGGAACCCAGACTGCAAAGGATTAAGGAGATTGTTACGAGTTAGAAAGTGATTTAATTGCGAATGGACTAGGCGTTCAAGGACTTTGGATAGGAAAGGAAGAATAGAAATAGGACGGTATTCAGAGAGTGATTTAGGTTTGGGCTTCTTGGGGATCGGAACTATGTGGGCTTCTTTCCAGCAGGAAGGCACCGCACTCAAGGAAATAGAAGTGTTCAGTAAATGACATAGGACAGGTAAAATTTCATCAAGGATTGGGACAATCATATTACGGCTAATCTTGTCACTACCAACAGCATTCGAGGAAATGGATAAAATACTCTTCTTAACATCACTAGCAGCAAATTGATTAATGACAAAAGGGGAATAGTTGGGTGTTGGGATAGAAGAAAGATAATTTAAAGTGGCAAGTTTATCGTTCGCATCAATATGTGACGCCGAGGAAAAATGTTGGTTAAGAGAATTAACATCAAGGTCACAAGGATTAGAAGTTAGTTGAGATTTTCCAACACCCAATGAACGTAGAAATTTCCATACTTTTGCAGGATCACCATTTTCGACAGATTTATGGATGTGGTGGCGTTGCGCATCTCTACACATTCTATTGCACCGATTCCGAAGGACTTGAAATTTTTCCTTATTAGCATCACTAGGACAAGCTTTAAATTTACCCTTAGCCACTGCTTTTCGATGGATCATCTTTTTAATATCGTCTGTTAACCATGGTGCAGGTAGATGCTTCATCTTGACCGGACGAATGGGAGCATGAACATCATAGAGTTGTATCAAAATAGAATTGAACAGGAAAGTCTTATCCTCAATAGAATGGGCATCAATAACTTGCGACCAGTCAATTTCGCTAGCATCATTATGCAATTTCACAAGATCCATGGCACCGAAGCTGCGTTGCAGAAGAATTTTGGGCTTTATTTTAGGAGGGCGAATTTTGTAAGAGAGATAGATGACATCGTGGTATGATAAATCATGAGAAGCCTGCAAAAATTGTCCGTGTTTGGCAACATTTTGCAGGGAGGAGACAAACATCAGGTCTAATAAAGAGGGAGTGGAATTGGGGAAATGATGGGTAGCGCTCAGTGGTAAAATATTCAGGTTGCTAGCCTGAATAATCGATTTTAATTTAGAGCAACGAGAGTCTACTTTGAGCAAACAGGTAAGTTTTCAGTTACTATTCAGTTTTCTGTACGCGACACAAGATGGCGCTGTGCGATTTCCATAGAAATCACATCAACGTCAACGCGATCGAGCTCGAGCGAAAAACTGCCACTTAGCCCTCGGATATGCGTTCTAGGTTGTAACAACACTGGACCACATATTTCCTTAACCTTATGTACGCTAAAGTCACCTATACTTGACCAGAACTTCCGGTCGTCAACGACGTCTATAATCGGATAAAATACCGGGCCACACAACATAAAATAAAAATAATAATTTGTAGCGTAGCTCTCGAAATGTTAATAACACGCAGGATGTAATCAAACTCAATTCTATCCTGTAAAAAAAGGATGTTATTAAGCTTTTTTTCTGCCGCAATCAGCTCAGAAAATTGCAAACCAAATCGTTTTTTAAATTTTTTTTTTTTTAATGTAGAATAGAGCTAAATTTGGCCACCAACTTGCCTGATGGAAAGCGAAGTTACAGCCGAAGATGGAGTATGTAGACCTAGATGATACCTATTCACTCTTGACTTGAAGATATCCAAATTGTAATTGTCAGGAAACAATGACGGAGACAGGCATTCCAATCCCTGGCGGTAAGCATTATGAAGGAAGAAGCGACTAAGCGATTGCTTAGTACGAGCAGGAGGTACGTCGACTAGTAGTAGTAGTGTAAAGCTCGAAACATACTATCGGACGCGGCTTACGGACGCGACTGACAGCCGCGACCTAGACTATGAAAGTACACTGAGCCGTGCACACTATCGGACATAAGTCGCGGACGTCACCTTCGGACGACCTTAAGCGTTCTGACGTCCGAGAGCGATCTGGCACACCGGATGTCTTAAGTTTGTCCACATTGCTAAGTCGCGGCTGTCAGTCGCGTCCGTAAGCAGCGTCCGATAGTATGTTTCGAGCTTAAGTATGTCTGTAATTAAATTATTTTGCTTACCAGAGTAGGTTTTCCATTATGGTATTTCTGTATGACCGGCCAGAGCTTGTAGTTGAGTATGATGTCGAATTTGAAAATGCTGGTGCCTTCGGGGCACGGGTACCCTTCCACTACGCGTTTCAACTTCACAGGACGACTCTCATCGCCAAACCTTGAGATTTTGAGACAATAAGGAATATTATGCAAAACACTTAGAATGGAGCCTTTTTTAAATATGACTATTAGATTATACCCGTAAGAAAACATTCATATTCTACCTATTTCGTTGTGTCAAAAATAATCCGAAAGTACGAAAACATCCCGTATACTCAACATTAAGCTAAACAAATTACCGTACGACGCTGCAGGAACAGCAACGCGGATTGACTTGATTTTTGGCATAGATATTAGTTGAAAAGACATTGCTACTTTTTATCCCGGAAAAAAGGTTCTTATAAGCTAGCATAACAGTCAAAATATCACGCGGGCGCAGCCGCGAGCAAAAGTTATCTCATAAAATAAACCACCTCATCATCATCAACTTATTTTGGCCACTGCAGGACATAAAAAGCCTCCTCCCTCTTTCGCCAAATATCCCTGTCTTGTGCTAGTCACTTCCAGGAGTTGCCGCAAAAATTTGAATATCATCACGACAACCGTTGTATGGGTCTACCGGGACTGCGCTTTTCATCACAGGACCACCAAAATAAACCACTTGTACCAGCCTTTTTAATAGTCCACTGCAGGACGTAGGCCTACCCACGAAGGGTGATTGGGCCATATCCACCACGCTGGCCCAGTGCGGGGCCATAAACCACTTACTTGTAGTAAACTGCCGGTCTGTCGTCAGTCCCGAGCCAAGCCGCCACGTCGGCCGGGTTGCTGACCGTAGCCGACACGGCCACGAATCTGATCCTAGGTGGAGACTCTTTGCAGTTCGTCTCTGTTCCTTGGTACTGTTGTTGCAATTGAACTATCCGGTGGGCGGATTGCGTTGACGACTATATAGAACAGATAATAATTATATACCTAACAGTTATTCTAAAGTTGTTTTTAGGGTTCCGTACCTCAAACGAATAAAACGGAACTCTTATAGGATCACTTTGTTGTCCGTCTGTCCGTCTGTGTGTATGTCAAGACTCTTTATCTCGGGAACGCGTAAAGATATCGAGTTGAAATTTAAACTATATACGTAAACCTATGAACTCTTACAGTTGTGTAAAATAAAAGCTTCTCAGTTACCGTATAAAAAAGTTAGAGCCGTTTATGTCGTAACAAAACGCATATTTCAACGCTCACAAAAATCAAAACCTACCGGGTACTTCCCGTTGACATAGACCTATGAAATTTGGCGAGAAGCATTGTCTCAGAGTACACATATAGGAATAAATCTGAAAACATTTTTATTTAAATCACATAAAAATAGGGCCTCAAAATTCACAAAATATGGGTTCAAAATTCAAAGTGAGTAAATTGTATCACGTAAGGTATCATATAAAATAACTTTATTAGTAAGTACATGCTAAATCAGGTTTTTCATTATTTTAACAACCTTTTTGTACGAAACTCTCGATGTGCGAGCCTGTTTCGCACATGTCCGTTTTTTTAATTGATTGAGTTTTATTTTGATCAAGGATTAGGTATTCATTAAGAGATGAGATTACATAAAAAAATACACGAGATATTAATTCAGTAAGGGGGTTATTTATCTGAAAAGGGATCATACTAGTATATGTAGGTAAGTGTAGGTACCTTGTGAAACAGATAAAATTTGTATCACTGGGACCAGCTGTAACCTAGATATATGGGAGAAGAATAGACGACCACCTGTAATCTAGATAAGTGTGAGAAAGATAGAATTTATTTATTTTCTTAATAAGTAACTTTACAGTTAAACCAAAACGTTACTTATTTTACACTTAATTACACACAGAAATATTAATGGAAAATAATTATGAGTAGGTAATCGAGATGCCTCAATAATTTTTATTCTGATGACTACAGCTTCCATCATAATTATGTAGATTTAGCGTCTGGTAAAATTGGTATTTCATCTCATAAGAAATCGTTCACTTTGACCAACTGTAAAGTAAGAGAAAAAAGAATAGACCATATAGATGGAAAGCATGAGTAAGAGAGATACCTCAATAGTCTTCATTCTGCTGACGACAGCTTCCAGTACAGGCCCTCGGGTCTGATCGTTCAGTATATGCACTTCATCTATCAGAAACAGTTTGATCACTTCGACAAGTTGCGAGTGTTCACGCCATCGCCGAGTTATCATGTCCCATTTTTCGGGAGTTGTTATTATTATCCTAAAAATTGCATAATCTAGATGAGGTTCTTAATTCCTTACTTTTCCTTACTAATATGATTTCGTATTATATATTATAAAGCCAATAATTTTGGATTTATATTATAAATCCGAAATTGTTTATGATTTATCAGTTTGTTAGGTACCTACTGTTTCGCGCATTTTAGAGTCCGTTTATGCTCTAAATCTCAGCTCTAACCGGAAGGACCATAATTTATAGGCATAAATCCTATCCTCTTGGTTGTTGAGATTTAGTCCATTTTACAAATGTGGCCAAAAATACTGCCTTGCTTTACGCCAGTTCATGACATGATTTGAGTTTCCAATATTAAGTACTTCATTTTTATGATAATTTCGTATATCGTAATCATTAGAAATCGAAGTTTGCAAAGAAGCTCTTGCAAATTGGGCTCAGATTATGTATAGTTGCCCAAAAAAGCTTTAAAATATGATAAACAAATTTACAGAAAAACAACGGTAGGTATATAATGCTTAAAATTAAAATGGAGTTTCGTATTTTCTAATTAGATTTTTATTTAGCTACCAGCGAGCCGCCATATTGCCCATATTTTACAATCAATGTCAAAAGATAAGAATCCGAAAATATGAAATTCCTTTAACAACAAACAAACAACAACGCTTTATTAGACAACCACATTACATAAAAAAAGAACGGATTATAAGGACCTTTAAATTGACATTTTTATTAAATAAAATATGTAATAGGATAATTATTTTCCAAAATAGCAAATAATTGAATACACTATCAGATGGCTTAGGCTCGAAATATTTTTGCATTATCTTTTACGGAATCAGCAAAGCAAAATTATTGTTAATTTCGTAAATTTTTAACCGACTTCAAAAAAAGAAGGTTTGATAACATTATTATTTTGGAAAATAATTTTCCTATTACATATATTTTTTTTAATAAAAATGTCAATTTAAAGGAATTTCATATTTTCGGCTATGATTTTCGTCTGTATTTTTTTTGTATATAGGTATGTTACACGATTAAACCGCCAATTCTGTTAATCTGATTTTGATGATTACTTTTGTATTTGGTAGATCATACTTTAGAGGTTCTACTAAAATTTTACTGAAATCGGCTGCGCTGTTTGTAAAAAAAAATATGCAAAAAATGTTACAAATCGACTCGAGCAAACTATTCAAATTTAGTACACAATTGAAGTCGGTTGTGCCATTTTTGACGAAAAATACTTAATAATCTCCTAATCGAAATTGTACAATTACCTGTAAGGCTTCAACTGTGAGAAGTCGACATCCGTATCTCCGGTGACTTCAATGCACAGAAGGCCGAGCTTCGTGAACTTTGGATACCATTCCGAGAGCCTTTCAGTACATAAGGCTTTTACGGGCGCCACTAAAAGAAATGGATTTCATACATATAGGCCGAATCATTCAACTTGGCGGATGCGATGTTAACTACAAGCTGGGGATAACCCAATCCTCACGCAGCTGTTCAGTGAGCTTTAGTCATGATTGGGCTATCCGCAGCTTCCATCCATCAGCCATAAGAAGTCCACTGCTGGACATAGGCCTCCCCTATGGAGCTCCAATAAGACCGGTTGGAAGCGGCTTGCATCCAGCGCAATCTGCAGTCTTACCTATAGCTAACATCATACCCGTCAAGTTATATGATTCGGCATGTACAAAATATGAAGCGTTCCTTAGCAAAGAGCAGAGGTGCATAATTGTTTTCATTATTACGAACAATTTTTACACTTTACTAGTATAACGATTATTTTTATTTAACTGATCACAAGCTAGCCGTGCGAACCAACAATTGAGCTACTGCTTTGTCGTTCATTTGTATATTTCTAAGTTTCACCGACTTCAGAAAGGAGATGATTCTCTAGTAACGTAACCTTTATCACCTTTATGCTGTATTAGCGTGCTACACCCTAGACCGCATATCTGATTAACATCAGGCAGTATGGAGTCAAATTCAAAACTATTTGAAATAAATAAAAATAACCTTTAGTACTTACTGTAGATAATTTTAAAGTCGTCCGTGTATTGCTTGTCTTCCAATTCCATCAGCAGCTGTACTATGGCCATCTCGAACACCACCGTCTTACCCGAGCCAGTGGGGGCGCACAGCACCATCGATTTATCTTAAATTATCATACTAATATTATAAATCCGAAAAGTTTGTTGGTTTGTTGGTTTTTTCCTCTTTCACGCAGCAACGGATCAACGGATTGATTTGATGTTTGGCATGGGAATAATTTAAAAGACGGAATGCGACATGAGCTACTTTTTATTCCGGAAAAAATCGTGGTTAAAACGGAGCAATGGATTGACCCGATTTATTGCATGAATATAGTTTAAAAGACGAAAACTGACACAGGCTACTTTTTATCCCAAAAAAAAAAAAATCCCGCATGATAGGGAAAAGACTAAGCGAGCGTGCCGCGGTAACGGCCGTCGAAGCACCAGAAACACCTATTTTGTCACTCATACGAGTAGTTACATCTCTCTGGCCTGTTATTTCTTCTACCAGGGAAATTCATATAATTATGGATACCACCACACCTCGAGGGCAGGTGCGTGGGTGGTTTTGTGAGAGCGGGGACTCTGCAGAGTGAGGCAGACTGGTCGGTATACCCACTAAAAACCCTGAGTGTCTCACCACTGTGCCTGGTGCCAGGGCACGCTTTGGCACTCCTTCTCGGCACTCAACAGCGCTAGCCCAGACTCGGGCTCTATTACGGAGTTCGCGCTCCCACCACAATGACGATGTGTCAGAGCACAAGACACATCGTCATCTACCATTCGGGACTAACCAGCACTGACCGTCGGACAGCACCCGTATTCCAAGCCCCGGTCTCAGTGCGGGTCAACTATAGTAACCTCGCGACTACCACTTCGACTGCAGAGGGCAGGAAGAACGGCCAACGCGATACCGACACTTCTCTTCCCCTGCAGCCCCACTGCGTCTGCCAACACATTGATGGCCCGCGCAAGGTAAGGTAGGTGGCGACACACACACCATCAGTTCCATCCCATCACTGTTCCTAATCCTCGGCTGAAGCGTCGCAAGAGTGGCACTGCAGCCCGCGTCAGTTGCCACACTCTTCAACACACAACCTACCAGCCATCCTCTCAGCTGCTTTAGTTAAAAGCTCAAATAAGCGGCTCAACCTCGAGTGCCAGCCTCTGAGCTGCCTTGGGGGAAATACCCAAAGAAGCGGAAGACTTAGAGCTCCGCCTTCTCAGCTGCCTCAGAAGAAACCCAGAGAAGCGGCTCCACCTCGGATTCCCACGAGGCCGCACAAAAGTTTCGGCTTCTAAGTGGCCCCGCCACGACAAGGCGGAAACCCACGAGGGGGTTGTACACTAACCTTAACTTAACCAATAGAAGCATATAGATATCTAAGGTATTTCGATAGGTTTGAACAGTGATAACAATGTGCAAGGGTACTTAAATAGGTGAGGGGGCAGCAAGGTGGGTCGACTATCTCGACGATATCGTCAATACCGCGCCGGTCGAACCTGGTCACGACCTCACGACCGGCAAAGAGCCGAGGCAGATGCCACTGCAAGAGGCCTATACCCAGCAATGGGATAAAGAATGGTGCGGATGAAAACGACGTTGAAACGAATTGGTTAAGATTTATTATGTTTTGGGCTTAAAATTATTATTTGTTAAAATATTTGAGTATCGTTTCACATTAAATTGGGCTCATATTTTGTGGCGCACTTTCTATTTTTGTTAACCTCTTTTTTGAGATCATGTTTTACTAAAATTGGTAGCTACCGTTATAAACATATGCCAAAATCAAATTATAACGCGGACGAAGCCGCGGGTAAAATTTAGTAATCAAATAAATAAAAAAATAGGCTATATGTATAACTGTATTTATATATTTATTTTATCTAACACACTTGAATCTAATTTATTTTCCTTTAGTTCAATAGAATTTTTGCCGCTCATTATGGAAGAAATACTTAAAATGAATGTGGAAAATAATATTTCCCATCCAAGCTAAATCTAAGCTACTAATTTTACTTTTCCCCTATTTTGTTTCGACTGACGACAGACATTCTTGGATAACATGATACCTACTCAATACTTATAATGATAAACATGTCCAACTATTATTTATTTTCAAATTGAACATTGTTTTTTATCGCAAGCTTGTCAAAATTGTGAATAAGCTTTTACTTCGGAATTCCAGTAATGGGGGCTATTACTGGAATTTCGATCTCTATTCTCTCTTCGAATCTAGCTATCTATCAGCCGTAAGATGTCCACTGCTGGACATAGGGCTCCCCCATGGATTTCCAATATGGTTCTTGCTATCTTTATTATATCGTCAGTCCACCTATTCGGTGGACGTCCTACGCTGCGCTTGCTGGTCTCCATTCGAGAACTTTACTGTCCTCGAATGAAGACCACGAGATGAGAATGGGGGCCATTCTCATCAGTGGGTAGGCCTAAGTCCTGCAGTAGACTATTAAAAAAAGACTGGTATAGTAGATAGTTCTATTATTACATAGTGTTTACCCGCGGCTTCGCCCGCATGTTCTTTTGATTTTTGACGCGATATCGTTATAATTTATAGCCTATGTGTTATTCTGTTATTCTATATTATTGGAAAGTTTCATCTCAATCCGTTCAGTAGTTTTTGCGTGAAAGAGTAACAAACATCCATACATCCATCCATCCTAAACTTTCGCATTTATATTAGTAGGATTATTTGGTAGTAGGTACAGTAAGTACGTAAGAACTTACCCGAGTACAAGGCATCTTCTATGACGCTGGACTGGACTAAATTAAAAAATGGATAGCTAAACACATCACGGTATTTGGCATCTGAAATCAAAGTAAAAAGGTAAAAAAATATATTCTAATGATAATAATGATTTGATTTGGGAAAAATTATATGTACCTACAATTAAGTGGATATACCTATGTAGTAAGGTCCAAACTAAATCCATCCAAATTATTTTACTTCAGCACCTATAAGGTGCTGAAGAACAAAAGTATTGTGCCTACTTTACTAAAATTAATGAATAAAATTAAAAATTTTACGAAACATTACCTATTTCATCAACACTGCGAAACTGCCCATATTGGCCAGTTCCTTTTGCTGGCCTCGAAATATCTCGAATTTCATTATCACGAGGGATAAAAGTTTCAGGATTATTAGCCCCATGGTCTTCAGATAGAAAACTTTTGGAAGAAATCGATAAAGGCAGAGATTCCTGAGAGTCGGCTATCTCATCGGCATCGCCTGATGGTAAATGTACATCTGTGAAACTAGCAGCAAAATTAATTGAAGTGTGGATACTGGATACTAGCGTAAATCGTAATAATTCATTTTAAAATAAGACTTACAGGCTTAAGTTATTCATCACAAATTAAAAATTACGCGCTACACCAACTTCACCAACGTACCTATAGCAAACAAGAAAATAATAATTTCTTTTAAAAGTTTTTTAATGTTCCCGCCATTTATTATTTTTCGCTATTTGGCTTAGTACGTCTTTTTTAAACTCCGGGGTGAGGAGTGCGCTTAAGCGCTCTAGATAAGCAGCTAAAGTTTCCCACAGATAACTTCCCACAAATAGGCAGCAGCCTTGGGGCTGAAACTTACTCATAGACTAATTATATTTATTTCGATTACTGTGAATGGTCCACCACAGCTGACACCTGCCGGTGTGCTCACACCGTGGCTGCGACCCAGGTCTTGATTTAAAAAAAAACCGGCCTTTGTGATCGTTGGATCACTAGTTTGCAGCCGCAATTTGCCCGCAGCTGTCTGGAGCCGCTTGAATGATCGAACTTCAGCCAAAATGTCAGTGTATCTCAGACAATTCGGAATCCGGAATCATACTATCGGACGCGGCTTACGGACGCGACTGACAGCCGGGACTTTGACTATGTACCATTCCCTTCTTTATCACCAATGAAATAGGAATCAAATGGAATTGCCCTAACGACGAGAAAAACCTGCATACCCACCGCAAATAATATGGCGGATTAGTGATGTTACTACCACACTACACTTATCGATTTCCCCGTACCTATCGATAATACTATCGACACAAATAAATATGTATAAGCCGAATCAAACTTAACAAACTTTTATTTAAAAAATGACAAGATGTCTTCTTCTTCTTCTTAGTTTTGGCGTCGCATTATTGTACATTTGCCAGTGTCAAGTATTAAGTTTTAATAATTTTTGATAATATTTTATCAAAATAGTCACTGTCGTAGTCTCGTCATAGTCCAATAAAGTCGCTGTCAAGTCCAATCATAGTCCAATTCATACCTCAGTAAAGCAGTAGAAACTTTACTAGAGGCGTCTATGGAGTTTTGGTAACAACACGGAACAACATGATACGTCACACTATATCACTTCCCTACACTCATGCACGTAAATCAGCTCATAATCAACGAAATACCACCATTTTTCACTAATTATCACTGATCAAAACACAAGTTTAACAAAATAATACTGAGGCGACATGATTTTTCCGCGTTCGCTGTAATTCCGCTGTAAATATACGCATTATAGCTGTAAGGTGTTCTCCTTTGCTCTATTATCAGTTCTGAAGTTACTGAAAAAACAAACCAAAATGTTTTCGCACTCGCGGCGCTCTGGCTTAATACTTATTATCGCATACTTATTTTGAAAAAAGTAACAAATTGTCGAGCGTGCTACACTCGCGCATATAAGCAGAGCAGTGCACTACTTCGCGCATAACTATTTTAATATTACAGAAAAAAAAAAATTCGCGCTCAGTTCGTTCGCGTATTATAGCAATAGTTTGGTCTGCTTTTCTCATCTGTGTTTTAAAATTACTTATATTACGAATATATTTCGCACTCGCGGCGCTCGCGCTTTAGGGCTGTCTTTTTTGTACATGTCTCTTTGAAAAGTACCTACTTTATAGGTATCTGTGGTATTTTAATTTTGGCATATTTAACTGACTTCGAATATCTAATCAGTATTTTTGTAGGTGTATTTTTGAGTATAATAATATGATACAATTTTTGTAAAAAGGCGTTTTTGGGTATTTTTTGGCAATTTTTTTAATATAATTGGTTTTTAATAGAAAGTGTTTCTGGACAAACTTAGGATTTGCAATTTTAGTGAGGAACTTTGGAAAATAATGAAATAATATACCGTTGCAGTATTTTTTTTTTCAAGTTCTTTGGTATTTTTGTGAAATTTTTATCTGGTCACACTGTTGACAATTTTTCGTGTTTATTTTCCTTAATTTTTACAAGAAATAATTCCCGAGTTCGTAAGTCGCAACCACTGAGCTGTTGCCCACTATACTTTGATAAAAATGTGTTAAAATCAGTAATTACCTAGTCAGTAATAAATAAAATGTAAGTGTGCCCCGTCTTGCCGCTTGATGTGACGACTTCCAACTTTTCCAAGAAGCCTCGGCCAAATATTTCACGATGTCGTGTGATGCTAATTATCGTGGTATTTATTTTCTTTTACAGGGATCTGATAAATGATCATCATGATATTGGCAATGATGAGACAGTCAGCATCGATACACTTACCCTTGAAGAATTAATTCAAGAAGAAAGAAATAGGGAAATATCACAGTTACATTCACTGAGCAAAAAAGTTTGCTACCTTCATACGGACTTGCTGTACTACCGAAATCTCAAGAGCAAACTTGGAAACGATTGTTATGAAGCATGGAGGGTAATGATAAGGAAGGTAGGAGGAACTCCAAATGGCTGGAGAGACCTTGGTTATGCATTGGGTGTGAGCCAAGATGATTTAGATGTGAGTATCTGATATTATCTATGTCCTATTCATCTTATATTAGTCTATTTCTTCTGCGACCATATGACATCTGATTCTTCTAACATTTATCCTCAAAACCACTTCCACCTTTGTTGGCTGACATCAGAAAGAAATATTTTTTTTACTTTTCCCTTAAAATTTGTCTATGTAGTATGCAGATTAATATTTGTATTGTGTTATCTTGATGCTGTATCTGAACAACTGTTTAAAGATGACTACTTATCAGCTAATACTGTGTATACTTGTCAATTAAGAGGTTATACAAGGTTTGTTCTGGTTACAAGCCACATGCACTTTAACAAGTAATTTAAAGATGTACCCCAAGTCGGCTATTAGGAGACATTTTGTTATATGACCAAAACTGTTTTCAGTATATCATGGCTTCAGTAAAAGAAGACCCTGCAGACATGGTGCTGAAAGTATACCGGCAAAGTGAAAGAGCTACAATAGATAAGATCATAGACGCATTTATAAAATTGAAAAGATATGACATTCTGAAAGCTCTCGAACACCCACTATCGAGTGTTGCCCAGCACTTCAACAAAGATGACACAGGTTATCAAAGCAATGAAAAACTCACTGGACACAGGGAAATTATAACTTTAAAAAACCTGCCTAATGATCTCCCACCGGCTTTAAATAGAAATGCAATCATTAAGAAAGAAAAACCTGTAAAAGAAAAAGAACCAGAAGAACCTAAACCAATCCCTATACCTCCGATGACAGAAATCGAGCCCACCTTAAATGACTGTCCCATATTGTTCCTAACATTTGCTCAAGATGGTTTTCCAACAGCTATGAACATACAGGATTATGTTAGATCCTGGACTGATGTACCTGATGTAAAAGTAATAACTCTAGGTGGTAGACGAGAACAAATATATCAGAACCCAGAAAAGTTTATTAGGGAATATTTTGAAAAGGTGAGTTTTTAAGTTCTTTATTGCCATTTCAAAGACCAAGAAGCCATGAAAATACTATAAAATTCTTATTGTAACTGTGTGGCCCACAGTTTTTGTAATGAAGATTGGCTCAGTTTCATACCAAGTGAAATTTGGCAACTAATGAACTTATGATCAGAAGAATCAACTTAATTAAGACTTTGAGATAATGCTGGATTTTTAAATGCTAACTCATGAAAAACATGTTTGTCAAATTTTTATTGATCATAGTGAATTAGATAACTAGACAGGGCGCTAAAATAGTAATAATTATAAAAGAGGGTGTGATGTGCAATTATCAAAATGTAAACAGAACGAAACATATCTTCTCTGCATATACGTTTTTTTGTCTGACATCAACACACAGCCTAGACATCTATGCCAGATAAATTTATCGTGCCAAAAACTACCGTTGAATTTTTGATGAGATGCTTAAGTAAATCAATATATTTATGAACTATTTTCTATCACTTGTTATTATCTTGTCTAAATATGATAAAATCATGTGTATATAGCTATCTAAGTATGTATAGAACATCTTTTTTCTCACACCCTATATTACAATTGGAAACTCCACCTATAATCCCTCCACACCAAAAATGTACACATATTTGTAAATTACTGAAACATATTTACTATCTCTTTTCAGGCTGATTTTATAGTGCCAATCATCACTCCTGGCTATCTCGATGAAATAACATCGCACAATCCCAACATACCAAACACAACAGAAAACTTGGACCATCGATATGTCAGCTTCATCTACAATTTGATAGTCAACAACTACATTCATGCAACAGGTTGTTTGAACAAGAAAGTGAGGAGTGTTTTACCACAGAATGCAGTCGCAGATGTATTTAAAAGAATTGTGATGTACCCTGACCTGATGCCTTGGACCTATGAGACTAACTTTGATGAGCAGTTCCAGGCATTTTTGAAAAAATAATACTCAGACATTTGCAATAATGACTGACATAGATTCATATTTAATTTTATGTATATATGTAACTGGACCCAGTATGCCTTATTACAAATAAATGTAGTTAGTTAAGTGTAATAAAATTAACATTTATACAATTTTAAGTATTTGATGTGTAGGTAGAAAATTGATGCCATTTATTGTACATAATTAGCAATTTTGAAGGACACTTGCCTGGTTCTTTTTACCCGACTGCCTAGGGTTATATTTTTAACTAGAGCATTATGCTTGTACCTGATTTATTCGGCAAACTATAATTTAAATAATAAAACTCATTTATTTAAATATTAGAAAAGTTTTATTGATTATCCTTGAATACTATAATTAATACTACAATGCTAGATCCAAATATTACACTACATTTTAAAGTACTTATCATGAGAATTAAAGCAATATAGGCTCTTTACTTTTTAACAAGTTATCAGTTCTGACCTCATTGTCTTTCAGGGAATATTATCTAGGAAAATAAACAAAATGTGTGGTTAGGGGAAAATACATATTATGTAATATGTACATATTAGTATTACATCAATATGCTGCCATAAAGAGAATTATGTAAAGAAACTAATTTCCAAAAAATTCATAATTAGCTATACTCTATAAAATTTTACTTGATCTCTGCGACAGCTGTCAGAAAAATCACGCCTATGCAGTCCTGAATTTCTTAGTATAATGGTGAAGATTTAGTAAATTGATATGACTTTATACCAGTTATGTAACCCTAAGAAGTATAATCAAAAGAATAAAACTATGGTGATATTGGTAGATGACATTATTTGTGTTGTAACATTGAAAACACTCAAGACTATGTTAATAATTATAAATAACTATCTGTCACAGAGATACCAGAAGGATAATGATTGAACAAGAAAACAAGAAAGAGATGCATTGATATGCCACAAATTAGAAAGAGACATGAAAAATCTTGATTTGGTGAATGTTGTCAGATTTTTTGGCAGGTAAAATCAAATTCCAATACGTAGCTGACAGTTTGACAACTCGCGGACAGAATTCCCATATATTTTTGTGGTTGAGAATTGCATCAAGTCACAACAGAGTTATCCCTCTGGGATCTTTGTGCTATTTAGATATTAGTACATGGACATTATAACATCTCGTCAAAATAAACACACTGAAGAAGGAATCCATGCCGTCTTGAATGACTTGCTGTTATTTTACTCTTTAGAGGGAACTTTGGTTTCTTCACCTCCATCATCTAGAGTGCTGGTGTCGTTGGCTGTGGAGTCAGCGGAGCTCACGTCATTCACATCAATACCAGTGTCATTGTTACTGCCGTTTGCAAGTTCCTCCTGCAAATATATAATTAACAAATTATGTGCAATATTCAATGATAAATTTACTAACTGTATAGGTACTATTTTTAGTAAAAGTGGCAGTTGACTCACAAATGTGGCAAACCCTCCACTATCTTAATATATATAAATCTCGTGTCACAATGTTTGTCCTCAATGGACTCCTAAACCACTTAACCGATTATAATAAAATTCGCACACCATGTGCAGTTCGATCCAACTTGAGAGATAGGATAGTTTAAATCTCAAATTATAGTCGCAATTTTAATTTATTTAGCCACAGCAACGCGTGGCCGGGCAGCTAGTAGTTAATATAATTAACAAATTATGTGCAATATTCAATGATAAATTTACTAACTGTATAGGTACTATTTTTAGTAAAAGTGGCAGTTGACTCACAAATGTGGAAAACCCTCCACTACAGTTAACACGAGTTATTGTCCTTGTGAAATAGCACATAAAATGCCATGGTTAGGTTCCCTGTGATGTCTACTTACTAGAACTCAAAAGATTTAACCAACTTTGAAATTACAACAGATGGACAGTCATTGAATACAGAGATACTCGTATTGTAATAGGCTGCTTCTGATTACACTATATTTCAATTAGAAATTTAAAAACACCACATTCAGATATATAATGACATTTCCATAATTCAAGAACAGTTAAATTTACTTATTAGGTAGTCTGGTCAACACAGAAATTGTCACCCTACGTCTGAGTACCTTCGCGGCCGCGTCGTACCTACGCCCGAGACGTTTTAGGCTCAGAGCAAATAAAAAATCAAGAGAGAATGTCGTTGAACAGTCAAGTGAAGCCGGTTTTTTATCCATGTGTGAGTGCGTCGCTGTTGCGCCGCCATAGTTCGACTGTCAAGCCAAGGTGTAGTTTCCTTGTATGTTGATGTGTATGTATATTGTCTGTACACGGCGAGGCGTAGTTTTGGTCGGCCTCACTTATTTATTCACAACATTCTGTCTTGATTTTTTGATTTGGTCTGAGGTTTTAGGTAGGTAGTCATTGTCTGGAGTGTAGGGTCCATGCAATATAATTTTCTTTGGAATATTTTGACAGAAACTTAATGAAAAAAACAGTCGATCTTTTTATGAGCGAAATATGTTCTATTAATAATATCTATTATGGGATAATAAATTTGTGCACTGAATATAGGTCATGCATATCCATTGTATGTCCGTCAAGCTGACTCAGTGCTGGAGTTCCATACACTCAAATCTCTTCTACAGACATGCAGGTTGTTTCCTGATGTTTACCGTCACCAAATAGCCAGTGGTGAGTAAATCTTAGTAAGCCATGGTGGCCTAGAAGTAGTGACACTTGCAATTGTGAGGTTGTGGTTTCAATCCCGGACAGGACCAGGATTGAACCAATGAGTTATTTGGAATTTATGTACAGAATTTCACACCACTGGCTTTTCGGTGAAGGTAAACATAGTGAGGCAACCTGCATACGTCTGTAGAAGAAATTTGATGGTGTATGTGAATCCACCAACCTGCACAGGGCCAGCGCGGTGGATAAGGCCCAATCACCCTTCGTGGGTAGGCCTACGTCCTGCAGTGGACTATAAAAAAGGCTGGTACAGTACAGTACAGTGTAAATCTTACATATATCCCCAAGAAACCATGGATTCTGGCCTTGAAAGCTTAAAAAATTGGTTTGAACCATTGTTTCAAGCTTTTAGGGCGAGCTTTCCTCCACTATAACTACAGCTTTCTTTGCATTATCGCCACATGACTGCACAAATAATTTATTTAAGATATTTTGTAGTTTGTTAAGATACATTAATTTTACCTTAATAACTTCCACAAAGCTGTTAGCTTCATCCAGCATTTGCTTATACAAAGCATTCTCTTCTTTTAGATCTTCTATTATCTTGAGAAGCTTTTTATTTTCATCCAAAGCATCCTGAAGGGCGACTCTATAATGTACATCAAAGTTACTCTATTAGTTATTGAAGTTACATCCAATGCATTCAACTAAGCTTACGGAATATTTTATTTTATTCTTGTTTAGTTAGTAATGGCTACCCCATGGTGTAGTGTTTATGTCATTTTGATGAGCAATTGAGACGCAATACATCAATCAGAGACAATTAAGAAAAATTGGTGGATTAAATCATATTGGTATTAATATCATCCTAGAACAAGATGTAAAGCATCCAAATGGAAGATCAGAGCCTATCTTTTTAGACCCGAGATTTATCATAACAGTTACATTACATAATATATCATAATGAATGGAAAAAGACAGTACTCACTGGCGTTTCTCAGCTAGAATTTGCCAATAGTTCTCTGATGCACCTTCAGGGTTAGTCAGGTCATCCACAGTAACTTTATTTTGAATACTGGCTTGCGTTTCTTTTGATGACAAGTTCTTCCTTTTTACTTCAACATCACTAAAATAAGGAAGAAAATTAGTAAATGCAACAATGGAAATTGTACATACTTGTTTTATTGACTTGCTTACTTGGAAGTTTCGTGAGTAAGTTGATGTTTCAAACTTTTGGAGGGTCTACCCACTAAATTTTCTATATCGGACGCATCACGTTGCAAAGTCTTCAGTGACTTTCTTGTAATTCGTACAAACTCCTGAAAAAGATAAGCAAATAAAGCTGAATGCTTAGAATACTCACGATAAGCATTCATTTGAAAATGCAAGTTAAAATTCTAACCTGATCTTGATCGCTCATCTTGAAATTGAGATGTATGTAGAACAAATGAAAAAAATCTTGAAGTTAGTTAGCTAAACTTGTCTGTTCACTTGGAATTAACTGAAAAATGCTGCAGTTAGAATATTTCCAAAGCCAAAATAAGGTTGTTTCTTGGCTTCCTTGGCTTCTTTCCCGCTATTTTTGTATTGTCTGTCTTTTGGGAGCCAATAATGTACGACCCAATAATTCACGACATTATAATATACAGCCTGATATTGTACGGCCTGTTATTTTGTGTCCCTGGACCTTGGTTATTTTATGGCAAGGTATGAGTTCTCTAAGGTAATTCGACTCTGTTAGTTACGTTAGGTTTGAACAGTGACAACAAAGCCTGAAACAACCTGTCCTTATTACGAGTTAAGGATACTTTAAAGGTATGCACGGGAGCCAGATAAACGAGACGTAAGGGCATACCCACCCGCCAACCTCATGCCCCCTGCGTGCTTCCTATACCCGTACTCAACACTACGCCACGCGGCATCGGCATTGTGCACACATGCGCAATAATTAGCGATTCACGGCAAAGTGTCATCTGCGGCTAACTTCTCATCCGCCGTCTTGTGTGGCGCTTAGTATATATCTGTGGAACTGACAGAAATCACAGACAAACCAACCAATAGGAGAAAATATTCTTTTTGCCAAAAATGTACAGCCCGTATTTTGCGACACAATAATGTACAGTTTGATATTTCGTGTCCTTATCTTCGGGACACGTTTTATCATGCTGTAAATTATTGTGTCGCAAAATACGGGCTGTACATTATTTGCACGAGGTAATAATGTCCGGCCAGTATTGTACGACACGTATTGTACAGCCTGATAATTGGTGGCATGGGACATGCAATACGGGCCGTGCTTTCCAGCCCGAACAATTTGGTGTCATCAAGTACGTGCCGTACAATATAGGGACTCTGTCTTTTCTTTGGTTTAGTTTTGGTGTTGAGGTAAAGATACTTCGCTAGGAGTAAATATTTTCTTTATTTTAATAATCGACCATTAATCGACTAAAATCACTATGGACGTAGTATTTCACAAACAACTTCTTTGTTGTATAATCTGTGAATATTGTACATTCTTATTTTAATTGTATTTTGGCTGTTTGAAACACAAAGTAATCTTCTATATTAATAATTTCGTCAAGGGGTACGGTAGACTCGATCGAAACTTTATCTGAATGATAAAACATAAAAAAATAATGATTTCGAGTCGACAACACATATCCGGAAAATTCGGATTATCGAGTATTTTAATAAATTATAACGGTGTTGACAAATAAAAACACGGTCTCCATAATGACACCGGATGACATATCTTGAGCAGTGTTGCCAATAGCACAAATAAAGACTATGCTAAAATGGTGTTAAAATTGTGGCAAAATAAATATACTAAAAATTGTGATAACATTTTTCTACATATATCAAATGAAACTGAACAAAAAAAGTAAAATTATTGTTAATTAACAAAATATGTGTTTTAATCGGCTATGAACTAATTATATGCTATGGAATAAAATGTAAGTATCTTGGTCTTCATCGACAATTAAAGTGCTTGAAGACGAGCTAGCGTCACTGCTCATACTGTATAGATCTCCTTGGTACCTACAGAGCGCAGTGCATTATCTGGAACTGCGTAAAGCTAGAAACATACTATCGGACGCGGTTCACGGACGCGACTGACAGCCGCGACTGATAGGTATATAGACTATGAAAGTACACTGAGCCGTGTACACTATCGGACATAAGTCGCAGACGTCACCTTCGGACGACATTGAGCGTTCGGATTTCCTAGAGTGATCTGGCGAGCCGGATATTTTAAGACTGTGCACATTGCTAAGTCTCGGCTGTCAGTCGCGTCCGTCAGCTGCGTCCGATAGTATAGTTTCCGGCTTAAGAGTAGCAGTTTTTCGTTGCCCTTTTTAAATCGAATCTTATAAGTATAAAATAACATTTTAAATTTTTAACCGACAAATAATTGCGTAGCTTAGTTTTTAATACATTCATTTGACTAAAACAAACCCGTTCAATTTCGGCATTTGAATGTGGTAGCGTTAAAAACGATATTGCTGAAATAAATTTTCATGGTAATAAACTTTTATTGTGTAATTATTTTACATGCCAAAAATATGGTGTATGCTAAATTGCAAATAAATATGCTAAGCAAGATCAAAATGTGCTAAATTGGCATCACTGATCTTGATACTCAAATGACATGATAATTGACTTCTGTCAAATATCTTATTTTATGTTTTGGCGTCGCATTGTTGTGCATTTGCCAGTGTCAAGTATTAAGTTATAATAATTTTTGATAATATTTTATCAACATAGTCACTGTCGTAGTCACGTTAAAGTCCATAAAAGTCACGGTCAAGTCCAAACATAGTTCAAGTCATACCTCAGTAAAGCAGCGGAGACTTTACTAGAGACGTCTATGGAGTTTTGGTTACAACACATGATACGTCACATTATATCATTTGCCTACACTTATGCACGTAAAAAAGCTCATAATCAACGAAATATCAAAGTATTTCATTAATCATTACTGATAAAAACACAAGATTAACAAAATAGTAGTACAATGAGGCGACATGATTTTTCCGCGTTCCCGCCAAAAATTAGTTTTGAGCAATTTTAACTTTGAGCAATTACTTTGGGATGTTGTTTACACCCATCATGCCGAAAGTACCTATTTCTTAAAATGAATGTCTTTCATCGGTCTTTCATCATTGTTTTGCTTTATGATACCTACATCATTTTGTTATCAGCTTAAACTCCTTGCTTTGCTTCGCTCGGAGCGAAGACCTATCCTTCATCTATGCTCCTTGCATTTGGTAATCATTGTCATAATTGTGAAAAATTGATGCAGCGAAGGGCTTTTCGTAAAGGTGGTGATCGAGTAACAGTAAAATTATAATGTGTGTGTGTGTATTATGAGTCACATTTCACCCGAGCGAAGCCGGGTTCTCATCTAGTCTATATTAATAATTTCGTCAAGGGGTACGGTAGACTCGATTGAAACTTTATCTGAATGATAAAACATAAAAAAATAATGATTTCGAGTCGACAACATATATCCGGAAAATTCGGATTATCGAGTATTTTAATAAATTATAACGGTTCTGACAAACAAATCGCAGTCTCCATATTGTCAATGATTGTCAAGCACATGACATATCTTGAGCAGTCATTCTTTTTCTTCTTTTATGTTTGTTGTGCATTTGCCAGTGTCAAGCATTAAGTTATAATAATTTTTGATAATATTTTATCAATAACCCTTAGATTATAGAAGGGAGGGTATAACCCATCAATATGGAATGTAAGAAAAAATGCCAAGTCGATGGTATAACCATAGGTACCAACGTGCTAAGGAGAGGGCTATGCTCGGTGTCTCTCTGCGGGATCGAATCATAAATGAGGAGATCCCTAGATGAACCAAACTTACCGGCATAGCCCAGCGGAATAGCAAATTAAAGTGGCAGTGGGGCACATTATTCGAAGAACGGATGGCCGATGGGGCCATAAAGTTCTCGAATGGATCACGGACCAGCAAGCGCAGCGTAGGATGTCCACCGACTAGGTGGATTAACAATATAATAAAAATCGCAGGAACACGATGGATGCAGGCAGCTTCCAACCGGCCTTATTGGAAATCCATGGGAGAGACCTATGTCCAGCAGTGGATGTCCTACGGCTGATCTATCTAGATAGATAACCATATAAAAAATAATACTGGTTAAAATCTTTACAGTTGAAGTTGACTTTCTTTACGTAATATAAGACTGTACATTTTCGGTAGTAGGGACCTACTTAATCATTTATTTTTGAGCAATTTTAATTTTGAGCAAAACATTTAACTTTGGGATATTGTATTACACAAACATAAAAAATCGTGAGTACCTATTTCTTAAAATGTAAGTATGTCTTTCATTGATCTTTCATCATTCTTTTGCTTGATGATACCTACATCATTTAGTTAACAGCTAAATCTCTTTGCATTTGGTAAACATTCTCATAATTGTGGAAAATGGATGCAGCTAAGGGCTCTTCGTTAAGATGGTGATCGAGTAACAGCAAAATTATTATCAGTGTGTGTATTTTAAGTCACATTTCACCCGAGCGAAGCCGGGTTGTCATCTAGTAATATCATAAAAGTGATCTTTGTCTATTTTTAAACAAAATCTATAGCGTACATACTTTAGTATGGATATACGAAACGTCTTATCTTTAATGAACGATCATGGATGTATTATCTATGTCGAATCCATAAAAGGATCCGCATCAGTTAAGCCGGAAACATACTATCGGACGCGGCTTACGGACGCGACTGACAGCCGCGACTTAGCAATGTGCACAGTCATAAAACATCCGGTGTGCCAGATCGCTCTCGGACGTCCGAACGCTCAAGGTCGTCCGAAAGTGACGTCCGCGATTTATGTCCGATAGTGTGCACGGCTCAGTGTACTTTCATAGTTTAGGTCGCGGCTGTCAGTCGCGTGCGTAAAGCTCGATACATACTATCGGACGCGACTTAAGCCGGAAACATACTATCGGACGCGGCTTAAGAACGCGACTGACAGCCGCGACTTAACAATCCGAACGCTCAAGGTCGTCCGAAGGTGACGTCCGCGACTTAAGCTCGAAACATACTATCGGACGCGGCTTACGGACGCGACTGACAGCCGCGACCTAGACTATGAAAGTACACTGATCCGTGCACACTATCGGACATAAGTCGCGGACGTCACCTTCGGACGACCTCGAGCGTTCGGACGTCCGAGAGCGATCTGGCAAACCGGATGTCTTAAGACTGTGCACATTGCTAAGTCGCGGCTGTCAGTCGCGTCCGTCAGTCGCGTCCGAAAGTATGTTTCGAGCTTTATGTCCGCTAGTGTGCACGGCTCAGTGTACCTTCATAGACTAGGTCGCGGCTGTCAGTCGCGTCCGTAAGCCGCGTCCGATAGTTTGTTTCGAGCTTTAAGCCGGAAACATACTATCGGACTATTATCGGATTATTATATTAATTTTAGTGATTTTAGTTTAAGTTTATTTGTCTATTAAAATAGCTTATTATTAAGAAAAATATATATATTCTGTGTTTTTACTGAAAACTGGGGTGGATTTGGTTGGAGAAAAGGTTTCCCTTTTGTCACAGAGTCGTTTTTGTAATTATTACTTTAACTGACTGAAACAAAACTTCATGGCTTTAATATTTTATATAGGTTCTAATCATTTTGTATTGCCTATCATGCTCCAGTTTTAGCTATAGTTAAGGCTTTTTATTAAAAATTAATTAATTTTTGCTTTTGACCAGCTTGGGACGGTGTCAACAAAATATAATGACTCGATACGTTTCTCGATACGACTTGGAAATAAAAAAAAACCAGAAACATGATGTCTATGTTCATTTGGCAAGAACTATCAATCTGTCAATGCCATAAAACTGTCAGATTTTTTTGTTGCCAGTGTATTCCTTGCTACTCAGAATACAGGAAATAATGATCGTCAACTAACTCTACTCGATCCACAGACTCGATCTGCATTAACATTTGAACCCTATACTGCTCCACACTTGAAGGAATACAAAAGTATGGTATTTTCAACGTTATGGAACATTTTGAAAAGGGCTTTTCAACATGTTAAGTAAACTGTTTCAATTTATAAAATCCATGGCAGATCATCAAAAATGTCTCAAAACTATTGTGATCGCTCTGCTTTGGCTTAGTAAATTATATCTGATATTTTTGGTATGATCGCGTATTATACATTTATCCATCCACCAGCCGTGAAAAGTCCACTGCTGGACATATTGGATATACATAAGGGAGGCCCCTTATGTATATCCAATAAGGTCAATTGGAAGCAGCATCCAGCGCATTCCAGCGATCTTTGTTATATCGTCAGTCCACCTAGTTGGTGGACGCCCTGTGCTGCACTTGCTGGTCCATGGTCTCCATTCGAGAACTTTACTGCCCCTTCGGCCATCTGTTCTCCGAACTATGTGCCCTACCCACTGCCACTATAATTTGCTAATTGAGCTATGTCGGTAACTTTGGTTTGTCTGCGGATCTCCTCATTTCTGATCTGATCTCGCAGAGAGACTTCGAGCACAGCTCTTTCTATAGCACGTTGGGCTATCTTGAGCTTATTCATAAGGCCCACAGAAAAAAAACACGTTCCAGCTTCATTATTATGTCATCTCTAGCAACACACAACTACCGAAAACTCTCGTCTTGAGGCACTGAGGTATATCGGATGAAAAGATGTCATGCAATTTTCCGATCACTGCCTAACCGAGTTGAATTCGGTGATTGAACTCTTTATTGAAGATGGACTTACGTAGCTAGACTACTTGTCCTAGGTAAACGTAAGAGTCAACAACTTCAATAACCGAGTTCTCAACAGATAATGGAGTGGGTACGACATGGGCATTAAACAATATGACCTTCGTTTTATCCATGTTCATTTTAAGACTACCTGATGAGATACTTGATTAAGGCCTTGCGAACGATGAGTTCTTCCGTCGACTTCGCCATGACCACGATATCGTCGGCAACAGAAGGTGAATGATCAATGGTGAGTTCGCCATTGATGTTGATACCGAATCTCGTCCATTTCAGGAGCTTGAATGCGTTCTTTAGAGTGGCAGTAGGTAAAGAGTTGTGAAGATATCACATCTCCCTGTCTAACGCCTCTTTTCATAGGAATAGCAATGGAGCTCTCTTCCTGTACTCGGACCAACATAGTGGCGTGGACCGGCACTGGAGAGACTCAAGCACAGCCCATGTCTCGACCAATTGAAAGGCTTTCTCATAGTCCACAAACGCTAAAAAAAAGTGGCGAGTTATACTCTTCGGTCTTCTGTATTACTTTCCGCAGCGTATGGATGTGGACCATGGTGCTTAAGCCTTTTCGGAACCCGGCTTGTTCGGAAAGCTAGAAGTCGTCAAGCCAATTTTAGTGAACTATTATTATGGTACATCTTATCATGTTTTTTTAAACATGCTTTTCTATCCAGAATATTATTACCTAGTATAATTACATAAATGAGCTTTGCAGAATACAGAGACTTCTAGAGCTTCATAATCTTGGAAGTTTTAAATACTAGAGAAGAATTCAGTGCTACGCGCACCTCTCCCTCCCCCTCCCTCCCCCACCCCTCTGTCATGGTATAAGAAATTAGTAGTAAATTGTACCTACAAGTGAACGAGACACCAGAAAGTACATGTCCACAAAATGTATGGAGGCTGGTATAATAATAATCAAAAATTCTAACCACAAAACTTGTTAAATTCCGAGAAAGTTCATTTTTTTCTCAGTCTATTAAAACTGTTAAAAACAAAAAAGAGCCCTCCGATTTTTTTAAAATTAATTTTGAATTTATTAGGGTAATTAAATATATTTGGCTCCATAGGTAGTTGATCTCTATTAGCCCTGATTAAGTAACCTCCAAATAGTTAAATAAAAGCATCATCAACTCGGTCCTTCCACCACCTCCTTAGGCGTGGTGAGAATTGGCCTCGGGGAATACTCCCCTTTGCCAAGGCTGGGCGCCAGAGGCCATAACCCCTGGGGAATTTGTTTTGCGGGCAGTTCTTTCCTCCATATATTAGATTTGACGAGGGTAGTGGCGGCCTCTTTTGCTCTCTTTATTTTCTGAGTTATCTGGGTCGAACAATAAATAAAAGCATTTTGACCCATTAGACACACTTTTTAAGTGTTTTTTTGTCATATTGTACCAGATAATAGACCATGATTGTACCTAATAACTGGTCACACTGGTAGGTTATAATTTTTAATTTTAGCAAATTAATATATGAATGTGGAAGAATCAGCTACAAATGCCAGTAAAATAACGATGGGAGCACTTTATTATTGCTAAACTAGAAAAAATAATAAGCTGTATTGTTATTTTTCATAAAATTTGTTCTTCGCATTTAAAAAAATTGGAGGGGTGAAAAAATCTAAATTAAATTAAGTAATTACAAAGATATTAAATAAGAACTCTCATCCAAGCGGTTCTCGGATTATAGTAAAATTTCAGTAGCCTGTACTGTACTGTACCAGCCTTTTTATTAGTCCACTGGACGTAGGCCTACCCACATGATAAAAAAAAACAATAGCTATATAAAATGACAGTTGACACTGATATTACGTTTCGTTTTGTCATTTTCAGCGTCATCACTTTTTTTCAGAGATTCTACTAAAAGTAATGCTTAAATCAGTGTTGCCCACGAAATATTTGAGAGCCTACTAAATCGAGCCCTAGAACCACCAGAAATCCATTAGAATTTTTGAGGAGTTCCTTGTGGACCAATTGCTTTCGCACAACTAGTTGGATATCTAAAATACGTATTACTAATGACACAACTAAGCACAACTATGTAAATATTTTTTAGCTATTCCTTGTGACACAACTACAATCAAAATAGATACCTAGTATTCTTTTTGAAAACCTCTTTTGATGTTGGTAATAATACTAACCACATTTTTAAAAAATGAAATGCGTCCAGCGAACCTTATCGATACAATTATCGACACAAAATAAATATAGGCCGAATCAAACTTAATAGCTAGTTTAAAAAATGACAAATGTCAAAGTGACAGCTGTCATACTTTAAATTACCTATCTCCGTAACTATCGATTATAAACCATTATTGGTGTCACAAAAGTGATAGAGCTCAATGAGATCTACATTTCGGATGACAGCTGTCAAATTTAAAAGTAAATTATCTCCATGACTCTCGATTATAAACCTTTGTTTTCTTCATAAAAGTGATAGAGCTTAACGTGATCTGTCATCCGAAATGTTTCCGAAAGATTTTGTTGAGTTATATCACTTTTGTGAAGAAGAAGATATTCTAACTGCGATAGCTACGGAGAAAATCCACTTTTAAGTTTGACAGCTGTCACTTTGTTACCTGTCATGCATCTCTAGTATTATTGAATAGTTATTAATGACACCTGTCATTTTTAAAACTAGAGTATTATTCTAGAAGATGCCAGCTGTCACTTTGACACCTGTCTTTTTTAAAACTGAAGACCATGTCCAGATAAAAAAATATGTTCTAAGAAGATCCTGTAGAAACTACTACGGGCAACAAACGTGTAAAACACCACTTGTAGTGGTGTAGATCGTCATTTGGAGTCTTGTTTACACTGCACAACTAAGCTTAATTAAGTACAACAGCTTAGTTGTACTATCGGGAACTAAAATTTATGACATTTATTTAGTTGTGCAATCGGGAAGGATTTTAAAATAACATTCCTGATCGTTCATCTGATCCTGATCGTTCCTGATCATTTTAAAAAACAGTTGGTCCACGAGGAATTCCTCGAATTTTTAACGTGTTTCAGAATACTGTTATAAATTACTTGTTAAAATTACTAAATTATAGTTGTGTTTGAAACAATCCCTTTTTTTCATTTTTTTTGAAATTTTCCACACATAAAATTATTTGTTACATAAAATTATCATTTATCTGATTTAAGTCAAATTAAAAATGCAATATTATACCTATTATCTTTAATTCGATTTAAGTTTTCTTATTATTACAACTCGACATGGGTTTAGGCTCTTGAAATGTACTAAAAAGTAGATATCTATCAAAAGTTGGCACGCTGCATAATTTATATAACGGGATAGTAGCTTTAAGTATATTTAGTATAATTTCGAAGGACTAGGAATGGTAGTGGCAACTTTCCTTGTGACGAACGCTGCTGATTGGTTCCAAGCAGGTTTCAAGTGCATCGTATGATTGGCTGATGGGCGGGAAAATGCGATGATGACTTGTCAGATGTCACTTGTCAGTTGTAAGTAGAGCTGGTTAGATAGAGGTTGTGTGCGAACTGTGAGTAGATCGGCTCGAGTGGTGATTCTTAATAAAATGTTGGCAGCGTGCGTTACGCTGCGGAATGCCATGTCCTTCGCTTAAAAATTCACAATAATTGTAATCATAAGAATCTCTGTGAAATAAACTGATTGTTCGTGAAATCGTGATGTTGCAATTTAGGTATCTCCTCGCCCGCGAAACCCACGCCACACTGAAGCTTTGTTGGATCAGATGGTATAAAATCATTACCACATTGAAGCACTATAACTGTTATAGATTCTTCTTCTTCTTCTTTTGTTTGGCGTCGCATTGTTGTGCATTTGCCAGTGTCAAGTAGTGATAAGTTTTAATAATTTTTGATATTTTATCAAAATAGTCACTGTCGTAGTCACGTCATAGTCCAATAAAGTCACGGTCAAGTCCAAACATAGTCCAAGTCATACCTCAGTAAAGCAGTGGATACTTTACTAGAGGCGTCTATGGAGTTTTGGTGACAACACGGAACGACCTGATACATCACATTATATCACTTGCCTACACTCATGCACATAAATCAGCTCAGAATCAACGAAATACCACAACTTTTCACTAATTATCACTGATAAAACACAAGTTTAATAAAACAATACAATGAGGCGACATGACTTTTCAGCGTTCCCGCCAAAACTCAAGTTATAGATTCGACATATTTGTTGTCATTGCCAGTGCCATGACAGTGACAGCTACGCTAGAGCTTGACTTTGGCAGCTATAATTTTTTTTTAATGTGGCTTCAGTAACATTTTATATAAATCTTAAATCATGTAGTTACCTCCTTTTAGAATAAGCTCTTTTACAAAAAAATATTTTTACGGAAACTATAGGTCTAATAGAAAAAATAAAAAAATACGAATGTCTTATTTTACAATAATCTTTCAGAAAAAAAAAAAATAACGTTAAAAATTTGAAATGTTGTCAATTTTAGACTCAGCTTCTTTGATTAAGGCGAAAATGGATTATCAGCAACTGAGCTGCGTGGTCTTCGCTCGTTCTGCTCCGTAAACCAGTCACTGAACTCGTTGATATTTCAACTTTATTTTCATTATGTATTACGTCGAAACTTAAGTGAACACCTCTTGCCTCGCACCTCACGCAAAGCTGACAGAATGTAGTGAGTGCGAATCGTCATGCGTTTATAGTCCGGAGATAAAGCGTTCCTTTTTATAGACTTCATAGTAAATTCATCAATATTCAATAAAAAATATTTACTAAGGTATTGGATGAACCCTGAATTTTCATATGGTCATTTTGTCAAGAACCGATGAACGTAAGAAACAGCTGTTTTGTTTTGCGATTTTAGGGTTCACTGTATTTTAAAAAAATATTTGTAATGTGCAGTTCGTAATCACAGAAGAGAGAGAAGGAAATCTAGTTATGCTGTTCTGTGTTCGTAGCTTAGATTATAGAGGGGTATTAAATTGTATACCTATTATCTCGGATGGTTAAAAAAACATTTTCAATAGTAATAAGGTGTTTTTAGAAATAGATAAATCTACTATTTTTTACGAAGAACACTGCAAATATTTTTCGGAGAGCAACCATTCAGAGCTTGGAACATGTTTGAAAAAAAATTACGTGGCCGCTTTATTTGGATTGTCTGAAAAAATAAGAATATACGAATCACTGTCCATCTATCCATCCTCATTTACGTATACGTTCAGCCGTTCAAATAGTTCGTTAATTACGCTGCAGATTTCCAAAACTGGGGTAAGCTAAATTCCTAAGTGGTAACACAAGTTGTTTTGTTGCGTGCGTGCAGTGCAGTTCGTTTCGAACTTTGGGAAGAAAGGGTTTGTGCAGTGTTTTGTGTAGTGAAAAAAATCGATTTATTTCAATAAACAAATAGCAATTGTTCGTAAATAATACGGCGTAACCATCAAATACTATATTTTTATTTAACAAGATGACTTCGGAATTCAGTTACCCATAAAAATAATTACTATAAGTGTGTATTATTTTCTGCTTAATTTTTTTATCTTATCAACCTATCTGAAAGTGCCTACGATAAATCTAGTTACCTAGATTATAGATCAGCCAGCAACAATAGTTTGCGTCGAATATTACCATTACTATAATACAATGGATACTCTCAGGTGAGTGAGTTTTATATTCCTTCGAAGTGTTAACCGACCTACGTCAAACGGAGTCAAGGCTAATTATAATAGTTTGTCATAAACAAACGCAAACATTATTTCTGAAATATAAATTACTTAATTCCGCTACGCGTCATTTATTCACAATCTTAAAAACAGCATTCTCAACTATAAACTTTTTCAGGTTTTATTTTGTGACCTGGAATGTGGCCACCAAGGCGCCTGGACAAGATTTAAATGCACTGTTAGATTTTCCATCGCAATTTAACAAAAATAAACCATTGCCAGACTTCTATGTCATCGGGTGAGTAACTCAAACAGTATATTTTTCTGTCTTTCATTCGCGCTATGATTCAATTTTAAAATACCTATTCAAATATTTCCAAAACAGTAAAAAGCCCGTGATTATAGTCATGGTGGTAGCAGAACACTGGGTATTTAAGAAACAAAGCATGTATTTTATGTACAGAGAAAATCTGAAATTATTTACTATGCTTAAAGTGTGAAGCTTCGACAGAGTAATTAGAATCAAAATTACACTTTGATTACACATTAAAATAGCTTTAAAAAGATAATTTTAGAGACCAAGAGTTCTGCTTGATCATAAAGATTATAACAATAATGCTGACCTCCTTTCTTTTGAGACCAGGTGCTGTAATGTAACAGCATGATATTGTGCATTTCATAATAGCCATTACATCACCAGGTGCAAATATCTGAGATGAACTTTTTGGTATGGAACTTACATTGAAACTATGTTTTCATGGATAACATAATATTGAGCATGTTGTCTTTAGATAGAGTTGTTATTAAAATGTCTAAATTACATTACATTAGGTATCACATTTGACTAAAAGAAACATTGTAAAAATGTATGGGGCCATGACCATGACCTTGTACCATACCTGAATGTCAGCTTCATTTGTTTTTAAATATAATTTTCTATTATTTTCCTGCCTAGAGTTCAAGTAGGAAAATATTTACCAATTGTATTATAATATTTGTATTTTATTATACATTGTTTGATAAATATGGTGTACCATACAAAAAAAAACCAATTTAAAAAAATAATTTCAACAAACTAATTCACATTAAATGCACATTTTTGCCATTCATTTGTTTGCCATATTTTGAAGCATAGTACAAAGTCTGGGCCTACACTGAAATTTCTTCATGACAAAATGAACTTTTATGCTGCCTCCACACACAATCGTCTTGAAATGTTTCTGATTAGGTAGAATAATAATAATAAATAAATATTTGGGATCATCTTACACACGGCCTCTGACCCTAAACTTAGCTTGTGATATGGCAGCCAGAGACTGATATATATACATATTGTCATTGCAAATCTAAAATCTCTTATGTGCAAAAAGGAACATTTTGAGAAAAACTAAAAATAAACTGATCAACAGTTCTTAGTATGCTGCCACATAAGGCAATTTATAAATGCGCCGTGTGTCAGTGAAATATTAAGATATTCACATAAGAGTTTTTGCAAACGATAGATCCTAAAATAATCTTGCAAAAAATTAGAAAATCTAATTTATGAGAAAAATGTCACATGGGAGGTTTTAAATTTGCAACGACGTAATATTATACATATTTTTAAATACATACTTACATAGATAGTAACTAAATAACACCCAGACACAGAGGCAACATCTATGTTCGTCATATAAATACTTGCCCCAGGTGGGGATCGAACCCACGCCTCTTTGACCCAGAAGTTAGGGTCACTAACCGCACTAACCCACAGAGGTAGTCAAATGCTAGAAGATTGTTTTTATATTGAATTTATTTCTATCAGTATTCTCGTGGAGCGTACAGAGGCTCTGCGGAACCCTAGGGCTCCACGGAGCACACTTTGAGAATGGCTGTTCTACAAGATAGTCGACCACATTGCAATCTGTTGTGTAGTTTAGAAGATCTAAGCGGATACACAGACACATAGACATAAGATATGGGCCAATTTAAACATCTTGGCGGGTGAGATGTTACAAGCTCTGGATATCCCAATCCTCGCACAGTTATTAACTGAGCTGCAATCAGAATTGGGTTATCCACAGCTTGTAGCTAATATCCACAGTCGCCAAGATATTTGGTTCAACCTGTATCAGCCTTTTTTAATAGTCCACTGCAGGACGTAGGCCTACCCACGAAGGGTGTTTGGGCCATTCTCATTCTCATTTGAAGTAGGGGCGATAAGTCCTGCACTGACGTCCCGCATGGGGTGTTTTGTGCATGTTTGGGCCATATCCACCACGCTGGCCCAGTGCGGGTTGGTGGATTCACATATGCCATCGAATTTCTTCTACTGACATATGCAGGTTGCCTCACGATGTTTTCCATCACCGAAAAGCCAGCGGTGTTAAATTACATACATAAATTCCAAAGAACTCATTGGTATGGGACCGGGATTTCAACCCACAACCTCACGATTGTAAAGCGGGTGTCACTATCACTAGACCACCACGGCCTATTACCTATTCAATAACTATTCGACATTCTATACCTGTGATGATAAAATCAAGTGTGATTACAGGCTGCAAGAAGTCAAGTCGCAGCCTCAGAACATGCTTATGGACTCCCTCTTCTCCGATGCCTGGACGTCAACCTTCAACAACATCCTCTGCAGACAAGGCTACATCATCGCTAAGAGCACCCGGCTCCAAGGGATATTGTTACTGGTGTACACTCAGATGAAACATATCACTCACTTGCGAGACATTGAGGCGCAGTATACCAAGACTGGACTTGGTGGTATGTGGGTAAGTCTTATTTTTATTCTATCCTGTATAGTATGTGCACGGTAATGGTAACTATGCAGTATTGCGACTCGGTGATTTCCTTGATATTAATAAATAGAGCCCCGCGTGGTCACGCAGTACGTAGGTAGAGCTACCCGCCTCGTACGTCAATCGCACGCTTAATGATTACAAACACACACGTTTGTTCGTCTCTACGGCGCGCCCCTGCGACTGTTGTGTACCGAGTGTGTACCGAACTCAGAGTCGCGTAGGTATAATTCGCGTTTGTATGAAATACTGCATAGATAACATTGCCGTGGTATGAGGACGTTCCTAAATTAGAAGATTTTGGCGACTTTTCTACCCCCCCCTCTCCACAAGAACGGTTAGCATACGCACCACGACATAATTTTGCATAATTGGCGGATGAGAAGTTGGCCGCAGATGACACTTCGCCGTGATTCGGTAATTATTGCGCATGTGTGCACGGGCGTAGGGAGCGCGCGGGAGGCTTGAGGTTGGCGGGCGGGTGTGCCCCGGCGTCTCGTTTCTCTGGCGTATAACTATATTTCGGCTTTTGCGCAGCGCTCTGCGCATAACTTCCCATCCGTCGATTTGTGTAGCGCTTAGTATACTTGTGTACACTCAGATAAAACATAGCACTCACTTGGAACACATTGAGGCGCAGTATACCCAGACAGCGCTTGGTGGTATGTGGATGAGTCTTATTTTATTTTGTTGTATCCTGTAAGTATGGAGCGTCTATAAAATTGATGATATCATTAGGTTTATCTCGACTCTCTCCCCATATTTTTAAGATGTGTGTATTTCTTTAGTGTAAATAAAATGATCTGAGCTTTAGCAATTTTAAAAATTATTGTTATTCAACAAAATATTTTTATTTTAAATGTATGGAACAGCTATATATTTTTTCGTGTTTTAGGGATAACCCCACTATCACTACATACTTACTACAAGATTCAAGATTCAAGATCATTTATTTGTGAAAACATGGTAATCGTGTTGTAAAGCTATTCCTATTTATTTATTATTTATTTAATTATTTGGCCAAAATAAACGTGATCGTCTAGTTTTATAATGTGATCGTCTAGAAAATATTTAACTCAAATGGACCCTTATACGTTGTGTAAAGTTTACGTTGTGTTTAGATAATAAAATTAGGATAAATAGTGAACCCACTCCAAAGCGTTGCCAACAAATCCGTCAGGTTTAGCCCTAACCACGCCACTAAAGACACTAAATATTCAAACCTTCTTATCTCTTACTGATCATCATTCATTCATCTCTTAATCCAGTCATTCATCCAAACACTCCTTTAATAAGGTTAGAACCTAAGGTTCTCAAAGTTTATTATTATTTGGTTCCCTAAGCTAGTTTTGTGACCAAGAGATTCCTTATGACTCGAAAGATCCCTACAGGAATATCACGGTCGTGTGGTGTGTGTACCTAGTGCATGTTCGGACATCCAGTTGCGAGATAGCAGCCGCTAGCAGGCCACTATTTCGGCCGGATGTCCTGTGTAATTTCCCCCCCTCCTTGTGCGGCCGGCTTTCCCTGCTGAAAGGAGCGAGAGTCCATAGTGCCCGTCACGTAGATCCGGCGGCAAAAACCTATGCCAGGCCCCTCATAAGTGTCAAATAGTGTGCAAGTGTGTAAGAAAATGATT
Organism: Hypomecis punctinalis; assembly: GCA_949316475.1. NCBI lineage: Eukaryota > Metazoa > Arthropoda > Insecta > Lepidoptera > Geometridae > Hypomecis > Hypomecis punctinalis. The sequence goes on from OX438807.1 coordinate 2,653,307, forward strand.
TTTCATATTAAGTTTCCATTTGGGGAAAAGAGACCTAATTCCAATAAGATTTTGTCCGTTTTGTGTTAGTTTATGATGAAAACCTTCGATAGCCAGATACCTTTGTCAATACATATTATGTTGTATGTTTCACAATATGAAACAATATGATAGAGTAAAGACGATGATGATGATGATATTTCACAATATGAAATTCTCGTACTGCATCCGTGAAACACGAACTTGCAGTGAGAATGCATTAATCTGTTGAGTCTCGTTCAATAGAGACGAACTCGGAACTCCTTAGGTAGATGTCTGATCTCCTTGCATAGATGTTTGGCCTCCTTATGGAGTGATGTACATGCTGTTATATTTTTATAACAGCACAATAATATAATAATATTATGTGCCGCACAATGTGTTTCACATATACAAATATCATGAGGATAAATCAGCTGATGTAGAAGGTCATTAGGTTATCAAAAGTTTTCATTCAAATATGTTATTATTTTATTTGTACCGGTACTATAAAAAACACAACCTAGCTACATGAAAACTGATATTAAATGTTTAGTAGCACTCATCCACTCAGCCTTTCCACACATACATCACATGAGTCCTAACGTAAGGAAAACTAATAAATAGTCTACCCTTAGATGGCCCAAAACAACGTAGTAGGCGCACTGCTTCTGAAAGAAAAGACATTACGCTACCACTATTGTAATCTATCTATCAATAAATCTGATAAGATGATGGAAAATAAACGGAGACTAAAGTATCGTACTTATAGTAAGTACCGCTATCTGAAAGTTAAACACTTTGGAAAATAAACCTGAAAATAAATACCTTGAAAGAATATTAATTAGTAAGAAATCCTTTTGAGACCTGAGGTAACACAAAACTGAGGTATCTTTGGTACGGGAGAATAGCAGGAAATAGCTATAAATTGATTACAATATTTAGATGAAACATAATAACAGCAAGTATCTGATTTGTTCAAGCTAGCTATTAGGTACTGCAAAAATATGAATCCTTGAAAGGCATCGCCAAAGGTCTCAAAGAGATTTATGATATATCACTTCACTACACAAACACTATAATATGCCTTAATCGACGGAGGCTTTCTGTTCACTTATACACTTGGGAAATGAGCAAAGCGAGCGAGCTCTAATTTCCAAATTTTCACACGCGTTATAATTTAACACCTGAACTATTTTCAAAACGAGTATCGTTTACCGCGGTCTAACCCGGACTGTCCCCAAAATCCTAGCTTTTCCCATACAAAATAATTGTAATCTCGACGAATTCCACGCCTGTCAAATACTTGAGAAATCAATTATAAAAATATTTATGGGTTTGTACAAAACGGACGAAAAAATTGAAACACTCGAAATCACTTTAGTTTTTGTAAAAATTTCTAGCGCTATAAATTATTTCTATTTCCAGTAAGTCAACTTGCTACAAATACAGAGTCTTCGACAGAAACAAACCTAATATGTAATTACTATCCAGACATAGTACTTTAGTTGTATTTCAGTACATATATTATTAAGTGATTTGATTTTATATAGCTATAAGGTTTATTTTACATTACAGTCTGCCGTCATACCTGTAAATACTTCATTTATTTCGTAAAACTATGTCAAACTACTATCAATCAGCACATAAGTAACCACAAATTATCATTATTTCATTAATTGAAAGTCATTTTCGCCATAAAGTTTAATGCCCTATTAACATACCAAGTTGTCTTACTGTCTAAGTTTATACTGTCTCTACGCGACAGTTGCCACTCAAGTTTTTTTTTTTGGCAGTCAATATGGATTGCATAAAGGACAATTAGGGTTAACACATTTATATTTTTGCCCAACTACTAAAAGAAGAGAGGTTCTCAATTTATACATACTTTGTTTTCTTATAAATTTTCAAAATGTTATTAGAAAATAATATAATTTATATACTCGTATTTAGAATAATACGTAAGATTGTAATTGTAGTGTCCGATGATTTTTTCGTGACACAAAATAACATAACCAAGATTATAATTGTATAAAATGAATAAAACTATTTTGATTATCGTTATCATATAAAGTTCAGACATTAATATTAATATTTTTAATTATTTTAATACAAACATTGTATAGGAATAAGTAAATGACCTAATGTCGAATGTATGTAAAACAACAGAAATAATGATGTCCGAATCGTAACTTTCTCATATTCAGAATTTACTTCTTTACTTAGTTAATACATCTCATTGAAATTAAATATAATTAAATACATCTAAGACAGTGACACCCCTGTCCTCAGTGTTCGATTTTTACTCAAAACAATATTTCTGTTAACGCAGGAAATAAAAAGGGAAAAATATGACCTGCTAACATGTTCTAAAGAATTTTTGAGACCCCCGTACTTCAGGCACTTGAAAATGTAAGGTTTCCAATAATTTGCGATTGACCTGTGTCAGAGAATGGCAATTTTGAACTTTATTCTTTAGTGCTATAGATTCTCCAATAAATACTGAGCAGCAACCTGTCGTGGTATTCTTCCTAGAACTTCTCACGACTCAACTTTTTTTAAGAACAATAAATATTTCCAAACCCGCATTAGCATGAAAAGGACAGTGAATACAACAAATTTACAAAGTCTGAGAGAGACAGAAAATTTTAGTTAATAATCTATAAGGTGTATAGTCAAAATATAGCATAGGTACATGGAACAGACGTTATGTGTATATATACATACATAACGGCGGTTACAGTGTACAACATAAAAAGTCGCAAACAGGTCGAAATACTTACAGCACAACGTTCAAGCTTTATAATTCGGTTAGCAATAGAGTTCCTAAGCCATTTTTATTGAACCAAGTCAATAAGATGAGCAGGCTGATTGTCAAAACATCACACTAGTCCATAAATAACAGTTTAGTACTACTTAGAAATGTTACTCAGAAGGTTGAGCGTTATGAAAGATCTTAAATCTTTTTAGATTCTAGATCTAGATTCATTTTCAAAGACACCTTTGCACATAGATACAGTCTGAGACTGGTTATTTGTCTATAAATAGACATTTATCAGAATTATTGAATTGAGCTGTTATTTACCTAGCTAGTGTATGTTCTGGTTCAGGTTATTCTACCTACTGTATCAATTCAATAACGTGACGTCAACGACAAAGTTGGTAAATTGTTATGTAAACACCCTACGTAGATAAGTACCTATATCTGGATTAATTGATTCTTTTTGGGTTCCGTACCCAAAGGGTAACAACGGGACCCTATTAATAAGACTCCGTCCGTCTACTGTCTGTCTGTTACCAGGCTGAATCGCGTGAACGGTGATACCTAGAACGTTGAAGTTTTCACAGATGACGTATTTCTGTTGCCGCTATAACAACAAGTACTAAAAATAAAAAAAAGTATGATAGAGGGCCTTCCATTAAAAACAAACCTGATTTTTTTAACCGTTTATCGCTTGATATTAATAACGGTGACAGCTAGATGCTTTAAATATTCACAGGATATTTAGTTAAATATTCACTTCAAGGGGGGGGGCTTCCATACGGTACGGAACCCTTCGTGCGCGAGTCCGACTCGCACTTTATTTAAAATTCTGCTAATTATTAAAATAAATTTATTATCATATTCTTGTTATTAGTTGATTATTTTACGTATTTTCTTTTTAGTCCAAGATCCCACCGCAAAAACATCCCGCTCATAGCGTACACGGTTCTAACCAATTTTTATGTAATTACTCGTATCTCAGAGCAAATAAAAAAATCAAGAGAGAACGTCGTTGAACAGTCAAGTGAGGCCGGTTTTTTAAACATGTGTGAGTGCGTCACAGCTGCGCCGCCATAGTTCGACTGACAAGCCAAGGCGTAGTTTCGTTGTACGTGGATGTGTGTATGTAATTGTCTGTACACGGCGAGGCGTAGTTTTGGTTGTTTTTTTATTTGCTTTGAGGTAATTATATGTATTCATATAATTACCTCAAAGAGAAACGGTTGCCTTGCGAAATTTGGCCGCAAGTATTTGAAATTTAAATTATTATTTGAATTGGTTTGAACAGTTTCCGCTATGAGCGGGATGTTCCTGCGGTGGGATCTTGGGCTATTTGTTCAGTGGCTGTATCATGGTGGTGAATGAATGGTGCAATACATAATTACACTCTATCTATACATACCTACTCAGATATTAAAACCGCACCACGTTTTATGTGATACTGGTATCATTCTAATATAAGATAGCACTTGTATAGGTACTAATATGATGTTCTTATCAATACCACACTTTGTAATGTGTACTGTAGGTAGTTTCTAAACGAAAATTATAGCACTTTTCATGTAGCTTCATACTTTTTTGTAAAACGCCCCTGTTGTAGGTATCTACCTAACATGTGGAGGTACACGAAAACGGTTTTCGTTTGCAGTATTACTCTATTAAAAAACGGAACCTTTATAGGATCACTTTGTTGTCCGTCTGACCGTCTGTGTGTATGTCAAGACTCTTTATCTCGGGAACGCGTAAAGATATTGAGTTGAAAGGTGACGTCCACAAGTGGTATATTATTCAGAGTAAAATCGAACCAAGATGATATATACATTATTTGAAAGCTTGTTTTATGGGCTTCCCAAAAATATTTAATTTAGATTTTTTCACCCCTCCAATTTTTTTTAAATGCGAAAAATAAATTGTATGGAAAATAACAATACAGCTTATTACTTTTTCTAGTTTAGCAATGATAAAGTGCTTCTATCGTTATTTTACTTGCATTCGTAGCTGATTCTTCCACATTAATATCTTGATTTGCTAAAATTAAAAATCATAATCTATCAGTGTGACCAGTTAGTAGGTACAATGTGACAAAAAACACTAAAAAAAACTGTGTCTAATTGGTAATAATGCTTCTGTTTAACAATAATGGAGGTTACTTAACCAGGTTTGATAGAGATAAACTACCTATTGAGCCAAATATATTTATTTATCCTAATAGATTCAAAATTAATTTAAAAAAAAACGGAGGGCTCTTTTTTGGTTTTAACTGATGTAATAGACTCAGAAAAATATGAACTTTCTCGAAATGTAACGAGTGTTGTGGTTCGAATTTTTGATTATTATTATACCAGCCTCCATACATTTTGTGGACATGTCCTTTAAACTGTATAGATATATCTATAGTCTCTTGCAGTTGTGTAAAAGAAAAAATTCTCAGTTATCGTTTAAAAAAGTTAGAGCCGTTTATGTCGTAAAAAACGCATATTTTTCGACACTCACATAAATCAAAGCCTACCGGGTACTTCCCGTTGATATAGAACTATGAAATCTGGCGAGAAGCATTGTCTCAGAGTACACATACAATAAAAGTCATGGCATTTTTTGCAAAAAATGAATTATTGTAAATGTAATAGTGAGAAATCGTTACGTTGATTTTCTGTAAGTTGTGATGGAAGAGTTTATCAGTAGTTTTTGGATAGCTGGCAGAGTGCTTCAGACGCTAAAGCATCAGTATTTAAAAAAAATAAAAGGTTTACAAAAAATTAAAAAACCGGACAAGAGCGAGTCAGGCTCGCACACCGAGGGTTCCGTACAAATCCAGAAAATTTCACAAAATTGGGAAGTAAGATGTTAAAACCTCTATACTAAAAATTTTTTTTTGTTTCACTTTTCTCGTCATTCATCGAAAATTACACATAGTTAAAATAATTAAAAACCTGTTTTAGCATGTGTTAATGAAGCTCTTTTATATGACATCTTACATGATACGATTTACTCACTTTGAATTTTGAACCCATATTTTGTGAATTTTGAGGCCCTATTTTTTATGATTTAAACAAAAATGTACAGTTTTCAGATTTATACCTATATATTATGTACTCTAAGACAATGTTTCTCGCCAAATTTCATAGTTCTATGTTAACGGGAAGTACCGTGTAGGTTTTGATTTTGGTGAGTGTCGAAATATGCGGTTTTTTACGACATAAACGGCTCTAACTTTTTCAAACGATAACTGAGAAGTTTTTCTTTTACACAACTGCAAGACCATAGATATACGTATACAGTTTAAATTTCAACTCGATATCTGTATGCGTTCCCGAGATAAAGAGTCTTGACATACACACAGACGGACAACAAAGTGATCCTATATTCCGTTTTTTCTGTTTGAGGTACGGAACCCTAAAAATTATGTGTAGTTAGTGGCTACACATAAAAAAGTTCCTCTTCCGTTTCGTGGGTCAAAAATAGCAACCATTTGTGAGGTAGCAAGGTAAAAAATCAATAGCGTAAGTCAGTCCTCTATGAATAAATTATTCCGCCTCTAACCATGGTACTTTGTGTTTATTTTACAATCGAGATCGCATCAAGTACATGAAGGTTTTTTGTTTTGTAAATTATAATTGACCATTAAATACCTACGTGGTTTGTATAAAACATCGTGTTAATGAAATAATTCTTCTGCGTATTCATGTTGGAATTTAGGTACCTACCATTGTCGGTTATTCAGTTTAGCCTTATTAATTTAGCCTTATTAGGTGATGTAGGCAATCTTGTATCGCTGGCGCGGCGGGAGATGTGGGGATATGACTTCCGGCATACTACGTCATCACAATTAAACACCAAATTACATGATCTGCTTTATTGTTTGTAACACGAGTAATCGCGGAGGTAATGGACCAACTGTAGCGGCGTATGAGAGCGCAGGGCTTAAGTGTATGAGAGAGAGGCAAAATCGCTGACGCGGTTAGACATGCACTGCCACATAATAAATCAAGTCTAGTACCAAAAATAACCGAAATAGATTGTACTGTAGGTACTGTATGAGCCTTTTTTAATAGTCCACTGCAGAACGTAGGCCTACCCACGTAGGGCGATTGGGCCAAATCCACCACGCTGGCCCAGTGCGGGTTGGTGAATTCACAAACGCTATCGAATTTCTTCTACAGACGTATGCAGGTTGCCTCACGATGTTTTCCTTCATCGAAAAGTCAGTGGTGTGAAATACCGTACATAAATTCCAAGGAATTCATTGGTACGGGACCGGGATTTGAACCCACGACCTTACGATTGTAAGGCGAAGGTCTTTACAACTAGACCATCACGGCTTTTAACTTACGGAATTAGATTAAGATCCAAAAAAGCTGATGAGCTCTACCACTGCAAAAAATGTGAAATTACTGATTTAGTTGACTTTATTTACGTTAACATGTACTTGAAGTTGGAATCGAATTGAAAAAGATCAAAATAATTAATAAATAAATATTAGGGGACATCCTTACACACGGTCTCTGACCCCAAACCAAAGAAGATATAATAACACAAGTTTTGCTTAAGTGGCGAAGTGTTGAGCACGGGCGTAGGGAGCATGCGGGAGACATGAGGTTGACGGGCGGGTGTGCCCCCACGTCTCGTCTCTCTGGCTCCCGCGCTTAACTATAGTTTGCCTTTTGCGCAGCGTTCTGCGCTTAACTTCCCATCCGCCGACTTGTGCGGCGCTGATCATACAAATACTTACATTTAATCCTGGACAAGGCAGCCAATCGAAATTGGAAAATAAAAGGCTAAAGAAAAAGTTATTTATTGTTAGTTAGTTGACTATTAGGCAACATAACTGAAAATCAGTAATCACATAAACTGATTTATCGGTACGGTATTATAAGGCTGCTCTATCACTACGGTAGTATAAGGCTGTACTGTACCAGCCTTTTTAATAGTCATTTTTAGGGTTCCGTACCTCAAACGGCAAAAACGGAACCCTTATAGGATCACTTTGTTGTCCGTCTGTCCGTCTATGGGTATGTCAAGAAAAATCTCGGGAACGCGTAAAGATATCGAGTTCAAATTTAAATTGTTTACGTATATCTATGATCTCTTGCAGTCGTGTAAAAGAAAAACTTCTCAGTTGTCGTTTAAAAAAGTTATAGCCGTTTATGTCGTAAAAAAACGCATATTTTGACACTCACAAAAATCAAAAGCTACAGGGTACTTCCCGTTGACATAGAACTATGAAATTTAGCGAGAAGCATTGTCTTAGAGTACTCATATAGGAATAAATCTGAAAACTGTACATTTTTATTTAAATCACAAAAAAATAGGGCTTCAAAATTCACAAAATATGGGTTCAAAAATCAAAGTGAGTATCATGAAAAATATTTGTATTATTAATTTCTATTTGAATTTTACTGGATTTGTACGGAACCCTCGATGTGCGAGCCTGACTCGCACTTGTCCGGTTTTTTATATACAGGCTTATTCCCAATCAATTAGCATCATTTAGGGTCTTATTCTGTACATCAAAACCTCAGAGCAAATAAAAAAATCAAGAGATAATGTTGTGAACAAACAAGTGAGGCCGACCAAAACTACGCCTCGCCGTGTAAAGACAATTACACACACACACGCACACATAAACGTACAAGGAAACTACGCCTTGACTTGTTAGTCGAACTATGGCGGCGCGGCAGTGACGCACTCACACATGTTTTAAAAAACCGGCTTCACTTGACTGTTCAAAGACGTTCCCTCTTGATGTTTTTTGTCAAACCTGTGTATATATTTATTTATTTATTGATTGTTTCAGGGTAACAAAGGCGCGGTGAGCATCCGTTTCAATCTCTACGGGTGTTCGGTCTGCCTGGTCAACTGCCACCTCACGGCACACGAGCACCTACTCGCCGACAGGATCAACGACTACAACACCATCATCAAACAACACTTCTACCACATCTCCGAGACTTCCAACATACTTTATCACGAGTAAGTAGAGTTTAAAGTCCTTTGAGGAGGGAGGGGATGAGGTTCGTTTGAAACAAATGACAGAACTGATTGCTTATGATTTGCTCACCTTTGTTGCGAAAATTGCTTACAATTATATTTTATGAATGTGTTTTAGTTATATTTTATCAGTCTTATGCAGGTATCATATAGATCTAGCTAGGTATATATAGAGTTTCTAGCGGACTCGACAAACGGTATTTAGCCGTACAAAAAATTGAGATATATCAAGATAGACTACTAGCGCAAGCTCGATATCGTCTGTTGATTTGATATACCTTTAATGAAATTCAGATACTGAAATCTGTATTATTGTATACTAACTTTCACCCGCGGCTTCGTATAGAGGCAAAAACTTCAATCGTTCCATCGCTCTGTTGCTGCGTAAAAGAGGAACAAACACCCTTTCGAACTAATACTATACATACAGGGTTACAGGCTAAGTCGAACTATTCCCGTTAAGCATATTTAGTTTACTACGATTCTGACTGATTTGACTATAAAACACCATTATCCTAAATCTCACAGTTTTCGAAATATTTGAATTCAAATATTTTTTATAAAAGGTTTATTTTACGGACAATATTGTGTAGTGAGGTTATAAAACATTATTTTACATGTAAAAAAACAAATAAAAATAGTAATACGACTTACACGTTTCAAAATATCTGAGCTGATAGCCGAAAATTGGAAATTTTATAAATACCAATTTCAAATATCTGTTTTTTTTTTTAATTTAAGATAGTGTATTTCATAATCAAATTAGTCAGAAACAAAGTAAACTACGAGTACACACCCTTAACGGGAATAGGTCGACTTACCCTGTAACCCTGTATACGAGTATGTATACCTAAGGATGTTATAGAATATGGATGTCGTTATACTACATGCAGCTACTATTAGTTTAGCCGCTAGTAGGAGTAGTAGGTACAGCTTATTATAATTCTTCGGTTGAGCCAAGGAGAGCCGCGAACAGTTAGTAGGTAACTCAATATTCCTGTTTTTCTAACACGTTCTATTTTCGTTATTCATAGTAAGAGACTGTATTGAGTAAAAACATTTTGATTTCAAATGCAAAGTACGTGACTTGACTTGGAAATGATCTGAAATTGCGACATTACATTTGTTTTATGTACTTACCTACGTCACAACTTAGGCCAACAAACATTTGTATAGTTGTATCCACAGAGGTCTAGAGAGAGGCCTTTCTACCCAGCACGCGACACATCCCTATTGCAAATACGCAAACACCGCCAAATGCATCATTATGAAACATAGGTACATTGCAGAACTTTGTGTGAGCGCATAATTATGAATTTAAACAAGATTATTTTTTGCAAAAATTAGCATGACCGACTTCACCCGTGTACAGAATTAGCGAATATTTCGTATGGATCGATGTAGCATTTTTCACATTATTGTTGATTTATCAAAAATGGCTCAGCCGATTTCGATAACATTTAAATGGGACCAATTTCGAAGTATACTCTTTCCAATAAAAAAGAATTATTGAAATCGGACTACTATGAAAATAGTTATGCGTGGTTATACATAAAAAAAAATATACGCGGCGAATTGTATACCTCCTCCGGTGGTTCGTCGGTCAAAAAAAGACCTATCATTAATAATTATGTAATAAACAGCGCAGCGCGTACTAAGTTGCGTAATGTATTAGCGTAATGTGATCTCATGAGATCTGTGGTTGATTCAAATCAAAATACGAGTAATTGGCCGAGGACTTATGTTTGACCCTGTTATGGGCTGCGGCATAGAGGTGAATTAACTCGTTACGTAGTTTATGATTTCTCACGCAAAAAATGTCTTTTTAGGGTTCCTTACCTCAAAAGGAAAAAACGGAACCCTTATAGGATCACTTTGTTGTCCGTCTGTGTGTATGTCAAGACTCTTTATCTCGGGAACGCGTAAAGATATCGAGTTGAAATTTAAACTATATACTTAAACCTATGAATTCTTGCAGTTGTACAAAAGAAAAGCTTCTTAGTTACCGAATAAAAAAGTTAGAGCCGTTTATGTCGTAAAAACTGCATATTTCGACACTCATAAAAATCAAAACCTACAGGGTACTTCCCGTTGACGTAGAACTATGACACAAATCTCATAGTTCATATGTGTACTTTGAGACAATGCTTCACGCCAAAGCGAGAAGCATTGTCTCAAAGTACACATATATGAATAATCTGAAAACTGTACATTTTTATTTACAAAAAAATAGGGCCTCAAAATTCACAAAATATGGGTTCAAAATTCAAAGTGAGTAAATCAGTAGTATCATGCTAGGTATCATATAAAAGAACTTCATTAGCACATGCTAAAACAGATTTTTAATTATTTTTACAATGTGTAATTTTTAATGTATGACGAGAAAAGTGAAAAAAAAACTTTTTTGTTGATTATATAGTATAGAGATTTTAACAACTTACTTCCCAATTTTGTGAAAATTTCTGGATTCGTACGGAACCCTCGGTGTGCAAGCCTGACTCGCACTTGTCCGGTTTTTTATTATTTCGTATAAGTTTGCCTTTGACAATAGGATAATTTATGGGCTCTATTGTTTCAGGTTCTCTTAATTTAGAACCTTTACCACAATAGTAGATTATGCACCTAGAGAACAAAGTCGTACTCCATTTGTTTCTAGCGAGGGACTGTGGATTTTAAAGTTAATTATTTAGAGTCCTTAGTGAAGCGTTGGGGTTCAAGTCGCCCAAGACAAAGGAAGGCTTCGTTCTAGTGGTGCATACTCTACTTTTCATACCCACTGCGAGAAAATAAAAACCCAGGAATTCGAATAACGCTAAACACCGTCATAACCTCACTAAGTAACTCGGAGCAGTTCACTATAAAATAAAAGAAAAATAGAACATACATACTAAATAAAATCTTGTAAACGTCGGCCCAGACTTTGTACAGCCCAAAAACCCGTTAAAATATGGCAAAAAAATTCACAGGAAAAAAAACAACGGCATTTAATGCTGAACTTTTTTTTTTTTTTTTTTTTTAACTATTTTGGAAGTTCATATTTTCTAATTTATTCACCATCACGTTAAGGCCACCATCACGTTAAGGTCACCATCACGTTGCCATTTATTTTAAAAGCAATGTCAAAAGATAATAAGATCCGAAAATATAAAATTCCTTTAAAAGCAGATGGTTATTAAAGAAAATAACAGGAAAAGCATTATCCAAAACAAATTAAGCAACTAATCAAATATCTGTACACGGTAATGGCCTAAGCCTAAGCTCCATATATTTTACATTATCTCTTTTTCGTGGAAAGTAAACCAAATCCGAAATGAAGAATACAGAATGTAATTACGTGATAATCATGGCCTACCTCGATTAACATTGCCTACTCAATTAACGAATAAAATCTCTTTACACTGTCCGTATCTGTTCTAAGCAAAGACGTTTCCATACGAATTATGACGTTCCAAATTTAAATCACTTTTCTCCCTAGGGAGTTTCATACAACATTATTGCCCTGCCATAATAATGTCTTGTTTTACGTTGAGATTATATGATATTAAATTGATTATTTTCAAGCAGGTGGAATGAAAACTTAGTTTTTATGTAACCTATACCTACACTAAAATAAAAACCGGACAAGTGCGAGTCAGGGTCCCACATCGAGGGTTCCGTACAAACACGTTGTTAAAATAATTAAAAACCTGTTTTAGCATGTGCTAATGAAGTTCTTTTATATGATATCTTACATGATACCATTTACTCACTTTGAATTTTGAACCCATATTTTGTGAATTTTGAGGTCCTATTTTTTTTGTGACTTAAATAAAAATGTACAGTTTTCAGATTTATTCCTATATGTGTACAGGCATTAAGGTCTTGGCGCTGAGCCTGTTAAACACACATCAATAAAGTATCCGGAATTTTAAGTCCTATCTTATTAGTTAAATTGGGTTAGTGATCGATCGAAATATGCTATCATGCTGTACTGTTATTTACATATTTTTCCTTATTCTCAATGTTTGCTGAGAATAAAAAGGGCTTATTCGGCTTATCTTCTCGTAGGGCTGACATCATTGCAAGGTTACCTATTTTATCTACGCAAAGTGGACAGACGAATGAACCAAAAACCTTATTTGAAAATATTAGGTGCTATAGGAAGGTGCGATAGCGTCTCCCCCGTTTAACACTGTAGACAAGTTTGTCGAAAAGTACTTACAAAATTACCAATTTACTTGCTTGAAAATCATGATTCACGGGCAAATATTACTAAGTTTGATAACCAATAGATACCTACTATTTCATGTGCCTGCCGACTGATAACCTGTAAAGTGTAATACCTACTTATAGATAAAAGGTAGGTATGCAAACGTTCTTGTCATTCCCCTATTTATAAAAATAGTTATAATCAATTGTCTCATCGAATGTTTTATGTTTTTCTAAACAATTTTTGTTAAGGATTTACGCAAGTTTGTATAGGCTGGGTGGTTATCCCTGGTGTTGAATTTTTAAGCCGCCTAAACGTCTCTGACATGGCAAAACGGTTAAAACAACCGGACCCCACAATTTAACGTGACTTCTGATCCACGGTTGCACTCAGTTTACAATGACCCCCATGGGTGACTCCATCCAAACTTTTGACCGTGCCGAACGTTGCTTAAGGCGCCATATCAGCGTAATTTTTCATATGAGCGGGTGAAGACCAATGCGCCCTCGGTTTCGCCCGATTTTTGAATTCAAAAATCAATATAAAATTGATATTACCCCTTTTTCCAAATTTTATGGATGACAGCTATAGTTTAATTCAAGTGCATGAATAACAGATCAAAAAAAAAAATCTCAACGTGTAGAATAAAGCCACAAAAATGCAATAAACTTTCTTAGAAATCATGAAATTGTTATAAAAAGCGGTATCTTCGCATACTGATTCTATCGAGAGAAGTTTTTTGAATTGTGTTTCGAATTATTGATTCCCCTACCGTATAGTTTGAGAATATTGTGTATTTTATTTTTATTTGACAACTTCAAGGTTTGATGGAGAAAAGTCGGTTTAACTAGGGCTCTATACGGGTATTTTGAGATTGGATGGCGGCTTAACTTTGGTGATCGCTAAAAAACACCTAGATTCTACACTAAAACTGTAGAAAACAGCTGCTCCATAAAATATCTTTTACATTCAATGTATCATAACGCCTGAGATCTTCACCAAGGGCCTATAATAAAAAAATGTTCTAATTTATGACCATAAAACGTTTTATACATTTGTCATCATTATGTCATTTATAAGCTGAAACTTCTTGGCGTCTGGAAACACGAGGCGAGTGGTTCCGCAATATATTCATGTGTTAGCGGAGCAAGAGAGGGGATGTGCGCAGCTTGTAGCTAACTTACCAGCCGCTAAGAAGTTAGATTCGGCAAATATTGGTGTAGACAAAGAAATTTAAAATTAAGATTAGAGTGTGCACTTATTTGTCGATGTCTATTTTGACAATTATCTCTTAATCAGCCAATATGTTATCGGTAAAAGATAAAATACCGATCCGAACAGGCAATATTAGGTAGGCTTGATTTGGTAGAGCTTGAACTTGTCCTCAACACGCAAATGAGAATTTAAGTAAACTCTTTGGATCAGGATTTGAAACTACCACTTCAGGATTATAAGATAGATGTTACTACCACTAGATTACCACGGCTATATACGGATATACCACCTCTATTTAAGCGACGATTTATGTAGTAGGACCTACAGATTTGGAAAACCTTAGTTAGGCGAACCGACATACAGACGATTTATAATTTATGTTGTAGTGATAGTGAATAGGTATGTGTAGTTACACACATAGTTCGTAAAACGAATGATCGATGGGGCTTTAAAGTTCTCGAATGTAGACAATGTATTGGCAACTTTGCAAGTATAGAGAAGGTCTTCACGTGAATCGAAGATCTGTTTGGTGTTCATGTGTATGACCTTTAGCAACATTACGTGGTAGGTATATAAATGCACAATACTTATAATGTCTGCCTTTTGCCAATCATATCCGGGCGAAGCCGGGGCGGGCAGCTAGTCTTCTTATAAATAATAAACTTTATGCTCATTTGCGTTTCTGATAGAACACAATTATTTTTTGCAAAAAATAGCATGACCGACTTCATCCGCGTACAGAATTCGCAAATATCGATGTAGCATTTTTCACATTGTTGTTGATTATCTAAAATGGCTTAGACGATTTCGATAAAATTGAAATGGGACCAATTTCGAAGTATATTCTTTACAATAAAAAGAGAATTATTGAAATCGGATTACTATGAAAAAAGTTATGCGTGGTTATACATAAAAAAATATATACCTACGCGTCGAATTGTACACCTCCTCCGGTGGTTCGTCGGTCAAAAATGAATCGTGGTAGTTGTTAGAACGGCTGAACCGATTTGGTTAATTTTAATCTTGAAATATTTGTGGAAATCCAGGGAAGGTTTATACGGCGAAAAAATATAAAAATGTAGCGAGTAAAATAATAAAAACATTAGTTAAATTTTCCCATACAAAATGTTCCTGCATGTAAAAGTTTGACAGATGGTGAGATAAAGTTCACGGGGTCAGCTAGTGTGTAATAAAAATTGAAAAAATAAAACCCACTAAATGTGTTATAAAAATTAAAATGGTAGGTAAATGGTAACTTAATGTTTAACCGATTTCAATAAAGAGTTTTTTGAATCGACTGATGTTTTTTTTGTAAGTATGTTACGAGATTATCCGCTTCTTAAGAACCATTTTTTGTTTGGTAAATCACACCTCAAAAGTAGTCCCATATAAATTTTATGGATATCGGATGAGTAGTTTTAAGGACTCAACAATAAAGTAAAATTACATACAGACGAACATAGCGAACTATTCGAATTTTGTACTGATAGATGTTGCCTCTGTAACCAGCTGCAGATAACATTATAAATTAGATCGATAAATTGCAATGCAATGTCCTACTTAAAGTGTAATCAGATTATATGGACAGACGATATGGAAATGTAATAAATATAGGTAATCGGTTACTTCCATCACCAATAAACGTAATATTTTCCTGTTTATTGTGTAGACTGATAGCATTTTATATACAATAGGTATGATCTAATTTCAGCGAATGTATGTGACGTCTGCCTTCTCTCTATTGTTGCACCCGGTCTATATCTATGTTTTGTGATTCATCATCATCCTTGTGTAATGACTGACAGACATCAGTCTGTAATGACTGATGTCTAGGCCTGTCTTCTTCTACGCTGAGGATGAGGACTAAGACGAGTGCTTCTCAGTCCTGTGGACTCGTCCAGCTAGTCTAGCATGCGACCATGAAAAGCCACGAAAAGAACTCTTTTCGACGTGTGAAAAAGTAGCAGATATACATGGTTATTTCTAATCAATAAGCATTCTTTTAAGGGCTTTTTCTGTACATCAAAACTAACAACTTTTGTTCTGCTACTTTTGTCAGAACTCAAAAAATAAAATCAGCTGTTCCATACATTTTGTCGCGGGTGAACGATTTCTACGGAACAACAAATAAATTTTTCGAGTTTAGATAAAAGTCGCAGAACAAAAGTTGTTAGTTTTGATATACAGATTAAGCCCCTATAACTATGCTAATTAATTAGAAATAACCCTGTATACTTAGCCATAATGCTGTCTCATTCTGACACGTTGACAGAAATATTACTTCGTACGTATCATAGCCCGGCTGGTTGGACGATTTTTTGATTATCCCTGTCATTTGGCTGTAGGATGTCCACTACTGCATAAAGACTGATAGTTACTACAGATTTGCAAATAGTTGATAGCTGCTTGCATTGCTTTTAAAATCTATATTTTATTATTGCATGTGAACATCGAGGCTGCTTTTCCGTTTAGCTATGCTAAACTACGTAGCTAAGGATGTCAATCGATGTCGACTTGTCAGGCTCGTTTATTGACAACTAGTTTTTAACCGCGGCTTCGCACGCATGATCTTTTGATTTTTTCACGCAATCTTAATATATATAAATCTCGTGTCACAATGTTTGTCCTCAATGGACTCCTAAACCACTTAACCGATTATAATAAAATTCGCACACCATGTGCAGTTCGATCCAACTTGAGAGATAGGATAGTTTAAATCTCAAATTATAGTCGCAATTTTAATTTATTTAGCCACAGCAACGCGTGGCCGGGTCAGCTAGAATCATTAATTTATAGCCTACTAGTTGACCCGGCCACGCGTTGCTGTGGCTAATAAATTAAAATTGCGACTATAATTTGAGATTTAAACTATCCTATCTCTCAAGTTGGATCGAACTGCACATGGTGTGCGAATTTTATTATTCTGATATATAAGCTATATTATTGCAAAGTTTCATTTCAATCTATTCAGTAGTTTTTGCGTGAAAGAGTAACAAACATCCATACATCCATCCATCCATCCTCACAAACTTTCGCGTTTATAATATTAGTAGGAAGTAGGATATGAAAATAATTTCGGCGAAGCTTTTTTTATGGAGTGAGTCGAGTTAACGATGCGCACATCCTACCTAAATAGAAAAGCCCTTTGAGAGTGGTTGTATCAAGTTATGCTTAGTTGTCAGATTCATTATTACCTGTTTATTAATTACTAGCGACTAGCCGCCCGGGCTTCGTAGGTCACAGGTGTATTATACATATTTATAAACCTTCCTTTTGAATCACTCTATTGAAAAGAACCGCATCAAAATCCGTTGCGTAATTTTAAAGATATACTCGTAAGCATACATAGGGACAGACAGGCAGGGAAGCGACTTTGTTTTATACTATGTAGTGAGCTATTTATTAAATTCATCACGCCACCTACGTCTACCTACGTACGTTATATCCAGTGCCACCAAAGCATTAGACCGAGCAGTCTGGAGGAGGGAAGGGATGCTTTTGCCCAGCAGTGGGACAACGCAGGCTGAAATAATATTAATTTTATTAAATGTTGATATTGGAGATATTGCTGAAAATTTTAACGTTCTTTATTACAGCTACGTGTTCTGGATAGGAGACCTGAACTTCCGAAACGACCACCCCGCCGGTTCCAGCCCTACGTCGGAAGAAATCGTCGCAACCCTGCAGAAAGTTGAAAAAGTTAGTTTTACACCAGCCGCTATAGTAGGATTTTTTATACATACATTAAAGTGTCGAAGTATAGTCGCTCATCTAGAGTTATGTGTCACTAGGTCATGACATGTCATTTATTCGAAACAATTGCTCACTATTACTTGGCTGTTAATGACTGACACAATTGTGGTATTTTCGTTTGCAGACTTTGGACTCTTTTATAAAAGTACTAGTTATTACCCGCGGCTTCGCCCGCATGATATTTTGATTTTTGACGCAATATCATTATAATTTATAGCCTATGTGTTATTCTGATATATAAGCTATATTATTGCAAAGTTTCATCTTAATCCGTTCAGTAGTTTTTGCATGAAAGAATAACAAACATCCATACATCCACCCATCCATCCTCACTAACTTTCGCGTTTATAATATTAGTTGGATATAGGTTCTTTTATAAAGCGTTTAGGTCTATTTTATAAAAGAACCCTATTACCATATTGATTACCAAGTTTCGCTTAAAGCTAAGTACATTTATCATTTTTATTATCTCAGGTTCAGTGCTCATTATACTGACGTGGCATATAAGTCTAGCAAATTATTCCATATGAAATAAGTATCATGCGACGCGTTTGCTTAGAGATAAATAAGAGCGCTTGTTCAAGACAATTTGTTTCACCGAACAACGGACCGTTTTTATCACCGGATTCGCAATGGTGTATGGTTAATAATGAACGTGTGTTGACGCACCGGACATCCATCCGGCGAAAATGTACGCATTTGTTTATTTACGGTCCGATGCCCGGTGAAAAAAACGGCTCTGAACAAGCACAAGAAACGAGGGATCACGTGTAACGACACATATTGGTTTGGGACTTTATTGCATGAAATACAATGCTAAAGAATGATAATAAGGTGGCGTTGTAGTAGATTACGCACCGAGAAAATAGGGCAAGGTATGTCCAGGGCGGCACATTAGGGACTCAAGACTAGTTAACTGAGTCCCTGGCGTTCTCTCGGTACAAAATCTACCATTAACTCCATTATAGTTGCACAAATAATAATCTCTCGGAGTCTCTATGCGAGATCGAATCAGAAATGAGGAGATCCATAGATGAATCAAAGTTACCGACATAGCCCAGCGGATTGGCAAGTTGAAATGGCAGTGGGCAGAGCACATAGCACGGAGAACTGGTAACCGATGGGGTCGAAAGTTCTCGAGTGGAGATCACGTACCGGCAAGCGCTGCATAGGACGTCCACCCACAAGGATCTCATCAAGACCGCAGGTTTGCACTAGATGCGAGTCGCTTCTAACCAGTCTTATTAGAGTTCTATAGGGGAGGTCTATGTCCAACAGTGGACGGCCAATGATTGAAACGACGAAATAATAATATTATTTTCCAACAATTTTCCAGGACAAATACACTACGCTTCTCAGACACGACCAGCTGAAAGCCGTGATGGAGACGGGTGAAGCGTTCTCAGAGTTCGCCGAGCCCGAGATTCGGTTCCCGCCCACTTACAAGTTCAACATCGGCACAGACGACTATGACTTGAAGTAAGTCCTCATCAAAAAAAACCTAAAACCGGATAAATGTATGTCCTGCTATTGCACATACATTTAGCAGGAAAAATGTACGAAAACAAATTCTGTGCGATATTGGCCGAGTAATCATCATTATAGAATAATAATTACTGAGTTTTAAATAATAATTACCTACTTTTAGCAAAAATAACAAAACCGATTATGATCACTTTATTTTTACACACAAAATTCGAACAGGTCGCTCCAATCGATGGATGCTATTTTTACTGTACTATACCAGCCTTTTTAATAGTCCACTGCAAGACGTAGGCCTACCCACGAAGGGTGATTGGGCCATATCCACCACGCTGGCCCAGTGCGGGTTGGTGGATGCTATTTTTACCGACTTCCAAAAAGGAGAAGGTACTGTTCGTCTGTATGTATTATTTCGTGTATGTATATTTTCGCCAATTGTGAAACGATTTAAAATAAAAAACCGGACAAGTGCGAGTCAGGCTCGCTCACCGAGGGTTCCGTACAAATCCTGAAAATCGGGAACTAAGTTTAGTGGGAACCTTAGGGCGAAGCTGGTCATCGATTGTTAACACGAAAGTATACTACATGGCTTTAGTCCTTTAAAACGCACCAAAAGGTCAAAATTAATGATTATTTTTACAATTTTTTATTCTCGTGCTAATAAAGTTCTTTCATAAGATAGGTACATGATACGATTACCTCCCTTTAAAACTTGGACCCTTTATTATTACTTTGTAGGTTTTGATTCCCTGGTGATTGTCGAAATATTCGGTTTTTATGACTCAAACGGCTCTAACTTTTTTCATGATAACCGAGAAGTTCGATATTTTACAACTGTAAGAAACCATAGATTTGCGTATACAACGTGTAACGGAAAGGCTGTATACATAAAAAGTGGGTTGATACTACACCTTATATAGATGCTGTATTCGAAATTCCGAGCCAAAATAACAACATTCACTTTTTAAAAAAAATTTAATATGACTGACTAGAAAAATCTTTTGCACGTAAACAAACATGTCACAACAAGGAGGTGTGGTCTGATTTTGATGGGCAAGGTCGTGTTATTGATCTCACAGCTGTTTGAGTATCGAGCCACACAATTTTTGCGCTATACCTACCCTTACCCCGCTGTACTGTCTGTAGGAGCACTATTTTGTACCTTATAAAAATACACACATGACAGGTGATCAGGGTATAGGCCGAATCAAACTTAATGGCGTCAGTGAACACGAAGAGAGTAGCTAATTCATAAGTCAGCGATGATGACAAGTGGGGATTGGCGCAGCTTGTCATTCACTTTACAGACGTCGCATCGGTTTTATTTTGCGATTTCGTAGTTGGTTGCCACAGTATACTAAGCGGCACACAAATCGACGACAAATCGAAGTTAACCGCAGGTGACACTTCACCGCGATGAGCTAATTATTGCGCATGTGTGCACAATACCTATACAAATGGCGAAGTAGTGAGCTCGGGCGTAGGGAGTGCGCGGGATGCATGATGTTGGCGGTTGTGCCCGCGCTGACCTATATTTCGGCTTTTGCGCAGAACGCTGCGCATAACGTATTGGATTTTGTGTAATCTGTAAAGCTATATTTTTACTGTAAATAATAATAATAACTTCCCATCTGCCGATTTGTGTGGCGCTTAGTATAAAAGTTGTTCATTATTAGTTCATCATCATAGAACAAAAGTTGTTGGTGATGATGTACAGAATAAGTCCCTAAAAGGATGCTAATTACGTAGAAATAATCCTGTATCCATCTGAAAATTTCTGTACTTTTCAAAGAAACATCTTAATTTATGATGTTACATTATAAAATTAATGAATCCAGTTCTAAGCCCTGTTAAATAGATATACCTATTGTATATCTAGTTTCAAAATTCGATATAATATATTATGTAAGTAGTTTCGATACGATATTTTGATATAGGTATGTATATGTAATTATTTTTCGCTAAAAATAGCACCACCGACTTCCACCGTGTACAAAATTCAAACAGTTTGCACAAATCGTTGTGTCGTCCGTGTAGGTTGATTTATCAGAAACGGCTCAGCCGATTTCGATAAAATGATAAAATTTAAATGAGATCACCTAGGGAGTATACCTACCCTTTTAAAATAAAAAAGGTTTTTTAAATCGGTTAAATAATATATGCACATGAACATAGTAACTCCTCTTTTGTGGAAGTCGGTAAAATGCGATATCACCCATTACCCGCTCCTACTAGACTTACATACGACCACTAAAAAGAGTTTTATTGAAGTGTGAAACTTATTCTGACACGTCGATAGAATTATTTTGTGGTCCGTATGCTAGCCGGGTAAGTAAGTATGACCACTACGACAGCGCCTGCCTACTGCCACATGCCATTTCCCAATGCGGGTGTCGAGGCTGCGCGCAGCCGCAGCTCGACCGAGACTGAGTGTCGCGCCGGGACTGGCGGCTTATATACGAATGCGTCGTATCACGAGATGTACTCGTGACTGTGCGTAGAGCGTCGTGCGCCGTACTTTAATTATATTTTTACATTTCTCGTCATTGATCGAAAATTAAACATCGTAAAAATAAGTAAAAATCTGATTTAGCTTGTGCTTTAAAAGATCTTTCATATGATACCCCACATGATACAATTAATTCCCTTTTAAATTAAGTATAGCCCATTTTTTTTGCATTGAGGTTTCATGCCCTATTTTTTGTTATTAAATTAAAAATGTACAGTTTTCAGATTTATTCCTATATGTGTACTCTAAGACAATGCTCCTTGCCAAATTTTATAGTTCTAGGTCAACGGGAAGTACCCTATAGGTTTTGATTTCTGTGAGTGTCGAAATATGCGGTTTTTTACGACATAAACGGCTCTAACTTTTTTCTAAGTTAACTGAGGAGTATAGTTTTTTCACAACTGCAAGATACCGTAAATATACGTATACAGTTTAAATTTCAACTCGTTAACTTTACGCGTTCTTGAGATAAAAGGTCTTGACAGACACACAGACGGACAGACGGACAACAAAGTGATCCTATAAGGGTTCCGTTTTTTCCTTTTGAGGTACGGAACCCTAAAAATAACTTTTTTAGTTCGAAAGAATATACACAGTCAGGTCATAAATTCTGTCACATGTTTAATATAAAATAATTGAAACAAGTTTATTCATTATGTAACCATTTATATACCAAAATGAACTTAACAAAACATAGATTCTTATGACAATAAAGTTTATTCAAAATGACCTCCGTGATTTTGAATACAGGCCTTCAATCTGCGCGGCCAGTCGTCTATCGCAGCACGAACGAGGTCCATGTCAATATCGGCGGCTGCCTTAATCAAGGATGTCTTGAGTGACTCCAAATTGGGATGAGGCTTTGAGCACGCCTTTTCCTCCAAGTGTTGCCATATCTTGTAATCTAACGGACTCAAATCTGGACTGGAGGAGGGCCAGTCTTCGTGCCGGATGAAGTCGATTTCACGCGCCGCCAGCCAGTCTTGTGTGCTCTTCGCTCTATGAGCTGGCGCCGAATCTTGTTGGAATACCCAGTGCCTGTTATTGAACATGGTATGAGAAACAGGTTGCACAAGGTTCGTCAGGACTGTATTTTGATACACAACTGCATTCGTTTTTACACCTTTCTCACAAAAATGTACCTCTGTTAAGCCCCAATAAGAAACTCCCAACCATACCATGAGCGAGGATGGAAAATGACCTCGTTGGCCACGCGGAATACGGTTGCTCGCTTCTTCACTACTGTGTGCGTACACCTTATCATTTTGTTTGTTGTAGCTCTCTTCTACGGTAAAAATTTTTTCATCCGAAATTTTTTTCCCGCGTACCGCTTCAACAAAGCGCGGCATCTCTTCAGTCTCTGGTCCATTAGACGAACATTTAAACGAGGTCCTGTTTTTCTTCGATATGCCCGAACCCTAAGTCTTCATTTAACACCCTTTTCGCCGTGGTTCTGCTTAACGCCATCTGAAGGGTCAACAGTTTCTGCTTACGTTTGGGATTTCTTTGAATTCGCGCCTTCACAACTTTTATCACTGCTGGAGTCCTAACAGACCGAGGGCGATCACTTCTTGACCTGTCATCTACACTAGAGTCTTCATTGTATCGTTTGATGGTACGATAAACGAATCTTTTGGTTATATTCAAATTTTTCAGTATGTCAAAAATTTGAATTGGCGCGTAACCGCAACGATGCAACGCAATAACTGCAACACGGTTTCCTTTAAGCGTCCACTCCATATTTAAAAATGAGTAAAATTCTAAAAAGCATACATTTTTATTTTCATGAACAATTCGAAATTCGAATTCAATAAACTTTTTTATGGCCAGCATCCTAAAAGAAAAGTTTTTACTGTGTGACAATACTTATTACCTGACTAGGTACTTCCGAGGTGGTTCCATTTAAATTTTAACGAAATTGACTGGGCCATTTTTATAAATTGACAAAAACGTACATGGATATCACATCGATTCGTGCGAATTATTCCTGTACACGGTGGAAGTCGGTGTTGCGATTTTTTTGCGAAAATGTATTATTACTCTTTTTTTTAAAATTAAGTATATTTTTCATTATAATTATTATCATGAAAAATATACTCATATTATATTATGAAAATATATTATATAGCCAAACAAAGTGAGAAGAAAGTGGTATTTCTTCTTATATTCTCACAAAATTTGTGTGCACTAACTTTCTTTGTCCACATTTTCAGACGAAAGCCTTCGTGGACCGACAGGATCTTATACAAAGTGATAGCAAACAACTACGAAAATATAACGTTACGAGCTGATCTCGTGTCGTACCACCATCTACCACACTACACCGTCAGCGACCACAAACCCGTTGTAGCACAGTTCAATATTAAGGTTAGTGGCTTTAATTATACTAGTATTGCTTTGTAAACTGCATAAAATGACAAATTTGTTTACAGAGGGCCGAGTGGGAGGTTTTAACTATTTTCGAAACCGGCTCGATCGCGTTAACTTATGATGTGATTTCTATGGAAATGGCAAAGCGCCGCCTCGTGTCACGTGAAGAAAACTAAATAGCTAAGTGTGAGTTTTATTTACGATAATGCGAACGTCAAACGGATCGAACACAAGCGCGGCAACGTCTGTGATTGGCTATCTCAAGTGTGTGTGTCAATGTGCTTGAATGTGTGCTCGACGCGTTCGGTCAACGCGACGTAAAAGTACAGTACTCTCTCGCTATTCCGCCGCTCGATTATCCGACAAGTACTATAATCAGCTGTTTTTGGACTAAAGATTGGTCTTGATTAAAATCTGTAATCCACCGACACTGAAAGTCATTGACTCGATAATCCGCCGTCTTACCTCTCTTACATGCGTAAGACAAACAGAGTTCTATACTCCGCTGCACGGTGCTAAGCAAGCACTCTTTAGTCCGCCCACGACATCTGGGGTGTAAGATTGCGCGCGCATTCCTCGCTGCGTTTCGTGAAGTAAAGCGTCTAAAATGGCGTCGTTACCAAACATCCATTTCTTAAATACAATATAAAATAAATCATACATTTTTTGTTTCTTTTTTTCAATTTGTTGTTCCTGTACATTAAAATCCGCCGTTTTCAGTAATCCGCCGATGGTAAGGATTTTATGGTGGATTAGCGAGAGAGTACTGTAATTCGATTTGATTTGCAAAACTCCCACTCGGCACTCAGGATATTTCTCTAGACGAAAAACAAGATATCATTGTGACCCCCTTTTATTATGGGGGCAAAACCACAAAATAGCGAATAAAACAGCTTTTCTGACCTAGTCGGACTGTAGAATCAACTCCCATATTGGGATAAAATAACTGATATGTACAAAAAGTTAGTTGACTTTCAACAACATGAATGGAAATGTTTTTTTTCGCTATTTCGGTAATGATGAGTAAATACAAAGATATTCTAGAATATGTGTTAGTCGTCTAGAGGAGCGTAATTAATAATTTTCTTTGAAGCTGTTGATGTAAAATTTTGCTCAGAAAAGTCATAGTCCGTTTGCTCAAGGATAATTCTGCATTGTATTTTCCTTGTTATTGTTAGGCACTTTCCATTTTCCTATATGAGATCACAGTCGAAGTATGTCAATTGGCATCTTTGCATAATTATAATTTATTGCAGTTTAATAGGAGAAGCCATTGGCTCCCGACATACAGCTTTTTGACTAGTTTGGAAGCCTCTGGAATATTTTATTATACTCTCATAATTCATTTAGTATTTTGAATGCCTGAAACTCATTTTGCTCGTACTAGACGGCAAAATGTATCCTTACAGGAGTTAGAAATTCGATTACAATTAAGTATAAGAATGTTTTGCTGTCTGTCCAAAATTGTTCATCCGAGTCAGTGGTAAAAGCTCACATATAAAGATTATATTACATGAGAAAAATTACCAACATTGGTGAATAAATAAAGATTTATAATTGTAATTCTAATAATTGGTTCTTCGAAAAGGATTATATATTGTCATACTTAAATTAGTAAAAAGGAAATATAATTTATTAATACAATTAGCTCACGGACTATACATGTAATATATTTTGCATTGTAATTTTATTTTGCATTAGTGAACCATCCACTAAACTTTTTCCAATACAGTCGCATAACATTTACTGGTTTGGTTGGTCTAAAAATTCTTATAATAAATGTGCTAGTAAATATGTTTAATCTAGTAGGAATTAATATTGGTGGATGGCCCTACTTTTACAGTGTTTATCAGCACGCATTGCACGTATAGATTAGTTAAATCGGTATTGTCTGCTAACCAGCTAATGATGCTAACTTCATCAATGCTAATACTGTAATGTGTAATTGAAACCAATTAGGCCGTTTGCACACTCGCGATTGCTATATTGCCGGTAGACTTCACTAGCATGCGAGTGTTGTCGTTGGTGGTTTCTGAGAATGAGATATTATTAAATTGTCGCACAGACACGCGATCTAAGCGGCAGCGTATTAATCATTTAATCTTTGGGTGTATATTTTTAGCTAACCTTAATGATTCACTTAAATTTTTACTCCGTGATCTAAATGGTAGCGTAACAACGGTAATCCTAGCAAGCATGTATAAAATTGTAAGTGACGTAGTCTTGTTAAACATTGCACGTTTATGTACAAGGTTTCTGTCCAAGATATCGGACCTGGCACGGTATTACCACATGTTGGCACCATTCCGGCCGTTAGCACACTCTCGGACACTATTTAGACTGTAGATCTCACTAGCATGCGTGTGCCGCCTGTTACGACTTTTGAGAATGAAATGTTGTTAAATTACTGCACAGATTGCGCTGATGTGGTATGTTTATGGTTTCTATAGCACTTTTGGGCAACCTGAAGTGAATCCTTAGTTGAAAATAAATTGGGTGTAAACTTTGAAGTGACTAGATTCTTGTTGAACATTGCACGTATATGTAGATCCGGCACGGCTTCATAC
Source organism: Hypomecis punctinalis (assembly GCA_949316475.1). Lineage (NCBI taxonomy): Eukaryota > Metazoa > Arthropoda > Insecta > Lepidoptera > Geometridae > Hypomecis > Hypomecis punctinalis. The sequence goes on from OX438807.1 coordinate 2,680,141, forward strand.
TGTCGATGATATCGGAGCCGGCGCGGTCCGTGCCCTCTGGCATTAGCATGCGGTCGGCGCTCCTAGCACCTGTTGACATCAACGCTGCCGTTAGCACACTCTCGGACAGTATATCGCCGGTAGACCTCACTAGCATGCGAGTGCCACCTGTAGTCGCTGCTGACGAAGATACGTTCTCTACTGCGGTTAGTATGCTTGTGCTTGTCGATTTTTGTGAGTTATTTTTATAGTGCTACCCGTAGTATGTAGTCCCGCAGTTAGCTGGGGCCTACCATTGCATCCCAGTGTTCGACCAATCACAGAGGTCGATTTAGTTAACTAGACCTGTTATTGGTCGATGACTTGGCCGCAGTCGCAGGCCGCAGCTGTCAACGGAACGCATAAATAACAAAATCTTCGCGTATAACATTTCCAATTATCGATAATCATTTGTCAATGAACAAGATGGCGTCATTTTGAACCGAAACAGGCTGACAAGACGATATCTTCAATCACATGATATGACTATCGAAATCGGGGAATGCCATATCTGAGAATTTTAATATTCCATGGTGCCTATTTGACACCTTTGTAAATAGATTGTATATTTTCTATTGTACATAGTTTGAAAGGGTATTACACTATGCGATATACAAGAACCTGTGTAGGGGGTGTGGGGATGCTCTTGCTTTTTATTAGTATTTTTTAATTTCTAGATTAAATTGCACTGCGTTATTTCAAGGTAGGGTTTTCTGTATATCGTGTATTGTAAAAACCGTTTCAGTAACAAAGACCCCCATTAGCTTACATTTTTAGAATACTTCATCTGTCTTTAGTATTCGATTTTCGATCACATTTGATTTCCATATTTTTTTTTATACTAATAAATTCCTATTTGTAAATAAAATCTAACTAACGCTTTATTTGTTTTTAATAACAAGTAATTAATTTTCATAATGTTAATCATACATTCATATGTTAATATTGGAATTAATTTGGGTGAAGGATTTTTAATATCTCTAAACCACTACAAGTAATAAACATTTCTATTTGCCACTTACTGTATGTGTATAGAGTTTTCAAGATCTATTGTCTTGTACGGATCAAGCAAGGTCTTGACACGTCTAATTCTTCTCCGATGTTATCCAATAATTAACATCTAACTCTAACATCGGAGGCAATAATTAGTACATGCGTATTGTAAATCAAACTAATAAGTCCATTATGATGTGTGTTTGGTCACCATAAACTATTTTACATTAGTTTCGCCTCAAAGCGCAAATCGAGAAATCGCACCTAAAGATTCATATTTTTACATCTCTTCAGTTTCTTTTCTTGTTTCCTGATTGGCTGTTTTAAAACTACGCCGGAAGCAGTTCTTATTGGTTAAAATGCGGCTGGTTGTTAAATCGGCCAATCATAAACCAGAGAAATGTTACCCTTACAAGTACTAGACAATATCATTCGACATATATATTTAAAAACCAGATTAAAATTTTATGCAACGATTAAAAATCATGACATGCGTCATATCTAGTTATATGTTTCCAAAAAATATAAGATAAAGTAGTACAAATATCAGTTGTTTATTATTTATTTTAATAAATTTTAGCGTTATAACATAAATATCTATGTGCAGGCGTTTGCTAACTACACGGAAAAAACGGTAGAGTTTGCGCCCATGTCTCGAGTGTGGTATATCGGCGACGCAGACCTCCGCACGCAGATCACACTCTCGCACGACGTGGAGGTGCACACGAGCGACTGGATCGGCATCTACGATGTAAGTATTATCGTCATGATATCAGATGTAGTACGTTCACTGCTGGACGTAGGTCTCTCCTATAGATTCCTAATACGACCGGGTGTATATAGCTTGTAGCTGGACGTAGGTCTCTCCTATAGATTCCTAATACGACCGGGTGTATATAGCTTGTAGCTGGACGTAGGTCTCTCCTATAGATTCCTAATACGACCGGGTGTATATAGCTTGTAGCTGGACGTAGGTCTCTCCTATAGATTCCTAATAAGACCGGTTGTATATAGCTTGTAGCTGGACGTAGGTCTCTCCTATAGATTCCTAATAAGACCGGTTGTATATAGCTTGTAGCTGGACGTAGGTCTCTCCTATAGATTCCTAATACGACCGGGTGTATATAGCTTGTAGCTGGACGTAGGTCTCTCTTATTCATATACCCTCGGGTACTCGTCTTGAGTGGAAGCGTTTTCGTAGTGGCTTTCTAAATAAATTCAAATTAATTGTAAAAAGTGAATGAAAATACCTTAATTGCATACCAGTACGTGCACAAAGGAATAATAATCTTATTCATCGGAAAAGTTTCGAATTAAACTCGTATGTAACGTTAAAAAACCAGTGTTAAGTGCCAGATTTATCTACGTTGGTTCGGTGTTAGTCGATATTGTTCACACAAGTACCCTCTGCTGTTGATTTGCGACTGATAGCGTGAACTTACTAAACCTAATATTCGACATCTGATTTATCGGCTGGTTAGTCGAGCGGCTTGAGGTGTCGCTCAAAGTATGCTGTTTCATACACCGAGTGATCGAGTCCCGATGTGGTGATTTATTTTTGTATGACAAATACCTAGGACAGCAGCTTTAAATTCGACACACATACTTGGCAGTACTATTTTGCTACCTATAGTGCCAGCCAGCACATATCTGACTTTATTTTCTCTTAATATTGAGAATCGTGAAAATGTCGCCAAACAAAATGTATGTGCTGGATGTTTGTCTGTCGTCAAAGGAAGAAAATATGTGAAATGTTCGGTTTGCAGACAGATATATGACTTCGAGTGTGCAAATATTTCCGAAAAGCATTATTCTAGCCTTAATCCACCTACGTCGCTTGACTGGAAGTGCGAGTTATGCAAGAACAAAGTGCCCAGAAAAGATAACAGCAATACTCCGTGTTCGGGTGGAAGAGGGTGGATCTAGTAGTATTACCACACCAGTGCCTATTTACAGTCCTGACGCTCAAAGCCAAATCAACCTGGACCTTTCCCCTGCTAAGCGATTTTCTGATGTGAACATGATTAAGGCGATTTCGGATCAAGTTATGAGGGCAGTTAAGATGGAATTACCAAAATTGCTGGCTTCAGTTATTAAAACAGAACTGGAACCCATTAGGAATGACATCCAGACCTTAAAAGAACTCAAAAAATCTGTTTCGGATCTCAGTTCACAGCATAGTGATATGAAGAAATCCATCACTGAGCTGCAAAGTTCAAATGATCAGCTAAAAACTGAAAATTTTGCTCTACGCACTGAAATTAATGATCTATCTGATAGGTTGAATAACTTAGAGCAGCATCTACGGGAGAAAAATCTTGAGATTCATGGCATACCTGAGCACCGCTCTGAAAACTTAGCTAGCGTCCTACAACAATGCGCGAATGTTGCCAACTATCAATTAAATTCAGAAGATGTTGTCAAATGTACAAGAGTGGCGAAACAAAATAAGGACAGCAAGCTACCTCGCACTATCATCGTTAAGTTTAAGAGCGTCCAGCACCGTGATGAATTCTTCTCTGCGGTGCATCGATACAATAAATCCCACCCTAAGGATAAACTCAAAACCAACCTGTTGGGATACGCGGGTGACAGGGCTCCTGTTTACATATCTGAGCATCTCTCACCCCAAAATAAAGTACTGCATGCCCAAGCTAGAAAGAAAGCAAAATTGGCGTCGTTTAGATTTGTGTGGGTGCGTAATGGCCGCATATATGTTAGAAAGGATGCCACCTCTCAATATATTCTCATAAGAAATGTCAAGAGCTTAGATTTAATCAAGTAAATTGATTTGTTGGGACACTTTATTGTCATTGAACATTTTAATTTTCTAGTCATGTTTTTTTTTTTATAACATAAGGTATAATACTTACTTGAAATGTATTTTTTTTAACAAGGTATTTTATCTAGAGTATTCATTTTTAAAAGATTACTGATTGACTACAACTGTGATGTGATTGATTCAGATATATTATTGTGTATTATTTATGTTCAACAATATTTGTATCATTATCATGAAGTAACTCTAACTGTTTTGATTATAACGTATAAATTAATTCACACTATTTTTCTTTTTGGTACTTTTGTTTAATTACATAAATGAATGGTATGTCCTAGGTATAGTCTCTTATGGCTTTATCTATTTTTTATCAAAATTTGCGTGGTTTACGAACCAAGGTTAATGATGTATATAATTCATTACTATGTCAAAACTACGATGTGATATGTCTCTGTGAAACATGGTTGGATGATTTAATTGACTCTTCTGAAATTATTGACAATCGGTATCAGGTGTTTCGTTGCGATCGTTCGAAATCATTTAAAACGAAATTTGATAAACATCATGGCGGGGGTGTTTTACTCGCTATCTTAAAAAAATATGACGTTCATTTGAAATTAGATTGGCAACTAGACTCAATAGAAAACTTATGGATGCAAATCAAAATTAACAATAGATTAATAATGAACCTCTCTACGGTATATCTACCAAATTACTTACCATCTTCTACTTATATTGATTATCTGAACAGATGTCAAGAAGTGCTTTGCTCTGCAAGCTGTCCTACTTGTGTTATCGGTGATTTTAACTTGGGAGACTTAAAATGGTCGAAGGAATTAGGATGTCCACTCTCTTATAACTGTGTCAATAAGTCAAGGGCCCTCTCTGAAATGTTGCAGTCAACTGCTCTGCATCAACTCAATGACATTTACAATCATAACGAAAGATTATTAGACTTAGTTCTCTGTGATAAGCCGGAAGTTTGTACTGTGTCGAAAGCTTCAGCAATTAGTCGTTTAGACGAACATCATCCCCCAATAGAGTTGATCTATCGTTGCTCTCTCCCAACACTATTGGTAAACAGAGAAGTAGAGAAGCTTTGTTTTTACAAAACTGATTACGAAAAATGTATTATCGAGCTGAATTTAATCGATTGGGACCATGAAGCTAAAACTTTAAATAGCGAAAATTTTGTTCAATTATTTTACACCAAACTTTATTTAATTATAGAAAAAAATACTCCAAAAAGTAAGACTCGTAACTCTAAATTTCCTGTATGGTTCTCTAAAGAACTCATTCTATTGCTTAAAAGAAAGGATAAGTATCATAATAAATTTAAGCGTTATGGCAACCCTCATGATTATGATACTTATTCTTATTTTCGAAATGTTGTGAAGGAAAGCATGGATAACTGCTACAAAATTTATATTAAACGTATTGAAGACGATTTATCTAATAACTTAAAAGCCTTTTGGCGCTATACGAAAAGCAAGCGAGTAACTAATTCTGTGCCAAGGCAAATCAAGCTATCAGACCGTGTAGCGGATACTGGTGGTGATATTGTGAACTTGTTTGCTGACTATTTTTCATCCGTATATAGCAGTCCGTCTGATGGTCAGTATTGTCCTAACTTTGAGCCTACAAGTTTTTCAACTTACTCTATTTGCATATCGGAAAAAGACTTGCTAGCTCGGTTAAAAAATCTTAACACTACAAAGTCTGCGGGGCCCGATGGTATCCCTCCAATATTTGTACGACTTTGTGCTCCAGCTTTAGTTAGGCCCTTATCATTGATATACACCAAGTCCTTGACTGAAGGCATTTTCCCATCGTTATGGAAATTAGCAAAGATAACTCCTGTATATAAGTCTGGGGATAAATGTGATGCCACTAATTACAGACCTATCAGTATCCTCAGCTGTTTTGCTAAAATTTTTGAAGGGATAGCATATGATCATGTCTACAATCATATAAAACATCGTCTAAATTCTAATCAACACGGTTTTGTCACTAATAAATCTACAGTCACTAATCTCCTAGAATATGTTACCTATATTAGTGAGTCCTTTGAGGATGGCATCCAAACAGATGCAATTTACACGGATTTTGCTAAGGCCTTCGATCGAGTAGACCACCCGACTTTGCTGAAAAAGTTGTGTCGCTTTGGTATACATGGTACTCTACACAGATGGATAAGCTCTTATCTATTAAATAGATCTCAATTAGTATCATTGTATGGCTATGATTCTGTACCATTCATGGCTTCATCGGGTGTACCACAGGGCTCAAATCTGGGCCCCTTATTATTCTTAATCTTTATTAATGATTTATTAGATCTGCTGAATAGTGAGTTTTTGGCATATGCTGACGACATCAAGATATTTGGACGAATTTACTCTGGACATGATTGTGTGCAGCTTCAAGAGGATCTTGATATAATTAATGATTGATGTGTTGTAAATTTCATGTCACTTAATGTAAGCAAATGCCAAGTAATTAGTTTCACTAAAAATAAATCACCTGTCATTTTTGATTATCACCTAGATGGAAGAATTCTGAGTCGTGTTGAGTTTGTTCGCGACTTAGGTGTCATGTTTGATGCTACGCTTTCTTTCAGGACACACTATGATTATATTGCTAATAAGGCAAATAGGATGTTAGGATTTATTATTCGGACAGCCAAACCATTCAGAAACAGTGCCTCCTGGATTATATTGTATAACAGCTTGGTGAGGTCCATTCTCGAATATTGTTCGTCAGTATGGTACCCAATTTATGATACGCATATTGATAGACTTGAGTCTATTCAGCGTAGATTCCTAAGGACATTATGTAGAAGGCTAGGTCTTAGGCGTAGGATTGGGGAATACTCCGACAGGTTAATAAAGTTTCAAATGAAGAGTCTTGAAAGCCGTAGAATGGTCTCAGACCTCTGTATTTTGTACAAGATCGTCAACGGAACACTTGGTAAAGAATTGTTTAAGAAAGTCGATTTTAAAGTTCCCTCTCGTTCTGTTCGTAAATTCCAGTTGTTTAATGTACCAGCGGCCCTAAATAATGTGTCTCGAAACAGCCCTGTGAGTAGGATGTGCCGCGCTTACAACCATTTGAGTGTCCCTGTAGACATTTTCTCACGTAGTTTTTATGCCTATAAATTGTCAATTGTTAATTCAATCAAATAATAATAATATTTATGATTTTAGTTTTGTTTTTGTACTACTCTTTTTGTTTATGTATTAATCTATTATTGTTTATGTAACTTTTTTTTTCTTTTATTCACTTGTCCACTAAATATAAGCTGTGTACGGTTATCATTGGACATTAGGTTTAGAAAGTTTGGCTAAAATTTAAATTGTAACATAGTTATAAGCTTAATGTCTGTTACCGAACCAATTGTAATAAAATAAAATAAAATAAAAAATAAAATAGATTCCTAATAAGACCGGTTGTATATAGCTTGTAGCTGGACGTAGGTCTCTCCTATAGATTCCTAATAAGACCGGTTGTATATAGCTTGTAGCTGGACGTAGGTCTCTCCTATAGATTCCTAATACGACCGGGTGTATATAGCTTGTAGCTGGACGTAGGTCTCTCCTATAGATTCCTAATAAGACCGGTTGTATATAGCTTGTAGCTGGACGTAGGTCTCTCCTATAGATTCCTAATAAGACCGGTTGTATATAGCTTGTAGCTGGACGTAGGTCTCTCCTATAGATTCCTAATAAGACCGGTTGTATATAGCTTGTAGCTGGACGTAGGTCTCTCCTATAGATTCCTAATACGACCGGGTGTATATAGCTTGTAGCTGGTCGTAGGTCTCTCCTATAGATTCCTAATAAGACCGGTTGTATATAGCTTGTAGCTGGACGTAGGTCTCTCCTATAGATTCCTAATAAGACCGGTTGTATATACCTTGTAGCTGGACGTAGGTCTCTCCTATAGATTCCTAATACGACCGGGTGTATATAGCTTGTAGCTGGACGTAGGTCTCTCCTATAGATTCCTAATAAGACCGGTTGTATATAGCTTGTAGCTGGACGTAGGTCTCTCCTATAGATTCCTAATAAGACCGGTTGTATATAGCTTGTAGCTGGACGTAGGTCTCTCCTATAGATTCCTAATACGACCGGGTGTATATAGCTTGTAGCTGGACGTAGGTCTCTCCTATAGATTCCTAATAAGACCGGTTGTATATAGCTTGTAGCTGGACGTAGGTCTCTCCTATAGATTCCTAATAGGACCGGTTGTATATAGCTTGTAGCTGGACGTAGGTCTCCTATAGATTCCTAATAGGACCGGTTGTATATAGCTTGTAGCTGGACGTAGGTCTCCTATAGATTCCTAATAAGACCGGTTGTATATAGCTTGTAGCTGGACGTAGGTCTCTCCTATAGATTTCTAATTACACCGGTTGTATATAGCTTGTATTTACCGCATTTACTCTGCATGCGCGCAAGCGGCACTAAGTTGAGGCGAGTTTGCGACAATACCTTGGATGACGACAGTAATGAATAATCCTTATATATAAAAATTTCGTGTCACGTTGTTGTCCGCGATGATCTCCTCAATCCGATTTTAACCAAATTTTGTACACTGTGTGCAGTTTGATCCAATTTTATAGATAGGATAGTTTCTATCTTTTGGCCCAATCGCCCTTCGTGGGTAGGCCTACGTCCTGCAGTGGACTATTAAATCGGCTGATACAGTATATCTTAATTTATAATCGCAATTTTTTGTTTATTGGTGAAACTTTAATATTATTATGCTAAAACAACGTTTTGGTCAGCTAACGATATAAATTAAACAAAAACTTATTTCCCAGGCAAACTTCCACAACCTCGACGACTACATAGCGTATGAATACGTATCGAAAGTGAGCCTCCCCGAGCGGCCCGCAGTCACCGGGCAGCCTCGGTCCATCACCCTGAGCGTCCCTGTGGGGAGCGGGGTCCGGACGCCGGGCTTCTACCGGTTCATATACTTCAGCCAGCCGAACAACGACGTGCGGAGTGTCTTAGGTAAGAGACATAAATATAGGTATGTTTACAAACCAATGTGGACCCAAACTTGATTGGTGGTCCATATCTGAGTATTCAACCGCGATCCATCAATGGACAGCTGAGTCTGGACGCCGGGCTTCTACCGATTCAAATACTTCAGCCAGCCAAGCAACAATGTGCGGAGTGTCTTAGATGAATATACGAACAAATTTCGACTTAAACTGAAGCAGTGATGGACAATATTTTGAGTGTTAATACTGATCGTCCTACTGGGATGTGAGGTCAGGACGCCGGGCTTCTACCGGTTCATATACTTCAGCCAGCCGAACAATGACGTGTGGAGTGTCTTAGTTCAGGGACATAAATATAGGTATGAAATTTACAAACCTATGTGGACCCAAACTTGGCTACTGGTGGTCCATATCTGAGTATTCAACCGCGATCCATCAATGGACAGCTGAGTCAGGAAGCTGGGCTTCTATGAGTTCATATACTTCAGCCAGCCGAAAAACGATGTTCGGAGTGTCTTAGGTACTTAAATATACGTACGAATATCGACCTAAACTTAAGCAGAGATGGTCGATATTTAAATGTAAAACCTATGTCTATCACCATGAGCTTCCCGATTGGGAAGTGGGGTCATGATGCCGGGCTTCTACCGGTTCATATACTTCAGTTAGCCAAACAATGACGTGTGTAGTGTCTTAAGTAAGAAATAGAAATATAGTTAAGACATTTATATACAATTTAATATCGACATGCTCAACAATCTCGGCTACTGATGGTCCATATCTGAGAATCACGATCCATCCAATGGGCAGTTAAGTCAGGACGCCAGGCTTCTACCGGTTCATATACACCAGCCAGCCGAAAAATCACGTGCGGAGTGTCTTAAATACGTAAGAATATCGACCTAAACTCAAGTCGTGATGGTCGATATTTGAATGTTAAATCTCGATTTATTACATTGAGGTTCTTAGTGGGAAGCAAGGTCAGGCTTCTACCGGTTCATAAACTTCAGCCAGCTGAATAATGATGTCTGGAGTGTGCTTGGTAAATATATGTAAGAATATCGATGTAAAGTCAAGTATTTATGGTATATTTGAGTGTTAAATAATTAAATAGGTTCAACAATGTTGAAATCGGTTAAATCCATAAAAAACCTGGGCGTGACGTTTGATGAGAAGCTGACTTTTATCCCCCACATAGACAACATCATTAGAAAGTCATCAAAAATGTTAGGGTTTATTATTCGCAACAGCAGGGAGTTTCATAGGCCTGGTACTAAGATTTTACTCTATAACTGTCTGGTTCGCAGTATACTGGAATACTGCTCTCCAGTCTGGAGACCTCATTATGCAGTGCATTCTTTAAGACTGGAAAGAGTGCAAAAGAGATTTCTATGGCACTTGGCTTATTCTGCAAAGAAAGCAAACATTTTAAATTCGTATAATAAGAGATTAGTTAATTTTAAAATGCAAACGCTAAGCGATCGTCGTGACAAATTAGATATCATTTTTCTTTACAAACTTCTACACAATGATATTGACTGTCCAAAACTTCTAGCAAAATTTAAATTTAGAATTCCCTTTAGGTATCCACACTATCCAATAACTCCATTTGCCCCAGTGTTTCGTAGAACTGTGCTAGGTGCCAATTCTCCTGTGCCTAGAATAAGTAGACTCATAAATAAATTCCAGAACCACAACCAGTTCGATATTTTCGGAGATTCATTAGTGAAATTTAAAATTAATTTAAACTCAATCATGACCAAAATGGTCAACCCGGCTCTCTAACTCTTCTCATCGCACTGATTTATAATTGTATTTTTAATTTTAATTTTTTTGAGTGAGTATTGTTCATACTGTTTTATACCCAAGAAGTAGTAATTACATGCGGTGCTTCCTTCAAAAGGTGACGCATTTAGCTTAGTTCTATGTTGTAAGTTAAGTTATATATTGTAAGTGTTAATGCAGTTATCAATGTGAAGCCTAAATAAATAAATAAAAAATAAAAAAACTCGATATATCACATTGAGGTTGTCGATGGGCAGTGGGATCAGGACTTCTACCGGTTGATACACTTTAGCCAGTTGAATAGAGCGCTTTTTGGGTAATAAATATACGAACCACTCCAATATCACACTGTACTAGCGATCCATTTAGCTTCGTCATTTCGAGCTTCGCAATGGGCAGCGGAGTCAGAACACTGAGTTTTCATAAATAACTTTTGCTATAGAACCAACCATCCATCTCTACAAATATCTACCTCTTCTATCTTCAGATAAACCTCTGCAAATATGTGATGTGATATACGGCGAGGGCGGTTTTTGAATTCAGAGCGAAGTGAGGGATTCTTTAGTAAAACCCTGAGCGTAGTAAGGGATTAAGAGAATGTCGCTCGAGCCAAAAATAAATTTTTCATCCCATCTCTCATTCGAAAAAGACTACTGATTCGCCTTCAAGTGCACTGAAGGGTGGTGCACCTCCTTTAAGTGGACCTTTCGAATAGATGGGATGAAAATATAATTTCATGATATGTATAGAAAAATATTTGTCAATAACCAATGTTTCCAACAGGCGTATCTGAAGCCTTCGAAGTGTGCAGCAAAGAGGACAAACTAGTCGCGCTGGCCGGGCAGCCCTCCACCAGCCGGTCGCCGAGCCGGGCCAAGCCCACCACCGCCACCACCGACATATTCACCGACTTCACAGGTATTATATTATTATACTAGTCATTCTCCGAATAAGTAGTAGAACTCGCGATTCACCTCTTTAATTCAATCTTCATAAGCCTACAGCCTTGGCCAAAAGTATTAGGCACCTTTAAAAAATCAAAATGCATGTTTACTACTTAACCAATAACTGAGTGCTTATCTTAAATGACTTACCGGGGTCATAAATAACTTCTTAGAATATCAAGCGGCTCTTTGTTAAGGTCATAAAACACCTGGTGACAGAAAACAAAGGATTCGGTTTTCTTTCGGTCTTATCAGTCAATGTTTGGTCACTTGTGTTCAGAGGGTCAAGTGGGAGATTTGCAAATCTAATCGAATTACTTTTACGTCGCGTTGACCGAGCGCGCCGCGCACACACGCGAGCACATTGACACACACGCTTGAATTAGCCAATCACAGACGTTGCCGCGCTCGTGTTCGATCGGTTTGGCGCTCCTTACATTACCGTAAAAAATACTCACACTTAGCTATCCAGTTTTCTGTACGTGATACAAGATGGCGCTGTGCCATATCCATAGAAATCACATCAAACGTTAACGCGATCGAGCTCGAGCGAAAATCTCGCACTTAGCCCTCTCGACTCTAACAAGTAAACAAGCTTTCATTTCTGTTGATGTGATTAAATTGACACCTAATTTTGGTTAAAATGCCAAAAAGGAGTGAAATTAGTTTAGAAGATAGAGTGAAAATACAGGGTGCCTAATACTTTTGGCCAAGGCTGTATATCTCGACTCGCTCTTCACCTATCTGTTTCGTACTCGCAAATATTGTTAGTATTGAGATACCACACAATCTTGCCAAATATTACCGAAATCGGCTGCTAAATACAAAGCTGTGTACCAAGTTTTTTCGAGACTTGTGGAAAGATGCGATATGTATACTAAGCGCCACACAAGTCGGCGGATGGGAAGCTATGCGCAGAACGTTGCGCAAAAGCCGAAATATAGGTATAGGCCGACATATATGTAGCCAAAGAGACGAGACGCCGGGGCACACCCGCCCGCCAACCTCATGCCTTCTGCGCACTCTCTACGCCTGTGCTCACCACTACGACACGCGGCGTCGGAATAGGGTATTACAGTCATTTTTGAAAAGCATCTCAGTTAGATCCTGTTAGTCTAATAAACGACTAAAAAAATACAAAAAATAATTATTTAATCGTTAAGTGTTTTAAAAATTCATTTTAATTTTACAAATTCAAATATTCGCGCGTAATTCACGTAAAACGATGGATGTCATTATTTTACTCTGTGGTCATGAATCACGTCACTATGCTATGTAAACAATGCACGTAAATATTTTTCACGATAGTGTCTTTGTTTGTAAGTTTGAGATTTATGTTGAAAATGAGTTATTATAAATGGTCAATAATGAGTTACCGTTCGTGTGTTGTTCCTGGAATACTAGTGTACAAACACAGGACAAACTATTCAATGTTTACATAGCCGGATGACGTCATAACGTAGCGGCGACTATTTTATGCACAGATTAAAAAGACGGAATATTTTGTATTGATTTTTAAAATTTATTTTGTTGTTTTATGATCTAAAAGGTCCATTTTCCGATTGCTTTTTGCTTAAGCTATCTCAAAAATACATTTACAGATTTTTTCTCGTTCGTAGTAAAGTAGCCTATTGTGCACACATGCGCAATAATTAGTTAATCACGACGAAGAACTTGTGTGGCGCTTAGTATAGACGAAAACCAAAATCTGGACAGACGAAAACAAAATTGCTCTATTAATACGAAGATCTTCGCTACGCTTCTGTTAATTGCACATACATATCTCAGTGGTTTTATTGCCCTGGATGAAAAAGTGGTTTCGAGTAGCTCTATGCCTACCATTAAAAAAAAAACTATGAATGATTTTGAAAGATTGGCTCTAATTTTTTAAATCTTCATTTTAATCTTTTATAAGTAATCAGTACAAACGAGAAAAACATAACAAGTAGATATATACTTAAATATTTTTTTTACTATGGAAATTAACGTGGTTTTCACACATTTTATACTATACAGGGTTATTTCTAATCAATTAGCATCCTTTTAGGGGCTTATTCCGTACATCAAAACTAACAACTTTTGTTCTGCGACTTTTGTCAAAACTCGAAAAAAACATCAGCTGTTTCATACATTTTGTCGCGGGTGAACGATATTTTTTTATGGAACAACATCTTTTTTTTTTGAGATTCAATAAAAGTCGTAGAACAAAAGTTTTTAGTTTTGATGTACAGAATAAGCCCCTAAAATGATGGTAATTGATTATACTCTATAAAATTTAACTTGATCTCTGCGACAGTTACATATTGACATATTTAGAGTTGAGATAGTGGTGGAAAAAATCGATTTTCAAACAATGTTGTAATGAAATCGAATGAGTAGTTGAAGGTGAGAAATTGGATTTTATTTACTTACTATTATTTAAGATCAAGTATGTACACATGTAAATAATGTTATAATATTAATTAAATACTCATAATAATGTAACGATAGTATTTATCGACGTTTTTCACTATTATCGATGCTAATGTAACATATAATTGGGTTTAATTTAATTAATTAATTACACATGTAAAAAATGTTATGATATTCAAATATACAATAAAATTAATGATAGATTAAGTTTTATTTAAAATATCGTCAGTATAAACTATCGATATCTTAATTAAAATTTAAAACTCTATCTAAAACTCTGTGGTCACGATCATTCGTCGCCCATCACTAATCGACATGCCCATAAAGTATACCATTGACAGGTACTGTCTGTACTATTAAGAGATTCAGGACTTCATAGGCGTGATTTTTCTGACAGCTGTCGCAGAGATCAAGTTAAATTTTATAGAGTATAGTTTGAACTTTATATCTTCCATTTTCATCTGTCACATGTCATCACATCTGTGGTCGATTGAGATAATCAGATATGCATTGATTTGATACGGCACGAGTCAACTAGAGGTGTAAAAGGTAATCTTGATTCGGTGGCTGATGCCGTGTGTTGGTGGCTGTTACTGTTGCCAAATAAATATTGACGACTAGGAACGTCAAATTATAAAACATAATGGGTGATTTTTTTGAGGTTAGGATTTTCATGCATTAGTATTTGCTCAGATTTTTTGAGGTTATGATTTTCATGCATTATTATTTGCTCAGTATGCTTTGACATTTCATCATGAATAGACTTACTAACGAGCAACGCTTGCAAATCATTGAATTTTATTACCAAAATCAGTGTTCGGTTCGAAATGTGTTTCGCGCTTTACGCCCGATTTATGGTCTACATAATCGACCAAGTGAGCAAACAATTAATGCGATTGTGACCAAGTTTCGCACTCAGTTTACTTTATTGGACATTAAACCAACCACACGAATGCGTACAGTGCGTACAGAAGAGAATATTGCGTCTGTTTCTGAGAGTGTTGCTGAAGACCGTGAAATGTCTATTCGTCGCCGTTCGCAGCAATTGGGTTTGTGTTATTCGACCACATGGAAGATTTTACGCAAAGATCTTGGTGTAAAACCGTATAAAATACAGCTCGTGCAAGAACTGAAGCCGAACGATCTGCCACAACGTCGAATTTTCAGTGAATGGGCCCTAGAAAAGTTGGCAGAAAATCCGCTTTTTTATCGACAAATTTTGTTCAGCGATGAGGCTCATTTCTGGTTGAATGGCTACGTAAATAAGCAAAATTGCCGCATTTGGAGTGAAGAGCAACCAGAAGCCGTTCAAGAACTGCCCATGCATCCCGAAAAATGCACTGTTTGGTGTGGTTTGTACGCTGGTGGAATCATTGGACCGTATTTTTTCAAAGATGCTGTTGGACGCAACGTTACAGTGAATGGCGATCGCTATCGTTCGATGCTAACAAACTTTTTGTTGCCAAAAATGGAAGAACTGAACTTGGTTGACATGTGGTTTCAACAAGATGGCGCTACATGCCACACAGCTCGCGATTCTATGGCCATTTTGAGGGAAAACTTCGGAGAACAATTCATCTCAAGAAATGGACCGGTAAATTGGCCACCAAGATCATGCGATTTGACGCCTTTAGACTATTTTTTGTGGGGCTACGTCAAGTCTAAAGTCTACAGAAATAAGCCAGTAACTATTCCAGCTTTGGAAGACAACATTTCCGAAGAAATTCGGGCTATTCCGGCCGAAATGCTCGAAAAAGTTGCCCAAAATTGGACTTTCCGAATGGACCACCTAAGACGCAGCCGCGGTCAACATTTAAATGAAATTATCTTCAAAAAGTAAATGTCATGTACCAATCTAACGTTTAAAATAAAGAACCGATGAGATTTTGCAAATTTTATGCGTTTTATTGTTTAAAAAAGTTCTCAAGCTCTTAAAAAATCACCCGTTATATGTAAATTACATACATTTTTGTGGTGAAAACTCAGAATAATGAAAAACAGTAGAAGTGACATAAAGTAAAAAAGTCGTGATGCATGATCTCAGAAACATGTCGTCGAAAACGCATAGAAACTGCTATGTAATCTTGACACAAACTCTTGAACTGATCAAATGTCAAGTTCGATTTCACAATAATGGTGGACAAACTTCAAACGTCTCTTAGGCGGACATTTATTTTGAACCCTAAAGTCATAGCAATAAAGCCAAGTCAATGAGGCGTTTTCTAAAAAAAAAAAAAAATAGTTTCACAAAACTTACTAGATGGCGTAATAGTCATATATTTTTCTGTCAAAGAAGGATGCGCGAGCCCATACATACCAGGACCTGTTATATACGAACAGACTAATTTTTCCTCACCTATTTTCTAAGAATGATATGTTCACCAATGTGATTTATGACGCTTCTAAAACTGTTCAAATATGTACAATTTGGCTAAAATTGAATATAAAATAAGAAAAAACGAAAACAATTTTCAAGCTATAAGTACCTATTTATAGACATGTATACACACTAAAGATTATGGATTGCCAGGTTTGTTATGTTCAGAGTGCTAAAATGGTGCTCGATTTTAAAAACTTGATGTCATGTATTTTTAGTCAATTTTGTCTCAATGATATTTATATTGATTTTTAAAACCGTGCATGTCATCTTGTCTGTAATATAAGATTACTTTTTGGAGTTCATCGATTTATAAGACGTTGTCACGTCAAAAAATCAATGTCTAGGACTGATATAAAAAGAAAATGAAAAATGGAATGATAAAGAAAATTCGGTATTCATCCATTTCATTAGCAAAAGTACAAGAACCGCAACTATAAGTTAAGAATATAAGTAATTTCGAATAAATTCAGCTCGGCTGCAGCCTGCGGATGCAGGTTGCGAATGGTGGTAGCACACACATGAGCCGCTGCTTGTATCCGCAGTCGGGAATGATTCCGATGCTGGTTGCCTACGTCGTACATCGCAGGTACGTTGGACTTGTTTAAACAGGCTAACAACACTTGCAGCCGAGGCTCGGTAGCACATGCTGCTGCAGCCGTGTTCGGAATCTTTTTGTAGAAATTCATACAACTACGTAGATAACCAGAGCCCTTAGTCCAGGTTTTGTGTTGTTTACTTAAACTTTTGCGTTCGCGTGTGGCTCCATACATTTTGGTTAGTTCTTCATCGTTTCGGCCAGGGGCGCTGTACAAAAATGTATAGGGCAATATCGAACAGATGTAATTTCAATTTATGTGTAAACCTGGACTAACGCCTCAGTTGTGTAGCCACAGCCGGCCTAGTGCAGCTGCTGCAAGTGTAGTAAAGCAAGTGAAAGATTCGAATAGCACCCTTAAGGATTATTACGAGTAATATTAAAATTGCCACGAATTTCTCGGATAACTTCAACTACTGCTTTTTGTTTTTAGTAGTAAAGTTTATGATAAAAAGTACACATAAAAATAATAAGAATATTCTTTCTTTTTGATAATCTTTTAGTATACAAAAATGTATGTTTCTATAAAAATGTATAATAACACCTCAGTTTGTAAACATTACGGGCTAAAACGAGTTAACGCAGGATTATGTGCCAATAGTTAAAAAAGAAAATAATTATTACATCAACACGTCAACATTTCCAAAATTGCTAAGTCTGGATACCGAGAACGAAGTCTGGCAACACTAAATACGTCATCTGGTTGACTGAATTTGACATTTCCTTTTTTTTTGACAGCAACAGTAATAAAAGATTGTTTTTTTTGTTCAAATAATTCGCCCATTTTTGGACACTAAAGCCTTAAAGACCATACCGCCGCTTCTTATGTATGTAATACGTAATGTAAAAACAATAAAAAAATCATTGTAATTTTTCTGGTGGGTTAATTTTAATTTCAATTAGTGATATGAAAACAGCAAAAAATCCCTATATTTTTGAAGCACATATCATTTTTAGAAAATATGTTTGGTTTTTTACTAACAAAAAAAAAAAAAAATATTGACAGGTTAATTCCGTGCATCCTCCTTTCTCAACTGGAATTGGGGGTGAGAAAGAAACCTATAGTCAAGTCTCCAATGCTTTACTGAGGTATGACTTGGACTACGTTTGGACTTGACCGCGACTTTATTGGACTATGACATAACTATTTTGATAAAATATTACTAAAAAATATTCAATCTTTACACTTGACATTGGCAAATGCACAACAATGCGACGCCAAAACATAAAAAAAGAAGAATAAGACATCTTGACAATGACAGTACGATTTCCATAGTCAAAGGATCGACAATTTCAAACTATTGTCGCCATCTATTGGATGCTTTCATTACTAAGTTTTTTTTTTTGAGAAAACGCTTTATTTAAACACCGCCCCTATGGGTGAAAAAAAACCTCAATTTGCACTCGCGTTAGGATTCTAGTTGTAATTATTCTGTGATCGATTCTAATTTAGATGGCGTTTAGCGCCACTGATGGCCAAATATAGCATCTTTCACAGGTGGGACGGTAGGAACATTATGTTTGGGGAAAAATTGATATTTTTGTTATTTTACTCGCAACTTTTATATAGGTATGCCCTGTGTTATTGCAATGTCATTTAATTTTAAACATATTCCATTTAATTGTTTCTTATTGTTCCCAGGTCTAGACGTGGCCAAGCTGTCTAGGCACTTCTCACACGACCTGAGCATTGACTGACTAAAGACCTACATCCCCGGCACTCCGGGACCCGCGAGGAAGGTGGAATAACACCGAGTGCTGTGAGATACTGCTTGTAATATAAATATTAGGTTCCAAAGCATAAGACGCGGAAAAATAATTTTTTGGCATACATACATATAAACTACCTACTCGTTGTAAATTTACATTAACTCATTTATCAGCCATGAATAGGTAGTATTAGGGATGATTTATAAGACTAGACCGGACCAAGCATGGGCGTGCCGCGTCCGTGCCCCATCCGGGCCCCGTCCGGGCCGTGGCTGGGTCAATAATGTTAGCCATGGCATAGATTTCTTAAAAAACCGTTTATATTACAACGGGCCGTGACCGGGCCCCTGATATTGCATACATTTTGTATAAAACTGTTCATATCACAACGTGGCGCGGCCGTGCCCCGTCTAGACCCGGCCCGGTCTAATATAAATCATCCCTTACGAGGTACATTAGTAAATACACCTAAAAATCAAAATGGTGGTTAACCTATGCACAGAAGTGCATCAGCTAAAAAGTTGGTTGGTAATTTGGTTTTCAGGTATATGTCCTTCGTAATAGCTAGCTATTCATGGCCACTAAATAAGTTTTTGTAAACTTAAACTGGTTTATCTGTAAATGGCAAAACCCAAAAAAGTGAATTTCATGACCTGATTAAAAGCATCAATTCGACAACAAAGTCACGATTCGGCACAGGATATGTAATAGTTTTTTTTGCTTCCAGAGTTTGTATAAGAATAGCGTATATAAATTTACAGGCAGTTACGTTTTCTAGGCAAATTAAAACGATCTCAATGTCAACTTGATAAAGAAATACATCTCTAACAGTTTCAGTGAAGCCAAAGCAGATCCAGTTGCTTTTACTCTGTAAAAAGTGAACTTACATTAACGGCACGCAGTAATAGCCATCTATTCATTGTATTCGTAGCGCTCATAGCCTAGTTTGACTAGGCACTAGGTGTTCGTTAGCGATCATCGAAGTTAAGCAACGTTCAGCACGGCCAGTCTTCGGATGGGTGACCGCGTGTGGCATTTTCAACTGAGCGTTACAATGACTCGGATGACACGATAAATTGTAGGCCCCGGTTGTTTTAACCGTTTAGCCATGTCAGAGGCCTTCAGGCGGCCTAAAAACTGACACCACTAGCCATCCTGCCAATACGAACTTACTTTATTTTATTTGTCCGAATAAGCAAATAAGTACACACAGGCGAATGCGACCCATTTCTCATAGTTGTTGGGCAAATAAGAAACAAGAATTTTACCTAAATATTTAAAAAAAAAAGCTTTTAGGTACTGGACAAGTACTCGCTAAGATGAATCAAACGAGGTGAAACTCGATGGGGTTACGTAGTTTCATTACAGAGTTCCTATGATCACTTTCAGCCCCATTATCAGACCCTAGTTACCATTGAAAGATAAACTACTTGACAAGAAGATTCAAACGAGCCCAAACTTGATGAGGTTGTGTCATTTCATTGCGAAGTTCCTTTGGCCACCTTCCAGCTCCATTATCAGATCAGTACCATGTCATCATAATATCGCATTGTGAAGCGATTTACACATAGGTATATGTATGCAACATTTCAGCTCAATCGATAACCGGGAATGTAATTATGAATAATATGGAACAGTTAATTTGCTTTGTATGTTTTTTATTTTGACCTTTGACAATACACGTGATTTTTAGACGCCTGAATTTTTTTTTAAATTTCCGCATGGTTACATACTAATTACGTCCATGTCATGATAAAAGTCAGGCAGATATATACTCGTACATATTATGTAATTATGAATAATATGGAACAGTTGTAATAATATGCTTTGTTTGTGATTATCTCGATTTCAGTGTTGGTCTCGTAGTAAAACTTCTTCTTTTTCGTCGTGTCAATGGTTCAAAATGGTTAAATAATTTTCTCCCAATATTTGGCCACTGCGACACGCAGGGCCAAAGATTAAAACTAAAGTTGTGCGTAAATAAGGAGTACCTACTATGACCTCGTTTCGGCTCAGCCAGCTTATAGGCGCCCACACTAAACACGTGCCTATAAAATAGTGTCATAATAAAGCAAACCTCTTATACGATATAACACAGTTATTCCGGAAAAAGGCCGCTAAATTATATCAAAGGAGGTGCTAATCAGATTTTATGGCATCTCGCGATAGTCGTAAAAGTGTAATGCAATCATTCCTAATTTGGTTTTATTCCCATCGTATTTCTTAGCTAGAGTTGAGGCGCTTTGTCTCCTACGTTTTTTTAGCCTATTTTATTAGGATTAAATCCACTTGAGATTGTGTTGCGGAAGTGTTAGTTTGGGCAACGAATATATAAAAATACTACTGGTATTATACTCGTACTAAATGTATTTTAATATTGTAATTTATGTATACTTATACGTTTACATATTATAAATATTAAATACATTGAAATTATTATTATATGTATATTATTACAATAATATTTATAATATTACAATATTTATATATAATAATAATATTTATATAAGCCCTCCTCAGTTGCTCACTCACCTGGCTAGGTAGGCTCAAACTCGCGTCATCTGCCTCGTCGACCGCAAAATATAAATATAATATATTTATAATTATTGTAGTACCTATACCTATACAATGATGGTTTGGGTAACGGTAATACGCGACGTTTCTTCAAACGACTCATATATTTTAGAGAATATAATTATGAGCCGTTTGAAGAAAGTCATTTCAAAAATTTCATTGTACATTATCATGACTAACTTTTACTAAGAAAACAAATCGCGAAGCAAGCTGCCGTCAAGTACAAACGTGTGACTTCAAAACGTACTGTCTAATATTTAAATAAATACCCTGCGAAATATTCAATGCGATTTATTCCAATTTTCCAGTCCCAGTGACCAGGTCGATAGATACGAACTTACTTCACTACATAGTATAAAACAAATTCGCTTCCCGCTGTCTGTCCCTATGTATGCTTATATCTTTAAAACTACGCAACGGATTATGATGTGTTTTTTTAATAGATAGAGTGATTCAAGAGGAAGGTTTATATGTGTAATACACCTGTGCGAAGCCGGGGCGGGTCGCTAGTACTTACTATTCTAATTTCAATAGTTATGACGTATACGTACGTATACAAGTAAGCAAGCCGTGGTGGTCTAGTGGTAGTGACACCCGCCTTACAATCGTGAGGTCGTGGGTTCAAATCCCGGTCCCGTACCAATGAGTTCTTTGGAATTTATGTACGGAATGTAACACCGCTGGCTTTTCGGTGAAGGAAAACATCGTGAGGCAACCGGCATATGTCAGTAGAAGAAATTCGATGGCGTATGTGAATCCACCAACCCGCACTGGGCCAGCGTGGTGGATATGGCCCAAAACACCTTTCATGGGCAGGCTTACGTCCTGCAGTGGACTATTAAAAAGGCTGATACAGTACGTATACATAAGTATACTAGAGTACTCGTACAGTACGCACTATTTATTTATTTAACAACTAAAACGGCACAATAGTTACCGCTTACATTAGTTACGAACAATTGAGTCATGTAGGTTATGAATACCGGTCTTTTTGAATATATGGGCATTACAGATGTATTTCGGGACGACAGAAATATCCTATATGGTATGATTGTACCCATCATTATGATAAAGTTTTACTATGAGACAATCTATTTCTAATTTTTTTTTATTTGATTTTCTTTAAAGAAAACGTAACTTGCCTCGAAAGTTTGTATCGCTATCAAACTATACCTAATTAGAAATTGATGTTAGGATAACGATATAGTAAAGAGTGATCGTTTAGTACAATAATAAGTAGTACATTTGTATAGAGATATTTTGTAGTTAAATAATAAATAGGACACAGTAAACATGACATTGAGTATTAGTGTAACATTCCTTTGAATTCTTATGTGTGTGGTAATAGGTATGGTTTTATTTTTTTATTACATCTTGTGTTCTTTTTTCGCCGTTTAGTTAAGATTAGAATTATTTGTATTTGTTCTATGTGCAATATTTATTGTTATAAAATAAAGAAATTTTGCTAATGGGAACTGCAGGCCAATCGCACTAAAAAATTACAGATGAATCACAATTGAACTTGAACCGAACTACAACTTTTTGTCTATTTTCGTATCGCGCTAGAGATTTTGACAAAAGTTGAAACAGAGTTGGAACGTAACCGCTGTCAAACGAACGATTGGTGTATGAAGTTTAGCGCAATACCGAATTCTTTAAAGCTGAATTGAAACTTAATTACAATTGTTACCGAACTTTAACTGAATTGCAGACGGAACGCAGCTGTTTAAAATTAGCGCGATTGGCCTGCTTATGCATCAAATTCAGAGGATTTTTTTACAAAACTTAGAGTTGAAATTCTTCTTTTTCTACTTTTAGAACTAGCCAGTTTCAAATAAGATAAGAATAATTCAAATTCATGTAATCAGAACATCGAGCAAGTATCTATAGAGTCACAATCATGCAAAAAAAGTGTCCGAGACAACTCTGCCCAGGCTACGTAGTGGGCAGGCTTTTTAGTTAGTCGTAAGGTGATTGCAAACCGACTACAACGCCGCGCGATGCCAAAGTGCTCGATTTATAATCGACTAATTAAGTAACATAACGTCGAGATTCGAGGAAATGGGTCATCGTGATTTATTTAATGTATGTTATGTATATTATCTAAGTCGGTATGTATGACGGCGCTAGGACATTTTTTACTACTTTCCTATTATTTATTATTCACCTAGGGACTGTTGCTCTAGATACTTGCTCGAAGACTCAGAAGGACAAATACATATTTCTTTTGTAGCTGCTAAAAGTTGTATGAAAATTCGGCGTGCAGTAAACTATTAGTAATTTATTTATTAACTGTAGGTACTATATAAAATGGTGTTGACCAAAGCTTTTTACTGTTTAAATAAGTAAATATTTATACATATATCTATCGTAAAATGTATACAATTTGTAAATCGTAAAAGCCTAGATAGGTGCTGCTTATATGCGTATCATAAAATATAAATTGTGTATAAATATGTATTTTATAAAACAAATCATTACTACTATGCTTACATATAAATATGTATTAACATATCCATAAAGTTTTCTTGAATGTATTCTAATTAACAATAGATTATATCTTTGATGTTATATTTTCTACACAAAGTTAGCAACAAAAATTTGTGATTACATTTAGGTGTATTTTTCTTCATATTTTGTAATAGTAAGACCACAGCATTTCTTATGAGCTCAAATTAAGGGTATTGGACAATAACTTATAAACTTTAGGTTGCTTTAAATTGTGATTTGAAAGGCCAAAATACCCCGTCCTATATTTTTTCTTATTTAATTAATGCATATTATTAAGCAAAAAAAAATGTTATGCAATATTTAGCTTATGAAATCTATTAATGCGTGTTGATATGGGTGTTGCTTCTCAAAAAAGATGCATACATACTTCCGACTAAACTACGCGTTTTTGCAGTCGATAAAAAAAATGTAAAATGAATGGTCAAATTTTGCACTGTTTTTATGTTTTCAATACTGGAACTAAAGTTAAAACAATTAGTAAGCCCGATTACAAAGTAAATTAAACAGCAGCGTAAAAAGCGTCCTCTCCATCGAATGCCTAAAGTGAAAAAGAAACAGAACTATGCTATTTAGCTAATTTAGTTACGCTGGCGCCTCTGTAATCGGGCTTACTGTCTGAATATAACTATGTATTTTTCCGTTCTTTTCCTCATTATGCAATTCCATATTTTTATACCTCCGATCATTTCTCTCGTTACGTTAATTATGAACTAAGTAGGTGTTAATTATTTGTTTGATTTCTTTTTAATACAGCCTTTTAAATTGCTTACACAAAAAATACAACGCCCTGTTGTTACTTATAATATGTTATTGATTTCAATAAAAATATTTTTGTTTTATTTCGAGCACGTGTCATCTGGGTAAATAACTTTAAATATACTCTATAAAATTTAACTTGATCTCTGCGACAGCTGTCAGAAAAATCACGCCTATGAAGTCCTGAATACCTTAATAGTACAGACAGTACCTGTCAATGTCATACTTTATGGGCATGCCGATTAGTGATGGGCGACGAATGATCGTGACCACAGAGTTTTAGATAGAGTTTTATTTAAAATATCGATAGTTTATACCGACGACATTTTAAATAAAACTTAATTTATCATGTCAATCTTAATGTATCATATGTGTAATTAAATTAAACCCAATTATATGTTACATTAGCATCGATAATAGTGAAAAACGTCGATAAATACTATCGTAACATTATTATGAGTATTTAATTAATATCATAACATTATTTACATGTGCACATACTTGATCTTAAATAATAGTAAGTAAATAAAATCCAATTTCTCATCTTCAACTATTCATTCGATTTCATTACAACATTGTTTGAAAATCGATTTTTTCCACCACTATCCCAACTATAAAAATGTCAATCTTCTATGTCAATGTCACTGTCGCAGAGATCAAGTTAATTTTTATAGAGTATAGTGATAAAACTTTGTTACTATTAAAAATACAGTAGGTAAAGGATAGATTATTAAAATTCAGTCATTTACATGAAATGATGATAAATAAACACTGTTCTAGGCCAAATTAAATTTCTTAGCGGATGCGATGTTAACTATCATCTGCGGATAACCCAATCCTCATGCAGCTGTTAATCGAGCTTCAGTCAGGATTGAGTTATCCGCAGCTTGTAGCTAACTTCACAACCGCCGAGTTGTATGATTCGGCCTATACGATGGTGTAAAATTTTGACGTAGTTTAACTAGGTGTTCGGCAGCGATCATCGAAGTTAAGCGACGTTCAGCGCGGTCAGTCTTCGGATGGGTGACCGCGCTACCGTGGCTCGGATGACACGTTAAATTGTAGGCCCCGGTTGTTTTTACCGTTAAGCTAGGTCAGAGGCCTTCAGGCGGCGTAAAAATTCTGACACCAGGGCTAGCTACTTACTATGTAAAATTAAAAGCAAGGCTCTTGTCGGTGGAGAAACTTCCACGTCTCGCGGTCTTCTGCCAGTGTTTTCACATTGTGATGTTCCTAGGGATACAGTTTATTTAAACTACAGAAGCCGTGGTGGTCTAGAGGTAGTGACACGCGCCTTACAATCGTAAGGTCGTGGGTTCAAATCTCCGGTCCCGTACCAATGAGTTCTTTGGAATTTATGTACGGAATTTCACACCACTGGCTTTTCGGTGAAGGAAAACATCGTGAGGCAACCTGCATACGTCCGTAGAAGAAATTCGAAGGCGTATGTGAATCCACCAACCCGCACTGGGCCAGCGTGGTGGATATGGCCCAAACACCCTTCGTGGGTAGGCCTACGTCCTGCAGTGGACTATTAAAAAGGCTGGTACAGTACAGTACAGTACCTAAATAAAAATTAAATATTACAATGAACTATCAAAAGTATGTACGTGACATCATACCGCGTAGTTACTCGTAGCTCTACCAAATCTACAATTAAATTTTCAATAATTTCACCGATTTTACTATCACAATGACTACCAACTGAGTCAATAAAATATGAAATTAATGCAAATTGAATATTGCTCGTTTTACAGTATTATCAGAAAATAATTTATGCCAATAAAGCGCAAATGCTCGCCAATATAATTAAAGCAGAATTGATACCACGCCATAATATTTGCAATTATGTCGATATTGCATTACTTTATTATTTTTAATCTGAGATTATTTTTTTACACTTACTAACCTACCTATGAAACAATACAGGGTTATCTGCTTACTCTGTATTAAGCCGAAAGGGGGTAATAAGACCATCCTTATAAACAACTTATACGAAAAATGTATGAAACAGCAGATATTTTAAAATTCTGGGTTGGTCCCATACTAAAAGTTTTTCACAGCGACGGTCTGAATGGCCTCCTTTTTGCGGAGTACACCAGTTCTGGATAACCCTGTATTAGCCAACTTTTTACAAGTTGTAAAGTAGAAAACATTGTATATATTTGTAAGTAGCTATATTACTTGCCAATACCAGTACAATTTTGTTGATTTCTGTTGATGTTATAGTTATGTCTGTTATTTTCTTAAATGAAGTAAGGATAACCATGTAATGGATGAATTTACGCGTACTTATCTTAATGTAGCAATGTATGTATCGCAATTTATCTTATGTTACAAAGTAGTAGAATTAACTAGAGTAGTTAGACTTTTTTATTTGTTTACATTGGTAGACACTATTTATTGTAGAATGATAATTTTGATTTGCAAAATCAATACGGATAATTGTGTATTATTATAATGAACAACGGTTATTTGCTATTCAAAACATGTTTCGATTAAAATTTGTTTGTTTTGACACTCGGTAATTGGATGTTCGCCCCCAAAACACCGCGAGCTTTCCCGTTCCAATTTGTAGTACAAAACAATTATTTGTAACTGTCACAATAGTGTGTTAAATAATGGGAAATAGAATTTATTTGGTTGGACATTATTTTGTTTTATTTCACAGTTTACCTTTTAATTATAGGTATTTAGTCAGAAACTATACCTAGCTATTTAAACACAAAAAATCGTTCGCATGCATAAGTAATTAATAGTGAGAATTGAAAATTACAATTGTAAATCGCAAGATCATATTTAATCAGAGGCAGTATTGATCCGCCAATATTGACTCAATTCGCACGAATGATGTCTACCATTACGGAAGTTAACCGGCTCGTTAAACACAACACGTAAGTGCGATGTTCGCTGTTATTACATAAATCATTCAGCGATAAGTACGGGGAACCGCGAAACGGCGCGGCATGCGTGCAGCCTCGCTCGTAGCACCCACTGGCGCCCAATCTGTGGCGCATACTGACTGACGTCTATTCTGCTCGTAGAAGTTTGCTACGCGAGGAAACTCCGCTACGAACGTTATCGGGAAAGCGCGGGAAACTCGCGCCGGCAGCGGTCGCTTCAGTAGGCTCGCGACCGCCGGCAGAGATGGACGGGTCTGCGCGCGCGTTCGCTCTCGCACTCGCGGTTATCGCGCTCGCGACCGTGCACGCTCACGTATCGTCGCGCGATAATATCCTGCGGATCCAGCTGTGGGACGCGGAGGGGCTGAGCCGACAGCCCGTGGCGGTGTCCGGCGCGCGCGCCGCGCAGCCTAGGAAGTTGCGGGTGGATGAGAACTCGCTTTACGACGCGATGCTGCAGGAGGCGCACCCGGGGGGTTTCGGGCGGTTCACGCGGCACAAGGTGCGCCACAAGCGGCGGCGCGCGCGCCGCGCCGGCACCGAGCTGCCGTGGCGGTTCCACGCCGGCGAGCAGCTGCTGAATGTGGCCGAGTTCGACGAGGACGTGCCGTGGTCGGAGATCGAGGGCGCGGGGAACGCCAGTGCAGTGAGTGAGAGTGAGGTGCCGCGGCCCGTGGCGCCGCCGATGACGCTGCGCCAGCCGAGGGACGAGGTAAACACCCGCCGCAAACACTGCTTAATGTCACTCCTTTCATCGTTATCGCCGCCCGAGGTGGTTAATGGCCATTCAAGGAGCTGATAGCCTGCCGGCGTTGCCGCTGGGATTCCCTATTCAGGCTTCCTTTTCAGCGCCCCCTCCGGCGACGATGCGTTGATAAAAGTGAATGCCCTTCATTGTTTTTAAAATATTTTCTCGCCGGTTGTATGTAGATTGTATCGCGCTCGGCGGCGAGCGAAAAATGTTTTTTCATCGGCGAGGGGATTGGCTCTCGTAGTTTTTATCGCTGATATGCTGGGATTATCTGAGAATGATTCATTGATGTTTTTTATCAATTGGTCGATAGCGCTGAATATCTGTTGGAGCGGTTATCGACATTATTTGAGCACTTTATTACTTTGGCGATCGCAATCGTACGACTAGGAATATTTTATCAAATATCTAAAGTACATAGATACACCGCGAACAACTTCAGGCTCAAAAGTCTAAATTAAAAATGTTTCGCGAGAAATAAAAACAAAGATTAATTAACGAGAACTTTCATTGAAGTTCTCTCAAACGCAAAACTTCGCAGACGTCGATTAAAAACGTAAAACACAACAGAAGGAAACGGGCCCATAAAAGTGAACTTTCCAATCTCTCACCTTAACCGACTTTACCGAGAGGCGAACTCGCTGCCAATTTAGGGCTTTTGCCTTAATAGACCCGTAAACTTGTCCGGAGGTAAAAAGTAGTAGTACTTGCTAAGGTAGGTGTGAATAATGCGCCTTGAGACGATCTTGTTTGTCGACTTTATAAAAGAGGAAGTACCTAAAGGACTTGTTGTATTTTTTTAAGAACAAAAAACAAGATTTCTCTGCATAAATAAAATACATTCCTGCCAACCGTGAAGATAGGTACGTCAATTTTTTTCTGTTATGTAAAGGTTCATGCGAGTCCATATAAGTCTCAATTTCGATGCAGCAGTGTTCCAATCACTCCAATAATATTCCCATTAAAAAAAAAACAACTTATAAGCGCAGAGAACGATTATTTTGAAGTTGCTAAATCAATAGTTGATTTTTCACAGTTCAAATTTCCAATTAGTTGATATTACTCGTTCCTAACAAGAACATTAATTTGGATATCATAGGTAGGTATTTATCAACCGGCTTCAAAAAATTAGGTTTTCAATTCGACTTTTTATGTACCTATGTTTGTATGTAGATTGCGATGATAAGTCGCAAGTCGGTTGTGCCATTTTTAGCGAAAAATAATGTGAAAAAAACAATCAAATTAATTAATGTCCCACACGACCGGTTTTTAACTTTCGACCTTTGGGTGGATTGTTAACCTTTCGCGAAACTAACTGGGGTTGGGCATGCGAGGGCGCCTACACGGTTATTATGCTTTCACTTTTATAGCACATCGCATCCTTTATTAACACAACATAAGCTATTTTAAACCCTCGCGTTGGTAGTTGTTTTGTTTAGGGTCGTTCGCGAGATTAAATCTCTTGGCGGGAATTAATTAACAGGCCAGTTAGTAGGAAAACGACGCGGTAAAATATCAAGCGTTGTTTGAGAACAAACAACTTTTGTTTACGCTTTTTCCTTGTTTGTTAAGTCTTTTGCTTGCGGACGTTCACTATTTTGCTTCGCGGATTCCGGGAGTCAGGTGTTAGTTGTAATTTATTCAGTGTGTAGCGGGTCGGCTGTGTAGTAAGAAATGTGTTAAATGTGCAAAACGGCCTTGAGATTTTTCTATTTGTCGACCTTTTCTACAGGCGTGACTTTTCTATTTTCTTATGTAACTTTTACAATGAGATAGGTACTTATTTACATACTATTTATGTCGTCTTAAAACTTGCTGACCTAGTTTGGTTGTTTTATTTATATCAATTTAGCTAATCATACCAAAACGAAATTTAAAACATTAACACAAAATGCCCGCTACGTGCGACCCCAAAAACATCTGTTGTAGTACCCAGCCGGTTCTACATTTTAAACACATTTCTCTCAAAATATTCAGTTTCAAAGGATTAAGCCTCCAACCGCATGACACGGACAGATGCTTACCATGCGTCGATGTAAATCCGATTGGCAATTAGTGCGCGCGTGGATGGTGCAGTCGGTAGGACGGTTCATTTATGATCACCTGTGGGGTCACACCGCGGCCCGCCTGTCCTAGCCGCCGGCAAGTGCCGCCCATAGACTTTATTCATGCTCACTCGACATGATTTCATACATTATTCAATCACCAACAGATGCTTAACAGGATTAGGCCGAGTCACTAATCAGGCACTGAAGATAAGGAAGTTCCGCAAACCATTTTGTGCTGGGTGGAAAACTTCACAATTTAAAGAATTAAAGACCTTGGAACCCCTATAGCCGAAAATAATGGCATTTTTGAGAGACTCTTGGATAATCAGCACCGGATGAGGTAGTAAACACACATCGGCTGCTCGAATACCTCTAGACGTTATTAATACATGCCTTAAAAATACTATACCTATCATTGTTCCACCATTGTCTAACTTAAATGTTTTCTTTCATCGAGACTTTAATCAATTTGGCTCATTTTTACAATTCGCAAACTCTGAATGGATGACCTAAACGTGCCAATCATCACAGCTACCGTCAAAACAAAACTTCTTACTCGCCAGAGTGACAGTGACGGAGAAAATCTCGAGCTCTCCAAAATGGGAGCCGTAGCTCCGACGGCAATCAACCGGAAATTAGGCGCAAATCAATAATTTCCCTCCCAATACTGTCCACTACGCGCTAATAGAGTCTGATTGACTGCCGTGAAACGTCGAGCAGACTGTACCTACGTTCGACATGGATTCTTAAAAATGACAGATGGAAAGTAACAAAATTGAAAAAACCTGCAAGGTCGGACAATTTCACTTGTCATACCTTACAAGATATTAAAATAAATGCGCAAAGTTTAACTCTATAAAATGTAATAGGTATAATAGAGATATTTATTATTTGACAAATAATAAATATCTCTATTATACCTATTCATCCACCTACAAAGTACCTCATCAAGAACGCAGGGTATCCAGAGCGAGCCGCTTCAAACCGATCTATTTGGAAATCTATAGTGTAGGCCTATGTTCTATAGTATCCGTACTATGGCTGAAATGACGACGACGAAAAATAAATACCTCTACTCGAACAAATAAATGTTTGTCTAACTAGATTGTAAACTATCTGTACATCATATCTGGTTGGTGGAGGCTTTCTGCTCTAACAAGAACCTATGAACTTATTTATTTGACCCCATTTACTATATCTTCCTGAAGCCTTGGTGGCTTAGAGGTAGTGACACCCGCCTTACAATCGTGAGGTCGTGGATTCAAATCCCGGTCCCGTATCAGTTCTTTGGAATTTATGTACGGAATTTACACCACTGGCTTTTCGGTGAAGGAAAACATCGCGAGGCAACCTGCATATGTCAGTAGAAGAAATTCGATGGCGTATGTGAATCCACCAACCCGCACCGGGCCAGCGTGGTGGATATGGCTCAATCACCCTTCGTGGGTAGGCCTATGTCCTGTAGTGGACTATTAAAAAAGGCTGATACAGTACTATATCTTCGTTATATGCGATGCGATGACCATCATAATTATAAGAAAACAGTCCCGTTTCTGATCTTCACTACCACGCTCTCTGATCTTCTTAAAAACAGGGACAGTAGGTACTTCTATCTCTATTCTTTTCTACAAACTCTATACGGGTGTTTGGTCGTGGTCATACTAGTTTATCATACCAGTATGACCACGAGGATATACCTACATGTTCTCGTGGTCATACTGGTATGACCAAGGGGACATAAAGAGTTTGTGAGCTAGTTATTCTCTAAAATTAGATTTATTAGTTAGATTCTTCTCTAAAATGAAATCTCTATACTATAGAGTTTGTGAGCCAGTGTTGTCCGAGTTAGGTTGCTTCATACGGTATAGATATGTCCAACGTTCTCTCTATAGGTACCTACTCTTTTTATGACTGAGCTATGAGTAGACTTCGAACAGACGCTATTAATCAACGTCGAAAATATTCGCACGCGAAGCTTATATTACGGCATAACGGCACTTATGGACATCATTTGCCTAATGTTCTGTTCCAATTTGTGGGAGGATTTATCATAGTAAAAACGGCATTTTATAAGTAGATATAAATGCTTATTAAGTAGCCATTCGTTTTGAATGCCTACGCTTCGATCAATAACAAACAGCTTAAATTAGCTTTACGGAAAACATTCTGAGCGTATTATTCAGAGCCTATAGCGTTGAGTTCATTCTCTACGTTTTGATAATAATAAAGTAGGTATGATTATTAAGCCTATATCAATATTGAAATGAAAAAATAGAGATAAATAGCTTTACTACTCATATAAGAAGAACAGGTCTAGTTAGGCAATTGTTAAATTAATAGAAGACACTAATTTAGTTAAATACCTTCCCAGTAGTCGAAAATAATTTTAATTGACACTGAAACCTTTTCCAATAAAGCTATCAAATGTCAGGGACTCCGTAGGTAGTTATTAGTTATCAACTTACACCACAATTTTGAACGGACTATCGTCTCAAATCTATGAAAGCCCCAA
Source organism: Hypomecis punctinalis (assembly GCA_949316475.1). Classification (NCBI taxonomy): domain Eukaryota; kingdom Metazoa; phylum Arthropoda; class Insecta; order Lepidoptera; family Geometridae; genus Hypomecis; species Hypomecis punctinalis. The sequence continues at coordinate 2,712,823 of OX438807.1, forward strand.
TTAAAATCACCGATCAAGCTGCCTATACCTATTTAAGCGTTCAAAAACGTCAACTTTACTAATTGGATACAAATGCTTGTGTTCAAATATCGTAAAACATCTAATCCCTAAATTGGCAATTAGGCATCCTAAATCCTAACCCACTATCCCGCATTTCCCTAACTTTCCACATAAACGTACCCAATTACCGTAGCGACTTTGAATTCATCACCCACAGTTTTCATTAATTATGAAACGTAATAAAGGGATCAAGTGTACCATTATGTTCCCCACATACGAACCGCGCTGCTCCATTGCATCTCTAGGGAAGGCTTCAATGAGGACCGAAAACAAGTATAATATTATTTACGAGTAAAATAACCGATATCTACTATTAAAAAAAGGAATTTAAAGTTTTGCCGTACTTACTTCATTTTTTATGAAAACAGAAAAAACCAAATTGTAGGTATAAGTAGTAGTAAGTATAGTGTTGATATTTTAAAGGTATGTCCTTATTTATGTATTGTAAAAGTAAGGTATTGGCAATACCAACATGTAAAAGTTACTTAGAACTTAACGTAGTTTTCGTGAGGTCGTGGGTTCGAATCCCCGGTCCCGTACCAATGAGTTCTTTGGAATTTATGTACGGAATTTCACATCACTGGCTTTTACGGTGAAGGAAAACATCGTAAGGAAACCTGCGTACGTCCTTAGAAGAAATTCGATGGCATATGTGAATCCCCTAACCCTCACTGGGCCAGCGTGTTGGATATGGCCCAATCACCCTTCGTGGGTAGGCCTACGTCCTGCAGTGGACTATTAAAAAAAGGCTGGTACCGTACCGTATCGTACCGTAAGTTTTCGCAGTTACTATAAAGTAAAATAACAGCGCGAAAATAAATAATAATGTTCTATTCTCACGTAAAACTTGTCGTAGATAATTTTCGTCTTGACAAACTTTCTCGATACTTAGAACGAAGGTGATTCCTATCTAAAATAGGTATTTAATTTATTTAAAAAATATCTAATTTACGACCATCTTAAAATAAACATCTTGGCAAATGTCGCAAATAATCTGGAATTTCCACCAGCTAGAGAAATAAAGATATTCTAGGCCTTAGATATTCAGAAAAAAAATCTGTTAGCTAAAATACGTTTTGTCATTTTCGTGCTATTTTCAAGCTATTTTCGGCGACGATTTGACGTCGTGTCATTATTTCGATCTATTTTTTATCAGGCTGGTGCAGTGAAATACTTCGATCTGTTTTTATCAGGCTGGTGCAGTGAAATTCTAATAATGAAAATGCAATCTATATATACATTTCTTTTGTATCGCACATTAAGTACTTAGGTATTTACTACAGTTAAATAAAGGCAGGTAAAAATTCTGCGTTCGCGACAAATTTTTGAAATTTTTATCACAAAAAAGTTTCGGCATTCAAAAGATTTTGTTTAAAATAGATTTTTTTGATTTGTAATTATTGTCAAAATTAATATTCAATTAGACAAATGAATATCAATTATATTAATATTAAAAGACAAGCAGATTGTAACACTTATATAAGTATAGGTATACAAATTGTTTACCAGAGTTTTTTGAATTTCAGTCCCTGAGTTTTAGCGGTAATATCGTGAAATGGGATCTTTAAAGTTCCCCTTATCTCCATTATGCGTGGTTATTACATGCAATTATGCGTTAAAAACTATTAAAATTCCATCGCGTGCCCTTTCCTTACTTATTATGCTGACGCATGAAAGTCCCATTGCCGCGGTATACTTAGTAATTACTGCTTAATAGAAATAAAGTCTCTTATATGTGTATACGAATTTCTATTAAATTATACGGGGCCATGGTTATTTTAGAGACTATAAAAAGTTAAATGAAGTAAACACGAATTCATATTCCAACATATATGTTAGTATTGATTTCTTTCGTCGAACACACGTACAAAACATAATAAACGAGTCAGTAAATATCAGAACGAAAGAGGTAAAATAACGAAAACACGCAAAATAACATATTCAGAGATCAAAGTAGGTATCATGTAATAACACGAATCCCTAGGGCCTTTGTAATAACAAGAATTTTTACCTATCCGCGTATCGTATCTTAAATGCAAACAGCTACGTAAGCTACGTTACGCAAATTCACATGCCCACATCTTCTGCCTAATACACCCACATTACAACCTTGCTGATATTTTCTCGTAATAATGTATACCGGAATACCGGAGTAACTTCAACCACCTAATAAATAACGGTAGATAGCGCTGCTAGGGGAATCAGGTGCGACAGATGACAAAACTTGCGACATGGAGAGTTATCGACCCCACCTTTCCGCTCTACCGCTTAATGATTAGGGGTGACGTAATTATGCCTCCAATATTTCAAAGACAGATGTCAAAAATTGAGTCTACCCTCCTTTTTATAACGCTCTCAAAACGTTACGATTTTCTTACGATCTTGTCTACATTTCATAAATTCTTCATGGCAATAATAAACCGTAGATCGTTATCTTTGGCTGTTAAACATTAGAAATTACACTTTTAATTGATGTCTTCATTTGAGTATCTTTGAGTTATGTCGTGATTAAATCTTTATGAGATAAACTCCGCCTAGCGTTGGGTGGTGCGAGTCCTGCTTTATTATGAGATTATAGTTACGCATTTATTTTGTTTGGAATGTTTAAAAGGTGGACTACTGAAACTTAAGCTATGTAAGTTGATTAGACTGTAAACAAATATATGTTGCAGTATTCACTAATAACGGTGTACGTTTTAAAAACGAACTATAATTATTAGCTAAGTACATTTAATTAGAGAACCTACTTATGTGGAGCACGGTCAAGTAAATTATAAGTAAGTAGGTACTTCAAGAAGTTACGGAAAGCGTATTTCTTTTATTCTACATAAAAGCTTTAATAAATAGCAGCTTTATAGACTGATTTTGTTTCAGAAACATTCAATATCAATATTTATAATTGCTTCAGCAGAATAATGTTTCTTATTAATAGGAATTATTTGGTGTTCATTATATGTACGTGTGTGGGTTATTTTACATATCTTTATGTGATTAAAAATCTATTAAGTATAACTTATTAGATTATATAGTGTATTCGACATTGCGCAAAATAGACTACGAAAAGTTCTACGAGTAATTTGTTAATATTTTTGAAGAAATAGATTTCTACTAATTAAACTGAATGTATCCATAATTAATTTATAAAATTTGTTGCATACCTACTAAAACTTAGCTTATTCAAAATCATATTTTTTAAAGTCTCGCCGCATATATTTTGTTATTAAGTTTGTACATTAATTTGAACTTAGCACAGCTATGCTTCGAGTTCTATAACATATTTACACGAACGAAAATTAAGCATTCAAATTTTAAATATCACACATTTAATGTGAAACTTAATCCGTCAGATGAATAATTCAGGTATTCACCAAGTTCTAAAACTCATTTGAAATTTTGCAGACATGTAGAGTGTAGACCTACGTTATCATTGAACTACCATAGGTAATATTATGTACTCGTAGATTGGTAGCTCGGTAGAGAATGAATCGACTTGGAATTTTTTCTATTCTAGAGAATAAGTAGATACTTGTGTGACTAATTAAGTAAGTAAGTAATTACTCGTACAACTGATTAATACAGATGTGTAACTACCTGGTAAGTACTTATAGATAATAATATTTATGTATTAATACCTCGGAAACTAAAAGCCCTAAAGTACGTACCTAGTTTCCGAGATCTCGGCCAAAAACGTTTTTTCCGTCTATCCCCCGTGGCTCTACTGCTTGGCTCAACTAGTAGTGCCAAAGGAAATTTCTCTCTCAATATTTTTGTTTATTCCTTGTAGGTTTGCATTTGACTACATACTGCCTGGTGTAATTAAATTAGTGCTTAAATATTTTTTTTCTGAAATATTACGGCTGAACATTGGCCGGCAAAACTCATTACCTACTGCAATTTGTGATTGTCTTGGCAATGCAATTGTAACGTTTCTAGAAAGATGTGTCTACTGGTTTATAAATAGCGTTTTAGTAAGAGAGGAACAGCTAAAAAGTATATTCTCTCTCTAATTATAAAAAGAACAACAAACTAAAAGTAGAATCAGTGCAGGATTTCACTATATCTACCATAAAAATATATATTTCAACTCTGCGCTTGTGTCCCACCCTGTATATATAATCACCAGCGAATCCTTATACACCTTCCTCAAATTCTCCTATAAAGTATCTTGCGACAAAGCGTCTGTTCAATTCCGGGATCCCCTCTGCATGTGTCGGGATTACCACGAAGACAGCTAATTTGCTACTCGGAGGGAAGATTTATGAAGAAGCGTTCAACCGGCGCCGCTGCCTATTTTCACAAAATACTCAAAATACAGTAGCTAGTTTCACACTAAGGGCAGCAGAAACAACGCACACATAGAAATCGCTTACGGTTACGAAATTGAACTTTCTCGCTCAAATTGTAAGCTTAATATAAAATCTGTTGAAAAACTTTCGCCATTGATAGAAAATGTGTGGAAATACTAAACCCGATACTATAATACTAAACGCGTTTCGAAGATCCTGACCTTTATTTCTAATGATTGATTAAGGTCGTGAAAAAGCACTAAATGCAAGCAAGCTGCTTTAAACTGGTCTTATTGCAAATCTATACGAGATACTACGTATACATAGTACATAGATATTATCTCGTATAGAATTGCAATATTATATTTATGGACGTTCCATTGATAGAAAATGTGTGGAAATACCAAACCCGCGTTTCAAAGATCCTTTATTTCTAATGATTAAGGTCGCGAGAAAGCACTAAATGCAAGCAAGCTGCTTTAAACTGGTCTTATTGCAAATCTATATTTATGGACGTTCTATGGCTGATATGATGATGAAGATGGAAACTTTCATACATTTTCTTATCGGTACGCCACACTTACGGAGTAGATATCTACCTATGTTAATTTTGTGCTTTGCGTGAATCTCCACAGCGTATTTTAAGTTTGTGCTCCTACAGATGTCTATGTGTGCGTTGCTATACTATGGTTTGTACAAAGCTTAAATACTGCACTCTAAGTGTTTTGTGCTATTTCACTCGCCGTAAAGACGCGTCGTAAACCGTCGAATGTTTACAGGTGGAATGTAAAAACAGTGGCGACGAAGATTTAGTGTTTTCTTAGGTGTCTGGGACAGGCCCGTGCGAGTAACAAGTTTGTGCAGTAAATGAAGCACGTTTACTTTGTATTTGAACCGGATTCCCACTTACTTGCCACAGAAAATATATGTATTTACTGAGTCATTTGTTTTACTACCTTTTTGAGTTTGCTAAATCAGGGAGAATATTCTTTTTCGTATCATTAAAGTAAGTTCGGTCAGATTGTTGCTCTGGGGTCAGAGTTTTTAAGTTGCCTGAAGGATTTTGGCATGGCTAAATGGTTGAAACAACCGGGACCTAGAATTTTAGGTGTCATCCGAGCCCCGGGAGCGCATAGTTTTACATTCCACCCTAGGTTACTTATTTGACCGTCGGCGTCGGTCGGATTGACCGCGTCGAACGTTACTAAACTTCCGTGATAGCTGAGAAACCCTTAGTAAAACTACGTTATGAGCGCTATCGTGTCTTTGCGTCGTATATCTATGGCGAATGGTGATAAATAATTCACACGCGTTACAAATTGACATCGCAGGCTTCGTTATGAAATGTATAAGCCAATTTTTACCGACTTCCAAAAAGGTGGAGGTTCTATAATATGTTCGTCTGTATGCATTTTTTTTTGTGTATGTTCATCGATAGTTTCAATTTTGAACCGATTTAAATATTTCTTTACTATGGAAATTAACGTGGTTTTCACACATTTTATACTATATATAACGGTCAGTGCATTGCGCGACGGCTCCGCATGCTAGCACTCGCCAACTTGATAAAGGTCGCCGAATGCGACCGAAACTATAGTCGTTACGACTATCCCTACACGTGAGTTCAGTCCCGTTATATATAATATATAGTATAAAATGGGATTTAAATATTTTTTTTAGTTGAAAAGCACATACTCTGAGTGTCCCGAGGTGGTTCCATTTAAATTTTATAGAATTTAGTTGAACCGTTTTTGAAAAATCAACATAAATGTAAACAAAGTATGCTACGATTTTAGCTAATTATTCGAATTTTGTTCACGATTGAGGTCGGTTGGGCCATTTATTGTGAAAAATAATAGTAAATGAACTGGATTAAATTTAGAAAAGAGCAATTCTATTGAAATAGAATTATTTAATATTAAATACCTGGGCTAAATGGCTTTCAAGCCATCCCTATCTAGATAGGTACATAAATAGTACTTAACGTTCTTTACGCGTTGTTGCAGAAAATAATTCTCCAGGTTATTTTCGTAGAGCTGAGATCTCTTAAGATACCTACATTGTATTAGGTACCCACGAAACAGATTAGATAATAGTTATTAGCGTACGCAAATATTTTTAACTATTGTAGAATTTATAAAAGTAACTTAGGTATAGTCTTGAAAACTTTATAGATATACTCTACTTATAGGTGTTATTTATTGGAAACTAGTGGACCCGGCGAACTTCGTACCGCGAAATTTAATGAATGTAGCTAAACTTGATTTTTGTTTTAAAACACTAATAAAACTTGTATAAGTCAGTATGTGCAACAATTAACTAAAGCCTTTTTAATTCCAATCTACAAATCAGTAATGATTAATCTATGTATAGAATTCCAGTTCAGCTCTACAAAATATTCACGACAGTCTAAAATAACTCATTCTATCGACTCTACCGCCTTTTCATCATAAATACACTTTACAGTAATACCGCCGTCTAATTATCTCAATGCATGCAATTGTTTCAAAGCCCACGCTGATATCGAGTCTGATAGAGTCATTATCATTTAATTTTAGAAACGTGTAGTCAGTTACGAGAGCTCATTGAGAATGTTCTGTACGCCTACATTGTAGACGCAGACATCTCTACAATTTACTGGCGTGTTCAAATTAGAATTTACATGCGTAGCCACATATCTTAAAATGGACAAGTGAGTGGTTACATAATTATGTAGTAAGTAGGCAGTACAAGTATTTCGGTGGTGTGGTGTAAGCAAACATTTTGGCTAGGAAATTTCTAAGAAACATACACACACGTACTTACGACACTTGTAGCAATATTTTGATATGATTTAAGTAAATCTTGTTATTGAAAAGAAAACGGCGACAATCTTCTGGCTTTTGATAATACAATAATCCGGATTCAACAGTAAATGTGAGAATCCAAAATCAGATAATCCGCTTACTCGGTGCGACGTTGTAGATGTACGACTCACAGTAAAAGTTCGTTTTAGCAATAACTTGTTATATTTATAGAGACATACGTGGAACTGACAAGAATAGCTTTCTTTATTAATCGGGTAATTAAGTAGACTCAGGCATTATGACTCTGCCTCGGTGGCTCAGTGGTTAGTGACCCTAACTTCTGGTTCAAAGAGGCGTGGGTTCGATTCCCAACCAAGACAAGTATTTATGTGATGAACATAGGTGTTTGCTCTGTCTGGGTGTTATTTAGGTATTATCTTTATAAGTATGCAATTAAAAATATGTATATGTAGTATACCAGTCTCTGGCAGCCATAGCACAAGCTTTGCATATTTTGGGGTCAGAGACCGTGTGTAAGATGTCCTCTAATTTTTTTTTTTATCATATTCCCTAAGACAAAGGCATACTTTGTCAAGGCAAAGCAAGGGCATATTATATGCCCTTATATTACCAAAGGTGTGATATTATGTACTGATCTTTATTAATAACTTTTACCTACTATGGGACCAAACGCAAAATTTCGAAAAATCGACTATTCCATGTATTTTGTTGAGAGTCGCTTAAATATAAGTATGGAGCATCTGACTATTCTTTTGTCATTTAAGGAGACCTTGTACATAAATGGTATCAAGATAACAAAAAAAAACCGGACATGTGCGAGTCAGGCTCGCACATCAAGGGTTCCGTACAAACACATTATTAAAATAATTAAAAACCTGTTTTAGCATGTGCTAATGATGTTCTTTTATATGATACCTTACATGATACGATTTACTCACTTTGAATTTTGAACCCATATTTTGTGAATTTTGAGGCCCTATTTTTTTGCTGATTTAAATAAAAATGTACAGTTCTCAGATTAATTCCTATATGTGTACTCTAAGACAAAGCTTCTCGCCAAATTTCATAGTTCTATGTCAACGGAAAGTACCCTGTAGGTTTTAAATTTTGTGAGAGTCGAAATATGCGGTTTTTTACGACATAAATGGCTCTAACTTTTTTATACGATAACTGAGAAGTTTTTCTTTTACACAACTGCAAGAAATCATAGATATACGTGTACAGTTTAAATTTCAACTCGATATCTTTACGTTTTCCCGAGATAAAGAGTCTTGACATACACACAGACGGACAGACGGACAACAAAGTGATCCTATAAGGGTTCCATTTTTTACGTTTCATACGGTACGGAACCCTAAAAACGCTTTATAAATAAAACTGAGGTAGGTATTTAAAAAGTCTTAAGTTACCTCTCAAATTTAAGGGAATCTCAAACCAGTTGGCTTCCCAGTCGAGTTGTAATTTATAACTACGATGACTCGGAAAAAATAAATCAAATAAAATATCATATCATATAACGATAATGATCGTCATAATCTTCAGATTATCACCAATTTCATCAACATAACAATTTAACTATTTATAATTATAATTAAGTTCCATGCCGTTAATTTTAATGTTTCCTTATATATTTTTTTTATTTCTTGGTACCAAAAGTGCTGATTATAACACGATGCGTGTAGAACTTATGATATCATTAATTTAGATTATCTTGATATGAAATGGAAATATTAATCGCTTACCATATTACTTTTAATGTCTTGCATTTGTCATTTTTATTTTGTATTTGTGGAAAATAATTCTCAGTTGACAAAGCTTTATTCGTTTACTCATGTACCTATTTTTCAAGCTAATGATATTTTATCATTAGAAATATTTTTGTATTAGACCTATAGTGTGAAATATGAAATGCAAGAGAAATGAGTTAAATGTTGTTATGACGTGCGATGGAGTGAAATTGCGAAAGGGAATATGTTGTAGTATGCCGACCGCACCTTGTGGGATAAAGGATTTGGCACACTGGATGCATTCTTCGGTCTGCGGTCAGGTCAAATTGAACGCAGCCCGCATTATGCAAAGTTTTTAAAAGTTCAACTTAATTCAATTTTTTTTTTGCAAGACCAACGTTGTTGATGTCAATATATTTTGTATAGGTATGCATAGATCTGATTGTGCGGTCACGCGAAATGAACGTAAGGTAGCGTATGGGCAGTAAGCCTGACCGGTTTCCCTGCATGGACAGCTGACAGATTGCCCTGATCGACAACATTGTTCATACATAATGCAGGCTGCGTTCGTTTTGACTCGACCGCAGACAGCAGAACGCATCCAGTGTGCCAAATCCTTTATCCCACTAGGTGCGGTCGGCATACTACAGCATATTCCCTTTCGCAATTTCACTCTATCACACGTCATTACAACATCAACTCCTTTCTCTCGCTTATCATCTTTCACAATATAGGTCTTATACAAAAATATTGTAGAGTTCATGTATACGAGTAAGAACCATGCTGCTAGGCAAAACTTCGAAATACTATAATTTATTTGTCTCTATTATACAAAATAAAAAGTAAATTCGTAGGCCGCTGGCTAGGGTAATTGTTTTCGCATACGTTTGCTCGGCTATGTGGCGGGAAAAGCGGGCTGCAGTAGTCCTCGACACGGGTATTCCTAGTGAAGGCTGCTTCGCAAAGCTTACTATTTCTCATTACTGTTAATTATGTTTATTGCCAATATTTGTCATGCATACCTACTTTGAGATTACATTTCTAAGTACCCACATCTTTAAGTTTGTGAATTGTGTATGATATATGTGTTATGTATGATAAATAAATGAAATGAAGGCTTGAGGTGTTAGAGTTTTAAAATATTTACTTCTCTATTTGTATTTAAGATTTATTATTCTGATAATCTACTGAAATTTTTGCATGATGTTAAATGTACTAAAATATAATAATACCTACCTATTATGAGTAACAGAAAAATGTCTCAATAAAATGCTAAGCGCACTCAAAATACGCACAGAAATAAAGAGAAAGCTGTGAATAATCACAAGGCAAAATGCCAACAAATAGTTGCTTCTGGCTTGACTATTCATATTTTTTGCATCTATAGGTTGCGGTTACACTGATAGACTATTTACTAGAAGATTACTGAAGCTGTATTAACCAGGAGATATTTAATAGCGCACTAAGAGCTTTTACAACTGATTTACTAATTTAGAGCAAAATGACAAGATACTTACCGGCTCAGCAGTTGCCGGATCACTCAGTATATAGCAAGTTTATCATCTCAGTATATCGTTCGTTTTACAAGTTTGTGTCAATTATATAATTTAAGCCCTTTAGTATGACCACGCGCTGCACTGTGAGTACTTTGTACTTGTAAATAAAAGCTCACCAAGCTGACTTGTGATTTCGTGGACTTCGAGGGTTTTTGACTATTTAATTTTATATTATCACTACCTTATTATGTAGCTAGAATATGTACTTACCTACTAGCTATCTTCTAGTAAGTATAATAATACGTCTAGTTCTAGTCAGAATCGACTGGTGACTAATGTCAATAGCTCGTCATACGAGCTTTAGTTTCTAAAAATAACCCGAAACAAACTATTAACAAGCTCGCGCAACTACACGGAAACTCTATACAAAACATGAAATTAGAACATTGTAACATAGTCTTAGAATATAGCTTTAAAATAAACATATTACGAGTACAAAACGTAGGTACATACTTACCTAGAACAGAGTACGTAGTAGGTAGGTACATCCACCCTCAAAGAGGATAGTCCCTTGAACCCTCGTGGTGAAGGAATGCCGCTTGCAATGGGTCGTATTGGAGATCTATAGGGGAGGCCTATGTCCAGCTGTGGACGCCATATGACTGAAATTAGAATGACTGACAGCTATTGTAATTTTAAAGGCACCATCGTAATTTTAACAATAATTTAAAATGTGCCTGTTTCATTTTCACTACATGCATTTGAAAGAGAGAACAATATTATAAATTACTGTTAAAATTATGTTGGTGCCTTTAAAATTAGGCGTAGGTATTCTTTTCATTATAACACGATAGCTCTTTTTACACTTTTTCTATTTTCTTCAACATTTAATTTTATTCTCAACCACACCGCCGCATTTTTCTACAAAAGCTTTTAATCCGAATCATTACCATCCATAAGATTTAGCTAGACACAACCAGCGACTAACTCAAGGATTAACATAAAACACTCGGTTATTACTCAAGTAAAAATAATATTATCGCCACAAAGTAAATTAACCAGTCCCCATTTTATGTGACGTGATGTATCGCAGCGCGGTAATTATTTTATTTTCTTCAGTCACTGACTGCATTTAGGGTTGCCATGGATAATTTAAAAGTTCGCTCGGTTAAATTAATGACATCTCGATATCGCTTCTTCGCTTGGCTTAGCGAGTTGCACGCAATACGGTAGGGAAGCTAGATTTCAAATGTTTCCGACGTGACTATCAACATCTAGATAAAATCATTTTTAAAACATTCGCACTTTTTTTCACAAAACTTATTTGACTGAGCTGCTAACACGAGTACGTAATTTTATTCTATTCCTGATTCTGCCACTGGCCACCCTTTTCTATCTTGAGAAAAGATGGAGATAGGTACTAAAAAGCATTGTTGAACATGGTAACCCTAGTTGCATTCGTCTTCCTTAGGACGTCGACTTAGGAGGTATTCTTCACAATCAGTTGGATTGTATTCGGCAATAAATAAGCTGGACTTGTTGAAGACAACTAATTAAGTTCTTGTGACTGCGCGCGTGGGCGACCAATATTCCATCCTAACGATGCAATTGATCGCCCATCAAATGAAAAACATCTCTATTTCCGCAGTCTTAAGAGTCAAGGGTGAGCTTTTATAAAGTTCTTATGCAAATTTCCTATATTTAGTAGGTCTATATTGATTCCATTTCAATAATTGATAATGTTAATGAAGACGACCATGAAATACGTGTAGGTCTTGATTAAATGCAAATTATACAACTTTCGTTCGATGATGTACCTACATAGGTGTATGGAACAATGGGCAATATATATCGTAGGTATAAGTAATCGCCAGAAAGTATAGGTAGGTACTTAATTACACAGATGGCTGGAAGAGATATTTTAAATATTAAAATGAATTCACAAGTTGGCCTTGAGCACCGGAATGCAGTATTTTTGTTGTAGGTAATAATGACTTACGTGATATTATATCTGATACTTTTTAAGTAGTTTTTTAATGAAGAAAGCGATTTATAGCCGGATTTTGTCGAATTTTATGCGACTATGATTTGAATAAAAATTTGGAGCAAACTAAAAAAAAAATTAGGTACCCTGTAGTTTATTTTCTGACTTATCTTCAGTTCAGCACTTACTGAACAAAACTATCAAATGGTAGATATTATTATAAATTTATGTGATATTATTACCCAAGCTTGGGTCTCTTTTTTGAGCTGTTCCACTGCAGAGCTTAGGTATCTTTTCAATTGAAAGATATTAAAAAGAATGAGCTTGTTTTTGGATTCGAACCTAGGACCCTTCGATAAGAAATCGACGGGTCTTAGAGTTAGGCTGCCATCCCCATAATTATGTACTAGTTACTGTGTCATGTGTGTACTTACTATGTAGTACTTACCTACTATTGCCTTAGTAATGTATGATAGTCATGTGTGGTAGAGTCATGACAAAATAAAAGGCCCGTTTTGACAGTTGATTTTCTATTTTTACCGATCGAAATGCTCAATGTAATTACATTTTTCATTGATGGGTACCGCCCACTCTGCTAAGTGCTGTTCATAACGATCTTTTCATACTATCCATGGTATGGTTACACCACTAGTTACGTCGCGAAGACAAATGTCAACGGGCCTATTATTTTGTGATGGCTATAGTGTGCTTAGGTATGTCTACTTGAAGTTTATGATAGTTGTTTGTAGTAGGTAAGGCTAAGGCTTCTAAGTAGTACGATTTCATTTTATAAATTGCATCATGCAATTTCTCAGAAAACATGGATTTCTCCACTTTCGAGGTTGTGTGTTGGGATTCCCTCGGAATGCTAGGACTTATCATTGGGTATCTTTGATGACTAACTAGTTACTGCAACATCTTTGAGGAAAATTAGATATCCTTTTTATATCTCTACTGATTCATCCAAATACAAATAAATTCAATGCCCTATGTTTAGTACCCAAACTCTAACAAGATGAGTATAAATCGATCCGGTCAAGAGCGAGTAAAAATATATTATTATGAAGATTGAGTTAAAGAGATGTGCTGCGATTGTAACTTACGACTACTTAATGTATTATGGCTATAGTTAAGATTTTTTAATTGTGCATTTGAGGATTTTCAGAATGCAGAACAGTAAAACTCGAAAATATTTGCGAGTTTTACTGTTTAAAGAAATAGGTACTAGGTCACTATATGAGACGGTCATATCAACCATAAGCTAAAACTATCTCGAATCATTATGAATGTTGCTTTTAAACTTTCGCGAATTGAACACATATTCTTATATGTTATCGTGCTCTAAAATCACAAGATAAATATCAATGTGGTGTGTCGTAGTGACAATTTTTCAAGTTAAAGTTGAATTGGCGGCATTTGCTGTTCCACATTCCCGTCTATCCGTGACCACTATCGATGCAACTCGGTCGAAACGTCAGGATAATGAGGTATTATTTATCTCGTAATTTTAGTGCGCGATTAGCCCCGTAGTACCTACTATGTAAGACTAAATTTTAATCTTCATAAACCAATGCAAGCAGACGTGTGAACCAAACGAACGATTGCGTTGAACGTAGAGAACGTATCTCGAAGATTATCAATTCAAATTCAGCACATGAAAGCTCCTGGGCCACCCCGGCGTATGAATAAGCCTGAGGGAGCTCTCGGTTCTAAATCACGGTGATCGATCTCCACGGCCTCTGGTCTGTTATTGGCAACACACAGCTTACATTTTACCACCCTGTCACAATAAACAACATGCGCAAGACAATACAGCCGTATATTCAGTAGCCTCAGTGGTGAATTGTCGTTTTGTAAGTGACAGAATCCCACGGGACCTAAGAAAAATAATAATAAATGTAAAAGGATACAAACTAGACTCCACATTTCACAAAAAATGTTTTTTTTTTAGTTAGAATGTTGCGATGTATAATACCTACTTAAATACCTACTTACGTAATCCATAAGCATTATAAAATATCTGATTATTTGTAAACACATCAATGTCATAAGTATTAGTTAGGTATATATTTATATAGGTAAAAGAAGCAATCTAAATCTATATTAATGTTATACAAAGAAAGAGCACGGATTTATTGGCAAAAAATGTTTCAGAATGTTTTGAATACCAGATATTGTATTGTATCTATTTGAAAAATTCTTTCACAATTTGAAAGATACACGATTCCCAATTATTGTGTTCGTTGTTCAACCTAAATGGCATCGGGGCGGTCTGTTAGTTCCTAGTAGCTGATAAAATGTACTGTTTTAATGTTTTATTTATTTTCGTTTGCACTACCGGTCATGTTGTATCCACATTTCTATTCATCCGAAGATTGTCTAGAAAATATCGTTCTTAAGTTATAAGTCCACCTTTTGTGCTGTTCTTCGGTCTACATTTCTTCTTTCACTATTGTTCCTTTTTGTGATATTAATCAATAAATATTTTGTTGTTGTATTCTTCTTCATCGTATCGATGATCCAAATAGGTATCCATCTGAAAAGCCGTAACAGCTTTTTAACAGGAACTACGTCACTGTCACTGCATCTTCTCCCCAGGGAAGCTTGCATTAAACAATGGAAAGACACACTCGCCTCGCCACATGACTATGTAGCGCCCTCTGAACAACTCCCAGCCGGCGGTGACCTCCCATGGCCCACGTGGAACTCGTTAAATCGACTCCTGACCCAAGTGGGCCGCTGCAGGGATAACCTCGTGAAATGGCGATACTCAGAGAGCGCTCAGTGCGAGTGTGGAACCCCGGTGCAAAACATGTAGCACCTGCTAGCATGCCCTCAGGGACCAACCTGCACTCTCCAGGACTTGTACCAATTGCATCCCCTCGCGGAGTGGCAGAAGCGAAGTGTTGGGAAAAGGCCTTGTTGTTGCATTGTACTGTTGTCGTCAATGAAAATTGTGTTAGTGTAAATTTACAGATCTAAATAATATATTTTTTATTGTTCTAGGTAATAAACGAGGTTTAACAAGGACTCTTATACCAGTTAGACGAGATGACCACACATACGATCGCCGTAACACCAATTTTCAAATTGAGATAAGGTGCGTACTGTCGACATATCAATTTGTAGCGCCCGGTTAACTCTTCACCAGGTGATTTGTCAAGCCTTTGTTGATTGCTTACGATGAAGACGGTATCTATGATTGATGTTCATACAATAAGTGCCATATGATTCACCGCATATTATTTATGAATAACTAAATGATACAATTGAAACGATCTGCACAAAAAATGTATAATCGATTTTGATCTGTCTGATTTCTTTAAACGGTCTGCATAAAACTGTATAACAGTTTTTGATTCGATTTGAATAGACATTCATTATTACAGCCGCTTACATCCAGAGGGTTCCCAATCTCAGGATAGTCTGTCCACCTTGTCGGTGGACATCTCACGCTACGCTTGTTGGCCATTAGATATTACTTAAGACACTGTAGAAATGTTATCTAGAGCAATTTTATTGAGATATATAAGTATGTTACGAGTCAAGTAATACAATTTATGAACTACCTCTGAGCCGAGGTTCAATCGAAACCGTTCAGGCGTATTTGCATGATTGAGTAATAAACATGTTGTCACATGTTGTCACGTAAACTGTCGCATTAGAGAGTAGGATTTGTATGAATATTTAAGTTAGTAGGCAAAACGGTTAATTTGCTAACCATGAATCGCTAACAAGATTATTTATTATTCATAATAAATATTTAAGTAAGTGAAAATAATCACTTATAATCCAGCAGAAAAGAATAGTGTTGCTAACCACGAACTGCTAGCCAGATTAGATTGACAGCTGGCCATTTCAACAGTTTCCATAGTTGAAGTCAAACGATAGCCCTATTAAATTAAAACGGCTCGTGCACTAGCTTCAGAGATAACATAAAATTATGGCAAAGAAATAAAAACAAGAATTGTTGTATCATGTGTTGTATAATATTTTATAACAGTATTCACCGTTTAACTTGATATAGGCAACACTTGTGATTAAAAAACATTATCAATCTTCTAAGCGTCAGCTCTCTGGTTTCAATAAAGAAAGGTGTTTATAGCCTTTATTATTTGTTTCGTATTAGTTTCCTATGATTTGGAGATAAAGGAATCACACTAACATTAAATTGTACAGGTATGTACAAACGGAAAGTGTCAGTAATATACACCAGGCTCGATAATTTATGCAACCAAAAAAAATAATAGTAGGATGAAACCCATTAGAAAAGGAGGGGAATATTATAAAAATAAAAGGAAAAATAATTTACGGGCGATCTGAGTTCGGGAAGGGGTTGAGGGGGGGGTTTTAAGGGGAAAAAACGGTTTTTCTCGATTTCCGGCAAAACTAAAAGTCCTATCGAAAAAAGTCAAATGGCAAAGTTGTAGGTAATAAAAAGATCTAAAACTTTTGTGTTGACACTTTTTTCACATAACCTCAAAATTTATGTGAAAAATCCAAAAAACCGAGTTTTTGGTTTTTTATTTTTATCTTTTACCATAATATTTTTTTTTTAACAAAATTTGGTGAAAACTTACCTTTTTATGTCCCAAATACGCTGTAATTTATTTGATTAAAAATATTATTTTTTTTCACCTTATTTTGAATGAATATCGAAAAAACACCCTAATTTTCAATCGAAAATTCAACCGTCAAAATATCAGTTTTTTTCAAAAAGTTGGTATGTTTTCTGTTTGTTGAAATCTCTACTTTCCGATGGTGAAAAAAAATATATATGTTACTATAGTAAATCTTCTCAGAAAATGCAAAAAATCGAAAATAAATATTAAAGAAATAAATGTCAAAATGTACAAAAAATATATTATAAATCTATTAAAAATGTATAAAATATATATAGAAATCGGCCAAAAGTTTGTTATTAAAAATATATTTACGATATATATTTTATATATTTTTTATAGATTTTTAATATATTTTTTATGTATTTTGAAATATTTTTTTTTCATGGGATTAACTAAATTTGTTTGTCTAAAATTAAGGAGATTATTATTTTTCTATCTTGTACTAAAATATCATTTAATTTCAATCTTTAGGTTATGTTACGTTAAGCATACTATTTTTTAAAGAAAATATTACGATTTTTATGTTGGAGTTGATTGATACAGATATAAATATGAAGCATGATGCGTAGGAAGGTAAATACTATCTCTATCAATCAACTCAAACATAAAAATCGTAATATTTTCTTTAAAAAATAGTATGCTTAACGTAACATAACCTAAAGATTGAAATTAAATGATATTTTAGTACAAGATAGAAAAATAATAATCTCCTTAATTTTAGACAAACAAATTTAGTTAATCCCATGAAAAAAAAATATTTCAAAATACATAAAAAATATATTAAAAATCTATAAAAAATATATAAAATATATATCGTAAATATATTTTTAATAACAAACTTTTGGCCGATTTCTATATATATTTTATACATTTTTAATAGATTTATAATATATTTTTAGTACATTTTGACATTTATTTCTTTAATATTTATTTTCGATTTTTTGCATTTTCTGAGAAGATTTACTATAGTAACATATATATTTTTTTCACCATCGGAAAGTAGAGATTTCAACAAACAGAAAACATACCAACTTTTTGAAAAAAGCTGATATTTTGACGGTTGAATTTTCGATTGAAAATTAGGGTGTTTTTTCGATATTCATTCAAAATAAGGTGAAAAAAAATAATATTTTTAATCAAATAAATTACAGCGTATTTGGGACATAAAAAGGTAAGTTTTCACCAAATTTTGTTAAAAAAAAAATATTATTGTAAAAGATAAAAATAAAAAACCAAAAACTCGGTTTTTTGGATTTTTCACATAAATTTTGAGGTTATGTGAAAAAAAAGTCAATACAAAAGTTTTAGATCTTTTTATTACCTACAACTTTGCCATTTGACTTTTTACGATAGGACTTTTAGTTTTGCCGGAAATCGAGAAATACCGTTTTTTCCCCTTAAACCCCCCCCCCCCCCCCTCATCCCCTTCCCGACCTCAGATCGCCCGTAAATTATTTTTCCTTTTATTTTTATAATATTCCCCTCCTTTTCTAATGGGTTTCATCCTACTATTATTTTTTTTTCAATCTTTATTATTTTTAAAGGTTCTACTCTGGCCTAATAGGCTAAAAAATTAGATGGAGTTGGCCACTCAATGTTAGATTGACAAAAGAAAAAAAACGTGTACTATATTTTTTGATAATCTAAATACCAGACTATACTCTATAAAATTTAACTTGATCTCTGCGACAGCTGTCAGAAAAATCACGCCTATGAAGTCCTGAATTTCTTAATAGTACTGACAGTACCTGTCAATGTCATACTTTATGGGCATGCCGATTAGTAATGGGCGACGAATGATCGTGACCATAGAGTTTTAGATAGAGTTTTAATTAAAATATCGATAGTTTATACTGACGATATTTTAAATAAAACTTGATTTATCATTAAATTTATTGTAAATTTTAATATCATAACATTTTTTACATGTGTAATTAAATTAAACCCAATTATATGTTACATTAGCATCGATAATAGTGAAAAACGTCGATAACTACTATCGTTACATTATTATGAGTATATAATTAATATCATAACATTATTTACATGTGTACATACTTGATCTTAAATAATAGTAAGTAAATGAAATCCAATTACTCACCTTCAACTACTCATTCGATTTCATTACAACATTGTTTGAAAATCGATTTTTTCCACCACTATCCCAACTCTAAAAATGTCAATCTTCTACTGTCGCAGAGATCAAGTTAAATTTTATAGAGTATAATTTTACTATTATAATAATGTTTCTGTGACCTGACTAGGTTACCTATCATTCTTATTGCTTTAAAATATATAGATATGCGTTATTGTGTACACATTACATTAACTAAAATAAACACGTACCTACGACAGTTGTTTTTAAACATGGTTCCTTCCTTTCTTTTTGTGATAAACACTTCAAAAATTGACGCGCTCGCAGGATTTGAACCTGCATTCTTCTGGGATTCCGGCCCAGATGCTTTTTTAAGTGTATATCACAAAAAGAAAGTTTCTATAAAGCTAGTGTGTGAAGCACGACAAAAATCATTTCATTCATGGTTTCTTCCTATTTCGTTGTTTTTAAATAATATTTTTAGATGTACAATAATAATCGAACCACGGGAGGTCTACGATTATAATGCTATAGAGAATACACAATCGATATTTCACACAAGATCCAATTAGTTTTAAAGTAGCCAAAGTGATTTATCACCGCTCCAGGCGTCGAAAAAGCCGCTCGTATGCCAACACTAAAAGATGAATGTAGATTAAAATTGTCATTTGAATTCACTATTGTTTTTGAATAATGGGAACACACATTGTTCTATGGATTGTTATGACAAGACGTTACATAGTAATTTATGATTTTGTCACAGTTTGTATTGTTTTGTATGAAGATAGGATGTTACATTTATAAAGGCACTGGCTTTTGCGCGCGGCTCCGCTCGCGTGGTATTTTGATTTTTGCGCTATCCCACAGGAACCTTTTTCCGAGATAAAATTTAGCCTTTGTCACTTTCCGGCCTTTGAATTAAATCCATGCCTAAAATAAAGTCAATCCGTTACTCCGTTGCTGCGTGAAAGAGGAACAAACCAAGAAACTTTTCGGATTTATAATATTAAATAAAATATTAGTAGTAACCAAGAAACTTATCGGATTTATAATATTAAATAAAATATTAGTAGTAACCAACAAACTTTTCGGATTTATAATATTGATAACGTTGTTATGTTCCTTTGCTCAGCACAATTTTGTTTAGGTTTTGTGTATTGTACAAGAAAAAGGTTCCTATGATTTGGAATTTTAAATGTAGGTAATAAAAGACATTCAAAAAAGTTTAACTGTTCAGTTAAACTTAACTCTGGACACAAATACGAATCTGAATAAAAACTTTACAATTTAAGATCAGTCGAGCTCCAAACATAACTCATATTTTTTGTCACTCAGGTTAATATACAATAAAAGTACTTACTTACCTAGAGCGTCAACACTATATGAAATAATATCAAAATAAACAATCAATCAACGTACCTAAACATTGTGTTACAAACGCCCTACATGGCGTCTAGTAAGTCCATATTTCGAGGCCCTTTCAAAGATAGGTCAGCGTCCTTTATAAATCAAAAAATAATAGGCTCTTCCACAATAAAAAATATTGTCCGTAACGTCACAATATTCGCTTTTAAAAACATGATCATCAAAAACAATGGAAAGCACAACACGGGTCGTGTTTGCTGCCACTGAACTAACAATTTATGCATGGCTCCTAATGGCGCGCTCCATCAGGCTTGTTTGCTAAGCTTTCTATGAAATTTTATTCGGTAACAGGCGTAGGCTTTTGTCTTGTCCCAATTTTGGAGTCAATATGTATTTTGAGGGTTTTTACGTGCGGGTCTTGTGGTACTGAAGGGGTTGCAGGGAGAAAAAATATAATGCATTTATGTTTGACGCGCCTACACCCTTGAGGCATTTTCTTATATTTGTTATACAGTATATAAATTTGCCATTCTTTCCTCTTTAGGTTAGCCATCATCATTTTAGTCATGGCATGTCTACTACAACTAGCCATAAGATTCCCTTATAGATTTCTGATAAGGCTTTAAAGTAGGTTACTTCCAGCATGATCCTGCGGTCTTATTGAGGTCATCTGTCAACCCTGGAGGATGTCTTTCACTGCGTTTTCTGATACGCAGTATCGATGTCTCGATTATACTTATAGGGCTGTTGGTAACTTTGGTTCTTCTAATAGATATCTCCTTATTTCTGATTTCATCTTAGGTATAGGCTTATGTAGAGACTACACTTTTCATTCGAACTATCCTTTCAGCCATGTATGAGTCTGATCCACTGTTCAAAATGTTTATTTATATCAGCATCGAGAATTCGAGGCTTTCAAGTCTAAGATGTTAATACTTTTTATAGATACCATTCGGCAAATTCCTTACTACCAAACTACCTAAAATTCAATATCCAGGGTTATCAAGTAGTGTCATAGTTTGAAATTGTTATGGGCAATAAATCAAATGTCTTCAACATGTATATTGGCCACCCAAGTTTTAGTTACGGAGCCTAAAGCCTGAGGCGTTCTCATTCCAATAGCTGTTGTTACTCGATGAAACTATAAATCTGACTAATCTCAGTTCATTCTCAGCCAGTGAACATTGTTTCTGATAAAAATTAGGTTACCTTGGATGATGTTGGAGATAAAATAAGTTAGGAAGTTTTGTGACATCAGAACAGTCAGACGGACAGGCAAACGGACTGACGTACGGATAGGACGTGACGATCTCATCAATGCACCTTGTTTGATTTTTTGTCATTGAAAGTTAAGTGAAAATACCTACTTACAAAGGCTACAGTGCTAAGCTCGCTATGTAAATGGTACAAGCTTAGTTTGGTTCGGTTTTTAATTCAGTTAGAATTACCTATTCCATGGAATATATATTATGTAGCATACTAGTTTTTACCCGCGGCTTCGCCCGCATGATATTTTAATTTTTGACGCAATATCATTATAATTTATAGCCTATGTGTTATTCTGATATATAAGCTATATTATTGCAAAGTTTCATCTCAATCCGTTCAGTAGTTTTTGCGTGAAAGAGTAACAAACATCCATCTATCCATCCATCCTCACAAACTTTCGCGTTTATAATATTAGTAGGATATAGCATATATAGCATAGCATAGCATCGTAACAGTTACGATAGTGTAAAGTCGATGTATTAATTGTTAAGTTTCTTATAAAGCTTTAATTAACTACAACAAAATATAACACGACGTTTAACATAAGCTAAAACTACATTATCTACTACTACATTTAAAGCAATTGGATCATCCACAGACCCTTGAAATAATCCAAATGCTCAAGCCCACTGCCAGTTGACAGCGTGCCCAGCATGCTGACAGCATTGCCACGCTGAATGGCAATGAAATTAATTAATTAATTTAAACACACATTTCATTGTGGTATACGTAGTAGAGTTTAGCTGTTAGCTAAGATAGGCAGGTGATTTAAAGCATCACTTCTCGTGTCGATATTGTTCGCCGTATTCGTCTTGCTGAATTTTTGCTCCAATGCTCAATGTAAATTAGGTTTGGTTTTGCACTACCCTTTTAATTTTACACTATCTAAACTTGGGATGATCACGTTTATAAGGAATTGTAACACTTCAGAGTGACACGAGAATGAAACTAATTGAATTGAATACTGTACGCTACATTCAGTTCTCAATTATTTTCTAGTAAAGATTTACAATACGTTTTCACTGAGTTTTCTTACCTTACCTTGTCTTCAATATTAATTTATTGATCAAATCATGAGCAGAGAAGTTGAGTTCTCAAATTATGGAGACCACGTACCGGCAAGCGCAAATACGATTTGATTAGGACTACAAGAAATACGTCGGATGTAAACCGTCTTCAACTGGTCTTATTAGCCATGTCAGAGTCCTTAAGGCGGCTTAAAACTCTAAGTAAGTTCGTACAGGCCGGGTGGCTAGCCCTGGTGTCAGAGTTTTTAGGCCACCTGACATGGCTAAACGACTCTTTAAAAACTGACACCAGGGCTTGCCATCCGGCCCTACGGACTTACTTACTTACTGATCTTATTAGAAATCCATAGGGGGAGTCCTATAGTCTATGTTCAGCAGTGAACATACTACTGCTGATATGATGATGCTGAAACCTGACGAAACCATTCGACGCACCGCTATTTTAAAACCTGCCTTAATGGTTACTAATGTCATCTAATTGTTCCCAAAGATACCGGATACGACCATTTTAGACATTCCCCGAACTCCAACATTAAAAGCCCTACCAGTAATGAGTAATTCAGATTCACGTTCCATGCATTTTGTTTTATAGCATTTTTATGGTCCTCCGTTCAAACAAAGCTGACGATCGCCCCGTTCGCATACATTATCTGGGAATCCGGAGGTCACCCGAGCTCGTAAAATAACAATTATGATACTATCAATGTGGTGGAGAGGCTAAATTGATGAACGTACGTCATAATTTACTAAATTGAAGTAGCTATCTACTGATATGGACGAAGTGGTGTTCATGTTCATATTTATGCGGCAACTAGTCGTTGATTAGGAGAGTCTAGTACCTACTCTGGAGTTTAGAATAACTCATATTTGTTGTTTTTAAACTATCGCGGTTTAAACACATTATTATTATATACTACGGGACTAATCGCGCACTAAAATTACGAGATAAATAAATATTTATTTATCATAGAATAATTTTTTTGTTTACTTATTGACTTGTAACAAATGGTGTTATGAATGAATGACTATATGACTATATAAATAAGAATTTAGGTAAAATCAAAGTTTACTTTTCATAATTAGACTACAAAAAACCTCCAGAGTGTAGGTACTCTGGAAACAATGAAGAAGAAAACAATAGACATTGGACGTCCTCTATTCTGTCGATTTTTTTTTTTTTTATTTCGAATAGGTTTGCGTTTGACTACACACTGCCTGATGTTAAGCAGATGTGCGGTCTAGGGTGTAGCACGCACGTATTTTACTTCGATACGTACGAAGCGGTTTGACTCAACATTCCTACCGCCAGGAAATGGAACAGTCTTCCTGCTTTACCTGTGTCCTAAGAGAAATAAACAATTTTTTTTCAAGATCAGAGCGAATAGGTCTAAGTCAACGTGGTTCATCTTCGACCACAACTTTGCTTACCAACCGGTAAGTTGGTGGTCAAGCGCAGACTTATTCGCGTCAAAAAAAAGTCAAATGCCTAATGTCAGTAGGCCTAATGGGATGGTATTCATTCAAGCCATCAGGCAGGTCAGTTGTCGAACGAATTGTTCTCAGAACATCGCCTGTACATCGTAAATCAAAAGCCTCAAGAGCCTGGTCAGATTCTCATAAAAGCTGGAAGCTATACCGATCCCATTTCAATAGAGTTAGGCTGGCATTACACCGGGAGTAAGTAGAGAGCTCGCCTCCGCCTGGCCCTGTCCCTATTGTTTTATCAAACGTCCCGAGGGAGCCACCTTATTGTGTGTCAGACATGCGGATCATTGGACAGCCGACTCGATTAGTTCCTCAATTCAATGGCTCTTAGGGCTGGCTTTTAGCTAAATAATTTCGGCTAGCCTGTCTTTTGAGCTGATTCATGGACAATTTACATAGTATACAGATATACATAACTCTGAGGATTCAAAAAATTTACAGTGTATTGTGTTATATCATCTTCGAGCAAATATCTACAGTAGAGTCACAATCGTGCAAAAAAGTGTCCGAGCCAGAAGCCTGCCCAAGCTACGTAGTGGACAGGCTTATTAGTTAATCGTGAGGCGAATGCAAGCTGACTACAACGCTGCGCGATGTCAAAGTGCACGGTTATAAGCTTACAAGCACTAACTAGGTGATATAACGTAGAGATTCGAGAAAACGGGCCATTGTGAATTATATCTAAGTCGGTATATATGACGGCGCTCGGACATTTTTTTACTAAATTCACTTAGGGATTGTAACTCTGTAGATATTTGCTCGAAGTATATCATACAAAAACATTTTCCAGTAAATCAGCTAATTCAAACGTAGGTAATGCCTGAATTTGAGTTAATTACCTGTTATTAAATCCAGTGCCAGTCATTTCAAAGAGATACAATTAGCCATATCACGTACAATACTTAAGTCTATTATACAAGTAAAGTAACATTTAGCTATGTACATTGTTTTGTAGTTATATCCTTTGCCTTATAGAAATAATCGTTATTCTTCACACGTCATTAAATGAGAAAATAAATAGGTACTAATTTTATTTACCCATTTAAGTATAGCTATGTAACTATCTCTACGATATAAGCCCCTTTCTACTTATTAGCTTCAAGAATGAAACGTCAAACTCTAGACAGGTACGCCAATGAACTTATTTTTAAAAATAAAACAACCGATTTGCAACCATAAAACTTTCCACTTTAGGCAGTTTTTGCCGTGAGTCAACCCTATCCAGTCCCGATCGAACCTTAATGTGCCACCTTTGTTTATCCAAATTGAAACGGAGTCGAGAGAGTAATTCAGACACAAGATAGCGTGTAACCTGCGCCATTACAGTAAAGAGACGTGAAATGTACATCTTACGTCTCTTAAGGACGATTTGACCTAAGGTGGATATTTTCATGATAAATAGAATGTGTTATTGTCTTGGTATTTTACTCATTTAATATATTTTAGCCTGTTCTATTTCTCGATATGATCTTATAACTACTCTGTTCGTAAAACATCATTATGTATACTAAGCGTCACACAAATCGGCGGATGAGAAGTTAGCCGTAGATGACACTTCGCCGTGATTCGATAATTATTGCGCATGTGTGCACAATTCCGACGCCGAGGCGAGGAGCGCGCGGGAGGCATGAGGATGGCGGGCGGGTGAGCCCCGGCGTCTCGTCTCTCTGGCTCCCGCGCATACCTATATTTCGGATTTTGCGCAGCATTCTGCGTATAACTTCCCATCCACCGATTTATGTGGCGCTTAGTATAATAGGCGTACTAAACCTCTTTAGTACACCTATTATACTAATCTATGACTAAAACTCAAAAGTTTATCTAAGAGTAGTCACAATCTTCCGTATCAAATTATAATTATTATAAAATTGCTTGCATTTATTTGGTCCATCTTTTAAACAAATTTGGCTTTGCGTGCGTTTGCTTGTCAATCCTAACTGACTCTTCCTCGTTACATAATTAACCCAAGTTATCGTTTCATAGATTAAGTACGGAGTTGATTTTCAAACAAGCGATTAAAAAGTAATATTTCATACTTTTCCTGACATATTATCATCATTAATTTATTTACTGAACACACAAAAATTTCACGGAAAAATTGCTTTTTGGATTCCTGGTCCTAAAACGCAGATCCCCTGAAATCACTTTTAGAAAGTTTCTACCAAACTTAGCAGCGCATTATTAGGGATATTTTCTTCCAAATTTTGGTGAAAAATGTGCCTACATAATAGCAAGAATAATCTTAACCGCATTAGGCGGGACGAGGAGTAATTTGCCTCACAAATGTTAGGTATTTCCTTCAGGGAGATTATGTGGGCGAACCTGATGTTGTATTTATTGTAATTTCACCCGGAAAGGTGTTTACGGGCTAGACCGAGCTGGGTAGTGGTGATTGTGAAATATAGAGCCATTTTGTTAGTTATTTCTTGATAGGATTATGTAAACAAAAACCGGACAAGTGCGAGTCAGGCTCGCACATCGAGGGTTCCGTACAAATCCAGAAAATTTCACAAAATTTGGAAGTAAGTTGTTAAAATCTCTATACCTACTGTAACCATCGACAAAAAGTTTTTTTTTCACTTTTCTCGTCACACATTGAAAATTACACATTGTTAAAATAATTAAAAACATGTTTTAGCATGAGCTAATGAAGTTCTTTTATATGATACGATTTACTCACTTTGAATTTTAAACCCATATTTTGTGAATTTTGAGGCCCTATTTTTTGTGATTTAAATAAAAATGTACAGTTTTCAGATTTATTCCTATATGTGTACTCTAAGACAATGCTTCTCACCAAATTTCATAGTTCTATGTCAACGGGAAGTACCCTGCAGGTCGAAATATGCAGTTTTTTACGACATAAACGCCCCTAACTTTTTTAAACGATAACTGAGAAGTTTTTCTTTTACACAACTGCAAAAGACCATAGATATACGGATGCAGTTTTAATTTCAGCTCGATAACTTTACGCGTTCCCGAAATAAAGAGTCTTGACATACACACACACGGACAGACGGACAGACAGACAACAAAGTGATACTATAAGGGTTCCGTTTTTTCCGTTTGAGGCACAGAACCCTAAAAATGAACTTTTAGATAACCTACAGTTTTCCTTTGACCACGGTATTCGCCCACATAAACGGCTTATAATTTATGTAGATGACTTGACTACATTACCTAGATAACTACACTGATTTCATCAAAAGAGTGTCAGAAGTTTATCGATTTTTTCTACGTCTTCGTATTTAGTAAATTTAGAAATCTTTGCGTAAGTACATAGGTCACACTTAGGTCTTTTAAAAAGTTGGTGTCGTCCTTAAAATATTACCGTAAAATTAAAAAAGGAAATGTGCATTCAGCGGTAAAAATAAAATTATTACGAAGTATACTTCACTCAGGTTTTAAGACGGCTAATGAGTTCATGTAATGATCTCAAAACCATCAAATAACTCATTAAGTCTGCACCAATAAAAACGCCCCAAAGATAAACAAAGCTCACAAAACCCCATAATAACCACAAAATCCCCACAAACATAAGTTTACGCAATAATAATTTATCGGAACACCGTAACGCTTGTTTTTATGAATATTTCATGACGTAATTATGCGTCTTCATAAATATGTCGTGTATTCACGCAAGGGGTGAGATGTTTTGATAAAGTATTTCTCTTTTGGGGTAATATTTAGGTTGATATAATGTCATGTGGCAGAGGAACACCGAGAAATTATTTAACGTATACTCGTAGACCGCCATTTGGGAAATTGAAAACTTAGCTTGAATATTTTAACCAAATTAGGTAGATGCGGGTGAGAATTTCGATGTGAATTTATGTGGCAGACTTTAGGTGACCTTCAGTAAAATAGGCTAAAATATCGTACTACAAGTTACAAGTCTGAGCTTAAAAGCAAGATTTAAACCAAAATAAAATTAGCTTACGCAAAAGACTCCCAATATTAAATAGACTCTACTTCCAAAAGAAATTTAATACTGTCAACCTATTTCAAAGCAAAGGTATTCAGATTTTCTTTCAATTTTCTCACAAAAAAGAAGTCAGAACGTAAAAGCGAAAAGCGTAATGATGAAATTATAGTGGTCAAAGCGAAAGAAAATAAAAAGACAAGCTGAGCTAACCGTAATAAAAAATATTAAGTATAAAACGGACGACTCTCCCAATGAATTTCACTGAAAAAAGAAATGTAAGTGAAAGAGAATGCCTAAAACGTGAATAAGCAGGAGTTTTCTCATTACGGGATCTGAGAATAGGCCTGTCGAAAGGGAAGAGGCCAAATTAAGGAAATTAACTTTTTATAATAAAAACCGTCTTGGCTGGGCCATTGCAAATGACGAGCCATTAATTGTGTGATGTAATTAAGGATGAAAAACAAATAACTGGATGGGTATGGGCTGCTGAGATATTTTATTCATTAGTGTTAATGAGGAAAGGACTGCGTTTGACTTTGCTTTGACTCTGTATTGACTTCAAGATAAGTTGCGTGCAACGTCAAGGAACCTACGTATCTGAACCATAGGGGCAGTGAAATTATTTTTATCGTGCTTCACACACTAGGTGTATAGAAACTTTCTTTTTGTGATAAACATTTCAAATTTTGACGCGTTCGCAGGATTTGAACCTGCATCCTCTGGGATTCCGGCCCAGATGCTTTGTCCAATTAAGCTAAAACGCTCTGTAGTAGTTGGTAAAAATGATAAACCCTTTCACTAATTCGGCGCCTTCGCAGAGAGCGTTTTAGCTTAATTGGACAAAGCATCTGGGCCGGAATCTCAGAGGATGCAGGTTCAAATCCTGCGAACGCGTCAATTTTTGAAATGTTTATCACAAAAAGAAAGTTTTCATAGGGGCAGTGTTTGAATGAACACGGCATTATTGCTATGACCTTAGGGTTCAAAATAATTCTCCGCCTAAGAGACGTTTGAAGTTTTTCCATCATTATTGTGAAATCGAATTTGACATTTCATCACTAGTTCAAGTGTCAATTGTGTCAAGATTACATAGCAGTTTCTATGCGTTTTCGACGCCATGTTTCTGAGATCACGCATCACAACTGTTTTACTTTATGTCACTTCTACTGTTTTTCACACCACTGGCTTTTCGGTGACGGAAAACATGGTGAGGCAACCTGCATATGTCCGTAGAAGAAATTCGATGGCGTATGTGAATCCACCAACCCGCACCGGGCCAGCGTGGTGGATATGGCCCAATCACCCTTCGTGGGTAGGCCTACGTCCTGCAGTGGACTATTAAAAAGGCTGATACAGTACAGTACAGTACTGTTTTTCACTATTCTGAACTAAAGTTACGTGCTAGAACTAGCTGCATTAGTTACTTGATTTTTTAGAGAACTGCTGAAGTAAAGATAATTAAATGTTTATGTCTTTTTGTTTACGAGTTCATATACCTACTTCCATTGAATACTGAAACGTTATATTGTTATGGTGTATCGGCGGTTCAATTATTAAAATAAAATTTAAAAAAATCATCAGTCCAGTTACCTATTTTTTTTGGAAATATGGATTCGGAAAAAACTTCTGGTAAAACTTGGTGTTTTAATTTAGTTTTAATTTTCACTCTTTATGTTATCTAATTTTAAATGTACAATAAAAAAGTAAGAAAGATTACCATAAAAATGTAAATAGTAGACTAACAAACTATGCAAACATAAAATTTTACACAGAACTTTATGAGTTAATATTACTTAATAGCCAGACCTCAATATAGGTTTAAAAACCGTTTACCGCAGAGCTGTATAAAACTCTCATTTCGCCATCAACGAGCTGTTTAAGACGCAAATGAAGTTGTTAAAGTCTTTGCGATAATGACACTCATTTCCTATCTCTGGGATACTGTTATTGACAGCCTCAGAGCGTCTATGAACCAAAAGTGTTTCATCGGTGCACTATCTAGTGCAGTAAATCATAGACTCATGTATTTTGTGATATCTGGAGTCCATTTCACCATATTATTTGTGTGTCGGACGGATATCGCAGGACTTTGGATGTTATTAAGGACCTATCCAAAAGATTTCTAACTGAATGTGATTTGTACACAAAGAGCTCCTACAATAGGGATGTTTACTGGGTATGAAAATCGTTATTATAATTAATCTGTCAGCTAGATTATTGAAAAATATTGAACACCTATTTTTTCTTTTGTCAATCAAACAATTAGTGACTAAGATAAACCTTGTCAAAGTTTGAGAGTGGGGGCTCGTGACGGCACTAGCCGGTACATTTCATAGCGGCTAGTGACGTCACGCGGAACTTTAACAGGCTATATCTTCTTTAATTTGTGTTAAATTGACAAAAGAAAAAATACGTGTCTAATATTTTTTGACAATCTACTTGACGGACTAATTATATTTTTTTAGTAAACATCCCTTTTCAAATCTGCCCATGTTATGGATAGAAGTCATACACTGCGCTTGTTAGTGCGTGATCGTAATTCAAGAATGTTACGGCTTCATAGAATGATTTATTATCAATTCAATGGTAGCCGTATGAGCTGATATAGGTAAAAAAGTAAGCTCGTAAAACCTTCACCTTATGTGCCGTGCACATGAGTTTGGTCTATGGCACATACGAGTATACAGGGTTACAGTCTAAGTCGACCTATTCCCGATAAGCGTGTGTAGTTTACTACGTTTCTGACTGATTTGACTATGAAACACCTTATCCTAAATCTCACAGTTTTCGAGATATTTAAATTCAAATGCTTTTTATAAAAGGTTAATTTTACGGACAATATTGGGTAGTGAGGTCATAAAACATTATTTTACATGTAAAAATCAAATAAAAATAATAATACGACTTACACGTTTCAAAATATCTGAGCTGATAGCCGAAAATTGGGAATTTTATTAATACCATTTTCAAATATCTGTTTTTTTTTAATTTAGGTGTATTTCACAGTCAATTCAGTCAGAAACAAAGTAAACTACACACCCTTAACGGGAATAGGTCGACTTACCCTGTAACCCTGTATA
The DNA here is from genome assembly GCA_949316475.1 of Hypomecis punctinalis. Classification (NCBI taxonomy): domain Eukaryota; kingdom Metazoa; phylum Arthropoda; class Insecta; order Lepidoptera; family Geometridae; genus Hypomecis; species Hypomecis punctinalis. The sequence continues at coordinate 2,744,055 of OX438807.1, forward strand.
TTACTGTAAGTATATCATGTCTGTGGAAGACTTAACATTATATTTGCGATCACGGTGGTACACCCATTACACATCCACTCTATCATAGACATTACATGATTGTATACTTGTTAAATAAAGTAATTAACTGTTCTAGGCCCCAGTGCAGCCCCTTGTACCTGTTGGACATATCTCGCTCGTATGAGTGATTTATTTCAATCCTCATTAGAAATTGTGCAACTAATGTTTTCGAACCAAAAAAACAATGTATTCGTTTTAAGGAATTTAAATAAATAAATACGCCAAGTTTATTTCCTTCATTTTTTATGCTAAAACTACCTACACTACTACTACATAGAAAGCAATTGGATCATCCACAGACCATTGAAGGTCTAAAGATAATCCAAGTGCTCAAGCCCCCTGCCAGTTGGCAGCGTGCCCAGCATGCTGGCAGCATTGCCACGCTGAATGGCAATGCCTATACGTTGAGACAAATAAACACCAGCATTTTGGTCACGCGTCGCGTCCACCAGACGCTCAGTAAGACTTTTGAAAACAAGATGAGCTCCCGGCCCCCACGGACCCAAAGTATCAACTCCAAATGGTTCAAATATGTAACCACTACCGAGGTTAGCATATTTGCGCCGCTTGTGCTGCTCAGCCGAATTGGCCGCCGCTCCAGCCCTACTCTGAGTCTCAGAAAGATGTGACGGTGCCAAAGTATCGACGCAAGTTGCGTCCCATACTAAGGGCCGTCCACACTTCCATGGTACCAGCGGCCTTTTGCCATCACCACGTGCCAACCCACTCGGTTCGAGTGGGTTTTTGGTTTTAGTTTGTTATTATTGGAACTATTGAGTAAAGTGAAATGAATCCCGACCACACAATAAAACCCAAATATTACTCACATATTTGTCAGACACCTACGTGATATTAGCACAATTGATTTGTGGTTAAATGTCTATTGGTTACAATTCACTCCAATATCGGAAAGTACGTAACGCAATTTGAAGTCATCTGCATTTTTGCATTGAAACAAGCAGGAAAGAACATGATTTGAATATCAATAACTTAAAAGAAATATAGTCACTGCCAACTCCGGCTTGAGGGTATTCACATATCGTTTATGACTAAGAAAATGACTCGTTTATTCTACAAAGTTATTCTGAAAGGACTAGCCGAAAGAGGATAAAGCTCGAAACATACTATCGGACGCGACTGACAGCCGCGACTTAGCAATGTACACAGTCTTAACACATCCGGTGTGCCAGATCGCTCTCGGACGTCCGAATGCTCAAGGTCGTCCGAAGGTGACGTCCGCGACTTATGTCCGCTAGTGTGCACGGCTCAGTGTACTTTCATAGTCTAGGTCGGCTGTCAGTCGCGTCCGTAAGCCGCGTCCGATAGTATGTTTCGAGCTTACTTCTGACCATCAATAACAACAATTTTTATTTAAATTGTTGTAATTGATGTTGTTAAAGAAAAAAAAAACTTCTTAGCCATTGCCACGAAATGATGATGATTTAAATTGTCTGTCTAAATTTGTCGTAGTTAACAAACATAGCTGTTTCTTACAATATTGCAACTTGGAACTGACAAAAAGTACCTACTTAAATAACAGCTGCTTTTTGTTTATCAATTCTGAGTTGGCCCTATAGTAAAAGTTGTCTGTAGTGATGGTCTGAATCACCTATTCCGGTTTAGTACACTATTTCATTTGAGAGTCATTCACCCTGTGAAGGTAGGTTTAATAGGATCCTTTCGCTTTTATTTTAAGTCTATTTTGCTTATTTATTTAGTCAGAACCACCAAGCTACTTGTAATTCGACACACACAAAGAGGTTGGTAGAGAGGGTTTACTATATGCTAAGAGATGCTATACCTACATTTTTTTTTTGACCGACGATCCACCGCAGGAGGTACGAGTATACAATTCGACACGTATATATATATTTATTTTATGTATTATCACGCATAACTTTTTTTATAGTAGTCCTATTTCAATAATTCTTTTTTTATTGGAATGAATATACTTCAAAATTGGTCCCATTTAAATTTTATCGAAATCGGCTGAGCCATTTTTGATGAATCAACAAAAATGTGAAAAATGTTACATCGATCGGTGCATAATATTTGCGTCCTAGCGATGCGCCTCGGCTTCGTACAGGTTTATTATACATATAAACATTTCTCTTGAATTACTCTATCTATTAAAACTAACTACATCAAAATCCGTTGCGTAGTTTTAAAGATATAAGCATACATGGGGACAGACAGCGGAGAGCGACTTTGTTTTATACTATGTAATGATTCTGTACACGGGTGAAGTCGTATTATCTATCATGATATTTTTTGCAAAAAATAATTATTAAACGACCAAATTTGGCGCAGCTTCGCAGTTTTAACAATTTTCAATACAACGGTTAAGGTAATCCCAACATCCTTACACGACAGTGGGTACGGTACACAAAGCAATGTCTCTATTAATTAAATACTTAATTCGTTACTTAAATAAATATTAACTGTAGAGACGCTAATCACATTGCATACAAAGCAGATTTACCTAGAAAACTCCAACTTCATTTCCAGCTTAAACTTGTTTACTTTAATATTTTTTAGCAACTATTTCTCCTTCATTTGCAAAGAAATGGTCACCGCGCTGTAGAGTCGCAACAAGATCGTTTTAAACATAGATCTCGTAAGATGGGACATGTTTTTTCGATCTAGTGGGGATCTAATTTCCTATAAGCCCTTTGCTTAAAATGCCAACGACGCGTAACACCAATATAATAACGTTAATAACACTATTATTACTCACAGAGTACTATAAATCACTTATTTACATGCACTCACGTACATGTTTTCTACAATATAGCAGGTGGCAGGTGATTCTGTAGAAGGCGGAGATATTCTAAAATATCATTGTAGTAATCATTACGATCAACTTTTACTATAGGACCAAGTTCCATAGTAAAATTTTTATGGTAATGATGGTAATGTGTTTCATCCATCGTTTTTACAATCAACAAACCCCCAAAATTCCTCAAAACCATAAAATCATTTAGAAAAACATATTGTACGTTTCGTATATAGACATACATTATGCAGATTATGAGTATTTACTACATGTAAGTGTCTCGGGTGCTCCGGGTAAGGAGAAAGCTTCTCTCTAGATATGTATGGATTCACGTTTATATCAAGAGGTCGGTAAAGCTGCTCAGTTTACTGCCAAGCTCGATGGTTGCGATAACACTGCCGCTTCTATTTTATTACTCGATATCTGTGAGAACTTTAAAATGTTGACAAGTTGGTTGCGATTATTGTCTTGATAATGATGTAATAGCGCAGACAGGCGTTACTTAGCCCGATGTCATTGTCCCTGCCAATTATAATTCTAAACTCTTTGCACTGTTTATGAACATAAACTTCAGAACAATAACTAAAGCATATATTAAATAAAAGAGCAAATTTTTTATTATACATCTGTCTAGATGGACAAACATAGACATTGATCACAAAGAAACCGACCCAGATCTGACAAAATTTGCATGGATAGGCACCACATATGGACTTATATTTTTCGGCCCGTTTTGCTCAGCTAATTCGGTATCTAGACAGATATATAATCAAAAGACCAAAGTATTATGTAGAGTTTGCGTATCATACTATACATCACGTTTTGTAGTATTTTTTCAATTTTAAAACAGTTTATTTGACGAAGTAGATTCCTAAAACGAAAATAATTATTTTTTTCGCTCTCTTCTGTTAAAGAAAAAAAATATTAAAACAAACTTTTCTTTATCATAATAATATCACATGTTTGTACGTTAGACTAAGTACTTTTAATATATTCACAAAACTTAAATAACATAAAACAATTAACTAAAAAAACCCTATCTAAAATGAAATAAACCTATCTAAACTAAAATATCCTATCTAAACTAAAATATCTTATCTACACTAAAATATCCTATCTAAACTAAAATATCCTATCCAAACTAAAATATCATATCTAAACTATAATATCCTATCTAAATTAAACTAATTGAAAGAAGTAGGCACTGTTTTAACCTACAAAAGGTTAAACCGTCTCTAATCTAACGAGTAAGTACTTACATACAACTGTGTACTTACTCGTACAGTAGGTGCAGCTGTGGCCGGTTGATGGGCCGTTAATTAACCCGCCTATTAAAATTGACTGTCAATCACGGCTTAAAGATTTCCAGTTCCAAAATGGATAAATTTTGTACTTACCGTTTCTAGTTTTCGAACTACTGACGTTTTTAATGCAGCAGTTGTCCAGCCTAATGTAACTGGCCATAATGTTAAACCTGCTCGATTAAGAAGAGCCACTGAGCTGGGAATGTCAACCGATAACTGTTTAATAGTTATTTGATGGGCAGTTTGTATTACACTAACATCGACATAACTTATACAGCTCACGTTTAGCTAATGACATTGACCGTGAAGAAAGTAAGAAATACGCTACTTGATTTCGTTTCTCTATTGCCCGTGGTATATAAGTGTACTAGCTGACCCGGCAAACTTCGTTTCACTCAATATCTTAATAAATTATAGCCTATGTGTTATTCTCTTGTATAAGCATTATTATTGCAAAGTTTCATCTCAATGCGTTCAGTAGTTTTTACGTGAAAGTGTAACAAAAATCCATACGTACTCGTATGTATGTTGCAAGTTACTCTTTCACTACAAACTTTCGCGTTTATAATATTAGTATACAGGGTTATTTTTAATCAATAAGCATCCTCTTAGGGGCTTATTCTGTACATTAAAATTAACAACTTTTGTTCTGCGCCTTTTGTCAGAACTCAAAAAAATATTGGTGTTCCATAGAAAAAAATCGTTCAGCCGCGACCAAATGTATGGAACACCTGTTTTTTTTTTGTATTTTGGCAAAAGTCGCAGAACAAAAGTTGTTAGTTTTGATGTACAGAATAAGCCCCTTAAAGAATGCTAATTGATTAGAAATAACCCCGTATATGGTAGGTCCAATATATATAGGCGCAGTTTTCAATTATGCAGACGGTGATAAATGTTATAATTATGTACATCGCATTTTTTTTATTAACAATTTAAAATATATTTTCGTCATTTACCTAATTAATATTATAATGTAAAGAAAAAGCTATATTTTATTCTCATGCATTACACTAACATCGACATTACTTTACTACCTATACTTGTAGGTTTTAAGCCTCTCCAGTAAAAATGGATAAATGAAATCGACGTTTGTGGTCGAGTTTTTTTACCTGTACCTAATACCAAAAAATAGTATAGTTAAAGCTTAATGAAAATATTGACGTGAAAATATATCAAAAACGTATCTACTGGTAAACCGTTTTAACAAGGAAACTAGGTAGTTACCTAATCAATTATTTTCAAATCCGCACAAAGTAGCTATCTCTTTCCCAAAGTTTGATAAACGTTCCAACCAAAACATACCTAAATCATTCCCTTTTAATTATTTTTATCTTCGATATAAATCCGCGTATTAGAAAATGAAAATTTCCGTTAGCCTGGGGCGCATTTGCGCGTTTGATCCGCAATGATTCATAGCTATAATCAGGCGGGTAAGCTCGCAATGCCGTAAATTATAAAGCGGTGACACTCGCATTGGAAAAGGAATTTAGGTACCTAGGGACGGAAATCGCCTAAATTATATCGGTATTGAACTGCTACAATTTCGGGTTGCGTTCTTTTCATCATCTCTTCATTTTTCTGTTGCTAGCCCGAAATTTAGGTTTTTATCGGCTTTACGGGTAGCATGTAGGTATGTACGAGTATATTGTATATTATACTTGCCGGTGACACTCACATTGAAAAAGGAATTTTGGGTACCTAGGGACGGAAATCATTTACATTATATCGGCATTGAATTTTTCATCTTACGAATTCATTATGTAGATACCCACCCAGTGAAATAATTAAAAACTGAACAGTAAATACTTTTATTTCAATAATTATAAAAATGAAATCAGTAGACAGTATTTAATTTAATGTCACTACCTATTACTTCTTCACGACAACTTTAACTTATTTTGATAAAAGATCAGACTTGTAATTAATTTAATTTTAAAATCCTTTCCTCCAGTGAAAGAACTACGCCCACTACGGATTTAGGTTATTCGGTCCTTGAATTACGTGAAGTATTTAAGAGAGATAGGACACCACAGATTTGCTCCAAAACTCCTCAAATTAATGGGGAATTAACTTATTGTTGTGCGTATCCTGGCAAATGGCCACGGCTTTGTTTTAGAATTGCTTTGTTTTGGCTTGGGTTAGCATTGCGTTCATGTTAGTTAAAATTAAGTTAAGTATAGAAGTTACTATTATTATTATTAATCAGTTTATTTCAGTTTTAAAAACCATACAAAAAATTATTAAAATTACAATTAAATTCAAAAAATGTCATCAATAATAAATTAAAAATAAAATCACATAAATAATATAAGACGACAGAGACAGACAGATCCAGTGACATCACAATTTTGCTCCCATAACAACATTCATCCATTTATTTTGTATGGGGCAATCAAGCTTATTAACGATCATCGTCAGGATACTGTTGCGGCTGGCTCGCACTCGCTGTCGTAATGAGGCGACTTTCTTGCGGATAACAGCATGAAAGTCATCCGTGCGCGCCTCAGCGAACATCAGAGATGCGCTGCACCAGCGAGGCTGCCGCATCAGCATCCTGAAGATGTCATTGTACTGGACGCGCAGAATGCTGGCAGCCCGACGAGTGTGATTCACCCACAAGCTGCTCGAGTAGAAGGATTGGCAATAAGCCTTAAAGAGAGTAATTTTTACTTCACTCGAGCAGTGAGCAAACCGGCGCGCAATCATGTTCCCGCGAACTGCCAGCGCCCTGTATAAATGAATTGTTAGAAGTAAATTGGTGATGATAGATAAAGAAAGTTTATTTTCTTATAGTACCTAAGTCTAAGACACAAAAAATACGTACTTTCAAATTGAGAGTATCTTTCGTATCGGAAGTTGGTCGGAAATAAAGCGTGCCTTGAGTTAAAACGTCGGAAAAGAGTCTCTGAATTATTTAGGCGACCTTGGCCAGCAAAAAATAAATACGTAAGTACTACTGTAACCGTGTCAGAAAAAGTGCCCGAAAACTAAATTTTATTACGGACCTAAACCTTTTATTTAGCAAAAAACGGCCACCACGAAATTGAATGACACTATCAGCCGAGTTCATTATTTACGGTCTTCCCTTTTCATAGTCGACAAACCTCGCTCTTTTCTGGACTCAAGGAGGCAAAGATGTCAAATTTCACAGAATGTACAGAAATAGGCCGTGTCAAGTTGGAGTTAAGAGTCCCAATGCCCCGCAGCGGTGACGATTATGTAACCAAAGCCTGCCCGGGTGGCAGGGCTGGCAGACGAAGGTATCTGGGTTACGGTTGTTGAGATGAGTTGTGTTATTATTTATTGGGGAGGCGAGGCGGTGTCTTATTTCTAATAACTATAGATCAGTCTTGTACTTTGAATCCACGTGAGTGATCGTAAAATACAGATCTTTTTTTTGCTTAAATAACTATTTTCAAATCTGCAAAGACTAAAAGTGTAACACACAAGCAGAAAAAAGAATACGGATTAGTTTTTTTGCATGTACAAATAGCGGCCTTATCATTAAGTATTTATTGATTTTTAATGACTTAACACATCGAAAAGATCTCTTATTGATCATTTATGTGCATCACTGAGATGAAATCTATTGTTTTACTGAATATAGATATAACGGCCTAAAAGAATACATAAATGCTAACATTTATTACGTTCTGCGATAAATCAGCCTCGCGACAGCCCTGACGCGCGCGGCGGCACGGAATGAAAGCTGTGACGACCCTCGTCATCTCGAGGACTCGTGCGCTCCACATTCGCGGCCGCCGCTTCTGGCCGGTTGAACATCTATGCGAATGTTGACATTCGGGGTGCACGACCTTTGGACTGTGTACAATGTGGTGGAAGGTAGAATTATGTATTTATTTATTGTAATCATGATCATCTTGAGGACTCGTGAGCTCCACATTCGCGGTCATCGCTTCTGGCCGGTTGAACATCTATGCGAATGTTGACATGCGGTGTGCACGACCTTTGGAATGTGGTGTGTGGAATGTGGTGGAAGGTGGAATGATGTATTATTAATTGTAATGAAGATGATAATATTGATAATGATGATGATTGCTCGAGGATCGAGTATCCGGAATTCGCGTACCATATTTGCAGCTGCCACTAGTGGCAGCTGCAAATATGGTACTGCTCTAGAGCAGTTGAACATCTATGCAAATGTTGACGATTGCGGTGGACGGCTTTTGAACAATCTGGACGCTGGAATGATATATTTATTGCAAGTAACGCTGATGATAATTTCGAATACTTGGGCGTACTACATTTGCGGCTGCCACTTCTGGGCAATTGAACATCTATGCAAATGTTGTAATTCGGGATGTGCCTTTGGACAATGTGAGTGTAGTACAGAGTACAGCTGATGTTATTATGATAATAATGGTCAGATTTTATTATATTGCCTTCCGTTTTATACTTTGCTTAATGTAGGTGCGTTTAATATTCAATACAAAGTCTAAGCAATGCATGCAGGCAATTACGTTGCCTAAAAGCGCCCGGTAATGTACCTACTTATATAATGCCTACATGCAATACCTATCTGTATGCGTGTCCCTGTACTTTGTCGCCAATATATGTATAAAATGAATGTATACTTATTATTTACTATTTTGAATCGAGTGGAGACCACGTAACGGCAAGCGCAGCGTAGAACGTCTACCCACAAGGTGAATGGATGACCTCATTAAGACCGCAGGATCGCGCTGGATGTAAGCCGCTACCAATCGGTCTTATTGGAGACCTTAAGGGGAGGCCTATGTCAATCAGTCATCGTCCTATGGCTGAAATGAACAAACTATTTTGAATCACAAAAACCTATCAAAACTTTTCAAATAGTACAATGAATAATAGCACTCCACTCCATACTTTGATAAATGAAAATATTGCAAGACAGCAATGCAATCTCTCATATCTACGCCGAGATGCCCGGAGGCGTTGCTCAGTTTCCTCAGGAGTGCCGTATGTTACCCGCACTGTACTGTACTGCATTTAAAAACCAAGTTTTGAAATAAACACTCGTGTTGAGCTAAAATAATGTTTGATGACTTTAAGAAACGAGGAAATGAAAAACGCTCTCCACATGAAGCTCTTCTTACTAATAGAATTCCGTTAACCGGGGATGCCACGGAACACAAGGACAAGGGCAAGTAACACTAAAACCTGGAATAGATAACTACAAGACTCTTGTTTAGCAGCAGTGTCGTATTGCCAACTAGGACGTGAATATTTTAAAAAGTCCATCGTGAATAGTACGTCACAGATTAAAAATATCTTAAAATTAAATTCAATCACTCCTCACGATTATCATGCGTTTTGTTTGTAGAGAAATAGAAACGGAGATGGATTGATAGTTCTTCTAAACTTTGACCGCAACAAAGAGTACGACAGACATTATTAATTCTTAAAGTAATAATAATAAAGTTCAGCATAATAAAACAGTATAACTGAGATAAGAGCTAAACGTTTCTCCCTATGTTAGCAATACCGTTTTACATAAGCCCACTACTAAAAATACATTATCTAATTCAACGATACTTCTTATGGTAATCGGAGACCGAAATCCGATACAAACTGGGAGTTCCGTCGTAGGGTCCGAATTAATGACTCTACGAGTGCCGCTAAAGCCTTCCAATTTCCATATAGAATCTTAAATAGATCCGGCGAAGTGTTAAAGTGCCTTAATTTAACTGAATGGAGCTTTACCGTAGACTTGGCAGTGTGTAAGTAATTTGATGCAAATAGGTAAGTGATACCCGTGCCGTGTGGTACATAGAAGGCTTATAGAGGAACCAGAACAGAATATTCCTAGACGACGAACAAATTCTAAGATGTTATTGTACTGACTATAATAGATCCAACCGTTTATTTTCTTTTTGACAGCACCAATAGAACGTAACTGCGTCATTTTACGCAAAATTTCACTTTTAAATGCGAGGTTTTAAAAATATGAAAACTGCCTAAGTTTGCTCCTTGATCCCGTATAATAATCATCTTTGAGAAATTGAGTCCATAAGTGCAGTAGTTTTTTTTATAAATTACATAAAATAACAAACGTTTTTAAAAATTTACGTTCTATGGCTACACACGATAGCCTCGCATTTAAAAGTGAACTTTGGATACTTTGGATCTATTATAACTTTTAAAATGTGACCAACAAGACAAAATGGCAGAGAAAAAAATGTTATACCATTTATTTTGTCTAAGGTCTTAGAATATTTTTTAAGGAACAGCTGATTCTTTTTCGCGACATCAAGATAGACCACTATAGTTTAAAGTTGGTCGTAAAGATGAGTACAACGATATCTTAGAAAAATTATTAGTTACCCGATAGGAACCAAATTGTTTGCATTGTTCGTATAAATACTATGGAAAGTTTTGAATGTTTTAGCTTTTATTAAATTTGTTTGCTAAAAAGATGTAGGTAATAATGAATTGTATAAACCCTGATTACTAAAATCCTAAGCCTTAATCAACCAATCAATCAAAATTATAATATTTATTGAATTATAGGCTGAAAACAATCAACAGAGCACCAAATTTGATACCGCATTAAATCAGCAGTATTACTAGATGCTTTCCGGTCATTCTCCAATTTTCTTTTTGTGATAAACATTTCAAAAATTGACGCGTTCGCAGGATTTGAACCTGCATCTCTCTGGGATTCCGGCCCAGATGCTTTGTCCAATTAAGCTAAAACATAAAAGCATCTGCATCTGTTAATTAAGAATCGCATGTAAAATTACATCAATGTTGCAATAAATGATTGAGTATTGAGTAGGTATATAGGCGAAAAGCGCCAAATCGGAGAGTGACCGTTACCACACCTACAATTTCACAGGATATTTTGTCCAAGCATTAGCAATATTTATCCAACCAGCTCGGAGAGTTTGGTGTCGAACAACAACTTTGATTTGCGACGGGACATTGTTTGTTTCCAACACCCGAGTGTAAACAAACATTGCGTTGTAATTGGCAACGTGCTCGCTCGTGTGAATTGGGCCTTAAATACAATGTCATGACGTAAAAGGTAATACGCAGAAAATTATAATTAAGCCATTTTTCTATACAATCTTCATAGTGTGCTGTTATAGCTGAAAATATTTTTATTTATTTTTGATATTGAAAATTATTATGAAAAAGAAAAAAAGTCCAGAAAAAGTCCCGGGTACTTTGCATTCGTATGCCGTCAGGCACACACTCTAAGGCAATTTTTATGCCTTTTGCCTTTTTTGGCCTTTATATGGTTACTAGATTTTGCCCGTGGCTCCGCCCGCGTGGTTTTTTGACTTTTGTTCTATCCCACAGGAACCTTTTATTTTTCAAGGATAAAAAGTAGCCTATGTCACTTTCTGGCCTTTGAACTATATCCATGCCAAAATTTAAGTTAATCCAATGCTCCGTTGCGGCGTGAAAGAGGAACAAACCAACAAACTTTTCGGATTTATAATATTACTAGTTTTTACCCGCGGCTTCGCCCGCATGATATTATGATTTTTGACGCAATATCATTATAATTTATAGCCTATGTGTTATTCTGCTATATTATTGCAAAGTTTCATCTCAATCCGTTCAGTAGATTTTGCGTGAAAGAGTAACAAACATCCATCCATCCATCCATCTTCACAAACTTTCGCGTTTATAATATTAGTAGGATTAACGAATTAATGATTAACGATGCATATACACATAAACATATAAAGGCCGCGTGTACTTTTAATTTGTAAGAACTATAACAGATATACTATACGTAATATACATAAGATTTGTACTCAATGTAATTTTCAAATTCAAATATGATATTGCCATAGAAATAACGGAATGTTAAAAAAATTATTAGTCCATTTATTGCATACATTTTTTCGTTTGCATTCATCATTTTAATAGACTTCCAAAAAGGCGGAGGTTCTATGTTCGTCTGTATGTATTTTTAGGGTACCATACATCAAAAAGAAAAAAAAACGGAACCCTTATAGAATCGCTTTGTTGTCCGTCTGTCCGTATGCCAAGACCTTTTATCTCAAGAATGCGTAAAGTTAACAAGTTGAAATTTAAACCATATACGTACCTAGTGAACCGATTTCAATAACTATAGTAGTATATAGTAGTAGTATAGTACTTACAGTTGTGAAAAACTCAAACTTCTCAGTTACCATTGAAAAAAGTAAGAACCGTTTTGTCAATAGGAAATAAAAACTTACAGGGTACTTCCAGTTGACCTAGAACTATGACATTTGGCAAGAAGCATTGTCTTAGAGTACACATATGGGAATAAATCTGAAAATTGAATTTTTTATTGAATCACAAATACAAAATACAAAAAATATAGGCCCAAAATTAAAAGTGAGTAAATCGTATTATGTGGGGTAATATTTTTAGATGATTTTTAAAATATATTTACCTGATAGAAATTTCAACACTTTTACAATTTTGTAAAATTTCCAGGGCTTGTACGGAACCCTCGGTGTTCGAGCCTGACTCGCACTTGCCCGGTTTTTTTGTGTATGTTCAGCGATGCTTTTGCCCATTGTGAATCGATTCAAAAAATCTTTATCATAATAATATACTTCCGAGGTGGTCCATTTAAATTTTATAATAATAAATAAGTAATCGTCTGTGCCGTTTTTGAAAAATCAACTATAATACAAAAAAGGTATCCATCAATACGAGTGAATTCGAATTTTGTACTCGATAGAAGTCGGTTGTGCAATTTTTTCCGAAAAAATGATTATCATGGTAACCGTCCACATAATGATAAGTACGCATTAGGTGAATAGGTATTCAAATTACGAAATCCGTAGTTAATCTCTTTAATTAGACACATCATTGTCGGCAAACAAGGATTCAGTTCGGCCTAATGCTATTAATTACATCCAATTAGCTAAAACCATGTTCGCTAATCAACCGATTTAAAGTGGAGCTTGCTCTAACCGTGGCTGTATTAGCTGACCTATTATTAACCAACGGTTATTAGAGTTAAATCATCGGGAATCATTTTCTAAAGATGAAATTCGCACTAAGTAAGTTCGTATAGGCCGGGTGGCTAGCCCTGGTGTCAGGGTTTTTAAGCCGCCTGAAGGCCTCTGACATGGCTAAACGGTTATTATAACCGGGATCTACCATTTAACGAGTCTTTCCAGCCACGGTAGCTCAGTTGTAAGTGCTACCTGCAGTCACCCATCCGAAGTCTGACCGCGCGTGCTGAATGTAGTGCTGTGTTGCACTAGATCAATATTAAGATCACTAAAATTAAGTAACTTTCCGCACGGTTAGTATTTAGATGGGTGACCGAGGGTGGCATTTTCCAACTGAGCGCTACCGTGGCTCGGATGACACGTTAAATTGTAGGTCCCGGTTGGATTATAATTTTTCTGAGGTCTGCAAAACATAACTAAAACTATGTGTAAAACAGTGGATTAAAACCTTACCTTGCATTGAGATCTAAGACTGATATACATTAGATAAATACATACTCGTACTTAAACTGAGTTCATTAATGATTAATGAAATCATGACGCAGTAAAGAGGCTGTTAGGTTATTAGGCTCTCTTCCTTTAGGCGCTCTCGGCGTGATCTAATCGCGAAGAAAAATGTAGGCATCTCCGAACGCCCTTTCATGTTCACACGTGAAAATTGCGAGCGTAAAAAAGTCTAAGTAATATCGATGATGTTTATGAATAAGGAAGATACGACTTTATTAAGATTGCAGGGCAAAATTTATTTTTTTGTGACTAAAATGAACTAAATGGCGAGTGCATAGCATTGATTTCGACAAATATCAACATATACAGGGTTATTTCTAATCAATTAGCATCCTTTTAGGGGCTTATTCTGTACATCAAAACTAACAACTTTTGTTCTGCGACTTTTGTCAAAACTCAAAAAAATTTGCTGTTCCATAGAAAAATATTGTTCATCCTCGACAAAATGTATGGAACAGCTGATTTTTTTTCGAGTTTTGACTAAAGTTGTAGAACAAAAGTTGTTAGTTTCGATGTACAGAATAAGCCCCTAAAAGGATGCTAATTGATTAGAAATAACCCTGTATGTTGCGTATTTAACGCATTCCATACATAAATGCCTCGATCCAAGTTATATACTAGATAGGTACTATAGTCGCGTGGTTTTGCCAAGTGCTCGCAGACCATATTTTATCGATAATGTAAGTACTTAGTCAATAAACGTTCTTTTGCTATGTTCCTCTCTCTGATAAAATCTGTGCACTTTGCAAAGACATATGTACCTGTCATTCATCCATCCATTAGCTACGTGACGACCAATGCTGGACATAGGCCTCCCCTGTACTGTACAGTATCAGCCTTTTAATAGCCCACGGCAGGACATAGGTAGGCCCACCCACGATGAGTGATTGGGCCATATCCACCACGATGGCCCAGTGCGAGTTGGTGGATTCACATATTATTTTTTCTACGGACATAATTATGCAGGTTCCCTTACGATGTTTTCCTTCACCGAAAAGCCAGTGATATGAAATTTGTTACACAAATTCCAAAGAACTCATTGGTACGGGACCTGGATTTGAACCCAAGACCTCACGATTGTAAGGCGGGTGTCATTACCTCTAGACCACCACGGTCTTCCCTATGGATCTCTAATAAGACCGGTTGGAAGCGACATGCATCCAGCGCGATCCAGCGGTCTAATTGAGATGATCTGTCCACCTCGTAGTTGGACGTCCTACGCTGCGCTTGCCGGTACGTGATCTCCACTCGAGAATCTTACGACCCCATCAGTCATCAATCCTCCGAGCTATGTGTCCTGCCCACTGCCATTTTTACTTGCCAATACGCTTGGCTATGTCGTACATATACGCTATATACATATTTGCTATTTTTGCTGTTAATTTATTTTGTTCATTTTAATATTGTAAGGCAAATGTAATATCAAATTTTTAATTAATAAACATTATTTATATGTGTATAGGTTTGTAATTAAATTAAACCCAATTAAATTAAAAAAACCACTTTAACTAAAAAAATGAGTACGTATAGATGACGATGATCACCCACCCAAATCTAAAAGCCCACTACTAGCGGGCACAGTTCCCAAAATGCTGGCCCCATTACCACGTTGGATAGCAATACTGATCCTTTGGGCAAAATAAAGGCCAGCATTTTGGTCACGTGTTGCGTCGACCAGTCGTGATGAAAGATCTTTGTAAATGTTTTTTGCTCCCGGTTCCCACGGTCCTAAAGTTTCGACCCCAAAAGGTTCAAATATGTATCCACTGTCAATGTTCGCATATTTGTTCCTTTTTTCAAATGTAATTGATTCAGGTCGTTTTTACCTCAATGAATAAATTTGTAATTTGTATTTGTAGGTCATAAAAGAAAATAAAATAAAAAACAAGAATATAAGCACACCTGATGAGATAAAATCATCGCACGAGGTTAAATAAGTTTGCTGGGGAGTTTACGAAGGTGATTCGTAGTCGCGTGGTGTCAGGGCGAAAATATAAAACCGGGCGGATATAGGCCGTGATTCTGGTTAGTGCCGCGCTGGAACAATCTCGGTACGCACAACAGACAAGCTGGAAATGTAAATTATTCAAGTCTTGCCTAAATATCTGCAGATTTCCGCGCAAAAAGTGTCTATTTCGTTCAATGTAGGCGAATGGAATTTGGATTGGTTGGCTGAATAACAAAGAAGGTTTTTACTTGGCGCAGGGACGTTTTGGCTGGAAGACAAATAAGTATGGTTAGATTTTTTGGATATATGTAAATAAAGTGTTGGATCAGGTGGATAAGGACTAAAGTAGATAATAGACATCGTACTAAAATAGCAAGAGATATTTGACTTTGTCCCGTTTTAAATATGAAATTTAAAAGGTGTTAGAAAAAGATACACATACATTTACGTAATTTCGAAGGGTGTCACCAACTAGCATTGAGTTATCTCGCAGTTTAAATTCAAAAAGGTAGAAAGCAGGAAGGTAAAATGATCAGAGACCTAGTTCCATCAGAAGGTTCACTTCTGATGGAACTAGAGGGTTCGAATTTCCGATCATATCGCAAAAGACAAAGTACACCAAATGTGAACCATTATGAGATTCCAACTTGTGATTTTGACATTTAGCGGCAGACAATGCTTTTTTGTTCCACTCATTCTCGCGTATGCTGTATAACCAGATATGAATAAGACAGCTGGAACGTAGTTTTTATTTGAGTAAAATTTAGCAAAGTTTCTATTACTGTAGTCCTTATTCTGAGGATCAAGTACCTACAACTTCTGCGTCTTCTTCGTTCGTCAGATACTATTTCTATGTAAGCGCGTTTAAAGGCCTGATGACGTTAGGTAAGATGGAGACTGATGCGAACGTATAATTTACGTGACATATTAAAAAATAAGAGTTATTTGCAGATAAATATGTCTAGTAATGGATATATTTGTTACACAAAGTTCACCGAATTATGTAAGCAAAGCTACGCGGTTTGAAACCGCTAAACCTTCCTATTTAGCTTTTCGGAAAATGAATGTATTCTGATTATGAAGTTTACTCATATCTAAATATAGCGATAAATCTCATAGATTACTGCTTCGGTTGCTTAATATCAATTACCTATCTACTTTTACGTCGTTGCGGTATTTAAGACCACAATTTAAGAGAAAATATCACCAACTGTTTCGGACTGCAAGGCTCAGCCGGAAGTCCACTGCTGGACTTTGGACTTTGCTGGACTTGACTGGCTGGCTTTCTGTATACGTTTTTAATAAGACCAGTTGGAAGTAATGGAAAGAAGCCTCTTTCCATCTTGTTTTTGCGGAATTAATAAGGTGATCTGAATCTAAGTTACTAAATCTTAAATGATACATATATTAACAATCAAACTAAAATTAAGCTTTTCTTTATAAAATTAACAATAACGTGAAAGTATTTTGTGTGACGACATTTTATACGACAATATTTCCGGATTTTTTATAAATATTGTCCAATAGAGACAAATATTATTAAAATAAAAGACAGAACACTATTTTATTGCCGACGTAAGTATTTACACAGAAAGAATAAAAAAAATATTTTCTCTGAACAAAAAACGAAACCGAAAGCATACTTTTCTAAAAACCTCTGCGCAACCATAATTAGCTTATTTCCGTTTCTTTAACTCCTAATATGATTTCAACGGAAAAGGCATTAAGATGCCGCATTTCTCCAGTGGGAACGGAGACGTCCTCGAGTAAAATAAGTAAGTCAATAGGATTATGTAAATGTCGGCCGTAATCTGGGTTAATACTTCACAACGTTGCTAATGCCATGCTTACCTGCCACTTATTCCCTGACGACCAGCGTAGCTGGACCCGTGTCAGTGCTGAACAGTGGGTAGAATGTACAATTTTTAAATTCTATTTTTTTAATGCAGAATTAGGCTACATTTGGTCACCAACTTGCCTGATTGAAAGCGAAGTTGTAGCCGAAGATGGAGTATGTAGACCTAAAAGATACCTATTCACTCTTGACTTGAAGATATCCAAATTGTAATTATCAGGAAACAATGACGGAGACAGGGCATTCCAATCATTGGCGGTACGCATTATGAAGGAAGAAGCGAATCGCTTAATACTAGCAGGTCGACTATGTAGGGATTTTTTTTTTTTTTTTATTTCAAATAGGTTTGCGTTTGACTACACACTGCTTGATGTAAAGCAGATATGCGGTCTAGGATGTAGCACGCTTACCTAGAAGATACCTATTTACTCGAGATTTGAAGACACCTACATTGTACTTTAACGGAAAGACAGACTTAGGCAAATCGTTCCACATTCTGGCAGTTCGTATGAGGAATGTGGACTCAAAACGCTTTGTTCTAACGCGTGGGATGTCCACCATAAAAGGGTGGCGCTTTGGTCGCGTCTGTCTAGCCGTACGATAGAAGAAAGGGGCAGGTGGGACCAGATCGTGCAACTCCTGGGCGCACTCACCGAAGTGTATCCGATAGTAAGCAGACAGACACGCCACCCTACGTCGATGCTCAAGACTTTGCAGCTTCGACTCAGTCAAGGTTTCGTTGCCTATCAGCCCCCTGGCTCGCCTTTCAATGGACTCCAAAGCCTCCAACTGGTATTTGGCAGAGCCATCCCAAAGGTGAGAGCAGTATTCCATGCAAGACCTGACTTGCGCTTTATAAAGACTAAGCAGTTGCTCAGGTGTGAAATACCGTCTCACCTTAGAGAGAACACCAAGTTTTTTTGAGGCTAATTGGGCTTTTGACTCTATATAAGACCAAAAGTTGAGAGTCGAGGATATCGTAACGCCTAATAGTTCCAGACTGTTAGTTACCGGAACGGATACACCACGGAAAGCAGGAGACAGTTGGAAGGGCCTCTTTTTGGCCGAAAACAAACAGCTTTGAGTTTTCGTGGCATTAAACTTGACCAGGTTAGCATCACCCCAGTCAGATACCGCCTCCAGACTCAATTTGAGCCGTTCGACCATAGCCTCTCTGAGTGACTCGATCCGTGCCCCGCTCGTTCCTGCTTCGGATGTGTAGCTCTCCATGACTGTACTGTCGTCTGCGTACCCAAAAATACCAGGCTTTAGCAAGTCGTTAATATGCAGTAGGAAAAGCGTCGCAGAGAGCACTGACCCTTGAGGAACACCGGCATTGATATCCATTTGGTCTGACGAGAAACCATCTACAACCACTCGTATCGACCGATTCCTCAAGAAATCTGATATCCATGCGCAGAAATCAGCAGGCAGGCCGTAAGATGGAAGCTTGCCAATAAGGCTCTCATGCCAGACCCTGTCAAAAGCTTTCGAGATGTCCAAGGAGACGGCCAGCGCCTCCCCGTGCTTCTCAATGACCTCACTCCAAATGTGTGTGGCGTACGCCAGAAGGTCCCCAGTAGACCGGTTTCGGCGAAAGCCGTACTGGCGGTCACTGAGTAGGTCATTTGCTTCCAGGTAGGCCAGGAGCCTGTTGTTAAGAACACGTTCCATACTCTTGCAAAGTATGGACGTGATCGAAATCGGTCTGTAATTGGCAGGGTCAGCACGGCTACCTTTTTTGGGTACAGGCTGCACGTTAGCAAGCTTCCAAGATCTGGGCACTTGACCCGTCTTCAGAGAGAGGCGAAAGAGGCGGGTCAACACAGGTGACAGCTCAGGCGCACAAGTCCTTAGTACAATAGCTGGAATACCATCAGGGCCACTGGCCTTGTTCACATCTAGACTGCGGAGAACTTTGAGAACCTCCTTTTGCCGGATATGTATTTCACTCATTGAGGTGCCATAGTTTGGCAAAGTTGGAGGTGTCGCACTACCGGGGTCCAGACACGAAGACTCCGCAAATTGAGATGCAAATAAATTTGCCTTCTCAACCGCGGTATGAGCCAGCGAACCATTGGGTTTCAGCAACGGAGGCAATGAAGGGCGGCAGAAGTTCGCTTCGACTGATTTAGCTAGGGACCAGAATGCCTTGCTACCCGCAGGGTAAGAAGCAAGCTTGTTCCCTATTCGACTAATATGCTCAAAGCGAGCCCTCCGCATAACCTTTTTGCAGGACTTAGCAGCCTTATTGTAAGTCTTCTTCCTCAGATGTATGTCCCTCGTCTTACGGTTACGAGCATCGACCCAAGCTAGGTATGCCTGATGCTTTTGCGCTTCGGCGCGTCCACATTCGGGCCCAAACCAGGGCCGAGCTTTGTTGGACAGAGGCACGTCCGAAAATGGGATGAAGTATTCCATGGCGGTACGAAGCACGTCTGTCACGGCATCCGCGCACGAAGAAGGATCATCAGAAGAAAAGCACACAGGCTGCCAAGGATAAGAAGCAAAGAAACACCGCATCTCATCCCAATCTGCTGACTTGTACCGCCACACGCGCCGTGACCCTTTGGGACTGGGGTCTGATGGGGAGTAGACGGATACAGATTTCACCAGACAGTGATCAGATATACCTAACGGAGAGGAAATCGCCACTGAATATCGGTCTGGATCAGTTGTTAGCAGAAGGTCCAAGCAGTAGGCCGTATGCGAGTCAACATCAGGTACCCGTGTGGCGCCATGAACCAGCTGGGTAAGACCTAGCGTCAAAGCCAGCTTACGCGTTTCAAGTCCAGCATGGTTTGTGTCCAGGTATGGGTGAAGCCACTCCTTATGATGGCCATTAAAGTCCCCCAGGATCACTAATTGGGCCGAAGGGTAGCTGAGCTGAGCAGCATCCGCCACCTCACTGAGGTAATCAGTAAGTCTAGTTGCCTCCCGGTCTCCGCTATGCGATCGGTATACACAGGCATAGACAATCTTCTCTATGCCAGTGTCCGCCAGAGCCCAGAGCACTGAAAAAGAAGGGTCCTCAAACCTTCGAAGACGCAGAAAGCAAATGTCATCCCGGGCGTAAACGCATACACCCGCACGTGGTTTGAAAAGATGCTCCAGAGAATACCCTGGGTACGATAGATACGACACGTCGGATGGACCAGCAATCTGCGTCTCCGTGAGAAACAATAGGTGGGGTCGTTCTGTCTCAAAATGATGATGGACAGGCGTGAGATTGGAGTGCAGGCCCCGAATATTGCACAGGTGCACATTGAGTGAGAGGGAGTGCTGCCGCTGTGTATACGTTCTTTTTCTATTATTGTTTTTCATGCTTGCGGAGTAAAGTAGGTAGGAAGTCAGCAGTGGAACGAGGCGTCACACTAAGTAGAATTCAGTGGTACAATACACAAACCACACACATCTATGGGAGACCAGCCTGGAGACCGCGGGGACGCCCGAGCCCCCCCAAGGATGTCCATCGGGCCCTCTCGTCCGGTCGCCAACCGGCACGATGGCGCATCCCTGGGATTTTTCGACAGATGGCGGGGCAGCCTTTCATGAGTGGCTAGCTCACTACTTGGGCCCCCTACTATCTGCGGTCGGCCAGCGACAAACCGTGCCTCGGATCCCGCTGCCCTCCACGGCTGGCCGTCCGATGCGGTAATCGATGTGTGCACCGTATTCATCCACCAGACGACGCTACTGTTCCGACCCAACTTCCCGATTGACGTCACCAGACTTCGCGCCGGAACACGATCCCAAGAGAGCCGCTTGGCGGCGCGGCTTAGTCTGGTGGGTGGTCTCTCGCCACGGCTAAAGCCTACCACCAGAATGGTTGTTGCCTGGTTAGCACCACCCAGGACCACGTGTGGGGGATAAAAATAAATGGGTTCCTACCCACGGACGAAGGCAACTCGGTCCCAAAATGTTGTCGGTCCCAAAAAAAGGGATGTTAATGCTAACAAATATTATGCAACGTTACCTATAGTTCTCACTATTATGTTTTGTTTCTCGATTAGCAAACAATATTACAGCATTATTCAGTAGACTCATAGACTACAACATTTTTCCCATATTTTAGGAGGAGTTTGGACTTTAGTCCGTCTTCCAGCGTTGGTGGACCCGTGTCCATAGGAAACAGTTAGGTAGAGTGTACATTTTATATACTGGAAAATGTTCTGCTCGTTACACTTCTCCCCTTATTAAACCAAACCAGCAGGGGCTTAACACAAGTGCAAATAACATTAGCAATATTTTGTAGATTGTAGGTAAACGAACGCTACAATATGACATGTAAAAAGCATTATTACACAACAATTATTATTAAGCAATTACTCTTCGTCCTTAACTTGCTTTTGAGCAAGGAGTATACCTAATATTATCCTGGAGAAAGCCACGGTCGCCTCTGCGTTATTCGCGTGCGGTAACAGGGTGGCTTGTTCACCGCCGCAATTTACTTAGCTGTTACATTATTTCCTAAATTAAAAATTAATGTTTACCAGTATAATTATTTCAGCCGTAGCATCCCCTCTACGGAACATAGGATCCCATAGGGTCGGTAAGCAACCTGCTAGCGCGATTTTGGGTTATAATCATGTCATCTGTCTAACTTGTACACGCCCCCTACACTATAGACGTACTATTTATGTTCACAATAAATTGCGAAATCTATTGGTCAGTCTTAATTACAGGTCAGTTGAAAAAGCTAGAAAGTTTTTAAAGTCTTTGGTACTGTTTAACGAGTGTACTGTAAAAAAGCTGTGCTTTTTAAAAACTGCAGCCATTTGTTAAGTGCGATCCTTTCGCGAAGGTGGCGTGACGATGGGTCTAGTTAAGCTGGTCTTGTTACCCTGAATAAATGCAGTGATAGTTGGTTTTCCTTGTAAAGCTCTTAGTTAAAAGTGTTTTTAAAATCACCTCATTTTTAAATTAGTCGCTTTTTTGGTGTTTTAATGCATTGACGGTCTTTCAGTTATTTTATCTTTCAATTAAAATTTCCAATTTAAAAGATACCTACACACTAATTTAAGTCAATATCATTGAGAAGCTGACTAAATCTAATTTCTAGAGCAGTTTTGCCAAAAAGCAATTCATCCTCGTAATATCGTTTTTGGGCTTAGTATTTACATTACATTTTAATTTGTACCAAGTAAGTACCTATAATAAATGCATAATTCATTTGTCAAACTAACAATGTCACAATGAATTCCCATAATAGTGGACACCTATTTACCTACTTTACTACTACTTAACACCGAAAAACAGCAAAGTGGTATTTGCCCTAAAGTAGGACAATTATTATGCAATCGTAGGTCAAAAACCTCGTGGGTAAAGGTGTAATGAGAAAGGATCATACATTATTCATATCAACACAACCCAAAATTGAAATAAGGAAATCTTTCTAAGAAATCATCGAGAATGTTTATAAACAAACATGACATTCATACGAACAAATTAATAAATCAAACATCGAGTTCGTGCTCGAGAGGTTATTTAACGCGGGAGCCGGTTCGTGTACGATATACGTTTTATGTTTACATACGATAGGGTTGTCACTCTCGCGTTTTGTTCTCATTTTTTTATTGCACTTATACAATGTATTTGTCTACCGGTGTCGGAGCCTTAAGCGGTGACATATAATTATGGCAAATTTTGAATAACTTTTACTGTGGGATCAACTCTGAAAACTCAAAAAAATAAAACAGCTGTTCCATACTTTTTGTCGAAAGTCTATAAAAATCGTATGGAACAGCAGTTTTTTTTTGTTTTCAGAGTTGGTCTAATATTAAAAGTTGTTCAAAATTTGCCATAGATGTCACCGCTTAAGGCTCCGACACCGGTAGACAAACACATTGTATTCGTTGACAAAAGGACCTACTATTTTTTTTTTTAAAACGAATAATAACGATGACGAACTAGTGCTTGTTATAAAATATTTTTTATGAAAACTGTAGTTATGAGTAACTGGTATTGGTTTAATATCTTAAAGTTGTAAAATATAACAAACGAAATAGTCTTGCCATTGACACAAAATGATGAATGTCATTATACCGATTGCCAAAACTGCCAAAATGATTAGAACCTAATTATTTTAACATGATTTCAGTTAAAAACTTACAAATCTGTTTTTTTTTCATCACGTATTTTAAAGAAAAATTTGACTGATTTGTATCTGGATAATAAACAGAGATGCCAGTAACTTGTACGTAAGTATTTCGAAAATTCTATTATTCACTCTGGGATTTCGTAAATTACTTAAAAACACAATTAAACCCTTGTTTCATAATACCAAATGCTAAGATTCCCGCCAATTTTTGTGTAATGCATATTTAATGAAAATCAGTGATAATGTCAACCAAGGAAAATAATTTCTAAAGAGATGTCAACCCTACGCAGTTGCGTACCGTACCGTATGCTCAAACAAGGATATAGATGAATCGAGTGGCGCTCGTACTCGTTGCTTGAATGAGCCGCTTAGAAATAGTTTTCCGTAGCTTAACACCTGCTCTTCCACAAAAAAATGGTATAGGCATGCCGTAGACTACATAAAACTTGCAGTAAGACGAGACAATCCATCACAAAACTCTCGATATAGGTACATGTAAAACAAATTAACAGATTAAAAGATTTGTCAGTAATTTTAAATATTATGTTTTAATCTGTTAGTTTCAATGTGATTAAGAAGGCAAATTATGTAATAAAGAACAAAAGCAGGTTTAAAATAAAGGATATAAATTGTTTATGTATCTATCAGTTTCCACCTGTCCTTGGTTGTCTGGAATCGCTACAAGTGATAACGCCATCTATTAGAAACTTTAATTTGTTTATTCAGAGTCAGCGTTTATTTATGTCTAACAAAAATCACTTACCTATATTACTCAAGACTTTTAATACGATCTAAAATAATGTTTGACAGCAATTATTTCGGAATCAATAAAACAGAAGCTTATTTATACAAAGTAAAGAACAGAAGGAAAAAAGTGTGTATAACATCCTGTTATGTTACATTGAATCAATGAACACTGATCTAATCTGAAGAAAAGAGAGCCACTTATTCGAAAACGATGCGACTATTTGAAGAGCGTTTAACGGTTTTCCTCGACCATTCTAGAATTACACCTAATGACTATGTCATTATGAGGACATTGCTCCCTTGCTCTTGAAGAATTCGTACCCGTGAAGTTAACTTTAGAACCGTAAACATAGTATTAGCTTGTTTAGCTTTATTTGCGATTTAGGCAATGACTTTCAGTTTTCGTTGAGACTCGACTCAAAGGGTTTTGTCTTTTTTAACTGTATTGTTTGTAACTGTTACCGTTTAGAGGCAACGAATTTTAAATAATTGTAGTAGAAGCGTAACAAAATAACGGTGATTAAAAAAAATGTCATGGATATCACGTAAATTCATTGGCAAATGTCGATGCGTAAGTCTAGTTTCGAAGGTGATCATCCTAAAATAGACAAAACAATTCTTTAAAACTGGTTCCTCCTTGTTCGAAACAGTTTTACCGAATAAGAAAAAAATAATCGGTCTATTTTTAAGCTCTGTGCTAGGTACCAGTACCTACCAGATGCTAAAGAATTCTTTTGCGACTTTGCTTTACTTCGGAATCCTTGAAACACAAGTAAGTCTGTCACGTATGAACGCGTAGTTTGCTATTTAAAATCCTACTTCCTACTAATATTATAAACGCGAAAGTTTGTGAGGCTGGATGGATTGATGGATGTATGGATGTTTGTTACTCTTTCACGCAAAAACTACTGAACGGATTGAGATGAAACTTTGCAGTAATATAGCTTATATATCAGAATAACACATAAGCTATAAATTCTAATGATATTGCGTCAAAAATTAAAATATCATGCGAAGCCGCGGGTAAAAACTAGTATTTAATAAAATCATCTATTTAATAAGCAAAGTAGCTTTAATGTATCGATTACATTACGCAGTCTGTGTGACTAAAAACTGCATCAAAATCGTTTAAGTAGTTTTGGAGAAAAACGTCACATAAGTTTGCACAAACATTCTCTCACCCCAAACGCATATACCGTCTCCGTTCCGTCGTGGATAAAAAAGCGACAGCGACACAAGACACAATAACATTGTTCGCGCGTGTCTAAGCGGACTTCTTGTGCACTTTCTAAGTTTTTAGTCCAACCTACCACAGTGGTGTACTCGTGGTAAGAACAAACAAGTCGATCCATTAGTGCTAATTGTATTAGCTGTTGCCTACACGCTTCCTACGCTGGCCTGTCGTATATCATTGGAAGTGAAGGTGCGCCGGCAAAAACTTCGAATGAAAAGCTAAAGGTACAGGAAAAGTAAAATTTCAACAACGATGTGATGTTTTTAGCGTAAAAAATTTTTTTTTAGTTTGACTTGTAGTTGTCAGTGTAAGTAGACCGTATGTATTCTAATTTTTGGGCCTTGTATCGTAATTGGTTTTTACTACTCGTAATCCAGACCATTTTCGTACTAGCTTATCTATCTATTCTATGGACTTTTTCTGCTGCTTCTATTTTTATGTCTGAATTGTTTGTGTCTTACTCTGTTATGATGCTTAAAATATCAAGCAAAGGAAAGCAAGAAAAGACGGTTTTAGTCCTATTTTTCTCATTTATGTTTTTTCTTAGTACCTTCTTATATACCAGTTTCTTTCTATTTCTGTTAGATTCGTCTATTTATTTCTTTTTCGTTGTATGTTTCTTTGTCGTCCCTTTATATTCACTCCTCTTTCAAGATTTATTGTCACTACGCAATTTCTTTTTCACCGAATATCTTGTTCCAGGAAGATGAAATCAATAACCTCTTACAAAAGATAAATTCGAGGAAAAAAATAACTAGAATCATGGGTTGTAGGAGTATTAGGCATACCACTCCAATACTGTGTAACAAACACCTGTATAATAGAGCAAAAAGTAACAATCGTACCAAACAAAAAGCAATGAGTGCTTCAGAAATGCTAACGGGTACAGTCAACGTTCAACGTCCTATAACCTTGTATCGAGCCTTGTTATGTAATTACCTTGAATTGCTTTCTGTAAATTCGATTATTACCTTGTCATGATGTAAAAAAACCTATTGACTTGGCGTGGCCGTCATACGTCATTTGTGATCTAATTCCGCATTTATGGATAGAATAGGTCTAGAAATGTAATGCTGACTCTACGAGCTTTACACATTAAGTGTCACGATTGGTCTTTAAAAATCAAATTATTGGCCATCTAGTAAATAAATCTGCTTGATGAAATTAATTTATTAAATTATTTAAATTAATTTATTGATTGATTTTATTGGCAGTTTTTTTTTCTTATTTATAAGCTTGCAAATTAATTAGCAAATCCATCAATCGAGTTCGACATGAGTTTTTAAGTAAGTACGTAAGTTTTCAGTAACAGCGAATAACTACTATTTAAAATCTGACCCAGTAGCAGTTAAGTTCGTCATCATCATCAGCTTATTGCGGCCTACTGCAGGGCCTCCTCCCCTTTACGCCAAAGTTCGTCATAGTAATTTTGATAATTCTTTTTTCCAAGAAATAGCATGACCGATTTCACCCGTGTACAGAATTCGCGAATATTTCGCACGGATCGATGTACCATTTTTCACATAATTGTTGATTTCGATAAACTTTAATTGGGACCAATTTCGAAGTATATTCTTTCCAATAAAAAAATAATTATTGAAATCGACCCCTACGTAAAAAGTTATGCCTACCCATTCTACATAAAAAATATATACGCGTCGAATTGACTACCTCCTCCGTTACGTCGGTCAAAAAAGTCTACCACAACGATATTCTATAACGCCGATACCTTAGTAAATAAAAAAACACGATAAATATTTTTTTGAAATTGTATTGTAACCGTCTTTTTACATAATTATAGTTATCCCAATCTATCCAATCTTCAGATAGATTCAAATGTAATATTTTCGCATAATAGACAATTGGTTATTACATTGATTTGTGCTAGCAGTGGCTTGCCAACTAGCCAATATTACCTTAAACATACATAAATGGAAAGATTTAGACCATTATGCCGTGCCGCGTGTGGCTAGTAAAACACTTGAATAGGAGCGACCGAGTGACACTATTGTCTTCATTAAACTAAATATATGTATTTTGTAAAACATCTAACGTTCATCAGTTCTATTTTAGTCCAATACAGAGTTTAAATTGGTAGAGTTGTAAAGTGATTAACATGTTCAATACCTTTTAATTGAGTCATAGACATATTATGTTACTAATGAGGCAAGACAAATCTTGTTTGCGGTGTGATTGATTTATTTTCACAAATGTACTTAGTGGGTTTGCGGGCAATTTAATTTGATTGATATATTATGTGTATTTGTTTTGCTATCAGGTGCTATTGGAGCTCCATATTTAAACACACCCACTTAGGACATTCACCGCCTTACCACAAAGATTTAAACACGCTTTAAATACTGTTTAACCGTGCAGTTTGTACTGTTAAACATTGCCAGAAGCGTGCGTAAAATTTTTGTGCTTAGACGTTCAAGGTTTAATGGTACTTTTGTTATTAATACACACTTAGGAAGATTTAACACTGAAGTTGGTATTAACTATCTACAGGACATTAATTTTACAAGTTTATTAGACATTCCATGGCTTAAATTGATGGAGAATATTGGGTATAATATTTTTTATATCATAAAACAAACTTGTTTCAAAAATAAAAATGCAAAACAGAACTTGCAGTACCTAACATTTTTTTTTTCACAAAAGGAAGAATTATCTAGTATTTTATTTCGTTCTCATCGATGAAAACCACCGCCGATTTAAGTATGAACTTCCTATGACATCATAAATGTAGCCTTCAGACTGTTTCGTACTTAGAAACACTTAACATTTTGCTAGAACCTGACTAAGCCTAATTTCGTCGAAATAAAAATATTATGAATGACTTTTACTGCTGGACATCCGATAAATCTAATAGGTGAGTCAGAGGCCTTCAGTAAGTGGCCGTGACTTTGTACAAATCCAAAACAAGGTTGCCAATCGTCTTTTTTACATTTTAATAGTAGGTTTAAGGTAGGTTTATAATTCGACCACATCTTTAGTTCTAAATCGATTGATTTATGTGATATTCTAGAAAAAAACCTGACACTACAGACAAGCAGAAAATTAAATGACATGTGTATATATTTTTTTTCTTGACTATTCAAAAAGAGTTTAATATTTTATGATATTACTTGAGCAGTTTTTTATTGCTCAGCTTATTTATTTACTGTACTACATACGTTACGGTCGGTATCAACAGAGTACAGCTACTACTTGGTAGTAAGTACATACATTGTACTACAAGCCGCGGTGGTCTAGTGGTGATGACACCCGTCTTACAATCGTGAGGTCGTGGGTTCAAATCCCGGTCCCGCACCAATGAATTCCTTGGAATTTATGTACGGAATTTCACACCACGGGCTTTTCGGTGAAGGAAAACATCGTGAGGCAACCTGCATGCGTCCGTGGACAATTCGATGGCGTATGTGAATCCACCAACCCGCAATGGGCCAGCGTGGTGGATATGGCCCAATCACCCTTCGTGGGTGACTATTAAAAAGGCTTCTACAGTACAGTACATACATTGTAGGATAGTCCGAGGGTGACGGGGGGCCATTTTCACCACGATGACCTAGAAGTGGATTAATGGATCCAGCTTACCTGCTTTACCAGCTTACTTACTTAAGTAACTTCGACAAACTTTTCTATTCATACTTGATATCAAATAACAAACGTAGGTCGTAGCCATCCCTCTATCGTAATGTTTGTTTTTGTTTTGCCCTTATCAAAATTTCATACTGTCTTGTCCGAGCTATCCACGAAAATGATGGTGCTCTACCGTGCGTTTGACGTTGATGTAAAAGGAGCGTTCGTAGAATAGGGGATATAAAAGGTACATTTTCCAAGATGCCAGGATCATTATTATTCTATCAGACGTAATGGGCGATGATGGGGACTTTTATCGGTCAGGAGGCCACGCTTATCAGGCTTGCGATCGGATAAATATATGATAACAATTTGTTAATCAAAATTAATACATATACCGGTATTAGAACTACCAATTACTACTTAGTGCTTGTAGTATTGGCCAAATATTGTCCGGAAGAGATTTTCTCCGCTTTTAGTAAAAAACACCCGTGTTTGCGTGCCTTTCTTTTGTGCTTGTTTCTTCTGTTACTTTTGTTCCTTTTTGTGGTGTCAATAAAATGTTGTATTGTAGTAAGGTTTTGTCGCTGCACTTTTAAATTTGAACTTGAGCCTCAAGTAGATGTCGAACGTAGTCAAAATGTAGTCAAACGCAAAATTATTTTTTTATTTTATTTATTTATTATTATCAACAAAAGGTTACAATATTTATACATATTTAAGTAACACTAAAAAACCTTCCAAAGGTTTCTTATAGTGTTAAGTTCTACGAACAACAATTCAATTCATTTATTTAAAAAAATGTCGTCGGTTGTTGTATTTTCTCCTTTTGTAAGAGAAAAATAATAATTAGTAGCTGAGCAGCTGAAACTAAATAACCTAAACAAAATAAATGTCTAAAAGATTTTGAAAACCAAAATCCCTGTGTAATGCTGATAAATATATGTTTATCGTAATTCTCGTTTAACTCTGTTCTCGTTCACTTGTTCACATGGCTATACCTATATAGCAATAGCATTTCCTAGATACGTATATCAAGTAAATTATTTTTATATATGCGTGTATTGAGGATTTTCCCAAGCAACAAATAACATTTACACCAGTATAGTAATTACACTGTTATCATTAGGTTGCACAACACGCATTTACCTACTACTAGCAAATCAATATCGTCACGTCGAGTGCCTGATAACAAATGACCAAAGTGTGGAATGTAACAAAGAGGACAAAGGTGTGACTTACTCGTACTTACAACGCATTTTGCAAATCACCTGTATGATTGGTTGGTTTAACCATTTTATTTTAAATTCATTCATATCTGGATTAGTATAATTTTGATTTTTTTCTTGCTAAATGCATCAGAAAGGTCATTACAACATTAGTTTTGGCTTGGTAACATTAATGCGCGGCAGGACCTATCTTTTGTAGTTTTAACCTATTCCTTGAAATATAAAAAAATCAAGCTTTATTTTCAATTCATATGTTTTTGTTCACGGAACGCAAACATCAAATTTTACTAAAAATATACTTAAGTAATTAGCAAGCAAATTGTTTAAGAAAATACTAGAATTACTTTAAACTTTTGTAGACAAAACGATTAGTAATAAGTCAAAGTATAGATTGGTATCAGGTGCTAAAACACAAAACAATAGTCCACAAAGTCATTAAGAACTAATTTCTTACAAAAGCGTACAAATCCTATAATCAACGCAAACAGCTCAGCAAAAGGAGGCCAATAAAATCTCTAATGATTGATGTTCTTTCCCAGACCTTAAGGAAAATTATAGAGTTAGGCATTTATTGGATTAAAAGCTTTATTCTTCCAATCTTTCGCGAAATTTTTGCGTTCACCCTCCGGCTTGAGTAATTAATTCTGTTATTTGGGATTACAGAGAATTAGGGCGCTTTTATGCGCGGTCGGCATGATGTGGTAATTGGAGCTCAGGTGACGATTTCATTTGAACCTTTTTGAGTGTAGACTTTTAGAGTATCTTAAAATAAGATATTTTAGACCTGCCCCCCTACCGCCTAAGCAATAGCAATCGTAATAGCAATCGTTTATGACTTCATTTTAGTCATTTGGCACCGCCTATGTGACGTTAGCCATCAAAGTTGTTCATTCAACGATTGCTTTCGCATTCCGCACAAAGCAATTGATGGCTAACGTCACATATGCGGTGTCAAATGACTAAAATGAAGTCATAAACGATTGCTATTACGATTGCTATTGCTTAGGTGGTAGGGGGGCAGGTCTTTTAATATTCTTTTAATTTTAATATTTTAATAATTTTAGTATTCTTTTTCTTTGTTTAAGTAGGTTATTTAATTTTAGTTATATTGGAATGTGTTATTTAAGTTTCTTTGTGTCAAAATAAAATCTCATTGGATGAAATAATTTAAATGTAATTAATCAAACAGTGGTATTTAACTATCGTCTTATTATCTTTAATGTTAACTATAAGTTATTATTGCATATATATTTTAGTAATGACAGTGAGTGCAAGCTAAGATGGACTGGTGGCCGCTCGACCGGTGGGAAAAGTCTCGAGTAGAAAACGTGGACAATTGTATATGCAGGCGCAGTATAGGACGTCCACCAACGAAGTGGGATAGTGTTGTAGTTAGTGGAAAGGTGTCCTATCGTGAAAATTGTATCGTAAAATATATGCCATTCTGACATGTGAGCTGTAGATTTTCTGTTTATGAGAAAGATTAACAAAAGAGGTTTATTAGTGATGAAAATTAAGTATAATTGCAAGGCGACGGGTAATCTAACTAGTATGGCTTGTTATAACTCATTGGGGTAATCCAAGCCATCAACTTTACTATGTCTAAGTATGTAACCTAATTACGAACATATAATGCCATCTGACTCATCGTATTCTCCTCAAATAAACCGACAAGACGTTACGTCAAACCAATATCATAATGGACTAACAAACGCGACCGCAGAGTCAAGCGTTTGATAAGACTCTCCACAAAACGGCAAGCAATTTACTTTGTAGAGGTAGGGCTGTGAAAAGGAAGAGGCGTCTCCAAAGCGGTGTTGACCGTGCAAACAGTAGATGGGAAATGAAATGAAACGAGCGAGGGCGTCAACACTCGCCGACTGGCAGCCCTGGTTGTTTGCATTCTATACTGTCACAGAGTAATCAGAGGTATAACTAATAGAAACGTCCTGCAAGATATGAATTGATTGATTTCTGCATGATTCATGAAGATGCAAACAACCATCGAGATGACAGAAACTAACCATATAATAATTATGTGGTTGGTTGTTTGCATTTCAGAATGTTATGATTGATCGAGAACAGAAAAAATGCACTGATTTGCTACGACACGATTTAGACTGTGAAGTGCAATTATTACCAATCTTACTACCAGTAGTAAGAACGGTAAATGAGTTACCGTTCTTACTACTACTGTTGAAAGTTGTTAAAATTAGTTCCTGTCATCTTTTAGTTGCCACGAAACCGCTCTCGACTTCATGTTGTAAACAACCAGCGCTCTGGTGAGCTATTCATCTCGATATTAGTTGTTTGTATTTTATCTATAATGACACTTTATAATAAGTGGCATGCCTCAGTCTCATGCCGAAGCATGGCGCGATTTAAAAAAAATGTTTGAAAAAGAGAGGAAATAAGGCACTTCCGCGATGTAGCCTAATAACTTCCTACATTATAGTGGTGAGAACAGCCCTCAATAAGTTACTAGCGTTAGGTTTCTACTATTTTTGATCTGAGTCTAGTTTCATTTGATGGAATGCCAGCGAGAATGTGGTGAGTTCGGAGCTCTTTTAAAATCCATCCACTCTTCAAAGTGACACGTGTCGAAGTGAGCCGATGGGAAATGTTGGGTACTCAACTATAGATATAAAAAAGGCTACTCATACGGTTTGTCGCCTTTTTAACACGCTATTATTAGTTTCACCTGTATGTTTGCTTGATTGTACCCAGCCCATTTTAGCTCGATTTTGACCTTCTTTGAGCGATCAAATTTTCTTTAAACTTTGCACACCTATCTAAGACCGATGACAATGCATTTATAAAAAAAATATCACTCCTAAGGGTGTTTTTGAGTTTTTTTTTTTAAACTATATTTATTTTATATGCAAACAAAGTTAGCCAAAACATTTACTCAGTAGTAAGTAGTCAAAAAAATAAAAAATAAACCTGCCCAAAAGGTCGAAATAAGACGAACCGTACGATATCATAGCTGCTAGCATTTTTATGCCAGTGAAGAAGCTTTGTTTCTCGAGAATTCATATAAATATTATTGAATTCATATCAATCATAAATTTACAAGGTTAAATGATGATTTTTCTTATTGTTTTTTAACATACACTACCGAATTGAGCTAAAATACTTTTTTTTTAATTAGATGACGGTTCAAAGCCTAAAGACCTCCAAACTATGACACTGAAATCAATACTTTGTCTATAGACAAAATACTATGCGTAAAATAAGTACGACAAATATTCATGGTTTACAATTAGAAAGAAAGATAAATTCTCATACTGTTTCATCATCATCATCATCAGCCTGTGTCGACCCACTGCTGGGTATAGGCCTCCTCTCTTATGTGCCATTTTTCCCTATCCTGGGCCAATCTCATCTACGCCTGACCAGCGATGGGTCTGATGTCATCGACCCATCATAATGCTTCGTTTACCCACAAAAAAGCAATTTCCTCCAAAGTCCAGTTAATCAAACTCAATTACATTACTGTAATCAAACAATATAAAGCCGTTATCAAAAGGCAGCCTCAGCTAATTCCTGTTTATGCCAAGAAGCAGGCCGTTAACGTTAATTTGGCAAACCGAAGCAATTTTTTATCGCACCCCGATTCACTTTGTCTTAAGCCTCCAGGATTGCTTGTTTTCTCATTTCCTTGATAAATATTTTCCCAATTTGGGGCCTGACTTAAAGCAATTACGTTTAATTTACATTTATAAGCTGAAAGTTCGTCGATCTGCTGGGAGTTGGACAGTAGTGAGTTTCAGATTTTACAGTGCCGTAGTAAAATAAGGGTCGTCCTTTACATCGCTGTATCCATATCAATTATGTAGATAAATAAACTAGTACCACTACTAGTAATGTCCTTGTACCTACTAGTACGATGTACTAGTGGTATGTACTAGTGGTACTAGCTGCACTTTAATAAAACATTTTTCTGTTGCTTTGTTATTTGAACCAGTGGCTTTATTAACTTAAGCAAAATATTTAAAATTAACTATTTAAAATGAATTAGTTATTAATTTTATTAACTATTTAAAATTAATAATTAAGTAATTAATTATAAATTTTAGTTAATAAAATTAACTATTTCATTCAGTCATTCAGTGGTTTAATTATAATAATCTATAATTTTTTGACATGGTAAAAAAATAATTAAAATAAATATTAATTATTTAAAATTACTTAATCAAAATTACTAAGTGAGAAATGTTGTTTTTTCTTTCGCAATTTGAACACATTATTATTTTATACTACTGGACTAATCGTTTCGGCCGAGTTGCATCGACCGTCTTATCTCGTAATTTGAGTGCGCGATTAGTCCCGTAGTATATAATAATAAGTGAGAAGTAACTGGGGAGATCACAAGGTTAGCCCTTTATCAAACTTGTTTATAAGTAACGATAAGTATTTTAAATATTAAAATTACAAAGCAATATGTACCTACCTAAGGGCATTGAAATGACTAGATGTTTTTTCTGCATATTACATAACAAATCATGAATCGTTTTGTCAATCTTTGTTTTGCTCAAATTCTCTCTAACCTTTTCGGTTCAATGCAAAAGTTAGCAAGATTGACAAATAGGTAAATGATACAATCGCATCTGATTGTAAAATAATATAAAGGATCCTCATTTCCCCGCCGCGGGATGCCCGCAATCTCTACAATCAAAGCATTATTGAATTCCGTCTGCTACAATCTGCCTCGAGGTGGGTTAAAGTTTAATCGGGAACTGATGGTAAACTGTGTTGCACAGTACTTAACCGAGTATTACACTACATGATATGCAGGGGACCCTGAAAATAGGGTCAGTTTATGGGATAACTCTAACTACATAACCTTATTTTCAGGAAATATCGGAGTAAAAACACGTACTGTACTGTACTGTACCAGCCTTTTTAATAGTCCACTGCAGGACATAGGCCTACCCACGAAGGGTGATTGGGCCATATCCACCACGCTGGCCCAGTGCGAGTTGGTGGATTCACATACCTCATAGGATTTTTTCTACGGATGTATGCAGGTTGCCTCACGATGTTTTCCTTCACCGAAAAGCCAGTGGTGTGAAATTCCGTACATAAATTCCGAAGAATCTATTGTTACGGGACCGGGATTTGAACCCACGACCTCACGATTGTAAGGCCGGTGTCATTACCACAAGACCACCACGGCTTTTTTAAAACACGTACTTACCTATAAAAGGCGTACAGCCTACAGTGAAATATTATGATGGTATTGGATGGTCTAATGAAGGTTTTATAACAATTAGGAGTACAAAGGATCACATTTTAAAACGTATACCTATTTGGTAAAATAAGTTACTAAAGCTATTGTATAAATGTACTTATTATAACTGTATCGTTTGTGACATCTTAGTTCTACGGTAAAGGATGGATGGAAATTGTGATTTGACGTGTGTTCTAATCTATATGTATGAAACTATAATATTTATTAGATACACATACATATTTAAATTATGTTTTATGAACACAGTTAATTGAGACAAATGACGTGACAACATAGTTTACAAAAAAAATACAAAATGTTTAATTTAGCATTAGATTACAGATATACCAAAATACCAGTGGACCCTGTACTAGGATGACCTGTATCGCAGGGCCCGACTCAGGGACGTACATTTCTAATACTATCAGTTATACGTACGGTGCGGCTAATAAAATTATAACAAAACATTTTGATATATAGAATTCTTAAATTTCAAAATTTTGAAAAATAACTAACACTTGCGTGTGTGTGTTGTCCGTGAATTGAAGTGTGGCGAATGTGTCTTCTGCGATACACAAGTCCTCGTAAGAGTCGGTGTTCGCATTCAAGTTTAAATGTAATTTATAAAATTAGTTTCCTACTATTACGTGAATGAATTGCTCACATCACAATAGCGTATCATTATGCAGTATACTTAGCTATAAGTGACTTTTCACAATACTATATCTAAATGTAGTATTATAACCATAATACCTATAAACGGAGCAGGAAATTATCATGTCAATAGTTTCATAGTAGTTTCGATAGCGTACGAACCGAGATGGGATATTGTCACGCAAATATAAGGCTTGCCCTCAGTGCCTTAGTGGTCTCTTTATCATAATATTATCCAAAATAGATTAAGTAGGTTTTATAACACAGAAAAACAGCGCTACTACGGTGCGGTGGTGTGACAAAGAAGTGGTGTAGAAATCTCTACTCTATTCGATTTGCCTGAAGGAGTAAAATTATTCCGCTGTTTCACCGTCTTATTATTTAAACTGCGTAGCATAAATAGTTTTGATTATAACAAAGATACTGCTTAAATTTCAACGTTACAATGTTTTGGATTGCTTTCTAATTTATTAACTGCAATTGTAAATGCTCGATCTACAATAAGATATCGTACTTATAACAAATCCAAGTAAGTCGGAAACTATAACGTAAATCGAGACGCATTAGTATCTAAAGATGGCTTATAGATAAAGACGTTTTCAATATTACAGGAAAGAGTAATGCGAAAGATTATACCATGGTATTTCTAAGAACGTGACTGTTTATATATTTTAAAATGCGAATCAATGTTAATATGTTCAATAATGAAATCTACTAATTTAGACCTTCAAGGGTATGTGGATGATCCAATTGCTTTCTATGTAGTAGTAGTGTAGGTAGTTTTAGCATATAAAGTAGTATTGTATCATATTGTAATTAGCATCCTTTTAGGGGCTTATTCTGTATCTAGATTAAACTAAACGACTGCCTATTAAATGGAAAGACATATCACTTGTTCTGCTATATGTCCGTATGTAGCACGATTATAATTATTTAAAAGTAAAATGTTTCGTAATAAACTATTTATAGGAGTACATATATCACTTTGAACGTGAATTATGGCGCCAAATATGCATAAATTTTATATTGGTGTTGGTATCAAATACACTTAGCTACACACACTTTTAGACTAATAACAAATACAATGTTACCTCTACAAATAAGATAAACTCAAATAGTATTCGTATGTGGTGTAACTGAACAGATAGGAATTTCACGATATCGGAATATTACACAGTCGTAATCGTAATCTGATAAGTGTTATCGCTAATACTACATTACATTTTACAGTGATTACCTTGAAGCACAAATAGAGAGGATAATCTAGGATGTGACTTATCGGTAGTCAGGAATTTTATAAGTTGTTGTGGAAAAATGTTACTGATTAGTTACGTAATGTTATCGCCAATTAGTTACGCTCTTGTCGTGGTCGCCGCCTCTCTAGGGTTGACACAATAAAGATCTTGAGAAAGACATTCTCTTTACTCAAGAGTGACTCTAATATGAAGCAAAGAATCGTACACAATGACATGTTGTTTTAATCTTTCGCGATTTGAACACATTATTACCTCCACCCGTGGTCTACCCGTAACCACGGTCGATGGATGCAACTCGGCCGAAACGTCGGGATGATGAGGTATTTATTTATCTTGTAATTTTAGTGCGCTATTAGTTCCGTAGTAAATAATAATAAAGAATCGTACACCGCAAAATGCATGTTTGTTGTGTTCTGTGAGTGACAATAAACGATTCTGATTCTGATATGAGTACTTGGGTAATTTATTGGCATTATGGCGTTTAGTTTAGGGCGTGTATAAGTCGAACAAGTCGGCGGATGTGAAGTTAGCTACAAGCTGCACGAAACCTAATCAACACGCAGTGTATTGTGAGTTTCAATCAGGATTGGATATTGCGGCTATACTTAAAGTTAGAAGCTTGGCTCTACACTACATGATTAACTTTTTGACATTACGCGGTCTCGTCTTTGTAACATTTTACTAGAGAATGATTTTGGTGGGATACGTCAAGCATTAAAGTCATCAAATGTTTGTCACGATGAATGAAATAACATTAATTTATATGAGATTCTCAATTCTCTTGAAATTCGAAGTCATTAATTCGTTGCATCTCTCTTTTGTCTTCACTGATTACGTCGCATACGCAATTACGTACCATGCATATGATTTAAAAGAAGTAGGTACGATTTTTGCTGTAATATAATTCAATAATAAATAATCATTTGCGTAGTAAATTCTAATAAAATTGTAAGTCCAGTACGTAAGTACCTATATTGCTGCTCTGTTTTTGCGATAGCATCGTAGAAATTGCAATGGAATTTATTTTATTATGTGGGACGCAACGAATGAGTTCAGTGAAGTGTTGGAAAACTTCTGTAGATTGAAAAAAAATCTTAGTCTTATAAAATAACCTAATTGCATCTTGTTGCAACTGCTATTAATAAGAAAGTTAAGCAATTAGAGTAGGAAACTTATTCTAAACACGCACTGAATATGATGACAGGGTCAAAAAGGCATTATTTTAATTAATCCGTTAGATTATTAAAAATATTGGACACGTATTGTTTCTTTTGTCAGTAAAACAATAAATGATAAAGATGAACCATGTCAAAGTTTAGGAGTGGAGGCTCGTGACGTCACTAGTGCGACGTGGTCTGTACATTTGTATTGCACTCGCGATATCACTGGAAACTTTAAAGGGTCTTATTCGTCAATTTATCTTTAATTGACAAAATAAAAACCGGACAAGTGCGAGTCAGGCTCGCACATCGAGGGTTCCGTACAAACAAGTTATTAATTATATTATATATAATATAATAATTAAAAACCTATTTTAGCGTGTGCTAATGAAGTTCTTTTATATGATACCTTACATGATACGATTTACTTACTTTGAATTTTGAACCCATATTTTGTGAATTTAGAGGCCCTATTTTTTGTGATTTAAATAAAAATGTACATTTTTCAGATTTATTCCTATATGTGTACTCTGAGACAATGCTTCTTGCCAAATTTCATAGTTCTATGTCAACGGGAAGTACCCTGTAGGTTTTGATTTTTGTGAGTGTCGAAATATTCGGCTTTTTACGACATAAGCGGCTCTAACTTTTTTAAACGATAACTTAGAAGTTTTTCTTTTACACAACTGCAAGAGACCATAGATATACGTATGCAGTTTAAATGTAAACTCGATATCTTTACGCGTTCCCGAGATAATGAGTCTTGACATACACTCAGACGGACAGACGTACTACAAAGTGATCCTATAAGGGTTCCGTTTTTGCCGTTTAAGGTACGTAACCCTAAAAAATATGTATATAATATTTTTTTAAAATCTATCTGACGGACTTATTATATTTTTTAGTTATCATGCCTATTAAAGCTAACTAACTAACTAACAGCGAAATGATGTACCAAATAAACAAATCAAAAACAGTATAACAAAATGATTGTCATGAAATAAGTCCTCATACCGACCCGGTAGGTCGAAACATGACTATCAAGGTGAATTTAACAAGTACGTATCTAGAAAGTCCCTAGGCTAAACAGCTTTCTCTGACGTCTATCTCTCGTACGACATAATGGTCCCTAATAAGACAGGGTACAAGTCCCTCTAATTGTACCTATAAGTGGGGTACCTTCAAAGTAGGAAGGTACTCGTCAAACATCGAAAATGTTATTTGTTATTTCTTGGAAGAAATAAACAGGTGGAGTACGAAATAACGCGATTGAGATGTGGTGCCGTAGTTAAATATACGTTTTGGTCCGTGTATGAGTTAGATTCCGAGTTCATATTTTAGTATTAGTGTGAACCTCAGACCAAATAAAGTGTGAACAATAAAGGTTTCATTCATTCACTCATTAATTTCATTCATATACTTAAATCAGTAACTAAGCAATAACATAGATAGTACAGATATCTATCATATCTACGTTTATTATCTATTGTACATATCGTTATAAAATAATTGATTTATAGAATAATAATTAAGTTTGTTGATTTGTAGCATTTTGATAGTACAAAAGCTTTAAATTCAGTTCCTTATTTAATTATGAACAAATTGTTAATGCAATTTTGTTTTACGATATAAGACAAATTATTTAATAAAATGAACCAAACAATCGTGTGCTGAAATTTATTAGTGTAAACACAAAAAAGTGCTGCTTATAATTATAATACACTAGAACATCACTAACACAACCATATACTACCAACCTTATAATAATCTTTGAGTTAATTGATGTAAAACAAAAAACAATGCTTCCTTCTTGAAAAATCGAGTAGCTTTACTCGATTATCATGAGATTTCCACACTTATAAAATCGATCATTATTTTGTGAACGGAACTCTAAAAAAAGTAAGTGTCACATCTCAGGCTGTTTATTTATTTACGGAACCCCGGTGTTGACGTGAAGTGCTTATAAATAAGACTCGTTAGGGTTGCCAGACTCTCCACGCTTATCTACGGAATATTATTATTTTGAGTTATTTACTTGGCAACACCTTGCTCCTAAACTTGAATTATTTATCGCGAGCATTCTTTCATTCATTCTTGATGGAGAGTTATGAATTGACCTTTTTATTTTGTTAGTTGGAGGAAAGTTAGGGTTTTGAGTAATGGAAGTGTTTTCATTATAGTAATGAAAATAAGAGCCAAATTGTTTATATAAAAGAATTTGGACGCCAGAAATGAAATATTTAGTTAATCGGTTTAAAATATAAATAATTTATTTACCGATATTTGGTAGGATAGGTGCGAGTGCGGTCTAGCACAGCTCTATGAGAACAGTAATGAGGAATTCATAATAAGTAGGCTAAGCATTAAAGCTGTAGAACAAAGAGGTATTTTACTATAATGTAAACGTCGCGAAGGAAAGAGAAACACTCACATACATTATATGTTAGAGTGAGATAGATTAGTTTTTGTATCATATTCCAACATATATACTAACATTTAAACCGGAGCTACACTCTATAATTAATTTGTCAAAATTTTGAGTCAGTTTCTGAAACATACCTACAATTCATTTGTAATATCGATGGATGTTATTAGAAAACGTCTACCGCTTTACTTTTTTCTTTATCTATACATATAAATAAAATTGGGTTGTAATATTGAAAACTTTAAATAAAATAATACATCAGATATGAAGTAATAAGGCAACCAATCTATGAAATGATATTTCTTATACTTGACTTAGATGGCTACCATCTACATCAAGTATTTTGTCTGAACATTTGCTACATCTCATTTTTATCAATACGTCTAAAAATAAGTCTTAGGAATATTGTACAGCCTTTTATTAAATTCTGAGATTGATATACAAAACCCTTGAAATATTTTCGGCCAAATTGCCTTTTTTATCGTAGTATTAAGAAAATAGACAGTCTTAAATATTGGTCTATGTAATAAATAAGCTTGTGTGTCTAGACGCTATTAATATCGTTTTGAGCATGTTTTTTAAGATAAGAGTAGTTTAGTGCTTCGTTGGAAGATTGCGGAGATTGAGATGAAATTCTGTGAAATGAAATTAAAGTCTAACCATAACTTTAGGAAAAGAGATTGTGTTTGGTATAATAAAAGAGATAACTACAACTGTTAGAAGTTATGATTGTGCTGTGAAGTTACACCAATACTTTTAGTAACTAGGTACATATGCGGGATGTTTCCCTAAACGACGGACATATATTATTGCACTTATAATTTTGACCTACTTTTACTATGGGGAAATTGCGAAATATAAGCAGATATTCCGTACAAAAATACTTTTGACGACATTCGATAAAGTGCATGGGATAGCCGATAAGTTGTTACACTAGATAATTGTTACGAAAAATATTTTTACTTACTATTTTACATTTCATGTTGTAGTTCAAATTTCGCGATTTGATCACATTATTATTATGTACTACGGGACTAATCGCGCACTAAAATTACGAGATGATGAGGTATTTATTTATCTCGTAATTTTATTTCGCAATTAGTCCCATAGTATACAGGGTTATTTCTAATCAATTAGCATCTTTCTAGAGACATATTCTGTACATCAAAACTAACAACTTTTGATCTACGACTTTCGTCAAAACTAAAAAAAAAAATCAGCTGTTCCATACATTTTGTCGCGGGTGAACTATATTTTTCTACGGAACAACAATTTTTTTTTGAGTTTTGACGAAAATCATACAACACAAGTTGTTAGTTTTGATGTACAGAATAAGCCCCTAGAAGGATGCTAATTGATTAGAAATAACCCTGTATAATAATAATTTACATTTAATGTTCTAGTATAGCTATCATGTGGAAATAGAGTTACGTTGTATGAACTACTCAAAGTCTTTAAAATTGAACTTTTTTTTATTCCCTATAGGTTTTCGTTTGACTACATACTGCCTGATGTTGAGCAAATATGCGGTCTAGGGAGTAGCACGTTTACCTAGAAGATACCTATTTACTCGGGATTTGAAGACACCTACATTGTACTTAAGCGACAATACAACAGTTAAATGAATAATAAATAAATAAATATTTTGGGACATCTCACGGCCTCTGACCCCAAACTAAGCAAAGCTTGTGATATGGTTGTCAGAGACTGATATACTACATATACTTATTTTTAAATACATACTTATATAGATAGTAACTAAATAACACCCAGCAGACACAAAGCAAACACTTATGTTCATCACATAAATATTTGCCCTGGGTGGGGATCGAACCCACGCCTCTTTGATCCAGAAGTTAGGGTCACTAACCACTGAGCCACCCATCCAGTCAATTACAATGACATGGTCACAAATCTATTAATAGCACACAATAATATCCAAAGAGCAATGATCGTGAAAAACTTACAACAAACTACATTATACCGGAACAAAATGACTACCATCAAAAAGCAATTTGTTGAGCTTTTTCAATATACAAAATATGGCTTCCTAATCACCAACTAGGCAAACATTACGCTTTACACTAACGACACCCCGTCTCAGCATTAGATGTCATTAAAAATTAAAGCGCTCCAATAAAAAATAAATTGAAATCCATTATTTAACCAAATCGCCTACAAGCGATAACGACGGACGTTAACCTAAAAGCCTATTATGCGTCGAAGCAGTAGAATTAATTATTTACTAATGACGATAATTTCGAAATCGGGAATTTACAACGGATAATATTACGGGTACAATTTTGAGAGTCATGCATACCTAAGTACGTTTTAAAGATACTAAATCTGAGTTACGTTACGTTTAGTGTAAACATACCGTGGTTTATAATAGAGAAGTCGAGAGCAGGGAAATTAAAGCTGGATGTAATCAAAATAATTACGTAGTTTGATCGAGTGAAAAGTGCA
This sequence comes from Hypomecis punctinalis, assembly GCA_949316475.1. Lineage (NCBI taxonomy): Eukaryota > Metazoa > Arthropoda > Insecta > Lepidoptera > Geometridae > Hypomecis > Hypomecis punctinalis. The sequence continues at coordinate 2,787,563 of OX438807.1, forward strand.
TAGAGGCAATTTTGATACGTAGGTGATTCTTTACATTGATATAAAAATAATTACTTACGCTACACACATCTAAAATTAGTTGACTCAGAGGAAAGAAATATATGGCTATTGGCGTAGATTTAGTTATACACAATTTTTAAGTAAAATTGGTTAACGAGACGTAAAAAATTAAGTAGGTTATAAGCAAAGCATAGAACATATATAATTGATTTAAGCCTCTCATAATTGCGAACTCTACTTATTTAATCAGAATTTGCGCTGTGCTGTGCTACACCATCGCCCTAAGATGTTTCCTCTTTCCTTTAAGATCCTTCGTTTGCCTTGAAATGTAGTTGAAACAAGTTGTCAAGTGCGTGTTTCGACACGAGTGCGATTGGCTTCCGTAGATGGTGGACACTCTTTTTTCAACTTTGTCAATCTCACCAATGGTACCTGTGGCAAAAATCGTTTAAGAAACCTTACATTCACCTTAGAAACCATACAAAACGACACCCCACTTGAGGGGGTGGTGTTAAAAAAAATGGTCATCCCCTCTTTACATGTATGGGAGCTACTCCTTAAATATAGTTTTGATTATTTTTAAGTAATAAAAATTGCTCCATGGAGCGTTCTATGCTAGGCATCACGTTACGTGACCGAATTCGAAATACGGAAATCAGTAGGAGGACAAAGGTGGCAGATATCGGATCCCGTATAATCAATCTCAAGTGGCGTTGGGCTGGACATTTAGCCAGATGTGATGATGGCAGGTGGAGCAGGTCTCTGACTGAATGGTGGCCCCGTGACGGGAAGCGCAGTCCCGGTAGACCCTTACAACGGTGGCGTCATGACATCCAAAAGTTTTGCGGCAACACCTGGATGAGACTGGCACAGGACAGGGATAGTTGGCGTAAGGGGGAGGAGGCTTATGCCCTGCAGTGGGCCGAAATAAGCTGATGATGATGATGAATAAACATTGAGTACTTAAGTTTTCATAACATCAAATTTCATGCAATTTGGTTGATAAATATGGAAGTTATAATGCCGACAGACGGCGGAACGAACGGACACAACGAAGTTATAAGGGTTCCTTGTTTTACTACGGAACTCTAAACATTGCCTTCAGTCCGGAACACAGTAACGTTTACTAACTACTTCTTGATTGCTTATTGCTCGGGCGGATTCAGTTAAAGAACTTTACATCTACAAATCCCCATACATTCATGTTCAGACAAACATAAACCAAAAAACAAAAAAAACTAACGGCATCTTAGTCAAACTGAGTTGGTCCGGAGTCGCGACCGTCACGAGTGGGTGTTTATCTTATCGCTCTCTGTCAGAAGCGAGCTACCGTCGTCGTCGGCGTCGATATCTCATCATGTCGGAAGATAAACGTACACAGAATTAAATACACGGTTTATAGAGCCAGGCTCTTAGACGGCCTCGACACGCGACGTGACGGCAACGGGGTAATACTTGATAAGCGACGATAATAAGTTATCGCAATTAAAAGTGAAGGAAGTGAGGGCTTTTTGAGCTTGATTTGAAGGGAAGAGTGCTAGGAATTATGTTTTCTATCTACCTATTAATAAAATGGTAACAAGATCTTTATGCAGTCTTTAATAGGCTGTAGATAAGAGGTCCTAGTCGTGATGAAAAGGCGCCCGTAATCGGCAGTGGGGCAGCTTAATTCATAGACGTAACTGATAGTATAAACCATTTTGTAATTTTTATACAGGCCTAATCATGCAAGTAGGCGGATGTGAAGTTAGCTACAAGCTGTGCGAAACCCAATCGATGCGCAGCTTTATGTGAGCTTCAGTTGGATATTGCGTAGCTTGTAGCTAATTTTACATCCGCCAACTTATACGATTCGGCCTATACTGGACTGGGTGACATGGAAAAGTGGAAAATAAAAAAAAGTTACTATAACGGTAAAAAGATACAAGTTTTTATTTGGTTTTGGTCGGTATTACTATTCAATTTTAACTGCCAATTTAGAGCTTTATCTTCTTCACAAAAATACATTTTAGTCCCGGTTATACTGGCAGTTTATTTTTTATTTTATTTGACAAGTAGCGACCCGCGCCGGCTTCGCACAAGTATATTATACATATAAACCTTCCTCTTGAATCACTCTATGTATTAAAAAAAACTGCATCAAAATCCGTTACGTAGTTTTAAAGATATAAGCAAACATAGGGACAGACGGGAAGCGACTTTTTTTAATACTTTGTAGTGACAGTGATGTGAAAGGAATCTTTACAAACTTTAAGTTTACTGTATCCATAAATTACTGTCTGTCTACTTATTCGTTGCTCTCACATACATTCTAGAGTAGATTTTTCTCTCTATTTTATCCTTGACGTAGCCAGTACAAGGGTCATACTCGTTAAGGGTAATAAAGACGTCCTGAAAATAGGCTCAAGACAAAATATTGCCTCTAAAATACCGACTCCTTATTTTCTAACCACGTATTTTTACGTGTGAAACTGCTCATAGAATAAGAACTTTGTCGTAATAAATGGTCTAAATCATGAAATGTCGTATTTGTAAATTTAATGTAAACGGAATTTTACACTTCTATACTGCATAAAATATAGCTTGATCTCTGCGACAGTGACATTGACATAAAATATAGACATTTTTAGAGTTGGGATAGGTGATAGGTCAGAAATTGGATTTTATTTACTTACTATTAAATTACTTATTTACTTACTATTTGTAAATTGATATAATTTTATAGCTAAATAATTTTTGCTCGATTTGGAAAATATATCTCTCAAATTATTAGTGTTATTTTGCGATTTAATATATACTTTAATATTATTTATTATTTAATTTAATGTATTTTGATATTTTTAACCGACTTCCAAAAAGGAGTAAGTATGTTCTATGTTCGTCTGTATGTATTTTTTTTGTGTATTATGTTCATCGATAACTTAGCTAATTGTGAACCGAATAAAAAAAAATATGTTAGTTTAAAAGGGTATACTTTTCAGGTTGTCCCATTTATTTCCCATTTGAATATATGTACGAGAGTAGGGAGTAGTCCTACGTACATAGTAGTACATTTATGTTATTTTGTATACCTTACCTAGCCAAAGACGTTCCACGAACTGAAAAAAACTTCTATCTATCTATCTATCAGCTGTAGGACATCCACTGATGGACATAGGCCTCCCCCATGGATTTCCAATAAGGCCGGTTGGAAGCGGCCTGTATCCAGCGCGTTCTTGCAATTTTTATTATATCGTCAGTCCACCTAGTCGGTGGACGTCCTACGCTGCGCTTGCTGGTCCGTGGTCTCCATTCGAGAACTTTACCGCCCTTTCGGCAATCGGTTCTTCAAACTATGTGTCCTGCCCATTGCTACTTTAATTTGCTAATCCTCTAGGCTATGTCGGTAACTTTGGTTTGTCTGCGGATCTCCCATTTCTGATTCGATCTCGCAGCGAGACACCGAGCATAGCCCTCTACATAGCACGTTGGGTTATCTTGAGCTTATTCATATGCCCCACATTAAAAGACCACGTTTTGGTTCCATATGTCATCACTGGCAACACACAACTATCGAAAACTCTCGAAAAAACTTATTTTTCCAAAAAATATTCTTATGAAATTCAATTTACGGCATGGCTTAAAAATGTGACAGTAAAGATTTTAAAGGAAGTTATCTTTATGAAATCTTAAAAACTTCAAGATATGGTGAAAATTAGCCGACCACTTACAGCCTTAAGTAGGTATCAGGTTATTTCTTGGTAGCGAGTGGGCAGTGATTAGTGATCTCTTTCTACGGGCCACTGACAGCCATGATAAGTTTGTTCTGGTTCATATTTTAGTTTAATAGCCTTGTATTTTATGCTGATAAAATATCACTTACTTCTATAAAACATGTATTTGGATAGTATAATAGAAAATGAGGAAAAATTGGAGTGTTTAAAGGAATAATAAATGAGTCAAGTGAAATGAAAAATATAAACGAGTCAGGTATGTGTAGATCAAGAATAGATATTGTTTGTACTTTGGCTTAGCTTACGTACCTAACTTTACACGACTAAGATTAGAATGGTTTTAAATCCAGAAAAAGTAGATTTGGTACTCACGTTTAAATATACAGAGATTTTACGTTACATCCTACTAATATTATAAACGTGAAAGTTTGTGAGGATGGATGGATGGATGGATGTATGGATGTTTGTTACTCTTTCACGCAAAAACTACTGAACGGATTGAGATGAAACTTTGCAATAATATAGCTTATATATCAGAATAACACATAGGCTATAAATTATAATGATATATTGCGTATGCGGGCGAAGCCGCGGGTAAAAACTAGTAATAAATATATAAATCTTTATTACTCTATTTCTAAAAAAGCCGTGGTGGTCTGGTGGTAGTAACAACTGACCTGCAATCGTGAGGTCGTGGGTTCAAATCCCGATCCCATACCAATGAGTTTCTTTGGAACTTATGTACGGAATTTCACATCATTGGCTTTTCGGTGAAGGAAAACATCGTGAGGCAACCTGCATACCTCCGTAGAAGAAATTCGATGGCGTATGTGAATCCACCAACCCGCACCGGGCTATCGTGGTGGATATGGCCCAATCACCCTTCGTGGGTAGGCCTACGTCCTGCAGTGTCTATTAAAAAGGCTGGTACAGTACTCTAGTTTACAAATTATACATACAATTTTAAATATGATCTAGCATAACAAAATGTACAAAATATACTGTTGCTGAACTAGGCTAGTGCCTGTGCTTCAGCGTACAGCAACCTCCCTACAGGGTGATGCCATAATTAAGTGCTTACTTATTACTATTTTTATTTAATAGATAAATAGTTGAGAGTTGAAGAGTTTCTTATGTAAATCCACTAAATTGAACGAGTTTTTTGAGACCTTTGGCAGACATAACGTATCTTCCCTAAAATATAAACAGAACTAACTAGATCTAAATAAACACTAGGTATGTCATGACATTTAACCCTTTTTTATATATTTAGGTAAGTTCTAGCATAGACAAAGTACTCAAGGTACTATAGGTACATTTCAATAATGTTATGTTTAATTTAGTTTAAGACAAAGAAAAATGTTAAAACTCTTGTTTTGATTATTCAGAGTTAACAGAAGGCCAATCGCACTAAAAAATTACAGCTGAACTACAATTGAATTTTAACCGAACTTCGACTTTTTGTCTATTTTCGTATCGCACTAATGATTCTGACTAAAGTTGAAACGTAACTCGATGAGAGTTGGAACTTAACCGGTGTTAAATGAACGATTGGTGTATGATGTTTAGCGCAATACCTAATTCCTTGAAGCTGAATCGAAACTTAACTACAATTGCAACCGAATTTTAACTGAATTACAGATGGAACGCAGCTGTTTAAAATTAACGCGATTGGCCTGCAGGAGCTGGTAGTATCTTTGGAAGTGCATAGGTACTGATTAGTATTCTATGGAACCAAGCTCGTTTCAATCTGCCGACAAGACAGGGATCGCTCCCATCTATATGCATCATCTAAGACGCGTGTGCCGTGTATCAAGCGACATTCACCTCTAATAGCATTTATCTTTGCCCCATATTTGCATTGTTACAAGCTTTAGATACTGGAGTTTCACTAATAGTTATATGATTTATCTTTTAGTAACGCTAAAACCATGTTAAAGTTTAGTAAATTATACAATAGGCTTGTCTACTAAAAAATATAATTAGTCCGTAAAATAGATTATCAAAAAATGTTAGACACGTATTTTTTCTATTGTTAGTTTTTTTAGAAATTAATAAAGATATAGCCCGGTAAAGTTCCGCGTGACGTCACTAATATCTAAATCACTGCAAATGTACCAGTACCGTTATTGGCAAGTGACGTCACCCCCGTTAACAATTTGACAAGGATTATCTTTGTCGTTAACTGTTTGATTGACAAAATAAAAAACAAGTGTCCAATATTTTTTAATAATCTAAGTAACGAAATTATATAATTGACAACATTTCAAATTTTTAACATAGTTATTTTTATTTATCATCTGAAAGAATATTGCAAAATAACATATACGTATTTTTTATTTTTCCAATACGACTTATATTTTCCGTAAAATTAAGTTTTGAAAAGTAGCTTATTCTAAAAGGACGTAACTGCAAAATTTAGGACTCATAAACAATTTTACTGAAGCCACATTAGAAAAGAATAGGTGCTAGCGTTGCTGTCACTATCAATGCCAATCAATCTATCACAATTCACAACAAATAGGCCGGGAGGTCAGCGCAAAAAGTCCACTATGTACCGCGGTATACTATGGGAAGAAAATTATAAAACAATGTTTAACAACTGCCAATCATCTGTAATATGTAACAGGGTCTGTCATACAGGCTTTAAATTAGCACCACTTAAAAGAAGAAGAATTAGTAGTACTAGTTCCAAGATACTTTTAAAATTCAAACGGATTCTTTCACCAAATGCTAGGGAACCCAGCTGACTGACTCCAGGGTATTGATGGTAACTCCATTTTGATAACTTAGTACCAATAATTCAGCTTTTGGAAAGTATTTGCGTTTACATCTCGGGCTAATGCAAAATAAGTAATTTGAAAATGACACTGACATTTTATTTTTAAACTACAGTTTATGTGTCAACACTGTCAGTGTTAACTGTCATTTTATATTGTTAGTATTTTTTTTATCATTGGCAACTGAACTTTTAGTATAAATCCCGAAACGGCTTGGGTGAGAGTTTTTATCTAATATCTTAGCAGTTACTGCACTAAAAATTTTGGAAAAATAAGCATAATGATCAGCATCCCGATATCTCGATATGGTTTTGGAATTTCATAGCCTTGTGAAATATGAAAACTTGTCAATTATGATTTTTATACTCAGTAAACATGCTTATTGTCAAATAGCCTCAACTTATATAGATACTTATTTCGTGTGCTAAATTAATTTATGTTAAAAGTGTAAAAATATTTTAGGTTCCTTAGATCTTTAGTCTAAAATAACCACAAGGCTATCCAAGTTTCAGGGCTATATTCGTAAATAACTACCACCAACAATATTATATACAAAGTAGCCATTGACGTGTAGCCAGTAAAAGTTAAGAGTCTGCTCGTAAACTTTACGATTCTAATAATTAAGGATAATTGGGTCTGAGTTATGAATTTATTTTCAGGTCAAGGCTGAAATCAGGTCACAGAACTTGTAACAAATAATATAAGTAATTTCCGAGAAAGGCATGGCGACTATTGCCTATATTGCCTGCCTTTAGAGATTTATGTCACTGTCTCCGTCGTCAGAAGCTTGTGCGAGTGAGAGTGACGGAGATATTCTCAAACATACTGGAATAGGCTCAGATTGGCTGTGAGAATAAATAACTAATAAACCCCGATAACGCTCCGGTCTCAGAGGGCACTTAAAGAGATTGGCCTGAAGCCTCTGAGAAGAAGCCGCATTCATTCCTCGGGATAGAATTCAGTTAATATGAGCATTCTCTCCAAAAAACTGCCCCTTGAAATAAATATCCTTAAGTGCGGCCGTCTTTTGCTCAAATAGTGTTCTCACTTCAGTGGATCTGTCCGATGTAAGATGACCCTTGGTTAGTAGTGGCTTTTATTGGATTGATCTAAGTATAACCTTATTGAACGAGTGTAGCAAAGGTCTAAGAGTCAACAAATCGTCTTTTGTATTTTTCTAGATGTTTGTTTGCCGATGGATATCTCAAGTAAAGTTTATTTGAGTCACTAAATTATTCTGGTCAGTAGTTTATGTACGATACAATGTTGAATTTTGATTCAACGGATCGTAAGATTTGCAGCTTTATTGAACTTTAAAAGTGTGAATTTTGAGTTGTAAAAACTTAAAAACGCTTGCAGCTTTTATTGCATAAAATCAAAATTTAAAAGCTAATAAGTACGATTACGCAACCTAACTCAAAATATTACATAATTTAGGCATATTTGGTCCCTTAATTACTTTAAAATAGCTTTGAGGATTAAATCAAACTTGTTACCCTCTTCGTCTGACCTTTAAGAGTTTGACAAGATGTTCGAAAGTTATTTGCTTGTTCATCATGGTTCAGACATAATTCCGACAGTATTTATGTGGTATATTTTGACTAAAGTTAGGTACATATTAAGATTCCGGCAGGATTAAATAATATATCATATGATGGTGTGGTGCTAATTGTGTGTAATAAGAATTAGTAAGTATTACTTGGTATTTACTACGTTGCACTTCTACTTTGCGTTATTTTTTCTAGTCAATTTTACGGTTTTGATTTTAATGAACGTTTTGTACATTTCGGGTTATTATTTTGACGATTATTATTAACCGACAAAACGGAGGAGGTACTCGTACTCAATTCGACGCGTATATATTTTTATATGTGTAACCACACATAACTTTTACATAGTAGTCCGAATTCAATAAATATTTTTTTATTGGAAAGTGTACACTTTGAAATTAACTCATTAAAATTTTATTGAAATCGACTGAGCTATTTTTGATAAAATCAACAATAATGTAAAAAATGTTACTTCACTCCGTGCGAAATATTCGCGAATTCTGTACACGGTTGACATGCCATTTTTTTGCAAAAAATAATTAGATAATATCAACTACCTATTCATAATAGGTATAAGGTAGTTGAGAACTGTATTTCAATGTTTTTTAAGTTACAAATATAAATATTTTCATTCATAATTATGACCAATTTTTAAGTCTAAGCTTAATCGCGGACAAAATCGGCTGATCAATACAAAAACTTTGTTGACTTTTGAAATATTGTTTGGAATAGCAGAACGAATTACAAATTTTGTTTCAATTTAGTATTATTTTTATGACGTAGCAAAAATTATCGCAATACCAATGAGTACTAAGACTGAAATATTAATGAAATAAATGCCTAAGCTTTTCATATAATTTGTATTCTACGCTTGCATTTAAAGTATTTTCTGATTTGTGGCAACAAAAGTCACGTGATTAAAATAATAAAGCAATAAAAGAAATTATAAATCCCGTTGCGAGTAGAAGAATTACATTTTTATGTAAATTCTCACAACGGATTATTACAACAATTTGCTGGGCAGCGGCACGACTGTTGTTTACCATTGAGCTGGTACAATGTGCTAGAGCAGACAAATTTAATTTACATTGCCATGCACAGTTTTACAATTTAAAACTTAATACAATCATCGAATATTTCTTCTTAGTTTTGCGTTGGAGAGCGTACCACGCTCCCGTTATTTAGCTTTTAGTTGACATTTAAAAATTTATTTTGTAATTTTATTCTTTTTATGGACATTTTAATATTATTGTAATTTTAACTTAATCTGTGGAATTTATTGTGGACATTGTCTGGTGAATAAACAATTTCATTTCATTTTCATTTCATTTCATTTGCGAAAATGATGGTAAGTGTTTTACGAGTATATTAGTCTTTCTTATAACTTAGTCAAATTAAAAGTGAACACTTATATTACACAATGTTGTAAGAAACAAAACAGTATTGACTGAAATGAATTTATTTTTCATTCCAGCTAGATATAAATCAGTGACAACATGCGACGTTTCAGAAGAAAACAATAAAGTGAAAGAATCCGAAATAAACGCAAGTTAGATTTGATGCGAGTACGAAACATGCCTAGTTTACCCTTCCTTGTGGTCCTACTTATTTTCCGCCAGGGTACGTGGTTCGAATACCACACTGTCATATATACCAGCTAAAGTAGCTCAATTTGACTCAAAGTATATTTTCTATTTATATGCTACTAGCTGCCCCTCCCGGCTTTGCCCCGGTATGGACAGATTTTAATAGTTGTTTTTAATCTTTCGCGGTTTCAACACATTATTATTATATACTACGGGACTAATTGCGCACTAAAATTACGAGATAAATAAATACTTCACCATTCCGACACGGCCCCGCGTGACCACGGCCGATGCAACTCGGTCGAAACGTCGGAATGATGAGGTATTTATTTATCTCGTAATTTTAGTGCGCGATTAGTCCCGTAGAATATAATAATAAGATTTTAATAGTATAATATACGTATGCTATTGTAAATTGAAATATAAACTAACGTATCTTTCAAGTTGTATCAAACTGTACATAGTTGAAAAATCTGGTTAAAATAGGTTAATTAGTTTAGGAGTCCATCGTGGACCAACAACGTGACGCGTAATTTATATATAATTATTAAGATTATATATTTTTTTCAGTCTTGCGACGGTCTTTAGACTGCGGCGTCTGCCTCCAGGCTTTACAGCTATTGGTTGGGTTTCGTGTATCGATCTATCCTTAGGTTTGCCTTAACTTATTTTCCCTTTTGGACTGCCCATTTCGTGACATCCTTTGTTCATAATGTGTTTACTTGGCTATATTCAATTTAATTGATTTACATCAATTTCGTACCATAGTGAGAAGTAGCTCTATAGCTTAACCTAAAAAGTATGTACGTTTCTTTTTAGTCAAATTCCTTCTAGCCAACGGATGACAATACTGTAAGAAAGGGTTACTAAATTTTAGGGAGTAAAATCTGTTAAGTGTGAGTATTTTCTGTGTTAAATTTAATTAAAAAGGAAGGCGTTTTATTTAAATCGCTGCAGTATTAGTCTTTATCTTGATATTACTCGTTGAGTATATTATTTTTCTAAGAGCTATTGTTTGCCGTAACGTTATCTTCAGTAGCTACATAATACGTAAACAATACGTCTCGTGAGCGTGAATGAAGTGACGTCAAGTAAATATTGAAGTTGTCAGCAGTTTCCGCTGCACCACTGGCCACTGTTTCTGTCGTGTTTGCTACCAAATAAACAATGGATTGATAAATAAATCATTTGCGTGTTTATTTAGTAGCTATTTGGGCGGTTGCTCAGCGTTTGGTTTTCACAGAAAAATCAATTACATTTAGAGCAAAATGACTGACGTCCAGCCCCCCGACCGCCTAAGCAATAGCAATCGTAATAGCAATCGTTTATGACTTCATTTTAGTCATTTGGCACCGCCAATGTGACGTTAGCCATCAATTGCTTTGCGCGGATTGCGAAAGCAATCGTTGAATGAACAACTTTGATGGCTAACGTCACATATGCGGTGTCAAATGACTAAAATGAAGTCATAAACGATTGCTATTGCTTAGGCGGTCGGGGGGCAGAGCATGGGTTTGAAATATTCCACCCGCTGCAAGCTAATTTTTTTACTCAATTTATATTTTGGCAGTTGTTAGTACATTAGATCCGGTGCCTGTGTACACAGGCTAAATATATTTTTGTTGGTCATCAGATTTCCAGAGTTCGATTCTCACTATCATTTCAATAATAGGTAGGACGTCCACTGTTGTTTGTCAATTTAAACTCTTTCAATCCCGTATTATAAGATATGTTGTAAGAGTCTTACCTATATCCAGTGCGTTCTATTGACAATAATTTGAGTGAAATATGAGTCATATTTTTTAAAGTGGTCGTAACTGATGCAATGACGAGTCTGCTGATTGTCAGCAATCACCATTGCTTATGAATAACTACAACACTGAAGGAGTTACCCGCACATTACCTAGTGCCGGTAGTAGTGGTAGTTGCCAGTGTGTTAGTGTGCAGTACGTTGCATTGTATTCAGAGGGGTTAGCCCAGGTTTACACGTAAATTGAACCTACAGCTGTTTCCGTATAACTCTATACATTTTTGTACAGCGCCTCTGGTGGAAACGGGAAAAACTAACCAAAATGTATGGAGCCGCACGCGAACGCGAAGTAAACTACGCATTACCTGCTGGCCAATCGCACTAAAAAAATACAGCTGAACTACAATTGAACTTTAACCGAACTTTGACTTTTGTCTATTTTCGTATCGCACTAATGATTCTGACTAAAGTTGAAACGCAACTCGATCAGAGTTGGAACGTAACCGGTGTCAAATGAACGGTTGGTGTATGATGTTTAGCACAATACCTAATTTCTTCAAGCTGAATCGAAACTTAACTACAATTGCAACCGAACTTTAACTGAATTACAGATGGAACGCAGCTGTTTAAAATTACGGCGATTGGCCTGCTGGACTAAGGGCTCCGGGTGAGAATCTTCAGGCCTGATTCACTTAACCATTGACTAATTGGTACTAAATTGTTTCGCTCGTGAACCGTTCTCCTTTCTCCGCCGCTCAAAAAGTGTCATCGAGTTCACGTTTTTAAAGCGTCCTTGACTATAGCTCCCTTGAAAATAATACTACCGTTGTATGAAGTTGATTTACTGCACATGTGGGGGTGCCTGTAATGTCAAATTACCAGGTACACGTGCGTCGCCTCTTGGGAGCGTCTTGTTTCTGTTTTAATTCCACTCGTTGTCAGAGGTCAGAGGTTTCGCTGTCAAGGGGAAATATGCTTGTGGAATAAAATAAGCTCCTATATTGAATTAGTGGTAGCTCTACACAACTACGCAGGATAGTTCGGAGCATGGAAATACAACGTTTTATCAATGGGGCGGATATCGAAAGCAAAGCGATATCAGCAATAATCAGATGTAGGTACCTAGTGATGATACGAGTAGATAATTTATTTTTAAACTTAAGACCTTTGATTATACTTCTGTCTAGATGGACAAACATAAACATTAATCACAAAGAAATCGGGCCAGATTTTTGACAATGAGCGCGTACTTAATATGTCAAACCTGTCAAAATTTGTATGCAATAGGCAACATAAATATGAACCATATTTTTTGGGCCGCTTTGCTTAGCTAATTCGGTATCTAGACAGATAAATGCTCAAAGCTTTTAAAAAAACAAAAAAAAAGCTTTAAAACTTTTATGACTTAGTACTTAATAAGACCAGAGTTAATGTAAACCTAGCCGGTCAAAGATGGGGCGATGGTGGTATGATTGCAGTTGACTGGGTAACTTGATGATGATGAAATGATGATTCGAAAACGCAATTAAAAAAAACCGGACAAGTGCGAGTCAAGCTCGCGCATCGAGGGTTCCGTACAAATCCAGAAAATTTCACAAAATTGGGAAGTAAGTTGTTAAAATCTCTATAGGTACTATAACCATCGACAAAAAAGTTTTTTTTTTCACTTTTCTCGTCATACATCGAAAATTACACACAGTTAAAATAATTAAAAACCTATTTTAGCATTTGGTAATAAAGCTCTTTTATATGATACCAAACATGATATTTTGTGAATTTTGAGGCCCTATGTTTTGTGATTTAAATGAAAATGTACAGTTTTCAGATTTATTCCTATATCTGAGACAAAGTTTCTCGCCAAATTTCATAGTTCTATGTCAATGGAAAGTACCCTGTAGGTTTTAATTTTTGTGAGTATCGAAATATGCGGTTTTTTACGACATAAACGGCTCTTACATTTTAAACGATAACTGAGAAGTTTTTTGTTTATACAACTGCAAGAGACTATAGATATACGTATACAGTTTAAATTTCAACTCGATATCTTAACGCGTTCCCGAGATAAAGACACATGACATACACACAGACGGACAGACGGACAACAAAGTGATCCTATAAGGGTTCCGTTTTTTCCGTTTGAGATAGGTACGGAGCTCTAAAAATTAACAGTAAGTAAATATAGTTAGTTGAATTAGATGTTACAATGCGAAAATTAATGTAACAAATACTGAGTAACAGTACCAAGGAAGGGTACTCGGGTAAAAAGTTATATTTGGCGAATATACCTATTATCGACGATGTAACATTCGGCACCACCAATTGATAAGTCTATTTCTACCGATATCATTAATATTTTGGCTACAAGATAGCCGTAAATAAATACATCATACTTATCGGTTTTCCATTCATTAAAATATTTTCTCCGAAAAATTGTATATCAATGAACTAATACATAATTAAGATTAGATCGTTGCGATATAATATTTCGGATCGTCGATATCTTCTAACACCGATTCCAGCTAATTTACAAAGCAATCAATACAATCTGGATCCGCAATCACATAAGTATGCACATGCCAATAATTTATGAAAAAACCCAAATAATCATGTTTAATCCGCAAGTGATTCGCAGAAGTCACAGTTAACTGCAGATTTGTCAAAATATTTATCCATATACCGAGAATAATGTCGCATTACGGACTTATCAAATATTAGGCATGTCGTTGACTTCGATAAATTATTCATTCCACCAAATAAATATCACTGGAGTAAAAAAATGAAATTAATATTCAGACGATTTTGCTTGCGCTGATATGCCATGTTTTATTATTGGTGTCCTGTTCATTCGCCCAATATTGTTTGTCCTAAAGTTGTTCTGCATACATATCTTGTCATAAAATTGTGTAGTCATAATATTAGATGCGCATAATTTTTCATAGTCATACTTGTATGTTGTCATATCAGAGGGCAAAGTCATACATTAGGTCCGACGACGAGCGAAGCGAAGAGGAGGGTTTGGTTACTTGCGACCACAACGCACGAGCCGAGCGAGCGAAGCGAGCGGTGCCGGCGAGTGCCTGAACTAAATCGGCCCCTATTCAGTAGTTTAAATTTACTATTAGGTCGTTTTCATACGAAATTATGCTGATTTAAGTTTTATGGCATACAACATAAGAATAAGTAATGTAATGGAATAGGGCTTGCAAAAATATGGTTTTCGTATGTTATTATTATAAATTTTATGACATATGATACAAGGATTAGTGATATTAGGGATACTGACAATTAGAAGCAACGAATATTAGGATGTAATTTTATATGATTTTCAATATTACAGCTAAAAAAGAAAAATACTTAGCTATGGAACTATAGGTGTTTTTTTATTTTGTATATCCAAAGATTTTAACACTAAGTTAATATTGCTAAGTGCTCATTACCAAAAATAACCTTACATAATCACTAAAACGACGAATTATAAAATAGACGATTTATTTTATCAAATTTATAAGATTGATCCTAAGAAATAGTGCTTATCACCATGAGTATCAATTTTCCGCGAATTTTGTATTGCTGTAAAATATATGTAAGTACTTAACCTATACCAGAAATAGTATGCAGCTTATTTCTGTTGAATTGATACACATAAGGCTATAGCCTCAAAGCAAAAAAAAGTCAAGACGGAATGTTCTGAACTGTTCTGAATCGAGTCCGGTAAAACTATGCCTCGCCGTGTACAGACACAATTACATACACATACACGTACAACGAAACTACGCCCTGGCTCATCACTGAAACTTTGGCGGCGCAACATCGACGCACTCACCACATGTATAAAAAACCGGCCTCACTTGTCTTTTCACGACGTTCTGTCTAATTTTTTTTTTGCTTCGGGCTATAGTTTTGCAAAAAATACAGTGTTTTTATATCCGTTATATATAAGTTAACCGTTCAATAAAGGTCGTAAGATCCTAAAAAGAAATCGCTGAAAACGATAAGGGCGATAAGGTTCATCAATCTATTGGACTGTTTACTATTATTCTAGTACAGGTCTTTTCAGGCATTTCCGGGTGTATTGAGCATGAAGCCGCAAAGTATTCGTGGCCAAAATCCCATGTACTTTGAATGAGAATTCTCTGATAAACAAACCTCAAATAGGTATATTGATGTTAAATGGAGCCTTTAGACACGTTTCAAAGTCCTTTAAATCTACGAAAACGCTTTCCTTTCAAACAAATTTTAATGTTAACAAAGCGTAATAAACACGGCTTAGCAACTGCCAGGAGTTTACACTCTACGTAACATGTTAACTCTTGAGCACTTTGTCAAATAATAATTCTCGACTTTTCGCTTGTCGTATTAAGAAAGGGGCAATTTTCGTAAAGCGACAAGGTACCGAAATGCTATTTACATTGTAAATATTTGTAGGGTTTTCGTTCCCGGAAGTTGACATTGATGTGAGTGCGGGTATTTTAGTAAATATAGGGCTTCCACGTTTCTCGCCATTTCGGAAATATAATATACCACTATTCAAGTCAAACTTCGTAAGAAATACGTAAAGCATTTAAGAGCTTTCATAAATTATACGAGATCTTGGATAAAAATCTCGGATTCGTGAGAAATGTTTCTAGTAGTGGTAGAGATATGTCAGTAGGTACATTTACATTTAAGAGGTTAACCGTTATTCACTGAATATATTTGATTTTGTTCTTGTTGTTAGCCTGATGTGTCTCACTACTGAGCAAAGACCTCCCCCAGATCTTTCCAGATTTATTCTACGGTATTGTTTACTAATGTTTCGTGAGAATGCGGTGTAAACTGGACTCTAGCTGCCTTCAACTGATCTCATTGGAAATCTATAGGGCCTATGTCCAACAGGAATCATAAGTACTTCTGACATGGTTGTGCTGCAGCCTGAATTTTGCTGGTTATTAAACTATAAGTATTGCTTTTTGCCGGATTAATGTTTTCTTTCATTTAATCTTGCATGGTCAAAAATTTTGTTGCTAATTTCATCATAAAATTAAGAGCTAGTTAGATACTATAATATACTTATCGCCAAAGGTTGTACATAGTGCCCAGGGAACAGTCTGGCCTAAGACAAAAGCATGGTGACTGAACAAAAGAAACCTAATAAAACAAATTGTTTTAACATTTAGAAATGCCAGCAACTGGCGGGCTTAGAGGGTTTGTAGTTTATCTTTTCACACCGCCGCAAGCCGGAACTAAAATGTTTCTGTACGTTTGGTCGTTGCTGTGAAGATTAGGTAGGAATCTGTTGTTAACTGCACTAAACGTAATAGCTTTATTTGTAAAATATATGAGTTAATATTGCTTGCTGCTATGCATAATTGCCCACGGAAAAAAGTTGCAATATTATTCTTCTTACCAATTGAAGCAATAATTTGGAGGATCATGCAGTTTTAGAATAAAAGATCTCTACCTAAACTAGTCTAAAATTTACGAGTTACTAAGATTATAGACACGTGAAAAGATTAGGGATTATTTTAGAGAGTCCTGCGTCGTTTCGCCCCGCAAGCGGTTGGTCCCGCGGGGCGAATCGACCAAGACTCTTTTTGAAGGTCCCCATTCGGCCCGCTCCAAACAATGCGGGGCGAATGGGGATCTTCAAAAAGAGTCTTGGGCGATTCGCCCCGCGATTCACTTTTTATCTGTACATTTAAGTAGAAAAGTAGTCAATGGAAAAAATAAACAATTGCATTATTTTGAGGGCGTCATTCTACGAGTCCTATGGGAGTGTATGAACAAAAATGCATTTGTTTGAATGATGCAATTGATGATTGAATGATCATCACATGAAACTAATGTGCCAAATTGGTTTCACGTGTTTTGTAAACATAAATATTTCATTTGAAGCAAACAAATGAACCATTCGATGTCTTTTTATCTACAATATACTTTTTAATTTTATCTAGAATAAAAATATAATTGTCATGGGGCTCTTTAGAAGTTTGTGGGATTACCAACCGTGACCCACGGCTGCCATGATAGAAAAAGATTTTTATGGTAAATCTGTCAAACTATGTCTCACAGAATTTTTTGAAAATCATTTATCTTCTATCTATATTTATAAAAGAAAGTCGTATTATTTACACTATTTATAACTTAAGAACAGCTGAACCGATTTGGCTGAAAATTGGTGAAGAGATAGCTTAGAACAAGGAAAAGGATATAGAGGATACTTTTTTCCAGTTCCTTATAATTTATTTTTTTACTTTTACTTATTATCTGCAAAAGCTCTGTGTGCAAAAGTAATCCGTTTGCATGAACTTTGCTTTGACAGCTGTAAAAATTATAAAATTACAGCTGCCCGTCAAAACTGACAGCTGTCTGTTAAAAACATCAGCTACCTGTCATATAAAAAATGACAGCTGTCAAAATTAAAAGAGGTATATCTCTGTAACTGTCAATTTTAGACTATTGATGTTTTCACAAGAGGGATAGAGCTCAATGATATCTACATTTCGGATGGCAGCTGTCAAACTTAAAATTGATTTATCTCGGTTATTATTGATTCAACAATTGATTCAATACAAAAATACAAAATACAAAAATATTTATTTCCCTTAAAATATGTACAGATTCAGATTGACAATAGTCCCCGCACTAGGGCTAGCCTGTATCGCGGGAAACTAAGGCCGATTACCGAAATATGGTAGAGAACTTGTACATTAATTTTATTTAGACTGCGTGATTTCAATTTTATTTAGAATTTCATAGACAACGAAAGGCAACACAGCGAAAGGTGTATGTGTGTGTGTGTGTGTGTGTGTGTGTGTGTGTGTATGTGTGTGGGGGGGTGTGTTCGTGTGTGTGCGTGTGTGCGTATGGGCAGTTTCAGGTATTGTAGTGAAGGTCATGTTTCTGTTAAATTTGAATTTAATTTCATTTATTTTAGCTAGTCAGTATTAGGTATGTATTAAGTATGTATGATAAACAGAGACTCAGTAGCATCGTAATCAAGTGTGAGAAGCCATTTCTTTACTTTCTCTTTAGCGCCATAAAATGAACTACCGCTTAGATTACAAAACTTTATAGCGCGTTTATATAGAAACGGAAGCACGAAATTACTAAAAAAAAACTCAATTGATTTAAGTTTGACAGCTGTCATACGAAATGTAGATTTCGTCGAGCTCTATTTCTTTTGTGAAGAGAGCAGTAGTCTAGAATTGATAATAACCGAGATAAATCACTTTTAATTTTGACAGCTGTCATCTGAAATGTAGATCTCGTTGAGCTCTATCACTTTTGTGAAGACATCAATGGTCTAGAATCAATAATAACCGAGATAAATCACTTTTAAGTTTGACAGCTGTCATCCGAAATGTAGATCTCGATGAGCTCTATCACTTTTGTGAAGAGAGCAGTAGTCTAGAATCAATAATTACCGAGATGAATCACTTTCAAGTTTGACAGCTGTCATCCGAAATGTAGATCTTGTTGAGTTCTGTCACTTTTGTGAAGACAACAGTAGTCTAGAATCGATAATTACCGAGATAAATTACTTTTAGGTTTGACAGCTGTCATCCGAAATGTAGATCTCATTGAGCTCTATCACTTTTGTGAAGATAGCAGTATTCTAGAATCAATAATAACCGAGATAAATAACTTTTAACTTTGACAGCTGTCATCTGAAATGTAGATCTCGTTGAGCTCTATCACTTTTGTGAAGACATTAATGGTCTAGAATCAATAATAACCGAGATAAATCACTTTTAAGTTTGATAGCTGTCAACATAAATGTAGGTCTCGTCAAGTTCTATCACTTTTGTGAAGCACAACAGTAGTCTAGAATTGATAATGACCGAGATAAATCACTTTTAAGTTTGACAGCTGTTACTTGGTCAGCTGTTACTGTGACATTAGTCGTGACAAATTACACGATCCGATTTCTAACGTGTACGAGGGATTTTTCTCATCTTCATTTTAAGATTGAACGGTTGTCGTCAAAACCTTTTTTTCCCGCTAAATATTCATAGAATACTCGAATACTCTAGATTTAATGTCTAAATCGCTACCGGCAACACTGGTCGCCGCGGTGACGCCGCGGTGCGATGTCGCGGCGACACCGCCCGTGTGCCCATGGCTGTGACTGAACACTTTTGATCCAAATTGACAGGAATCAACACAAGACCGACAAAACTGGAAATCTCGAGAGGAGGCCTTTGTTCAACAATGTGATAATAAAGGCTCATAAACATACTATACTCTATAAAATTTAACTTGATCTCTGCGACAGCTGTCAGAAAAATCATGCCTATGAAGTCCTGAATTTCTTAATAGTACTCACAGTACCTGTCAATGTCATACTTTATGGGCATGTCGATTAGTGATGGGCGACGAATGATCGTGACCACAGAGTTTTAGATAGAGTTTTAATTAAAATATCGATAGTTTATACTGACGATATTTTAAATAAAACTTAATTTATCATTAATTTTATTGTTTATTTGAATGTCATAAGATTTTTTACATGTGTAATTAAATTAAACCCAATTATATGTTACATTAGCATCGATAATAGTGAAAAACGTCGGTAAAATACTATCGTTACATTATTATGAGTATTTAATTAATATCATTACATGTGTACATACTTGATCTTAAATAATAGTAAGTTAATAAAATCCAATTTCTCACCTTCAACTACTCTTTCGATTTCATTACAACATTGTTTGAAAATCGTTTTTTTTTACCACTATCTCAACTCTAAATATGTCAATATGTAACTGTCGCAGAGATCAAGTTAAATTTTATAGAGTATAACAATTATTTTTATAGCGTTGCACATCTGTTGATTTTTTGTAGTCGGATTTTTATTTTATGTCATGTAATTTTATGCGTGGCTGTACCATAAGAAATACGTCATACTGATGCGGGAAATTGATCTTTATCAACGTGGGCCCAAACAACCACTTCTTTTATAGTTATTGGCGTTTGGCCCCGCGGGCCCAATGGGGGCCTTCAAAAAGAGTCATGGTCGATTCGCCCCGCGGGACCAACAGCTTGCGGGGCCAAACGCCGCAATACCCATTTTAGAAAGATCCAGTAAAACAATTTGTTTTATCTATTGTTCTAATAGCAAATTGAATTAGTTTTATTTGCTGTTTGTACTTATGGTGTGCCCAAAATCTGATCATAAAAAGATGGGAGACGAACTAAAACTCAGTATTTTAGAATTGTCCTTAAATTCAGCAAATATGAATTTTCGAAAGATCGGTTTTATTCTTGGGCCATATAAAAGCTTTTAATATCGATCAGCACAATCTCTGCCTCGCCCATAGATCTCACGCCTCAATTTCTCAACACATTATTCTCAATTTGTAATTCCGAGGCAAGCTGTTACAGTACTTTACAACACGCTGCGCCCACCCCATACCTACCTAATATTCGAGTTTAGATTACGAAGGTTGGAATCACCTCGAAAAAAAACTTTGTCGACAAAAAATATATTTTATCAAGAATATTGAAGTTGTTTCGTGAATCGACGCACCAAGCAGAATGCTGATCTTGTTCAATCTCCTCGAAACTTTGTATCAGTAGGCGTACAAGTTTTACAAGATAAGATAGATATGAGGTTAGGAGTAAGTAGAGGTGGGCAAAAACCCCAATAAAGGGGGCGCCACGTGTGTCACACGCCTTGTTATATACGTGCCATGGTGTAATAAGATCTGATGGTGCATGCGATACCACGTAGAACACGACCGACAAACTTTTTGTTCGATATAAATCTTCAAGAGGCGCCGAATCGTATTGATAATTTTTAACGTGTTTGACGTCAAATCTTGACAGTCAATAAGGTCTTTTATACTTGGGTCCTCGATCAACTTTATGCAGGAAGGAGCTCACGAAAACTTCAAACTTACTATTAGGTATTGCACGCTCGCGCCATAAGGCATATGATATCATTGAGAAAAGTTCTGAAGTGAGTAAGTATGCTTTAATTCCACATAAGCTTCTCTTGTAGGCCTATTTGATATACGTATGTTGCAAACAAGTGAACTTATGTTTAAAAACAAAACGCCACTACCACGTCCCTTACCTAAGAAAAATCTGCGGTCGTATCTACTTTTCCTTCTGTATTTACTCATAATATTGCGTAAGTTAATGATAGGCCTTTCGACTTAACTTTTCAGAGCAAAATGACGTAGATCTCGTGGGAACGTCAGTGTTGTCATGTTCGCGTCGGTAATGAGGCCGTTTTCCGCATACAATAAAATATAATGAAAATTCTTGGAAGGAACGATTTCACCATCGTAGGGTAACATCGTACGTAACCGCCCTTCGTGCGGTTTCGTAAGCGCTTTTGGTGTAGACAGAATACAAACGGTTAATTTGAAGGGCTTGGGCATTTTGGTGAAAACAATCAGTTGACTTAATATCTTTGACGGCTTTCAACCGATCTCCAAAAAGAAGAGATTTTTATTTAGATAGAGCGATTTAGCCAATCAATGAATGTTGCAACACTATCAATACTATTATAGTGGTCTACTAAGAACCAGGGTACAATTAATTTGAAGTGAGCGGTTGTATTATTATCGTTCATAAAAAACACTGAGAGTCAAAGTTAACTTATGTACCTATGTTTGTAAGATTCAGCGTCTTTGTCTACTAATTGTAGGTATCTGAAATTATTTAGGTCCAATACTAATATTTTTGAACTCATGTACCTATCTATCGATCATGAGCATAGACAACCATTAATACATTTATCTGTACAGACGTCAAATCGATATTAATTTTTGGAGTTTGAAATGGCTCCGAAAATTAATATCGCGTTGAGGGCAAAGCGCTTTTAGACGGTATTATAAAAAATCGGTAGAGGATCGACTTGGATTCGACGATACTCCATCTAGCAAGCAGATAATAGTAATAAGTTCACCTCTAAAACTTTCAAAACAACACATAGATTAGACTTAACGTAAAACTTGCATACTTCCATAGAGATACTAAATAATTATAACTAGCTGCTTATTTTGATCCCGGCTAATTTCCAAGACAAATTACTCGCGGCCTGCCAGCCCCGATAAAGGGCTCATTGTTCTTCGCTTAACTTTGACGTCGTGAAGCTCAAAGTTACCATTTCAAAAGTGAAAGCCCACCCTTAACTCTTTGTCTAATTGGGCGATCACGTTTTCCGGAGCGTGTAAATCATAAACAGACAAAGTTTGATACTTGCGCTGGAGAGGAAGTAAATCGATGATGAAATAGAGTGTACCTATATTTATGTGTCTGATGTAATCAAATTCAATTTATGATAGAGTTAATTCAAAATATACCATTGTCGCTATAAACTGAAAAAGAAAGCTTGACGAGCTAATTTAATTTAACCTTGTTATAAGTTTAAACATCAACTAATTGTTCAATAAAGATCTGACTTAGTAAGGTAACATAAAATTGGAGTCGAAATATGAACCAAAATATTTTTTGAGCCGATTAAATTCAGGGCACTCTGAAAACTAGTAGGTTTGAGCATTTGTATTTTTTTAAAAATTTTTTTTACATAACATACAAATAAATACAGTTCCACAGACTCCAAGATCTGAGCCCTTTGTTAAGTTGAATTTCATTTGTTTGAATGCGACTATACAATACAATTCAGACGGGTTAGTTCAAATCTTAGCCTAAGTTAGTAGTTTCGGTGCATTGCGTGAATGCAACGAGCAAACTGGCGACCCGCATGCAGAATTGCGTTTGAATTGTTTCTTTAGACCCTTAGGGAGCTCTGAGTCATCCAGCTGCTTTTTATGGAGTAATAAGTTTTTTTATGTTTTGTTGTAGTTAATTACGGGGCTTTTCAGTAGAAAAAATAATCAGCCAAGTGCGAGTCGAACTCGCGCACGAAGGGTTCCGTACTGTATTGGAGCCCCCTTAAATATTTATTTTATTTTAATTTAATAATTAATTATTGAAGTAAACATACAATTAAATATTCTGTGAATATTTCAAGCGTCTACCTGTTACCGTTATTAATTTTGAGCGAAAAACAGCTAAAAAAACCGGACAAGTGCGAGTCAGGCTCGCACACCGAGGGTTCCGTACAAATCCGGAAAATTTCACAAAATTGGGAAGTAAGTTGTTTAAATCTCTGTACTATAATTGCCAGGCTCAATAATTTCAGCACCAACGCTGAACAGCTTCAAATTCCGCCTCCAGCGCTGGCTTATTGAGCACTCCTTTTACGATTTAAGTGAATTCTTCGATGATAAAATTATTGATTAATTAATTAATTTAATGTGATGAATGAAATTCAGTTTTATTGGTTGTTTTTAATCGTTAATGATTTTTGCTATTTTTTGACTTGTAAATTGTTTTTTACCAAATAAATAAGTATGAGTATGAGTATAACCATCGACAAAAAAGTTTTATTTTTTTCAATTTTCTCGTCATACATCGAAAGTTACACATTGTTAAAATAATTAAAAACCTGTTTTAGCGTGTGCTAATGATGTTCTTTTATATGATACCTTACATGATACGATTTACTCACTTTGGATTTTGAACCCATATTTTGTGAATTTTGAGGCCCTATTTTTTGTGATTTAAGTAAAAATGTAGAGTTTTTAGATTTATTCCTATATCTGTACTCTGAGACAATGCATTTCGCCCAATTTCATAGTTCTATGTCAACGAAAAGTACCCTGTATGTTTTGATTTTTGTGAGTGTCGAAATATGCGGTTTTTTACGACATAAACGGCTCTAACTTTTTTAAGCGATAACTGAGAAGTTTTTCTCTTACAAAACTTTAAGAAACCATAGATATACGTATACAGTTTAAATTTCAACTCGATATCTTTACGCGTTCCCGAGATAAAGTGTCTTGACATACACACAGAAGGACAGACGGACAGACGGACAGACGAACGGACGAACAGACGGACAGACGGACAGACGGACAGACGGACAGACGGACAGACGGACAGACGGACAGACGGACAGACGGACAGACGGACAGACGGACAGACGGACAGACGGACAGACGGACAGACGGACAGACGGACAGATGGACAGACGGACAGACGGACAACAAAGTGATCCTATAAGGGTTCCGTTTTTTGCGTTTGAGGTACGGAACCCTAAAAACAGGTTTGTTGTATGGGAGCCCCCCTTAAATATTTATTTTATTTTGTTTTTAGTACTTATTTGTTGTTATAGCGGCAAAAGAAATACAACATCTGTGAAAAGGAGTTGGTAAACTTTTTATATGGGAGCGATGCGAGCTGTATTAATGTTTAGTGCCATATTTAAGAATATTATTTCACGCAAAAACATATTTTTGTGTATCGCCGTTTTATTGTTATATCTCTTTTTTATTTCACTAAGTAGAAAATATTTAGACTGAACTGGTAATACTAAGAGGAGGTCTACGTAGTATATGTATCAGACAGGAATCTTCAAACAACCAATAGCGGGCTGGTATTTTAGAGTTTGACATTTATTTATTTTTTAAAACATGGAGACCAGCCCTCTATTGGTTGTTCAATATTGACAATGTCATTTCCTTTTGCTGTTTCATAATGTCACTGTCAGGTTTTTTTTTCAATTTAGGCTTAATGCAGTTATTTGGTGTAATACATAGTTCATTTTTCTAATGTTTTTAGAACCCATTTAAAAATTAAATGGCGATGAAAAAAATTCTAAAAAATATGTGTTTGAAAAGATAATTATATAAGCTTTCTATTGGTATATATTTTGTTTCTGCAAGATTTCAAAAACCGCATCTTTTCCATATCCTTTCAACTGTCTAGCTATCATGGTTCATGAGATACAGCCTCGTGACAGACAGACGGACGGACACCGGAGTCTTAGTAATAGGGTCCCGTTTTTACCCTTTGGGTACGGAACAACAGCACCAGGAACAATTTCAGCAAGTCCAAACACTAAACAACATGAGAACTGTTTGAAAATCAGTGCTCGTTTATATTTACAGATTGCGTCAAGTTTTATTTGAGTACGTGACCAATTTGCGACTAAAGTCTTGCGTGACGTCACCCAAACGAATTTCTTTTATGAACACGTCAAAGTTCAAACACTCCCGTTGAATTCTGATTAGGTTGTCATACGATCTCCACATCTATCATTGTTTGGATGACAACCGTAATTAACTTGTCCTTACCTTGCTTTATGTGACCCAATTTGAAATGATGTCATGTCGGGAAAATCCGATGGGTAAGCAACACGGGTCCCCATTTTCTCGTTACATTTGTGGGATTTTTAATTTGATTAATGGCTTGTTAGTTTGGATTTCTTTTTGTAAAATACTTTTGTGGCTCCGTAAAGACGACATTAAAGTCATTGGAAAAATAAAGTAGAGATATTTTTTGAGATATCATTTATTTAGTTCACTGTAAATATGCTTCGGTCAGCAATGTTAAAGTTGAATGTAATAACTATAATTAATTTTATAACAAACTTAAATTGTTCTATTAAGTTAAAAAACGTTGAAACAGTTGTTTTCCACTTTATGTCGCATTATATTACACATCGTACGGAGGGCGCTGGGACCTGTAGCACAGTATCATTAGATACTAATACGGGCACCAAAGTTGATAAATTAATGTGCTTATTGTTATGTCTTTTTACTTAACTACCATAAAAGAACCTGTATTTTTTTAAGATCAAACTGTAATGTGTTAAATTGGTAGAACTGTTAATTTAGTTTTGGTCGATAAAGATTTTATTTATTTATTTATTTTCAGAAACTTATTGCGGTGTTTGATAAAACTCTTATCGCAGAATTATTGTTAGATAAATAGTAATTTCATAGTGTGGGCCTTTGTGGGACTAGTGGGACTAGTGCGACTTTCATGAATGAACCGCAATGCGCTGTCTGTTGTTCATTATTTTGGAACTATTGGATCTAGAGTAAGTGCATAAAGAGAACCGTCGTCGAGGCGTTACGGTAACTAACAATAAGATTTTAATCAGCAGCAAAGATACCGACTATACTTGGTAGACGCAAGTACTGATCAAAACCGAATTGGTGTCTGCCAAGTATCACGTATCATTTTTAGTTGTACTAGGAATGACAGACCAGCAGGCCAATCGCGTTAATTTTAAACAGCTGCGTTCCATCTGTAATTCAGTTAAAGTTCGGTTGCTATTGTAGTTAAATTTCGATTCTGCTTCAAGGAATTAGGTATTGCGCTAGACATCATACACCGACCGTTCATTTGACACCGGTTACGTTCCAACTCTGATTGAGTTGCGTTTCAACTTTAGTCAAAATCATTAGTGCGATACAAAAATAGACAAAAAGTCAAAGAGCAGTTAAAATTCAATTGTAGTTCAGCTGTATTTTTTTAGTGCGATTGGCCTGCAGTGTTGTCAACATAACAAAATTAGTTTAATGGCACACGAGACTATTACGTGTGTTTAAAAAACAAATTTTGTTCGAAATTATTTTCTGGCTACCGTAACTTGGCTTTTCTGCTTACCAAACAATTACACACCATTTATAGGTCTAAAAAGCGACATTAAGGACTTCAAAAAATATCTAAAGACATTTTGCCATTAGTAAA
Organism: Hypomecis punctinalis; assembly: GCA_949316475.1. Lineage (NCBI taxonomy): Eukaryota > Metazoa > Arthropoda > Insecta > Lepidoptera > Geometridae > Hypomecis > Hypomecis punctinalis. Next base: position 2,814,482 of record OX438807.1, read on the forward strand.
TACGAACCGAAGGAAAATTACGATGTTTTCCGAGAGTCCTTGAGGTTTTCTTGAAGCGAAAAGATTTTTCCGACACTACATCAGTCTCGAAGATGGATTTGACGTTCAGTTGCTTCGTTATAATGACGCTCACGTTTCTAAGTACCTACTTCTTGCGGCTTTTCTTACTTACACCTACTTACGTATAAGTATTGTGCTTTACGAAAAAAATGTGGGACGGGATTCGGTACGGAAAACTGTTCTTGGTGAAGTGGAACCGGATTTTTAGATATAACAAACGTTATACCTGTTTATACCTTAACATTAAATATTGGTTTTTGAATTTTGAACCCTATATTTTGGGAATTTTGAGGCCTTATTTTTTGTGGTTTAAATAAAAATGTGCAATTTTCAGATTTATTCCTATATGTGTTCTCTTAGACAATGCTTCTCGCCAAATTTGATAGTTCTATGTCAACGGGAAGTACCCTGTAGGTTTTGATATTTGTGAGTGTTGAAATATGCGGTTTTTTAGTACATAAACGGCTCTAACTTGTTAAACGATGACTGAGAAGTTTTTTTTTTTACACAACTGCAAGAGACCATAGATTTACGTATACAGTTTAAATTTCAACTCGATATCTTTACGCGTTCCTGAGATAAAGAGTCTTGACATACACACAGACGGACAGGTGGACAACAAAGTGATAAGGGTTCCATTTTTTCCATTTGAGGTACGGAACCCTAAAAATTAATAGCTAAAATAGCTAAGTACTTAATAGTATAGTGTACTTAATAGTATCTTTTTCATCTTTCTGAGTATTAACACGTTAAATTGTAGGTTGGTACAGATTGTTATAATCGTTTAGCTATATCAAAAGCCTTCAAGCGTCTTCGAAGCTTGGTCACTAGAAAGATATAGGTACCGGAAATATAGCCAAAGAAAAACAAAAGTTGTAAAAAAAGCTTTATCTATATGTGTTATCAATATCATCAAAGTCTTTAGATACGCTTTCGAAATACATATTTTGTTCAAATAAATTTACGTACAAAATGCTCGTTTAAAAGTATAAGATGAAATAATCTAACATTATTATTTTCTTTTTCCCCAGGAAGACGAAGTAAAAGAGTTGCCAGTCGTCCCAAAATGCTGTCCGAGCGGGCAGAACCTCACCATAACCTTCGAAGAAGGCGCACCGAAGACGGTCTGCTCCCGGACCATCCTCACCTTCGCGCCGGAGTTCCACCAGGCCAACGAGACTCATATATTCAGCTACGACAGCAACGTGTATGAGACCCTAGTTGGCAACCCCTGCATCTACGAAAGGTCCTTGTGAACATGTAACTAAATTTCCCTTGGAATATATTTTTTACTAGCATATATTTGTTCCCGCATTGTACTTCAATTTTCGTGCTAGGCTATCTAATGGGAACCCTTTATTTTTTCGGGGTAAAAAGTAGCTTATGTCACTCCGATTTTTCAACTATATCCATGTCAAAAATCAAATCGGTCCGTTGCGCTGTTGCAGCGTGAAAGATTAACAAATCAACAAATACACTTTTATATTTATTTAACTGAAATCACAGGCTTAGCCTGGTCCTTTATTAGGCCTTATATCCTTTATTAGGCATCAATGGAGCCTACTCCATTGATGCCTAATAAAGGACCAGCCAACATTCAGAGGCCCCTTTTACAATTTTATTACGAAATATAAAAACAGTGGTAGATATAAAAAAGATAGCGTGAAATGGAAACTATGGCATATAAAATGACTTGAAATATTGTAACTGGGCTATTTTGGTGAAATTTTAAATGTTTTGTAAAATTAGACTATGGAATGAGGTACGGCACCCGCTAAATATGCCCCATTTCAAAATTTCGTAGCGGGTGGTGACTTGCCGTCCACTAAATGGGCCCCCCATAAAGGCTACCGTAAGTTGGCACCGGAGGGGGAACATTGGTGTGGACGGCTTAGGGTGTCGAGAGGTGTGCTGCGCTTTCACTAGACGCTACTCGCGGCGTTATGCCCTTTAACACTTCCACCCTGGAGCTTAGGTTCTTAGCTCTTGCGGTTTCCACTCCAAACCGGCCGGTTAAGGCAAGAGAGGAGTCAGGGTTCGCGGTGTCGCCACTCACCGACGACTCGCCACAAAGTCGCCCCTGCGATAATATTTGATTTATTTTATTGTTATATACTACGGGACTAATCGCGCACTAAAATTACGATATAAATAAATACCTCATCATCCCGACGTGGTCACGGGTAGACTGACTGACTGTGTCAACCCGTGACCACGGTCGATGCAACTCGGCCGAAACGTCGGGATGATGAGGTATTTATTTATATCGTAATTTTAGTGCGCGACTAGTCCCGTAGTATATAATAATAATGTGTTCAAATCGCGATTGTTTAAAAACAACATTTTATATTTATATTAGTAATGATCAGTAAGGGTAGTAAAGATTAGACTCTAGGATAGTGTTGCCTGTATCTAAGTATTTATTTATTCTGGTCTTCGCGCCGGAGTTCCACCAGGCCAACGAGACGCATATCTTCAGCAACGATAGTAACGTATGTGAGAATTACATTGTTGGCAACCCCTGCTTCTACGAAAGGTTCTTGTGAACATGTGAATAAGATTCAAATTAAATGTATCATATTGTGAAAAAAGCTGGTCCGTTTATGCAAATAGAAAGCTCTTTATATGTATTTTATCAATTTCAAAACACAACAACGAGTATTTCCGATACGTGGTGAATGGCGATAAAACATGTGTAGGTAAATAAAATTCAATTTTGTGATGATAAAGCAATTTAAATCTGTACATCCGTTTGTTTCTGATAAAAGCCTATAGAAAGTTACAGCATTTGTTTTTAAATTAATATGTTTTATTTTTTATACGATTGAGTGTCTAGAGGTAACATCTAGCCACATTCAGGAGTAACTTATCTTGTAAGCCTGGGGGATCGAGACTAATTAAAAACTCTACGGTAGGAAGGTTTAGCATTGTCTCTAGCACCTGGTCAACAGGTTGATATTTTACCGAACTGGATGTTAATAGTTACGTTAGCTTGATGTGCATTAACCTTTAAGAGTAAACAAGTCGCACATCACTCCATACAAAAGTCGGTGGGCAATCTCACCAGTGTTCGCTGTTGAATATCTAAAACTAAGATTTAAATCAATTTATCTTCACAAAATCTATGCTTCTTGCTAATAAAAAGTTGACAAAATTCTCCACTCGAATGATACAAGCCTTAGAACATTTGAATTTTGACTAAATTTTTAGGTAACTTTAGATGCAAAAAAATACAGAAGAACTAAACTGAGTCATTTTTTTATGAAACTAGCGGCCTAGTTTATATATTCGTTTGTCAAATAACTATTATTTAAACAAATCCATTCAACGGTTTTTTTATAATTTACTACGGAGAGAACCTTTGAGTATAAAGCCGTGTTAGGTAATAATTATAGGCATTTTAAAACAAATAAAAACAAAATTATATTGCAAAGGGTGCACACGCACTATATCGACTGTTTATTATCGAATCTGTCTCTTCTTCAGACAATACAGCTGAGATATGATTTATTTAAGCTACGCCAAATCTGAGTTCGTGTCGTCGACTTGTTACACCTTAACAAGTTTAAACTAAGCAGATTTTTAACGATACCAGTGCGAGACCCATGACGCTAGATCGAGATTCCCTTTTCAGTATCTTCAGCATCAATATAGAAGTCGATGATATTTTCTGCCTATTTTAGCCAACCGCAGTACTTAGGTATAGTCCGTGCCACTAAAGATGAGACTTGACGAGCGTCAGTGGTGGGGGATCTTGCGCAGGTACAATCGTGTACTTAAACTAATTATTCAGAATTCGTATATCTATTAAACGTTTTATGAACGTTTGTATATTTATCATCCAGAATTTGTATAATATATATTACAAACAAAAGTGGTTTCTCAAGTCTCATCTTTGGTGGCACGTATTATAAATTATAACTTTCTTTCCTCTGTCGCCCAGCGTTTCTGTCTTGTACCAATCTCGTCCAAGTATTTTCGTATTTGTGAACATTATTTGACTACTTTTAGGAATTCCTTTAGTTTATAAACGTGGACTTTATATTATACTTGTTACAGGTACAAACTGGAGCCGGAAAAATACAGCGAAGACGAATTTTATCTATTAGTAAACGGGTCATTATTCGTGCCGTATAGTAGACCTTATTTGCTAAGCACGAAGGACTACTGTATGGAAACGTTTTACAACGAGACGAACGCTGCTGGCATCACGCTCCCCATGGTCTGCTTCCAAACACCGATGGAGGAGACGAAGACTTCGGCGACGCTCATTGCTTATGCCACAGGTTTGTGTTACCACAGTAAAGATTTATAACTATCTTCCAATGACGATACCGAGCTCGGTCAATACTGAACGGATGAAGTGAGAGAGTTGACTCTCTTTGCCGGGTGTTGATTCTCATCGACAGGTCACATTTTTCACCGATTCTTGACGAAACTTTGTACACGGGTTCAACGGTGAGGTTTCAAACTGCTGAGATTAAAATGTTTATTTATGTTTTTTATTTATCGTCAGTGATTTTTGATTCCATTTAATCGATATTCGATATTTTGTAAGATTGTTTAGTATCTAAATTGTAACAGATATGCGAGCGATTATGTGTCAAATCGGTCAAGAACGAGATATAGGTTTATAAAGATTAAGTTAAATAGATAGGAAAAATGTTTGGAGAACTACTAGGTATTATAGTAATTTATCACCTGTATAGGCTGGACATAGGCTTCTCCATGGATTTTCAGACTGATTAAAAGTGGATGATTGCATGATTTTATTTCTGAAGTTGAGCGAATTGAAAATATGGTGAAATAAATAATAATTTAAATTATACAAATATAACTTTTTGAATACAAGTTTTTGAGATCCTGGATATCATATAGCAGCAGAGTGCCAGCCAAGACAAGAAAAACGAGCCCAAAAACGACGGGTCTGTCCTGTTTAGTACAGGAGTTCCTATGGCCATCTTCCGACTCCATCATCAGATCAGCTCCAGGGTACTATAATATTGCATTGTCACGCAATATACATATGCGTGCAAAATTTCAGCTTAATCGAAAACCGGGAAGTTGGTCAAGTTTAACTCGCAAGATTCCACCTGAACTTACATACGAGTAATTATATACATACGATGCAAGATAAATAAAAACTTGTAAAAGCTTGTAAAATAGCCAATCCTCAGTAACCCTGACTTGACGAGATTGCGGTACCGAACAAAAAATACACTGAATTAATTAAACCGTAATATTTATTATTAAATTATTTTCTGCTGTTAGGCAATTCTAAAACGAGAGTCATTTTGGTAATGGTTCTAGACGCCTAGCGCCTATGAGAATTAAATGTGATGACTTCAACAAGTCTTGATTTTAATGCACAATTGACTAAATTGTCGTCAATGTAAAACACGAATAAATGTCAATGTCTCACGTAACAAATATAACCTTCTAACATCGGACACAATTAAAGTGTAATTGCTCTTAGAAACAATTCAAAAATAAAACAATATCTGATTAAGTAAGTAAGTAAGTTCGTATAGGCCGGGTGGCTAGCCCTGGTGTCAGAGTTTTTAGGCCGCCTGAAGGCCTCTGACATGGCTAAACGGTTAAAACAACCGGGACCTACAATTTAACGTGTCATCCGAGCCACGGTAGCGCTCAGTTGGAAAATGCCACCCGCGGTCACCCATCCAAATACTGACCGTGCGGAACGTTGCTTAATTTCGGTGATCGCTGACAATCACCTAGTCAAACTACGCTACGAGCGCTATATTTTATTATCGCCTAATATTTGATTGATTAATAAATATTAGGGGACATCTTACACAATATGGTCTCTGACGCCAAACTAAGCAAACCTAAAATAATTCCTAAAATGTATATTTGATTTACTCGACTTTTTTGGAGACCGCGTACTGACAACCGCAGCGTAGGATGTCTGCCGACAAGGTGGACTGACAATGTAATAAAATCAACAAGAACGCGCGTGACGCTAGCTGATTCGGGTATTGCGGCGTTTCGCCCCGCATTGTTTGGAGCGGGCCGAATGGGGACCTTCAAACAGAGTCTTGGGCGATTCGCCCCGCGGGTCCAACTGCTTGCGGGGCGAAACGACGCAGGACTCGCTGCTTCGGTCTTATTGGAAATCTATTGGGGAAGCCTATGTCCAGCAGTGGAAATCCAATGGCTGATATATTGATGAAGATGACCTTTAATTTAATTATTTGTCAATAATCTATTTCTGGGTATCAGTCTATTATGTTATTGTTATGATATGGTTTCACCACTTGATTTCCCAAAAGTAATCGTTCCTATCTAAATCCTTAGCACGAGTATGTTCTAAGAGATATGACAATTATTTTGATTATTCATTATCATCAAGCTAAAATTTTGACAATGACAACTCAGCAAAGACATTCTTCATTACGTAGGAGTTTGTAACTTCAGTGTAAATGATAATTATTTATTTTTGATGATAACAGTCAATAAGTGATGCAAGATTTTAGATAACGATTATATTGGTGAGGTATAACTTATTTGCGTAAAGCTTCGAACTCATTACTTGAACATGATGGTATCACTTGTCATGCATGGATAAGCACTTTTAGGCATTGGGAATACAAATTATAATCTAGCATTTCGTGCTATTGTATCATGGGTTCTTTGACTTCTTTGATTATGTATCTGTCTAGATACCGAATTGGCTGAGTTTTGCCAAAAAAATATGGTCCATATATGGTGTTTATCCATACAATTTTTGACAGGTTTGACATATTAAGTACGCGCTCATTGTCAAAGATCTGGGCCTGGGTATAATCAAAGCATGGGTTTATCATGAGATACTGAAAATCTACGTAAGATTTTCAGTATCTAGTAATCACATCTCATTTCTCATACATAATATGGTAACGTTGCTTTTTTTAGTGATTAATCAATAAATATCGTTGAAAAATGGTTTTAATCGGATGCTACTGTGGCGATTTCTCCGTGATTCTCCGTCTTAAACATATTTTTATTTGCAGGATTGCTGATATCAGTACCGTTTCTGCTGGCGACAGCGTGCGTGTACCTCTTCATCACAGAGCTGAGAGACACGCACGGAAAGGCGCTGGCATGCCATACGATCTGCCTGGCTGTGGCCTTCTCTTGCCTCGCCGCCACGCAGCTGGCGGGGCATGCCTTCCCTACTATTGCTTGTACAATAATGGGTAAGTCAGCATCATCGTGAACAAGCTTGAAACAACCCAGCGTGCTCTAAAAAGAGCTATGATTGGAGTCCATCTGCAAGATCAAATCAAGAACGTGGAGACCCGCAGATGATTCCGACCCCAGCAGATTAGTGAGTTCAAATGGTAGTAGGTAGACAGGACATATAGTTTGAAGAACAGGTGGAAATGACTTCTAAAATTTTTCTTGAATGGAGGGAAAGCGCAGCGTAGGACGTCCACCATTTAGATATTTTAGTGGGACCGATGATATAATTAAGACCGCAGTATCGTGATGGATGCAAGCCGCTTCCAACCGGGATTATTAGAAATCCATAGACGAAGTCCTTTTGCTGATGAAATAGTCATAATCATATCAACAGTGGGTATGAAGTATTATAATGGACTTAGGACTTGTCTTAATAATGATACTCGTCTTACGATCGTGAGGTCGCGGGTTCAAATCCCGGTCCCGTACCAATGAATTCCTTGTAATTTATGTACGGAATTTCACACCACAGGCATTTTGGTGAAGCAAAACATCGTGAGGCAACCTACATACGTCCGTAGAAGAAATTCGATGGCGTATGTGAATCTACCAACCCGCACTGAACCAGCGTGGTGGATATGGCCCAATCACCCCTCGTGGGTAGGCCTACGTCCCGTAGTGGACTATTAAAAAGGCTGGTACAGGACTTGTCTGTAGATTTCTAATAACACTTCTTTAATAAAAGTTAAAATTCTTAGACACTCAAAACATATGAGCTCAGCTTTAATTTAAAGTGGAAGTCGTAATTTTTCATTCTACAATGTTAACATATGGGTGGTTACTAAGTTTCACTGAGCTGGTGCTTCATCTTTATTACTTCTCACTAAATTACATAGTTTTACGTATCTTTATGACGCAGTCAATTGTTAAGCCTTTGATGCGTTCTGCCGCGAACATGTAAGAATTAATGAACAGTCGCAGCATAGCAAAAGAAATTTCCTTCAGCCTGCGGCTGACAAGTTAGTGATTAAGTATTTTGATTAAAGTCTTGAACATCGATGTGAGTTTTCATGCCTGTTGGAATTTTATCGGATAGTTACACTTAAAAGAGTTTAGTACCGGCCTTTTAATAGTTCATTGCTCAATGTAAGCCTGATGGCTATTTCTGTATAGAAATAGCCATCAGGCAATATCAATATTGATATACGAGTATACATAGAATAATTATTTTTTGCAAAAAATAGCTTGACCGACTTCATCCTTGTACAGAATCATTACATAGTAAAACAAAATCGCTTTCCGTTGTCTGTCCCCATGTATGCTTATGTCTATAAAACTACGCAACGGATTTTGATGCAGTTTGTTTTAATAGATAGAGTAATTCAAGAGAAATGTTTATATGTATGTATAATACACCTGTGCGAAGCCGGGGCGCATCGCTAGAACGCAAATATTATGCACGGATCGATGTAACATTTTTCACATTATTGTTGATTTATCAAAAATGGCTCAGCCGATTTAGATAAAATTTAAATGGGACCAATTTCGAAGTATAATCTCTTGCCAATAAAAAAATAATTATTGAAATCGGACCACTATGAAAAAAGCTATGAGTGGTTATACATAAAAAAATATATGCGTCGAATTGTATACCTCCTCCGGTGGTTCGTCGGTCAAAAAATGCTAAGTCGATGATGTAAGCTGACCCACGAAGGATGATTGTGCCATATCCACCACGCTAGCGCAGCGCTGGATGGTTTATTTAAAAGAGTGCGTTCAGGAATTGCAGAGCCAAATACGATCTGACCTTTTTGGTTTATAAAAAAGCAAGAAAGTGCCATCTTTAGGACCTTTAGGCTTAGACTCCACTAAAGGATCAGAGATGCGTGCAGGTGGAAAAAGCATTATACGTAGGTATAGATATATTTCTCAATGAAAAAATTCTCCAATAAGCTAATATTGCATTCAATATGCAGTATCTACATACTCGTATCCACAAGTACTCAAATATTCTGCCCATTTTTGCATCAATGAAAGCAATAATCTTCTCTATATCTCTGATCCGTTTTGGTAGAGTCTAAGCCTCACAAGGTGGAAATTTACCCTAAAGGCCATGGTGTGGTGATGACGTCTACAATGACCAATAATTTAGTCGCAACTAAATAATTTATTGCAAACAAAGTTGTATAATAAACACATAACCGTGTACTCTATATTTATTACACCATTACACCAGCATCACAAGTCGGTAATGAAATAAACATTAATATTTGGGAAGACATTTTGCTGGGAGATATTTCTTACTGTTTCCGAGTTAATATCATTTTTGTCACCAACTAAGCCCGTGTATTTGTTTGTTTCAGCCTATCTCATCCAATTCTCGTTCGTGTCTTGTTTTTTCTGGCTGAACGTGATGAGCTTCGATATTTTTCTGAACGTTAGGTAAGTGTAGTTTTGTTTCACGTTTATTATTATAGAGTGTATCGCAGACCTTTTGTGTACATTTGCTAGCTATTCTATCTGAGATTGGCTTTGTTCTTATTTTTAGATTATTTTGGTCCCAGACTTAGGTATTGAATTCCCTTTGTGCTAAGCAATTTGATATATTAGTAATATTGATTGATTACTTGCCCTCTTAAGAGTTTTATGACTATTTTTTCGTTTATCTTTTACATATTTCTTAGAAGAAGAAATCCTTCGTTATGTATCGAGCTAAGAAAAATGCGATTTATGTTTATAACTAGGTACATAGTATAAAACAAAGTCGCTACCCGCTGTCGGTCCCCATGTATTCTTATATCTTTAAAACTACGCAACGGATTTTGATGCGGTTCGGGCAGGGGTAGGTCGCTAGTTCGAAAATAAAATCAAGGTACACATAGACGTAGTAAAAGGAAGTAGTACGAAAGCATACTATGCTTCAGCGTTTGTTTTTTAGGGTTCCGTACCTCCAACATAAAAAAGGAACCCTCATAGGATCACTTTGTTGTCCGTCTGTCCGTTTGTGTGTATGTCAAGACTCTTTATCTCGGGAACGAGTAAAGATATCGAGTTGAAATTTAAACTGTATACAGGGTACTTTCCGTGGACTTAGAACTATGAAATTTGGCGAGAAGCAGTATATAGAATTAAATATTAAATATAGAAATCTGAAAACTGTACATTTTTATTTAAATGACAAAAAAATAGGTCCTCAAAATTCATAAAAAATGGGTTCAAAATTCAAAGTGAGTAAATCGTATCATGTAAGGTATCATATAAAAGAACTTCATTAGGACATGCTGAAACAGGTTTTTAATTATTTTAAAAATGTGTAGTTTTCGATGTACGACGAGAAAAGTAAAAAAAAACTTTTTTGTCGATGGTTATAGTACCTATATATATTTTAACAACTTACTTCCCAATTTTGTGAAATTTTCTGGATTTGTGCGGAACCCTCGGTGTGCGAGTCTGACTCACACTGTCCGGTTTTTATTTTTAGTAAAATGTGCATTGGAAACATTTTAACACCTACATACAAAGATAATAAAGTTTAAATCGGTCTAAGTTTGTTTTTACCTAGGTTAAGTGAAAATTGTATTGTTTTAATTTTCTGTTATGTGTGTGAAACAATAAAGATGTGCATATCAAATATTTTATTTACCTACATAGTTTAAGTTCAGCACGCCCTAACATTATAATTATATCTATATGCTCTAAGCATGTTTTTAGTAGCATTTTTGTATTTTTCGAACCAAATGAAACTGCATTGTTCAACCTTGATACTCTTTATTTGTAATCTTGATTTAAACTACTTTTATGTTATTTTACAGCTTACCTATTCAAATTGTAGCTAAATTGTAATTTTTCCCCAACAGGAGGTACATAAACTCGTCAGTAACAAGACGGAGTATGAGGAGAAGGTTCGCGTGGTACAGCGCCTACGCCATCATCCTGCCCATGGTGCTGCTAATCATCACGATCACCATGGAACTGGCGCCGGCCGTGCCCAGCACCTACCTCAAACCCAACTTCGGGGTGAAAGGCTGCTGGTTTAAAAGTAAGCGCTCGTAACTACATCTTTGTCTTTGTTTAGTTCGACCATTGCTTAGTGACCCTGAATAATGGGTTAAAGAGATGTCGGTCTAAAGTTTCGGTACTAAAAGTACGCTACAGATCAAACTCCACCAACGCGGAGCTGGGTTGGTGCGTTGTGTAAAAGCTATATTTGCTTGGCAAAAAAGCTAACACAGTCGTGAAAAGGACAAAACTAAAACGCTTTGCCCAGTTTCGCTCCGGTCTGTGTTGGTAGTAGGCTTTAACACGGTAAAAATATCACATAATAGGCCCGATTACAGAGACGCCATCGTAAATTTAACAGCAAAGTAAAATTAAAGCTTTCTCTCCATCGAATGCCTAAAGTGAAAAATAAACAGAACTTTTAGCTAATATAATTACGATGGTGCCTCTGTAATCGGGCTTTATGTTTACTTATTTATTGTAATTTAATCAATTCAAATGGAATTTCGATAATATCAAACTGGAGTATACCAGCGCTGGTTGCTCGTAAGCGCAACCAGCATTACGCTGAGTTGGGACCAGTTTTGTGCCAAGGATATTAGGTGTAATACTTTTTGTACTATATATATAACGGGACTGAACTTACGTGTAGGGATAGTCGTAACGACTATAGTTTCGGTCGCATTCGGCGACCTTCTCAAGTTGGCGAGTGCTAGCACGCGGAGCCGTCTCGCAATGCACTTGCGAGACATGTGCCAACATGTGCATTGCGAGACGGCTCCGCGTGCTAGCACTCGCCAACTTGAGAAAGGAAATTGTTTTTTGTGTTTTTTGATTTGATTTGTTGTTTATGTATTGTACCTCTTATTTTTGTTGCAAATAAATTTCTGTATTTCAATTACTTACTTATTCTTAGCTAAATAACTATTTCTTGTAGTGATATTACCGTAATTAAAAAAACATGAATAATTATGAAACATTTCCAATTATAAATAGCAATTTTCTTGCATCAACTTACCTACTTAATTCTCCAAAGTGCTGAAAAGAAAGATTGCTAAAGACGTTTTAGTAGTTAACAAAGTTTTGCAGGAACTGGTGGCAACAGTCTCAAGTTTTAAAAAGAAACGCGCTGTTTGAAACTTTGAGATTTTGTGCCGCTTCGTGACGATATAGTTGCGCGTACTTGGATGTGATGAATTTCCTAGGACAAAATCTTTGTAGTATATTTAGCATGGTGTAGGTCTTGGGTTAATTTAGTTTAATTAAAATATTCTCGTAACTGGTTTCTTGTCCAACGACATATCTTTAACTGATTACTGTAAAATGTAGTACGTAGGTACAAGCTACTTGACTTATGGTAAGGGTTGGTGCTGTTCTGCTTGACCCAGTAAGTATTTTTATGGTACATTATGGTTAAGTACTTAATGGCTCGACCATAACAGTTTATATATATTTTAAAAACAACTTAGAATCTATTTGGAATAATTAAGTGTGGTAGAATTCTAGGCTCCGATTCAATACATGTCGTCTTTTGGTATGTATTTTTCTCAGATTAAAGTTGATGGAAGATATCGTGAGGAAACTTTCTCTGTGCTCTTAGTACTAATACTATATGCAAGTAGTATAAATATAAAGGCAGACATACCTCAGTGCCTCAAGACCAGTATGTGTCGCCAGTGATGATTTATGGCACAGAAACGTGGTCTCTCACTATGGGCCTTATTAATAAGCTCTAAGTAGCCCAACGAGCCATGGAGAGGGCTATGCTCGGAGTTTCTCTGCGAGATCGAATCAGGAATGAGGATATCCGTAGGAGAACCAAGGTTACCGACATAGCCCAGCGGATTGGCAGGTTGAAGTGGCAATAGGCAGGGCACATAGCGCGGAGGACTGATGACCGATGGGGTAGAAAAGTTCTCGAGTGGAGACCACGTACCGGCAAGCGCAGCGTAGGACGTTCATCCACAAGATGGACAGATGACCTCATTAGGACCGCAGGATCGCGCTGGTAGCTAGCCGCTACCAACCCGTTTATTGGAAATCATTAGGGGAGGCCTATGAAAGGCAGACAATCGGCATTTAGCGTGGTTGACACAGGACTTTGCACTCAACAACATTGAAGCAATGAGTAGACTGGCTGAGAAAATCAGTAGGCTGACTGACGGGAACATGCACAAAACATCTCAAGTAACACGAAAGCGCAGGTTTCATCACCCCCTCTAAAATGAGAGTTAGAGCGAAGAACATGACTAATTTATGTATTTTTGTTGCAGCGGACCAGGCAGCGCTACCGTACTTCTACGGGCCCGTAGCTCTAATCCTTTTTAGTAACCTCATAATATTCTTCCTCACGTCGCGCGCATTCGCCATGCATTACGACAAGCTGAAGGATGTCACACGTAAGTACCATTTACCTTACCGTCACTCGAAGGGTGATGGAGTCAGGCTTTAAAAACTTGACTACCTACATAGAGTTTCTAGACAATTTACTTTTCAGAACGATTGGAAGCAAATTGTATTCAGTCTGTTTTTATCATGGGCTGGTATTCAACGAACTAAACAAACTTTTTTTAAAGATGGCAAATTAATTGCGTGGACATAACAATACGGCGATGGCAGTATTCCTTGCCTGTTAAACTATGACCCTAAAATTTAAAAGCAGTTTCCGCACATGCCTGTACTGTACTGTATCAGCCTTTTTAATAGTCCACTGCAGGACTTAGGCCTACCCACGAAGAGTGATTGGGCCATATCCACCACGCTGGCCCAGCGCGGGTTGGTGGATTCACATACGCCATCGAATTTCTTCTACGGACGTATGCAGGTTGCATCACGATGTTTTCCTTCACCGAAGAGCCAGTGGTGTGAAATTCCGTACATAAATTCCAAAGAACTCATTGGTACGGGGCCGGGGATTTGAACCCACGACTTCACGATTGTAAGGCGGGTGTCGCTACCTCTTGACCACCACGGCTTCGCACATGCCTACCAAACACGAAATCGATGATAACAATGAGTGGTAGGTTTGATTTTTCCTTACACCATCTCTTAAAATATCTATCAGCTTAGTAAGATTTTTCACAATGCCATCCTAGTTGATCAATAAAAACCATGTTACCCCGACCGACATCGCTTCATACATAATACAAAAGACGTATCAGCAATGTTAAAATGACGTGTCATCACCGTAAATAATATCGTTCGCTCCTATATTTGTACTTTACGATTCATAACACCACCTATCGGGTATTCTTTATTACTCCTCGCCGTATCGCTTGCAACTGAATGATTGCAACTTTGTTATTTGCTAATACGTGCATGACTCCCCTTGAAATAATCGTTGAGAATTCTTCGCTGATGTCATCTCACGTGTTTATTGCCAATTTGTTGGCTCTATTTTGAAATTAGTGGCAGTGCATGGCTATAAATTAATCATGATGGGGCAGAAAAAATTGAACTCCAATTGTGATAGTTTGGCTTGAATTGGCTGAATTTGTTGTGATGAGATGATATTGAGAGAGCCAAGAGTTCGTTATGGATTATATTTCTTCATTAAGTGTTGAAAGTCAGTTGTTCAGTAACGTAATTTCTAAAATAGGAATAATATATGAAAAACTTATTATACGAGAAATATACAGAGTTATAACAATTCAATTAACTTTCCGTCACATAATTAACAACAACATATTAACTTAGTTACTAGACAAATAAAATTGAAGATGAATGCCAAAAGTGCCAAGTTGTTGGGCAACTTTGAAAATTTGTGATAATCTTATTGCATCTTGATGAAACTATGAGATCGAATTAAATATTTTTTATTCTTTCTATTCAAATTTTTTCTTAACTCTTTTAAGTATTGTTAAACTTTATAAAAATCACCTTACATTCGCTAACTAATGCCAAAGAGCGAATTTTTTTGAGTTGTGAATCTTATAAAATGAGTCGCGGAATATTTTCATTCGGTTTCCTATTATTTTAGTCCTGTTTGTCCACGGCAACTGAAAATTGACTCATCTCGTGACATTTTCATGAAACTGAAAATACGAAACACATTTCACGCGACTCGCGTCTACAAAATTAAGCTCGTTTGAACTCGCATTTCGATTGATTTTTTTTTAACCTATACCTTAGAAAAATTACAAAATTTAACCTAACTTAACCTACCCATTCCTGGTCTAAGGTCTCCCCCATTTCCTTCCATGAATCGCGATCCATTGCAACTTCTCGAATGAGTCTTGATTGAATTTTAATTAGCTTCATTTATTTTTAGCACTAGACATGACGCATTCAGACTTCAGCACGTCAGACGACTGGGTTCGGCTGGGCACGGTGCTGGGCCAGCCACTATCGGTGCCGGAGAGGCCGGCGTCCCCGAGGGAAACGAACGGAAACTTCAGTCAGAGGCTCAAAAAGTATAGGAAAATGTAAGTATAGATTACTGCTGGTTTTATGGAGATCGAGAACTATGGTTTCAATATGTGTTATACAAATATTTACTATGGGCATGATGACTAAAAAAATATAATTAGTCAGTCAGATAGATCGAAAAAAAATATTAGACACGTCTTTTTTATTAGGTCAATAAAATAAAGATTGACGAAGATACAGACCGTTAAAGTTCCGTGTAACGTCACGAGTGCTATACAAATGTACAGAATATGTCGCACTAGTGACATCACAAACCCCCACTCCCAAACTTTGACAAGGTTTATCTTCGTCATTTATTGTTTGATTGACAGAAGAAAAAATACGTGTCCAATATTTTTTAATAATCTAACTAAAGGACTTATTATAATAGTAATATTTAAAGTTTATAATACTTAAAGTCCTATTGTTTAAAGTCCAATATTTGGACTGACTGGAGCCCAACCGTCTAACCACAAAAGTTTTACGCGCGCATTAAGCAATGTTTAGCAGTACAAATTGTGCCGTTAAACAGTTTTTAAGGCGTGTTTAAATCAAATGTAAATAAAAAAAATAAAAAAAGTTTAAGGCAAATGTTTTTCGTGGGTTAATAATTTTATTACCTATATCGTTTTGGTGGTGTTAGTTTTTTACGACCATAAAAAGATTAAATAAATTGTATGTTATCAGTATAAACCTTGTTACTTTCTTTTTTAACAAATCCGGTTTGTCTCCACCATCCTTGTTTTTTTTTTGAAAATAGGTTTTTATGAAAATTTTTATACCCACAACTTTTCTGGTGTTGAAGTTTTCAGTAGGTGACAGTGAGCTCCTATCATCATTAAAAAAATAAAGATCCTCAAACTCTAAACTAGTACCGTTTTTTTAGAACTATTTCTATTCCACTAGTGTCTCATAGAAATATGTTTTGTCCCCAGTTTCCGCACAAGCTGTCTACTGTCTGTCATCATGGGACTAACCTGGGTGCTGGAGGTGGTGTCGTGGGCGGCGGGCGCCGGCTCCAGCGCCGTGTCCGTGTGGTCCGTCTTCGACATCATCAACGCTCTGCAAGGGGTCGTCATCTTCGCCATTTTTGTGCTGCAGCAACCTGTGCGCTCTTTTGTGAAGGTAAGATCTTGGCTCTGTATTCTTTGAGATATGATGTTTCGCTGTAGGGTGTTTGTGTATTTCACCAGCTAACAACTATCCGAGTCACCCCAGCAATATTAGCAAAGCTTTAGCTCTGGGCCGCTGGCGCAATATTTGACTTGAATTGTTTATTTAAATTCTAATGTTTTATTTTAATACCTACTAGATTATTTGCTCGCGGCTTTGCCCGCGTGATATGTTGGTTTTGTGGTGTCCCAAAAGAACATATTATTCATAAATGCAATAAATGATTTGACTTTGACTTTTGACTTTTGACTTTGAGCCTTTTATTTTTACGGGATAAAATAGTAGATTGTATCATATGGAAGCAAAATAATATTTTTACGGCGAGGGCGTTTTTTTTTTAATCTAGAGCGAAGTGAGGGATTCTTTAGTAGAATCCTGAACGTAGCGAGGGATTCAAAGTACGTCACCCGAGCCAAAAATATATTTTGCGCCCGAGTGGTACACTCTACTTTTCATCACCTCTATGAGAAAATAAAAGGCGCCCCATATTTATTATAATATTATTTTTCAATAAAACGTAGAGTAACAACTAAATTGAAATTAAATGGTATCTAATAATAAAACAAATGAAAACTTATATTTATTTACATTCTCTTCATTCATGTTCTTGGCGCTGAACACTAACATAACAAATACTTCCAAATTAAAAAGTGCGCGGCAAAGATCATTCCGTCGCACTTATTTTTCCAAATTTAAAAAGTGCGCGGCAAAGATGATTCCGGCGCACTTATGAAGTTCCTTATAGAAAAAACCACCTTTGGGCGCACTTAAAGGCGAACCAAGTAGTCCTTTTCGAATAGATGTGATGAAAAGTATTTTAAAATACTCTCCGACTTTTAAACTACCCTATACTCATGTAAAAAATAAAGTCACGCGACTTATTTCGATTTCCGCGATTTCCAGATATATAAATTAAGTAAAGATTTGACACAAACACTTCCCTAGTTTTATGCATTTAGATACCTAAATATGTACCATTAAAATGTATATTTCTTTCTACAAACTTAGTTATTTGTGACCACTCTGTTTTCTTTAAAATATAACTCGGGTAGATAAATTTCCAGTTCCAGCAAACCACTACGAACTACAGGCTCTATTCACGGCCACATCGCACTTCCATCTACTTTATATTGCTTCACTTCAAACTTTTAATTTATTCTTTCATTTTATACAGAACTCGAAACTCTTCCGAAGTTGCGGGAGCAAAAGAGACGGCTCCGAGGTTTCCGTAGTGAGTGAAAGGAACAGCATGATCGGACCCGGCAGAAGGGACTACGTGTAGTGTCGAGTTTAGAAAAAAATCAAAAATGGCTGAGACTGATAATAGTTAACAGTATTAACCACTCTGGAGGTCAAAATGTGAAATGGTATTTTGTCAGTTGTGACTCCTAAATTGTATCATAGTCATTATAATAAAATTAATGATTGGACACCGGGAGTTAATAGTTACTTTATATTCATTAGTTTCTAATTTGTATCTGGGTTTTACGACTTTTATGTTTGTTGCATTCCGAGATCTGTTTTGAGACCATTTGCATTTTGGGCTTCCAGAAAAGCATCGAGCAAAAGGTAACGACCTTACTTCATAGTTTTTTATTCCTGTTGACAAGATTTTAATTTTACTAAAATTGTTTTGTTATGTTGCCGTTTGATGGTAAGGGTGGGTCTACACTTATTACAATCATTATAATAAACTAGTATTATACTAGTATTATTATATCTTCTTTGGTACAACCACACACTCCACGCAGTTTTGTCCTTATTGTTTTATTTTACTTCAGTAAAATAAATTAGTTTTGTGTATATTATTTATACTATTCTATAAATACTTATCACCACAGTAAGAAAACTCCAATTTAACCATTTTTCCCCGTAGTAAAGTCCTATTGCAAGTAATTAAAAGAAAGTTGGTAACATAAACTACCGTAACCCGATATCGAGTATTCGCCCAAAGTACATTAGTTCCAGAGTATCTATACTTACCCTTTCAGACGTCGAGGACACACGCACAGATCGAGTTACACTCGCAAATTAAAATCGGTGTTTACAAGCCGGCAGCACGTGTCAGTAGTTCGGATCAATCAAGTGTAGCCCCACCCTTACTGATACGTTGGGGCTGTTCGTAAACGGCCGACCCGTCACAGCCACAAACGCAGCTAGCAGATAAAAATGCGGTGACTGGTCACTAGCTACCGTGTACCATTAATTAGGTAGTTGCCCTAAAGTGTATAAATTAAACAATATCAAACTCAATTTAAGTCCTAAAAAAAACAGGAAAAGTGAACAGAATCTGTTGAGAAGCTAATGGGTAATACTTAAGCAATTTCATCGTGGTTATATCTGTTTATTTTTGAATGATACGTTTTATGGCAAATGTATGACGCTGCGCGTCGGTAGCGGCTTTTGTGGCTGTGGCGATGCGTTCGTTTACGATGGCACTAAGGTTGTTATAACCCTAACCACGAGCACTTGGCCGGGAAAAACATACAGTAATTTAGTCCAATTCTGACTTGTTTTAATTGCTATACATTAGTTTATAACTGAATGGAGAGTTTGTTTCAAATTGCGATTATTACAGATCGATTAATTTACTGTGGAATTTATCTGTTATAATATAAAAATAGAAACTAAGTATGTACATAAGTATTTTTTGAATTTTGTTATTGTTTACCCTTATTATGATAGTTATAATAACTATGAATGTTAAAGAAAAGTTTATGCGAAATTGAATCGTTTTACATGTTTCTGGACATTCAAAGTAAAATAGCGCTTAATTTTTTTGGGTTTGACCCGGCCGAGTTCTCAGTGGTGTAAAATAGGTAGGCATAACTTAGCATAAGAAGATTAATATTTTTATAAAACTCGCATGACCAATAACTTGTATAAGATGCATGTAGCTATCCACTATTTCAACACCCTATATACAGGGTATTTCTTTAGACGACGGACATGTAAGACGTCATTGTATCAACATTTACTATGGGATCAACCCTGAAATCAGGAAAAAAAGGCCTATCCCATGCATTTTGCCGATGGACTTATAAACTGAATTCCAAAAAAGAGGAGGTTCTATGATCATTTGTATCTATTTTTTTCGACATGTTTGCCAATTGTGAACCGAATCAAAAAAAAACTTTTTTAGTGTAAAAGGGTATACTCCCAAGGTAGTCCAATTAAATTTTTATTGAAATCAGTTAAGCCGTTTTATACTATATATAACGGGACCGAACTCACGTGTGGGGATAGTCGTAACGATTATAGTTTCGGTCGCATTCGGCGACTTTTCTCAAGTTGGTGAGTGCTAGCACGCGGAGCCGTCTCGCAATGCACTGCGGGCTGCGGCGCGTAGCGCTCGCGATGACAGCGGTTGCGGTGGTGGGGCGGGGGCGGGTAGAGAGGATTGTTGTGTCGGCGCGCACTGAAGATCCTCTTCGTCGGTATCCTGGTATACGTTGGAGATACTCCAGCACACTGAACTCACTATGTCTCCACCAGTTCCACGGTTAAGTCCTTTGGATCCCTGAAGACACGGTTTCCACGTCGGTGGCAGTATCCATCCCCCGTCTTTATTGAAGTTAGGGCGTCTGCTAATCTCAATAGCCTCCCTAACTTTACGGGGCACGAAAAACTTCTCTCGCGCTAGCACCTTCGCTTTGTCAAATCTGATGAAGTGCTGTGCATTGGAATCGAGAGTGTGTTCTGTGTGATTCCGATGCACAGCACTTCCCGTTATATATAGTATAAAATGTGTGAAAACCACGTTAATTTCCATAGTAAAACAGTTAAGCCGTTTTAGAAAAATCAACAATAATGTAAAAATTATAGTAATATGCAGCAATTTGAGCGAACTATACAAATTTTGTACACGATGGAAGAAGGTTTTGCCATATATATTTTTGCGAAAAGTAATTGGTCTACTTCCGAAGCAAATTTCATTTTCTCACTTTGGGGTTGGTTCCAAAGAAAAAGTTGACTATATTCTATATTACAAACGTTGTCTAGAGCAACACTCCGTAGAATATGTAGTGCCATAATATTATAAATGATAGTATGTATGTATGAAAAAATCGTGGTGCATTTCATTCCTTTATGAGAACTAGTCATAATGTGTAATTAATGAATGTTATATAATAGTTATATTTATTTAACTAACTCTAGTGTAAATAAAATGTATTAAGTAATTTAAGGCTAAATATAAACATCTTATAGAATAGAATGGCTACGTATCGTAGGATCAGTTTAGTTTACTAAAATAATGTTTTACATTCTTTGATATATTTTTTATACTTACTAGCATAGAAATGTTTGCTTTTTAGATAATACAAATACTTTCTTCAATACCGTAACTGTCGTTTCAAATATTATTTTTTTCTGTCATGTAAGTTGTGTAATTGGAAGAACATGATTTTATGTAAATACTTTTAATGTTGTTTAAATTAATAATTTATAAACTTTGGTTCCGCTCAATAACCAAAATGTTAAAAACTCAGGATGAGACTTTATAAACATTTTGACAAGTATATAATAGTTATTACAGTTCCAATTATATATCAATTTAATGAAGAGAATCATGAAAAACTTTTAAACGTCAAAATGAAATGATTATAGCTTTTAGAAAATTATTCTACCAAATAAACGAAAGTGTTAAATGTTTCTTGTTTAAACTTAAGTTAAGTTAGTTAAATAATAATGCAGAAAAGATTAATGGATTTGAAAATGTCGGTTCTGCGAATAAGAAAACGACTATTGGTGTTAAAACGATCCTAACGAAGTGTCGCGTAAAGATATCAGAATTTCAATGGCAGGCATCGAACATGGATGAAACCAGAAGGACTACATGCAGTTGAATGATATGCGCTACGTCCAAAATTGACTACAACTCTGAGTTTTCTTATTTTTGTGATAAACAATTAAATATATCGTGACCGCTGGATTCGAACCTGTATAACCAACACTCGGGTTTCTGTTCCGGTGCTTTACCAATTGAGCTAGGCTACACTGACGCTAACAACAAATGAAAAATATCAACAGAATAATTTATTATTTCTTCATTTCATTTAATTCATTTATTCAGCTTTTGGTATACATACATATACTTCAGCGTCATTTCCATACATTACAGTTTCAACCGACTATATTTTCAAATCCAGCCACCGAGACAAATTGAATTGTTTATTAGAAAAAGAACTCTAAGATAAACCTCACGTAGAAGTACTATCTAAAAATAAAATAGTTTGACTCGGCTTTGAAAAACATAGAAAGCGCGCTACAAACTACTCTATTTCAGTTTACGTTTTGTGGCTTCGCTATTTCAACGCAGAAGTCCTTCTGGTTTTTCCGTGAGTGAACATGGCAGGGAAGCAGGCACAGGTTGTTAAACGCGTATGAATATAAAGTAACTGACAAGATACTCGTTTGGTATAAACGTCCCTGTCAATTAAGTTGCTTGAATTTGCAATGTGGATGAAGATTGTATTAGAGGTGTTCTTGCACAGGTAATTGGAATTGCTTAGACGGTGTCTATAGTAATGGCAAGGTAACAAGGTATTGCAGCACGACGCGATTTAGAAGTGTCAAAACTAGGTTTTAAATTGAAATTGGTCCATAAAATTTGTAATACAGTCGTAATGTACAAGTCTGCACTTCGTGTCTTAAGTTAAAATTTTCAGTCCAACACTCAGAACAACAGGTTAATCTGAACCACCGGTAAATTTACAACCATCATCATCAGCTTGTTTCGGCCCACTGCAGGGCATAAGCCTCCTCCCCCTTGCCCACATTATGTAAATTTACAATACTGCATTACAATGTGTCTACAGTATTTCGTTAGTTGTGTCAGTCCGTGCTTGACCTCAAAAATTTCCTGTGTAAGAACAGCTTCAGACAAGATTAATATGCACGATGATACAGTGTGTAAATTAGACTTCCACATCAATCAGAGTTGATCAAGAACTAATAACAAAATTCATGAAAACATGGCTATCTAGTCTACGTCCATCTGCCACTCGCTTTGAAAAGCTCGCTTAAGAAATGTTTGAACGACATTTTATCGGTAATTAAAACAACATATAACTGTACAAGTAAACGATCAATCTGTTGCATTTTTTTATCATAATAACAAGCTTTTGTATTTATTGTTAATAAAAATAAAAAAATACTAGTACTACTAACTAGTTTCGTCCCAAAAAAAACAGGATAACTAATTGCGCTTCAATATGGTATCACCAAGAGATAATTGTTTGTTTTTTACTTTTTTAGTTGGTTAATTTTGATGTTTATTATTTTACGTGGAAATCGAATCCAAATTAAGAACCCACGACAATAATTAGATTTATAATGTAATTTTTTGTTCGCTACAAAAGGCCTATTACAGACATCGAAAAATGTCGATGTCTGTTTTTCTTTTTTTTTATAATCATTTTATAACTTTACTATTATGTTGAATCTTTATAACTTAGCATAAATGTGTAACTAATATTAGTGTATAAGATTGTATAGTGTATTTAAGTGTAAGATAGTACGTATGTGTGTGTAACTAATGTACTATAACTACATATACTTATAGTAAATTGTTGAATGTTGATGCGGAATTTTTAAGTAAAAAGACAACTTCAAAGTGTATATTTGTCTATTTTGCAAAACATGACGTTAAATAAACAAGCTTTATACAAAAAATATATTTTATTTCACTAATGGTCTAAGATCCGGTGAAGAGTAACTTTCTCCCATCTGATAACCCTACGAAACATTTTTGATACAGACAGATAAGAGAAGGTCGTTCTTCCACGTCTCCTCTACTATTAAAGTATAAGTTCGTATAAATAACCCTAGTGTCTTTAAGCTGCCTGAAGGACTTTGACTAAACTTGAAAATAACGTTTACTTTCTGGTATCTGTTTTTAGAAAATTTTATTTAGAAAATGTCTTGAGATATAATATGAAACGTTGTTGCTTGGCAAATTCTGTAGAAAGGATTAGATAAGAGATAAGTTTTGGAGATAAGGTGTTTCCAAAGAAAACTCTTGTTCTGATCGACCAGTAATCTAATCAGGAAGAAACTGATACGTACTCAAAAAACATTATATTTATAACCGACTTCCTCAATTTTACAGTTTATTTTTTAGAATTTCGCGTGAGATATATTTCTCTTTCTAATTTCAAACTGAAACTTAGTTTCAGACCACCACCAGAAACTACACAACAGACGTGTTTATGGTCATGCCAAATGATATAACGATAAATCAGTATTCTAAACGAAACCACGAAATATATTTCAGGCATATCTGATAATTCTTAATAAAAATAATTCCTAATTCTGGAAAATAAAACTTTACTTGGGGCACGTAACGAGCGTGTTTTTAGAGATAATTATTGCTTCTGTAAAGCTGCATACTTTTTTTTTTACATTACATCGTAATCGTAAATTATCACTTGCTCACGTTTTATCACAGGATATCGGGCCCTTACCGGTATGATAATCACTGGACCTACCTAAGTGTAACAAGAAGATGACTGTAGTTTCCGGATCCGGCGGCAAACTTGCGGAATTCCGACCGGAGCCGGAATCCGCCTCTACGTCACTATTCGGCCCCAATTCCGGCTCGCATTACGCATAGATATCGATACCACGAACATTTTAGCCATATTTGAAGTAGATAGAGAACGTGCAAATAAGGTACGATAACTTTACGAAGTCAGATAATTTCCATCAAAAACGAATAAGAACTCGCGAAAGAATAAATAATCTGATTTAAACAGGAAAGTATTATAGGTACTAATGCACCTAGGTGGGTATACGTTTCTAATTTTACCTAAAACAGGGT
This sequence comes from Hypomecis punctinalis, assembly GCA_949316475.1. Lineage (NCBI taxonomy): Eukaryota > Metazoa > Arthropoda > Insecta > Lepidoptera > Geometridae > Hypomecis > Hypomecis punctinalis. The sequence goes on from OX438807.1 coordinate 2,839,128, forward strand.
AATGTAATAAGCGTTAGCGAGTAAAATAAAATAAACACTCACACTTCCTATAAAAAATACCGTATACATCTAGTGATACAATAGGTGGTTTAGACAAAAATACCTAATCCAATATATCCGATATACCTTGTAAGTTTGTATTTTAGGGTTCCGTACCTCAATCGGAAAAAACGGAACCCTCTCTCGACTCTTTATCTCGGGAACGCGTAAAGATATCGAGTTGAAATTTAAACTGTATACGTATATTGATAAACTCTTGCAAATGTGTAAAAGAAAAACTTCTCAGTTATCGTTTAAAAAAGTTAGAGCCGCATATTTCGTACTCACAAAAATTAAAACCTACAGGGTACTTTTCGTTGACATAGAACTATGAAATTTGGCGAGAAGCCTCGTCTCAGAGTACACATATAGGAATAAATCTGAATACATTTTTTTATTTAAATCACAAAAAATAGGGCCTCAAAATTTACAAAATATAGGTTCAAAATTCAAAGTGAGTAAATCGTATCATGTAAGGTATAATATAAAAGAACTTCACTAGCACATGCTAAAACAGGTTTTTAATTATTATAACATTTTCAGTAATTTTCGATGTATGACGAGAAAAGTGAAAAAAAAAACTTTTTTGTCGATGGTTATAGTATAGAGATTTTAACAATTCTCAATTTTGGGAAATTTTCTGGATTTGTACGGAACCCTCGGTGTGCGAGCCTGACTCGCACTTGTCCGGTTTTTTTTTATATATACGTACTTTTACTAGGACTAAGTATATAAAATAGATAATATTAGACATTTTACATAACATAATCATACATTTCAACGGCATGATTAAGCAGGTAAGTATTCTATGAGAAAAAATAAAGTTTAGTAAGCACGTAAACATTGGGACATCAATAAATTCTATTCTAATTACTCCTCGCAAATAGTATCTTCAAGAGCGTCTGGTTAGAATCGTAGCGTAGGTACATTAGCAGAGAAACTTAGCGTTGATAGCAATTTACCTTCCGATTCAATGGACTGCAATCTCACGGAATTCCAACTGGTTGCGGATTGATTTCCGCGTCTATAGCGTACCTACTTACGAGTACTGCTGCAATGTTGTTATAACTGTCTATAGTTCGTAAAGTAGGGTTTGTGTAAGCTAATTTTATCTTAGTTACAAATACAAAGTGTTGCTTCGCAAAGTGCAGTGAATTTCAGAAGTTATTGATTATTATAAACAAATTTTACATTGGGGTCAACCCCTAAAATTGCAAAAAATCTTCTGTTCCCTACAAAAATACGACAAGTTCATTGATCCCGACATAATGCCTCTGCACTCTGCAAACCAACAGCCGGTATATTAGTAAGTATTAAATAAAAAATTAGTATTTAATTGTTATTATAAGTAAAAAAAGAAAACTAATTTTCCCAAATTTCGGAAACTCGTTCCCGAAGCAGTTACAGTACGTTTAGTACAATGAGCCGTCCCAGTGTAATAAATAATTTGCCATACCCTTAAAGGGTCATATGTATTTGACAATATTATAACATGTATGTATATTTGTTGAGGTAATAAATTATTTTATTTGTTTGTATTTTGTATGTAATCTAAGAACCGCATGTACAAATTACATACGAGTATGTTGCAATAAATGAATTGAATTGAATTACTATATCAATATATTATATCAATATCAATAAGCCGTGGTGGTCTAGTGGTAGTAACACCCGACCTGCAATCGTGAGGTCGTGGGTTCAAATCCCGATCCCGTACCAATGAGTTTCTTTGGAATTTATGTTACATTGGCTTTTCGGTGAAGGAAAACATCGTGAGGCGACCTGCATACGTCCGTAGAAGAAATTGGATGGCGTATGTGAATCCACCAACACGCACTGGGCCAGCGTGGTGAATATGGCCCAATCACCCTTCGTGGGTAGGCCTACTTCCTGCAGTGGACTATTAAAAAGGCTGGTACAGTACAGTACACTACTATATCAATATTCTGTGCTAATACTAACATTTTTGCGATGCAGCGCTCAAAAGCTGTCCACATTGTCCTATTGTTGGTTTGCAAAGCTAACTTTTTTTGACAACGAAATTTGAATAAAAGTTCAGAAGCACTTTGCAAGCATTTTAAAAGAAATAAGACGTTGAACTTTCAGTAAAAATGAAAACAGTAACTAAGTATTTCACGACTCAACTCAAAATCACGTAAGCAGTTGTCGGGTTATTGCCACTAGAAGACAGGAACTCCAGTAGATATACATGTTGGCTATATCAGTTCACTTCACCTAAAAGCGCAATATCTAACGTTTTATATGACAGCGTGAAGGAGTCTTGAGCATTCTAGCTTTCTACGGCAATATCAGGATTTCTATTTGGAAGCTAAGTAAGTAGCGACGTGAAATAGAAACGAAAAATGTTATCAATAAAAAATACGATACATCTTACAGTTGGATAGTTTACAATTTACTTTAGGGAATTGTTTCGAGGTGAATGAAGTCACTAGGTGGGTTTTTACTAGACGGAATTTTGTAGCCATAAAGGTAAGTGAATTTTCCTCATACAGTTCATTTAGTTTTGGTGTTTTATGAGATAAATAGTATACCCGTGATTAGTTATTAAAACAAGTAACACAAAAGAAATCAACTGTGAAAATAAATAAATTTTATCAATGTTACGAAAATCATCTAGGTATTTGTCATCATCGTATTTTATTTTTATAAAAATCGAAATAATGGAGATGAATAAAATTATGGTAAACAGGTTTCTGTGATGGAGTAGGAATGAGAAAATAGAAATAAAAATATCTAGCCTCTGTTAGGAATTGGCGGCTAAGGTTAAATAAAGGTAAGGTAATCTATTATATAAAAGGCTTCCCTGAGTGACTGACTGACAGACAGCCTACAGCCCAAACCGCTTAAGATATGAGCTTGAAATTTGGAACATAGGTACATTGAACGACGTAATGGAGCACTAAGGACGAAAATTTTGAACTTTCAAACTCTAAGGGGGTAAAACGGGCCCTTTTCGTTTGTATGTAACTTTTTATTCCCTGTACCGATTGATTTGAAACTTTGTATACATGCTTTTCAAACAAAATAAAAGTTACGTTTTTTCCTGTTTTTCCGAATTTTCCTCATCTAAGGGGTCAAATAAGGTCCCAAAGTTGGTGAAAAAAGCGTCAATTACATCGAACCAGCTGAACGGTTATGGTTGAAAATTGGTATGAAGGAAGCACTCAGCATGTTTTAATAGAGTAACTAATAAAATCCAGGAAAATCTATAAGGTTCCTTAGGGATACGCAAAAGTAATAAGTTTAGGCTACAGCCCAAACCGCTGAAGATATGAGCTTGAAATTTGGAACATAGGTACATTGAACGACGTCATGGAGCACTAAAGACGAAAATTTTGAACTTTCGACCTCTAAGGGGGTAAAATGGGCCCTTTTCGTTTGTATGTAACTTTTTATTCCCTGTACCGATTGACTTGAAACTTTGTATACATGCTTTCCAAACAAAATAAAAGTCACGTTTTTTCCTGTTTTTCCGAATTTTCTTCATCTAAGGGGTCAAATAAGGTCCCAAAGTTGGTGAAAAAGTGTCAATTACATCGAACCAGCTGAACGGTTATGGTTGAAAATTGGTATGAAGGAGACACACGGCATGTTTTAATACAGAAACTAATAAAATCCAGGAAAATCTATAAGGTTCCTTAGGGATACGCAAAATTAATAAGTTTAGGCTACAGCCCAAACCGCTGAAGATATGAGCTTGAAATTTGGAATATACGTACATCGTACGACATAATGAAGCACTAAGGATGAAAAACGTACCCAACTCTAACTTACGGGGTAAAACGGGCCCTTTTTGTTTGCATGTAACTTCTTATTCCCTGTACCGATTGACATGAAACTTTGTATAGATGCTTTTGAGACTAAATAAAAAATATGGCTGTACCTGTTTTCTAAATTTTCTTTAAAAAAATCCTTAGGGGTCAGATACGTCCCAAAACTTCAATGCGCTTTTTTAAATAATGTAGTATCTAGGTTTATGATAATGATAGTTTATCTTTAAATGGGGCAAAATGGGTCCCCAAAAGTTTACGATTTTTTTTATTTTGTGAGCCAATAGTCTTAAGCTTAGCGCACATATGGATCATGTGCGCTAAGCTTAAGACTATTGGCTCACATAGGTATTTTACTATGGGATCAACCCTGACAAGCGAAAATTACCTACATTTCCCATACATTTTGTCGCGGGTCGATGAACTTTTTGTGTTGAACAGCTGATTTTATTCACGTGCTTTTGGGGTTGGTACCATTGTAAAAGTTAATCAAATTATGAGTTAGTTAGCATCCTAGAATATGCCTGACTAGAATTACGACTTGTGTGCTATTTTTTCATTTGCCTGGAAAATTAAATTTCTAATGACTTACTTAATGAAACATGTCGAATACCTGTACCGGCCTTAATTAATAGTGCACTACTGAAAATAGGTACTAGGGATAGCACTACGGATAATAGAAACAGGTGCGTCTTAAGATGAACATGGACAAGACGAAAGTCATGTGTAATTACCATGTTTTACCTACCCCGATTTCTGTTGGAAACTCGGTTCTTGAAGTCGTTGACTCGTACGTCTACCTAGGACTAGTAGAGTAGTCCAGTTAGGTAGGTCCGACTTCAACAAAGAGGCCAATCGACGAATTCAACTCGGCTGGGCAGCGTTCGGAAAAGTGCGTAGTGTCTTTTCGTCCGACATACCTCAGTGCCTCAAGTCGAAAGTTTTCGACCAGTGTGTGTTGCCAGTGATGACTTATGGCACAGAAACGTGGTCTCTCACTATGGGCCTTATTAGTAAGCTCCAAGTAGCCCAACGAGCTATGGAGAGGGCTATGCTTGGAGTCTCTCTGCGAGATCGAATCATTAATAAGGAGATCCGTAGAAGAACCAAAGTTACCGACATAGCCCAACGGATTGGCAAGTTGAAATGGCAATGGGCAGGGCACATAGCGCGGAGGGCTGATGACCGTTGGGGTCGAAAAGTTCTCGAGTGGAGACCATGTACCGGCAAGCGCAGCGTAGGACGTCCACCCACAAGGTGGACGGATGATCTCATTAAGACCGCAGGATCGCGCTGGATACAAGCCGCTTCCAACCGGTCTTATTGGAGATCCATAGGGAAGGCCTATGTCCAGCAGTGGACGTCCTGCGGCTGATGGATGACTGAAAATAGGCCTATCCGCGAAGAGTAATTGGGCCATATCCATCACGCCGGCCAAGCATGGGTTGCTGAATTCACATACGACATTGATTTTTTCTACGTACGTACAGGTTGCCTCAATGTTTTCCAGCAAAGAAAAGTGAAATTTCTTACATAGTTACTCATACAATTATTATTATTGGCTCCCTCGGTAGCTCAGTGGTTGACCCTGACTCCTGGGTCAAAGAGGCGTGGGTTTGATTCCCAGGGCAAATATTTATGTGATGTTCATATGTGTTTGCTCTGTGTCTGAGTGTTATTAATGTATTTTTATTTATTTATTTAACACTTTATTGCACACTATTTGTACAAAAGGAGGACTTAACGCTAAACAGCATTATCTGCCAGTCAACCTACATGTATAAATAAATAAATAAATATATCTTTATTGTACACAGAAACACAGTACAGAAACTATACAATATGCTGTACAATGGCGGCCTTATCGCCTTTGGCGATTTCTACCAGGCAACCTTTGGATGGACTGGAATTATTCTAAAAATAGGAGTATGGTCGGTGGTGTATACAATACAGTACATACATTGAAATACATGTATATGTAGTATATTAGTCTCTGCCAGCCAAATCACAAACTTTGCTTAGTTTGGGATCAGAGACCGTGTGTGAGATGTCCTCCAATATTTATTTTATATATTTATTTATTATTGAGTTAATTTCAGAAATTCGGCAATTTATCATCCAAAAATTCACGTATGTACTCTGTAATAAGCTTTAGATACAAGTAAATTAAATAACCAAATACTGAGACAATTCAGGCTAAACCGTAGGCATTATTTTGCAAGTAATACAATAATAGGCTCAGTTATGAAGACGCCATAGTAAATATAATAACAACATAAAAAGTGTTCTCTCTATCGAATGCTTAAAGTGAAAATGAAACAGATATAATTATGATAATTAGCTATTATAATTACGATGGCGCCTTCATAATCGAGCCTAATGCGGGCTTAACCACGAGCTACTATTATTTTAAGTAAGTGCCAAGAAAACGCGGGCCTAACTGTGGGTTTTTATCATTTTAAGCAGTTACGAAAATAACGCGGGCCAGACCGTGGGCTATTATCATTACAAGCAATACAAAAACGCAGGCTAACGGCATGCTATTATAATTTTAAGGATTTATTAAGACAACACGGGCCAGACCGCGAACTATTAGATATTATTATAAGCAAATGCCAAGATAACGCGGGTTGAACCGCGGGCTGTTATTTTAATTAAGTAAGTATTAAAACAACGTGGGCCAAACTGTGGGTTATTATCTTTGTAAGTACCTAATTATTAACACAACGCGAGCTAAACCGCGGGCTTCTATCATTTTGAGCAAGTACTAAGACAATACGGGCCAGACCATGGGTTATTATCATTGTAAGTAATACGACAATGCAGGCCAAACGGCGAGCTTTTATAATTTTAAGCAAGTATTACGACATCGCAGTCTATGCTGCGTGCTATAAATAACCATCTTAAGCAAGTACTAACAATACGCGGGCCAAACCGTGATCTATTATCATTATAGGCAAATACTGTTACAATTTTGACCAAACCGTGGGCATTATCCTTGCAAGTAATTTTAAGCAAATATTAAGACAACGCGGGCCAAATTGCGGACTATTAAATATTATTATAAGCATGTACAAAGACAACGTAGATCAAACCGCGGGCTCTTTTCATTTTAAGTAAGTACCTATGTACTAAGACAACGCGGGCGAAGCCGCGGGTTATAAGCTAGTCTATTATATAAAAGGCTTCCCTGAGTGACTGACTGACAGACAGCCTACAGCCCAAACCGCTTAAGATATGAGCTTGAAATTTGGAATATAGGTACATTGAACGACGTAATGGAGCACTAAGGACGAAAATTTTGAACTTTCGACCTCTAAAGGGGTAAAACGGGCCCTTTTCGTTTATATGTAACTTTTTATTCCCTGTACCGATTGACTTAAAACTTTGTATACATGCTTTTCAAACAAAATAAAAGTTACGTTTTTTCCTGTTTTTCCGAATTTTCCTCATCTAAGGGGTCAAATAAGGTCCCAAAGTTGGTGAAAAAAGCGTCAATTACATCGAACCAGCTGAACGGTTATGGTTGAAAATTGGTATGAAGGAAGCACTCAGCATGTTTTAATAGAGTAACTAATAAAATCCAGGAAAATCTATAAGGTTCCTTAGGGATACGCAAAATTAATAAGTTTAGGCTACAGCCCAAACCGCTGAAGATATGAGCTTGAAATTTGGGATATAGGTACATTGAACGACGTAATGGAGCACTAAGGACAAAAATTTTGAACTTTCGACCTCTAAGGGGGTAAAATGGGCCCTTTTTGTTTGCATGTAACTTTTTATTCCCTGTACCGATTGACTTGAAACTTTGTATACATGCTTTCCAAACAAAATAAAAGTTACGTTTTTTCCTGTTTTTTCGAATTTTCCTCATCTAAGGGGTCAAATAAGGTCCCAAAGTTGGTGACAAAAGCGTCAATTACAACGAACCAGCTGAACGGTTATGGTTGAAAATTGGTATGAAGGAAGCACTCAGCATGTTTCAATAGAGTATTTAATAAAATCCAGGAAAATCTATAAGGTTCCTTAGGGATACGCAAAATTAATAAGTTTAGGCTACAGCCCAAACCGCTGAAGATATGAGCTTGAAATTTGGGATATAGGTACATTGAACGACGTAATGAAGTATTAAGGACGAAAATTTTGAACTTTCGACCTCTAAAGGGGTAAAACGGGCCCTTTTCGTTTGTATGTAACTTTTTATTCCCTATACCGATTGACTTGAAACTTTGTATACATGCTTTCCAAACAAAATAAAAGTCACGTTTTTTCCTGTTTTTCCGAATTTTTTTCATCTAAGGGGTCAAATAAGGTCCCAAAGTTGGTGAAAAAAGCGTCAATTACATCGAACCAGCTGAACGGTTATGGTTGCAAATTGGTATGAAGGAAGCACACAGCATGTTTTAATACAGAAACTAATAAAATCCAGGAAAATCTATAAGGTTCCTTAGGGATACGCAAAATTAATAAGTTTAGGCTACAGCCCAAACCGCTGTAGATACGAGCTTGAAATTTGGAATATACGTACATCTTACGACATAATGAAGCACTAAGGATGAAAAACGTACCCAACTCTAACTTACGGGGTAAAACGGGCCCTTTTTGTTTGCATGTAACTTCTTATTCCCTGTACCGATTGACATGAAACTTTGTATAAATGCTTTTGAGACTAAATAAAAAATATGGCTGTACCTGTTTTTTAAATTTTCCTTAAAAAAAATCCTTAGGGGTCAGATACGTCCCAAAACTTCAATGCGCTTTTTTAAATAATGTAGTATCTAGGATTATGATAATGATAGTTTATCTTTAAATGGGGCAAAATGGGTCCCCAAAAGTTTACGATTTTTTTTTATTTTGTGAGCCAATAGTCTTAAGCTTAGCGCACATATGGATCAATATAGGAATTTTACTATGGGATCAACCCTGACAAGCGAAAATTACCTACATTTTCCATACATTTTGACGCGGGTCGATGATCTTTTTGTGTTGAACAGCTGATTTTATTCACGTGCTTTTGGGGTTGGTACCATTGTAAAAGTTAATCAAATTATGAGTATAATAGCATCCTAGAATATGCCTGATTAGAATTACGACTTGTGTGCCATTTTTTCATTTGCCTGGAAAATTAAATTTCTAATGACTTAATGAAACATGTCGAATACCTGTACCGGCCTTAATTAATAGTGCACTACTGAAAATAGGTACTACGGATAGCACTACGGATAATAGAAACAGGTGGGTCTTGAGATGAACATGGACAAGACGAAAGTCATGTGTAATTCCCATGTTTTACCTACCCCGATTTCTGTTGGAAATTCGGTTCTTGAAGTCGTTGACTCGTACGTCTACCTAGGACAAGTAGTCCAGTTAGGTAGGGCCGACTTCAACAAAGAGGCCAATCGACGAATTCAACTCGGCTGGGCAGCGTTCGAAAAAGTGCGTAGTGTCTTCTCGTCCGACATACCTCAGTGCCTCAAGTCGAAAGTTTTTGACCAGTGTGTGTTGCCAGTGATGACTTATGGCACAGAAACGTGGTCTCTCACTATGGGCCTTATTAGTATCTAAGCTCCAAGTAGCCCAACGAGCTATGGAGAGGGCTATGCTTGGAGTCTCTCTGCGAGATCGAATCATTAATGAGGAGATCCGTAGAAGAACCAAAGTTACCGACTTAGCCCAACGGATTGGCAAGTTGAAATGGCAATGGGCAGGGCACATAGCGCGGAGGGCTGATGACCGTTGGGGTCGAAAAGTTCTCGAGTGGAGACCATGTACCGGCAAGCGCAGCGTAGGACGTCCACCCACAAGGTGGACGGATGACCTCATTAAGACCGCAGGATCGCGCTGGATACAAGCCGCTTCCAACCTGTCTTATTGGAGATCCATAGGGAAGGCCTATGTCCAGCAGTGGACGTCCTGCGGCTGATGGATGACTGAAAATAGGCCTATCCGCGAAGGGTAATTGGGCCATATCCATCACGCCGGCCAAGCATGGGTTGCTGAATTCACATACGACATTGATTTTTTCTACGTACTTGCAGGTTGTCTCAATGTTTTCCAGCAAAGAAAAGTGAAATTACTTACATAGTTACTCATACAATTATTATTATTGGCTCCCTCGGTAGCTCAGTGGTTGACCCTGACTCCTGGGTCAAAGAGGCGTGGGTTTGATTCCCAGGGCAAATATTTATGTGATGTTCATATGTGTTTGCTCTGTGTCTGAGTGTTATTAATGTATTTTTATTTATTTATTTAACACTATTTGTACAAAAGGAGGACTTAACGCTAAACAGCATTATCTGCCAGTCAACCTACATGTATAAATAAATAAATAAATATATCTTTATTGTACACAGAAACACAGTACAGAAACTATACAATATGCTGTACAATGGCGGCCTTATCGCCTTTGGCGATTTCTACCAGGCAACCTTTGGATGGACTGGAATTATTCTAAAAATAGGAGTATGGTCGGTGGTGTATACAATACAGTACATACATTGAAATACATGTATATGTAGTATATCAGTCTCTGCCAGCCAAATCACAAACTTTGCTTAGTTTGGGATCAGAGACCGTGTGTGAGATGTCCTCCAATATTTATTTTATATATATATATTTATTATTGAGTTAATTTCAGAAATTCAGCAATTTATCATCCAAAAATTCACGTATGTACTCTGTAATAAGCTTTAGATACAAGTAAATTAAATAACCAAATACTGAGACAATTCAGACTAAACCGTAGGCATTATTTTGCAAGTAATACAATAAAAGGCTCAGTTATGAAGACGCCATAGTAAATATAATAACAACATAAAAAGTGTTCTCTCTATCGAATGCTTAAAGTGAAAATTAAACAGATATAATTATGATAATTAGCTATTATAATTACGATGGCGCCTTCATAATCGAGCCTAATGCGGGCTTAACCACGAGCTACTATTATTTTAAGTAAGTGCCAAGAAAACGCGGGCCTAACTGTGGGTTTTTATCATTTTAAGCAGTTACAAAAATAACGCGGGCCAGACTGTGGGCTATTATCATTACAAGCAATACAAAAACGCAGGCTAACGGCATGCTATTATAATTTTAAGGATTTATTAAGACAACACGGGCCAGACCGCAAACTATTAGATATTATTATATGCAAATGGCAAGATAACGCGGGTTGAACCGCGGGCTGTTATTTTAATTAAGTAAGTATTAAAACAACGTGGGCCAAACTGTGGGTTATTATCTTTGTAAGTACCTAATTATTAACACAACGCGAGCTAAACCGCGGGCTTTTATCATTTTGAGCAAGTACTAAGACAATACGGGCCAGACCATGGGCTATTATCATTGTAAGTAATACGACAATGCAGGCCAAACGGCGAGCTTTTATAATTTTAAGCAAGTATTAAGACATCGCAGTCCATGCTGCGTGCTATAAATAACCATCTTAAGCAAGTACTAACAATACGCGGGCCAAACCGTGATCTATTATCATTATAGGCAAATACTGTTACAATTTTGACCAAACCGTGGGCATTATCCTTCCAAGTAATTTTAAGCAAGTATTAAGACAACGCGGGCCAAATTGCGGACTATTAGATATTATTATAAGCATGTACAAAGACAACGTAGATCAAACCGCGGGCTCTTTTCATTTTAAGTAACTACCTATGTACTAAGACAACGCGGGCGAAGCCGCGGGTTTTAAGCTAGTTTATAATAAAAGGTGTTGTTTTGTGTCGAGTGAACAATGTAGAGACTTTTCCGAAGCATATAATTGTTTATACTCATCATTTTCAACAACTGCGAAATTTCGAGTCAATGTTTCTTTTGTATGAAACATAAGTTGAACACACAATAAAAGTTGTTTAGAATAATGACGATATATTTAGCAGACCTCTGTCAGTCCATGCACTCTGCTATAATCTTACCGCTTAACTTAGGCGCGGATTATAAGCAGTTTATAAAACATTAAGGTTAGGTAATTGTTCTGGTGTAAGTACACGAAATTCAGTGATAAATCTTAGAAATTTGTCTTCGAACTTTATAACAGTAAAAACTAAACAAATGAGTCAAAAGATCACATCAAAAGATGGCGAATAAATTAAACATATTTAAGTAAATGTCACTAGTTTTTCTTTATAGAACAAGTATTGCAACTAGAGACAACTTTTATGAGCTTCATTATCATGAGTGTCTATCTTAAAATAAAAGATTTTACCTCTCGTGTTATGTTAGCAATAAATTGTTTTTTTGTCTGTCAAAAGAACTGTCAAATCAAAAGTTTTATATATTTTCTTAAAAGTAATACATGCCCTGTTAATGAGTACGTACGCTAAGATACACAAACTTAGGTTGTTAATTTTACTGTAGTTGATAAAAAACACTTACAAAAAAAAACCAGACAAGTGCGAGTCAGGCTCGCACATCGAGGGTTCCGTACAAACACGTTGTCAAAATAATTATAACCTATTTTAGCATGTGCTAATGAAGTTCTTATACATGATACGATTTACTCACATTGAATTTAGAACCCATATTTTGTGAATTTTGAGGCCCTGTTTTTTGTGATTTAAATAAATATGTACAGTTTTCAGATTTATTCCTATATGTGTAATCTGAGAATGCTTCTCGCCAAATTTCATAGTTCTATGTCAACGGGAAGTACCCTGTAGGTTTTGATTTTTATGAGTGCGAAATATGCGGTTTTTTAAGACATAAACGGCTCCAACTTTTTTGAACGATAACTGAGTAGTTTTTTTTTACACAACTGCAAGAAAACATATACGTATACAGTTTAAATTTCAACTCGATATCTTTACGCGTTCCCGAGATAAAGAGTCTTGACATACACACAAACGGACAGACGGACAACAAAGTGATCTTATAAGGGTTCCGTGTTTTTCGTTTGAGGTACGGGACCCTAAAAACCAGTAAACTGCAAAAAAAGAAAGCACTAAAAAACTTCACATAGTTTGTGGTGTGTGTCCAGCTTGCCATTATTTAAAAAAAAATCTTACGTCTTAAAGTGTCCAAAATATCCAGTACCGTACTGTACTGTACCAGCCTTTTTAATAGTCCACTGCAGGACGTAGGCCTACACACAAAAGATGATTGGGCCATATCTACCACGCTGGCCCAGTGCGGGTTGGTAAATTCACATTCGCCATCGAATTTCTTCTACGGACGTATGCAGGTTGCCTCACGATGTTTTTCTTCACCGAAAAGCCAGTGTTGTGAAAAATATGCAGGTACGTGTATATTTGGTTCTAGAAATGTTTATTGCAGGCACATTACACATAGAAAAATAAATACATATAAAAATAAAAATACATTACAATAATTCTATTCCAAAGCAAACTTTTAAATACTATTAGTTTTTCATGAAATAATTTTTTTCACAGTGTTGTTATTGCAAAGACAATGTTAGCTTTTTTAAAATTTTCCATCAAAGGGGTTCGAACAGCGCCTGCTCTGTTCCGGTGATTGATGATGCTTATCTTGCGATGCAGGTGGAGCCTGAAGCGAGTCAATATTTCATTAATAAAATGGTGTTAGCACTAGAAATTGAATTAAAATAAAGAAATCAAGCCAGTTTTGATGTTGTAGAGTCGTTGTGCAATGTGGAGTTTTTTTTTATTATCTGTCTAAGAAGGTGAGTTTAATGGTCAAGTAACAGCAAATTACATCAATATCAAAATATGTATCATTAAAGAAAATTTATTTGCTACTATAGCTTACTGTATTAAGTTTGTATACTTAGGTAGAATGGTTAACCCTGTTATCACAGTACTGTTTATAAGCCGTTTGAAGGCTTCTGTCAAGGTAGAATGGTTAAAACAATCGGGTCCCATATTAGGCTAGTTGACAATATTTTTATGATGTCTTCTTGTAACAGTTAACCATAAACAGAGCCGATTAAAGAAAACAAAAATAAAATCAACTAAGAAATAAAGGAGTTACAAGTATTTAATTTTCTTTTGAGCGCACCATGGCAAAATATGACGCCACGGTCCGTAAGTGTCATACATTCGCCATACTATGTTATGCTTTGCGGGAAAGGAACAAACCATCCCCTCCAACAACAAACAAATACCCCCTCTTAATCCCTACCAAAATCTTTACAAGCTTATATCTCGGAACTGGATTAGCCAATTTTAGTTATTTTATTCAGTTTAAGAATCATAATTAATTGCAGAATTCGTAATACTTTTAATTAATTCTATACTAGTCAACTACCCTATCCAACGAGCTCCGTGACTCAGTTGAAAATGCCAACCGCGGTCTACCGTTCAAAGACCAATTGTTCCGAACGTTGCAATATGTATCAATATAAACTTGATTAGGATCTACAATTTTTGTAAATGTTTAGAATATTTTATCCCATAAAATGTCCTATTAATATTTTAGATTATCAAAATATATCAAAATAAATAAAAAAGAACTGTTTTTAATCATAGTATCGTCGACCAATTTAGAAAAGCATTTTTTCTGTCAATTTTTACTAAATGGACGCTTCTACACACTTCTAGACCAGTGTGTGTTGTCAGTGATAGAGTGATGACTTATGGCACAGATACGTGGTCTCTCACTATGGGCCTTATTAGTTAGCTCCAAGTAGCCCAATGAGCTACGGAGAGGGCTATGCTCGGAGACTCTCAGCGAGATAGAATCAGGAATGAGGAGATCCGTAGAAGAACCAAAGTTACCGACATAGCCGCGGATTGGCAAGTTGAAATGGCAATGGGCAGGGCACATAGCTCGACTGATGACCGATGGTGTCGAAAAGTTCTCGAGTGGAGACCACGTAGCGGCAAGCGCAGCGTAGGACGTCCACACATAAGGTATGCAAGTCGCTACGAATCGATCTTATTGGAGATATTTAGTGGATGCCTATGTCCAGCAGTAGACGTTCTATGGCTGAAGCAACGAACGACGACACACTTCTACGTACTTACTATAAAACTAATGTATTGTACATTTTCTATCCATAGCACGTGATGGATATGTTGAAAAGTCAAACGTGAAACTCCATGTTCTAAAAAAACGTGTTTCCAGTCTGAGTTCGCAGATTATGGCCACGAATATGGAAAGTGCATTAGCCGATGCTCCCTGGAAAATCCATTTTAGGAGACGTGAAACGAGAAATGTTCCAAAATACTTAAGATGTTGGGTAAGGCAAGTTATCTATTTGTCTTATCATACTTTTTGGCACACTCCGTGGTACTTTGGTTCTTTTGTTCACCCTTTATGGATAGGCCTACGTCCTGCAGTGGACTATTAAAAAGGCCGTACAGTACTTTTTGGTATAAGCGTTATAGAAATATACTTAGGTAACAATAGGTTGTCTTCGGAAGGGTGACCGCAAGTGGCATTTGCCACAGAGCGTTTGAGCGTTACCGTGGCTCGGATGACACGTTAAATTGTAGGTCCTGGTAGTTTTGAGCATATATCCATGTCAGAGGCATTCTGGCGGCTCAAATACTCTGACACTAGGGCTAGCCACCCGGTCCTCTGGTACGAACTTACAATGTGGGCATACTTCGAAAATAAGCAACTTTTTACTCATACTTTTATTTAAACAATAAACTTATAAAACATCAAAACTTAAATAAATTATCTATCCTATCTAAACTAAAATATCCTATCTAAACTAAAATATCCTATCTAAACTAAAATATCCTATCTAAACTAAAATATCCTATCTAAACTAAAATATCCTATCTAAACTAAAATATCCTATCTAAACTAAAATATCCTATCTAAATTAAAATATCTTATATAAAGTAAACTAGTTAAAATAAGTAGATTTTACCTTATGTTTCAAATGGGCAAGAAATGCTAATTTTTAACCGACTCCCAAAAAGGAGGAGGTTCTATGTTCGTCTGTATGTATTTTTTTGTGTATGTTCATCGATAATTTCGGCAATTGTGAACCGAATTGAACATTTTTTTAGTTCGAAAGAGTATATTCCCAAGGTGGTTCCATTTAAGTTTTGAAGAAATCGGTTGAGCCATTTTTGAAAAATCAGCAGTGATGTCTAAATAATTCGAGCGAAATATACGAACTTTATACACGACTGAAGGCTGTTTTGCCAATTTTTGCGAAAAAAGATCTAAAATAATTTTTAATTCGAAATCCATGCGTGGGAAAAGCACTAAAGATGTTAGTTACATAATGAGCTTACCTAAGCGTGTTATGTATAACTTTTAGATTTGACTAATAAATAATTAACGAAATAATCGTCCACATACACAAAAGTCTATTTTTTATTCTATTATTACATATTTTTATGTATATTAAATCCTTACATGTAAAAAAATATGCTGACTATGATTCTAGATACTTAAATTATGATTCGAATTTGCTGCCTGGAAAAACCAAGGCTTGCTCTACAAGTGCCATATTTTACTGCCGCTAGCTCGGAAGAGGGTTAAAATGTTCTGTTTATAGCATCGAGTGATTGATGCGCTCTTCCTTACATCACAGAGATTAGATAAGAACAGAATATAAAAATAGATTTATTGCTTTTATCAAACATCACTTTTAAAAAATATCACTATGCATGTAACGTAATGTTAATATTATGAATTGATTCAGTTACTTTTTAAACCTTGTTATATTTTTAAAATCCAATATTAACTTGCTAAAAGTAAAACCATTGTACCAGTACCGTTTTACAGTAGAAATTAACAAGAAATTGATATTCTATAGCAGTAGAGCGAAACCATATTTTTGCAGGTTATAACTCGAAATCTAGCACCTACTTTAATCAAGCACATTTCTGATATATTTCTTTTTGGGCATAAGTCCTCATTTGACCTCCAAATCGACTGATGGTAAGCGATGTTTCGTTCGAAAACTTAGAATTACTTAAATCAATAATTTATTAGTCTATTCGCATTTACACTTCTGAGGATTCCATTCTCACTACAGCAACTTTACGGAACCCTTCCTTGAAATACTCGTGCATAGCGGATTATATAGACATGTACAATATGGGAGGTGCATTATCTTGGTGTATGGAAGCACCACTTTTGGGGTTTTTGGGGTCGTAATCCAGGAAAAATGCCTCAAGAAGAGCCAAGAATTTTAATAAGGTAAGAGTAAAAGCTGTAAAAAGGAAAAAAAAAAACACGAAATATAAAAAGCTGGAATAAACGCCTTCCACCAGAACTCTACCTTTACATGGTCTATGGTTGATATCTCTAACGAGGTCTTGAGTACCCTTAGTACCTTCTAATTTCGAGATTAGGTGGCATAGTTACCATTGGATAGAAAAGACAAAGATGTACGTTGTATATTGATAATTTGGTAACATTTTGGAATGTTTAGCATAATTAATTATAAAAAAATAGCAGCTAGAAATGCTAAACCGTAAACTAAATATGAAAGATGGCAAATTTTTTGTGGAAGATTAAACCACAATCAACTGAAGCTACATGTACTTCGAATTCCGTTTTCTCTAACCGCCCAATTAAAAATCTTTCAGGCGGTACATAACTTTCATATTGTAACTGGCCACTCAATTAATATGATAAAAAGCCGTGGTCATCTAGTGGTAGTGTCACCCGGCCTACAATCGTGAGTTCGTGGATTCAAATCACGGTCAATGAGTTTTCTGGAATTTATGTGCGGATTTTCACACCTTTGGCTTTTGTGGTGAAGGAAAACATCATGGGGAAACCTGCATATGTCCGTAGAAAAAAATCGATGGCGTATGTGAATTCACCAACCCGCACTGGGCCAGCGTGGTGGATATGGCTTTATCACCCTTTGAGGGTATGTCCTGCAGAGGACTATTAGAGAAAAGGCTGGTACAGGTACAACTGAAGCTACATTATACAACACACGTTAAAATTCCGTTTTCTCTAACCGCCCAATCAAAAAACTTTCAGGCGATACAAAGATATCATAACTGGCAACTCGATCAAGTTATTTTTATCTCCTTTTGAATCAGAAACCATTGTTGCAAACAATAACAAAGAATAATACGAAGGTAGAATCTCCGAATATAATACCACAATGTTTCTCTACAACCTACCTAGAATTGTCTCCACGGCCAGTATTCGCCGAAAATCTGTTCCCATTGAATCTGCGCTAGACACAATACGCCAGAAAGCTAATCCTACCGCATCATATGTTACGTATCCCTGAATATAGGATTTAGTTCCTTTCACTACATTAGCGATATAAGCAACTCTAGTGACATCGTCTCCCCTACTACGGATCCGTCTTATTTATTTTGTTATAACCGAAAATTTTGCCATGTTTATTTATGGCACCTGTAGAAACAAAGAGCCTTTTTAGCAGCTGAAAGCTTTCGTTTAGACTGTTGATGTAATTATAGAAACAACTTCTTAAGTACCAAAAAGATTTTACTTAGGTGCCAATTATGTGCAAATGTATGTTTTATATGGTGCCTCCGCACACTTTGCGAGGCGACACGTGGGGACGCGAGCACGAGTGTGTGGATAGTGCGTTCGTGTCGCTCGTCTCGCCTCGTCATTCCATGCGTGGATGGCTATTGGCTAACGCCTCGTTGCGAGGGCCTCGCCTCGCCGCCTCCTGGAGTGTGTAGAGGCACCAAAAGACTTCAGATAATTATTGTCTACCTATTTGTCTCTTACATTTCTTTCAAAATTTTTTTTTTTAAAAGATTGCTCAAACAAAAATAAACATTTCAGTAAATATCTATTGGAATCTGTGGATGAAAAAAAAAAAAGTAAAAATTGTCTGAACTATTTCTAAAACATAACTCAAAAAATAACGATCAAAAAATGCCGCCTCGTCATTCCAAACCCATCAACAAATTAATATCACTTATCTATCATTCCCGCACCGCACCGAAGTAAGTGACACATCCATCAACTAGCAATAGGTGGTAGGGGCCGTGGAACGTGCCTTATCTCGTATTTCGCTAACATCCCTCATCCGCATCGATTCGTTTCGCTTCGCTACATAAAACGTGATCGACGCACGAATACGAAGCGAATATTCGCTTTCTAAGCAATGCGAAGCTTTCCCTTACGGATGGATGTTTGATGAGTCTAACGCAAACGTTAACCTAGTTTGATGAGCAGTCTATCAAATCAGGCGGCAATTCGTATTGGCTGAACCGAATTGTCATGGGCACGGACAGATATTTTGATTTATATGTGAATAGTGCATTGCACCGGCGCAAGCTAAGGCTTTTTTCGTCTAAAATATCTAATATCGAGAACTAATCTCAATAATAAGTTATTTTGTGTGACAATAAAAAAAAATACATTACTGAAAACGTTACTTCTTATGAACAAGAACACCATCTACAATAATCTACATAATATTGAAGGAAAATATATTATGAGTTAGACTTTTTCACCAATATACAGCATATAGCAAGGGGAGGTCACTACTAACCAAATACACAATATTTGTGTTCAGTAAAATTGCTACGGTTTTCGAGATATTATTTAGCATTTTATAAATTTTAAGAAAAAGAAGAGAAAGAGATTTTAAAAAGAAAGAAAATATCCTAGTTGCTTGCCTTGTACCTATTATCCAAAATAAAGCACATAAAAGTTCAGCCTAAACTGAACGCATAATCATCTTACAATTTCTATAGAGAAAATAAATCATATAAAAAAATGAAACTTAGAAACAAGTCTAAAAATCGGACACTTGACGAACAATGCAATAGAAATGAATGAACCAATCTCCGTCCTCGTACATCAAGCAAAACATACACGGTGACGATGATCAAAAAAGATGAATGATGGAGCATTTTCCACACATTTTTATGAGCTCGTGTAAAATAATAACGCGCATTAATTCCGTACTTCCGTAATATCGTGTCGGAGGCTCGCGGGTGACGCGCCATCAATCTTGTTCATTTTTATTTCGCCCGACGCGACGGGATGAGCAGCTTGATTGAATGAAGTTTCACACTCCGCTAGACGTAAATCTTCGAGAAAGTACTATGAGAAAACTTGTTACGATAAGGTGGCTCTAAAATGTGTTGGGTTCCTACTAAACTTAAAGATCTTTGTGCTCATGATATTATGAACAATTTTTAGAATATTATAGATACTATAATATATAAAGTATTAGAGAAATGTCATTCGGTAACAAAACAATTCTATGACATCTTAAAAATGTATGGATACTGACGTTTTTTTTTCTCGACTGAGGAGTTGTGCTTACAGTGAAAGTTGTTCATGCTAACGTACCTATAAGTGAATGGCAAGTTTATAGTTTTGTAAAGACAGATAGACAGACAGACAAAACTCTTTATTTATAACCACAATATAAAAAATAAACACTATTAACACATATACGACAAAAATATGATTATAAAGTGGCGGCCTTATCACCCATGGCGATTTCTTCCAGGCAACCTTGCACGAATATGAACCGACAAGAAAAAGAAATAGTGGCCTTAAATAGATATCAACAAAGATAACACCTATAAATAATAAACTTAATATACTTAATTCAATCTAAGTTTTAAATATACTTACATATATACGATATAATATATAAATATAATTATACATAAAGTGTTTTAATTACCGTGCATTGATTACTTCCATTATTTTGTCGGAGGCTCGCGGGTGACGCGCCATCAATCTTGTTCAATTTTATTTCGCCCGACGCGACCGCGACGGTATGAGCAGCTTGATTGAATGAAGTTTCACTCTTCGCTGGACGCGAATCTTCGAGAATGTACTATGAGAAAACTTGTTACGATAAAGTGGCTGTAAAATATACCTACTGGGTTATAACCCAGTAAATAACAAAATAAATTATTAACACTTTTTTTTAATTTTTTTTTTATTTCATATAGGTTTGCGATTGACTACACACTGCCTGATATTAAGCAGATATGCGGTCTAGGATGTAGCACGCTTACCTAGAAGATACCTATTTACTCGAGATTTGAAGACACCTACATTGTACTTTAACGGAAAGACAGACTCAGGCATAGCGTTCCACTTTCTGGCAGTTCGTATGAGGAATGTGGACTCAAAACACTTGGTAATTGCTCAAAAAAAATCTTATAATTTTTTGTAATAAAATCATCATCATCATCATTTCAGCCATAGGACGTCCACTGCTGGACATAGGCCTCCCCTAATGATTTCCAATAAGACCGGTTGATAGCGGTTTGCATCCAGCGCGATCCTGCGGTCCTAATAAGGTCATCCGTCCACCTTGTGGGTGGACGTCCTACGCTGCGCTTGCCGGTACGTGGTCTCCACTCGAGAACTTTTCGACCCCATCGGTCATCAGTTCTCCGCGCTATGTGCCCTGCCCATTGCCACTTCAACTTGCCAATCCGCTGGGCTATGTCGGTAACCTTGGTTCTTCTACGGATCTCCTCATTCCTGATTCGATCTCGCAGAGAAACTCCAAGCATAGCCCTCTCCATGGCTCGTTGGGCTACTTGGAGCTTACTAATAAGGCCCATAGTGAGAGACCACGTTTCTGTGCCATAAGTCATCACTGGCAACACACACTGTAATAAAATGTTAACATTTAATTTTTAATACTAAATTAAGGCTCGGCCAATACAGCTAGCTAAAATAATAATGGTCCTCTTGAATTTCTAACAAAATTTATACGGATACCTCAATTTTAATGAAGTGCCTAAAACTTTTTCACGATTTTTAGATCTGAAAAAAGCAAGCATTCCAAGGAATTTCTGTATTGTGTTATTTTCTTAACAAATCATGTTAGAAATTAATAAATAATTTATGCCTTTTGAATTATTACTATTACATTTTTATTTAGATTATCAATCACGTTAAAGGTTATATAGGTTACCTTTAACGTCATTGATATATACGATCTACATATTTATTTATTTACTACCGAAATATTCAGACACTTACAGTAAACACCAAAACGTGTCAGAATCAATATAAAAAAGAAATCACACTTAAAAAGAAATCACAACATAATTCTATACAATAATTAACTTAATTTTAACTAAAATTCTGTATACAAGGTTCAACTAAAGCTTTGATATTTGTGTAAAACAAGTCCGTTCGTTTTTTATAAACATACTAGTTTTTACCCGCGGCTTCGCCCGCATGATATTTTAATTTTTGACGCAATTTCACTATAATTTATAGCCTATGTGTTATTCTGATATATAGCTATATTATTGCAAAGTTTCATGTCAATCTGTTCAGTAGTTTTTGCGTGAAAGAGTAACAAACATCCATCCATCCTCACAAACTTTCGCGTTTATAATATTAGTAGGAAGTAAGATTGGTAAGTTTCTACCTATCCAAATGTAGGCTTGTATTATTAATAGGTAGGTTCCATTCTACAAATTCCAGTTTCCAATAATTTGTAACAGTTTTGATCCATATTTTCAAATTTATTAGACATCATTTTAAGAAACAAATTACTTTAAATCAATTTTTACTTGCGGATAACCTGAATGTTAATCAAAACGAAACTTTTCCTCACAAAAGTTTAGTTTAGGTCATATTTTATAGGTCACAAAAATAGGCTTAATTGGCTGTAACCACGACATGTAGGCCGCCAACATTTTAAGCATCTATTATTCAGAAGTTCGTGACTTTATTTTTCTACGAACAAAGTCGGTACTTTACTTTTATTGGTAGTACAATTTTTCACGTACTACAAAAGTTTTATGAAAGGCCTTGAAAGGAAAGGGTGAGGTTAAAGGTTACGAAAGAATCTAAGGAAAAAGCTTTCTCTATTCACAATAGGTTCACTAAAAGTAAAGATGTCAATTTTAGGAACTCATCAAAGCAATCTTAAATCTTTGAAATACGAGTATAATAGGTAGTCTATACGTATCTCCTTGCGACCTACTTTTTGTAACGAATTTCTACGGTTTTCTTTCACATCTATGGTCTACGAGTATAATCCAGCAACAGTCATATTCATTAGATATCAGTATGAACTAGCAACTTTTATGTAGATATAATTTTAATCAAATAATAACATAATCTTTACTTGCAGGATGTTTAGGCTCAGATTATTTTGCTAGTTTCAATAATACTGAACACAGACACAGACTAAAATATTCAAACAAATTTTTCACTTTAATTTTATTTTATTTGTATCTACAGACGTTTACCAATAATGTATTTTTTAATATTAATGACAATACTACACTATGTACTACTACATAGAAAGCAATTGGATCATCCACAGACCCTTGAAGGTCTAAAGATAATCCAAGTGCTCAAGCCCACTGCCAGTTGGCAGCGTGCCCAGCATGCTGGCAGCATTGCCACGCTGAATGGCAATGCTTATACGTTGAGCCAAATAAACACCAATAATGTTAATAATGATTTACCAATCATCGCACTAAATAATAATAACAGTTGCACGGTTATAAGTACGTACATAAAAGTGTACTTGGTGATCAAATTGGAACCCATCGAATACATAAATGGAGCCCTGATTATGATGACATCATATGATAGAAAAAGCTGTAGGCACTACCTACGTTCTAGCTTTAACCTAGTTTAGAAAAACTACACTATTTACGGTATGCTCACGTATTTGCCGCTCGCGGGTCGTTTCCACGAGCCGGTGTGTTGACTGGGGAAATTGGATTTTTCTCGGCTCTGTTGCTCGTGTTGCGTAATTATGGGAAAGTTGCTATTTAATCGATAATCAAAAACTACTAAGGTTGACTTTATTTTCCACACAAAAAATATGTCCTATCTTTTGTACTTAAACATTGAAAACTTGTCTTTTTCTTTCATCGTATCTTGATGATGATGTTTTAATTTCAAATGCAAAATTAATTTATTCATCCATCCATCCATTCATCAGCCAAAGGTCGTCCACTGCTGGACATATGCCTCCCCTATGGATCTCCAATAAGAACGGTTGGAAGCGGCTTGCATCCAGCGCGATCCTGCGGTCTTAATGAAGTCATCCGTCCACCTTGTAGGTGGACGTCCTACGCTGCGCTTGCCTGTACGTGGTCTCCACTCGAGAACTTTTCGACTCCACCAGTCATCAGTCCACCGCGCTATGTGCCCTGCCCATTGCCATTTTATCTTACTAATCCGTTGGGCTATGTCGGTAACTTTGGTTCTGCTACGGATCTCCTCATTCCTGATTCGATCCCGCAGAGAGACTCCGAGCATAGCCCTCTCCATAGCTCGTTGGGCTACTTGGAGCTTACTAATAAGGCCCATAGTGAGACCACGTTTCTGTGCCATAAGTCATCACTGGCCACACACACTAGTCGAAAACTTAATTTTTTTTTTAATTTATTGACAATTATAAAATATACATCGTACCATACAGAGCCAACATTTTTGGTACTTAAAATCCTAGCTTTCTTAATCTAAATGGATCTGTGTTTGATAAAGTTCAGAAAGGTATTCAAAAGTTAATGTTTGTGTTCAGGATTCAAAGTGCTACAGTTTCTAGTAAAAAAAACAGGTTTCCTTGAATATTTGGGTGATGTTTGGGTATGTTCTCTGAAGGGATCCAAATATGCGTTTTTCTTTTGTTGTTACTTTATCCATCTGCTAACATTAATTCTGCACTTATTGACATTCAAGATCTACTCGTTTCTCGATTCTCGTTCACGATGAGACTTGTGCCTAAAAGTGATTGACAATTACTGTGCAACGATGACGACAAGTCGAAGTGCGAGCCGCGGGCGGTGCGACGAATCGTGGTCGTGCATGCTGATAGACCAGGGTGGTTGGGTGGTCGCGCGCAATGCCAACAACATAATTATATAAGTAATAAGCAGTAGTAATAATAGTATTTTCTCTAATAAATTCCAGTTAATTCTGCACTTTGCCTTCAAACTTGACTTGAAAACATTCTTAACTTTTAATTGACTGTACAATTTTGATGCTTGATAAATAGGTATTACAAGGTGGACGGATGACCTCATCAAGACCTCAGGATCGCGCTGGATGCAAGCCGCTACTAACCGGTCTTATTGGAGATCGTTAGGGGAGGCCTACGTCCATCAGTGGACGTCCTATAGCTGAAAAAAAGAAAAAGAAATAGGTATCAACAGTTACGTATATAACTGTTGTATCAATAAAATATTTCTCTTTTTAAAAATTACTCAAAAAATAAGTCGTTTTTTGCATAGCGACACTAAGCCGATGCGATTGCAATCCCAAGCCATTAGTCGTGGAGTAATTAGGCGCTAATCTGGGGCGCGGCTGGTGCTGATGTTTGCGTTGTTGTGCTGTGATATTGATTGGCACTCACCCAGACAATCAACAATATGGCGCAAACTGTATTCGCTGTAAAAATAATGCCACTTTTTGACCGAGCGAAAGCAAAGGTCTCCGTTTTAACACGGCGATTTTATTTTCGTCTATCTAGATGTTGGTTTTCCCTACGGGTCGCATTTTTCATTGCGAATCTCTACGAAACTTGGTATCTAAACAGGTTTTATACATTCATGGATTTTTTTGTCAAAGGCGGTTTTTGATATCCCGGAATGCGTATTTCCCTCAAAAAAGGGGAATATTTTCCCCTATTTTCCTTTTCACGGAAGCCAAAGTGTTAACGGTGCGGCAACTTTTTCTCCAGAAAGCTGTATTATCGGTACACAATACCGCCAAACAAAACCGTTGTCTACCAGAACACTCAAACAAACGAGTTTATAAGGTCCGTATAGTAAGAGTAAACTCTGTCTTTGCGGATTGCCACCCCAAGTCACTTCTGCCTAAGATTTACAACAGGGTAGTTAAATTATTCCCTGAGCTAATTTTAGAAAAAACTTACAGGGTAAACCATATGGTCCGAAAGTGGCTTCTTACTTTGTCTTACGACGACACAGAAAGTTTAACAGCTAATGAGTACATCCAAAACCTTTCATCCACGCGCAGAATATGTTTGCAACATACACAACACGCACTCACACATCACATACACACACACACGCACTCAGACATTACACACCCACACGCACATGCACTTACACACACATACAGCCAAACAGAGTATTTGAATGCGTTTTGTAAATTCAATTCCAGTCCATAACTTTCTCTGTAAAATTGCTACTGTTTTTATGTTTAATCAGCATAATGTTAGATAAATTTTGAAATTATAACTTTTAATGTTTTTATTAGGACACCTCCACATATAAGTTGTCTTGATTGTTAATATGTGAGGTTCCCACAACACGGGCCTAGAGCCTAGTGTGGGACCACTTTCTGGACTTGGTGTGGATCTACTGTAGTTTTTTAATTGAATGTAGTATTGTGTTGTATTAATTTATAATATGAAAAATTCTATTGTATTCCACTGTATGTTGTCAAAGATAATAAAATTTTACTTTATTTGTAGTCGCGCTATTTAATATAATATTTGGCATCTAAGTTCTAACAAGATTTGCGAGTATGAACCAAATCGAGCGATTGTTAAGTTTCAGTTAAGACATGTGTCGCGAGGTCTACTTTTTGGAGAACTACTAGTATATATTAAAATCCTAACTATGACCCAAACTCGAGCAAAGCGTAGCAGATACAGGCCCAGCTCTGTAGATTGTGGGTTTACTACATAATTGCATAGTGGCAAATAAAACGCGACCAATAGCAAGCGGAGTGTTTATTGTTCTTTGTAGAGAATATAATGTGTTTGTCTACCGGTGTCTTAGCCAGAGGTGACATCTATGGCAAATTTTGAACAACTTTTAGTATGGGACCAACTCTAAAACCGTAAAAAAACTGCTGTTCCATACGATTTTTTATAGACTCTCGACAAAAAGTATGAAAAGTAGCTGTTTTTTTGCGTTTTCACAGTTGATCCCACAGTAAAAGTTATTCAAAATTTGCCATATGTCACCGCCTAAGGCTCCGACACCGGTACACAAACACATTGTATATTACAATTTGCCTTTATATACGGTCTATAACGCTCTGCCTAGTTTCGCGTACCTAATAACTCCGTTTCGGTACGACTTGATAGAATCTGGACCTAAGATCTCAATAAACAAAACTTTGCGCTTTTCTTTCTTTGATTTCTCTTACTAAAAGAAACAAAGCTGCAGAAGAATAACAAGATTTTGAAACTTTAAGAACAGAAATTAAGAACAAAATCTTTGTCGACTCAACGCTTCCACTGAATCAGTATCTACGAGTATTACTCATTTCAAGCATTTAAACATACTGTGTACAATTCTATACATAATGACATATTTATAACTTAATTTTATAATATTTTTATAACAAAAATTTATTTCGAATTATTCGACAGCACTAAAATTCACATAATTCCTACTATATATATCTGTAAGATTATACGTTGTCTTAATGGCGAAACCGAGCTAAGAATTAATTCCAGAAATTAACCGAAGTAAAAAAATAGTTAAAATTTCAAATCGCGATTTAAAAAATTCCCATATATCTGGGAGTGTTGGCAAGGCTTCCCGGCTGGGCGGGCGGGCGGAAATTGGCATCAACGCCCGCCCCCGCGCTTCCGGCACATAATCGGCGCGACGCTGGACGCATACATTTATAATAACCGCGTTATAATCGCGCTATTTCCGCGGTTAGATTATAATTTCCGCAGACTAAAGCCACATCAAGGCTACGACTTCGTAGAATTGAATTCTAGGAATTAAAATTAACATTACATTTTGTAAATGAAAACGTTCGTTAGCGTGGACGTACTTAGTAGTTTTCTAACTTCCAAAAAGAGGAGTTTTACATTAATCTGTAGGTTTTTATGCAATAGTGTGATGAGAAGAGCCATACACTTACCTGATTCTAAGCATTACGCATACATCATATAAATCTGTGATTATTTAATCCTTTGCTAGTTAGGTATAGGCTGATTTAAGTTATTTTTTTTTCAAGTTGCAGAGATAGAGAAATTGGCATCAACGCCTGCCCCGCACTTGCGGCACATAATATACCTAATCGGTAGAACTCTGGATGTATACGATTTAATAATCACGTTAAAAGACTACCTGTACTGATGTAATGTACTGTATCAGCCTTTTAATAGTCCACTGCAGGACGTAGGCCTACCCACGAAGGGTAATCTCTCAGAGTCTCTAAAAGACTACCTACCAACATGAAAATATTCTTTTTGTGATAAACATTTCAAAAATTGAAGCTCTCACAGGATTTGAACCTGCAACAAGCATCTGGGCCGGAAACCCTCTGGGATTCCGGCCCAGATGCTTTGTCCATATTAAGCTAGGACGCTGTACTACGAACCCGCCAAAATAGTGAAGTGTTTATCATTTTACTACCAACTTCTACAGTGTGGAAGCGCCATCTGTGACTACCGCGTTAAACCAGACCGTCGTCACTCAATGTGAAATTATTAGAATTTCTTACCATTAACGAGAGCTGACGCATTGCTCAATCAAGGAAAACCAATATTTTTTTCTAGAGTTTAATACTATAGCAGACTATATATTAGAATTGCTAGCGAAAGAGATACACGTCACTCAAAGCAGAACAATTTCATTCGTAAAAATCAGAAATTGTATAAAAAGCGTTACAAAACAGTATACTTTATATATCAGCTCAAGACCGCGAACCCTTTTGGTAAAAGTCAACGTTAAGCAGGTACATATCAATGTCATAAAAAAGCTGAATTAGACTTTACCTAATCTATCCTTGACGTAGATTGATCACGTTGGGAAAGCGAATGTGTATTTCATTTTCAAAAAGGGTAGATACCTGGTATATGTACCACAGCTTCGAACATGATACAGGAGGTTCGATGGGTGATTGATGTACCTACGTACGCATATTTTTAAAGTAATTGATGCTTTGGTGCAAAAAAAATATCGATAATAGTGAATACTTATAAGAAAACAGCAATAGTGTATTACAAGTAGGTAAGTAGGAATAGAAAAATGCAGAGAACTTGGATCTTTCACAAAGAAATTTTGATCGTTTTTAGGATTCCATAGTCCAACAAAAAACATATGTACCTAATTTAGCCATATTGCTTCGCTAGTATCTCTAAGTATAGCAAAAATAATTAGGTATATATATCGTATAATTTTAGTAGATAAACACAAGAAATCTGTAATCTGTAATGGGTTTAAAATCTAAAAACAACAAAACATTATTCCCTGAGTAGGAACTAGTCTCCGAAACATGGTTCCCTACACCTAGTTTGGCAGATAGAGCCTCTGAAAACTTGATGTGTTTCATGAATTAAAAAAAATTGATTTTAAAAATACAAATTTCTATACTATGGATATACTATCGATGAATTCAGCAATCTGTTATATTTGTGAAAAATGAAGATAGCTACTAAAAAATGGTATTTTTAATAGAATAATACTGCACTCTACAACTAAAAAAAAACGATCTATAGTGCGATATACCTACAATACGTTTAAATACGAAGGTAACAAGGTAAACTTGAAAAGTTCTCGCGTGTAACCTACACGGCTCGTAGGTACTGTAGGCAACAAAATAAATCACTCCAAAAGTTTTGTCTTCCAAACAAAGCGGAGGTGTCCCCAGAACTTTGCCAACTAAATTTATTTCCCCACTTAATATTTCAAGGCAAACCCTTGAGTTACTTCTGTGACCTTCCTGAGTCCTAAATATTCAGGTAGCTTATGTAATCTAGCAGCTAGACAAATGCGTGTCGCCTAAAGTAATGGTAACGTTTTAGGTATTTTTTTCCATTATATTTTTGTGGAATTATTTATCTGTTATATTTGTTATTTTGTTTATTATTTTTGTGTTGACATACGTAACGTGTACCTGTTGTTGCTAACATAATCCAGAAAATAAGCAAGTTAAAGTGGCTGTGGCTAAGGTATAAGTATGGAAAAGTGATAGCCCGTGACAGCCGTAAAGTTGTGTTCAACGAAGTTTTACCTTGGTAATCGTAATGATAATTATGGCCTTGTAAATATACCTAGGGATACTTATGAGTTTTTTGAACTTTCGCGATTTGAACACATAATTATTATATACTACGGGACTAATCGCGCACTAAAATTACGAGATAAATAAATACCTCCTCATCCCGACGTTTCGGCCGAGTTGCATCGACCGTGGTCACGGGTAGACTCGGGATGAGGAGGTATTTATTTATCTCGTAATTTTAGTGCGCGATTAGTATCGTAGTATATAATAATTATGATACTTATGAGTACCTGCAGTTAGTACGTGTGTAGCATTTTTTTTCTTTGAGAAATTGCCGTTCACTTGTAAAAGACAAAACAAGGACTTACTACTCCAGAGTGACCTTGCAGTTAATAAATGCGATAATAATTAGAGAAACGCAAACAATTTTGTTTTATTTATTCTCTTTTTGATGTAAAAGTCACAGCAAAATAAATTTATGTAAAATATTCTCACTGTACCACAATCAACAAGACATCTCTACAGTTCACAGTCTTAAAAAGACATCTTCTGCCGTACCTGATAAAGCTTCAAAGGATATTCTACTAAAAAAATATCCTGTTTATTTTCCTTCACCTAAAAATTGGAAGGAAAATCTTGTACCTTATATTCGAGATAATCTTTCCCTTATTACAAGAACACAATAAACAAAGGTAAATTGGTCGGCCATATCTCAGGTGCTGTCAATTGAAATCCATTTAGCCCCCATTGTGCGTTCAATCAGGCGGTATAACAATGAGGGTAGTTAGGCTGTAGAGGCGGGATACGAGTACCTAGGTGGGATATTCTGGAGCGCTCGACATTTTCTCGATTACTCTCGTTGTTATAATAATAATATACTACAACAAAGATATACATGATGGAGTGAGACAGCATAGCTGGTTTTAGTTGAAAGCAATAGTGAGGATTTTAAAGTGGGTATCACCCGAAAATGGGGTCGCACGTGGCAACACTGCATGCTTGTGTCGGAATGAAATGACTTTGACAGATGACTGAGAAACGTCATGCCATTCCGAGCGCGAGGCGGATTGCACCCGTGCAAATCCATTGACTTTGAAATCTGTTTTCATCCTCGATAATTCTTGTTAAATTGATTACCAAGTGATACTAGGTCAATAAAACCACCCGTTGCAGTAGTACAGAGTGTTTATTTTGGTGAGATGGACAACTGGAGACCGCCGGCGAGCTGTACCAATGAATGACCCACAAATAACGATGGCGGGTGATTGAGACGATCACTCTCAGACCCCGACATACATTATTTATATATACAAGCAGTGTTAACTCTTTACTACGTCAGCTAAGGTGAAAGAATGACAGGATTTTTATTGCCGGTGCACAAGGTACGGTGCGGCGTCGCACAATCACTGCCAGATAGGTGAGCAAACGCCTGATATGCAACCGCTTTGGCATTGCATTATGAAAAAAAAATTACTATGGCGCTAACATGGAATTTGAGAAAACAAATCTGTTGTATCTTACGAAAAAAGAAACGAAAGAAAACGTTTGATACAGTTGTATATTTTTTTCACTGAACAGGGTTAGCCTTATGGTAATATGTAATTATTCAAGCGATGGCCTTAATCAACTCTTTTTCGCTTAGTACACCCATTTTAAGTAAGCCTTTATAGGGATATCAATGGTGCACAAAGAGGGGCACCGCTTAGGAGCTCGATTTACTAAACGATCAAAATGTTTTTTTTGATCTCAAGTTATGATATCCTATTTGCGCAACATACATTTTCAGTACTCGCTCCTGCTTTTAGTCTCGTGACCATTTACGCATACGAGTACGTCTTATTGGGCTGTCGATTTAATAATTATTTTTTCGCAAAAACTGGCAATACCGACTTCCATTGTATACAAAATTCGAATAGTTCGTTCGATGTACACAGTGTTTTCATTATTGTTGATTTTTCAAAAACGGCTCATCCGATTTTGATAAAATTTAAACGGGAAGAAAACTCTTTCAGTTATAGGGCCGCCGGTTGTTTCACATGTTTTAGAATCTATTTTTCTGTTTTATGACTGTGTATCAATAAAGAGTATATCAATGTATCTAATATAACTATCTCGGAAGTATACACTTCCGAACCAAAAAAGATTTTTTTGAATCGTCACAATTGGCGAAAATATCTATGAACATACACCAAAAAAATACATACAGACGAACAATTACGAACACAGAACCCTGTGTGAATCAAATCTAAGGATTCCTAATATCTTCCGAAGTTTCCGGGTGCTGCATGCGGGTCGCCGGTTCGCTCGCGGCATTCACGCAATGCACTGAAACTACTAATTTAGACTAAGATTTAAACTAACCCATCTCTATTGTACAGTCGCATGCTTTCAATTTAGTCAACAAAGGGCACAGACCCTGGAGTCTGTGGATCATTAATTTAAATTAAAAATATATATATATATATATTCCGAAAGATAAAGTCAAATTCCCCTTCTACTTCCTACATAAAACTTAACTAGTTACTAGTTCTATTATTTACATAACGCACTTGAGGTAGCAAAGAAAACATATTTCAACGAGGGTCCACCCTAGGGATCAAGAGACTAGGCTAGGTTTACTTTATATAGCGATTCTAGGACAAGATAATTTATTATTTAGGATCACGCTTTAAAGGACTAGAAAGGAAAGCCTAACCTTGTTACCTTCGTATTTAAATATATAAGTTATTTATTGGTTTAGTTTTTCAGTTAAGTACGTGGTTGAAACAATACCTGCAAGACAAATGAGGTCAAATACGAAACTTATTTCGAAAACAAAAATAACCTAGGTAAGTACTTAATTTTTTGCAATTAATTATAGTCATATTAAGCTGGAAACATACTATCGGACGCGGTTTACGGACACGACTGACAGCCGCGACTGATAGGTATCTAGACAATGTAAGTATACTGAGCCGTGCACACCTACAGACATAAGTCGCGGACGTCACCTTCGGACGACCTTGAGCGTTCGGACGTCCGAGAGCGATCTGGCACCGTTACCCTCTGCCCCGGGTCTTTTAGATTAGTTATATTTTTATTTTAGTAATATAAGTTTTAGTGTTTAGTATAAGTTTTTATTTTAAGTAGGTTACTTTTAATAATTTATGAAATGTTTTTTTAAGTTTGGTCAAAATAAACGCAGTAATATATAAAACCCATTTACCAAGTTTCGTCAAAATTTGTTGAAAGATGCGAACTGTAGAGGAGAATTAACATCTGGACAGACGAAAGCAGAATCGTCGAGTCAAAACTGACACTATCTCTCACTTCATTTGATCGGTCAATAAAAATATCCCGTTTGTGATGAACCTCCTCCAAAACGGCTAGACCGATTTTCAATTTGAAATATTTTGTGTATGTTTAGTAAATCTGATAATAGCCGTTACGGGCTATTTTTAACACGCTTTTACTAGTTTCACCTGTATGTTTGCTTGCTTGTAACCAACCCCTTTGAGCTCGATTTTGACCTACTTTAAGCGGACTACCTAGATTTTCCTTGAACTTTGCACACCTATCAAAGACAGATGACAATGCATTATAAAAAAAAACATTGTCACGAAATTATGATGATGAATGCATTTTTTTGAGTACGAAAAAGTGAGCAATAAAGTAGTTTAAAAAAAACTAAAAAACACGCTTTCATAGCATATCAAACTAAAATAAAACCGGACAAGTGTGAGTCAGGCTCGCACATCGAGGGTTCCGTGCAAGTCCAGAAAATTTCACAAAATTGGGAAGTAAGTTGTTAGAATCTCTACACCTTACATGATACGATTTACTCACTTTGAATTTTGAACCCATATTTTGTGAATTTTGAGGCCCTATTTTTTGTGATTTAAATCAAAATATACTGTTTTCAGATTTATTCCTATATGTGTACTCTAAGACAATGCTTCTCGCCAAATTTCATAGTTCTATGTCAAAGGGACGGACAACAAGTGATCCTATAAGGTTTCCGTTTTTTCCGTTTGAGGCACGGAACCCTAAAAATCAAATAATTTTCAATATAGGCAGAAAATAATAATGAACGAAAAAAATGAATACTATTGTTAAAAAAAACGTGGGGCGCTATGTGCCATAATATATTCGTTAATAGAGCACCCCACGCTTTTTCATGTAGATTAGGTGTGAAACAAAAAGTAATCATCATTATTATCAGCAATATAACGTGTCACTGTTCATAGGCCTCCTCTATAGAATTCCAATATGACTAATTGAAAGCCGCTTGCTTCCAACGTGACCCTGCAGTCATAATTAAACAAGTGGAACACTTAGTATCTCAAAGTGTGAGTTGAGTATTTAGTCGCTGATTTAGGCATTTGTTTTCGCTCGCTTTCTGTCGCCCATTTAGTATTTCCGTATGCCATTAATTCGAATCAATTTTTGCTTTGTTCAAATTAATACTACCCGTATTAAAATAACACAAAATTTTATTGGGTAAGTAAATCCTAATTCAAAATATACGTAATTATTGTTATAGGTACATAATTATATTAATTTAATATGTAGGTACCTCTATTATCACAGACTAAGAGAAATTACTAAATTAGCTTTAGTCCTGTTTGGCACTGACCTTAGATAATTACGTCTAAAATATATTCGTGCAAATTAGCCAACTTGAACCTAATTTACAAAGGAAACCACAATTTCGCAAACGGCCGAATCTGTTCTTCGCCACAATTCGCTAACTGTAGGCTCTTTCCTAGAATTTTCATTCAAAAATCTTTCTCGGCCTCTAACCAGGTCAGACCTAAGCTGGCTACAAATGGTGCTTTACTACAAGATAACTGTTAAAATGGTCAGCTAAGAATTTATTGAAGCCAAACTAAACTAGAGTCAAACTCTATTTGTAGTGGCATAATGAAAAGTTAAAAGAAATTGCCGCTGAGCCACAGAGGCAGTCATGTTGCTTTACTATGAGAAAACTGTTAAAATGGTCAGCAATAATATGTAAATTTATTGAGGTCAGCCAATTAAGGTCAGCAGGAAAGTTGCGTCTATAGATTACTTGAAAATATTTTGTCAAGTTTGTCTGAGGTTTACTGACCCCGTGGAGGAAGCAAGTGATGAGGATTTGATATCAAAGACCACCTTAAGATTATTGCATTTATTATCAAGTGGGAACTATTCAAATATCTTGAAAATTCAAATAAAATGACAACGACGATGTTTTTTTTTCTTTAATATAGGTTGCTTTTGACTACACACTGTCTGATGTTCAGCATATATGCGACTTAGGGTGTAGGACGCTTACTTGGAAGATACCTACTACTACTACTTTACTCGAGATTTGAAGACTGGAACTGTTTTTCCGCCAAAATACAACATAGGTATGTCCCAGGTAAATCTTTCCAAATTTTGGCTCTTCATACATAAACTAGCTGCCCGTCCCGGCTTCGCCCAGGTACGATTGTTATACCTTACCTTCTCGTTGAAACACTAAGAGACGGTGAAAACCGCGTTCGTTTCAATTGTGTAGTTTGAAAGATTACACATCATAATTGAATAGACAGACGGGCAGACAGATACACAGAAATAGCGACTTTGTTTTACAATATATTATGTAGTAATAGCCTGCTAAAATCCCGCAATGACGTCACACTTATTGGCAAAAAGTTAAGACGAATGAAGAGTTCACAGTACCTCTCCTGTAGTTGTACGTAATGCATTATACCCTGCCTTATCGGGTCAGGCCATGTGGCGCCAAGCTCTTCCGTTTAATAATATTAACGATAACTCCTGACTGATTGAACAGTACTTTATTTTAAGAACCTTCCCTACCTTCCGCAGAATTGTCAACGTCACATTAAGCCCGATTAAAGAGGCGCCATCGTAATCATATTAGCTAAATATCATAGTTCTGTTCATTTTTCACTTTAGGCATTCGATATAGAAAGAACGGTTCTTACGTTGCTATTAAATTTACGCTGGCGCCTCTGTTATCGGGCTTGTTTTGCCATTTACAGCAGAAACCAAATCAATCCGTTGCTTTGTTGCTGCGCCTTTGTAATCTGGCTTGTTTTGTCATTTACAGCAGAAACCAAATCAATCTGTTGCTTTTTTGCTGGTAAAAAATTTTTGCCCTATCCTACATTTTTCGAGATAAAAAGGAGTTGACGTCACTTTTCGTCTTGCAAACGATATTCGTGTACTTATATTCGTGCATTAAATCAAATCGATCCGTTGTTCCGTTGCTGAGAAACAGTTTTTGTCCTATCCTACAGGAACCACGATTTTTTCGGGATAAACAGTAGGCTATGTTGCTATTCGTCTCTAAAACTACTCGTATGTCAATGCCAAAAATCAAGTCAATCCGTTGCTCCGTTGCTGAGAAACAATTTTTGTCCTATCCTACAGGAACCACGATTTTTTCGGGATAAAAAGTAGGCTATGTTACTATTCATCTCTAAAACTATGTATATGCCAAAAATTAAGTCAATCCGTTGATCCGTTGCTGAGAACAGTTTTTGTCCTATCCTACAGGAACCAAGTCCGTGGCAAAAATGAAGTCAATCCGTTACTCCGTAGGTAGGTGAGAAACAGATACGAGTATTCTCCTATCCTGCGGGAACCACGAATATTTTTAGGGATAAAAAGTAGCCTATGTCCTTTCTCCGGCTCTAGTCTATCTGTGTACCAAATTTATTGAAATCGGTTAAATAGTTTTGGCGTGAAAGCGCGACACAGACAGAGTTACTTTCGCATTTATAATATTAGTATGATATTAGTAGATTATTTTCCTCGCTAACGAGCTCGCGCCGCCGCCGCGCCGGCCGGGCCGTTACTGCCGCCGCACCGCTATGTCCCTGCATTTTAAATCTGTAATAGCTTCGGAAATATTCATTTAAATTACATGCTGTAAAGGACCATATTGATCTATATTGAATGCACAATGTATTTAAGGATACACTAGATAAATCAAAATAATGTACTACGGTATTGTACACCTTAATAAGGTCAACAAAAAAATCAGCGGTAGTATGTGTCTATCTCTTAAGGATAACCCACAATAACCATTTTTTATCCTTAACATTTTACGGGAAAAAAATGGCTTGTATAGGAAGTTATTTTAAGCAATACATAATTAATCCTTATCCAATTAAGTACCTTAAATACATTGTGCATTCAATATAGATCAATATGGTCCTTTACAGCATGTAATTTAAATGAATATTTCCGAAGATATTACAGATTTAAAATGCAGGGACATAGCGGTGCGGCGGCAGTAACGGCCCGGCCGGCGCGGCGGCGGCGCGAGCTCTCTAGCGAGGAAAATAATCTACTAATATCATACTAATATTATAAATGCAAAAGTAACTCTGTCTGTGTCGCGCTTTCACGCCAAAACTATTTAACCGATTTCAATGAATTTGGTACACAGATAGTCTAGAGCCTGAGAAAGGACATAGGCTACTTTTTATCCCTAAAAATATTCGTGGTTCCCGCAGGATAGGAGAATACTCGTATCTGTTTCTCACCTACCTACGGAGTAACGGATTGACTTCATTTTTGCCACGGACTTGGTTCCTGTAGGATAGGACAAAAACTGTTCTCAGCAACGGATCAACGGATTGACTTAATTTTTGGCATATACATAGTTTTAGAGACGAATAGTAACATAGCCTACTTTTTATCCCGAAAAAATCGTGGTTCCTGTAGGATAGGACAAAAATTGTTTCTCAGCAACGGAGCAACGGATTGACTTGATTTTTGGCATTGACATACGAGTAGTTTTAGAGACGAATAGCAACATAGCCTACTGTTTATCCCGAAAAAATCGTGGTTCCTGTAGGATAGGACAAAAACTGTTTCTCAGCAACGGAACAACGGATCGATTTGATTTAATGCACGAATATAAGTACACGAATATCGTTTGCAAGACGAAAAGTGACGTCAACTCCTTTTTATCTCGAAAAATGTAGGATAGGGCAAAAATTTTTTACCAGCAAAAAAGCAACAGATTGATTTGGTTTCTGCTGTAAATGACAAAACAAGCCAGATTACAAAGGCGCAGCAACAAAGCAACGGATTGATTTGGTTTCTGCTGTAAATGGCAAAACAAGCCCGATAACAGAGGCGCCAGCGTAAATTTAATAGCAACGTAAGAACCGTTCTTTCTATATCGAATGCCTAAAGTGAAAAATGAACAGAACTATGATATTTAGCTAATATAATTACGATGGAGCCTCTTTAATCGGGCTTAATGTGACGTTGACAATTCTGCGGAAGGTAGGGAAGGTTCTTAAAATAAAGTACTGTTCAATCAGTCAGGAGTTATCGTTAATATTATTAAACGGAAGAGCTTGGCGCCACATGGCCTGGCCCGATAAGGCAGAGTATAATGCATTACGTACAACTACAGGAGAGGTACTGTGAACTCTTCATTCGCCTTAACTTTTTGCCAATAAGTGTGACGTCATTGCGGGATTTTAGCAGGCTATCACTACATAATATATTGTAAAACAAAGTCGCTATTTCTGTGTATCTGTCTGCCCGTCTGTCTATTCAATTATGATGTGTAATCTTTCAAACTACACAACTGAAACGAACGCGGTTTTCACCGTCTCTTAGTGTTTCAACGAGAAGGTAAGGTATAATAATCGTACCTGGGCGAAGCCGGGACGGGCAGCTAGTTATACATATAAACCTTCCTCTTGAATCACTCTATCTATTAAAAAAAACGCTTCAAAATCCGTTGCGTGGTTTTGAAGATTTAAGCATACATAGGGACGGACAGACAGCGACAGCGACTTTGTTTTATACTATGTAGTGATGATAGTGATGAGGATTCGAATTCTATTTTCAAATTCAATGGTTCTGCCGATGTTTACATATCTACTAAGTTGTTACGTTTTGTCAAAAAATAATTTTCTGCTGACTATTAATCTTACTCCTGCCAAATGCGGGTATTAAGTTACTTGACATTCAAGGTCTACGTCACCCAAGTATTTAGGGTCGTTATGTAGATGTAGGTTAGTCTGTAAAAGCCATGCTTAGTGACTGAATACTTTTCCCATAATGATTACATTACGCAAGACCTAAAATAACATCATAGGAAAACGTGAAAAACTTTCTGGATATGAACATTATTATAGTTAATTAAAGAAAATATAAATAAAATTAAAGTATAAGCAGAGTAGGATTAAATTAAACTTTAAAAATGTTCGGTCATAACACCTGCCTAGACGAGGTGTAAATTTGATTGTAGTGAAAATATACAATGTGTTTGTCTACCGGTGTTGGGGCCTTAAGCGGTGACATAATTATATGGCAAATTTTGAATAACTTTTACTGTGGGATCAACTCTGAAAACGCAAAAAAAACAGCTTTTCCATACTTTTTGCCGAAAGTCTATAAAAACTTCCGACTCGTATGGAACAGCAGTTTTTTTTCAGAGTTCGTCCTATAGTAAAAGTTATTCAAAACTTGTCATAGATGTCACCGCTTAAGGCTCCGACACCGGTAGACAAACATATTGTATATTCCTTTCTGTAAAAATATTATAAGTATATTACTTTTACAAATATTTTGCCATATATCTTTATTAGGTCATTTTTTTGGTTTAAGGTAGCTTTTATTAGCTTTTATCAATATTCATTTAACCATGTACCTATCAATAAAAATACTAAAAACAGACCAATAAACATAGAATTTTCACATTTAGCTGTAATACTAGTAACAATATACGTTACAAGCATAAACTATACAGCAAAAAGTATCCAAGAAACGCGACGAAGCTTTCCGTAAACCACTTTCAAGCGTGAACTTTAACTTCGTGTCGTTCGCGAGCGTTTCCTCATTTGCCAAGAGCGAGTCGATATGCAATATCTTTATCTAGCCAGCTTATTACAGCTCTAGTTTAAAAGTCTTCCATTCTGCGCCTCCAATCTATTTCTGTAGTCGAGTGAGGGAGTCACGGACGAGTTTTCTTAAAAAGCTCCCACGGAGATTTCTAGTTTCCTCAGACGGCCGTTTTGTTAAGATAGTTGGTCAAACTTGCAGTATATGCTCGATACAGTGGCTCAACAGGATTAGTGGCTGAGCAGTTGGAGCAGATAACTCCGACATATTGCTGGTACGTGCAGCGTGTGTAAATGAAC
Source organism: Hypomecis punctinalis (assembly GCA_949316475.1). Taxonomy (NCBI): domain Eukaryota; kingdom Metazoa; phylum Arthropoda; class Insecta; order Lepidoptera; family Geometridae; genus Hypomecis; species Hypomecis punctinalis. Next base: position 2,878,909 of record OX438807.1, read on the forward strand.
TGCCTATTTGTGTTAAGAGTTCATGATGTCCTTTCAGGCGGCGACAGTATTTGTGAGTTTTTGCAAGAAAATAGCTATATTTATTATAAAGATATATAAAGTAAAGATATTAGAAAAATAAAACGATTAAAAATTAAACTAAGTGGTAAGTATTGACAGAGTTTTTTTTAAATACTGAAATCCAAATCATTAAAGCAGTTCCAGATCCAAAATACGGATGTAGCTAACTCTAGATGAGGAATAATCTATCAAAAAACCGGACAAGTGTGAGTCAGGCTCGCTCTTCGAGGGTTCCGTACAAACACGTTGTTAAAATAATTAAAAACCTGTTTTAGCATGTGCCAATGAAGTTATTTTATTTGATACCTTACATGATATGATTTACTCACTTTGAATTTTTTGAAGTTTTGAGATTTATCCTATTTGTGTACTCTGAGACAATGCTTCTCGCCAAATTTCATAGTTCTACGAGTATGTCAACGGGAAGTACCCTGTAGGTTTTGATTTTTGTGAATGTCGAAATATGCGGTTTTTTACGACATAAATGGCTCTAATTTTTTTATACGGTAACTGAGAAGTTTTTCTTTTACACAACTGCAAGAGACCAGATATACGTATATAGTTTAAATTTCAACTCGATATCTTTACGCGTTCTCGAGATAAAGAATCTTGACATACACACAGACGGACAGACGGACAACAAAGTGATCCTATAAGGGTTCCGTTTTTTCCTTTTGAGGTATGGAACCCTAAAAATAATAATTTACTAATCTTTATGCTAAAGTTTTACCATGTTATCGCCAAAAATAATAATAATAATCAGCCAGTCGATACGAAAAGTTTGTTAGTTTTCTACAAAATAGCTCACATCGAATTTACAGATAATTCCTGTTTCTATAGGTAGGTACTATAATATCTTAATTACACGGAGTGTATTTCTAGACTATTTTAGGATATTTGGTATTGTTATCATCATATCACGCCCAATTATGAAAGCATAATCGTAATTATAATAGCTTTTTAGACTATTTCTGTTTCTTTTTCACTTAAGGCATTCGATAGAGAGAACACTTTTACGTTGCTATTAAATTTACGATGGTGCCTTCATAATTGGGCCTATCGAACAACCATAGTAAACGTTGGACATATTGATGAGTTTTATTATTATGAATAACTAGATTTAAGAATAAATCTTTTAAAGGTCAAATTAATAAGATATATTTAAATAAAATATGGTCCCCCACCACAAGACTTCTTAGAGCCAGCGGAAGAACTCCCCCCAGGGAATGACTTAGCGTGGCCAACGTGGAAGTCGCTGAATCGACTCGGGACCCAAGTTGGCCGCTGCAAGTTTAATATGGCCAAATGGGGTTTCTCTGACATGGTTTCAGTGGAGTGCGACTGTGGAGCTGTGCAGACAATGCAACACCTATTGTCCTGTCCTCAGTGCCCAAACACCTGCACACTGAGCGATCTAGTGGAGGCCACCTCTCCTGGAGTAGCAGTCGCTAACCACTGAGCAAAGCTTATCTAGATAGATCATCACAGTCTAGATCAATCACCTTAGAACCATCGACACGAAGAAGAAGAATAAAATATAGCTCACAGTTTCTATTGCATTTCGAACATACGATTCGTGTAAGGTACGAGTAACTTACCTGATCGTGCGTTTTGGTCTGTCTTTGTGTGGAAGTTATTCATGTTTATGGGCACTAGGCCACCGTAGAGGGCACATAATGTGTATGGCCGAGTATTCAGGTCAAGCCCGTAATGTGTAGCGCGGCTTTTATTTGTAACATAGTGGCATTGCACTGCGGAACTTTGTCATTACGTGAAGTAGAGATTAAGGATTTAAAGCAATTTGATAGATTGTGGTATTTGAAATGCGAATGACACTGTCCATTCAGAACAATAAACAAAGCAGTACGTAGGTAGGTATTTCTATTTTACAAGCTTTTTATTTTTAACTTGCAATGTAAGTTCGGGTGGAATCTTGCAAGTTAAACTTGACCAACCTCCCAGTTTTCGATTAAGCTGAAATTTTGCACGCATATGTATATTGCGTGATAATGCAATATTATGGTACCCTGGAGCTGATGTGATGATGGAGTCTAAAGGTGGCCATAGGAACTCTTGTACTAAACAAGATAGACCCGCCGTGTTTGGGCTCGTTTTACTTGTCTTAGCTTGCACTCTGATGCTGTATGATACTCAGGATTTCAAAAGCTTGTATTTAATAAGTTATATTTTCTTAATAATTTATTTTCGACCCTATTTTATTATTTTTCTTCAAGATACAAGGAGAAACAATTAATAATATTTAGTTAAGGCATAGCGTTACATTTTACAATTTTTTTTTTATTAAAAGATTATATTTTATTTATCTGTTTCCAGATTTTGATAGTCATTAATTCTGCCTATTTTGTTATTGTTCACCGACAAATGGCTATCAAAGCTTGTGAATCCCACACTTTTTTTCCGCCATGACCTTAGGTTACCTATTGATATTACAATTTTAGTGCAAGGGATGTATTTCATGCATCATATACTTTCAGGTTTACACCTCGATGCGACAATACCAGTGGAAAAAAAAACTTTTCGATGATAGAGATTTTAACAACTTACTTCCCAATTTTGCGAAATTTTCAGGATTTGTACGGAACCCTCGATGTGCGAGCCTGACTCACACTTGTCTGGTTTTTTTTCAATTGTCTAATAATGTATATATCTCAATAACAACTAAATTATTATGTCAATCAGTCACGAAAATGCTTAAACTGTCGTTAATAAATAATTCCTCATATACCTAACAACTTCCTTACTTAATACGCATCTTTGGGTCTCCAAGAAAACTGACATCAATAACCAATAAAACTTGTCAATTGAATCGGATTTTAGCGACGACACTCAGTCAAAAGTCTATGAGAACGAAGTTACTTCAACAAGCTCTCTACTTACACAGTCTCACGTATGAGCCCGTCCCGAGACCCCTACTACAAGATTTATGAGTATTATAGTTTCTGAAAGTTTTTATAATAAGTACTTACCTGTCTTTTATTTAGGTATGCTAATAATAGGCATGATTACTGAGTAATAAAATCATTATTATAATTAGTCCGTAAGTTAGATTATCAAAAAATATCGGACACGTATTTTTTCTTCTGTCAATCAAACAACAAATGACAAAGATAAACCTTGTCAAAGTTTGGGAGTGGGGGTCGTGACGTCACCTCTCTTACAGAAGTCTACACGTTTGTATGGCACTTGTGACGTCACGCGGGACTTTGACGGGATATATCTTCATCAATTTTTGTTTGATGGGCAAAAGAAAAAATATTAGTTTTTTGATAGCGTATCTGACGGACTAATTATATATTTTGACCGACGAACCACCGGAGGAGGATACAATTCGATGTGTTATATTTATTTTTTTATGTATAACCACGCATAACTTTTTTCATATTTGTCCGATTTCAATAATTCTTATTTTATTGGAAAGAATATACTTCGAAATTGGTCCCATTTAAATGTTATTGAAATCGGCTGAGCCATTTTTGATAAATCAACAATTATGTGAAAAATGCTACATCGATCTGTGCGAAATACTTGCGAATTCTGTACACGGGTGAAGTCGGTCATGCTGATTTTTGCAAAAAATAATCTTGTTAGTCATCATAGCCTTAGATTGCTTTTAGTGACAAAGCTGCCAGTTGCTGCAATGATTTGTATAACAGTCTAAATTTAGCGTACTAACAGAGTCCTGCGTCGTTTGGCCCCGCAAGCGGTTGGTCCCGCGGGGCGAATCGACCAAGACTCTTTTTGAAGGTCCCCATTCGGCCCGCTCCAAACAATGCGGGGCGAATGGGGACCTTCAAAAAGAGTCTTGGGCGATTGGCCCCGCGTTTCACTTTTTTATCTGTACATTTAAGTAGAAAAGTAGTCAATGGAAAAAATAAACAATTGCATTATTTTGAGGGCGTCATTTTATGAGTCCTATGGGAGTGTATGAACAAAAATGCATTTGTTTGAATGATGCAATTGATGATTGAATGATCATCACATGAAACTAATGTGCCAAATTGGTTTCACGTGTTTTGTAAACATAAATATTTCATTTGAAGCAAACAAATGAACCATTCCATCTTTTTATCTACAATATACTTTTTAATTTTATCTAGAATAAAAATATAATTGTCATGGGGCTCTTTAGAAGTTTGTGGGATTACCAACCGTGTCCCACAGCTGCCATGACAGAAAAAGATTTTTATGGTAAATCTGTCACACTATGTCTCACAGATTTTTTTGAAAATCATTTATCTTCTATCTATATTTATAAAAGAAAGTCGTATTAGTTACACAATTTATAACTTAAGAACAGCTGAACCGATTTGGCTGAAAATTGGGGAAGAGATAGCTTAGAACTAGGAAAAGGATAAAGAGGATACTTTTTTCCAGCTCCTTTTAATATATTTTTTTTACTTTTACTTATTATCTGCAAAAGCTCTGTGTGCAAAAGTAATCCGTTTGCATGAACTTTGCTTTGAAAGCTGTAAAAATTATAAAATGACAGTTGTCAGTTAAAAACATCAGCTACCTGTCAGATAAAAAATGACAGCTGTCAAAATTAAAAGAGGTATATCTCTGTCAATTTTAGACTATTGATGTCTTCACAAAAGTGATAGAGCTCAACGATATCTACATTTCAGATGACAATTGTCAAACTTAAATCAATTGAATCAATTGTTGAATCAATAATAACCGAGATAAATCACTTATAAATTTGACAGCTGTCATTCGAAATGTAGATCTCGTCAAGTTCTATCACTTTTGTGAAGACAGCCGTAGTCTAGAATCGATAATAACCGAGATATATCACGTTGAAGTTTGACAGCTGTCATCCGAAATGTAGATCTCGATGAGCTCTATCACTTTTGTAAAGAGAGCAGTAGTCTGGAATCAATAATTACCGAGATAAATCACTTTTAAGTTTGACAGCTGTCATCCTAAATGTAGATCTTGTTGAGCTTTGTCACTTTTATGAAGACAGCAGTAGTCTAGAATCGATAATTACCGAGATAAATTACTTTTAAGTTTGACAGCTGTCATCCGAAATGTAGATTTCGTGGAGTTCTATTACTTTTGTGAAGAAAGCAGTAGTCTAGAATCGATAATAACCGAGATAAATCACTTTTAAGTTTGACAGCTGTCATCCGGAATGTAGATTTCGTCGAGTTCTATTACTTTTGTGAAGAAAGTAGTAGTCTAGAATCGATAATAACCGAGATAAATCACTTTTAAGTTTGACAGCTGTCATCTGAAATGTAAATCTGGTTGAGCTCTATCACTTTTGTGAAGACATTAATGGTCTTGAATCAATATTAACCGAGATAAATCAGTTTTAAGTTTGACAGCTGTCAACAGTAATGTAGGTCTCGTCAAGTTCTATCACTTTTGTGAAGACAACAGTAGTCTAGAATTGATAATGACCGAGATATCACTTTGAAGTTTGACAGCTGTCACTTGGACAGCTGTTACTGTGACATTAGTCGTGACAAATTACACGATCCGATTTCTAACGTGTACGAGGGATTTTTCTCATCTTCATTTTAAGATTGAACGGTTGTCGTCAAAACCTTTTTTTCCCACTAAATATTCATAGAATACTCGAATACTCTAGATTTAATGTCTAAATCGCTACTGGCTACACTGGTCGCCGCGGTGACGCCGCGGTGCGATGTCGCGGCGACACCGCCCTTGTGGCATGTCTGTAACTGAACACTTTGATCCAAATTGGCAGGAATCAACACAAGACCGACAAAACTGGAAATCTCGAGAGGAAGCCTTTGTCCAACAATGGGACATTAAAAGCTCATAAACAAACAAACAATTCTTTTTATAGCGTTGCATATCTGTTGATTTTTTGTAGTCGGATTTTTATTTTATGTCATGTAATTTTATGCGTGGCTGTACCATAAGAAATGCGTAATACTGATGCGGGAAATTGATCTTTATCAACGTGGGCCCAAACAACCACTTCTTTTATAGTTATTGGCGTTTCGCCCCGCGGGCCCAATGGGGGCCTTCAAAAAGAGTCATGGTCGATTCGCCCCGCGGGACCAACAGCTTGCGGGGCCAAACGCCGCAATACCCCTTCCGAGACGTCAGAATTTGTTTACAAATACAATAATGACAAAACAAAAACATGTTTTGATACAAAAATCTCAGTCAAAATTATTTTAGTAACATATTTATCCATTTACTAGCTTCTGCCTGCGGCTTTTCCCGCATGGTATTTTGTTTTTTGTGCTATCGCTATGTCACTCTCCGACCTTTACACCTAGGTACTATAAGCCCGATTACAGAGGCGCCATCGTAATTATATTAGCTAAATAGCATAGTTCTTTTTCTTTTTCACTTTAGGCATTCGATAGAGAGAACGCTTTTTACGTTGTTACTAAATTTACGCTGGCGCCTCTGTAATCGGGCTTTATATCCAGCCAAAACTCAAGTTTTTCCGTTGATGTGTTGTTGTGTGAAAGTTTTTCCGTGATGTGTTGTTTTGGTACGCGGAGTAACAAACCAACACCCTTTAGGATTTATAACACAGGTATACATAAAAAAATATTTTTGTCGCCCTGGATGTTTCTATGGATTTCTACATTTTCAAATCCACAGTTTTTGAATATTCATGGAAATTCTGAATTGGGTTTGATTTTTAAGATTTTGGCTTTTTTTATATTTGTAAAATTACACTTCTTAACAGTTTTATTCAGTCATCTATATAGTTTTTTTGAAACTCTGGTAATTATAGCATGGAACATGGAGAACGCCAGGATCTAAAAAAGATAAAAGAAAGGAGATAGTACCGTCACATGATGACAAATTATGACTGGTCTTTAAAAAAGGATTTCCCCCGAAGAAAATACATATAGCAAGGGAGTTACCAAAAGGCGTTTTTCTGAAGTTTGGAATAAAATTTATGTTTTTTATTGTTCTTTTCTACATTTATATCTACATATCAGTTAAGTTTGAAAACATATATCTTTTAAAAAAAAAATGTGTTTAAATATATATGTATAAAAATATGTTTAATATACTTCTTATGTTTTTCTTATTTGTACTGACTAGAGAAAAAAAAATAGAGCCGATCTTTCAATATCATCCATAGTTTCGTGAATAGTAGGTATGTAGAGCTACTCGAAACCACTTTTACATCCAGGGCAACAATAGTGGCAGTCTGCAGTGGCAGACCAGTGTAATATAGTAAGGATTACGAGTAAGTATCATAATTTTCTTGCCCTTATCCCACTAGATGGGGTCGGCACAGTATGTGTCGTTTCCTTTCTCCACTTCATCATGCGTCATCTCATTTCTTCATCGACTCCTTTCAAGGATTATATTAGAATTATATTATCCTTCAATTTTCAGTTTTGTTCATCATCCTGATTTTCCACCAGTATTTACAAAAGAATCATAGTAGCGACTTTCAGCCCGTGTTGTCAAAGTTCGAGTCAAACTCCAGCTTGCGGAAGATAGTTCAGGATTACCGCACGTTTAGTGCCTCTGTTCTAGCTGAAATAACGTCCAGATTCAGCTCTACCTGTAACTGGGGCGCTTTGAATTTCCAAAGGCTACACAAATATGAGGGAGCCGTGGCGTGTATTGGATGGACTGGCAAGTGCTGTCGTTTTTTGTTCGTTTTACCAGCATGCCTCACTCGGTTGCGAACTAAAGAATGAGCTTTTGAAAACTATAACATGTCGTGTTGTAGGAAAATAAGCGGTAAAAATGGGTGAATTAGTTGCAAGTTGCTCGTGGTGGATTTCGATTATTCTGTACTTGCAGCGGCTTTTTAAAAGTCTACTGTTGAACATATTATACTAACTAACCAAGGGCAATTATAAATATCCACCATGCTGGACCAAGCGAGTTGGTGGATTCACATACGCAGTCGTATTTCTTCTACGGACGTATGCAAGTTGCCCCATGAAGATTTTCTTCACCGAAAACCCCATGGTTGTAAAAATAAATCAATCAAATCAAAATCATAATTTTGTATGATGAACTCCTGACTCATCGTGTATTACGAAAATCCGCCCAACGTGCGCCCAACAAACTGCGTTAATAGGCTCGCATGCAGCCAAAAACGTTAATGCATATCGTACCTATCCTAGGAATTAAATGACTTTAGATATTATATTTCTGTTTGCATGAGACCGAGATAATGGCCTAAATATAGGGAAGTCTTTAAACTCTATACTCAGCAACGGATTATGGATACCATTAATATTACTAAAAATGCTAAAGTAAAAACATTCATAATATAATGTAACAAATATAATATTTACGGCATTAGATTTATCTTAGATTTTTTTTTATCAATATGGTCGAACCAAATAGTTAGAATAGTAGTTTATACAGGTATAATATCTTACAGATCACTCAAAGAATTTATAAATGACAAATTGTAGCCAGAAAATATTACTATGTGCAATGAAATAATTATATTATCATTATTTGACTTGTGTAAGTTCGTTATTTACTAATAAATTGTATTATTATCACTATGCGCAGTTTCAAAAACGCGTTAAGAATTTCGGAAAAGCTTTTATTTCAAAAAAATATATTTGTGAAGTGTATTCGGAAAATAACACGATATCGTATATCTTTCTTTTTTTGGGCCGACAGTACACACACACATTAAACATTTTAAGCTCAGTAAAACGAGTCTCGTACATAGAACAATGAAAACATGTATGCAGTTATTAATTAAGCGTTACGTTATTTGAGCCTAATGTTAATTCTAGAGCGGTCCATTTCTCAAAATACACACGAACTTTTTAAAAGCAAAAAGCAATTACAAACTATACATACAAACCAAGAGCACGGGAGCCAAAACCGGTAAATTGTTAGGCCAAGCGCACACGGGAGTATGTCCAACTTTTAAGCTTTTAAAACTTTAGTTTTGGAAACAATCACAGAGTTATTTAAACAGTAATTTAAAACTAGTTTGTTCAAATTTGTTAATCGGTCATATAGCGTATTGTGTAACATGATAGGTATTTACATGGTTAGTGGTAATCAATTAGCATCCTTTTAGGGACTTATTCTGTACAACAAAACTAACAACTTTTGTTCTGCGAATTTTGACAAAAATAAATAAAACAGCTGTTCCATACATTTTGTTAAAGATTAACGATATTTTTCTATGGAACAGCATTTTTTTTAAATTTGGCAAAATAATAAAATATTTTGGGATGTCTTACACACGGCCTCTGACCCCAAACTAAGCAAAGCTTGTGATATGGCTACCAGAGAGTGATATACTACATATACTTATTTTTAAATACATACTTATATAGATAGTAACTAAATAATACCCAGACACAGAGCAAACACTTATGTTCATCACATAAATATTTGCCCTGTGTGGGGATCGAAACCACGCCTCTTTGATCCAGAAGTTAGGGTCACTAACCACTGAGGCAGTCGCAAGTCGCAGAACGAAATATCTTAGTTTTGATGTACAGAATAATTCCCTAAAATGATACTGATTGATTGCCTATAACCAATAATACCTCTTTTTTGTTTTGGAGAATTAAATGACTACATTTACACATTTATAGATAAAACAGTATTAAAAGTACAGTAGCTTTTAGGCATAGTACAGAATAAGTCCCTATATAAGAGAATGCTAATAGATTACCACTAACCCTGTATATTTGCAATATCTCTCTTTTATTGTGTCAATTTGTATGTTTTAGGAAACTTCGCTTGCTATATTTAGCATTCGTAAAATTAAAGTTTCTTATTATATTTTCTTTTCATCATTTTTTTCAAAAAAAATGATAATGAACTAAAATCGTAGAAAAATGTTTATTTTTTTTCATTTGATGTGATAGATGAACATTTATGCTCATTATCACTATGTTATATGAAAAAAAAGATAAAACAATAACAGGGAAATAAAAATAATGAGCAACTAATAATTTTCGAAGGATTAAATAAAATCAGAATTAAATAATGTAGTTAGTAGGTAGTAGCAAGAAAAATGTTGTTATAAATAGGTTAGGTACTCATTGACTCTTACGGATAGCTATTTTGTTTCCAAAGCTTTCGGTGTCTGTACAAATCAACCCTGTCAAATTAACCTCGTCAACTGTCAACTGGTCGTATTGTGCACCCCAGCCCTAGTGACAAGGCGACGGTGAAATTGAAACCAATAAAATGCTGTACAAGTAAAACGTTTTCCATGTACAGAGTGACAGGGCAGCGTGACAAGGGTTGTCATAAGTCTTCTTTCGTAGGCTTTCGCTATTCCGCGGGACACTACACGTGACAACCACGGGGCGTGACGTAACATCATATTGGTATTTGAATTGCTTCACCATCATCATCAGCTTATTTCAGTTCTTTGGAGGGAACAAGCCTTCTCTCCCCTTCGTCGATCATCTCTGTCTTGTGCTAGTCTCATACAAGTGTTGCCACAAAACTACTGGATATCATCAGGGTGATTTGAAGTATAAAAATAGTTGTGATGGTGTAAATCGTATCATAATATCAAAAGTTGCGTCATTTTGAACGCAATTTACCTATTTTATTCATTTGTTTATAGGTGAGTAGTGTATACTGATGTGCCCATATCAAGCAGAGTCAAATAAAATTAGTATTTATCTGTCACTCTGTTGCAGAGGATGTGGTGTGCAGTGATGGTTTGTGATGGTGTAGGCTGATGGTGGTGACTCGACCAAAGCGCCACCCATTTATGGTGGACATTCGGTGCGTTAGAACCAAGCGTTTCGAATCCTCATTCCTCATACGAACAGCCGGAATGTGGAACGCTTTGCTTGGGTCTGTCTTCCCGTTAAAGTCAAGTAGGGTGTCTTCAAATCCCGAGAAAATAGGTATCTTCTAGGTAAGCGTGCTACACCTTAGACCGCACATCTGCTTAACATCAGGCAGTGTGTAGTCAAACGCGAACCTATTCGAAAAAAAAAGGCTGTAAGAGGAATTTATGGCGTCTGCTGTCACGCATGTTTTCCTTCAAGCTATACATGTGAAAATCCAGAAGGTTATAGAAGCCCGATGGCTGTAGTCATTTAAGTCGCAATTAATTATGGGTCGTCTGAGTTCCAATTACCAGTTTTAATCGCAAAGGCATAGGTAACCATATTTCAGTTAAGTGACTATAAATAGAAGTCATAACTTAGTTTTATCGTTTGGCTTGTACGTATACCATAAAATTGCGAGTCCCTATTAGGTACGAGTATATACTAATCTGCGAAGAAGCCTTCGTTTGACTTAAGGACTAACGTCTGAACCAGCCTCTTGGCTCTTACCTTACACATTTACTTGCCTTGCAATGTATCTACATACTTAGCTAAGTACAGGTAAGTACATAACATAAGTAAGTACAGACATTTATTTAAATGAAAACGAAGGTAATTATAAATATTACCTGCTTGAAAGTCGTGTAATTACCGGATGCCGTACGCGTCTTAACAAGGTTTTAATTAGGTTTAAACGCTTTGGCCCGTTCTATTTCCTGACACAAAGGGTCTGTTTTCATAATTTATTCAAAAACAAATCACATGTCGTCTCGCTGATCAAAGAATTGATGTCGAAGAAAGCCTTTCATAAAATATAATTAGGAAATTCTGTCTCATACTTGAACCGAAATTATTGGAACCAAAATTGAACCGAAACTGAAAAGGAAAATTTGCAATCCCGAAAACTAACCCTTCTAACAGATTTTAGTTATTAATTAATACTGTTAGTTATAGGTTATTTGATTACTGATACTAGTAATTAAACCATGTAGATTATCGTAGATGCAAAACAAAATGTTAACCTAGCTAAACATGTTGTAGGTTAGCCGATTTGAACTAAGAACTTTCGACAAATCTTTTTTTAGTAGATTATGATTATGAATCCCGGTAATTTGCAATACTTTTTAATTTTGCCTGTTCTATAAACACAATACGTTGCCGAAACTAAGAAAAAATAGCATTTATTTTGCTTTATAACAGACTAGTTTTTACCCGCGGCTTCGCCCGCATACGCAATATATCATTATGATTTATAGCCTATGTGGTATTCTGATATATTCTATATTATTGCAAAGTTTCATCTCAATCCGTTCAGTAGTTTTTGCGTGAAAGAGTAACAAACATCCATACATCCATCCATCCATCCTCATAAACTTTCGCGTTTATAATATTAGTAGGAAGGATAGGATTTCTTGCAATTTTAGACAATAGACAGTTCTTTATTAAGACAAAAATAAAATATAACAAAACCACAAAGTAAGTTGTTTGCTTTGACAGTAAAACAAAACAAAATAAACAGCATAAACAATTAATCTTAAATATTTTACAATGTTATCCTAATCACTTAATTTTATTTTTGTCACAACCCGGTCCCACCTCAGCATATGCTGGTTGTGGACCAACCAGTGCTGGTCTTCCGGCGGGACCGGCAGGTGACGTCTCATGCTAATATTAAAAAAAAACATTATAGTTATTGTTGGAGCAACAGCGTGCAAACTTAATTAAAAAAGCATATCCATTTTAGCAAATATGATGTTCGCGCCACGCCAAAACCCGATGCGACATGTCCACTAACATTAGCTGAAAATTAACAATGACGCACCATGACCATTTTAGAGTTGTTCTAGCTAGTCTGCTCTAGTTCTAGCAAAAATTGTTCATAATTATGAGTACAATATTTTTTCGAAGCTATAACTGGAATGTAATTAATGTACTCTGTTGAAGAATATTTATTCTTTCTTCACTAACCCGAGGAAAAACCTTTCAAGTACATATTGCGCGTTGATTGTAATAAGCTCTACAATACAGAAGAAACCTTTAAATAATGCACGAGGATAGGAAAATTACATTGTAATTACCTTACAAGGAAACGAAGTGGCCGATGTGTGCACAGAGCGTCTTTAAACAAGTTTATAATTACCACGTACGGAATAAGGCTTTCATGCCGGCTCTTCGGTACTCCTTAATTAACATTCACGTGGAAATATTAAAATATTCATATAGGAAACTGATATTGGAAGGTATTCTAACCTCGTGCGTACATTATATTGTTTTATGGAGAGTACATGTCACTTGTACTGTTTCTATCGCGTATAGCTGGCTTATTATTTCGCTTTGGTGCTTAATAAGATGTGAGGTGAAGTGAGGTGAAACGTAAAGGTTTCAGACTTACAGCAGCGAATGTAAATGGATAACTCCATTAGCCCTAGAACTCAAATGCTCAACGCTTCCGTTAAAACTGATCTACGTTGCTATTTTTGAGAAACCAAGCTAGTCGCCTGCCTAATGTTCTTTCTAGCCCTGAGCCACCTAGCAGAATTCAGTTTCAAGCCCTATATCGCACAGCCCTAATTGCTCTTAGATAACATGATAATTAACATGTTTTGGGCTGAAAATGAGCTGAATTTTTTATCTAAATTTCATATCTAAATGCCTCGGTGGCTCAGTGGTTAGTGACCCTGACTCCTGGGTCAAAGAGGCGTGGGTTCGATTCCCACCCAGGGCAAATATTTATGTTACGAACATAAGTGTTTGCTCTATGTCTGGGTGCTATTAAGGTATTATCTACTAGTATGTATTTAAAAATATGTATTTATGTAGTATATCAGTCTCTGGCAGCAATATCACAAGCTTTGCTTAGTTTGGGGTCAGAGACCATGTGTAAGATGTCCCCTAACATTATTATTTATTTATATTTAAATGTCAGTGAGTAGTATAAGTGTTAGCACTAACAAATGGGTGATATTTGACTTAAGATTATTTGATCTGAGACTTAAGTCACCCTGTCTTCATTATTATATTACGCTGGATATAAACCTCCCCTATATATTTTCAATAAAACCGGCTACTTATAGTATTATTAGCGTATTTTTGCGGCTGACTTATAGCTGGCTGGCTACTGGCCGTATAGCACGTCCACACCAATAAAATTTGATTCCTATTTCATTGGTCCACACCTAAGAGTGGGAATGACAATCTGATCAGGACAACCTATTAATCTATTAAAGTAAGTAAGTTCGTATAGGCCGGGTGGCTTGCCCTGGTGTCAGAGATTTTAAGCCGCCTGAAGGCCTCTGACATGTCAAACGGTGAAAACAACCGGGACCTACAATTTCGTGTCATTCATAATCTATTAAGTATAATCCGAACTCGGCCACGTAACCAATGTACCTACTAAAAAGTTGGAGCTCGCCACGACCGCATGTATGTAGAACCCACCACCGCCACCGCCGCCGTTGCCGCCAAAGCCCGAAGTCGTGGCCGAGCGGTGAAATAACAATTGATTTTATACCAAAGAAAACACCGGTTTTTACTCACGTATATTGAGTGCGCGTGCGCCAGTCGACGGGAGCGCGCGTATCCCCTGACGAAGGAGTACTAATTACTCTGAAACCTGTCGGGTTCCCAGTGGCCCGGCCGCGATATTATACGTGAGTAAAAACCGGTGTTTTCTTTAGTATAACAAATTCTCACGCGAGTTTTAATGAAGTGAACAATTGATTTGTTGTTCTGGTATAGTATTTCAAAACTGAGTAAGAAATAATTACAAAGAAACTGTAGCGAACCTTCGCGGTCGACAGCGTTACCGACCTCCGCGCGACGCGTTCGACAACTGCAAACTACGGGCGCCACAGAGTTATCAGTGGCGGGCGCGCTTTTAAAATTTGGAATGTGATCTTCTTTTCGTTTAGAGAAGATATAAACTTTTTCTCTAGCGGTGAATTGTACATTTTATTTTACTTTAATCTTAGATTAATTATTGGTCTCACTCCGCTTGCTTTAAATTTTAATAAATATTTGTAAATATAGCCTCTAGTGTTTATCTATTTCATCGTCTACATCATCGACTTGGCATTTTTTCTGTTCTAAAATTGATGGCCTACATCTACTATAAGTGATCCTGGGGTATTTTAACTTCAGTGTAATCACTAAAAAAACAATATTTTAGTGCAGTTGTAAAACCTACAATTTGTGTAATAGCAACAGTCATCAGTACCTACCTCCCATAACTTTAGCTATATTTATCTATATCTTGTTACACGAAAATGTCGACCCACCCGTCGCTGAGTCCTTAAGCAGATTGTAGCCTCTCATCCCCAGTTGTTAGCCCGTTGTTAGCCCCCAATTCGCCGCTTATTTCTTTTTATTAAGCTCCAATTCAATTGAAAGGATTTTTATTGCCAAATCGTATAATTTGGAATCGTTGAGTCTGGGCTAAGTAGGTATCTGAAATAATACGGCCGGTGCTATATTTGGACGTGGGAGTACTTACTGAATGCTTCTAATGAGCTCTCGTTAATTTCAAAAGTTTGTTCGACAATATTTATGTGCATTTTTGAGTACAAATTGATTTCAAAATACTTTAATTGATAAAACTGGACGCACACGAAGGTGATCTTGTACAAGTTTATTTATCTCTGTAACGGGATTTTGCGAGGTAGCGCAGGGAAAAATACCGAAATACTTACATTTTTATAGGATATAAAATTAAGAGTTTAGTCAATTTTATCGCGTAAGTTTAATCTAATTTATTTTCCAGTATTTCGTACCTACAATAACATTTAATTAAGTCATGTTGTTAAAATAATACAGAGATCGCCGGGGCTGCTACGATTTTGAACTATAATAAACAAGTAAAATGTTGTTATTTTAGCAATAAATTCCACTGCTGGATAAAAGTCCTTTTATTATTATATACTACGGGACTAATTGCGCATCAAAACTAAGAAATAAATAAATACCTCATCAACCTCATCATTCCGACGTCTCCACAGAGTTGCATAGATCATGGTCACGGGTAGACTGACCTACACGGTCACGGGAGTCTACCGGAGACCACGATCGATGCAACTCGGTCGAACTGTCGGGATGACGAGGTATTTATTTATCTCGTAATTTTGGCTCGCGATTAGTATAATAATGTGTTCAAATCGCGTCCAAGTTTATAAGCAAACAAAAGACATTTTAATCATTTCCTTCTAGAAATCTAGACTAACATTGTAATATCTATCAAAGACTAAGCTAACAAAGGACATGGCCACAAAATGTATGGAGGCTGGTATAATAATAATCAAAAATTCTAACCACAACACTTGTTACATTTCGAAAAAGTTCATATTTTTCTGAGTCTATTACAACAGTTAAAAACAAAAACGAGCCCTCCGAATTTTTTTTAAATTAATTTTGAATTTTTTAGATAAAATAAATATATTTGGCTTAATAGGTAGTTTATCTCTAGCAACCCTGATTAAGTAACCTCCAAATTGTTAAATAAAAGCATGTTTACCAGTTACACATACTTTTTAAGTGTTTTTTTTTGTCACATTGCACCTACTAACTGGTCACACTAGTAGCTTGAATACTTTTATCTATGCTAGTAGGTTATAATTTTTAATTTTAGCAAATTAAGATATGAATGTGGAAGAATCAGCTACGAATGCAAGAAAAATAACGATAGAAGCACTTTATTATTGCTAAACAAGAAAAAATAATAAGCTGTAGGTATTGTTATTTTTCATACAATTTGTTTTTCGCATAAAAAATATCGGAGGGGTGGAAAAATCTAAATTAAATAATTTTGGGAATATATATCAAGCTTTCAAATGATGTATATATCATTTAGGTTCGATTTTTCTCTGAATAATATACCACTTGTGGACGTCACCTTTCACCAATAACAAATTTTCTCAAAATAATAGCTCAAGTTCTAGAAATCCCCTGTCCTCGTCGGTTGTTCCAACGTGCCCAAAATATCAATAATGTGGCCCTACCTATGTCACGCGACAAACTTGCCGTGATATGGGTTATCTTAGCGATGTGCGCCCTAATTTCAACTGTCTAAATAATTACGTTGTTACTCTTAAGGGAGCAACACGTGACAGTACGACAAAGTAGATACTTCAAAGTAGATTTCTTTCCATAACATAATATAATATTTTCACTAGCTTTTATTTAACTTGCAATGGATGTATGTAAGTTCGGGTGGAATTTGACTGCCGCAGTGGCTCAGTCAAGTGGTTAGTGACCCTAACTTCTGGATCAAAGAGGCCTGGGTTCGATCCCCACCCAGGGCAAATATTTGTGTGATGAATATAAGTGTTTGCTATATGTCTGGGTGTTATTTAGTTACTATCTATATAGGTACTTATGTATTTAAAAATAAGTATATGTAGTATATCAGTTTCTGGCAGCCATATCACAGGCTTTGCTTAGTTTGGGGTTAGAGGCCGTGTGTAAGATGTCCCAAAATATTTATTTATTTTTTATTTAATCTTGCAAGTTAAATTTGACCAATTTCCCGATTGAGCTGAAATTTTGCCCGTATATGTATTTCACGTGACAATGTAATAATATGGTACAATGGAGCTGATCTGATGATGGAATCGGATACGAACCCCTGTACAAAACAAGATAGATCCGTCATGTTTGGGCTCGTTTTACTTGTTAGCTTGCTAGCACTCTGCTACTACATGATATCCAAGATCTCAAAACTTTGTGTTTAAAAAGTTATATTTTCATAGTAATTTATTCTCATTATTGGTTGAAATGTGTGTGCTTTTACAGGATTATCTGCTTGCCCTGTATTAAGTAAAAAAAGAGTGATTAAGACCATCATCTCGAACAACTTTTACTATTATGGGTTCCAGGAAATCATGAGAAAAAAAATCAGCTGTTCCACACAATATTACAATTCGAAATCGAGAAAAAAAAATTCTGCTGTTCCATACAATATTACAACTCGGAATCGACAAAATGCAACAGTTGATATTTGTCTCGCATTCTGGGTTGGCCCCATAGAGTTGTTCATAATGGCTTGGGACACCAGTTCTGGATAACCCTTATATTTAGGTACATTTTCGCAATGTTATTAACTTAATAACAGTTACTACTTATTTGTATGTTAAATAAAAATTTGAGCTTTATTGAAAACTTTTCATTGCATCAATGGAACATCATGCCCAATGCTTGTAGTTTGGGAACATTTTTTGGAACTATGATATGTCTAACTATTGCAACTTACTTTTACGAGGTGCTACAATTTTAATACTCTGTACTTCTGCACTCAACGCTTTACCAATCAGAGCCCTTAGTTCAGGTTTTGCATAGTTTACATAAACTTTTGCATTTGCGTGTGACTCCATACATTTTGTTTAGTTCTTGCTCGTTTCCGACAGGGGCGCTGTACAAAAATGTGTATGGCCATACGGAAACTATTGTAGTTTCAATTTACGTGTAAACTTGGACTAGTCAAAGTCAAGTCAAAGTTCCTTTATTCCGTAGACATTACAATTGCACTTGGAATCGTCAAATAACAATGTTTGAAATACAATTTAAAGATTATTAATTTAATCAATTACCAATATTCAAAAACTAATAAATGAAATAACAAATTCAAAGTCAATTTCAATTTGTTAACTAACTAATGTCAACGAAAACAGACATCAAATAACAATAGAAAATAAATAATCAGCACAGATA
The DNA here is from genome assembly GCA_949316475.1 of Hypomecis punctinalis. Taxonomy (NCBI): domain Eukaryota; kingdom Metazoa; phylum Arthropoda; class Insecta; order Lepidoptera; family Geometridae; genus Hypomecis; species Hypomecis punctinalis. The sequence goes on from OX438807.1 coordinate 2,897,436, forward strand.
AAAAGAAATAGTTTTTTAGAATAAAGCTGGAAACATAATATCGGACGCGGCTGACGGACGCGACTGACAGCCGCGACTGATAGGTATCTAGACTATGAAAGTACCCTGAGCCGTGCACACTAACGGACATCAGTCGCGGACGTCACCTTCGGACGACCTTGAGCGTTCGGACGTCCGAGAGCGATCTGGCACACCGGATTTTTTAAGACTGTGCACATTGCTAAAGCTGTAAACATACTATCGGACGCAGCTTACGGACGCGACTGACAACCGCGACTTAGCAATGTGCACAATCTTAAAACATCCGGTGTGCCAGATCGCTCTCGGACGTCCGAACGCTCAAAGTCGTCCGAAGGTGACGTCCGCGACTTATGTCCGATAGTGTGCACGGCTCAGTGTACTTTCATAGTGTCGCGGCTGTCAGTCGCGTCCCATAGTATGTTTCGAGCTTAAGTCGCGGCTATCAGTCGCGTCGGTCAGCCGCGTCCGATAGTATATTTCCAGCTTAACTCCGCAGTTAACAAACACTATAAAGAGAAAAGTTTTAGATTAATTACTTTGCTTTGCTTTTGAAAGGTGAACTGAACTGAGTTCCTTGCGTTTCATTTTATATTCGTATTTTCTTAGGACGCCTAGCAGCAGCCTATGATATTATTTACCTTTGACCTTACTGAACTATCTAAATTTAAACATCATTGTACTACGCTTTTACATCGCTATTATAAAATAAAAATTATGTGCGTAGGTATATCTCGTAAAATTGAATGTGTAATTATGGATCACTCTCTATAGATCCAGTCGATAGATCCACGGTAGATCTAGTGAGACATTTTTTCTCATTAGATCCAATTTCGAGGCAATGTATCTAATGATATATTTTTTTACCAGTAGATCCATTTATAATAATAAACGGATCTAGTAAGAAAAACCAATCTCACAAGATCCATTTTGGGAGTGATGTCCATCAGGAATATTTTTCTATAAGAGTATTTTGTGTTCATGTGGTTTTCAGATATAAATTGGAGCTGTCCTTATTTAGAATACGAGTCGTTTCTTACTGCAAAAAGAGTTAGATTCCTATACTATACAGGGTTATTTCTAATCAATTGGCATCCTTTTAGGGGCTTATTCTGTACATCAAAACTAACTTTTGTTATGCGACTTTTGTCAAAACTAAAAAAAAATCAGCTATGGAACAGCTGATTTTTTTTACCTTTTCTCGCGGGTGAACGATATTTTTCTATGAAACAATCTATTTTTTTTTGAGTTTCGACAAAAGTCGCAGAACAAAAGTTGTTAGTTTTGATGTACAGAATAAGCCCCTAAAAATATGCTTATTGATTAGAAATAACCCTGTATATACCTACTCGTATTTAATAGCAAAAGCTGAGAGCACGTCTGTATTCATCTTTGCTATCAATTTATTTTAAAAGTCCATTGAGGAACATAGGCCTACATAAAAAAGTACAAACCCCCTTACCGTGGCTGTATTTAATAGAACTTGAGTAATGTAATCAATGTTAGCGAACGGAGCACGAGAGGGGATAACTAGATCTAGACTGGAGTCGAAATTGGATCATCAGTATGTGTGACAAGATTCCAACTAATGAATGTTAAGGCAGATTCACTTTAATGTAGATTTACAACAGGTGTCAGACTGGTTTGATTGACTCTACGTGATGTGTGAGATAGGATAAGCAAGCTTGTTAGGATGTTAGGTATATTATTATATTCTGTGATGAAAATGAGTAAAGACTTCTTTTCTTTTACAAACGACAACGATTTAATTTATTAAACTAGATTTCTTTGTCGGTATTTTTGAAAGCAGTTTAATCACCGCTTACAGAAGGCTCCGTAATGTGTTTCGTATAATATAATATAAATATTAGGGGGCATCTTACACACGGTCTCTGACCCCAAACTAAGCAAAGCTTGTGATATGACTGCCAGAGACTGATACACTACATATACAAATTTTAAATACATACTTATGTAGATAGTATCTAAATACACCCAGACACAGAGCAAACACCTATGTTCACCACAAAAATGCTTGCCCTGGGTGGGGGTCGAACCCACGCCTCTTTGATCCAGAAGTCAGATTCACTAACCACTGAGCCACCGAGGCAGTCCACAATAATGTTACCTAGTAGTTCAGTTTGCAATTTTTAACTTAACTTGAACTTTTCCTTATAGGAATCTTATTTTGAAATACTCATGCATTGTAACAGCCTATAAGACTTTGATGATACATTAAGAACGTTCCTAAGTATACGTATGATTCAGCAAACCAACAAATATCGAAAATCAAAATTCGTTCATTTGTTAGAATATTGTCTTACAATGTAGACGTTAAAAGAACAATAGTGTCTCAAATATTCTAACTTTACAGGTGTACAAATATTTTTAGAAAATATAAAGAGGTATTTGGCTTAACATTATTTATACATTTTTTTCTTAAGTGAGTCTCCTAAAATTCGTTAATAGTGTAATAACACTTGTCAATAAGAAACTTATGGAATTTGTGTCTAAAAGTATCATAATTAAGTTCTTTTAAAGAATTTGGCAATTTGTTTTATACCTTAATGGCCATACAATAAACATTATTACTATACATACACACCTTCTGTTGCGGTATATCCAACTTATATTTTCGTCGTTGCTGTCTATCTCTCCCATCAGCGCTACTATTTAACGGAAACTCGGATTGGTGTCGTCGAACAAATAAGCACATTTCAAATATATATAGTGAAGGCAATGGTAAAATGTTATATTTTTTAAATAATGGTCTACATGGTGCCAGATAATATGCACCAGATAATGTTCTGATACATTTTTTTTTAACTTTAAAAGCTTCCGCCCAATCCACAGAATTACCCTATATTATCAAACCATAACGCAACAAAGATGACACATATCCATGATATGCACTAAGAGCTGCCTGAGTCGTGGCTACACGATGCATTCGATTCAAGACATACACATATACAACAACTAGATTACATTTTTATTTTAACATACGTAACAAGTGAATTATTAGTTTTCGACGTAACGTATTGTACGTTTATCTTCAAATATAAAAATACTTTGCAAGACCATCAGCAAACAAATCCTAACCTTCAGTGTTTATGGCCATGAGGCTTGATAGTACAGGTTATCTCACTAATCTACGGATAACAGCCTCTACAGATATTGACTCTCCAGAACAAGTCCTACTATCTAATCTGATTATATTATAGTACTTTACATAAACAGCGCAATCTTTATAGGTTTAGTCAGAACGCGCGCTTATAAGTTTCACAGTTCAAGCCTAGACTTGTGGTAGATAAGAGACGCAAAATTGATTTTGAATATCAGCCGGGCTAGTATGCGCCCCACGTATTATTTCGTTCGTAGTGTCAGAACGAGACAGCGTTATGGCAAAGTATATATCTGTCACATTTTCACACGTCCAAACGAGTTCTTTTCGTAGCTATTCGTGGTCGCATGGTGGACTAGTTGGCCTATCTGTTCATTTATAAAATAATTCTGTTTAAACTTGAAATGACGTGTTTACTTACCAGAAAACTTTATTGACTAGAGATTTTTTAAACACAGTTATCAGAAAAAGATACTTTATAATTTTGAAGATAAATATAATCGAGCATCGGCGAAAGGTAGCGTGTTTGTCGGCCTTTTATCGGATACACTTCGGAGAGTGCGCTCAGGAGTTGCACAATCTGGTCCCCCCTGCCCCTTTCTTCTATCGAACGGCTAGACAGACGCGACCATTGCGCCACCCTTTTAAGGTGGACATTCCGCGCGTTAGAACTAAGCGTTTCGAATCCTCATTCCTTATACGAACAGCCAGAATGTGGAACGCTTTACCTGGGTCTGTCTTGCCGCTTAAGTACAACGTGGGTGTCTTCAAATCCCGAGTAAATAAGTATCTTCTAGGTAAGCGTGCTACACCATAGACCGCATATCTGCTCAACATCAGGCAGTATGTAGTCAAACGCAAACCTATACGGAATAAAAAAAAACCGTTAGGAATAGAAAGGTAAATTTGCGTTCAAATATCGAGACGCTATGCTTGTAAAAGCTTCTAAAATAATAACACTTTCATTTTCTGAGATATCTTACGGGTAGCATTTATAATGTTATGGTAACTAGGTATCACTTATCCAAAGATTGATCTTTGCATCCATCCGTGACATTTATAGATAAGGATAGGCGTCTAGTCAACTACGCAATGAGCATAAACTGATTTAATTTTCTGTTTATGTACCTACAGCGGGAATCTAGCTACTAGATATAATACGACCAACACTTGGACACAAACAACGAATATAGTAGCACACTCCCCATATGAAGTTTCATTTGGACAGCGTACAAAAAAGGCGGATGCCATCGCAATGGCAACAGTTTAATTACGTTGGAATTACGTCGTACCCGCTATCGTCTGAGAATTTCTACTCCATGGCGGTATTAAATTGTTGTACAACCCAGACAATGGTCGTTATGTCCGGCAAATCTAGAACTCGGATATTGCGACCTTTATGAGGGGAAGTTTGTGCTTGTACGCGTGGATGTGTTTGCCGTATTTGATTTACGCGTTCGTATAACTTAAAGTCGAGGTGTAGAGTCTATAATTGTGTAATAATCGGCCAAGTGAGAGTCGGACTCGCGCCCGATTGGTTCCGAACCGTATGGAATACCCTTAATATATTATATTTTAATTATTAATTTTTTCCAGCATCTTTCTGTTGCCGCTATTAATATCGTGCGAAATAAACACGTTTCTTGTATAGGAGCTTCTTTTCCTCTCGACCTCTTTCAGAATTTCACGTCCCCGTCAGTTTGTTAATAAAAACGCACCACGCAACTAATAAGACGAGTTTATTTTTTTATTGGAAAATTACTAACCACAGACTCCAGAGTCTGTGCCTTTAGTTAACTAAAATGTACAATTATTTGATTTTACTGTCCAAAAAGAGTTAGTTACGAGTAATAATAAGACGACTTTCAAAAAAGAAAACTGTTTCTCAAAACAACTAAAAACCTATTGTAAATTAGAAGAATTTTTAACAATAATCTAAAAACATAATAATATATACAATGAATAAAATTGCCATACCCTTATAGGGTCATATGTATAACTATACAAAACACGATAATTCCGAACCGAAACACGAAAGAAACGCATGTAAATATTAAATATGTTTATTTTTTAAACATTTTCAAATATAATTAAACAAACCCCTATTATAATTGACAAAATGCCTTTAAATAACCTAGGAGCTCTACTTATGGTTTTTTTTTTCCACCGCCTCAACATTATACAGAGCTTATAAAGACTTTGCTAGCGGCTTTTCTTGTAATAAATTATTCCAATTATAAGTAGGTAACAAGTCGACCGAAAATTTTGCTCAAATATTCTCTTTATCGAGAAGGTATTGCCTAGAGGGAACTGAGCTGTTCCAGGCAGGTCCTTTACCAAATCCCTAGCCGTCTTCGAGTAATAGCTATGGTCCATGTTCCGGCTGACCAAAGGCAAGACATCTTTGTGCATCCGATGCAAGCCATCAGTTTTGGCCCGAAGAGACATGAGAATGAAGTGCTGTGATTGCAATTGCTCTAGTTGTACAGTTGATATTAAATACGATATTAAGGGTAATAAATACACGCAGAGTTTTTATTTTTTAATCATCTTACTTTATCTGTTTTAGCAATGACGAATTAAAGTAAAGATATCATAATTTTAATAGTGTCTTTACTATACCTACTCTCTACACATGTATGAACTGTGTTCATAAATGCAATTTTAAACGCCTTGTATGTAGATGTTAAAGCTGAAATACTCGTATTCAATTTACTAACTCAAAATGTATCATTTTCGACCACATCGCACCATCCAGTACCATCGGGCGGTTGCGGTTGATACTAAAACGCCAATTTATTGACAACTAAACAAGTATAGCTCTATAATTTTTCACTGCCTTTAATTCCCTTAATATTTATTTAATAGATTTTATGTATAATATCAGATTTTATAGAAATGTAGCTCACTAAATTTAGAGTACCTTTCAAACAAATCAAATGGATTCATTAATTTAAGAGCAAACAGACAAAAACATAACTATTTAACTTGCATGTGTAAAATTAATGGTTCACTCCGGGCTTCAATTTATTATTTTTATTAAAAAAAAACATCTCAAAATTATGTGTTTCGGGGTCAAATCCCCAACCCGGCGTGAATGAGTTGAAGAAATGTAACACTAGCTGTGAGGTGGGTATGACATACGTGAATATATAATTGCCAATTTTGATTGCTGAAATTACTTTAAAATGATATTTAATGCTGAAATATATTAATTAGCAATTAGCTAAATTAATGAGGTTGTATCAGAAAATAACTCATAACTATTATTATAAAAGTATTTATATTACTTTTTTTTACTTATATTTTTACGCACAAAATAACAGTATATTGTAACTATGACTTAAAATCTACAAAATTGTGATCAGTTATGGACACAACATTAAAGGATGAACTGGTTTTATATAACTTAGCTTTGACATGACAAAAATTTACATATAATATTCTAATATTTTCTTTTACCTTCCACCTGAAAAAAAAACTACTCCTTTTCGAAGCAGTTTTCAACAACAAGACCCTCATGGTGCCTACATTGACTTTTTGAATTTGATGCAAGGATGTCTTGTATTTCTGTGTTTGATTGTAAAGCAAGTTCCAACATCTGACATACTTTCCTTTATTTGGAGAGTACATTGATGAAAGTTCAATCAATTTCTCTATCACTTCATAATTCGCACTTTCATCACTAAAACATTCTTTTCAAAGTTGAGCAAGGTTTTCATTTCTGAGGTTTATAATAAGACATTTAGCAGTTTAAGCATCTGAAGACAGGAAATTTAATTACTATACGCATAAAATTAAAATATAACCTAAACAAAAAATAGTTACACCGACTATGAGGTTGAGAATTACGTACCCGATCTATGTGTACGCACCTGTATTTTACTTCCTTACCGGTTTATCACTATTATTATCACTTGAAATTACTCCTCTTATCACCTTGTCCAGCTACTGAGCCAGCTGAGTTCCAGAAGATGCACAATAAAAAAATATTTACAGTTTTTCATATCGTCGGGTATGATACCCGACCTCACTCACGCCGGGTTAAGGGAAATAATGCTACAGATAGACATACAGTCACGCTGGTACCTATACATAATTATTATATCAGCTTTTTAGAATACCCTTCTGCTGTGCTACTATTCCTTATGAATAAGAAAAAAGCCTAAAAAATGTGAAATAAATCTTGTTCCATATTATTATATCGATAATGAAGATAAAATTCACCTAATAAGCACATTGTTATAAATACGCTTTATTAAAAATCCAATAATATCGTTGCAGTCACGTCCTCATTTTCTCCGCATTTTATCATCGAAAGGTTTCTGATAATAAAGTTTTCTCTCTTGTTACCAACCCCCTCACCATGCAACAAAGCCATCTACTTGAAAATCAGAATAAAAATTGGTAGAAACCTAACACGTTTGGTTGTCATCTTGTCACATTCCTCACAGTTAATATTTTGATTTATTAGAATCATAATCGCTCCTAATCATCAATTTGTAGAGAAACGTGATGATTCTGGCCTCAAAAGCAAGTCACATCCATTGAAATGAAACAAAAACTAAATAATCGTTTTCTTTTCTAACTCGTGTAGCAGCAAACCAACGTATCTAAATATTGCAAGGCAACTTATGTTGATCAACTGAGTTATACAGACTACTAATTCATTACCAACTTTTATTATGAGCCCAACTCCGAAATTGCGAAGAAAATAGCTACTCCATTCATTTTGCAGAGGATTCGATGAACTTGTTGTATGAAGAGCATTTTTTTGCTACCTATTTCACGTTAGGTTTCAAAGAAAAAAGTTCATAAAGTTCATAGAGTTGGTTGTAACTCGACTACATTTTAGTTAAAGTCAAAACAAAATATCTTTAAATTATACAAACATATATCCATCCACTAACAACCATAATAAGTGTGCAAAATTCAATAATTGAAAATTAAAATACATTACACCATAGATGAATAAATTGGTCCAATAATATTTTGACCAATTTTTAAACAGGCAAAAGTGCCTTTATTAACTACAATATGATACAATACTACTTTATATGCTAAAACTACCTACACTACTACCACATAGAAAGCAATTGGATCATCCACAGACCCTTGAAGGTCTAAAGATAATCCAAGTGCTCAAGCCCACTGCCAGTTGGCAGCGTGCCCAGCATGCTGGCAGCATTGCCACGCTGAATGGCAATGCTTATACGTTGAACCAAATAAACACCAGCATGTTGGTCACGCGTCGCGTTCACCAGACGCTCAGAAAGACTTTTGAAAATAAGATGAGCTCCCGGCCCCACGGACCGAAATTCTCAACTCCAAATGACTCAAACATGTAACCACACCTTTAAAGATTGTACAGCCTCTATTATATGTATGGAAGCGACACGCTGTTTAGAGTACCTTGAAACCTAAAGATAAATGAATTCATAGTCACAGTAATGTAAAGCTCGCACCACAAAAATACTATGACGAAAGTCGATTTTCGAGGGTATCATCTAAGATGAAATACATTTTGTTCGCATAGTAGGTACTACAGATACGTAGATCTTAGTTTTTCTTACTTATTTTGCGACATCTACCCTCCTGATTATTCTGTGACTTGAAGCGAGGAACGTAAATATAGGTAATTTGATCGGCCGATAACAAGCATCGCCATGTTTATTCTATCGAGTGTAGAGCGAAATAATCGCATTGCCTTTCATCGATAGAGGTGGCCTGGGCGATGAATGAACTGGATAATCGAATCGCTGGTGATAATAATCGATTAAGTAGGTCGTATTTATTGAATTATTGTCGCATTCGAATTGTGTTGTGATACAAAACAAGATGTTGCATTTATTACGATAGGACAGAAAACAGGATTAACTAGAATAACAGAAGGTACAGTTTCGTATTTAATTTTATTTGTTAGACTTAGAATTTAATGCGGGGTGATTTTTATAGACGACAGATATACTTATCCTAAAATACCATTATACACACAATTACAAGTTTTTGATTAATCTTTACTTATGGCAAAACAAGATAGAAAAAACATAACGACAAATCTCGTGATTAGTTGTGATAAATCAGCTGTTCCATACCTTTTCTCGAAAGTTATTGAACTTTTTATTATGGTAAGCGGTTTTCGACTGGTCTTATTCAACATCTATAGGAGAGCCTTATGCCCAGAAGTGGGCTTCCTACGGATCATTAATGATGGAATTAAGTAACTATTTTGGAAGAAACATCTACTTTTTAAGATTTCAGCGTTGGTCCCGCAAATATTTGGCTTTAATGATAAATAAACCTACAATGATATACTAGAATACGAACGTCGATTAGAAACACCATAAGCCCGATTACAGAGGCGCCAGCGTAAATTTAATAGCAACGTAAAAAGCGTTCTCTCTATCAAAAGAGACAGAAAGAAGAGAAAGAAACAGAACTATGCTATTATAATTACGATGGCGCCTCTGTAACCGGGCTTCATAGGTACTTACAATACATTGAGTTCCATCAACTTTCGCGAAAAATGTAACAATGCCCTCATATAAATCACAAGTTCAATTCCGTAAAAGCGCATACATTCCTATCATCGGTGTATTTATTACCCAAATTGTAACTAACGCTTTCTCAAGCAACCCGCGACCCGACCGATCGCCGCCGCGTGGGGAAACCCGAGCACGCACTGCTACAGATTTACTGAATCCGACATTATATTTTGACGTAGCTACAGATATTGTATGGAGCAGCTGCCTACTTAAACTTATCATAGAAAATTAGAATATTGTATACTGTACCAACCTTTTAAATAGTCCGCTGCAGGATGTAGGCCTACCCACGAAGGGCGATTGGGCCATATCCACCATGCTGGTCCAGTGCGGGTTGGTAGATTAATTCGCCATCGAATTTCTTCTGTGTGCAGGTTGCCTCACGATGTTTTCCTTCACCGAAAAGCCAGCGGTGTGAAATTACGTACATAAGTTCCAAAGAAACTTATTGATACGGGATCGGGATTTGAACCCACGATCTCAAGAAAAATACAACTCGGTCGGCATTACAACCACTAGACCACCACGGCTCTCTACAGATATTCTGAATCCGATATTATTTGACGTAGCTAGAGACTGCTTCGGTGGCTCAGTGGTTAGTGACCCTAACTTCTGGTTCAAAGAGGTGTGGGTTCGATCCTCACCCAGGGCAAATATTTATGTGATGAACATAAGTGTTTGATCTAGCTCCTAACCCATATTTAGTTACTATCTATATAAGTATGTATTTAAAAATAAGTATATGTAGTATATCAGTATCTGGCAGCCATATCACAAGCTTTTGCTTAGTTTGGGGTCGAGGCCGTGTGTAAGATGTCCCAAAAATATTTATTTATTATTATGTATGGAGCAGCTGCCTACTTTAACTTGTCATAGAAAATTAAAATGTATGAACTTTAAACTTTTCTAGGCTGAGCAAAGGCATTTCTAGGACGGGCACCGCACCACTTGTGATCTGACCCTTTCTCTAAAATTTTAATGGCGCCTATAAAAATGTGATGGCAAAATCCCAATAGGAACCATTAACAATGCATCCAAATGTATGTATTCCAATGGACGACTTCCATTTTTCTCACCCATTGTCGCGGGGTCGTGATAGGCGTCCGCGTTGCCAGTCTCTTGTTAGTCTCGAATTTTGCCATCACTAAAACACAGAAATAGATTATGGTATAGACAATTGCCAATCATATTTTGGAAGCTCACTAAATCAAACTCTTTAAAGTACCTACCAGAAAAGGATTTTCAGCAATTTTTATTTATCACTGATATGATTTAGTCTTCTTTCTTACATCTGGTACAACAAACGGAACAAAATCGCACCGGTCACAGTGCGAAGCGCCAATAAATCAACAATTTAGCCAGCAATTTCCATAATTCACGCAATATCAAGTTACCCAGAGAATAAAGAAAAATCCAATTTCCTTCGCTTGCATCACGAAGGGAGAGCTTCGTTACGACGTGTTCATATTGACAGTTTCGGCGTCGTAAAATGAACCGCTTATAACCAGGGTTGGATTTTGTAGCATACTTACTTATAATTGACTGAGTGAATGAACTGAGTTTTTATTTGACCATCGTCTTTGGTCGTTGTTGGCTTTCTTCTGTCCGGATGGATGTTGATCCTTCTCTAAAGACCTCCCATGTAGACGAGAATCAATCATTGAATTGCTGTAGCGCTTTTTTCAACCGATTTTGGTAATATTCGTGTCTAAATTCTAACAAGATTTGCGAGTACTTGAACGAAATCTGAGCGAATCCAGTGTTGGAGAGGTCTTCGAGAGCTGCCGATGACGTCACAGCGTCCAGCGCTGTGTGGTCGGAGAGGGGGTCACCGGCGGTGGGACACTTCGGAATAGGGTCTCGGCTCGGGCTAGGCGTGCGTGTGCGTTGCGTAGATCATAAATTGTCGCAAAATATTTTTGTACTAATAAATAATTTTGTTGATAATTAGGTGTTTATCTTTTTAATTTCACTTCTGACAGACATATTTCCTTATAGAGGCATATGAAGAAAAGTTAAACATGTACGAGGTCTACTGTTCAGTGAATTACTAGTTCTCGATTTGTGCTATAATTTTGTTAGGTTAGGTTTTACAGCCGTAAGACGTCCACTACTAGACATAGGCCTCCCCTATAAATGTCCAATATAACCGATTGACAGTGGCTTGCGTTTAGCGCGACCTTACGGTCATTTTATTTTGGGGATTTCTTTTGCGGAGGCTCAAGAGCTCAATTTTTAAAACGTTAGAACATGAGTTTTATAATCTCTTGCTGTGCTATCCCGTTTTCACTAACTGAGATTTTCAATGTTTGCTCCTGCTCTTATTCCGTCTCAGGTGCATACGATACGTCCTAGCAATCCCCATTTTTGAAGGGCAGCAGTTACAAAATATGGGTCCACAGGAGGATACGTTTTGATCCACAGGATACGGGTATATTTTGTTCCCAAAATTGTACGATTTTAATGATACACCTATAGAGTTTTCACGTAGTATATTGTTTTGCCAAAGTAGATAATAATTTTTGTAAACAATAATTTTTAGAAAGCCTGGTTCCAACCCTGCTTTCTACAAGTTATTATGATAGTGTTATTGAACAGACGATAGGCTTATTCTAGGCAGGTTTTATTTGATTTCTTGAGTAGAAGCAGTATAGCGGACTAGGTAAATACATATATTATCCTCCATACATATATATAGTACATACATATATTATCCTCCCATGCGTTAAGTTTTGTCTCGCTTTTTTTCATACTAAATCTAGGGCGTTAATTAGGGCGTTAATTTATTCAATTAGGACGTTCTCATCGAAAAAGATCTCAACGAAAAAATTGGATAGGCTTGTTTAGCTGTCAACTGATACTATCGATCTTATGTAGGTAAGATAACACATGTACTTTTAACAAACAAAGGTAATAGTATGATTCTCTAATTTGTCCATTTATATAAAAAAATCTAAAATCTTTGAGTTAAACCTAATTTTATGAAAACCTTTTCGCGAAGATTAAAAAAATCTCTTTCCATCTCACGTCACCGAAATGTTTCCTTTTAAAACTCTTCGGAAATCCATTCAAGCGTTGGAAAAACTTAAATCCATTAAAGTATCAGTTCGTTGCAGAATTATCGTCAGACTCCCATCAATAACTAAGTTAATTAAGTTAAAAGCTCTCATTTAGCCGCCTTTCAACTTAAAATGGCCAATGGATAGCTAAAATAAACTACAATTTTGTCTGGAAATTTCGCCTTTGGTGATATAGTTTCTTGATCATTGATAAAATAATGAATCTTTATTTAGACCAGAAAATTACTTTTAGATTGAAAAAAAATAAACCGACTAAGCTCATCAGTCCAACTTTTTGAGGAGTCTACACAGGATTGAAGGGTTAAGGGACTAATTCTAATTCGAAGTGGGGCGATAAGTCCTGCACTGACGTCCCGCATGGGGTGTTATGTGCATTTCTCCTTCCAGCGTCTACCCGAGCCAGCCCAGCTCCTTAAAATAACGGAGCGTAGCTCTGGGCCGCTGGCATAACTGCTCCAGTGGCTTGGATATTAGATGGCGATGAGGATGAAGATATCGATGCTGACGACAAAGCAATAGCAGCGTCATACAACCCGCAAACGATCCTAGTTTCTGCCGTGGCCTTGCAGTGCCACAAACTATGCTCTACCGTTTCATTATCTTGCAGGCAACCACGACAGAATGAGCTGTCGGTGGCTCCCAGTTTATACATGTGACTAATTCAAGTTGCAGTGACCAGTGATGAGCCCTACCAAAAGTCGGAGGTCTTGTCGCTGCAACTTCAACAGATCGCTGCAACCTGAACAGATGGGTTAAGGGACTAGTTAATTTATATATATATAGGTATATATATATATATATATATTTTTTTTTTTTTTTAAATAGGTTATATATAACATATCCGACATATTATGTAATGTAGGTATGCAATTGACAAAATTAATGGAGTACCTAGCTGATTTTTTTCCACGATCTCATGCAGGGTTGATTTCTCATTACGATTATGACTAACATAAAGAAAAAAACTATTTCTTAAAATGTTTGTTAAAACAAAAACAGGTTTGTATTATGCATCTGACCCAGTGTACCTCCATCCTTACGAAGGTGTTTCGGATATGAGCGATTATTCAGGGGCACGATAACAATGGGGGTAATAAATTATGATTGATGAAAGCCCCCTAGGGAATATTGTGAACTCCTCCTTAGGGGAACAATAAAAATATTTATACAAGGTCTTGGTAGAAAATACATCCATTACAAGGAATGGGTAAGCGCTAAACCAATGTAAAATTATTTCTCTACAAAACATTTCAGAAAATTTCGCATCTTGTGTTTTCAGTAAACTTTTTTGTAAAACTTACCGTTAACGATTTATGGCCGATAACTCTTGAAATGTAAGATTAATCAATAAAACGATAGAAAAACCAGTTCACTGAATGGGCCATAAATCGTTAACGGTAAGTTTTACAAAAAGTTTTTTTAAAAAGAAAATTACTTAATAACAAAAGATGCAAACTACAATACTGCGCAGTATTGTAGTAATTATAACACCATTATTATTGTAGTTTGCATCTTTTGTTATTAAGTAAATTTCTACAATAATGGTGCCCATAAATTTTGCCGTAAAGTGCATAGCTTCCAAGTTATTAGCCAAAACTATTTTTTTTCAAGATGGCGCTTGATGCTCTACCTGGATCTGTCAGCATTTTGTGATTTTATACTCAGTAAGTGATCCTAAACTTCATAAAAAAAATAGAAAATGTAGTGCAAAGTTAAATTCTTATTTCCTTAGTGGGATGTTTCACTGGAACCCATGGCAGTGCTTGAAACATGATTGAGTGAACTTCAAACATTTGCCCTGCTTTCTTCTTGTCAAAATAGAAGTATCTATACTAAATATCATTGTGTGGAAATGGCAAGGAAAAGTGGACTTCATTAAATCTTTCAAAAGAGAAATAACTACGATTAATTTGCGATTTATAACTCCGCCTTTTGAATAAACTTTAGAGTTGGTGTTTTTGATTTTAGTGGGTAAATTAGCGCCTACATTTTTCAAAACTTTTTAAATCCTCTTGAAAGTTAAATACATATGAGAATTGGTAATTTTATTAGCTTTTATACATTACCTACCTAAACAAAAATTTCCAGGTATGCCAAAGCGTTTGTACAATATAAAGCGTCATTGACAAAATTGAAGAATTTAGAAATCTGTTTCAGGGTAGTTTTAATATTATTAAAGTTATTTAATTATCCGCAAAGCTTCTCTTTAAAAAAATAAATTTATAAAAAAGTACCTTACTTAGGTAAGGTAAGAGAGCGAGATAAAAATGTGCCATTTAAAAATACAAAATTCTTGCAACCACATTTCCAACATCATTATGGGGTTTAAGAAAAAATTAATCAAGTGTATGATTTCCAAGCTTACAAGACTTGACACTATGTCCCACTTGTCCTATAATAGGGGAAGTAATAACAACACCGACAGTTATATTTATCTTGAAACAGATCCAAAAGCATTTATCTCAGCTTTTCCACTATCCACATGGTCGAGAAGTAATATTTCGACCGCTACCAATGTTTGTCCCTGTCTGAAAGGGTTGCCCTGTGACAGATGACTAATGTTGTTTGTCTGCCTTGGTCCAGGCTCCTTCCTTATTGTTTACTTTCAATAGCTGTGATTAATTGCCGCGAATTTCTCTGTTTAGAACTGTAATTATCGGAGTTTTGCACGGTTTGGTCTTTGTCTTTTTGAAGTTTGGTTTATGTGCCAGTTGTATTTTGATTTTGTATACAACTTGACCTATTTATGTTTCTACGATATTTTCAAAATAGAAAATGGGGTTTGGTTTTGATTATTATTAACTATTTAGATTTTTTTTGTTTTTAGTGTAAACTCAATCAATTCAATTCAATCAATTCAATCAACTATCGTAAACATTTTTTTAATCACTCGTTTTAGATGCTAGTGTCTGGCGTAAACTTGACTCTAGAAATATTAGTTGATTTATTATTTTTTATAAAATGTTATATCTTATCAAGATTATTAATTGCATGAAACTTTTAAAATTATGTTCGTGTTGTTAGAAGGTTAAGGTAACTGTTAGATTACAGAAAAGATATTTTTATTTTGGACTGATTATAAATGAATTTCTTTACGAAGAAAGGTTACTTATTATTGCCACTTACTTATTTTTCTTGATAAAAAAATGAAATTGTTTTGTTACCTGATAAATATTTTGTACCTAAGTAAAACCTAAACGACGATTCTATCATTTGTTAAATTGACTAAAAGAAAAATTTAAAGTACACTTGGGTACTTTTTCACACGAAAAAGATAAGAAAAAAGACTAATTATATTTTAAGTAGTTTCTGTTACGTGTAAGGTGCTGCACGCAACATTGTTTTATTATAAACTATCGTAGAGTCATATTTATTATTATAGCCCAATCATAATTTAAATTTGGTCATAATATCATACTCATATTTTTTTAATACAGTGAGTAATAAATAATTTTCAATATAGGCAGAAAATAATAACGAACGAAAAATATTAATACTAGTTTACAATATATGCTATGAAAGCGAGTTTTTTAGTTTTTTTTTAAACTAAATTTTATTTTTCACTTTTTAGTGATCGAATTCGCATTGTCCTCAGTCTTTGATAGGTGTGCAAAGTTTGAAGAAAATCAAAGTAGGGCAAAATCAAGCTCGAAGGGGTTGGTTACAAGCAAACAAGCATACAGGTGAAACTAATAAAAGCGTGTTAAAAAAAAGAGTTTGATATGTATTCAGAAAACTCATAAAACAGAAACCAACTCTAATAAGCCGAGTTCACATTAGCTTTTATCAAAACTTTCTGTCGTATATCTGTATAAAGCCGTGTGCACAAGTTCTGTGCAGCTCGTTTGCTTCTCGAAATATCTACACACATTAGCATTGTTTGAAATGGGACTTTGAAATCTAGGTTGTGCCTCGCAGGATTACGGTACGGTAGCTAAATAAATATAGGTATGTATGTGACCGATTTTGTAAATATTGTTAGCCCTTAACTATTATTATCATATAAATGACCACATTTATAGTGCTTTTTCATTTTAAGCATGAGATAGTTGCCTCCGAGTACGTAAATTCTTGAATCTACATGAAGTACTTACTGACACATCTACGTGAAAATATAAGTATTATTTATATTCTCTATTTACGTAAGAACGTTTTGTTATTAAGAAATACTTAGGCACTGTTTTATTCTGTTTTTTATAGTTTCATAGGTACTTGTTTTATTTTTTTTTCATAGTTGTTGTTTTTAAACTTTCGCGATTTGGACACATTATTAATATGTGCTATGGGACTAATCATGCACTAAATTTACGAATTAAAAATACATCATCATTCCGAAGTTTCGACCGAGTTGCACCTAATGTTCCATCGATAACAGTGGCTGTATTTTTTGAATCAAGATCTGTGATAGGTTGATGATTAGGCCGCAGCTGTTTGCGGGACGCATTAATTTTTCTTGACCTAACGTACCTAATACCGACCGCATTGTCATGATAAATTGCCAAAGGTAAGGTTACCAGGAAATACCCTGATCCTCGCGACCTTTGGCTGTTACTTTTTACTCTCAGCGCAGTTAGAGGAAAATCATTAAAGATGAAATATTAATACTAAAAATCCGTTTTTCCTTCCAGCCAGCAAGTTTTAGCAGCAATATTTCTGCATGCTGTTTCCGGAGTGTCTCAGGGTTGAGTTAGGTAGGTAATTAAAAGTTGCGGGTCGTTAGACGCGCGACACTAAAACTTGTTCTGAGCGCTAATTTCGCGCCACGAGTGGGGATTGTACCTTTTAATAATGTTAGCGGGAATAAATAAAATTACGTCTAGGTGCTAACTAACTAAGCTGTGTGTTTCATTAGAATTCTTCATTTTAGACAATCACCGTTTTATATTTTAGCTTAGCTAATAAGTTTAGAGAAAACTCTTAATAACCTAACTTGACTTTGACTGCCTCGGTGGCTCAGTGGTTAGTGACCCTAACTTCTGGATCAAAGAGGCGTGGGTTCAATGCCCACCAGGGCAAATATTTGTGTGATGAACATAAGTGTTTGCTCTGTGTCTCGGTGTTATTTAATTACTATCTATATAAGTATGTATTTAAAAATAAGTATAAGTAGTATATCAGTCTCTGGCAGCCATATCACAAGCTTTGCCTAAGCAAAACCCCAAACTAATTTGGGGTCAGAGGCTGTGTGTAAGATGTCCCAAAATATTTATTATTTATTTATCATTTAACTCGAAATAACCAAACAATACATAATTATCATAATGTAGTTCATTTTTAGTTATCTTAAGATACTGATAAATTTATTATGATATCTTTATAAATAAGAAATATGTTCAGTTTTTTGATCTACGTTATAAAGACTTTACTTACACTATATTATACTTACCTATATTAGATTTAATTATATTGTAACCCTTTGGTTTAGCTTGTGTTTAATAGATTATTGTACTTTTGCCCTTTAATAATACTGACAATAAACGAGATAATAACATCTAAATAAACGTATAATTAGTTGAATTCATTCCATAAATACAACTCCAGTCACAAAGAAATGCCATTCTCTATTGTTTGCCACCCCATAGGTCCACTCCCCCTAATTGAGCCATCTTATTGAATGTTTACTTTCCACAAACTCGCCTATTCATGCTCTGCCGAAAAATTTGCGAGAGGCCCTGACCTGCCTATTCAGCCGCATTTTCCTATATTTCCGTTTTTTTCTACGACAAAAGCGTTAGGGAATCTTGCGGAAAATTAATGGCAACACCCATTAAGGTTAAGTGCTGTTAGCCCATGTGACTCGGCGGAAAGTTCAAACTTTACATCGTTCGAACCTTTTATTGTTTGGGCGGGGCTTTGTCACGCGTCTGTCGGCAGAGCAAACTTATATAGGACTTGCTTAGCTTAAAATTATAACCTTAAATTAAACGAAATGTATAAGTATTATCAATGTTTCTTTCTCCATATTTTTATAATATTTTGCTACTCCTCAAGGA
This sequence comes from Hypomecis punctinalis, assembly GCA_949316475.1. NCBI lineage: Eukaryota > Metazoa > Arthropoda > Insecta > Lepidoptera > Geometridae > Hypomecis > Hypomecis punctinalis. Next base: position 2,916,193 of record OX438807.1, read on the forward strand.
AGCGAAGGGGTTACTAGTAGTGATAAGGCCCACTAACTATTGCATGAGATTTTCTTTTCCTGCTTTTTTTTGTTTCCTTTTTTTACTGGCGTGAACAATAAAAACTCATCTAACAATTTACTCATTTTTTCTGATATTTTACTTGTTCAGATTCATATTTGTCTCAGAGTTTTCACCATCACGCCGGTTCTTTATATTTTTTGTTTAGTTTACAAAACAAAGCCAAACACACAGACAAATCTACATATTTTTTTTAATTTAAAAGATATAGAGATCCTATAAAGTTTTTAATTAGTGACCCCTGTTTACCGCAGAAGAGGTGTTATTGCACTAAAGTTACAGAAAATAAAAAACAACTTTCTTTTATTCTATATTAAACAACACACTCGCCATAAATCGCGATTGGATCCCGTTCTTTTTGCCATCAGAAGCAAGAAGACAAAGGTATAAACCAATTTCGGCCCCGCCAGTGATCTCAATTGATGGGCCATGTCGTTTCCATCCAGCGGGGATCTGATTTTACAAGAACTTTTATGTTAAAAAACACAACTACTAAAACGTAACACAAATGAATGAAACAATTATTGCTCACAGAGCACAACAAATCAGTGTGACTATTAGATCTAGATCAAATTTCACAAAAGCACCGAAAGTATACTCGTATTTCACAACTTTCCTTCAAAAGTTCCTTGCTAAAAGCCTTTGTGCCAGCGCTGAGCCAGGTTACACAGAAGTACATTCAATTAACAAAATATACTCCATTTATATCTTTTTACATAAATGTTATCTAAATATAGGTACTGACTTATTATTTTTTTTTTTTTAAATTTTTTATTATTTTTAACATTTGCTTTCTATGACTTAAAATTACCTTTTTGCAAAAGTGTTGTCAAAAATACCAACCTTCAAAACTGATTTTGGTCACACTACAACGAATCCCTGGTCACACTACAGCCCTTTCTGCAATGTATCTTCTAAACATATCTTTTCGATGTAAGTGTATTTATCGTTTAACCTAGATGGAAAGAGAGGAACAGAAAGGTCACGGAGAACATGCATAGGCCAAAGAGAAGATAGATGTCATGTCGTGTCGTAGGTGAAAACTAGCGAAAGATCATGAGGCGTGGCAGTTGCTCCACAGGACACTTTTCCTTAGTTTATGAGTAATTATGACTCATCGAGTAAAGAAAAAGTCTATCTCTATAACTCTACGGGCCCCGCCTACCACTCCAATACCCACATTGTTTGCGGGAACTGCCGATAAGTTAAATGAAAGGCAACTTTTGATTGTTCCACCGCACCCGCCGAACAATGTTTGGAATCGGCGAAAAAACGGTTTTTACGATACGTAGTCAAAACTGAATCGGCAATTTTTCGACGCTTTCACAAGCGCAAACAAGTTACAGAATTGTTTGCTACGAGTAGTATTTTACACCAGTGTTTTTCAACCTCATCGCGAAGAGTGGCAGTTTTAATTATTATATACTACGGGACTAAACGCGCACTAAAATTACGAGATAAATAACTACCTCCTCATCCCGACGTTTCGACAGAGTTGCATCGACCGTGGTCACGAGTAGACTGGAATGTAGAACAGCTGGTACCGCCAATGAGGTACCGCAAATGAGGAGATATTTATTTATCTCGTAATTTTAGTGCGCGATTAGTCCTGTAGTGTATAATAATTATGTGTTCAAATCGCGAAAGTTTAAAACAACAGTGGCAGTTTTGTTAACTACGAAATGCAAACACTAGGAGTTTAAAAAAATTAGATGAATTTATTTGAGACGCTGTAACTGAGGCTTTGGTCACTCGCAAAACAAGTAGATAGTTGTTATATTTCTTACTGCTAACTTATTGAAAGCGTTATTTGAAATTAACTTTTTATTTCTTTTCCACAATTATTTTTAATACTCAACTGTTGTTGATTGTATTAAAATATTTATTTATGGCCTTTTATGCATAAATACATATACAGGGTGTTTCTGTAGACGAGGAACATATTAAAAAAATGTGCTTCCTCAAAATTACAAAAAAAAAACACTATGGGGCCAACCACAAAATTGCGAATAAAAAAACAGTTGCTCTGCACAAAAACTTCAACCCGACAAAATTTTGTCGAATTTTTTTTTGTTTTCGTATTTTCCATATTGTCTAGTGGATTTGAAAAACGAAAAAGTTTGAACAACACTGCTATACACTGACAGCTATGGTGTTATTTTGGTAGAGTCAGAAAACGTTACTCAAATGCCTGAAGTTTGCAAAGTTGCCGTTTGCACCGAGGATGTTTATGGCAAAGTTGCGCAGAACGTGAACAAAAATAAAGGAAAAATATTCAAAGTTGTCCAACTTTTATTTTCCTGAACCTCGTATTTGTGTCTATTAATTTAAAAGTTTAAGTAGATTCCTCTTTCTAAGTACTATCTTTCTATCTCTATACGGCCCTTTTTTATGTTTGGTGTTTGGCTATATCTACCATGCTGATCCAGTGTAGGCTGGAGGATTCATAAAAGCTATCATATTTCTTCTACGGACGCATGCAGATTTCCTTACGATGTTTCCTTCACCGAAACGTTAGTCCTACTATCCTATCCTACTAATATTATAAACGTGAAAGTTTGTGAGGATGGATGGATGGATGGATGGATGGATCCATCCACGGATGGATGTATAGATGTTTGTTACTTTTTCACGCAAAAACTACTAAACGGATTGAGATGAAACTTTGCAATAATATAGCTTATATATCAGAATAACACATAGGCTATTAATTATAATGATATATTGCGTATGCGGGCGAAGCCGCGGGTAAAAACTAGTTGTTCATAAATCCCAAAGAACTCATTGGTAAGTACGGGATCGGTAACGAACTCTTGACTTCACGATTATAAGGTGAGGTTCCACTAGACCACCACAGCTTCTTCCCTTTATACATACTTTTGATGAAAATGTTCATACATTAACGTAATTTTGTTAGACGTATCGTTATGTTATTTTATCAAAAGCTCCACCTGGTTATTAAGGCTTTCATATAGAATTGACCTCGATAAACCAATTTGTTCAATCGAAATCCACAAACAGTATGGACGTCTAATATAATTATTATGGCTACTCAATTTCTATTTTAAAAAAATATACCTTTATGTATTACTAGTTTATACCCGCGGCTTCGCCCGCATACACAATATATCATAATAATTATTAGCCCATGTGTTATTCTGATATATAAGCTATATTATTGCAAAGTTTCATCTCGATCCGTTCAGTAGTTTTTGCGTGAAAGAGTAACAAACATCCATCCATCCTCACAAACTTTCGCGTTTATAATATTAGTAGGATTACATTGTCTCAACGCTATAATTTATGCCATGAGGTATAATGATAATGATAGTTTATAGATCTAAGATCACTTATCTTACATCTATAAACTATCATTACCATTATCATCTTATTGGTAGATTACATTGCAAGCAGGTAACATACAACCATCCATCCATCCATCAGCCAAAGGACGTCCACTGCTAGACATGCCTTTCCTATGGATCTCGAATAAGACCAGTTGGAAGCGGCTTGCATCCATGGATAGATACCACCATAACCTCAATCAAATAAATTTGTACCTACTTTTGTTGTAATTATATTATTTTATTAATTCTAATAAAATAACACAACCCAAATTGATTTTACCCATACTGTTAACAGTTAAAATGAACGGTCCCCAAGGCATGACCGCAACCTTAACCTGTCAATACGCCCGTGCTCAATGCTCAATGCTCAAAGGGACCAAGTGGCAGGTGAATTGAATCTGTACCCACCAGGGTACAGGGTCACTCAGAACTTTGTTCTCGCAATAATGGAGCAGAGACCGCACGTTAGCAACTTGTGCTTACTTGAGCCTTCGTGTCTGACCGGGAACGGCAGTCCGGGTCTGACAATCCCTTTTGGCACTTATGGGTAATGGATTCACTAATACGGCCATATAGTGGCTATCAACTTAATTGATTGCTATCGAGGCATTACATTTGCTGTAATATGTATCGATCCGTTAGTCTCTAATATAAAAATATAACTTCTTGACCGTAATAAATTATACGATATTATTCTTCCTGAATCATGATCTAGTGCAAAAGCGATAAAACGACAGCTACATTATTTTGTGTCTTAATTGAAATTATAATTACTTAGTAAGTAATTTGGAAACAAATAACATTTTCGGAACTCTTATCTAACACTGAAACCGCGAAATAAAAAATTTGCTGATCCTTTTTTGATGTTTATTTTGAATGAAGCTGTTTGTAAAAATAAATTTACTTTTTATTTATCTTAAAATATCGTATAAGATAAAGTAAATTTCGGTTATTGTTTTAGAAAACATGTTTATCCATACAATTTTATCAATTTTTTATTACGTTTGAGCTACAAGTGCCACAAATTATTAATAATCATAAGATTCACTCGTATAGGTAGGTCTACGTCGTTGGTATTACGCGACGACAGTCTGATTGGTATGGTTTTATTTTTTCACGAGTTTTGAGCCTACAAAAGATCTGTCGTTTGCAAAAAGGTGAGAGTCTGTCAAAGTTACACTACAAGCCATTTTTAGTCCGCGCTTGATCCACGTAACAGTAGTTTCACTGTGTCCACAAGTCGATCCTTTGTGCCGAAACGCAGGTCCCAATCATAGATGGAAAAAATATAAGCGGATTTGGAGCTTATTAACTTTTGATTCGTCATACAAAAATAATAAACTTAAAAGTCAACGATTGACTTTTGTACAACATAATTATGTTGCAATAAATAAATAAGTATTATTACCATATACTACGGGAGTAATCGCGCACTAAAATTACAAGATAAATAAATATCTCATCATCCATTTCCACTGTCCAGTCTACCCGTGACCACTACCGAGGCAACTCGGTAGAATTGAGGGACGATGAGGTATTTATTTATCTCGTAATTTTAGTGCGCGATTAGTCCCGTAGTATATAATAATAATGTGTTCGAATCGTGAAACTATAAAAACAACATGATTATGTATTATTTTATTGTGAAAATGCCACTATGACATGTCATTAGTAGGTACTGCAAACCTCACTTAAGAGTGACTTAAGGCAAGTTATGACGGCGATTATGTGGCAGTTGCTAAGCGTTATGTTATTGGTCACTTATGTCAAGCTTTGACGGTGATGACGTAGCTAAGCGTTTCGATGCCATTTCGCGGTAAGTAATCATATTTTGAAACTTTCATCCCTATGGCAGTTCCTCTATCTTTCTTTCTTCCATGGTCCCAATACGTTACCGGAAGTGGACCATCCATCACAGTTCGTCCAACCCTACTGCGTGCTGGATATTTATTATTTACCCCGGACTTTGACTGCAACGCGCCCTTGTTTTACTTATTTTAGGTTAGAACAGTCCATCCATCCATCCATCAGCAATTGGACGTCCACTGCTGGACATAGGCCTCCCCTATGGATCTCAAATAAGACCGGTTGGAAGCGGCTTGCATCCAGCGCGATCCTGCGGTCTTAATGAGGTCATCCATCCACCTTGTGGGTAGACGTCCTACGCTGTGCTTGCCGGTACGTGGTCTCCACTCGAGAACTTTTCAACTCCACCGGTCATCAGTCCTCCGCGCTATGTGCCCTGCCCATTGCCATTTCAACTTGCTAATCCGTTGGGCTATGTCGGCAACTTTGGTTCTTCTACGCATCTCCTCATTCCTGATTCGATCCCGCAGAGAGACTCCGAGCATAGCCCTCTCCATAGCTCATTGGGCAACTTGAAGCTTACTAATAAGGCCCATAGTGAGAGACCACGTCTCTGTGTCATACTCGTAAGTCATCACTGGCAATACACACTGGTCGAAAACTTTCGACTTGAGGCACTGACGTGTGTCGGACGAGAAGACACTACGCAATTTTCCGAACGCTGCCCAGTCGAGTTGGATTCGGCGATTGGCCTCTTTGTTGAAGTCGGACCTACCTAACTGGACTACTTGTCCTAGGTAGACGTACGAGTCACCGACTTCAAGAACCGAGTTTTCAACAGAAATCGGGCTTGTTCGCAAGTCATCAAGCCTGCGCTCGAGACGGTTCGTAATATTACGCTTGAAAACAGAGCTTATAAACATGGCTCAGAAGTGAGGTGGGTCTGTAGTTCTTCAATAAGTGTTGTCACCTTTCTTGAAAAACAACACCACCACGCTTCTGTTCCATGCTTCTGGCGTGATGCCCTCGAGGACGACGGTGTTGAAAAGCTTCTGGAAGACTTTTAGCACTGGTGTTCCATCCGCTCTCAGCAGCTCTGATGTGATACCGTCATCACCTGGCGCCTTGTTGTTCTTAAGCTGATTCAGGGCCATTCTAATCTCGTACAGGCCGGGATATCTTCGGTGAAGTGTCGGGTCAGCTTGGCTCTTGGATCTTTGGCCGCGCTTTGGCTCCGGCTTACTCGTGCCTATATCCAAAACCCCGAGAGCTTTCAGCTCGAGCTCTCAAATCGCTTTGCTTGCCTGGAGAACTTTACGTCGGTGGACAAGATTAACAACGGGCTCGTAGAAACTGTCCAGACGGTGGGTGCTAAATTCTTTAGACCCCGTCGTACAATTAGACCTCAAAAATTTTCCGATCAATCTCTAAATCTCATGGCCAAACGACGCTTACAGAGACAGCAGTCTTCCGATGATGCAAAGTCATATAGGCAGCTCAATAGACAAATTTCAAAATCCGTGCGGAGCGACATTCGTCTCTCTAATACTATACATATTAAAGAGACAATAGAGCAGAACAAAGGCTCCAAAGTATTCGCGAGGAATTTGTCTATTGGGCAAAGCCAGTTGACAAAGCTGAAGAGAGAAGATGGCAGTGTAGCGTCGACCAAGGCAGAGGTATTGGAGGAGATCGAAAAGTTCTATGGACAGCTATACGCTTCGGTTGCAAAGCCTGTTAGCACAGTTCAATACTATTAAATTTTGTTTTTTTTTTTTTATTCAGAGATTATTTTTATGTTTTTAAGCATATTTGTGATAACGTATATTCATTATATTTCCTACTCCAATATAAGGATTTCTTAATTAGTATTTGTTGCAATACAAACAGTAGAATATATGTAGATAGTGCAATGCTTATTGCTCGATATCCAAACAAGCTTTTCTATTATGTCGGATATCGCTGATTTGTGTTTAATCTCTCGCCGACAATTCGAGATCGTAAGCTGTATCCGATATCTCTGAGTTGATATCTCTATTCTAGAGATGAGAATAAGTATATCGATAATATTTCTAACAGAGAATTAAAACGTTTTAATTATAAATTAGTCAAAGTAACAAAACATCGGGAAATAGCTTTATATAATACTTTTATACATGAACAATTGTACATATACCTACTTGGATCATATACACGTTGAAAAAGTATAATAAATTAAAGTTGCCTCTTAATTTCATCTATTTTTTAGCGTTGACCATAACGATAGTTATACTAGGATTAGATTTTATTTATTGATATTACACGAAATGGCTGAAGGTACTCGATTTATCAACAATATCTGGTGTAGCAACGCGGTGTAACAACAATAATATAAAAATGTTCAAATCAATTCGAGAGAACTACTCGATTGCCATTTATTATGATATGTAGAGGAATTCCCAGTAAGGAATTTTACACTTCACCTATAAGAGACAGAGACTTTTCTCATAAGGAGTAGAGTCAGACTTTTTATTACAGAAAAACATTTTTTTTCCATGGGACAGCACACAAATTAACATACCACGCGGGCGAAGCCGCGGGCTAAAGCTAGTTTATAATAAGACCACAGAGGAGGTATACAACCATAAATAAAGGCTCGCACTCGCATAATCCGCAACAGATTAAAATTAGAGATCTAAGTAGGTATTAGGGAGATGTTTTATACAAAAACTAAAGTCAACGTATCTAACGCTATCTCTACATGAATAAAGCATATTGAAAAATAGCACGAAAATAATGATTATTTGGCTAAAACAAAATATTGTTAACATATTTTTGTTTTAGCCAGATACTGGTACTATTTTCGTATCATAAGATTCCGTTTATTCGGAATTGTACTAAAATAAACAAACCTACCTGAATTTCTAAAACAAGCAAATATAATATTTGCAATCGATATAATCCCCACAATACGAGAATATCCAAAACCGATCGTCAGTATCCATATCTAGTGTTTACCCCAACTCATTGGCGAGTGTGTTCGCATTGAAACTTTAATTATTGTTCTAGTTTACTCAGCGCTGCATCATTGAGAGCTTGTGGTTGGTAAACAAGCGTTTATACGACCAGTGGGAGCTTGCATTATTATCTGTTTCATATCGATATCTATTTCAGTAGTTAGTATTTCATGTTACTGGGATTTTTCTAGACAGCGGATGTTTTAGGTTTTGACCAACTTTTACAATGTGGCAAACCGGAAATTTGCGTATTAAAAGAGTACAATGTCATGAAAAAATATTTCTGCCGCCTAGATAAACTTTGTGTTTTGGCAGCAATGTAGTCGGCACATTAATGAATATCCTTGGAACCTATAAAAAATACCAAGAACATCGTAGTGGCAGGTGATATTAATTTAAATCTGCTAGACGAAAGGCCTGGATGCAACAGTTCCAACTATCTATGCCTCATGGCCGAATATGGTTTCCTACCAGCTATCACAGAGCCAACGAGACAGAGCACCTGTCTTGACCATATCTTCGTAAACAGAAGTAACGATGTCTTAGGGCTAACCTGTAGGTGCTCAATAACTGACCATAGTCTAACAATGTTGGGTCTTAGAATATCAAAGAACAAGGGTACAAGGCAACACTCTAGCAGAAATAAAGTAAAAACCGACTATGATGCCATCGTAAATGACCTAAAGACGATAAACTTGAACTTTATCCTGGAGATGGACGACGTGAATGAGGCAACTAACTCATTTAATAGCACCATTTCCAGACTAGTGACTAAACACACACAGACTGTCAAAATTAGTCGTAATAAACATATAATGAAGCCATGGATTACGCCGGGATTACTCCGCTGCATGAGACATCGAGACAATTTACACTTGCAGGTCCGTGAAGAACCAGAAAATGACCAGTTAAAAACAATTTATAATAGGTACAAAAATTTTTGTAATAACCTTCTACGCAAGATCAAATCTGAATTCGATAATTCGCAAATTGATAAGCATCACAAAGACCCAAAAAAACTTTGGAAGACTTTAAAGGATGTATGTGATATCCCTCAAGCCAAAAATGATTCTCTCGATCTTCTGCAAAACCAAAATGCGCCTCAAGTAGCAGTTAACTCCTGCAATCTGCACTTCGCTACAGCAGGGTCAAGGTTGGCGGCGAAGGTCTTGGACAAAATAGCAGAAACACAGGAGTCTTTATGTAGAGAACTGAACTCACCAGGAAACCAGATGACAGAATCGATGTTTATGTATGCCACTGATCAGTATGAAGTTGATAGTCTCATCGCTGGTTTGAAATCTGACAGTGCTCCGGGAATCGACTCATTTACCCCCATTCTACTGAAGCATATTAGGTTTATGATAGTCGAGCCACTAACACATATATGTAATCTAAGTATATAATCTGGTATATTCCGGGACTGCTGGAAGACAGCTGTCGTGTGCCCTATTCATAAAGGTGGACCTAAAGACCAAGTAGATAACTATCGGCCGATATCGCTACTTCCAATTTTGTCAAAAATTCTTGAAAAGATTATCAACAAGAGGTTGATCAAATTTCTTGATAAAAACAAACTCATATCAGATCGACAGTTTGGCTTCAGAAGTGGTAAGTCCACTGAAGATGCAGTCGAGTTATTAACGTCCACTCTCTCCAGAAATATGGACAACGGGAACAGAAGAATTGCAGTGTTCCTGGATTTGGCCAAGGCATTCGACACGGTTTCCATCCCCATGCTTTTAAAGAAGCTAGAGTATCTTGGCATACGTGGAAAATGTCTCGCATGGTTTTCTAGTTATCTTACGAACAGAAGGCAACGCCTAAGGATCGGAAAATGCCTAAGCGACGAGCAAAACATCTCCTTTGGCGTCCCTCAAGGGAGCATTTTGTCACCCATTCTGTTTGTCATTTACATGAACGATATCCTTAAGCTAAAGATACCTAATGCAGAACTCATTTGTTATGCAGATGACACAGTAGCCATTTTCCATGGCAAAACCTGGCAGAATGCAATCTGCTCTGTGGAAGAAGGCATTTCCGTAATTATAAATTGGTTGGATCGTAATTTGCTCACCTTAAACATAAAAAAAACTAATTTTATTGCTTTTCACATCACCCGAGCCACCGAACCCAAAATTGAAAACATAAAAGTCCATCAAAATTCTTGCCAAGCGCAGTTCTGTTCGCAATCGTGGATGCCCGTGTCACTGCATTGAAAGAGTGTCTGTTACAAAATATCTGGGAGTAACGATTGATAAAAACCTGTCGTTTGAGCCGCATATAATAGTTGTCTCTAAAAGAATTCGTAAACTAATTTTCCTCATGAAAACCCTGAGAACAGTAGCGAATTTGAGAATTAAAAAACTGGTATACACATCGCTATGTCAGTCTCTCATACAATATTGTATAGGAGTATGGGGAGGCGCGGCTAAGTCTATCATGATAGACTTAGAGCGAGCACAGAGAGCAGTTTTGAAGGTGATGACTGGGAAACCTCGTCGTTACCCCACTCAGCTGCTATATCAGGAAATAGACGTCCTTAGCGTAAGACAGTTGTTTTTGATGCGTGCAGTTGCCAAGGCTCATAAACAAGTACCTGCTTCAGATGGCAATACAAGGCTAAAAAATAAAACGAAGCGTCTAACACGCACGGAGTCACTGCGGTTGCCCCAAGTAAAAACTGTGTTTGCCTCTCGCTTACCTCCTTTTATACACATTTTCGCGTACAACTCCATAAGTAAGGCCTGCTCCATCAAAGATTTTTCGCACAAGAAGGCTCGAACGAAGATAAAACAGTGGATGCTGACCAAATCCTACGAGGAAATAGAATCATTGACCAAAGTCTACGATAATAGCAGTTAGTGGCTACTCACACACACACACACACACACACACACACACACCCCCACACACACACACACACACACACACACACTTCCACATGAGTAACGCCGCAAACCTTGACTCTCATGAGATCTCGTGTATTGCGGTGTTACTTATAATCCTTCACTGACGTAATCATACACACACTCAAACACACGACCTCCCAATGTATCCCGTTCTCACAAACTGGCATGTTATTGCAAGCAATGTAAATTTCTCTGTGACGAAGCCGCGCAAATTCTTTTAAAGTAATAGTATTTCACCGGGCCACCAAGATACAGGCATCGCCTAGTTTGGGGCCCACTGGCATTGCGCAACATCGGCAAATGTTCATATTCATATTCAGTACCTATTCGTTTTACATGTACTCGCCAACGAAGTGTAGAAGAACTAGTGCTGTACTCAGTGATTTATTTTCGTTTTGCTAATATTATATAATATTAATAGTACATATACATATGTTACCAACTAATTGTCAACAACGTACCTATCTACACTGAGCTTTTAGTATTAATTTTGAGTTGTTCTTATCTTTTGCGCATGTTTTTTGTCAAATGATTGTATGGTAAATAAATATATTCTTATTCTTATTCTTATTCTTATCTAAAGCTGATCGCCAGCATCCATGTCTGGTGTTTATTCAAACTCATTGGCTTGTTGTGCACTGAAACTTTAATTATTGTTCCAGTTTACTCAGAGCTGCATCATTGGAGAGCTTGTGGTTGGTAAACGAGCGTTTATACGACCAGTGGGAGCTTACGTTACTAAGTATCTGTTTCATATTGATGTTGACGTTTTATGTTAATATTTGATATATGTTACTCGTACTGTTATAGCAGTTTCGGATCTTGGTGGGTTAAAAAGTTTATTGATAAAAAATGTAAAATTATATTTTATTATTGGTAATATTCTTATGTGCTGTTTAATTAATTAGTAAAGCCTCGTCCAATTTAATATGTCAGCAGATAATAATAATAATAAATCCTTACTAATATTATAAATTCGAATATATGTGTGTTAATAATTTGTTTGTTACTCTTTTACGCAGCAACGCGACGTACTCGTATCAACTTTATTATTGCGTTGATATAGATTAAGTTTTATTTCGGAAGCTTGTAATAATTTGTAACTATTATTATAATTAGGAGTCTATACTGTCACAACGTCGAGCAAAGGCCTTCTACCCTCTTTCCAATGTATAGAGTAGGTGTAGGATAATTTCTGGTGTCATTTTGGTGAAGCTACGGGCAAAAGCTAGTAAGTAAAAAATCTAGAGTATTATTTTTTTACGGTCAGATGTTAAAATTCTTATGAAATATGTGCTGTATCTTTATTATTTACTGAACTTTCGACCAAATCATGCTCTACGCTACGCCTAACTACCTTATTACAATCTTACATACACTCTACTCTTCATCCTTCTATAGATTAAAAAAATTTTAAGTAATAAAAGTTATACGCAAGCAAAACACTCAAAATAGAAACAAACAAACAATAGTAACGACAAACGACAAAAACAAACAATAGACAAAATTAATCTAAATCATAATTCTAATTTTGTCTTACTAGTACTACTAACTAGTTTGTCTTTTGCTTTTCAAACTGTGTTTTGTTTTTATGTTGAGTTTTTTGCTTGCGTATAACTTGAAATTTCTTTAAGTATAGCTTAGAAGGGGGTGAGAAGTAGAGTGAATTTTGTATGTAATTATTTTCAACGTGTCAAACTTAAGACGAATATATTAATTGCTTTGAAAATTGTGACATTAAAACACAATTTAAATTTTTGTAATTTTTCAAAAACTATTAACTCAGATATCCTCCACGTAGCAGTGCTACGACGGCGTATTTAAGGCCCGGTTCCGCTACGGCGACCGCGGCGCGACCACGTCGCGACGTCACCCTTGACTCCGTATTAATATTTCCTCACAAGTGCGTCATGCATCAGCTCTCAGACGGCACCACTTCCGGTAATGGAAACTACCATTATAAATTTCAGTACGACACCATGTAAGTATTGGAACAGTACCTTGTATTCAATAAAATAAAAGTTAGGTATTTTTGACTTGTTCAACTGTTTAGCGATCCTCGAGGCCTAAAAAATCAAAATCAAAATTTGCTTTATTCTTTGGACATACAGAAATGCACTTAGAATCGCCTGTAGGTGGCTTTAAGATTTTGACACTTAGCTTAGAATAAAAGCCTATGTGACCTCACACACTTATTTTCTTACCAATAAAATAAAATCTCTGAATAATTATATTTTATAATGGCTATTATATTTATTTACGACCGTTAATGTAATGTATATAACATTGCCACTGAATTAAATTACATGTGTGTTTACATAATGTAAAAAAAACAAAACCACAAATCACATTTTAAATGTTAATTACCTACTCAATATCCTTCGAAGTGTCTTCGAAACTTTTTGTGAACTGATTAATTATTTAAAGAAAAAAGAAAATTATCTTAGCTACTGTCTAAAAGTATTTTACAACTAAGAGCTTGTCAGTGTGAAGACAAGGGGGCATCGATATTTCCTTTAAAAAGATTTTTCTTTTAAAATATATTAATAGAACGGAAAGTGACCTTCCTTAATGGGGTGTGACACTTTATGGTCTGTGGGTTTGATTGAAAGCATTTTTGTGTTCCTATTGTGAGGGGTCCGTGCTCCGAATTGAATTGTTTTGAAAATAACACGAGGTGTTATAAAAGGATTCGCAAACATTCGTAAACTCAGTTTTGTATGCGATCTTATTTTTCTTTTTTCATTCTGGCAATTAGTCATTTTCCGAGCTAACGAAGCGTCCACCAAACCGCATCGTATCAGCGTGGTGGATATGGTACAATTGTTTATCATTATATACTACGCGCACTAAAATTACGAGATAAATAAATACCTCCTCATCCCGACGTTTCGGCCGAGTTGCATCGACCGTGGTCGTGGGTAGACTCGTCGATTAGTCGATTAGTCCCGTAGTATAAAATAATAATGTTTTCAAATCGCGAAAGTTTAAAAACAACAATTGTTTATCGTCGCCGATGGACAATTTTACTACAATATCATTCAAAACGTAACATTTTCAGACGATCAGTTACGTTTTTACGTACGATATATGTACTTACAACAACGGGAACTGTACCGGCATTGATTGAAATCAAAACATACATAACTTATTAAGCTGCGATGTTTAGAATAAAACAAAATTGGCTGCGACCATACAACGCACCACTGAGAGAACAGTATTTTTTGTAAGTTCATTTATATACAAACATTTGAATGTGGTTGTAATTTTACAAGTTGACATTTAATGCTAACAGGTTAGCTTACTACACACCTGTATTTAAAATACAAAGTATGCATAATTACAACGAATGTACGTGCAACTTTTTTATATGTGTTCTTTTAAATGGTCAGCTCAAAAACTCCACACAAAAACTACAAAAGCGCAAGAATGCAAATCCTCAAAGAACTCTTAAAACTTACAGACTCTACATCATACTCTAGACAAAGCTTTGTGTAACAAAACAACAAAATACTGTATCTCATTTGAATACGTCGACATGGCAAAGGCATTATTCGTGTTGTTCCCGCACTGCAAGCGTGCAGTTTTATGAACGGTTTATTTCATCAAAACAGAGTTTTCAAAACGGCAAATTACCCTTTTTGGTGAAAACGCACCAGGACGCAGGTACAGTTTGCGAAGTTGTTTCACGTACTTAGTTATTAATTTATTATACTCATTCGCGTAACTATATCACGTTAGTTGTTTTTAAACTTTCGCGGTTTGAACACATTATCATATATTGCGGGACTAATCGCGCACCAAAATTACGAGATAAATCAATAAATACCTCATCATCCCGACGTTTCGGCCGAGTTGCATCGGCCGAGTTGCATCGGCCGTGGTCACGGGTACACACGTCGTATACGTACACTATATCACGTTATTTATTTAAATAGTTAAGATAATGTTTATGAAGCTTTTTTTTCACATTTTTAATAATTATCATTAGATGCGTAGCAGTTTAACTCGCTGTAAGGTTATCCTGTATTTCTAACCATAATATGTATAATTTATGTCCTGTATATCTAGTACCTAAGTATAGACTCGAGCGACTGCCTCGGTGGCACAGTGGTTAGTGACCCTGAATTCTGGATCGACGAGGCGTGGGTTCGATCCCCACCCAGGGCAAACATTTATGTGATGAACAAAGGTGTTTGCTCTGTGTCTGGGTGTTTCTTAGGTACTATCTATATAAGTATCTATTTAAAATATGTATATGTAGTATATCAGTCTCTGGCAGTCATTATCACAAGCTTTGCTTAGTTTGGGGTGAGAGACCGTGTGTAAGATGTCCCCTTAATATTTATTTATTGTAAGTGATTGAGATAAGAAGTCTACAACAACAATTAACAAAATTATACTCACACGGCACCAAAGTGACAATTACAGCAAACGTTTAAACTGTTTTTGCATCTTTGGTCTTAGTGTGAATGAATCCTAATATTTGCTTCCTGCGCTCACGAAAAGATTTATATTTACGGTTTTAAAATAGTGATAAAAAAGCAGTTTAGACAGTTACTTGACTTTCTTATCATAGTGTGTACCTATACTTGTAAAGACTATATTGATGAATGAATTAAGAGTTTGCCGAAACAATATGAAAATATGATTTTTGAGAAGAAAAAATACCATCGAATAGCAAATAATGGCAACATAAGTTAGGTAACAGATTAAAAAAACGCTAAAATAAATATGAAATTAGTGCGACAATCAGTGGCCTTATAGCTGGAAGTGATATCTTTAAGTCACATCATAATCATAGGTCTACTTAACACAAACATCACTTACTGCACATATTCAATTTGTTAATGACGGAATTTAAGTAAGAAGCTTTCGCATTTTATTCTAATTTAACTAAAACTGTTAAAGACACATTAAATGCTGCCTAGTAAAAGTATCTACTTATACCTTTCATTTTCAAATGTTTATGCTACAACTACTTATTCATGTTAATGTTTCCAACTAGAAAAACATATTTTGTCTCATCGTGTAATAAAATAACGCTAGTAAATGGGTAAAGTTGTGCCATGACCGGTGGCATATCGAGTGAGACGAATCTAACGACCAGCGATAGAATAAAGGTAGTGTTTCACAAGTAGACGAGCGAGAGCGAGAGACCCAAAATTATATTTAGAAATATATATCTTTAAACCGCAATATAAAATTAAACTCCTTTTTAAACGGTTTTATTTAGCTCACCCTGTTTGTTTTATTTTTAAAGACTTTATTTGACAAGACTACTTTAATTTATTTATTTATTTATAGAAAAACTACTTTAAAAAAATGGCTTCTATTATTATTTACTACGAGACTAATCGCGCACTAAAATTACGAGATAAATAAATACCTCATCATGCCGACATTTCGACCGAGTTACATTGATCGTAGTTACGGGTAGGTTTATAGTTATATTATATATTAGGTCATAATGAGGTATTTATTTATATTGTAATTTTAGAGCGCGATTAGTCCCGTAGTACATAATAATAATGTGTTCAAATCGCAAAAGTTTAAAGACAACAAATATGTCTTTTTAATTACGATTGCAGCGCTCGTAGCGTAGTTTGACTTGGTGTTTGTCAGCGAAATTATGAAACATTCCGTACCGTTAGTATTTGGATGGGTGACCACGTAAACTTTTCAAACTTTGAAAATGCCACCCGTTGAATTGTAGGTCCCGGTTATTTTAACCGTTTAGTTATGTCAGAGGCCTTCAGGCGGCCTAAAAACTCTGACACTAGGGCTAGCTACCCGACATGATACGAATTAACTTTATTTTATTTTATTCCAATGTACTAAATGCAATAGATAAAGAGAACAACTATTTAAAATTAATATTTAGTCTCTCAAAAACCTTGAAAATCAAAGTCAGTATAATGAATTCTTTCTCGACGAACTAAAGACTTCAAACTAAATATTTTTTGATTATTTGTTTGAGGCGAAGGAAAATTTTTTGGGCCTTGGTTTGATCATAGAATAAGTTAAATTAACTTATTTTTACGGTTATCTTTTCTCCTATAATTAGGTTTTAATAGCTTTGCTCACGGTGAAAAACAACCCTAGCACCTGATTTATCGACAAACTCACGTAGTTTTGGGGTAAAAATTGGCAGTGATTTTCTTTTTCATCTTATTAGGGTTCGATGTT
Source organism: Hypomecis punctinalis (assembly GCA_949316475.1). Classification (NCBI taxonomy): domain Eukaryota; kingdom Metazoa; phylum Arthropoda; class Insecta; order Lepidoptera; family Geometridae; genus Hypomecis; species Hypomecis punctinalis. Next base: position 2,933,503 of record OX438807.1, read on the forward strand.
GCACGACTTCCTGTTTTTTTGTATTTGGTAAAAAAACATGAACGTTGTAAACAGTTTCTAAATTCAAAACAAAGAACGTTTACAACTTTTATTACTAATTTATTGTTTTAAAGGTTACAGAAAAAACGTTCTACATTTTTAAGCCCAAAAACAAATTTCCCTCTCAATATGCCATCAGGGTCCGGGTTGTCCGAAAATGTTATTGTAAAACCAAAAGTACCCCAATACAGTATTAAATATGTACGCCGCATGCGGGTTAAACCTTTCTTCGATATGATAGGTAAAGCCTAATGATAATGGTACCAGCCCTTAAAAGGATTAAAAGTGTACGAGGATCGGTCGTAAAGTAAATAAGGGGTCTAAATGCGGATATTAGGTAAACAAACCATGTAAAATGTAGAACATCCGAGGTGGATGTGTTAAATATTGATTTAGAAGGAAAATTGCGTGGGAAGTGGACTGCTTTAGAGGGGAGTAAAGATTTGACAGAAAAATAAGCGGCCCAATAAGCAAATAGATCAGTTGATAGTAAATTAGGAGATAGTAATGTGGAATTAAATATTAGGAAAACAAAAGCGTTCTTTAGATTCAATATTTTAACTCTGTACAAGTTGGCTACTTGTCAGAAGGCGTCCTCAGGGGAGTAGTAATATAAGTCTCAACCCAGTGGTACAAGTTCAATTTATTCGACCGTTAGCAAAAAAAACCCTCGATTTTTCGAACAACAAACGTTTTCGCGTTTTAATTTGTACAGTGGCGTCATCTCTTATCGTTAGTTAAAACTAAAATTGGTTCGCTGTACAAATCGCTTGAACAAACTCTTTCATGATTCAACGTATCTTTTTGCACAAATAATTAGATTTTAATTGAGTTCGGTTTAAACATTCTGCACAAATATTTCTTCATTAAATCACACTCGATTGTAAATTATGCTATTATTAAACGCCACAATGTTAAACGCCAATACGCAAACCTGTACTGAACAAAAAGCCCTAGAGGTTCCTTAGCAACATTAACCTAAAACAGAACAAAAACCTGATCTCATTCAAACAAGATTCCACCTGGCATTGCATCACATAAGAACAAAAAGCCGATTTTCTCGCAAAAACATAATCTTCTCTCTTCATTAATGGTATTCCCGATAGCTGGAACTCTCCGGACTTTCTAAAAACAGACGAAAAGCAGTAAAATCTTATCCATTAGCAATTAATCCCTGAAAGATGATTCCTTTTTATTCGACTTTAAATTTTTTATCTCCTTAAGTCCGTTTCAATTATAAAGTTAGGTGCTTTTGTTGATACTAAAAGCTCTTTTTATTGAGGCGGAGTTTATTTTTTTCCAGAAGCTGGGGAATATTTATTGACATCTTGATACGATATCTTCATTATTCTGCCTGTTTACCCAAACTCTTATCTAGATTTTGTTTGGTTCTGCTTGATGTAGAGTTTGGGAGATGGCAGTTACTTTCAAAAAGATTTCTTACTTTAAAGTTGACTTCATATAAAAATCATAATACAGTTTTTGAAAATTAAATTCAGAAAACAATAACAGCAGAATAAAAAGTCCAGGAATTTCCTACTTTTGGAAAATTTAAAAATCACCATCCACATGCCATCACAGCTTTATAACTTCTAAGATTATCATAGGCTCTGTGATACTTTCGTTACTGTGGCACGGTGAATTTAGAAATTTACTAACCCAGGAAGACTCAGATGTCTAAGAATACTGCAAAATTATCACAAATGCGATATAGGCGTAGAATTTTAATAGGGACGAAGAATTATGGACCATTAATATTTAAAACAGAAAAACACCACATCTTAATGTCTTTTAAAATACCTTTTTTTGTATTTTTTCTTCATAACCATCGATTTGGTATTTATTCTTCATAACCATCGATTTGGTATTTATTTTTCATAACCATTGATTTGGCATTTATTCTTCATAATCATTGATTTGGAATTTATTCTTCATAACCATTGATTTGGCATTTATTCTTCATAACCATTGATTTGACATTTATTCTTCATAACCATCGATTTGGTATTTATTCTCCATAACCATTGATTTGGCATTTATTTTTCATAACCATCGATTTGGTATTTATTCTTCATAACCATCGATTTGGTATTTATTCTTCATAACCATCGATTTGGTATTTATTTTTCATAACCATTGATTTGGCATTTATTCTTCATAACCATCGATTTGGCATTTATTCTTCATAACCATCGATTTGGTATTTATTTTTCATAACCATTGATTTGGCATTTATTCTTCATAACCATTGATTTGGCATTTATTCTTTATAACCATTGATTTGGCATTTATTCTTCATAACCATCGATTTGGTATTTATTCTCCATAACCGTTGATTTGGCATTTATTCTTCATAACCATCGATTTGGTATTTATTCTTCATAACCATCGATTTGGTATTTATTCTTCATAACCATCGATTTGGCATTTATTCTTCATAACCATCGATTTGGTATTTATTTTTCATAACCATTGATTTGGCATTTATTCTTCATAACCATTGATTTGGTATTTATTCTTCATAACCATTGATTTGGCATTTATTCTTCATAACCATTGATTTGGCATTTATTCTTCATAACCATTGATTTGGCATTTATTCTTCATAACCATCGATTTGGCATTTATTCTTCATAACCATCGATTTGGTAGTTTTTCTTCATAACCATCGATTTGGTATTTATTTTTCATAACCACTGATTTGGCATTTATTCTTCATAACCATCGATTTGGTATTTATTTTTCATAACCATTGATTTGGCATTTATTCTTCATAACCATTTATTTGGCATTTATTCTTCATAACCATTGATTTGGCATTTATTCTTCATAACCATCGATTTGGTATTTATTTTTCATAACCATTGATTTGGCATTTATTTTTCATAACCATTGATTTGGAATGTATTCTTCATAAGCATTGATTTGGTATTTATTCTTCATAACCATTGATTTGGTATTTATTCTTCATAACCATTGATTTGGTATTTATTCTTCATAATCATTGATTTGGCATTTATTCTTCATAACCATTGATTTGGCATTTATTCTTCATAACCATTGATTTGGCATTTATTCTTCATAACCATTGATTTGGTATTTATTCTTCATAACCATTGATTTGGCATTTATTCTTCATAACCATCGATTTGGTATTTATTCTTCATAACCATTGATTTGGCATTTATTCTTTATAACCATTGATTTGGCATTTATTCTTCATAACCATCGATTTGGTATTTTAAATGACATTTAGAAGGCTTATAATCACAGCTACCGGAGATAAAAAGACTTTGAATTCGATGAAAGAATGAAAAACTACATAATATATATTGTGGCATAAATTTATTTAAACAGATAATACTGATTAAAACTATGTTGGTTTAAAATGTTATCAGAGCCTTTAGTATAAGTTTTGCATAGTTTACTTAAAATTGCGCATTTGCGTGTGGCTCCATACATTTTTGTTATTTCCTCCTCGTTTCTGCCAGATGCGCTGAACAAAAATGTATGGAGCAATAGAGAAACTACTATACTTTGAATTTACGTACTAACTTGGTACTAGCCCTTCGATATCCAAGAATGTAGTTTAATTCAACTGCCACCTCTCCAACTACTATTTCCCGGAAAACAAGAGTAGGGCCCGCAGGAGGTTAGCTCCGAATGATAATGGCCTGATTAAGAAAGGGCACGTCTGTTGTGTATTGTTGTTCCTTGGCCGTGGAAAAAAGGGAAACAAGAAAAACGTTTGCGCCAATTGTTTGGCACAATGAGTATTGTGCAGTTTCAGCAAAAACTATTTTCATTCATTTAAAATTCTGTGCGAACGTTGGACTAACCCTGTACGCTGCACAGTGTACTCTACATTTTTATTGTTACGTACGTAGTACAGAATAGAATCAAAATTGAGTACCAGTGATTTAAATTCAACTTGCTAAAGTTACTTTTTATAACCTCACGCCGCAATACCCATAGATTCATAGTTTTTCAAACAAACGACTAACGTATGTTCCGAATATTTCAATGTAACTTTTTGGTCTTGTGTTGTTTGCAGGGGGAAAAATAAATATTCATATTAAGTGAATTGAAATTAACTTTTGTTATCTCTCTGTTTTTACTGAACTGCCAAGGAAGAGTTAGGTTTCTACTGACCTATCTAAATGAAGTGTCAGCGTCGATTGACGAGTCTATTGCTGTAGTCCAACTAAGCAATGAGTGTCTCGGTTTAGTTGTACTCGCACACTTCCTACACTAACCAATATTGGTTGCGTACGCGACCGGAGGCTCATTAACTAGAGTCGTTACGTGAAAATTGTTCATTTTATTATAATCCAAAAATAAATAGGGCCTCAAAATTCACAAAATATGGGTTTCAAATTCAAAGTGAGTAAATCGTATCAAGGTATCGTAAAAAAGAACTTCATTAGCACATTCTAAAACAGTTTTTTAATTATTTTAACAATGTGTTTGTACGGAACCCTCGATGTGCGAGCCTGACTCCGTTTTTTAGAGTTCCATACCTCAAGCGAAAAATACGGAACCCTTATAGAATCACTTTGTTGTCCGTCTGTCCGTCTGTGCGTCTGTTTGTATGTCAAGACTCTTTATCTCGGGAACGCGTAAAGATATCGAGTTGAAATTTGAACTATATACGTAAACCTATGAATTCTTGCAGTTGTGTAAAAGAAAAGCTTCTCAGTTACCGTAGTTAGAGCCGTTTATGTCGTAAAAAACCGCATATTTTGCACTCACAAAAATCAAAACCTACAGGGTACTTCCCGTTGACCTAGAACTATAAAATTTGGCAAGGAGCATTGTCTTAAAGTACACATATAGGAATAAATCTGAAAACTGTACATTTTTAATTACATCACAAAATATAGGGCCTCAAAATTCACAAAAATTGGTTCAAAATTCTGTCTAAACTGAAAATAAGTTCAAATATAAATTTATATGTAAATGTATAATTGTATAAATATAAAACATCAAACTTACGAGTAATAGCAATCAAATCAAATAAGTTATAAAATCAATTCTTAAAGCAGTTTAAATCTCAGTATTTACTCATATCAAAACTAGATGGCGTTGGCGTCAAGTTAGCCCGCGGCATTAACTTTCTCCGTCGATGTACGAGGTATATTTGCGTTCGAGAGATGTTGTTATTAAGCATAGATTTAAATGCATTTCCTGACTCGATCAAATTCAAAGTGAGTGACGTATCATTTTAAAGAACTTCATTTGCAATGCATATTATATATTCTTTGGCTATGCTAAAACAAGTTTATAATCGTGTTTGTACGGAACCCTCGATGTGCGAGCCTGACTCGCACTAGTCCGGTTTTTTAAATCAAGATCAATTCACACTTACTTCCGTAAAATAAAATAACATCCTGTTTTTTGTAACGTTCCACGGTATTAGTTGGTACACTGACTAATCAGGAAAAGACACACATAACTACGCTGCCTCCAAAAAAAGTAGATAGGCACCAACAACTAGGACCACGAAAGAACTTTTTGTATCAAATACAACCAAAAACCATTATCCCCTGGCAATCTATCAATAGCTACCAATTACTGCAAATGGAATCAACGGCCCTTATCCCTTATTACTGTAACTACTAACATCTTCGGCGCGGCTGTCCGAATCACAACAAAAGTCCATTAGCCCTGCGAGGGATTAATTAATTCACAAACCGTTCCACGTGCTAAGCTGGTCTTGGGAGATTATGATCTTGGAGCTTTTCAAGGGTTTGGGATATGGTAATTCTGAGACACGTGTGCGGTATCTTAAAACATCTTAGGGCATGTCTATAGGTCATTTTTAAAATATCACTGTGACATTGCATCGTGACCGTGACATGCCACCCAGCCAGCCGGGTCCACATTATCGTAACAGGCTGCGTGACAAACGCGTAACGTTCATCAAAACTTGTCACGCAATGTAACATTTGTTTGTAGCGTATTTAATACGACGCATGCTTATACGTAGCATATATACACATACACGACGTAAATGTCACGGAGCTATGTTGCGCATCATGATACCCAAACTAGGTTTGATTGTCACGGTTACGAATTAATATAACCAAAATAATGGCTTTCATTTTAAAGTTGAGACATTAATGGTCATTGCCGTAACTAATAATATCTTCGGCACGATTCCGTCTTTGTACAAACGGTTGGAACGCAAATCATACCTATGCACCTCGGAGTTCGGTATACACTCCTTATACAACGGTCGCAGGGGAGCGTCGCAGTGACGAACGAACGTGTGCGTTTGTATCAGTGAGCGTGCGATTTACCTATCGGTTGAACAGCCCTATCGAATGATACATTCTGCGTGGCCACGTGGGGCTGTAGATATTTATTTGAAAGACAGAACTGAGTAATAATACCTAATTTTGGATACCATTACCATGTCTTCGGCAACACCTGTCCGAATCAAAGTCCATTAGCCCGCGAGCATTAGCGAGGGATTAATTGATTCACAAACCGTTCCACGTGCTAAGCTGGTCTTGGAGCTTTTCAAGGGTTGAACAGGTTTAGAATATGGTAATTTTGTATGGTAAACACGTGTTTTGTATCTTAAAACAGCTTTTAGGACAGGTCTACATTTTTAGCATTTAACTGTGATATTGCGTCGTGACCGTGACATTTTTACATTTAGCAGTTGGGTCTGTGTTACCGTAACAACGCTGCGTAACTTCTGTATAAAACTTGTCACCCAGCGTAACATACCTTTGTTACACATTGTAAAGTGCCCACTATGTTACACATCATATTGCACGGGCACATCATACCTATACATATACAGTGAAAATCTCAATTTAAAAAGTGAGTCAGCTTTATTATTTTTGACAAGGCGACCTGGACATTTACGTTCGTGGATTCTTCTCGATTACCTATTATGAATTTATTTTTGGAAAATAGATTAGAATAGACGGTGGTAGTAGGAGTAGACAAATTCTATAGATACACATTTTATCGAAATATTTTATCTGAAATTAGACGACAAGAAATCATTTAAAATTAAATGGAGTGTTCATTATTTGTAGAAAGCAATGTTCTACATATAGCTGCTGTCAGAGAAATCGACAAAATTTAGGCTTTGGCATTTAGGCATTGATAAATTAAGCCAGAGACAGGACAAGACGAAGATGCTACTAATACACGTCTTCTGCGCTACTGAGAAGGCCTAAGAAAATTAATTAAGTGAGCTGGATAAGACGCGTATAGGTACGCCTGTGTGGTATATGAGTAGAAGTAATCAAGCAAGAATATAAGCCAGACAATCTCAAATGAAATCACTTAATCCTGAATTATCAAAAAAAAACAGTTTTTCCATACATTTTCTCGAAGATCCATATAAGTTTTGTAGGTATAAAACCGCCAATTTTTAGGAAAAGCAGGGTTGGTTCCTATGATATCTTAAGACGTGTCCGTCATCTATCTACATAATAGGCCCTATTTTAAAGGCGCCACCGTAAATTTAATAGCAACGTAAAAATCTCTATCAAATGCATAAAAAGAAAAAAAAACAGGACTACCTTAAATTGCTATTATAATTACGTTAAATGTATTGTGGAAAGAATAAATATGAACCAAATTTGCTAAAATCTTTATGGGTGATGCGATCAGTGATAATAATATCCACTGGGCGTTCTTATCAATGATTTTAAGTAAATGATAAAGAAATTACTCACATACCTAAAAATCTTAAATTGTAATTTGTTTTCTGAAGACTAAAACTACTCATAAGCTTAACATACGCTATGAATCACTAGATTTATTGGAACCTTAGCAATATCGCCGTATATAGTCCCCCTTGTCATCAAGTCTTCATTACTATGCGCGCGTGGGAGGAACCAGCAGGCGACCGTTTACTTCTGAGAATAGTTAACGACTGACACGATATCATTTGATATGATGGTAAGAGATGTTGTGCAAACATTATTTAATGAGCAGAAAGTTCTTATAGGCCAATCAAAGCTCAGAAACTAGGGTCAGCTAGGCCCTGTGTTTTGAAGCCGCCTGGCAGCCTCTAATAAATAAATAAATAAATATTTGGGGGACATCTTACGCACGGTCCCTGGCCCCAAACTAAGCAAAGCTTGTGATATGACTGACAGAGACTGATATAAGTACTACATATAATTATATATTTTTAAATACATACTTATATAGATAGTAACTAAATAACACCCAGACACAGAGCAAACACTTATGTTCATCACAGAAATATTTGCCCTGGGTGGGGATCGAACTCACGCCTCTTTGACCCAGAAGTTAGGGTCACTAACCACTGAGCCACCGAGGCAGTCAAACAATTGGGATAACTTAACGTACTATCCGACTTATGGAAGTTCTCTATTATAAGTGCTTCGTATAGAGCGGATGGCTAGTTCTGATAACAAAATTTTCTAGCTGTGAGCACTAATCTAACTTCTAACATCGCTTTGTGGTTGTGGTGGACGATTTTGTCACAGGTTTATCAAAAATATTGCCTCCAACTATGTTTCAACCAAAATTAAACCATTTGATGGCATTCAAATCGAATATTTTTAAAGGAGACATGAAACGGCTTAAAGATGAAATATATGTTATTGATACCTAAATTATCATTTACATTTTTTTGATTTGGATATTAAATTTATAAAAATAAATAGCCACAAACTCTCCAAAAAACGAAATAGGGCTCATTGGTACAAGTATATCACTCTAGAGATCTCCGATGCCTCATAAACGAAATTGTTTGTAATTTATGGCAGAATTTAATTACTGAAAATCTTTTAGCCCCGCAACGTCCGACACTCCCTTGGTTTGGCAGGTTTTTCCACAATAATCAATGTAGCAGTAAAATCAGTACGTAGGATTGAATAAGTGTAACAAGGTAGGGACTGTGAGTTAACCTTATAATCATAATCATTTATTTCATAAATACTATTTACCTACACTTCAGGTTAATTCATAAATAATTAATACAAATATATCTGCTTGCCCTGTACTAAACAGAAAAGGCGTGATTTAGACACAACTTTCACTATGAGGCCAACTCGGAAATCGAAAAAAATAAATTAAAATCAAAATTCCGGCTTTGCCCACAGTAAAAATTGTTCATGGTGATGGTCTAAATCACTTCCTTTCAGTTTAACACACCAGTTCTGGATAACCAGGTATAGTGAAATATTTGCTGATACAAAATCTTATTCTCTATACTCTATAAAATTTAACTTGATCTCTGCGACAGCTGTCAGAAAAATCACGCCTATGAAGTCCTGAATTTCTTAATAGTACAGACAGTACCTGTCAATGTCATTATTTATGAGCATGCCGATTAGTGATGGGCGACGAATGATCGTGACCACAGAGTTTTAGTTAAAATATCGATAGTTTATACTGACGATATTTTATATAAAACTTAATTTATCATTAATTTTACTGTATATCATAACATTTTTTCATGTGTAATTAAATTAAACCCAATTATATGTTACATTAGCATCGATAATAGTGAAAAACGTCGATAAATACTATCGTTACATTTTTATGAGTATTTAGTTAATATCATAACATTATTTACATGTGTAGGTACATACTTGATCTTAAATAATAGTAAGAAAATAAAATCCAATTTCTCACCTTTAACTTCTCATTCGATTTCATTACAACATTGTTTGAAAATCGATTTTTTCCATCACTATCTCAACTCTAAATATGTCAATATGTAACTGTCGCAGAGATCAAGTTAAATTTTATAGAGTACTAGCTTTTACCCGCGGCTTTGCCCGCGATATAATTTAATTTATGTTTATCTTGTCAAAAAATATGGTAACTAAAACAGTAAGTGCGCTAAATATTAGCCCCAATTCAATGTGAAACGGTACACAAATATTGTAGCAAATAATCATTTCAAACCCAAAAAACAGCCAATCTCAACTAATTGGTTTCGTCATCGTTATCATCCGCAGCTTTCTTTGACCCACTGTTGGGTATAGGCCTCTCTCTTGCAGTGCCATCTGCCTCGGCTCTTTGCCGGTCGGGACCAGGCTCGACCGGCGGTATTGATGATATCGTCGAGATAGCCGACCCAACTTGCTGCCGCGCCGCACATAGCTGAGCGCTCTCACCTATTCAAGTACCCTAGTTGACCAGCTTGGTCACCACCGTCTTTCTTGGTCAAGAAGCGCTGGTCGAATTGGTTGCCACGCCATTGTGAACGATGTCATACGCAGGGCTTTTGCGACCGCCAATATCGCCGCCGTACTCGAACCGAATGGGTTTTGCGTGGTGATGGCAAAAGGCCTGACGGTATGAAGCTGGTCCCATGGAAGTGTAGACGGCCCTTAGTATGGGACGCGACTGCGTCGATACTTTGGCGCCGTCAGCGGAGCAGCACAAACGGCGCAAATATGCTAACCTCGACAGTGGTTACATATTTGAGCCGTTTGAAATTGAGACATTGTGCGCGTGTTGGCCGGGAGCTCATCTTGTTTTCAAAAGTATTTCTGAGCGTCTGGTGTACCCGCCGCGTGACCAAATTGCTGGTGTTTATTTGGCTCAACGTATAAGCAGCATTGCTAAGCTGATTGACAATGCTGCCAGCATGCTCGGCACGCTGCTAACTGGCAGTGGGCTTGAGCATTTAGAATATCTTTAGACCTTCAAGGGTCTGTGGATGATCCAATTGCTTGTTATGTAGTAGTAGTTTATAAAGTTTTACATTATAAGTCTGTATTTAGTGGTATTTAATAAAGGCACTTGCTCTATAAAAAAATCAAGTACCTTGCACCTTGTTGTCACTGTTCAAACCTAACCCGATATCAAAATACCTTATACTTATAAATGCTTCTGTTGATTAAGATAAGGTTAGAGTGTACCCCCCCATAGGATCCCGCCTTTTCGTGGCAGGAGAACTTAGTAGCCGAGGCTTATGGGCGGCGCGGGAATCCCAGGTAGAGCCGCTTCTCTGGTTTTTTTCTGAGACAGCTGAGAAGGCGGCGCTCGAGGTCTTCCGATTTTTTTTGGTCTTTTCCCCCTAGGCAGTTTAGAAGTTTGCACTTGAGGTTGGGCCGCTTTTCTGGGGTTTTTAAATATAGCAGCTGAGAGGCTGGCCGGCAAGTTGCGTGCCTCATGAGGAGTGCCGCAACTGAGCCGGGCTGCACTTTTATCACTGTTCAATCCTAACCAAACCAACAGAAATTTATGTTCGTGTCAAGGTTAATAACCTTAGTGTCAAGATATTCATACTTATGCCATACTACTTTTAAAAATCAAGTCGATCCGTTTCTTCGTATATTAGCATGGATTCTGTACCATAAAGGTAGAATAAAGAAATATGTTTAACCTTTAATGGTGGTATATTTAAAAATATTTTTAATGTCAGACGAAATGACGGCCCAGTATTAAACGTCATTGTAATATGTAGCATGGCAAAGGGAAAACTATTTTGTTCAATTTTAATGTCAGTTGTCATTGTCAATTCATACTTTATTTCCTCTTCGAGGAGCTATAATGGTGGAAAGACAATTTGTCCCTTTGCTATGCTAAGCGAGACATTTATAAAAGTCTGCAGTCAATGTATGTCACCTGTCATCTAATTACGTTTTGTGAATCCATGTTAGGCCCAATCAACCCAATTATGAACGCGCCATCGTGAATTTAATAGCAAAGTAAAAAGTGTTCTCTCTATCGAATGCCGAAAGTGAAAAAGAAACAGAAATAGTCTAATTAACTGTTATAATTACGATGGTGTCTTCAAAATTGGGCCTTTTAGCGTCGTTGTGATAGGTGACAGTTTCGCTAACGCAAGATTTTGTCCTATCCTACGGGAATTATGCAATTTTCGGGATAAAATGTAGCCTATGTCCTTTCTCATCTGTGTACCAAATTTCATTGAGATCGGTTCATTAGTTTTGGCGTGAAAGCGAGACAGACAGACAGATAGATAGACAGACAGACAGAGTTACTTTCGCATTTATAATATTAAATTAATTAAAGTAAGGATATATTATCAGTATGATGATATCCAAGGACTGTTCATCGATTGATTTGACAGATATTCGATCGACAGTTGTTTATTTTGACATTCTTGCAGCGCACGCTAGAGTAGCTCGCAGATGGCAGAATTTTCCTACTTACTCAACATTTATCGTTATATTTTGGACAATTCACAAAATATCTTTATAAATTGTAGCCTATGTGTTATTCTGATGTATAAGCTATATCATTGCAAAGTTTCATCTCAATCCGTTCAGTAGTTTTTGCGTTAAAGAGTAACAAACATCCATACATCCATCCATCCATCCATCCATCCATCCATCCATCCATCCATCCATCCATCCATCCTCACAAACTTTCGCGTTTATAATATTAGTAGGATAGGTAAAACTTAGTTTAGTGCACTAAAGTATACGAAGTTTTAATATCGAGATTTAACAAAGCGGGCAAAGCCGTGGGCAAAAGTTAGTTGCATGTAAACATAAATTATATTATAGATGTACTAGGAACTCATACTCATACAGAAATAATGCGTTCGACGCGTCACGTAGGCGCAACTGCATGTTTGTGTGCGTTTATTGAAAACGTAAACTACGTGATGTCTGCCACTGTTGTATGGCAGAATTTACCAGAATTTTAATTACGCCATCGCCACTTTGCGCCACATTCAGCCACGTCATGCCGCGGCGTTTCATTAGCGGTGTAAACAATTTTAATCGTCGCCAGTCTGGTCACACCCTGAAGACAAACGCGACAACTCGCCTGTTTTCTTTGTTCATTAGTTGTAATGTATTTTTTATTTTGCAGAGCATAAGTAAACGGTACTAAGAAGCCGCGCACTATTTTATTTTCCTTCTAGTATTCCAAGTGTCGCATGTCAGCACCGACACTGGGTTTTAAATAAATAAATAAATATTAGGGGACATCTTACACACGGTCTCTGACCCCAAACTAAGCAAAGCTTGTAATATGGCTGCCAGAGACTGATATACTACATATACATATTTTAAATACATACTTATATAGATAGTACCTAAATAACACCCAGACACAGAGCAAACACCTATGTTCATCACATAAATGCTTGCCCTGGGTGGGGATCGAACCCACGCCTCACTGAGCCACCGAGGCAGTCACTGTTTTATTTAGGGATATGATGTAAAATATTATTTTGTTTATTATAACTATTATTGAATCTTTTATTTTACCGGGCAAATACAATACAACTTAAAATGCTAAAACTACCTACACTACTGCTACATAAAAAGCAATTGGATAATCCACAGACCCTTGAAGGTCTAAAGATAATCCAAATGCTCAAGCCCACTGCCAGTTATTGAATCTTATGGAAATAGAACATCTGGCAAAACACGATGTGATGTTTGCCATTGACTATTATTTTTCGCCTAAAAATGCACTGCCGACATCAATCATTGCCGTAAAAAAATCAAATAGTTCGCTCGAATCTATTCGTGCCATTTTAAGATTATGTATTGATGATTTTTCAAAAACCACTGAACCGATTTCTACCGCTGAAGTACGTATGAAAGTAAGTAAGTATGGATATAAGAACCTTCATTGAAGACCCTTCATTTTCCAAGCTCTGGGCTTTGGCGGACACTGACGTAGAGAAAATTATCTACGCCTGTGTATACCGATCACATAGCGGAGACCAGGAGACGACCAGACTCACCGAATACCTTAGTGAGGCGGCGGATGCTGCTCAGCTCAGCTACCCTTCGGCCCAATTAGTGATCCTGGGGGATTTTAATGGCCACCATAAAGAGTGGCTTCACCCATACCTGGACACAAACCATGCTGGGCTTGAGACGCGCAAGCTTGCCTTGACACTTGATCTCACCCAGCTGGTTCTAGGCGCCACACGGGTACCTGATGTTGACTCGCACACGGCCTACTGCTTGGACCTTCTGCTGACTACCGATCCAGATCGTTATTCAGTGGCGATCTCCCCACCGTTAGGTACATCTGACCACTGTCTGGTGAAATCTGTATCCGTCTACTCCCCATCAGACCCCAGTCCCAAAGGGTCACGGCGCGTGTGGCGGTACAAGTCAGCAGATTGGGATGAGATGCGGTGTTTTTTTGCTTCTTATCCTTGGCAGCCTGTTTGTTTTTCTTCCGATGATCCTTCTGCGTGCGCGGATGCCGTGACAGATGTGCTTCGTACCGCCATGGAATACTTCATCCCATTTTCGGACGTGCCTCTGTCTAGCAAGGCTCGGCCCTGGTTTGGGCCTGAATGTGGACGCGCCGAAACGCAAAAGCATCAGGCATACCTGGCTTGGGTCAATGCTCGAAACCGTAAGTTGAGGGACGTTCGTCTGAGGAAGAAGGCATACAATAGGGCTGCTAAGTCCTGCAAAAAGGTTATGCGGAGGGCTCGCTTTGGCCACATTAGTCGAATAGGAAACAAGCTTGCTTCTTACCCTGCGGGTAGTAAGGCATTCTGGTCCCTAGCTAAATCGGTTGAAGCGAACTTCTGCCGCCCCTCACTGCCTCCGTTGCTGAAACCCAATGGTTCACTGGCCCATACCGCGGTGGAGAAAGCAAATTTATTTGCATCTCAATTTGCTGAGTCTTCGCGTCTAGACCCCGGTAGTGCGAGACCTCCAACTTTTCCAAACTGTGACACTGTAATGAGTGAAATACACATCCGGCAAAAGGAGGTCCTCAAAGTTCTCCGCAGTCTAGATGTGAACAAAGCCAGTGGCCCTGATGGTATTCCGGCCATTGTATTGAGGACTTGTGCGCCTGAGCTGTCGCCTGTGCTGACTCGCCTCTTTCGCCTATCTCTGAAGACAGGTCAAGTGCCCAAATCTTGGAAGCTTGCTAACGTGCAACCTGTACCCAAGAAGGGCAGCCGTGCCGACCCTGCCAACTACAGGCCAATTTCGATCACGTCTATACTCTGTAAGAGTATGGAACGTGTTCTAAATAACAGGCTCCTGGCCTACCTGGAAGCGAATGACTTACTCAGTGACCGCCAGTACGGCTTTCGCCGAAACCGGTCAACTGGGGACCTTCTAGCGTACGCCACACACATCTGGAGTGAGGTCATGGAGAAGCACGGGGAGGCGTTGGCTGTCTCCTTGGACATTTCCAAAGCTTTTGATAGGGTCTGGCACGAGAGCCTTATTGGCAAGCTTCCATCTTACGGCCTGCCTGCTGATTTCTGCACATGGATATCAGATTTCTTGAGGAATCGGTCGATACGAGTTGTCGTTGATGGCTGCTCGTCAGACCAAATGGCTATCAATGCCGGTGTTCCTCAGGGGTCTGTGCTCTCTGCGACACTCTTCCTACTGCATATCAACGATCTGCTTAAGCCCGGGATCTTTGGATACGCAGATGACAGTACAGTCGTGGAGAGCTACACGTCCGATGCAAGAACCAGCGGGCCACAGATCGAGTTATACAGAGAGGCTATGGTTGAACGGCTCAACTTGAGTCTGCAGGCGGTATCCGATTGGGGTGATGCTAACCTGGTCAAGTTTAATGCCACAAAGACTCAGGGCTGTCTGTTTTCGGCCAAAAAGAGACCCTTTCAATTGTCTCCCGCTTTCCGTGGTGTCTCCGTTCCGGTAACTGACAGCTTGGAACTATTAGGCGTTTCACTCTCGTCTTCTCTTAACTTTGGCTCTTACATAGAGTCCAAAGCCCAATTAGCCTCCAAAAAACTTGGTGTTCTCTCTAAGGTGAGACGGTATTTCACACCTGAGCAACTGCTTAGTCTTTATAAAGCACAAGTCAGGTCTTGCATGGAATACTACTCTCACCTTTGGGATGGCTCTGCCAAATATCAACTGGAGGCTCTGGAGTCGATTGAGAGGCGAGCCAGGAGGCTGATTGACAACGACACCTTGACTAAGACGCAGCTGCAAAGTCTTGAGCATCGTCGCAAGGTAGCGTGTTTGTCGGTCTTTTACCGGATACACTTCGGAGAGTGCGCCCAGGAGTTGCACAATCTGGTCCCCCCTGCCCCTTTCTTCTATCGTACGGCTAGACGGACGCGACCAAAGCGTCACCCTTTTATGGTGGACATTCCGCGCGTTAGAACCAAGCGTTTCGAATCCTCATTCCTCATACGAACAGCCGGAATGTGGAATGCTTTGCCTGGGTCTGTCTTTCCGTTAAAGTACAACGTGAGTGTCTTCAAATCCCGAGTAAATAGGTATCTTCTAGGTAAGCGTGCTACACCCTAGACCGCACATCTGCTTAACACCAGGCAGTGTGTAGTCAAACGCAAACATATTCGAAATAAAAAAAAAAAAAAAAAAAGGATATGAAGTAAGTATGGATCTACCAGACACAAAAAGAGTCATCAAAATCGGTTCACAATTGGCGGAATAATCGCGTATCTTACATAAAAGTAAACAACATAGTCAAATAGAGAACCTCTTTTTTTAAGTCTCTTGAAAATGAAGTAGTAACCTACTTGATGAAATGAAGTAGTTATGTCATTGTAGTAAAAATAAATTATTTATTACCAAAAATGTATCAAAAACTCAAAGCGTCAATTAATTATTCTATTACGTGATAACTTAAAGCCGTAGGAATGCTCTCAATGTCAACAATCAACATCCCACGTAATGTCTCGATTAATTCAATCTAGAATTTCAATTTCAAAGTTTACTTCAGCAAAAACGAAATACTTGGAATCGTAGGTCGACTTATAAGACAAATAAAAACAATGTTTATTTTGGAAACCTTATGACCTATAAATGCTTTATTTATAGTGATTTACCCTCAGGATCAACAGTTATTTTATAGCTGTTTTACGGCTCAATATCTCACAAATTACTGCTACAAAAACTATAAGGTCGATTTACGATGGGCTTTACCAATAAAGCGGTACCAAATTATGTTTAAACAATTTTCAGGTTCCTTTTTTTACTTATTTGTCCTTTCAGTCGGAAGACGCCCACTGTTGGACATAGGCTTCCTGTGTAGATCTGTAATAAGATCGGTCGGATGCGGCTTGCATCCAGCGGGATTCTGCGGCTTTAATGACGTCATCGGTCGATCTTGACGGTAAGTGTTACTAAGGTAATAATAAAATCGGCCAAGTGCTAGTCGGAACCACGCAAGAAAGGTTCCGTACCGTCTGGGATATTGTTATACAAATTATTTGAAATGAATATACAAATAACGTTTAATTATTAATTTTATACATTAAACGTTTCTTGTATGGGAGCCGTGCTTAAATAACTTTATTTCATTCTGTGTTTAGTACTTTATGTTACAGCAGCAATAAAACTACATCATCTGTGAAAATGTCAACAGTCTAGCTATCACGGTTCATGAGATACAGTCAGGTGATAGACAGACAGATTGACGGACAACAGAGTCGATTTTTACCCCTAGGGTACGGAATCCTAAAAATAAGCCTAGAAGAATATTTTGTGACTGGTGAGAAAATACCTATGAATAATTGACAATATTTTCACACAATTCGAGATTTTCACTTGAATAAATTTTCGAATTGTCATACAATAGGTTTACATCGGATTCTCAGCACGGAGCTTTTACACATCAACTGCTTTAATAAATACATTTCAACCAATTTAAATTCAGTAGACGCGCCACACAATCTCGACAAGAAGTAAAACACTTGAACTACAATAAAATATACATATCGCGATCTCCACTCGGAGCTAGGAAAGTCCTTAAGCATAGACTCTACCAACACTGAGCGGAGCGCAGAAGGGCGGCAAAGGCAGAATATTGTAGACCGTCTATTACCAAAATGCGTAACGCCGCGGGGCGCAGTTAGGTAATAAATATTGCACCATTGTGTTTAATTTACATCTTAATAAATAGTCGATTGTATCATATGGGAGCAAAATAATATTTTTACGGCGAGGGCGCTTTTTTGAATCCAGAACGAAGTAAGGGTTTCTAGAGTAGAATCCCGAGCGTAGCGAGGGATTCAAAGTACGTCGCCCGAGCCAAAAATATATTTTGCGCCCGAGTGGTACACTCTACTTTTCATCACCTCTATGAGAAAATAAAAGGCGCCTCATAATTTACTATAATATTATTATTTAATAAAACGTAGAGTAACAACTAAATTGAAATTAAATGGTATCTAATATTAAAACAAATGAAAACTTACATTTACATTCTTTTCATTCATTTTCTTGGCGCTGAACACTAACATTACAAATACTTCCAAATTTAAAAAGTGCGCGGCAAAGATCATTCCTTCGGCGCACTTATAAAGTTCCTTATAAAAAACACCTCCTTTGGGCGCACTTAAAGGCGAACCAAGTAGTCCTTTTCGAATAGATGTGATGAAAAAATATATCATTGGCTTTCAATAGGCGTACTGCACGCACATATTAGGTAACAATGCTATAACTGGAACTTCTGCTGTCATAGCCACTTTGTGACTCCACTGAAAAATATTCATAAACAAGGTAAGAATGTAACTTTCAGCTGAAATTCAGGAATTAAATAGGATAAAATACTATGACTAAAGAAACGCCCAAATCTAGGTTTCAACTATACAGCCTTGGCCCAAAGTATTAGGCCTTATTTTCACTCTATCTTCTAAACTAATTTCACTCCTTTTTGGCATTTTTAACAAAATTAGGTGTCAATTTAAACACATCAACAGAAATGAAAGCTTGTTTACATGTTAGAGTTCAGAACACAAGTGACCAAACATGTGTAACATTGACTGATAAGACCGAAAGAAAACCGAATCCTTTGTTTTCGGTCACGAGGTGTTTTATGACCTTAACAAAGAGCCGCTTGATATTCTAAGAAGTTATTTATGACCCCGGTAAGTCATTTAAGATAAGCATTCAGTTATTGGATGAGTAGTAAACATGCATTTTGATTTTTTAAAGGTGCCTAATACTTTTGGCCAAGGCTGAAAATTCTATTGAAAAAATATAATCTGTATCATTTCAACTATGATATGGCTACTGCTAAACATGTGCTTTCTCTATAAATAAATAATACAACCATTCAGAAGCAGCCTGCATCCAGCATAATATGGCAATCCTAATTAGGCAATCTGTCTATCTCATGAGTGGACATCCTACAGGGTGTTGCTTTCACTTTAATTACATGCTGTATTTTCCTGCATGTGGTCTTTATTGTACCAATATTTTGCCCTTCTTATACAACATACTTTGTGTCATTCAAGATGATCTGTAATCAGAATCTGAAGCATTTTAGTACTGTACCAGCCTTCTAATAGTCCACTGCAGGACGTACGCCTACCCACGAAGGGTGATTGGGCCATATCTACCACGCTGGCCCAGTGCGGGTTGTTGGATTCACATACGCCATTGAATTTCTTCTACGGACGCATGCAGGTTGCCTCACGATGT
Organism: Hypomecis punctinalis; assembly: GCA_949316475.1. Lineage (NCBI taxonomy): Eukaryota > Metazoa > Arthropoda > Insecta > Lepidoptera > Geometridae > Hypomecis > Hypomecis punctinalis. Next base: position 2,952,903 of record OX438807.1, read on the forward strand.
TTTCCTTCACCAAAAAGCCCGTGGTGTGAAATTCCGTACATAAATTCCAAGGAATTTATTGATTTGGGACCGGGATTTGAACCCACACGATTGTAAGGCGGGTGTCATTACCACTAGACTACCACGGCTTAGCCAAGCACGATTAGCCTAGACTAGCATTTTAGACTAGGCCAAGCATTTTAGTGCATCTATGAAAATTTCAACGTTCTCGTATCACGGTTAATGAGATACAGCCTGGTGACAATGAAGTGAAAGAAATAGTGTAAAATAAGTGAAGAACAAAAAAATCTCCGCTGGGATGCGAATGTGTTTTGTTTCTCATGATATAATATATTATACGACCCGGCGAACTTCGTTTCACGCAATCCTACTAATATTATAAACGCGAAAGTTTGTGAGGATGGATGTATGGATGGATGGATGGATGTTTGTTATTCTTTCACGCAAAAACTACTGAACGGATTGAGATGAAACTTAGCAATAATATAGCTTATATATCAGAATAACACATAGGCTATAAATTATATTGATATTGCGTCAAGAATCAAAATATCATGCGGGCGAAGACGCGGGTAAAAACTAGTATCTCTATAAATTATAGCCCATACTTTATTCTGATGTAAAAGCATTACTATTGCAAAGTTTTCTCTCAATCCGCTTAGTAGTTTTTGCGTGAAAGAGGAACAAATATCCAAATATTCTAACTTTTGCGTTTATAATATTATTAGTAGGATTAAATTTATTTGTCATTTTCGAGTGGTGGCCACTACTACAAAGAAACGTATGATATCCTCTAATTTTTTTATATTTGTAAATAGCTGCTTTCCCCGACACGAGTGGGTCAGGATTTAATTCACAAACGTTCACCCACATGGTGTAGAGATGACCTCAGACCGCAGGATTTGCAAGACTCTTCTAACTGGTATTATGGGAGATCTTTAGGAGATACTTCAGCCCGCAGTATCCAGTAGTGGACTTCTTATAGTTGAAATAATGTATATTATGAAATTGTAGTACTTTTGCAGTGTACTCTCAAACATAGTTGTAATGATATATATAATATGAATTGTAGTACTTTTGCAGTGGACTCTCAAACTACAACGCTATCCCACCTCTCATATCTCCACCCCGCTTTAGTAGAGTCTGTGCCTTAATGGTCTCTACAGTGGACTCCAATTTCCCTATTGTAGACTTGACAAGGGGAAGTTGAGTCCGACCACTTTTTGTAGCTCGTTTATTTCCAATTTGCTATAGCTATTTGTAACGATTCGATGGGATACGCTGCGAAAGAAAAATGACGGTGTTTTTTGTGGAAATAGACGGGGAATATTTTTGGGCAAAAAGTAGGATTAGTCGTGAAAATAGAATCGATGAATTTCGACAGAAACCGTATCAATATCGATAAACATTTTGAAATATGATTTAGAACGTAACATTTTATTTTTACGATAGATTTTTATGAAAAATAATTACAACATTAAATATTTATTTACGTACGTTGATTTGGAAATAGAGATAGTTTTTAATTCACATGTTTGACGCACTGCTTTTACCAAACCAATTAATAAAATAACTACGAGTTATAAGTATTTCGAAATATCTTGTCCCAATAAAATTGTTTTGCGACTATTTTAAAATTTACTATGGACTTTTAAGTTTACATTTCAGAATATAATAAGTCTAGAACGGATACGTACTCAGTTAACGACAGCAATTGTGTGATTCGTTAGCATTTCAAATCATCATAATTTTTGATATCGTTCATGTAAAATTTTACACTAACCTAAGATGCTAGGCATACAATACTGCTCTTGGTAAAACAAACTCGTCACCAAATACACAAAAACGCTATTAAAGTAATGTTCAAGTTACGGTGAAAATGAGCCAACATTGAGTCGATGCCGATCTCAAACGTGTTCTTTAATTAAATGTACGCAATGAAGATCTCATATCAAGTTTCATGATCCAATAATCACCACACATCAAGCCCGCTTGATAATGAGAACGTCACTCAGCGTAGAGAGCCTGAGGCCAATCTCACACCAGACAACGGCAACAGTTGTACTTAATACAAAAGTAAACTAAGTATAGACTAGATGGTTAGGCTCTGGGGTGCGTTTCTAAACTTTCGCACGCCTCTGTTTACTTATCTTTACGGATAACTTTTTCTTCTCGAACTTAAAATTATTCATATTGATCAAGCAAAACTTTAGCGCTGCTGGAGATGGCAATTTTAAAAAAACCATAGTCTGCAAAGGGGGAAATCACGAAATGGAACGTTAATCAAAAAGAAAACTATCAAAACAAATATGGCGAATGGTTTTAAAACTGTCACTGTAAAATTCCGTTTACGTTCCTAGGGCGTTCGAAGTTCAAAATAAGCACCCCTGATGTCAAAGTGGTTACACGAAAGCATTCGTCTTGGCTAGTCACATCGACTTGGTATTTTTGTTTGTTTTACAACTAATCAGTAAACGGTTTAAATAACCGATACCTTCAATTTGACTAGTCATCCAAGTCACGGTAGTTGTGTCTATTTGTATTATTAAAATGTAGATTGGGCGTAATTGGTCGCATCGCCGTTAAATATCAGTTTTTATGAAATTGCGACTTCAAGAACTCTTATAGGAATGGTTTTTATTCCATTTTATTTACGTTGTGTAAACTGTACGTTGAGCTAAATATTGAAGACTTTCTGGCAACTCTAAATTTAATTTATAGTATTGCTGTCTTTGTCTGATAGATCGCAATAAAACTGAAAACTACTTAAATATATAGTAAGTTCAGACTGGCCAAGAAAAGCTTTCCAAATTGAGCCCACTATCAAAAAATAAACATATTAAATGAGAGCTAAATATCACCATAAACAAAGCTGAAGACAGCATTTATATGCTATTATAATATGTTTTGTCGGTGTTGCGACGGATTTTATTTTGGTTTTCGTGTGAGACTGGCCTGATAGAGTCGGGAACTCTCCAACAGTCGTCACAAGTTCGCTTATCCTCCCTCAGGGAGCGCTGATTATTATCCGTAGTTCCTTGAACAAACTAAGTAAAACAAGTGAACACCAAGCTAACAAAAAAAAATTAGCGCATATTACTTTATGTGCTCAAAAGTTGTATATTTGATTAGAAATTTTTACTTGACACCTTGCATTTTTTTATTACCTTAGTTTATAACATTAGAGTACACGTTGTTTATGATTGTGAAACAAAAATATTGATCTAAAACTATTCTAAGAATAAAATATTTATTTACAAAATACATAATTTTTAAATGCAGGAAAATTAGCTATGTACCTGCAAAAATCTATCATTTCGTAATATACGCCGCGTAAGATATTTACCAATTGTATAATGAGTACAAGATTTACTTAACATGAGTGCCAAGTGAATAGGATCACTCCCTACTAGTACCTACCTACTTATTAGACACTAGCTTTTGCCCACGGCTTTGCCCACGGCTTTGCCCACGGCTTTGCCCACGGGGTATTTTAATTTTCGTGCTACCCCATGGGAACATTATATTTTTCTGGGATAAGAAGTAGCCTAATCACTTTCCGTATTTCAAACTACCTATGTCTTTGCCAAAAATCAAGTCAGTCCTTTACTCCGTTGCTGTGTGAAAAAGGAACAAACCAACAAAGACACTTTCGGACTTATAATATTAGCAAGGATTTGTCACCATTTTCGCGCAAACTTATGTAGGTATACGGCACAGAACAGCTTTCTTTCTCTCTTCTGTGGTATACGGCATGTATTTATGAAACTCTCATTACGAAACGAACGAACTTTTATTAGGAAAGAATGAACTAAAACGAGTGAACCCTAGATCGGATAGCCGGCCCATCTCCGGAGCGTCATTAGTTAATGTTGCGGGCAGTTCCGAGATTTAATCTCGCCGCAGTCTGAGATCGGTGATTCCCCCGCTGCGGCGATCTTATCGGCGGTCATTACCGCCGCCCGCCGATAACGCGCCCTCCGCTCCATATCGACACCGAGATTGCTACAACTCTATTACTTCGACCTTTTATTGCCTCGCATAAAAACGTAGACGCATAAATGAATGTAGACTTGAATACTTACAAATTAGGAGCTGCATGTCTCACTGTTAGCTGTCTCACAAAATGGCTGCCATTTCTAAAAAAAATACTAAGTTAACGTGAAAAACACCGACATGCATTATGCACTTATGGGTGATGAAAATGTGATATTTACCTGTTGGTACATTTTTACCTGCATGCGTTTGTAACAATAAACTCACTCAGTCACTTCTAAAACAATTTTTGCTAAAAATTTCACCGGACACATGCTGTATTAGAAGCTCGAAGGAATCACTTTCAGAAATAAGGCCGCCGGTTGCTTCACATATTTTAGCAGCTATTTCTCTGTTGTATGTGTGTGTGTGTGAATGTGAATCAATAAAGAGTATATCTAGGTTTAGACAACAATTGTCACAGGAACAAAATATGAAAAGAAAGCGGAGTGCGACCAAGTGTCAAGCTTGGTAAGGACCTCTCTAAATATTACTCTCTATATATTTCCTTTTGTCAATGCATAGAAGTTACGTTTTGAAATCCTTCAGAATTAATCGTTGCCATTAAGCTGGCGTTTCATTCCGCGCAGTCCAGCGAGATATCACAGGTGGACGGTATAAAGCGAAACAATTAACACATTCCGTCCACAAATCTGGGAGCGGTAATTTAAGGCAGCGTGTTTTAAATTACGAATGTGCTGTGTTAGGGTCAGGTCAGGCCGAAGCGTAATGCGACGCGGTGTTTGAACAAGTCGGGGCAGCACCATGGGCGCAGCCAAGACGAAAACTGCAACAAAACAAAGCACATAGTAATGCCACGTAAAGAAATTAGATTTACCACACAATAAGTAAGAAAATTGGAAAACTCTACGACGGTGCTAAGAGCCTACCTAAGGACCTACTTCAAAAATATACTGACGATATACATTATTTTCCTGATCTGTTCGTTCTGATAGCTAACGTAGATTGTAGATACACGTTCAATTATTGTGGTTCCTAATTTTTCTATCACTTAGCCGTCGCACAGATCTTCAACAGTTTCAAAACTGTGATACCAAGCTGCTGGGCCTATAAAATTAATTATTTATACTGGCTTTTTAATAGTCCATCACTGGACATTGGCCTACTCAATAAGTACGATTAAGCCATATTCACCACGATACCACTGGCTCAATGCGAGGTGGATCTCAAACAGTACGCGCTGCGTCGCGCTGCTTTACTTCCCAGCCTAAACAAGCCCTTACAGCCCTGGGGCGGGTGGCTCGGGAACAAGGCGCGGGCCGCCTTGGGGTCGAATCCCCTCTGAATAGAAATAGTTTCCGGCCACGGGAATTACGGCCTGCTCCGGGTCAACGGAATGAATTTTGATTTTGCTTTTTCTATGGCTCTGGAGCCGGATTATTGTGCTCGGTGTCCGCGCCCCGTGAGCTTACTTATGCAAACATACCGGCCCACCTGGCCCTGCTTGTATAAATTTGAATATTTATAAGTACCCACACAACCTCTAGAATTTTTATGACATTGCGAATTTGATACCGGCCAAAATCCTCTTTCTAAATAATTTTTCTTTACACAAAGGATCTTGGGAGCTTTTTACGGAGCTCGTTTTAAATAATACAATTTCGAGACCAAACAACGGAAAGGGAAAATTTGTAGAGCTCGTAAGGTAGATATTTACTGTTGATTGTTAAATATTTATGGACGGGCCTCTAATGAAAGCTTAGAAATTAAAATAGGAATTCACAAATGACCCAAAAGAATTAATAATTACGGGGTTTTGTGTAAAAAGGAATGTAAATGTTGGGGTTAAGTAAAGAGTTGGCTCGTAAACAAGTCATAAACGTCTTGTATATCATTTTCGGGGCCGCTTTTTCGTTATAAAATTTGTGGTAAAAAATCTAACCGACGGTTTATTGTTTCCGTTTAATTGTCAGACTATGTTTATGTGTGCGCTGTGACATTTATCGTGCAATAAAAGTAGTTGGTTACGAATTAGCTGATATTTTTACAGCCAAGAACTTATTTATTCGTTTCGTGTGGGCCCTCGCCAAGTCGTATCTTAACTGCCAGTAGCAACAGCGAAGGTTAAGATTATTATGTTTATTACACTTCGCATTTGAAACTATATTGGGCGTAGGTATAGGTCGTTTGAACATGAAATCACGAAAACAAGAATAACAATCATTTAACCTTTGAATAAATTATAAAATATGCCTTTGAAACTATATTACATTGGATTGAAACTGTATACGGTTACTTACACATTAAATTATGAGTAAACATTAAGTTATTAGTCGTAATATTACTTAACTTCCTTACGAACAGATTATAAAAAAGTTTAGAAATAAAAACCACATTAAAAACTTTAAAAGAAAATTAATCAACCAATATAATGTTATAATAGAATTCATATTATTATTGTATGCAGTCTTATTATTTCTTTGTAAAAGCAATGTTATGAAAAAAAATCATAAGTGTGTAGATTGTATTAATAATGTTAGCATATTTGTATCGGGTTCTAATATCTATCTAATACTATTTACTTTACCATTTTATTTTAAAAAATAAGTACAAGAAGATCTGATAAAGACCGCAGGAAAGCTATATATGCCGCTTATTGTATTACACAACCAATTTGAGAGGAAATCAAAGGGGAGGCATATGTCCAATAGTGGCAATATTACGGTTGACATGATGTTGATGGTGACGTGCACTTTACATCTTCAGAACTTTAAGCATGGTGCAGCATGCAAATAACACCTGCTACTTAGTTTGTCTGACATTATTTGTCATAAAAAGTGAGAGATAGAGTTGACTTAGAACTTAACTCATGTGACTTTCTGATATTAAATGACATCCATAACAGCTTAAGCTAAAAATAGAGCGCCACCGTGGCTCAGACAACACGTTAAATAGTAGATTCTAATTGTCAACCTTTCAGCCATTTCAAAAGCCTTGAGGCCACTTAAGTACTTTGATATCAGGGCTTGTAACCTGATCTATACGAACGTACTTTTAAGCTAATAATTGCTTACTATAATAAAAATTACAAACTTAGGGTGTATCAAAGTTACTATACAGGGTTAATTCTAATTGATTAGCATCTCTTTAGGGGCTTATTCTGTACATCAAAACTAACAACTTTTATACTGAGATTTTTGCCAAACAAAAATAAAACCGTCTGTTCCATACATTTTGTCGCGGATGAACAATATTTTTCTATGGAAGAACAATTTTTTTTAATGAGTTTTGACAAAAGTCGCAGACGAAAAGTTGTTAGTTTTGATGTACAAAATAAGCCCCTATAAGGATGCTAATTGATTATAAATAACCCTGTATAGTGAACGTTTTTCCAACTAAGTAGGTTAGTCGGTTTTTTATTTCATAGAAAAGTAAACAAAACAAGTTACTTTTTATTCTACACCTATGTAACGCATCTATCTTCAAAAAAAGCTAAGAATCGTAAATCCTACAATAAAACAATATTATCACGACATCATAAAACAATCTTTACGATTCTCGCAAACATATAAGTGAGATGAAATAACTTTGCTTTATCCATAAACAAACCGAAGAGTTCTTTTGTAACTCCTTGTTTTGGTTCATAACTTTGAAATATCAAAGATATTTTTACGTGTATAATAGAACTAAAATTAGTTTGTATTTTATTGATGAATGAAAGAAAACATTACCATGATAAGGTACAATTTTGATTTCAAATAAAAAGATTTAGTTGTCGAAATAGATAGATAGAGTAGATGTTGTGATCTAGAGTAAGTGAGTATGTCTAGAGTAAAATCTAGAGTAAGGCGGGGGGCCTTAATATCGTTCGTGGGTTCAAATTCCAGTCCCGTACTATGAATGAATTCCTAGGAATTTATGAACGGAATTTGGCATGGCTTTTCGATGAAGGAAAACATCGTGAAGCAACCTGCATACGTCCGTAGAAGATCTGATGGCGTATGTGAATCCACCAACCCGAACTGGGCCAGCGTAGTGGATATGGCCTCACTCTTCGTGGGTAGGCTTACGTCCTGCAGTGGTCTATTATAAAGGCTGGCATAGTACAGTCATCTAAATTTCATCTGTAGGACGTCCACTATTTAAATAGACTTGCTCTATAATTTTTTAATAAAACCAATGGTAAGCAGAGAAAATGCGCTATTTTATGCATTTTTATGGAAAAAATACCTACAAAAGACCGCAAAATTGCGCTGGATGCAAGCCGCTTCCACCCGGTCTTATTGGAGATCCATAGAGAAGGTATATGTCTAGCGGTGAATGTCCTAAAGGTGGATGGAGATAGAAATATACATATATAGGGAGATTCCATATTGTTACGGGTTGTAAAAAACTGTAAGACGTAGTTGCGTAGTAATAAAATTATACATTGCTGTTAACTCTTTTTAATAATTATATTACAAATTTCTTAAGTACCTAAGCAAATCCTTTAAAATAAATACAAGTTAGGTCTAAAATTTTAAAACCTTTTTATTATTAGATACTTAATTTTATTGAAGTGAATATCACATTAATCTTAACACGGTTTTATTACCATTGTGTTTTTTTTTTTGGAGACTGTTTATTATAAAGTACCTACAGATAACGACGAGACGATACTAATAAAATACTTTAGTTCAAATACTTGATTTTATATTTTACTTACGTGATAGTAGTTTATTTTTGTCGTTACTATTTACAGCAAGCTTTTAGAGAGACACAAAGTGAAGCCATTCACAAACGGAACTAATGCCAGCACATCCCACTTCGCTTACATTGATTCAGTAGTGATGGAGTAGTGCAAACATCCTGTACAGTACACATACACGCCCCCTGTAGGTAGCGGAATAAATTCATGAATGTTGTTTGGTAGATTTACAAAATTCTAACAAAAATACGAGCTGATTGTGATTGGGTGTTTTTTTTTAAATTAATTTGAGATTGATTTACAACGGACCTTGGCTCTCTTATTTTATTTGCCAGATTTTGACAACGTGGCTATATGAAAAGCAGACCGGATATGATAGTATCTATGCACTTTAAAACTCCTAAAAATGATTAAGTATAGGTTTTACAATCTGCTGAATCGAAAGGTGGTGGTAATAGGTATATAGATTTATCTTTCTAGTCTTTTCAAGTTTCGGAATTCACTCCACACACGCACCTTGAGATCTGCAGATAATTTGACTCTGGATATTCCTTCCCACAGAACCTTCTACAGTTCATCGTTTGCTGTAAGGGCTGTGAAGCTCTGAAACGAACTGCTCCTTGAAATCAAGCAAGCGCGTTCACAGGAAACTTTCAAACGACTTGTAAAATTCATTATCTCTTTATATTTATAAGTAATTTGCTGTATCATTGTTTCTTTCGTTTTGTCATTGCGTGTATGATTATATGTATGAATGTATTATTGTGTATTGTATGTTTATATTATAGTAGTAGTATACTCGTGTGTTAAGTATAGTATGTAGTATTATAATTTATGTATATAATATAGCTTTTATCTTTTTGAGTATCACATTATTGTACTCCCGTGATATATTTTAAGATCATTCCGTTCCGTACATGGGTTGCCTGAAAGAGATCGCTTCCAGCAATAAGGCCGCCTTTAGCTGTACTTATAAGTTTTCATGTATTACTGTTGTACTTTATTGTACTGTGTACAATAAAGTGTTTTCTATTCTATTCTAGATGGGTGAATAGGTTTTATCCTATTCACCCATCTATTTACCTATTTTACTATATATATATATATAAGTGCAATATCGAAGTTCAAAGTATGAGCCAAAGTATGAATTAACCTATCAAAACAAACAACGGCAAATACAAGGAAGAAACAGACGCCAGTACAGCTTGGTACATATAAGCTTTCTTTCTCATATGCATCCTACATATGTACCAGTTCAACATTTTATCTTTAGATTTAAAGAACTCAGAAACTATGAAAAAGATAAATTGGTAAAAAATAAAGAGAACATTCCGCCAAGATCCGCCGCCCGGCTATCTGGCCAGGTGGAATGAAATTTTGTCAGAGAATGAAGAAATGTTTTGTTTATGTTGTTTTTGAACTTTCGCGATTTGAACACATTATAATTATATACTACGGGACTAATTGCGCACTAAAATTACGAGATAAATATACCTCCTCATCCCGACGTTTCGTGGTCACGGGTAGACTCAACAGGGGTCTACCAATTCACGGTCGATGCAACTCGGCCGAAACGTCGGAATGAGGAGGTATTTCTCTCGTAATTTTAGTGCGGCTGCCAGCGGGACTTTTTATGTTTCCGCAAGTAATAATATATCGTTCAAGTCTACACTTGAAAAATTAGAAATTTATCTTTAGGTTAACAAAGTAACCCCTCCGATGAAGTCTACCTTCACGACCGCGGCCTGCCAGCGGGACTTTTTATGTTTCCGCAAGTAATAATATATCGTTCAAGTGTAGGGATTCCTCATATTTTTATTACGCACAGCGTAAAAATGAAGATCGAATGCTGTAACCCCTTGGAGAGCAACTCCCCTGGTAGAGCTTAGACACATCATTTTGGGGTAAAAATGTTTCCGGGAAGGAATAAATTGTTTAAGTTGTTGATCTAGCAGGCAGTTAGTTAAAATTTTCCGTGTTTAGGTATTTATTTGGGAAGAGATAAAGTAACATTGAAGAAGGTTAGGGTTTTTGTCGGCATTATTCGAAGTTCAAAGCGTTATTTAGCTAGCGAGCTACTTAGCGATATTCGAAATTGCTTTAAGAACATTTATATGATTAATGTTGTTACTGATATAAATTAGTTTTTGTTTGAATAGTTGTATCTGTAGCACTATTATTACTATATACTACGGGACTAATTGCGCACTAAAATTACGAGATAAATAAATACCTCCTCATCCCGACGTTTCGGCCGAAGGTATTTATTTATCTCGTAATTTTAGTGCGCGATTAGTCCCGTAGTATATAGTAATAATGTGTTCAAATCGCGAAAGTTTAAAAACAACATCTGTAGCACTATGTTTTAAAAATAATATTACAATTTAGGTATGTACCTCTTGTCAGAGTGAGTAAGTAGTTTTCATTGAAGAACCAAAAAAGCAACAATATTAAAAACACTTAAATATAAATACATAAAACAATAGACAATATGAGACTTACTTGGAGTCGCCTTCTCAATAACCCATAGCATAAAACTGATTGAGCACTGAGTAACAGCGTATCGAATTTCTTTAACTCCATTCACTGAAAGTATCTGCTTCCGGGAAATTCATTTCCGGTCACGTGCCGTCTTCCGGTCAACGACTTGACTTTGGGGAGGAGGGAATTTATACATTCACTTATTTTCCTTATTAGAGGAACAGCTGATGCTGGACTGTGAGTGTGCATTTTATCTGTAGTACGTTATTATTTATATTATATAGAATACGGAGTTACAATATTTATGTGAAAGTTTGTTTCAAATTGTTTACGTTAGGAAAAAACAAAATAAAGAAGAATCTTATGTTTTTTTAGGGTTCCGTACCTCAAACGGAAAAAACAGAACCCTTATAAGATCACTTTGTTGTCCGTCTGTCCGTCTGTCCGTCTGTCGGTCTGTCCGTCTGTTCGTCTGTGTGTATGTCAAGACTCTTTATCTCGGGAACGCGTAAAGATATCGAGTTGAAATTCAAACTGTATACGTATATCTATGGTCTCTTGCAGTCGTGTAAGAGAAAAACATCTCAGTTATCGTACAAAAAAGTTAGAGCCGTTGTAAAAAACTGCATATTTCTACACTCACAAAAATCATAACCTACAGGGTACTTCCCGTTGACATAGAACTATGAAATTTGGCGAGAAGCATTGTCTAAGAGTACGCATATAGGAATAAATCTGAAAACTGTACTTCTTTATTTAAATCACAAAAAAATAGGGCCTCGAAATGCACAAAATATGGGTTCAAAATTCAAAGTGAACAATCAATCAATCGTATCATGTAAGGTATCATATAAAAGAACTTCATTAGCACGTGCTAAAACAGGTTTTTAATTATTTTAACAATGTGTTTGTGCGGAACCCTCGATGTGCGAGCCTGACTCGCCCTTGCCCAGTTTTTTTAATAAAAATTTCCTAACCACAACATCAAATGCCCTTTGTTAACTAAAAATAATTATTTGAATTTACTGAACAAAGAGAGTTGGTACAAGGTTAAATCTTAGTTTAAGTTGTTCAGTCGATGCATTGCGTAGAAGCCACAAGCAGACCGGCGACCCGCTAGCAGCACCCAATATGTTCGTTGATAGGTTATCATAAGAGTTTTTTCATTACAAAAAGCCAGGTTTATTTTTCTCGTTTGTTTTATAGTTCTCTTATAAGATGTCCTATACTGCCGTGCTGCTGTGCACACTTGCTGGTACGTGGTCTCCGCTCAAAAAAACTTTTTGGCACTTTTTTATCTTAATTGACGTGTACTTTTTATGTTTCGCCCTAAAAATTAGCATAAGTATAGTTATATTTTTTCAGCACAATAAAGTAAGTACCATTCCAATTTAATGAGTAATTATAATAATAATTGAGATTTAACCCCAGTACAAGGTATCTATCAATCAACAACTTGGCATACCATCGCACTTTTCACTCTATAGCAAGGAAAAATTGTGGATATATCTGTTAATTTTCAATTTATAAAATAAAAAATATTCACTTAGTAGGTAACTTAGGACACTTAACAGTGCAGTTTTTCATCGCCCTTATTAGGTTATCCCATCCAACTGCCAACAGAAATGCATCCAACCATAATCACGATTCTAAAGCCAAAATTAAACGCTACTTTACTATTTTAAAGTCAGCTTTCACCTCATAAGTAAACCCTCAAAGACTAATCCAATTTCTAAATACGAGACCACTTTCACCCATAATTGAATGAAAACTGTTTGTCTCTCGAGATTTAATTTGGGTAATACGGTTTTAAGTGCTTTAAAATTCATAAAATACGCTTTGATGTTAGTAGAACATCTGAAAGTTTAATATTTGGTGTTTTACTGATTTTAATTCGCACGAGAATTAGGTAACGGGTCGGTCTGGTGCTAATTTTGGAACAATTTTTCAATCTCATTGATTTTTTTATGTCTCTGTTCTTATAGAAACAGAATGATGATAAACTTTTAAACGTGTTAGTAAACTAAGAAATATGAAGATGTAATAATTAAACTAAATAGCGTCCAAGCTTCGATCGGTACAAAAATATGAATTAGAATTCGTAATTTCACAAAAATACCGCAAATCAACTTTTTAAAAGATCAACTTTTTAGATCAAATGTTATAGACGTAGGAGTTGTTGCTGACATTACATTTTTATAAAACGAATTAACAAATAAAGGTAATAATCTGTAATAAGGTCAAAGTCAAAGTTAATCATATATTGCAACATATGATATTTACATGCGGTTCTTAGTTAACATGTTTTGAATAGTTATATATATGACCCTATAAGGGTATGGCAATTTTATTATTTGTATTGGAACGGTTTATTATTATTTTTTTCTGGATTATCGTTAAAAAATTCGTCTAATGTGTTTTATCATTTCGATAAAAGGATTATTTTTAGTTGTTTTATGAAACAATTTTCTGAAAATTGAAAGAAAATTGTAGATTATTTGGTAATTTATTGAATATTTTATAGCCATAGAATTTGGGCTAGAACTGTGCATTGCTAAGTTAGACTGCTTCCACGAGTTTATGTCTATATTGTGATCTAATTTTGTGCGATTTATCTGACGCTCTGTAAAATTTCATATTTGCATATTTCTAATATATAAATAGAAACCAGGGACATAATTTTAAGTTTTATAAAATATGGTTTATGGAATTTTGGTTTGGTAATATCGGGAGTTTTTATATTTGCGAGAATACGAATACATTTTTTTGTATTATGAATACTTCATGCGCGTTCGCGCTAATCCCCCATAGAATAATTTTATATTGGAACCACGAGGACTCAAAAGCGTGATAAGCACTTTTTGCTGTCGGTAAGTCTGTAGCAAGTCTGAGTTCTTCAAGAGCTTAAGTGAAGCTACTTAATTTGGTCTTAAGTTTTTAATGTGTGCTTTCCAATTTACCTGCGAGTCTAGTTCTATACTATATACTTATATAATATATACTATACTGCGAGTCTAGTTCTAGCAATGTCGCTGAGTTGACGCATTCAACTTCAAAGGTCATTGAACCCTAAGCATAGTACACTCTTTTAGAATAACTCTGTATTGCAAAATGGTCAGTACAATATGTTTTATTTATTAGATTATTTTCTGAACCTCAAAATTCTTGTCATAAGTTATATTACAACTTAACAGTTTTCCAATGACATTCATTTTGACAATTAAGTCGAAGCACCAACACACACTCAGTTCAATTTTTCAAAGTTTCACAGTATAGTAATTTATGCTAATTACCAGGATAAGTGTTACTTTGAGTGCTAAAAAATATGGATCAACAGATTTTCCATAGATTCCTGGTTTCACAGTAAAAGTTGTTCATAATTATGATCAAAACTACCTTAAGTCAGCTAAGTATTTACACCTTTTTTGAATACTTCTGTATTGTACTGTAGTGTATCAGCCTTTTTAATAGTCCACTGCAGGAAGTAGGCCTACCCACGAAGGGTGTTTTGGGCCATATCCACCACGCTGGCCCAGTGCGGGTTGGTGGATTCACATACGCCATCGAATTTCTTCTACTGACATATGCAGGTTGCCTCTCTATGTTTTCCTACACCGAAAAGTCAGCGGTGTTAAATATAAATAAATAAATAATATAAATATAATAATGTTAAAACTTCTGTATTGCATAGTGTATAAGTACTTAAAAAATGCAGCACTAAATTTTTTGTAAATCCAAAAAAAACTTACCATTTGCAATTAAGTCGGAGCACTAAACCTTATCTATAAGATCATTTTCTGAATGTCAAAAATATTCTAACAGTAATGTATCTTTTATAATTTTATAATTTTAGCTAAATCTCAATCAAAACTTAATAGTTTTAAAATTATAGTACACACCCACACTTCAATATTTCAAAGTTTTCATTAAAAGAAACTGCTTCCATGCATACAATTAGCACTGTATAGTAATTCGTGCTAATTACTAGGCCTGGATAAGTGTTACTACTGGTGCTAACTCCAGCACGGGCGGAGCTTGCAAATGAATTGAGTGCTTTCGTACTGGTACTCAATTGAGAATAAATTGTCAAAAGAGAGTAGAGAGAACTTTAATTCTTTTTCGATAATTTCTCAATTTACATGCTAATTGAAATGAACGAAAGACCTAGTTACCTATACTCTACCGTTTAACCAATACTACATTTTAGTAGTTTGACTACTGACTAAGCGTTCACCAAAGTTAAGCAATGTTCGGCACAGTCAGTCTTTGGATGCGTGACTGCGGGTTGCATTTGCCACTAAGTGGGAGCTGCCGGGTCTCGTATGGAGGTTACTAGGGAATGCAATCCCGGTCGATATTTTCAATCCCGGTATTGGCGGGATTGAGCAATCTAATCGACCGGGGTCCCGGGTATTACCGGGATCCCAGCCAGTTCGAGGTATTTTTAGAAAAATCATAAGAAAGACATAATTTAGCTAAGGCTACGGTAAATTATGTAAGCGTAATTTTAATTTTTAAACTAATTCTCAATATTTCTCAAAATCTTTGTATCAATTTCGTATTTAGCATACCATAAATTCGTGTGCACATCTAAGCAATCTGTTGCATTAATGATAGTTTTTCAATGGTTTTCTACATTTAGTCATATTTTGCTACATTAATTAAAGTTCAATCTCGTAGGCGACTGTACACACCAGATGTAGCAGCAGACAATAGTGTCATCACGAAAAAAAACGTTGGTATAACTTACGCGTCAGAAGTCGTAGTTTTACTGTAGTCTGCTGCTGCCATGTAAAGTTAGCTAATGAATCGTACTTTTAGACTCAAAATCGTGCATAAATTAATAGATGTGTACACACAAAAACTTTCACACTGAATAGGATCATTTATGGTGATTCAAAACTTTAATTATACTCGAGTGGAGTCCAGTAGCTAATCCAGAGGCCAGTATTTAGTCCGTAATACAAATGATTTTAAGGTTCATTGGGTCACATTAGCTCAATAAATAACTAGAGTCTGGTGGCGTACATTCTTTCAGTACAATATTCATATTATGGTGTGTGTTTCACATACAACGTAAGCGCATATCCAAATGTGCTAAATTTGAACTAAAATAGAAATAACCTTTCAGGCACCATTGTAGAAGCCGTCTAATACACAAGGTTTCACGCGAATCGGCTACATTATGTTTAATAACTTGTCCTCCATTCATAGTACTCAGAACTTGATTGAAAAAATCCTCGCACCTTCTTTAGGCCATTCTGGCGTAGATGTAGCTCATTTGAATGAGGCAACGAATGCTTGGAGGGTCGCTTGCCCAAATACCGAGCTTCCAAAGACTTTATCGTCGCAGAGACTGTGGGATCGGCCGATCTGCGAACTAGCACGGAAATCTCTTCTAGACACGTGTCCTAGCGTCGCGGATCGCGCTCGTATCCTTGCAATCTCTGTATGGGAGTCCGGTCTTTGGTTGCAAGCATTGCCCTCTTTCAATACTGGTAACCTTTTAGACCCAACTGCATTTCGTCTAGCTGTCAGCTTACGCTTGGGTGCAAGGTGTTGTGAAGCCCATCGCTGTCAGTGTGGTACTGCAGTTGACCAGCTCGGTCACCACGGTCTCTCTTGCTCAAGAAGCGCTGGTCGGATTGGACGCCACGCCAGCCTTAACGATGTCATACGCAGGGCTTTTGTCACCGCCAATATCGCAGCCGTACTCGAACCGAGTGGGTTGGCGCGTGGTGATGGCAAAAGGCCTGACGGCATGACGCTGGTCCCATGGAAGTGTGGACGGCCCTTAGTATGGGACGCAACTTGCGTCGATACTTTGGCACCGTCACATCTTCCTGAGACTCAGAGTAGGGCTGGAGCGGCGGCCAATTCGGCTGAGCAGCACAAGCGGCGCAAATATGCTAACCTCGGCAGTGGTTACATATTTGAGCCATTTGGAGTTGAGACTTTGGGTCCGTGGGGGCCGGGAGCTCATCTCTTTTTCAAAAGTCTTTCTGAGCGTCTGGTGGACGCGACGCGTGACCAAAATGCTGGTGTTTATTTGGCTCAACGTATAAGCATTGCCATTCAGCGTGGCAATGCTGCCAGCATGCTGGGCACGCTGCCAACTGGCAGTGGGCTTGAGCACTTGGATTATCTTTAGACCTTCAAGGGTCTGTGGATGATCCAATTGCTTTCTATGTAGTAGTAATGTAGTATTGTCATTATATTAAAAAAAAAAAAAAAAAAAAAAAATAACTTTTTAATTTCGGTAATGCCGTCAATCAACGGGATCCCGGTCAAATTTTGACCCGGATTCAATTCCGGTAATAGCAGCCGAAATCCCGGTATTTCGGGATCCGGGTATCCCGGTATTGCATTCCCTAGTGGTTAACAAAGACAGCTTAAAAACTCTGACGCTAGGACTAGCCACCCGGCCTATATAAACTTACTTAACCATCTTACAATGACCACGTATGAGTAAACATTCAGTTAAAGTTACTTCAGGTTTACAACTGTTAAATAAAGTGACACCTAGAATTGAACGTGTCATCCCAGCCAAATTATAATTGCCCACGGTCCCCATCTGAAGACTGACCGCGTCCAATATTGCTTAACTTTAAAATACGAGTATGAATATTTTATCCACAAACTGTTATAAAATATCAATGGGTCTAGTATGAAAAGCAACAATCGCGTTTGAAAACCGCAGGTGATATCACGGAATTCACGGGCTATATCGTTAAACGCGGTTCGCCGCTCGGGTTCAATTCCCATAATCGTTATTTATACCAAGTATGGCTTTTGCTACGCTAGTTTGTTATCGTTATTTACTGCTCAAGGATTAACCATTAACCCTATTATGTTCTTACTTTAATCGCACTTGAACGAGTCATTCCAACTGATGTTTTTATTTTACCCAGCGCAATTAACAGAGTTCGATTTTTCGAAGTAAATTAGGCATGACAGAATAAGGCCCACTGTTTTACATGTTACTGCCTCTAAATCAAGGTGCTTATCATATACCTTTTAGAAAAGGAGGTTATCAATTCCACTGTATGTTTTTTGTTTGTATACTACGCCAATTAAAAACAGATTTTGTCGATTCTTTTTTATTTGATATATCATTTATCAGAAATGGCCCAATTACAATGTCAATGTAATTGGCTAAGTCGTTTTTGAAAAATCAAGAATAATCAAAAAATTGGTACACGATATTTCGAGCGAATAATTCGAATATTTGAAGTCGGTAGTGCCACTTTTGGTGAAAAATATAATTTCATTTCATTTATTTATGAATAATTACACTACGCTACGCTACAGTAAAAACTTATGCGAAAGTGTAAGAAAAAAAACAATTCATAATAATGAATAAATAAATAAATATTAGGGGACATCTTACACACTGTCTCTGACCCCAAACTAAGCAAAGCTTGTGATATGGCTTCCAGAGACTGATACACTACATATACAATTTTTTAAATAAATAAATAAATATTTTGGGACTTCTTACACGCGGCCTCTGACCCCAAACTAAGCAAAGCTTATAATATGGCTGCCAGAGACTGATATACTATATATGCTTATTATTTTTAAATACATACTTATATAGATAGTAACTAAATAACACCCAGACACAGAGCAAACACTTATGTTCATAACATAAATATTTGCCCGCCACCGAGGCAGTCGATACTTAAATACATACTTATACAGATAGTACCTAATAATAATATCACATAGTAAAATTTTAATTATAAATACCGTACCTAAGCCTATTTAAAACTCTAATATAATCAAAACCACAAATAGATAGATTTATGAACATATATACATGCAAAATAAAAACGTGTTGCAAAAGTTTAAAAACTAAGAAAAAATTATTGTATTTCTTTCACGTAGGTCACCTATCTACGGCAAAAGCTAACACAAAATAGTGATTCCCGAAAATGTTTATAATAAATCAATAATATCAATGCGAATGCTACAATAAGCCAGCATAATTAATCTACTCCTAAATTGCGGTATGTATAAGCTAAAATATTCATTCATTCAGCAAATATCGAACAGCTCAGTCGCACCTTAATCCCGCATTTAAGTTCCACTCGCGAACCCGAACATTCTCGCGTTCTCACTTTCACCGACAATCAGCGAGCGACTGCCGGTAACCGAGTTTCCCTAACGAACTCGATTTAACTAGATAGTAACGACTCGACGACCCAACTTCTTAATTAGACCAACCGACGATTGTACAGCGACTTTTTGCACTCTGCGTGCCGAATAAACCTGAATTAAGTTCGGGCTTACGTCATATTTTTCGGCCTTATCTTGCAAAACATGCAAAATATGATTGCGAATTTTCTGACTGCATTATTGAGAATTGGTTTAGTAAAGACTCAATGACCCAATTTCTTTATTAGACCAACCGATGATTGTACAGCGTTTTTTTTTTGCGCTTTGTGTGGCGAATAAACCTGAACAAGGTTCGAGTTTACGTCATATTTTTCGGCCTTACTTTTCCAATTATGACTCCATATTTTTTGACTGCATTATTGAGGATTGGTGTAGTAAAGATTTAATGATCCATCTTCTTAAGTAGACCAACTGACGATTGTACTGCGACTTTTTACGCTCGGTGTGCCGGAAAGACCTGAATGAGGATCAGGCTTACATCACATTTTACAGTCTTGGTATTGCAAATTTTTTTTTATTTTTTTTTATTACTGCATTTTTTGGGATTGGTTTAGTAAAGACTCAATGACCCTATTTCTTATTAGACCAACCGACGATTGTACAGCGACTTTCTGTTGCTCTGTGTGCCGAATAAACCTGAATGAGGTTCGGGCTTACTTCATATTTATCGGCTTTACCTGGCAGAACCTGCACAATATGATTGTATATTTTATGAATGCGTTATTGAGGAAGTATAGTATAGTAAACTATCAATGATCCAACTACTTAAACCAACCGACGATTGTATAGCGTCTATTTGCACTCTGTGTGCCGAATAAACCGGAACGAGGTTCGGGTAACGTCATATTTTTCGGTTTTACTTTGTAGAATATGCAAAATATGACTGTACATTTTTTGTCTGAATTTCATTATTGTTCATTATTGATGACTGACTAAGTAACGACTTTAATTTCGTCAACTTTAATTTTCCTGTTGTATATGATAGTTTTGTTAGTAGGTATAGAGCACTAATTTTACTACTAGTACTACTAGTACTTTTTCTTCTTTCGATATTAACTAACGCGTTTAAATCTAATGAAACTGCAAACAAACCGATTTGTGATCACTTGAGTTACTAACTACTTACTAATCTTTTTCCATCTGACGAATAACTTCTAACCTTAGGTAAGTATATACCTATAATGGTTAAAAAAGGAGTTCCATAAAAATGATGTACTCATTTTGCAAGCAGAAAATTCTTACGATATTTTCCATTCCCGTATTGCGCTTCTTGATTTTTCCAGCTGTGAAATTGTTCCGTAAATAATAATTTTTAAGTTTCACAATCTGCTGAATTCTTCGTGATGCAGTTTTTAGGCCGAGACTCCAATAACTGGGAGCGGAGCAGAGATGAGCTGAGCTAGGCTGAGCATTGTGAACTACATATAAGCTCGTTGAAAAAATGCTATATTTGCTTAGAAATAAATAGAACACAATCTCGCTCTACTCACTATGATATTTTATTGTTTTGCAAATATGGCACTTATTCAGTTGACTCAGGGATTTCAAACCTCCTCTCTTGGCTCCGTTTTATTGGAGTCTGGGCCGTACGTCGTAACTAATATTGCAACGGTTTTATTTTCAATTTCGAGCAAAAAACTACAAAATGGAATGCTTACTGCACAGCGGTTTGTTAATTTCTCGTTTTAATAATGTAGGCTTGGCTGGTTCAGGACCAGTCGTAGAAGAAGTATTCTTAGTTTATCAGATGTTGTTCCGATTGATCTGTCCGGTATTTTTATAATTATAATGGTGTTTATTGAACAACCAGTTTCAGGAGATGTCTTATGTCGAGGCTAATTTATGGGACTGCTGAATAGCAATTTTATAAAGAAAATAAATATTTATAGGCCATATTGTCGGCAATTTTCTTTAATTTGCAAAATAATAAACACGTGTCTAATATTTTTGATAAGTAATCTGGGTGAAGGACTAGGTAATTATACTGTTTTTTTTATTACTAGCATTATATTGTAACGTTCTTATTGGAAATCTATAGGAGAAGCTTATGCCCAGCAGTAAACGTTTTACATGAAATGTGCACTATGACAGTTATGATGACTTTAATGTTTTTTTGACCGACGAACCACCGGAGGAGGTACACAATTCGACGCGTATATATTTTTTTTATGTATAACCACGCATAACTTTTTTCATTGTAGTCTGATTTCAATAACTCTTTTTTTATTGGAAAGAATATTTTAAAAGTTGGTTACATTTAAATTTTATCGAAATTGGCTGAGTCATTTTTGATAAATTAACTATAATGTGAAAAATGTTACATCGATCCGTGCAAATATTTGTGTTCTAGCGATGCGCCCCGGCTTCGCACAGGTGTATTATACATTTTATAAACATTTCTCTTGAATTACTCTATCTATTAAAACAAACTGCATCAAAATCTGTTGCGTAGTTTTAAAGATATAAGCATACATGGGGACAGACACCGGAAAGCGACTTTGTTTTATACTACGAGTATGTAATGATTCTGTACACGGGTGAAGTCGGTCATGCTATTTTTTGCAAATAATAATTAATACTGAACAAGTGCCTTTTTATGGTTCCGTACCCAAATGGTTAAAACGAGACCCTATTACTAAGACTCCGCTGTCAGTCTGTCTGTCTTTGTTTTTCGATCCATATTAATAACGGTGACTTGAAATATTCACAGAATTTTCAGTTAAATAATCACTTCAACAACAAATAATTGATGAAAAATAAAATAAATATTCAATGCTCCTATACCAGAAACATTATTTTTTTGCTTGATATTAAAAACGACAACAGAAAGATGCTTGAAATATGCACAGAATATTAAGTTGTATATTTCTTACAAAAGTAAATAATGAAATTAAAATATATTAAGAGGGGGCTTCCATACTGTACGGAACCCTTCCGTCCGGCTCGCACTTAGCCGATTTTTTATTTAACTACAACAAATACAATACTAATTACTTAAGCCAACTACATACTAAACTACTACTACAAACAAACCAATTGGATCATCCACAGGCCCTTGGAAATCTAAAGATAAATAATTTATTGTTGTTCGAAATTCATCTTTCAGATATTGTTTTGGGACATCTTACACACGGCGTCTGACACCAAACTAAGCAAAGCTTGTGATATGGCTGCCAGAGACTGATATACCACATATACTTATTTTTAAATACATACTTATATAGATATCATATTAAACCAAGAGTTACTTAAACCAAGCACCAGAGTAGTGTAGCTAAATTCCAAATAATCAGTTACAATATGCGTCAGACGCATGTGGATCGCGTCACTTCACATTTAAATTAACTAATCTAATTATGTTCTGTTCGCGGCATGCAATCTCTCTTCTGAAACTGTACAATCCTCTTGGGTTTATCTAGATTCTCTTCCACCTTAATAGTAGTATTAACTATTATGGAAGAGAATTTAGATAAAATGAAGTTTAGATTTATTACAACTATGTTGTTTAACTACAGACATACGAGTAAATACCGAGTTAATCTTCATTATTTCAGCCACAGAAAAAATAGACATTTTTTTGGGACATCTTACACACGCACGGTCTCTGACCCCAAACTAAGCAAAGCTTGTGATATGGCTGCCAGAGACTGATATACAACGTATACTTATTTTTATTTTTTTAAATACATACTTATTTAGATAGTAACTAAATAACACCCAGACACAGAGCAAACACTTATGTTCATCACATAAATATTTGCCCTGGATGGAGTGCTTCCACTCTGCCCCACCAAAGCGCCCCACTGGTGGGGCAGATTCCACTCCTTCATTTTTTTGAGTGGAATCTGCCCCACCAAGATGAGACGAGTGGGGCAGATTCCACTCACTTTTTAGACCAGTGGAATCTGCCCCACCAGGGGTGTCGCGTGATTTTAAATTATATTGGTGGTGCCATGAAGTGTGAAATTTAACTGCAAAATTTCAATCATTATATCGCCCCACCAAAAGAACAGATAAGTGAAGACATTAAATACAAAATATTAAGAAGATTGTAAACTAAAAGCTCAATTATCTGAAGTAAAAAAATATGGATTGTACATAGTACTGTCTTGCGATGATTCATACTGACCTAAACGGGCTTTGTGCTGTGCGCTATCTGTTTCAATCTTTAAAAACAATAACCAAGCTTTTGACATGATTGAATAATTTATAAAAATCACTCAATCGATCATGAGTAATTATTAAGCTAAGTAATAAATAATACATTTTTATACCGACTGTAGAAATTTCTTTCTGTCAAGATGTAACAGTTTTTAAATTTACGTATTTAGCAAACCGTGGTATACTAGGTTTAGAAACTATCATAACTATAAATCAGGAAATCGTATACTGAACTGCATATTAACGGATAACAAACGTCTAAAGAAGCAACCACTGGGCACATCTTTGGAACAAGTTCGTAACTACAATGGCATTGATATCACTGTTACAACTTGGAGAGACAGTAAAATTATGAACTTTGATTCCAATTTTGCTGGAATAATCCCGATTTCTGAAGTGAAAAGACTTGACAAAATACGAAAATAATAAATATAAATAAATATTTTGGGACATCTTACACACGGCCTCTGACCCCATACTAAGCAAAGCTTGTGATATGGCTGCCAGAGACTGATATACTACATATACTTATTTTTAAATACATGCTTATATAGATAGCAACTAAATAACACCCAGACACAGAGCAAACACTTATGTACATCACATAAATATTTGCCCTGGGAAGGGATCGAACCCACGCCTCTTTGATCCAGAAGTTAGGGTCAATAACCACTGAGCCACCGAGGCAGTCAAATATATTACAATAGAACGCCTCTTTGCTGCAGCCCAATATAATCGCTAAATGGGAGCTGATATTCCAGGCGGCGTATAAGGCCACTATAAAATCAAGCTACAAAGCAAGCGGGGGTATATACGTTTGTTTTTCCACTTTTTTGATATGGCAATGCGTAACAGCTAGTTTCTCTACAGAAAAATAAATGATGAAACTGGAGGACCTAGCGAAAGCCTGAATTTGGCAAGACTTCAGACTTATTATTACTGAAACCTTATTATGCTGATATAAAACTGCGAACCAAATGAAAAGTACCTGTGACCTAGAAAGTGCTATTCAGCTGAAAAAGATGAAAGTTCCAGATTGAACCTTCCAACCAAGAATGACAGACTAGACCAGACTAGCCACTAGCATATCTAGCTCGGCAAACAAGTAAGAAGGTAATTTCTTGGCTGCAAGAACTACACGCAAATGACCTGTGAAAAATGTAGAGCTGCACTGTGTTAATAACAAGCATTATAACTGTTTCAAAATGTTTCATTTCTCATATCTATGAAGCTTTTCAAAAATTATGTAGCTTTTACGCAGTTTTGTATTTCTACAACACGTTAAAAAACATATAATGTATAAAAATAAAATATAATAAAAAATACTTTTCTTTAGAGATGATTTTTTTTATTTTTCCTGTTACTTAAACACCACGTAGCATAACATTTAAAAAAATACGAAAATTAACGCTCTTGCGCCGTAAAGGGTTAAGTAACTTACTGACTGATTAAATATCGAATAGATTATTAAAGATCATTACAATGAATGGATTATTATAAATTGAATGATAACTTTCAATATATTATTTTACTTTACGATTACTTCGAAAATATTTGCAATATAACTACATACAATCCGTAATATTTTACTTCAGATAATTGTGCTGTAACTAAAGTTTACAATCTTCTTATTATTTTGCATTTAATGTCTTCACTTATCTGTTCTAGTGTCTGCAATTAGTTGTTCTAGTGGTGGGGCGTTATAATGATTAAAATTTTGCAGTAAAATTCTACACTTCATGGCACCATCAATTTAATTTAAAATTGCTCGACACCCCTGGTGGGGCAGATTCCACTGGTCTAATAAGTGAGTGAAATCCGCCCCACCAAGATGAGACGAGTGGGGCAGATTCCACTCAAAAAAATGAAGGAGTGGAATCTGCCCCACCAGTGGGGCGCTTTGGTGGGGCAGAGTGGAAGCACTCCCTGGATAGGGATCGAACCCACGCCTCTTTGATCCAGAAGTTAGGATCACTAACCACTGAGCCACCGAAGCAGTCAACGTCAAAAAGTATTGTTTTATAAATTTATCTATAAACTTCTATTACGACTAATTAGAAGTGGCTTAAATCCAGCAAGAACTAGGTAGAATATTTCGAGTGCTTTTTCTACCTACTGTAGAAATATTCAGTGTTTGTATGTATGTGTTTTTTGTGGTTGTGTATGTGTTTGTTAAATAAGTCGCTATATTAACGACCAATCGTTCATCATTATTTCATAATCTTTGGCATACTCACAGCCATTTCAACTAGCTAATATACCTACTTCATTAACCGTAGTTGTACAATTCAGAAACTCTAAATTGATATACAGGGTTATTTCTAATCAATTAGCATTCTTTTAGGGCCTTATTCTGTACATCAAAACAGATATTTTTTGTTCTGCGACTTTTGACAAACCTAAAAAAAAATCAGCTGTTCCATACATTTGGTCGGGAGTGAACGATATTTTTTCTATAGAACACCTCAGAGCAAATAAAAAAATCAAGAGGGAACGTCGTTGAACAGTCAAGTGAAGCCGGTTTTTTATACATGTGTGAGTGCGTCATTGCTGCGCCGCCATAGTGCGACTGACAAGCCAAGGCGTAGTTTCCTTGTGCGTTGATGTGTGTGTGATTGTCTTTACACGGCGAGGCGAAGTTTTGGTCGGCCTCACTTGTTTGTTCACAACATTATCTCTTGATTTTTTTATTTGCTCTGAGTAGAACACCAATTTTTTTGAGTTTTGACTAGAGTCGCAGAACAAAAATTGTTAGTATTGATGTACAAAATAAGCCCCTAAAATGATGCTAATTTATTAGAAACAATCTTGTATATCACATTATATCAATTCATGATCTTTGATCGAGCACAACTTTAATAACTTCCTTATTTATTTATTCCGATCACCGAGATTCCATAATAGGAAAAGCTTCCTATCGATTTGCGATGAACTCGTCAACTTTTCATAACAACCAACTGCCATTCTAAAGTAAACGTCGAATTCGAAACTCAAATTAAACTTGCTCACTTAAAATATTGAACGAAAATTATCTTGAGCTGATTGATTTTTAATTAATTTTCAAAGCTCGGTACGTTTATTTTTTAAGCGTCAATGAATAATTTTGGGTATAGATCGTGTACGGGTATATACAGGGTTATTTCTAATCAATTAGCAACCTTTTAGGGGCTTATTCTGTACATCAAAACTAACAACTTTTGTTCTACGACTTTTGTTAATTCTCAAAAAAAAGTTGTTGTTGGAACAACACAAAAAATGTATTGAACAGCTGATTTTTTTTTTGAGTTTTGACAAAAGTCGCAGATCAAAAGTTGTTAGTTTTGATGTACAGATTAAGCCCCTGAAAAGATGCTAATTGATTAGAAATAACTCTGTAAATACATTTGGGTAATTATGGTATCACCTAAGGGACAATTGGCACAATACATATCATCACACACGCACAGTTTGGTGCCAATGTAAAACCACATGCAAATGATTCTTCAAACTTAACACGGGTTGCAAAAGAAAATCTGGTTAGAAAAAAAGTGGTCGGTAAAACAACCTTATAAGGAAATATATTAGATATCATAGCAACCACATAACAAAACGTTCAGTAGAACCCACGAAATATATCGAAACATTGCGAAAAAATAGGACAACAACAAACTGCTGGCTATACTTAATTACGTGAAAGTTCAACAAGTTTTAATGAACATTTATGGTATTTTGTACTATTTAGGTACAAAAAATATGTAAAGACTTTCAAAAAATTGCTATTAAACAAAACTATTAAGGCAAATTACTATAGAAAATGACTGACCTAGACTTTACTAGCGGAAAGTTAAAATTATGAGGCACTGAGCTTAGAAATAACAGAGCTAGACAGTGTTCCATTTAATTGCTGACCGTCCACTTGGGTGCCTACAATCTACATACGTATTTCAGACCATTACGCTGCTTTTATCTAAGTCCCTTATATTTTGCTACGACAAAATTGAACGACACCATGCGTAAAATGGCACGCTGAAATGTTGCAGGTATCAGTTTTTTGTCTTGTATGAAATATATGCAAAGTCATGTCTTCTAGTAGTTTAAAACTGTGATTTCTCACTATAGTAGGTATAACTGTTTTAGATTTAGGTAGGTACTCACTATCAATTCACATTGTTTGTTTTATGGCTATCGTTTAATTTTCAATGAAGCCGTAAATGTTACAACATATAGTACGTGTACGTATACATACGTACGTACGTACATATATAACGTATAGTATTATGTTTTATAATATTTATTATTAATGCAAAGCTCAAATGGACTCCCATTTGAGCTGGGCGGGACACGTGAGTCGTATGCACCCAGACAGACGGGCAAAGGTCTCAACGGAGTGGGTTCCTCTGTCCAGTCGACCCCGAGGCCGTCCTCCAACACGATGGCGCGACGAAATCGAGAGGTTTTAAAAGGATTGGACGGCGGTAGCACAGAACAGAAAGGAATGGAAGGAATTGGGGGAGAAATTTTCCCCAGCAGTGGGACAGTACAGGTTAAATAAAAAAAAAGATTAATGCACCACCGACTATTCTGCCAATCCTTGAGGTTTTTTATTCTCTCCACGGGTTACCTGAAAAAAATCGCTATGAGCGATAAGGTCGCTCTTGTACTCTGTGAATTTACTTAGTCCTAAGAATGTTTGTATTTGTTTTTGTTAGGTGTACAATAAAGTATATATTATTATTATCCTACTTTTAATCAGTGGGGTGAAAGGTGTCTTATTATTTTTTGAATCTTGGACGAGAGAAGTTGCATTTAGATTTAAAAAAAGTTACGCTTGTTTAGCGCACGTTATTTTGTACACGGCTATGTTTATCTTATGTCTGCGATGACTTCGATTTCTGTGTACAATATATTTATAGTCTTTGAATCCCATGAAACAGTTTATCGATAAAATTGTTCAAGTAACGCAGTCTATTCAGTTTTCCGCCGAGACGGATGTCCGGCCCGTGATCTACGCGTTTGTTTACGTTGAACTCTTTCAGCATTCTGCATACAGCTTTGTGAGATATAAGTGTTGCATCGACTTGAAAATACAACCTTATTTTTGCTCGACGAAAAAACGTAGGATGTACTCAAGTTGACGCTTATTTTTTTTGCTTTTTTATGTATGTACTATACTGTACTGTACCAACCTTTTTAATAGTCCACTGCAGGACGTAGGCCTACCCACGAAGGGTGATTGGGTCATATCCACCACGGCCCAGTGCGGGTTGGTGGATTCACATATGCCATCGAATTTCTTCTACGGACGTGTGCAGGTTGCCTCACGATGTTTTCCTTCACCGAAAAGCCAATGATGTGAAATTCCGTACATAAGTTCCAAAGAAACTCATTGGTACGGGATCGGGATTTGAACCCACGACCTCACGGTTGCAGGTCGGGTGTTACTACCACTAGACCACCACAGCTTCCACGGCTCTTTATGTATAATTATTTTTTCATTGGACAGGATATACTTCGAAATTAGTTTCATTTCAATTTTATCGAAATCGACTGAGCCATTTTTGATGAATCAACAAAAGAAAATTGCTACATCAATCCGTGTCATTTATTCTCGAATTCTGTACACGGTTGAAGTCGGTCATGCCATTTTATGCGAAAAATAATTATTTTTAATCTTAAATCTTAAAAGTAAGTTCAGGGTGACTGACCAAAATTTTAGTTTTAAGCCACCTGAAGCACTCTGACATGGCTAAGTGGTGAAAACTAACTGGTCCCATAATTTAATTTTAACGAGCCATAATCCGTTAAAGCTCGTTCATCCAACCGAAGACTGACTGTACCAAACATTGTTTAAGTTCGATGATCGTTGAGAAACACCTAGTCAAACTAAGCTGTGAGTGCTACATTGTAAACGTCTTAAATTAGTAAGAAAAGTAATGGTTGTGTATTGAAGCAGAAACTAAGGGCTTATTCCACAAATCCCCTTAGATCATCCTCTGCGCAGGGGATAAGCACATGCTACCACGAATTTGGTACTTACCAATATTCATACCTCATCATCATCATAAGCTTATTTCGGCCCACTGCAGGGCGTAAGCCCTGCCTCCCCCTTACGCCAACTATCCCTGTCCTGTACCAACCAGTCTCATCCAGGTGTTGCCGCAAAACTTTTGGATGTCATCACGCCACCGTTGTAAGGGTCTACCGGGACTGCGCTTCCCGTCACGGAGCCACCATTCAGTCAGAGAACTGCTCCACCTATTCTTACCTACATGATAGTAAATGAAAAGGTTTTAAGACACTGTGTAGCCATGTTGTATAATAACAAAACAATATTCCGGCTAAAACTCTAGCCGGAATATTGTTTTGTTATTTGGTTCTTTTCCGTTCGGTTGTTCGAAATAAAGTACAGATAGGGAAGGATTCATGTCTTTGGAAGGATTGTTTATAAGGTTTGTAGTAAATTATTTGTTTATGAAAAGGAGTGTTTAATTATTACCAAATAAGCATAAAAATTATTCTAACATACTCGTAGTTTAACATATATTTATTAGTCAATATTAGTTTGTACAACATGTCAACATATAACAATTTAAAATGTACCTATTTAAAACACAATTACGATATTCAAACTATTTACACATATTACTAATTATAAAATTTACATTGAGTCATTCACACTTACTCGAATAGCCCCCCGCGCGCAAGTCCCCGGACAAATGTACCCAACACGCTAGCGGCGTTGTCCCGCTGGATAGCCAGGGAAATTCGCTAGACCAGAAACCATCCTGAGCTGGAGTCACCTCCTCTCTCCTTTAAACGGCCTCCCAGGTCCTGCCCCCCGACCGCCTAAGCAATAGCAATCGTAATAGCAATCGTTTATGACTTCATTTTAGTCATTTGGCACCGCCTATGTGACGTTAGCCATCAATTGCTTTGCGCGGATTGCGAAAGCAATCGTTGAATGAACAACTTTGATGGCTAAAGTCACATAGGCGGTGCCAAATGACTAAAATGAAGTCATAAACGATTGCTATTGCTTAGGCGGTCGGGGGGCTGGACGAATCGCCTAGCCTCGCAACCCCAAGGTCCAGCAGTCTCGACGGCGAAAGGGACAAAATCGTACGCTGGTTCCAGACAGGCATACTTAAGATGCTTACTCTGGGCAGTTGTCTCTGTTTCGGGAAGGTGGCAGGATGCAAACGTGCTTACATACGTGGCATCCCACACGAGGCAGCGCCCTCTCTGCCAAGGAACCAGAGTGAGGTCATCCGGTCTTTTACCTTCCGAACGCGATAAACCTAGAGGCTCCGACACGCATGCCACTTCTGCCGACACAAGAGCACGCTTCAGAACTTCATTTATGGCGTGGTGGCGAGGCCTACGGCACATCTGGTACAGCTCAGGCCGTGTGGCCCATCCGCTTCAATTCGTGCCGTGCTCGTTTTACATTGATGATAAATTACCAACTATCAATGTATGTAAAATAATGTACTTACGTTACCTTCGTCGTCGTTCAAACTTCCCCTGATTTTACTACTGTTGAACGTCTCACAGAAGTCGTAACTTACATTGTTACGTAACTGTCAAACAGTTCGCAGTGATTCCACAACATTACACTTGTAACAAGGTTGTCAAAGAGTAACTCAATTTGGTGACAGTTTGTAGAAGGTTCGGAACCATAGAGATGCAGAGAAAGGCCTTGTGGTGAACACAGATATCTGGTGGTGAACGTGCACACGTAAGCGCCAAAATATCGAAACCACAATAGAAACATCCAATATGACTGGATACTGCTCGAAAAATTACGTGATATCATCTCATCCGACATACTTACCGCAATGCCTCAATTCTTCAGTTCACCAATGAGTGTTTTTTATATATATTTAAATTAATGACCCACAGACTCTGGAGTCTGTGCTTTTTGTTAAGTAAGACCAATGAGTGTTACCAGGTGCGCGATATTGCATACCATTTCATACAAAGGTTGATAACTGTGTTGCGCGCTACTCTTTCGGCACCGACTGGTGGAGGTGGTGAACTTTCAGTATGGGTCAGCGCGCAAAACTTATATGTATAAAGAAATGGTCATACCTACATCGTAAAACGCATGTATGCAGAATATTATGCAGCAAAACATATTTTGCAGAATGCAATGTTGTGTTACTATAACCAAACACAACACTAATTAAGTATTACTAACTAATTAAGTATTAATTATGTGTGTACATTATCCCTGCTAGATGGAGACATTTCTCATCTCGGGAGATTTATGCTCGGAACCCTCCCTGATCTGGCGACATGGTGCGAGCTTGGAACTTTCGCTATTAAGTCCTTACGAAACTTGGAGTTAACATTTTGCAATTAGTTCTTTATTTATTCAAAATACAGAGATACTTTTATTCGCTTTCTATAAACATCAACGGTGTATTATAAAAAACACACCTCACAATGTGAAATTACCCAAAATATTTAATAAAACCAAAACAGTCCTTCAAAT
This sequence comes from Hypomecis punctinalis, assembly GCA_949316475.1. Taxonomy (NCBI): domain Eukaryota; kingdom Metazoa; phylum Arthropoda; class Insecta; order Lepidoptera; family Geometridae; genus Hypomecis; species Hypomecis punctinalis. Next base: position 2,984,885 of record OX438807.1, read on the forward strand.
TATTTTTGGTAAGAAGAAACCAAAAACATTGTTAGGTACCTACACATCTTTTGAATATATTAATTATTACTATTCAATAATAAAATTTAGTCAAAAGTTTCCATCCATCCATCCATGAGCCGAAAGACGTCCACTGCTGGAAATAGGCCTGCCCTATGGATCTCCAATAAGACCGGTTGAAAGCGGCTTGCATCCAGCGCGATTCTGCGGTCTTAATGATGCCATCCGTCCACCTTGTGGGTGGACGTCCTACGCTGCGCTTGCCGGTACGTGGTCTCCACTCGAGAACTTTTCGACCCCTCCGCGCTATGTGCCCTGCCCATTGCCATTTCAACTTGCCAATCCGTTGGGCTATGTCAGTAACTTTGGTTCTTCTACGGATCTCCTCATTTCTGATTCGATCTCGCAGAGAGACTCCGAGCATAGCCCTCTCCATAGCTCGTTGGGCTAATTGGAGCTTACTAATAAGGCCCATAGTGAAAGACCACGTTTCTGTGCCATAAGTCATCACTGGCAACACACACTGGTCGAAAACTTTCGACTTGAGGCACTGAGGTATGGCGGACGAGAAGACACTACGCAATTTTCCGAACGCTGCCCAGCCGAGTTGGATTCGGCGATTGGCCTCGTTGTCAAAAGTTTGATTCTGTTAATATATATTTATCGAATAAATTCATAAGGTCTATACTAAAATCTACTAAAGTCTTAAATCTGATGGCTGATTCTCTATTAAAACACACGCTTACTGTGAGATTTTTCCCAGATTAAATTTTAGAAACTGTAGTACGTAGTACCTACTTATAAAGTTATAAACATTAAGTTATAAACTGAATGGACAAGTAGTTTAAACGTCATAATTGACTTATGAAACATTAAGTATTCCAAGTAAATTTGGCAACAATAAAAAAGTCAGACACGTTTCGCAACATTTTTGTAATACGAATCAGGGCCCAAAGATTGGCCGCTGGCTGTACACGACGAATTGCCAATAATACTGGACTTAGCTATAAACCAGTTTCTATTACTGTAGATTTTGGTGCACTGTATGTATAGGAGTTCCACAGTGCAAACGAAGAGAAACTTGTCACCGGCAACCGGCCACCTATCGCCAAATAGCCAAACTGTGGCAGTTTGGGATCGGAACCGGAGATCGGTTGGAACTACCGACTCGCCAGTCTCGCAAGTTTTGCTTCCTGAATCGGTAGGGATATTAGGTAACTCAGCGACCAGTCGCACGATTAGCTTGTAAATGGACTTAGCACCCCCTGTTTTTTTTTTATAAAAACACAAAAATTCCAGGTTGATTGATAAAGAAAAAAGTTTGGTTTAGACGTCCTGGGTTAGCATCAACTTTCAACAGAATTAAGAGTGATATTAGGTAAACTCACTGACTAGTTGCACGATATTGATTGATTTGATTGGTTATTTTTTATTTAACAAGATCATGAATTCATGACTGCCAGGACTGATAAATTAATAAATATTTAGGGGACATCTTACACAAGGTCTTTAACAACAAACTAAGCAAAGTTTGTCATATGGCTGCCAGAGACTGATAAACTACATAATATACACATTTTTAAATGCATACGGTAGCATTTTCCAACTGAGCGCTGCCGTGGCTCGGAAGGCACGTTAATTTGTAAACGTGCACGTGTTTGTAAAAATCCGACAACAACCGCCGAATTGAGAATTTTTCATATCTCTTTCTAGCTCGTGCCATAATAAATCGATGCATCTATTTCAGATTTTCTTGATCGACTACATTATCCTTCTGGTAACTCTGTGCCTACTACAATGCAAACTTACACGATTGCAAAAAGTCGACTAAATCACATTTTCTGGAAAGTGATTTTTCCGAAGAAAAAACAGTACCTACCTACCTAAGTTGTTTTACCTAGTAATAAGAAACGAATTTTATATTCGTCAACTACTGCTACTATTATGACAACAGTCACTAAGTATTATCGCAACTTGTACGTTCCGCAATAAGGCACCCGACCTCAAAATTGTCCATTCTATTTTAAAGTTGAACTTGCGCGCTGACTTGAGCGGTTGAATTCTTCGCAACTTGAAAAGTGTTTTCGGTGCTTGCGGTCTGTTTGGACTGAATCTTATTTTGTACTGTGCTCAGTATGAACTAATTTTAAAATCAACTTTTCCCAAAATGACTGATTTTCAAAATGGCTATTTTCTAGAATGTCAAAATGAAAGATGTCAATCTGAAGTACAATCAGAAACATTTTAGCATGAAAACATTTAAATCAGATATTTTTCGTTAATAATAATGCCCCTTCTCATTGTGAGTTGTTTTGAAATGTTCTACTAATGTAAATAAACAAACTGTAATAAATATGAAAACTGTAATGAAAAATAGAAATACAGCTTACTAATTGGTCATCCGTCCACCTTGTGAGAGGATGTCGTATGGCTGCACTTGCTAGTACTTGTATTTAGTAGTAAGTAGTAGTTCATAAGACAGTTTTTTTTTTATTCAAAAAAAATTTTAAGGCAGTGGTGGTCTAGAGGTAGTGACACCCGCCTTACAATCGTGAGGTCGTGTGTTCAAATCCCGTTCCCGTACCAATGAGTTCTTTGGAATTTATGTACGGAATTTAACACCACTGGCTTTTCGGTGAAGGAAAACATCGTGAGGCAACCTGCATATGTCCGTAGAAGAAATTCGATGGCGTATGTGAATCCATCAACCCGCACTGGGCGTGGTGGATATGGCAAATAATTATTAAGTATAATGTAAAATAATATTATGCGAAATGTAGATCTATCTCGTCGAGTTCTGTCACTCTTGTGAAGCCTGTAATGGTCTAGAATTGACAGTTACGGAGATATAAACTACCTTTAAGTTTGACGGATCTCGAAATGTTTCGAAAGTTATTGTTTCTGATTGTACCTGTTCCGTCAGACATTTCAAAAATGGTTCATTCATGAACGATGACAATTAGAAAATCAGACATTTTGGGAAAAGGTGATTTTCAATTTAGTTCATGTAGAATACAGTACAAAATAAAATTCAGTCCAAACAGACCGCAAGCGTCTTTGGAATTGTAGAGTTAGTTGCATAATTAAATTGGTTTAAAAATTTGACTTGTAACAGTCGTGTTATCAATAAATGACTATGACCATGACTATGACTAAGTGAGTACAATCATAATGTACCAGAGTAAACAAGCAGTAAGTAAATTCGTATAGGCTGAGTACTAGGCACCAGGGTGCCTTAGTTTTCAAGCCACCCGATGACCTCGGACAATATAATATCTAAACGATTAATACAACAAGCAAGTGGTTCCGTACATCATCAATATGAAATGTTAGAGAAATAATCGGCCAAATGCAAGTTCGATTCTCGCACGAAGGCATCCGTACCGTGTGGAAGCCCCCTTAATTCATTATATTTTAATTATTTTGTTTTTGACAGGAATATACAACTTAATCTACACTAATATTATAAAGAGGAAAGATTTGTATTTTTGTATTTTTGTATGTAATGATTAAACTCAAAAAGTACTGGACCGATTTTAATAATTCTTTTTTCATTAGAAAGCTACGTTATCACTGAGTAACATAGGCTATTTTAATTGCAAGAAAAAAAATAAGGATCCCTATTAAAACTATAATAATGTTACCCAAGGTGTAAAAAAATGCCTAAAATATTCTTTACATCGCGTGCGCTGCGAAAACTATTGATGATGGCATAAAATAATGTACTACGACTTTATAGAACATACCATGATTTACAAAAAATGTCGCGACAGCATATATCTAACTATTATGGTTAAGCCGTAATAACTGTTCTTTTATTCTTAAAAATTAATTGAAATACCGTCGCAGGAAAAGGATCTTAATTTTTGTTTTGGTATTAATCCTTATCAAAATAAATTATTTCATATTCAAGACTGTTTCAATAGCTTTATGCAACTTTTTAAATTATTTAATTCAGACATTTTATTACAGAGATATCACGAGTTCAAAAATGTAAGTATTATAAAAGTTACGTTTCGCCGCTCTCCCCGCTTGGCAATTCATGTACTTTGTACAATGTACATACAAAATTCACTTCGAGCAAATATCTATAGAGACACAATCGTGAAAAAAAGTGTCCGAGCCAAAATCCTGCCCAAGCTACGTAGTGGGCAGGCTTTTTAGTTAGTCGTAAGGCGATTCCAAGCCGACTACACCGCCGCGCGATGCCAAAGTGTTCGGTTAAAGGCACTTATTAGGTGACATAACGTCGAGATTCGAGGAAACGGGTCATTGAGAATTGAGAAGGGTGCTTAGGCCATATCCACCACCAGTGCCAGGGCCCAGTGTGGGTTGGTGCAGATTGCCACACAATATTTTCCTTCGCCGAAAAGCCAATGATTTGAAATTCCGTACATAAGTTCCAAAGAAACTCATTGATACAGGATCGGGATTTGAACCCACCACGTCATGATTGTAGGACAGGCGTTACTACCACTAGCCCACCAAAGTTATATATCTCCGCCATTAGTGTGTCGATTTATGTTTTATTGGTAGTAAATAGGTATGCAGTGGCGTAGCGTGCCTTGGAGGAGCCCTGAATCAAACAGGGTAGTTGGGGAGCCCAAATCACTCTTTTCTCACAAAAGAAACAAAAATGCTTGCATTAAATTGAAATAAATATATACCGCCTTACCGCAATAGATTTAAACACGCTTTAAACACTGTTTAGCCGTACAATTTGTACTGTTAAACATTGTCTAAAGCCTGCGTAAAAGTTTAGTGGTAAGACGGTTATTTATAAGTTGTCACTTCCTCCTAGAAATTGAGCTAGCCAAACAATTCAAATGAAATATACACTTTTCTTGCCTTTTTTTCAGGAAATTGATAATGAATAGAATATAATTACCTATATCAGCTAAGTAAGTCTAGCTGAAGACGATTTCAGTTGTTATAAAATTTCTGCCTCTTAGGACAACTTTTGGAAGAATGTTTAACCCGGGAAAAAAAGAGATGATTTTTTTTCGGGAAGCACGAGATTAAGTGACATTGTGGATAACATTTTACTAGGTTTTGCTTACACACGTTAAGGCCCCTGTAGCCCGGGAGCCCCGTATTATTGACACGGCTGATACTGCGGTAGCTACGCCCCTACACATAGTATGTGAAACGAATTGTCGATGGGACCTTAAAGTTCTCGAATCAAGACAATGTATTGGCAAGTGTAGCGAAGGTCTTCACGTGAATCCAAGATCTGGTCGTGACGTCCGGAACACGTTGGATGCCAGCGCTTTGATTCCTTCCATCACAGCTCTTTGGGTTAGCCAGTTGAAGAGGCCTTAGGTAGGGCACACAATTCGTAGACGTAGAACTGATGTCCAATGTTTTTCAAAGTTCTCGAGTGAAGACAAGATCAAGAAACTAACTTACATGGGTAGAATGTATAGACTGTGGGTCTCTAATATTTTAACGTCGCTTTCATTCTCATCATTGTCATTTTCTGAAATCAGGGCTATATATTATGTACAGCCACCCGACACATACGAACTCACTTTTATTTAGATGTGCCAATACCTACTATCTCTTTTTCATAACTTCGAAAAGTTTAAGACTACTGAAACTCTCGCGATTTGGGTAGGTTTTAACTCATAATAATGGTTCATCCGGT